>BSBN01001226.1:10000000-12531260 GCA_027924645.1 Cunninghamia lanceolata
CACTCTTCAGGTCAATCTTCGTGAAGTACTTGGCTCCACTCAAATAATCCATTATGTCATCCATTCTAGGCAATGTAAATGTATACTTGATCGTGATCTTATTGATGGCTTGAGAATCTGTACACATTCTCCACTCTCTATCTTTCTTTGGTGCTAGTACTACAGGTACTACACATGGACTTAGGCTCTCCCTTATCAGTCCCTTCCTTAATAGTTCATGAACATGTCTGTTCAGCTCTTCATTCTCTGTAGGATTCATTCTATGGGTTTCCTTATTTGGCAAACTAGCTCCTAGTATCAAATCCATTTGATGACTTATCTTCCTTACCAGTGGTAAACCTTCTAGTACATTATTAGAGACAATGTCTTGAAATTCTTCCAATAGATCTGAGACTTATGTTGGTACATCTTCACATTTCTCTAGACTAATCTTAGGAATCAATGCAAAGCAATGCCGCTCATGCTTCATACCCTCCAAAACCTTTCTACCATCAACCAAGAAAATTCTAGCAGTATTACATACCTTTTCATCCACCTCCTTCAAGGGCTTCAACTTATGACAAACTTCATCCTTTATTAGGGAATATGTATTTGCATGGCCATCATGGACAGCGCACCTATCATACTATCATGGCCTCCCCAATGACATATGACATGCATCCATCAGTATGATGTCACACAGTACCTCATCATGGTAGTTGCCAATCTTGAACTTGACTAAACACTATTCATTGACCAAAGCTCTATGGTCCTTCTACAACTATGCAATCTGATATGGATGTGGATACTTTTTTCTTGTCAACTTCAACTTGTTAAGCATCTCCTCTAAAACAAGATTGTCAATGCTTCCACTGTCAATAATAATATCACAACACTTAACTTCACATTCACACCTAGTGTAGAATAAGCTCTTCCTCTAATCTGGTTCTTTCTCCTCATTCAACAAGGTTCTTCTGACAAATAGGGTTTCTCCCCTTTCAACATCTTCAGAATGCTCAGAATGCGCATCTTTATCTACATGTACAACTTGTGCATTACCTTCGGTTTTGTATTTGTCCTTCCTTGATGTTGCAGACACTTGTATGCTTGATTCCCTTCTCCACATTAGAAACATGTTCCTCTAAAACCTCCTCTTCTAGGTCCTTGCCCAGGTCGGCCTCTTCCTCTTCCTCTTTGCTCACCATTATTTGGTCACGAGGGTGGTAGGCATTATCTCCTCTCTTATTTCAACTGGTGTCAGCTTCTTCACTCTTCTTTGGATCCTTATTTCGGCCTCCATAGGACCTTCCACCAATCCTTCTGCCTTGACCCTTTCCCCTTTTCTTGTTTTTGAATCTTTTATTCAGCTTCTCTTCCACCTTCAAGGAAAACTGGTATGCATCTTCTATGGTGGTCATTCTAACCAAGCTCGACTCCTCTTCAATACTTGGCCTCAACCCATTACTGTAACAGGCTACCTTCTCCTTGTTGGCCTCTACATGGCCTATCCTAATAGTAATCTTATAAAAATCTTTTGTATACTCCTTGACAAACTTGTTACCTTTAATCCTTGCAGCTTCTTCAGCAACTCCATCTCATAGTCCATACGAATGAACTGCTTCTTTAGTTTTTCCACCATCCAATCCCATCTAGTAATTTTTCCTTTTCCTCTTCTATTCCTCTCTAACTGGACCTCCTTCCACCAAATACTGACATGGCCCTTCAACTTTGTTTTTCCAAACTTGACCCAATCTGGGCCTTCCACATTTTCATACTCAAAATATTTCTCCATGTCATTGATCCAATCAATAAGCTATTCTAGATTCAAATCTCCATATTAGGTAGAAACTTTGATGTTGGGCCTCTTTCTAATCTTCAAAATGGCCCTCAACAACCTAACTTCTGCAAGATCTCCTACAACTTCTTGTTCTTCCTCAAATAGCTCTTCTTTAGCTTCATCCTTGCTTTCTTCTCTTGTTCTTGACTCAAACCATCTTCACAGCTCCTCTTCCAATGCATCAATTTGCCTTTGTAGGGTTCTAAAACCCTCTTCTATCAAAATATTTCTCCCAACACAATTTCTTCATGGAGGCATTTTGATCTCTGCAGCAAACCCACAACCTCAAGTCCTGGTACAAACTGCCTCACGGTCAGCAATCTGTCTACACACTCAGGAACCCTTACTCTAATACCACTTGATGAAGGGGTAAATATAAAATACACAACAACATAAATTGTACACATAAAATAGAATGTTATTTTTTTGATTTGGACAACTCATTACATTATAGAAGCTCAAATACAATCAGAGGAATCAATCCTCAATAGACTGCAACACATTACAACTACCTATCTCACGACTCTGGAATCTTCTACCTCCTAGAACCCCAAATTAGCTAAGGTTTATGTTTTCCTACTTTTTCTTGACTCTACACTTTCCCCCTTATCTCTAATACTCAAAGGGTTCCCCAAAATGGTTATTAATTGCCCTTTTTAGCGGCCTCCAGCCAAATTTTGAATTTTGCATCTCCCTCCAAAAATAGGTCAACTTCTGGGAGCCATAACTTTTGATCCAGGTGTCTGATTGACAAACTATTTGAAGCACTGGAAAGCTTGTAGAGTGCTCTATGCACTAAGAACTGATCTATTAGTTTCTCCCATTTTTGGGCTTTTACGGGGCTGTTTAGTGCCTCAAACCTAAATTTGAATTATTTTCAGGCATTTTTTGAGAAACAAAAACTTTAATATCTTTCAGCTCGCAAATGATCTTTGCATGATTCCTTTGCTAAATGTCTTATTTTTCATCTATGAAGCTTCCTATAAATTTTCACTTCAATTTGTGCCCAAATGTAAACTTTCTAAAAATAGTAGTTTAGAAAAACTGAAAGTTCTAGATCATTATTCAAGTGATTATGGAACCAAAAATACTAATTTTGAAAAGAAATGAAAACAACATCAATGAATCTGAAACATAAACTTTTTTGGGTGATACAAGATTGCTCTTACACCTCTAGATGCTCCTACATCAGATTTCACGATGGTGTTTGATTCCTTGCTAATAGCCATTGGATCACATCCTTCATAACTTTATGGGTTGATGGACAATAAGGGAGAAGGTTGTGGGATTAGGATTTGGATTAGGTGGATGGATAATATGAGGGGAGTGTTTGGTTTCTTTTGAATTTTGGATAGACTCCTCCAATGGGATAAATGGGAGATGTTTGGAATAGTTTTTTAGATAGAGGGGAGGATGGAGTGGGCGATGTCATTTTGATGGGTGTTAAGTGGTTGACTACATCATCAACAACACATTTAGACGGTTTTAGGGAAATGGGGTGGGCTGATTTCACAATTTTGTTTTTGGAATTTTGTTCCTTGGCTATGGCTTTATTCAATGACTCATTCAATATTTCTCAGATAATAGGAATTTTTTATGGTGGATTAGATAGTGGACTAGATGGTGTGGATGATAGAGAATAGAATGGTGAATTTGGATAAGAGGAACAAGGAGATGGAGAACTTTCATATGAAGATAGTTGTTGGGATATGAATGGAGGTGAATACGTAGATAGAGAAAGTCTTGGATTCCCTTTGTCATAAGGTATGCAATTAGATACAATGGGAGCTTGTGTTAGCCAATGTTTGGTCATAAGATAATTGCATGTTTGGGTAATGACTCATGACTTGGTGACTTAGGTTTTGAATGAAGTTGTGGGATGGAAATGTGGATGTTTGTGGTTTAGTGAGTATGTTAGGATCAATTTGTGGTATGTGAATGTTGTTGTTTGAATTATTGTTTGGTTGGGAATTAGGATTATTGATATTTGGATTGTTGTTATTTAGATTGTGATTGGTTGGGAGATAAGTTGGGTTATGACTGCTAGTATGTTAGGGTCAATTTGTTGTATGTTGTTATTTGGATTGTTGTTTGAATTATTGTTTGATTTTTTTGAATTGTTGTTGTTTAGATTGTTGCTTAGTTAGGAAGTTGGAATGTTGTTGTTTGGATTGTTGTTTATGATGAATGTGGATGTGATAGGGTCATAAGAATAAGCTTAGGAGTCTCCAATGATGAGATGTGCTAAAGGCTCATGACTGAGAGCTTTGAATTTTGCCTTACCTAGAGGATCTAATCCCTCATATTTATGTTTAATTTCTTATAGTTTTGCATAATCTTGGTGTGATAGGGATATTAGTTAGATTGGAGGTATGGTTTGAGGAAATGGGTTTGACCAACTCATGATACATATATGATGATTTAGTCTGATTTGAATTTTGATGATGTCTTGGATAAAGATTTGGATTTAAATTAAGATAGGGTTTGATGTTTGGATAAACTTAATGCAAATTGGAGATATGGTATGAATAAAGGATGATTGGGGATGATTAGAGATGAAATCTTACGATTCAATATTAGAGTGGTTTAAAATGATTTAGAATGGTTTAGAGGTTTGAATTAGCAAATTTTACAAAGAATTTGAACCTTTAGACAAAAGTGACTTGATTTGTGACAAAGGTGACTAGATTTGTGAGAAAGGCGACTAGATTTCAATAAAAGGTGTCACAATTCAGACAAGGGTGACTTGATATAGTTTGATAGCTTTTTGGGTAGTTTTGACAATTCAAACAAAGGCACATGGTCTCAGCTGCCAGATCAGTAGGCCTAGCTAGAAATTAGGCTCTGGCACCCCCTTTGTGGGCAGTTCAAATTTGATGCCTAAAAATAAGAAATTAAACCCCTTTATATGATATTTTGGGTTTGTAGAAGACATTTGGGGAAAAGTAGAAAATAAAACAAATTTTATACCTTTTGAGATCTTTTGATGATGTCAGTAGTTAACCATGCCATGTCAGCACCACCCAAGCACCTAGTCATCTGCATGCATCACCATTGTATAATTGTATGGACATGGTCCTGCCAGGGGTCCCCTTTTAGCCCTCGGAGGGCATTTATTTTCAGGAGGCATAACTTTCACCCATAATATCATATTTTCAAATTCTTATGGGCATCAAAAATCTCTCTCTGGGAACTACAAATTAGTATAGGTTTAGTGACTAGATTTTTTTTTTGTGTCAAAATCTGGTACCTGAAGCCAGGCATTTCTCCAGGATAGTTTTATGCTCAAAACTTTTGCATACAGAGTTAGATTTTTAATTTTGAATAGGTGTTGGAGAGATATTTCTATGTACTATAGATTGGGTCAAGTATATTTTTAGTTTGATGTGCATAGAGAGATTAGTACTTCTTTGATCATTTCTAGGAGCCTGAGATTCAAGGTGTGACTGTGAGAGCATTTGGATGGATTTTTGGGCACATTGTTGGAATGCATGTTGCTATGTGACCATCAACATGGTATAGTAGGTTTTCAAATTTGATACTTCTAGTTACAGGTTTACAGGTGTTTTCAAAGTTTGGACTTTGATGGAGAGAGATACACAAGTTGTCTTCTAGTTTCAGGACATGGTTGATAAATGCATGAGACTAGGAGTCTCATTTCAGTGAGAGTTGAGTATAGGTACAATGATGAGGATGATTATGGTGTCATGGATATGCATGTACACTTTTTCATTAGGACACCATGATCATGTATGCAATTGACAGGTATGGGCAATGATGTTCTATTCGTGATTACAAGTGGTGTTATGGTGTAATTTTAGGAGGTTGTTCTTATATTTTGGATGCGTGGTAGTTCCTTGACTATGGTTAAGTTTATATTGTGGGCTTGTTTGGAAAATTGAATCTAGCATTGATTTGGTGTTTGAGTCTTGAGGTCTATAGGTTATCTTCTTTGATATCTCAGTTTGTAGGTTACTAATGTGATGATGAGTTTGCATGTTACATTTGATTTGTATCTTCAAGTTATATACTTTTTTGGATTAGCTACCCTTTTCTATAGTGGGATGACTCGGATGTGGCTTGTGTTTATCCATGATATTGATTTAGTGTTTATGCAGACTTTGTTAGTTGCCCTTGTCTGTGGTCATTTATACATTGATATGTTGCATTAGAATGAGAGGATGGATGATTAAAGTGTATGGATAGTTGGTTATTGGGACTTGTAGCATGTTTATAACAATGTCATGGATAGATTGAATACATGGTTTTATGTGAGATTTTGATAATGATGGTTTTATCTTCTTGGTTTCAAGATCATGGTTGTACTCTACCTTTTGGGAGCTATTGATGTTACAGTGAGATTCCTTGATTGTGTTGGGGTCCTAGATAATCTTAATTTAGGAGATGGTTGTCATGATGTCATGGATAGTTTAGTGTCATGATTCAGTGGGATCTTTGGCAGTGATGTAGATTCATCATTTTGTGATGAATGATCTTCTGCAGTGGTTGTGGGTGTCTTGGAGAGGCTCTTTGTGTATGATTTTTGTTTCAGTGAGAGTGGTTTGACATCCTAAGTTCTATTGTGAGGAGATAGTTATCTTCATGTGATTTGGAGATGTTGACATCTTAGTTTACCATGGAGGACTTTTAGAGTCTTCGGTTGAGGTGTCAGTTTATTACTTGTCAGTTTAACATGTTGATCCTTGGTTTAGAGATGTTGATATTATGCCTTGATAGAATCTTGATCACGCATTTGAGTTTTGACGTGATACAGGTCCTCTTGAGATAGGATGTGTGCATTGGTGCATGTGATCTCTCAGGAGGAGATGTTACATCATGATGTCACGATGGGTTCCATGATTATGCAGATGTGAAGTGGAAGCATTGAGACTGATTTTGTTAGTTATCTTGGTATTGACTAAATTGGTCATTTCCTTGAGAGCTTCATGATAGTGCAGTGTTGCATGGATTGATCATAGAGGTGCTCATCGATACTTGGAGACTTAGGTGAGGCTAGAGTTCTCTTTGGATTAGAGACATTTGTTGAGATGATTACTCATTGGAGGTTTTAGTAGAAAGACCAAGGAGCCTACACCTATATATGGATGTGAGTTCATTATAGACCTTAGAGGTCATTATTCTTGGAGAGAGTCATTGTGGCTTGGTGTATCCTGGAGGAGCATTCTCATTCCCCACTCTTGGTCTACTTAGAGGTTTATCATCTATGAGGTATTGCCCATCCTTTTAGATGCATTTTCTTTTATGTTTTATCTTCTCATGGATATGGATCTTGAGCTATGGTTATTGTTTCTAGAGGGTTCATTTGATGGAAGTTGTCGTGGTTATCTCCTTTTTCATAGGGTTTGATTTATGATGTTCACTATAAGGATTTTAGGAGATGTGATTGGGCTTATTCCTAGCTATGGAATGATTATGAGTTTAATCTACCTTGGTTAGAGAAGCTTACATTCATATTGGTTACATGTTACATATGTTCATTTGATCTATGAGATTGAATGGTTGGGTGTTGTTGAGGCTTTTCATTTGGAGTTGTATGAGATTAAATGTACTAATGTTTCATTTGATCTATAAGATTAAATGTACGAATGTTTTATTAAGATTTATTGTAGGTAGAGTGGCCGAGGTTCTTGAAGAATGGAAAAAAACCTATAATGCTCAAATATTTGTTTTATTTAATTGTTTTGGGAAAGGGGTTATGTGGAAAATATGTAATTTTCTTTTATCATGTTATTTGTTTTATTTTATGGGAAGAAATGCAAAGAGTTTGGGGAAAAGGCTTTAATATAAGGGGGGAAAAGTGAGTCATTTTCATGCTCTGTAGAAATGAAAAATGATGTAGTTTTCTATAACAATTTTTTTCTAGGATTTGGTAATTGTTGTAATTTTTCTAGATTGGTAGACTTTGAAGAGGGAAAAAGAGCTTGAGAAAGATGTAGCTGGAAAATCTAGAAATTTCATGGGCTGATCCTAACTTGGACAACCAAGGTATGGAAGCTTTTGTAATTTTTTTTTTATTATGCATTGCTATTTGTGTAGGTTGTATGCAAGTAATATGTTTGTTTTTCTATGAGAATTTGGTGTTTGAATGTTGAGGGTTTGGGTTTTGGTTAATCTTGTGTGGGGAGAAGAATGGTGGATGCCTCTTTAGGGTAATTTATGGACTTGGTGATGGTGTTGTGGCTAGTGGTGTTGTGTGTAATGGAGGATGGGGTTTGGTGAAATGGAGATTAGAGAAATGGTGTTGGGAGTTTGTGTGATATGGGAGCTACATGTGTAATATGGGAGCTACTATTGTATTATGGGAGCTACATTGAATAAAGGGAGCTATAGGGACCTATGCCCCAAAGAGAACCCCCCTTCTTCATCCCTTTACTAGAAATCTATGTTTTGTTTTACCATGTGTATAAAGGTCTTGATATTTGGTCAATTTTATGTTTTTGATGGTTTGTTTGGGCATTTGGGTTTGTTTCCAAGCTCGGGGGTGGACTGGATTTCATAGTCCTATGGATGGGTGGTGAGCAGAACTGGGCTACTATAATTTTGCGTTTGTGGGTTAAGGAACTAAATTTGGTTTTTTGAGAAGGAATATATTAATTGGCATATTGTATTGTTCATATCTGTGTAATGTGAGGTCCAGTACTGCAAAGCTAAGGATATCTTTCAGTTAGTGAAATTGAAGAAGAATCAGATAAAGCAAATCATTGTGCAAGTAATTGTTTTACTAGTTTTCTTTACATAAAGATTTAATGCTATAATCATTGTTATTCCATCATTATGTAAAGATCATCCTGATATGATTCAGTATCATACTTTCATTATCACACTAAATGGTATTTATAGATTTACAAGTGTTATCTAGATGCAAATCTTCGAATAATATTTCTGTTGAGATATCTTTCAATATTTTATATCGTACCATGCTTAGATATCAATCGGTTTCTTTAAGAATTTTATACGTAATGATATTCATAATAGATGTTAGAAAGAAATTATACTTTATAGTATTGATTTTATATACCAGTTTAGGATGATGGTAAAAATCCATGGCAAGCCTGCCGATTTGTTGTGAACAGTCTCTAGGCCTCCATAGTTTGTTTTTCCCCATACTCTATAAAACTATTTTTTTTCACCTCACAAATTTAATCTTTAAAGAATATTGTTGTTCATAATTTCTAACTCTATTATTTTTAGTAATAATTATGCCTAGGTCTATAAGTAAACAATGTTAATAATTCTTGAATAACTTTAAGAATGAAATATTTGTTGTTCATTGAAATAAAGGCAAAGATTATCGAGTTTATAGTTGTGATTCTTGCTTTAATGGAATCATGGAAGCCATGGCCACCACGGCTTCCCATGACTTAGTCATGGGAACTATGGGAGCCACGACTCCTACAATGTCTGATACCGCCAATTGTGGCCAACTCAACCCATCATAGTCTGACAATCATATTAAACAAATGGTTTTCTTTAAAATGAAATCTTCTTTACCATATATAGATCACAAGACTAAAAGCAAATATATATATACTTTGTGGTATCATTCTTTAAGGCGTCAGTTAGATATAAAGAAGAGCATAAAGTTTATCTTAGTTCACAATTTATTTTTTTAAATATAGACTTATGAAATTCTTTAATTCAATAATTATTCTGAGTCAGCAAAAGAAATTGCTAGTATTAATTAGAATTTGTCCAATTCTCTCAATATCCTTGTTTGTAAATGTTGATTCTAATGTTATTCTTTCCCATTTTCTCTCTCTAGATTTCTGAACAATACAAATATAGATATATTTGTACAGATTTTATAATTAAATGTGATTTTTGTTATAATTGAAGGTATCAAAATCAAATCTGAGGTTTGAATTTGAAGACTATGTTCTATATTGAAGATGACATCCTCTAGGTGAAATTTCATGGAAAATTATTTGTTTTAGATAGCTGTTTTAATGATTTTGCTAAAAAAATATGTTAATAATCAAATTCAATGTCTAACCTTATAACTTTGATCTTATAGGTCTTATACCTCTCTAGGGACTGAGTTTGATGAACTGTGAAACTACATTCAAGGCAACTACTTATTTTTTGGTTATTAAGACAATGTAATTATCATAGTCATCTTTTGAAAAACTTGACTCAAAATTTTAAAAAAAATCCTTAAACTTAAAACGCCGTAATAAGGTCTTTGTTTCTCCATTGATAATTTTCTTTCACTTGTTTATACAAATTTTCTTGTACAACTGCTGGCAAATCAATTCTTTTATAGTTTAATTTTCTTATAAATCTAATTTAACCATATAAATAAAAGTGAGTGATTTATCTTATTATTTATTTAATTAACAATTTTATTTTTTAATCTATCTAGTTTAATATTATTGAAGGCATTACATAGGTATCAAAGCTAGATTGCAACACTTGGGAGATTTGGGGTAAAAAGTCATAGTAATGTAAATTTGTTTTGGTGTGTAGCATGTCATTAGATCATACTGGAGAGTCGATTGACCATGGACCTCAAATTCTTCAGGTCCTACAAAATTTTGTGAGTGTTATTCAAGAGAGATTACATGTGCCTCATAATCAAGGCCAACATCATTTAGAAGGGCAGCGTTTTATAACTTGGGAGCACAGTAGGAGCACTTGCCAGAGTGGAGCAGATCATTCAGAGGAAGGAGAATTAAGGCATTATTCACCACCTCCTCATAACACTCAAGTAAAGAAGGAGATTTATATGGATGTTGACAAGTTGATTCAATATTTTCTTTGGTTGCAACCGCAACACTTTTCTAGTTCTACTGATGGATTAGAAGCAGAGTCTTGGTTTTTCAGTCTTGAGAAATGTTTTACATTGAAAACTTATGGGAGAAATCTTAAGGCTAGATTGGGTATTCATCTACTCAAGGATAATGCAGATACCTAGTGGTGATAGGAGGAGAGAAAAAAGCATTTGACTCCAGAGAGTATAACTTGGGAAACTTTCTTAGATATTTTCAAGAAGAGATACACTTCTAACCATTTCTGATAATGAAAAATTGATGAGTTTCATGATCTTCAACAAAGGGGGCTTACTGTAGCCCAATATGAGTACAAATTCTTTGAATGATCACAATATGTTGATTACATTCAAGATGAGAAGATGGTGATTAACCATTTTATCAAAGGGCTTAATTATAGCATGGCAGGTCTAGTACGATTATTTGAGCCTACTACTATGTGATAGGCAGTAGAGAAGGCACTTATTGCAGAGGAGATTTAGCCGAAGAATCATGATCATCATTAGAATTCATCTCAGCAATAGAATCACAATCAATTCTACTCTTTTGCATCTTCTATTTGTGGGAATATGTCAAATTCTTATCTTGCTAGATCGGTACAGTCATAGCATAGTCAGAAAGCTAAGTTAGCTCAAGGACATTCAGTTAGGTCTTGGTAAGCTCCATCAAAGAGGAGATCAGAGAACTTAGACACAATTTGCTAGATTATCTCATCTGTAGCAGAGTTCTCATGGTAGTCAGGTTAGCTCTGGTAGATCAACTCTTTAGTTTATGGCACCACCCAAGGGACCTTGCTTTAACTATGATGATAAGGGAGATTATGGTCAGGATTATTTACAAAACAATGTAGCTTCAAGGGTTCAGTAGTTGGAAGCTTCAAAGCATATAGTGGGAGATGTGGGTAGATCTCATCAAGTTTTTGCAGCCACTAATAATCGGCAAGCTAACTATCATGCATTAGTTATACAAGTCCCTGGAAAAATTGGTAAGGTTGTTGTCTTTGTACTTTTTGATTTTGAAGCTACAAATTATTTTATTTCCCCTTCTATAGTGGAGAAGTACGAGCTAGTGGCTACTAAGAAAAATGTTAATTGGGATGTTGAGTTAGCTTCTGGTGCTAGGATGTCTGTTAATTCTTTGGTTAGGGATTGCCAATTAGAGCTTAGCTCTTTTTCTACCAAAGTAGATTTCAAGGTGATACCTTTGGGTTCATATGATATAATTTTAGGTATGGATTAGATGAATGCTCATGAAGCCAAACTTGATTACCAACAAGTCTGTAGAATGTTTAGATGATTTAGATAAAAAGGTAACTGTCTTGAGAATTAAGAGACCATTTTCGCTTAGGATGATTTTAGCCATGCAACTCAAGCAGTGTATGAGGAAAGGATGCCAGTTCTTTTTCATTTCTATTAGTGACTAATCAGAGGATAAGCCAGATTCTTCCTTAGATGATCATCCTATTCTTTGAGAGTTCGCTGACATATTTTGTTCTTAGCTTTCTGGGATGCTACTGCGAAGAGAGATTAATTTTCATATCGACTTGGTTCTAGGAGCACAACTTATTTATAAGGCCCCTTATAGAATGACAACACAAGAACTTTAGGAGCTCAAGATACAGTTGGAAGAACTGTTAGATAAAGGTCATATACATCCCAGTGTATCTTTGTGGGTTGCACCGGTGATTTTCATAAAGAAGAAGGATGGGACTCTTCAACTTTGCATAGACTACAGACAACTAAACAAGCTCACCATAAAGAATCGTTATCCTCTGCCAAGGATAGATGATCTTTTTGACCAGATTTAGCGAGCAAAGAATTTCTCTAAAATTGATCTCAAGTCTGGATACCAGATCAGTTAAGAATTACGGAAGCTGATATCCATAAGATAGTGTTTCACACAAGATATGGTCATTATGAGTTTACTATTGTACCTTTTGGTTTAACTAATGCCCCAGTAGTCTTTATGAGCCTAATGAATGGTGTCTTTCAAACTTTTCTGGATTGGTTAGTAGTTATCTTTCTTGATGAAATTCTGATTTATTCTCACATTGTGGAGGACCAAAAGGAGAATTTGTGGTAGGTTTTACAATGCTTAAGAGAGAATCAATTGTATGCAAATATTTCAAAGTGTGAATTCTTCTAGATAGAGATCTAGTATCTAGGGCATATTATTTCAAGTGATGGAATCTCTGTAGATCCCTCTAAGTTTCAAGCTATTTTGGAATGGCCTACTCCCACAAATGTAGCTGAGGTAAGGATTTTTATGGGTTTAGCCAGGTACTATAGAAGGTTCCTGGAAGGCTTCTCCAGGATTGCTCATCCAATTACTTCTCTCCAGAGGCAAGGTAAGAAATTTGTTTGGTCCAAACAGTGTGAAAGAGATTTTCAAATTCTAAAAGAGAAGCTTACTAGTGCACCTATTTTGGCTATTCCAGATCCTACCAGTGATTTTGTTGTTTGCACAGATGTGTCAATTGAGGGTATTGGGGTTGTTCTTATGTAGGAGGGTTATGTGATAGCTTTCAAGTCTCACAAATTGAGGAATCATGAACTCAACTACCTGACACATGATTTGGAATTAGCTGCAGTGATTCATGCTTTGACCAAATGCTGACATTTCCTTCTCGGACATAGATTCAAGTTGCACTTTGATCATCAGAGCTTACAGTGTATCTTCTCTCAACCTAATTTGAATGCTCAGCAATGTAGATGGATGGAATTGTTGTGTGAGTATGACTTTGAGATTCATTATATTAAGGGGAAAGAGAATGTTGTAGTTGATGTTCTTAGTAGGCGAAGACATGAATTTCTAGCCTTAACAATTAAGATAGATCTTAGAGGATGTATTTTAGAGTTGTTGCCTCAAGATGATTTGTACTATGAGATTATTCAATTCCAATGTCCTTTGAAGGACAAGTTTGTGGGACATTCAGTTGATGTTGATGGGTTGCTTCGACATCATGGGCGTATGTATGTTCCTTCTTTTGGTGACCTTAGAGGTTTGATTCTAGATGAGGCTCATAGAGCACCTTATGTGGCTCGTCTGGGTGTTAAGAAAATGCATTTATATCTTCAGAAGTTGTACTTCTGGGTAGGAATGCGCAAGGATATTGTAACTTTTGTCACTCATTGTCTAGAGTCTCAAAGAGTAAAAGCAGAGCACCAACATCTAACTGGCCTAATGTACCCTCATGCTATTCTAGAGTGGAAGTGGGATGTGATATATATGGTTTTGATTGTGGGATTACCTTTGACTACACATTGGTATGATGCAATTATGGTGACCGTGGACAAGTTAACGAAGGTGGTGCACTTTTCTTTGATGTGTTCTTCCTACAATGTTGCCTCAGTAGCCATATTTTTTCTTCATGACATAGTTCAACTTCATGGAGTGCCAAGGAGGATCATTTCTAATAGAGATCCAGTCTTCACTTCATCCTTTTGGACCACTCTTCAACAAGCCTTAGGTACTCAACTCAATTTCGGCACTGCCTATCATCCAGAGATTGATGGTCAAACTGAGAGAGTGAACCAGGTTTTGGAGGATATGCTCAGGATGTATGTTATGGATCAATAGTCTCGTTGGCAGGACTACTTGTATCTAGTCAAGTTTTCCTACAACAATGGACATCATAGTTGGCTTGGGATGGCACCTTTTGAGGCTCTCTATGGTAGACCTTGTAGGACTCCTTTGAGTTGGGATCAGTTAGAGGATTGAGTCACTTTAGAACCTGAGCTTGTTTGCCATATGGAGCAGCAAGTGATTCAGATTCGAGAGCAATTACAAATAGCTCAAGATTGATAGAAGAAGTATGCTGATATCAGGAGAATTGATCAAGAGTTACAGGTTGGGGAAAAAGTTTTATTACGTGTACGACCTCATATGATCTCTATCCATTATGGAAAAGGCTCTAAGTTGTCACCCAGATTTGTTGACCCTTTTGAGATCTTAGAGAGGATAGGCCCATTTGCATATCGCATAGCTTTGCCACCCAGCCTATCTCGTATCCATAATGTTTTTGGGTATGTGCAAGATCATCGTGGGCCAAATAGTGGCAATAGGAAAAAAATCACATCTTTACTTAGCCAAATTTGCAAATTGGCCAACTTTGACTTTCATAGGCATGTTAAGAATATCTGTTTTGGTTTGGATACCAAACCAAAATGGATATCCGTTCCAAAATGGATATCCATTTTGTGGGTCCTAAAATGGATTCATTTTCCAGAAACAGATATCCATTTCTAGAACTATAGAAATGGTATTTTTTGTTATTCTTTTCATTGGTTTATGCTTAGAACTTATAGAACTTACAATTCAACTTGCAAATTTCTATTGTTACATGGTTAACATCTTTTCAACCAATCGACAAAGTTGCATCTCTTTAAAATTTGAACCTCTCTCTCTCCCTCTCTCTCTCTCTCCCTCTCTCTCTAGTAATCCCTACTGAGTCTTGTTTGCAATGTGTGAGATGCACTAAGAAAACCTTAGGCTTGATATTGAATTAGTAGTGGTTGGTAAAGCTATGCATGAGATCTAAATTGAATTCATAGAACCAAGTAGTAATGTGTCAAACCATACTAGGGCATATTATATCAATGTAGAGGGAAAATTCTTAGCAAGGACATAATCATCAATGGTGACAATTGTGGCTTGGACAAAGAAGTGTCTCATATGTGCAATGAGATCACCTTGGACATTATATTGTCAAATTAAGCAAGACCATTTTAGGAGAAGATGGTTGTAAGATGATGTCAATTGATAGTGGTGATTTAATCCATCCTATTGATGAGGAAGGAGGAGGAGGAGGGATAAGGTCTTCTCATTGCACTTACAACAGCTTGATTAATGTGTAGAT
This sequence comes from Cunninghamia lanceolata, assembly GCA_027924645.1. Lineage (NCBI taxonomy): Eukaryota > Viridiplantae > Streptophyta > Pinopsida > Cupressales > Cupressaceae > Cunninghamia > Cunninghamia lanceolata. The sequence continues at coordinate 10,015,464 of BSBN01001226.1, forward strand.
ATAATTATAATTGGGATTATGTGTTAGATAAATGTCACATGGTGGAGGGATGGTGTCAGGATGAGTGATGATTGTTGTGGCAATGTTATGGTAAAATGTGTTATGAAAAGGAGGTGGCATGGGTAGTAGTCTATCAATGTTGGGAAAGGGTTAGGGAGGATGTAATGGAGGAAGCGATGTGTCTCATGGTATGATGTCTCAAGGAATGGGAAGAAAGGATGGTGATTTATAAGATAATATGAAGAATGATGGTAGAGTGAATTGGCATTGTAGTAACTATAGCATGTCATGGGTGAATCATGCATTAATATAGGTTGTGGAGTGAGAAAGGGGTGGTATGGGTATGGTTGGATGGAGTAATGAGGTGATTTAATTGGTTATGACCTAGGTGAAGTTATGGATAAGGTGTCTTATGTGGGATTACTAGAAAGTGTGATTGATAATGGTGGAGATAGATAAATGTCATCTTCTAAGGGTTCAAAGGTGAGGAAAGTGTAAGATGGGGATATGGGATGATCCATGGTTTAATGATCATTTAAGGGAGACTCCTTAAAATGATTATCAATGATGGTGTTGATAGGGGGAATGGAGTCTATGAATGTAGGTGTGGGAATGTGAGCTATGACATTGGGATTGTATTAGATGAATAATGGGAAGTAGGGGCACATGTCTAGTGATGGAAGGAGCCACATGATCAAATGATATTTGGGGAAGGTCTTTTCTTAGGAAAGTAAGGATTTGGGTGAGGGTCTAGGGTTTGGTGGAAAATAATTTATGGAAAATTTGGAGGTAATTAAAATTGATATGAATAGAAGAAGTACAAGACATGGCTAAGGATAAATGGTAGGCTCAAAATAGGATAACTAGGACTATGATGATGAAGATGGAAAAAAAAGTCAATAACAATAGTATGATATAGGGATAGGATTAGAGAAAAAGAGTACTACAACTAGCAAGAGGAAAGTGAGGACATAATGCAAAGTTAACATGACATGAATTCTCTTGGAAGGCTAAGCATGTAATATAAGAAGATTGAACTAGTTGGATCTGTTAGGCTCACGAATGAAAGAACCTTAAAGGTTAACCTTAATTAGGTATGGTTATTTTTTAGTGTGGTTGTTTGTGCAACAATGTGTAAATTAATGTTACCTAAGGATAAACCTAAACTATACTAACATTTTAATAACCATGAGAGCTAGAAATCACAATTAGACTAAAAACTTGACAAGCAATACAACTTGGACACATGTAGGACTTGGAAAATGGAAAAGAATAAGTATTAAATGTGGAAAACAAAGAAAAAGTGGTATTAGTTGCACCTATGTAGAGAAGTGGTCTTTATGAAAGATGCTTAGAATTATGCTCTATATCTATTTGTGAAGTTTGGAGGTGATTAGAGTTAAAGGATATGACCACCATATGCAAAATAACCTGCCTAATGGGTATGTGCATGGGGGAGAGAGAGAGAGAGAGAGAGAGAGAGAGAGAGAGAGAGAGAGAGAGGAGAGAGAGAGAGAGAGAGAGAGAGAGATAGAGAGAGAGAGAGAGAGAGAAGAGAGAGAGAGAGAGAGGTAGAGGGATGATAGAGAGAGGGAGAGATAGGGAGATAGAGGTTTAGGTTGCTTAAGTTTAGGGTTTATGGGTTATGGGTTAGGGATTAGGGGGCATTATTTAGGGTTGAGGGATTTAGAGAGAGAGAGACTTCTTTTGACATGCAATTGTAAACCTTGAATAATGCCCCTAAACCCTAAACCTGAGAAACCCTAAACCTCTAAACCTTAAATAATGCCCCTAAACCCTAAACCCTAACCCCTAAACCATAAACCCTAAATAATTCCCCTAAGCCCCTAACCCCTAAACCCTAAAACTGAGAAACCCTAAACCCCTAAATCCTAAACCCAAACTCTTAAACCTAAACACTAAACCCAAGCAACCCTAAACCTTTATCTCCCTATCTTATCATTCCTCTACCTCTTAATCTATCTCCCTATGTCTCTGGACATGTTCCTCACTCTCCATATCCCTATCTCTCTCTATGTCTCTGGCCATGTCCCTCATTTTCTATATCTCCCTATTGGTCCTCTCTCTAAACATTAAACCCTAAACCTCTAAACCTTAACCCCTAAACCCCTAAACCCTAAATAATGCCCCTAAACCTTAACCCCTAACCCCTAAACCCTAAACTAGAGAAACCCTAAACCCCTAATTCCCTATCTCTCCCTTATCTCCATATCTCTATCATCCCTCTACCTCTCAATCCTTCTCCCTATATTTCTAGAGATCTCACTTACTCTCTATCTCCCTATCTCTCCCTTCTATCTCTTCTATCTCTCCCTATATGTCTTCTCTCTCTCTCTCTCTATCTATCTATCTCTAAACTTGAGAAACCTTAAACCCCTAAACCCTAAATCCAAGCAAATCTAAACCTCTATCTCCCTATCTCTCCCCTATCTCCCTATCTCTATCATCCCTCTACCTCTCAATCTCTCTCCCTATGTCTCTGGCCATGTACCTCACTCTCTATCTCCCTATCTATCTCCTTAGTCTCCTCTATATCTCCCTATAATTCCTCTCTCTCTATAAACCCTAAACCCTAAACCTTTGAACCTGAACCCCTAACCTCTAAACAATAAACCCTAAACCCTAAATAATGCCCCTAAACCTTAACCCCTAACCCCTAAACCTGGGAAACCCTCAACCCCTAAACCCTAAACCTCTATCTCCCTATATCTCCCCTATCTCCCTATTACCTTTGTCCCTCTACCTCTCAATCTCTCTCGCTATGTCTCTAGCCAATGTCCCTCACTCTCTATCTCCCTATCTCTCCCCTCAGTCTCCTCTATATCTCCCTATTGGTCCTCTATCTCTCTCTAAACCCTAAATCCCAAACCCTAAATAATGCCCCTAAACCCAAGAAACTCTCTCTCTCTCTAGACATGTCTCACACTCTCTATCTCCCTATCTCTCCCCTCTATCTCCTCTATCTCTCCCAATCTCTATCAGTCCCCTCTCTCTATCTCTCTTTAAACCCTAAACCCTAAATAATTCCCCCTAAACCCTAAACTTGGGCAATGCTAAACTCATAAACACTAAATAATGCCCCTAAACCCTGACCCCCTAACCCCAAGCATCTCTCTCTCTCTCTCTCTCTCTCTCTCTCTCTCTCTCTCTCTCTCTCTCTCTCTCTCTCTCTCTCTCTCTCTCTCTCTCTCTCTCTCTCTCTCTCTCTCTCTCTCTCTCTCTCTCTTCTCTCTCTCCTCTCTCTCTCTCTCTCTCTCTCTCTCTCTCTCTCTCTCTCTCTCTCTCTCTCTCTCTCTCTCTCTCTCTCTCTCTCTCTCTCTCTCTCTCTCTCCCCCCAAAACCCTAACCCCTAAACCTAAGCAACCCTAAACCTCTATCTCCCTATCTCTATCATCTCTCTACCTCTCAATCCTTCTCCCTATCCTCTCTAGACATCTCACTTACTCTCTATCTCCCTATCTCTCCCCTCTGTCTCCTCTATCTCTCCATATCTATCTCCTCTCTCCTAGGGAAATTGGAAAGGAAAATGAAAACTAGGAAAGCTAGGAAAAGGATTTAACTAGGAGGTAGATAGGCCAAAGAGAGAGATAAACATATAGGGAGAGAGGGGAGAGAGAGGGAGAGGAGAGATGGAGAGTTCCTGAGTTTATATGGAAACTATTGAACAATGATAAAATGTAATGTGGTAGGATGTGGTAAGTTTTTAGATGTTACGATATAGCATAGAGATATGTCTACATGTGGTGATGCTATGGAAATTTAACCATGAGTCATTTGAACAAGTACTAACAACTACATATTTAATTGTGCTAGTAGAAGCATAAATAATAATGTAGGTGCACTTGTAGTAGAGTTGAAGTTCATGTGGAACAATCTAGAGGCTTGGTTATGTTAAGAGAATGCTCTACAATACTACAAGTTGAAAGAATTGGTTAGATGGTTGTATATGTTACCACAAGCTTATGGTTGGTAGTGGTGGTTTATACAAGAACGACATTAATACATTGACTATAATTAGTAATAAACTATTGATATTTAATGTGTAACAACAATATAGTGATCTATAATGATTATCCACATGGAGGCCTCATGTTTGGTGATATATGTGATATATTGATTTTATGATATGTTCAACGTATAGCTTTGTGACTCTTGGTATTCCATGGGTTGGTTGGATAGTTAGACAATTGGTATTCTATGATGATGCATATACCTATCTACTCATGTGAATGGAGAATGGTTGGATTGTGATTAGTTAGGTGTTGGATATGAAAAACATTGAAGAAAAGTATGCTATAAGCATGTAGATAGCAACTCTATCAAAAGAATTATTCTATTAAATCAATGGACTCTAAATAATATAATGCTGACTATCTTTTACTACTAGGTTTTCTCACATAAGGGTTTCTAACATAAAATCTAGTGTCCCATATTGTTTCTTTTGGTTTTATATACTATCATGAGCTTTCTTAAATGTTACTAGATAGATAATACATTTGTATCATTGTCTTTGATCATATTATTTAAGTTACTCCTCTATCATAGTATGTTGGCCAATTGCAAAATGGTTCCTTAGTCCCAATATTTGGTATGAAAGAATACAATTATTTAGAATCTTAACTTAAAGAACAATGAAATGAACTATATAACTTAATCTAAGAAAACAAATTAAAAAATAATGAAAAGAATTGGGTAAAGCAAAACGGATATCCATTTTGGGAAACCTAAAATGGATATATGTTAATAACGGATAACTGTTTTTGCTTCAATTTTGCCTTGTATGTAGACTTGGGACTATCATAGTTGACTTTCCCTCAATTCTAATGTTTTTGCAAGATTTCACTCTCTTCTTCGAACTTCACCCTGATGAAGGTTAATTGTCATTGATGTCAAAAAGGTGTTGAGTTATTTGTTATTGATGATAGAAGTGTGTGGTGTTGTTCAAGGCTCAATAGATGTCAAAAGTTGTTTCATCTTCATGGTTGATGAGTGTTCATAGTATCACAAGATGCTTCAGGAGGTGTTGCTTCATGACATGCTTCAGTTCATTCATCATGCTTCATGTTGTGATGCTCATGATTTTTGAATTGAAGGGAGTTGGCATGATACTCAAAATTGATATGTTTCTTCATGCCTTACTTCAGTCTACTCATTATCATGTCTCAGTTAGTCTTCAGGATCTCTTCATGTTCACATGTCAAGTTATTGCAGAAGGTTGAACAGGATGCTCAATTATGAAGGAGTAAAAGAGGTGCTTGGAGACTACAGTGGAAGAGATTAAATATTCTTAACAAAGGTGTTCAATGACAAGGGGAGTCATATTCCAAAGAAATAAGTTCACAATAAAATATTTATAAAAGTGTTGATAGTAATTTGGTGTCTCAAAAGATCTAACACCTCATAAATGCCCGTCATATACATCATGCACATTTTTATTTTAATTTGTGATTGACCTACACTCATAGGTAATATCACTAAAGATTACCTTCTAAAGGGGTTTAAGACCATATTTTCATTGGCCCCTTCATATCCTCTTACCTTTCCAAGCAGTCACCTCTTATAAATTTGTGAGCAGCAAAAGCATATCAAAGTTAATATTTATATATGGGTGAGCGGTTTTTTTTTAGGTTTTTTAAAGCCATTTTTTAAGCCTATTTTCAAAGGAGGATTAAAGCCAATTTATGATAAATTTTAAAGGTAAATTTTTAGGAGATTTTTTGATAATAAGGAAATAAATTATTTCCTTTTCTATTTTAAAGATTTTATGCAATATTATTCGCATAATTTGTTTGAGAAAATTTCTTTTGTGATAAGTAGGAAGATAAAAAGGCAGATTTTGGTGAGATTTAGAAGCCTAATTTTTAGGAGATTTTTGTGAAGTTCTCAAGACAAAGAAAGAGTTTTTTTATATTATTTCGTTTTGGGAAAAGATTTTGTGTAGAGATTTAATTATTATTTTTAAATAAAGGAGTTTTTATAATTTGCGAAAGTTTCTTTATAACAACTTGATTTTTTTGGAGAGATGGAAGATGAAAATGGGGAGATTGAATATTTATTTTGAATGAAAATTTTGAAGAGATTTTTTTGAAGGTAGAAGAATATGAAAATTTATTTCAATAAGATTCTTTTGCAGGTTCTTCAAGAAAAAAAGGTTTTTTTTTTTTTGCAGATTGGAGAATATGGAAGATTGAAAAAATATTTTATGACTACATCTTGTGAAAAATGAATGACATTTTTGATATAGGAATATGAAGGATCATGTAAAGATTGAAGAAATTAAAGGTGGAAGTGAATGTACAGAGAAGAGGAAGATGAAAGATTGTTTCATCTTAATAACATTGTGAATGAGATTATTTTTACAGGTGCTTCATGGATGGAAATTATAATGCAGAGAATAGATGTATGCTTTTAATGGGAAATTGTGATGAATTTTTAATAGGAGAAAATGAAGATAAGCATGAAATGAAAGGTTATTGTTTCTTCATTTAAAATGATGAAATTATGGGTGCATTGATTTATGGATTTGAAGGTCTGATATATGTAGGATTGAAGAAATATTTTTGTGAGAATTTGTGTAGAGAAGTAATATAAATATGCAGGTTACAAAAATGAGGGTGTGTGTGGACTAATATGCAGTGAAGACATTTTTGTGAAGATTCCTTTGAAGAGAAAATATAGATGAATCATGATATTGTGAGATCATGTTTTTTGCAAGAATGAATCAAACAAAGAATGAAGACACTATGCAAAGAATTTACAAATTAAACCATGCCAAGTATAAAGACAATATGCAATTGATTGTGCATCAGGTGAATTGATTCTGTAGAGATCATGAGATTGATATGCAGATTGGATTAAGTATGATTGCAAAGGGATATAAAAACTCAAAGAAGACGGGTTATGTAATGGTGCAAATTAGATTGACTTACAATCATTTCTTGCACACTAAGAATTATGTTTTGACGATGGTGATTGTATTTTCCAGTGAGGTTTGTATGGTCAGTGAGACCTCTTTGTAGCCAGTGAGGCTTGTATAGTCAGTGAGACCTATTTGTAACCAGTGGGGTTTTTTATTAAGCTAGTGAAGCATTTCAGAGTGGTTTTTCTTCCCTTAGAGGATTTTCCACTCATCAAATCAGGTGTCATGGTTCTTGATTGTCTTGATGTGTTCATGTGCTATAATGATATGTTCTTAAGGTCCTGATTCATATCTTTATAGAGTAAGTGCAAGAAGATGGGGGGCCAAAAAGTGGCCAAAATAATTTCAAAAAAATTTAAGTCATAACGCGAGCGCGTTATAACGCGCTCGCGTTATGACTGAGTATAAATGAAAAAAAAAGCAAGTGATTTTCATTTCACTCTCATTTTCTCCTCTACCCGTGGCTTCCAAACCCTCAAAAATGCGCTCGCATTCTGTAAAACGCCAATCAACACAAAAAGCTTATCAATTCATCGCCAAAATGCCACCGCGACGTCGAGCATGCCAAAGGGGTGAGTTATCTTTTTTTTTTGTTTGAATTTCTTTCTAAATAGGTAGGTTTTTGTTGATTTTTTATGTATATTTCATTAATTGTCAAGAAATGTTAATGCACCTCCTCCTCCTCCTCCTCAAAATCCACAAAATCCTAAGGAGGAAATACCTGTAGAACAACAACCTCCTCCATTCATTCCTTGACATGCCCCTGGAACACAAGATAATATAATGGGGCAAATTGAAAACAACAAAAAATAAATTGAAGATATAATTGCAAGGTTGAAAGATCCTTCCACTTCAACTTTGCATAGGTCCACGCTTGCCGAATCTCTTGAGTCTATGTTATCAAATGTAAATTCAATTAGCAAGCAAATAACTAGTTGGACCGATAAAAAGAGAGAGTTTAGAGATTACTATGCAGATAAATTGTCATACCAAGATGTCAAAAAATTACAAATTACAAAATTAGACTTGTGTTCAATTTTCACAAACCCACAAACAAATCAACCTCCACCCATTACATGCAAGAGGTTCCCTATCTATTGGTGCAACAACCAAGCGATAAGGGACAATTTCGGGCAGAGGTGGTGGATGGTTTTTGACCATCCTCCATGCAATAATAATGAGGTCCCACAATACTTTTTGAGGAAACTCTACTACAAGTTTATCCTCAATAAAGTGCCAAACTATTTTGATATGCGGGACTTCTAGGGTAGAGGTGGGGGCTCAGCACAGGATAGACCAGGGGCACGTCTTTACCCACAGCGGGTAGTGAGATGAGTAATCAACAGACCAGCCCACGAGCATGTTTCTATCCCTTCTATTGTGAAGGAGAGTGTTGAGGTTGATACACTGAGGTCGATTAGTGCCTTGACCCAGAGCATCATAGAGCATGCCAATCCTGCAAAATAAAGTGGGTTGGGAGATAGTGCGAGGAGTAGGGTCCCACCGCATACTTGCCAGGCTTGCGGGTCAGCCTGTGGTTATGACCCCATGGATAGTCAGGACGCAAGTGCATAGGCTACATCTGCAGCTGAGCAGATGGTGATGACAGATACCCTCCTGATTAAGACTTTTGGCCTTGATACTCAGGTAAATATTAGCAAGTTTATTGAATTTAATTTATTAAATTTCATTTTTGAAATACAAGATTAACTAATTTAAATTGCTGATTTTAATAAAATTTCAGGGTCATAGCGTCGATGCAGTTTTCAGTGGTTCTCCACCTACATTTTTCACTAGATCATCTACTATCAAGGTATGTAACTAGTAAACAATTATAAATATTACATGTGAATAGCATCGTTATATGAATGGTATTCTAATTTCTAATTTTGGATGTTGAATAGGTTAATACTATAGATTTCATGGCAACACCTACCAGCGGTGGTGGACTTCAAATCTTTATAGAGGTAATAAAATAAATAGTTTAATGAATGAATTGTACTTACTAAATTTTTGTATGTGATTTGTGTGTTTTATTGTGTGTACTTCCATGTTTAGATGAACGTGTGTGTATGTTAGGAGCCATGATTTGCATCACTATTATAGTTTTCGTAATTGAATAATGTTGTTTTATTTCTAGATGATGCAGGCTGCAAAGACACCTCCCCATGTTCATAGGGCAATGGAGCAGGGTGTGGCCTCTGCGATTCATAGCTCCATGGCATTGACAAGGGTATGAGGTAGATTAGTAAATTTCAATTTACATTCATTGTTATAGTTGTCTATGTTTGAAAAATCAAAAGATTATTGATTTGAAGTTTAATTTCTATCTGGATGGTTTCTATAGGACATGACATCACCAGGGCCTATTCCTACTACTGAGGCAAGCGAGAAGATAGATTATATGTTAGCGGTGAGTGATTATTTTGTTAAATGTTTCATTTTTTTATAACATGTAATTTCTATATATTAATGTCTATACTTCTTTTTTGTAACAGGTAAAGGTGCAGGAAGAACTAAATAGGAGGAGTAGCCCTCAGGTTCGTAGTAGACCACCCACATGCATGTCTCCATCCCCTAGAAGATCAAAGGATGCTCATGATTTATTCTCTTCATCAACCAGAGGGGAATGACTTTTTATTGTGTTCCTTTGTTGTATGCCTATATGGCATTTGTGGACATATATTTTGTATTGTACATAGTTGACATTGTATGCCTATATGGCATTCTTGTAAGCCTATATTGCTATTTTGTATATATGCTAGACTTATATCAAAAGATATTGATGTATGCCTATATGGATATTTGGTTAATACAAATCTTTTTTATTGATGGCATCCCTACTTACATTATAAATCCACTTTTGAATGGATATTTGTAGATGGCTACTTCAAATATTTAAAGTCCGATTGTATTACATAGGATGTTTGCATTTTCTTTGATAGGCTTGATAGGCCATGGATTACATGATGGTGTTTGATGGAAAAGTATGGTACTAGAAGACTCTAGTTCATTCTTAATAGGCTTGTGATTGATAATATCTTTGCATGATTGCACTTGATCTTGGATCATGGGCATGTTGTTAGGATTTTGATTGCATTGTGATGTTTGATGGATAGGCATGGTGTAAGATACCCAACTAGTTCTACAAAAATTTTTCCTTAAATAATTTTACTTGCTATCAATTCATCAACTACTTCAACAACACAAAGATATACATCAAAGATAACTACTTGAATGAATCAACCTTAGAGTTGGGAACTTGTTTAGTTATTTGACTCAATCAACTTGCAATGTCTTATTACATGGATAATGCTTTCAATAGCATGAAGTTACAACTTATTCAATGGAGATACAAAAGAAAGGCCTTGAAGCCTTGATGTTTACAATGGCGTCTACACTTGATCAACTCAATCAAACTCAATGATGTCAACTGAATGTCAACACCTCACAATATCACTAGGGAGCATCACCTTGCTTGTTGCATGGATGAACATCATAGTTGCAAGACTCTTAGGGTTAGGTGCCAACTGAAGGTAGTAGAGACCAGACTAGGCGTCATCCTAAGCTGGGCGCTTCCTTGAGGTGGTAGAGACATGGATGAACATCTAGTGGGGTTTGATGACTCTATATTAACACTCAAATTCACTTAGGCGCAATATTAGTGTTCTTCTAACTAGGCGCCAGATAGGAGGATTCTCAGGGGTTTTGGCGCCTAGGTTACAACTTGTCAATTTCTCAAAGAATCTTTGAAACACTTGACTTCCAAGGATTATCATCTTACCCTCTGATGGAGCGCCTTGTTCCAAAATTGGTCTTGGGGACTTGCATCTCTCTTAGGCGCATGTTTGGAGTAATGTCAACTGGTATCAGCACCTATTATCTCAATTTACACTTGACATCAAACTTTTGAAGCTCTTTTACCCTAGCGCCTTTATCTTCTATCAAGCGCCTAACATTCTGGAGGTGAATTCCATCTTAATCCAAGTCTTCAAGGTACTTCCAAGTTTAGGTGCCAAAATAGGGTTATGGAGGAGCAGAACCACGCCTTAGGAGGATGACTGAACCCTAGGCGCCAATTTGAGGTTGCAAGAGCATAGGTATGTGCCAAGTAGAGTTTGATGCTCAAAACATTAACATTGTTCAATGAAATCCTTTTTTGACTCTAGGCGCCATTTGGAGGCTAGAAAGAGGGAAGTTGACACCAACTACATTAGGCGCATTTCTGAGGTGATGGAGACCAATAAGTGTGCCTTGTCCTCTGGCTCTATTCCTTGTTAACTTTACAACTTAGATTATCTGAACAACACTAAGAATGCTTCCCTTCTTCCTGATACAAGTTGAAAGATCCACTGGGTGCCATTTCAGGTGCCTGGAGAGATCATCAACCAAGGGTGCTAATAGAGCCTTTGGCAAATGGAAAGAGTGCCTTACTTAGATTTGATTTCTAGATACCAGAATTGAGGAATTTTGCGCCTTGGCTAGGAGTTTCTCATTTCAATCTTGATTATTCATCTAAGTGGCTTTCCTTAGCTCCCAAGCCTTCAATCTATCCATTACCCCCTGCTAGGCGCTCAAAATAGAGTGTTAACGCCTTATGAAGGTTAGGCACATTCTAAGGGTGGGGTAGGCAAGTGAGGGTGCTAGACTAGGCCTTGAGACTTCTCTCCTCATCAAAGGCTTTCAATCCTAGGTGCCAGATCCAAGGAGTTCCAACCAACACATGCGCCTAGTGCTGTGAGTTCACCCAAAGGACATCTTTAACTTGAAAACTTTCAATCTTCATCCATCTATCTAGGCACTCAATTGGAGGATCCCTAGAAACATGTATAGGTGCCTTGAGGTTCTTAGGCACTTAATTTGGATGATCCTTGTGCTAGGCGCTTAGTAAGGAAAACTGGAGTGAAATGGATGCCTAGGCTCCCAAGCTTCCATACTTAGTCAAATTTTAGGGTTCTAACCTTGTTCCTACAAAACAAATAGATAGAGTTAGTCTGAAACCAATTCATTCCCTCATCATTTGGAATTAGCTTCCGGGAATGAGGAATAGGCTAATCCATTATACACTTGATGATCAAGCCGAGAACGGGGACATGACACATGGTACTAGGCTAATCATTTTGGGTTTTGCATGAGCCTCGGACAAGGTAATAGGCATAGGGTTTTTATCTTGTATAATGATTTTTTCAAACCAAGGGTCCATGATGGAAATGATTAAGGATGATAGAATGTTTGGATTTTGGATTTTGAGATGTTTATTGTTGTAAATATTTATTGTTTGGACTCAAATTTTGTTAAATGGTTGTTTGAAAGAGGACACATCAAACACAACAACAAGATTGGTTTAAGTATGGATGCAAATGATGTTTACTAGTTTACTAATGTGATGATGTTTACTAATGTGATGATGATTTTGCATGTTTTCAATGGTTGGGATCTACAAGTTATGCATTTTTTTGGGATGCACACCTCATTGATTGTAGTGGGATGACTTGAATGCATATTGCCTATATCCACGGGATGACTTTGTTTTTTTTTCCTTGTCTATGCTCATTTGCACATTGGTATGTTGCATTGGGATGAGAGGATGGATGTTGCTTTGATAGTGATGTGTATTCGTCACCTAGTGATGGATGATCTTATATAGTGGTTGGGTGTAATGGTTATCTTCATGTGGTTGTAGATGTTGATCCTTGGTTTAGAGGTGTTTGGTAGTGTGTCTTGGTGGACTCTTGATTCTAGATTAGAGTATTAGCATGATACAAGTTCTCTTGAGACTAGGATGTCTGTATTGGTGCATGTGATCTTCTAGGAGGAGATGTTAGATCATGATGTCATGTTTGGATACCTAATTTTGTAGTTGGAGTTTTGACAGTGGTCTTGTTGGTTCTCTTGGTATTGAGTACATTGGTCACGTGCTTGGGAGCTTCATGATAATGTGGTGTTGCATTTGGAGCTTAACATGGATTGATTGGTTGTAGGTTCTTATACATACTTCAACACTTGGGTGAGGCTAGAGTTCTCTTGGGATTAGAGACACTTGTTGAGATGGTTACCCTTTAGAGGTTTTAGCAGGCAGACCAAGGAGACTTTCACTTAGATATGGGCGTGAGTTAATTATGGACCTAGAAAATATTCTTATTGGTTCTAGAGGGTTCATTCGAGGGGTGTCTCTAAACATGCTTTTTCTCAGGCGCTAAACTAGAGTTGTCTAGATGCACAAGTGCGCCTCCCTCAATGAAGTTCCTTTTGTTAACTTAGTTCATCCTAGTGACTCAAGGGGTTGTTATATTCTTTAGGTGCAATCTTTCATAGACTAAAACATTCACTCCATGTTAAGGAGCTTAAAGGAGGCTCTGGAGATGGAAAATGGTGCCTTAACTCACTTATGTAAATTTTAGACTTTTAGGCAATTGCAAGATGTCTTGGAGGGCTCAATTCTTCAAGGCACCCATTTTGTTCACCACTTGTAGCATCACTTGTTCAAGGTACATGTGTGATTTGGTCAAAAATAGGCGCCTAGAGTGAATAGGCTTTCATCCTGACTTAATACACTGCCTCCCTCTGACGATTTTTGGGGCAGCAGAAAACCTTTCACCACGAGCAAATGCCTCAGAGCTATAAAAAATTGAGAGAGGTTATTGTAGAGGCACTCTAAATCATCGCATTGCCTCAGACGGAATGTTTCTAAGTGACAAGGTTTTTGAGTAAGATCTCGTCAAAGATTGCTGCCTTTTTGCACTTTGGACTCTTCAGGGATATCATGGGTACAATGTAGCTCAGACTGTTTCGACATGTTTGGGTGAAAAATAGGACCATGCCTAACGTAAATGTACCCATTCGAATGCGTTGGAATAGTCAGTTTGGTCGCATCAGGAGTAGGATGAAAGTTACACCCCTTTGCAACTTTACACTGCCTCCTGACAATTTTTGGGGCTGCAGAAAACCTTTCACCACAGGCAAATGCCTCAGAGCTATAAAAAATTGAGAGAGGTTATTGTAGAGGCACTTACATGATAGCGTTGCCTTAGATAGAATGTTTCTAAGTGACACAGTTTTCAAGTAACATCTCGTCAAAGATTGTTGCCTTTTTACACTTTAGACTCTTTAGGGATATCGTCGGTACAATGTAGCTCCGACTGTTTCGACATGTTTGGGTGAAACATAGGACCATGCCTAGTGTAAATGTACCAATTTAGATGCATTGGAATAGTCAATTTGGTTGCATCAAGAGCAGGATGAAAGTTACACCCCTTTGCAACTTTACACTGCCTCCTGATGATTTTTGGGCAGTAGAAAACCTTTCACCACGGGCAAATGCCTCAGAGCTATAAAAAATTGAGAGAGGTTATTGTAGAGGCACTCTACGTGATCGCGTTTCCTTAGACGGAATGTTTCTAAATGACATAGTTTTTGAGTAACATCTTGTCAAAGATTGCTGCCTTTTTGCACTTTGGACTCTTCAGGGATATCGTCGGTACAATGTAGCTCCGACTGTTTCGACATGTTTGGGTGAAAAATAGGACCATGCCTAGCATAAATGTACCCATTTGGATGCATTGGAATAGTCAGTTTGGTCACATTAGGAGTAGGATGAAAGTTACACCCTTTTGCAACTTTACGCTGCCTCCTTCTGACGATTTTTGGGGCAGCAGAAAACCTTTCACCACAGGCAAATGCCTCAGAGATATAAAAAATTAAGAGAGGTTATTGTAGAGGCACTCTATGTGATCGTGGTCCCTTAGATAGAATGTTTCTAAGTGACATAGTTTTCGAGTAACATCTTGTCAAAGATTGCAGCCTTTTTGCACTTTGGACTCTTCAGGGATATCGTGGGTACAATGTAGCTCGGACTGTTTCAACATGTTTGGGTGAAAAATAGGACCATGCCTAGCATAAATGTACCCATTCAGACATGTTGGAATAGTCAGTTTAGTTGCATCAGAAGTAGGACAAAAGTTACACCCCTTTGCAACTTTACACTGCCTCCTTCTGACGATTTTTGGGGTAGCAGAAAACCTTTCACCACAGGCAAAGGCCTCAGAGATATAAAAAATCGAGAGAGGTTATTGTAGAGGCACTTTACATGATCGCGTTGCCTCAGACAGAATGTTTCTAAGTGACACAGTTTTTTAGTAACATCTCGTCAAAGATTGCTGCCTTTTTGCACTTTGGACTCTTCAGGGATATCGTTGGTACAATGTAGCTCACACTGTTTCAAATGTTTGGGCGAAAAATAGGACCATGCCTAGCATAAATGTACCCATCCAGACGTGTTGGAATAGTCAGTTTGGTGACATCACGAGCAGGACACCAAAAATACAAAAGTTGCTTTGTGCAACTTGACAACATTGACACTTTTTTGCAACATGACTCAAAGACTCAAACTGACCCCAAATGACTCAAAGTGACTTAAAATCACCTTGATTTGGTGCCCAATGTACATTATAGAGGTCAAGGCGCTCCTTATCATTCAAACATCTTAGATGAGCGCATAGGAAAGGAAAAAGCTCTAAGTTTCATCATCATGAGCGCCTAATATCAAGAGACTTTAATGGCTCAAACCTTAGCATGGAGTCTTCAGGTGCATTTCATGTCTCCTTTCATCCAGATTGGCACCCTTATGTAGATTTTTCAACTTGATTCGGCGCCCTTATGTAGATTTTTCAACTTGATTTGGCACCCTATATGTGAAGGAAGATCTAAAGGCATGAAAGTGGATGTCATATTGCAAGAGTTTGGATCATCAAAATTGAAAGAAATAAGTCTATTAAGCTTGGGCGCCCTTGGTCTTCTTTTCATTCATTATGAGCGCCTTGGGAGAATGGTATATAGGTCATCATCATGATTGGGCACCCTAGATCCAGAGTGTTGGAGAGATCATCAAATGGTGTCTAGTAGGGTGAGTTATGAGTTTGGTCGCATCAGGAGCAGGACACCAAAAATGCATAACATAATGTAAAAATATGTACATATGTGTAAAAATGCAGGAGGAAATAAAAAAGACAAACCTTACAAATTAATGTACATACTTACAACTTAATGTAACATAACTTTACAAAATCAATGTGAATACTTACAAATTAATCCAATGAACCATCCAGGTCTGCTCTACTCTTTATTGTGTCAAGTATTGCTTCATGGTCAGACTCACGCACCTTCCACAATATTTTGTTCAAAGGTCTGCCCCGATACTTTATCAAATGAACATTGGATGCCACGACAAGGTTCGAGTAATGAAGAATCTTCTGATGCATGTCAAAGTCCTAAAATAGCCAAATATTAACACTCTTATGTGGGTACCTTCTAAGCCATGTTCCAGTAATAACCACTGATCCTATAGGGTATTCGATGTTTTCTCCATCTATAACAGGGACCTCCAATTTCTTTCTGGCCTCAACACAACGACATAAGTAATAATCTATTCCCTCTTCATTATCTTCATCTGCAATAACTGCATATACGTGCCCTACATTGATATGTGTAGCAAATTAAATGAAATTAGTCAACATTACAAAAACACTACAAAGTAAGATGACATTACCTAGTTAAACTAGATGAAATTAGATGCATATACGTGCCCTATATTACCTGGTTGAACTAAATCTGATATGTGGTCAAAGTCAACTGACGATTCCATCTGTGTTAGTTCCAGTGCCATCGGGGGTCGATACGTGTCAAGTGGGCTAAGATAACTTAACTACCATTCGTCAACCCACTCTTTTGACTCGCACTCATCCCAGACTTGAATTATATAGGAAGAACAAAAGCATGACATCTTTTGTGTATGGATACTCCATGAACCTGCAATTGAGTTTCTGAAAGAGTGCATCTCATTTGATCCTGTCAGTGTACAACAATCCTCATATGGTGCAATGTTAGTATCATCTATCAACCAAAAAAATCTACAAACTAAAGACTTACCTTCATTACCTGGACCCATGGAAGCATTACACCACTCGACAATCGATTTTGCATCTGTCAACTTTGCATTGTCTTTATACTTTAACTCTTCTCATGCTATGGCTCTTTTGATACATGCTCCTGCACCATCATGCTCCCCCTTTCCATGCCTGGCCTCACAAAAGTTTCACATATGTTGAATACCTGTAAAATTATGCCTCCTACTCAGCCAATAGAAATTCTGTGAGTACTTGAATTATGACACAATTATCTGACCATATGATATGCTAACTGAACGATATGCCCCTTCTAGCCAAATCATTGTACAACACCTGAAAGCAACCTTGCATGAACTCCATAGAATGCGTGCGATCATCACTAATATAGAAATTATACTCCCTTATGATCTTTCTGTCATCCTCTGTACTATCATTCGCATGAATGAATGCGATGTGCACAAATATAGAAACCTGTGTGGAGTTGTAATATTGTGATTGCACCTCACACTGTGGCTGTAGACTGTAGTTCTCTGTAAAGTCGACGACTGAAACAATGCTACCAACCGGAAATGTGTCCTTGCATAACTTGAATTGCAAGTCCAACCCTCGAGCTCTATGGGCATGTCTTGCATACTCATACACTATGCTGTCATGAAATATAGGCATAAACTGATACATTGGAATCTTTTCAATAACTAATTCACACCTCTTTGCTTCTTTACCATCTTTTGTATTGTATGCCACTATTTTATACTTGCCAAACTCTACTAGTTCATTTCCAACCGCATGTGTTATTTCCATATGTTCACATATTGGCAAATGTTGCAAGCCACCGCAACGATGACATGTGCCATCCAAGCATAATTTCTTGTAGAATATTTGACCTTCCTCTCTTTCACATAAAATTCTTGATATGAAGTCTCTTGAAAATGTTGGTGGGGCACATATGGCACAACCCTGCAAATCATTGTTAGTATGCATATCTAAACATATAGACCTATAAGCATCAAAATGGTTAGAAAATTTAATATGCAATCTACAACAACAAGTAGTGCGTGTGTGATTTATCTTAACATAGAAAGGTTTTAGCATTTCAAAATATCTTTGACAAATTTTAATTTGAGGATACTTCTCTGGAAATTTACCATAAAACTGTGTTTGAGTCTCATCCAAAAAATGCTTTGGATGTGGCTCACGGTTCTGACTACCGATTCTCCTTCTTACCACATCCCTTGATTCGGAGATACCCTTGTGTAATTCTTCCAAAAGTCTTCAATTAGTGATCTCAATGCTTCAACAATTGGTTTATCTTTTCGTGGTAGTCTCCCTGAGAACACCCATAATTCATTGGCATTAGTGTCCTCAATTCTTTGGCGTCTTCCAATAGCTCTTGATAAAGTTTTCCTATTAATTCTCAATTCTTGACTTATCTTTCTAATGAGATGAGCTTTCCTCATTTGACTACTTACTATAGTTGATGTAATCACACGTCGTGTTGCATTACTATCTTTTGTGCGTGAGGTGTTACCCACACTCTCATACACACTCATTAGACTCTTGACAATAGATTTTTCACTTGAAGCCTCTGATGTCCTCAACCCAAGAATCTTCATGATAGACCTATACTTTATACTTCGCATCATTTCAACGAATAGTTGACATCTTGCAGTCTCATTTAACTTTTCAAAAAATAATCTCCAAATCTTATTAGCATATCTTCTACAAGTGCATTTTGGAATCTTACCTTCCATTGGCTGCAAAATATTCTCATCAATATCAATCAAATACTTTGGCTTTCTATGCAAAATTCTAAGTGGTGTCAAGTTAGGTAAATTCATCTCAACATTAGGAATTTCATCAATATTTAAATGAGATGGGTTAGATGGCATACCTTCGATTGAAGATGGAATAGATGACATACCTTGAGGTTGACGTGGGAACGATGGCGTACCTCCTTCATGACATGTGAGTGATGATGTACTCTCAACTTGAGATGTGGTAGATGGTGTCCCTACATGTTGACTTGCAGTAA
The DNA here is from genome assembly GCA_027924645.1 of Cunninghamia lanceolata. NCBI lineage: Eukaryota > Viridiplantae > Streptophyta > Pinopsida > Cupressales > Cupressaceae > Cunninghamia > Cunninghamia lanceolata. Next base: position 10,034,338 of record BSBN01001226.1, read on the forward strand.
AGGACGTGCCTCCAACTATGGTATTCAAATCTCTCGTACCACGAAGTTTTTGCATTCGTTCTCTTTGTGCCGCCAATACCATATCTCTTTGTGATGGTTGTGGTTCCTCTTTAATTGGTATGTCTTCATTTATCATGTCTAATTTCCTCTTCTCATGAAGTTCCCTCATAGTCATTGCTTTCTTTGCATTCTTAGCTTCTATCTCTTCCTGTGTTGGTTTAATTCTTGATCGTTTCCTTAGCATGACGGAGAATTTGTCTATAGCATGATAAAGAGACCAATATTAGTTCCTAAGAAATGAATACATGATAATAGTGGGATTGTATTTTTTTATGTTGTAAGGATTTATTCTTGTATAGTTTGACATCATGGTATGAACTAAGGTTTGTTTATTACACATTATTATTAAAGAGCCCAAGTGTAGAAAATATACATGACATCATGTGAGAGTGTAGGTTGCTTTCTTGATTGGGAATGTGTCTATTTTAAACATGTATGATAAAGCATGATAAGTAATTCAATCTGAAATAAGGAAAATGTAAAGAACATGCATGTAAAGACTTGACATACCTAAAAAATAAAGATTTGAATGGAGAGAGTACCCAATTATGTAGTGTTTTTATCTTCTTGCATCAAACTTCTCAACAATTTGAGTTTTTCACCACTTGCTTCCTTTTCAATGTTAAATTCCTAAAATTGAATCACAATTAACATTGCAACACTACAAAAATTGAAACTTGAATAGATATATATCAAACTTGGTGTGAAAACTATGTTATTTCCTCCTTCTCAAGTTGGCAAAGCAGAAAAGGTGGTGGAAAGATCATGCAAAGGTGGTACAATGTGTCAAATGTGCACGTGAACTTCCCAATAGCATGAAAGCACTTCTTTTTTGTCAGAGCATGCACAGAATTAGTAAGAAAATAGACCATGTGGGCCTGGATCACGGGGGTAACCACTTTTTTACCGTTTCAATAGAAATACAAAACGTGAGCGCGTTATAACGCGCTCGCGCTTTGTCCTGCTATAGATTCATCACATCCTTTGCATTGATCACATCTTTTTCCTGCAAGGTCTTACCAGATGCTCCGCCATATGATAGGCATAACAATGAAGGGGCAAGCCCTCATAATCAAGTTCGTGATAGAAAATGCCCTCAACCCTCAACGTCAAACCCTAATCCCTAAACCCTCAACTCTGATCCCTTGACCCTCAACCCTCAATTTCAAATCCTAATCCCTCAACCCTCAACCCTATCCCTAAACCCTCAACCCTCAACGTCAAATCCTAATCCCTCAACCCTTAACCCTATCCCTAAACCCTCAACCCTCAACGTCAAATCCTAATCCCTCAACCCTAATCTGTCATCCCTCAACCCTAATCTATCATCCCTCAACTCTAATCCCTCATCCCTAAACCCTAAATGCTATCCCTAATCCTACACCCTCAACAGACTCGATACTATACCTTAAACTCTAATCCCTTATCCCTAAACCCTCCAACCCTATCCCTAATCCTTACAACCCTCAACCCTAATCCCTCAACCCTTAACTCTGATCCATCAACCCTCAACACTATACCTTAAACCCTAATCCCTTCAACCTTAACCCTATCCCTAAACCCTTGACCCTCAAACCTCAACCCTCAACCCTCAACGTCAAACCCTAATCCCTCAACCCTTAACTCTGATCCCTCATCTCTCAACCCTAACCCTCAACCCTCAACCCTCAACATCAAATCCTAATCCCTCAACTCTTCACTCTAATCCCTCAACCCTAAACCCTATCCCTAAACCCTCAACACTATACCTTAAACCCTAATCCCTCAGCCCTCAACCCTAAACCTTATCCCTAAACCCTAATCCCTCAACCCTCAACCCTAATCCATCATCCCTCAACTCTAATCCCTCATCCCTAAACCCTAAATGCTATCCCTATTCCTAAACCCTCAACAGACTCGATACTATACCTTAAACTCTAATCCCTTATCCATAAACCCTCCAACCCTATCCCTAATCCTTATACCCTCCACACTCTACTTTAACCCTAATTCCTTGACCCTCAACCCTATCCCTAAACCCTTGACCCTTGAACCTCAACCCTCAACCCTCAACATCAAACCCTAATCCCTCAACCCTTAACTCTGATCCCTCGACCTTCAACCCTAACCCTCAACGTCAAATTCTAATCCCTCAACCCTTCAACAGGCTCGATACTATACCTTAAATCCTAATCCCTCTACCCTCGACACTCTTATTTAACCCTAATCCCTTGACCATTAACCCTATCCCTCAACCTCAACCCTCAACCCTCAACCCTCAACTCTCAACATTAAACCCTAATTCATCAACCCTAAACCCTAATCCCTCAAACCTAAACCCTATCCCTAAACCATCAACCCTCAACACTATATCTTAAACCCTAATCCCTCAACCCTCAACCCTAAACCTTATCCCTAAACCCTAATCCCTCAACCCTCAACCCTAATCCATCATCCCTCAACTCTAATCCCTCATCCCTAAACCCTAAATGCTATCCCTATTCCTAAACCCTCAACAGACTCGATACTATACCTTAAACTCTAATCCCTTATCCCTAAACCCTCCAACCCTATCCCTAATCCTTATACCCTCCACACTCTACTTTAACCCTAATTCCTTGACCCTCAACCCTATCCCTAAACCCTTGACCCTCGAACCTCAACCCTCAATCCTCAACATCAAACCCTAATCCCTCAACCCTTAACTCTGATCCCTCGACCTTTAACCCTAACCCTAAACCCTAAACCCTCAACGTCAAATTCTAATCCCTCAACCCTTCACTCTAATCCCTCAACAGGCTCGATACTATACCTTAAACCCTAATCCCTCTACCCTCGACACTCTTATTTAACCCTAATCCCTTGACCATTAACCCTATCCCTCAACCTCAACCCTCAACCCTCAACCCTCAACTCTCAACATTAAACCCTAATTCATTAACCCTAAACCCTAATCCCTCAAACCTAAACCCTATCCCTAAACCATCAACCCTCAACACTATACCTTAAACCCTAATCCCTCAACCCTCAACCCTAAACCTTATCCCTAAACCCTAATCCCTCAACCCTCAACCCTAATCCATCATCCTTCAACTCTAATCCCTCATCCCTAAACCCTAAATGCTATCCCTATTCCTAAACCCTCAACAGACTCGATACTATACCTTAAACTCTAATCCCTTATCCCTAAACCCTCCAACCCTATCCATAATCCTTATACCCTCCACACTCTACTTTAACCCTAATTCCTTGACCCTCAACCCTATCCCTAAACCCTCGACCCTTGAACCTCAACCCTCAATCCTCAACATCAAACCCTAATCCCTCAACCCTTAACTCTGATCCCTCGACCTTCAACCCTAACCCTAAACCCTAAACCCTCAACGTCAAATTCTAATCCCTCAACCCTTCACTCTAATCCCTCAACCCTAAACCCTATCCCTAAACCCTCAACACTATACCTTAAACACTAATCTCTCAACCCTAACCCTAAACCTTGTCCCTAAACCCTAATCCCTCAACCCTCAACCCTAATCTGTCATCCGTCATCCCTCAACTCTAATCCCTCGTTCCTAAACCCTAAACGCTATCCCTATTCGTAGACCCTCAACAGGCTTGATACTATACCTTAAACCCTAATCCCTCTACCCTCGACACTCTTATTTAACCCTAATCTCTTGACCATTAACCCTATCCCTCAACCTCAACCCTCAACCCTCAACTCTCAACATTAAACCCTAATTCATCAACCCTAAACCCTAATCCCTCAACCCTCAACCCTAAACCTTATCCCTAAACCCTAATCCCTCAACCCTCAACCCTAATCCATCATCCCTCAACTCTAATCCCTCATCCCTAAACCCTAAATGCTATCCCTATTCCTAAACCCTCAACAGACTCGATACTATACCTTAAACTCTAATCCCTTATCCCTAAACCCTCCAACCCTATCCCTAATCCTTATACCCTCCACACTCTACTTTAACCCTAATTCCTCGACCCTCAACCCTATCCCTAAACCCTTGACCCTCGAACCTCAACCCTCAACCCTCAACATCAAACCCTAATCCCTCAACCCTTAACTCTGATCCCTCGACCTTCAACCCTATCCCTAAACCCTAAACCCTCAACATCAAATTCTAATCCCTCAACCCTTCACTGTAATCCCTCAACCCTAAACCCTATCCCTAAACCCTCAACACTATACCTTAAACCCTAATCCCTCAACCCTAACCCTAAACCCTAATGCCTCAACCCTCAACCCTAATCTGTCATCCGTCATCCCTCAACTCTAATCCCTCATTCCTAAACTCTATACGCTATCCCTATTCCTAGACCCTCAACAGGCTCGATACTATACCTTAAACCCTAATCCCTCTACCCTCGATACTCTTATTTAACCCTAATCCCTTGACCATTAACCCTATCCCTCAACCTCAACCCTCAACCCTTAACCCTCAACTCTCAACATTAAACCCTAATTCATCAACCCTAAACCCTAATCCCTCAAACCTAAACCCTATCCCTAAACCATCAACCCTCAATACTATACCTTAAACCCTAATCCCTCAACCCTCAACCCTAAACCTTATCCCTAAACCCTCAACCCTCAACCCTAATCCCTCATCCCTCAACTCTAATCCCTCATCCCTAAACCCTAAATGCCATCCCTATTCCTAAACCCTCAACAAACTCGATACTATACCTTAAACTCTAATCCCTTATCCCTAATCCTTACACCCTCCACACTCTACTTTAACCCTAATCCCTTCAACCTCAACCCTATCCCTAAACCCTTGACCCTCGAACCTTAACCTTCAACCCTCGACATCAAACCCTATTCCCTCAACCCTTAACTCTGATCCCTCATCTCTCAACCCTAACCCTAAACCCTAAACCCTCAACCCTCAATGTCAAATCCTAATCCCTCAAACCTAAACCCTATCCCTAAACCATCAACCCTCAACACTATATCTTAAACCCTAATCCCTCAGCCCTCAACCCTAAACCTTATCCCTAAACCCTAATCCCTCAACCCTCAACCCTAATCTGTCATCCCTCAACTCTAATCCCTCATCCCTAAACCCTATCCCTATTCCTACACCCTCAACATAATCGATACTATACCTTAAACCCTAATCCCTTATCCCTAAACCCTCCAACCCTATGCCTAATCCTTATACCCTCCACACTCTACTTTAACCCTAATTCCTCAACCCTCAACCCTATCCCTAAACCCTTGACCCTCGAACCTCAACCCTCAACCCTCAACGTCAAACCCTAATCCCTCAACCCTTAACTCTGATCCCTCGACCCTCAACAGTATACCTTAAACCCTAATCCCTATCCCTCAACCCTTAACCATTAAAACTTAAACCCTATCCCTACACCCTCAACACTTGACACTATATCTTGAGCCTTAAACCCTCATCCCTAAAGCCTCAACCTTCAATCCTTAAACCTTCAACCCTAAACCCTATCCCTAATCCCTCTACCCTCGACACTCTAACCCTAACCTTGACATTAAATGCTAATCTGTCAACCCTAAACCCTAATCCTAAACCCTCAACCCTCAACCCTCAACACTATACCTTAAACCCTAATCCCTCAACCCTCAACCCTAAACCTTATCCCTAAACCCTAATCCCTCAACCCTCTACCCTAATCCATCATCCCTCAACTATAATCCCTCATCCCTAAACCCTAAATGCTATCCCTATTCCTAAACCCTCAACAGATTCGATACTATACCTTAAACCCTAATCCCTTATCCCTAAACCCTCCAACCCTATCCCTAATCCTTACACCCTCCACACTCTACTTTAACCCTAATCCCTCGACCCTAAACCCTATCCCTAAACCCTTGACCCTTGAACCTCAACCCTCAACCCTCAGTGTCAAACCCTAATCCCTCAACCCTTAACTTTGATCCCTCGACCCTCAACCCTATCCCTAAACCCTAAACCCTAAACCCTCAACCGTAATCTGTCATCCCTCATCCCTAAACCTTAAACACTATCCCTATTCCTAGACCCTCAACGGGCTCGATACTATACCTTAAACGCTAATCCCTTATCCCTAAACCCTCCAACTCTATCCCTTATCCTATAATCCTCATGATTAATAGCCTTGAACGTAAAAAAAATTGAGGGGGACATAACGCGAGCGTGTTATAACGCACTCGCGTTATGTCAAACATGACAAAAGACAGACTTGCGGGAAAGAAAAATGCAAGGCAAACCATAACACGAGTGCGTTATAACGCGCTCACGTTATTTCCTGCTTTGGGAATCCCAAGCCTTGGGCTTGGGATTTGCTTTGGATATCCAACCCAAAGGCTTGGAGTGCCTTATGAACAGTCACAGACGTGCTTTTCTATATTTTTCAAAATTTCACATAATTTTGTTCGTTCTAACCGTCAGATTTGCACGTGTTTCAAGGTCGAACAAATCAAACACATGGGTAATGTTAGGCTTTCTCTTAGCTATTTGACGATGTGATTTTTTTCACATTTTAACAATGTTAAGCCTTTCATCTTTAATTTCTTTTGTCTGTGTCCGTTTTTAGGCAAAAACCACTGTTTGGTCTTTTTTTCATTGTAAAATAACTATTCATTCAAATTTCAAAAAAATTACATATTTAGAAACTAGACTCCATTCTACAAATATTAAAAGAATAAAAAAATGATTTTCAATTAGTTTTCAAAATTTATAGGGGTAGCACGGCCAAAATTCTATTTTTTAGGATGTGTCCACTTTAAAAATTAGTAAAAAATCAAATATTCATCAAAAAATTATCAGAAAAATCAGGCATAAACTACATGTTATTAGCTAATTTCTCACTAAAGCGATTTTAAAAATACCAAAAAAAAGTTGACCTTTTGAGGGAGCCACAAAACATGCTATGTTATGTTTTTTTGATAGAAACAACACCAATTTCTGTGGCTCCCTCTTTTGAACCCCTTAATCTATGCAATTTTCAAAACAAAATAGTAGTTTAGAAAGTAGACTCGGAGCACTACGAACATTGTTTTGGTTGCATCTCCAAATTTTGAGTGTAACTATGCTCAATTTCTCATCCAAGGCCAGCATTTCCTAACTTTAGAAAAAAAGTGGCCACTCAAGACCCCTTTTTGGCCCCCCATCTTCTTGCAGTTACCCTATCATACTTTTGCATATATGTTTAATAGATTATTGATGTCTCCTTTATTCTCTATCTTGTAAATTAAAAGGTGCGAAAAGATTTTAAAAATTAAACAACACTGATTCACCCCCCCTCTCTCAGTGTTGTCATGTACTCCAACAAATGGTATCAGAGCATAGGTTCCCTATAGAAGTCTAATCGGCTTGGGTAGGTCCTGAGTGTGGAGTACCATGGGTAAGTACAAAAGAAATAGAGAAAAGAAAAATGTTAAGTCTCCTATTGATCAAATGATACCATCTATATCAAATTTAGATGTTGATATACAATCAGTTGATAGAAATGTTTCACAAGTTGAATCAGGTATTAAATTAGAAAAAGACTTTTTAGAAGTTCCTTTCTCTGATGGTTCAGATTTCTCTATTTGGTGCATTAGGATGCAAGTCTATCTATTTTCTTTAGCATATGGTGTGTGGATGTCAGTTGAGAGTGGGTATTTAATTTCCTCTCTATTAGCTAATGATACAAGTAATAAAGAGGCTTATGAATACAATCATACAACAAATTTGTCTGGATTATCTAATGAAGCTTCTTGTAAAGTTATGAATTGTGAAATAACTCATGATATGTGGAAGGAATTGATTAGAATCTATCAAAGTGATGCACTTGTAGGGAAAGACAACTTGGTGTCTAAAAAGGATGACAATGAAAGGAGACATTCACATGAAGATCTTTTTGTGGATGAAGATGGACAGGAGTTTGATGAAGATGATTGTGAGTTTCATATTGAAGGAGAGCTCATATGTGCTCTAAGTGAACTCAAGAAATATAAAAAAGAGAACCAGGAATTAAAATTGCAGCTACAACAAGAAAAAGACTTTAAAGACAAAGCACTCTATGATCTTGAAGAGGCAAGAAATCAGATTGTAAATTTAAGGACACAAATTAATGAATCAGACATATTGATTATCATTCTGAAGACAGAGGTTGAGGAAGCTAAGAGGATAGCTGATGTAATAAAATCTGACCTTAAGGTTAAAAGAATTGAAAATCTAAAATTAGAGGCTGAAATTGTCAATCTAAGAAAAGATTATGAAGGTCTCAAGGTTCTGTCCAAGAAATATCAAGAGTTTGAAGAGAGCTCAAACAAGTTGCATGAAATGTTGGGCAAACAAAAGTCTCATAATGACACTACTGGTCTAGGTCATGAAGAAGGAGAGTGTTCCAAAGTCAGAGAGACTCCTAGAGGGAAAATTGATTTGAGTTATCAAGATGCTTCTCCTGAAGACAAAAAGAAGATTAAAGCTGAAATGAGAACCAAAGATGAGTTTGTAAAGTTGCACAATCAAAGAAGAAATTTTAGAAGAATTGCTCTAGTAAGACAAGCTTATATGTACAAGTATAATTATTCATTTAATGATTATTGTTATATCTATAATCATTTGGACACAAAATAGTAGATTGCAGAAGAAATCAATCTAATGTTGATCCAGTGTGTTACAAGTGCAATAATGTTGGTCACATACAAAGAAACTGTAAAATGCATAGAAGATATGATCCTGCATGGAATCATAACATAAGTGCTCAAAGGATGTCAAAAAGGTATTATCAGTCATTTGATATAATTTGTTATTTGTGCAACTCTCTTGGTCACAAAGCACATAGTTGCAAAAAAGCATCACTTGGTTTGAAAAGTTGGAAAAAGAAAAATATTGAAAAGGTTTGGAAGAAGAAAACTGAACAGAAGAAAGAAGCTATGAAAGTTTGGAAGCAAAAACAAAGTCAAGAGAAGATAGATCATAAAATTGTGCATCTTGCACAAGTCACATCATTAGTTGCATAACATATGGCATGAAGTTAGGGGGAGTTGTCCATGTCCTATCAATTATCCCCAAGAAGTTCCAAGAAGGAGATCATTTCATGTTTGTCAATATGATGATCTTGTTTTGTTTATTATGTTTTTGGATTCATGCCTAATAATGTTTTCTAAGATGGTACTCATATCGGTCTTATAAGATGAAGTTCATAATGGTGTTGATAACTATGTTGATCTTCAGTGTATGACAGTGATACCGGTGATCATTGGTTCATGTTGATAAGATGTTTAGGGATTCAATGCACAAAGAGTTTGATGATGTTGAGTGACTTGGTTTATAATTTATCCTATTTGTATCTTGTTCATATCATGTTGATACTTACAAAGGTTGAGATGTCATGATGGTGCAGTTAGTTTGTTGATGTACAGACTTGATGGGCTGATTTGAATGATGATTAACATGTCCTAGGATAAAAACCTGACTCTGAAAGATAGGATCTTGGGTGTACTCAAGGAGTTCTCATCACATGTTAGCACATGTTGGCCAAGGAAGTTGAAATTGGAAGAACTCAATTCATAGCACATGTCTCTCCATTTAATTTTGCAAAGGTATTCATAGTGGCTCTATATCAGATTTGACATTATTTTGTAAATAGTGTCATGTATAGGAATAGGAAGATAGTCTTCATTTCTAACAGGATAGTCTTCATTCTTTATCATATCAAGAAGTATGTGTAGCAGTAGATTGGTTGTAGATTGTTGCAGGTGTTGAAGTGTTTATGATATCTTTGCATAGTGTTCAAGTTCATATGGGTCATGTCAATGGCCTAATTCATCTAAATCCTAAGAGTCAATTTGATGTCATCATAATCATACTTTATGTTTTGGGAGATCTTGAAGATTTGTCATTTACATCAAAAAGGGTTGATGATTGTGAAATATTTGTGTGTCATGAGAAGTTTGTTTTACAACCACAAGTGATGTCATCGGGAGTTTGTATTTGATAGAACATATACGTCAGTTTCCATCTTCATCTTCATATTGGTGTTGTGATAAGAAGTGATGAAGGGGGTAAATCATAAAACATACAATAATAGAAATTAAACATAGAGAATAGAACTTTCTTTTATTGATCTAGGAAACTCATTACATTACAGAAGATTAATTACAATCAGAGGAATCAGTCCTCTATAGGCTGCAACACACTACAGCTACCATCACCAAGCTCTGGAATCTTCTGCCTTCTGTAACCCCCAAATCAGCTAGGGTTTCTATTTTCCCACCTATTCTTGACTCTACACTTGCCCCCTTAACTCTCCTACTGCCTAGGGTTCCCAAAAATGGTTATTAATATCCTTTTTGGCGGCCAACAACCTAATTTCAAATTTTGCATCTCCCTCCAAAAATAGGTCAACTTCCGGGAGCCATAACTTTTGATTTGGGACTCTGATTGACGAACCGTTTTATGTGTCAGAAAGCTCGCAGAGTGCTCTATATGCTAAGAACTGCTTTGCCAGTTCCAGCCATTTTTGGGCCCATACGGGGCTGTTTAGTGCCTCAAACCTGAGTTTGAATAATTTTTAGGCATTTTTCAAGAAACGGAAACTTTAATATCTTTCAGCTCGCAAATGATCTTCATGTGATTCCTTTGCCAAAGGTCTTATATTTTCATTATGTAACTTCCTATAAATTTTGAATTCATTCCATGCCCAAATGCAAACTTTCTAAAAATAGCAATTTACTATTTTTAGCAGTTTAGAAAAATTGAAAGTTCTACATTATTATTCAGGCGATTATGGGACCACAACCACAGATTTTGAGAAGAAATAGGTAGAACATCAATAATTTTGAAACACATTTTTTTTTGGGTGATGCAAGATTGCCCTTACACCACTAGGTGCTCCTGCATTAGACACCCAGGGTAATTTGAGAAGTGACCTTGTCACGTCTCAGGTGTTTGTGTGAGGAAAACCCAAACGGTCAACCTCTGCCTTAGACAACCAAGAAGAATCTTGAACAGGCCTTCCTTTCCATTTCACTAGATATTCTTCATATTGCCAGTTTCGAGTACTCCTTCCCACACGGCTATCCAAGATCTCTTCTATCTCCTCTATTGAAGTAGATGACAGAATACTCCACTGCACTTCTGTTGGTCCATCCTCTGTTCCACCTTCATGATATTCTATTAAATCAGTGATGTTGAAAATAGGGGAAATGTTGATCCCACTCAGCAGCTCTACATCATACGCATTTCCGGAATCATGCTTCTTCAGGATTTTGCATGGTCCAAATTTCTTCATTTTTAATTTATGGTATGTTCCAACTGGGAACCTTTCTTTTCTCAAGTGAACCATGACTTCATCTCCCACCTGGAACTCCTTATACCTCCTCTTCTAATCTGCCTTAGCCTTGTACTGAGTAGTCATCTTATTAATGTGCTTTCTCACCTCTTCATGCAAATTCTTCATATGTTCTGCAAAGTCTTCAGCCTTGGCACTTGTCTTTTCTCCCTTATCCAGATTCCTTAACTCTGAAGCATTTCTTGGACTATTTCCATATACAATTTGGAATGGTGATTTACTAGTACTCCTATTGATAGAATTGTTGTAAGCAAATTCTGCCTGTGGTAAAATCAAATCCCATCCCTTGGCTTTATCTCCTACTAAGCATCATAGAAGGTTACCCAAACTTCTATTCACCACTTCAGTTTGTCCATCAGTTTATGGATGGTGTGCAGAACTAAACTTCAAGTCTGTCTTTAACTTCTTCCACAATGTCCTCCAGAAATAACCAACAAACTTGGTATCTCAGTCTGAAACTATGCTTTTTGGTAGACCATGTAGTCTCACCACTTCCCTAAAAAATAACTCTGCAATATGAAAAGCATCATTAGTCTTCTTACAAGGAATAAAATGTGCTATTTTTGAGAATCTGTCCACCACCACAAAAATAGAATCATGTCCTCTCTATGTCCTTGGTAAACCAAGAACAAAATCCATACTAATATCATCCCATGGCTTCTCTAGTATAGGTAATGGTTGATACAACCCTGTATTCTGACTTGTTCCTTTTTCTATCTGACACACTCTACAACTCTGCACAAATTTCCTCACATCCTGTTGCAACTGTGGCCAATAATAATTTTCACCAATAATAGCAATGGTCTTATCTCAACCAAGGTGTCCAGCCAATCCCCCACTATGCTTCTCCTTAATCAGGTTCTCTCTCATGGAACTCCTTGGAATACACAACTGGCTTCCTCTAAACAACATGCCATCTTGGATAATGAAATCCAACCATTTTGTCCTGTCTAAAGTAACAGGTTCCAAACAAGCTTTCCAGGCCTCTGCAAAATCTGGATCTTTAGGATACAAACTTTTGAGCTCATCGAACCCAACAACCTCTATCTTCATTTCTGTCAACAAATTTTGCCTTCTGCTCAAGGCATCTGCAACTCTGTTGGACTTCCCACTCCTATGCTTCAAAACAAAGGTATAACTCTACAAAAACTCAGCCCATTTTAAGTGCCTTTGGTTCAACTTTTCTTGACTATTAAGATACTACAAAGCCTGATGATCAGTATATAAAACAAACTCTTTTGGCAACAAATAATGTCTCCATTTCTTCAAAGCCTAAACTATTACATAAAATTCCTGATCATAAACAGAATAATTTTTCTTGGCATCATTAAGCTTCTCACTAAAATAGGCAATGGGCTTGCCTTCTTTGCTCAAAACAGCTCCTATACCACTACCACTGGCATCACAATCTACCTGAAATACCTTATTGAAATCTAGAAGTACCAAAACAAGTTGTTCTACGACTTTCTACTTCAATGTATCAAAGCTCTTGTCTGCCCCTTTAGTCCATCTAAACTCTTTTCTATCCCCTCTCATTGTCTCAGTGAGGGGTGCACAAATGCTACTAAAATTCCTGATAAACTTCTTGTAAAAACTTGCCAAACCATGAAAAGATCTTACCTTTGTTGCACTCCTTGGTGTAGGCCATTCAATGATAGCCCTTACCTTTTCTAGGTCCATCTTAAGACCCTCCTCTAAGACAACAAATCCCAGGTATACCAACTCTTTTTTTGCAAAACTACATTTCTTCAGATTAATCAGCAACTTCTCCTCCCTCAGTTTCTCTAGAACTCTTCTGATATGCATCAGATGCTCATCCCAAGTTTTACTAAAAATCAAAATATCATCCAAATAAACAATAATAAAACTTCCCAAAAATTCTTTCAGTACCTCATTCATGAGCCGCATGAATGTGCTCGGTGCATTAGTTAGCCCAAATGGCATGACTAACCACTCATACAAACCTTCCTTTGTCTTGAAGGTTGTCTTCCATTCATCTCCTTCTCTGATTCAGATATGGTGATACCTACTCTTTAGTTCAATCTTCCTGAAGTACTTGGCTCCACTCAAACAATCCATTATGTCATCCATTCTAGGCAATGGAAACCTGTACTTGATTGTGATCTTGTTGATGGCTCAGGAATCTGTACACATCCTCCACTCTCCATCTTTCTTTAGTGCTAGTACTGTAGGTACCACACATGGACTTAGAGTTTCTCTTATCAATCCCTTCCTCAACAACTCCTGAACTTGTCTGTTCAACTCTTCACTCTCTGCAGGAGTCATTCTGTGGGCTGCCTTGTTTGGCAAACTAGCTTCTGGTATCAAATCCATTTGATGACTTATCTTCCTTACTGGTGGTAAACCTTCTGGTACATTATCAGAGATAATGTCCTGGAACTCTTCCAACATATCTGAAACTTCTGCTAGTACATCTTCACAGTTCTCTTGACTAATCTTAGGAATCAATGCAAAGCAATGACACTCATGCTTCATACCCTCCAAAAATTTTCTACCATCTACCAAGCAAATTCTGGCAATACTACATACCTTTTCTTCCACCTCCTTCAAGGGTTTCAACTTATGACGAACTCCATCCTTGGTTAGGGAATATGTGTTTGCACGGCCATCATGGACAACGTTCCTATCATATTGCCATGGTCTCAATAGCATATGACATGCATCCATCGGTATGATATCACACAACACCTCATCATGGTAATCACCAATTTTGAACTTCACTAAACACTGCTCATTGACCAAAGCTCTATGGTCCTTCTGCAACCATGCAATCCGATATGGATGCGGATGCTTTCTTCTTGTCAACTTCAACTTGTCAACCATCTCCTCTGAAACAAGATTATTAGTACTTCCACTGTCAATAATAATATCACAACACTTACCTTCACATTTGCACCTTGTGTGGAATAAACTCTTCCTCTGATTGGGTTCTTTCTCTTCATTCAGCAAGGTTCTTCTAACAACTAGGGTTTCTCCTCTTTCAGCATCTTCAGAATGCTCAGAATGTGCATCTTCATCTACATGTGCAACTCGTGCATTGCCTTCAGGTCTTCTATTTGTCCTTCCTTGATGTTGCGGACACTCATATGCTCGATTCCCTTCTTCCCCACATTGGAAACAGGTTCCTCTAAAACATCCTCTTCCGGATCCTTGCACAGGTCTACCTCTTCCTCTTCCTCTTTGCTCACCATTGTTCTGGTCACGAGGGCGGTAGGCATTATCCCCTCTCTGATTTCGACCGGTGCCAGCTTCTTCACTTTTCTTTTGATCTTCATTATGGCCTCCATAGGGCCTTCCACCAGTCCTTCCGCCTTGACCTCTTCCTCTTTGCTTGCTGTCAAATCTTTTATTCAGCTTCTCTTCCACCTTCAAGGAAAACTGGTATGCATCTTCTATGGTGGTCATTCTGACTAGGCTTAGCTCCTCTTGAATACTCGGCCTCAACCCATTAATGTAACAGGCTACATTCTCCTTATTGGGCTCTGCATGACCAGTTCTGACAGTAATTTTATAAAATTCTTCTGTATACTCTTTAACAGACTTGTTATCTTGCTTTAGTCCTTGCAGCTTCTTCAGCAACTCCATCTCATAGTCCACAGGAATGAACTGCTTCTTCAATTTCTCCACCATCTGATCCCATCTGGTGATCTTTCCTTTTCCTCTTCTATTCCTTTCTAATTGGACCTCCTTCCACCAAATATTGGCATGGCCCTTCAATTTTGTTTTTGCAAACTTGACCCGATCTGGGTCTTCTACTTCTTCATACTTGAAGTATTCCTCCATGTCATTGATCCAATCAATAAGCTATTCTGGATTCAAATCTCTAGAATATATAGAAACTTCAATCTTGGGCCTCCTTCCAATCTTTGAAATGGCCCTCAACAACCTAACTTCTGCAGGATCTCCTGCAGCTTCTTGTTCTTCCTCGGATAACTCTTCTTTAGCTTCATCTTCGCTTTCCTCTCTCCTTCTCAGCTCAAACCCTCTTCACAGCTCCTCTTGCAATGCATTGATTTGTCTTTGTAGGGCTCTAAAACCATCTTCTGTCAAAGCATTCCTCCCACCATGGTTTCTTCATGGAGGCATCTTGATTTTTGTAGCAAACCCACAACCTCAGGTCCTGGTGCAAACTGCCTCACAGTCGGCGATCTATCTACACACTCAGGAACCCTTGCTCTGATACCACTTGATGAAGGGGGTAAATCATAAAACATACAATAATATAAATTGAACACAGAGAATAGAACTTTCTTTTATTGATCTGGGCAACTCATTACATTATAGAAGCTTAATTACAATCAGAGGAATCAATCCTCTACAGGCTGCAACACACTACAACTACCATCACTAGGCTCTGGAATCTTCTGCCTTCTGTAACCCCCAAATCAGCTAGGGTTTCTATTTTCCTGCCTATTCTTGACTCTATACTTGCCCCCTTAACTCTCCTACTGCCCAGGGTTCCCAAAAATGGTTATTAATAGCCTTTTTGGCGGCCAACAACCTAATTTCAAATTTTGCATCTCCCTCGAAAAATAGGTCAACTTCCGGGAGCCATAACTTTTGATCTGGGACTCTAATTGACGAACCGTTTTATGCGTTGGAAAGCTCATGGAGTGCTCTACATGCTAAGAACTGGCTCTACCGGTTCCATCCATTTTTGGGCCCGTACGGGGCCGTTTAGTGCCTCAAACCTGAGTTTGAATAATTTTCAGGCATTTTTTAGGAAACGGAAACTTTAATATCTTTCAGCTCACAAATGATCTTCATGTGATTCCTTTGCCAAAGGTCTTATATTTCCGTTATGTAACTTCCTATAAATTTTGACTTCATTCCGTGCCCAAATGTAAACTTTCTAAAAATAGCAGTTTACTATTTTTAACAGTTTGGGAAAACTAAAAGTTCTACATTATTATTCAGGCGATTATGGGACCAGAACCACAGATTTTGAGAAGAAATGGGTAGAACATCAACAATTTTGAAACACATTTTTTTTTGGGTGATGCAAGATTGCCCTTACACCACTGGGTGCTCCTACATCAGTAAGAGCCAATTTGATGTCATCATAATCATACTTTGTGTTTTGGGAGATCTTGAAGATTTGTCATTTAGAACAAAAAGGGTTAATGATTGTGAAATATTTGTGTGTCATGAGAAGTTTGTTTTGCAACCACAAGTGATGTCATCAGGAGTTTGTATTTGATAGAACATATATGTCAGTTTCCATCTTCATCTTCATATTGGTGTTGTGATAAGAAGTGGTATTGTACTGATAATGGGTAGTTTATAACAGTGGTTTGATGCTTTTTTTGGTGTGCCTCTCATGATGTTGCTCTCAGCTCCTATGCTTTAGGATGTATGTCTGTAGATGTTTGCTTCATGGTGACTTGTTTCTCTCAAGTTGAAGAGTTGTTTTCAGGTATTGTCAACATGGTTTGTCATATGCTTGCTTCAGGAATGTTATTTTTGTCATCTTAGATCATCACAAGTTCAAAAGGAAGATAACAAGATAATAGGAGTTTATGTCTTCATTATAATATCATGCTTCAAAATCTTCATAATGCAATGTGATTGTAAATATTATGATCAAGCTTTAACATCTTTCAGTCAGGGGGAGAAAATAGTTTTTAGCCTTTGTCATCAGATGTCAAAAAGGGGGAGAGAGAGAAAATGCATCATGTAGTTTTGCCACCAATGACAAAGGGGGAGATTGATGAAGGTTAATTGTCATTGATGTCAAAAAGGTGTTGAGTTGTTTGTCATTGATGATAGAAGTGTTTGGTGTTGTTCAAGGCTCAATAGATGTCAAAAGTTATTTTGATCTTCATGGTTGATGAGTGTTCATAGCATCACAAGATGCTTTAGGAGGTGTTGCTTCATGACATGCTTTAGTTCATTCATCATGCTTCATGTTGTGATGCTCATGATTTTTGACTTGAAGGGAGTTGGCATGATACTCAAAATTGATATGTTGCTTCATGCCTTACATTACTGTGCTCATTATCATGTCTCAGTTAGTCGTCAGGATCTCTTCATATTGATAGTATGTTCATGATCACATGTCAAGTTATTGCAGAAGGTTGAAGAAGATGCTCAATTAAGGAGTAAAAGAGGTGCTTGCAGACTATAGTGGCAGAGATTAAATATTCTTAACAAAGGTGTTCAATGACAAGGGGGGTCATATTCCAAAGAAATGAGTTCACAATAAAAATATTTATAAAGGTGTTGATATTAATATGATGTCTCAAAAGATCTAACACCACACATGTGCCCATCATATACATCATGCACTTTTTGTTTTAATTTGTGATTGACTTGCACTCATAGGTAATATCACTAAAGATTACCTTCTAAAGGGCTTTAAGACAATCTTTTCACTGGCCCCTTCATATCCTCTTACCTTTCCAAGCAGTCACCTCTTATAAATTTGTGAGCAGCAAAAAGCATATCAAAGGTTAATATTTATATATGGGTAAGCGGTTCTTTTTTAAAGGTTTTTTTAAAAGCCATTTTTTTAATCCTATTTTCAAGGGAGATTAAAGGCAGTTTATGATAAAATTTTAAAAGCAGATTTTTAGGTGATTTTTTGATAATAAGGAAATAAATTATTTTCTTTTCTATTTTAAAGATTTTATGCAATATTATTTGCATAATTATTTTTGAGAAAATTTCTTTTGTGGAGAAGAAATAGGAAGATAAAAAGGTAGATTTTGGTGAGATTTAGAAGCCTAATTTTTACGATATTTTTTTGTGAAGTTCTTAAGACAAAGAAAGAGTTTTTTTTATTATTTCTTTTTGGGAAAAGATTTTGTGTAGAGATTTAATTATTATTTTTAAATAAAAGAGCTTTTATAATTTGGGAAAGTTTCTTTATAACAACTTGATTTTTTTGGAAAGATGGAAGATGAAAATGCAGAGATTGAATATTTATTTTGAAGGAAAAATTTGAAAGATTTTTTTGGAGGTAGAAGAATATGAAAGGTTATTTGAATAAGATTCTTTTACAGGTTCTTCAAAAAAAAAGATTATTTTTTTGCAAATTGGAGAATATGGAAGATTGATAAAATATTTTATGAATACATCTTATGAAAAATGAAAGACATTTTTGATACAGGAATATGAAGGATCATGAAAAGATTGAAGAGATTGAAGGTGGAAGTGAATGTACAGAGAAGAGGAAGATGAAAGATTATTTCATCTTTATAACATTGTGAATGAGATTATTTTTATAGGTGATTCATGGATGGAAATTATAATGCAGAGAATAGATGTATGATTTTAATGGGAAATTGTGATGGATTTTTAATAGGAGAAAATGAAGAGAAGCATGAAATGAAAGGTTATTGTTTCTTCATTTAAAATGATGAAATTATGGGTGCATTGGTATATGGATTTGAACGTTTGATATATGTAGGATTGAAGAAATATTTTTGTGAGAATTTGTGCAAAGAAAATATGGAAGATCAAGAGTTTTCATTAAGAAGTAATATAAATATGCAGGTTGTGAAAATGAGGGTGTGTGTGGACTAATATGCAGTGAAGACATTTTTGTGAAGATTCCTTTGAAGAGAAAATACAGATGAATCATGATATTATGAGATCATGTTTTTTGCAGGAAAACGAATCAAACAAAGAATGAAGACACTATGCAAAGAATTTACAGATTGAACCATACCAAGTATGAAGACAATATGCAATTGATTGTGCATCGGGTGAATTGATTGTGCAGAGATCATGAGACTGATATGCAGATTGGATTGAGTATGATTGCAAAGGGATGTGCAAACTCAGAGAAGATAGGTTATGTAATGGTGAATTATCAGATTGACTTACAATCATTTCTTGCACATAAAGCATTATGTTTTGATTCAATGGTGATTGTATTTGCCAGTGAGGCTTATATGGTCAGTGAGACCTCTTTGTAGCCAGTGAGGCTTGTATGGTTAGTGAGACCTGTTTGTAACTAGTGAGGTTCTTAATTAAGCTAGTGAAGCATTTTAGAGTGGTTTTTCTTCCCTTAGAGGGTTTTCCACTCATCAAATCAGGTGTCATGGTTCTTGCTTGTCTTCATGTGTTCATGTGCTCTAATGATATGTTCTTAAGGTCCTGATTCATACTTTATCATACTTTTGCATATATGTTTAATAGATTATTGATGTCTCCTTTATTCTCTGTCTTGTAAATTAAAAGGTGCGAAAAGATTTTAAAAATTAGACAACACTGATCCACCCCCCCTCTCAATGTTGTCCTATACTCCAACACACCCTTCATGCTAATAATTTTTTTATGTAAAATTGATAAAACAAAAGGGTTTATAGAAGAAATTGTCAGCTTTCTAAAAAAATAAGATTTGTTTGGTTATCATTTTATTAAATAATTATTAATACTTTTCTATATAGTGTGTGTCTGAAATCCTAATGGACACACTGATTGAAAAGCATCCATAACTTTCAAATTGTTTCACCTTTTTTAGATTTGAAAGCCACATCACACTCCACTCTATGCTTTTCTAGCTATAGGTTAAAAAAAATTGAATTCCAATTTTTTTAATCGAAGTTTTTTAAAAAAGTCACAATAAAAAAATCATAACTAATTATTTTATTGGAAAAAAATTTCAAAAAAATACGTGTCACATCTGGGCATGAGTCCTCTACTTATTCTAAAAGTTTCAAAAAAAATATTTTTTTTTGCTCATAGTTAGGTTGGTTGGAATGACACCCACTTTTTATTTTTTTATGAAAAATTTAATAGTTGTTCATTGAAATATTCATTTTTCACTAAGTAAATTTAGTTTTTTTTAAATAGTAGTCCTTAAACTAGTTTCAATTCTCTACAAATTTTGTTCTTACATCTTTTTCAAATTGTGTAGATAATCCATTCAAATTTTCATATGAACTTGATTAAGTCTGATTTTTTGTATTTTCATTGCCAGTTAGAGGTATAGTATTGCCCATCATGATCTTGCACATACCCTTTTCATGTTTCTCTACTTAAGAAATATATACCAGATTCTTCTCATATGTTGGAGTGGGATGCTTTACGGGCGGCACAAGTTGGATAGCTAACATTGGAACCAGTTCGCATCTTGGATCAATGAACACTGGCCCTACACTAGATCATGTCAGGCTCTAGTGGGACCCCTATGATGAGTCTTCTACTACTTGGGAGGATACAGTCAAAATGAAGTCTTTATTTCATTATCTTTTTGATATCTTCCAAGAGGAATCATGATTCTAGAGGGGAAGAATGTGAGGCCTAATTAGTAATATTTTAGATATTTGATATTATATTTGTTGTGTGTGAGTGTGTAATAGACTTGGTTGATGTTGAGTTCACAAACCATGAATATTATTCTTATTATTATTATTTTGACTATGGGAAATTAAATGTTTTATGTTTCTAATAGATATTTAATTATTAAAAATAAATGGTTATGAAATATTAATGATTATATGTTTGAATTTTGTAAAATAAATAATTGTTTTATCATTTAGATTAATTGTTGTTAGAAATGATTAAGTTAAATGATTAAGATTGCTTCAGCTATAAGTTATTTTCTTTAAATGTACTAATGTTTTATTAAGATTTATTGTAGGTAGAATGGCCCAAGTTCTTGAAGAATGGAAACAAACATATAATGCTCAAATATTTGTTTTATTTAATTGTTTTGGGAAAGGGGTTATGTGGAGAATATATATACAATTTTCTTTTATCATGTTATTTGTTTTATTTTATGGGAAGAAATGCGAATGGTCTGGGAAAAAGGTTTTAATATAACGGGGGAAAAGTGAGTCATTTTCATGTTCTCTAGAAATGAAAAGTGTTGTAGTTTTCTATAACAGTTTCTTTCTAGGATTTGGGAACTGTTGTAAGTTTTATGGATTGGTATATTTTGAAGAGGGAAAAAAATCTTGAGAAAGGTGTGGCTGGAAAATTTGGAAATTTCATGGGTTGATCCTAACTTGGACAACCAAGGTATGAAAGCTTTTGTAATTTTATTTTTATTATGTATTGTTGTTTGTGTAGGTTGTATGCAAGTAATATGTTTGTTGTTCTATGAGAATTTGGTATTTGAATGTTGAGGGTTTGGTTTTGGGTTAATCTTGTGTGGGGAGAAGAATGGTGGATGCCTCTTTGGGGTAAGTTATGGAGTTGGTGATGGTGTTGTGGCTGGTGGTGTTGGGTGTAATGGAGGATGGGGTTTGGTGAAATGGAGATTGGAGAAATGGTGTTGGGAGTTTGTGTGATATGGGAGATATTGTTATGATATGGGAGCTACATGTGTAATATGGGAGCTGTTGTTGTATTATGGGAACTACATTGAATAAAGGGAGCTATGTTACGAAAGGGAGCTACAAGGACCTATGCCCCAAAGAGGATCCCTCCTTCTTCATCCCCTTACCAGAAATTTGTGTTTTGTTTTACCTTGTATATATGAAAGTCTTGATATCTGGTTAATTTTTTGTTTTTGACAGTTTGTTTGAGCATTGGGGTTTGTTTCCAAGCTCGGGGGTGGATAGGATTTTGCAGACCTATGGATGGGTGGTGATCAAAACTGGGTTGCTCTAATTTTGTGTTTGCAGGTTAAGGAACTAAATTTGGTTTTTGGAGAAGGAATATATTTATGGGCATATTGTACTGATCATATATGTGTAATGTGAGGTCCAGTACTGTAGAGCTAAGGATATAATTCAGTTAGTGAAATTGAAGAAGAATCGGATAAAGCAAATCATTGTGCAAGTAATTGTTTTACCAGTTTTCTTTACATAAATATTTTATGCTATAATCATTGTTATTCCATCATTGTGTAAAGATCTTCCTAAAATAATTTAGTATCATACTTTTGTTATCACACTAAATTGTAGTTGTAGATTTATAAGTGTTATCTGGATGAAAATCTTTGAATAATATTTTTGTTGAGATATCTTTCAATATTTCTGTATCGTACCATGCTCAAATATCAATAGGTTTCTTTAAGAATTTTTATACGTAATGATGTTCATAATAGATGTTAGAAAAAAATTATACTTTATAGTATTGATTTTATATACAAGTTTAGGATGATGGTAAAACTTCATGGTGAGCCTGTTGATTTGCTATGAACAGTCTCTACGCTGCCACAGTTTGTTTTTCTGCATACTCTATAAAACTATTTTTTTTTCTCTTCACAAATTTAATCCTTAAACAATATTGTTGTTCATAATTTCTATCTCTGTTATTTTCAATGATAATCATACCCAGGTCTATTAGTAAATAATGTTAAAAATTCTTGAATAACTTTAAGAATGGAATATTTGTTGTTCGTTGAAATAAAGGCAAAGATTATCGAGTTTATAGTTGTGATTCTTACTTTAACAGAATCATGGAATTCGTGGCCACCACAACTTCCACGACTTAATCATGGTAGCTATAGAGCCATAGCTCCCACAATGTTTGATACCACCGACTGTGGTCAGCTTAAGCTGTCACAATCTTAAAATCAGATTAAACATATGATTTCCTTTAAAATGAAATCTTCTTTATCATATATAGATAACAAGACTAAAAGAAGATAAGAATGTGTTTCATATATATATATATATATATATATATATATATATATATATATATATATATATATATATATATATATACACTTTATGGTATCATTCTTTAAGGCATTAGTTAGATATAAAGAAGAGCATAAAGTTTATCTTAATTCACAATTTCTTTTTTAAATATACACTTACAAAATTCTTTAATTCAGTAGTTATTCTGAGTCAACAAAAGAAATCACTAGTATTAATTAGAATTTGTCCAATTCTCTCATTATCCTCATTTGTAAATGTTGATTCTAATCTCATTCTTTCTAGTTTTCTCTCTCTAGATTTCTAAACAACATAGATATAGATATATTTATACAAATTTTATAATTAATTGTGATTTTTGTTATAATTGAAGGTATCAAACTCAAATCCAAGGTCTGAGTTTGAAGACTATGTTCTATATTGAAGACGACATCCTCTAGGTGAAATTTCACAGAAAATTATTTGTTTTAGATAGTCATTTTAAAGAGTTTGTTAAAAAAATGTGTTAATAATTGAATTCAATGTCTAACCTTATAACTTTGATCTTATAGGTCTTATACCTCCCTAGCGACTGAGTTTGATGAACTGTGAAACTGCATTCAAGGCAACTACTCATTCTTGAGTTATTTAGAGAATGTAATTATCGTAGTCATCTTTTGAAAACCCTGACTCAAAATTTTAAAAAAAAAATCTCAAACTTAAAACACCATAATTGGGTCTTTGTTTCTCCATTGATAACTTATCTTATGTAATTATGAATATAGATTTTTATTTTATTTCTATAGACTAGCTGATCTTCATGAAATTATTATGCTAATTATTATTGTCAATTAGAATTCTTGAAAGGATTTTAGTTATAACAATATCAAGAGACATTAACGGTAAAGGAGAATCCAAGAGATAAACAAAGTATGAGATTTTCATTTTGATCAAATTTACTTTATTCAGGTATGCAAATACTCTATGTGCCTTGTTTACAACTATGTTTCCTCCACATGCATTTGTGTAAGTATTATTATTATATGTTTAATTTGAATATATTTGTAATTCTATTATGCTACAGAAATAATTTTATGTATAATTATTTGTTCCAGGAGCATCTGTGTAGGGCCTAATCTTTACTAACAACCTCTTATGCATATGGTAGATTTGTTTATGAAATTATGATATAAGTTATAAAGAGATTAGAATTTAGAAATAAGCTCTTGATATAGTTTAGTTAATTGATTTAAATTTATTATTCTTGCATGTTGAAGGGAATAAGAGCTCTTTTATCATTATTTTTGGTAAAATTAAGGCCATAGGTCAATCACCTATGGGTAGGGTACTTGTTTATTCATAAAAAATATGTTTTAGAGTTGTTTTAATACTTTTTTAGTGCACACAAAAAATAAAAGATGAGATTGGTAGATGAAGAGTCATCTTCTCTTGAAGAGTCTTTGAGCATCCAAGTCATGAAAAAAAGAAATAAAAAGGAAATCTGAAAAATCACATTTCTTGAAAAGAAACAGATGCCACAAGAAAGAAGAGAAAACAAGAGAAGAGCCCAAGTTTATTTCTAATTTTTGCAGGTGATCAAGAGGACATCCATAGTGGATGTTGAAGAAAATTATTAAAGGGAATTACATCCATTTTGATAAGGCAAAGAAAGTGTACATCCATGGTGACTTATTAGGTGAAAATTTTTTGAATTTCATGAGGGCAATAGAATCTGAGGTAGAAGAAAGCAAGCACACAAATGAATAAGATGGAAGCTCTCGCATTAAGAAATCTTGGAATCTCTCTTCATAGGCATTTGGAGGTAGTCTTCATTAATTAAATTCTTGAGGTATTTCCTTGAAAACTCACCATTATTTATGTTAATGTTTTTATAAAAAATTTCAAGAAAACTTGTTGTCTCATGAAATTTATATTTTCATAGGAATTATTTTATAAAAAGATTTCGAGGTTTTGAAAATCATGTTTTTAGTTTTTCAAAACATCTTACAGTTTAAAATTTCATTAAGTATTAAGAAAGTTATTATGATTTTAGTACTGATGTAACCCTGCTAATGTTTTGTAAATTGCTCTCTGCACATGAAAGGGATTGTAAAATCAATTCTCAGTTATGAGAATATTTATTTAAGATTTCTGGAACATTTTATGGTTTTATATTTTGTTAAGTATTTTGAAAGATATGGCATTTTTATTACTGTTGTAGAAGAAATTGAAAATCTAGGGTTTTGTTGGGGTAAGTGCACAAAGATGAGGGATCAAAATGGGTTCTTAAGTTGCCACTTTTTTTCTGAAATCAACATTGATGTTAGATGAGAAATTGAAGATAGCTACACTCAAAATTTGAAGATGGAACAAAAATATGAGTTGTAGTGCTCCAAATCTAGTTTCTAAACTACTAATTTTTTCCAAAAATGGTTAAGATTAAGGGGTTCAAAAAGGGGGAGCACACAAATTGGTTATGTTTTTCTCAAAAAACATAACATAGCATCTGGTGTGCTCCCCCTAAAATGTTAACTTTTTTTTAGTATTTCAATAATCGCTTCAGTGAGAAATTGCACAGCACCATGTAGTTTATACCTAATTTTTCTGATAATTTTTTAATGAATAATTGTTTTTTTAGTAATTTTTAAAGTGGACACATCCTGAAAAAATAGAAATTTGAGCATGCTCCCCCCTAAAATGTTTGAAAACTAATCAAAAATTGAAATTTTTTTGAATTCGTGTAGAATGGAGTCTAGTTTCTTAAAATATAACTTATTTCAATTTTTGATGAACAGTTAAAAAAAAAGTCAAAAATACTAGACACTGGTTTTTGACAAAAACTGGACACACTTACAAAAGAAATTCAAGATGAAACACTAAACGTACTCAAAATGTGAAAAAAATTATATGGTTAGATAGCTAACAGAGAGCTTAAGATTATGGTGGTATATTTTTTAGTTTTCATTGAAAAATGTGCCATCTTGATGGGGAGCACACTCCAGATTATCTCTAGATTTTCTATAAACTGATAAAAACACGTCAAACATAGCTAACAATAATGCGAGCACGTTATAACTCGCTTGCATTATGTGAAATCCATAATGCGAGCACGTTATAATGGGCTCGCATTATGTGATTTCTTATAACGTGAGAGTGTTATAATGTGCTCACATTATGATGAGCATAACTGGCAATACACAAGCCAATTGCATTTGTTTGAAAGTTTCTAAAGCTTTTTCAACAAATCCATTTTTTGCATATCTTGCAATCATTGCATTCCATTATAGAACATCTCTTTGAGGTGTTACGTCATACAATTGACATGCCTTGTCTATGCTTCCACACTTTACATACATGTCTACAAGGGTAGTTGCACTTCCTATCGTCTCTCACTCTATTTCTCTCCCCTCTCTACGTCGTACCCTTTTTTTGAGTCTCTATTTCCCTCCCCTCTCTACGTCCCACCTTCTCTCTCTCACTCTCTTCTTCCCTCCCCTATCTACCTTCTACCCTCTCTCTCACTATCTACTTCCCTCCCCTATCTACCTCCTACCCTCTTTCTGAGTCTTTACTTGCCTCGCCTCTCTACCTCCTACCTTCTCACTCACTCTCTTCTCCCCTGTCCCTCTCTACCTCTTACCCTCTCTCTAACTTTCTACTTCCCTCCCCTATCTACCTCCTACCCTCTCTCTCAGTCTTTGCTTCCCTCCCAGGTGTCTACCTCCTACCCTCTCTCTCTTCTTCCTTCCCCTGTCTACCTCCTACGGTCCTCTCCCACTCTCTACTTCCCTCCTATCTCTACCTCCTATATTCTCTCTTACTCTCTACTTCCCTCCCCTCTCTACCTCTCCTCCTCATTCTTCCTGTTACCTCTCAATCTGACTGGATGCTTATTCCTAGTTGTCCCTACAAGGTAGCCATCAATGATTAATAGGATTGCTGGGCCAGCGGCTAATAGTATAGGAGATAGACTCTATAGATATCTCCTCTTCTTCTTTAGGCTCTACAAAACCAAGGGGGGTATTCCCCATTCAACATCCATGAGGTATGCTTGTGGATTGACTGGGATGTTGATACAAAGCAAATAAATCCTCTATTATGTAGACCAAAACTGTGAGATCAATGCAAAGGGGCTAGCTTTGGGCCTATGCTCAGTTGTAGACAGAGGATTTTGGGTCCTAAAGATACTTCTAAAATCCTAAAGGTTTGTATATGAAGTTTAATTTTGATTTGTACTTGGACGCAAAACTAGGACTTTGGTTGCAACCTCAATACAAGACTGGATCGGTGCCTATCCAGGGCTCGGAGTCAATAGACATACACATGTGAATGGCCAGCATGAATCATATACCAAGGACTGGATATCAAGGGGATTCCTAATATCTACCTTACAGATACTTCCTAACAATTAGGTGCTTAATCATTCATACTTAATGGGATCCCTACTGCAACATGTCTTCTCAATGATTAACCTGAAACATTTAATTTGCTCCTTGAACAAAAGTAGGAGATTAAACATTCACTATAGGAAAAACTATATTCCTGAACCTTAACAACCCTTAGTTATCTTGATTCAAAAGAAACTATGCCCACAGCTTGGAGACAAATGATTAAACACATGCACAAAGCATTTCTCATATAAAACAGCATGAAACTAGTGAACTCATGCATGAAACATACAACATGACACTTATAAACTTACACGACATCAAGAACAGGGCCACCAATGAAGTTGTATTGTGTCACAGCACCAAAAATATTGTCTAGTTTTTAACAACCACAATAAGTAACATAGTTTGGCTTTTATACCAAGACTGTGTACCCAGCAAAAATTAATTACAAGGCAAATCAAAAATCTGCCAAATTCAATGCATGAGGAATGGTGCTTAGAAATATTCAATGCTGTGGGGAGATAGAGAGGAATGAGCAGATGGAATTGGGATCCGCACCGCCATTCAAGGACATTCATCTTCAATCAGGTTGTTGACCTGTCCATCACCGACCCATACCGCTGCAATTTTGCCATTAACGCTTCAGCTACCCACAACCTCTCTGAAATGTAGCAACGACGTACCCCTGAAAATTTCTTGCTCAAAAACAGCTGCACACGCTCATGAAAAAAACTTCGCTGCAAGTTCAAAACAAGACCGTCAATCATCCCTACATTGGTATGATCAATGACACCTAAAAATGTTGAAAAGTTGTCGGACAGTGAAATCGTGCCACGTAGGCACCTTGTGTTTCTATCGCTGACCATTTCTCCTTTTATCTCATCTCTATCGCTCTTGTATATGCAAAACCCAAATGCATATACAACATATAAGGTAGACGTCAAATGTTATAGAACAAACTGGAATTCAGTTCATATCTGGCTTGTATCTCTTTCCTTTATATATCGACTTGTATATCGGCATATACAAGCACTTTATACAACCCACGGACCTGAAATATTTATTCAATGCATTTCATTCCTCCAGTGCATCCGGGTTGTATGTCCCCTTGCTTGCATGTCTTAATGTATAACTGCATATACAATCGCCTCACACATACAAGGCAGATCTCAAAAACTTATCCGCTGCATCTGACTTCTCCTTCGGGTCCAGAATGCATACTTCTTCATTGTATATCCAAATGTATATTTTGTTTGTATGCTGAATATACAAACACAAACATACAAGCAGGGAATCTATTCAAAATATTCCACATACATTCTTCCCTTGTATATTGAACATGCACAAACCTGTTTGTATAAAACTGCGGCGGGCCCCACCAAATGTACCTGTTGCACTGTAGTAAATGTATGCGCACCAGCCCTTGTATATTTTTCAATGTACATTTCTATTGTACCTTTGACATACATTCATTCCTGCACATACAAACATGGGATCTTCTCCAGAATATTCTTGTAATGTTTCTTTTCCCTTTGTATCTAACTGTTGTATGTCTGAACATACAAACCAAATATACATGCAACCCAATATGTAGGCAGCTAATATTCTTGGAATCTTTAATGTATATTCTACCCTTGTACATCCTCCTTTTGAACCTGTTATGCATTTGGAAATGCATACAACTACAGAATATCCCTGGGAATATTCAAAAGATTCCCTCTTGTATACACGACCTAATATGCATCTAAAATGCATCAAACTCATTTTCTCGAAGGACAATGGAGATTTTGCACCTACCAATACATATTTTTTTGACCTGCACGCATATACAAACTATTTTGTGCACACAAAGACACTTGCACTTTAATTGACTTTAGCATTTTTTGAC
Organism: Cunninghamia lanceolata; assembly: GCA_027924645.1. Taxonomy (NCBI): domain Eukaryota; kingdom Viridiplantae; phylum Streptophyta; class Pinopsida; order Cupressales; family Cupressaceae; genus Cunninghamia; species Cunninghamia lanceolata. The sequence continues at coordinate 10,063,536 of BSBN01001226.1, forward strand.
TATAGACGCCAAAAGTGTTATAATTTTTTTGACCTTTGGGAAAGGGCCTGCATATTTAAATACATGAAACTAGATTGCTCATGCAGGCGGTAACATAGGCTCCAATTAGGGACATGCAGGTGCAAGGCTGCAGCGAGAACCAGATCACTCCGGGATAGACTAGGCAGAACACAAAACACAAAAAAGCACCAACCATACAAGGCGAGCACAGACTATTTACACCTAATTTACAAATGTGCACAGAGGAAGATCACTTATGAAAAATATGGCTTCAAGAACTGACTGTGCACTGGTAGTTCCAACAGTTCACCACTCAGGGCCTAGAGGAAGTATGAATTTTCTCCATGAATACTGCTAATTTGATATGGACCCATCCATAATGGCTCAAATTTATTATGCTTACCCTTACCTTGGCTTTTGGCATTCCAAACAAGGACCAAGTCACTTATCTAAAACTTTCTTTCCGTAGTCTTTCTATTAAACAAATATTTCATTTTCTGTTGTTTCTTGATGTTTGTCATGTGTGCCTCTCTTCTAATTTCATCCAATGCAACTAGCTGGTTTATCCTTTCAGTCATTGAGTCCTCAACCTCCACATCATTTTCTTGTATGAATCTATAGACTGGCAAAAGGTTGTTCATAGGCAGCCTAGCTAGCGCACCATACACTAACTCAAAAGGTGACCTTCCAATTGATTCTTTCACTATCATTCTGTTGGCCCATAGTGCCATTTTTAACTTCGAATCCCATGCCCTTTTGCTTTTACCTAGCATCCTCTTAATGATTTTCATGAGGCTCTTGTTTCTTGACTTTGCTTGACCATTTCCTTGTGGGTGATATGGTGATGCATATGACAGATTGATCCCGTACTTATTGCAAAAATCAACAAAATCTCCAGATCTGAAGCACATGGCATTATCTGTGACAATTATAGCTGGCACTCCAAATCTGATAATAATGTACTCTAAAACAAAATCCATCACCACCCTGCTTGTAGATTTCTTAGTTGGAATGGCTTCAACCCATTTGGTAAAATAATCGGTAGCAACCAGAATCCATCTGTGTCATCCACTTGATTTTTCTAAGATTTCCCCTATAAAATCAACTCCCCACTGCTGAAATGGGGCCTCTATAGTTACAGTCCTAAGGGGCAATGCACCTTCATATTTTAGCTTCCCTAAGAACCTTTGGTAAGGATCACATTTTCTTACCAACTTTTGTGCATCTGAGAAAAGAGTTGGCCACCAGTATCTTGCTCTAAGAATTTTGTGGGCTGTTGTCTTGGTAGTGTAATGTCCACCACATCCTCCTATGTGTAGATCATTTAATATATCAGCAGCCTGATCCTCATTCACACATCTGAGTAGTACACCTTTAGGATTCTTCCAATATAGCTCTCCTTGAAGAATTATGTATTTGATTGCATGTAGCTTCAAAGTCCTTTTCTGACTATCGCTAAAGTGGGAAGGACAATTCAAATTCTGCAAGTAATATACAATGTCCTTATACCAATCAAATTCTGATATACTGACAGCTTTATTTTGCATCATGTTCACCTGGCATGCTTCCAGATTTGATTCTATCATTATCTTTGCCAAACCTTTTCCCCTTACCAGCTTTGTGATATGTATCTCTATGTTGAACTCTTGTAGTTTATTTATCCATCTGCATCTTCTTCCATTTACTTCCTGTTGAGTAAAGATGTCCTTGACTGCTACATGAGGCACGTATGCAACTATGTGAGAGCCCACCAGATATGGCCTGAAGCTCTTGACTGCCCTAAGCAGTGCATATGCCTGCTTCTCCATGATGTCATACTTTAATTCAGCAACCTGCAATGATTTACTAAAGAAGGCTATAGGTTGTTCAAACCCTTCTTCATTTTTTTGCAATAGGCATGCAGTAATAGTGTGGAAAGAAGCAAATGAAAATAATTGAAATGGCTTAGAAAAGTTAGGAGATTTTAAAACAAGAGCCATCTTAATTGCCTCTTTTATATTCTGAAATGATTTGGTTGCTTCCTCTTCCCATTTGACAGTTGCACCCTTCTTCAACATCTTGGAGATATCTTTTGTGGTCTCTGCAAAGTTAGGTACAAATCTCCTAACAAAATTAATTTGTCCAAAGAAGGACTGAACACCTTTCACTATTTTAGGGATCTAAATTCTGTCAATTGTAGCCACCCTTTCAGGATCAATCCTGACTCCATCCTTGGAAACAATATGTCCAAGCAATTTTCCTTCCACTACCCCAAAAGCACATTTCTTTGGGTTCAGTGAGATGCCATACTCTAATGCTCTAAAAAAAATTTGCTTCAGGTGCATGCAATGCTGCTCCTCCTTTTTTGAATAAGCTGTCAAATCATCCTGATACACAGCCAAGATTGAATCAATCAATCTTGCAAAAGCAACATCCATTGCCCTTTGAAATGTGGCACCTGCATTTGTCAGTCCAAATGGCATCCTCACATATACATATGTTCCCCATAGAGTAGTGAAAGCAGTCTTAAATTGTTCTGATTCTTTTACTTTCACCTGATTATATCCAGAAAATCCATCCATCATGGATAAAAGTTCACAGCCAGTCACCTTCTGCAACATAGCCTCCATATTAGGTAGTGGATAATTATCCTTCAAAGAGGATACATTCAGATTCCTAAAGTCCACACACAATCTTATGTCACCATTCTTTTTTCTAATTGGGACAAGGTTAGACACCCAAGTTGAGTGTCTGATGGGCATAATTATTTTAGCCTCCCTAAGATTCATAAGCTCTTCTTGCATTTTTGGAGCTAAAGTTGGATTGATAGGCCTCTATTTTTGTCTAAATGGTTTAGCTCCAGGCTTCAAAGGGATTTCATGCTGAAATAAATCCTCTCTATAAGATTTCAGGTCCTCATATGACCAGGCAAAGACATGCTTATACTTTCTCAGCAATGCAATCAGCATAGCTCTAATATGTGGTTTGAGTTGTTTGCCAATATATACCTTTTTGGGGGCATGAGATGTCCCCAAGTTTATCTCTTCTAAATCGTTCTTGTTCATTGGAGATGACTTTGTAACAAGTTGGTCCCTATTGTCAAAAGCTCTCTCTAAAGCAACTAGCCCTCTAGGGATTTTATTTGTCTTGAGTTGAATTATTTCTTTCCCTAAGAGAGTTTCTTTTCCATCTACAACCTCCACAAAGTTTTGGAAATCCATTTCTTGGTTGTCATACTCATCAATGCAATGTAAAAATCTCAGTAAATCCTTGTCATCATTAAACACCTGCCAGCTGCATATATTATCTGGCACTGCAGGTCTAAGTTTGATTTCAACATTTGTAACACCCGATAGAGTGATATCATCTAGCCTTATGGTTACATTGGCAAGAAAGTCTACCCTAACATTTTTTGATCTTTCTATCCAATTTATTGAAAAAGCATCCAACAATTCAATTGTATCCCAAACAACATGCTTATACTATTTCAATCTCTTATTTTTTGATGCATACTTATCTCTAACTTGGGAAACAACTAACTCTAAATCACCAAATACCTTGAGTATCTTAATTCCCTACTTCAGAGCTACATTTAATCCTAATAACAAAGCTTCATACTCTGCAATATTATTTGTACAGGCAAACTTCAATAGGAATGAGAATTTTAGAAGCTTACCAGCTGAAGACAGAAATACAACTCTAGCACCAGAGCCTTCCTTTGAACAAGCTCCATCAAAATACATGGTCCAAAGACCCTGTTGATCTAGTTCTTGAATGCAAATATTTCCCTCTTTATCTCCTTCATCATCTGAGACAACTTTGAAATTATCAGAGTCAGTATCCACAAAACATATATGCCCCTCTGATTCTTGATCCTCCACTGTCTCTAATGACCTTTCTTCTCTAATCAACTTGACATCCCTGCCATTCATAGGGATCATAGCATATGACAGATCTAATTGCATACTCCCACCAATTAGTGCTGCCCATCTTCTTGACAGCAACATGCCATACTGTGGCTTGATATCAACAACTATTATGTTCATTTTGTAGGTCTTCTCAGGATAAGCCACCAGTCTGAAGTCCACATCTTTCATAATTCCAATGATAGGTACTTCTCTCGCATCCATGGCATAGCACTTCCCGCATGCCTTATCTATTTTTAACCCAGCTTGCTGCATGATAGCCAGAGGCATGATGTTTATGGATGCTCCTGAGTCAAGCATAAAGTTCTTAATTATTTTTTCATTTATGACAAGGGAGACATAAAATAGTTCAACCTGTGAAGGACATTTTGTCATGGTCACCCCTAGATATACCTTAGGAATTTCATCTTCATCAATGCTCAGGGCTTGTTTCTTACCCTAAGGATCATCACTCAACTTGGCTTGACATGGTACTCCTAAAATTAAGGATACTGCTTTATTTTTGAATTCTTCAACTTTCATCAGCTCCATCAGTGGAACAGAGACTTTTATCTATGATAAGACTTGAGTCATGTCAAATGGAGCATAATTTTGAATAACAATTGTAACTTGCTCCAATGTTTTACCCTTATTTTGGGGTGATCCAGCCTTAGTTTTTATGGCTCCTTGACTGTTACTCTTGCCCTGAGAATTTTTATTTTGATCCTCAACCTGGGGAACTGTATTTTCTATTTTTTGTGGATCAAAATCTATTTTTTGCTTAAAACCTTGCTTGTTATTGTTCCATTGTTTCTTATATGTTTCCGTCCCCTTATGACTGCACAGGTTGGCTCACAAAAGTATTTTCTGGTTGGCGTGAATTTCTTACCTGAGCTTTACCCCTTAGGTTATAAATGCTTTTAACTTGAGCTACTGTTGCAGCTGTGAGGGCTCTAATTTCTTCATCAGAAGGTCTCTTCAAATTATTCAGAAAATTATGTGAATCCTGAGCATAGGTATAGTTATCTTCCTCATCCTCATCATAGGGAAACTGCTGCCAGACCTGAATCTCATCATTTGTACTTACATCAACATCATGAGAGGAGTATTATCTATTTGTAGATAGCATATTGACATTATCATCTTCCATGCAATGCGGCTCATTGCATTCATTACAAGCAACAGCATTGTTGTATAGAGACTGAGCAATTAGACATTGTGACTGTGAGTGAGGCATTTGACATATGATACACCATGGGGTGTCATTAACAATATTAACAGCCTTCTTCAAAGGATCAGGAGTTTCCTTAACATTTTGAGTCCTTTGACCTATGTTGTTGTGTGGGAGAATAGGCTTACCATTATGCTAATTAGTGTTATATGGCATATCATGTAATGATGGTCTTCTTTCTTGCCTTGGGTAAACTTGTCTGTTAGGACCTATCCCCTTTTCATTTTTAGCCATTCTATAACTCAAGTCCTTGACAATAGTTGTCAACTTATCTAGCTTATCCTCAGAAGTAGATGCACTGCCTTAAACACTTTGAGATTTAGTATTTGGATTTTGCAAAATTTTTACATCATCTCTTTTGTTTGCCTTACTAGATGCTTTTCTGTTATTTTCACTATTTGTTGCAATATTGAAAGCATCTCTGAGGCTATGAGGACTTTTGTCTCTCAATCCATAAGTTGTTTTAGGATCAAAAGCATTTATGTACAACACTATGCACATAGGTTCATTAGGCCTCAGGTGATGTGGCAGTTTGTTCAATACCTTCATGAATCTAGGATTGAAATCAGCAACCTGTTCATTTGATCCTTTGGCAATACTAGTGAATTCATTAATAAAGAAACTAGGATTAGTTTTATCACCATACTGTTCTTTGAATATTCTCCTGAAGTCATCCCATGATGAAATACTTCTGTCAGGCAGACCTTTGTACCATTCCCTGGCCTCATCAACTAAAGATTGCATAAATAATTTCATGAAAACATCTTCATGCTCAACCTCAAAGTTGTCCATGATATTCTAAAAAGTTTTTAAGTGGTCTTCCCTTGATACAGTATTATTTCCTAAAAATTTAGGCACTTGCAGCCTCACATGTTTGTCAATAGGATTGGGGTAACCAGGAATGCCATCAAAAACCAATTGTCTGAATCTGTCTAGTTGCATCAGCTATCTACCAAACTGATTAGCATTTGCATTTCTATTTGCATTTTGATTTCTTACATTATTTAATGGTACTCTAGAATTATGTACATTCTGTCTTTGATCATTGTGCTCATTCTGCATTTCATTTCTTTGCTGATTTTTCTGCATATTTGCATTTTCAAGGGTAGGAACTGAATCATTCTGAGCAACTCTTAGAGCTTGCACTTTCTGTTTCATGTCATCTCTGATTTTTACTGCCTACAGATACTCTAATTCTGCTCTTAAACTTTTGATTTCTTCAGCTAACTATTCCTCTTTGGGCATAGAGGAGGATGGTCCCATTCCATTTTGATCATCATTATCTTCATCCCTTAGAGACTCAACTTCTTCAAATCTATCACTGGGATCCAACAAAGGGCATTCTTGAAAGACTTCTGACCTTATTCTCAAACTAGCACCCTATTGTCTTTCATATACATTCTAGATTTCAGCCTCAGTGTTTGAAAAATAAGGTATTGTTTGCTCTGAGGATCCTGGATTGTCCTGAATAAAATCATTTTTCATGGGGCTAGGAGAACCATCTTGACTAGCTCGAATAGTCCCTTTTTTCCTATACATCATTTTTATGGGTAACTCTTCAAACAAAGGGTTACGCTGGGATCTTCTCCCTTGCATACAAATTTTTACCTTACCAGCTGGGAGATTAGTTCAAAGTTGCCACCTATTACTAGGAATTGTTTTCTTTTAAAATCTAGGTTCACAGTTCGTCCCCAGCAGAGTCGCCAATTTCTGTTACCTCTCAATCCGACTAGATGCTTATTCCCAGTTGTCCCTACAAGGTATCCATCAATGATCAATAGGATTCCTGGGCTAGCGGCTAACAGTATAGGAGATAGACTCTATAGATATCTCCTCTTCTTCTTTAGGCTCTACAGAACCAAGGGGGGTATTCCCTATTCAACATCCATGAGGTATGCTTGTGGATTGACTAGGATGTTGATACAAAGAAGATAAATCCTCTATTATGTAGACCAAAACTGTGAGATAAGTGCAAAGGGGCTAGCTTTGGGCCTATACTCAATTGTAGACAGAGGATTTTGGGTCCTAAAGCTACTTCTAAAATCCTAAAGGTTTGTATATGAAGTTTAAGTTTGATTTGTATTTGGATGCAAAACTAGGACTTTGGTTGCAACCTCAATACAAGACTGGATTGGTGCCTATCCAGGGCTCGGAGTCAATAGACATACACATGTGAATGGCTAGCATGAATCATATACCAAAGACTGGATATCAAGGGGATTCCTAATATCTGCCTTACAGATACTTCCCAACAATTAGGTGCTTAATCATTCATACTTAATGGGATCCCTACAGCAACACGTCTTCTCAATGATTAACCTGAAACATTTAATTTGCTCCTTGACAAAAAGTAGGAGATTAAACATTCAATATAGGAAAAACTATATTCCTGAACCTTAACAACCCTTAGTTATCTTGATTCAAAAGAAACTATGCCCACAACTTGGAGACAAATGATTAAACACATGTACAAAGCATTTCTCATATAAAACAGCATGAAACCAGTGAACTCATGCATAAAACATACAACATGAGACTCATAAACTTACACGACATCAAGAATAGAGCCACCAATGAAGTTGTATTATGTCATAGCACCAAAAATATTGTCCAGTTTTCAAGAACCACAACAAGCAACACAGTTTGGCTTTTATACCGAGTCTATGTACTCGGCAAAAATTAATTACAAGGCAAATCAAAAATCCACCAGATTCAATGCATGAGGAATGGCACTTAGAAATATTCAACACTATGGGGAGATAGAGAGGAATGAGCAGATGGAATCGGGATCCGCACCGCCATTCAAGGACATTCATCTTCAATCAAGTTGTTGACTCGTCCATCACTGACCCATACTGTTGTAACTCTACCATTAACGCTTCAACTACCCATAGCCTCTCTGAAATGTAGCAACGGTGTACCCCTAAAACATTCCTACTCAAAAATGGCCGCACACGCTCAGGAAAAAACCTTCACTGTAGGTTCAAAACAAGACTGTCAATCATCCCTCCATTGTTATGATCAACGGCACCTAAAAATGTTGAAAAGTCGTCGGCCAGTGAACTCGTGTCACGTAGGCACCTTGTGTTTCTATCACTGACCATTTCTCCTTTTATCTCATCTCTATCACTCTTGTATATAAAAACCCAAATGCATATACAACATACAAGGTGAATGTCAAATGTTATAGAACAAACTGGAATTCAGTTCAGGTCCAGCTTGTATCTCTTTCCTTTGTATATTGGCTTGTATATCGGCATATACAAGCGCTTTATACAACCCACAGACTTGAAATATTTATTCAATGCATTTCATTCCTCCATCGCGTCCGGCCTGTATGTCCCCTTGCTTGCATGTCTCAATGTATAACTGCATATACAATCACCTCACACATACAAGGCGGATCTCAAAAACTTATCCGCCGCGTCTGACTTCTCCTTCGGGTCCAGAATGCATACTTCTTTATTGTATATCTGAATGTATATTTTGTTTGTATGCTGAATATACAAACACAAACATACAAGCAGGGAATCTATTTAGAATATTCCACATACATTCTTCCCTTGTATATTGAACATGCACAAACCTATTTTTATAAAACTACGGCGGGCCCCACCAAATGCATCTCTGCTACACTGTAGCAAACATATGCGCACCAGCCCTTGTATATTTTTCAATGTACATTTCTATTGTACCTTTGACATACATTCATTCCTGCACATACAAACATGGGATCTTCTCTAGAATATTCCTATAATGTTTCTTTTCCCTTTGTATCTAACCGTTGTATGTCTGAACATACAAACCAAATATACATGCAACCCAATATGCAGGCAGCGAATATTCCTGGAATCTTCAATGTATATTCTACCCTTGTACATCCTCCTTTTGAACCCGTTATGCATTTGGAAATGCATACAACTGCAGAATATCCCTAGAAATCTTTGAAAGATTCCCTCTTGTATACACGACCCAATATGCATCTAAAATGCATCAAACTCATTTTCTCGGAGGATGATGGAGATTTTACAGTTGCCAATACATATTTTTTTGACCTGCACGCATATACAAACCATTTTGTGCACACAAAGACACTTGCACCTTAATTGACTTTAGCATTTTTTGACTATAGAGGCCAAAAGTGTTATAATTTTTTGGACCTTTGGGAAAGGGCCTGCATATTTAAATACATGAAACCAGATTGCTCATGCAGGCGGTAACACTTCCCATCCAATGAAATTTCATAAATTATCTTGTTTCCATTTCATCATCCCAATTTATATCCTCATCCATCTTTACATGTCCTATTTTTCTTGTTTCCATGTTCTTTGTTGAGAAGGGAGAGCAAGAGGGAGGAAAAGAGAGAGAGGATGGAGATGGAGGGGAGAGAAAGGGGAGAGATACCTGGTGATAGGGAGAGAGAGATAGAGAGTCCTAGTTTTCTTGTTTTGGAGAGAGAGAGGATGGGTTGGGTTTTTGAGTGTAAGGTTGCTTAAGTTTAGGGTTTAGGGGTTTTGGGAGAGAGAGAGAGAGAGAGAGAGAGAGAGAGAGAGAGAGAGAGAGAGGTTTAGAGTTGCTCAGGATTAGGGTCATTATTTAGAGTTTATGAGGTTCGGGTTGCTTAGACATTTAGGGGCATTATTTATGGTCTATGAGTTTAGGGTTGCTCAAGTTTAGGGTTAGGGTTTAGAGGTTTACAATTGCTCAATTTTATGGTTTATGGTTTAGGGGTTAGGGTTTAGGGGTTAGAGATTTAAGGTTGGTCAGGTTTAGGGTTTAGAGAGAGAGAGAGTGAGGGGATCGATAGATATTGGGAGAGATAGGGAGATAGAGGTATAGAGTTGCTTCTAAGGTTTATGGTTTAGAGGTTTGGGGTTTAGGGAACTTCTCAATTTTAGGTTTTAGGGGTTAGGGGTTAGGGTTTAGGGGCATTATTTAGGGTAACTTAAGGTTTATGTTTTAGGGGTTAGGGGTTAAGGTTTAGAGGTTTAGGTTAGGGTTTAGAGAGAGAGGACTGATAGTGAGATGTAGACCAAGGGGAGAGATAGGGAGATAGAGGGTGAGGGACATGGCCAGAGACATAGGCAGACAGATTGAGAGGTAGAAGGATGATAGAGACAAGGAGATAGGGTTTAGGGTTGATCAGATTTAGGGTTGATCGGGTTTAGGGTTTATCTTGGTTAAGAGTTTAGAGAGGGAGAGATATAGAGATAGAGGGTGAGGGACATAGCCAGAGAGATTAAGAGGTAGAGAGATGATAGAGACAAGGAGATAAGGGTTTAGGGTTGATCGGGTTTAGAGTTTAGGGTTTAGGAGTTTAGAGAGGGAGAGATAGGGAGATAAAGGGTGATGGACATGGCCAAAGACATAGACAGAGAGATTGAGAGGTAGAGAGATGATAGAGACAATGAGATAAGGGTTTAGGGTTGATTGGGTTTAGGGTTTATGGTTGGTATATATGATGTATAGAATGGTTTAAATGAATAACATATTGGCGCTTATGATGTTCTGATGGATCCTGTGGCTAGCAGAGGGTAGAATGACACATATGACTGGCTAGGTGTATAATGATGTTTGTGATTGATAGGTAGGTGCTACTAAGGAGCATATTGGCACATACATTATACAAAATGGTGCAAATGACTACCATATTTGCACTATGATCTTCTAATGGCTCCTAGTGACGTATTTGTTTGATTTTGATTATTTTTGGGATCGTTTGAGATGGAGCTTAGATTGATTTGGGATGGAGTTGGGATGAAATGGATTTGTTTAGGGATGATGAGAGGTGAAAAGGACTAGATTAGAAATGATTTGGGAATGATTAGAATGGTTTTAGGGATGGTTTGAAGTGGTTTAGTGCTAATTAAGGAATGATTAGAATGATTTAGGAATAGTTTAGGGATGGTATTTGAGTTGAAATCTAGGTTGATTTGAAAATGATTAGGGATTCAAAGCTAAATTGATTTGGATGTGATTTGGGATGGTGTGAAGTGGTTTAGGGCTGATTAGAAGTGGTTTAGGAATGATTAGAGATTAGCGATGATTTGGGATTGATTAGGAATGAACCTGGTTGGAATGAAAGCTTAATGTTTTCATGAACTTTTACGTTATAGAGATTGGGAGAGATAGGGAGATAGATGTTTAGGGTTGCTTCCAGGTTTTATGGTTTAGGGGTTAGGGGTTTAGGGGTTTAGCCTGTTGCTCATTTTTAGGGGCTAGGGGTTAGGGTTTAGGGGCATTATTTATGGTTTAGGGTTTAGGGGTTAGGGGTTAAGATTTAGAGGTTTAGGTTTATGGTTTAGGTAGAGAGACAAATAGGGAGATATAGAGGAGACCGAACCTGGAAGAGATATCTATGTCTCCTCTATCGCTCTCTCTAACTAGACCTACCTCTCTATCTCTCTATCTCTCTCCTTGTCTCTCTATCTTGCTAGATCAGTTTCGATCCCCTCTCTATAACTCTACCTTTGTATCTCTCCCTCTCTCACTATTTCAGGTTTACATGAGCTTAGGGTTGCTCAAGTAAATAGGGTTTAGGGTTTTGGGTAAGGGTTTAGGGGAATTATTTAGGCTTTAGGGGTTTAAGGATGCTCGAGTTTAGGGTTTACGAGTTTGGGGTTTAGGGTTGCTTGAGTTTAGGGTTCAGAGTTTAGGGGTTAGGGGTTAGGGTTTAGGGGCATTATTTAGGGTTTAGGGTTTATGGTTTAGAGGTTTAGGTTTATGGTTTAGGTAGAGGGGAGAAAAGGGATCCCTATCTCTCTCTGGATATATGGATCCCTATCTCTTAATCTATCCCTCGCCACCTCTCTCTTCTCCTCTTTATCTCTCTCCCCATCCATCTACCTCTTGAAATCTCTCTCCCTATGTCTCAGACATTTCTTGATCTCTTTGCCTATCGACCTATCTATCCTCATAACCCCGTCTCTTAATATACCCCTCTCTACTTCTTTCTCTCTGTATTTCCCTATCCATCTCTAGGGTTTAGGGGCATTATTTAGGGTTTAGGGTTTATGGTTTAGAGGTTTAGGTTTATGGTTTAGGTAGAGGGGAGAATAGGGATCCCTATCTCTCTTGACATATGGATCCCTATCTCTTAGTCTATCCCTCACTATCTCTCTCTTCTCCTCTTTATCTCTCTCCCCACCCATCTACCTCTTGAAATCTCTCTCCCTATGTCTCTAGACATCTCTTGATCTCTTTCCCTATTGAGCTATCTATCCTCATAACCCCGTCTCTTAATATACCCCTCTCTACCTCTCTCTCTTTGTATTTCCCTATCTATCTCTCCCTTGCTAGATCTATCTCCTATATCTCCCCTCTCTATATATATGTATCTCTATCTTTCTCCCTCTATAGACCCCTTTCTCTATCTCAATCCCCATCTCTCCCTCTCCCTGTCTCTATCTCACCTATCCTCTCTATCTCCATGTCCCTATCTATATCTCCATGTCTCCCGATCCCTCTCTATATATAGGATAGAGAAATGAAGAGAGAAAGAGAGAGACTCCCATGTTACAAGGTTGCCTATCATGCTTCCCAGAATGCGCTCACGTTATAATGCGATCGTGTTTTGGGATGCATGGAAAATGGTAAAAAAACATGTGGGATCCATGTTTCACACCCCACATGACTGTTATTCCTGCTTTTAATGAGTATATCAGAAAAAAGAATGTTTTCATGTTGTTTGACTAATTGAGAATCACTTTTATATGAATCCACCACATTTTTTTGTTTTTTCAATGTAGAAAAAGTAACTTTTCATGTTTTTGGAGAAAATTTAAATATTTAAACTGAAAGTTTCGTGTTTCATGTGTTATTTTGTTTCAAAGATAATTACCATTGATATACAGAATTAATTTGATGACATATGTTTTTTTTTTCCATAAATTTTACTAATCCTATTCTAGAATTATATAGAATTCATAATCAAACTTGCGAAAAACAAGAATTTAAGGATTTTGAAGCCATCTTTTGGAGAATTGGTCAACTGCAATATCAAATTCTAAGGTATGTTCAATTTAAATGTCCATTTTAATTCACATATATATGTTCTTATGTTCTTGATGTCTTTAAATGTCTTTATGTCTTTATGTTTTTTATGTTCTTTATGTTCTAAGATATATATGTGTCTAGGTATATTAGTTAGTTCAGTCAAAGAGACTCCAATTTCCTCATGTTTCCACCTTGTTTCGGCCCTTCATGCCTTCATTTCACCTATTTTCAGCTATACAAGAGAAAAACATTATCCAATACTTCATAAAATAATTTTAGTGAACAATTGTGTGTCATACTCATATTCGAGCGTATACATGGAGCCAAAATTGATTTTGGAAGACTCTTAATTTTTGCCCTAGGATGATATAGAAGGATTTATTCCTTAATACATGCATAATTCAATTCATTTAATAGAACCATGCATTAAATGATAGTTTTCTTATAAAAATGGAGGAAATGAGCACCACAACCTATTTGACAAATTGTTACAACTCACTTTGATACCACTCAATCTGTAAAAAATGTGATGGAGATTATGTATTTACTTCATCAACATAACAAAATTTTAGACAAGAGAGTTATATACAAATATGTACGGACATACAAGCATCATGACACAAGATGATACAAAGGGAGTTACAAGGAGATAAAACACTAAAATGGAGGTTTTCATGACTGTAGGACTATCACAAGTCTATATAATAGTCCACTATCATAATCATGACCATCATGAAGTTGTTTTTAATTTATGCATTACTTAAGATATCTTTGATCTTTTGTCACGAGTATCCAGAAGGTTATCTTCAATGGTTAATGTTCTTTTGACTATCACAAAGTTTTTGGACTTGTTTAAGACTATTAGGATAGTCAATTTATGTTGATTACAGTCCCCTTCGATGGCATTCATTTTGTCATCCTTCAAAATCACCTAGACATACAACTCATATATGTAAAAAAATAACCATACAATTCATGATTTCCAAACCTAAAATAGCGATTTAATACTCATATAAGAGTCCAAACAATGGCCTTCAAGGGGAAAAACAGTCAAGAGCAGTCAAGGTGATGTTCTTAAGAGTTGATAGGGTCAAAGGGAGGCTTAGTATTAGAGATATACCTTTACATAGCACGATCTCTCAACACCTTATGGTCTCCACAAACTCTTGCAACAAAAAAGTTCAAAGTTTCACAAACTTGTGTTCTAGATTAAGTATGTTGAAGTCATGTAATAAGTCCTAGAGTCATTTAAAGGGGTCAAGTAGTTAAGTTTTCGTAATATTGCTTATGTAAGCTTCATGTTTTGATCATTTTAGAAGAAAACCAATGATCCTATCACCAAAAAGTGTGTTGAATCAGTTGTAGGACAGTTTGGAACTGATGCATTAAGACTCCCATCAGTGAAACAAGGTGGGACATGAATTTAGAAGAAGAATTAATGACTGAAACTCTAATTTTCTGTTGGAAAACTTGTTTTCTTCTATATTCTCTTTGTTTCAAACCATACTACTCCCTTGTATGGTATTGTCAAGACTAGAAATGCATTTGATGTGATAGAGCATTGTGTTACCTTTCATTTGCATCAAATATGAGAGGATTTCATAGGGTTTTGAGGGAGATTTTAATCATTATTCTGAAAACTGCCTAGTTAACTATCAAAACAGGGTTTTGAGGGCAGAAATGGGAAAATATGGCATTCCACCCTCTGTGGTCACTATTATTAGGTGGAATGACCCCCATTGGACATGTTATAGGTTACTTTTATGTTTCCAATGCAGAGAATGTGGTTGGTAGGGTTTTAGGAGTGACATTTTGTATTCCATAGCTCATGCGGCCAAACAAACTTCGTCAACATGTTGGGGTGGGCGGATAGATGCTAGGGGAGGTCTCATTTCATGTGCCAAGCATCATAGTCATTTAGGGCAGCAGGCTACCAGAAAAGTCCCTTAAGCTCCCTAAGACGAAAAAACTGCCAAACTTTGATGCGATAGTTCTCATAATTTGTGGCAGCTGTGAACATTCTGTTTAGACCTACAGGTACATGTGGGGTCCATCAACAATAAACTCTCTCAGTTTTGTTCAACTCCTATCCGTTTGAACGTGCCATAATCAAACACATTCTTGCAAAATGCTTCAGTTTCATTCAATGGAAAGGTGCTAAGAGTGACAGTTTGCATTCCATAGCTTGTGGGACCGAACAGACTTCGCCAACATGTCAGGGTGGGTGGGTAAATGCCAAGGGAGGTCTTGTTTCATGTGCCAAGCATCATAGTTGTTCGGGGTAGCAGGCTACCGACAAAGTCCCTTAAGCTCCCTAAGACAAAAAAACTACCAAACTTTGATGGGATAGTTCTTAGAATTCGTGGCAGCTGGGAACGTTCTGTTGGACCTACAAGTGTACATGGGGTCTGTCTACAATAACCTCTCTCAGTTTCATTCAACTCCTAGCCATTTGACCGTGCCAGAATCAAACGCATTCTTGCAAAATGCTTCAGTTTCACGCAGTGGAAAGGCTGTCAGATGCCCCATTTTTTGTTCTGCTCATCGTGGGGCCAAACGAACTATGCCAACATGTTGGGGTGGGTGGGTAAATGGTAGGGAAGGTCTTGTTTCATGTGCCAAGCATCCCAGTCGTTCTAGCCTGCAAGCTACTGAGACCTAGCACTTTTTCAATTTGCCAGTAGCTTGCAGCCCAGAATGATTGAGACACTTGGCATATGAAACGAGACCTCCCCTAGCATTAAGTATCTTGTGTTTACTCATATTAAAAGAAATAAAAGGTTGTCTATTTTACTCAGATTAAGTATCTTGTGTTTACTCAAGAAAAGTATAAGCACCTTCAATAAATATAATATAGAATGAAATAAGGTGTTTTAATTTAAAATTATGCACTATTAAATGTTTTTAGATCTTACTATAACTATATAAAATAACTGAAGTATCAATTATTTTGCTTATTAATGCTAGCATAGCATTTCATATTACATTTTTAATAAATAAACAATCGCTTAGCCTAGACAATGGTTATGCTAGTTATGCTCAACTGACCACTAGTTATGTAGTTACAATTATATCAACTACATTTCTCCTTTGTATAAATGTGTTTATAGTTTATCAAATAAATTATTTAGGATTTTACCTTCTCATTCTAGTATCAGAGCATAGACTATTTTTTTGCCTTTGAACTATGAGGAGTATAATATCTCTATAATGGGAGAATAGAAGGTGACACTTTTACTCCAAATTCCTGTGAAAAAGGAAGTAATGTCTAGCAGTAAAAACATGAAATAATATAGTCAAATGCTACATCTTTTGAAGGCATGAGAGTAAGTGTTATTCTTAGGCATGGTTGCGTCTTGTTTTGAAGGAATTTGAAGACATAGAAAGGTGCCAAAGTCTAGAGATTCTGTCACATTTGCTAGTTTGTATGAATGTGCTACCAGTTTGTATGAAACAACTGCTAAGAGAATGAAAGATCTTGATGAGGTCATCAGATGGCATATCAAAAAGGCATGTTGATTTGAAGCTTGAGGAAGGCTACGATGAAGATGATGAATGCGAGGTAGAACACCCACACAAGCTTCTGCATCTCACTACGTGAGCATACCGAGCTCATCATGTCAGCGCCAAAGTTACTTCTTTCAGATGCCCAACTCCTAAAAGGGGCTAGCTATTTAGCATGAAAGATGAAGATGTGCATGATTCTCCAATTCAAAGAGCTATGGGTATCATTACTAGTGTAGTGTTGCGTCCAACTAACGTTGATGAGTAGAGGAAGTATGACGAGGCCAATACGAAAGCCTTGATGTTGATCACACTCAACATCTCTGACAAAGTTCAACTACATGTTCAAGATGCAGCAACATCAAAGGTGGTCTGGGATGCTCACTTCACCATAGACAATGTGAAGAACCAAACAAAGATCCTCCATCTCTAGTCAAAGCTTCATATGCTTAATATGAAAGATGGTGAGAAAGTAAAGGAGTTATCATGTTAGGTGTCAAAACTATGAGCTTAACTTGTAGTGTTTAGAGAGAAGGTGGAGGACAAACTACTAGTCCCGATCACTCTGAGATCTCTTCCTTCTTAGTTTTGGACTTTTGTCATGACAATAAACATCACAAAGTAGGTGATATCATTTGAAGAACTAGTGAGATTGTTCTAGCAAGAAGAAGTCATCTAGTTAGTGAAAGATGCATTTGAAGACAAAGCATTAATCTCAGGACAATAGCGTGGTTAGAAGTTTAGAAAGGGACCACCACAAAAGCATCCATTAAAGCAACAACAACATCAGTAGAAGCCTCAAACGGTAAATCGATGGTGTCACATTTGCACTACAAATGCACATGACATTGACATTTGTTGATATAATGACTTGACTCAAGGAAATTCTAGTAAAGAAGGTACATCTAGTCCCAGTGATTCTTTGAAATCAAAATGATGTCCTCACTAAAGGAAGCACAAAGAACATGTCCTAGTCAAACAAAATGATGCATCCAATGAGGATGTACCACAAATAACCAATTATGACACCCATAAGAATGTTGTTCTTGTCTCCCAAACCTTGCAGCCCACGAGGAATGTTTGGTTGATTGACTCTAGCATCAACAAGCATATGACAGGTAATAGAGAGCTATTTGATATATTGACTGATCAACCCACTGGAGATCCGGTTCAGATTGCAAACAATAAGGAGTATGTTGCAAAAGGAATTGGAAATGTCACCATTCCTTAAGGTTGAGAAGTTGTAACCTCACAAAGGTGCTTTGCGTTCCTGCATTGACAATGAATCTCTTGTCTATAAGTCATCTTTTGAATCATAAGCTTAAGGTGGAGTTCCAGGTCTAGGAAGGCATCAAATCATGTTTTATCTCACGAGAAGGTATGATAATTTATAGATCTTTTATGAAGGATCATTTATTTGCATTAGATGTAGTCTCATCCTCTACAGTTTCTTTATCTGCCTCTATGGCTAAATCTACTGCTCCCTAGCATTATTGATATGGGCATCTTTTTGTTGGCCTCCTTCTCCTCTTCTTAGATCGAGGGGGGAATTCACGTCAAAGACGTTCTTAGCATTCTTGAAGCATCACAATATTAAACAACACTTGACTGCCCCCTATACAACCTAGCAAAATGGAATTGTAGAATGTCACAATCAGACCGTCATGGAGATGGTTCATTGCATGCTTTCCATAGCTAAGTTGGAGGATCGATTTTGGGTAGAAGCAGTCTAGATAGTTGTGTATCTTCTCAACAGGGCACCTACAGAGATCTTGCAAGACAAGACACTAGAAGAGGTATGGAGTGGTCATAAGATTTCAATCTCCCATCTTAGAGTATTTGGTTGTATGACATATATGCATGTCCCACCTAATAAGAGGAAGAAGATCGATCCCAAGACAATCCAATGTATCTTTTTGGGGTACAATACTTCCTCAAAAGCATATCATCTCATGGATCCTGAGACACAAAAGATTTATGAGATTCAAGACATGGTATGTGATGAGTCATCATTTGACTCATTAACACACAAAGAAGAGTCAAAACTAACCACCTCTCATAGATTGCTCTCACAATCAGATGATCTGCAAGGAAAAATATTCATTGATCTTGGCCATCTAGAAAATAATTCATCACATCAGCGGTAACATCTATTAGAGTGAATAATTTATCTATTCACTATATCTTAAGTGTACTTAGGTTGATGAGGTTAGACAACATCTTGTCTAACTAAATGTGCAACCTTTTAGAGGTTACAGGTTACCTAGTTGTTTGGTAAACCTCATGTGCATACTTTTTGAGGTTAGAAGACTTTCTATCTCACTTCAAAAGGCACTTTGTAGTCATCCAACACTTGTCACACAAGGTTGTTGGTTTTCACATTCCAAGTGATCCAAAGGTTGACACCTATAGGACACTTGTCTTCATGCATGTTTCACATCGTGGGGCACTTGTCAATCCACATGCAAGGCGGATCGCCTCTTCCATGCCTATATAATAAGGCTTTTCTATGTAAATTATGAAGTGTGATTAATATAAGTTTATGTTCAATTAGGTTCATCAATATCATCGATTTCTTATCTCGTATTATTGATTTTCATATTGTGAGAGTGATTCAAGTGTTGCAGAATATCCTTGGCTATTCCTACATGGCATCAGAGCCATGTTGCAGACACACTCTTCGACTTGAGGGAATCTGGAGGTGAGGCAAAAGTCGATGCATCTTGGAACGAAATGGATCGAGCTTCATTGTAAAAAAATTGAATTTTTTTGCCCCTAACCCAATTTTTTGCCAAAAAAAAAGCAAAACTTTTTTAGAAAAATCAAATTTTGAAGGAGATTTTGCATTTTTGAGTCAATTTGAGAAATTTTTTTGTAACAAAACAAATTTTGTTTGCAAAGGGCAAATTTGCCCTCTGCAAACTTGTATTTCTTGGGTCGATTTTGTCAATTTTGGCAGATCAAGTGGCCTATTCGGCCTCTGCCAAGATTTTTGGTCGATTTCATTGTATTGTGCAGGATTTGTAAGGAGGATTTTGGCCCATTTGGCTTGATTTTTGGCCTGCCCCAGCTTGGCTCTTGTTTGTCTTTGCAGGCATCGACCCTCCCCGTTCTCTGCATTTTTCAGCATGTTCTGGCCATTCATTTTGTGGATCCAGCATATGCACAAACAGTACCGTTTTGTTTTGGGCGGTCACACACAGTCCCGTGACTGTTCTTGGTCTCATCGGAGTCTTCACAGCCTGCTCGACTCCTTCAAACGATCCTCCAAAGGTATTTACTCCTGCTCGCCATTTCAAAGGCCACCCAGGTTTTCCATAGGAGCTACGGTCTACATTTTCTTCTTGTTTTTAATTAGAGTCCTTTCAGACTTCTCCACCTTCAGAATCAGCCTTTAGCGGCCAAATGAAGTAGAGGACTTGGTCCTGCCCGGCACAAGCCCTGAATTTCTTAGCCCACTCTACATGTATTCAGCCCCTTCACGGGCTTTGTCGGTCAGCATAGCGCCCAGTCTGGTCGTGGATCATTCTTTTTTGCAGAGGTCATCATCACATTTCATTTGGCTTCATTCACCGCCAAGAACTTCATAGATCAAAGTCATAAATCCTTGGCTGAGCTCCACGCTTGTGGTTTGACAGTATTGTGAGTAGTGGTTTATCTGCCCACATTGCATTCTGGTTACCATTTTTATTTGTTTGCATTGACCCTCCCTATTTTGTGTTAACTGTTAGTGTTTCATGTAAACTGCTGCTTCATATTTGTCATTTTGAAGTAACATTAACATTTCATGGTATAACCACCAGTAAACCCTTAGCAGATCGTGTTTTTCATACCAAAATAATAGTTAATGGCTAGCAATTTGCGGTTTGTTCATATCCAAGTCGAGGTCAAAGCTTTCCTGTGGCGGTTTTTCTCTACTGTCAGTATTCAAGCCTCTCACAGTTAAAGCTCAGGTCGCTGGTTTTTCTCAATCTACAAACCATCCACGAACTCACAATTTGAAGCCTGGTTGACTTCTACAAACCGCCTTCTCACAACGTGGTTGTTGTTTTTGGCATTAGAGTTTGTGTTAAAATTGTGTTTGTCTGCTTGAGTTGCGAGTGGGAGTTATCATAGTGGAAGTAGTAGCATTTAATGTTAAGTGCCACATTAACCTCTTAACATTTTAAATTGTGTACAACTCTATGTAACAATCACAATTAATGTTATTATAACCTTGTATCTTCACCCATCACAAACAGAGAGTGAGGCCCAGGTTGGCAGGAAGGCAATTCCCCCTCACATATCAAATCTTTGTAATTTTTATTCCTTGTTGATTCCAACAAGTAGTTGGAAGGCTAGGTTCCCTCAGGGTTATAAATGTTTTTTTGCTTCTTCAAGTGCAGTTTTTTAAAATAGGCTTGTTTTACAAAAATTTGTTATTGTAATAACTTTTGGTCGGTAGCTTGGAATTGAGCACTGTTTTTTGCAAAAGTGCATGTTTTTCAATTTCCCACATATTGGTCATTTTATTTTGTAAAATACATTAAGTTTTAAAGTGCCAAAATTTAGGAGGGTCACCTAATCAAAGGGAAAATCTCATAATTTTAGGGGGGTCAACACTAGCATTTGATCATGTCTGTTTCTTTGAATACTCCATATCCTACCTACAACACCAAATGCACCTATTGTGGAAACCAACATGATGACACAATGGGTCCTTGTTTCTCACATATTGCTTTCAAACTCCTCTGTCAAATTGCATAACCCCAAACACTTGTTGCTACATTGAAGACATGATCTTTCCATAGTCCATGACATGAATTGAAAAGATTCTGGTTAAAACTGTGTAGCTTTTTTACATCAACGTTTCGGATCACACTTGTTGCTACATCTGAATCCCAAGTTGATATCTCCATGGCTTCTAGTGATTCATCGCACTAGGACATTGACCTCATCTTTCCAGATCTGCTACATTGGGATGCAGATTTGGGACACATCATTAAGGACATTTGTCTTCTTTTCGATGATAGCTTCGGTGAAGTTGCATCTACCTTGTCTTCATATATGATTACTCTTCCTTCGCCTACATCTGCTTCTATAGTGATAGTATTAGATTCTTATGGTTCCAGTTATCATCATACATCTATGGTCCTTGTTATCAAATCTTCTATGATATCTAATTCATTCCATCAGCATTCATCATATGCCAGCATTGGTTTAGAGATTATTGAGCATTCTTTGAAGACGTTATGAGCATCATCTGAGTCTTTGAATCATGTGTAGAATTCTAAGACCTTCCTACTTCCTATATGTTCCTATCCGGAATGGGAAGATTCTTTGTAGGCTACTGTGCTTCATTTTTTTCCTAAGGGGAGAAATGTGGTTCAACATTCATGGATTCTCTTTAGCATACTTTATTGAGCATCTACACATGCTACATCATATCTTATGGGGGACTTCCAAATCTCTCTTTGTATCTCCTGTGTTCAGGAAATTCATTGTACACATGTGAAAGAAGTTGTCCTAGGGGGTAATGATATAAGCCCATCGTTCTTCTTCACTTGTTTTTATTTTTCATGCATTTTGTTTCTCCTTTTAGAGAGGAGTTTTGTTCCCACTGGGTTTTCTCCATTACTCCACTTTATGAGAAACTTTGTACATGGGTACCTAACATGGCCTTGTAGCCAGGACCCATATCTTTGTATCTATTGCACTTTTGTGGTCTCCCCAAGTATCTTTTAAGGGGGGTGTTGGAGTGAATAATTTATCTATTCACTATAGCTTAAGTGTACTTAGGTTGATGAGGTTAGACAACATCTTGTCTAACTGAATGTGCAACCTTTTAGAGGTTACCTAGTTGTTTGGTAAACCTCATGTGCATACGTTTTAAGGTTGGAAGACTTTCTATCTCACCTCAAAAGGCACTTTGTAGTCATCCAACACCTTTCACACAAGGTTGTTTGTTTTTACATTCCAAGTGATCCAAAGGTTGACACCTATAGGACACTTGTCTTCATGCATGTGTCACATCATGGGGCACTTGTCAATCCACATGTAAGGTGGATTGCCTCTTCCATGCCTATATAATAAGGCATTTCTATATAAATTATGAAGTGAGATCAATATAAGTTTATGCTCAATTAGGTTCATCAATATCATTGATTTCTTATCTTGTATTATTCATTTTCATATTGTGAGAGTGATTCAAGTGTTGTAGAATATCCTTGGTTGTTCATTTAGCATCAATGTCTAAAATGGCTCCAGAGCACCATCAGGGTCTCCCACCTGAACTTTCTTCAATATATTTCATCAGTAGTCAGAATGAGAAGATAGGTGAGAAATGTGATCAATTTTGCATTGATGAGTTCAGTTGTTGATAGCACCAAACCTGATACAGTTCAAGAGGCACTAAGTCAACCACAATGGAAGAAAGCCATGGATGCCGAGTATGATTCCCTGATATAGAATCAGACATGGGAACTTGTCGATCTGCTTGCATGAAAGAAACCCATTGGTTGTAAATGGATTTTCAAAACAAAGTACAAGGCGCATGGATCTATCAACAAATACAAAACATGACTTATTGCAATGGGACATGCTCAGTAGGAGGGCATTAATTATGAAGAGATCTTTGTACCTACTACAAGGATCAAAACAATCAGAGTTGTTTATGCATTGGCAGCGCAAAAGGGATGGAAGCTTCGATAGATGGATGTCAAGAGTGCTTTCCTAAATGGTGATCTAAAAGAAGAAGTATACATGACCTAGAACCAAAAGGTTCCATTGATGAACATCTTCCTCAAAAGGTATGTCATCTCATTAAGTCACTTTTTGGACTTAAGCAAACACCTAGGGCATGGTATATTAAAATAGATGATCATCTATTACAGAATGGTGTCACCTATAGCCCCTTAGATTCAAATTTGTATATTAAGAAGGTAGGCACAGAGATTGTCATTCTTGTTTTGTATGTGGATGATCTTGTGATCACAAGAAGATCATAAAATCTCATCGACAATGTAAAGAATGATCTAAAGAAATCCTTCGACATGACAGACTTGGGGCTACTTCACTACTATCTTAGTTTCGAAATATGGAAAAAGAAGCATCACATTTTTATCTTGCAAATGAGATATGCCAAGACACTCCTTGAAAAGTATGGGATGTCTAATGGTAAATCTGTTTCCACTCTAATGGAGAAAGGTTTGCAACTCTCTCAATTCCATGTTCACCTCAAGTAGATGCAACTCTCTAGATGAATCTTGTTGGGAGTCTTATTTACTTGATGTATACCAAACTAGACTTATGCTTTGTTGTCAGCTACTATTCAAGATTTATATAGGAGCTAAAGAAATGTCATTGGTTTGCAAAAAAGCATGTTTTGAGATATATCTAAGGTACAGTTGATTATTGCCTGGAATACAAGAAGAACCCTCAATTCTTCTTGTAGGGTTATACTAACTTGAACTATGATGGATTATCTATTGATGACAAGAAGTCAACTGCAGGATTTGTTTTTAATCTCGAATCTAGACCTATCTTGTGGATTAGTAAGAAGCAAATTGTTGTTTCTCTCTCATTCATCAAGGCTTGATATCGTGCCACATGAGGAGCTATGTGTGAAGCAATTTGGTTACATCACATGCTAGCTGACATGGACATTCCTGAAAAAAAGCCACCTATTCTTTATTGTGACAATCAAGATGTGTTGAAGTTTGTGAAGAATTCAATTTTCCATGAAAGAACAAAGCATATTGAGATTGAATGTCATTACATTCAAGAAAAATTCTTGAACCACCATATCTAGCTCTAGTACTACCCAACAAATTCTTGGGTAGCTGATATACTCACCAAGTCTCTTGGCAAGGTGAAATTTGAGTTGTTTCGGGGCTACAATTGCAAGAACAATGTAATAAGGGGAGGAATGTTAGCATAACATTTCATACTACATTGTTTAATAAATAAATAACCGCTTAGCCTAGATAGTGATTATGCCAGTTATGCTCAATTGACCGTCGACTATAAAGTTACAATTATATCAACTGCATTTGTCCTTTGTATAAATTCATTTATGGTTTATCAAATAAATTATCAAGCATTTTACCTTTTCAATTAAGTTGAAAAGACCAACATTTCTACATATATTTTATAGCTTCATTTGAACTCATATATAAAATTATCTAGTAACTATTGGTAAGTTTGAAATATTTACAAACATTAACTTACATGGTGAAACCCTAATAACCTTTTTCCAAATATGGTTTGAAAATCCTTTACTCCACTATAATGTCAAGTCTTTCAATATCTTGTTGAAGACTATCCTATTTTCTCATAAACATGCATATGCATTGATCTTAATAATAACTCATCTTGTATGCATTACAAGCATCAATAGATTTAAAATATATTAAATAAGAGAAGGGATCTAATAGGTGAGAAATAGTTAATACTTGCAAGTGTATTAAGAATTAAAGGAATGTTCTATATTAACACTAAAACCATAATTTGTGATTTTCATTACTAATAATTAAATAAAAATACTTAAATAAAATAAATCACATTAAAAATCAACAACTCATATTAATATATAAGTGCATTGAGAAGACATCACTAATAATTAAATAAAAATACTTAAATAAAATAAATCACATTAAAAATCAATAACTCATATATTATTAATATATAGTTGCATTGAGAAGACATGATTTAATGCATAAATTATGAATTTTGTACTTATATCATTTTATTTAAGAGGTGACTCCAAACTTTAATAATGAAAATAATATCTAAAGGAAGATGATCAAAGGCTTTCAATATTACTATCAAGATATTAGAATTCTTTTTGACGTGCTATTTAAAATGTGTATCTGATGCGCATAACTTTAAATTGAAGAAATATTCCCTACATGCGTCTTGAATATTAAAAATGTATTGCTTGTGACTATACACTTCACAACTTATTATCACTATTTAGACACGCATTAGCATTAAAAGTAATGTAACCCTATACATAGTATCCCTACTTTTACTTTTCCTATTATATATTATTTGTAATCCTAAAACCAAATTAAACAAGAGACGCAATGCGTCATGTTCCTGCCTTTATGCATTTAATGTTGGTGTAGTATATTGTGAGAAACGAAAACTTGATGGGATGAGAGTAGGTCATGTGAGTAATGATTTTATATGTCAAATTTAGTCTTGAGACCATCAAATAGAAGATTGAGAACAGAGGAAAAAGCATTAGATGAAAAGTGTGCAATGAAATGTTGGATACAAGATAGTCTGAACAGATTATTTCATTATGTATTATGGACCATAGTTCTTTTTTCTAAATACTTTGTGTGTACAGTCTGTCTTGATAATTAAAGCAATGGAAATTGTTTAGGATTGCTATAGCAGTACTGATGATTATTGTAAAATAAATGTATATATTGCGCCTTTAATTCCAATTTTTTAAAATCAATTTTTGCTGAAAGTACACATATATTGGTCAAGTATATGTTAAGAAGCTATTGTGATGTTCACAAGACGCCCCGTTATACTCCTTAGCAAAATGGGGACCCCTGCTGGTGTTTGGTTTTTGCTTTTGCTTGTGTTTTTTTGTTTTCTGGCGGTTTGGTAAAAATGAAGGCTAGGTGCATCATCATCATGATATTGGATAAGGTAGGTCATTATCATGAGGTCAGTTTGTCAAAGTCCATATTTTGTTTCTATGACGTCATATTTAGAAAGAGCTTGAAATTCCATGTAGGTTTGCCTTTTACTTTACTTGAAAATTCTTCCATATGTGAAAGTTATGCATGGTCAAAGTTTTTGTCAAACCTGATATTCGTAGGAGTATCATTATGTTTTTATATGCTAAGTCATGTTGTCAAGATCATTATGATCTTGGTCTATCACTCGATAAAAATCATGTAGTCGCAATATTTGGACATCAATCTTAGGTTGTAGTGCGCTTTACCCGTTAAATGGCCTTAGGTGCATTGTCAACATTATGATTTCTTCTAGGAGGGTCATATGTTATACACTTGGTTTTGGTTAGATGTAGATGATCATTATCATCATATTTGAATGCCCCCCGATAATATCCTGAGGTTCAAATATCATGATGATATCAACTTTAGGTCAGGGTAAGTTTCCCTGTCGAGTGGTCTTTGTATAGGAGCATCATCATGATATTTCAACATCACCTAATCTTATCATATCATGTTGATTGCCCTTAGAAAGTCCACCGTCAGC
This sequence comes from Cunninghamia lanceolata, assembly GCA_027924645.1. NCBI lineage: Eukaryota > Viridiplantae > Streptophyta > Pinopsida > Cupressales > Cupressaceae > Cunninghamia > Cunninghamia lanceolata. The sequence goes on from BSBN01001226.1 coordinate 10,090,374, forward strand.
ATATTTGCATGCGCATGTTATAATCCTATCACAAGGTCATTGTCATGATATTTGCTGAAGTTCGAAATATGATGATGACAACTTCATATCCTCCTGATCTCCTTTTGCATAATTATGATCATCATCCTGATCTTTGACGAGGGTCATTGGCTGAAATTCGCTGAGTGATGGAGACATCATCATTATAAATCGATAAAGGGGATCATTATCTTCATATCCTCCTGATCGCCTTTTTTGCAATATCATGATGATAGGTCATCATCATGATATTTGCTGAAGTTCGAAATATGATGATGACAACTTCATATCCTCGTGATCTCCTTTTGCATAATTATGATCATCATCCTGATCTTTCACGAGGGTCATTGGCTGAAATTCGCTAAGTGATGGAGACATCATCATTATAAATCGATAAAGGGGATCATCATCTTCATATCCTCCTGATCGCCTTTTTTGCAATATCATGATGATAGGTCATTATCATGATATTTGCTGAAGTTCGAAATATGATGATGACAAGTTCATATCCTCCTGATCTCCTTTTGCATAATTATTATCATCATCCTGATCTTTCACGATGGTCATTCGCTGAAATTCGCTAAGTGATGGAGATATTATCATCATAAATCGATAAAGGGGTTTATCATGTTCATATCCTGCTGATCGCCTTTTTTGCAATATCATGATGATCAGTTTATCTATTCAGAAGAAGGCGATATTTGATTTCTTAAACAGCATGATCATTTTTTTACAATATCACCCTAGCGCAATATCATGATGACCTCAACTCATCGCTGTGCTTCGAAGACAAAATATCATGACGACGCCATCATGATAATTCGATGAGGAGGGTCATCATCATATTGTTTTATCGTGTCATGTTGTCAAGATCATCATGATCTTGTTTGTTCAGCCGATATTTCGTAAAGTCCTCCTGCCGATGAAATACAACCTTTTGAAAATATCCTGATGTTCATCATCGTCACATTTTCCCTTCGGAAGGATATTTCCCAAACATGATCCGGCTGGCGAAATATCATGATGGCGTCATGTTCTAAGTTTAACAAAGGCTACGAATATCATGATGACGTCATCGCGATCTAGTAAACGAAGAAGCAAATATCCTGATCATCATCATCATCACATTTTTGCTTCAACAGGATTTTTTCAAGCATGATCTGGTTCGCGAAATATGATGATGACGTTTTATTCTAAGTTCGATGAAGAAGCAAATATCCCGATGCTCATTATCATTGTGATCTTTCGAGAGCGTTGCCTTGGCTGGAGAGGGGTCATATTACATTCACCATCCTGATCATGTTCCTTAGGTGACCCGATATTACATTTATCCGCTGATCTTAATGAAGATGATGATGATGTCATCCTTAGCATTTCAATGAAGCCCGAATATCATGATGACGTTACCATCATTTTCCTTTCCTCGGCAACATGATCATGTTGCATATCGTCATTTTCTTGTTCAAGAATATGGTGATGATGATGTTGTTCTTTTGTGCAATATGCAGAAGTGAAATATCATGATGATGAAGTAAATATTGACGAACACGTTTTTTTTTATAATATCGTGAGGTTCAAATATCGTGATGATATCAACTTTAGGTCAGGGTAAGTTTCCCCGTGGAGCGGTCTTTGTATAGCGAGCATCATCATGATATTTCAACATCACCTAATCTTATTATATCATGCGGATCACCCTTAGAAAATCCACCTTTGGCACATTTGCATGCGCATGTTATAATCTTATCGCAAGGTCATCATCATGATATTTGCTAAAGTTTGAAATATGATGATGACAACTTCATATCCTCCTGATCTCCTTTTGCATAATCATGATCATCATCCTGATCTTTCACGAGGGTCATTCGCTGAAATTCGCTGAGTGATGGAGTCATCATTATCATAAATCGATAAAGGGGATCATCATCTGCATATCGTCGTGATCACCTTTTTTGCAATGTCATGATGATCACCATTTGTATTCAGAAGAAGGCGATATTTCATTCCTTAAACAGTATGATCATTTTTTTACAGTATCACCCTAGCGCAATATCATGATGACCTCAACTCATCGTTGTGCTTCGAAGACAAAATATCATGATGACGCCATCATGATAATTTGATGAGGAGGGTCATCATCATATTGTTTTATCTTGTTATGTTGTGAAGATCATCATGATCTTGTTTGTTCACTTGATATTTCGTAAAGCCCTCCTGCGGATGAGATACAACCTTTTGAAAATATCCTGATGATCATTATCGTCACATTTTCGCTTCGGCAGGATATTTGCCAAACATGATCCTGTTGGCGAAATATCATGATGGCGTCATGTTCTAAGTTTAACAAAGGCTCAGAATATCATGATGACGTCATCCCAATCTAATAAACGAAGAAGCAAATATCCTGATCATCATCATCATCACATTTTTGGCTCAACAGGATATTTTTCAAGCACGATCTGGTTCGCGAAATATGATGATGACGTCCTATTCTAAGTTCGATGAAGAAGCAAATATGCCGATGTTCATCATCATCCTGATCTTTCGAGAGGGTTGCCTTGGCTGCAAAGGGGTCATGTTACATTCATCATCCTGATCATCCTCCCTAGGTGACCCGATATTACATTTATCCGCTTATGTTAACGAAAATGACGATGACGCCATGCTTAGCATTTCAATGAAGCCCGAATATCATGGTGACGTCACCATCATTTTCCTTTCCCTGGCAACATGATCATATTCCATATCCTGCTTTTCTTCTTCAACAATATGATGATGATGATGTTGTTCTTTTCGCTAATATGTAGAAGTGAGATATCATTATGATGAAGTAAGTATTTACCAATAGGTTTTTTTTGACACGCTGATGCCAATGATCATGCCATCTATAATATACAGTCAAAATGTGCATGCATAGTCATAGTGCTTTTCTATATACATATTGGATCAAAGCTACAGGTTACATATTCACAGCCAAAATGTGCATGGACAGTCACAGTCTATCAAATTACTTAAAAAACAATTAATTTGATAGACTGCGGCTATGACTTAAAAAATAGTTAATAACATAGTGTGACTACTAAACAGTATTGGTAGTAGAGTATTTACTAAATCAAGGTATAATAAAGTGCATAACTAAAAGATGCTGATTGTTTAACAATTTTGACAACTGGGAGAAAAATATGGCTTTTAACACTCCAGCAACTGAAACAGATTGGACTTATGACTATTTTTCAGTTCTTAATATATCTAAGAGACTTTTTACAACACTATGAAGTGTTTGACTGGCCCTCAGTTGCACTTAATTAGTTTTCTATTGAATTTACTGTAGTGCACTTCTTCAGACCCAAAATTATACCGCACGATGGCCATTTTGTCATAAACAGTTCAATTGGGATTTTTGTGAAGCTACGGCCCATTGGAGGTCTGAGAAGAACTCTTTTATTTTGAGAAGAAAATGAAAGATACACTGGTTGTAATCATGTCTAGCATTGTGTCATGTATAGGTCCAGTCAGTGAAAGGTATAGAGAATATGATACATCAAAATGCTAAGGTCCTGAAAGAGGTAAGGTAAGGAAAAGACTTCAGTTAGGTAGGGTAAAATTCTATGTGCAACATTTACATTCATGTGCAAGATATCTTGAGTGGATGTGTTGATTTGTTCATTAGGTTTGCAACATTAATACCTAGTCAATTGACAACAATGCTATGTCGCAAGAAATGCAATGAACTCCCTACTTTTTGAAGTTAATTTGATAGAGTGCGACTGTGACTTAAAAAATAGTTAATAACATAGCGTGACTACTAAACAGTATTGGTAGTAGAGTATTTATTAAATCAAGGTATAATAAAGTCCATAACTAAAAGATGCTGATTGTTTAACAATTTTGACAACCGGGAGAAAAATATGGCTTTTAACACTCCAGCAACCGAAACAGATTGGACTTATGACTATTTTTCAGTTCTTAATATATCTAAGAGACTTTTTACAACACTATGAAGTGTTTGACTGGCCCTCAGTTGTACTTAATTAGTTTTCTATTGAATTTACTCTAGTGCACTTCTTCAGACCCAAAATCATACCGTACAATGGCCATTTTGTCATAAACAGTTGCAACCAACTCCCTACTTTTTGCCTTTTATTAGACAACCGATCTGCAATGCTGAACAACTGCTGTAGATGGAAAATATGTTTTTTCATTTTGAATGGTAATGCAGTGGCCATGGAACAGCAACGGTTCCATTTATGGAGTGTTGTGTTCCATTTAATGGTGTCCTGTTCCAGATGCAAATGCCTAAACTTGTAAAAAAAAAAAAACACTTTAGAATCCTAAAACCATTGTTAAACTTTTATAAAATTTGTACCATGTCTATGTTAATATGTATCAATTTTAGAAGTCAGGTGCACCATGAATCTTAAAACCATCACAACAAAAAAAATTTGAAAATTTATGTCTAGAAAACAGACAACATAAACCATATGTATGATAACAGCTATTCACACTTTTAGAAGTGTATAAAAGTTGAGACAACTTGGTGAAATGTGAGTAGTAGTTCTCTTTGACAGTTTAGTACACGGTTGGTTGACACGTGAATGGATTCTTCTCCACGACTAAATAGCTGTTGCTTAAATAGAATGAATGCTTTATAGTGTTTAGACAGTTGCATATATAGAATTAGATTTCATAGACACCGGAGAGAGAAATGAATATTTTTTAAGAATGTGTCATCATATATATACAAGTGCCACTACCAGTAAGATCATGCAAAACCAGACACAAAAGTTGACGCGTTCGTGAGGTAAATCAATGAAGCAAGAAAGTTGAAGATGATTTTAGTGCAGATTATCATAGTATGCATAATGAGAGAGAGGTTTACAGCATTCTTATTTTGGTTGAGAGAATTTAAGAAGCTTTGCAATATTTGCTTATAACGAAAAGAAAATTTAAGACATATTTGATTAAGGGATTTGATTTTGTACTCAAAAATACCAATTACATATAATATTAGGTAAAATGATAAAGTAATGTGTAGTTCAGAGAGTAAAGAGAGTATTAAAGAGGTATCGTGTATAAGATATATGTAACAAAAATGTAGTTTCGTATGCTTTGTGTTCATTCTTCAGGACAACATGCATCGATGATGACATTGGACTTATTCAATGTAAATTGTCATTTTCTGCTGAAGTCTCGTAACATAAAGATGACTGCTGATTTATCCTTGAGGTATTCGTCATAGCTGATTTGTTGCAGGTCTGGCAGTAGCATTTGGATGATATTGTTGGCGCATGAGCAATGTATTGTCTGTTTGTTGTCTGTTGTCAAAATAGTCTTGAGATAGTGCGAGTAGATATAGGCGACCTGTTCCTTGCATCTATCACACTGGGCAGTTTCATTGTCAAGTGCTCCATAGGCATCAAATTTATAATCGCATTTTGAGCAAAATGCGTGGAAAGGACTGGAAAATGCATTAGCTATTTTCAATGTTCCTTGTACCTGCAATACATATGAAAGTATTGTTTGGTTAGGAAGATTTTTTTTTTGTTAATTTTGTTTTAGATTTGCCAGGGAGAAGATTGGAGATTTCAAGAGTTGTTACCTCAAATGTTGAGTGCAGCAAACTGTTTAAGTGATCCAGGGTCCTTTTGTCATTTAATACATCGATATATGTTGACTGGCAAGTGTGAAGCATGTTGTCTTTTGCATTGATCCGTTTGACAATATTTTTGAAAAGGATAAGTGGAAATTCATTGCTTCGGAGCTGTTGTTCAATTTTTACAAAATGGTCCTCAAAATTCCGGTGCATCTGCAGCTGTAGGTGTAAATAGTGTAAGTAAGAAATGAAACTGCAAAAGAGTAATGTATGTTAATTGAAAAGTAGGTTCAAGAACTAGAAACAATTTAAACAAGAAAGGAGACAGTCGAAGCATAAACAAGTACATGTACCTCTTGCATTTGGAACATGTTGTCCACTTTAAATTCCTAATTTTTGCTTTATTTTGAAGCTTTACCGAGACAAAGAGCTTTTATTTTTGCATTTGTATTTGATGAAAAAATCGATTTGAAGTAGTCGCCTATTTATGAAGACATACATTAGTCTATGTTCTAAAAAGTATGGAACTGAGTGAATTGTTGACTTATGTGCAATTAATCGGTGTTATCAAATGTTTGGAATTTTACTTAGAGACGTGACATCAGACCGTTGTTCATTCCTGCAGATACCAGCTCTGTGTTGACGCTTGAATGCATTTCTGTGAATTTAGTTGTTTTTTGTGGCTTATATGCATTTTTTTTTGGCCTTTGAGATACAGCTAGATTAGTGATTGTCAATGCTAGGGTTTGTATCTGATGAAGGATGAGCATTTGTAGTGTCAGTTCTTATTGTCAATATTGTTTTATTGTTGTGTATGTGATTGGTTTTACATTTCCTTTGTGTACTGTCATTGCTGTGAGTAGATTCATACTTGTTTATAACACTTTAGATCAAGTGATTTAGTGTTTACTTTTTTTCCCTGTATTGCTCCTGAAATCTGAATCACTGCAGAGTCCAGACCAAGTATCTAAGCAAAAGAGGGGCAAACTGTATTCCACATGGAAAGCAGATTAAAATAATACTTACTTGAGTCTTTAATCAATAATGATCAAACAGTAATCTAATAGCAATGGGACTGAATCTGGATGCTTAATTTTGAACTGGGGAGGCTTAAGGTTGAAAGACAAGTGTTCGCTTATTAGCAGTCTGAGTTCGAAACTTGGATGTTCTAGATGAGCTGCCACAGGGGTTTTCTCCAACTCGTAACTAGTTGGAGTTTTCATGTCAAAACCTCTATTTAGTTGGTGGAATCTTCATAGAAGACGTTAGGAATTGTTATTGATAAGATAGATGAAGGAATAGGATTAGTTATGGAGGATAATTACATGTGTTTGCGTGAGCCTGTGTGTAAATTCCATTATTGTAGTCTGAAACATATTTTTAACGATGAAAAAACTGTACCTGTCTCTGTAGTGAAGTAGTTCTAGATGCTCTAATAATTTAGGGATCTATCTATTTTCAAGCTAAGAAAATGCGACAGCGATTTGCCGAACATCAATTAGAATGGGCTGCATATCATAGTTGGCCGCAATCTTTATTAAGCATTGTTTTATGTCATCTCGTTAACTAAAAGATGATGTTAATTAGGCAAAAGGCTTTTATAAGTGAACTTGAAACAAGAAATCGTTGTCAGGAAACAAGCTTTATTAGTGTGTAAACTTTTTTCATTAGCCAATAGGCTTTAGTGTGAGCATTGGTGCCAAAATGGCTGGAAATGTCATCTCAGCATGAAATCACTGCAGAAGTCATTACAATTTCTTTTGTACTAGAGAGGTCTGGACTCCACAAGATGGGTGCACCAAAATAACTTAGTGCAGGCAATTGTTTTCCCAAGAATGTAGCAATATACCTGGCCACTCTAAAATGGGGTAGTTGACCTGCAAATGAGGGCTCTATTTCTCTATTTTTTAATAATCAAAGTCTCATGCTCAGACTTGGAGAGTCTTTACAATTTGATCCATTTTGCACATTAGGGTTGCTTGCTTCTCAGACTCATGTATTTTGTGACTCAGTTGGCGAGTTACACAACTATGATCCCTTCCACTGGGGAAATCAATACTTTATTATGATTGAATGGTGCAGGTTTGATTGATTGAATGGCAACAAAAAGCGAAAAGGACACTGATTGCAATTATAAAAATAACCATGTATACAGATATGTCAACAGTCACATAACCTTTGAAAATCAAATTCTATAACAATGCAAATCCCAAGCAAGAAATTACAACAACCTAAAAGGGCTTAAAGTTTAACTTAAGATAACCATTGTTTGCAAATAATGAGAGGAGAAAAATGAATATTATTACAGTGTAGCATGCAGGCAGAGTTTTGAGAGAACTTATACAGTGGATCATGAGGGGTTGTGGTCTCAAGTTAACTGAAACATTGTTTTGTTCAAGCTGGGAAGATATGATAAAGAGTTGGAAGAGATAAGCATGTTAAAATGTAGTGCAGTTACCATATAAAATAAAATTTTCAAAATGATTTAAAGTTAAAACTAGTATGTGGAACCTTGAAAAGTGTACCTGGGCTTTGTCGAACTCTGAATCTCCATCTTGCACATCAACAATATATTGGAGACCTATTTTTTTTGCTCTTGTGACCAATACACCTATGGTGCCTGTAGCATATTGTTCGGTACTTGCCAACAATTGTTTTATGGCTGTGCTAGGGATGAATTTATAGTCAATACAAACTCGTGGAATGATTTCCACTATTGAGGACTTTGTTAGAACCAGTATGCAGTCGCAATCTCCACGATCATAATCTGTTCTAGGTGCAATCTGGAAGTTGGATATGGATAATCCCGAACCTGGAATTATTTTGTCTTCATAGTGAGCAACGAGATCAGCAGTTGCATTTAGCGTAATAGTCATTTCACCTTTTGTGTCTGTGAGGTCTGCGCGTAGTACTTCACGTGTCTTGTTTGTCTTATCCAATATAGCTTTATACTTCACAATTACATCGCCTTGGAAAATGTTGCCTGCTTTACGTGCATTCAAGTCTTCAATTGAAACTTGATTTTGACTCTTTACTTTTGATCTGGAAAAAACAAAACAAAATTAGTTGAAATCTAGAATCTTGACAAGGTACAGTGTACATGTAACCAAAGAATATTGTTTACCTTTTCAATTGTTGTTGGTTAATAGTGTCCATTTGTTCTTCTGTTCTTTTGGCATTGTCCATTGTAACCTGTATTTGTTTATCAATTTGTCATTTGCATAAATTTCTGCAGGCAAAATGAAAATATGTTGTTGTTCTAATGTTATATCAGAATATGTAGAATTGGTACTATGGAATAAAAGAATAAGACAATTTGTAGACAGAAGAAAATGAAATTGTATTGAAATGATGAAGCTATGTAATACATATGTCTTTTCTTCGTGGACATTAGGGATTGTTTTATTTATTAATTTGATTGACAAGATTTTGATGGTGTTGGTTTAGATGCTTTTGAACTAAAACAAATGGCATATTTAAGAATATTTAGTTTTTTGAAAGGATTAAAATTAGGGAAAATCAGTGAGGTTGTTGCTGTAATACGCTTTTTATTTGTAAATTTGGATTTTTTGTATTAGTAAATTGGATGATACATAATTGAACAGTAGTTTGTACATAGATTGGATTTGTCAAAATATGTTTTTTGTTGATTTGGATGTTATTGAACAAAAATAGTTGAGATATTTAAGAACATTGAGCGTTCTGAAAGGGTTGAAATCTTAAAAAAGTAGCAAGATGGTCACTCCAATATGCTTCCGATTTGTAAACTTCAATTTTTTTTGTTAGTGCATTGGTCCATAGATGATCGATCAATGGTCTAGATAGAGCATGACACCTACTTAATAAGAAATGCATATTGTGGTTTTGCATATGATTCAGGAGCTGTTTTTTTTTGTAGTTTTCTGTACACATGTCAATGTTGAAATCTCCGACTAGGTACAAGGTTTTATTTCCATCAATACATGAGAATACTTGCTTGGTGATTGCTATAATATCTGCAAATGGAGCATTGGGTTTGGCATATAAGTTACATATGCTAATTTGATTGTTCATAGAGCTTATTGTTAATGTTATTGCTTCTGTATATGATGTTGAATGTTGCATTGTTTTAGAGACTAATATGTTTTTCTTGGTTATAGACATTAGTCCGTGTATATGGTATGTTGAGTGACAATTGAAATCTTTTAAAAGATTATTTGTATGGTAGTCTTGGATATATGTTTCTTGAAGGCATAAGATATCAGATGCCATGATATCAGTGTCATTAATCATGTCTTCAATATGTAGGTGTAGATTGCGAGTGTTTAATGTGCACAATAGTAGTTCTGAATTAGTCTTTTGTTTGATATCTCCATTTTCAAATTGCTAGTGTGCTGTTGATTTTAGACGAGACATTTCAAGAACTATTTTTTCTTTTATTTTGAAATTTTGCTTGGTAAGAGGCTTTAACAAGAATAATGTCTGGATTGTTTTTGTCCGCGAAAGTGCTGTATATGTTAATCCATGTTGCCTTATGGCTGTAGGATCAAATGCCAAGCCTTGCATTGCGAGTCCTTGAGATCTATGTATTGTTCTAGCACAAGCAAGTTGAATTGGAAATTGTTTTCTAATAGTTATTTTCTTGTTGTTTGAGATTTTTTGGATTGGCCTTGTGGTGCGAAGTATAGGTGTCCATTGTTTATGAATGTCATTGTTATAACATTGTGTTAATTTAACACGTTGATGGTGGCCAATGTTTGGGTCATTGAATTCTATCCAAACAATGTCAAAAGCATTGGATATGGTATATGCTTTAAATGTTCCATCTGATCCATTGACTAGACCGTCTTGCATATCATAATTACCAGCATAAATTTCTACAAGCATGTCTGGTTTCAAAAGTATTTGAGATGGTAAAGACATTGTGTGATTGTACAGATGTATTTCATTGTAGTTTTCATCATTTTCATCAATTGCACTTAGTACAATTAGCTCTCCTGGAACTATTGACAACATATTTTGATTATGTGCATTAACATCTTTCCTTTTGTAAAATAGATAGGGGAATGTTGGGTCAATGGGTGGTGAGCGTAAACAAGTCTGATTCAAGTACTGTATATCATTATCTGTTTGTGAACCTACACGTGTTCTATTGAGTATTGCAATAAACTTCTCATCTGTTTGCCGCATTGTTGATTGTAGCTCATAGTATTTTATGTTGTGTTTCCAAAAGTTGTATGGCATTAATTCAGTCAGTGTTGGTGTATTATCAAATACAACTGAATCTAGTACAGGTTGTGCTTGATATAAATCACCACAAAAAATTGTATCAAGATTTCCAAAGTATGTGGTTGGCATTTGCATTATATCTCTTAATCGCTTATCAATGTAACGTAAAAATGTTGCACCTACCAATGAAATCTCGTCTACTAATAGCACACGCAGCTGCTGATAATGCTTTGACATTGTATCTAAGATTTCAGTATTCAATGGAACGAATTCTGATTTGTTGAAAGGTATTCGAAATGCTGAGTGTAATGTTACTCCACCTATATTGTAAGCTACTTTTCCTGTATAAGCAACTACTAGGCCTTTTGGTTTGTCCGGATCACTATCAATGGAGTTATTATATATGCGAAGGAGAGATTGAAATATTGCTTTTGCAGTAAAGGTTTTGCCAGTGCCTGCTCCACCTGTTAGAAACAAGTGTAGTGGAGTTTTAATATTTTTTAATTTCTTCAACACAATGTCCTTTACAATTGCTTGTTGTTCATTGTTTAACATTCGTCTCAAATTGAAGTATTCAACATTGTCCATAATATGTGGATGTTTTCCAATTTCAAATGCATTAGAGAATTGAGTTTTTGATTTGTTATGCTTTAGTGTTTGAATATCGTCTTCTATGTTGTATGTTTCTTTCTGTGGATTTTGATTTGAAATGATCAATTCATTTGGTATGTGATTATTTTCAGAATAGATTTCATCTATAGCTTTGTCAATATCACCCCATTTAGAGTTTATGTGGTAATTGTATTTGATACGATTAGTATTAATTGTGTTTTCATGATATGAATAAGCATGATGCCATGAATGGAAACCATGGTTCAATGTTTTTTCATTTATTGTGAAGGGTACATAAAGCAATAAATTCTCTCTGCAATAATTTTCCAAGTCAACATGTTTGTTAAAATTGGTAAAACGTATAATATTTGGTTTAGCTTTGCGGTGCATTGGTTTCCCATCTTTTCTATATTCTGATACGAATTGTGCAAGGCAAATATGTGTGAGTGTTTCAGGTCGTGCTAAATAGTAATCTATTAAAGATCTACAGGCCACATTTTCTGATTCATCTGGTTCACTATTCAATTGTTTTGCTGACTTTAGAACAAAAGTTCGATCACTATCAGCTCTTGTATCAATGAATATACACTTTCTTGAACTATAGTTTAGTGGAAGTGATAGTACGATGTGAACAGCCTGTTGTGTAGACATTTGTTGCAGATTTAGCAATGCATTTCCAAGTCTACTTATCATTTTTATAGCATCGATATTATTTTGTTGATGGTCCCTACGAATTCTTTTAAATGCATTTGTCATTGTTTTATCCACTTTTGTCATGTATGAGCTGCAATACATTGCTGCAGCATATGCATTAAGCACAAATTGTGCATCTGTATTTGCTTTCCATAGCTCTGGTATTTTTTTTGAAAAGCTGTTATTCCATATCTGCGAAGGGTTTCGTTTTAAGAAAATTGTAGGCCTATGGATTGTTGATTTTATAGCTGTGATGTAATCATGCTCATTCAAGTTGATGTCTTCTAGAAACATTTGAAAGGAGAATAATTGGTCATAATTAGATTGTTGTAATACGGAAAAGATTTTTGTTGCCATTGAAACAATAATTTCATTATTGTCTTTCAGCGGTTCGAGAATCATAGTTTTTTTCATTAGTGGAAATGGGAAATTGTATTTACAACAGTGCTGTTTTGATTTTCTACATTGTTTTGTATGATGGTGCCTATGCAGGATAGCTATTTGAGGAGTCAAATCATCAGTGTTACAAGTGATGTATTTGTCAATAAATTGTTCAATATTTGCAAGTTCATCTTTTCCATAAATTGGAGCATCTTTAATCCATAAAAGAAAGTGGTCATGTTCATTGCCACGATTTTGAAATTCAGTTACAGAGAAATAATCCAAGAGCTCTCCGAAGAAAGAGCTATCTGTAAATATCAATTGTTTTAGTGCATTGATTCTATGTTTATAATAGCGTACACATGTTACAGGATCTTTTTTTATGAGATAGAAAATATTTTTCTCATTTTGTATGTCGTATTTTTGTTGTGAAGATGCACAATATGTATTATGCAAGGCTTCAAGTGCTTTTGAAAGGTGTTCCCAATTTTGTTCAGCACTAGTAAATGTAAGGAAAAATGTAGGCGGTCCAAGTTGCCGAATCATTGCAAAGACATTTTTTTTAATTGATGTAAATAATCCGGAGATATTCTTATTCTTTTAAAGTCAACATATCCAATGTCTGATTTGAGAATCTTCTCTAGGTTAGGTTTGCATTTGACATCTTTTGCTATTAGTTTTCTTCCTTTTAACTGACCTTTTCGTACTCTTATCCACATTGTAGATAAGACTTGATGTATCAATATCTTGACTGTTTTGAAAAATAGATTAGTTGTATGATATGCAAATTGTCTATTGGAATGAAGTAGTTCCCATTGTGCAATTTTTTGATAGGAAAAATTCTTGACAATGTCGTCATTACGTGGGTTTCCAAAGAATAGTGTGGGAAAGTTCATTTCTTCTGCATATTTGTCTTTAAAGATTCCAATAGGATAATGGTTTTCTGCTGGTGCAATTTCTATGATTTTGTCTTGCATTTCATGTATACATTTAGATTCTGTGTATCCATGCACCAAGGTCTCACAAGGATTTTGCTCATCTGTATTAGACTCTGAACCTGTTTCATTTGTGCAAGGGTCGTCTACTATGCCACTTTCATCATCTATTTCAAGAGATTGTCTCCAATGCTTATTTAGTTGGAATTTCTCATTTTTGTATAGAGTTGTTTCGCTCAATTGGTTCAAAGCTTTCATTATAATAGTCGATCGCACCATCCCCTTCTGATATGCATTTTTATATTATAGCCGTCTTTTTAGCGCAACTGCAATAGTGTATGTTTCATCGGCAGAGCGTGGCAATGCATTTTGTACAATGTTCATGTTGACCGGGACATTAATTATAGACCCAGTCAATCCAATTTGGGGTCTTTTGTAACCTAATTCCCATATTTGTGCGAATGCAATTCTCAGTGAAACAAGGCGCTCTTCTAGTTGCGTAAGCATTTTTACATATTGTAAAGCTATATTCATTTGAATACGGTGTGGTGTTGCATATTTTGGAAGCTTGCATTGTTTCAATGTTTCATGGCATATGCGACAAATACAATTCATCAATACATTGTTATTTTGATTTGTCAATTTATAATATGTTTGCTTTTCTTTCTCTCTAAAAGCCATAATGTTTTTCTTAAAATGCAATGTCTGACAAATTGCACAAGTATGTATCGGTGTATCTTGAATTTTTTTTTGAAATAATTCTATTGGTGATGCTGAGTGTCTAGTTTTCTTGGTTGTATTTTCCATTTGATTATTAGCACGTATTTGTTGTTTGATCTTGTGAAGTGATGTAGTGTTGCTATTTGCAATTTTTTGTTTCCTAATAAAATCACCATCATGATGTTGTTAATTACTGCTTTGAAATTGTTTTAGTTGTCTAGATGTGATACATGGGCTAGCATTGTTTGCTTGTACTAGATAAGGCACAAGCGGCTCAAAATGTCCTTGGATGGGATTTGCATCATGAAATAAGATAGAATACGATTGTCCTTGGGATGACGGATTGAAGTGCAAGTATTTTTTTCCTGAAGTAGTTGACCAAAGTCATATTTGTATGTCTAGCCACTTTGACAACCAACGGATGCAAAACAAGTCACCCCATAGGCCAACTTCATTATTATTTGTAGAATGCATTGCAGAAATACGCATTCTACGCAAGTACTCTTCAACATTTTGTACACCGTGTAATTCATGCAATGTACGACTATCCAGTTCATAATTATATGAGGTGATTGCTTCTGGATCACCTTGTGTGAGGCAACTCAAGAAATGGTCTATAGCTCCATTCCATAATTGACTTGATGTGTATTGAGAATGAAGAAGTAACTCCAATGAGTCAAATAAGCAATCCCCTACATTGTATTTAAATACTTGAATTCTACACAATCCTTCATTTCTCAATGCATAGTCAATGTTTAGAATTTCAGTCTGAATTGCTAATTTGTATTTCTCTACATCTATGATCTGTTTTTGTTTATCAACTATTGGCACTCTTGTTCTCTTCATTTTTTTTGCAAACAAGGACAATTTCGTTGATCCCAGAATATCAAAAAAATGGTGCACCTGTAATATATTCATAACCATTGGTTAGATAGTTTTGATGATTGATAATTACAAAAGGCATATTACAAATGGAAATTAGAAGCAGGCTGTTTCCTAAAAGCAATGTTGATATGCAATTTTGAAATGCATTTAGTATTTGGTTTCCTTATTTCAAATCACAAATAAATTCAATGCTAAAATTCTAAGTAGTCAAGGCATTGTTTAAATGCAATGAAAATAATCGTTATTTTTGGATTGTACAAGAAAATAAGGCATTGTAATGAAGAAGAGAATTTTGAAGGATTTAAAACTAGTGGCAATGGCAATGTCAGATTCATTCACTTGCATTATTTTCTTCAGAAAATAAAGAAATAGAAATCACCATTTGGTAGATAGTTCTGATCATTGATAGCCACAAAAGGTTTATTAAAATTCAAAATAAGAACCAAGTTTTGATTTGAAAACAGTGTAGACCTGTGACTTTGAAATTCATTTTGTACTCGGTTTTGATATTTGAAATCAGAGGTTTACATTTAAAAATAAATAAATACAGTGTTTAAATACTAAATAGCCAAGCCATTGTTTAAATATTGCAAAAATAATTGTTATGTAGTTGTGTAAATAGTGTAGGAACAATCCTTGGACAACTCTAATGACATCACATATTCTCTGAGCCATAGGCTTTAAATAATTAGCAATTTGCATATATGAACAATATATTGAACATATAAATTAAACAATGGAAGAAACAAACAAACAAGAGATATGAAGGAGCAAATGAACTTGAATAGATGACAATAACATTTTGATAAGCTTGTGCTTGGATTGTAGATGCAGGTGAAGGATTAGATTGATCTGCAAAAGTCTAAAGGATTGTAAACTAGTTACAATTGCAATATTATATTGATGGGATTGTGTTAATTTCTTTACAAAGTGAAAAGGTATTGTGCATTATTAAACAGTATATGCCTTCAAGTGGTTTTGTCACTTATATAATCATTAATAGAATTTTGCTACTTACAACTTGCAAACTGCGTTATCTATTTATATTTTGATATTGAATTTAACTATAACACGTAAAAATAACAAATACAGTAGACATGGATAGACTGTAACAAGATCCAAAGCTAGGACACCAAACATGTAACATCAAGATTTCTTCAATGCTGGCCTATACACAAAAAAAGATATTATAACTAGTTGTTGAATCTTGCAAATCATATAACTATCACGGGAATATAATTCCAATATTAGTTTTCTTGTTATCAAGTCTTATAGAAATCTAGACAAAAAAATATTGAAAACTATTAGAAGCAATTTTTACAATTTACTATTGTTATATGTGTTTGCATTCATACTCAATAATAGCTAACTAGCACCAAAGAAGTACAGTAAGACCAATGCATAAAATATAAGTGACATGCAAAAGTGTACAGTGTTTTTCACAAATTACAAATAACTGCCCACATCACTGTTATTACAATTTACATAGTTTTCTAGAACATCGAAGAGATGGCTGCATCTATTTATGATGATTTCATGTTGCAATCATTTGTTATTCTAAAAAAAAAAACACTTTAAAATTCCACCGCTTCATTTGTTGCCCATCGGCATGATCATCGCCATCGGCGTGTCAAAAAAAACGTGTTGGTCAATATTCACTTCATCATCATGATATTTCGCTTCTGCATATTGGGGAAAAGAACAACATCATCATCATCATATTGTTGAAGAAGAAAAGGAGGATATGGAATATGATCATGTTGCCGAGGAAAGGAAAATGATGGTAACGTCATCATGACATTCGGGCTTCACTGAAATGCTAAGGATGACGTCATCGTCATTTTCATTAAGATCAGGGGATAAATGTAATATCAGGTCACCTAAGGAGCATGATCAGGATGATGAATGTAATATGACCCCTTTGCGGCCAAGGCAACCCTCTCGAAAGATCAGGATGATGATGAGCATCGGGATATTTGCTTCTTCGTCGAACTTTGAACAAGACGCCATCATCATATTTCGCGAACCAGATCGTGCTTGAAAAATATCCTGTTGAAGGAAAAATGTGATGATGATGATGATCAGGATATTTGCTTCTTCGTTTATTAGATCGGGATGACGTCATCATGATATTCGGAGCCTTTGTTAAACTTAGAACATGACGACATCATGATATTTCGCCAACGGGATCATGTTTGGGAAATATCCTGCCGAAGGGAAAATGTGACGATGATGACCATCAAGATATTTTCAAAAGGTTGTATTTCATTGGCAGGAGGACTTTATGAAACATCGGGTGAACAAACAAGATCATGATGATCTTGACAACATGACAGGATAAAACAATATGATGATGACCCTCCTCATCGAATTATCATGATGACGCCATCATGATATTTTGTCGTCGAAGCACAAGGATGAGTTGAGGTCATTATGATATTGCGCCAGGGTGATATTGTAAAAAAATGATCATGCTGTTTAAGGAATGAAATATCGCCTTCTTCTGAATAGATAGGGTGATCATCATGATATTGCAAAAAAGGCGATCAGGAGGATATGAAGATGATGATCCGCTTTATCCATTTATGATGATGATGTCTTGATCACTTAGCGAATTTCAGCGAATGACCCTCGTGAAAGATCAGGATGATGATCATAATTATGCAAAAGGAGATAAGGAGGATATGAAGTCGTCATCATCATATTTCGAACTTCAGCAAATATCATGATGATGACCTTGCGACAGGATTACAACATGCGCATGCAAATATGCCGAAGGTGGATTTTCTAAGGGTGATTAGCATGATATGATAAGATTAGGTAATGTTGAAATATCATGATGATGCTCGCTATACAAAGACCGCTCGACGGGGAAACTTACCCTGACCTAAAGTTGATATCATCATGATATTTGAACCTCAGGATATTATCGGGGGGGGGGGTTCAAATATGATGATGATGATCATCTTCATGTAACCAAACCGAGTTTATAACATATGACCCTCCTAAAAGAAATCATGATGCTGACAATGCGCCTAAGGCCATTTGACGGGTAAAGGGCACTACTACCTAAGATTGACGTCCGGATATTGGGACTGCATGATTTTTATCGGGTGATAGACCAAGATCATGATGATCTTGACAACATGACTTAGGATATAAAAATATGATGATCCTCCTACGAATGTCAAACCTTAGGATATAAAAATATGATGATCCTCCTGCGAATATCAGGTTTGACCAAAACTTTGACCGTGCATAACTTTCACATATGGAAGAATTTTCGAGTGAAGTAAAAGGCAAACCTGCATGGAATTTCAAGCTCTTTCTAAATATGAGGTCATAGAAACAAAATCGCCCACATAAATTTAAATGTGAATGTCTAAATAATCTTTTGAATTCCCTTTTAGAAAAGGAGTTTATATATCTGAAATTGTCTTTTAAATTTTAAAATAAACTAAAAAGTCAGTGCATAGGAAAACAATAATGCCACGGTTCCTTTACCCTTGAAACTAAAATTAAACTGGCCTAAAATCTAAATCGTGACAAAAGCAAATGCAATCGCCACATGCAAACACAATCGCCACCTGTCTCAGAGGTGGACAGCTGTAGCCCTAACAATTTTATCAACACATGCATCTTTTAAGGTTCTCAAATGTGGAACGGAGGCTAGTAGCTTTCAGACGATCTTCAAATGCAACCACATACAAACAGGTCCAGAGAGGCGCATCAGTTTTAAAGGCCAAGATTTATTAACTCCTACCCAGGAAATAATTAGTCCCAGAGCTGGTGATCTGGAATTGGCATCGTTGAGATCAAACAGTTCTAAGAAAATGCATTTTTAGACTTCCTCATTGAGATGAGACAGGTTTAAAGAGGAAGCAGCTGCGCTTAAAGTACAGAAAGTTTATAAAAGCTAGCATAGAAGATGGAATCTTGCAGATTGTGCTCGGTACATTCATGTCTACATTGAGGAACTCTGGTTCTATACTGTGCCATGCCCTTTTTTTTTTCACTTTTGCAAGTCGAGATCCAACTAATTGGTTGCATGGGCTTGCCGTCTTCACCTCCTTTCTAATGATTTTGCTAATGCCAGTTGTTAAGATTCGTTTTTATTTAATTTGTGTCTTGCAAACAAAAATTGGCAATTTTTTGTTCTGATTAGCAGAACTATCTTTGTTATTAACCTACATTGACCTCTCCCTTCTTTCCCCAATTTTACCTCAGTGTTTTCTTGCTTATAATTTAATTTTGTAGCAACGGCCCTCATTTGGAATATATTTGGGTATTGTTGTTTAGATATTCAGATGAAAACAGTCTATTTTATTTTAACTCTTCATGTCCAGCATTAACCTCTTCTACAGAATTTCACAAAATAGTATTCCAATGTGTGGAGAAGGGTACCAACTAATGTTCTTCTGTCATAAATTCTCTTTCACATATAAATTTGCATTTTCCTTCACAAGATTGGAGCACTTTTTTTGTGGGTATTTTCCTTTTGTGACCATAATCTGTGCCATTAAACATTATAGGGACACGATAACATATCCTTATTCTTTCTTTCAAAACAGAATATTTGGTAGAGGAGCAAACAAGAGGGCGAGCCTGTGTTCCAAATTGGGATTACTAGCAAATTACCTAAATTCGTTAATACTCTCTGCTTCAAGGTATGAAATTCACACCCTTGCTATGTATAAGTAAGGTCTATAGCACCGTCGGCATAAAATTCCAGCATATTATATGATGGGTACTGAGCGAACTCCGAGCCTCAATCATTCAAACGTAAATTAAACAGTGAACACATGCATGAAATCACTTAAAAGGAACTGTAAGTTGTACCAAAGAAATTGCAGAGTAGAAAGTTGCAACAGAATATAAGTAGATGCTTTACAGCTTGAATATATACAATGTATCTGGAAATGAAACAAGCAATACTGCATATAGCATGAGCACTTGTACAGTTAGTTCTTCCTGCAATCTTCTTCAGGATGATGATCATAATTATGCAAAAGGAGATCAGGAGGATATGAAGTTGTCATCATCATATTTCGAACTTCAGCAAATATCATGATGATGACCTTGCGATAGGATTATAACATGCGCATGCAAATATGCCGAAGGTGGATTTTCTAAGGGTGATCAGCATGATATGATAAGATTAGGTAATGTTGAAATATCATGATGATGCTCGCTATACAAAGACCGCTCGACGGGCAAACTTACCCTGACGTAAAGTTGATACCATCATGATATTTGAACCTCAGGATATTATCGGGCGGGGGTTCAAATATGATGATGATGATCATCTTCATGTAACCAAAACCGAGTTTATAACATATGACCCTCCCAAAAGAAATCATGATGCTGACAATGCGCCTAAGGCCATTTGACGGGTAAAGGGCACTACCACCTAAGATTGACGTCCGGATATTGTGACTGCATGATTTTTATCGGGTGATAGACCAAGATCATGATGATCTTGACAACATGACTTAGGATATAAAAATATGATGACCCTCCTGCGAATATCAGGTTTGACCAAAACTTTGACCGTGCATAACTTTCACATATGGAAGAATTTTCGAGTGAAGTAAAAGGCAAACCTGCATGGAATTTCAAGCTCTTTCTAAATATGAGGTCATAGAAACAAAATTGCCCACATAAATTTAAATGTGAATCTCTAAATAATCTTTTGAATTCCCTTTTAGAAAAGGAGTTTATGTATCTGAAATTGTCTTTTAAATTTTAAAATAAACTAAAAAGTCAGTGCATAGGAAAACAATAATGCCACGGTTCCTTTACCCTTGAAACTAAAATTAAACTGGCCTAAAATCTAAATCGTGACAAAAGCAAATGCAATCGCCACCTGCAAACACAATCGCCACCTATCTCAGAGGTGCACAGCTATAGCCCTAACAATTTTATCAACACATGCATCTTTTAAGGTTCTCAAATGTGGAACGGAGGTTAGTAGCTTTCAGACGATCTTCAAATGCAACCACATAGAAACAGCTTTAGAGAGGTGCATCAGTTTTAAAGGCCAAGATTTATTAACTCCTACCCAGGAAATAATTAGTCCCAGAGCTGGTGATTTGGAATTGGCATCGTTGAGATCAAACAGTTCTAAGAAAATAGATTTTTAGACTTCCTCATTGAGATGAGACAGGTTTAAAGAGGAAGCAGCTGCGCTCAAAGTACAGAAAGTTTATAAAAGCTACCTTTATCCATTTATGATGACGATGTCTCCATCACTTAGCGAATTTCAGCGAATGACCCTCGTGAAAGATCAGGATGATGATCATAATTATGCAAAAGGAGATCAGGAGGATATGAAGTTGTCATCATCATATTTCGAACTTCAGCAAATATCATGATGATGACCTTGTGATAGGATTATAACATGCGCATGCAAATATATTTGGAATATATTTGGGTATTGTTGTTTAGATATTCAGATGGAAACAGTCTATTTTATTTTAACTCTTCATGTCCAGCATTAACCTCTTCTACAGAATTTCACAAAATAGTATTCCAATGTGTCGAGAAGGGTACCAACTAATGTTGTTCTGTCATGAATTCTCTTTCACATATAAATTTGCATTTTCCTTCACAAGATTGGAACACTTTTTTTGTCGGTATTTTCCTTGTCTGACCATAATCTCTGCCATTAAACATTATAGGGACACGATAACATATCCTTATTCTTTCTTTCAAAACAGAATATTTGGTAGAGGACCAAACAAGAGGGCAAGCCTCTGTTCCAAATTGGGATCACTAGCAAATTACCTAAATTCGTTAATACTCTCTGCTTCAAGGTATGAAATTCACACCCTTGCTATGTATAAGTAAGGTCTATAGCACCGTCGCCATAAAATTCCAGTATATTATATGATGGGTACTGAGCGAACTCCGAGCCTCAATCATTCAAACGTAAATTAAACAGTGAACACATGCATGAAATCACTTAAAAGCAACTGTAAGTTGTACCATAGAAATTGCAGAGTAGAAAGTTGCAACAGAATATAAGTAGATGCTTTACAGCTTGAATATATACAATGTATCTGGAAATGAAACAAGTAATACTGCATATAGCATCAGCACTTGTATAGTTAGTTCTTCCTGCAACCTTCTTTGTTATTTAGTGACACAGTTGCATAGCTACTTTTATGTTCCCAAATCATGAATTTGTCAATATATTGAAACTTGGCTATTCATACCTGAATGTCTGGGAATTCTATAATTGATATCCGAGTTTCTAAAATAGAAAACTTAAGTTCTAGAAAGAGATATCTGAACTCTAACAGAAATTTGAGAAAACTGTAAAATTTCTATAACTGAGAGTGCTCTACAATCTAAAACTCATATAATATCTGAAATCTTGAAATTTCTGTGAACAGTAGCACTGGTTTTCTACACGGATTACGAAATAGAAGTCCATATAGAGGCTTACCACAGATGCAGCTTCACAGGCCTCCGGATGCCCACCTTCACTACTCTCTGAGTGCAAACAAATTGAGAAACAACAATCCAAAGCGCATACAAATTGAAAACCTCCGATCAAGACATGACCTGTCATCTTGTAAGGATGATTAAAAATCATTATTAACATTGCAAATGAAATAAAAATCATTAATTAACATTGCAAACGAAATAAATTCAACAAGCTCAGCGGCGCCGTCACTTTGCACGACCTGTACTTAACTGTATTTGTTAGTTCCTGCCGTCACTTTGCACGACCTGTACTTAACTGTTTTGTTTATTGGCATCATTCAAAAATTCAATAATTTTTTAAATCATTATTTCATTTTTTACCCTTACTGTTCACACCATAGACCAATCAGACAATAGATAAATGGTATTTTTTAAATGATTAAATTAAAAAAAAAATAATGAACTATAGCATTGTGGTTGCAAATTTTTAGTTCTTTCACATGATTGGACGAATAATTTGAGAAATTGCATCTAGCCGATGCAGTAGTTATACCTGCCGAAGGCAGGAACTAATAATTCAATATTTAGGTAGAAGCTAATAATAGACGCTATATTTTCTTTTCTTCCTCTAATAAATCCCCTATTAATAACTCCATACTTTATTCTTCCCATTAAACCTTAGATTACACTCCAATCACTCTCCCAAGTTAATATACACTTAGTAAATTCGAATATTTATGATATATATATTTTACATATCATAATAACTTTGTTGTCTTTATTATATTTATATTTGATGTAAAAATGTAAAAGACCAAAACTTTTAGTGGCTAGGAGCTTAAAGTGAATAGATTTTAAGAATTATATAAAAATAAGTATTTCTAAGGGTTGAATTTTATTATAAACATTGTTGATAAATTGGAAAAAAAAATTATTATATTTTTTATTTATTTTTAAAACTACAAAATATATAATATTAGTTAATTCTAGTTATTTGAAATTTTCTCTATGATACAAAATTGATACTAATTTGAATTTTAAGATATATTTTAAGAGTAATATTCTAAATTATGAGAATTTAAATGTATTGATATGAAAACAATACTAAGATATTGTCTAAAAATATAAAATAGTAAAAATATATACATAGGTGAGATAAATATTTGGAATATAAAACTATATTAATCTTTATACAGTTTTTACAACATCATTTTGTAAAAATAGTTCATGTTCCAAGCATTCATCTTCTTTTATATTTGTTTTTATGGTATAAAATCAGTTGTTTTTCATAGAGCCTAGGCCATTCCTTAGACTCCAAGAATTTATTTTTTATACCTAGATGACTAAAATTCAATGCAACATCATCACTTATTCTTCATTATTATTCCCAAAGGTAAATGTTTTATCCATTTTCATATAATTCTTAATATAATGTTTTAGTTTATCATATCCCATCTATTCTTCATTAATTGAATGTACGTTAATTTGTGCTCAATAGTCATTTATTTAATTATCCTAGATTTATATAAAAGAGATTTTATTCCGTTACAAATGGGAGCTACACAACCTAGTTGCAATTGACCCAAAATTATAGCACAATAATGGTTACTCCAAGGACTAGATTGGGTGTATTTAGTGCTCTAACATAACCCTTAAAAATTGATGCAGGGGCATCGCTCTCCATCCAAATTTTAGTTTGAATTTCATTTCAGTTTGGTTAGTTTTGGGATTTTTGTAGTATTTTGGTGGTTTGGGTGTTTGGATGTGTTATGATGTAGCTTCCTGTAGCAATACACTTTATCTTCCTATCATTATAAATCAAAGTCTTGCGTGGAAGGCTCCTGTCGCCCAAGTGACAGAAACTAATTTAAAAAGGGGGTTTTCTTTTATCTGTCGACAATTATCTTTCCCAAACCAGATATGAATACTTATCAGTTGGTTTGAATCAGCAGTTGGGACATTTTGAGGAAAATTGAATGGTTTGGGGTCGACGGTTGAAGAGAGGGGAAAACGAAATGACTTGGTGGAGGTGAAGGGACCTGACAGAAGAGAGAAAAATAGAGGAAGGAAACGGCAAAAGGAAGGAGGTGAAGAGTCAGGCAAAAGAGAAGGAGATAAAAACGCTGATCAGAAGGAGACCTTGTGGATGGACAAAATAGAGGAGGCCGATGTGAGAAGAAAAAGGAGAGATGGCTGGAGAAGAGGAGGTCGAGTGAGAAGTTTAGATAGAGGTTGATAAAGAATAAGGGAAAGCCAAGAAGAATAGAGAGAAATGGGAAGGAAATGAAATATGTGAAGGAGGCCGATAGTGAGAAGAGATGTAGAGGAAGAATGAGACCACAGGATTAGCCTAATACAAGGGCTACAGCAGAGGATGTTGCAAAGAGAGAGGAAATATGATAATAAAGTCTCTGTTTTGGTGTGTTCAGTCTTATACGATGTCAAAGACTATATTGTGCATATACATGTATTGAATGTTGTTACATTTCATTGATTTGTTATTACTATTATATCTAACCTGAAGTTCTTGTTGTATTCATTAGTTTGTATGTTCATAAGTAAACACTTTCAGTATTAGTAGTCTCTTGTCTAAGAGTTCATATTTGAGTTTGTTATAACTTGGTAAATAGGAACTTCCTATCATTATTGCTAGATTGTATTGGTTGAATCTATTGAATCTCTGCACATTGAAACTAATTGATTACCAAGTCGTACCATCAAGTGGTATCAGAGCACAGAAGGTTCTAAGTGCTAAGTAGATCACCGAAGTGAGGCAACTTAACCAGGACCTGCGGATAGTAGAGGAAGGTTAAAGAAGGATTAGAGAATGTAGAAGCAAATTGGAAAAGAGAGTCTCATGAAGAGAGACAAGAGAAAAGAAAAGGAAAAGAAGCAAAATGCAGATTTTGAAAGAGAGCTAGTAGAATTGAGAGAAGATTTAGAACAATACATGATTGCAAGGTAGCAAAGGTTTGAAGAAGAAAGACAGGAATATTTCTGATGTTGGCCCATGGAAAAGAAAGTAAAGTTGCCTTTGAAGATGATTGCTGAGAGGAGAAGAAGGCAAAGGATGAATGCCTCAAGAAGAGAAGATAAGAGTATGAGAGGATCCTAGAGAGTTTGGGATAGCAGAGAGTTGCCTATTGAGAAACATGGACAAGAACATGTCAAAGAAGTTCTCATAGTGGATGACTTGAAGGAAGTACAACCAAAAGCACTTGAAGCAGAAAGCGATGAGGAGGGAAGAGTGTCCATGAAGGAGGCACTTACAGAGACATTTTGGTCTCTAATTTTATTTTCTAATATTATGTTTGAAGATGTGTATGCAGGTATGAAGAATGCAATAGGGAAGGTAAAGAATGAGACCTTGAAGATGATGAGAGATGGGGCAAGAAAAGCACTCGTAACCAGTGTTGAGGATGAACGAGAGAAGAGACAAGTTACTACTTGATATGGCAGGAAGGCACGAGGAAATAGCTTGTAGTGAAGAATAGCAAGGCACTCGACAATGTAGATAAGGTTGATGTTGAAACTTTGCAGCAGGCTGATGAAGAATTGGAAGATGATCTAGAGTTTTAGGATGCCATAGAAGATGTTACAGATAAAAGGGAGGAAGCCTATAAGGAAGATGAGTTGTCAAACAATGAAGACAAGGATGATAGCAAATCTGGATAGAAAGACAAAGAAGAGGTACATATGAGTACAAATGTTGATTTTGGTCATAAAAGTGAAATTAACAATGTGATTATGCAAGTTGATAGAGAAAAGAAAGAAGAACATGGTTATAGAACACCACGTTGGCTAAGGGGACAGCATGGAAAGTGTAAATTAGAAAATGGTTATGATGTGATTTGTAATAGAAAATAAATGCCAAGCATGAAGGGCATGATTGAATGCAAGAGGAGACAAAAAGAGGGAACAAGTTGGTGAGAAAGGAAGTGTATAGTAGAGGTCTTAAGGTAGCAATCAGATCATAGACCATGGAAGATGAATGCAGCAATAAAAGGCCAGCAACCTAGAGCTACAAGAAATAAAGTGTGGATAGTGAAAGCTAGGACATCAGTCAATGGAGTTGGTGCAGCAGAATATGGTGAGAAGGAAACATTGCAAGAGAATAGAAGATATGAAGACAAGAATGAGATTAAAACGGAAGAGTTAAGGTTGCAGCAGGATGGTCAAAGGCAATAAGCCGAAACTTGTAAAGATGGGTTCAAACAAAGTAAAGGAACACTATTACGACATGAAGCTAGAAAGGAAAATGATGGTGCAAGGAAATCATAACAACAAAAAAGAGATGATGAAGATGTAGAAGCATTGACTAGGGTCATACCAAAGAAGAAAGAGCATGGAGCAACTTGGAGGAAGCTAGAGGAGGATACATGCAAGATAAAAGGTAAGTGAATTGCTTTTGGTGAATCAAATAATGAAGATTTTAAATTTATAGATGATGTGGTTGAAGATAAGAGTTTGATTGAAGAAAATGAGAAGAATGTAGAAATGAATGAGATTGCAGCCATTACAAAGGTTAAGGAAGGGAGGAATGGAAGTATTTGGAAAGGTGTAAATCTTGTGATTAACAAGGGGTCTAGAAAAGAAGAGAAAAGTAAAAATGCAGATTTGAAGGAAGAGGCAGCAAATTGGAAGAAGTTAGAAGAAAATAGATACAATGAAAAAGGTAAACATGTTGATTTTGCTTTTGAATCTTGGAATGATATTGTTAAAGTAGAAAATGAGAAGGATGGGGAATGGAATAGTGACAAGGAGATCTTAGATTATGAACTCGAGTTGTGGAGACTGGTGGATGAAAAGGCCATGAGAAGGGTAAGATATAAGAAGAAAAGTGAAAGTAAAAAGAGGTAGGTTGGAAGACATAGAATAAATAAATATGAGTGTGGAATGAATGCAAAGAATGAATTAAATAGGAATAATAGAAAGAAGGAATGGACAACAGAAGAATGGCATGATAAAGGCATGAGAACTGAAGAAGGGAAAGTAAAGTTAGAAATTTTAGAAGCAGATAATGTTGCAGCTGATATTATAGATGATGAAGTCGAGGAGATTCATAGTGGGAATATGATAGAGGTGGACGTAGAAAGAGGAGCAGAAAACTATGATAGTGCCTATAATTTGCAGGTAAAATTTCTTGAGATAGAGCAAGAGTGGAGAATGAAGATTGCCAATGAAGGAGTACAAGTATAACAGCAAAGGAAATAGAAGTGAAGGTTTCAACTATCAACAAAAATGATGGAGCCAAGATTGAAATAGAGGTAATTGTGGATGTCTTCCAAGAATATGTTCCATATTCATTTTCTATATTGATTGATAAAGAGTTTGGGCAAGATCCTAGGGTAGTGTGCGTAGGTTCTAGTAAAAACATTAAGGGTTGTGATGAGAATGAAGGAATCATTAATGATCTCCTGCTAGGTAGCTTGGTTATTGCAAAAGAAGGATATAAATAGTGGATGCAGATTGGGATAAGGTTGTGTATGAGGTTGGTGAATTAGATAGACAGTTGGGCAAGGTGGAACCATTTGAGCAAGTAAATGTGGAGGTCTTTGGACCTATTGAATTGAGTGAGATTATGTGTGTAAGTAAACTCTGGAAAAGTTATCTGAGAAAGTTCAAGTTGAGGAGGGAGCTACAGTGTTGGGGAAATGTCTTTACCATACCAACATGATTATGGAGAAAGAGAAAGAAAGGACGAAGATGGATAAGTTTTGATTAATAAGGCCCATGTGTAGGATCACATGTCTTCTTTGTTTCTTGGGGAGTCTGATGCAAGGGCATCACTCTCCATCCAAATTTTGGTTTGAATTTCATTTCAGTTTGGTCAGTTTTGGGATTTCTATAGTATTTTGGTGGTTTGGGT
Organism: Cunninghamia lanceolata; assembly: GCA_027924645.1. Classification (NCBI taxonomy): domain Eukaryota; kingdom Viridiplantae; phylum Streptophyta; class Pinopsida; order Cupressales; family Cupressaceae; genus Cunninghamia; species Cunninghamia lanceolata. The sequence continues at coordinate 10,118,719 of BSBN01001226.1, forward strand.
GTTTGGATGTGTTATGATGTAGCTTCCTATAGAAATACACTTTATCTTCATGTCATTATAAATCAAAGTCTTGTGTTGAAGGCTCCTATCGCCCAAGCGACAGAAATTAATTTAAAAAGGGGGTTTTCTTTTATCTGTTGACAGTTATCTTTCCCAAACCGGATAGGAATACTTGTCGGTTGGTTTGAATCAATAGTCAGGATAGTTTGAGGGAAGTTGAATGGTTTGGGGTCGATGGTTGAAGAGAGGGGAAAAAGAAACGAATTGGTGGAGGTGAAGGGAGCTGACAGAAGAGAGCAGAATAGAGGAAGGAAACGACATAAGGAAGGAAGTGAAGAGTCAGGCAGAAGAGAGGGAGATAAAAAGACCAATTAGAAGGAGACCATGTGGATGGACAAAATAGAGGAGGCTGATGTGAGAACAAAAAGGAGAGACAGCCGGGGAAGAGGAGGCAGAGTGAGAAGTTTAGATAGAGGCGGATAAAGAATAAGGGAAAGTCACGAAGAATAGAGAGAAATGGGAAGGAAATGAAATATGTGAAGGAGGCCGATAGTGAGAAGAGATGCAGAGGAAGAATGAGACCACAAGATGAGACTAATACAAGGGCCGTAGTAGAGGATGTTGCGAAGTATTGTAAGAGAGGAAATATGATAATAAAGTCTCTATTTTGGTGTGTTCGATCTCATACGATGTCAAAGACTATACTGTGCATATACATGTATTGAATGTTGTTACATTTCATTGATTTGTTACTACTGTTATATTTAACCTAAAGTTCATGTCGTATTTATTAGTTTGTTTGTTTATAAGTAAACACTTTCGATATTAGCAACCTCCTGTCTAAGAGTTCATATTATTTGAGTTTATTATAACCTGGTAAATCTTAACTTCCTATCATTATTTTCGTATTGTATTGGTTGAATCTATTGAATCTTTGCACATTGAAACTAATTGATTACCAAGCCATACCATTGAAAATGCTTTCCATTATAATAAGATTTATGTAATTATCTTTACTTTAACCAACCAACATTTATTTTCTTCATTTTAAAGATACTATAAAATTGTCATGCACCTCCATAAAAGTCCTCTTAGCACTATTATACAATTTACTATTAGAAAGGAACCTGCATTTATTTATGACATTGGGATGTTAATTATATTATGAAATATCTCTTAGTTCAATGAAAGAGAGATTCATAGCATTGTAGACATTGCTTGACTATATTGAGAGATTACATTGCCATAGGTTCAATGAGAATTTTAGTTACATGATTCTTTATATCTTTATTTGAAATACTAAAACCATCTCTATCTTTGTAGAAATGTTGGAAACCCCTTGTGATGTCATAAGCATAATCCTTGCTACAAGTTGGAACACCATCAATTTTTAAATACTCCCAATTTAATTCTTTGAGTCGTTCATCCAATAAATTCTTGAGGTAATTCAAGGCATCTTCTTCACTAGATCCTGGATTATCTCTTATATAACACACTATGGATGAATTTGTTTCTCCTCGATCTACCTCACCCTTCAAAACCAAAGATTGGAGTTCATAATGAAGTAAACAAATTATTCTTATGTCTATCTCACTTTTTTATGTATATAAAGAAAATATTATGAATGTTAACTATAGAATTATCACATACCTTAAAGGATTTAATGTCACCTCTTAATCTAAGGACCAAGTTTAAAAGATCATTGAACCTTGATGGATAATCAATTTTTTGAAGGATATTTTCTGGAAGAATCCCATCTAACGTTAATACAGGTTGCAATGTGGTTCCACGAGTGCCTGCACTAACTGTTCCATTCTCTATGTGTTCTGCCAAAGTTGGTATGTGCCTTGTAGCAAGCCACTCAGCTTCTTGCATCATGGCATCTATGTAAGTTTCCCACTACATAGACAAGCAATAGTTTTGAATCAAACACAAAAAGGAATATTTTTTCATTAGAAGACACAAAGCTAAGTTAGTCCCTTTGTAAGTCTTAAAAGATAAATACCTTAATAAACTATACAAACAGCATGGAAAATTTTCAATCACTTTATACAACTTTCTTAACATTTTATAAAAGATGATACTAGTAGAGAATATACATGCACTAAAATTAATTCCCAAACATTTTTCATAAATTAAAAAATTGATACAATAAATCAAAGAAAGATTAAGCCACAAGTAAATAAGTCTATATGTAGAGATTATTCTTATAAATAACCAATCTTAACAAGCCAAGCCTCTTAAAAAAATTTATTACTATAAAGATTAACACTAATCTTATTCATGATGTATATTAAATAAAACTAAGGTATATAGACACAAAAATAATGCTTTTATAATTATATAGAAGAGTTAGTTATATATGACAAGATAAGAAGAAAACAAAATAGGAAAGTTAAAAAAGTTAAGATATAAAGAAATAAATAAATAAAACATTTACTAAAATTAAATTCTATCAAATATGAAATCAACCCACTAATGACTAATTATATAAAATACGTATACTTCAAAGACTAGTATCACCCTATATTAGAACAATGCTTATGCTCATTCTTTATAATAAAAGAAAATGGGATGAAAGGAATTTGATGATGCATTGGGATTACCTATGAGATCATTAGAGTAAATAAAACATTTAATTTGTGAAATATAATTTCTCTCTAAAATTACAAAAATTATATTCATACAGTATCTTTAGAGGGGGGAAGAGTATCTCGGCCTTGAATCTTTTTAGCTTCTCGATTCATTTCATTGACTGTTTCATATAATGCCACATAGACAATTTTCATATATTCAGGAAGCTGCTCAATCGAAGTAGGATCCCACCTAAGAGACACATAGAAGACTATTATTACAATCTTATACACAAATATTGTTACGTACAACTACACAAATTATGATTTAATACTCACTTCTTAATAGCCTCTGTGAGGAGTTTCAGTTCATCAATTGTTCCATATGTGTCGTATGTATCATCTATATATGTTGCAATTGTACAGAACTTTGCTAGACCAGATCTAAAAGTAGAATACCTCTCATCCTCACAAATTGCACATGCCATAAAAAAATATTCAACATGACGATGACGAGCAAATTCCAATGTGGACAAGCCAGACTCCTTCCACCATCTAAAATACCACATAGAAATAAAAATAAATCACTTGAAACCTCAACCACCTAAAATTATTAGCAAAATTCTTCTTTATAAACTTAAATTTTAAATGAAATCTATTAATACGATATAATTATAAAATTCAGTATCTCTCTCATAACTTGTTGTAACTTAGAAACTCACTTGGAAAAAGTTTTAAGCTCTTGCTGATGCAATGACTGAATCATGTTGAAGTCCATTTTAGCTAGAGATAAAAGTTGCTCGTTACCAGCCATCCTTAAAAACCAAATATTTAAATTAGAAAATTTCAAATATATATATACATTTTTAATTCAAAAGTAAAATGTATTATAGAATTTATAGATGTTATTTTTAATTCAAAGGTAAAATAACTTAATAGATGTTATTTTTAATTCAAAGGTTTATTTCATACTATAAAAGGTATTGCCACTACCTGGTCCATGAATTGTTTTCCCCATAGATTTCAATATATCTCCTTGCTTCCAATCTGGGCAGATTGGCGTACCAGCCATACTCCAGATTGAATGATATCTGCATATAATATGTTCATATTAGAATGTAAAGAAAAGAAGATATACATATTTCAATATCTGGATATATATATAAACATGTGCACTTCGTAGAGGAGTCAGTCTTCTAGATGATGGAGTCTAATATCTTTATCGTGTTAAAGATTACCTCTTGTAAAAGATTGGAGCTGATCCCAGTTTTCTGCAGAACATCACTTAAATATGTAGTAGAGAATTCTTTAGCCTCGTCCAAAATTTTCTCCCCACGAAAAGCAATATGTGAAGCTCGAAACAAATTTAGAATACCTTTAATTTCCTCCTCCTCTGATTGAGCGGTGGAGCAAAAGAAGTGCCCATTTGCTGTTTTAAAGGGTCCCAACATTCCTGCCATTATATTGTGGTATATACATCAATATCAAGTAAACACCAAAATCGGATCAAATATAAGTGAAAGGGTTTAGATTTTTCATAATCAGACATATATCAAAACTTTTGAGGTAGCTGGATAAAATATAAATTCATAATTACATGAAAAGGGTATTTACATTAACTACAGGCAAATTTCATATACAAAGATTTAACCTTTGATATTTGTAGCCACAGATAACAAATATTTTACCTGGAGAAACAGAATATCTATGGAGTCTAAGAATCCTAAAGCCCAAGGCCGTGGTGTTGAGATCTCTTTGGCATTCACCCCAATACCTGTTACTCGATTGCATTCCCTCAAAAATATTATATACATGAAATAAATATAATAATATTGATCACATCTTAGCACTGTGAGATGTAGAAACAAAATACATATAATAATATTGATGGCATCTTAGTATTGTAAGATGCCGAAACAAACCTGTAAATAAAATCAAGGGCTTCTTTTATTTCCTTTTGAAAATGTCGATCGATTCCAAGACGTTCGATATTATCGACCATCGCAAGAAGTTGGAGAACATTGTTTGCATGTGATTCACTGAACGAATCTTTGATCTCGCTAATAAGCCTTCCACGACGTTCAGCATAGCAAGGAGCCTGTCAAATGCCAAGAACAATTTTGTTTATAGAAAAAACCATTGGAAAGTGTGAAAAACCAGCTGCAATTGCCCAATAATTAATTGAAACTAAAATTTAACGAAAAAGAAAACAGTGCAAGATTAGCTTGCCTGATAAGGATGCTTTGGAAGAGACTGTATAAAATCGTCCCCCCACAAGTTGGGATGATGGTTGCCAGTTCGCCGCAATGGGATTTCAGCTTTAGTTAAAGGAATAGGGTTAAGCTTTTTTCTGCACATTAATGGCGATGCTTTACTGCAAAGCTGAACATTGCGGGACTGGATAGGCTGAGGTTTGAGAGGCAAACTCAAATTACAAGGAAAAATAGAGAAAAGAGCCATTGCAAGAATTACAGAGAGAATTGTTAGTATGTTGCAAGGAATCCTTGTTAGTTGCCCTTTTTTATACAGACAAATAACGAGTTGTAAAAAGAAACGTGCAAAATTTTCTGTTTTCTTCATCTTTTTAAATCTGTCGAGTGCGCATTGACGGTGACGCACTTAGGTATTCTGTTTACTTTATTTCGCCATAATACACACACATTTAATTCGTTACCCAAGGTCAAATGTTCAACGCTATTTTATATTATTATTATTCATTATAAATTACAATTCTAATCATATTATGTTTTCTAGTATTAAAATAATTAGATTACATGTGAAATCATTCTATTATATTATGTTTTTTTAATATTAAAATAAAATAAATAAATATTTAATTGTGTAATAGTTTTTTAATATTATATTTCCTAACATTAAAATAAATTAATGTTTTAGATTACACACATGTTTTATTTATTTGTAAACTTGTTCTTTCTATATTACGTTCCCTATCATTAAAATAAATAAATCTTTTAGATTACACATGTAACAACATAAGTTAAAAATTTAGCAGTTTTCTTTTTTTAAATAAACTTTACAATAGTCGAGAGGTTATGGTATTATTTGGCAAAATTGTACTTTTGGTCTTCATGTTCAATGCAAGGGTTTGGAAGGAGATCATGAATGTTGTGTGCAATAGTGTTTCAATTTCATATTAAAGAGGTGTTCCTTTCTTTTCTTCACTTGACTCCATGCCTAATAGATTAAGGTAGATAATTTTGCTTATAGGTTTATTCTTTCGTGCAAGTGGAAAAGCCCCATAAATCACCAAGAATTGTAGTGCAATATTTACACTCCATTTTTCAAAACTTTTGCCTCATGTTGCTATTCATCCCAAGTTATCTTTTCTAACTCTTCATAGTATTTTGGTGCCTTAGCATTGAAAACCAACCAAAGATATTTTAACTAAGGCTCTCATCCTATGCCTACGCTAGCCTTGTTTTGTGCCCCTGTATCTTTTTCAAAGCCCTCTACATGAATTAATTATTTGAGATATCTTAATATGGCCTTGTGCTAAACCTTTGTGTGTCAATTCTTGATCTGTGTTAAATTCTTGGTATTTTGCACCTGTGATGAACTCCAAATTCATATTCATAGCAGCCTTATTCTTCAAGCATTGGTTGGTGTAGGTAGAGGTGTTCTTTTTGTTTCATTTTGTTGAAATGTTATCTTCTACTAATTGTTGGATCGCTTTGTCCAATGAGCCATAGAATGATTAAGTTATTTTGAGTTTTCGGTGCCAAGATTCTCCACGAATTGTCAATCCCAATAATCCAACAATCAACAAGAGTTGTGGGACATTTGTAAGAGGAATATTAAGGAGATCCCGCCATTTGCTAGAAAGTGCTAACATGACAAGTGGCCCTACAAGGTTGAAGACATAAAAGGAAGATTCTACCAAACCCAAGATTATCTTATGTTTTAGTTTATTCTTTGTCTTCATCCAGATTGTTCCAAATACTTATGTCTAGAGAAACTAAGGTAACTAACAGATCTAAGGTGATTATGTAGAGACCATGTCATGTGCAATACATGCCATGATGCCACAATTGTTTTTTACAACAAATGAGTACAATTCATTCAATAATTTGTATTATCAATCAACACTAAAATATTGAACTTTATATCTACAAATACTATTACAAATATTAAAACACACTGAGTATTAAATATTTTTTTCTAACTCATTGCTTTCATTTTTACTCTAGTTCGTGTCTAATGTAGTCCTATACAAGATCAAATCGGTTGATAAAATGGGAGAGTTACATTCTTTGTTACATTCTTTGACCTCGTGGACTTCAGAAATCTTCTATCTAGATGCATACTTACGTATTTATAATCAACCAGGCCTAGAATTTGATGGTCTATTTGGCCGTTTTTGGCATTTTAGACCATATTTTACAACTTTAAAACTTATTAGACCGTATAACTTGACTTGCTAAATTTTTACATAACCATATATATGACACTTTAAATTATTCCTAAACCGTAAAGTTTTATTATAGGGTAATATAATATAATATTCTTATTTGTGATATATATTATTTTATAATAATTTGTTATAGAAATATAAAGGATGTTTTCTTATCTTTAATATTTTTTTAAATTGATATAGAAATATATATTAAATTAGAATATTTTCAAAGAATGCGTATCTTCACTAAATTTTAAAAATCAATTTAGAAATAAATTTTTGCTTTGTTTTATTGTTTTTTATTTTTAAAAATCTTTGCTTTGTGTATACTTGTTATTTATTGTTTTTCATTTTTAAAAATCAATTTAGAAACAAATATTTGCTTGGTCTATACTTGTTAATATGTTATTCATTGTTTATTATATATGGAATAAGTACAACTTTGCAAATTACAATTATAGAGATTAAGAAGAGCTATAATTAAGAGCTAAGCATAGTGTGGCGATTGAAAGTTCTCTCAGAGTTCAAAAGGAGGGCAAGTTGGTTTGTGGAGTGGGTGGGCTGCTCTTAAGGTACATCTAATATTTTTTGAAACTTATTGCTTTCTATCTTTTTGAAATTTGTTTGAATGATTGCAATTTGGAGAGAATTGTATTGGAGTGTGGTTCAAGAAAAAAAAAAAATCCTTCGTATTTCTTTTCAATGTATAATTATTGATTTTTTTAGGACTTCAATTTACATGAGAAATGAATTTATATGCCTTTATGTCCCTTTTGATAGCATTCAATGTCCACAAAAAAAAACATTCTACATTGACATGACAACAAATGGCTGTAATTTTTATGGCACTTTCATCTTTTCAATTGTTGAAATGGTCAGGAGTTGTTGGTCTTGCTATTTGTAGTTTTGTTTGTGATCGTGGTGTTGATTGCTGCTCTTTTTCATAGTCTTTAGACTACTTTTTTGTAACCTGCATTATTTCAATATAAGAAAATTCACTAACATTTTTTGACAACTTATAGTTTTCATAAAACATCAATTGAAAGGTAGTTAAATGACCAAACCGTCATAAAATTTCTATATGACAGGTAGGGGTGACCGTCAAATTCCAGGCCTCTGACCAACCCTGAGTGGACACATCGTAAACAGCAAAAGCTAGTTAGTAAGTGAAAGTGGTACGTGTCTCCCATTCAATGGGCTTTCACGTGAAAGTCGGTACCATATATTAGTAAAAAGCACAGTAAAAGCTTTCTGAGTACGTGTCCTGATGGAGACTGCAGCGTAGCAGTGTGCTGGTTAGCTCTTTGAGGAGACCAGAATACATTATTTAAAATAGATTGAATATTTAACACTTTTGTAGAGTGCGATGTCAGAAATAATTTTTGGTACGCTGTAACGTTAGTAGCAGTCAGATCGCAGGTTTTATTCAACGAGTAGGTTCGTTATTATTATTATTATTTTTATTATTATTATTACTACTAGTAAAAGTACCGAAGGTGCTATCAAATGGTCGATAGGCACAAATATTTATAGGCCTACCACCAAATAATTATATTTATATTTTAATATGCACACTTTAACTGTTCTTTGTATGTTTTGGTCATTTTGATATGCATAGTGTAACTATTCTTTGTAATAGTATGCCTTAGAAATATGTGTTTGATGATTGTTGTAAATTATTTTACATGAACTCTACAATGTAGATTTATTATACCATTCTTGCATCATATAGAATTTGAGATATCTTTAATCTAACCCTAATGTTACCTAACCCTAATTCTAACTGTAACCCTAACCATAACCATAAGCCTAATTCTAACCCTAATCCTAATTATTCTAACCCTAGCACTAACCATAATTCTAATCCTAATCCTCACTATAAATCTAACCCTAACCCTATTTATAGTTTTAATCCTAAACCTAACCCTAATTATAATCCTAATATTGATTCTAATCCTAACCCTAACCCTAACAATAATCTTAATGAATGTGTGAATGAATGTTGGCATTCACTCTATGTACATGCACGTCTTTGTGTGTGTGTATGAAAAGTTAATTTTGGCACACTTTGTCTAAATGGATGTACTCTGTGTGTGTGTGTGTGTGTGTGTGTGTGAAAATTTAATTTTGACATTCACTTTGTTTGAAGTGCATGTGTGTGTGTGTGTGTGAAAATTTAATTTTGACATTCACTTTGTTTGAAGTGCGTGTGTGTGTGTGTATGAACTAATTTTGATATTCATTGTGTAACACCCTACCAAGAAACCCAAGAGGACAACACAACTATGTTAAAAGAAAATAGGACATTTTTTTTTTCCTTAAAAGATAGAAATAACAAGGTAATGTCAAACACATCCATACATATCATTAAACCAACTCGTCCTCTAAGGTTCCTTAGTTGCATTACTTACTAAACTATTAACAGGATCAAGAATTAACTAACATCAAAAGTTCAATTCTAATCTATTGGATCACATGAATGAAAACAAACATTTCCATGCCATAACATCAGATAAGTAAGCAACAAGATCGTATAATTAGAACTATAAGTACATATACAAATTCTTTACAAGATGGTACATCATTACATCGTAACATTATCACTTTCTTGATTACATTGGAACACATACAATATGATATAACCGATACACAAGGCTAGCACATGAGCATAAATAACTGTCCCCTCAATTTGGTACATGATCTAGAATTTGTATCACAAGATCCATTCTTCTCACACATGAACAATAGCAAGGGAAAACCAATGGAGAAAATAGCACAACCACCCGACCATGTGGAACCTTGAGGTCCACCCCCCGTGCTAGGAGATAACATAAGGTTCCACAGCAACAACTAGATAAGAAGATAAAAGACTAACAGGTGCAAGGACTACACAAGACTCAAATACATCACTAGTCAACAAAGATAACACTAGCAACTCAACATTACTTCCAGAGGCAATCACATAAGGAAAGGGGAAAACGCCATTAGGGAATGCTAGGTTGTGATAGGGAGGAGTGTCATCGGATGGCCCTGACATGGGTTACCCTGACAATCTCTTACTAGATGCCAGCCCCCATCTATGGTTACCCTGACAGTCTCTCACTAGACACCAGCCCCATAGGGTGACACATGCAGAACCAATATTCCTTTCATGAGGCCAAGGAAGTTGATCTTACCAACCATGGCCTTCTCCTGTAATCCTTAGTCTGAACTAGTACTACAGGAATGAGTGAAGAATCCCATTATCTTGATTACTGTGAAAGCTCTCCAACCCTCCAAATTTATTATTAAGTTATCACTAGATTAGTAACTTCCAATGGGTTACCCTAGCACCCACTTTGGGCACCTGCCCCACATTGAAAGCCACTCCCCTTCCTGCATCTAGAAGACCCTATCCATCAAGCAAGACATAATGATAGGTATCCATATACCATGCAAGGAATTTACCTTCTTGCATACAAATCTCAACAAAATATATCCAGAGCAAAGCATGGGTCATCTTGCTCCAAAACTCAATCTTTTACATAAACCAACATAGTATTTTATAACAAGCTCAACACAATAATGAACCAGAACATTCAATAGGGACTCTACAACATGGATTCAAGACATATCCACAAGAATAGGTATACTGAACAAGGCATTATCCCTCTTGCACAGTTGTCATAATCACATGAACCATAAACAGAGGGAAGTCAACATCACATAAAACCAATACATATTCAACCATTAGCAAGATTACAAAATCACTAGAGTCATACACACGACTACCCCTCTTGACCTCTAGAATCAACTTTCCCAATGACATAGACACTAGACACCACTGTAACACAATAGTCCCACATTGACATTCAGTCTCAAATGCACAACATCATCTAATAGACCAAATCAAGATCCTTCATCAATAAAATAATTCAATTATCACACAATAAATGCAACATATGATATAATCCATCTTCAAAACAAAACTATATAGGGACAACATCTCATATCCACTGTAAAAGTTAGCATTCAAATACAATCCTTCTTTAACTATGTTTTTCAAACATCCATCTTAAAATGCATTCTATATCTTAGCATATCACTATACTACTACTATAACACCCCTCCACTTATATCATTTAGCATTTTCTATACAACATCCTAATATCATTAAGCATTTTCCTGTATGGACTCTTAATCCATCTATACTACCTTCAATTTAACCAATAACACAAAAACATTAAATTATTCCCCCCTCTGCCCATGTAGTGAAAATAAGTCCTCCATCGTTATTCTAGTCAAGATATAATTAAATACACATAATAATTTTAAATAACCAACTTACTATATCGATACATTTTGAAGTCTTGCCAAATTCAATTTCGACAAGAAAAAGACAAGTTAAAAGAACATGCAATTTATTAAATACAAGATATAAATAGGACTAACATACATAGTCTAATTCATAATCTAATCAACCCAAGATTCTCCTAGTTCTCTCTAACGGATTATATTCTGACTTTACATTTTCTACATATAAAAGAATATAAATTTCTTAATTAAAGTAACACTGGGCCTTTCTATTCCTATAAGTTGACAATTACACAATTCTATATACATCTCTCCCCAAAAATAAATAAAGATTTACTAACATTTCCATAATAATTCTACAAAATTTATTCTCAATCTATTTGTTGACTCTATTAATTTCTTACGCTTTCAATAACTTCACTAACAATATAATCTAATTATAATACACATTCGCATTTAAATAAGTATATCATTTACTAAAAACAAATAGAACTCATCAACACAATTTCAACTCCATCTTATAAAATCATATATTTAATATAGAACTATTCAACAATATTAGGTAATAATAAACATAAATCTAAGGATAATAACAATGATCATATTAACATTAATAAACATGCTAACAATACTATTATTAATAATGAGTAATGTTAATTTACTAAATAAGGCCGATAATTATCATTACCACAAAGGTGCTACAACAAAACAATAACTGAGACATTGATGCACTAATGCCTATCATAACTAAAACTTTTCTTAACATCACAATATGCCCATATGATTAGGGAATGGGGTATTCGGCCCAAAGAAAAATTTCTATTCCAAATCTAATCCTAAAATTAAGTGCCAAGGCCTTTGTAAAGAAGGAAGGAAACTAATTTCATACGGTTTAAATGTGCGTGAAACACAAAATTAGGAATTCTAGTATCTACGCCGATTGAGATCTTATTTAAACTTTTAACAACTTTCTAATTGTGATGAAGTGGTAACTGGCAACCAACTGTTATAAGTTTCATTCTGGGCTCAGAGATAACTGCCAACTTGGGCACAAGAAAGGCGTCGATAAGTGTCTACCGGGATGCTGGAGCGTAGCAATAAGAATTTGTAATCACAGCTTAAATTTATAACCTACGTAATCCATAGGGTGAAAAGTTAGCAAAAGCATTTAGTTAATGTTGATAGTTTAGGTGCCCTGTTCACCATGCATACAAAATGTAGAAGCATACACAAGCTTAAGAATTGTTTAGAAAATTATCTCAAGTATTGAGGTCTTTGGCCTTTAATGGTTGTAGAATAATCACAATAAATAGATTGATGAAAAAGGCTTGAGAATACTTATCTTTTCATAAAATGGAGGCGTGGATACATAATGGATTTACTAATGGTCTTCCCCATGATAATGGGGAACCATGGCGCAAACAAGCAATAAAAAATGAAAACATTCAGGAAGTTAAATGATGGCACAAGAAAGATTCAGAATGAAATATAAGACTACAGAAAGAAGATGGATTGAGAAGGTCTAATGGTGATAAATGAGGCACAAGAACATGTTAATAATATACTACAATAATAAGATAGGAAGAAAAGATTCTAGAAACAATCATTCTTTCTAACACACCTATTGCACTCTGCAATCATGACAAGGTATAGAGGAATCTTAGATTGGGCACTGACCAATTATGAAGGGTTTGATGCACAATGTTGAGCCGCAAAAATAATAAAATATTTTATGGAATCAATTAAATTATTCATACCCAAAAGGCACAAGTAAGAACATTTTCTAATGATATAATGTCTCATAGAGATATCAACTCAAGGAATACTGTGATTGCAGGATATTCATTCTCTCTACGGTTTTTACAAAATCCAAATCTATATATGCAAGTGTGTAAACACTATATGGCACTGATTTTATTTAAGTGACAGCTATTCAGTGGTGGAGAAGAATCCATTGTGATGTCAGGTAAGGCTGTTCTAATTTATAGAAGAGAAAGAAAGAGCACAAATATTTATTAAAAAGATTAGCTGCAGACATTATGGCTGCAGGATAGGAAGAAGCTAGCTTTTCTACCCACAAGTCTACGCACAAAATCGACAATGGTATAAGATATTTTCCATTTCATTTCTACTCACATTTCACTAAGTTGTCCTTGAAGATTATTTTGAAGTGAACGAAGGTATAGAGTGGCAGAGAGCATTGAAAATGCTTTGGTAGATATGTATGCAAAATGTGCGAACTATTGACAGAATGCCACGCAGAAATGTCATCTCAGGAAATACGATGATCGCACGAAATGCATAAAATGGGAATGTTGAATAGGCTTTAGAAACATTCAAGTAAAAGTGATTTGCAGGTGTAAAGCAGCATATAAGACCACCTAATAACTCATATATGAAACATTCAATACTCTAAATTAAGAAGAATAAAAATGAGGATCATACCTAATACATCATCCAAATCACATATGTTTGATAACTGTGTAAGATTATAGTGTCATTCTTTTTGCCTTCGTATCGATCTACTCTTTCCTCACAATTTCCCTTTCCCTTGGGTCTGGTGATTGTGATGCTTGATTCACTAATCAAGGAAGGAAACTCCAGGGGTCATTTCACAAGTGAACCATCACTCAAAACATGATATACAGTGAGATCCAAACAAAGCATTATGTTGCAAACAGAAAAACTCAATGCCCCCCAAAAAATGTAGGAGATGGTAAAACAAAATTTATTGTCAGGGACACTTATTGGACCCCAGAAGAATGCGTTTAGTATTGCTAATATAAGAAGGAGGCCAGAGAGAGAAATTCGAGAGCCCAAGAGAAAGAAAAAGAACTGCCGAAAAGAGAGATCACCACCAATATATCCTCAAACCCATAAAAATAGTAAATATAATAATCAAATGCAATAATTTCCATCCGTTATCGACATCCCACTCACTCAAATAAATTAATTTAGTTCTTCCCACTAACAGAAAGATTCTATCTAATTTTGGATTTACTATCCAAGACAACTCTTCAATGACGTAATTAAAAGATTACGATAAAAATAGAATATCTTGACAACACACACCCATGCACAAAAAATCTTTTTTTTTTTTATTGCCACTCAACACATTATTTAATTATTATTATTATTATTTATTAACTTAACTTCTAAAAAAATATATTTTCCATACACTAAATTTACATAAAGGCATTCATATTTAATTAATTATCAAAAATGCCTTCATAACTAATAGTATTATTTTAATACAACGATTAACCAAATCATCAATCAAATAATCCAACTAAAGAACCCAAATGTCAAACAATACCTAACACAATGCACGATTGAAAGCATGACCCAACGAAAATATAGAATCAAACAACAGAGACTCACAACCACGACCATACAGACAGGACACGGAACTAAAAACTTATCCTCTTCGAGGATGGTGACAAGCTGAGGAAAACCTTACGTTATCTCCATTCAATGATTTTCCGTTGGTCAAGGTATGCTCAGACCTGTTAGTTCAGGTGGAGTTGATGCCTAATACCTATTCACTCAAGCATACCAATTAGAGTACACATAATAGCCGAAGCACTTGGAAAGGAACTCTAATATTCTTATCTCATTCCCATATGTCCTCCATACATTCAGTGGTACGATGCCGCCCTTTCCACCTATACTAACCACATATTACTGCATCACCTGACTATAATAATAACATAACAATATGCATCTTACTTATAGAAGCTCATGTTCCTTCTTCATCTTTAGATTCCTTAGCTAGATTACCTGTGCAACCAAGGTGAAAACGGAGGGGCACTACACATTGTGTGTTTGTGTCTTTGAAAGTTAATTTTGGCATTCACTGTGTGTACTCAAAAAAGTGGATTTTTGTCAAAGGTGGTTCTAAATGCTCTTTTAAACATGTACTCAAAGTATGGAAAAACTCAAATAGTGTATAAATTGTTTGACAAAATGCCTTGACGAAATGTGGTCTCATGGAATGATATGGTTATAGTATATGCAAAAAATGGTAATCTTAAGGAGACTTTAAGCCTTTTCAAAGAAATGCCTCAATGAAATGTAGGCACATGGAATGTTATGCTTATAGGACATGCACAAAATGCGTTCATTGAAAAAGCCTTGGAAGTTTTCAAGCATATGCAATTAGAAGGTGTAAAGCCAAACTTGACAACATTTACCAGCGTCCTCCCAGCGTGTGCCCAAATGGGAGCTTTGGAACAGGGTAAGTAGATACACCAAAATAATAATTGAAAGCTAGTGTTTAACAGACATTGTTGCAAATGCCTTGATAGACATGTATGCAAAATGTGGAAATATACAAAAGGCACATCAAATTTTTAACAAAAGACATCATCTAGGTATAATCTCATGGAATGCACTGATTGCAAGATATGCTATAAATTCTTTAACTGCATGAGTGACTCTTACGGCATCATGCCCACGATGGCATCCACTGTATCCTATTCTAACCTGACATACACCAAAAACCTTAGCCCATAAAATTTCTTAAATTTGTAAGAACCTAGAATCTATTAACCATCTCTTACTATCTCTCCTTTGTTTCATATATGCTATCTACTAGATCATTTCTAACTATATATCTAACAAAACCCCACCCCCTTTTGTTTTGCTTCGATGGGTGTCCATACTATCAATTTGACAAAAGTAAGCAGAATGCTAGTAAAAATTGTGGAGCGTGGCTCTAGTATCATGAAGCTCTAATAGACTTCATTTCCTCAAAGCTTTCTGTGAAATATTCCTCATATCTTGTCTATGCTTCCATATTTTCCTTTCAGCAACCCCCATTTTAACTTAAGTCATGAGGATGTTTGCAATTTGTTCTACTGCTTGCATTTGTTTGAAAGTTTCTAAAGCATTTTCAACAAATCCATTTTGTGTCTTCCTTGTGATCATTGCATACCATGAAATTACAATTCTTTAGGGGCACTTTATCAAACAGTTCACGTTCTTTCACTGGTAGGCTGCAACTTACTCCTTGTTTGGGATTCCCCAAATTGGTGCGCAGGTACGGAGGATACATTTACTTGAAAGTTTCTAAAGCATTATCAATGAATCCATTTATGCATACCCTACAATCATTTGTAGGCATTCCTATCAAATAGTTAGCGCGCTCTATCTATGCTTCCACATTTAAATATGAATCTACTAGAGCATTTCCAACTATAAGATCTAACAAAAACCCTTGTATCCTTAATGTTTAAATGGATGTCCATGCCTTGTTGCAGGTCGTGACTCAGGCAAGTATGGTGTTACATTCACTTCAAAGCTTCTAAAGCCTTTTCAACAAATCCATTCTACGCAAATCCTACAATCATAGCAATTTAAGAAATTATAGAAGGTGGAAAAGCATTGCCCGTACCTATACCAGGAGGTCCTTGGATCAAAACCAAGCGATTGTTTACTCTAGTAAATGTTCTTGCAATAGTTGAAAACCTGCCTCTATCATTCTATACTTGTCATAATGTGCAACCCCACTTGTTCAACTAATAGCGCGTTACGTTATATTCTTTAGGTAGTGAGAGAATGAATAGTTATAATCGGATTACATTACGATGATAGCATAACATGCTTGCTTGAGTGGAGAGGAGAGATTAGTTTTTACATGTAAGAAATAAATGGGAAAATAGAATATTATACACACTTTTCATTGTTCTACCCATCATAAATAGTTGTCAAGAATAATATTCCAAGTGTCAATGCTTTTCTAAACATGCATAAATAAAATAAAATAAAGATTTTTCTCAGATGGACTACCAAATGAGAAGGACTACCAATTTTTTGGTAGTTACAAGATGTGTGCACATATAGAATGGCCTATCATCCAAATTAAGGTTTTAAAAGCATTAAACTGGATAGATACTTCAATTTTAAAAAACTACATCAACCCTCAATAAGACAGGCTTAATATTGAATAATATCCTAATGATACGTTTATATAATTATGTAAAAGATCTATGACATTTATGAAACATTAAAGAATCAAAATATAAGGAAAAATAGTCATATAAATAGTATTATTCTCAATAATTGAGGGTACATTAAATCCTCCTCTTTCTCATAGAAGTGGAAGGAAAAAATGTATCTATATAAATAGTATCATTATCAATTATCAATAATCAAGGGTGCATTTTCCTCTTTCTCTTCCTCATAGAAGTGGTTGCATTTATACTTCCCTTTAAACCAAGTTTAATTACACTTCAATAATTGTTATTGTTTAGATATTACAACCACTTATTGCAATAGTCAGGTGCACTCAATATCAACGCCATGCATGGAGCACAACAATGGGAAGTCCTTTGAATGATATGACTTGAAACATAGGAAAACCTCCAAGATTAGAAGGGGCAAATCATTGTAAGATATGTACTAAGATCTCAATAACAATTTGCAAATAAAAGTGGAAAAGAGAAATGTATGTTATAAACAAATCCTAATCTATAGTGGCAATGCGCTATGAAAATGACAAGCTCTGCATACCATAGTAAAATTTACCACATATGATATTGTAGTCAATGGAAAGGTAGATACCTTTGCAATAATGAGAGGTAAGGAATCAAAGTTTCCCAATCATCAATATACACAATGCGACAGACTAATCATAAGAGATCAGTGAATCCTAAAAACACAAACCAAGGCTACCTAAATATAAATAGAGAACAAAAGGAAGGAGGAATTATAGGAAAAATAAATGAACACAAAGAACAAAAGTACATTTCAATCACTAGAATGAGCACACCTAACAATGATGCAAAAGGCAAAGGAAGATTACACATTTGTGTTATGATTAGAGTTTCAAAAGCAAGAAAAATTTGATGGCCCTTAGACTTGAATCTACATACCAACATGGCTTCACTATAAAATTCCATTTCCCTTTAAATAATATGAGCTTGGGCGATCACACAATAGTCTGTCCCACTTGTGGGACATTCTAATTATTTCCTAAAATCATGTATTTTTTAGAAAAAATAATGACTTAGGCAAGAGGGGTTGCATCTAAGGGGCTTTAAATGAAGGGGGTTAGATCAAAACTCATCAGATAGACCTCCACTAGGATTGAATCAAATCCATGATAATTTTTCCTTGCACCTCTCAAAATGTTAACAAAAAAATAATTTTGCTTCACTTTATGGGAGATCAAATGAAATCATAAATGGAAATGGAATTTTGTAAGTATGTAACCCTTAGTGTTATTCTAAAAGTTATAATATGTATTATGTTTTCTAATTATGACAAGCATCTAATGTCATGACCACATGAAATAAAAACTGAATAAAAAACTATTTAGATTTGACATTTATATTTTAAATATAAAGACATCAAAATTATATTAATATAAAACTATTAAAAAGTAGCATATAAGTATATAATATTTATTGTGGGAGGCTGGGAGGGAGCCTTGCCACCTCATCTTATGAGGTGGCAAGGTCGAGGCAGCGTGCGAGTGCAAGTCCTTTACCTTGCTTTCCAATGATCATGTGAGGAATGGAACTATCCAGAAGCCATGTGTTTCGAGGTGTTTCGAGAAGTTTTGGAGGGATGGAAATTATTATAAGGTGATGAGTCGATAGTTGCAGGAAAACACTTGATCTTGTCTCAATGATATATCGTTTTACCGTTGTCTTCTCTATCGAAGCAATTCGGTGCAGCAATATGGAAACTCTAGTAAGGTTAGTGAGTAGTAAGCGCTAGATGGCCTTTCTTGGCCATGCTTTTGATCTCTGGTTGCAGAGGATGTTACGTAGATCAGATGAGTTGATGGTAGGAGCTATGAGGATGATTGTGGGGAAACACTTTTTGCAGAATGGCAAACAGTACAAGGTAGACACCAATATCTCATCAAGGGTCCTGGCCATGCTTTTGGAGATGGAAACTCCCAAGGAAGTAGCAGAAGCCATCATAAGAGGCATTTTTTATGTAGAGCATTTGGGGGATTTGGATACCATCCTGCAAGCGGCCAGTCTGGGAGTCGGAGTCCTGCGACCCAAGGACATGGCCCTTCTTGAAGACCGAGATACAGTGATAAAACTATATCCTTTCATCCTGGATTTAAAGGGTTTCAAATTGTTGGTGGCAAAGGACATTGCTCAGACCACTGTCGAATTCATCAAGAAGGTGTTGGGCATTCTGCCAGTGGAGGGATTTGACTGGGTGGTGGATTTCAACTTGCAACTGCTGGACTTCGATAAAGTGGAGGAGGATTAATCTTGGTTCTACTAATCTTTTGTCTTCTGCTTTTTTTCTCTCAGTTTATGGCTCCTTTTTGTTAATGGAAGCCTGTAGTATATGTAGATAACTGACAGTCAAGGCTTGACCCTATGTGGTCTATAGTTTTTTCTGACCATCTGAGGTCATTTTGGTAGTTTCAGGGAGATAGTAAGTCCATTGTCAATAGCAGGTTAAGCAGTAGTTATCTTCGGAAGAGCCATATCTTGGCACTGAACTATGTAAATCCTTTTTCTAGATCAATATATGTTCGGTGAATATTTTGTCTTCAACTAACTGAAGGCAAAATGGTTATATCGACCACAGTGTAATGAGATAAATCTCTCCTCTCAGCAAGGGGAGGTTCCCTATCAACTATCACAAACTAATTTAAACTAAATACTAATTCAAGGGTGAGACCATATCATCCATTTCTTTTTTTTTAGAAATGATGTTTACAAAATAAAAGAGCACTTTCTTGATATAAATTGAATAACCAAGAAACCCACGAGAGCACAAAGTCTATCAATGCTTCTTTTGCTGATTTATAAATTAGAATCCAGTAGAATAAGGTGTAGCCCAAAGTCTTCACCGAAAACTATGACATAATAAATGATCACAAAAGATAATAGTAGTTCAAAGCCTTTCCAATATCTTTTACTTTAAAACACTAAATCACAAACTAAAGATAATTGTTGTAGCACAAAGTCCCCATAATCAGCTTTAGAACATCTCCCAGATTATTCTCACTCACACTACTATTAGATCAAACAGATAAGATGGTATTAGGAAAAGGGCATAAGAACAATCTCCAATACACCACAAGTTATTTCAACACAAAGTTTGAACGATCACTTGCTTTCTTATTCACTTGATAAAATTTGATTTACAATTTGAACATAAAGTCTCAAAATGCTCTTCAATTTGGCAGAGTTTTGCTTCAATAACCAAAATATGATATTTACAATAGAGGCCCTCTTTATTTATAGGGAGGAGCCTAGAGAAAAAATAGGAAATTTACAACTACTTTGACTTATTCAACAAAGGAGTCCTTTTTGACTTGGGACTTCCTATGTTTTTACATGTAATTGCATATGAAAAAAGTACATGTAAATATGTCCAAAATTGTTTCAAAAGTACATCGGAAAAATGGAAAATAAACTAAGGGAAAAATTGCTTCAACTTGTATTGCCATCTTTCTTCATGTGACCATCATACATAGTGAAAGATTCTTGCATCCCAATACTGTCTGGACTAAACGTGTTCCTGAAAATCATTTTGGCTCTAACTATGGCATCTCTTACTATGGATTTTGCATGACTAGTTAACTTGGTTTTCAGATTATCCAAAGTTAATTGATTGTCTAGAATATTGTCCACGAAGGCCATTGAAAATGTTTTATCTTCAAACTATTTTTGGAACATATCTTCAAATTCCTGAACCATTTCTTCTGTAGAGAGAAATTGGTTATCTTGTGATACGAGCTTGCAAGGTAGCTCCTCCAATTTATGCAAAAGACTAACATCACTCTATTCACTAAGTTTCCTTACAGCTTCCAGGTCATTGATCAAATCTTTCAGCACACAGCTCCTATATGTT
Organism: Cunninghamia lanceolata; assembly: GCA_027924645.1. NCBI lineage: Eukaryota > Viridiplantae > Streptophyta > Pinopsida > Cupressales > Cupressaceae > Cunninghamia > Cunninghamia lanceolata. Next base: position 10,139,836 of record BSBN01001226.1, read on the forward strand.
AATGCCTCTTTGGTCTCTGTATAAGAATCCCTATTAGGAATGGCACCAATTGATATTAGAGTGCTTATTTTTAGTTTTCTCATCTCCACCCATTTATCATGATTCTTTTCTATGCGCTCAATATCTTGAGAAATAACATCAATGAGATCATCAAGTTCTACTCTTATTTTCTCCATTTTATCTGTCTTCTCAGATAGCTTTGTAAGCAGAGAGATTCCTTGGGTGCGCATCCTTTCCAGATATTCTTCAAGTACTCTTCCCTTGAGGTGAGTCTTTTCCATTTTCTAGATAATAGGGTCCTCTATAGAAACGGCCTCGGGAGTTACTGCTTCTGAATTTAAAGTGATTTACCTTACCACTACAGTCAATTGTTCAACCATTTCTTTGTAGTGATCTTTCATTTCTTTCTCCTTGTCAAATTTATGAATCAGGATGTCTATTGCTGACTGCATATAATTCTTGACACCTTCATGAGTTATCTTGCCTAATTCAACTTTAGAGATAGAGTAATCATTCATATCAAAATTTTCCATGGTTGCATCCTATGGAGGTTTTGGAATCTCCAGAAATTTATGTCCCTTGTCGTCAAGCATTCTTGAAAGAATCTTTGGCTTCTTCAAGGTCTTGGCTTTTACAGGCACCAGCTTACTGAAATCAAAGTCATCTGGGGAGATGGCTTGTTTCTTCCTTTTCAGTGTATAAGCTGACAACTATGGTGGAAGCACAGAAGTACTCACATTAGGGTCTGTCCCCATTGTTGGTGTCACCGGAATTGCACTTGCACTGGTAGTGGAAACAATAGGTGAAGTGTTAGTAAAAACTACACCTGATACATTTACATTAGATACCTGTTCAATATTCATTACAAAGTGATAAAAAATAGAAGCATCCCCAATATCAAAAGATGGGGAAGACAAACTAGGAATAGACCCTGAGGAATGAAGAACATCTTCAAAAGTGTTTTGAGGATTGTCAAAAATTATTTTGGAAGGGGAGGGAGATTCAGAAGAGGGAATATCAATAGGGGAAATAGACAAAGGAACTGCAACAGGTGTGTTAGGCAAGGGAGAAGAGTCTCCTGTTTCTTGTTGTAGATTCTCTTGCGGGGACAAAGCTTCCTCCTCTTGTTGATCTGTAGGCCTATCTTCAACCTCCATTTCTTCAGTGGCTGGCTCCTCAGTGTTCTGTTTCTCAACTTCCATATCTTCTATTTCAGACTCTTTCTCCATAGTCTTGGATTTCTTCGTCACAAACTTGATTCTAGGCTTATGTGTTTTGGAAGAAGATGGAACATCACTTTTGTTCCTCATCTGGTTCTCCACCTTTTTACCTGTTTTCTCTTGGACCTCAGTCTCTGATCCTATAAGGAATTCTTTCAAAGTAATTCCTTTATCTACTAGCCAATTATTGGTGTTTGCCAATATAGGCTCAAATCTTTTCCTCAAAGAGGTCAACTCTTTTTGAGACCATTGGATTGGAGGGAGGGGAGTGTTAGCAATCTATTCAGTGTTATATCTGTCATCGACCAATTCTCCATCATCTAATAGATCCTCAAGAATATCAGCAAGTCCTAGATATTCAATCTACTCAAGAGATAACTTGTTGTAATCCAACTTCCTGACATCTTCTTTTGTTCTCAAATCTACCCAAACATCTTGAACCATAGGTTCATGGAATTGGGTTTTCCTCTTGATTTTTTCTTTCACGCCCCTGTAGTCAAACTTTGGTCTTCTCTTGAATTGCTTCATGGTTACAAGTTGCATTTCAATCTCCATGGCCCTAGCCTTTGCAACAGTTAATACTAAATACCTACCAATTTCAGCTAGGAACCTGAAACCAAGCTTCTTGAGCTCCATTTGTTTATTATGCACGACAATCATTTGTCTGCATAACTCCATTAAGACAAGTTTGTCTAAGGGGAACCTTGGCAACATATAGGGATGACCTTAGAAAAACCCGACCCTCAAATATGAGAAAGAAGGAAACTGTAAGAACATACATCCAAAATCATTTACCACTATCCAAGCCTCATCTGATACTCTTTTTTGTTCTAGTTGGGGGTCAAAAAGACACAAGAATAATGTAAAGAAAGCATCATTTACTCTCCTGAAATGATGAATAGAACCCTTCAATGTTAGTTGAGAGTTGTATTGATACACATGGATTACCCTCCTATCTCCTTCTGATGTTAGACCTGGAAAGATTCTCATAGAGGTCGCTATATACACTAGGTAAGAAGTCATGTAGAATTTGAAAGTAGTAGATACCTTTGTCAATTGCTCATGCAGAGCATCACTAATTTGTTCACCTAAGAAGATAGCTTGTTTGCCTTGGAGTATTACCTTGATGAAAGGATACATCCATTCATGAAATAGTGAAGAAGAAGCCAATCCTCTTATCCTGCTGAGAAGAGTAATCAGATCACCAACCTCTTCTATAAATTCACTTCTAGGAAAACTCTGTGGCCACCTAGACAAGTTTGACCATGGAGCTTTAAGCCATTTAGTATTGATTACCTTCTTTGCCTTCTCAAGATTTTTGTCATACTCTTTTTGTGCTTCAGCAAAATCAAGCTTTATCACTTCTGTAGCAGGAGGGCACATAAACACCTTATCAATGAATTCAAGATCTAGTCTGATTATCACATTGCCACTTGCATCCATCACAGCCCTACTATCTCTGTTATAAAACTGAGCACACTAAAGGACAAATTCTGTGTTGTGGGCTGCCACTGAGAATGATGATACCAAACGAATGTTACTGTCAATTATCTTCTTCATTGCAAAGATGGGATTATTTGAATTGGTTCTCTCCACAAATTCAGCCATGTCCACATGGCCAATCTCTGTATCTCTAATGTTATCGACATTAGAAGTAACTGAGGTGATTGGAAAAACACCTTGATATTTGTACTTCATCACTTTCAACTTCTTCAGAGACAACTCAGTCATTTGAACGAGCTATCACCAGAAGGATGTCGATGAAGATAGAAGATCCACAGAAGAAACTGCAACAAAAAAAGTCATGATCATGCAATTAGGGGAAATACTAGTAATCTGGGAAAATTGCATGTCGACGATCACGACTATGGAGATGCGCTTGAAAGGACTAGAGTACGAGCAGGCCTAAAAATAGAGGAAAGCGGGCTCAGAAAAACAAAATTGAAAATATCCAAGATTTAGGAAAATTTGAGAGAATGTTTGCATGGGTAGCAAAATTTACCGCCCTTGCATATGAGGGATCTTTCACAAGTGTCAAAGTGGTTAAATTCACCGCTATTGCATATTACAGGAAGATATGAAGTGTCATGTATCAGTGGCAAAAAAATGCCGATATTGCATGTGATGGGAGTTTCAAGGTTTTCATGTAGGGGTAGCGAATTTTGCCACCCATACACTTGCATTTTGATGCATCTTCAAATACAAAAGCGGCGAAATCTGTCAACCTCGTATTTGTCTACAAGTTCATGGAAAGGTCTTAAGTGGCAATTATCACTGACGTTGCAGACGTTTCAAACATGGGTTTGGTAGGGTCAGGACAAACCACCGAAGATGTGTTGATAACTGAGAGGGGGGGGGGGTGAATCAGTTATCCTAATTATTTCCCTTATTGAACTTTCCTCTTAATTGAAGCAGCATAAAATCAAACACAAAACATTAACCATGAAATAAGAAACACATGACACAGTATTTTTGACGTGGAAACCCTGTTAAGGGAGAAAACCACGGGGTGATTAACCCAAGAATTATTCTCTGTTAGAAGAATAGGAAATTACAAAAATGGCACTTGCCAATTAGGGCTCACTGCCCGAGCACACTGCTCACAAGAGGCTCACTGCCTACAAGAAGACACACTGTCTTACAAAGTGATAAGAATCACAGTCTTGAACTGATTGGAAGCATCTGCATATGCTGGAGTTCAGTTCCGGTTAGGTTCAGTATACTGATCTGCTGCACTTCATCTTTCCTCTGTTCTTTAGTCTGCTATCCTTTCACATACCGGATCCTTCTTGCTACTTCTGCTCTACTCTGGACTTGTTCGCATATCCTTTTCACACAACACTCTCTTTACAACTAAATCCATCCTCTATATATATCCGCACAAGTAATTTCATCACCTTTCTAGTCGGCATCCGGAACAGTCTAGTTTCTTACAAACTTAGTTCTGTCGACTGAATCCTTGCTCACCAAGCAATGCGGATCAAGTATATACTTGTAGATATCATCAATTATGTCGGCCAAACATGATTCATGCCTCCGCAACCTTTATCATCATCTGTAACACATCCGGAAAGTAGTTTGATACTCAGTCAGTCAGTTCTTCCTCTGTTTTCACTGTCTCTCAGGAATCCGGTACTCAACTATTCATATCTTTTTTCTTGTCCATCTCCGGAGGCTAAATCCTTGGAATATACTATTCAAGATAGTCCTCTTGACTTCCCCAGATCCGCACTGTGCCAAGACACTTCCTCTGAGAGATCCGGACCAATCTGTCGAACCTTGCCACATGCTCTGTTCTTGTTCACCGGACCACAACAATCTTCAATCTGACTTCCGGTAGAGATATATCATGACTTGCGGATATGTGGAATAACCTTTGTTGCCATCAATGACAACAACCATGAGTCCATATAGTGTCTCTTGCCAACAATCTCCCCCTTTGGCATTGATGGCAACACTTAGTGAAAAATGACTAAGTGTTTACACTATGCTCCCCCTTTGCTGATGCTCTGTCTTTATATACAATTTCCGGAACTCCCCCTGAGTTGGATTCCTCATTTTTCACTGCTCCTCACTCCCCCTTTGACATCAATGGCAAAGGGTAGGGTCCGCACACCAAAATTTTCAAAAATTTTCTATATATAGCCGCATATTTACATACTCACATATACTGCAGAATGTCTGCAAAGGATGTCTGCAGTTGAACCATTTCAGTAGCCCAACTTAGCTTCATTCTGTCCAAGATTGAAATGTGACCACTCAACAAAAATGCAAAAGCTTCTGCCCGCCTGAGATCTGTCGGATCTTTTGTATGGGCGGTGGTCTGGGCATCACTGATGGCCTCATGCATAGTTTCCAACTTAGGGACTATAATCCTTCTAAGTTCTCCCATCCGGTTGGTAATGTTCTTCCTCTCCTTCTCAAGATTCTTTATTTCATTCAAGACTGCAATAGTCTGACATTCTTGATTTATTATAGAGGAAGAGAGAGGATCAAAACTTTGAGATAAGCTTTGAAGCTTGTCCTGTTCCTCTTTTATTTTCTTGTCAATTGCAGCTGTTGCCTTTGACCAAGATATACAAAATTTGTAGATGTCACCGCCATCCTTAAGAGCATTTTCTAAGCTCTTTATTCCAATGCTTACAATCTTCCTATCCTTAGAGATTAATTCTAATATTTCAGAAAATCTCTTATCCAAAAATTCCTTCCGGACCTTTTCTTCAGCTGATTTTTCTAGAGAATTAAAATGTGTATCAATACTGCTGACTAAGGTTTTTAGATTACCGGAAGTGGAGGCTGTCGGATCTATCTGGATTGATGGCATGATCTTTACAAGTACTCCGGAAGCAGCCTCTATCAACTCACAGTCTTCCATATGAGACTTCAGGAGCTTTTCATTTGCCTTGGCATTTGCAAATGAAGCTATCTTCATTGTTTGTACCGGAGAGAGAGAGTCAAAATCAAATGGACCTTTTAGAAGCTCCGGTTCATCAATCTCTAGAGTTTCTTTGCTCAAAAATTGTTGAACAGTTTGTGCAGTGTCTCTTGCCGGAGACAGATGTTTCTTTTCTTCTGCAGTCTTAGAACTGTCAACCTCTTTGTCTGTCACCACTGCTTCCTTCTCCTGCAATTGCTCTTCTTCTTTGGATCCGGAGACTGTAGGGGAAACCGGAGGAGAGATGCTTGCTTGTTCATGGGCCACTTCTTCTGGAGCAGAGGGTCCCAAGTCCTCACTTGTCTGTTCATGGCTCACTTCTTCCGGAACAGAAGATTCCAAATCAGCAGCTGTTTCTGCACCTAAGTCCTCTACAACAGGAAGATTGAACCTTTTGAAGGCCTTCCGGAGGATCTCTTCTGTCTCTTGTGCCACTTTGTCAGTCTCACCAAGCATGAGCTGATTCATCCTGGCTTTACTTCTGAACTCATCTCTGCAGTCCTTGAAGATCATGTTCATTGTCTTGGGATCAATTCGAGGATATAGCTGAATAGCTATCTGCTCCCGGATCTCAAGATCTTTGGCATGAGCATTATTCTTTCTTACTTCCATTTCCTTCTCTAGGCTTTTAGGAATGAGAGATATGATCTCAATGAAAGCCTTATTGTATGTGTTCAGATATTTAACTGTGGCTTCCTGCAGAGTCTTTTGGTCTGCCTCACTGAAGTCATCATAGGATTCAGTCATTGGTTGAAGGTTTCCATCCACCGTGACCGACTTGATTATGCTCTCTAGTGACAGAGTGGGCTTTTCAACAGTTACCTCTGCCATTTCCTCCTTGTCTTGGCCTGTGGAGGGCTTACCGGATCCTTTCTTTTTCTGTTTCTTTACTTCTCTTACTCCTTCATCTGATTCTGTCTCCTCTTCATCCTTTTGGCTTTCATAAGCCCTTGATGCTTTTGTCTTGGATCTTTTACCGGATGCCTGGACTTCCGGTTTTGAGCTTTTGGTTGTGGAAGGTGCAGATCTCTTTGATGATCTGGTCCGGGTGGGGGTTTCAACCGGAGCACTTTCTTTGCTTTTCTCTTCTTCCTCAGCCTTTCTCCTCTTTTCCCGGCTGGCATCAAGTGCCTCCTTTGAGATGCCTAGGCCTTGAGCAATGTGCTCTACTTCTTTTCTCACTTTTCTTTTAATCTCAGGTTCCCTGAGTTCTACATGTAATTTCACGCTCAGCTCCTCAAAGGTTCCAAACCTTTCTGCCTTAGGATCTTTGGGCTGACTTAGCATGTGTTGAACATGCAGCTCTACTATCTGTTCATCAACTTCATACCCCATGGGCATGATCCAGACAGTCCTTGGCTCCACTGCCTCCATTAGGCACTGATCAGTGTCAACCATAAAACATACTGAGTCCTTGTATTTCTCAATGAGTGACTGGGGAATTCTCTCTCTTGCTTGCATCATGCTCTGAAAGTTTTTGAAGTATCCCCATAGAGCTGTATTTCTCGCTTTTGCATCCCCAAGTCCATGCAAATAGTCTCTTATCTGGACTGCAACAGGTTTGTCATTCTGCCATACCCATCCACTTGTTCCGGGTAGCTCATTCATGAAGTAAAAGAATAGACATACAATGAGAGTACTATACTTAAAGGAGTTCTTCTTGTCTTTCTTGATTTTCTGTACATTTTCCATCAATTGGCTTAGTAGTAGTTCACAAAGATCATAATCTGCATTCTTTCTTAGCATTTCATATGCTCTGTATATTGCAGTTCCGGATACAGAATTCTCCCTGCTGGAGTGATAGATCTTGTATCCTATTATCATTGATGCATATTTGATATCCGGATCCGAAATATCTTCAATGGTCATTGCCCTCTTATCATATTTTGATCCGGTGGCCTCAGTTACAACGTTGTTCTTGACAGATTTGAGGATAGGTACCCCCCCGGAAGAGTATAGACCAGTTACTGCTCTAATTGCTTCTTTTGTGATCTTACAGGGTCTATCTAGCCAAAGGAAGTTGTCATGCATCCTGCTCAGTACATACCGGACCCATTCATCTTCTTCAAAGCTAGGGAAATGAATGAATTGCTCAAACTGTTTCTTCTGGATACCCTTATACTCTGGTTTGAGCTCAAAAGCATTATCTATCAGTTGCTTGTGATAGAGGTCTCTTAATTTGAATTCCCCAAATTCCTCAATGTTTGCGTGTATGTAAACCCTAATATCTTCAGTATGTAAGACTCCGTGGGGAACACTAGAGAAGGCTCCTAGTGGATCTACCTCCAATGATTTGTAGGGATGTTTCTTGAATGAGGGGCGAGGTCTATCAGAGATCTTAACTATGTTTGGAGTAGCCATTCTTCAAAGATTTGCAGTGAGGCAATGAAAAACGAAGAATACCTTATGCGCCTTCGGTTTGCACGGAGTGGTTGGATTGATTTCTTTATGCAATAGCTTCGGCAGGAGATCCTTGGTGTGCTTGATGAACCTTGTTGCAGAGCTCCACTATTCGCTTCTTCTCAAGTGTAGAATGAGCAGATAACTTTTGAGAAATCCCTTATATTGCTCCGCAAACCCTAATATCTGTCTGCAATAAATGCTTCACCTGCATTATTCCGGTTTACCATGTCTGGATAGCTTGGAGTATCCCGGATTAGTCCTGATCACTGAATATCATCCGGATCTTTAAATCATGAATAAATCTAGGTAACATATTACAAGAACATCCCAAACACTCTGTCCAATCCGCAAGACAAGATCGTGCACTTCCGGATCTCTCCGGACCTTTTTGTAATCCTTTATCATACCGGAGCACCTCCCTGAACAGGTCTAACTTAGTCGAACACAGCTTCTTCATAACTCCATGCGGACCTCTGAAAACTTGACTGAAGCATCTCAGGACTTATATCTACAAACCCTTTAATCCGCATCTTGTGCCACATCCGGCACAACTTGTTTGGCTGGGGGAACAGAATCTTCTTTGAGTCTCCCCCTGAGCCTGAGCTCACTTTTTAATTTCCGGAAGAAATATCAGCACCAGAATCTGGTGCGGATCCAACCTCTACATTCTCTGAGCTTTTCTTCACCCAAATCTTGCTCATCTGATTCCTAACTTCATCCGCATTCATCTTTTGTTTACCCTTGTCTTGATTCTGATTATACACCGGACCTCTTTTGTCCTGATTCTTGTTTCTGCAGACTTTAGCATTATGACCGGACCTATTGCAGATTTGGCAAATAACATTTCTTTGCATATTTAACTGATATCCCCTTGATCTGCATTGATTAGCCATATGACCTATTCTATTGCATGTAAAGCATCTACCTTTGAATGATTTGTTTACTTGCATAATTCTGCATTCATGGGATTTGTGTCCATACCTTTTGCAGTTGAAGCACTGTCCGGAGAAGGATGAATTAATCTGATCCATTCTCATTCTGCACTGATTAGCTTTGTGACCAAAGTGGTTGCAGCTGTGGCAGTATCCATTGAAGGATGGATATCTTTGAGCATTTGGCTGTCTTACCGGAGGTCTTCTAGGCCTGCTCCTTGGATTTTCTGATCCAAGATTCTTCTGACCAGATCCGGAGCTTTCTCCTTTCTCATATCCCAAGCCATACTTGTCATCTGTCCTCTTTTGACTTCCAAGAAGAACTTCAAGTTGAGCAGAACTTATCTTGAATTTTTCTTTATATTCATTTGCTGTTTGAAGGTCTCTTTTGAGAGAGGCAATTTGATCCTCAAGTTTTCCTTCATTATCTTTGGAATCTTCAAGATCAGATTCAAGGTGTCTGATAATCCTGTCCATCTGGTGGCATTCTTCTAATTTTTCTTTAAGAGATTGTCTTAGATTGTCTTCAGCCTTTCTTTTTTCTTCAATCTCTTGAGTAAACTTTATAGTTCCTGATTCCATTTCATGTCTTAACATAATGACTTCTTTTGATAACTTTTCACATAACTTGGTTTGCTCAGTCAATTCCTCACTTGTATTGCTTTCTTCACTTTGTCTTGCCAACTGTTGAAGCAGCTCCTTTCTCTTTTTCATAGAGAGACTTAATTTGTCTTTTAATTCTCTCATGAATTCATCAGCTTGTTTGAGTCTTTCCTTTAATTCACTGACTTCAGAATTTGACTGTTCAAGATCCTCAAGGGCAGTCTTGAGTTGCTCCCTTAAACCATATGCATCCATTTGAAATCCCAGATCTTCCTCAAGCTGTTAGGCTCTATTAGGAGGAACTTAGCTCTGATACCAATTGTTGATAACTGAGAGGGGGGGGGGTGAATCAGTTATCCTAATTATTTCCCTTATTGAACTTTCCTCTTAATTGAAGCAGCATAAAATCAAACACAAAACATTAACCATGAAATAAGAAACACATGACACAGTATTTTTGACGTGGAAACCCTGTTAAGGGAGAAAACCACGGGGTGATTAACCCAAGAATTATTCTCTGTTAGAAGAATAGGAAATTACAAAAATGGCACTTGCCAATTAGGGCTCACTGCCCGAGCACACTGCTCACAAGAGGCTCACTGCCTACAAGAAGACACACTGTCTTACAAAGTGATAAGAATCACAGTCTTGAACTGATTGGAAGCATCTGCATATGCTGGAGTTCAGTTCCGGTTAGGTTCAGTATACTGATCTGCTGCACTTCATCTTTCCTCTGTTCTTTAGTCTGCTATCCTTTCACATACCGGATCCTTCTTGCTACTTCTGCTCTACTCTGGACTTGTTCGCATATCCTTTTCACACAACACTCTCTTTACAACTAAATCCATCCTCTATATATATCCGCACAAGTAATTTCATCACCTTTCTAGTCGGCATCCGGAACAGTCTAGTTTCTTACAAACTTAGTTCTGTCGGCTGAATCCTTGCTCACCAAGCAATGCGGATCAAGTATATACTTGTAGATATCATCAATTATGTCGGCCAAACATGATTCATGCCTCCGCAACCTTTATCATCATCTGTAACACATCCGGAAAGTAGTTTGATACTCAGTCAGTCAGTTCTTCCTCTGTTTTCACTGTCTCTCAGGAATCCGGTACTCAACTATTCATATCTTTTTTCTTGTCCATCTCCGGAGGCTAAATCCTTGGAATATACTATTCAAGATAGTCCTCTTGACTTCCCCAGATCCGCACTGTGCCAAGACACTTCCTCTGAGAGATCCGGACCAATCTGTCGAACCTTGCCACATGCTCTGTTCTTGTTCACCGGACCACAACAATCTTCAATCTGACTTCCGGTAGAGATATATCATGACTTGCGGATATGTGGAATGACCTTTGTTGCCATCAATGACAACAACCATGAGTCCATATAGTGTCTCTTGCCAACAAGATGCATATCACCTTAAGACCTAGGGCATAAGTATTGATCGGCAATTTTCACTAGTTGGACATTCAAACAGGAAAACCTTACAATTCATTTCAAGGATGTCGACAATGCATATTAAAGAACAAGAATTCAATACAAAAGATCGAGCCAAAAATGACAATACAAAACAGAAATGCAACATTTTTCAAAGGTATTTTCAAAAACAAACGATGAATTCAAAACAACAAAGTTACCAATCAATCATGTAAACGAAACCCTAGAAGTTGAAAGCAGTTAAACGACTTACCTGTCGAGTTTGAAACCCTAAGCATGACGGTGATGAATTTGAAATCTATTTGAATCCAAGGTCACCATAGTCGAGCTATTTGAGGAGGGTTCAAGAATCAACTAGGAAGCTTTAAAAAAAAGAAATGACAAGAAAAAATAATGAGATTACATTTAAAAGGTTCAAAAGGACATGATCTTAATGCCAACATGAGTGGCAATTAATGCCACTGGAGTTCGTGATTTTGAAGATCGACCTCACTCGGGCGGTGAAACTCGCTGATTGAACATGTGTTAACGGAAATGCAACGGCAGTAGAAAACGCCAACTTTACATTTGCTTCTTGGCGAGGAACATGTAACTGCGGCAAAAAGTGCCGCTCGAGCATGTGGAAAATGAAAAACTATGTAAAAGCAGGAGAAATTGCCAACACTACATACACAGGCAAACAAAAAGATATGCAAAGTCAGTGATTTTTACCGACATTGCACATATAGCTCAAAATTTTACTAACACCCCAAGATGATCAAAAATGATATTTTGGTTAGTTTACAACCTAATCGATTTGCACAAACTTCAAGGAATCAATTCGAGGGAATGTTGTAAACTAGTTTAGGATGCCATACGACTTCGTACGGGACCAAGAGAATCTTGTCTTGATTTGTGAACTTAGAGTGTAGATTATGAAATGGACAAGTTTCGTAGGGGTTATCTACAAAAAAGAGCGTAGCTGATTTTGAGAACAACAGCTAGCTCTAACTGGCAAACTTCCATCGATTGAACCTTGAAATGATCGAAGGGAGAAGAATCCAGTCTCAAGTGCCTTCATCCATGCCATTGGGCTATAGAGTCAAGCTACTAAAAATAAAAAGACACAAAAGACTAAACAAAAGCACAAAAATAAAAACACAAAACCATACAAATGTATAAATGAACTTATCTAATACTTCAAGGATTGAAGTGTTTCAGATGTTGCCCACTGTGAGGTAGGAAGAATGGTGTCCCATCCAGATATTCCAACAAGAAGCTATTCTCACCACAAAATTGATGAATGGTGAACGGACCTCTCGACAAGGAATCAAACTTTCCATGCATTCCCTTTGGTTCTCTCCTCTTGTCCCACAACAAGACTTGATCTCCAATCTGAAACTCATGAGTTCTTGCTTTTTTGTTAAAGAGTTTCTTTACCTAACTTTAATGTTCAGCAATACGATCTACCACCATCGCTTGCTTCTCCTCAAGTTCAGTTAGGTACATGATCCTTTTATCCATAGAACTATCATAAGTTGTATCTTCCACTGCCTTTGCCAACTTCAGTGCTGGCAACTCCAAGGTAATTGGTATCTCCGCATTCAAACCATACAAAAGCTAAAATGGCGACATACCTATTTCCCTTTTAGGGGTAATCCTATCTACCCATAAAGCATCAAACAATGCTTTATGCCAAGTTCTCTAATTCTCTTCCACCAGTTTCCTGATAATAGTAACCAGATTTTTATTACTTGATTCTGCCTAACCATTCCCTTGTGAATAATAGTTTGAAGAGTGGGAAAGAATGATCCCATGCCCATAGCAAAAGTCAGTAATCTCGTGGGAAGAGAAACAAGTAGCATTGTCTGCTACAATCTTGTTTGGGACTCCAAACTAGGAAATAATGTTTTCCTTAAGGAAATTACATACCACTTCATAAGTAGCATGCTTAACTGGGATGGCTTCCACCCACTTGGTAAAATAATATGTTGCAGTGAGAACATAGTTGTGTCCCACACTTAATGGTGGATTCACAGCGCCAATGAAGTCGATGCCCCATTGCTGAAAAGGTTCTTCAATCACCACTAGCTTGAGAGGTAATGCGGCCAACTTAGGTTTCCCCACAAAGTGTTGACACAACTCACACCTACGCACCCAATTGTATGCATCTTGAAATAGTGTGGGCCAATAGTATCTGGCTCGTAGAATCTTGTGAGTCGTCATAGGTGTAGAAAAATGTCCTACACAAGCCAAATTGTGGAATGACTCTAGAAGTCTACTTTGTTGCGCTTTATCCACGCAACGGAGAAATACTCCATCAAGGCTTCTTTTGTACAAACCATTGTCCCATAGGACATAGTTAGCAGCCTTCAACTTAACAGTTCTTTTCTCCATATAAGATAGATGGGTAGGACACTCACCATAGGTAAGAAAATGAGTGATATTTGAATACCACTCATCAGTAGTAGTGACAAAAAGAATAGTTGGCATATCTTCAACTTCTTCTTCTTCATCCCCTATCTCCTTTGGTACATTATCAGCAATCAATTGACACAAACCTCTACCACACATAAGTTTGGTAGGCTTGATATCAAGATCAAACTCTTGGATCTTAGCAATCCAATTGCCTCTTTTAGTTTTGAACTCCTGTTGAGTTAGAATAGACTTTACTGTTGTATCAGGCACCAAAACATCAGTATGTGAATTCAGAATATAGAACCGGAAATGCTTTACCGCCTTAACCACGACATAGGTATGCTTATCCATATTTGAATATTTCAATTCATGAGCTTTGAGAGGGCAACTCATAAATGATATGGGGGATTCCACACCTTCTTCATTTTGCTGAACAAGAATGGCTAAAAGTGTATGTTTAGAAGCATAGTTGTATACTACAAAATCTTTGGTATAGTCAAGACAAACAAGAACTAGAGCATGAGCAATAGCCTTCTTGATATCCTCAAATGCCTTCTGCGCTCCATCGGAAAGTGGCTTTACCCTTCATCATGTTGACGATGTGACGGGTTTTCTCTACAAATTCAGGAATGAACCTTCGCAGAAAATTCACCTTTTTGAAGAAAGAATGAACTGCGGTCTTACTAGTAGGTAGAGTAAGACTTTGAATAGATTTGACTCTTTTTGAGTCAATTTTAGTGCCTTCTCGGGATACAATGTGACCGAGAAGTTTACCTTCTGTAACCCCAAAGTTTGACTTCTTAGGGTTGAGAGAGATACCATTCTACCGACATCGTTCTAGCACTTGTCGTAAATGGTATACATGATCATGACGATGTTTGAAAAAAATAGTCAAGTCATCAAGATACACCATGATGAACTTTCCCATCTCATCTCTAAAGGCAAGGTCCATCACTCTTTGGAATGTGGCGCCAACATTGATTAGACCAAAAGGCATTCTATGATATGCAAATGTGCCCCAAGGTGTAGTGAAAGCAGTTTTATACTGATCTGCTTCATTGACCTCCACTTGATTATACCCCGAAAAACCATCTAGCATAGACAGCATTTTTGAACTAGTTATTGTTTGCAACACTTGGTCCATGATGGATAAGGGGTAGTTATCTTTTAGAGAAGATTTGTTGAAATTCCTGAAATCAACATAGATACGGATTTCTCCATTCTTCTTCCTTACAGAAACTATGTTCGCGATCCAGGTGGAATGATGAATTGGAAAAATTATCCTTGCATTCAACATCTTCTGAATCTCAGAAAGGATAGTACCTGATATTTTGGGGTTGTATTACCTTTGTTTCTGCTTGTGAGGCAACGACCTAGCTTTGAGGGGAATTTCATGCTGAATTTCCTTAGGCCTAAAGGACTTCAGGTCATCATAGGAATACACCAAGACATCAATGTAATGGTGAAGGAGTGTAATGAATTTGAACTTCTCATTGGCAGTGCAATAGTTCCCAATGTTGATCATTTTGGGATCTGCCTCCAAACTCAAATTTACTTGCTCAATTTCCATAGAGGAACTTGAATCAAGTTGTTGTTGCTGCTTGATATATCTGTCATGCTTATCAAATAGCTTTTCAAGGGAAACCAAACCTTTTGGAATCTTATTCTCTTTCAGTTGAAGAAACTCTTCGCCAGTTTGTGAATCTATTTCAGAAACGTATTCCCGTGGTGGAGATTCACTACCTTCAAAATAGAGCTCATCAAAGCTATCCATCTTGTCCAAGAAAGCAATGATTTGGTTATCACCAACCCCTGCCAATGGTCAGCATTATCAGGTACACTTGGTCGAAAGACCAGCTCAATAGTGTATTTTTTTCCTTTGAAATCTTCATGAGGAACCATGAGAGTGGCGGAGACAGCTAATGAATCTATACGATCATTAAACTCTCTTGGCATCGCATAAATGTTGAAAGCATCAAAATCTTCAATGCAATCCCATACACGATTGCGATAATGTCTCAATCTTTCATTTTTGGTTTGATACAAATTTCTCACTTGACAAACCACTAATTTGGCATCTCCTTGGGCATGAAGATTTTTAACACCTCTAGCACGAGCAGCCTCTAATTTGAGCAACAATGACTCGTATTCAGCAGTGTTGTTGGTGTTGTCGAATTGCAACTTGTATGAGAAAGGGAAGATATCACCTTGTGGAGATATCAAAACAACTCTGGCTCCAGAGCTGATAGAGGAACAACTGCCATCAAATTCTAAAACCCAGACCTCATTAGAATTTGATTTTTTGGAATTTCTTTGATCAGAAGATTCCCCTTCATCAGTGAGGGAAGAATTTGGCATTATTATACCTTCACCTGAACTTTCTTCTGAAAACTTTTCTGATTCTCCATCTGAATTATCTGAGCTATCACCTGATGAACTCCCATCTGATGAACTAGAAACATCTTCAGTGGACAGGAAATAATTACCCATTCTCGAGGACTCAAACAAAATTTGAGCTTTGGGATTTGCCATTTGGGTAACAACGTATTTTGCCTCTTTCTCAGGAAGCAACTTTTGCATGACACCTTTAACAGGAATCCTTGCTTTAAATAGATCCATGTTCAATTCTCCACCCACATCTTTACAAAAATTACGTCCAAGCAGAATGCCATAAGAAGCTGGAACATTAGTTACTAGGACTGTCATCTTAATTCTCTTGTCTTGAAAGGCTGCAAATGCAAATTGGGCATCTTTGATTTGACCCAAAAGTGGTACTTGCTTATTTTCCATGGAGAAACATCTCCCAAAATTCTTAGTTAAGGTGAGGCCAAGGGCATCTGCTACTTTGGCGGGCATAACATTATCAAAGGCTACATAATCTATTATGCAATTGCTCAACTTGTGACCATTTACCAATAGAGAAACATAGAAAGGTTCTATTTTTCCAGAGGCAACAAGAGGAGTAGTGACAAGATTATTTTGGGTAGATTTGTTCTTTGAGGAATCATGGGCAACTTTTGGAAAATCTTGTCTTATAGGGATGATCTTATTTTTGACATATTTAGCTAACCTATCAAACTGTTCAGGATTAGCTTGTAAATACTCAACTTCAGACATTTGGATTTTGGTCTTCCTAGCATGATCTATTATATCAAATAACTGGAATGAACTAGAAACAGAGGAAGGAAATCCATCATTCTGATTTTTATTAGGGGTAGTACTGGTCTGAGGGACATAAGTAGAAGATATAGGATTGTTAGATGTACTTACTTGCTTATTGCCCACTGGGTCCTTTGATTGAAAAGGTAACGAAGTTCCCTGTTTAGCAATTGAGATCACTGGTTGAGGTTCTTCTCTTGCTTTTCCTTTATTAGCTTGTTGAGTTGACTGATTTTGGGACCTAGTAAAAATAGCATATGCTCCATCATACACTTCTCCTTCTTTTTCGGCTTCATCTTGGTAATTCAGAAAGCTAATGGTAGAGTCACCAGCTAATTCTTCTTCTCCTTCTACAAAGAGATTAGCATCATTCTCCTGGTCCAACTCAGGTTGAAAAGAATGATCATGTTCAGCTTCATAATAGCCAACTGCTGAGTTGATCGGTGTTGCTTCAATGACAAGCTTCCCCTGTGTAGGTGGAAGACAATTGGGTTGCCCTTGATTTTTAGCAGCATTGCCTTGATATGAATTGTTGGGAAATGTCCTCCTTGGTATATCTTGATAAGAAGGAGAGGCAGACATACCTTGCGACATTTGCCTTTTCAGAGCTAGCAATTCATTTGCTAACTTTTGCACCATAGGGTCCGTGGTGCTTGTGGAAGAGTTATCAGTAAAAGAGGGACCTTTATTTCTGTTAGAATCTCTTCTTATCTTACTTGCAAGGATAAGATCATCTTCCACTTCAGTAGCTGAAATTTGAACTGCAGGAAGATCTGCAGGACCAGCCCATCTTAGCAGAAAACTCACTTTAGGAAGCTGAGTATTGATAAAGAAACACTTAAGATTTTCTGTTGTTGGTTGAGTGGTCGCAGGAATCCTATTTCTCAGCTTATTGAACTTAGTGATGAAATCTCACATGGGTTCATGAGGCTCTTTCTTCATTTGTGTGAGCTAAGCCAATAAGGCATGTGCATCTTCTGCAGGTTTGAACATAGCCTCAAACTTGGTCTTAAGAGTGTTCCAATTGGTTATAGGCTGAGCTTGAAGATGGTAAAACCAATCTATAGCAGCACCTTGCAGTGTTTCCACAAAAAGTCTTACTACAACATCTTCATGCTCAACACCTATTACACCACAGGCTATGCAGAAAGCTACAATGTGTTCATCAAGGTGGACTTTCCTGTCACCATAGAACTTACAAAAATTCTTTCTTGAACTATGAGGTAGTTCATGCAATGGTGGGGTTAAATTTAGAGGACCAAAAGTGTTACCCCAAGGGCCTTGAGTTGCCATGATGCACTGATTAAAAGGCAGGATAACAAACCTTTGTGGAGTATGAACAGACAAAACTCTACTAGCACTAGAACTAGAAGCTTCACCTGGTATTAGAGACCTAGCATTGGTAGGAGGAAAACTCCTGGTTCACTGAAGGCGAGGTTGTGGAGACAAAAGACCAAAATTATTCTGCTCCATCAACTCAAATATAGCATCAATAATACCTTGAGCTCTCTTGCTTCTTGTATACTGTGAATCTGCTAGAATGTAGTGTACTCAACAAAATTTTGAAACAAATGGAAAAGAACTGAAAATGCTTCAACTTGGAGCATGAGGCTTCAAGTTGCATGTTCCTTCCCCAATAGAGTCACCAAAAACTGTTGGGTGAATATTTTGTCTTCAACTAACTAAAGGTAAAATGGTTATATCGACCACAGTGTAATGAGATAAATCTCTCCTCTCAGCAAGGGGAGGTTCCCTATCAACTATCACAAACTAATTTAAACTAAATACTAATTCAGGGGTGAGACCATATCATCCATTTCTCTTTTTTCAGAAATGATGTTTACAAAATAAAAGAGTACTTTCTTGATACAAATTGAATAACCAAGAAACCCATGAGAGCACAAAGTCTATCATTGCTTCTTTTACTGATTTATAAATTAGAATCCAGTAAAATAAGGTGCAGCCCAAAGTCTTCACTGAAAACTACGACAAAATAAATGATCACAAAAGATAATAGTAGTTTAAATCCTTTCCAATATCTTTTACTTTAAAACGCTAAATCACAAACTAAAGATAATTGTTGTAGAACAAAGTCCCCCTAATCAGCTTTAGAACATCTCCCAGATTATTCTCACTCACACTACTATTTGATCAAATAGATAAGATGGTATTAGGAAAAGGACATAAGAACAATCTCCAATACGTCACAAGTTATTTCAACACAAAGTTTGAACGATCACTTGATTTCTTATTCACTTGATAAAATTTGATTTACAATTTGAACACAAAGTCTCAAAATGATCTTCAATTTGGCAGAGTTTTGCTTCAATAACCAAAAGACGATATTTACAATAGAGGCCCTCTTTATTTATAGGGAGGAGCCTGGAGAAAAAATAGGAAATTTACAACTACTTTGACTTATTCAACAAAGAAGTCCTTTTTGACTTGGGACTTCCTATGTTTTTACATGTAATTGCATATGAAAAAAGTACATGTAAATATGTCCAAAATTATTTCAAAAGTACATCAGAAAAATGGAAAATAAACTAAGGGAAAAACTGCTTCAACTTGTATTTCCATCTTTCTTCATGTGACCATCATACATAGTGAAAGTTGCTTGCATCCCAATACTGTCTGGACTAACCATGTTCCTAAAAATCATCTTGGCTCTAACTATGGCATCTCTTACTGTGGTGACTGATTTTGCATGACTAGTTAACTTGGTTTTCAGATTATCCAATATTAACTGATTGTCTAGAATATTGTCCACGGAGGCCATTGAAAATGTTTTATCGTCAAACTCTTTCTGGAACATATCTTCAAATTCTTGAACCATTTCTTCTACAGAGAAAAATTGGTTATCTTGTGATACGAGCTTGCAAGGTAGTTCCTCCAATTTATGCAAAAGACTAACATCACTCTGTTAACTAAGTTTCCTTGCAGCTTCCAGGTTATTGATCAAATCTTTCAGCACACGGCTCCTATATGTCAATGCCTCTTTGGTCTCTGTATAAGAATCCCTATTAGGAATGGCACCAATTGATATTAGAGTGCTTATTTTTAGCTTTCTCATCTCCATCCATTTATCATGATTCTTTTCTATGCGCTCAATATCTTGAGAAATAACATCAATGAGATCATCAAGTTCTGCTCTTATTTTCTCCATTTTATCTGTCTTCTCAGATAGCTCTATAAGCAGAGAGATTCCTTGGGTGTGCATCCTTTCCAGATATTCTTCAAGTACTCTTCCCTTGAGGTGAGTCTTTTCTTCTTTCGGGATAATAGGGTCCTCTACAGAAACAACCTCGAGAGTTACTACTTCTGAATTCAAAGTGATTTTCCTTACCACTGTAGTCAACTATTCAACCATTTCTTTGTAGTGATCTTTCATTTCTTTCTCCCTGTCAAATTTCTGAATCAGGATGTCCATTGCTGACTGCATATCATTCTTGGCACTTTCATGAGTTATCTTGCCTAATTCAACTCTAGAGATAGAGTAATCATTCATATCAAAATTTTCCATCGTTGCATTGTTGATAACTGAGAGGGGGGGGGCGGTGAATCAGTTATCCTAATTATTTCCTTTATTGAACTTTCCTTTTAATTGATGCAGCATAAAATCAAACACAAAACATTAACCATGAAATAAGAAACACATGACACAGTATTTTTGACGTGGAAACCCTGTTAAGGGAGAAAACCACGGGGTGATTAACCCAAAATTATTCTCTGTTAGAAGAATAGGAAATTACAAAAATGGCACTTGCCAATTAGGGCTCACTGCCCGAGCACACTGCTCACAAGAGGCCCACTGCCTACAAGAAGACACACTGTCTACAAAGTGATGAGAATCACAGTCTTGAACTGATTGGAAGCATCTGCATATGCTAGAGTTCAGTTCCGGTTAGGCTCAGTACACTGATCTGCTGCACTTCATCTTTCCTCTGTTCTTTATTCTGCTATCTTTCACATACCGGATCCTTTTTGCTACCTCTGCTCTTATCTGGACTTATTCACATATATCTCTTCAACAACACAATACTTCACAACTAAATCCATCCTCTATATATATCCGCACAAGTAATTTCATCACCTTTCTAGTCGGCATCCGGAACAGTCTAGTTTCTTATAAACTTTCATTCTGTCGGCTGAATCCTTCCTCATCAAGCAATGCGGATCAAGCATATACT
The DNA here is from genome assembly GCA_027924645.1 of Cunninghamia lanceolata. Taxonomy (NCBI): domain Eukaryota; kingdom Viridiplantae; phylum Streptophyta; class Pinopsida; order Cupressales; family Cupressaceae; genus Cunninghamia; species Cunninghamia lanceolata. The sequence goes on from BSBN01001226.1 coordinate 10,160,621, forward strand.
TGTAGATATCATTAATCATGTTGGCCAAACATGATTCATGCCTTCACAACCTCTGTCATCAATAGTAACCCATCCGGAAAGCAGTCTGATACTCTGCCAGTCAGTTCTTCCTCTGTTTTCACTGTCTCTCAGGAATCCGGTACTCAACCATTCATATCTTTTTCCTTGTCCATCACCGGAGGCTAGATCCTTGGAATATACCACTCAAGGTAGTCCTCTTGACTTCCCCAAATCCGCACTGCACCAAGACACTTCCTCTGGGAGGTCCGGACCAATCTGTCGGACCTTGCCACATGCTCTGTTCTTCTTCACCGGACCACAACATTCTTTATTCTGACTTCCGGTAGAGACACATTATGACTTGCGGATATGTGGGATGACCTTTGTTGCCATCAATGACAACAACCATGAATCCATATAGTGTCTCTTGCCAACAATCTCCCCCTTTGGCATTGATGGCAACACTTAGTGAAAAATGACTAAGTGTTTTCACTATGCTCCCCCTTTGCTGATGCTCTATCTTTATGTACAATTTCCGGAACTCCCCCTTAGTTGGATCCCTCATTTTTCACTGCTCCTCACTCCCCCTTTGACATCAATGGCAAAGGGTAGGGTCCGCACACCAAAATTTTCAAAAATTTCCTATACATAGCCGCATATTTACATACTTACATATACTGAAGAATGTCTGCAAAGGATGTCTGCAATTGAATCATTTCTGTAGCCCAACTTTGCTTCATTCTGTCCAAAATTGAAATGTGACCACTTAACAAAAATGCAAACGCTTCTACCTGCTTGAGATCTGTCGGATCTTTTGTTTGGGCGGTGGTCTGAGCATCACTGATGGCCTCATGCATTGTTTCCAACTTAGGGATTATAATCCTTCTAAGTTCTCCCATCCGGTTAGTGATGTTCTTCCTTTCCTTCTCAAGATTTTTTATTTCATTCAAGACTGCAATGGTCTGACATTCTTGATTTATTATAGAGGAAGAGAGAGGATCAAAACTTTGAGATAAGCTTTGTAGCTTATCCTGTTCCTCTTTTATTTTCTTGTCAAATGCTGTTGTTGCCTTTGACCAGGATATGCAAAATTTGTAGATGTCACCGCCATCCTTAAGAGCATTCTCTAAGCTCCTTATTCCAATGCTTACAATCTTCCTATCCTTAGAGATTAATTCTAATATTTCTGAAAATCTTTTGTCCAAAAATTCCTTCCGGACCTTTTCTTCAACTGATTTTTCTAGAGAATCAAAATGTGTATCAACACTGCTGACTAAGGTTTTTAGATTACCGGAAGAGGAGGCTGTCGGATCTATCTGGATTGATGGCATGATCTTTACAAGTACTCCGGAAGCAGCCTCTATCAACTCACAGTCTTCCATATGAGACTTCAGGAGCTTTTCATTTGCCTTGGCATTTGCAAATGAAGCTATCTTCATTGTTTGTACCGGAGAGAGAGAGTCAAAATCAAATGGGCCTTTTAGAAGCTCCGGTTCATCAATCTCTAGAGTTTCTTTGCTCAAAAATTGTTGAACAGTTTGTGCAGTGTCTCTTGCCGGAGACAGATGTTTCTTTTCTTCTGCAGTCTTAGAACTGTCAACCTCTTTGTCTTTCACCACTGCTTCCTTCTCCTGTAATTGCTCTTCTTCTTTGGATCCGGAGACTGTAGGGGAATCCGGAGGAGAGATGCTAGTTTGTTCATGAGCCACTTCTTCTGGAGTAGAGGGTCCCAAGTCCTCAGCTGTTTCTGTACCTAAATCCTCTACAACCGGAAGATTGAACCTTTTGAAGGCCTTCCGGAGGATCTCTTCTGTTTCTTGGGCCACTTTGTCAGTCTCGCCAAGCATGAGTTGATTCATCCTGGCTTTGCTTCTGAACTCATCTTTGCAGTCCTTGAAGATAATGTTCATTGTCTTGGGATCAATTTGAGGATATAGCTGAATAGGTATCTGCTCCCGGATCTCAAGATCTTTAGCATGAGCATTATTCTTTCTTACTTCCATTTCCTTTTCTAGGCTTTTAGGAATAAGAGATATTATTTCAATGAAAGCCTTATTATATATGTTAAGATATTTTACTGTGGCCTCCTGCAGAGTCTTTTGGTCAGCCTCACTGAAGTCATCATATGATTCAGTCATTGGTTGAAGGTTTCCATCCACCGTGACCGACTTGATTATGCTCTCTAGTGACAGAGTGGGCTTTTCAACAGTTACCTCTGCCATTTCATCCTTGTCTTGGCCTGTGGAGGGCTTACCGGATCCTTTCTTCTTCTGTTTCTTTACTTCTCTTACTCCCTCATCTGATTCTGTTTCCTCTTCATCCTTTTGGCTTCCATAAGCCCTTGTGGCTTTTGTCTTGGATCTCTTACCGGATGCCTGAACTTCTGGTTTTGAACTTTTGGTTGTGGAAGGTGCAGGTCTCTTTGATGATCTGGTCCGGGTGGGAGTTTCAACCGGAGCACTTTCTTTGCTTTTCTCTTCTTCCTCGGCCTTCCTCCTCTTTTCCCGGCTGGCATCAAGTGCCTCCTTTGAGATACCTAGGCCTTGAGCAATGTGCTCTACTTCTTTTCTTACCTTTCTTTTAATCTCAGGTTCCCTGAGTTCTACATGTATTTTTACACTCAGCTCCTCAAAGGTTCCAAACCTTTCTGCCTTAGGATCTTTGGGCTGACTTAGCATGTGTTGAACATGTAGCTCCACTATCTGTTCATCAACTTCATACCCCATGGGCATGATCCAGACAGTCCTTGGCTCTACTGCCTCCATTAGGCACTGATCAGTGTCAACCATAAAGCACACTGAGTCCTTGTATTTCTCAATGAGAGACTGGGGAATTCTCTCTCTTGCTTGCATCATGCTCTGAAAGTTTTTGAAGTATCCCCATAGAGCTGTATTTCTCGCTTTTGCATCCCCAAGTCCATGCAAATAGTCTCTTATCTGGACTGCAACAGGTTTGTCATTCTGCCATACCCATCCACTTGTTCCGGGTAGCTCATTCATGAAGTAGAAGAATAGACATACAATAAGAGTACCATACTTAAAGGAATTCTTCTTATCCTTCTTGATTTTCTGTATGTTTTCCATTAATTGGCTTAGCAGTAGTTCGCAGAGATCATACTCTGCATTCTTTCTTAGCATCTCATAGGTAGTGTATACTGCAGTTCCGGATACAGAATTCTCCCTACTGGAGTGATAGATCTTGTATCCTATTATCATTGATGCATATTTGATATCTGGATCCGAAATATCTTCAATGGTCATTGCCCTCTTGTCAAATTTTGATCCGGTGGCCTCAGTTACAATGTTGTTCTTGACAGATTTGAGGATAGGTACCCCTCCGGAAGAGTATAGACCAGTTACTGCTCTAATTGCCTCTTTTGTGATCTTGCAGGGTCTATCTAGCCATAGAAAGTTGTCATGCATCCTGCTCAGTACATACCGGACCCATTCATCTTCTTCAAAGCAGGGGAAATGAATAAATTGCTCAAATTGTTTCTTCTGAATATCCTTATACTCTGGTTTAAGCTCAAAAGCATTGTCAATCAGCTGCTTGTGATAGAGGTCTCTTAATTTGAATTCCCCAAATTCCTCAATGTTTGCATGTATGTAAACCCTAATGTCTTCGGTGTGTAAAACTCCGTGAGGAACACTAGAGAAGGCTCCTAGTGGGTCTACCTCCAATGATTTGTAGGGATGTTTCTTGAATGAGGGGCGAGGTCTATCAGAGATCTTAACTATGTTTGGAGTAGCCATTCTTCAAAGATTTGCAGTGAGGTAATGAAAAACGGAGAATACCTTATGCGCCTTCGGTTTGCACGGAGTGGTTGGATTGATTTCTTTATGCAATAATTTCGGCAGGAGATCCTTGGTGTGCTTGATGAACCTTGTTGCAGAGCTCCACTTTTCGCTTCTTCTCGAGTGCAGAATGAGCAAATAACCTTTGAGAAATCTCTTAAATTGCTCCGCGAACCCTAATATCTGTCTGCAATAAATGCTTCACCTACATCATTCTGGTTTGCCTTGTCTGGATAGCTTGGAGTGTCCTGGATTAGTCCTGATCTGAGGATATCATCCGGATCTTTCAATCATGAATAAATCGAGGTAACATATTACAAGATCATCTCAAACACTCTGTCCAATCCGCAGAACAAGATAGTGCATTTCCGGATCTTTTCGGACCTTTTTGTAATCCTTTATCATACCGGAGCATCTTCCTGAACAGGTCTTATTTGATCGATCACAGCTTCTTCATAACTTCATGCGGACCTCTGAAAACTTGACTGAGGTATCTCAAGACTCATATCTACAAACCCTTTGATCCGCATCTTGTGCCACATCCGGCACCACTTGTTTGGCTGGGGGAACAAGATTTTCTTTGAGTCTCCCCCTGAGCCTGAGCTCTCTTTTTAATTTCCGGAAGAAATATCAGCACCAGAGTCTGGTGCGGATCCAACCTCTACATTCTCTGAACTTTTCTTCACCCAAATCTTGCTCATTTGATTCCTAACCTCATCCGTATTCATCTTTTGTTTACCCTTGTCTTGATTCTGATTATACACCGGACCTCTTTTGTCCTGATTCTTGTTTCTGCAGATTTTAGCATTATGACCGGACCTATTGCAGATTTGGCAAATAACATTTCTTTGCATATTTGACTGATATCCTCTTGATCTGCATTGATTAGCCCTATGACCTATTCTATTGCATGTGAAGCATCTACCTTTGAATGATTTGTTTACTTGCATAATTTTGCATTCATGGGATTTGTGTCCATACCTTTTGCAGTTGAAGCACTGTCCGGAGAAGGATGAATTGATCTGATTCATTCTCATTCTGCACTGATCAGCTTTGTGACCAAAGTGGTTGCAGCTGTGGCAGTATCCATTGAAGGATGGATATCTTTGAGCATTTGGCTGTCTTACCGGAGGTCTTCTAGGCCTGTTCCTTGGATTTTCTGATCCAAGATTCTTCTGACCGGATCCGGAGCTTTCTCCTTTCTCATATCCCAAACCATACTTGTCATCTGTCCTCTTTTGACTTCCAAGAAGAACTTCAAGTTGAGCAGAACTTATCTTGAATTTCTCTTTATATTCATTTGCTGTTTGAAGGTCTCTTTTGAGAGAGGCAATTTGATCCTCAAGTTTTCCTTCATTATCTTTGGCATCTTCAAGATCAGATTCAAGATGTCTGATAATCCTGTCCATCTGGTGGCATTCTTCTGATTTTTCTTTAAGAGATTGTCTCAGATTGTCTTCAGCCTTTCTTTTTTCTTCAATCTCTTGAGTAAACTTTATAGTTCCTGATTCCATTTCATGTCTTAACATAATGACTTCTTTTGATAATTTTTCACATAACTTGGTTTGCTCAATCAATTCTTCATTTGTATTGCTTTCTTCACTTTGCCTTGCCAACTGTTGAAGCAGCTCTTTTCTCTTTTTCATAGAGAGACTTAATTTGTCTTTTAATTCTCTCATGAATTCATCAGCCTGTTTGAGTCTTTCCTTTAATTCACTGACTTCAGAATTTGACTGTTCAAGATCCTCAAGAGCAGTCTTGAGTTGCTCCCTTAAACCATATGCATCCATTTGAAATCCCAGATCTTCCTCAAGCTGTTAGGCTCTATTAGGAGGAACTTAGCTCTGATACCAATTGTTGATAACTGAGAGGGGGGGGGGTGAATCAGTTATCCTAATTATTTCCTTTATTGAACTTTCCTTTTAATTGATGCAGCATAAAATCAAACACAAAACATTAACCATGAAATAAGAAACACATGACACAGTATTTTTGACATGGAAACCCTGTTAAGGGAGAAAACCACGGGGTGATTAACCCAAAATTATTCTCTGTTAGAAGAATAGGAAATTACAAAAATGGCACTTGCCAATTAGGGCTCACTGCCCGAGCACACTGCTCACAAGAGGCCCACTGCCTACAAGAAGACACACTGTCTACAAAGTGATGAGAATCACAGTCTTGAACTGATTGGAAGCATCTGTATATGCTGGAGTTCAGTTCCGGTTAGGCTCAGTACACTGATCTGTTGCACTTCATCTTTCCTCTGTTCTTTATTCTGCTATCTTTCACATACCGGATCCTTTTTGCTACCTCTGCTCTTATCTGGACTTATTCACATATATCTCTTCAACAACACAATACTTCACAACTAAATCCATCCTCTATATATATCTGCACAAGTAATTTCATCACCTTTCTAGTCGGCATCCGGAACAGTCTAGTTTCTTATAAACTTTCATTCTGTCGGCTGAATCCTTCCTCATCAAGCAATGCGGATCAAGCATATACTTGTAGATATCATTAATCATGTTGGCCAAACATGATTCATGCCTTCACAACCTCTGTCATCAATAGTAACCCATCCGGAAAGCAGTCTGATACTCTGCCAGTCAGTTCTTCCTCTGTTTTCACTGTCTCTCAGGAATCCGGTACTCAACCATTCATATCTTTTTCCTTGTCCATCACCGGAGGCTAGATCCTTGGAATATACCACTCAAGGTAGTCCTCTTGACTTCCCCAAATCCGCACTGCACCAAGACACTTCCTCTGGGAGGTCCGGACCAATCTGTCGGACCTTGCCACATGCTCTATTCTTCTTCACCGGACCACAACATTCTTTATTCTGACTTCCGGTAGAGACACATTATGACTTGCGGATATGTGGGATGACCTTTGTTGCCATCAATGACAACAACCATGAATCCATATAGTGTCTCTTGCCAACATGCATCCGATGGAGGTTTTGCAATCTCCAGAAATTTATGTCCCTTGTCCTCAAGCATTCTTGAAAGAATCTTTGGCTTCTTCGGGGTCTTGGCTTTTACAGGCACCAACTTACTAAAATCAAAGTCATCTAGGGAGATGGCTTGTTTCTTCCTTTTCAGTGTATAAGCTGACAACCATGGTGGAAGCACAGAAGTACTCACATTATGGTTTGTCCCCATTGTTGGTGTCACTAGAACTGTACTTGCACTAGTAGTGGAAACAATAGGTGGAGTGTTAGTAAAAACTGTACCTATTACATTTACATTAGATAGCTGCTCAGTATTCATTACAAAGTGATAAAAATAGAAGCATTCCCAATATCAAAAGATGAGGAAGACAAACTAGGAATAGACCCTGAGGAACGAAGAACATCTTCAAAAATGTTTTGAGGATTGTCAAAAATTATTTTGGAAGGGGAGGGCGATTTAGAAGAGGGAATATCAATAGGGGAAATAGACAAAGGAACTACAACAGGTGTGTTAGGCAAGGGAGAAGAGTCTCCCGTTTTTTGTTGTACATTCTCTTGTGGGGACAAAGCTTCCTCCTCTTGTTGATCTGTAGGCCTATCTTCAACCTCAATTTCTTCAGTGGTTGGCTCCGCAGTGTTCTGTTTCTCAACTTCCATATCTTCTATTTCAGACTCTTTCTCCACAATCTTTGATTTCTTCGTCACAAACTTGAGTCTAGGCTTATGTGTTTTGGAAGAAGAGGGAACACCACTTTTGTTCTTCGTCTGGTTCTCCACCTTTTTACCTGTTTGCTCTTGGATCTCAGTCTCTGATCCTATAAGGAATTCTTTCAAAGTAATTCCTTTATTTGCTAGCCAATTATTGGTGTTTTCCAATATAGGCTCAAATCTTTTCATCAAAGAGGTCAACTCTTTTTGAGACCATTGGATTAGAGGGAGGGGAGTGTTAGCAACCTGTTTAGTGTTATATCTGTCATCGACCAATTTTCCATCATCCACTAGATCCTCAAGAATATCAATAAGTCCTAGATATTCAATCTACTCAAGAGATAACCTGTTGTAGTCAAACTTCTTGACATCTTATGTTCTCAAATCTACCCAAACATCTTCAACCATAGGTTCATGGAATTGGGTTTTCCTCTTGATTTTGTCTTTCATGCCCCTGTAGTCAAACTTTGGTCTTCTCTTGAATTGCTTCATGGTTACAAGCTTCATCTTAGTCTCCCTGGCCCTAGCCTTTACAGCAGTTAATATTGAATACCTGCCAATTTCAACTGGGAACTTGAAACCGGGCTTCTTGAGCTCCATTTGTTTATTATGCACGACGATCATTTGTCTGCATAACTCCATTAAGACAAGTTTGTCTGAGGGGAACCTTGGCAACATATAGGGATGACCTTAGAAAAAGCCAACCCTCAGATATGAGAAAAAAGGAAACTGTAAGAAGATACATCCAAAATCATTTACCACTGTCCAAGCCTCATCTGACACTCTTCTTTGTTCTAGTTAGGGGTCAAAAAGACACAAGAATACTGCAAAGAAAGGATCATTTACTCTCCTAAAATGATGAATAGAACCCTTCAATGTTAGTTGAGAGTAGTACTAATACATAGGGATTACCCTCCTATCTCCTTCTGATGTTAGACCTGGAAAGATTCTCATAGAGGCTACTATATACACCAGGTAAGAAGTCATGTAGAATTTGAAAGTAGTAGATACCTTTGTCAATTGCTCTTGCAGAGCATTACTGATTTGTTCACCCCATAAGATAGCTTGTTTGCCTTGCAGTATTACCTTGATGAAAGCATACATCCATTCATGAAACAGTGAAGAAGAAGCCAATCCTCTTATCCTACTGAGAAGAGTAATTAGATCACCAACCTCTTCTATAAATTCACTTCTAGGAAAACTCCATGGCCACCTAGACAAGTTTGAATGTGGAGCTTTAAGCCATTTAGTATTGATTACCTTCTTTGCCTTCTCAGGATTTTTGTCATACTCTTTTTGTGCTTTAGCAAAATCAAGCTCTATCACTTATGTAGCAGGAGGGCACATAAACACCTTATCAATGAATTCAGGATTTGGTCTGATTATCACATTGCCACTTGCGTCCATCACAGCCCTAGTATCTCTATTATAAAACTGAGCACACTGAAGGACAAACTCTGTGTTGTGGGCTGCCATCGGGAAAGACAATACCAATTGAATGTTACTGTCAATTAACTTCTTCATTGTAGAGCTAGGATTATTTGACATGGTTCTCTCCACAAATTCAGCCATGTCCACATGGCCAATCTCTGTATCTCTAATGTCATCAACATTAGAAGTAACTGAGGTGATTAGAAAAACACCTTGATATTTGTACTTCATCACTTTCGACTTCTTCAGAGACAACTCAGTCATTTGAATGAGCTATCACCAGAAGGATGTCGATGAAGATACAAGATCCACAGAAGAAACTACAACAAAAAAAGTCATGATCATGCAATTAGGGGAAATACTGGTAATCTAGGAAAATTGCATGTCGATGATCATGACTATGGAGACGCGCTTGAAAGGACTAGAGTGTGAGCAGGCCAAAAAATGGAGGAAAGCGAGCTCAAAAAAGTAAAATTAGAAATATCCTAGAGTTAGGAAAATTTGAGAGAATGTTTGCATGGGCGGCAAAATCTACCGCCCTTGCATATGAGGGATATTTCACAAGTGTCAAAGCGGTTAAATTTGCTGCTATTGCATATTACAAGAAGAATTGAAGTGTCATGTATCAGCATAAAAAAATGTCAACATTGCATGTGATGGGAGTTTCAAGGTTTCGTGTAGGGGTAGCAAATTTTGCCGCCCATACACTTGCATTTTGATACATCTTCAAATTCAAAAGCAGCAAAATCTGCTGACCTTGTATTTGTCTACAAGCTCATGGAAAGGTCTTAAGTGGCAATTATCGCCAACGTTACAGACGTTTCAAAGATGGGTTCAGTAGGGTCAGGATAAACCACTGATGATGTATATCACCTTAAGACCTAGGGCATAAGTATTGATTGACAATTTTTGCCAGTTGGACATTCAAATAAGAAAACCTTACAGCTTATTTCAAGGATGTCAACAATGCATATTAAAGAACAAGAATTCAATACAAAACAGAAATGCAACATTTTTCAAAGGTATTTTCAAAAACAAATGATGAATTCAAAACAATAAAGTTACTGATCAATCATGTAAATGAAACCCTAGAAGTTGAAAGCAGTTAAACGACTTACCTGTCGAGTTTGAAACCCTAAGTGTGACAACAGTGAATTTGAAATCTATTTGAATCCAAGGTCACCACGGTCGAGCTGTTTGAGGAGGGTTCAAGAATCAACTAGGAAGCTTTAAAAAAAAGAAATGACAAGAAAAAACAATGAGATTACATTTAAAAGGTTTAAAAAGACATGATCTTAATGCCAACACAAGTGGCAATTAATGCCACTGGAGTTCATGATTTTGAAGATCGACCTTGCTCGAGCGGTGAAAATCGCCGATTGAACATGTGTTAATGGAAATGCAACGGTGCTAGAAAATGCCAACTTTACATTTTCTTCTTGGCGAGGAACATGTAATGGCGGCAAAAAGTGCCACTCGAGCATGTAAAAAATGAAAAACTATATAAAAGCGGCAGAAATTGCTGACACTACACAGCAAATAAAAAGATATGCAAAGTCAGCGATTTTTACCGACATTGCACATATAGCTCAAAATTTTACTAACACCCCAAGATGATCAAAAATTATATTTTGGTCAGTTTACAACCTAATCAATTTGCACAAACTTTGAGGAATCGATTCGAGGAAATGTTGTAAACTAGTTTAGGATGCCATATGACTTTGCACGGGACCAAGAGAATCTTGTCTCGATTTGCGAACTTAGAGTGTAGATTATGAAACAGACAAGTTTCATAGGGGTTGTCTACAGAAATGAGCGTAGCTAATTTTGAGAACAAGAATATAAAATTATTATTACGAATCAAAAAAAAGTATATAATATTTACTACACTTTTCATAGTTACAATAAAACAAAACAATTACTAAAATAATAAATGTTGTTTTTTTCCAAAAGTATAATTAAAAGTTACATACAAAAGTAAAACAAGTATATTACCAAAAAATAGCTTTTCAACCAAAAATAAAGTAAACAATATAGATAAAATAAATGATTTCTTAAAAAAAAATTAAAATTTATGTGTCCATGTATGTATGTAGTAGATAAAATAAAATAGTTCTCAAGTAAAATAAAATAACTCTTAAGTAAATAAAATAGCTCAAGACTACCCTCATTTTGGGGTTGTTCATGTTCATCCAACATCAAATTCAAGAGTGAATGCAAGATGGATTCCTCCAAGTAAGGGCTAGCACACAATCTCAACTTCGATGGTGCGTCTAGGGGAATCCTAGACAATCTAGGGTAGGATGCATTATCAGTTATCACAACGGAATGATGGTTGGTGTTATAGCTAAAATACTCCTAATCAAAACAAACAACAAAGTGGAACCCCAAGCCATATTAAGTGGGCTATAACCTTGTAAAAATTGGACATGTCCAACATCTAGATCAAGTGAGATTCATTAATTATTATAAATTCCATTTGCAAATGATTTTTTTCCAAATTAGAATATTGGTAGTATATTAAATCAATGTTGGACATTACTTGATATTTTTTCTACCTAAACAATCGTCATGCCTATCATGAGGCCAATAGGGAGGCAGATGTCTTGCCCAACATGGTGACTGACATGGAAAGGCATTATCATTGTGATAGCTCCCCAAGTTTGTGGCATGATAGCACACTAGATTTACCATCCTTACTCACATGGATGAACTTAATGAAATAATAATGATGAATAGTTTAGATTATCCTATCTTGCATCTCGCCAAGGAAGTATAGAGAAATCACAATGTAATGAGGCAAATGTTATGATGGAGAGTATATCGATGATGGGGACACTACAACAACAACATAGGTCTAAATGCAAAGTTAATATTATAATATGATATAAATCATGGTGTATATCTTAGTTGTTCATAACATTTTGATATATAAGTATCCCTGTGGGTTTTTTTACTTTGGCCCTCCATTGGGGAAACCTAAAAAATTATACTTTTGAACATTCAATATTAATGGGTATGGTTCCTTAAGGCTAAGTTGACTAATTAAAAAAATAAAAAATAGCTCAATACTAATATCTCTTAATAATTTTAGATAGATGCACATAATGGTGCAATGTAGTGGTTAGTTCACAAGGTTGTTGTGATAACCACAAGGATTCAAACCCCCGTTGCACTGATGAGCTCACATGCCATGGGCCTTTGCTTAGTTTCCATGCTCATAGGTTGTGTTCCTTCTCTGGGTCGATGAGCTCATTAGTTTGAACAAGGTGATAATGCATCGGGGAGTAAGACTATTGGCATAATAGTAGTATTACATTGTTAGTTAAATAAATATAAGTAAATAATTAGTTGGTTAGTTTTTGGGAAGTTACTTTCCCGTAAGAAGTTATATACAGGAATAATAAGGCTTTAAAAATCCAATGTAATGCAATGTGAAAATCATCCAAAGAAATCATCAATATATTATTCTATGTTATTTTGTTGTGCACCATGGTTTGATTAGTTGTCTCTGTATTTGTGCTTACCATTTCAATATGGTATCAGAGTAGTTACTAGTCTTTGGAAGATAGAATAAGTATTGTTTATTTGTTGGACTGCATTTGCATGATTCTGTGCCATATAAATCTACAATGAATAAATTCATCAAGTTTGTATTGGCTTAAGAAGTTTGTTGTTTGAATGAGGATATTGGGTGAGGCAATGAAATTCCTATTTTGAAGAAAATGATAACTCCAGGCGTGTAGAAAAGGAGGCATCTATTTGATATTTAATGTTGCAATCAAATGTTTATACAATTTCTTGTTGGGTGTCTAAACTCTTATGTTGGACTTTTACACTACTGAGCATTTAAACTACTAATGGACGTTTAAGATACTGTGAAAGCCATCTCTTGAATGGTCTTTGCTGCAAGAAAGAGGTTGTTTGAATATTGTTGAGGGAGCCATACAGAAACGTGGAAGAGAGATTAAACTATGAAGAAGGAAAATTCATGAAATTCATAAAATGGTGTCCAAATTTCTAGAGTGGAAAAATCACATCCAAATGATGTTGTTCTATAGATCAAACATTCAAAGAGTAATGGTTTATGGGCTCTTGCACTGTGTAAGTTCAGAATCATTTTAAGTTGCAATTATTTTTTTAAAGAATAGGTTTACTTTTAAAGCACATTAAAAAAAAAGGAGAGGGAAGTTTATGTTTTAAACTCAAAATAAAGATATTTAACTAAAAGGAAAGAGTGAAGTTTGTAAGAAAAAAGGGAGACATAAGTATTAAATAAATTTTAAAGTATATAAGGAATTTGAATAAATAAGGGATTTTGTAAGAAGTTTGGTTGCTTTGTAAGATGTCTATGTTTTGAAATTTGTTTTAAACCATAGTAATTACATAGAAGGTATAAGGAGTTTTAAGGATATATTTGTGTTTATGGAGGTATAAGGTTGATCATTGGTTGAAAATTGACATCATTATTTTTAACATTTGAAAATGGGCACACATTATGTTTGTGGTTCCAATGCCATCCATGCTATCATTGATAGAAATTTGAGAGACTTGCATGCTTGTTCTATTGAAGAGTCTAAAGCAAATGGATAGAGTGTAAGCATATTATATTAGAGGCTGGCGGCATCAGAGGATGGAGGATTTTCCATCATCTCAAGTTAGCTTCTCACTTTGAGATGATGGTTTGCATGAGAAGCATTTTTGGTTTTGGTTGTTTTGTTTTTCTTTGTTGAGCTGACGGAGCTGACAGATTTGAAGAATGTATGTTTTGTGAAGATTTTGTTTTGGAGATAGGTTTGGGATTTGGTGTTGAGCTCAATATGGATTGTTGTCCAGTGAGCTTCAAAGAGCATATGATCTTGAATTATACCCTTTCACAGTCACTAGACAACATGGCAGAGATCTGTCGTATCTCTTAGGGTCCATTGTCGAATAATTCAAGACTCTGTGATTTGAGAGCTTAGGACTAAAAAGCTCAAAAACACATCTCGAAGCTACGCCTTTCCGAGGGTAGATGAGACAGCATGATGGAGCCTCGCTTGGTTTAGGATTTGTTCTTTGGGGGAAGATCTTCTACAAAATATGTATTCATATTATGTAATCAACTTTGTTGAGTTTTTTAGCATTCAGGGAGGGTCCCTTGGTACTATTGTAGGAACAATGTAATAAGGGGGGAATGTTGGCATAATAGTAGTATTACATTGTTAGTTAAATAAATATAAGTAAATAATTAGTTGGTTAGTTTTTGGGAAGTTACTTTCCCGTAAGAAGTTATTTACGGGAATAATAAGGCTTTAAAAAGCCAATGTAATGCAATGTGAAGATCATCCAAAGAAATCATCAATATATTATTTTATGTTATTTTGTTGTGCACCATCATTTGATTAGTTGTCTCTGTATTTGTGCTCACCATTTCAATAAAGACCCCCTAGGAGTGGTCTTGGCGATTAAACCATGTGAAGAATTCCCCCATAAGGGTCTCTCTAGTCTCGGACTAGGCTAAAACTTGAGTTTCCCCAACAAAAAAATAATTTTTAGATAGATGTATTTAAGATATATTTATACTAGTATGTATATATTTTTATAATTTTGTAATGAATAAAGGTTTATTACAAAAATTTAATGACCTCTATTCAAGACATTAGGAAAAATAACATTGTTAGGAAAATCCCAAAAATTGCACTCCATTCCATATGGATATCCTTCTTCCAATGAAAAAATAAAATTTTAATTTTGATATATATGCTTAAGAGAAATGTGTTATGAAATAATATAAGTCTAAAATCTTTGTTAGTACTAATTTAAAACTTAATAATATATAATACATCTAATAAAAATTTACCAAAAGATATATATATGCACTATATATTGGAGTTAATGATCTAATTCAAAGAAATCATGCAAAGTTTTTATTTTTAGTGAAATTTATGCAATATGAAAAAAGTCACCTAATAAAAATAATAGAAAAAAAATTGACTGAAAAATAAAATTAAAAATGATAGAGATACTTGCTTTTTAAATTCAAAAAGTTACAACTTGAATCTAGATAGAAAATGCCACAACTCATTAGTTTACATCATCATTAAATTATTAACTGTTTGTTTTCTATTATTAACACAAAATAAAAAATTAAAAAATGTTGATTATGAGTGTTCCACTTAGGCCAAAAGGTGGGACACACTATTGTGGGATCACCCATTCATTACATTTATAGCCCAAAAGAAGAGACAAAGGAGAGAAAGATAGTTGATAAAGAATATTGTAATCAATGTTGTGACCTACACTAAATCCTATAATAGAATAGCTGACAACATGACTAGGACACATGTTACAATTCTAGAGTCCTTCCATGGCATTTTTTATTAAATTACAATAACAACCTCTCTCAAGTATTGAAAACTTCAACAGTAAAAGACACCCAATCTAATTTATTTTTTCTATGTAGTCATGTGAACCATATTACTTTAGATTTATGGAGAAACTTAGGACATCTCTCTTCAATAACACACTAATACATGCCAGCCATTTTCAATCCCAAAAGAAATGACAACTTGTATCAAGGTTTATAGAAGAGTTGCTAGGCATTATATGCATTGATAGAAGATTTAATTTTTAAATCTAAATTGGCACCAAAATCAACATTCAAAATTATTGATGCTCATGACCTAGATAATTGTGAGCCACTAGGATGAATAAATATTATCTACTACTCATGGTGGCTACCTAATTCCTTCATGCAATGCCATGCATTGGGATTCCACTTTAAAGATATTGTAGACCATTGACTGGATTCAATCAAATTGTTAATGAACATTTACAATGTATTACCCTTAATCTTTCACCCTTGACTCCTATAAGTCATTTGATCAAAGATCAACAACTAGTAGATCATGCAAACATGTATGCCTTCACCTACCTTTTTTTTCATAATGTGCCTGGTAAACATTTTAATGTGACTGGTGATGCTGGTGTGACACGCCCTCCAGCTCCATGAGAATGCTTTTGCCCGAAGCTATGAACCGATGAGGCCACAACATGAGGGGCCTCATCCCCTAGCACAAACACTTGCATTAACACTACAAGTTCAAACCCATGAGCTCGTTGGCCCAAGGAATGTGTAAAGCCTACAAGGTCATTAGCCTAGCAGGGGTTTGAACCCTAGTGGCCACCACTACAACTGAATGACATAACCACCGAACCATACCCTTAATGGCAATATGCCTTCACCTCCTTGATCTCTCACTAGAAAATTAAATTATTGAGTGGAGGCCTTTGTAATAAACACTACCCACAAAGAGACTATCTCATCACCCAAGTGATTCGATCACGCTACTTGGACCCTAACACTTCCTAATTTACCATCATCAAGTATGGTAGCTGAATGGTCATAGAGATTGATGGTTGTCAAGCATCTTGAAATATACACATGACCTCTCCACATGATTAGTTGATTGGTCTAAAGGGATAATAGGAAACCTTGTTGCAACTAGCTGATGTTGTGGACCAATGGCATAGGAGTACACTGCCCCTTTGAATCACACCATGTGCATAGCCATGAGCTGATGCCAATAGGTGACAATCGTCCACCATATTTATTAAACCAATAAAAAGTTGGCTCTATATCACACTTGGTGTAAAGAGAGGAAGATACAATAACTTGAATGTACCTCCAAAGATAATCTACCAACTCATAGAGCTCAAGACTAATATTTCACACTAGAACATGTACATGAAACCTCATGTAGACATCAGAAAAGATAGGGTCTCTACCACCATTCTCCGTTCCCTACTAACATCATTTTCACACTAATTTATCCTCTCTTTCATCATATAAATTAATTAAATAAATTATTTAAATTAATTAATTTACCTATCCTTCATTATCCCTCATCATTAATTAATATATCAAGACTTTTGAGGTACCTACAAGAAATATAAATTCATAATTACATGAAAAGGGTATTTGTACATTAAGTACATATCAATTTCAAACACCAAGCTGTAAGTATTGATACTTCGAGTAACAAAAAATAGATATTTTACCTAGAGAAATACCTATGGAGTCTAAGAATCCAAAATCCCAAGGCCACATGGTGTTGAGATCTCTTTGGCATTCACCCCAATACGTGTTACTTGATTGCATTCCATTAAAAGTGTTATATATACAAACTACATATAATATTAATATTGATCACATCTTAACAATGTAAGATGTAGAAACAAAATACATATAACAATGTCGATCGCATCTTAGTATTGTATTGTAAGATGTAGAAACAAAATACATATATTAATGTTGATTGCACCTTAGTAATGTACAAGGAAAATAGAGACAAGAGCCACTGCAAGATAATATGTTACAAGGAATCCTTGTTAGTTGCTCTTTTTATTAAAAAAAAATAATGAGTTGTAAAACGAAACGTTCAAAATTTTATGTTTTCTTTGTCTTTTTAAATTTGTTGAGTGTGAATTGATGGTGACCTACTTATTCAACTATGTTTACTTTATTTAACATAATACATAAACATTTAATTTGTTACCCAAGGTCAAATGTTTAACGTTATTTTACATTATTATTTAAATGTTTTTAAATGCTCATATTTTTATAAGTTTAAAAAGAAAATTTTTGTGGGAGTTGAAAGAAATTGTTGTGGAGAATTTTATGGGTCTCTCGTGGATATTGAAGAGACATAGAAAGTTTTTTTCTAAAAAGACTTAATAGAGATTTAATTGGAAGCTTTTTATATGGTGGAGCCATTTATAGGAATGATTTATTTAAACTTAATTTTTAAGAAATTTGTTTCTATTTCACTAGTGAGGCTTTTCTCGTGCAACTTGGAGATATTAAAAAGGAGGGCATATTTCTTTATGAAGATTTTATTCTTTTTAAATGGTGATTAAGGATTTCTTGGTCTTCATGTAAAGGAGATTTGGAGAAGGAAGATAAATGGTGTTTGAAGCATATTGAAGATTTTTTTTTATACAGAGAAGATATTTTTTATACAAGATTCAATGGATTCAATGATGGAGAATATGAAAGATTATGATATAGTTGATGTATCATAATCTGACCTTGAGGTTAAAAGAATTCAAAATCTAAAATTAGAGGGTGAAATTATTAATCTGAGAAAAAATTATGAAGGTCTCAAGATTTTGTCCAAGAAATATCAGGAGTTTGAAGAAAGTAAAAATAAGTTGCATGAGATGTTGGGCAAACAGAAGCATCATAAAAACACATCTAGTTTAGGATATGAAGAAGTAGAGTGTTCCAAAGCTAGAGAGCCTCCTAGAAAGAGAATTGATCTTCATGTTGCTGCCCCTGAAGACAAAGAAAATTGATGCTATAATGAAGACCAAAAATGAGTTTGTTAAAATGCATAATCAAAGGACGAGAAATTTCAGAAGAACTGCTTCAGTTAGACAAGCTTACATGTACATGTATAATTATTGATTTAATGGTTATTGTTACACATGTAATCACTTTGGACACAAAGTAGTCATTTGTAGAAGAATTTAATTTGCTTCAATTTGGAATACTAATGTTGTATCTTTCAAGTGCAATTCTCCTAGTCACAAGGCATATAGTTGTAGAGTGTATTAAAGAATAGCATCACCTGGTGTGATTAAGTTGGAAAAGGAAAAAGGTTTGGAAGAAGAAACCTGAATAGAAGAAAGAAGTGGAAGTGTGGATACTAAAATAGAGCCAAGAGAAGATAGATTCTAAACTTGTGCATCTTGCACAAGCCACTTCATTAGTTGCATAACAGATAGCATGAAGTTAGGGGGAGTTGTTCATGTTCTATCAAGTATCCCCAATAAGTTTCAGGAGGAGATCATTTGATGTTTGTCAATATAATGATTTTTCTTTTGGATTCTTGCTAGATAATGTTTTCTATGATGCTACTCATATCAGTCTTGTGAAATGAAGTTCTTAATGGTGTTGATAACTATGTTAATTTTCAATAGTGATACAGGTGATCAATGGTTCATCATGTCATAATCCATAAAAGATATTGATAAAGATGTTCGGGGGTTCAATGATCAAGGAGTTTGATGATGTTGAGTGACTTGGTTTACAAATGATCCTATTTATATTTTGTTCATGTCATGTTGATATTTACAAAGGTTGAGTTGTTATGATGTAATAGTTCAATGTGATCTTGCTATTGTGGAGTATTGATTGTCATGGTAAAGAGCTTAAGATGTTTTCAAGAAACTCTTATCAGATATTAGCATATGTTGGCTAAGGAGGCTGGAAATGAAAAAGTCAATTCATAGCACTTATCTCTACATTTGATTTTACAAAGTGGTGTTGCAGGAAGAACTTGATGGTGCAGTTAGTTTGTTGATGTGTTGTATTAATGGGTTGATCTGAGTGTTAAAGTCAAGAGGCATCAATTCTTGTTGATTACAGTTTGGTTCAGATATAGTTGACATTGTGTTGCAAAAAGTGTCATGTGTAGGAACATCAGGATGGTCTTCATCAAGATAGTTTTTATTTCTTTCAGGATGGTCTTCATTCTTTATAATGCCAAGAAGTGTGTGCAGAAGTTGATTGGTTGTAGATTGATTATCTATCTTATCATGGTATTATTGGAAAGATCATCTCTTCAGTGGGTATTATGTCATCATGAGTTGTGAATTTTGTGATGAGTAGTCTTCATGATTATTGTTCATCAGTGTTGATGTTTGTGGAAGAATTGGTTGTCATGAAAAGTTTTTTTTTTTTTGCAAACCACATGTGATGTCATCAGGATTTTGTATTTGATTATAGAGATATGTCAGTTTTTCATATTCATCTTCATATTGGTGTTGTGACAAGAAGTGGTGTTGTGTTGAGGTCCTATGCCTTAAAATGTATGCTTTCAAATGTGTGCTTCATGGTTACTTGTTCCTATCAAGTTGAAAAATTGTTCAATATGTAGGTGTACAAGGTCAGAGCTTTTAGGATAAGTTTAGGACAAAAAATAGCAAAGGTGATCAGTGTCTTCAATCTTTTGAAATAAATTTGTGGTATCAAAGTTTTGAATAGTGGTATCTCTATTCTTGGTTGGTGTAAAGATAACAATGTAAGGTATGTAGTTGGTTGATATCAGCATAGATTGCTAATCTATTGCTAATGCTATATATGAGTTATCTTTCACAGGGGGAGATATTTGTCTTTGTCATCAGATGTCAAAAAGGGGGAGAGAGACAAAATGCATCAGGTAGTTTTTCCATCAATGACAAAAGGGGAGATTGACGAAGATTGATTGGCATTGATGTCAAAAGGTTTTGCAGGTTCACAAGGTGTTGATATTAATAGGGATTGTTCATCATGTTCATGATATTTATATGATTGTGTCTTGTTTTAGTTCATAATTCTAGACCTCAAAATGAAGGGCAGTTCAGGTTCATCAATCAAGATAAGTATGATGCAATGCATATGTCTTGTGATCAATCTTGGAATGCATTGGTTTTCATCTTCTTTTGTAAAGTTGACAATAGTTTGAAGCTTGTGTTCAAAGAGGTTATTCATTTCATACTTATGGTAGATGGTCTAAGAAATGCAGGATGTAAGTGATGATACAAGGTTGCACACAAGAAGGTTTGAGGTTTGTTGAGTTGATGATAAGACTTGTTATAGTTTCATTAGTTCATGTTTATATTCATTAGTTCATTGGATGCAGATCTTGGTCAGTTTGGTATAATAAGATCATCATTTTTTAAAAGGATCAAGGTTTATTAAAGGTCTAAAATCTCCAAGTCTAAAATTCTTTACTTTTTATTTTAATTTTAAAGTGACCAGTAGAAGGGGTTTTATAAGCATGAGCACCAAAAAGAAAAATCAAAGATTGCATTTAAAGAAAAGATTTTATAAGACTATTTTTAGTCTTTTTAAAAGGAGATTTTTAAGGAGATTCTTATGGCCCACATTTAAACTATGAATTGTCCTCTTAGTGCATAAAGATTAACATGCAATCAATTGTCTTTTTGATATGACTAAAGATGTGTTTTTATAGGCTATTTTTAGCCTTCCAAAAAGGGGAGATTTTTTAGTGTTTTTAAATGCTTAGATTTTATAAGTTTAAAAAGCAGATTTTTGTGGGAGTTGAAAGAATTGTTAAGGAGAATTTTATGGGTCTCTCGTGGATATTGAAGAGACACAGAAAGTTTTTTTTAAAAAGACTTAATAGATATTTAATTGGAATCTTTTTATATGGTGGAGCCATTTATAGGAATGATTTATGGAAACTTGATTTTTAAGAAATTTGTTCCTACTTTCATATTTCACTAGTGAGGCTTTTCTCATGCAACTTGGAGATATTAAAAAGGAGGGCAAATTTCTTTATGAAGATTTTATTCTTTTTAAATGGTGATTAAGGATTTCTTGGTCTTCATGTAAAGGAGATTTGGAGAAGGAAGAGGAATGGTGTTTGAAGCATATTGAAGATTTTTTTTTTTATTCAGAGAAGATATTTTTTATGCAGGATTCAATGGATTCAATGATGAAGAATATGAAAGATTTTCTTCTTGCAAATGGATTGGGAAGATTAAATTTTATTGAAGATTTTTATCTTTATTTTATGAAGATCATATTTGTAGAGGAGAAATTGAAAAAGTTTTTTTTAATGCACAGAGGAAATGAAAGATTTTTATATATAACAATTTTGCAGATGAAAATATTTTTGCAGATTGGAGAAGATGAAAACATTGAAGAGTTTTTTTTAAGAAGAAGATTATTGATCAATGGTCCTGAGGAGAGAAATAGACAAGAGGTAGATTGAAGATTTTATTGAAGAAGTTATTTTATGGGAACAATTCAAGTTTTTAGATTGAAGATATGCAAAGAAGAGGAATTCCAAGAGTCTTTTTGTTTATAATTTTTATTGCAAGTGCTCTATGAAAGAATGGTATTGCAGGAATATGAAAAGACATTCAGAATTTGTATATAATGATTTTACAAGTGCATTGATAGGGGTGAGAATTTGTGTGTGGATAAAATGTACAGTAATGAAGATCTCTTAGTAGCAACAAATTTACAGATAGAACCATGAAGACAATATGCAGTTGATTGTGTTTCAAGAGAATTAGTTGTGAAGTAATGAGACTAAAATTTAGATTGGATTGAGTGTGACTGAAAACAGATGCAAATTTAGAGAAGATAGGTTATGTAATGGTGTAAATCAGATTGAGTTGCAATCGTTTCTTACACACCTTGCAATATATTTTGATGGTGGTTGAATCTGCCAATGAGGCTTTATGTGCTAGTGAGGCTTGTATGGTCAGTGAGGTATTTTTTAAAGCTAGTGAAGCTTCCTTGGTCAGTGAGACCTACTTATAACCAGTGAGGTTTTGAATAAGCCAATAAGGCAATTTTGAGAGGTTTTTCTACCCTAGGAGGGTTTTCCTCTCATATAATCTTGTGTGTCTTGGTCTCATGTCTTGTGTTAATTCATACTTGCACATATGTGTTTAAAAAATTATTGATGTCCTCATCTCTCTCTATTTTGTAAATTAAAAGTTGTGAAAAGTTGAAAGTTTACACAACACTGATTCACCCCCCTCTTAGTGTTGTCCTAGACTCCAATAGGTCCTAGTTGTATAACAGCCTCACATACCCCCATCCTCAAGGTTTCCTATGTCTGCTTCCTCGTATGCACTCACCAAGTCTACCTCATACAGCCTTGGAAAGGAATCATAGTACGACACATGGCTGACATAAAAAACAACAAGGATAAACTAGTTTAGCAACCAAAGTCATAAAGAAAGATTAAATAAAAATTTAATTTCAACAATAAGAAAAGAAATGCATGCAATTTCAACACTAAATGAAATGTAACGATGAGGGCTACATGCAAATAAGATCACAAAGTGTGGCTAAACTATCACAATCAAATATAAACAAAGTGTTAGCCTTCACAATCAATAGATTATCATCAATAACCATAAAGAAAGTCCAAAATCTTTGAAATTGCACTGTACAACACTGTGTGACTAGATACTAGCCACCAAACAAGGAAGGAGGGAAGAACGTCAGGCTATAGCAGTATCCCTCATGTGGTGCAGAGTGAGCACGCCATCCACATGGCTCAGAGTGTACTCCTCGGCTACACCCTACTTCATGTCGTCACGCGGCATGGACTATCCAAGTGGCCCACTCACTCCTTGGGTACCCACATGGAATGTACACCTCAACCACATCCCACATCGCATCATAGTACAGCATGGTCATACAACAGCTAGAGAAGGCACGTACTGGTCATATGCCACATGGCAGTATATCTCTGGCTCTGTGGAAGTAGGCACGCGTAGAACACACCCCACATAGTGACACCTCATGGAGAAGGCACATGCAAGTACTCGTCATAGCCATAGGTATACATGGCTAGGACATACCCATATGCTAACTGACCCAAACACTATTGAAAGAAAACATGAGTATCCCTCTACAAGTGTACGAGGCCCCATTACGCTCATCACACAAGTAGGCTATCATAACACAATCTCATAGTGCACCTTCACGTGTCTATGCACGTGGCATCGTGTCCTTGAGCCTAGCTCACTACCAGCGGCAACACTATGTCATCACCAGCACTGTGTCAAAACATCAGTGAGGTGTGGCATCGTATCCATTGCATCATGTCAGAACATGTGTAGATACAGTATATATAATGCATATATATGAGTATATCAATATGGGTCTACTCGAGCTTCACCTCTCATATAGACGAGATTGATTCGCTCCTCCAAGCTCAACGCCCCTATAGGCGGCCAGGCATATACTTACCAACCAATGTTGATGTACCAAAGTGTGGGGATTAGGCCAACACATATGGATCAAGTACCCTGATCCATCATAAGGGGAAGTAGTTAGTACTTTCCTTGGGATCAGTTGAGTGGGGACTGCTCTATGCCAAAATATGTGTACACTGCACACTCCACCCAAGGAACTTTGTGGATTCTACTACCCCTTCACGGACTGAGGGACTAGAGAACCAAAAGAAGAGAATCTACAAAACTAACTTTTGTCTACTCTTACATTTTATTTTCAACCACATGTGGGTTGGCCCTCAATCAGGTAACAAACATACAAGCACACATGATGGTATGGTTAATCCCACACCTAAAATACAACATATTTCCCATAGGTGGGTACATAGTATCACCATCCCATGGGCACACAAGCAAATACGGGGTATTCCCAACACTCAACCAATGCACAGTTACTAGTTTCTCACATTTACAGGGGGGTTACATTTATATACACAATTCCTTTTCAAAAGATCACATACCATGGGTACATTTATTTCCCTATACCACATGATGTTGAATATCAATATCATGATCATCGTGATCACTTGACAACTTCACTTAACAAATTTTCATTTACTTTTATTCTTTGAGTCTAACATTCTATCCTCATAACATATGCATATGTAAACTAACTTTTCTTCCACACAATAAGAATTTTACATAAGCACTGGTGACAAATTTTTTTACACCATTTCAAAAATTTAATGTATCAGTTCTCTTATTCATAGTGTAGCCAAATAGTCACTGTAAGATGCAAGGAGATCAAGGGAGCCTGCGGAGGTTTTAAAAAGAAAAGGCAAGCATCAGAGGTCACCACGTGTCCGAAGAGAATGCAAAGAGAGAGCAGATCAAGGGACCAGTGGAAGCCACCATGTGGAAGCTATGGGCTCGTTGAGGAAAAATAAAGATGAGTGGAGTCCACCACATGGTTGAGCCTGAAGAGAAAGAAATAAAATGTTTTATTTCATTTTATAAAAATACTATGGGAGTCACATGAATCTTTAGAGAGGCTAAGTCTTTTATTAAAATATTGAGTTTCTTTTGATGCGATGAGCCCTCTCTTCATAAAATTAAAATGCCTTATTTTAATAAATGCATAAGGTCTCATTTGCAACACAAGAGATAAAGGCAGATTTAAATATGATTAAGTATCATTTTAATGATGTGGGTTCTAGCAAATAATAAAGTGAAAGATTTATTAAAATTTGATTCTTACTCCCCACTGTGAATAAAAGAGGAGCAACAAAAAGGGACTCCCAGAGAGCATCACATGGAAGCAGCGTTGAAGAGGAGGAAAAGAAATAAGCGAAAGTCACCACGTGGTTCAACCCGAGGAGAGAGAAATAAAATGTTTTGTTTCATTTTATTTATCATATGTAACGAGCTGTTTCTAATGCCGAGTCTTTGATTTAATAAGTGTTTCTTATTAAATATGTGTGGGGCCCTCCCCAGAGTTAAGGCTAAGTTTTAATAAATAAAATATTAGAGTCTCTCGGTTTTAAAAGCCACAGCAAATAATAAAGTGAAACATTATTAAAAATATAAATTTTGACTTCTCATGGGAAGTAAAAGGATGTAGCCCTAAAATTATTCACACCATTTTATTTTTCACATTGTGGTAAATTAGAGAGCAGCGGGAGATTTATTTTCTTCATGCCATAGATATTTTTCTAGCAATGGAGAGTTTCAGTTGCCGTCTCCGATACGATGCCAAATTTTGTGCCAAATTTCTCAGGGATTTTTAGTTGGGAAAGATTTTCAGCTACAAGGAGATTTTCAACAGACTTTGAGTTTTCAGGCTAATAAATACAGATCCAAGAAGTAGAAATAGGGAGTTCTACAGTTCCATAGTGACATACAGAGATTTTTTGAACAGCCAGCAGCACAGATTTTCTTTTGCCTTAGCAGTGTCTTTTCAAAAGGAGAATGTAATATTTTTACTTTGTGCAAATCCCAAAGCATCTGTAACTTGTTATCATTCAACTAATGAGAATACTATTCTATGCATCTCTAGGTATCTCTGTTTCTTGTTTCTTTAAATTTTTATTTATTTAGCCTTTTGTTAGATCCGTTTATCAAACTAGTAATTGATCATGCAGTTATGCTCTTTAATTTCCATTTAAATCTTTCAAGGTTCGACACTGTGCTATGTTGAGTTTTAAATTTGGTGTATCACCTTAGATCTAGGCATTTATTTCTGCAAATCTTGTTTTCATTCTAATCTTTTTCCCAAACCCCCACTGAAAGAACGAAAGAGCTAGCTTCCCTAAAATCTGGAGGTCACTCTGAGAAACATTCCCACATTTTAGAGTTTACCATGTTGCTGCTGGATTGAACCCACAGATTTATGCATCAACAGTTTTTGGCATGCCCGATGGGACTGGATTCAAAGACATGTCTCTTTCTTTTCCCTAAATCTTTGTTCCGTATTTTGTGGTTTTGATGGAAAGTCATGGAAATATCTGCTCATATGAGCATGAATCATCCATCTGGCGACTCTACTTAAGGTTCTTTCTCAGATATTTGCTCCTATAGATCATGGCAGCCCCTAGTATATATGTGCACCTGAATATTCAAAGAGATCTACCTTTTGTGACTTGGGATTCAAGTCATCCTATTCTTCAGCAGCAGGGTCAAGTTCCTGATACAGCATGGAAGGCATTACCTCACTTTCTTGGAAATGGCTCAGTTTGTCCTATGGATCACATTCAAGATGTTGAAAGTTTATACTCCATCCACAATGTCACTACTGAGAATTATGCCCTCTTGTTTCTTGCATCTTCCCTCAAAGGAAAAGCAAAAGAATGGTACAGAAGCTTGTAGCCTGGTTCGATCACCAGATGGGATCAACTTGGTGGACTCATCTAC
Source organism: Cunninghamia lanceolata (assembly GCA_027924645.1). Classification (NCBI taxonomy): domain Eukaryota; kingdom Viridiplantae; phylum Streptophyta; class Pinopsida; order Cupressales; family Cupressaceae; genus Cunninghamia; species Cunninghamia lanceolata. The sequence goes on from BSBN01001226.1 coordinate 10,187,174, forward strand.
AATTAGTTCAAAGATAAAACAGATGTCAGTAATCTTACCCAGAACCTCATCACCATCAAGAGACATCTTATGGAGCCCATACATGATTTCAATTCAAGATTTGACAAGGTATGGAAGAAATTCTCTGTTGATATCAGGCCATCTCCAGTCTTTGCATTTCTTTACTATTTAAAAGATTTAGATCCTCAAATCTCTATGATGATCCAAGCCTTAAGAGGTGAAACTTTACCCCAGTCATATGACCTTGCTATTAAGGCTAAAAGTAACCTAATGGTACCTGGTAAGTTGTCTCCTCTGCTTTTAATACCTTTGATGCCACCTGCAAGTTACCTGTCTTAGACTCTTTCTTGTAGCCAGATGCATATAGATTTTAGTCCACCCACCCTCCCTGCTGATTACCGAAATCATGAAGAGATGATGGAGGTAAAAGAACTTATAAGAACCCTCAGCCATGAGCTTGATGAGTTAAAATCTCAAAGCATATATAATACTGATCCATATGTCATGCCTCAAGATCCTTTGAACAACCATACCATTGTGGTTAGATTACAAAAGAGATCCTTCCTCATGCCAAGAAACTAGCCCATTATCTTGATAATTATGTATTACAAGCTTCTGTAGCTGTAAATCAACCCATTAAGGTCACAGATTGGGTTCTTTGCCATTTTGATATCCAAGAATAATCAAGTTTCAAGAATCAAAATGCAAGCAAGAAGGTGACTCCTATTCATTCTATGTGTCCCTATGTTCCTGAACATCATGTATCCATGGCAATGAGTGACTTAGAAACTCAGATAACAGATGAATTAGATTCAAAAGATGCTTATGAGGTGACACTTATAGAAGATGAAAAGTACTCGAAGAAGGGCTTTAAAGCTAAAAAGTACTGGGTTCAGAGTAATGCTACATCTATTTTCCATCTTGAGGAAGAAATGACAGAGGAAATTGTAGAGTCTACAAAAAAAGATTGCCTTTATTTCTGCAATGAAGTTTCACATTTGGAGGAGGATACCACAGAGGTGCATGAGCAACAATTGGAACAGTTAGATGAGGATTTGTTCTCACTTTTTCAACAAGGTTATCAGCTACTGGATGCAGAAGACCTTACCATTGACCAAGTGGATGGTTGTTTTACAAAGCCTAATGTAGATGATCATAAAGAAATGTTTAAAACAGAAAATGATGCAAGATCTGATTTATTTTCTATTTTTGAAAATGGGTATTCTCTTCTTCTTGATGAGGACCCACAGATGCAAGGAAAGATTCATAATGATGAGGTTCAAAGAGACATTTACAAAAGTAAAGAGTTGCATACCGAGTCACATTCTACTCGTTTCTTCTTGCATGAAGGAATTCCAATCAGATTTAAGGTTCTAATGGGTAGTCCAGTCACCTGTCACCTTATTTTTGACACTGTTATGAGTCATCATTCTATTGAAGAATCTACAAAAGAGGTCACTAATGAGGTTCTATTAGTAGAAGTTTTCAAATACAAATAGAGGTATGAGCTCCAACATTTGATTTTCCTTTCCCACCCTCCTCTGAAGCAAGAACGGCATGTTGATCAGCCTGACTGGTGTTTTGAAGCAAAGAAAGAGTCTCCTGAGTGCAGAGAAGTAAAAAGATACAAAATATTGTTATATTTCTTCATACAATTTGTCTGGTTCATTTTTAGTTTGTTGAGGATTCATTAGAGAAGCATCATCGGACATGGAAGCTACTTTGCCATCCCGGTGAATGGGCATATCCCTCTGTATCTCACATATCAGTAAATTAGTTTCTATTTTTAGAATAAGCTACATCATTAGTATTAGTTTTTAGTTTAAGTTAGTTTTATTTCAAGAAGTCTCTACTGTGATACAGGATCTATGATCAGTCTCTGTGGTTCAGTCATGTTCCAGCTATGTATTAGTTTCAAAGGTTTAAGTCATCATCAGTTATCAGTAGTCAATGAGCAGTCAGTTTTAGTTGTGTATGCATCTTCAAATTCAGATGTGTTCATTTTCATAATGTTTTAGTTTCAAATTAATGTGACACTATGCCCAATGGATAAGGCTACTCTACAAACTAGAGATTCTAGATTCAAATAGGTAGGCCTATTTTCCAAGCCAGTCGCCAAGAACTGGTGACAATTTTTTTTACACCATTTCAAAAATTCAATGTATCAGTTCTCTTATTCATAGTGCAGCCGAATAGTCACCGTAAGATGCAAGGAGATCAATGGAAGTTGTAGAGGTTTTAAAAAGCAAAGGCAAGCATTGAAGGTCACCATGTGTCTAAAGATAATGCAAAGAGAGAGTAGCTTAAGGGACCAGTGGAAGCCACCACGTGGAAGCTGCGAGAGTTGAGGAAAAATAAAGATGAGTGGAGTCCACCATGTGGTTGAGCCCGAAGAGAGAGAAATAAAATGTTTTATTTCATTTTATAAAAATACTATGGGAGTCATGTGAATCTTTAGAGAGGCTAAGTATTTTATTAAAATATTGAGTTTCTTTTGATACAGTGAGCCCTCTCTTCATAAAATTAAAATGCCTTATTTTAATAAATGCATAAGGTCTCATTTGTAGCACGGGAGATAAAGGCAGATTTAAATATGATTAAGTATCATTTTAATGATGTGGGTTCTAGAAAGCAATAAACTGAAAGCTTTATTAAAATTTGATTCTTACTCCCCACCGTGAATAAAAGAGGAGCAGTAAAAAGAGACTCCTAAAGAGCACCACATGGAAGCAACGTTGAAGAGGAGGAAAAGAAATAAGTGGAAGTCACCACATGGTTAAACCCGAGGAGAGATAAATAAAATGTTTTGTTTCATTTTAATTATCATATGTCATGGGTTGTTTCTAATGCTAAATCTTTGATTTAATAAGAGTTTCTTATTAAATAAGTGTGGGGCCCTCCTCAGAGTTAAGGCTAAGTTTTAATAAATAAAATATTAGAGTCTCTCGGTATTAAAAGCCATAGCAAATAATAAAGTGAAACTTTATTAAAATATAAATTTTGACTCCTCACGGGAAGTAAAACGATGTAGTCCTAAAATTATTCGTGCCATTTTATTTTTCATGCTATGGTAAAGAAGAGAGCGGCAAGAGATTTATTTTCTTCATGCCACAGATATTTTTCTAGTAGTGGAGAGTTTCAGTTGCCGTCTAAGATACGGTGTCGGATTTTGTGCTGAATTTCTCAAGAATTTTCAGTTGGGAAAGATTTTTAGCTACAAGGAGATCTTCAATGGGCTTTGAGTTTTCAGGCTAATAAATACAAATTCGGGAAGCAGAAATAGGGAGTTCTACAGTTCCATAGTGACATAGAGATTTTTTAAGCAGCCAGGAGTAGAGATTTTCTTTTGCCTTAGCAATGTCTTTTCAAAAGGAGAATGTAATATTTTTACTTTGTGCAAATCTCAAAGCCCCTGTAACTTGTAATCATTCAACTAATGAGAATATTGTTCTGTACATATCTGGGTATCTCTGTTTCTTGTTTCTTTAAATTTCTATTTCTTTAGCCTTTTGTCAGTTCTGTTTATCAAACTGGTAAGTGATCATGCAGTTATGCTCTTTAATTTCCATTTAAGTCTTTCAAGGTTTTACACTGTGCTATGTTGAGTTTTAAATCTGGCGTATCACCTTAGATCTAGGCATTTATTTCTGCAAATCTTGTTTTCCTTCTAACCTTTCTCCCAAACCCCCATTCAAAGAACAGAAGAACCAGCTTCCCTAAAATCTGGAGGTCACTCTAAGAAGCATTCCCACATTTAAAATTTCCCAAGTTGTTGTTGGATTAAACCAATAAATTTATGCATCAAAAAGCACTATGGATTTTTTAAATGCATCCAAGAATCATTAATATATGCATCCAAAGTTCAACAAATTGTACATAAGTTCCATATTCACAAAAGAATGATAATAACCCTCTACTTAACTCTTGCTTCCTCCTGTAGGTCAACTCTTTCTTCATCAAAGATTATATAAATTTTCACAGAACAAGAGGATTCACATATTTGCTTCCAAAACACAATCCCACATTCTCTCGAACTTAATCATAATTCAACACATGATCAATATTCTATTACACCACCTTGCATATATTGTAACAATCATGAAAAGACTAACCGATAGTTCATTTATTAACTACCTAGGTACTTTCCCTTAGTCTAACCAAGCAACCCCTTTTACAAGCAACATATTCTTATCATTATGAAAATGCATTGAACCACATATGGATGTAAACACTATTACCAACCAGGAGCACATACTAAGGGATGACACATTCAGGCCAAGATTTTCTTTTAAAACCACATAACATAGATTCCAAACTAAATTTACACTTTTAAGAAATTGGAAGTCATGGAAATGAATAAAGGTCACACCAGGAGGATCAATAATTACACACATCTAAGGGATCACACACAACATGAGAATACACAAGGGTCTAATCATCTATCCAACACATCAAGCTGGGTGTTTAGATTAAAATATTGTATCCAACACAAGAGTCCCTATCACATGCATAAGAAGAATTACTATAACTAGACATGGGCGATAACATTAACTAGAGATCCTAGTACTACAACCTGGCTCTGATACCAAGTGTAACACCCCGCCAAGAAATCCCAGCTAGGACAACTCTAAACTAGGCCAAATTATTGGAACTTTTTTTTATTAGAACAAATAACAATAGAGTGCACAACATAACATGATAATCTAAACCTAGGTCATTTAGGGTTTCCCAACTGCGCTACTTACAAAGCTAACATAAAGTTTACTAGAACGATAAAAAAATAACATGAACGATATAACAAGGTTCATTTTAAAGCACCACATAAATAATCCTATTTTAATACTTACTTCCATATTGTGACAACTAATATTCAACCCTTATTAATCATTTTATGACTAACTATCATATGAAAGATGTATTACTTTACAATACTCTTTACAAGATTAAATCATCAACAATTGTTACATCTTTACCATAATTACAGCAATGCTTTCTATTGTGCACAAAAAAGATTACATCAAATTATACCAAGAGATGCAAGATGAGATACAATCCAATATGCAATTACTTGGTAGAATGTCACCACAACTGGAACAAGAATTGGAATCCATAGAGCAATGAGAAATCTTCTCACACATGAACATGCAACAAGAGTACCCAATGGAGAAATAGCACCAACCTCCTGACCATGTGGAACCCTGAGGTCCACCTCCCGTATTAGGAGATAACACTGGGTCCCACATCCAATAGATAGGCAAGAAGTAACAGACTAACACAATCACGGATAATGCATGACTCCAACACAACACCTTAGAGGTGATTTAGATCATTGTCTCGACATCATAAAAGCAATTCCTCATTTTTGGTTTAATCTATAAAAATTAATTTTTAGTAAACCATTAGACATAACTTCCTCGAAGACCTAGTACATAACCAATCCTTTAAACCAATGAATCTAACTCAACATAAATTGAAACCCTTGTCATCAAGATAGAATAGAGATTTACTATCTAAAACAATTTCAATAAGGAACTCTCTCACTCCTAAGGTATTTCCTATTAGTGATGTTAGTGTAGGTTTTTATTTCCTAGTTGGGTTATTTATTTTTCTCTATATTCCTAGGTTTTTCCTACACTTCTATTAATCTCACTTAGGTTAATAAAGCATGTCTTATTAGGTGAGTGGTTACGAGGTGTCACCTTCCTACATATGAGCATCCATTAGCTATCTTGGGAAAATATTTTGCTATCTTTAGTCTGATATATGGTTGCTCCTGATTGGTCAGTGTTGCCACCTCCTCCCTCTCCCTGGTCTATATAAGCATGCTACTTGGCTTGTATTTTGCATCTTTTTCTTTTGCATTCTCTTAATGCTATTTTCCTTCTAGCATTTGCATTACTCTCTTAGAGACTAACTCTGTGTTGTTATTTTGATTTCGTATCATTTGCATTTATAATTTAAATATCTATTAGTTTGCACTAGTTTTTTGGGTTAATAATCTTTTTAGATTCTAACATGGTATCAGAGTTATTCTATGTGCAAGAGTAGATTTTAGTTTCCATATTTGAGAGATTCAGAGGGGGCTAATAAATCTTATTACAGTTTTTCAAAAAACCTAGTATGCTCTTCTCTTGCATCTTCGGATGATCTTGAGAATCAAAAAAGTTTGACAGAAACTTTTTTAATCTTTATGGTTTGCACATGTGTTTTATGAAATCTGGGTGATTGCAGCATTTCTAGTTATATTGGCAAAATTTTTGGCTATTCCAATGTGTCCAGGAGGCTTGAGAAAGTCAGATTTGGCTTTCATTTCACCAAAATCAGAGATCGTCATACACAATTGCAGAACTAGGGTTTAAAGCTCAAATCTGACAACCATCTTGCATATTTGGTATTTTTAATCAATATTGTAAGTTCCAGCATGCCATTGCTTGTCTTAGGTAGCTGATTCAACCTTTGCATGTCATTTTTTGGTTGTTGGGGTCATTTTTTATTGCTAAAGGTGTTCTATTTACATTAGAACTACATCTTCTATATATCACCAAGAAAAATTCCTTCTGGGTTTTGTTCACAGCACAGAAACACCATCTGGGTATCTTTCATTTTTTGCATGTAGTTTGTATATTTTGCTGAATCAAACTTAGAAAGCTACAGCAGTACCCCTCTCCATTGATAGTTGCAGTTTTGAAGGCAGTTTTCAAATGCTTCATTTTTGCTCATACAGACTCCATTTCCCATGAAATGTTTTTTGATTTTGGATATTTTTTCATTCTCTATGCACTGGTGTAGACGTTTTTTTAATTTTTGATGCAGAAATTTTTTAGAAATTGTAGATTCTCAGTCGTGACACTAGATAGTTCTCATTTTGGGAACTTCGAAGGATCATAAGGGTAATTGTAAGAAGATGGGGAGCCAAAAAGGTGTCTTAAGTGGCCAATTTTTTTCTGAAATTAGGAAATGCTAGCCTTAGATGAGAAATTGAGCATAGTTACACTCAAAATTTGGAGATGCAACCAAAACAATGTTTGTAGTGCTCCGAGTCTACTTTCTAAACTACTATTTTTTTTTAAAATGGCATAGAATAAGGGGTTCAAAAGAGGGAGCCACAGAAATTAGTGTTGTTTCTGTCAAAAAAATAACATAGCATGTTTTGTGGCTCCCTCAAAAAGTCAACTTTTTTTTGGTATTTTTAAAATCGCTTCAGTGAGAAATTAGCTAATAGCATGTAGTTTATGCTCGAATTTTCTGATAATTTTTTGATGAATATTTGATTTTTTACTAATTTTCAAAGTGGACACATCCTAAAAAATAGAATTTTGGTCATGCTACCCCTATAAATTTTGAAAACTAATTGAAAATCATTTTTTTCTTTTTTTAATATTTGTAGAATGGAGTCTAGTTTCTAAATATGTAATTTTTTTAAAATTTTAATGAATAGTTAATTTACAATGAAAAAAAGACCAAACAGTGGTTTTTGCCCAAAAATAGACACACAAACAAAAGAAATTAAAGATGAAAGGCTTAACATTGTTAAAATGTGAAAAAAATCACATCGTCAAATAGCTAAGAGAAAGCCTAACATTACCCAGGTGTTCGATTTGTTCGACCTTGAAACACGTACAAATCTGAGGGTTAACACGAACGAAATTATGTGAAATCTTGAAGAATATGGAAAAACATGTCTATGGATGTTGAAAAGGCACTCCAAGCCTTTGGGTTGGAAATCCAAAGCAAATCCCAAGCCCAACGCTTGGGATTCCCAAAACAAAACATAACGCGACCACGTTATAACGTGCTCGCGTTAGTTTTTGCTTTGCATTTTTCCTTTTCCACAAAAGCTTGTGATGTTTGTCATGTTTGAAATAACGCGAGAGCGTTATGTCCCCCTTAAATTTTTTTATGTTTAAGGCTATTAATCATGTATGTATGTATGTATGTATGTATGTATGCCTCTATGTATGTATCTATGTATGCCTATATGTATGTATGTATCTATGTATGCCTATATGTATGTATGCATCTATGTATGCCTATATGTATGTATGTATAGTGTCAAGGGTAGAGGAGGGTAGAGATGGGAGTGAGCCAAATAGGGGAGGAGAGGGGTGGATAAGGATTGAGTGATTATGGTTTAAGGTTGAGGGTTGAGCATTTAGGGATAGGATTTAGAGTTTAGGGATAAGGGATTAGAGTTTAGGACCTTAAGCAATTAGGATTTAGGGGTCGAGGGATTAGGGTTAAGGTAGATTGTTGAGGGTAGAGGGATTGGGGATAGGGTTTAGGGTTGAAAGTTTAGGGTTGAGGGATTAGGGTTTAAGTTATAGTTTAGTAGTTCTTGTGGATAGAGCCAGTAAACAATGGGGGATTATTTTCCTATTTCATAATAATATGCCTCCCCTAAGTGCGGGGTGGACAACAAGAAACATAGATGTACCCCAATGCAAAGCTTTTCTCATAATGATTATCCTTCTGATTTCAATTGTTAATTACTCACTGTGGATGTACCATATGCAAAGCTTTTCTCATAGTGTGTACACCTATTGGCATAATGAACCCTAGATGGGCCAGAAAAACATGCCATATAACATTACTAACATTAAAAAAGTTCATAGCCATTTTTCTGACATATTCTTGCAACTCAAATATCTTTAAGAGAAGAGTGTCAAAAATGATGGGTTTAACAACCTAACATAAGGCAAAGCAGTTTTGTTGGGTTTAGGGATAGGGTTTATGGTTGAGGGATTATGGTTTAAGGTATAGTGTTGAGGGTTGAGGGTTTAGAGATAGGGTTTAGGGTTGAGGGATTAGGGTTTAGGGTTGATAGATTAGGGTTTAGGGTTGACGGATTAGGGTTTAATGTTGAGAGTTGAGGGTTTAGGGTTGAGGGTTTAGGGATAGGGTTGATGGTCAAGGGATTAGGGTTAAAGTAGAGTGTTGAGGGTAAAGGGATTAGGGATAGGGTTTAGGGTTGAAGGTTTAATGATTGAGGGTTAATGCTTTAGGGTTGAGGGTTAAGGGATTGGGGTTTAAAATATAGTGTTGAGCGTCGAGGGTTTATGGATAGGTTTTAGGGTTTAATTTTTAACGGTTAAGGGTTGAGGGATAGGGTTTAAGGTATAGTGTTGAGGGTTGAGGGTTTAGGAATAGGGATAGCATTTAGGGTTTAGGGATGAGGGATTAGGGTTTAAGGTATAGTGTCGAGGGCTGAGGGTTTATTGATAGTGTTTAGGGTTGAGGGTTGAGGGATTAGGTTTTAGGGTTGATGGATTAGGGTTTAAGGTATATTGTTGAGGGTTGAGGGTTTAGGGATAGGGTTTAGGGTTGACGGATTAGGGTTTAGGGTTGACGGATTAGTGTTTAATGTTGAGGTTAGGGTTAGAGTGTTGAGGGTAGAGGGATTAGGGATAGGGTTTAGGGTTGAAGGTTTAAGGATTGAGGGTTGAGGCTTTAGGGATGAGGGTTTAAGGCTTAAAATATAGTGTCAAGTGTTGAGGGTGTAGGGATAGGGTTTAAGTTTTAAGAGTTAAGGGTTGAGGGATAGGGATTAGGGTTTAAGGTATAGTGTTGAGGGTTGATGGTTTAGGGATAGGGTTTAGGTTTGAGGGATTAGGGTTTAGGGTTGATGAATTAGGGTTTAATGTTGAGAGTTGAGGGTTAAGGGTTGAGGGATAGGGTTAATGGTCAAGGGATTAGGGTTAATAAGAGTGTCGAGGGTAGAGGGATTAGGGATAGGGTTTAGGGTTGAGGCTTTAGGGATGAGGGTTAAGAGATTAGGGTTTAAGATATAGTGTCGAGTGTCGAGCATGTAGGGATAGGTTTTAGGGTTCAAGTTTTAAGGGTTAAGGATCGAGGGATCAGAGTTAAGGGTTGAGGGATTAGGGTTTGACATTGAGGGTTGAGTACATTAAGGTTCAAGGGTTAAGGGTTTCAGGATAGGTTTGAGGGTTGAGGGATTAGGGTTAAAGTAGAGTGTTGAGGGTATAAGGATTAGGGATAGGATTGGAGGGTTTAGGGATAAGGGATTAGGGTTTAAGGTATAGTATCAAGCCTGTTGAGGGTTTAGGAATAGGGATAGCATTTAGGGTTTAGGGATGAGGGATTAGAGTTGAGGGATGATGGATTAGGGTTGAGGGTTGAGGGATTAGGGTTTAGGGATAAGGTTTAGGGTTGAGGGTTGAGGGATTAGGGTTTAAGGTATAGTGTTGAGGGTTTAGGGATAGGGTTTAGGGTTGAGGGATTAGAGTGAAGGGTTGAGGGTTGAGGCTTTAGGGTTTAGGGTTTAGGGATAGGGTTGAGGGTCGACGGATAAGAGTTAAGGGTTGAGGGATTAGGGTTTGATGTTGAGGGTTGAGTACATTGAGGTTTGAGGGTTAAGGGTTTCGGGATAGGGTTGAGGGTCGATGGATTAGGGTTAAAGTAGAGTGTCAAGGGTATAAAGATTAGGGATAGGGTTGGAGGGTTTAGGGATAAGGGATTAGGGTTTAAGGTATAGTATTGAGCCCGTTGAGGGTCTAGGAATAGGGATAGCGTTTAGGGTTTAGGGATGAGGGATTAGAGTTGACGGATGACGGATTAGGGTCGAGGGTTGAGGGTTTAGGGATAAGGTTTAGGGTTGAGGGTTGAGGGATTAGGGTTTAAGGTATAGTGTTGAGGGTTTAGGGATAGGGTTTAAGGTTGAGGGATTAGAGTGAAGGGTTGAGGGATTAGGATTTGACATTGAGGGTTGAGGGTTGAGGCTTTAGGGTTTAGGGTTTAGGGATAGGATTGAGGGATTAGGGTTTGACATTGAGGGTTGAGAGTTGACGTTTGAGGGTAGAGGGTTTAGGGATAGGGTTGAGGGTCAAGGGATTAGGTTTAAAGTAGAGTGTGGAGGGTATAAGGATTAGGGATAGGGTTGGAGGGTTTAGGGATAAGGGATTAGGGTTTAAGGTATAGTATCAAGCCAGTTGAGGGTTTAGGAATAGGGATCGCGGTTAGGGTTTAGGGATGAGGGATTAGAGTTGAGGGATGACGGATTAAGGTTGAGGGTTGAGGGATTAGGGTTTAGGGATAAGGTTTAGGGTTGAGGGTTGAGGGATTAGAGTGAAGGGTTGACAGATTAGGATTTGACATTGAGGGTTGAGGGTTGAGGCTTTAGGGTTTAGGGTTTAGGGATAAGGTTGAGTGTTGAGGGATTAGAGTTAAGAGTTGAGGGATTAGGTTTTGACGTTGAGGGTTGAGGTTCGAGGGTCAAGAGTTTAGGGATAGGGTTGAGGGTCGAGGGATTAGGGTTAAGGTAGACAAGGAGCGACTGAGAGACATAGAGAGGGGAGAGGTAGAGAGGTGAGGGGGAGAGATAAGTGAGATATAGAACATGAGCTAATGGAACTAGAGGTGAGATATTGTAAAGGTGCTATCGAAGGTGAGATAGGTAAAATAGTTATGGATCAATCTATAGCAAGACAAAATGTGAGTGTGTTATAACACGCTCATGTTTTTTCCTGCTATAGAAACGGTAAAAAATTGTTGATCCCCGTGATCTAGGCCCACATGCTTTGTTTTCATACTGATTCTGCGCATGCTTCGACAAAAAATAAGTGCTTTCATGTTCTTGGGAAGTTCACATGCACATTTTACACATTCTACCACATTTGCATGATTTTTCCACCACCTTTTCTGCTTTGCCAACTTGAGAAGGAGGAAATAACATAGTTTTCACACCAAGTTTGATATATATCTATTCAAGTTTCAATTTTTGTAGTGTTTCAATGTTAATTGTGATTCAATTTTAGGAATTTAACATTATAGATTGGTTAATAGTATTGTTGTTAGTAATTATATTTGAGTGTTATTCAATTTAACATTGAAAAGGAAGCAAGTGGTGAAAAACTCAAATTGTTGAGGAGTTTGATGCAAGAAGAAAAAAACACTACATAATTGGGTACTCTCTCCATTTGAATCTTCTTTTTTAGGTATGTCAAGTCTTTACATGCATGTTCTTTACATTTTCCTTAATTCTATTTGAATTACTTTATCATGCTTTATCATACATATTTAAAATAGACACATTCCTAATCAAGAAAGCAGCCTACAATCTCACATGATGTCATGTGTATTTTCTACACTTGGGCTCTTTAATAATTATGTGTAATAAATAGACCTTAACACACCATGATGTCAAACTATACAAGAATAAATCCTTACAACATAATAAAAATACAATCTCACTATTATCTTGTATTCATTTCTTAGGAACTAATATTGGTCTTTTTATCATGCTACAAACAAATTCTCCATCATGCTGAGGAAATGATCAAGAATTAAACCAACACAGGAAGAGATAGAAGCTAAGAATGCAAAGAAAGTAGTGGCTATGAGGGAACTTCGTGAGAAGAGGAAATTGGACATGATAAATGAAGACATGCCAATTGAAGAGGAACTACAACCATCACAAAGAGATATAGTATTGGTGGCACAAAGAGAACGAATGCAAAAACTTTGTGCTATGAGAGATTTGAATACCATAGTTGGAGACACTTCCTCTACCGCAAGTCAACATGTAGGGACACCATCTACCACATCTCAAGTTGAGAGTACATCATCACTCACATGTGATGAAGTAGGTATGCCATCGTTCCCACCTCAATCTCAAGGTATGTCATCTATTCCATCTTCGATCGAAGGTATGCCATCTAGCCCATCTCATTTAAATATTGATGAAATTCCTAATGTTGAGATGAATTTACCTAACTTAACACCACCTAAAATTTTGCATAGAAAGCTAAAGTATTTGATTGATATTGATGAGAATATTTTGCAGCCAATGGAAGGTAAGATTCCAAAACGCACTTGTAGAAGATATGCTCATAAGATTTGGAGATTGTTCTTTGAAAAGTTAAATGAGACTGCAAGATGTCAACTATTCATTGAAATGATGTGAAGTATAAAGTATAGGTCCATCATGAAGATTCTTGGGTTGAGAACATCAGAGGATTCAAGTGAAAAATCTATTGTCAAGAATCTAATGAGTGCGTATGAGAGTGTGGGTAACACCTCATGCACGAAAGATAGTAATGCAACACGGCGTGTAATTACATCGACTATAGTAAGTAGTCAAATGAGGAAAGCTTGTCTCATTAGAAAGATGAGTCAAGAATTGAGAATTAATAGGAAAACTTTATCAAGAGCCATTGGAAGATGCCAAAGAATTGAGGACACTAATGCCAATGAATTATGGGCGTTCTCAGGGAGACTACCACGAAATGATAAACTAATTATTGAAGCATTAAGATCACTAATTCAAGACTTTTGGAAGAACTACACAAGGGTATCTCTGAATAAAAGGGATGTGGTAAGAAGGAGAATCAGTAGTCAGAACTGTGAGCCACATCCAAAGCATTTTTTGGATGAGACTCAAACACAATTTTATGGTAAATTTCTAGAGAAGTATCCTCAAATTAAAATTTGTCAAAGATATTTTGAAATGCTAAAACCTTTCTATGTCAGATAAATCACACATGCACTACTTCTTGTTGTAGATTACATATTGAATTTTCTAACCATTTTGGTGTTTATAGGTCTATATGTTTAGATATGCATACTAACAATGTTTTGCAGGGTTGTGCCATACGTGCCCCACCAACATCTTCAAGAGACTTCATATCAAGAATTTTATGTGAAAGAGAGGAAGGTCAAATATTCTACAAGAAATTAAGCTTGGATGGCACATGTCATCGTTGCGGTGGCTTGCAACATTTGCCAATATGTGAACATATGGAAAGAACACATGCGGTTGGAAACAAACTAGTAGAGTTTGGCAAGTATAAAACAGTGGCATACAATACAAAAGATGGTAAAGAAGCAAAGAGGTGTGAATTGGTTATTGAAAAGATTCTAGTGTATTAGTTTATGCCTATATTTCATGATAGAATAGTGTATGAGTATGCAAGACATGCCCATAGAGCTCGATGGTTGGACTTGCAATTCAAGTTATGCAAGGACACATTTCTAGTTGGTAGCATTGTTTCAGTCGTTAACTTTGCAGAGAACTACAGTCTACAACCACAGCGTGAGGTGCAATCACAATATTACAACTCCACACATGTTTCTATATTTATGCACATCACCTTCATTCGTGTGAATGATAGTACAGAGGATGATAGAAAGATCATAAGGGAGTATAATTTCTATATTAGTGATGATTGCACGCATTCTATGGAGTTCATGCAAGGTTGCTTTTAGGTGTTCTACAATGATTTGGCTAGAAGGGGCATATCGTTCAGTTAGCATATCATATGGTCAGATAACTGTGCGTCACAATTCAAGAACTCACAGAATTACTATTGGCTGTGTAGGAAGCATAATTTTAAAGGTATTCAGCATATGTGGAACTTTTGTGAGGTCAGGCATGGAAAGGGGGAGCATGATGGTACATGAGCATGTATCAAAAGAGCCATAGCACGAGAAGAGTTAAAGTATAAAGACAATGCAAAGTTGACAGATGCAAAATCGATTGTCGAGTGGTGTAATGCTTCCATGGGTCCAAGTAATGAAGGTAAGTCTTCAGCTCGTAGATTTTTTTGGTTGATAGATGATACTAACATTGCACCATATGAGGACTATTGTACATTGACAGGATCAAATGATATGCACTCTTTCAGAAGCTCAATTACAGGTTCATGGAGTATCCATACACGAAAGATGTCATGCTTTTGTTCTTCTTGTACAATTCAAGTCTGGGATGAGTGTGAGTCAAAGGAGTGGGTTGACGAATGGCAGTTAAGTTATCTTAGCCCACTTGACACATATCGACCCCCAACGGCACTGGAACTAACACATATGGAATCATCAGTTGACTTTGACCACATATCAGATTTAGTTCAACCAGGTAATATAGGGCACATATATGTATCTAATTTCATCTAGTTCAACCAGGTAATGTCATCTTACTTTGTAGTGTTTTTGTAATGTTGACTAATTTCATCTAATTTGCTACACATATCAATGTAGGGCACGTATATGCAGTTATTGCAAATGAAGATAATGAAGAGGGAAAAAATTATTACTTATGTTGTTGTGTTGAGTCCAAAAAGAAATTAGAGGCCCCTGTTACAGATGGAGAAAACATCGAATACCCTACAGGCTCAGTGGTTATTACTGGAGCATGGCTTACAAGGTACCCACATAAGAGTGCTAATGTTTAGTTTTTTCAGGACTTTAACATGCATCAGAAGATTCTTCATTACTCAAACCTTGTTGTGGCATCCAATGTTCATTTGATAAAGTATCGGGGTAGACCTTTGAACAAAATCTTGTGGAAGGTGCGTGAGTCTGACCATGAAGCAATACTTGACACAATAAAGAGTAGAGCAGACCCGGATGGTTCATTAGATTAATTTGTAAGTATTCACATTGATTTTGTAAAGTCATGTTACATTAAGTTGTAAGTATGCACATTAATTTGTAAGGTTTGTCTTTTTTAATTTTCTGCTAGATTTTTACACATATACACATTTTTACATCATCATGTTATGCATTTTGGTGTCCTGCTCTTGATACAACCAAACTAACTATTCCAACATGTCTGGATGGGTACATTTACACTAGGCATGGTCTTGTTTTTCACCCAAACATGTCGAAACAGTCTGAGCTACATTGTACCGACGATATCCCTGAAGAGTCCAAAGTGTAAAAAGGTAGCAATCTTTGACGAGATGTTACTTGAAAAATGTGTCACTTAGAAACATTTCGTCTAAGGTAACACAATCACATAGAATGCCTCTACAATAACCTCTCTTGGTTTTTTATATCTCTAAGGCATTTGCCCATGGTGAAAGGTTTTCTGCTGCCCCAAAAATCATCAGAAGGAGGTAGTGTAAAGTTGCAAAGGGGTGTAACTTTCGTCCTGCTCCTGATGCGACCAAATTGACTATTCCAACGCATTCAAATAGGTACATTTACACTAGGCATGGTCCTATTTTTCACCCAAACATGTTGAAACAGTCCGAGCTACATTGTACCGATGATATCCCTGAAGAGTCCAAAGTGCAAAAGGTAGCAATCTTTGACGAAATGTTACTTGAAAACCATGTCACTTTGAAACATTCTGTCTTAGGCAACGCGATCATGTAGAGTGCCTCTACAATAACCTCTCTCAGTTTTTTAAATCTCTAAGGCATTTTCCCGTGGTGAACGATTTTCTGTTGCCCCAAAAATCGTCAGAAGGAGGCAGTGTAAAGTTGTAAAGGGGTGTAACTTTTGTCCTGCTCCTGATGCGACCAAATTGACTATTCCAACGCATCCAGATGGGTACATTTACACTAGGCATGGTCTTGTTTTTCACCCAAACATGACGAAATAGTCCGAGCTACATTGTACCGACGATATCCCTGAAGAGTCCAAAGTGCAAAAAGGCAGCAATCTTTGACAAGATGTTACTCAAAAAATGTGTCACTTAGAAACATTCTGTCTAAGGGAACGCGATCACATAGAGTGCCTCTACAATAACCTCTCTCATTTTTTTATATCTCTTAGGCATTTACCCGTGGTGAATAGTTTTCTTCTGCCCCAAAAATCGTCAGAAGGAGGCATTGTAAAGTTGCAAAGGGGTGTAACTTTCATCCTGCTCCTGATGCGACCAAACTGACTATTCCAATGCATCTAGATGGGTATATTTACGCTAGAAATGGTCCTATTTTTCACCCAAACATGTCGAAATAGTCTGAGCTACATTGTATCGACGATATCCCTGAAGAGTCCAAAGTGCAAAAAGCTAGCAATCTTTCAGGAGATGTTACTCGAAAACTGTATCACTTAGAAACATTCCATCTAAGGTAACATGATCACATAGAGTGCCTCTACAATAACCTCTCTTAGTTTTTTATATCTCTGAGGCATTTGCCCGTGGTGAAAGGTTTCTTGCTGCCCCAAAAATCGTCAGAAGGAGGCAGTGTAAAGTTGCAAAGAGGTGTAACTTTCATCCTTCTCCTAATGTGTGAGGCCTACCTTTTTCACTTCTATTCATGAGACTATTTGTAGTGCTATTGCTATTACTTTTATGATTGGGGGACTGTTGATCCCGGAATCTTAATTATTAAACCTAATTGATTTTTTAAGAAAATAATTGTGTAATGATAATTAGATGTTGCTTTTAAGAAAATGATGAATGAATAATATTATAAATGGAACTTTAATGTGATTTCAGTATGATTATATGGTAGAATATTTAGGTATGCTTGTATTTTAATTGCTTCAGCTATGATATCTTTATGTGTTATTAACTTCAAGATTGAGTGTGCAGATATTGCTAACGAAACTACAAATACAGGAGATCATTCCACACCCTATGTTGTATCCCTTGTGAGCCAGTCTAGTTCCACAAGGAACTAAGATCAACCTCGTGTATGGTGAAATGTTGTAATGTTGTAATGTTGCATGGGGTCAAGGGAATTAAGTCTACCTTCTAATTTACTTATTTTGTGATATGTGTTGTAAGAAATGTTGTTATGAATCTTGTTTTTAACTTTATTTCTTTTTGACCCTCTTCTTGTGTTTTTACTTGACTCTGGGAGTTCTAACTAGGTAAAAATCAACTCTAGGTTATACCCCATGGGTCTAGGGACCCTTTTGACTAGGATAACCTTGGGATAACCTCCATGTGGTCACTTTAACTTCACAGTGAAGTTAAGTGACGAATTTGGGAGCATGGGGATAATGGGATGAGTGGAATCCACACTCAAGCCCACTTCCAAGTCATGGAAGGACTCCATGATCCACCAATAATGGAGTGCTTTGTCTCTTTGTGCCTCTCTTTTGGTGGGAGTACCCCATAAAAAGGGTGGTGTGTCATCCACTTCCTTTTTATTTCTATTTTTCTTATTATATTTTATTTCTCCATGTGTTGGAAAAGGGCTATAGTGGGGAACCTCTTGAGTGGGGTTAATTATTTTAAGACCACTAGGGATAATGGAGAAGGAGTGGGTTTAGTTTTTTAATGCCACTTGGGAATAAGGGATAATGGAGGGAATTTGTTTTAAAGAGGAGAGGAGGGAGAGTGTAAGTGGGTTGGATTATTGTGGAAAGAAGGAGAACTTCGAGGAGGAGACTAAGGGTGGAGCTCTTCTTCAACTACATTCCATAATTGGGCTTGTAAAGGTTAGTGAGCTAGTTTACTCACCTATGTATGTTTTGTTCTTGTGTGATGAATGTGGATTTGCAATGGTTGTCTATGTGTTATTTCTGCTATTTTGGGTTTGTGTTGGGTGTTTGAAAGAGCTTCTTCCAATTGGAAGACAATGCTCATCATGTATGGGGAAGGGAAGGTGTGAACCTCCTCGGGTGCATTCTTGTTTTGGTATATGGAAGCCTTGAGGGCATGTTGGTAATTTTAAGCCTAGAGGGCTATAAGGCTTGAGAGCCTATTTGGGATATCCCTGTGATTTTTATTATTTGGATGGCTTGAGGCCATGAGAAAGAATAATTTTGTTGGCTTGAGGCCATGAGATAAGCTGTGATAATTATTGAGAAGAATGACACCTTGGAGTAGAGTGAGTCTACTTCCCTACCCTCTTTGAACTCACCTCAGCTGAGTCTTTGTGTTGTGTGTAAAACCATGGGAGTATGTGTGTTGTTTGCTTTGATTGTTGTTATTCAATGTTGTGAAGTGTACTAGATTATTCTTCCTAGGTGTGTGGATGATCTCCCTAGCTCGGGGGTGACCCTCTTGCGGGTCTGTGGTAGGGAGGAGAGCTAGTTGGTTGGTGTTTTCTTCCTTGTTGTCATGCAGGTTTATTTTTGGAGCATGTTGAGAGGATTGGAGAAGTTCTTCCTTGTTTAGAGAAAATGTTCTATCTTCCTACTTGTAAGGAGAGCTTGGTCTCTTAAGTTTCATTTTGGATAAGCTCTTAGAGGAGAGATTTGTTTTTCCCCTTGAAATTGTGAAAGTTGTAATTTGGGGAAAGAGAGTAATTCTTCCCTTAAAGTGATTGTGAGCTGTGAAATTGTATAGTTGCCTTATACTTGTTTAGCAAATTTATTAAGATGTGAAATTAGTGGTGGATGTATGCAAGTTGATCAAATTTACCTATTGTAATGTATAGTGAGAATGTTAATTTCAGTGAAAAGTAATAGTAGTAATTTTTGTTGAAGAAAGAGAAAGGAAAATTGAGTTACAGTTGAATACTTATTGTTGTGAAATAAATGTAAATATGGAGTTAAATCCTTTCCTTTTTATATGGCATGTTACTATATTTAGATAGAAATTTTTAGGGACTTGAAACTTAAATTTTATCAAGGGAGAATAGAGTTTGATTAGATATTGATTAAACACTATTTCATATGTAGTTAATTCTGGAATTGCAATTAAAAGTTCACTTTGTGTATAAATGTAAATAGAATAAATAGAATTTTGCCCTTTGATAAATTAAATGACGTTTTTTTTTTTTTTTAAATTAGTATCTTGCCCAACAATAAATTTATATATTCTGAGTTTTAAAGAACTAAAAAAAGTAGCGATGAATTGAAGAAATTAAAAATATGTGAAGAAGTTGTTTATATATATATATATATATATATATATATATATATATATATATATATATATATATATATATATATATATATATATATATTCAAAGTAACTATGAATTGAAGAAATTAAGTATATGTGTGAAGAAACTGTTATATATATATATATATAAAGTTGTAGTTTATAAATTAAAAAAATTATAATAATAAATAAATGAGATGTAATAAGCGCAGTTCCATTGTTAATATAGTTGAAAAACTTATTTACAATATAGGTGGGGGTTAAAACCCCCACCAAAATTTAACACACAGTGGGTGTGGTGTAATGCCCCTCGCTTTTTAGCTTGTGATAGACATTATTTTCATATTCCCTATGATAGTTCTGTTATAGTTGATAGTCTTTTATTGCACATTTCAATTTTGAGACATTTGGAGTAGTATGTTATGGTTTATGTTCTCCTTGATCTTGATGGATTATGTTCGATGGGTGTATTGAGACATGTGTTATGAATTATGTTGACATTATGATTACTTCAGTTATGATGTGTTGGACATGTATAGTGAATGGAATATTATTTACATGTGTTATTAGATTCGTTGATATTTGATTTTAAATGTTGTGACTATAATCTTGTTCAAGAGCAGGGACAGTGTAGCATTACTTGCTTCAAGTACCCTACTGCGCTGTGATTCTCTGACTCTCTGGGTACAGACATATATGTAATTGATCGTATACAACAAGTTGTTTGGATGCAGGCTGCAGGTACCGAGCCTCAACTCCACCTGACTTAGCAGGTCTGAGTGGGCCCTACACCATGGATAACGTGACGGAGATAACATGAGGTTTTTAACGCTAGGGCAATTCTAGTCCTTGTCATAGTCTTGTGTCTTGGTCGTAGTCTTGTGTCCTTGTCATAGTCTTGTGTAGTCTTGTGTCATGATGCGACGTTACTCCTTGCTCCTTGGTTCTTGTTATTGGTGGTTGCGTGTTGTGGAGTGTTGTTGAAGTTGTCTAAGCTGGTCTATGTGTTCCTTGTTATCTTTATGATCTTATAGTATTTTGTATAATCATAGAATTCGAAATATTGGTTATGTAAAGTCTGTTATTGACAAAATCAGTTATTGTAATGTTGTAAATATTTATGAAGATAATTAGTGCATAGTTGTTTTAAAATACTTTTTTTAGGTGATTAATTTAATGTTGTTAGTGTCGGATATATTTAGAGATTTGAGAATCTCTATGTTAGGAAAAATTTCAAATTTTCCTTATGAAGTGGGATTGTGTAATTAATTGTGAGTTATTGGAATTAATGGCTGTTGCCTATTTTTGGCCTCGGGAAGTTTGGCATGAAAGGGGGGTTTTTATGTTTGTGATTTTGGGATGTTTTGGGGAGTTTTTGGAGAGAGGAGGCAGGTTACAGAGAAAGATTTTGCGAAGAAAGAGAAGGAAATTCTGAAAGAAGATTGAATTCTGGAGCGTTTTGTATGGGTATGTCTTGTAAACTTCTGCATTCCTTTGTCTTGTTTGCTCTGAAGTATTAGAGTTCTTGTTGAGTTCTTATAGATGGTTACTCTGGCATAGAATTGACCTGCTAAGTCACCCTTGTCACGTCTGTAAACTCCCTGCTTTTGTGTTGGTTGCTCTATGATTTTTGTCTGTAGATTAATTGGAACCTTTCCTCAGTTGCATTGACCTCAAGTTTAATCACTTCCTGTATCATTCTTCTAACCTTCTGTAGTATCCAATTAAATTTGTGAGGCACCTGCAACCTCTATGACAGAGCTTATTTGATCTCATTCAGAAACCAGTGCAACTATTGGAGGAGACCACAGTGTGGCCAAATCTTTTGCACCTTCGATTAAATTAAAATCACTTTCACCTACCTATTCTTTAATTGAATCTTGTGACCACTTGACCCTTGTGTCAAACCTCTTTCCATTCCACCTTTATTTCTGTGGGATGTTATTTTCCTGCATGCAAATTGATCTTTGATGGTGTTACTACTCCTTTGGTCTGGAGGTGAATCTCGGGAACTATTCTTTATAGGTCACCCTCCATCAATCCCAAAATGGAATCCAATGTCTTCTTTCCCAAGCTTTTATTACTAATTTATTCTTCTGAGTCTTGTTGTCCTTGTGAAAATGACAAGAACCCTTTTGTAGCAATTTCTCCCTCTGTAAATTTTGGCCATTATACGGCATATCTTGTTTGGCCATTCCTAACTTTCTTCTCTTATAACTTTAAACCAAAAAATTTCTAACTTACCATTCTGCACATGGGAACCTTTGGTCGACCTTTCCAAAATGGAGAATGTGTTGTCGACTTTTACCTTGGATGCCGTACAATGTCTTTTCTAATGTTTTTGTTTAGGCTTGTAACTGAGATTTTAGCCGTATTTTCCGATGTTTTCATTCAATCTTATGATATTTCTGCTCATTCGAGTATTGTGAGTATGATCTAAGGCCGACCTTGCCTTGTAATCATCCATCCCTCTGTAAGTTCCACATCTTTGTCCTTGTAATCTTCTGGCAACCTCTGCAGCAAAACCATT
Source organism: Cunninghamia lanceolata (assembly GCA_027924645.1). Taxonomy (NCBI): domain Eukaryota; kingdom Viridiplantae; phylum Streptophyta; class Pinopsida; order Cupressales; family Cupressaceae; genus Cunninghamia; species Cunninghamia lanceolata. Next base: position 10,209,229 of record BSBN01001226.1, read on the forward strand.
AGTTGTCAATAGCTTCGATCCTATCGAATCTACTAAAGAACATCTCAAAAAGGAGACCTTCCACCTCAACCTAGGTATAACTTGTTTCAGCCTCTGTGGCGAGCCAGCTTCATTATAATTGCCTTCAAAACCTTGGTATTCTGCAATCATCATCACCATCGACGTTCACTTCTTAAACCATAGTTTCCTCTAAGCCGATCCTTATGGTTAAGTTTTTCCTTTTAGAATATGCGTTTACCTTAGACTGGAATTGAAGTTTCTGTTTTAGAAAGATTTCTCACTGATCTCCGTACCTATCTGAGCAATTAGTGCAGCGGTCTCAACTATCATTCTTGTTCAATTCACATTTGTCAGGTGAAATGATATCTCCTGATGATTAGGAAGAATTAAAAAAAAAAATTAAATTAGAATGTTTCCATTTCTCTATCTGTAGATAAAAATTAGAGTATATATGTTAGATGATATTGTTTCTATTTACTTGAAGATTCTTTTGCACCGCCACTTCTCTATACAAAGGTAGGATTCGAAGTAACAGATACACTCTTCTTTCACTTAACTTCCTCATATCTTTAGCTGTTACCTAGTTAAATTAGAACCTGTAGCAGTACGTTACATTCTTGGAAGGGTATAGGAGTCTGATTGTAAGTTTTAAAATTTAGAACCTTGGTTTGTTTGCTTAAAGGAAGTATATAGTTCTATTGTAGCCTCTTAGTAAACCTTAGAGTATAGTTAGAATACCCAAAAGTGACAACATGTTTTTATTCATGACATCTCGGGTATCTGTGTTGTGTGTTTTCAAGAAATTAAGTTTGGGTTGGTAATCAAATGCGGTTTTATGCCTATGTTAGGAAATTTGAAGTAGGACTATATCATAGAGTAATTACAGCTCATTTTAAGATGTTGTGATCATAGATTATGTCTTGAAAAAAGATAATTGGTTTAGTAGATAGGTTTATTTGATAAATAGTATCTGCGCTTTGGATAATACATCTGTCTCGATTGGAGATCGAAGTAGTGTATGACTAGGAAAAGTGTCTAGGTTTATATTAGTTGTTTGAAATTGTTTTAACATCAGTATATGACTCAAGTTTATAGGAAAGGGTTATAGATGATTAATTTGATTTTTGCTCTTAGCACCTTTGTTTGGATGTCCTCATATGTTATAAGGAGAATTAAGAATTGGTAACTTATTATTATTATTATTGTTATTATTATTATTATTATTATTAATTATAACATTTCTTTTGACCTATTTATAGTAACGTAAAGGTTTGATAAGGATTATATATTTTATCTTCCTCTTAAACCTTTTTGCTTCACTAGAGAGTAGAATGTAATGATGTTTATAGGGTAGTTATTTCATGTTTCATTATTGTAGTTAATAAATATAAAGATAGAAATTTTAGATTAATTTGTATTAATGTTACTAGTCTCTTGAGGTAACAATTTTGTGTTAATTATGTATTAATTACCTTGTTAAAGATAAATTTTCTAGTCATGATTGTATTTTACTCTCCGATATTATTGTTGTCCCTAAACAGAGGTATCTTAGTGATACTTGTGGCTCATTGCAAACATTTCGGTGTTGAGTCTGGTGATTGTGTTTTGTCTTAATAGTGCAATGGTGCGCATACGAGTACCTTAGGGGAGTAATTTGGTATGTGACATGATGGTTAGTTGATTTTGTTGTCATGATAATTTTGTGTCACTCCAGAGACTTGTCACCTTGGAAGCTAGAGTAGTTTAGTGGCAAGGACATCTTGTGTTGTGTTTTCTCATTCTCTTGATCCTTGGTCATTTTCCAATTATGATTGTGGTGGTTGTAACCTAACATCCACGTTGGGAAAGGTATTGTGGTGACCTAGTAAAGAACTCCTATATTGACTCCAGAGGCTTAACAGTTGGTCTTGTTACTTGTGCCAGTTGGTTTCCAGATTGTGTTGTCTTTAATTCATCTTGAAGGGAATCAAGGGCTTATTGTTGAGGCCAAGTGAATGGCATATGTAGTGGAACGGTATCTTTTTGTATCCTTAATCTTTGCATGTTGTGGTTGGGCTAATTGGTCAAAGAACGCTAAGGGAGTGGCTTTCATGGTGGGGCCGGTGCCTAGTGAGAGGTCACCTGGGTAACCCCATGGAAGTTGTAAGCAAGTGGAAACCTAATAATGTATTTAGGAGGGTGGGGTAGTAGTACACTTAACAAGATAAGTAATGTGACCTCACCCACACCTTGAGTGCTTTCATAGGCCAAGGGAGGGATGAGAAGGCCTGGTTGGCAAGGCCGACCTCCTCGTCTTCATGAGAGGGTATGTCGGCTCCGCATGTGTCACCCTATGGGGCCGACACCTAGAGAGAGGCTGCCAGGGTAACCATAGATGGTGGCTGGCTTCTGGTGAGAGATAGCCTATGTAACCCATGCTAGGGCCATGCGATGACACTCTCCTTATGTGATTCAATTACGTTCTCTTTATCCTTGTTGGTACCTCTGGAGTGTAGTCTTGTCTTCCTGATTGATCTAGTTTGATGTTTTGATCTGTCTTGTTGAGTACCGTCGGGTCTGTGCAGTCCTGTCATCCTGTCGTCTTCATGGATTTTGGAATTGGTATTTGTGTCCTTGACTTAGTGGTAAACCTTATTGCTATCTCCTAGCTCGGTGGCCTTAATCTGCCACCTCCGTCGAACTACCATGGCCTCAATCTGCCGCCGCTCCTTAAGTTCCCTGCAACAATTCAAAGCAAAAACAAAGGAACCAAAACAAAAAAAAAGAATTTAGGGTTATTCAATTACAATGGCGTGGGATTGGGGTTATAACAATACACTCTAACTTTATGAGTGGAGCATCTTTTAAACAACAAATGTTATATATCATTATAAACCCAAGATCTATATATAAATGTATATAAATATACATATATTTATATATATGTATAAATATATATTTATATGTATTTATTACTCTAACTTTGTGAGTGGAGTATCTTTTAATTTGATATTACAAACAACAAATGTTATATATCTTTATAAACCCATGATATATATATATATATATATATATATATATATATACGTTTATATATATAAAGGTATAAATATATGTATTTATATGTATTTATTACTCTAACTTTATGAGTGGAGTATATATTAACTTGATAATATAAACAATAAATGGTACATAAAATTATATGCCCATGATCTATATATATATATAATATATCTATATGTATATATATAATCATATGTATTATTTCAGAAGATAACTATGTTTGACAATACAATAGATGATTATATTGGTTCATAATAAATTAATTATTAACTAAATAAACGATTATAATAGAGGAGTTATAGCGTGACAATATGGAAATAGTCTGGGAAAAAAAAAACCAATTAGAGACTAACTAATTATCAAGTGAATTTAAACGCTGTAATTAAAAAAAAAAACTAACGTAAACGTAGTGAATGCCATCAAGCAAATAGTGAGTCCAACATAGTGGTTGTACACGTGTGTGAATTATTCCATAAACTACATTATCGTCGATGCCTTAAACATTCGCCACCGAGCACACTTACGCGTGCGAGGGGAAATTTAGAGTAGTAAGGGAAAAAAATTTATAGTTCGTATCATGACCACATGTCGCATGTGGACATGACACGCGTGTTTGCGTGTTGTGACCGCATGGAAAATGTAGGCATGACATAATGCGACCAAACCGATTGCACCAACGCATCCAGATGGGTACATTTATGCTAGGCATGGTCCTGTTTTTCACCCAAACATGTCGAAACAGTCTGAGCTACATTGTACCGATGATATCCCTGAAGAGTCCAAAGTGCAAAAAGGTAGCAATCTTTGATGAGATGTTACTCAAAAACTGTGTCACTTAGAAACATTCCGTCTAAGGCAACACGATCACATAGAGTGTCTCTACAATAACCTCTCTCAGTTTTTTATATCTCTGAGGCATTTGCCCATGGTGAAAGGTTTTCTGCTACCCCAAAAATCGTCAGAAGGAGGTAGTGTAAAGTTGCAAAGGGGTGTAACTTTCATCCTGCTCCTGATGCGATCAAACTTGATGTGATCTAACATGATGTCATTGATGAAGAAGACTTGAGATGTATCTTGTTGTGACTTCTTGGAGTAGCTACCTCTTGAAATGGTGTCTCTTTGGTAGTGATTACTTCCCATCTTAACTCTCTGGCATGAATGAATGTGAATGACTCCTTTGAAATAGCTACATGATGACTCGTCCTTGAAAGTGACTCCAAGCTCTTGCTCCTACCTTTGTGATACTTCTTTTCCTTCAATCTTCCTGCAATACAAACCAAGAAACACATCAATCCTTATGATAAACACTTTATAGCGCAAAGGAACATGCAATAATCTTATTTCAAATCTAGGCGCATATATAGGTGAAAAGAGGAGCAAAAGGTGCCTAAGTCCAATTTGACTTTATATTGCTATTTCAAACATTTGAGGATGACTTATAATAATTCTTGCTTGCCAGGCGCACTTGGAGGTTATACAAGTTGAAGAACTCACCTAGACTTCCTTAATAATGTTGATCTCTCCTAAGGTGCATTTTGATGATGATTGGGGTGTAAATTTGTGCCTTAACTCAGGTAAATACCTTCTTCAACTTCAAAGGGGTTCAAAGCATTGCTAAGAAATCCTCAATACTCAAACACTCCAATGAATTGAAGCAACTTCTTCTTAGGCACAAATATAAGGGTACACAAGGGGAAAATGGCACCTAGATGACTTAGTGCACTTCTATGACTTCATTCACATGCTTAAATGTTTGAGAAACTCTCCTTTACTAAGCACTTGTCCTCATGTCAATGTTAAGCTTTATACCTCCTAGGTGCTCAATTAGGTGATGTCATTAGATACAACTTACCCTTAGGCACTAATGTAGCTTCTTCAATCCATCACACTTCTAGGTGCTCAAATTTGAGGTCTTGGACTTGTATCTTATTCCTAGGCACAATTGTATGATCTTCCTAGATCTAGGAGCTCATGATGGTGGGAAATTACATGAAGGGGCGCCTAAGTCCAATTTGACTTTGTATTTGATATTTTATGACTCCAATGACTACGAATGGCTCAATTTCTAAAGTGTTGACTCAATAATGTAAGTTTAAGGTCTTTTCCTTGTAAGCGCCAATTAATGAGTTCACTAGATGCAATTTCTCCTTAGGTGCCAAAACTAGATAGTAGAGACAAGAGGAGGCGCCTAGCATCAATTTATGCTCTATTCGTTATTTGTAAGACCTTGAATGATTAAACATACTTGAAGTAAGCCTTTCTCTCTTAGAACTTACTCAATGATATAGATTTGTGATACTTTATCTAAGGCGCCAATCTAGATCTATATCGAGCTGAAAGAGCGCCCAACATCATGAAGCTTTATACTTGGAATTTTTTATGCTTTAAATAATTATGAAGGTCTTAGGATGACTTTTCCCCTCTAGGTGCCTACTCTTAGATGTCCTTGGATGCAATTTCAAGCTAGGCGCTCATGGAGGTATTGAATGACAAGAAAAGGTGCCTTAGCTTACTTAGCCCATTTCTTTCAATTTTGATGATCTTGACTCTTAAATGCCATCTAGTCTCATGCTCTTAAGCTCTCCTCTTACAAGGAGCCATATTGAATGAATTTAAACTCTCTTGTTATGCTTAGGTGCCAATTCAAGGTCATTCTGAAGGCAAAGAGCACCTAGAATCCATTTGACTTAGCTTTTAACATTTCAACAAGTTTAAGCAATGGGAGAGATCTCATCAAGGAGTCCACTCAAATGATCATTTCATGTCAACTTTTCCTAGGTGCCAATGTGTGATTAGATGACAAGGAAAGTGTGCCTAAACTCCAAATATTCAATAAATCTTCATATACATACTTCTCTCCTTCAAGGTGCTCAAAGTGGTTAACTCATTCTTCAATTCCTTATTCTAGTTGGTTCTAAGACCATTAGGTGCTATCATTCACCAATTCAAACCTTCAAACAATTTTAAGGTGCTCAAAGTGATGTCCATCACCAATCCACTCCTTAGGTGCTCAAATTTGATTATAGAAGCAAGAAATTGTGCCTAAGGTTTATGTTGCTCAAGACCTCCTTTGCAAGGCACCTTTGATGATGATCAAGGTGTGAAAATGTGCCTTACTTGAATTTGGATTATTCCTTGATATTTTAAGGATTTTAACACTTGTTTGCACCCTTGTATGACTACATCACCCTTAGGCACTCATTTTGAGGTGTTATTCATCTACTATGTTGCCAAGGTGCCAAAATTGGTGATATGAAGCATGAAGGGTGCCTAAACTCATAATGTGTTTTCCTTGTCAAATTTTCAATGCTTAAGGTCATTTGTATCAATTCCATTCAAGGCATCATAACTTGGGATGATCAAAGGTTTGTTTTCTTCTCTAGGCGCACTTTGAGGTCTCAATCTTAGGCACTGATTTGAGTCTGCAGAGTTGGGAAAGTGTGCCTAACTCCCTAGAGCAATTTTGAGCCTAGAAGTGTAAGTCCCAGAGGATAAGGTATATTGAATATACTTTAAATATTTTTCAATATACCTTTCAGGATGTTTGAGATAGGTCTCAAATCCACCAGATTTAACATGTAGATTATAGAATTTGGAGAATCCACCAGATTTTAGACTTAGTCAATTTTTAGTGTTTTAGGATATCAGGCTACTAGACTTAGTCATTTTCAAGATCTCAAACATTAGGATCAGGTCATCAGAGGACTATAGGACTCAAACACCACTAACTTCATCATGTAATAAACTAAAGACATCATCAAAACTTCATGCAAAGCATCAGAGCTCAAAAAAAAAGGGGGTCTCCATTCGCAATGGGGCAATGTGTGATTTGGTCACAATAGTATGACTTATGGAAGCCTATACCCCCAATGTTATGTTGCATACTAAAATTAGGTAAGACTCAATGTAATCTCATAACCTTGCCTTATATGGAAGAGGAATTACATTTAATAACCACAATGGTCATTAGGTGCTCATAAGCATATGATTTTGACTATCTTATTCAAAACAACAAACATACTCTTTGCATCCCAATATGGTATAATAACAAGAAATGAAGAAATATTTTCAATTGACCAACTCATAAAGAATATGGATCAGCATACTCATTTGAATATTTTCAATTGACCAACTCATAAAGAATATTAATATTTTTTGTTCAACATGATGATTCATTTTTTTTTAAATACAACTTTTATCTTTTACTTCCAAAATGAGGTTTAGGTGATACTTGAATAACAATAGCTAGCTTATTGGATCAACAAACATCCTATGTAATACAATTGGACTTTAAATATTTGAAGTAACCATCTACAAATATCCATTCAAACGTGGATTTATAATGCAAGTATGGACGCCAACAATAAAAAAGATTTGTATTAACCAAATATCCATATAGGCATACATCAATATCTGTCGATATAAGTATAACATATATACAAAATAGCCATATAGGCTTACAAGAATGCCATATAGGCATACAATGTCAACTATATACAATACAAAATATATGTCCACAAATGCCATATAGGCATACAACAAAGGAACACAATAAAAAGTCATTCCCCTCTGGCTGGTAAAGAGAATAGATCACAGGCAACCTTTGATCTTCTAGGGGATGGAGACGCGCATGTGGGTGGTCTACTATGAACCTGAGGGTTGCTCCTCCTATTTAGTTCTTCCTGCATCTTTAGCTGTTACAATAAAAAGTATAGACATTAATATATAGAAATTATATGTTATATAAAATGAAACATTTAACAAAATAATCACTTACCGCTACCATATAATCTATCTCCTCACTTGCCTCAGTAGCAGGAATAGGCTGTGGTGATGTCATGTCCTATAGAAACCATCCAGATAGAAATTAAACTTCAAATCAATAATCTTTTAATTTTTTAAAATAAACAACTATAACAATGAATGCAAATTGAAATTTACTAATTTGCCTCATACCCCTGTTAATGCCATGGAGCTATGAATCACAGAGGTCACACCATGCTCCATTGCCCTATGAACATTGGGAGGTGTCTCCATAGCCTGCATCATATGGAAATAAAACGACATTATTCAATTATGAAAACTATAATAGTGATGCAAATCATGGATCCTAACATACACACACGTTCATCTAAACATGGAAGTACGCACAATAAAGCACACAAGTCACATACAAAAATCTAGTAAGTACAATTCATTCATTAAACTATTTATTTTATTACCTCCGTGAAGCTTTGAAGTCCACCACCGCTGGCAGGTGTTGTCGTAAAATCTCCAATATTAACCTATTCAAAATCCAAAATTAGATATTAGAATACCATTCATATAATGATGCTATTCACATGTAATATTTATAATTGTTTACTAGTTACATACCTCGATAGTAGATGATCTAGTGTAATATGTAGGTGGAGAACCATTGAAAACTGCATCAATGTTATGACCCTGAAATTTCATTAAAATCATCAAACTAAATTAGTTAATCTTGCATTTCAAAAATGACATTTAATAAATTAAATTCAATAAACTTGCTAATATTTACTTGAGTATCAAGGCCGAAAGTCTCACTCAGGAGGGTATCTGTCATCACCATCTACTTAGCTGCAGATGTAGCCTGTGCACCTACGTCCTTACTATCCATGGGGTCATAACCACAAACTGACCTGCAAGTCTGACAAGTATGGGGTGGGACCCTACTCCTCGCACTATCTCCCAACCCACTTTGTGTTGCAGGACTGGCATGCTCTATGATGCTCTGGGTCAAGACACTAATGGACTGAAGTGTATCAACCTCAACACTCTCCTTCACAATAGAATGGATAGAAACATGCTCATGGGCTGGTCTATTGATTACTCTTCTCACTACCTGCTATGGGTCAACACGTGCCCCTGGTCTATCTTGTGCTGACCCCCCACCTCTACCCTGGAAGTCCCACATATCAAAATAGTTTGGCACTTTATTGAGGACAAACTCGCAGTAGGGTTTCCTCAAAAAGTATTGCAGGACCTCATTATTATTGCATGGAGGATGGTCAAAAACCATCCACCACCTCTGCCTAAAATTGTCCCTTATCGCTTGGTTGTTGCACCAATGGATAGGGAACCTCTTGCATGTAATGGGTGGAGGTTGATTTGTTTGTGGGTTGTGAAAATCAAACACAAGTCTAATTTTGTAATTTGTAATTTTTTCACATCTTGGTATGATAGCTTGTCTGCATAATAGTCTCTAAACTCTCTCCTTTTATCCATCCAACTAGATATTTGTTTGCTAATTGAATCTACATTTGATAACATAGATTCAAGAGTTTCAGCAAGCTTGGACCTATGCAAGGTTGAAGTGGAAGGATCTTTCAACCTTGCGATTATATCTTTAATTTCTTTTTTGTTGTTTTCAATTTGCCCCATTATATTTTCTTGTGTTCCAGGGGCATGTCGAGGAATGGACGAAGGAGGTTGTTGTTCTGTAGGTATTTCCTCCTCAGGATTTTGTGGATTTTGAGGAGGAGGAGAAGGAGGAGGTGCATTAACATTTCTTGACAATTAATGAAATATACATCAAAAATCAACTCAAACCTACCTATTTAGAAACAAATTCAAACAAAAAAACAAATAAAACTCACTCCTTTGGCGTGCTTGACATTGTGGTGGCATTTTGGCGATGAATTAGCAAGATTTTGGTGTTGAATTGTCTTTTCCAAAATGCAAGCGCGTTTCCTAGGGTTTGTAGGCCGCAGGTATAGAGGAGAAAAATAGAAATGAAATGAGATTGAAAGCTTTTTTATATTTATAATAGTTCATAACTCGCTCGCATTATGGTTTGGTTTTGATGAGCCTTAGGCTCGTCATTACCAAACCATAACGCGAGCGCGTTATAACGTGCTCGCGTTATGTATTAAATTTTTTGAAAACAATTTGGCCACTTTTTGGCCCCCCATCTTTTTGCACTTACCCATAATTTTCACATACTACCTCGTATCGAGGCGATTCTTTTTTTGAAAGTGCATGATTTTTCGAGTAGATCACAGTGGTGTTGTTTATTTCTTTGGGTATTGTGCCAAAGTTGTATTTTTAGCATATGCTCTTCTTGAGGGTTTTCTAATGCATTGAAATCAAGACAACTTAGTATTTCTTGCTAGTGGAAGTTGTAAACGCACTAATATAAAGTGCCAAATCATATTTTCTTAGGGGGGTTCTTTGATTGAGTGAAAAAGGGGGTGTCTTATGTGCTCTCTTTGAGTGACATCTTTTATGGGGTTATTGTAATCATTTTGGGGGTTCATCATGGATTTCAATTATTTCCATCCTTCTGTTGTTAAGTTAACCTTAGAGAACTATTTGTCTTGGAAACAAGGGATAAAGAATCATTGCCTTGAGAAAGATCTATTGCCCCATCTCCTTGGACTCATTCTTGGCCCAAGTGACTATGAACAGAATAATGCATGGTTTAACAATAATGACATGGTCTATGGACTAATATTTATTACTATTTCTGAGGATATTCTACATCACATAGACCACACTGATGTCCTTTCACTGCTTGGACCATCATCTAATAGTTGTTTGGAGACTTTGGATCTTCATCTAATAGTGATGTTTCCTTGGATGACTGGACTCTTGTGGATGATACTAAGTCTTCTTTTACCCCATCTTGTGTGACATGCATTGATACCCCATCTTCAGATAGATCACCTGTTGCTTCATCAGATTCCAGAGATGCTTCTTTGAGAGCTTCCAATGATTCTTTGTAGTAGGATCATTACAGTCTTCCTGATTAGGATTCCTATCTATCAGACATTGCATCTTTGTTTGTGGAGTCTCACATTTCTGATTTGGAGGACACATTTGAGGGGTTATCTCTCCTCTTTCATGACAATTATTTTGTCCTTGCACCTGCTATTACTTCAGAGTTTAGAGTTACTTCTTCGAGGGCTTCCAGTGATTCTTTGCAGCAGGATCAGATTTGTCTTTTGGGTTCACTTCATTGAGACCAATTTCTACTAGACATCTCTTGTTTGTTTGTAGAGTCTCACACTTTGGATCTAGATGACACTCTTGAGGACATTCAACTCCTCTTTGATGACAGTCATTTCATCACTGTTATCCCATCTTCCTTGTCTTTGGATCTTGTACCTCTTGTTTCTACACATGGGATTGGATTGCATCTACCTTCATGCATTGAGGCATCTTTTGATATTCACATGGGGACACCTAAGTAGAGTTTTGAGACAAGATACATCATGAGACTTCCTTCCTCACCTTGCTTCTTTGAGTGGGAGTTACTTTGGCATTCACCATTGGAGTTGTTTCTTCCTAAGGGGAGAAATGTCATTTGCCACAAATGGATCATCTTCAGCATTCATATATGGGCATCCTCCTTCGACACCAGAGCTACTTCATTGTGGGGGGGTTTCATAGTCTCTTTCGCTCTCTCTACTTTGGGGGGGTCTCTTCTCTCTCTATTTGGGGGGGAATTTTATGTACATGGGTGCCTCATCAGGCTTGATTTGTTGAGACCCATTTCTACACCCACCTAAGCTTCGCTTATGGGGGTTTGTTAGTGTACGTTTTTATTTCCTAGTTGGGTTATTTATTTTTCCCTATATTCCTAGGTTTTTCCTACACTTCTATTAATCTCGCTTAGGTTAATAAAGCATGTCTTATTAGGTGAGTGGTTGCAAGGTGTCACCTTCCTACATGTGAGCATCCATTAGCTATCTTGGGAAGATACTTTGTTATCTTTAGTCTAATAGATGGTTGCTCCTGATTGGTTGGTGTTGCCACCTCCTCCCTCTCCCTAGTCTATATAAGCATGCTACCTAGCTTGTATTTTGCATCTTTTGCTTTTGCATTCTCTTAATGCTATTTTTATTCTAGCATTTGCATTACTCTCTTGGAGACTAACTCTATGTTGTTATTTTGATTTCATATCATTTACATTCATAGTTTAAATATCTATTCATTTGCACTAGTTTTATGGGTTAATAATCTTTTCAGATTCTAACAAGTGACATGTCTAATTACAATAACCTATCTCATCTTCCTAACATAACACCCTTAATCATCATAAGATAAACATTCCCTTGAATGTCTAAACCATCATTTCTAGTACAAAATATAGATAAAATTATACATTCAAAAAATCTATCCACTTTATTTAATCTATCCTATTTTTATTAGAATCATACTACTAAGGATTTTACTACAAATTTCATTATTTTCCAAGTCATAATCTCTTGAAAGAAAAGAATGGTTACTATAATTTATTAAGGACCAATGAGAGAAATAATATCTATACTATTTAATCTTTCAAACCCCAAGCTTACATATATTTTAACAAGGTATATAATTTGGAATAAACATAGTATAAATTGATAAATTGAATAACTTCAAATAATAACTATACTTTGATCTTGGAGTCTAAATTCATACCACATGGCTTTGAAATGTAAGAGTGGAGTAGATGTTTTTCCATACTTTTGAAGCGATGCTCATCTTTTTTATTACTAATCTACACGTTTAACCAATAAACATTTTACAAGCAAGTACTTCATATCCTTGCTCTCTCTCACTTACTAGTTAGCTTAGTCTCATGGTGGGTTGTATTTAATCTAAATTATTTTAGGTGACAAGCTGACTTCTTCATGTGGGAAGCAAACAAATCTCAATGGCTTTTACACTGGCCACCCATATGAGAATCTTGTCCATAAAGACATCCACTCTGTCCTTTCTTTTGAGTCTAGAATAATCCACACATTAATTTATTATCAACCTCTATAATGATGAACCTATATGGTTGAAGGGGAACAAAGTGAATGGCTTGATGACTCTAAATGCATACCAAATTGTAATATAAATTTCCCTTCGAATTTCAATCTCTCAATATACACTACCCTAAGAGGTTTTAATAGATAAAATAGTGCAAGGTGCAAGATTAACTATTTTATAACCATGGGAATCCACCCACATAATCTTATCGACACTAAATGATAATATTCCACATTCCCATAGTTTAAATGCTAACTTAAACATATGTGATTATATGAAAATACATACTATTATCGAGTTTCTCATGATTCTTAAAGATAAATGCAATACTAATGACATATAAGTGATCACATATAATCTGTGCATAACTCATGGGAACATCCACTATGTCATTTCATTTCAACATGACAAGGTAGTATTACACAACTTATTAAATTGATTAATCCTCTATATCATAGGGTTGATTAACCTACATTATGAAAACAATGGAAAAGAGAGTTATTGTCTATTTGTAGACCTCGATAATGATATTAAACTAGCACAAAGTTGGGCTCTTACCCAATTGGACTAGTGGTTGTCTAGAACTTCATTTAAATGCTTGGACTACACTTAATAATTGCAGACATATAAATGGTTTACACTCAGCCTTACAAGGCAACATGGGTATTCTACTCTACAAGGAACCCCTAACTTATTAACAAGTTGATTCACTACAACACCGTGACTCCTAATTATTAACAAAGATTCACAACCCCAACTATGGGTCTGTCATGAAAGTAGAATAGACGGCATACCATATTTATATCCATATAACATATCCAAATGGATCATTAACTCTTAACAATAGATAGTTATATAGTTGCCACAAATAGAATGAGTGACCACATATAATGGTGACAACTCTACAAATTTGAAGGATCTCACATGTGCAGAGATAACAATATGCATGGCCGTAGGTTGAGGACTATTGGGTCTTCTTGCATCCTCTACACTATAGTATGCATTGACCAAATCAATACACACACACACAGAGAAATGGGAACAATGATCGTATGGTCCAATTTGTGACCTTTAGGCCACAACTACTATATCCCAAATTGGAATCCTCATTTGTGTATGTCTTCGTATATATGAAATTCATTGAATTCAAAAAAAGATAATTTACACCCACTACACAATGAACCATATCTTACTTGATAGGCCATGTGGACCTGAGATCCATGGCTGGGTGGTATAGCGAGATCTATTATAGACAGAGGCCCAAATCTCTGGGAGTCATCATCACTGCCAAATCAACACTCACATTGTCATCAACATTAATAGACTGTAAGTTGATGGAAGATGACAGGTTCTCGTCATGGATTTGGGTAGTCGAGTGGACTGAGAAAACTAAATTGGAACTATATTGTGATGCATGAATTGTTCAGGATTCATTTGATGAAAAGACCTTAGAAACTTTTACACACATGCAACTAGCAGGTGTAAAGCCCGACTCCACAACATCAACCAACAACCTCCTTTACCATGCACAAATTGAAGCCTTGGACGAGGGTATGGACAATCATCAACGCATAATGAGATTTTTGTAAGATATCATAGTTGGAAATGCTCTGGTAGACATGCGCGCGAAATGTGGAGGCATAGACAAAACACGTGAACTGATTTACAGAAACCCTGATCAAAACGCGATGGCAGAATCCTATGCAAGACTCACAAATTTGTTGCAAGAAAACCCTCGACAAAATTTCTTTCATCTTATCCCATTTAATATTGGCGCAGGAGCACCAACATGTCTAGGATTTGGTTAAATCTTCAAGTTGTTTTGTTTGTTTCAATAAGGTCTTTGAGACCATCTTAATGTTGTTATGAGGCTTGAAAGCCATGCATGTAAATGGACTATGTCCAAATAGCTAGAATCTACTATTGTCATGTGTAAGTCCTAAGAAGGATAGTCGTTTTTGTAAAGGTGGTCATCTATTTCTATAAGTTTGTAGTCCTCCTAGGGTATGTACGAGGCTATCTTATAGGTTGTTACCATGTAAAGGGTTAGAAGAGGTGTTAAAAACCTTGTCCAAGGTTAAGTAAAGGTTAAACCACATGTTAAAAAACTTCTAAACATAAAACAGTCGGTAAAAGATAGTTACTAATTGCTGCAGTTAAGAAACAAGAAGAACTCGATGGTTTGGGTAGTTTTTGGACCCCAAATGACCTCATGCAAATGTTGAGGCTTATTTCAAGCCTGCCAAGTTGTATTGTGAAGAGATATGGAGTGGATTACAAGAAATGAAAAAAAAAACTTCTATTTTTCTGCTTTTTCTGTATTTTCTGAGTTTTCTATGCAAAAAGCCCGTACTACTGTACAGTATGGCCCTGTCATGGAAGCTTGAACATTTGGAAGTGTAGTGTGGTGAGTTATCTATCCATTGAAGCAAGTTTGGGCTCTTGACATTGAGGGAAAAGATTAATATGACTGCAGAACTTCATACTGCCTTTTGAAATTGTTGTCTCCTCAAGTAATTCACTATTTTATGCTTTAATCCATACTTGTACGGCTGAGCAGTGGTTGGTGTTTGTAATGGTTGTTTAGGTTATTAAGCTACCTCTCCTTTGCAAGTGATTTGAATTCTTGACACTACACTAGAAGGAAGAAATCATAAATTGTCTACAAACTGTCCTAAACCCTGAATTAGGGCTCTTCTGAGCAACCCGATGGTATTCTCCTCATTCCTTTGATCCTTTCTGCCCTTGATCAGAGGAATGAGTTGTATGATAGCTAAAGCAGGGGCTTGAAGAGGTTGTGAGGGTAGGAGGATGGTTGGGACTGTGTTGGTCATGTAGGTGACCCTGCAGAGTCATGTCTTGGAAGTTGGAGGAGGACAGCAGCAAATAGGTAATAACCATTGACTGAGGAAGTCAAATGGTGGTGATCAGTGACTAACGGAGTGGAGATGTATGAAATGTCAAGGATGCAAGATGCCCCTGGATCTAGAAAGGATCCCATGATAATAAATAGGGAGATAGTCAATGCAAGAAGATAATAGGCCTCCTGGAGAAAGTCACTATAGAGAAGGCTTGAAGACAGCCATTGCCAAGAAGGTAATAGACTTGTTTGGTTTAGTATTGTTTTGTTAATGAATGCATTTGGTATGTATGCATGTGAGAGATTGGCAAGTTGCATGAGATTGACTGTGTCTCAATAGAGATCTTCACACAGAAGACATGGTGACTGTCTACACAATGGAGCAGCAATTGTAATGACAGTCTATGAGACTGCTGTCCTGCAGACCCTGCACAGTGGGTTGGATAGAAACTTAGATGGAGTTAAGTGTCCTAAGATAAGAGTCTTGAAGTCTTCTTCCCTCTCTTCATGATAAAATCATGTATATGTTGTTGTTTTTAAACCTTTCATTGGTAGAAGCTTGATTGCTGACAGGGATAGTGAACCTTGAGAGAATGGTTCCTTTGAAATTTTCAAGTATGAAATTGCTGTCCTAGATGCTCTGCATCATATTGGTATCAAAGCCACTAGTAGGTCCTTGAGGAGTAGAAGGATCTTGTGAAACAGTAAGAGTTTGTGAGAGGTGTAAGGATGCCTCCTAAGAATCAAATGGCTAGGGAGAATAATGAGTTGAGAGAAGCCTTGGAGGCTAGAGAAAAAGAGTTGAGGGATAGAAGAGATCAGGATGCTGCAAGGGAAAGAGAGTTGAGGCAAGTGAGAAGAGAGAATGCATCAATCTTGGCTAGATTGGAAGCATTGGAGAAGAATCCTAGAAGGGATGAACAAGATGGTTCAGAAGGAGATGAGGAGGTAGATGAGAATCCTCCTGAGGATGAGTTGGATGCTGAGGAAAAGAAGTTTGTGAGATTGCTAAAGGCAGTCCAAGGTAGTGGAACAGAGGCAAACATAGAGTTACCTATCTATTAAGGGAACATGGATAGTGAAGAGGTGTTAGGGTGGATAGGTGCCCTAGAAAAAAATTTTGAGTATGAGGAGATGAGTGATGAGAAGAAGATCAAATTTGCAAGGACAAAACTGAGAGGAACAACACTTACATGGTGGAGTAGTGTGTAGATAGAAAGAATGGCTAGAGGTGCATCAAGAATCACTTCCTGGGGTAGGATGAAGGATATGATGAAGGATCAATTCCTTCCATCTGATTACTCCATTCAAACAAAAAGGATGAGGTAGAATCTGAAACAGAAGGACATGGATGTTATGTCCTATACTGAGCAATTTCATAGGCTTAGTATCAGAGGAGGATTAGAAGATGAAGAAGAGAAAGTGGCAAGGTACCTTAATGGGCTTAGGTATAACTTGTAAGATGAAATTGGTTTGGCAGTACCAAAATCACTTGGAGAATGTTTTCAGTTGGCCATCAGGGCTGAAGAGAGGGTAAAGAGGAAGCAATAAAGGGAAGGAGGTAGTGGAAGAGGATATAGAGGTAGAGGCAGACCTACTACTGAAGTTTAGAATAGCAATGAGAAAGGTAAGGAGATTTCTGCAGATCAAAGAGGTGGATATAGAGGTGGAGGTAGATTTGGATCAGATAGAGGAGTGTTCATAGGCAGATGTTATCACTACAATGAGGTGGGACACACATTTTTCAAATGTCCTAAGAAGGATGATGTTGATAGGAGCAAGGATAGAAGAGTTCACTTGGCACAAGAGGAGGAGAAGCCAGAAGAACCAGAAATGTCGTCAGCCTCTCCAATGATGGTTGGAGAAATGCTTATGGTGGAGAAAGGTAAAAGGCAGCAACCACCACAGGTATCTATTTTCAGAACTAATTGTTTAAGCCATGGAAAGGTATGCAAGTTGATTGTAGATTCAGGTTCTCATGATAATCTAGTTTCTTGAGAAATGGTGCACAAGATGGGATTGAAAACTTTTGATCATCCTAGTCCTTACAATGTCAATTGGGTGAGTCAAGAACAGCAAGTCAGGGTTACTAAGAAGGCATATGTTGATTTTACAATTGGTCCATATTAGGACTATGTTTTGTGTGATATTATTCCAATGACATGTGGGCATATAATCTTGGGTAGACCATGGCAGCACTTGAGGAGAACAATTCATGATGGTTATACTAATAACTATGTGGTGCACAAAGATGGTAAGAAGTTCAAACTGATACCTTTACCTTGTGAAGAGAAGAAGGAACATGTTACTATTTGTTTTGGAGAGAAACTATAGATGAATGTGTAGGTTCAGGATGATTGCAAGCAGCAGGAACAGTTGCAACAGAAGAAGGTGGATGACAGTCCTAAAGAGCAGCAGGCTTGGGACTTGAGTTATGTCAAGGTTGGAGACATTGATTGCCCTATAAAGAGGTAGAAGAAGGAAGGCAAACAACAGATAGTACAGGGGGGAACAAATCAGAACCACGAGTTGAGAAAATCAGACGTATTGCAGTAGCAAGGCCCTAGACAAGGACATCACAATAGGTTTTATGGTTCTAACACTGTTTACAGGAGCCATGCAGGTTGGAGAAGGAGGAAGATTACTCCTGGAGATTTCATGTTTCCTATTCAGAGGAACATCTCAACAAGATTGAAGAATGGTTGGAGCAGATCCCCTAACTCTTGGGACAAGAGTTTTCATCATGCCAGGGAGTATGGTGCAGGAGCATCAAGATGTCTAGGATTTGGTTAAATCTTCAAGTTGTTTTGTTTGTTTCAATAAGGTCTTTGAGACCATCTTAATGTTGTTATGAGGCTTGAAAGCCATGCATGTAAATGGACTATGTCCAAATAGCTAGAATCTACTATTGTCATGTGTAAGTCCTAAGAAGGACAGTCATTTTTGTAAAGGTGGTCATTTATTTCTCTAAGTTTGTAGTCTTCCTAGGGTATGTAGGAGGCTATCTTATAGGTTGTTACCATGTAAAGGGTTAGAAGAGGTGTTAAAAACCTTGTCCAAGGTTAAGTAAAGGTTAAACCACATGTTAAAAAACTTCTAAACATAAAATAGTCGGTAAAAGACAGTTACTAATTGTTGCAGTTAAGAAACAAGAAGAACTCAATGGTTTGGGCAGTTTTTGGACCCCAAACGACCTCATGCAAATGTTGAGGCTTATTTCAAGCCTGCCAAGTTGTATTGTGAAGAGATATGGAGTGGATTGCAAGAAATAAAAAAAGAAACTTCTATTTTTCTGCTTTTTCTGTATTTTTTGAGTTTTCTATGCAAAAAGCCCGTACTACTGTATAGTACGGCCCTGTCATGGAAGCTTGAACATTTGAAAGTGTAGTGTGGTGAGTTAGCTATCCATTGAAGCAAGTTTGGGCTCTTGACATTGAGGGAAAAGATTAATATGACTGCAGAACTTCATACTGCCTTTTGAAATTGTTGTCTCCTCAAGCAATTCGTTGTTTTCTGCTTTAATCCATACTTGTACGGCTGAGTAATGGTTGGTGTTTGTAATGGTTGTTTAGGTTATTGAGCTACCTATCCTTTGCAAGTGATTTGAAGTCTTGACACTGCACTAGAAGGAAGAAATCATTAATTGTCTACAAACTGTCTTAAACCCTGAATTAGGGCTCTTCTGAGCAACCCGATGGTATTCTCCTCATTCCTTTGATCCTTTATGCCCCTGATCAGAGGAATGAGTTGTATGATAGCTAAAGCAGGGGCTTATAGAGGTTGTGAGGGCAGGAGGATGGTTGGGACTGTGTTGGTCATGTAGGTGACCCTGCAGAGTCATGTCTTGGAAGTTGGAGGATAGCAGCAAATAGGTAATAACCATTGACTAAGGAAATAGAATGGTGGTGATCAGTGACTGAGGGAGTGGAGATGTATGAAATGTCAAGGATGTAAGATGCCCCTAGATCTAGAAAGGATCCCATGATAAGAAATAGGGAGATAGTCTCCTAGAGACAGTCACTGTAGAGAAGGCTTGAAGACAACCATTGCCAAGAAGGTAATAGACTTGTTTGGTTTAGTATTGTTTTGTTAATGAATGCATTTGGTATGTATGCATGTGAGAGATTGGCAAGTTGCATGAGATTGAGTGTGTCTCAATAGAGATCTTCACAAAGAAGACATGGTGACTGTCTACACAATGGAGTAGCAATTGTCATGACAGTCTATGAGACTGCTGTCCTACAGACCCTACATAGTGGGTTGGATAGAAACTTCGATGGAGTTAAGTGTCCTGAGATAAGAGTCTTGAAGTCTTCTTCCCTCTCTTCATGATAAAAGCATGTATATGTTGTTGTGTTTAAGCCTTTCATTGGTAGAAGCTTGATTGCTGACAGGGACAGTGAACCTTGAGAGAATGGTCCCTTAGAAATTTTCAAGTATGAAATTGCTGTCCTAGATGCTCTACATCAAATACCTACCAAGAATAAATTAGAGGGAGATCGTAGAGAAGGTTAACACATAGATCTGCTACTAGGTTTGTTTTTGCAGGCCAAAGAACCCTACAAAGGATCCATTCTCATGAGTCATCCACTTGGAATCAATGCAAACTTTAGGTTGTTGAAACTACCAAAAGATCTTAATCAAAATCACATAATATCTTATTCAAGGTGGTGTTAAGGCATGGATCAAATTCTTCACCACATAAACCTAAGATCTAAAATAACACAACATCCATATCCAAAAATGCAACTATTTTCTAATAAACCTCTTCACAAATTAAATTTATTCATTTTGAGCATCGCCACTATGTAACCGATGGCATCTAGGGTTTCTGGTCTGTAAGGACAACATGTTTGCATGAAATGACGTGCATTTTTACCAAAGCCACTATTATTTCTAGAATGGACTGCATGTTTTTTTCATTTTGTAGGCATATTTTTGCACACAAAAGATAAGATATACAGACCGTAAAGGCAGGTCGACCGTGGAAAAAGGATCTTGTTGTCAGCGTTTATATTTTTGATAGTTGACCTTACTTATATGATAGTTATCTTGTTAAATTAATCTTGCCATTAAGATGTGTGGATCTAACTAGTTGCTCTCAACACTTGATGCCTAATACTAAAATTAGGGCACCAGTTCTCTTGGAGGAGGTGCAACCTATCTCGAGTTGTACCTCCCCACCAAAATCAGTCTCTAAAGACCCCTTGTTCGATCTCTCTCATGAACAATTAGGAAAATATTAAACTATCACATAGGAAGTTAGTGTGTCAAGAAATGTCATGCATGATTTTATCCATTTCCTTATAACTTTGTGGACACTTTCATTGTTTCTCAACCTCCAATCCTATCAACTTTATATGTTATCTTCTCTAAAAAAATCTATATAACTCTTACATTATTGAGCTGCATTTCTCTTCTCTATTCCCTAAACAAGACCTCTTTTCAGGCTAGGCTTTTGTAATGCTTCTAATGCAAGTGACCAATCTATGTTCACAACTTTCAACCACCATTATCTTTAGTTAACATCTCCCAGATGAACCATTATGTATATTTTCAAACAATATTTAAGCCACTAGCACATCACATGGGGGATGGGTTTTATTGACATCGAATCTTCTAGGTCGACATGCATGTATTGGAACACCATTTCTTTATGGAATTTTATCCCCTTCCATGGATAGGCATGTTGGATAACTCCAAGGGCTTTTGATTCATAACATGAAGTTAATGTAAACCATAAGATAGAGCTCTTATCTTTTGTCAACTATATTGTACAACATAGATAGCATTATGACAGAATCAATATATGTATTTGTTTGGTTGGAAGATACATGTACCCAAGGCCTAGATCTCCACTCTAGATTCTATTTTTTTGGTTTTACCCTTGTTTGATTATAATGTTTATCCTTTTTACATGCCCATTACACATAATTCATTCCTAGTGAAAATCCCCTTTGGGTTATTTACTTTCTTGTTACCCCATCTTTGTAGAATTTCTCTATCATTTAGGTTTTTTTTTAGTATTAAACTACTAGTTTGAGAGCCCTTGTGTGCAAGCTAATGGAATGACATTCACATTTCAAGAATTTTTTCCTAGGGAGCAAGATATTTTAAATTTGAATGGAGAGTAAGAGGATTCACATGTGTTTCATTCTAAGGAATAGGATTGCACATGTGGATTAGTCTATGAAGGACAAGTAGAGAAGAATTGGGTATTAAGTTTTAGGTTAGGGTTGGTTAATATACTAGATGAGGTAAGTTAAGGTTAATATACTTTGAGCAACCCTAATTGACATATGACATACTGACCACACTGACAAGGTGCCAAACCAGATACTCATCCTCTTCGAGGATGATGGCTAGGGCAGGGGACCAAGTGCTATCTCTGATCAACTAATCCATTGGGTTTCAAGGTATGCTCAAACCTGCCAATTCAGGTGGACACATACCTAGTACCTATTCACTCAAGCATACCAATTAGAGCACATATTCTTAATAGCCGGAGCACTTGGAAAAGAACTCTAACATTCGTATCTCATTCGCGTATGTCCTCCATACGTTCAATGGTATGATGCCACCCTTTCCACCTATCCGAACAACATACTACTGCATCACCTTACTATCCAAATAAATCTCTACATAATAATAATAATAACATAACAATATGCATCTTACCCACGAAAGTACTAATAGAAGCTCATGTTCCATCTTCATCTTCAGGTTCCTTAGCCAAACTACCTACACAACCAAAGTGAAAACAAAGGGGCACTACATCATGTGTAGCACATGCCATGATGCCACAACACCACATGATTTGTTTATTTTAGAACAATTGAGTACATTTCATCCAATTATTTGTATTATCAATCAACACTAAAATATTGAACTTTATCTACAAATATTATTACAACTATTAAAACACACAAGTATTAAATCATTTTTACTCTAGTTCATGTCTAATGTTGTCCTACACAAGATCAAATTGGCTGAAAAATTGGGAGAGTTCATTATCAAATTGAATAGAAAAATATGGACACTTTAGAAAGCAAAAATTACAGAGTCCACTATCTCCTAAACATTCTTTGACATTGTGGACATTAGAAATCTTCTACCTAGATACATACTATGTACAACCAACCCTAAGTAGAGACATTATAGAGAGCTAAAAAAAGTTGGGAAGTGAGAGAGTGGTACGTGCCTCCCATTCAATGGGATTGCACGTGAATGTCACTAGCGGGGGGACCCAGTAGTTGAGCACCTTAACTTCACGCCTCTTAAAATCATACATGGCAATTTCAAATCATTCCAAAAAAATTATAGTACAGCTTGCTTGGCAAGGCCCCTGCTTATAACTAAGGTTTCAGGGCCACATCATCAAATATGATGCCACATCAGCATGCTTTTTATTGAGGTGTCAAATAGTTCCCCCAAAAAAATGTTGGACCAATAGGTGTGCATTAAGTCATGTTTTGTTGGTGGGATGATGTGGCATCACATGATTGGTTACTTTTTAAATCTAAAGGGCACATTTCATTCAATTATTAGTTCTTATAGTCAACACTAACAACCTTAAAAGTCATAGCTACTAGTGCTGAAATTTTAAAAATATTGGGCCTTAAGGCTATTCTACAGGCTTATTATTTTGGTATTTATGGGGTTTTTACTACAGATTTCCCAGACAATCCCCCCTTGAAATTTAACTACACTGGAAAAAATCTGCCCAGCCTTTGGGAACCTAAATTGGGTACAAAAGTAAAAGTTCTTAAGTTTAACAACACTGTACAGGTAGTGTTTTAGGGCACCAACCTTCTTACTGTAGAGAGCCATCCTATATACCTTCATGGCTATGATTTTTATGTTGTAGGTTAAGGGTTTGGTAACTATAATCCTCAAACAGATCCTGCTAATTTCAATTTGGTAGATCCCAAAACTCAAAACACAGTTGCAGTCCCCACAGATGGCTCGGCAGAGATTAGATTCAAAGCTAACAATCCAGGTGACCATTTTCTTTCTTCAATTTGCATGGATTTCTTTTAATTTACAGTTTTCTAGTAGACATAATTTTTCTGCAATCTATGTTACTGATTTAGTATGCTTCTGAAATTTATGTGTAAATGTTTTTTAATAGCATTTTGGATTACATTTCATGAGCTATTGTGAAAATGAAGATAAACTATAGATCACTAAATATAATTTCAAATGTTAATAAAAAACAAAATTAATTGCAAAAGCATAGTAGATCAACTAGAATGCCTTGGTGAGAAACAAGTTCCAGTGTTTAAATCTTGTATGAGAATCAATATTATGGATTGTTGAAGCTTATTTTCTTAAACTAAAATATTGTTTGTTTGTTTTTGTTATGTGATAGGAGTTTGGATGGTGCATTGCCATTTTGAATCTCATTCAAAAAATGGTTTTGATATGGTATTTATAATGGAGGATGGACCAGGAGAATCAAACATTGTGCCTCCAGCTACTAGTGATCTACCCAAATGCTAGATTAAACATTTAGTATTCAATTCTCAAAGTCTTTTTTTTTTAAAGGTTCACAGAGATGTTTGTTGAGGCCAATGCCATTAAAATTTTTAACAATCAATATGTAATAAACTGTTGGTTACAATTTTTTAAATTTAACTATACCATAAAATTATTTTTCCTCATAGGGACTCTATACTTTTTTTTAAAGTACTATAAAGAAAATGAAATGATTTTCTTTTTAAATTAACCTCATTGACGGTAATTCAATAAATGCATATTGAAGTAATAATTAATTTAGATAATTGAGTTTAGATTGAAAATAGAAAATTATTTTTTTAAATGAATAGTGCCTTTATTACTTTTTAAAACAATATAAAAATAATAGTATAGTATTCACAAAAAAAAAGATAATAGTACAATATTCACAAAAAAAAAGATAGATGGTAGAGAGACACACCCACAAAGCCTATGGAGGACATAGTCCAAAACAAAGACAACAAATATCAAAGGGACAAAGTCCACCAATAAAAAACACTAAGGAGCTAAAGCAACGCCATTAGGAGGTGGGTCTTTATCACCTGGTTTTTTGACAAACATTATTGGAGACTCAAGGGTCTTTATTTTAAGCATAGCACTCTTTTTATTAAAAATATGAAATGCCTTTATTATCTTGAAATTCAAAATTCAAAATAAAGAGTCCTCTTTAAAACATGGAGGTCGAAATAAATGTTTAGAAAGAAAATAATAAAATAATGGTATTTAGTTAGAATTTCAATTAAGATATGTTGTGATAGATGTCACCAATTATTTGCCAACTTGTTGAGACTTTGTGTGATGCCAAACAAATGCCTTTGAACTTTTTTGTCTATTACTCTAATTCACTTAAGTGATTATGGAATTGAACCTTTGTGAGTGTGGATTTAAACCTATGCACATATATGAATTCTAGAAATTGTTCACCTTAATGTTTGCACGTGTTTCTACAAAGGGTGGTGTTTATAGACATAATTAAGGATCTTGCAAGACAAGGAATGTTCTCCTTTGGTCAAACTCCTATTATTGAGTGAATGATATGGAGCAATGATAAAAACCAATATACAAACATGCAAGAATGCCTAGGAATGGTGATATAAGTAGATGAAGCAATGTTGATGCTTTAATTATGCTCCTTGATTGATAATATAGATTAGAATAAGAGCTTATATGCACTTTTAAATGAATTAGGGTTTGTCTTTAAATACAATATCCTAACACACAAGTTAACAAATTTCTTATTAAAATTGACTCATAATGATTAGTTAGTTGGAGGGGGTTGGGGAATATCTAAATTTAAATTTGAATTTAATAATTTTTAAGGTCATTTCTAAACTACAAATTTTTATCCAAATAATAGATGGAGTGAAGGTTGAAACTGATTCCTAAAAATACGTACAAATGGAATTGAGTAAGAATAAAATTTATTTACCAATTTTTATATTTCAATATTTAATATTTATACACAAATATATATTAATATTTCATTTTACTATAATATACCTTTTTGACACCTAACCAAAAAGTATGCTGATGTGGCATCATATTTGATGATGTGGCCCTGAAACCTTAGTTATAAGTAGGGCTTTCCCAAGTAAGCTATTGTAAAAATTTTGGAGTGATTCAAAATTGCCACGTATAATTTTGAGAGGCGTGAAGTCAGGGTGCTCAACTACTGGGTCCTCTCCACTCAAACATCATCCACTTTAATGGTCAAACAATCAATAACAATTTTACACCTCATCCACACCAAAAAATGGTAAATATTTGGTTTTTTTTATTGGCTAAAGTTGACATTTGACTATTGAAGTGGATAATATTTAAGAATAGCGGGTCCTCTCCCCTACCTAATGTAATAATTATAAAGAAAAAGAAGATTGCTAACATGTTACCTTAAGAGATTTTCAACTTAATTCTTCCTCTACATTACCAGTTTATAGTGCTTATGTATGGATTATAGTCACAGAATAGATGTAAACAAGCTTATGCTTATATTATATACAGAATTGAAAATGACTAAACCTTCATCTTTACTGAATATATTTTCCTTATACTCTGGTTTTGTAAAACAGGGAAATTTTGAAAAACAGAGAGACACCACTAACTAAGCCTTACATCCATAAATAAACATGACCAGTGTAGACACCTAAAAATGTCTTCATCATCAAATCGACTCCCGACCTCCCTAAACATACCTATTTCCCTACTAAACAATTAATTAAATTTTTATTTAATTAATTATCCCTGCATCACATAATTTTTTATCATTCTATCTCCAACAATTGGATTAATTTTATTAATTTAATAGTTCAACCTTAGCCAATTAATTAAATAAATATGCAATATTTATTTGGTTAATTTCCTCCTTCTCACTAAATCCAATTAATTAGGTAAATCATATTTATCTAATTAATTTAACCTATTAATCAACCTATCCCTACCCTAGTTAATTAAATATCTATTATTTAATTACCTAGCCTATCCTACATGACCCTAGACCTAGGTTTAATTAAATAAAACCTTATTTAATTAATCTAAACCTCTCATTAACCTATTCCTTAATTTTTTCCAGCCATATTAATTAGGCTAATCACCTCAATTAAAATGGTCAAACCTTGATTAACACCCTTCCCCACATCCCACAAATAAAAAATTGAACTATATCCCATATAAACCAATTTTTATACACATGTGTCATAATCCTCGTTTAATACCTCTTAAACCCCTTACACCTGTCATAACTCATTAATATCAACTCTTCCCCAAATGAACTTTAAATTTGTTTTACCATTCCCCATGTGAATTTTTAATTCACAAATAATCCATCACACTCCACCTCATTTATGAACCCCTCTTCCCAAGATGAATTAAAAATTCATCTTTATTCCTAGCCCTCCATTTTCCAAGATGAGATCTTGGCCCTCCACATCATCTTCATCCTCCACCATTGATCTCTCAAATCAATCTCAACCATTGGATCAAAATCTCTCCAAAATACCTATAAATACAACATCCTCCAAGCCATTTGATCATCTAATTTCTAAGTAAAGTTATCATGTCCAAAATTCTCTTGAGTTAGTGAGTTGCATTTAGATTGAGCATTTCACATTGCATCTATTATCTAGGGTATATCTAGGATCTCTTGGGTGCATGCTTCTACCACCCTATCTTGGATTGGTGAATCTTCGTGAGGTATAAAGCTTTGTTTTATGCTTTTAT
Source organism: Cunninghamia lanceolata (assembly GCA_027924645.1). Classification (NCBI taxonomy): domain Eukaryota; kingdom Viridiplantae; phylum Streptophyta; class Pinopsida; order Cupressales; family Cupressaceae; genus Cunninghamia; species Cunninghamia lanceolata. Next base: position 10,236,629 of record BSBN01001226.1, read on the forward strand.
TTTGTGTTTTCATCTCATTTTGTTTTCACTAATCACATTTGGCATGCCCAATGGGACCCACAAGGTCTCAATCTAATCATTTTCTTTGTGAGTGTTGTTGTTTTGAGCCATGTTTATAGGTTTAGCGTTATCTCCCTACGCAGTGGAGCCATTTGGCCATATTTTAGCACTATTTGCTAACTGTTTAGCGCTATTTGACACGACAGTTTTGTTGGCTCTCACTCACATGTTGCTAGATTTTATTGATCTTCCTAGTGTATTTTTAGGTTGTTTGCTCTCAATTTTGCAAGTTTTTATGAGAAAACAAGGGGAGACCATGCCAAAATTTTCTTAAATCATCTAACATATTCTCATATTTTATTTTGGTTTGGTTTGCTTTTGAAAAGGTTGTCTTTGTGGTTAATAACACTTCTAATCACTAAAAAGGACCTAACACACCTCTTTTGAGACAGAACAAACTCCATGCTTGGTTAAGAAAACTTTGTTTTGCAGGTTTGACCAGTTCAACCCCGTCTCAGTGCCTTCGACACCCAGAACAGCACTATTTACCTGCTAACGATCAGACTGTTTGACCTTAGCACAATAGTGCAATCATTTCTTATTTCAGTTCTATTTGTTGTATTGGCACTATAAGTAGTCTGTATTAGCACAATCATTAGTTTTAGTGCAGTCTGTATTATCTTATAGCGCTATTTCTATATTCAACGTAGTATGTGGTCCATTTTAGTGCTATCTTGTAATTCAGCACTATCTGTATGTATTAGTAGTGCTATTTTCTAGGGTGGTTAGATTCTGTCAGGGGTGTTGGCAGCAGCGCCATTTCAGGTCAAAGCAACGCCATACGTGATCTATTTTATCGCTATTTTGTCTACTAACATTGGGTTCTATGTAGGTCCTTCTATCTGTTTTACAGGTCATCATCATCTGTCCAAGACCATTTTTCTGAAACAACTAACAGTTTTTGCAGGGTTTTTCTTTAGATTAAACAAACACTTCAATTGGTGATCATAAAAAGAACCCTTGCATGTTAGTATAAACAACATTTCAATTTGTGCACTAAAATTGAGCAAACAAACAACAAACACACACTTCAATTGGTGCTCATAAAAAGAACTCTTGTGTACCTTAGTGTGGAAAACATTTGGTTTTGGTGCTCTAAAATTAACAAGTGCTTGCCAAAAAATTTAGGAACATTTTGATTTTGGGCTTAAAAAGAATATCAACGTGCATCATAACTCATTGGTTTAAAAGGAACCACAAATTTGCATTTTCACTCATCTAAGCAAGAAAACAAACAATTGTGTGAAGTGTTTTTGTGATAGTGTTTGTGTGGTGAAAGTGTATGCTCTTCCCTCGCACCATTGGTGATCTTGGGAATCAAAAACTTCTCACCACACTTGTATAAATCACCCCCAACATAATCCAAGAGCTAAGAACGAACCTTGTTTAGTGTGACCCAAGCCTAAAAATATGTATGTTCTCCCCTCGCATCTTCGTATGAACTTGGGGATCAAAAGCATTTTGTGCTTGTGTTGCTTTTGTTGAACCTTTAGAGGGCCTGCCACCTTGCTTCAAAAAGTGGGAACGACACAAGCAGCATGTTCAAGCTAAAGCCAAGCTCTTTTAGGCCGCTATATAAAATAATGTATTTGTGACAAAAGTCACAAGCAACAAGTGTTGTGTCATACCGATGGCCAACCTCCCCCAAAACCCTTTAAGGTGCAACCCTTGAAGGCTGAGAGACTCCATAATAGAGAGTAGCACTGCCGCACGTATGGCCACCTAAACAAATGCACTTACTATGAACCATTGTTCTAGTAACCCAAATCCTTTTATTTGTTGATGTAGAAGGGTAACTTTTGAAGCAACCCTGATTCATGCAGTTCTTAGCTGAGGTAGTAGGGACAATCCTAAGGTTTGGTGGAGGGATGAGCCTTGGGAAACCTGGATCTTGGTATGCATGAGAAGTGAGTGCACTATAAGGGGGAGCTGATGCTACCAAGATCCTAGAGCTACCCGCTTTGAATAAGCGCAGCTAGGGGATTCAACAAATAGTGTCCTATCCTTGCCTTAGGTTGTACAAAGTGCTTGATTAAAAATATTACACAAACAAACATTTGGTTATTGTGTGCTATTTTGCTTGAAGTGTTTTCAAAAAACTTGCCAAGAAATAACAAAAATCATTTGATCAAACTTCATACCCATAAAAATCCAAATTTGTCATCAAAATCCATCTTTTTCAGAACCTCGACCAACACTGACCTGTTTTAGCATTATCTATGTCTGTTTTGACGCCATTTCACTTGAGTTTTGGTACTATTTACAGACTGATCTGCCTAAAACTAGAAAGAATTCCCTTGTGATCTTTAGCACCTGCCTAGCCATAATCCATAATCACCTTCCCAAAAATTTGTCAATACCCCATCCATTTTGATATAAAGTTTCCTAATCATACCTCCATTTTGGCCTTAGAGAATTAATCATTATCATTATTGGACCCCTTGTTATACCATAATCCACTCATTTTCCATATCTTCTCATCCTCATTGATCTTTGCATACTTTTTGGACCAAACAAACATCCTTGTTACAAAAAATCATTCCCAAAATCCTTTCACTTCTACCATCAAAAACATATCCAAAATCTTCTAAATCCAAACACCCATCAAAAACCATCAACCAACATCCAAACTTCATCAATCCTTGAGCTAAAGCTAGATCTAGATTTCATCCTTTACATCATATTTTGCTTGAAAAGTCATTAGTCTACCTTTCAAGTAGAATAATCATCCCTCTTTGTGTAAGGTCACAAGTCTACCCCAAACAAAGAGAAACATCCATTTGTGCAACACAAAACTAGATCTTACTTGAGCTCATTTGTTGACCTTCAAATCCTTTTCAAAAACATCATCCCAATCTCTCATACCAAACATCTAGTTCATCTAAGGTTTCATCCTCCAAATTAACATCCAAATCCTTTCCATCAAATCATCCTCAAGCAAACCCCATCTACCCTCCATTATTTTGGTCCAAATTTTTGTAAGAATCAATATCACCCACTCCTACCATCCTTAGGTTGACACTTTTTGAGACTCATCTCTTAGAAGTGAAAATCTAGCCTATCACACTACAATCTCCTTTCATCTTTAGATTTAGATTATAGAGAAGTATACTCTCTTACATCTAAACCTTTACTCCATTCCATCACCACATCCTCTTTGGGTCCAACAAATCAATCCAAATTCTCTAAGGTCTCCACCTTTCATCCACCTCAAAATCAAATCCATATACTTGCATGCCCATAACTAGATCACAACATAAGAAGAATCAAGCAATGGAAAACTTTGGACAACATATGGGCATAGGGATGCCTCACAAAAATGACAACATACCAATCAACCAACAAACATACAACATACCCTCGGTCTTTCAAATACCAACATGTAATCCCAATGAAAATCCCTTCCATTTCTTGCAACCACAACCACCACAACCACCCATCCAAAATGTCACCACCATTAGCCAAGATGATCAAGACATCTTGAACTTTACACAAGACCCTGACAACATGGACATACTTGACAAAGTCCTAAGGTCGGATCCAAATAGATATCTTGATTATCTCCTCAAAATTGGTGCCCAAACACCCCACAACACAATGTCCTCCCAACCATCCATGTCTAACAATAATCCTACGACATCCTCTCAATCATCTACATCAAACACCCAACTTACCATCTTTCAAACTTCAACCCCCACCATATCTACCACCCCCACAAACTATAATGCTACCACATCTACAATTCCCACTAACGTATCCATCGCATCAAATGTCTCTAATCCTACCATCTCCCAACCCGTCATCACATCCACTACCATAACCAATGTAAACTCTTTTGTTCCCTAAATCACCTTGGGCACCCAAAGCAACCCCACGCACACAAGCATGCCTCAACTCAACCCTCAAACCATAGCCTACATGAGACAATTCTTTTCACAACCACCTCCCAACACAACCAACCCATCCAATGTCAACCCATGTACCAAACCCTGCGGTATCATCAACACAACATAATACCAATCCCCAATTACCGTCCCACATTCTTCAACAAATCCACGCTTACCAACAATACCTTGCACAAAAAAGCCAAAACACCATCCCACAATATCAAAACATGATCCCCCAAAATCACAACCCTACATATCAAAATTTAAACCAAGCAAATCAACACCAAATCCCGCTCAACTTCCAACATCTCATCAATCAACAAACCTACAACCCCACAACTACCACCTACCCCAGACCTAACAAGCGTAGTACAAACTTTGATCCAGAAGGTAGACGATTTGCAAACTGGGGGCAAGCACAAATATTATTCTTTTGAGGATATTTGTCCCTATCTGTTTGATCAAACCCTATACATGCCCCCTTTTCCCAAAAATTTTGAAACACCCAAATTTGATAAATATAAGGGATAGAGAGACCCTAGGGATCACCTTAGGGAGTTCTACCTTGCCTACCTAGAAGTCTCAAACAATGATACATATCTAATGAGACTCTTTCCAAGAAGCCTCGGTAGTTAAGCTGCTAAATGGTTTGCACATATTCCCCCAAGCATTAAGTCTTTCCCTGAGCTTGCAGAAAAAATTGTCAACCATTTCTCCTATAATTTCAAACATGAAATATCCATGACAGACCTTTGCAATACAAAACAAAAGAGCAGAGAATCCTTAGCTTCTTTCTTGCAGAGGTGGAGATGCTTAGCAAGCAAACTCCCTTGGCCAATTCCTGAGAAGCAATTAGTAACCATGTTTGTGACTAATCTAAACCAAGAAATAGGGTTCCATCTACAAATCCTTTGCGCATCTACCTTCGAAGAAGTCATTGACAAAGGTACTACCATCAAAAGAGCCCTTATCACCAAGGGGTCGATCAAATTATATGATAACAAGCCCTATAGCAACAACAACAACAACAACAACAAAGTCAACATCAATGTCCCCAATACAAACAACAACAACATGTAATCAAATGAAAAATCACGCATTTGGGGAAAGAACAACAACACCCTCAATGACGGCGTCACCAATGTGAAGGCCATCCAACATGTACAAAATCAAACACCATCAAGTACATACGTTGCCAATGTAAATATCCCAAAGGGGCAACCTAAACAAAACAAACCATGGAGATAATTCACACCCTTAGGGGAACCAATCGAAGACATCCTCGATAGATGTCTAAAGAATGGTTTGATAACTCTCCCAACCGTTAAGCCCCACCAAGAAAGTGAACTCAAAGCTGCGTGGTACAATGAAAATTACTATTGTGACTACCACCGCATTGTGGGCCATAAGACATCTGATTGCATGAAACTAAAACATTATGTTCAAGACATTATAGAGCAAAAGAAAGTCAATCTGGAGCAAGCCACCCAACCATCGCCCAATTCCAATTTGGGAGCTTATAAGGATCTGCTACCTAATCATAACAAAGCCTCATCGTCTAATCAATCCTACAACATCACCCCACCTCCCGCATCCTATAATTCTGTTGTAGGATGAATAGAACTGTCATCCAACCATATCAACACAATCACTATTCAGGCTCAAGCACCCGATTGCGCCGTCACAACCCGTCGTGGCCATGTATCCATCCGTACAACCCCTACCATTGATCAAACACCTCCATCCACATTGAACTCCCTACCCAATCATCCAACTACTCGTCCATCACCTACCAATAAGTACAACCTCCTAGAACATCTAGGAAAGACCCCTACTCAAATCTCCATACTTGAGTTGCTTCGCACGTCACCTCTCCATAAAGAAGTCCTTGACAAGGCTCTCTTGGAAACCCAAGTTCCTGCCAACCTGAATGTGAATCAATTCTAAGCCATGGTGGGCCATATCGCCTTGCCCCATCATCTCACCTTCTCCAAAAATGATCTTCCTGCTTCCAAGAACTTACATAATGATGCCTTACACATCAAAGTCCACATCCATAAGCATATCATCAAGAAAGTCTTAATAGATGGTGGCTCTGGCCTAAACCTGTGCACTCTTAAATTAATAAAACACTTGGGATACTCATATGTGGTTGTAGACACCAGTGAATGCATAACAATCAAAGGATATGATGACACTGAATAATTATTTGAGGCTACTATCAGGCTCCCTATCCAAGTAGGACAAAAGATAATGGAAACAAAATGTCAGGTCCTTGATCTTGATCTCCCTTACAACATTCTTCTCGGCCGACCATGGATCCATGCCATGTAAGCCATCCCCTCTACATTCCACCAATGTCTAAAGTTCCCTCACAACGGCACAGAAGTAACTATCTATGCCGACCCCCACCCCTTCCAATATTGCAGTTTCTTGGAAGGCCATGACTACACTTTCTGTCCATACAACAAAGTTATCACAAAAACCACTCCCACAACATCCACCTCATACATCAACCCTGCCAACATTGCTACCACTTCATCCCAAACACCTCCACCACCCGAGGTCAAGATCAAGCTTAGTGACGTGGGATGTGGGAAATATGACCTACATGGTACCTTTTGTGTAGGGACATTACCCAACCCCAAAATGTTTGGCACCCCAAAGGAAGAAGACGGCAATACAGTTGTCATCAAATGTAAACCATCACCTACCTTTGAAAAGAAACACCTCGTTGATCAAGATGTGCTTGAAGACATATTGTCATGGCTATATAAAGATGAAGAAACACAGGAAGAATCCCCCACCATACCAACAAAAATCTATGGCAAAGGGTTAGAGATCATTAAAAACATGGGCTACAAAGGACAAGGTGGCATGGGCCTTCATGAACAAGCGATCATAGAACCAGTTCAAGCGATAAGAAATCCTTATACTCAAGGGTTAGGGTATAGTCAACGACAATGTATCCTCACTACTAGCAAATGTATCTTAGCCGAGGTCGCTACGGTTTCCCCTGAAGTCGATAATGCCAATGAAGTAGGCCATCAAGACTCCTGTAGTGACTTCACTGAATTCTTTAAATCATCCATATGCACCATATACATAGCCACCACCCTAGCATCTTCATCTAATGACCTACCCCTTGTGTACCCGAACCTCATAGACTAGGACCAATAGGGACCTCCCATCTTCGACGTAGCACAAAATGATGAAGCAATTGCTGAAATGATGGGGGTTAGAGATCACTTCCCCCTGGGAGATCATAAAGCTGGATACGTTATAGAACTTGATACGGCTTCTTATTTTAGGGAGACAACCCCTGCTTCTAGTTACAAAAATATAAAAATCAAACATGGATCTGATGGTGAAAACTGCTCCACAGCAGTGTCAGATCCCAAAAAAGTAAAAATAAAGGACATATCTCCTAGTGAAAACCTCCACGAGGTCCTAGGAGATAGAAGCATGGGCCTTCCTGAGATAGAGAAGGTATATCCTGACAGATCACCTGTCCTAGTGGAGCCAGCTCAAGAAATGAATCTTGGGATGGAAGAAGAGCCAAAAATCACCTTCAGGGTAGAATCTCTCAACGTAACAGAGTAGGAAAACTTCTTATCTTTCTTCCAACGCAGAAACTACAACTTCACCTGGACATATGTAGACATGCCAGGGCTAGATCCTGCCTTGATCGTCCATCACCTTGCAGTGTGGCCTGATGCAAAACCAGTGAAACAGAAGCTAAGAAAGATGAACCCTCAGGTTGCACTCCTAGTTAAAGAAGAATTAAAGAAACTACAGGATCTGGGGTTCATCCGACCAATTGACTATCCTGAGTGGGTTTCCAACCTAGTACCAGTAGCCAAACCTAATGGTCAAATCCGTTGCTGCACTAATTTCTGAGACCTTAACAAAGCCTGCCTGAAGGATGACTTCCCCTACCAAACATTTACATGATAGTGGACCTTACGGTAGGACATGAGATGTTATCCCTGATGGATGGCTTTTCAGGGTATAATCAAATTAAGATCGCAAAAGAGGATCAGCATAAGACAGATTTTATATACCCATGGGGGACATACTGTTGGGTGGTGATGCCTTTCGACCTGAAGAATGCTAGAGCTACTTATCAACGAGCTATGACTGTCATCTTCCATGATCTTTTCCACCACATCATGGAAGATTATGTGGATGACTTGCTAGGAAAATTAAAGACAAGAGAGGAACACCTGGATGTGTTGGTGAAGATCTTTGACCAACTGGAGCAATATAATGTTCACCTGAATCCAAAGAAATATGTCTTTGGGGTTACCTCCGGAAAGCTTTTGGGAGATATAGTCTCCAAAAGGGGAATTGAGGTAGACCCTGCAAAAGTCAAAGCCATCACTGAAATGCCTCCTCCAAAGACACTGAAATAGCTACAAAGTCTGTAAGGGAAACTCCAGTCCATTCACTAGTTTATTGCTCAACTTGCCGATAAGTGTCAACCTTTCCAGCATCTACTTAGAAAGAATACAAGTTTTGTCTGGGACAATCAGTGTTAGGCCACCTTTGAGCAGTTGAAAGAATACCTAGCTAATCCCCCTATTCTGACTCTGCCAAGGCAAGGAGAGCCCCTCCTAGTATACATCTCAGCAATGGAAACAACTATAGGGGCCTTATTAGGACAACATGATGCACAATGGAAGGAAAGAGCCATATATTATATCAGCCGCACCTTGATATCCTATGAGCTAAACTATTCACCAATTGAACGAGCATGCCTAGCCCTGGCCTTTACTTCACAAAAGTTAAGACACTACATGCTCAATCACAAAACTAAGTTCATTGCCAAGATTGATCCACTAAAATATCTGCTAAATAAAGCCGCTCTTACTGAGAGAATGGCAAAATGGGTCATGATCCTCAATGAATTGGACATTGAATATACCGAGAGAAAGGCTATTAAAGGGCAAGTTATTACTGATCAGCTGGATGAAGCACCTATTCTTGCAGAATATCCTACACTGGCAGAGTTCCCTGATGAAGCCATCTTGACAATAGCACCAGCAACAGAAACATGGAAAATGTACTTTGATGGGTCGTATACACACAAAGGCTCGAGGGCAGGCACCTTGTTTGTTACCCCTCAAGGTGACACCATCCCTAAGTCATTCAAAATTACATTTCTATGTACCAACAATGTGGCAAAGTATGAGGCCCTCATCACAGGTCTTCGAATGGAAATCAAATGGAAAATCAAGAAGCTGACAGTGTATGGCAACTCCCAACTAGTCATCCGGCAAGTAAACAATGAGTACAAGACTAAGGATGATAAACTCCTACCTTATAAAAAGATGGTCGATGACTTTAAAGACTATTTTGATGACATCCACTTTGAAGAAATCCCAAGGCTAAGCAACAAAGCTACAGACGCCATGGCAACAATCAGATCCTTGGTCAACATGAAGAAAGATAGCAAGAAGTGTGAGTTCTTAATTGAAGAGCTCCCTATTCCAACATATGATGTTCCCAATCAGAGCTACTGTACAAAATCATTAGTCCCTTATCCCCGTGGTATCAAGAGACTTATCTGTACCTCTGCGATAACATCATCCCTCCTAACCTATCTACTTCACAACGGAAAACTTTCATCCGCTGAGCCTCCTGCTTCACCATTGTAGGAGATACCCTATACAAAAGGAGTCTTGATGGCATGCTTTTACAATGTTTAGACTCTAGGGAAGTTGAAGTGGCCTTGCAAGAGGTACATGAAGGCATCTGTGGGGCACATTCAAGTGGACCAACTTTAGCTAAGAAGATCCTAAGAACCAGGTACTATTGGCCAACCATAGAGCGAGACACCTACCAGTTTGTAAAGAAGTGCTTGCTATGTAAATAGCATGGAGATCTCATTCATGCACCAGCATAAGAATTGTAGCCAATCACGATGTCGTGGCCTTTCTCACAGTGGGGACTCGACCTCATAGGGAAAATCCATTCACCATCATCCAATGGCCATAAATTCATCATCACAGCTACCGAACACTTCACTAAGTGGGTTGAGGCAATACCACTCACCTACACCACTGGAACATAGATATCCAAATTCATCCTCCATTATATCATATGTCATTATGGTATCCCCCATTCCATCATCACCGATAATGGAAAACCATTCAAGAACTAGGAAGTCTATACTTTGTGCAAGAAATTCCAAATCTAACACCACTTCTCCACTCCATATTACCCTCAAGGTAACAGTCAAGCAGAAGCTTCAAATAAAACCATCCTCCACATTCTAAAGAAGATAGTTAATGAAGCTAGTCATGATTGGCACCTTCAACTCAATCCCACCCTATGGGCCTATTGCATAAGCATCCATACACCCATAGGAGCCACTCCATATTCCCTTGTATTTGGATCCAAAGCCATTTTACCTATTGAGATCGAGCTCCCATCCTTAAGAGTTTCTCTGCAAAACATAATCACCAATGAGGAATACCAAGTCGCAAGGCTACATGAGCTGGAGTTACTAGATGAGAAACGTCTGGATGCATTGAACCATCTGCAAGCCTATCAAAATCACCTCAGAAGAAGCTATCACAAGAAAATCAAGAACCAAAAATTTGAAGTAGGTGACCTTGTCCTTATGGAAAACCAAAAAAATTTGTAGGAGCACCCTAAGAAAGGAAAATTTGAACCTAATTAGTTAGGGCCTTATGTCATCACAACCTGCTACGGATCAGGAGCGTACCAGTTTGCAACACCTGAGGGGCAGCCTATGGATGAACCTATGAACATTTTGCATCTGAAGAAGTTTTATGCATAACCCATCAAGTATCCCAAGCAAAAAATACAAAAAAATAAAAAAACCAAGAAAAACTCGAGTGCAATAAAGACTCCAAATGGTGAAAATCACTTCGGTGACGCCTTGGATTGGTACCATGGTGAAAACTTGTTCCAGGTACCATGTGTAGTGGCCAGTTCTACCATCTCATAAGTCCTCTTTCCATCACAAACACTCCACGCCAAAATTACCTTCCATGGCTTGGAATTTGGAAACATCAGTCACCCACCCCGCATCTCCCCACCCAAGGCTATCATCGCGGCATAAAGATCCTTGTAAGCTTCCTCTTGTACATTAGAAAATCAAAAAATCCAAAAACATCAGAAAATCAAAAAATCCAAAAATATTAGAAAATCAAAAAATCCAAAAACATTAGAAAAATTAAAAAATCCAAAAACATTAGAAAACCAAAAATCCAAATAGATCGATTGTATAAATACCTGAGAAAGATACAGTACCTGAATAAGCACCTTCTAGAACCAAATTGATAAGACTACAAAAATCTGAACCTATGCCACCTATTCGCTGCAAATCACCCATCCCCATGCAATTCCCACACCTTCACCCAAAATCATCACAGATTATTTTTTAGATTTTATTAACAATTCACTGCAAATCACCCACCCCCATGCATCGATCCATAACAGTACTCTATGTAACTTGCGCGCATCAATATCCATCAACCCTCAGCATCACACCCATCCGAAACCATTCCCACATCATCAAATTTGGCCAAAACTACATATTCATCTCACCCGCATCTTGAAAGTACCTTGATCCCGTGGACACAGGGTATGTAGGCAATCTGGACTACAAAGAAAGTGTTAGGGTTAGCCAGCAGAAGATATCAATTAAATGCAAATAAAGATTAAACAAAGCAATAGAAATACACAGAAATAATAAGAGCAAGAGACAAGTTTTAACATGGTTCACCCAAACTCAGGCTACATCTACCAATAGAGAGTCTAATATTATTATCCAGTAAATCAAACCAATTACAATCAGCAATCCCTGCAACTCAATACCGCTACAAAATGCTACAATACAATATATCAACAAAAACCCTAACCCTTAGCCATTTTTATCATGACTTTTGTCAGTTACAACATAGGGTTTTTTTATGGCAGCCAATGAAAAAATAACTGCCGTCACCATAATAAAATAATAAAAAATCATTCAAGGTTTCGAGGGCATTGCCCCCGAACCCCCACGAGGGCATTGCCCCTTGACCCCGCCCTGTATTGCGACATGGAGCGTGCCAAGGGCGCTTCCCCTAGACCCCGCAAGGGGTGCTGCCCCCAAACCCCTGCAAGGGGTGCTGCCCCTTGACCCCATAGGAATTTGGGGGGAAACCACGCTAATAAAAGTGGAGTAAATTTAACCTCTGAGTCTGATTAGGCTCCATATAACAACAGAAAGTATCAGATGCACCCATCCAACCCGTTTGGATGGTCCCTATTTACTAAGCTTGCTAGACCTAACAAATGATACACATGCTAGGTGTATGCTTGAAACATGGTGCCTAATGCAAAAACCATCAATAAACATACCAACTATAAGTCAACACATGGCCTAACTATGATTTTGCCCATCTTCTAAAATTTATTCAACAACATCCAACCAATTCGCATCCTAGGATATATCATTCCTACAATGGACAAAAAATCTGTCATCTTATCAACACTTATCTTGGCAAGAGAACACAATGGTTGTCTGTATCTTTTTGTTGGTCTTTTTGATTATTGATTTTTATTTTTTGTCTTACTCGTAGACACTTCCAAATTTACCTTGATCTCATTATATCATAGTACGTGGCAGATAACACTTGGAGTTGACCTAGTCATTATTTCTGTATGCTGTGCTTGTGGGTTGTTTTCATTACTCCAAGAATAGTATTCATATCTTGAAGCCTAGGTCGGTTCTAGAATGGTGTGCCTCATTTACATATACAGGAAGCAATACCTTATATGTACTATGAGAATTATTGGCTATGAGTTCCCTTCCTTGGCTAGGCAAGGTTATACTACCTTGGGCATCCATGACATCAACCTATTGTTTGTGGGTCTAGTCCATGCAATCGTGGGATATATACATCAACACTTAGGTCATCTCATACCTTTGTGGAATATATCCTATATTGCTATAATAAAATAAGAAATGCTCTCAATTAGCTTTATGCAACTACTATTACTAGCTCGAATCATCTTCATATCACTCATCCAGTCATACTATCTGGGCCTAGATATTTTATCTCCCACCATCTAATTCAGCCCCCCCAATCTTCTCACTAACCCCACCTATCCCGTTTATTCCCACCTAACACATCCTGAACCAAAATACCCCCCCCCCTCAATGACGCGGTGTCTCATGACCTAACAATTTCCTCATCCCCCATCCCATTCACTCCCCCAACCTAGTCAAAACCAATCCTATCCTTACCCGGTCCATAAACCCATTTCCTCTCCCCACCTATTCCCCTACCATTCAGCCCCACCACTCAGGATTGAACCAAAAAAAAACATCATCTGTATCATGACTTCATCATCACATAAATCATTTAGTTGCATTTTCATAATCATTTAGTTGCATATCATAATCATTTAGTAATCATTTAGTTACATTATCATAATCATTTAGTTGCATTTTCATAATCACTTAGTGGCATTTTCATAATCATTTAGTTGCATATCATAATCATTTAGTTGCATTTTCATAATCATTTAGTTACACATTTATATTCCCATTGGCATACATAATATGTGTTTATTAAGACAAGCATATATGTTCATTTCATTACATTTTGCATCCATAATAAATGTTTATTAATCTAAACATTTATTTGCATCATAATCCATAATCACAAACATGCATATATCAACATAAGTAAACCATCATTACATCTATCATATTACATCCATAACATCAACATAACACACCTAAACACAACACGTCCATAGCATCTCATAAAATCATCACATCATCATAATATGCATAATCCATAAAATAATATTACATCCATCAACATAAGCATCATCATAATCATATAAGACATGTAGGCCATCAAATCATCATCTCATATATCATCGTAAAAAATGTACATCACTCATATATACATCAAAAAATATGTCATGATACAATGCCTCCAAGGGATAAAATGATACAACTATCAACCCTGCATAGTGGAACCTCTGTCTGACTTAGTAGGGGATCCTGGTCATGGATGTGGTCCTACCTGTGGCTGTGGCTAGGGCTGGGACTGAGGCTGTACCTATGTAACTTGTTGTGGCACCTGTGATGGGGGACCCATTAGCTGCTGAACTGACTGAACCAATCTAGATCTATGTGACCTAGACATCCAAGACCCACTGCACTGACTGTAGTTTGGTATGCGCTGCTCTGCAGGCAACGCTTCCTGATATGTGACCTGATAATAGTTAGCCTGACCTCTAGCCTCTAGCAATTATCCCTGTACCTGAGATAGTTGTGTCTTCATCAGTGTCAAAATGGGTACCATGCCTACACCCAAGGCCACCTCTTGTAAACTAGCTGTCATATCCTCTACCTGCTGAGATCTCAAGAGTGCAACATCTCACTCACCCATTAGAGTGGCTATCTCACCCTGTGCCTAGGCTAACTGCACCTACAGCACACCCACTTGTCCATCTGTACCATCCAGTAGTGCAACCATGCCCCGCAATTGCACTAGTTCAGCATCATGGCTCTGTAAAGCCTCTTGTAGGCTGGAAACCTATCCCAACAAGGTCTCAATCTCATCCTCCTCTGCGCTCCGAGGCCACCGACAAGATGAATGCTCTTGAGGACCCACAACTCCACCTGCTACCAAGGTACTTGCCTCTAAAACAAGAACCTGCTACCCTGCTATAGCTGCCTGTCATGGCTACTACTGTAATACCTGTGGTGGGGGCAGCAACTCCCTGTCTATCCTCTTCTGTCCCCCACACTGCTGCGGTGCCCTCTACCTTGGCACCTCTCCTAACCGAACCTGTTGTACAGGTACCTGCTACATAGGTACCTGCCACTACACCCACTGCTGGGACAACTACTAACCACCACCTACCTACCCCTCTCCTCCAACTCTGACCTGCCCAGCTACTGTTACTACCACCACATCCATCAGCTCCCCATCTCCTCCAACCTCCCTCTCCTCCCCATCTCCTCCAACCTCCACAAGGTAATCTAAAATAATCTCCTCCCCCTCCTCTAGGAAATCCTCATCCCCATCCTCCTCTGACTCCTCATCCCCTGATGATGTCACCTCCTCTGCAGGATCTGTGAACTGTGTAGGCCACCACATCTGCCACCATGTCTCATAGGTCGAAGTAGTGCCTACATCCCTAACCTCACTCCGCCAATCCCATATCAACAGCTCCAAAGCTGCAAAATCCTCTAAAGCCACTCAGGCCTATATGGCTGGAGGCCAATAACGTGCATCTCAACGGGTCTGTGCAAAAATCACCATCAGCTGTGAAACATCCTGTCATAGCGCAAACTGCCACATAACTCATGATGGCAGGTACATATCTATAGTATGGTCAACCTGACCTATCAGGTAGCACTGCTAGAATGTATAGGGCATATGAACATTGTCATTTGGCCAGGGCTCCACTCCGATGTAGGGTTGCCAGGTAACTTGAATCACATCATCCAAGACTTGTCTCCAATACCAAACCTGCCCGGTATATGTATACTTTGTATCCATATACAAAACAACATAGGCCTCAAAAGGATGACGATAGTACTCACATCTCGACCGAGTGATCAGAATATGCTCTGAAATCCATACATGAAGCAAAGTAACTCTGGTCGATAGAGCTGAATCACAATGATAAACTACTGTATGCATCTCATGATAAAGCTGCGCTAACATCATCGGTCCCCAGGCATACACTATCTCATGTCAGACCATCCCCTCAATGACCTCCCCCCATCCAACTAAAAATTCCCTGCCTCTCCTATCTAGCATCATGATGCCCCCGATCAATGCACACATGAATAAAGCAAAGTGATCTACACCCGCCGTCGGTGTCCCCTCATAGCTCATCTCCCTTCTGTCAGCTGATAAAACAATGTGATCATGGCCAAATACTCTAAGTAAGGCTCTCTATCCCGTCCTAGTGTCATATATCACCCGCTGACCATGAATCGGTATCTTGAGGATGCGATAAACATCCTCAAGAGTGATGGTGATCTCGCCAATAGGAAGCAAAAATGAACAAGTCTTTGGGTAATATCACTCTACAATAGGCGTAATCAGAGCTCTATGAGCTCACAACACTAGCATGGATGTAGATGTCAAAAGCCCTAACCTCACTAATTGAGCCTGGGTGGCATCGTCGAAGTGATCAAATAGCTCCATCACAGCCGGCACGCGTCGTGCCCACGAGGACACTATAAATGACCTCGTATCCTGCATCCACAAATTTCTTGTCAAAACCTACCTATTCTTCCAAAATCCACCCTCTTCTTCTATTGTTGAAAGTTAAAACATTTTTAGCGCCACAATAGGCAACCTTTTGCGCCAATCCTAAAATTGGCGCTACTATTTCCTCGCATGGCGCTAATCTAGAAGATAGCGCCACTGCACCGCCTTTTTGTACTATGCCACAATATAGTGATGGTGACTAATTGTCATTTATGTCAAAAAGGTGTTGATTAGATTGTATGATATACAAGAGTATTCATGGTGTTCAGATGTCACAAGAGTTGTATGCATTCACATGATGTTGTTGCTCATCAATTATTTAATTGATATATTGAGTTGATATGTTGCTCATCAGGTGTCAGGTCTATCAAGGATGTGTTTGATAAGGATATCTTCAAGATTGGCTCAAGATGGTTTCTCATGTTCATATTAATCTTTGGAGTTCTTAGTTTTGTGTTATAATGTTAAGTTGGTTGATTATTATGTTATGATGTTGAGTTGTTTGATCATCATCTTCTTTCGTGGTGGTAGCTTGACAAAGTTACAATGTGGAATGTTACAATGTGGGCTTTCATGCTTCTACCTTAGTTAGTTATCACATCTATTACTTCATGGTTGGTGATCTTGTTGGTAATGTGTTGAGGATAGTCTTGTGCTTCAGATGTTGATCATACAGGAATTAATGGTTCACATGCATGAAGCATGTTTATGTTCGAGCAATGATGATGCAGTCCTCATACTTAATGTCATGGTATCATTGATCATTCATATGACAATAATAGTTTGTGTTAAGGAAGATGTTCTAGCATTGCTTGGCCTTGTCCCTTAGGATAATGTCACATTTGGTAGTTGTTATAGCTCTTCATCTAAAGGATGTGATGTTCATTTGTAATGCCCCGCCAAGCAACCCTGGAGATAAGTCAACCACAATAGAATAGAAAGGGCAGAATTTTTTTTTTATAGAAGGAATATTAACAAAATATAACATGAACTGTTTCAACAAGTTAACTAACATCTCTAGGGATAACATGACTGCATTATGAAATTAAGCAACATTCAACCATATACAAAACTCATTACTACACATGAACACGATCAAAATAACCATGGTTTGTTCTAAGTCTAAATGCATCAATTGAACACATATACACCCACTTTTTGTAATGCTTGTCTCTAAAAATATTGATGGAGAACATTAATGAAATTAATTATGTGATAGATACAATTTACAAATCTTAACTTAGTAAGGCTCAAATTACATAACAAAGTATATCACATTCATCGTAATTGAAATGTTAGATACAATATATCAAATTTAAATTATACATATGTATACCCATTTACCCTGGTGCCAGTTGATCATCCATACACCAATTGGAAAGGTGCTTCCTTAGCTTCTGAGTCCTGCATGGATAAAGGTCTCATACTACACATCTAAAGAAACATTAGTCCTGCATGATTATTAATTACACAAAAACCAATTCCATGAAGTGACACCCTAAGGCCCTAAGGGCCGACCTAAAGTCTCAGGGGTTGATCCTTGATGGCCTTGCCTACGTACGCATAGTGCAGAGACATTGTAGTTCGGGACTTGAACATGAAATCACAAGATGATATCTTACAAATCTAACCTTAAAGACATCATCGACAACTTCTCAATCTTATAACACTTCATAAAAAAATGATCGTTTTCAAACCGGTATACAAATAACATTAACATTTTGTTTATAGTCAAAAGAAATCTAACACATCCTCCTTATAAGTATTCAAAATTTCTACTACCCTTATAAAATTGACTAATACCTTATAATTCCACTCTTTTATACATCATTAAAGCAACTATAAGATATTATCATTAACTATTTTACACAGGTATACTTGTTTCCAATATTCCCACATAAAATAAATGGATTATGAATTTGTAATTCTCCATGCAATCTACCTCAAAGAACGTAATAAATCTTGCTCTTCTATAAAAGTTGAATATAAGGCTTTGATGAAGCCTAAGGATACACTTTTGATTCTTATCATGATCACAAACATACTAATACATTTACTGAAACCTTAGTAAAAAGAAATACATTAATACCTTCTCTACTCATTCTTAACAAGATGACTTTTACCATCCATTAAATATAGAAACAAATCAAATCGACATAGAGAAACATTATCAAGTTGAGATCACAAACTAGTTTGACCATAATTATATCCTATAGTCATATTTCGACCATTACTAAATCAAAAGAATCACTATCCTTAAACAACTTAACTTCTTCCTAAGATCCTTGCAATAACAAAAATAAAATTAACTAGATTCATAAAATATACATATAATAAATGTAATATTTATATCTCAATCTATTTTAAAGCTCAAACAACATTCCATTTCTATGTCAATCTAAGACATAAACATACCTTAATTATTAAGCATTTACCTAATCATCCTTAATTAATATCACCAAATATATGAGATTACCAAGGATAACAATTCTAAAATTCCATATACCAAGTTATCGATTTCATAGGTTCTATTAAAACAAATCCTAAAATATATTCATTAACCAAATTCTACAAACCAATCAAAAGGCCTTTTTGCAAGATGACTATCCTCTGTGGCTTAAACCAAGATGAAAACTCATAGAAACAAGTGAAAATTTTGAACAAATTATTTCAAGACATAGTTGGGCCCATAGTTTAACTAGCAAGTTCCAATCACACAAGGCATTTTGTCAATTATGAGCAAACATTTCAAACAAAATAACATTCACAAGAAACATATTTAATACTGTTGAAAGCCCTAATGAAAAGAAAGATGGACTTACTTGCATTAGAAGTCTTTATACAAGAACTGAATATAACATCAAAGTGCGAATGCCTCCTAGTATACACACAATGAATCGTTCATTCTTTGCCATTTGCAATAATCTTCCATCATCAAGCCAATGGAGGAACAATGAAAGAAACATACCACTCAAGCAGATTTATAAACTAATTTCATGTTTCTCAATCAATTGGTGTATAGAAAGCTACGAATGGCTGAGCATGATTGTACTGAAGCTAACAATATGAAGTGCATTTAGCTTCAAACTGGTATAGGACCAACAACATGGAATATGATATGGCACAAGAACAACAGATATACGTTGATCAACTTGCATCATAAATATATCTCCATATGAGTGGCAATGAAGTTAAAGGTAGTAATGGCTCCCAAAGAGGGTTGTGATTTCACTTTATGCCCACGTTTCCTTGTCTATGCTTCACATTATTTGAAAATAGACGCACTTTCCTTCAATTACCCACAAATTTTCTAAATATTCTAGCAACTTATTTCATAGACAAAGATCACTACAATCCTAATAGACAGAGTGCAAAGCTATGAGTCTTAATCTATAGGTCTTATTTATCTGACACTAGTTATGTAACCAAATGGTCAGAGTCAATAATGGAGCTTGGACAGTCGTAGGCAAAGCATAGAGAAGGTAGATACCTCAGAGATCTCATCTCATTAACTCAATGGTTGTTTTGTCCACACACTCAAACCTAATATAAAAGGAGAGATTTTAGATAATAAGAGAGGCAATTAGAGATTGTGATTTCTTGCATAAAATCCTAAGAAGTTCGCTAGTAGTGCACAGAGATAACAAGGAAGATAACATTACAGCAGACAAATATATTGCCCAGGAATTATATATAGAAGAGAGCATTTATATTAACTAATTTCATTGCCACTATATCCTTATATATGTTATTCGTATAACACACTAACAGTAATGTATACAAGCTATTCCTATTACATGCAAATTAAAGATCAAAGGCTTGAAATGCGCCCATGCAGCACAAGGAAGGGAATCTTTCCTAGATTAAAGAAATGAACTCTTTATAGCTGAAAATGACAGCCAAAATACTTTTAAGTATAATGCTTAGCAACTACAAGACGTTCATAGAATATAATTTATTTTAGCATATAAAACTTGCATTAGTGCCTTACAAAGTTTCTAATTTGGCACCAAACAAAGAAAGAAATTGATCAGATTACCACAGGCATAATTTAAGAGTCGAAGGCAAAGAGTTAAGAGCCAATTACCTTAGCACCTTAGAAAATTAACTTGGCTATGTTATAAAGCTTAGACAAGATATTCGTACCATTTGACAAAATCCCCTAAGGAGATATCAACTCATGGAGTACGATGTTTGCAAGATATGCATAAAGCACTGTGCATGCTAAACTTCTTGCCAATGTTGGTTATTTTGAGGACACCCACAACTATCAAATTGAGAATACAAATCACATTGAGGAAGAACAAGTATGCAAAATATGGATTTATGGACAAAGTACATGATCTTCTAACATGCATACAAATTCATCAGACAATTTCCCTTGGGGCTATGCCTAAAATGCTCCTCTAAAACTGTTGCATGACTAGACAAAGAGAAACATATTACATCAAGCACAAACCCTCTGGTACATCATGTATTAAGTAATTCTTAGGTGCATTGAACATTGGAACCTTCCAAGAAATGTAATCTTATAATTTTGAAACCCAAACCACCAGAAATATTTCTTTTATAATGCATCAATTTCCAGGTAAGCATAAAATCAACTACAGATTAAAATCTTTCATGTATTTACAAAATGTACATACATACTCATATAGAAATCATGGAAGATCTTTTTTACTATCACCACAATCCTCCCAAATCCAATCTCAGCCACTCCAGACTTCACTAAATTAACCCGCATTGTAAGTCTTCCAATGGTTTCAAGATACTGCATTTCAATCCCGCTGTCATCGTGATCTCCCTTCACATATATATTGTCTATGCTGTCCTTGGTGGCCCCAAATGGGTTGCCATGGCTTATCAACAAATTGAGAGCTTGAGCTCCCTCACCTGCTGCACTATCATGAAATTTTTTTTAAGCACACCCCTCGACTCCCCTCCTTTCCATCAAAATTGAACTCTCTCCAATCTCCTGCGCCCCCCCCCCCCCCCCCCGATTTCTGTCTAGAACTCCACTTCCCATTCCCAACATATGGAATATATTTACTAATTTATTATTAGTGTATGGCAAGAATTAACGTCGACTATCTCAAAATGGACTGAATGGCTATTTTAAACATGAATATTAATGTAAAACTGAGACCATAATTTGACAATTTAATACATAGAATATTATGCAAAACCTAACTCCTGGAAAAAGGCAAGCCAAACATTATGAATCTCTGATTCTATCATAAGTGCCCAAAAGGGAGCGTTATAGTTTATCTTAGACCTCTAGTGGGATTATCAAATATTAAATTTAGAAGTGTTTTAGTAAATATTTATGAAAAAAGTGGGAGTTCAGACAATGCACACAAACTGTTTGACATAATGCCTCTAAATATTACAGTTTAAGATCACCCTAAAAGGTATATCAATTTTACAATCATAGATAATAATCTAGAAATTAGTAATCAAACCAATACCTACCTATACAACCAAAGTGAATATAGATGGGCACTACATCATTTGTGTGGTGTTCATTTGTCAGAGAATCAGGATGCCTTCTATGATTCAGGAGTCATGACATCATGTTGATGTTTGTTTAAGTGCTGAGGAGTTTATCTCAGAAAGATTTTAACTCTGCCAGTGATCTCATCTTGTTATGTTCTCTCATACTCCAAGGTTTTGTATGTCTTAATACCATAAGAAACCCTAGAACAAGTTTATTTAAGCTTATAGCAACCGTCACATAAAGAAGTTACTTTTTGTTCTATTTTCTCAGTGACCAGCTAGTGCAGGTCAATAGTGACTTAAGTGATCAAAATAAGGGGTTGATCCACGTTCTTGACCGGCCCCTTCATATTTCTTCACCAATACCATCGATATCTACTTATGTGTGATGAGCACCAAATATCAATCTGAGCGCCAAATATCAATCGAAGGCTCAAATTTAAAATGGTAAGAGCATTTTTTTTGAAATCGAAGGCCAACATTTGAAATTGAATCTTCTTCCAGTGCATGCACTTTGACATGCAGATAAGTGTAACATGTTGGTGACTATAGTAAAGATTGTTTTAAAGTCTAGTTTTAGTATTTTTATAAGGTAGATTCTTGGAGATTTTGGACACTATATTTGTGGAGGATTTATTCTATTTTAATCTTCTTCCTTTGTGGCATTGAAAACTTTAAGAAGAAGTTTTTTTTTGGAAGGAATATTTCTTTTATAGAAATAAAGTTTTAAGATCTTTTTATCTTCTTCATGTAGAAGACTGTATAGCAACAGGCTCGAGGAGATCAGTAATTTAGTTTTTTTTTTATAGGAGCAAATGAATTAAAAATTCATTAAAGTTTTTATTTAATGATATATATGTAGAGAATATCAAGGGTTATTTCAGGTTGTCGAAGAAGATTTTATGAAGAAGAATATGAAGAGAATTTGAATTTGAATGGGGTTTAATTTTTTATGTTCTAATTTTTTGTTTGGAGATGGTTTTTATAGAGATGAAGATAATGAAAAACAAAAATAAATGAGTTGAATTTGTTATCAGATGGAAGAGGAATATGAAGGATGTTGAAGAAGATTTATATGATTTATTTTTGCAGGTTCCAGATTGAGGTGTGTGTGTCATTGTGTATGTGAGATCATGTTTTGACAGAGAGAAGAAGATGAGCAGAGAGATGAAGAGTTTGCAAATATAATTAGATGATCAGATGATTGGAGATGTGATCACAAAGATGGTGCAGGAATTATCACAGAAAGAATTTGTTTTTATGATTTGTTTCTTTTGCATAGATTGAAGAATATAATTTTGTAGTGAATTTGTTGTGAAAGATAAAGAGGAGGTATAAGGTTTTGCACTTGATTGAAACAAGGTAATCCCCTGATAAGATTTGTATGTGGACCCAAAGTGTTTGTAAAAATGTCAGTGAGACTTTCTGTATACAAGTGAGGCCTGTAGGTCAGTGAGAGCTTACATTTGTTCGTGAGACACATATTGTAGCCAGTGAGGCTTCTTTGTAGCTAGTGAAGCTTGCCTGGCCAGTGAGACCTTCATGTAACCAGTGAGGTTTTGAATAAGCTAGTGAGGCCATTTTAGAGTGGTTTTTATTCCCCTTGAGGGTTTTCCTCTCATCATATCTTGTGTTATATTTCTTATGTGTCTTCATGATTTGTGTTTAATGTCCTGATTCATGCCTTCAATATTATAATTGTACATCTGTGAGTTAATAAATAACTTTATCTTTCTCTCTCTTTATCCTGTAAGTCAAAATGATTAAAATTGTAAAATTTATACAAAATTGATTCACCCCCCTCCCCCTCTCAGTGTTGTCCTGGACTCCAACAAGTGGTATCAGAGCCTAGGTTCCCTTTAGAATCTTAATCAGCTCGGGTAGGTCTTGTTAGTGGAGTACCATGGGTAAGTGCAAAAGAAATAAGAACATGAGAAATGTCAAGTCTCCTATTGATCAAAAGGCTTCATCTTTATCAAATTCAAAGGTTGATAGAAATGTTCCCCAAGTTGAATATGATATTGTTTTAGAAGAAAAGGTTTCAGGAGCTTCTATTTTGATGGTTCAGATTTTTCAGTTTGGTGTATGAGAATGCAAGTCTATTTATCCTCTTTATGATATGGTGTATGGATGTCTGTTGAGAATGGATATTCTTCTAATTCTACAAGTAACAAAGAGGCTTATGATTGTAATCATACAACAAAGAAATCTATTCTATCTGGTTTATCTAATGATGTTTCTTGTAAAGTTGTGCAGTGTGAAACAACTCAGGATATGTGGAAGAAATTGATAAGAATCTAAAGAAAGTGACCATGATAGAAGACACTTACATGAGGAAGTTGAGGTCCAATCTATTTTTGAAGAAGAAAATCACATTATAAGTGATGATGAACAAGAGTTTGAAGTTGATATAGAAGGAGAGCTCATATGTGCTCTAAGTGAACTCAGGAAATATAAAAAGGAGAACCAGCAATTACAATTTCAGCTACAACAAGAAAAAGACTTCAAAGACAAAGCACTCTCTCATCTTGAAGAGGCAAGTATTTAGATTGCAAATTTAAGGACAAAAATTGATAAATCAGAAAATTTGATTATTAGTCTGAAGATAGAGGTTGAGGAAGCTAAGAGGATAGCAAATGTTTCAAAATCTAACCTTGAAGTTAGACCGATTGAGAATCTAAAATTAGAAGGTGATATTATCAATCTAAGCAAAGAGTATGATGGTCTCAAGGCTTTATCTAAGAAGTATAAGGAGTTTGAAGAAAGCACAAGCAAGCTACATGAGATGCTAGGTAAACAGAAACATCATCTGAACACAACTGAATTTGATTATGAAGAAGGAGAATGTTCCAAAGCCAGAGAGACTCCCAAAAGGAAAATTGATTTAAGTCATCATGCCACAGAAGGTAAAAGGAAGTGTGAAGCTGAGGAGAAGACCAAAGATGAGTTTGTCAAAATGCATAATTAGAGAAGAAATTTCAGAAAACCTGCTCCTATAAGACAAGCATACATGTACAGGTATAACTATTCATTTAATGGTTATTGTTATACTTGTAATCATTTTGGACACAAAGAAATTGATTGCAGAAGGAATACTGATATTGTTTATTACAAGTGCAATAATATTGGTCACACACAAAGAAATTGCTAAATGAATAGAAGGTATAATCATGCATGGAAGCATAACATAAATGCTCAAGGGATGTCAAAAAGATATTATCAGTCATTTGATTATGATTACAATATAATTTGTTTTCTGTGCAACTTGTTTGGTCACAAAGCACATAGTTGCAAAAAAGTATCACCTGATTTGATGGGTTGGAAATGGAAAGAGGTAGAAAAGGTTTGGAGGAAGAAAGAACCTGTGAAAGTGTGGAAGCAGAAAGAAAGGCAAAAGAGTACAGATTCTAAACTTGTGCATCTTGCACAAGTTACATCATCAGTTGCATAATATTTAGCATGATGTGAGGGGGAGTGGTTCATGTCCTATCAATTATCCCCAAGAAGATTCAATAGGAGATCATTTGATGCTTATCAATATAATGATTTTGTTTTGTTTATTTTGCTTGCCTGATAATGTTTGAAATTAAGTTTCTGATGATATTGATTTTCAGTGTATGTCAGTAATACAGATGTTCATGATCAGTGACATGTTTAGTGGTTCATGATGCATACAAAGTGTTGATAAGTTGTTGAAGAGTTGATGAGGTTGAGTATCTTATCCTATTTATATCATGTTGGTACTCGCAAAGATTGAGTTGTCAGGATATTGCAATTCAAATGTTATTGATATTAATCTTCATGTTTTTTGTTCATGTGTTTTTGAGCTATCCGTCTTGCATGAGAATTGAAGCCTTCAGGTGGATTGGATTTTGTATCAATAGAAGATGGTGGACTAGATGTCAAGTCATGCTCATATGGAAGTGTTCTTGATGTGATAATCTGACATGTTTCTTTGATAGTTTTCATCATTAATATGTTTCAGGGAGGTATGTACAAATTGTGTGGTTCTAGTTTTGAAGTGGTATCAGGTATGTGCTTCAGACTATGACATCTAGAGATGCTTATGAAATTGATGGTGGTGCCTTATTTTTCTTCAAGTTCATTAGTTAATCAGAGGCAAGTAAAGGTCTTGAATTAGTTATAGCAAATGATAATGATAATGTTCAAGTACTAATTGGACAGTGCTCTTTTGTCCAGATGGTGCAACAATGATGTTTGTTCTTATCAGAGATTGGCAGTGACATTTATGAGTAGAAATTTGTCAGTACACTTCAACACAGGAGGAGCAAACTAATTTGAGTCTTTGTCATCACATGTCAAAAAGGGGGAGAAAGAGAAATTGAATCATGAAGTTTTGCCATCAATGACAAATGGGGAGATTGATGGTGACTAATTGTCATTGATGTCAAAAAGGTGTTGAGTAGATTGTATGATATACAAGAGTATTCATGGTGTTTAGATGTCACAAGAGTTTTATGCATTCACATGATGTTGTTGCTCATCAATTATTTAATTGATATATTGAGTTGATATGTTGCTCATCAGGTGTTAGGTCTATCAAGGATGTGTTTGATAAGGATATCTTCAAGATTGTCTCAAGATGGTTTCTCATGTTCATATTGATCTTTGGAGTTCTTAGTTTTGTGTTATAATATTAAGCTGGTTGATTGTTATGTTACGATGTTGAGTTGTTTGATCATCATCTTCTTTCATGGTGGCAGCTTGACAAAGTTACAATGTGGAATGTTACAATGTGGGCTTTCATGCTTCTACCTCAGTTAGTTATCACAGCTATTACTTCATGGTTGGTGATCTTGTTGGTAATGTGTTGAGGATAGTCTTGTGCTTCAAATGTTGATCATATAGGAATTCATGGTTCACATGCATGAAGCATGTTTATGTTCAAGCATTGATGATGCAGTCCTCATACTTCATGTCATGGTATCATGGATCATTCATATGGCAGTAATAGTTTGTGTTGAGGAAGATGTTCTGGCATTGCTTGGCCTTGTCCCTCAGGAGAATGTCACATTTGGTAGTTGTTATAGCTCTTCATCTAAAGGATGTGATGTTCATTTGTGTGGTGTTCATTTGTTAGAGAATCAAGATGCCTTCTATGATTCAAGAGTCATGACATCATGTTGATGTTTGTTTAAGTGCTGAGGAGTTTGTCTCAGAAAGATTTTAACTCTGTCAGTGATCTCATCTTGTTATGTTCTCTCATACTCCAAGGTTTTGTATGTCTTAATACCCTAAGAAACCCTAGAACAAGTTTGTTTAAGCTTATAGCAACCGTCACATAAAGAATCTACTTTTTGTTCTATTTTTTGTGACTGGCTAGTACAAGTCAACAATGACTTAAGTGATCAAAATAAGGGGTTGATCCACATTCTTGACCGACCCCTTCATATGTCTTCACTAATACCATCAGTATCTACTTATGTGCGATGAGTGCCAAATATCAATCGAAGGCTCAAATTTAAAATGGTAAGAGCATTTTTTTTGAAATTGAAGGCCGACATTTGAAATTGGATCTTCTTCCCATGCATGCACTTTGATGTGCAGATAAGTGTCACATGTTGGTGATTGCAGTAAAGATTGTTTTAAAGTCTATTTTTAGTATTTTTATAAGGCGGATTCTTGGAGATTTTAGAGACTATATTTGTGGAGGATTTATTCTATTTTATTCTTCTTCTTTCATGGCATTGAAAACTTTAAGAAGAAGTTTTTTTTTGGAAGGAATATTTCTTTTATAGAAATAATGTTTTAAAAGATTTTTATCTTCTTCGTGTAGAAGACTTTATAGCAGCAGGCTCGAGGAGATCAGTGATTTAGTTTTTTTTATATAGGAGCAAATGAATTAAAAATTCATTTAAGTTTTTATTTAATGATATATATGTAGAGAATATCAAGGGTTATTTCAAATTATCGAAGAAGATTTTATGAAGAAGAATGTGAAGAGAATTTGAATTTGAATGGGGTTTAATTTTTTATGTTCTAATTTTTTGTTTGGAGATGGTTTTTGCAGAGATAAAGAAGTTGAAGAGTTTTGAGATGAAGATAATGAGAAACAAAAATAAAGGATTTGAATTTTTTATCAGATGGAAGAGGAATATGAAGGATTTTGAAGAAGATTTATATGATTTATTTTTGCAAGTTCCAGATTGAGGTGTGTGTGTCATTGTGTAGTGAGATCATGTTTTGACAGAGAGAAGAAGATGAGCAGAGAGATGAAGAGTTTGCAAATATAATCAGATGATCAGATAATTGGAGATGTGATCATAGAGATGGTGCAAGAATTATCATAGAAAGAATTTGTTTTTATGATTTGTTTCTTTTGCATAGATTAAAGAATATAATTTTGTAGTGAATTTGTTATGAAAGATAAAGAGGAGGTATAAGGTTTTGCACTTGATTGAAATAGGGTAATCCCCTGATAAGATTTGTATGTGGACCCAAAGTGTTTGTAAAAATGTCAATGAGACTTTTTGTATGCCAGTGAGGCCTGTAGGTCAGTGAGACCTTACATTTGTCAGTGAGACACATATTGTAGCTAGTGAGGCTTCTTTGCAGCAAGTGAGGCTTCTTTGTAGCCAGTGAGGCTTGCTTGGTCAGTGAGACCTTCATGTAACTAGTGAGGTTTTGAATAAGCTAGTGAGGCAGTTTTAGAGTGGTTTTTATTCCCCTTGAGGGTTTTCCACTCATCATATCTTGTGTTATATTTCTTATGTGTCTTCATGATCTATGTTTAATGTCCTGATTCATGCCTTCAATATTATAATTGTACATCTGTGAGTTAATAAATAACTTTGTCTTTCTCTCTCTTTATCTTGTAAGTCAAAATGATAAAATTGTAAAATTTATACAACACTGATTCACCCCCCCTCTCAGTGTTGTCCTAGAATCCAACATATAGCACCACAATACCATTTGGCGCCAATTTGAGAAATGGCACCACTACTCCAAAACATGCTGATATAGAACATCGCGCTAGTAGCCAACAAAGCACCAATCCTAAGGATGGCGCTTCTTTGCAACATATCGCTAATCACTAAGATAGCACTAATCACTAAGATAATGCTATTCCCAGACCAATTTGGTGCCAATGCGCAAAATTCCTACCCCTGCACAACATTGCAATAAAACAAAGGATGGCGCCAAAACAATAAGCATTTGGTGCCAATCCGTCCCTTTTCCACCCTAACAAATAGCACCAATCCAGAGGATAGCGCTAATCCGCTCCCCTTTTTGCATTGCACGATCTTGCGATAGCGCCAAAACCCCAAAATCCCAATTCCTGAAATAAAAAATGTGATAAAATAAAAAAATAACAAAGCTAGGGTTAAGGCCTACTTGGGGTCCAACCTCTAGTGCCTGGTCGTACGCTCAAATATGCTAAAAAATGTGTGTGTATCGCGAGAACATGGGATTGCAGTCCGCCATCTCCTCTTCACTCTTTCTTCTCAATAACTCAATGTGTGCAAATGTGTCACTCTTAGAGCCCACTATTCTAAATATAGTAGGCCATGTCATCCCTCCACATAGTTTTTTCTCCCCAGGGTGCAAATCACAACTATTTTATCCTATTTTTCTTCCTATCAACCTGATTTCCTACTCACTATCCAAATTTCACTCCTGCTGTGTCCTTTCGAAAGATCATCTGAAAAAATTTATTTTTCACTGAACTCTCGAGGGGGCATCCCTCACTCATTCCACTCCTTCCCGGCAGCTGGGGCATATTTTTCTGACCTAACGCCACTTCCTCTCTAAGTCCTGATGCCATGTCAAAGAGGGGCAAAATGTACACCTAAAAATGACTTCATCATCAAATCAACTCCTGACCTCCCTAAACATACCTATTTCCCTTCTAAACAATTAATTCAATTTTTATTTAATTAATTATCCCTGCATCACCTAATTTTTCATCATTTTATCTCCAAAAATTGGATTAATTTTATTAATTCAATAGTTTAACCTTAGCCAATTAATTAAATAAATATGCAATATTTATTTGGTTAATTTCCCCCTTCTCACTAAATCCAATTAATTAGGTAAATCATATTTATCTAATTAATTTAACCTA
This sequence comes from Cunninghamia lanceolata, assembly GCA_027924645.1. NCBI lineage: Eukaryota > Viridiplantae > Streptophyta > Pinopsida > Cupressales > Cupressaceae > Cunninghamia > Cunninghamia lanceolata. The sequence continues at coordinate 10,266,427 of BSBN01001226.1, forward strand.
TTAATCAGCCTATCCCTACCCTAGTTAATTAAATATCTATTATTTAATTACCTAGCCTATCCTACATGACCTTAGACCTAGGATTAATTAAATAAAACCTTATTTAATTAATCTAAACCTCCCATTAACCTATTCCCTATTTTTTTCTAGCCATATTAATTAGGCTAATCACCTCAATTAAAATGGTCAAACCTTGATTAACACCCTTCCCCACATCCCACAAATAAAAAATTGAAATATATCTCATATAAACCATTTTTTTATACGCATGTGTCATAATCCTCATTTAATACCTCTTACACCTGTTACACATGTCATAACTCATTAATATCCACTCTTCCCCAAATGAATTTTAAATTCATTTTACCCTTCCCCATGTGAATTTTTAATTCACAAATAATCCATCACACTCCACCTCATTTATGAACCCCTCTTCCCAAGATGAATTAAAAATTCATCTTTATTCCTAGCCCTCCATTTTCCAAGATGAGATCTAGGCCCTCCACATCATCTTCATCCTCCACCATTGATCTCTCAAATCAATCTCAACCATTGGATCAAAATCTCTCTAAAATACCTATAAATACAACATCCTCCAAGCCATTTGATCATCTTATTTCTAAGTAAAGTTATCATGCCCAAAATTCTCTTGAGTTAGTGAGTTGCATTTAGATTAAACATTTCACATTGCATCTATTATCTAGGGTATATCTAGGAGCTCTTGGGTACATGCTTCTACCACCCTATCTTGGATTGGTGAATCTTAGTGAGGTATAAAGCTTTATTTTATGCTTTTATTTTGTGTTTTCATCTCATTTTGTTTTCACTAATCACAACCAGAAAAGAAAAGGAAAAAGTAAGAAAGAGGCAATTTCAGAAGAAAAAAAATGTTAAGAGTTTGCACAGAAGCAAAAGAGAAATACCACTTATTGTAATCTGGTGAGATAAATAGCCTCGCTGCATTGCTCCTAGCCGGGGCATAGATCTGTGATTGTTACATCTGTGATTGGGGGAATGAGCATGAATATGGCCATGCAGTGAAGAAACATGGCGACCAACAACTGAGTCACAAGCTTCTCACTCATCCATCTCCATAGACTTTTCTCACCCATCGTCATCTTCCTCACTAAACTTGCTGCTCTGTAGTTTCAACTAAAGCTTTATGATTCAAGACAATTGTGGGAATGCCATTAAAAAGAGGCTCTGTATATCAATCACCATGCGTCCAAAGGTGGCAATGGGAGAGCATTTGTACTCGCCACAACAAACATTTTGGTCTTTAATTAATTATGGCATTAATGAATGGTGTATCAGTTGTGCAAAGGGATATCCCATTCTTGACATGCAATGCAATTAAAAGTTGTGGTCTATGCAGGTGCCTTGTTTTATAAGAGAAACTCATTACTTTATTTGGTTGTTGAGTTTGAATTTGAGTAAATGCGTAGAAGCTATTGTATTTGATGATATGATATGCAGAATTGAATTTGGTTGTTGAGTTTGAATTTGATTAAATGTGTGGAACTTATTGTATTCGATGATATGATTTTTAAATCTGATGGATTTTCTAATGATTCTGTAATAAAAATAGTTTAATTTTTTTTAAAATTTATTTTATGTCTGGTTGGGGAGCCTTACACCATTTTCTATTTGTATAGGTACTTATTGTAAATGGATTGGTACCTATTGTAAATGGAGTTGGTGCAAATGTATGTGATAGCAAGTATGGGAGAATGTGGCAACAATTAGGGGGAATGTGATAGCAAGTATGGGAGAATGTGTGATTGACAGTCATTTGGGATTGGAGTGTTTTGTCTTTATGGTAGCTTAGGTACCAATAAGTGTGCACCAAAGTTTGTAAATGTGACCAGTTAGACTTGTGAGCCATGTCCAAATGGGTGGTTATTATAAACATTACCCATTGTAATAAAATCAATAAAGTGTATTTTTTATTTAGAACTTCTACAATTTGAATCAACTTGTCTTGAAAATGCAAGTGGAAGAGCATGTGTGTATAAATTTCTCTATGATAAACTATACATGGAGTTGTGAACATGTATTGGTGCATTTGCAATTATTTATTAGGTTGGTTTTTTAAATGTATTTGTTCTTTTTAAAAATTTAATTGGGGGGTCAAGTGCATAATAACATAGCAGTTATTGGGGCGTGGGGCAACTACTGGCCCCTTTCCCCTACTATCTCAACCATTGGAACTATCTCAAGTATTAGGTCTTTTCCCCCATGGATTAAGGGAGAGGGGTCAGTTGCCGCCCACGCCCCAATAACCGCTATGTTTTTGTGCACTTGACCCCCCAATTAAAATTTTAAAATGAACCAATACATGTAAAATACCAACCTAATAAATTAACACAAATGCACCAATACATGTTCACAACATTTGTACATGTTCACAACTCCAATAAATTAACCAATGAAATTAAGACAATTGTACAAATGTGATGGCGATGCGCATGTATGGGGCGACATGTTGAAATGACACTTTTTTTACCCATGTGCACATAACGCATCCTACAGGGAAATGTATAAGTGCCCAGAAGCTGAAAGAATAGTTTTAAGCTCTTCAGTCGCATACAGAGAAACCCAAAAAATATCATCAAAATCCAATATGTCTAACTATAAGCTTGACATGCATGAAACTAGGGTGGGTGGCTACTAGCCCCTCTCCCTTAGTAAAAATCACAACAAAAGCTTTCTGAATACATGTCCAAGCGTAGCAGTGTACTGGTTCGCTCTGTGAGGAGACCAGAATATTTTATTTAAAATAGAATGAATATTTAACACTTTTGTAGGGTACGATGTCAGAAATATCTTGGTAAGCTATAATGTTAGTAGCGGGCAGATCGCGGGGTCAAGTGGCTATACTATCATAGCCTGAATATTGTATGCAACGCGCAGGTACGTTGTTCGTATTATTATTATTCATATTGTTATTAAAGGTTTTAATCGCATTAAAATGGATAGATACTTCAATTTAAAAAAATGCACCGAAGTTCGATAAGACAAGGTTGTCCGCTAGCCTCATTATTTTAATCTTCCACATTCGATGCTCCTCGATACTTACTAAATCATGCTAAAAATTAAAAATCTCATTTGTACTATTTCTTTCCCTCGTAATAAAGTGGCTCTCAATTATTACTTTGCTGATAACAGTTTACTATTAACTCGAAACTCCTAAGAAGAATTGAACAATACTTAGTTGTGCTAGCTGGCTCTCGACTCTCTCATAAGAAAATTGAATTTATGTTGACTTCATCTGACCTGCCACCTTCTTGGATACCCCCATAATGAAAATTCATCAAATATGGTGTAATTTACCTTGTAATAAAGTGGCTCTTAATTCTTACTTTGTGATAACAGTTTACTATTCATTCGAAACTCCTAAGAAGAATTCAACAATACTTAGTTGTGCTAGCTGGCTCTCAACTCTCTCATAATAAAACTGAATTTATGTTAACTTCATCTAACCCCCACAATGAAAATTCATTAAATATGGTGTAATTTCAGAGTCTATTGGCATCCCCTTCAAGATAGAAGTCTCATTATCTAAAATGTGGGAGTGGTTCATCAATAAATTAAAATGCAAACTTCAATTTTAGCCAAACAAATTTCCTTCTTTGATTATACGCATCCAAATTGTCAAGAAAATTCCTATCGTCAATCACATCTACATTTCATCATGTTGGCTTATATGAAAAAGAAGCTACAATCAATTAACCTAAAAATCATTAGAGGATTCCTTAAAGGAAAATGGAATTAAAAAAAGGTCAACTAATTGCTTCTTCATTATAGTGTATTCAACTAAAAACAATGAGGGTTTAAGAGTGATTGATCCTTTACACAAGGGACCTACCTCATAGCAAAATGGATCATTAGAGCTCTTTAAGGATCTAGAGCTCTAAGGATCTACACCTTGCAAGGTTCTTATCAGTTATATAATTGCTACAATTAAGGCTAATAATTCTTGGAAAGAGGTTGAGTGGAAGGATAAAATCTTTATGGTATAGTTCTTAAAATCTCAAGCTTCTAGATAATTTTTAAGTATATGGAAAGTTTGTCAGGCTATCTCCCCCCTTCGTGAATTAAGTTGGAAAGGACAATATCTTAGTCATGGGATGAAAATGATATGGAAGGGAGAAACAAAGGATTGAGATGTTAATAAGTTATAATATTGTAAATCTTTGTCACACAAAATTTTAAAATATGTTTGTGTTTAAATTAAGTCTAGTTAAAGGCATATTTGTAGAGATGAAGAAATATTCCTTGGGTGCACTAGAATTCAAACCTAAACTAGTCATGATAGAGCTCCTTACAATTTGAATCTCTATTATTGCTATTGAGAAGTATTTCATGCATGCAAGATAAATTTTAATAATGCATTTAGTTATCACAACACACTTTGCACTTATAAAAATACAATTCTACTTAAATATTGAATTCTTCAATGGTCTAATTATTAATGGTAATTTTACAACTCATTCACATTTAAAAGTAGTAAATAGTTGTCCTATTTTTATTGAAAAAAATTACTTTTAACTATTAAACCGTTTAATATTGAATAATATCCTAATAATACACTTACATTATTATGTAAAAGATCTATGGCATTTATGAAACATAAATGGATCAAAATACAAGGAAAATGTATCCATATAAATAGTATCATTCTAAATAATTGAGGGTGCATTTTCCTCTCTCTTCCTCATAGAAGTGACTACATTTATAGTGCCCTTTAAACCAAGTTTAATTACACTTTAATAGAAAGTAATATATTTAATTATTTATGAACATTTTATTTGTTTTATTACTTTTAATAATTAAATTTTAAAATCTAATTTTCACTGTAAAATAATTTGGAATAAAACCTATTATTTTTCCTACAATTTATTCATAATTGTTATTGTTCAAATATTACAATCACTTGTTGCAATAGTTAGGTACACTACATATCAACATTACATATGGAGCACAACAATGGGAAGTCCTTTGAATGATGTGACTCAAAACATAGGACAACATCCCATGTTAAAAGGGTCAACTCGTTGTAAGATATGTACTGAGCTCTTAATAATTGTTTGCAAATAAAAGTGGAAAAGAGAATGTATATTATAAATAAATACTAATCTATAGTGGCAATGCACTAAGAAAATGACAAGCTCCTCATAGCATTGGAATTACCACATATGATCTTGTAGTCCATGGAAAGTTGGGTACATATACAATGATGAGAGGTAAAGAATCAAATTTTCCCAATCATCAATACACAAGGTCATGGACTACTCATAAGAGATCAGTGAATCCTAAACACACAAATAAAGACTACCTAAATACAAATAGAGAACAAAAGGAAGGAACAATTCTAGGAAAAATAAATGAACACAAAGAACAAAATTATTTCAATTGCTAGAATGGGCACACCTAATAATGATGCAAAAGACAAAGGAAGATTACACATTTGTATCACTATTATAGGTTCAAAAGCAAGAGAAATTTGCTGGCCCTTTGACTTGAATCTACATAATGACATAGCTTCGCCAAAAAGTTCAATTTCCCTTTAAATTATATGAGTTGGGTTGATCCCACAATAGTCTGTCCTATTGTATTTTGTCATTGATGTCAAAAGGCTTAGTGTGAGGGCTCAATATGATAAGATATGTGCCTTTTGATTAGGATGTCTTCATGGCTTGTCTTGGGATGGATACTCATGCTCTTTGTGTTCATCTGGTCATATTAGGTTGTCAAGATCAGATGTGTTCATTTTGTCATGTTTCAAGACTTGATATGCATGCAAGGTAAGATGTGTTGAGATTAAATGTGTTGATATTAATACTATGATATTCATAGTATGATTCAATGCTTGAGGATCAGGGTTTTTAGATTATGATAGTGTGTCATGATGGAGTTGACTTCTATGATGTACCATCAGGATGATATGCCTTCTTATGTCTTTCTTATATATGTACCTTGGTCAGTATGCCTTCATGCCATGAGCCGTTTCAGGATGTCTTCCACTTGTTGAAACTCTTTGGGTTGTCTCTTAGTTCATAAGCTGGACCTTGATCTTGGTTTTGTCTACTCTATTTGCATTGAGAACCTAAAACCCTGAAAGACTATTAAAACCCTAAGATCCTAACTTGCTTTAAGTTTGTCTTATTATCTTTGGAACTCGTCATACTCTTTAGTTACTTTTCTTATGTTACAATGACAACATTCTAGCATAAGTTCATAACTAAAACATAACCTTCTAAAGGGTCCTTTATACATACAATTACTGGCCACCTCTTCCTAGCTAACCGGTTCTTAAAGGTTATATTCTTCTCACAAGGTAGAAGTTTGTATCAAGGGTTGAGATTCAAAAGGTTAAGCCAATGAGACATAAAATCAATGATGTAGATTTGAAGTTGTTTCAAATTCAAATGGTTCAATTCCTCTATTAAATTTGATAGGTGAAAGCTTATAAAAATCTTAAAATTAATTTGTTGAGTCTTCTATTAGTATGCAGAGGGCTAGAGAATTAAATCTAAAGGTTTGTACAGTGAATTGAATGACTATAATCATTGGTTTGAGCTTTTTATATGATTATCTCCATGTCTATATAAAAAGTTAACCAAATGTGTACAAGAAAGTGTGATATCTGCAGTATATGAAGGTTGTATAGCTTGCTATATGGTATTTGAAGTATGGTTTCTATAGTAAGTGATCATAACAGAGTTAGATTGCTTGCAGAATGGTATTTGCAATATGATTATTGCAGCATGTGTATAGCTTGAATAGCTTGTGAATAAAGAATATTTAAATGAGTGAAATCTAAAGGAGTCATAAGGTTTTTGTAGAAAAGTGAATCAGAGTATGAAAGGAGTCTTTTGATGGGCATTAATTTGTATGATAAGCAATTTATGATACACATTTTCATGTTTACAGAGATGTTGAGTTTATTGTAGGGTTCTGACTTGATGTTCACTCTATCACTATTTTTGTAATGGCTTTGTTTAAAGGATGTGTTGATTGGAAGAAGACATTAGGATTTGTAGAAAATACTAACAAGTTTTGCAAGAGGACTGAAGTGGTATGAAATCATTGATAGATAATGTTGTTTGTATGATGAAGGTTGAGTCAGTTGATGCTTTGCAGAGAATCAGGGTAACCCCCTAAGTTGTTTCAATTTGTATATAAGGGGATTGTATCAGCCAATGAGGCTTGCTTGGTCAGTGAGACCTATTTGTAACCAGTGAGGTTTTTGGTTAAGCCAGTGAGGCATTTTTGAGTGGTTTTTCTTCCCCTTGAGGGTTTTCCAGTCATGAAATTTATTGTTTCATGGTCTCAATTGATGTGTGATCCATTTGTCTTTCATGCTTGAATATTTAGTCTTATATGTTGTTTAGTACTTGATTCCTTACTTTGGTAAAGTACACTGTTAGTATCACTACTTTCTGTTTTCAAGTTTAAAAAGAAGTAAATGAATTGTTTTTGTCTACAACACTGATTCGCCCCCCTCTTAGTGTTGTATGTACTCCAACAAGTGGTATCAGAGCTAGGTTCCCTATAGAAGTCTAACTGGCTTGGGTAGGTCCTGATAGTGGAGTACCATGGGAAAGTGTAAAAGAAATAGAGAAAAGAAAGATGCCAAGTCATGTGATGAGTTTTTGTATGAGCCATCCCTAAAAATTGGCATAAAGTGTGATAAAGAAAATGACTTTGCTATTGAGATTGATGATAAAGATGAAGACCTCTTTATGGATGAAGATAGACAGGAGTTTGATGAAAATGATTGTGAAGTTGATTTAGAAGGTGAACTAGTGTGTGCCTTAGATCAAATCAAGCAACTTAGAAAGGAGAACCAGAGATTAGAGTTGGAGATTCAACAAGAAAAGGACTCTAAAGTCAAAGTTGTTTTAGACCTTGAAGAGGCTAGAAATCTAATTATAGATTTAAGGAGTCAAGTAGATGAATCAGGCAAATTGATTATTAGTCTGAAGACAGAGGTTGAGGAAGCTAAGAGGATAGATGATGTAACAAAGTCTGATTTGGAAGCTAAAATAGTTGAATGCCAAAATCTTGAAGGAGAAATAGTCTCTTTAAGAAAAGACCTTAAGGATATTAGAAAGCAGTTGGAAAAGAATCTAACTTTTGAAGAAAGCACAAGCAAGTTGCATGAAATGTTGGGCAAACAAAAACACTATAAGGACACAACATGCTTAGGATATGAGGAAGGACAGTCTTCTAATGCAAGAAAGACACCTAGGAAGAAGGTAGATTTAAGTGATCATGTTGCTCCTAAAGGTGAAGATAGAAGAACAATCAGGTTCACAAGATCTCTACCCACCAAGCAAACAATGAGGTACAATTACTCTCAATTCCATGGTTATTACTATGCATGTCATGTTTATGGTCATAGGGCTAGAGATTGTAAAAGAAATGGTTTTGGATGGAGTAAAGAGAAACATTTTTATAGCTGGTCAAATCAGGACTACAATAATGCTTGTTATAATTGTAATAAAGTTGGCCACCTAGCAAGAAATTGTTGGATGCATTCATGTTTTGTCAATAGAGACTCTCACAGACTGCATAGAAGAAACTATTTTTCTCTTGGTCAAGACTACAATACATTATGCTATAAGTGTAATATGTTTGGGCACAAAACATAGTGGTGTAGAGAAAGATTGAGGAAATCATCTAGAGATTGCATGTTCAAGCAAAAGTAATAAAATATCTTGAGCAAGGAAAGTAAAGATTCTAAGTTGGTTTGGAAAAGAAAAGAATTTGAGAAAGTTTGGAAAAGAAGGCATGAGCAAAAGAAAGATAAGGTTGAGCCCAATCTTGTGCATGTTGCACAAGAAACATTCATAACAACTTAAAAGAAGAGCATACAGATAGGGGGAGTTGTTAAATGTTTCATTTCTTAAACCCCAAGGAAGTTCAGTAGGTGTATTAACAGGTTGCATGATCATATTGTGTCCTCTTTATATCTTGTGTTTGAATTGAATTGATGATATGGTCCTTATCTTTGGTTAGGATTAATTAGGAAGAATTGAGTTGGATGTCTTCATTAGAGTTTCTTGTCACAGAGTTGAGATTTGAATAATGCAGATAGAGAGTCTAGTTGGTTTGGTGTCTATTCTTCAAGGAGTGGACATATTTCATCAAAGGAAGGAGATGCTTGTCATACTTCATTTAGGATCATCATGTTTCAAGTGTGTTAGATCAATTTGATTCATTTACCTCAGGATCTAGTCATGAAAAGTAATGTGTGTTGAATGCCTATGTTAGTAATTGAAATTCTATGATAGTGTGTATTGGTGGTATAAAATTAGTTTATAGGTTTATATTAGATTCTGCAATCTTTGTTAGCAGTCTTATAGCCTATGAAGACATTAAGAGCTTTGAAACAAGGTATAATATTTATCAAGGATTTGAGGATTGACTAAATGACTTAAGGATCAGACAACATGTCTCAAAAAAGTGTGGTCTATCACAATGGGACAGTGGATCTATGTTGTGTTTATCATGGTGTCAAAGGAGATGTTCAATGTCATCATCATGTGTTACTTAGATATTTTCATTGTGTTAGGGCTTCATATGGGCTTATTTGTTAGTACCTCATTGTGTTATGATTTACAGTGCTTCAAGACTCTAGAGTTTCCTCCTTTGTGCATCAAATGACTATCCTATTCTTTATGCTCCTAACTCTATGACTATATTATACATTATATTCCTCGGTTAGTGGATGTGTCTTGATACAAAAAAAGTATTTCTTGTTATTACCCTAAGTGTTTTTCTTTTTTCTAAATCCTAGAATTGCCAATGCAAATCTTTGTTATTGTTGTTGTATATGATAGAGGTTATCTCCAGTAGCAGTTTTGTATATGGCAGGTTATCTTCATGTTTTTTGATCAAGATTTGCAGGTAGTAATCTCTGATGATGATCAGTCATGTTGATATTATGATAGTTATCTCTCATTCTATCCTTGACAATATATTCTCTGGTGACATAGACAGTTAACTGAATCGATGTCAAAGTGAGGTACTTCATGGATGTTGAATACTCCTGATGTGCTTGATGATCACTTGTATTGTTGACAAAGATGTTTCATGAAAAAGGTCATGTTGTGTTCAAAGTCACAGCAGCAGGATGCTCATTTTGCAGAGTGTAAAGGCATTTACACTTAGCCCCTTGGCATGAGGCATGAGGATACTTGGCATTAATGTCAACTTGTGTTTGATCAGAATATGAGGATGATATATTGTTGTTGATGTTGCATTGTTTGGAGTTTGGTGTTGATCATCTTCATGAGTACATATTGATGTTGCACTAGACAAGATATGGTTTCAAGTAGACATCAAGGTTGATCTTATTGGATATGTGTTCAATCTAATCAAGACATGGTTGGCGATGACCTTATTGTTGTATGAAGCAACATGATGTAGCAAGTTGGCATGAATGTTGTTTGTAGCAGTGGCATTTGTGTTATTTGGATGCATAGCAGTGGCATGTGATGGTGCAGGCAATTTTTTTAGGACAGCAGATGATTTGATGCAGGACAGTTGTGTTGTTATTGAGCATGACAATCAATTTTTTTAGCCAATGATTGTAATTTCCTGTTCCCAAGTGTAGATATGTTTTCATAACAGTATCATGGTAGATCAGACTTTTTGTTGTGATGGCAGAAGATAGTGTTTTTGAGTATGATAGCATGATAGTTAATTTTGTAGATGACAATAGTGATCTCTTGATAATGGACAGTATGAACAGTTTTGATGTGTTTTGATGATAGAGGTGTCATAATGTTGAAGATAACATATTTTCTAGAGGAATTGGTTGTTACAAACTTAGTTTAGACTTGTTGATACTCTGCTTATGTTTTTCAGTCTTTGTATTTCAGATATTTCTCTCAGAGATCTTTAACAGTGTAGCAACTTGAATTAGCAATGTTTACAAAGTCTTTTTATAGTATCATGGGATAGCAGAATGCTCATGGTAAAAATAATATTTTAGAAGTCTTGGTTTGATTGCTTCTTGTATGGAATAGCATGCAACTATCAGTTCTTTGTTCATGAAGCTCTTTTAGGGGGAGTTTCAATGTCTCTTGAGAACAATTTTGCTTAAGTCTCTTGCTTTTGAAGACATGGTGACAGGATTTCATACTTGATCTAGACCTTTCACTTTTGAACAGAGAAGAATATATCACTTACTGTGGGCAATGGTGGTATCAAATATTTATTTACCTCTGTGCTTTGCTAGTTGACAATGATTTTTACCACATGATGCATGTCTTGGACAATGATGCTTGAACAATTACAGAACATTATTTTTATTGAATCACATTGCAAGAAGGGCAATTTGATGAAAGTTTTTTTTTTTCACTTGTCTCATGAGATGCAATCAAAAGGAGTGATGCATAATGTTGTTACTTTTAATACACTCACTGATGGGCTCTACAGTGTTTGAAAATTGAGGGATGCTTGCAAAGCTTTAAATGGAGTGGATTTAAAGTGAAATAATAGTTTAGATAGTTTGAAATGAAAGTTTCATAAGACTGTCATAGTGCTATCTCTGAAAACTAAATAGGCTATGTTGACAGTTCATTCAACTCACTTATATTGATTGTTTTTATCATTGTGAATCATCTTTGTGACAACAGGGTCTATGAGGACATTGAAAGAAAACATGACATGCAAGAAGTGATGATACAAAGTGATAGTTTGTAGATGCTTCATAGTGATATACCAATGTTTTCAATTATCATCTTCTTAGTCAATGGTGCAATTGTAGATTACAGCTTCAGGAGTAATATGAGTTCATCTTCCTAGGGGGAGTGTTTGTTTAGTGACCAGGAAGCCCTTTATCATTTATGTCAAAGGGGGAGAGAACAATTTGGTCTTTCCATCAATGACAAAGGTGGAGATTGTTGTATTTTGTCATTGATGTCAAAAGGCTCAGTGTGAGGGCTCAATGTGATAAGATATGCTCCTTTTGATCAAGATGTCTTCATGGCTTGTCTCAGGATCGATACTCATGATCTTTGTGTTCATCAAGTCAGATCAGGTTGTTAAGCTCAGATGTGTTTATTTTGTGTTGTCAAGATCAGATGTGTTCATTTTGTCATGTTTCAAGACTTGGTATGCATGCAAGGTAAGATGTGTTGAGATCATATGTGTTGATATTCATACTATGATTTAATGCTTGAGGATCAGGGTTTTCAGATTATGATAGTGTGTCATGATGGAGTTGACTTCTATGATGTACCATCAGGATGATATGCCTTCTTATGTCTTTCTTATATATGTACCTTTGACAGTATGCCTTCATGCCATGAGCCCTTTCAGGATGTCTTCCACTTGTTGAAACTCTTTGGGTTGTCTCTTAGTTCATAAGTTGTACCTTGATCTTGGTTTTGTCTATTCTATTTGCATTAAGAACCTAAAACCCTAAAAGACTATATTAAAACCCTAAGATCCTAGCTTGCTTTAATCTTGTCTTATTATATTTGGAACTCATCATGCTCTTTAGTTACTTTTCTTATGTTGCAACAGTGACCTTCTATCATAAGTTCATAACTTAAACATAACCTTCTAAAGGGTCCTTTATACATGCAATTACCGGCCACCTCTTCCTAGCTAACTAGTTCTTAAAGGTTATATTCTTCTCACAAGGCAGGAGTCTGTATCAAGGGTTGAGACTCAAAAGGCTAAGCCCGCGAGACATAAAATCAATTATGTAGATTTGAAGTTGTTTCAAATTCAAATGGTTCAATTCCTCTATTAAATTTGATGGGTGAAAGCTTATAAAAAGCTTAAAATTAGTTTGTTGAGTCTTCTATTAGTATGTAGAGAGCCAAATAATTAAATCCAGAGGTTTGTACAGTGAATTGAATGATTATAATCATTGGTCTGAGTTTTTGATATGATTATATCCATGTCTATATAAAACGTTAACCAGATGTGTGCAGGAAAGTGTGATATCTGCAGTATATGAAGGTTGTATAGCTTGCTATATGGTATTTAAAGTATGGTTTCTTTAGTAAGTGATCATAATAGAGTTGAATTGCTTGCAGAATGGTATTTGCAGTATGATGATCGAAGCATGTGTATAGCTTGAATAGCTTGTGAATAAAGAAGATTTAAATGAGTGAAATCTAAAGGAGTGATAAGGTTTTTGTACAAAAGTGAATCAGAGTATGAAAGGAGTCTTTTTATGGGCATTAATTTGTATGATAAGTAGTTTATGATACACATTTCATGTTTGCAGAGATGTTGAGTTTATTGTAGGGTTCTGATTTGGTGTACACTCTATCACTATGTTTGTAAAGGCTATGTTTAAAGGATGTGTTGATTGGAAGAAGACATAAGGATTTGCAAAAAATAATAACAAGTTTTGCAAGAGGATTGAAGTGGTATGAAATCATTAATAGATAATGTTGTTTGTATGATCAAGAAGGTTGATTCAGTTGATGCTTTGCAGAGAATTAGGGTAACCCCCTAAGTTGTTTCAATTTGTATCTAAGGTGATTGTATCATCCAGTGAGGCTTGCTTGGTTAGTGAGACCTATTTGTAACCAGTGAGGTTTTTGGTTAAGCCAATGAGGCATTTCCAAGTGGTTTTTCTTCCCCTTGAGGGTTTTCCACTCATGAAATTTATTGTTTCATGGTCTCAATTGATGTGTGATCCATTTGTCTTTCATGCTTGAACATTTAGTCTTATATGTTGTTTGGTACTTGATTGCTTTCTTTGGTAAAGTACAATGTCAGTATCACTACTTTCTATTTTTAAGTTTAAAAAGAAGTAAATGAATTGTTTTAGTCTACAACACTGATTCACCCCCCCTAGTGTTGTCTATAGTCCAACATGTCCCACTTATGGAACATCCTAATTTTTTCCTCAAATCATGTATTTATTAGAAAAATTAATGACTTAGGCTAGAGGGGTTGCATCTAAGGGAGTTTGATTGAAGGGGTTTAGATCAAAACCCCTTGGATACACCTCCACTATGCTTGAATGAAATCCATGACAAAGTCTCCTTGCACCTATCAAAATGCTAACAAAAGAAAATTTGCTTCACCTTATGGGAGATCAAATGAAGTTGTTTAGAAATGGCATTTTGTCAGTATGTAACCCTTAGTGTTAGATTTCTAAAAGTTATAATATGTATTTTTTTTTTTAATTATGACGAGAGGTGTAACCTAAAGTGACAACATGGGGGAGAAACCTTTAATTTCATGACCGTGAAATAAAAAGTGAAAGGAAAACTATTTAGAGTTGACATTTATTTTTAAATACATCAAAATTTTAAAATACATATTAATATAAAACTATTAAAAAGTAGCATATAATTATATAATATTTTCTGCACTTTTTAAAGTTATAAAAAAATAAAATAATTACTAAAATAATGAATGTTGACTTTTCCAAAAGTAAAATTAAAAGTTACATACAAAAGTAAAACAAGTGTATTACCAAAAAATGGTTTTTCAAACAAAAATAAAATAACAATGTAGATAAAATAAAATATTTCTTAAATAAAAATTAAAATTTATGTGTCCATGTATGTATGTAGTAAATAAAATAAAATAGTTCTAAAGTAAAATAAAATAACTCTTAAGTAAATAAAATAGCTCGAGGTTGCCCCCATTTATGGGGTTGTTCGAGTTCATCTCATGTCAAATCTAAGAGCAAATGCAAGATGGATTCCTCTAGCTGAGGTCTGGCATAAACTTAACTTTGATATTGTGTCCAGGGCAAATCCTACATAGTCTAGGGTAGGATGAATTATTAGATAGCAGAATGGAAGGATGGTTGGCATTGAGGCATAAAAAACTTGCAATCAGAATAAACAACAAAGTGAAAGCCCAAGCCATATTTATTGGGATACAAAATTGTAAAAAATTGGGCATGTCCAACATCCAAATCGAGGGAGAATTATAAATTATTATAAATGCCATTCGTAAATGATTTTTTCCAAAATGGAATATTGGTAGTAAATTAAATCAATTTTGGACATTACTTGATAATTTTCCTACCTACACAATCATCATGCCTATCATGAGGCCAACAAGGAGGTAGATCTCTTGACCAACATGGTGATAAACATGGAAATGGATTATCATTGTGATAGGTCCCCAGGTTTGGGACATGATATCATGCCAGATTTAGCATCCTTACTCACATGGCTAAGCTTAATCAAATAATAATGGTGAATAGTTGAACTTACCTCATCTTGTGTGTCTCCAGGTAAGTATAGAGGAATCATAATGTGATGAGGCAAATGGAATGATGGAGAGTACATAAATGCATCCAAAGATGGCTAATAAAACTCATAACACATTTTGTAGTGTGGTACACAAGAGAGTTGGAACATGGATACTATGGTGTGCCTTAGAGCTAAGAAAAGTCAAACTTCTTTAATGGGGGAGGTGTCAGATTTTAGAATAAAATAGATATTTAAAACAAAATTGATGATAATGCTTCATGCAATTCACCTAGTGCTGGCGAAGACATTTTTGGCCTCAACTCATCAATACTATGTCAACACAAACATCTCATCAATGTTATTAGTCATTCTTCTAAATGTTGGAGACTCCAAAGAGGTAATTAGGACGGTTACAAAATCTTTAATCAAACCGCATTTTTGTTGTGGGATGACGAAAATCTTGGATGATGTTGTTGTTGGGTTGGCTTTCCATCCTAGTTTTGGAACATGGATAATAATTAATTTACCATATACCAGGTCATGGGTCTTATTTAGCATAATGGTTTTAAGGAAAAATGACAACGAGTGTAAACAAAAGGTAATATAGAGCCATCAAATTCTTGAAGGCCACAACTGGAGCATTGTTGTCATAGGAGGTGGATTGGTCATTTGTTGTTGAGATTGGGAGCTCAAAGTATAGTGATGATGGGGACACTGCTACAACAACATAGGTCTCAAGGCAAAGTTAATAGTATAATAAATCATGATGTATAGCTTAGTTGTTCACAACATTTTGATATATAAGTATCCTTATGTGGTTTTTTTGCTTTGGCCCTCCATTGGAGCAACCTAAGAAATTGTGATTTTTTAACTTTCAATATTAATGGGTATGCTCCCCTAAGGCCAAGTTCAATGATTAAAAAAATAAAAAATATCTCGAGACTAATATATCTTAATATTTTTTAGATAGGTGTATTTAAGATATATTTATACTAGTATATGTATATATTTTTTTAATTTTATATGAATGCAAGTCCATTACAAAAAATAGATGACCTCTATTCAAGACATGAGGAAAAATAACATTGTTAGAAAAATCCCAAAAATTGCACTACAATCCATATGGATGCCCTTTTTTCAATGAAAAAAGAAAATTTCAATTTTGATACATATTCTTAGAGAGATGTGTTATGGAATAATATAAGTCTAAATTTTTTGTTAGTGCTAATTTAAAAATTAATAATAAATAATATATTTAATAAAAATTACCAAAAGATATCTATCCACTATATATTGGATTTAATGATCTAATTCCAAGAAATCATGCAAAGTTTTTATTTTTAGTGAAAGTTATGCAACAAAGAAAGATGTCACTCAATAAAAATAAAATAAAAAATGGTTGAAAAACAAATATAAAAATGATAGAAATACTTTTTTTAAAATTCAAAAAGTTACAACTTGAATCTAGATAGAAAATGCCATAACTCATCAGTTTACATCATCATTAAATTCTTAATTGTTTGTTTGCTATAATTGACAAAAAATGAAAATACAAAAAATGTTGATTTTAAGTGTTCACACTTAGGCCAAAATGTGGGACACACTATCGTGGGATCACCCATTCATTACATTTATGGCCCAAAAGAAGAGACAAAGAAGAGAAAGATTGTTGATAAAAAATGTTGTAATCAATGTTGTGACCTACACCAAATTCTACAATAGAAGATCTAGCTACATGACTAGGACATGTCACAATCCTAGAGTTCTTCCATGGCATTTGTTATTAAATTACAAGAACAACCTCTCTTAAGTATTAGAACTACAATAGTAAAGGTCATATAATCTGATTTATTTTTATATGTAGTCATGGGAACCATATAAGTTTAGATTTATGGAGAAACTTTGGAAATCTCTCTTCAATCTAAAACACGCTACTATATGCCAACCATCTACAACCCCAAAAGAATTGAAAACTTGTATAAAGGTTAATAGAAGGGTTTCTAGGAACTAAATGCATTGGTAGAAGATTTAAATTTTAAATCTAAATTGGTACCAAAATCAACATTCAAAATTGTTGATGCTCATGACCTAGAGAATTGTGAGCCATTAGGATGAATAAATATTATCTACTACTCATGGTGGCCACCTAATACTAGAATGAAATTCCATGGGTTGGGATTCAACTTTGAAGATATTGTGTGCACCATTGATTGGATTCAATTAAATGGTCATTAGACATTTACAATGTATTACCTTTGATCTTTTTCCTATGACTCCTATAAGTCATTTGATCAAAGATCAAAAACTAGTAGTTCATGCAAATGTGTATGCCTTCACCTACCTTTACCTCTCACCAACAAATTAAATTGTTGAGTGGAGGATTTTGCAATAAACACTACCCATAGAGAAACTACCCCATCACCCAAGTGATTTAATCATGCTAATTAGACCTTAACACTTCCTAAATTACCACCATAAAGATTGGCAGCCACATGATCATAGAGATTGATGGTTGTCAAGCATCTAGAAATACACAGGTGAACTCTCTACATGATTAGTTGATTGGTATAAAGGGATAATAGGAAACCTTGTCGCCACTAGCTAATGTTGTGGACCAATGACATAGGAACACATTACCCCTTTGAATAACACCATATACATAGCCATGAGCTCATGCCAATGGGTGGAAATGGCCCACCATATTGATTTAACCAATAAAAATTTGGCTCCATATCACACTTGGTGTATAGAGGAGAAGATCTAATACATTGAATGTACCCTTGAAGATAGTCTAACAACTCAAGTTCCCAAGACTAATATTTCACACTAACACATGTACATCCAGAACCTCCATAGACCAAACAAAGTGCCACTCTAGTGCCTACAGAGTAATAGTGGGAGCTCTCCTTATTTCCTCTTCCAAACATCACCTAACTCCCATTGATGGTTTTATGTCGTAAAACATTTCCCTAGGACTTTTTACCTCCTAGTTTAGCTCCTAGGTCCCCTTAATTCAATCATGCATGTTTAAAACTCATCCCACAGAAATTTCCCCTAAAACCCATGTCAAATGGGACTTAGTGGTCCACTTTAAAGCTTAATCAAGACCCAAATCATGCCTTGGGACTTGGGTGCCCATGCCCTAGTCTAGGCCTATTTTGTCGAGACCTAAATTTAAGTTGTCAATATAGGACCTTTAAAAAGGTTTCCCTTTGTTGGCCTTTTTCAATTTGAATTACAAAAGTTTAGTGAGAATGCATATATAAAAATGTTTAGGACTTCATTTTAAACCTAGATGAATAATTAGAACTTGTGATATTGAGCTAAGGGATTTCAAAGCAGACATTGTATTGCAGAGTAGACTTGTGTTGTTATTGTGGTTATTGGTTGCAAATTTGGCTTCATCAATCCATCTCCTCATGGTGTGAAAGATCTTCATTCTCTGTGAGGGCTTCACCTCCAAGGTGACATCTATTTGTGTTTCAATCAATCTATTTCATCATTTGATTTTTCCTCTGTCCACCAAGGATACACACTCTATCTAACAACAATGTTGGAAGGCTTGAATGACATTACGGGGCTTGATTGAGGCCAGCTCCTAAACACCACAACCCCCAAACCCCTCTCTTTGTGATTGCAGGTTATAGGTGTGGGAGTTTACAAAGTGGAATTGCAAAGAAGGTGAGCAGAGGATATAGATTCGAGAATTGAGAAGAAATTGTAGAAAACCTAACGAACTTGACTAGGGCACCCCCCGCAGTCCTCCCAAATGACATTGCCGAAAACTCTAAAGTAGGTTGAAGTCCTACTCACCTCACTATTCTAAATCTATAAAAAAAGTGGCATGTTGGACTTGGGCTCCTGCCCCAGTGTCCCCAAAGTTTATGCCTCCAGAAATCTAAATCCTAGTATGTTTCTAATCTGTATTTAGTTCCTTCATGTGCGATCATTTGTTGTATCTTGTTCATCTATATCCAGAATCATATAATTAGGGTTTAATGCTCAATCAAACTAAGGTTTGCCATGTCTATCAATTTAATCTATCTTTCCATATCATTCCTAAGTGACATCAACCTGTAGCTGAGTCCTCTCCATCTATAGTGACTCGACTCGATAGTTGTCGAATGTTATTGTGAAAGGAGGGTTTGATTGAATCTACCTTAACCACACTTCAACTCTTATCTTCTTTTCAAATATAACATTTTGGTGAACCCATGTTTTACTGAAATTGCATCTTGCTAAGTGTTGTAATCAGTATTTGCATTCATTCATATCATATTCATAATCATACATTCAAAAATCTTGCTTACATTTAAAATTTTTGAAAAAAATAAGCATTCTAAGCTTGCATTAAGGTATAGTTTTGCATATTTTGTGTTGCATATCATAAAAAACATTTAATTTTCTGATATTTACATCAGATTTGAGATAATTATAGTGTTTCATCATTTCATGATCTATAATTTTGCATTTGCATACTTCATTTGCTAGGGTTTTACTTGAAATTCGCATTTTTTCATATAACCTAGTAATTCCAAAAGCTAGGGTTTGTAGTTAAAATCTTATTTCAGATTTTACTACTCATTTCAACACTCTTTCAAATATGATTTTGGATTGTAGTGTTGCTGCATTGTAAGTTTTTGCATTTACATTTGCATTATTAGCACATTTACATTGAAATTTTTGAAAAATTTGAGCATTATAGATTCATAAACAAGCATAGTTTTGCATTGCTTCCTTGCATATGTCATAAACATCTTTTAGGTCAGATTTTACATTCATCTTAGGCATATTTTCATTGTTCATTCTCCTACTTGAAAACTTGCATATTTCTAATTACACATTATATATTTCAACACTAAAGGTTGTATACACTATTTTCAAAATTCTTTAAGCAAACTTTCAAACCATTCATCTTGCCTTATTGTGTAGCATTATTTCCATCTTACTCACTTGGCTTTTTGTGAAATTCGTGTTTTTTGCCTTTTAAAAACCCAATTTCCTCAAACAAGTGCTTTGGTGTGAAATATTCTCACATACATGGCTTCTCATCACAAAAACACTATGTTCCCTCCTAGGGTTTATATGAAAAGGAAAACTCCTGAACCCAAATTAGTCTTTACACCATATGATAGAACAATTGGAAGTGTTGAAGGACCTCTTTACAATTCTTTGAAAGTGATGAACAAACCTACAAGGGGAGCCCTTATTGATCCTAATTGTATGACTAATGTGGCTACTGAAGAATTCCTTTATTCATTTGATTTGATGCAAGAATCTTATCAACCCACTGACATGATGATTAAAACACATACTGGAGATTTCCTCCTAGCCATACGAAAGATTACTTTATTGATAAAGGTATTTGATAACTTGCTTTGTAACAATCATTCAATATCATACCTACATCTGACCTCTTTTGTATAAAACCAAGCTAGCCATGGCTCAAGGACATGAAATCCGTCCCCTCAACAATTCACAAATGTGTAAAATTTCCTCTCCACAGAAGCATGCATACTATTCATCATAGTAAGTGGCAGCCTATGGTTACACGAAAGAACTTCAATCTTGATTAATTTTGGCCACAACCTGCTGAACCTCCTGAACCATGACAAGATCAAATCTTCTTGGGATATCAATGATATAAAGCAAAATTGATAACAAAATTGGCTAGACCTCCTCCCAAAAAAATCATAAATGAAGAGCCACCTAAATTGAAAGAAACCCCTAGGCCGAAAGGTAAGGGAATCTATGCTGAGGTTGCTCCTCTGTCATCCTTACAAGGATCGGAAGATACCTGTAAAGAACAAAACACTTCATCATAAAAGGTTAATCTAGCACAAGCTTCCTCCTCTGAAATATCGAACACTATGGAAAATCATGACAATACTTTTGTGAACATCACTAACAAAACAATAAGGAATAGACAAGAAAGAGAACGGAGGAAGAAAAGACAAGCTTTAGCTCAAAAATCAACACCTCAACAAGAGAACATTCCACCAACTAATATTGAACAAACTAAAGAAGAGATTAATGTTGAAGAACTAAACAGTGATGATCTAATTTGGGAAATTGTACCTTATGTACCTCTTTCATCTTGTATTCAAGATTTGGAGGAAGATGATTTTCTCAATGACAATCGCTAGTTTGGTTGTGTACACATGTAAGTATTTCTAACCCTATTGGCCACTTTTGTCGCAGCATACCTTTGCTCGCTTACATGGCCTTCTCCTATGTGTTGTGTTCCCCTGTGATGTGTCATGTGTTGTTTAGGTCTCCTAGGATGACCCTTGATACTCTTGTAAGGTCAAGGATACCAGAAGGTTGCCTCTATTATGACCATTCTTCTATTTGTTTCATCATTCTTCTATCCATCTATTTTAGTTTTATGTGTGCTGTCTTAGGGGCATAGTGTTGCGGTTGATGTCTTGGGCGCATCCTCCTATATGGTGTTCCTAAGGAACTTGTTCTCCTCTCTCATTTTTATTGTTTACCTTCTTCGGTGATTCTACCTGGTCGGCGGATGATGAAAACAAACAAATACTGATAAGGACCATGTGTCCCTTCAGCAAGTAAGCAAAAATAGACCTAGTCCATATATGAAGATGGGGTTGATATATATATATATATATATATATATATATATATATATATATATATATATATATATATATATATATATATATATATATATATATATATATATATATATATATATATATATATATATATATATCCGATGCTTGACTAGTAGAATCACTCTATGTGATGCATCATGTTGTCTTATCTCTTCTAACAAACCTTTGCAATACAACTACTCTGTACACTTTGGATTGTTTTGTATCTCACCTTGTTTCTACACTTGATCCTAAGATACCTGTAGTATAAGCCCAACAACTATACTTGGATCCAAACCCGTCAATGTAGCCTTGGTTTATTGAATGTGATCTAATACATGTATAGCTTTCATAATTTGATTGGTTATTATCTTAGAGTAAGATGTTCTAACCTTATCTCTTGATTATCTTAGCATATCTTATCAATGTATTTGTAGGAACATTCGGCAATGATCATGGCACATGTCACCTTTGGGGGCATGAGCTTTGTGAGAGCTTGTGTTCCCTTGCGTGTTTTTACTCTACCTTAATGTTCTTGATATCGGTTAGCGACATCACCCACCTTAAGTGGGGGCATATATAATGGTATATGTCTAATTATTTTGGCACTAACAAAGTGTGTTTGCAAACATTGATCTATTGTGTATACCTCCATTTCACTATAAGACATCTTCGTGATGTGGGTGGGGTTATATACTTTGAGCACATGCTTCCTTTTCATTGTAAGGTGTTTCTGTGATGCGGGTGGGGTTGCATTTTAAAATCCCTTCTGCAGAAGGCGGGATGGTGTATCTCTTGAGCTAGTGCACATTCTTTTATATAAAGTCCTCATCACGAGGTGGGGTTGGATCTTGAGCTATCCTCCCTTAAATGTGTCTTTGGTGGTTGTTGTAGTATAATCTCAACCGTTAGGTGTGTTTGGCGTGTTTTAGATGGTGGGACTTAGCAATAAGCTCCTTCCATCACTCCTGTTTGCCATGTATAAGACATATATTATGTATATGGCATGCTATGTGGCGCTCATGTATTCTGTGTGTTTTCTTTGCTTGCCTTCCCCTGAGTGTGGTCTAAAGGCACATGGCAATGAGCCCCCTCCACATTCAGGTCTTTGTTTGGTGTGTTTTCCCCCAAGTGTGGTCTAAATGTGTGTGATGATGAGCCCCCTCCAAATTAGGATCTTTGTTTGGTATGTCTTCCCCTGAGTGTGGTCTAAAGGCATGTGGCAATGAGCCCCCTCCACATTCAGGTCTTTGTTTTGCATGTTTTTGGTAGTCTAAAGGAACATGGTGATGAGCCCCCTCCACCCCATAGTTAAGATTTTATTTCATATATAAAATTTTGTATCAATATATTCATCTTGTTTTGCATGACTACTCTCATGTCTTCATCGTGTATTACATGATTCCATTGTATTCTTCATGTTTTGCGTGCTTCTTACTATCTTCATTGTGTCTTGTGTGTCTTCTAGTGCTTACTTGAGATTGGGGGCTAGAAATAGTCCTCCAATCTTTGTGTATGCCTTAGCTTCATGTGCCTAGCATGTTTGATGTGTTTTTTACCATACTTTAATGCATGTATGGGTCATAAAATCACACATACATTAAAATAGGGGCTAAATGTTATGTTGTAAAAAGTTTCCATAGGACTTTTTACCTCCTAGTTTAGCTCGTAAGTCCCCTTAATTTAATCATGCATGTTTAAAACTCATCCAAGAGTAATTTCCCTTGAAAACCATGTCAAATGGGACTTAGGGGTCCACTTTAATGCTTAATCAAGACCCAAATCATGCCTTGGGACTTGGACGCCTGCACCCTAGTCCAGGCCTATTTTCTTGGGACTTAAATTTAAGTTGTCGGCATAGGACCTTTAAAACATTTTTCCTTTGTCAGCCTTTTCAATTTTAATTACAAAAGTTTAGCGGGAATGCGTATATAAACATGTTTAGGACTTTATTTTAAACCTAGATGGATAATGTGAACTTGTGATATTGAGCTAAGGGATTTTAAGGCATTCATTGTATTATAGAGCAGACTTGTGTTGTTATTGTGTTTGTTTGTTGCAGATTTGGCTTCATCAATCCATCTCCTCATGGTGTGAAAGATCTTCATTCTCTCTGAGGGTTTCACCTCTAAGGTGACATCTATTTGTGTTTCAATCAATCTATTTCATCATTTAATTTTGCCTCTATCTACCAAGGACACACACTCTATCTAAAAATGGTGTTGGAAGGCTTGAATGTCATTCCAGGGCTTGACCAAGGCAAGCTCCTAAACACCACAACTCTCAAACCCCTATCTTTGTGATTACAGGTTATAGGTGTGGGAGTTTGGGAATTGGAGTTGCTGAGAAGTTGAGCAGAGGATATAGATTTGGGATCTAAGAAGAAATTGCAGAAAACCTAACCTACTAGACTAGGACACCCACCTCGTAGTCCTCCCGACTGACATAGTTAGAAAATCTTAAGCAAGTTGCACTCCTACTCACCTCACCATTCCAGATCTATAGAAAAAGTGGCATGTTGGACTGGGGCACCTGCCCCTATGCCCTCGAAGATTCTGCCTCTAGAAATCTAAATCTTGGTATGTTCCTAATCTGTATTTAGTGCGTTCTTGTGCAATCATTTGTCGTATCTTGTCTGTCTGTATCCAGAATCATATAATTATGGTTTAAGGCTTAATCAAACTAGGGTTTGACATATCTATCAATTTAGTCTATCTTTCCATATCATTCCTAAGTGACATCAACCTGTAGTTGAGTCCTCTCCATTTGTAGTGACTTAGCTTGATTGTTGTCCTTGAATGCTATTGTGAAAGGAGTGTTTGACTGAATCTACAGTACCACACTTCAACTCTTAGCTTATTTTCATATATAACAGATGGTTAGCTCAAAGTGATGGACAATTGGAGGAAAACTAAGGCACTAGAAGCACAAAAATAACTTAAAAACTCTAACATGTCATTGAATCAAGAGATACAATAACTATTAGAGGTTGAGAACCTTGTGAAGAGAGAACTTCACCCACACAAATGTAGAATTCAAAGAATGGGGTCTCCATGAACATGAACTTGAAGCTCAACAATGGGATGGAAAATTAAAATAATTAACATAGTCAGGGGAAGAACCAAGATATGGGAAAATTGGATAAGTCTATATAAAGATATATCAAATTGATTATTAACATACAAGGCCATAAAATATATATAAAGAAATAATGGGGCTTTGCAAGTGGACAAGAACAAGACCTTAGTTGAATTTTTTTCAATTATCAATGTTATGGCACTAGAACATTATGAAAAGCTAAGGAGGGGGTAAAATAGAGATGTGTGGTAATGAGGAGAAAATATAAAAAATAGAGAAAAAATTACACTACACTTCTTCGTGACTCACAAGGGGTTTTCCACTTGCAGTGAATAATGAAGCTAGGAGCTTGAGTATAGTGTTAATCCATTAGATAATTAAGTCAGGTAAAGAAATAAATAACATGCCTCATCTAAAACTAAAACTTTTTTTCACACTACACCAGTCACTTCCAAATTTTGCATGCTAGATTATGAGGACCAAAGGAACAAAAATCTACCATGAATATATCCCCAAACCAAACTTTTGCAAAATTTATTTACAATACAAAACCACCATAATTTTTGGAAACAAGTTATTTGTGAGAAACCGAAATTGAAACCAAACTCATAATCCACTACCTATAGAACAAATACATACACATGTAGGGGGGATTAATTGTCCTTCCTCATGAATGTGCTCCTGAGTACTAATTTAGAGGTAGCTATCAACCAAACAAACTACATTAATAAAATTACCAAGAACTTATATATTTTCTATTATAATGTTATAATGGTTGCATGTTTGGCTTCTCATGTCTCTCTTCATGATCTAATGCTAGTTTGAAATAAGTAGTGTGAAAAGAGACTTTGAGAGGTGAATATCTCATCAATGCTAAAAAGTGAGTATGCTAAATAAATCCATAGTTCTAATCACATTTTTTTATTCATCACCCATATTGATTTAGCTAGCACTAAAATTAGTCCTAAACTAGGCTAGGGTCCCCATAATAGAATTGAGTTTCATGATATCTTCTTTGCAAATGCAAGTTGAATTTTCATGCAAAGGAGGTCTCCTACTACTACAGCAACTAGGTTCACCACACATTATATCTTCCTTCATAACTTAGAGAAGAGTATACCCCTCTCTAAGGATATTGAATCGTCTTGTCTCATCTATGTTCATCAATTTCCCTATGACTACTTATTTTTAATATCCTCTTATTCTTCCTCACAAGTCAAGACATACTCTTGATCTAGGCCACTATCACCATCCCCAACAAGATATGGGAGTTCCTTGAATAAGTTGATCATTTCATTCTCCTAGAGTCCATTGGTAATTTCTTGTCATGTTTGCACCCCTATGGGAGATAATGACTCGTCATCCTCATCCATACATTCACCTATATTTATTATGGCTAGGAAGTTCATCAATAATTCCAACTTCAACAAGCTACTCATTTCTTGACTTCTCACTTGAAATACATAATGTGACCTCTTTCTTGTGTGATGGGATGCCTACATTATAAAACAAAATCCTTTTCTTCTTTTCACTTTGTGGAAAGAATGAGAATAACTTGTAAATGTTTTATTCTTTTCATACTATATTTTCTAATATTAAAATAAATAAATGTTTTAGATTGCATGTGAAGTCATTCTATTATATTATGGTTTTTAATATTAAAACGAAATAAATAAATAAATATTTTAGGTTACAAATATTTTATCTGTGTAATTCTTTAATTCATATTATGTTTCCTAACATTAAAATTGTAGGGAAAGAAATCAGAGGCCCATTAGAAGCTGCAGTCTTCCTTGATCTAACCAGGAGTAATCAACCATAGAAGAATTTGTAATATGAGCCAGAAAAATGTGATTTTGTTTGATATATTACAAATGTATGATATTGGCTTATATAGCCTTACATTTCTCGTGCCTAAGTAAACTTAAGCAAATAAATAAGTAAAATTATATTTACTCTAAACCCCCCCTTAAGTGCAACTTAGGGAGAAGAATTATTATCCAAGACTAATATGTAAAATGCAATATATGGGTCTCGATAACTAGGCCATGTTAGGTACCCATACACAATTAATCATGCAACTAAATCTCTTGCAAATGGAGAAAATAAGAAAACCTAATGGGACAAGACTCCTCTCCAAAAAGGAGATAATGCAAGTGATAGATCATGTGATATATGGAGGTCTCCACAATACCCCCCAAGAACTATATCCATCATGAAAATACAATACAACTACCCCTCCAATGAAGGGAAAGATAGAGACAACATTTCCCCTCCATAATGAAGTATCCTCAAAACCACTGAAGTATGTTTGAAGACAAAAAAGAATCCAATGATGACAAACAACATGACTCCCCTTGGGAAGAAAGAAATCTACTGGTGCATGTAGAAGAAACTCCATATCCATAATGAAATGAGAAGGAATAAGTCTCACAAATGAAATCTTAGAAGAAAAATCAAGTGCCTCCAAAAGTGTTTCATCAAGACTAGGAAGATCCTCAATCAAAGAAGAAACAATGGATGAAGAAGGCTCAAGAACATCCTCCAATGTAAAATCTGCAAAGAGAAGTGATACCTCCTCAAGCATATCCTTGAGATCTGAAGTAGTAGAATGAGAAGCCAATTCAAATAGGCCTAAAATGAAACCATCCTGGAACCACAGATCTAAAGAACCAATAAAGTCCTATTGTGTCAAAGTCCTGGAATCCATGTCGACTGTCAAATCTGATGTAGCAGGTAATAGGGGAATCATGATTAGATCCACAAACCCATTTGATGGAACTGAATTACTCCTCACACTAGATGGAGGAGTCAAAGGAACACAAGGATCATCATCATCAATGAAGTGATCAAATGTAAATAAATTAGATTGATGATCAGCCATATCCCCTGCAAACATGTCTCCTATAGCACGATGAATGAACACTGAATCTGAAGTAAACTCAATTTTGTTGCCTGTCTGTGTAATCTGATATACTAAAAATAAATTATGGGAAATCTTAGGAATGCAATGAACATTAGCCACCAAACCATCACCCAAATCAATATTACCTATTGCAGCAACATGAATGACCTGATTATTTGCAATTAAGAGTCTATCATAATATGGCTCTCTAAGAGTACCTGGAACAATAAGATCAGGTGAACGAGTAATATGAACTAAAGCTCCTAAATCAATAATCCATCTGACATCTCTAGTTGCATGAGTAGTAATCAATGCATGACCATTTCCTTTGTAACCAGGGGAAGTATCCTCATGTTTGGTAAAAGGAGAAGAAGATGAACTAGATGAAGAAGGAATGGCAATATGATGTTCCTTGAGTAATTGTTTCAACTCATGAATTTCCTTCTTGTAGCAATTTTGTTCACTATGCCCATCTTTCTTACAAAAGGTACATTTGGGTCTCTCCTTCTTAGGATTAACCTCTTTAGAAGAGATGCTGGAAGTCTCACTAGATTATGTCTTGGGCTTGTTCTTTTTCTTTCCTTTCCTTTTGAGTGAAGTGGCAACCAATGCATGAGACTTAGTGACATCATTTTTATGAAGTTTTGATTGTTCCCTAGTCAACCTCTCACAAAATATCTCAAAAGATGGCATAACAAAATTTTCACCCAACCCATCCATAGTGGAATAATTTCAGAAGTGAAAAAATATGAAAAGACACCTGTCAATTTAGACAAAATCAAGAATATGTACTCCTTACCAGTTTTCTCTTTCTATGATGCCCCGTCATGCAACCCTAGAGTGCAAGACTAAAAGTGTAAAATTACATAAATAATTTTTTTTTTAAGGCAAGAATTTGCATTAATAGTAGCCAAAGATAACATATTACACAACATAAAGAAAAGTGCACTTCTAACACCTCTAGGGAAACATAACTACATCAGTGAAGAACTAGTTTAAAACACACAAGAGATATAAATTATACTGATACTACAGAAAGAACATCCTTTACATTAGCAAGATAGTTTGTTTACAAAGTTACAGTACAAGATTACAAGACCAATCATGTCGGTTTACAACTGAATACATAAAAAAGTATACATCCACTCTGAAGGTGGAAAGCAATCTGGAACTGGAACACCTCTGCACAGGTCTTGAACCAAATGTCAAAAAAGGCCAATGGATAGCTCTGCCTCCCAACAATGTGGAACCCTGAAGTCCACCCCACTGAGCTAGGAGATAACAATGAGGTTTACCACCAGGTCAAGGTTATAGCCAAGGACACAAAAAAAAACCCAAATCCAGATTCCTTGTAGACAACCAAGATAACAAGACTACATAGAAATGACAATACTCCACCAAACAAAACAAACATCCAACCACGTTCAAACAAGAATCCAAGACAATACTCCAGAGGTATCAACAAAATAAAGAGAAAGTAACTGAGTTGCGTAAGGAGAGTGTCATCGCATGGTCCTAGCATGGGTTACCCAGGCTATCTATCACCAGAAACTGGCCCCCATCTATGGTTACCCTGGTAGCCTCTCTCTAGGCACCGGCCCCATAGGGTGACACATGCGGACCTGACAGGTCCTCTCATGGAAACAAGGAGGTCGGCCTTGCCAACCAGGACTTCTCATCCCATCCTTAGCCTGCAAGAGTACTCAAGGCATGGGTGAGGTATCTTACCTATCTAGTTATGTGTTTTACTACCCCAACCCTCCTATTAGGTTATTAAGTTTCCACTTTCTCATAACTTCCATGGGGTTACCCAAGCGGCCTCTCACTAGGCACCGGCCCCACCATGGAAGCCACTCCCTTAGCAATCTCTGATCAATCAACCAAACCACAACATGCAAGATAAGGTACAAACTGGCTTCTAACCATTACCCACGCCATTCACTTGCCCTCAACAATACAAATTCCATTGCATTGACATGCCA
Organism: Cunninghamia lanceolata; assembly: GCA_027924645.1. Lineage (NCBI taxonomy): Eukaryota > Viridiplantae > Streptophyta > Pinopsida > Cupressales > Cupressaceae > Cunninghamia > Cunninghamia lanceolata. The sequence goes on from BSBN01001226.1 coordinate 10,296,209, forward strand.
CTATCTGAACAAAAAAAAACAAGACATCACACCTCTGGAGTTAGGTAAAAAACCAATGAAAAGTAGCTGTTATCTGACAAGGACAATGCTTCTACATTTAGGCACCAAGTAGCTATGACATCTTTCAAGCATAAACTCCACCCCCAAACTAAACACAATGATCTAGTACAAGCATAAAGGTATGACAAGGACGACAATAAGAAAATGTGATTCAAAATGCTCTTTCTTTAAATGCGAGATTACATATAAGGTTTTCACTTTCTCAAATGGAATATTGTAGTATATGAAAGTAACAATTCCTAACAACACAAGTCATAAATTCCTATCTATTAATTTATTAACTACCAAGCTAAAAGAAAACAACCATAATAAATTTGCTAATCAAGAATTTCCAATTAAGGTTACTAGTTATATTCCATAATATGAACAACTACTACAAAAACATCTAGCATTTAACCAACTACAAATCTAGTTGAACAACCATAAATATATAAATTCTTTCAATAATAATAAATTTCCATTCATCATTTCTTTTGTATAACTCTAGTCCTTTATACATAAAAGAGACTAGAAAAAGAATAATAATTTGATTTACAACTAATTTAAAACAATGTCTAACATTACACACCATTATGTTATGACCCAAGAAAAATATATTTCAAGGACCTAACAATCATTTGAGTACAAGGAATAATACTTTATAATATTATTTTAACTATGCATAAATACCTTTTTCCTATTCCAATCTTCCAATAGTTTCCAATTTCTAGAACAATAACTATAAGTATCTATGATTCTCACTAGAAGCATAAATTATTAATAGACATCTACAATTTCTAATAAGACATATATAAGCATAAGTTACCATCTATCGTTAAACAATTACATTTATTTCCTATTCGAAGGAGACACCCTTTTCGAACCTACTCTCCACAAACCCCTAACAAGCCAAGTCCACTAACCAACTTACTGATATGAACATCGACTAAGCCCTATGTTTACAATGACTGAAGTCTAATAAACTGCGACTAAGAAATACTAATAAACAGGATTATCAGAAAGTTTGATTGTTTCCTATTCGAAGAGTCTCCATCGAATCACTACCTAAGATTCCAAACGAAGCCACATCGACTTCCCTTTCTATTGCTAAGAAGGTTGACTTTATGATGTACTAACAATGACTGCAGTGTCTAACAAAAGTGACTAGCCCTAACACTGTTATGAATGCCGACCAACACTGCACCTTCAACGACTGTAGTGCTTAGATAAAAGTGACTAAAAGAAAGTAAAATTATCATTCCCTAAAACACGCCAAGCTACGCCGCTCGCTGATCTATGACTAGCACAAGAAAAAGGTTCTAATCGTGATACAGTCTCCATATATAATTTTAGGTGTACCATTACACCAGTCCGCTATGGACCATGACATTCCAATCTATGAATTCTAAGCACAAGCTATATTTAAAACAGTACCAATCTATACAGTGGCAGCGAAAGAATAGAAACAACTAGCTGTCTAAAAGATAGAACTGGAAAGTTTCTAATAAGGAGTTCCAAATTCCTAAACTTAAATCAAAGGGAAATCCTATGTGATCAAACATAATTAATTTTCTATTCACTACAAGCTATGTTTTATTTCTTATACAAATGATGAATTAAATAGTTGTCTCATAGCCATTAAGGAATTTTTTATTACAGATAAGAAGAAATTGCAAAAGAATCTTCACACAAATTTCCATGACATGAACGCAAGGTAATATCTCCAGGGAGGAAGTGTTGGAGGGAGTCAGATTCAGACAATGCATTGTTGGAAGCACAAGATCTTCATCAGGGTTTGCACAAATAAAAGCAAGGCATTGCAAGGTGACATGGAAAATATATGTAAGGGCCTTCTAAAGAATGGTGGAGAAATTACAATAGTCTCAGATGCAATCAACTTATTCAAGTTGCCATGGAATAAGGGTAGTAACAATTTGTTAGCAAAGAGAGGCACATTGTTGTGCATAATGGTTTTTTTTTTTTCTTACTGGATATTTCACTTCTGTCAGTGAGATAATTATGTAAGAATGAAAGGGACAAGAGATTGATAGCAGATTAAAATGGATCATCTATTTCTTACGATTGAGATCACTTGAAAGGTTACAGATGATTGGCTCATGATTTCAAAAAGGATTACAACAAGGCTACACCAGAAGAATAACATTTTGGAAGAATCTACAGAGGTTGGAACAACATTCGACTACACAGGCACAAGATGATACAAGCCACAGAGATATTTAAATTCCAACCTACAGGACATGCGAATTACACACACGAAACATGCTGTATTAAAATTTAACTTACAAGCTACAACTATTGTAAATTTTTATAGAGAGAGACAAATCACATACCCAAATGTCAGTCCCTCCTCAAAATTTCTCCAATTCCTGCAACTAATTCTCTGTTCTTCTCCCCAATATCTCAGTTCTCATTTTCATTCCCCTTCAGAACACAATTTCCCCATATAAAAATGGTTCAGCTCATAACATTGATGCAGACATGCATCTGTTACCCAACATCCCACTTCTCTGAGAAATTCAAAAATTTGCTATAAAAAGAGATCCCAAATCTTCCAATTTCAAAATTGACAACTCAAGGCATTAATTTCACATATCACAAATTATTCTGTAACCAATTATATACTAATTACCTACAACAATAATTTATGACACAATTACTCTTGGATAACCAGATAAACCATTCTAGTCCATTTTGGGATATTACTAGGGTGTTATTCTAAGTTCACGGCTAAACCAAATATTATCCAATAAACATAATAGAAGCATTATTAGTTAATAATAAATCATTAAAGTATTTTCCAACCACACATGAGTATTATTAACACAACTCAACTATACACCACAACATAAGATTACCCAAGCTACAAGGCAATGATTGAGTGACACAACATGACTTCAGACCACAACAGAAGACAAGGACCGACCTAGTGGAATAGACCTCATGTTATTTCCCATCGCTGATACCCATTGCTGTAAGAGCCTGCTCAAACCTGCTATATCAGGTGGAGTCAAGGCTCGATACTTGCAGCCTGCATCTAAACAACTAGTTGTATATGATCCAATACATATATGTCTACACACGAAGAGTCAAAGAATCGTGGCATAGTAGGGTACTCGAAGTGAGTAATGCTACACCATCCCTACTCTTGAACAAGATTATAACCACAGCATTTGAAACCAGATATCAACGAATCTAATAAAACATGCCAATATTAATCCATTACTAATCATGTCCAACGTATCATAACTAAAGTAATAATAATGTCATCATAAATCATAACACATGTCTAAATATATCAATCGAACATACTCCATCAAGGTCAAAGTAAACATAAACCATAACCTACTAATCCAAATGTCTCAGAACTGAAAAAAATGCAATGAAAGACTAGCAACTGTCTTAGAGCTGGCAGAGAGAAATATGAAACTAACAACTATCACAAGCCAAAATGTGAGGCATTACATACTCCCCCCAGAATCAGGCTTACTCCTGGAAGCCTGTAAATAAGTAAGGGTATAACTCTCTCATCCTGGAAGCATCCTCCCAGGTAGCAGAAGTCTCATCATTAGGATCCCACTGGACCCTAACCTACTCCACGTCTCTGCCCCTGAGAGCAAGTCTCCTGTGTTGTAGAATGCCTATGGTCTCCAGAGCCAGCTGCCTGTCCTCTACCTGTAAAGTAGTCCAATCAAGAACATGAGCAATATCTAGATAGTAAGGCCTAAGTATAGAAACATGAAACACATCATGGATGCGTGAAAGGCTAGGCAGCAAAGCAAGAGGATAAGCAACTGGACCGATCCTCTCCAACACCTCAAAAGGTCCAACAAAGCATGGTACTAGCTTAGATCTCTTTCCATAGTGGATTGGACTCTTTCACGGTTGCACATGCAAGAACACCTGATCCCCAATAGAAAACTGACGATCGATCCTATGAGCATTTGCATACTTCTTCTGTCTGTCCTGAGCTGCCACCAAATGTTCTCTAATCCTCTCAACCTGATGCTCCATAACTCTAAGCATATCTGGACCCAAAAGAACTCTATCCTCCAAATGATCCCAGCTGAGAGGAGTCCTACAAGGATGACCAGACAAGGCCTGAAATGGAGACATGCCGATAGAGTTGTGATAACCATTATTATAGGCAAACTCCACTAGGTATAGGTAGTCCTCCCAATGGCTCTAACGATCCATCACATACATCCTCAACATATCCTTGAGAACCTGATTAACCCTCTCAATCTGACCATCGGTCTCAGGATGGTAAACTAAACTAAAGTTCAACTATGTCCCCAAGGCATGCTACAAAGAAGTCCAAAGGGCGGAAGTGAACACTGGGTCCCTGTTGAAGTTGATCCTACGAGGAATCCTGTGAAGTCTGATGATGTCCTCCATGAACACTTTGGCCCCTGTAGAGGCATTGTAAGAAGAACAGACAGAAGAAAAGTGAGCTACCTTTGTCAACCTGTCCACTGTGACCATAAAAGCATCATGTTGATGAGAGGATACCGGCAAACCAACAATGAAGTCTATCGAAATGATATCCCACTTCCACTCTGGGATCAAATGAGGTTGCAAAAGACCTGCAGGATGCTAATGCTCTGCCTTCACCCTCTAACACTCAAGACATCTCGACACAAAATCATCAATATCCCACTTCATACCACTCCAAAAGTATAGCTGACGCAGATCTGCATGCATCTTCTTGACACCTAGATGAGCAGATTAGGGTGCCCAATGCACCTCTGACAACACTAGGGTGTGAAGACCCTTAGAACTAGGAACATAGATACGACCTAAATGTCACAAAAGACCATCTGACTCAAGAGAGTAACCAAAGAATCTACTCTCTAAAGATCTACCAGACTCATTCTCAGACTTCACCTCTTGGTACTAACTGTCGGTAGGAAGTGCTGTAAGAATCGGACCTCTCAAATCAACTATAAGAGAGACTGCTAATATCTCATGCCTCCGTCGACTAAGAGCATCCGCTACCACATTCTCCTTGCCCTGAATATATCTGACCTCAAAGTCATACTCGCACATGAACTCCATCTAATGCCTCTGCCTCACATTGAAGTTTGGCTGCGTGAAAATATACTACAAACTACGATGATCACTGTGCAGCTCAAACTGATGCCCTAAGAGAAAATGCCTCCATCTTGCCAAGGCATACACAACTGCCGCTAACTCCAGGTCATGAGTGGGATAGTTCAATTTGTGATCCTTGAGTTTGCGAGACTCATAGGCAATCATGCGACCATCCTGCATCAAAACTACTCCCAAACCCTCCAAAGAAGCATCGGTACAAACAACAAAGTCCCTAGCAGGATCAGGAACCGCTAAAATTGGTGCACTGGTCAACTTCTCCTTAAGGGTCTAAAAAGCTGCCTGACACTGCTCTGACCAAACAAACTTCTTCCCTTTCCTCTGAAGAGAAGTAATAGGATAAGCAATCCTTGAAAACCCCATAACAAAATGACGATAGTAGACTGCCAATCCCATAAAACTGCGAACCTCAGAAATATTGGTGGGTGCCAGCCAATCCATAATAGCTTGGATCTTCGAAGGATCCATCGCAATACCCTCTCCAGAGATAACATGACCCAAATACTTCACCTCAGTCTAAAAGAATTCACATTTTGACAAATTGGCATAAAGCTGATTTTCTATCAAACACTACAACACCTGACCCAAATGCACCTCATACTCCTCCAAGGTCCTCGAATAGATCAATATATCATCTACGAAGACAAGGAAAAACCTACTGAGATAAGTGCGGAAAACACCATTCATCAGGCTCATGAAAACTGAAGGTGCATTCGTCAACCCGAATGGTACCACTGTGAACTCATAATGTCCATAACGAGTACAAAATGCTATTTTGTGAATATATGCCTCAAATATCCGCAACTAATGATATCCCGACATAAGGCCAATTTTAGAGAATACCTTGGCCCCCTTAATCTGATCAAACAAATCATCGATTTGAGGCAAGGGATACCTATTTCTCACCGTTACCTTATTGAGTTGCCGATAATCAATACATAGCCGTAGAGATTCATCCTTCTTTTTAACAAAGATTACAGGTGCTCCCCAAGGAGAAACACTAGGTCAAATGAATCCTTTGGCTAATAGCTCCTCCAACTGCAGTTGGAGCTCCTTAAGCTCCTATGTGGTCATCCTGTATGGAGCTCGAGAGATGGGCTCTGTGACGAGAACCAGATCAATCCTAAAATTGATGTCATGATTAGGTGGCATCCCTGGAATATCAGATGGAAAAACATCGGCATACTCCCTCAAAAGTAGGTGATCGTCAAGAGATGCCTCTCGACTCTCCTCCATCTCCAAGTCACTAACAGATACTGTAAAAAGTTGACATCCCTGACGCATGCATCTCTTAAGTTGCATAGCAGAGATCATACGTAGGGAAATAGGTCTCTGAACTCCTACCACCTCAACCTCAGCACCAGAATCATCCATACATCTAACAGACTTATGCAGACAATCAATCACCGCCTGATGGGCCTCTAACCAATCCATCCCCAAAACTATATCATATGATCCAAGGGGTAGGATGCCAAGGTCTACTGTAGTGGATAGAGAACCAATCCACAACTCATAACCAGGCACTAGAGACTCAACTGCGACCTTAGCCCCAGAAGCTAACTCAACCTGCCACCTATCATCCTGCTTTGTTGCCACTAAGCCACAACGCTCCACAAGAGGAGATATGAATGAATCAGACGCACCAGAATAAAAAAAATAGAAAAACCAATACCTCGCATAAAGCTAGAAGTCTCCACCATGGTGCCCTAATACTCTTCCTGATGGTTATCCACCGCTGCAAAGACTCTGTGTGATCTACCTGCATCACCAACCATTGGCTCTGAAGTCATCGATCAATGTTCAAACCCTGATGCATCCTTCTGCGGGCACTGTCTAGAAATATAGCCCCGTTGACCACAAGAGAAACACCCTATGCCTCTACCAAAACCACCACCACCTTGAAAAGCACTAGACTGGTGAAAATTACCTCTACTCACTATGGACTGCGTACTCTGAGCTGGCTAATCAAAACGATTGCGCTTATTGCGCTACCAAGACCGGTTCTTCTTATTTTGAAATCTATTACCTTGCTGATGCTAAGAATTCTTCAACTTGGACTAAGAATACTACTGCCACCCTTTGAGGGTGCATGAGACCTTGATGCCTAAGTGTGACCATCTCGAGAACCACATCCTGAAGAAGGTGCACTGCCAATATGCACACCTGTATACCCACCGAGTGCCATAGCCAAATTCTCCTCCACTAACCAGGCTTTCTCCACGGCAACCTCCATAGACTTAGGTTTGAATACATGAACCCCTCCACTAATCTGGGCATTCAAGCCCCTGATAAAATGTTGCACCAACATAGACTCGTCATCCCTAATACCTGCATACAGTTTGAGCTCATAAAATCTGTGCTCGTACTGCTCAACTGTCATGGCCATCTGTCTCAGGTCATGAAACTCATCTGTGCGGTGCTGCCTCCAATGATTAGAAAGAAAATAGGCTCTAAACCTCTCTAAAAGCAACTCCCAAGAAATGGTTCTAATGTCCAAATGCATCTTCTGCTCCTCTAACCGCCACCAAGTCGAAGCAAACCCTCAGAGATGCAAAATAGCACATCTAGCTTTGGTGTTACTGCCATACGGATGCATGGCAAAACACCTACCTACATCTAATAACCAAGTCTCTGCCTCTAGACCACTACCAGCTCCATCAAAGGTGGGAGGCCGTGCCCTCAGAAGATCTCTCATATGGCTGGCTAGTGTGGCCTCCTGCTCCGCTGTCAACTCTCTCCACCTAGGAGATCTCTCTCTCTCTAGGACCTGGCTGATCTACCTCCTGACCTCCTCTAGGCTGTTCAACCTCTAGTCTAGGGCCTAAACGGGCAAGGGCCTCCTCAAGAATCTGTCTCAAATGGGCTCCCTCAGGCTGACCCTGACCCTCCATATTCTGACCCCCACCTTCATGGGCAATCTCATGAGGAGAACAGGGAGGAGGTGTGCCACCACCACCTCTCTGAGGACCCCTACATCTGCCACAACCTTGGCCCCTACCTCTAGGCATCTACCTACAACACCAAAGGCAAATTATTACATTTAGAAAGGGACACAATAGAGATAAAGTTATTCTACAAAGTTCAAGCACTAGGTCACATAATGGGTTCAATTGTAACCAGAGTACCCAGTGTTTAAACCTGGCTCTGATACCAAATGTCATGCTCCATCATGCAGCCCTAGTGTGCTAGACTAAAATTGCAAAACTACAAAAATGATTTTTTTTTTAAGGCAATAATTTGCATTAATAGTAGCCAAAGATAACATATTACACAACGTAAAGAAAAGTGCACTTCTAACACCTCTAGGGAAACATAACTACATCAGTGAATAACCAGTTTAAAACACACAAGAGATATAAATTATACTGATACTACAAAAGGAACATCCTTTACATTAGCAAGATAGTTTGTTTACAAAGTTATAGTACAAGATTACAAGACCGATCATGTCAGTTTACAACTGAATACATAAGAAAGTATACATCCACTCTAAAGGTGGAAAGCAATATGGAATTGGAACACCTCTACATAGGTCTCGAACCGAATCTCTAAAAAGGCCAATGGATAACTCTGCCTCCCAATCATGTGGAACCCTGAAGTCCATCCCACCAAGCTAGGAGATAACAATGAGGTTTACCACCAGGTCGAGGTTATAGCCAAGGACACAAAAAAAAACCCAAATCCAGACTCCTTTTAGACAACTAGGATAACAAGATTGTAAGAAATGACAGTACTCCAACAAACAAAACAAACATCCAACCAAGTTCAAATAAGAAGCCAAGACAATACTCCAGATGTATCAACAAAATAAAGAGAAAGTAACTGAGTTGCATAAGGAGAGTGTCATCGCATGGTCCTAGCATGGGTTACGCAAGCTATCTATCACCAGAAACTAGCCCCCATCTATGGTTACCCTGGCAGCCTCTCTCTAAGCAACGGCCCCATAGGGTGACACATGCGGAACCAACAGGTCCTATCACAGAGACAAGGAGGTTAGCCTTGCCAACCAGGCCTTCTCATCCCATCCTTAGACTGCGAGAGTACTCAAGGCATGGGTGAGGTATCTTACTTATCTAGTTATGTGTTTTACTACCCCAACCCTCCTATTAGGTTATTAAGTATCAACTTGCTCATAACTTCCATGGGATTACCTAGGTGGCCTCTCACTAGGCACCGGCCCCACCATGGAAGCCACTCCCTTAGCAATCTCTAATCAATCAACCAAACCACAACATGTAAGATAAGGTACAAAATGGCTTCTAACCATTACCCACGCCATTCACTTGCCCTCAACAATACAAATCCCAATGCATTGACATGCCACTATCTAAACAAAAATAAAAAAGACATCACACCTCTAGAGTTAGGTACAAAACCAACGAAAAGTAGCCGTTATCTGACAAGGACAACGCTTCTACATTTAGGCACCAAGTAGCCATGACATCTTTCAAGCATAAACTCCACCCCCAAACTAAACACGATGATCTAGTACAACCATAAAGGTATGACTAGGATGACAATAAGAAAATGAGATTCAACATGCTCTTTCTTTAAATGTGAGATTACATATAAGGTTTTCACTTTCTCAAATGGAATATTGTAGTATACAAAAGTAACAATTCCTAACAACACAAGTCATAAATTCCTATCTGTTAATTTATTAACTACCAAGCTAAAAGAAAACAACCATAATAAATTTGCTAATCAAGAATTTCCAATTAAGGTTACTAGTTATATTCCCTAATATGAACAACTACTACAAAAACAAAATATGTATAATCTTGCTAAGATACCAAACTTTCCGTTGATCGTTTAACTAATAGAAATTTCTATAAAACAACTATAATTACAAATATATTTCTTATTATCATATAATATCATCTAGCATTTAACCAACTACAAATTTAGTCCAACAACCATAAATATATAAATTCTTTCAATAATAATAAATTTGCATTCATCATTTGTTTCGTATAACTCTAGTCCTTTATACCTAAAAGAGACTAGAAAAAGAATAATAATTTGATTTACAACTAATTTAAAACAATGTCTAACATTACACACTATTATGTTATGACCCAAGAACAATATATTTCAAGGACCTAACAATCATTTGAGTACAAGGAATAATACTTTATAATATTATTTTAACTATGCATAAATACCTTTTTCCTATTCCAATCTTCCAATAGTTTCCAATTTCTAGAACAATAACTATAAGTATCTATGATTCTCACTAGAAGCATAAATTATTAATAGACATCTACATTTTCTAATAAGACATCTATAAGCATAAGTTACCATCTATTGTTAAACAATTATATTTATTTCCTATTCGAAGCAAACACCCTTTTTCGAACCTACTCTCCACGAACCCCTAACAAGCCAAGTGCACTAACCAACTTACTAATATGAACATTGACTAAGCCCTATGTTTACAATGACTGAAGTCTAATAAACTGAGACTAAGAAATACTAATAAACATGAGTATCAGAAAGTTTGATTGTTTCTTATTTGAAGAGTCTCCATCGAATCGCTACCTAAGCTTCCAAACGAAGCCACATCGACTTCCATTTCTATTTCTATGAAGGTTAACTTTACGTTGTACTAACAACGACTACAGCATCTAACAAAAGTGACTAGCCCTAACACTGTTATGAATGCTGACCAACACTGCACCTTCAACGACTGTAGTGCTTAGATAAAAGCGACTGAAAGAAAGTAAGATTATCATTCCCTAAAATACGCCAAGCTACATTGCTCACTGGTCTATGACTGGCACAAGAAAATGGTTCTAATCGTGATATAGTCTCTATATAGCATTTTAGGTGTACCATTACACCAGTCCGCTATGGACCATAACATTCCAACCTATGAATTATAAGCACAAGCTATATTTAAAATAGAACTGATCTATACAGTGGCAGCGAAAGAATAAAAACAGCTAGCTGTCTTAGAGATAGAACTGGAAAGTTTCTAATAAGGAGTTCCAAATTCCTAAACTTAAATCAAAGAGAAATCCTATGTGATCAAACATAATTAATTTTCTATTCGCTACAAGTTGTGTTTTATTTCTTATACAAATGATGAATTAAACAATTGTCTCATAGCCATTAAGGAATTTTTTATTGTAGATAAGAAGAAATTCCAAAAGAATCTTCACACAAATTTCCAAGAGATGAACGCAGGGTAATATCTCCAAGGAGGAAGTGTTGGAGGGAGTCAGATTCAGACAATGCATTGTTGGAAGCACAAGATCTTCATCAGGGTTTGCACAGATAAAAGCAAGGCATTGCAAGGTGACATGGAAAATATATGTAAGGGCCTTCTAAAGAATGGTGGAGAAATTACAATAGTCTCAAATGAAATCAACTTATTCAAGTTGCCACGGAATAAGGATAGTAACAATTTGTTAGCAGAGAGAGGCACATGGATGTGCATAATGGTTTTTTTGTTCTTACTAGATATTTCACTTTTGTTAGTGAGATAATTATGCAAGAACGAAAGGGACAAGAGATTGATAGCAGATTAAAATGGATCATCTATTTCTTACGGTTGAGATCACTTGAAAGGTTACAGATGATTGGCTCTTGATTTCAAAAAGGATTAGGACAAGGCTACACCAGAAGAATAACATTTTGGAAGAATCTACAGAGGTTGGAACAACATTCGACTACACAGGCACAAGACAATACAAGCCACAGAGATATTTAAATTCCAACCTACAGGACATGCAAATTACGCACACGGAACATGTTGTATTAACATTTAACTTACAAGCTACAACAATTGTAACTTTTTACAAAGAGAGACAAATCACATACCCGAATTTCAGTCCCTCAAAATTTCTTCAATTCCTGCAACCAATTCTCTGTTCTTCTCCCTAATATCTCAGTTCTCATTTCCATTCCCCTTCAGAACACAATTTCCCCATATAAAAATGGTTCAGCTCATAACATTAATGCAGACATGCATCCATTACCCAACATCCCACTCCTCTGAGAAATTCAAAAATTTGCTATAAAAAGAGATCCCAAATCTTCCAATTTCAAAATTGACAACTCAAGGCATTAATTTCACATATCACAAATTATTCTGTAACCAATTATATACTAATTACCCACAACCACAATTTATGACACAATTATTCTTGGATAACCAGATAAACCATTCTAGTCCATTTTGGGATATTACTAGGGTGTTATTCTAAGTTCACGGCTAAACCAAATATTATCCAAGGCATGCTACAAAGAAGTCCAAAGGGTAGAAGTGAACACTGGGTCCCTGTTGACTCTGATCCTACAAGGAATCCCATGAAGTCTGACAATGTCCTCCATGAACACTTTGGCCACCGTAGAGGCATTGTGAGAAGAACGGACAGGAGAAAAGTGAGCTACCTTCGTCAACCTGTCCACCGTGACCATAATAGCATCATGTCGATGAGACGATACCGGCAAACCAACAATGAAGTCTATCAAAATGATATCCCACTTCCACTCCAGAACCAAATGAGGGTACAAAAGACTTGCAGGATGCTAATGCTCTGCCTTCACCCTCTGACACTCAAGATATCTCGACACAAAATCAGCAATATCCCGCTTCATACCACTCCAAAAGTACTGCTGATGCAGATCTGCATGCATCTTCTTGACACCCGGATGAGCAGAATAGGGTGCCCCATTTGCCTCTGACAACACTAGGGTGCGAAGACCCTCAGAACTAGGAACATAGATATGACCCAAATGTCGCAAAAGACCATCTAACTCAAGAGAGTAACCGAAGAATCTACCCTCTAAAAATCTACCAGACTCAATCTCAGACTTCACCTCCTGGTACCAATTGTCGGTAGGAAGTGCTATGAGAATTTGACCTCTCAAATCAACTATAAGAGAGACTGCTAAGATCGCACAAGAACTCCATCCAACATCTATGCCTCGTATTCAAGTTTGGCTGCGTGAAAATATACTGCAAACTACGATGATCATTGTGCAGCTCAAACCAATGCCCTAAGAGAAAATGCCTCCATCTCGCCAAGGCATACACAACTGCCGCTAACTCCAGGTCATGAGTGGGATAGTTCAATTCATGATCCTTGAGTTTACGAGACTCATAGGCAATCATGTGACCATCCTACATCAGAACTGCTCCCAAACCCTCCAAAGAAGCATCAGTACAAACAACAAAGTCCCTAGCAGGATCAGGAACCATTAAAATTGGTGCACTGGTCAACTGCTCCTTAAGTGTCTGAAAATCTGCCTGACACTACTCTGACCGAACAAACTTCTTCCCTTTCCTCTAAAGAGAAGTAATAGGATGAGCAATCCTTGAAAACCCCCTAACAAAATGACGATAGTAGCCTGCCAATCCCATAAAACTGTAGACCTTAGAAATATTGGTGGGCGCCGGCCGATCCATAATAGCTTGGATCTTTGAAGGATCCACCACAATACCCTCTCTAGAGATAACATGACCCAAATACTTCACCTCAGTCTAAAGAATTCACTTTTTGACAAATTGGCATAAAGCTGATTTTCTCTCAGACACTGCAACACCTGACCCAAATGCACCTCATGCTCCTCCAAGGTCCTCGAATAGATCAATATATCATCTACAAAGATAAGGAAAAACCTATCGAGATAAGTGCAGAAAACACCATTCATCAGGCTCATGAAAATTGAAGGTGCATTCATCAACCTGAATGGTACCACTGTGAACTCATAATGTCCATAACAGGTACGAAATGTTGTTTTGTGAATATCTGCCTCAAATATCCGCAACTGATGATATCCTGACTTAAGGTCAATTTTAGAGAATACCTTGGCCCCCTTAATTTGATCAAACAAATCATCGATTTGAGGCAATGGATACCTATCTCTCACTGTTACCTTATTGAGTTGTTGATAATCAATACATACCCGTAGAGATCCATCCTTCTTTTTAACAAAGATTATAGGTGCTCCCCAAGGAGAAACACTAGGTCGATTGAATCCTTTGGCTAACAGCTCCTCCAACTGCAATTGGAGCTCCTTAAGCTCCTGTGTGGTCATCTTGTATGGAGCTCGAGAGATGGGCTCTACGCCGGGAACCAGATCAATCCTGAAATCGATGTCATGCTTAGGTGGCATCCCTGGAATATTAGATGGAAAAACATCGGCATACTCCCTCAAAAGTGGGTGATCGTCAAGACATGCCTCTCGACTCTCCTCCATCTCCAAGTCACTAATAGATACTGCAAAAAGTTGACATCCCTAATGCATGCATCTCTTAAGTTGCATAGCAGAGATCATGCATAGGGAAATAGGTCTCTGAACTCCTACCACCTCAACCTCAGCACCAGAATCATCCATACATCTAACAGACTTATGCCAACAATCAATCACCGCCTGATGGGCCTCTAACCAATCCATCCCCAAAACTATATCATATGATCCAAGGGGTAGGATGCGAAGGTCTACTGTAGTGGATAGAGAACCAATCCTCAACTCACAACTAGGCACTAGAGACTCAACTGCGACCTTAGCCCCAGAAGCTAACTCAACCTGCCACCTATCATCCTGCTTTGTTGCCACTAAGCCATAACACTCCACAAGAGAAGGAGATATGAACGAATTAGATGCACCAGAATCAAAAAGAATAGAAAAACCAATACCTCACATAAAGCTGGAAGTCTCCACCACGGTGCCCTGATACTCTTCCTGACAGTTATCCACCGCTGCAAAGACTTTGTGTGATCTGCCTGCATCACCAACCGTTAGCTCTGAAGTCACCGGTCGATGTCCAAACCCTGATGCACCCTTCTATGGGCATTGTCTAGCAATATAGCCCTGCTGACCACAAGAGAAACACCATGTGCCTCTACCAAAAGCACCACCACCCTGAAAAGAACTAGACTGGTGAAAATTGCCTCTGCTCACTGTAGACTGCGTACTCTGAGATGGCTAATCAAAATGATTGCGCTTATTGCGCTGCCAAGACTGGTTCTTCTTATTTTGAAATCTATTACCTTGCTGATGCTGAGAATTCTTCGGCTTGGATTGAGAATACTACTGCCACCCTTTGAGGGCGCATGAGACCCTGATGCCTAAGTGTGACCACCTCGAGAACCATATCCTGAAGAAGGTGCACTACCAATATGCACACCTGTATGCCCACCAAGTGCCATAGCCAAATTCTCCTCCATTAACTGGGCTTTCTCCATGGCAACCTCCATAGACTTAGGTTCAAATACACAAACCCCTTCACTAATCTGGGCATTCAAGCCCCTGATAAAATGCTTCACCAACATAGACTTGTCATCCCCGATACCTAAATACTGTTTGAGCTCATAAAATTTGTGCTCGTACTACTCAACTATCATGGCCATCTGTCTCAGGTCATGAAACTCATCTGCACGACGCTACCTCCAATGATCAGAAATAAAATGGGCTCTAAACCTCTCTAAAAATAACTCCCAAGAAACGGCGCTAATGTCCAAATGCAGCTTCTGCTCCTCTAATCACCACCAAGTCAAAGCAAACCTAGGGAGATGCAAAATAGCACATCTGACTTTGGTGTTACTGCCATACTGATGCATGGTGAAACACCTACCTACCTCCAATAACCAAGTCTCTGCCTCTAGACCACTACCAGCTCCATCAAAGGTGGTAGGTCGTGCCCTCAGAAGATCTCTCATATGGCTGGCTAGTGTGGCCTCCTACTCCGCTGTCAACTCTCTCCACCTAGGAGATCTCTCTCCCTCTCTCTAGGACCTGGCTAATCTACCTCCTGACCTCCTCTAGGCTGCTCAACCTCTGGTCTAGCGCCTAAATGGGAAAGGGCCTCCTCAAGAAACTGTCTCAACTAGGCTTCCTCAGGCTGACCCTGACCCTCCATCTTCTGACCCCCGCCTTCATGGGCACTCTCATCAGGAGAATTGGGAGGAGGTGTACTGCCACCACCTCTCCCAAGACCCCTACCTCTGCCATGACCTTGGCCCCTACCTCTAGGCATCTACCTACAACACTAAAGGAAAATTATTACATTTATGAAGGGACACAATAGAGATAAAGTTATTCTATAGAGTTTAAACACTAGGTCACATAATGGGCTCAATTGTAACTAGAGTACCTAGTGTTTAAACCTGGCTCTGATACCAAATGTCATGCCCCATCATGAAGCCCTATAGTGCTAGACTAAAAGTGCAAAATTACAGAAATAATTTTTTTTTTAAGGCAAGAATTTGCATTAATAGTAGCCAAAGATAACATATTACACAACGTAAAGAAAAGTGCACTTCTAACACCTCTAGGGAAACATAACTACATCAGTGAATAACCAATTTAAAACACATAAGAGATATAAATTATACTGATACTACAGAAAGAACATCCTTTACATTAGCAAGATAGTTTGTTTACAAAGTTACAGTAGAAGATTACAAGACCGATCATGTCGGTTTACAACTGAATACATAAGAAAGTATACATCCACTCTGAAGGTGGAAAGCAATTTGGAATTGGAACACCTCTGTACAGGTCTCAAACTAAATCTCCAAAAAGGCCAATGGATAGCTCTGCCTCCCAACGATGTGGAACCCTGAAGTCCACCCCACCAAGCTAGGAAATAATAATGAGGTTTACCACCAAGTTGAGGTTATAGCCAAGGACACAAAAAAAAACCCAAATCCAGCCTCCTTGCAGACAACTAGGATAACAAGACTGCACAAAAATGACAGTACTCCACTAGACAAAACAAAAATCCAACCAAGTTCAAACAAGAAGCCAAGACAATACTCTAGAGGTATCAACAAAATAAAGAGAAAGTAACTGAGTTGCGTAAGGAGAGTGTCATCGCATGGTCCTATCATGGGTTACCCAGGCTATCTATCACCAGAAACTGGCCCCCAACTATGGTTACCCTGGCAGCCTCTCTCTAGGCACTGGCCCCATAGGGTTACACATGTGGAACCGACAGGTCCTCTCATGGAGACAAGGAGGTTGGCCTTGCCAACCAGGCCTTCTCATCCCATCCTTAGACTGCAATAGTACTCAAGGCATGGGTGAGGTATCTTACTTATCTAGTTATGTGTTTTACTACCCCAACCCTCCTATTAGGTTTTTAAGTTTCCACTTGTTCATAACTTCCATGGGGTTACCCAGGCGGCCTCTCACTAGGCACCGGCCCCACCATGGAAGCCACTCCCTTAGCAATCTCTGATCAATCAACCAAACCACAACATGCAAGATTAGGTTCAAAACAGCTTCTAACCATTACCCACGCCATTCACTTGCCCTCAACAATACAAATCCCATTGCATTGACATGCCACTATCTGAAAAAAAAAAAACAAGACACCACACCTCTAGAGTTAGGTACAAAACCAATGAAAAGTAGCCGTTATCTGACAAGGACAACGCTTCTACATTTAGGCACCAAGTAGCCATGACATCTTTCAAGCATAAACTCACCCCCAAACTAAACACAATGATCTAGTACAAGCATAAAGGTATGACCAGGATGACAATAAGAAAATGAGATTCAAAATGCTCTTTCTTTAAATGCAAGATTACATATAAGGTTTTCACTTTCTCAAATGGAATATTGCAGTATACAAAAGTAACAATTCCTAACAACACAAGTCATAAATTCCTATCTATTAATTTATTAACTACCAAGCTAAAAGAAAACAACCATAATCTATTTGCTAATCAAGAATTTCCAATTAAGGTTACTAGTTATATTCCCTAATATGAACAACTACTACAAAAACAAAATATATATAATCTTGCTAAGATACCAAACTTTCTGTCGATCATCTAACTAATACAAATTTCTATAAAACAACTATAATTACAAATATATTTCTTATGATCATATAATATCATCTAGCATTTAACCAACTACAAATTTAGTCCAACAACCATAAATATATAAATTCTTTCAATAATAATAAGTTTCCATTCATCATTTATTTCATATAACTCTAGTCCTTTATACATAAAAAAGACTAGAAAAAGAATAATAATTTGATTTACAACTAATTTAAAACAATGTCTAACATTACACACCATTATGTTATGACCCAAGAACAATATATTTCAAGGACCTAACAATCATTTGAGTACAAGGAATAATACTTTATAATATTATTTTAACTATGTATAAATACCTTTTTCCTATTCCAATCTTCCAATAGTTTCCAATTTCTAGAACAATAACTATAAGTATCTATGATTCTCACTAGAAGCATAAATTATTAATAGACATCTACAATTTCTAATAAGACATCTATAAGCATAAGTTACCATCTATCGTTAAACAATTACATTTATTTCCTATTCGAAGGAGACACCCTTTTCGAACCTACTCTCCATGAACCCCTAACAAGCCAAGTCAACTAACCAACTTACTCATATGAACATCGACTAAGCCCTATGTTTACAAGGACTGAAGTCTAATAAACTGTGACTAAGAAATACTAATAAACATGATTATCAGAAAGTTTGATTGTTTCCTATTCAAAGAGTCTCCATCGAATCACTACCTAAGATTCCAAATGAAGCCACATCGACTTCCATTTCTATTGCTAAGAAGGTTAACTTTACGCTGTACTAACAACGACTGCAGCGTCTAACAAAAGTGACTAGCCCTAACACTGTTATGAATGCCGACCAACACTACACCTTCAACGACTGTAGTGCTTAGATAAAAGTGACTGAAAGAAAGTAAGATTATCATTGCCTAAAACACACCAAGCTACGTCGTTTGTTGGTCTATGAATGGCACAAGAAAATGGTTCTAATCATGATATAGTCTCCATATAGCATTTTAGGTGTACCATTACACCAGTCTACTATGGACCATGACATTCCAACCTAGGATTTCTAAGCACAAGCTATATTTAAAACAGAACCAATCTATACAGTGGCAGCAAAAGAATAGAAACAGCTAGCTGTCTAAAAGATAGAACTGGAAAGTTTCTAATAAGGAGTTCCAAATTCCTAAACTTAAATCAAAGAGAAATCCTATGTGATCAGACATAATTAATTTTCTATTCGCTACAAGCTGTGTTTTATTTCTTATACAAATGATGAATTAAACAGTTGTCTCATAGCCATTAAAGAATTTTTTATTGTAGATAAGAAGAAATTGCAAAAGAATCTTCACACAAATTTCAAAGACATGAACACAGGGTAATATCTCTAGGGAGGAAGTGTTGGAGGGAGTCAGATTCAGATAATGCATTGTTGGAAGCACAAGATCTTCATCAAGGTTTGCACAGATAAAAGCAAGGCATTGCAAGGTGACATGGAAAATATATGTAAGGGCTTTCTAAAGAATGGTGGAGAAATTACAATAGTCTCAGATGCAATCAACTTATTCAATTTGCCACGGAATAAGGGCAGTAACAATTTGTTAGTAGAGAGAGGCACATTGATGTGCATAATGGTATTTTTTTTTCTTACTGGATATTTCACTTCTGCTGGTGAGATAATTATGCAAGAATGAAAGGGACAAGAGATTAACAGTAGATTAAAATGGATCATCTATTTCTTATGGTTGAGAGCACTTGAAAGGTTACAGATGATTGGCTCATGATTTGAAAAAGGATTACGATAAGGCTACACCAGAAGAATAACATTTTGGAAGAATCTACAAAGGTTGGAACAACATTTGACTACACAGGCACAAGACGATACAAGCCACAGAGATATTTAAATTCCAACCTATAGGACATGCAAATTACACACACGGAACATGTTGTATTAAAATTTAACTTACAAGCTACAACAATTGTAAATTTTTACAGAGAGAGACAAATCACATACCCAAATTTCAGTCCCTCCTCAAAATTTCTACAATTCCTACAACCAATTCTCTGTTCTTCTCCCCAATATCTCAGTTCTCATTTCCATTCCCCTTCAGAACAAAATTTCCCCATATAAAAATGGTTCAGCTCATAACATTAATGCAGACATGCATCCGTTACCCAACATCCCACTCCTCTGAGAAATTCAAAAATTTGCTATAAAAAGAGATCCCAAATCTTCCAATTACAAAATTGACAACTCAAGGCATTAATTTCACATATCACAAATTATTCTGTAACCAATTATATATTAATTACCCGCAACCACAATTTATGACACAATTACTCTTGGATAACCAGATAAACCATTCTAGTCCATTTTGGGATATTACTAGGGTGTTATTCTAAGTTCATGGCTAAACCAAATATTATCCAATAAACATAATAGAAGCATTATTAGTTAATAATAAATCATTAAATTATTTTCCAACCACACATGAGTATTATTAACACAACTCGACTATACACCACAACACAAGATTACCAAACCTACAATGCAAGGACCGAGTGACACAACATGACTTCATACCACAATAGAAGATAAGGACTAACCTATTGGAATAGACCTCGTGTTATCTCCCATCACTGATACCCATTGGTGTAAGAGCCCATTCAAACTTGCTATATCAGGTGGAGTCGAGCCTCGGTACTTGTAGCTTGCATCCAAACAACTAGTTGTATACGGTCCAATACATATATGTCTACACACGGAGAGTCAGAGAATCGCAGTGTAGTAGGGTACTCGAAGTGAGTAATGCTACATTGTCCCTGCTCTTGAACAAGATTATAACCACAACATTTGAAACCAGATATCAACGAATCTAATAAAACATGCAAATATTAATCCATTACTAATCATGTCAAACATATCATAACTAAAGTAATAATAATATCATCATAACTCATAGCACATGTCTAAATATATCAATCGAACATAGTCCATCAAGGTCAAAGTAAACATAATCCATAATCTGCTAATCCAAATGTCTCAGAATTGAAAAAAAATGCAATGAAAGACTGGCAACTGTCTCAAAGCTGGCAGAGAGAAATATGAAAATAACAACTATCACAAGCCAAAATGCGAGGGGCATTACACTTTCCCACAACCCATCAAGTGAGAACGTAAAGACTTGAATTTAACCAAATAATCCTCAATAGAAGGAAATGTATCAATAGAAAGAGATGCAATTTATGCTTCTAACTATTGGCAAGAGACACTACTATGCATGGTAGGTGTTGTCAGTGATGGAAACTAAGTATATCTTACACATCCGCGTTACATAATTTGTTCATACCAGAAGTTAGAGTGAAGATTTGTCTAAGTCCAGGTAGTCAAAAACAAAGCATGTGACAAGGTCCCGTATCTTGGTCTGGATCTCTCCGGTTGTAAATCACAATGTGTTGCAGATCTGAGGGAGTGATAAGGATTGTCAGGACTATCTAAATCCAGAAATTTAGGCTCTGGTGATGAAGCATTCAAAAGTTATAAGCATCTGAGTATCGAGTTCTAGTTAGTCAGTACAGTCAGAAGAAGAACATGCCGACCTAGTATTTGATCTTGGTCTAGATGAAGAGAAATTGTTGGTTAAGCAATTTGTGATAATTAGTGGTATTGGCCGACATGATTGATGATTTGAGAACACAAGTTTTTGGTCCACATTGTTGATTGTGCATGGATTTAGAAGACATAACAGAGTTCTTAATAAATGTTCTAAGTTTTCTTGAAGCCAACTATAGTTGAATGAATTTCTTGATGCAGATATATATAGCTGATGAATTTGAGTGTTTTGAAGTGTGATTGTGATGTGATAATGAAGTAAGTGCAAAAAAGAGCAGAAAGAAGTGTGAAGGTGAAGATCTAAGCTCGGATCATGGCAGAGTAGTGAAGCAAGGAAGAAAGAGATGAAGTGTATTAAGTCCGTGTATTGTGCATAACCAGAACTGAATTTTTGCATTGGTATATTTCATTTCTCAGTTCAAACATTTCAGTGAATTTTTGTAACTAATTCTGTAGGCAATGAGCCTCTTGGAGCAGTGAGCTCTAGGCACTGCACCCTAAAGGCATGTGCCTTCCCCATTTTTAATACTTTTAACAGAGTATAAATTCTTGTGGGTTAATCCCCACCATGGTTTTTCCATTAACCAGGTTTCCACATAAAAATCTTGGTGTTATGTGTGTTGATTTTGTTTCTACTCATGTGTTGTTGATTCATGCTTCCATGGTTATATCATTCATCTATTAATAAGTGGTAAAGAAGTATAAATTGTAGCAAAGGATAAAAGTTTTTGTGACAACTGATTCACCCCCCCTCTCAATTGTCTGCCCTTATTTCAACAATTGGTATCAAAGCATGGTTCCTTAGAAGAAGTTTAATAGCTTGAGGAAGATCTGGGAAGGTGTTTTCAATGGGTTCATTCAAGCTTTCTGATGGTATCAATCAACAACTTCAAGCATCCTTAGATGATCTTGACTTGTCCAAAGCAGAAATTAGAGATCTGCAAGAGAACCTTAAAGATGTTAAAGATTTCATTGAGACCTTAAAAGAAAAACTGAGCAAATCTAATGAAAAGAGGGAGGAGCTACTTCTTCAACTAACAAGTCAGAATGAAAACAATGACATGGATGAGGCCCTGAAAGAGAAGACAGAGGAATGTGAGAAGTTAGCAAAAGAAGTTGTCCTAAAACATGAGATGGAATTTGGGGTGATGAGGCTAACCAAGGAAATTGAAGAAAGGAAGAAGACTGAAGAAAAACTAAATCAATCTCTGAAAGAAAGAATAGAATAATGTTGTAGATTGGATAGAATAATTGGCCATCTAGAATCTGATCTACATGAACGCGGGGACAATGAGGAAGAACTTGAAAGGCAAATTGTCATTCTCAAACATGACCTAGAAGTTGCAAATGAATATAAAGAGAAATTCAAGATAAGATTAGTTAAACTTGAGGTGTTTCTTGATAGTCAGAAGAAGGCAGATGATAAGCATGGTCTAGGATTTGAGAAAGGTGAAAGCTCTAGATCTGGTCAAAGAAATCTTGATGCAAGAAATCAAAGAAGGAATCCTAGACGACCTCTGGTAAGACAACCTAATGCTCAAAGGTATCCATCTTTCAATGGCAATTATTTCAAGTGCAATAAGTATGGTCATAGAGCTAATCAATGCAGAAGTCAAATAAATCAAAATGCATCATGTTTCTCCGGTCAATGCTTTAATTGCAAAAAGATAGGTCATAAGGTTGAGGAAAGTAGAAGTGGATCAAAGAATCCTCCTAAGAATAAACAAGTGTTCAATGGAAGATGTTTTACTTGCAATAAGTTTGGGCATATGGCAATTCAATGTAGATCTAAACCTGCTCCAATATGTAATTGTCAGAAAAATAAGTTGTGTGTTTTAACTGCAACAAATCCGGACACATTGCTAAATTTTACAGAAGCAAAAATGAGAACTCACAGGCAGGTAAAGGAAAAATAGAGCAGAAGTTGGACAAAGGCAAGGGCAAAGTTGATGTGAATGATGTCCAGAATGAAATGAACAAAACATGGGTGAAGAAAGGTGAAATGAATGTTGACAATGGGTCAGCACCAGAATCCGGTGCTGATAATTCCTCCAGGAATTGAATCAGGAGCTTTAGCTTAGGAGGAGCTATATTAAAAATCTGATTCCCCTGACCAGTAAGTGGGTGCCTGAATCTAGCATGATGAATGAAGATAGAGAAGCCTATTGCAGATCTGTTGAAGCAAATTTTGGAAGAAAAGAAGCAAATGTGATTGATTAAGGAGCAATTAAAGTTCAACTATATGCAGAAACAGTGTAACAGGATGTATTAGGGCAGAGCATTTATTACAATGAAGAATTAGGTTTTGCAGAGCATAAAGAGTCATTCATTAAAGCATTTTAATTACTTTGCATTCAAAGAGAACAAGGAGAAGTGCATCTGAGCTGAAATTCTAGAGATTTGAAGTGTGAAGAATGAATTCAATTGCTAACCCTAATTCCATGAAGAAAAAGGTATTTATCTGCAAATATTTTAACTTGTGATCTTTTAGCTATGGCTACTCCATTGGTTGTGGATATCACTGAGTGACCTAGGTCAAAGTTTAAAAAGCATCCACACAAATCAGTAGAAGTTGACCCGCTAGGTGCCTTTTCAAATGTTTCGTATGGTGTATTGCATGTTGAAGATATTAGGGCCTATATTCATGCGAGCATAGATGAATTTGGGGACTCAAGGTTAGTAGATTTGTTCAAGAATCATCTAAGGGATGAAATACATGGTCTTAAACTTGAGTATAAGGCACTGCATAATAAACATTTCATTCAGATTATTGGGTTTCCATCCTTCGATAAGATGAATGGGTCCGATATGTTTTAAGCTGAATGCATGACGAGTTTATGTGGCTAATGAAACCTTTCAAGATCACCAAGGACACCATCAAGGTCATGACAAGGTTAAACTCATCTGGTGGACTGCCAATGTTGAAGTCAATAAAGAATCAAACTGTAACTGAGTCTATCGGTTCAAGGTTTGACAAAAGGGCAATGACAATAAATGACATCACTGATCCGGATGTCAAATTTGTATCAATGGTGATTGGATACAAGATATATCACTCTAGTAGGGAGAATTCTATATCTAGTAAAGCTATCTATGTAGCCTATAAGATGTTGAGAGAGAATGTTGATTATAACTTGTGTGAGTTGCTACAGAACCAACTAATGGAAAATTTGAATAAAGTTAAGGATAAGAACACCTTCAATTATTGTACACTGGTACTATGTTTGTTTTTCTACTTCATGAATGAGTTACCCGGAAAGAAAAGCATGTGTTGGACCAGCAATAAGCTTGTTGCTATTAAAATAAGAGAGCACTTGAACAGTTTTAATGACTCCAATGCACAAAGGACTGCTCTTTGGGGATTTTTCAAGAATTTTTAGAACATGATGCATTCAAGGGAGAGAATTCCTACATCTATGGTTGAAAAATACAAGGATACAGTCTATTTTATGGTGGATACAGATCAGTGTCTAATGGAAGCAGTTGAACCAAGAACTGTGTGGATCATGCCCATGGGGTATGAAGTTGATGAGCAAGTGTTGGATATGTATGCCAACACCTTCTGAGCAAACCTAAGGACACCACAATCGAAAGATTTGGGACATATAGTGAACTTAGTGTGAAACTGCATGTTGAGCTACAGAAACCTAAATCCAAGAGAAAGCTTCAAAGGCAAGTTGAAATTTATGCTGAAAGCATTGGTATAACAAGAGAAGTTGTGAGACAAAATAGAGAAAGGATAGAGAAAGTTGAGAAAGAGAAGCAGAAAAAAGAACAAGTGTTCCGATGGAATCCTCCTCTAAGCCAAGAACTACAAGAAGTATAGGCATAACCTCTGGCACATCACCTTCTCCTGTTGTAGAAAAACACTCCGGTAAGGAAGGAAAAAGGACTAAGGTAAAAAGCAAAAGAACATATGTCAATGTGGAGAAAGTGGATGAAGAAGAAACTAACTCAGCTGATGAGGTTAAAGAGATGAAGGCCTCTGGAACTAAAGCTACTAAAGTGTCTAAGGAGAAGCCCTCTAGAAGCACAAAATCAAGAAAAAGGCATAAGCCAGAAGTCGGTGCTAAGAAGCCAATTCCTTCTATAGAGGACATTGTTAAAACAATCACTGTAGATGGAAACCTAAAACCAATGACTAAATTCTATGATCATTACAGTGATGCTGACAAAAGAATTTTGGAAGATGCTATTGTAAAATATCTGAATGTATTCAACAGAGCTCTAGTAGAAACTTTGTCAGAAGTTCCTAAGAGCTTAAGAAACATTCTAGAAATAAGAAAAGAAGCTGCTAAAGCAAAAGATCTAGAGCTAAGGGAACATGTAATGGACCCAGTCTATGTCCAATAATCTCCAGAAAAGAAGTAGATAAGATTCTTAAAGAAGTCAAAGAGGAATTCAGAAGCAAAATTCGGATAAATAAGCTGATGATTGGAGAACTGGATGAGGTAGTCAAAGAAATAGAGCAAATTTTGAAGAAAGCTCTGGACAAAAATAAATTATATATTGTCACAGAAGAACCGATTGACACTGATGATGCATCCATTCCAAATATTGAAGAGTTGAAAGAAAATGAACAACAAGCTGACATCTCTGTTCCAGAAGAAGAAGCATTGAATAAAGAAGATGAAGAAATGATGGAAGAAGAATAAGTAAAAGAAATTGATGATGGGAATGATTCCTCAATTCCAAATGTTGAAGAATTGAAGATCAATGAGCAACAAACTGAGATAGATGACTCCTATGTTCCGGAAGAGGAAGCAATTGTTGGGAATTAAGGTGTCTCAACCTTGGTAATTCCTTGCATTATTTATGATTGTATTTATTTATTCATTGCCTATGTTGTAAATTAATTGTAAATTTTATAGGGTATGTGTAGGATCATCGTGGGCCAAACAGTGGCAACAGGAAAAAAATCGCATTTTTACTTAGCCAAATTCGTGACTTGGCAAAGTTTGACTTTGAAACGGATATCCATTTTCTAAAATTTTTTTGGAAAAAGGCTTTTTACTCTTTTTGAAAATATACCTCTTAAATCTTGGATCTTCCATCAATATATGAACCTCCTTAAAGACTATTTCTAGTGAAGGAGGAGGGCAAATTAACATCGGTAGCTTCTTTACACATTGATCCATAAGGATTTGTTAAACACTAAGAATCATCACTAATGAATTACTCAAATAATCAATAATAAAATATTCAGTTTTGTTCATCATGTGAAATAATCACTTTTAGACTATGTTCCAATATTTCGGGGATAGGAATGGTGGGGCAGCAGGGGATGTGTTTCGGGGCGTTTTGGATTTCATGCCCTAAATTGCTTTACCCAATCCTTCATATGATTTGATTCATGATATATGGTTTGAGAAGGATACACATGATATACCCTTACCCTCTAGTGATAAAATTATGAATGATACTTTATGTTGTGAAGCTACACCTTCGTTAATCCTTCATGACATTGTTATTCCTTGTGATGGTGATGTCCTTCATGTGATATGTTAGGACATAATGCAAAGTTAAAATGGCATGAACTCTCTTGGAAGGGTAAGCATGGACTATAAGAACATTGAACTAGTTGGATCTGTTAAGCTCACCATTTATGAAAGAACCTTAAAGGTTAACCTTAATTAGGTAAGGTTATGTTTCAATGTGGTTGTTTGTGCAACAATGTGTAAATTAATGTTACCGAAGGATAAATCTAACTATACTAACATTTTAATAACCATGAGAGCTGGGACTAACAATTAGACTAAAAACTTGACAAACAATACAAATTGGACACATGTAGGACTTGGAAAATGGAAAAGAATATAATTAAATGTGGAAAACAATGAAAACGTGGTATTAGTTGCACCTATATAGAGAAGTGGTTTAGAGGTTGGTTAGGGGAATTATTTAGGGTTTAGAGGTTTAGGGTTGCTCAGGTTTAGGGGTTTAGGGTTTACAGTTTAAAGAGAGATAGAGAGAGGGGATTGATAGAGTTTGGGAGAGATAGAGGAGACAGAGGGGAGAGATAGGGAGATAGAGAGTGAGAGACATGTCCAGAGACATAGAGAGAGAGAGAGATTGAGAGGTAGAGGGATGATAGAGATAGGGAGATAGAGGTTTAGGGTTGCTTGGGTTTAGGGGCATTATTTAGGGTTTAGGGTTTTGGGGTTAGGGGTTAAGGTTTAGAGGTTTAGGGTTTAGAGAGAAATAAAGGACCAATAGGGAGATATAGAGGAGTCCAAGGGGAGAGATAGGGAGATAAAGATTGAGGGACATGGAAAGAGACATAGCAAGAGAGATTGAGAGGTAGAGGGACAAAGGTGATAGGGAGATAGGGGAGAGATAGGGAGATAGTGGTTTATGGTTACTTGGGTTTAGGGTTTAGGGGTTTGGGGTTTAGGGTTTCTCAGGTTTAGGGGTTAGGGTTTAGGGGCATTATAATTTAGTGTTTAGGATTTATTGTTTAGGGGTTAGGGGTTAGGTTTAGAGGTTTAGGGTTTTGGATTTAGGGTTTATAGAGAGAGAGGAATGATAAGGAGATATAGAGGAGTCTGAGGGGAGAGATATGGAGATAAAGAGTGAGGGACATGGCTAGAGACATAGGGAGAGAGATTGAGAGGTAGAGGGACAAAGGTGGTAGGGAAATAGGGGAGAGATAGGGAGATAGTGGTTTAGGGTTACTTGGGTTTAGGGTTTAGGGGTTTGGGGTTTAGGGTTTAGGGGTTTAGGGTTTCTCAGGTTTAGGGGTTAGGGGTTAGTGTTTAGGGGCATTATTTAGGGTTTAGGATTTAAATTGTTTAGGGGTTAGGGGTTAGGTTTAGAGGTTTAGGGTTTTGGATTTAGGGTTTATAGAGAGAGAGGAATGATAGGTAGATAGAGAGAGGAGACCGAGGAGAGAGATAAGGAGATAGAGAGTGAGGCGCATGGCCAGGGACATAGGGAGAGAGATCAAGAGAGGTAGAGGAATGATAGAGATAGGGAGATATAGCTTTAGAGTTGATTAGATTTAGGGTGTACCTAGGTTTAGGGTTTCTTAGTTTTGGAGATAGCTAGATAGAAAGAGAGAGGAGATAGATAGGGAGAGATAGAGGTGACAAAGGGGAGAGATAGGGAGATACAGAGTGAGTGAGATGTCCAGAGAAATAGGGAGAAGGATTGAGAGGTAGAGGGATGATAGAGATAGGGAGATAAGGGAGAGATAGGAGATAGGGTTTAGGGTTGCTCGCGTTTAGGGTTTAGGGTTTAGGGGTTAGGGGTTAAGGTTTAGGGGCATTATTCAGGGTTTAGGGTTTATGGTTTAGGGGTTAAGGTTTAGGGGATATATGTCATAGCGAAAGGTTCAAAGGCTCATCAAAAGTGGAGTGATCAAAGCATCGGTATAAGAATTTCTGAGTCAGCCGATAGTGTTTATCTTGTCGATAGGAAGAATGTATATGATTTGATGTTATTTGGGACTTTGAGAAGGTTTCTTAAAGCTGATTAAGCTTTAATCTATTTGAACTATGGGTTTTGATGGGTATTTCACCGTGTTTTGAGAGCTTCCACTGTGTGCTCTACATCAGACCAATAGGGAGATATAGAGGAGTCTGAGGGGAGAGATAGGGAGATAAAGAGTGAGGGACATGGCAATAGACATAGCGAGAGAGATTGAGAGGTAGAGGGACAAAGGTGATAGGGAGATAGGGGAGAGATAGGGAGATAGTGGTTTATGGTTACTTGGGTTTAAGGTTTAGGGGTTTGGGGTTTAGGGTTTCTCAGGTTTAGGGGTTAGGGGTTAGGGTTTAGGGGCATTATAATTTAGGGTTTAGGATTTATTGTTTAGGGGTTAGGGGTTAGGTTTAGAGGTTTAGGGTTTTGGATTTAGGGTTTATAGAGAGAGGAATGATAGGGAGATATAGAGGAGTCTGAGGGGAGAGATAGGGAGATAAAGAGTGAAGGACATGGCCAGAGACATAGGGAGAGAGATTGAGAGGTAGAGGGACAAAGGTGGTAGGGAGATAGGGGAGAGATAGGGAGATAGTGGTTTAGGGTTACTTGGGTTTAGGGTTTAGGGTTTTGGGGTCTAGGGTTTAGGGGTTTAGGGTTTCTCAGGTTTAGGGGCATTATTTAGGGTTTAGGATTTAAATTGTTTAGGGGTTAGGGGTTAGGTTTAGAGGTTTAGGGTTTTGGATTTAGGGTTTATAGAGAGAGAGGAATGATAGGGAGATAGAGAGAGGAGATCGAGGAGAGAGATAAGGAGATAGAGAGTGGGGCGCATGGCCAGGGACATAGGGAGAGAGATCAAGAGAGGTAGAGGGATGATAGAGATAGGGAGATAGGGGAGAGATAGGGAGATATAGGTTTAGAGTTGATTAGATTTAGGGTGTACTTGGGTTTAGGGTTTCTTAGTTTTGGAGATAGCTAGATAGAAAGAGAGAGGAGAAAGACAGGGAGAGATAGAGGTGACAAAAGGGAGAGATAGGGAGATAGAGAGTGAGCGAGATGTCCAGAGAAATAGGGAGAAGGATTGAGAGGTAGAGCCCAATTATAGAGATAGGGAGATAAGGGAGAGATAGGAGATAGAGTTTAGGGTTGCTCGCATTTAGGGTTTAGGGTTTAGGGGTTAGGGGTTAAGGTTTAGGGGCATTATTTAGGGTTTAGGGTTTATGGTTTAGGGGTTAAGGTTTAGAGGTTTAGGGTTTAGGGTTTACAATTTTTTTATGACAATTATCTATTCAAAAGTGCCTTTGAAATACTATGAGATACCTTAGTATAAGTAAATCATATAAAAATCAAATATATATATCATCATAATCCTATATAAATTTTGATAGTTTGTCCAAAATCTCTCCTTTCATATGATATAGCCTTTCTAAAATTTGGATTGTATTTTATAGCTAAAATGCCTAAATACTAAAATACTAAAATAAAAAGCAATGAAAATAATTGAGAAAAGGAAAACGGATATCCGTTTTGAAAAACATAAAAAGCGAAAAAGACACTGCATTTTTGCAAACCTACGGCTTGCAAAATGCAGTGGCATCTTTGAAGAATGGATATTAGAGGTGAACAGATATCCGATCCTAAAAGGTAACATCTTTAGCATTGTTTTTGTTTGTTTTGTATATTCAAGCAATTTTTTTGGTTTTTTATGCTAAGTGGGTATGTTTTCCTTTTTTAATTAGGTAAAATGGATGCACAAAATGAAAACCCAAACCCTCCACCACCAAACCCTCCCCCTCCAACAATAGAAGAGAATATTCAAATAAATATTGATCATATAAGTAGGATCATAGAAATGTATCGCCGCCACCCTCGATTGTCTACAATGACATCAAATTTAGAGGGAATCATTAATCATGTTCAAACCTTGTCAACCCAACATGAATCATTTAGGCAATGGCGAGAAGCCAAGAAGGCCGAATATGCTAACGATTTGTCATATGATGAAGTCAAAGAATTAGAGATTACAAAAACTATGTTAGCCCAACATTTTGTCAATCCTAAAACTAGATTGCATGTTGATGTCCGTAAGCCCAAGTTTTCAATCAAATGGTGTATTCATGAGGGCATTAGTCAAAACTTTTGGGATCGTTGGTGGATGGTTTTTGATAAACCACCCAACAACAATTTAGATGTACCTTTGTATTTCCTTCGTAAACTCTATGTAGAGTTCGTCATGGGTCAACATGTTAATTATTTTGATTTTAGAGAGTTTCAAGGAGTGGGAAAAGGAATGCCTCAAGATAGACCTGGGGCAATTAGACAAGTACAAGGTCCCTATATTCCCCCTCCTGCTATCCCTTCTCCACCCCCAATGCAACACCCAGACGTTGTTGCAACTGCAACACAACAAGGCCTTAGTACCATACACTCTTTGACCGAGCATTTGATTATACAGACATCTCAGTTTGCACAAGCACATGATGAAGGCGATGATATTGGATCACTTGGTTCTACTAGACCGTTGTCATCCACACATGTATGTGTGCCCCATCATTGCATTTCTTGCAATCATTTATGCTTAGGTCCTATTATGGAGAGTAGTGAGCCACCGTTGAACACATCAGAGTATGATCTCCATTCATGAGATGAGGCAATGGGGTCCAGAACTCAAGATGAGGGGTCCGGGACAAGAGTAGAAGTTACCGGATTAGTGAACCATAAAGGAGAAATGCATGAGCAATCTTTTGTGCAGGTAAAATTTAAAATTAAATTTTTTGGTCTATTCCATTTGAATATATAAAAAAATTTATTAGTACTAATGTATCTAAGTGGGATAACAGTTGATGATAGAGGAGGAGTTGACAGAAGTTCATCATGGAACTTTGTCTACCATCCAATTTGGCTTGGACTTGCCGGTATAATTTGTTCTACACATCAACTTTTTTTTTATGCATTTATTTCTTTGTGAGTAATTATATATTAATTTATATCTTGATGTTAATTTTATTTTATAGTCAATCAAAAATGTGAATGATGTGGCATCTCTGCCAATAGTCTTTTCTCGAACTCCTGATCGAGCTAAGGGACTATCATTTGCAGAACGACTTTCTCAAAGCCAACAAAGGGTGGAGGTAATTTGATTGAATTGTACTTTAATTGATAATTTAGAAAACTTAAATATTTGATTATAGTCATTTAGAGTCTTACATTCTTGTCATTTTGATAATTCAGAGTCCTTCTCAATTGATGCAGGAGGCCTCGAGGGTGGTATGTGCTTGTTTTCTAGTAGATAAGTTTTTGTGTAGTGCACTCTAGATTGTTTGTGTGTAACACATCTAACCTTTTTAAATGTATGCATTTCCTCTTTTGTTTAATAATTATATATTAATTTATTTCAATGTTACTTTACTTTTATGTACTCTCTTGAGAATGTGAGTGATGTGCCACCTTTGCCATCATGCTTCACTAGGACACCTGATCATCTTAAGAGAAAATCATTTGCAGAATGATTGTCCGAACAACATAGAGTCGAGGTAATTGAATTAAATTTTTCTAAATAATTGATAGTTTATCTAGCGGTCTTCTAGTTGATTGTAGTGATTTAGATGTATGTTAATAAATGAAAGTTCTTAATTGTAGTAGATAAGAATCTATTTACTAACTTTAACTTATTTTTATTTACCATTGAAGAGATTAA
Source organism: Cunninghamia lanceolata (assembly GCA_027924645.1). NCBI lineage: Eukaryota > Viridiplantae > Streptophyta > Pinopsida > Cupressales > Cupressaceae > Cunninghamia > Cunninghamia lanceolata. The sequence continues at coordinate 10,328,900 of BSBN01001226.1, forward strand.
TCAAATTTGTGTTTTGACTTGTTAATGCAAGAAACTTCACCTCCATCAATTACTAGACATTTTGGTACAAAGAGGACACTTTTTCAGGATCCATCACAAATTGAGGATCCATCACAGATTGAGGATCCATCACAGATTGAGGGTCAAGTGGACTTGTAGTATTTGATGTAGCTATTTGGCATGTAGATTGTATATAGATTTTGAGACATGGCATATGCCACATTTTGTAAAAAATGTTTTGAGTTGGCATATTTGCCAAATTTTTGTATATGTCTACCATTATGGACTAGATTTTAATATATATACACCGTGATATACAATATAATTTAAATTCCTTATGTGCATGTCATGATACTTCCCATGATGCCATACATTATGATGATAGTTCTTTAGTCCATTGATGATATGTTTAGCATTGAGAATGGTTTTAGATCAATAGAATCAATATGACAAAATTCCTTATATGCCCTAATTTTCATGACATTATGCATATATGTATAAATAAGATCCTAATTTGGCACAAGTAGGGAGAATGCTTGCAAAGGTTATGGAATTTGGTTTTAAACCTTCCAATTGTATTTGCTTCAAAGTTTCTAAAGCCTTTTCAAAAAATCTATTTTGTGCATATCTTGCAATCATTGCATTCCATTAGATAGCATCTCTTTGAGGTGTCATGCCAAACTGTTCACATGCCTTGTCTATGCTTCCACACTTTGGATTTACACCCGCCAATTGCATTTTCTTAACATTTCCTTTCAATCCTTATCAAAAATTATTTTTTGTGCACATATTGCAATCATTGCATTCCTTCATTTACAACACATGATTAAATAAGAAGATGCATATTTACAAGACCTAAGAATATGTAGTAGTGTTGCTCATGTCGCCAATACTATGTTTACATCTTCACATACATGGCTTACAACATGTGACAATATGAATGATAGAGAATGTTTGCATCAACATGATGGCACAACATGAACAAATTGCATGTTTGCATCAATTTCATTGGTTCAATGATTGAGAATGTGTCAACTTGAACAATATTTTTTGTTCTTCTCATCAAGACCTTCATGAAATGATACATTGGTTTCTTGATATTCAATCATGCATTGGAGATTTTCAAAGTGTTAAAGATGTTTAACGTGATGAAGAAACTTGTTATTTTGATGTATTTCAACTCCAAACTTCTGCCTAGAAGTGAAGGTGCTAATCCTTGATCAAACTAACCTAAAAGTGTGCCTTGGTACTTAGGGCACTAGATTATGATTGATCAACCTAAAATGTGCGCCTAAGGCTAGATAGTGAATTGGAAGGATAAAATGCATCATCAAAGGAGTTTATAGTTATTGAAGGCATCAAATGATGACTTGGGCACACATCTACCTCTCTACACCATCAAATGTGCACCTAGATTAGTGAGGTGCCAATTCATATCTCTATGACTTTGGATATGTGCCTTGATAATGATTACAAGACGCCAATTATTGAATAAACAACCTAGAATGAGTGCCTTACTATTTGAGGTGCTAGTTCATGCTTCTAGAACACCAAAAGTGCACCTAGATGTTGAGGTGCTAGCTCTTGCTCAAGCAACCTTAAAAGTGCGCTTTCACAAGGAGGTTAAAATGTATTATCAAAGGATTAAGTTGAATCAAGGAATCATCATTGAAGACAAGTAAAACATGATTGTGAATGACGCACACTTTTCATCATCTCTAACCTCACAATTGCGCCTTCCATTGGAAGCTCATATTGTGCCTAAAGGAATGGTACTGAGATATCATCCATGTCAATGATTGAGAATGTGTCAACTGGAACAATATTTTTTGTTCTACTCATCGTGGGGCCGAACGAACTGCACCAACATGTCGGGGTGGGTAGGTAAATACCAAGGGAGGTCTCATTTCATGTGCCAAGCATCCCAGTGATTCTGGGCAAGAGGCTACTGGCAAAGTCCCTTAAGATCCCTGAGACCAAAAAACTGTCAAACTTTGACGGAGCAGTTCTTAGAATTCGTGATAGCTGGGAATGTTGTGTTTGGACCTACAGGTGCACATGGGGTCCATCCACAATAACCTCTCTCATTTTTGGTCAACTCCATTCCGTTTGGCATCCCAGTGATTCCGAGCAAGAGGCTACCGGTAAAGTCCCTTAAGATCCCTGAGACCAAAAAACTGCCAAACTTTGATGGAGCAGTTCTTGGAATTCATGATAGTTGGGAATGTTCTGTTTAGAACTACAGGTGCACGTAGAGTCCATCCACAATAACCTCTCTCATTTTTGGTCAACTCCATTCCATTTGACCTTGCCGAAATCAAACGCATTGTTGCAAAATGCTTCAATTTGATGCAGTGGAAAGGTGCTAGGTGTGACATTTTTCATTCCATAGCTTGTGGGGTCGAACGGACTGCGCCAACGTGTCGGGGTGGGTGGGTAAATTCCATTGGCAGTCTCGTTTGGTGTGCCAAGCATCCCAGTGATTCCAGGCAAGAGGCTACCGGCAAAGTCCCTTAAGATCCCTGAGACCAAAAAATTGCCAAACTTTGACAGAGCAGTTCTCAAAATTTGTGATAGCTGGGAATGTTTTGTTTGGACCTACAGGTGCATGTGGAGTCCATCCACAATAACCTCTCTCATTTTTGGTCAACTCCATTCCGTTTGACCATGCTGAAATCAAATGCATTGTTGCAAAATGCTTTAATTTGATGCAGTGGAAAGGTGCTAAGTGTGACATTTTTCATTCCATAGCTCATGGGGTCGAACGGACTGCGCCAACACGTCGGGGTGGACGGGTAAATGCCATTGGAGGTCTCGTTTCGTGCACCAAGCATTCCAGTGATTCCAGGCAAGAGGCTACCGACAAAGTCCCTTAAGATCCCTAAGACCAAAAAATGCCAAACTTTGATAGAGCAGTTCTCAAAATTCATGATAGCTGGGAATGTTCTGTTTGGACCTACAGGTGCATGTGGAGTCCGTCCACAATAACTCTCTCATTTTTGGTCAACTCCATTCTGTTTGACCGTGCCGAAATCAAACGCATTGTTGCAAAATACTTCAATTTGATGCAGTGGAAAGGTGCTAGGTGTGACATTTTTCATTCCATATCTCGTGGGGTTGAACGGACTATGCCAATGCATTGGCATGGATGGGTAAATGCCATTAGAGGTCTCATTTCATGCGCCAAGCATCGCAGTCATTCCAAGCTGTAAGCTACCGACAAAGTTAAAACTTGCTAGGATTGAAATTTTGCATTCTACAGGTCCTGGGGCCGAACAGATTGTGCCAACACGTCGGGGTGGGTGAGTAAATGCTAGGGGAGGTCTCATTTTGTGTGCAAAGCATATAAAGCCTTCCGAGCTGTAAGCTACCGGCAATGTCACTTTGCCGGTAGCTTACAGCTCGGAAGGCTTTATATGCTTTGCACACAAAATGAGACCTCCCCTAGCATTTACTCACCCACCCCGACGTGTTGGCACAATCTGTTCGGCCCCAGGACCTGTAGAATGCAAAATTTCAATCCTAGCAAGTTTTAACTTTGTCGGTAGCTTACAGCTTGGAATGACTGGGATGCTTGGCGCATGAAATGAGACCTCTAATGGCATTTACCCATCCATGCCAATGTGTTGGCATAGTCCGTTCAACCCCACGAGCTATGGAATGAAAAATGTCACACCTAGTGGCACTTTGCCGGTAGCTTACAGCTCATAAGGCTTTATATGATTTGCACACAAAATGAGACCTCCCCTAGCATTTACTCACCCACCCTGACGTGTTGGCACAATCTGTTCGGCCCCAGGACCTGTAGAATGCAAAATTTCAATCCTAGCAACTTTTGACTTTGTCGGTAGCTTACAGCTCAGAACGACTGGGACGCTTGGCGCATGAAACGAGACCTCCAATGGCATTTACCTGTCCACCCTGACGCGTTGGTGCAGTCCATTCGACCCCACAAGCTATGGAATGAAAAATGTCACACCTAGCACCTTTCCACTGCATCAAATTGAAGCATTTTGCAACAATACGTTTGATTTCGGCATGGTCAAATGGAATGGAGTTGACCAAAAATGAGAGAGGTTATTGTGGACGGACTCCATGTGTACCCGTAGGTCCAAACAGAACATTCCCAGCTGTCACAAATTCTAAGAACTGCTCCGTCAAAGTTTGGTAGTTTTTTGGTCTCAGGGATCTTAAGGGACTTTGTCGGTAGCCTCTTGCCTGGAATCACTGGGATGCTTGGCACACCAAATGAGACCTCCAATGGCATTTACCCGCCCACCCTGACTTGTTTGCATAGTCCGTTCGACCCCACGAGCTATGGAATGAAAAATGTCACATCGAGCACCTTTCCACTGCATCAAATTGAAGCATTTTGCAACAATGCGTTTGATTTCAGCACAGTCAAACAGAATGGAGTTGACCAAAAATGAGAGAGGTTATGGACTCCACGTGCACCTATAGGTCCAAACAGAACATTCCCAGCTATCACAAATTCTGAGAACTGCTCCGTCAAAGTTTGGCAATTTTTTGGTCTCAGGGATCTTAAGGGACTTTGCCGGTAGCCTCTTGCCTAGAATCACTGGGACGCTTGGCACACCAAACGAGACCTCCAATGGAATTTACCCACCCACCCTGATGCATTGACATAGTCCGTTCAACCCCACGAGCTATGGAATGAAAAATGTCACACCTAGCACCTTTCCACTGCATCAAATTGAAGCATTTTGCAACAATGCGTTTGATTTCGGCACGGTCAAATGGAATGGAGTTGACCAAAAATGAGAGAGGTTATTGTGGATGGACTCCATGTACACTTGTAGGTCCAAACAGAACATTCCCAGCTATCACGAATTCTGAGAACTGCTCCATCAAAGTTTGGTAGTTTTTTGGTCTCAGGGATCTTAAGGGACTTTGCCGGTAGCCTCTTGCCCGGAATCACTGGGACGCTTGGCACACCAAAGGAGACCTCCAATGGCATTTACCCACCCACCCCGACGCGTTGGCACAGTCTGTTCGACTCCATGAGCTATGGAATGAAAAATGTCACACCTAGCACCTTTCCACTGCATCAAATTGAAGCATTTTGCAACAATGTGTTTGATTTCAGCATGGTCAAACGGAATGGAGTTGACCAAAAATGAGAGAGGTTATTGTGGACAGACTCCATGTGCACCTGTAGGTCCAAACAGAACATTCCCAGCTGTCACGAATTCTGAGAACTACTCCGTCAAAGTTTGATAATTTTTTGGTCTCAGGGATCTTAAGGGACTTTGCCGGTAGCCTCTTGCATGAACTACTACCTCAAATAGTAAGGCACTCATTCTAGGTTGTTTATTCAATAATTGGCACCTTGTATTCATTATCAAGGCTCATATCCAAAGTCATAGAGATATGAAGTGGCACCTCACTAATCTAGGTGCACATTTGATGGTGTAGAGAGGTAGATGTGCTTCCAAGTCATCATTTGATGCCTTCAATAACTATAAACTCCTTTGATGATGCATTTTATCCTTCCAATTCACTATATAGCCTTAGGTGCACATTTTAGGTTGATCAATCATAATCTAGCGCCCTAAGTACCAAGGCGCACTTTTAGGTTAGTTTGATCAAGGATTAGTGCCTTCACTTTTAGGTGGAAGTTTGGAGTTGAAATACATCAAAATAACAAGTTTCTTCATCACGTCAAACATCTTTAACACTTTAAAGATCTCCAATGCATGATTGAATATCAAGAAACCAATGTATCATTTCATGAAGGTCTTGATGAGAAGAACAAAAAATATTGTTCAAGTTGACACATTCTCAATCATTGAACCAATGAAATTGATGCAAACATGCAATTTGTTCATGTTGTGCCATCATGTTGATGCAAACATTCTCTATCATTCATATTGTCACATGTTGTAAGCCATGTATGTGAAGATGTAAACATAGTATTGGTGACATGAGCAACACTACTACATATTCTTAGGTCTTGTAAATATGCATCTTCTTATTTAATCATGTGTTGTAAATGAAGGAATGCAATGATTGCAATATGTGCACAAAACATAATTTTTGATAAGGATTGAAAGGAAATGTTAAGAAAATGCAATTGGCGGGTGTAAATCCAAAGTGTGGAAGCATAGACAAGGCATGTGAACAGTTTGGCATGACACCTCAAAGAGATGCTATCTCATGGAATGCAATGATTGCAAGATATGCACAAAATGGATTTTTTGAAAAGGCTTTAGAAACTTTGAAGAAAATACAATTGGAAGGTTTAAAACCAAATTCCATAACCTTTGCAAGCATTCTCCCTACTTGTGCCAAATTAGGATCTTATATATACATATATGCATAATGTCATGAAAATAATGTATAGTGTATATATCAAGCCATATAGGCATATACAAATAAAACCATATGGGTATATACAACGATATACATCGATAACATACAAAAGTATGTTTACAAAGCCAAATAGGCATTTGTAACAAAATGTCCCAAAATCAAATCTCCTATCCAGATTGCTATCAAATAATCTATGGCTCTTGCTAAGCCATGAAGATGGTGAACCAGTCAATGACTCATCCTCTATCACTCATCGACTAGACCTCCTCGATAAAGATTTTTGAATTTGCACCTATTAATACAATAAAACAATGTGCACATTAATATAGAATTTAATATTCAAAATATATAACATGACATAAGTAATCAATCACTTACCGCCAATTGGTGATCCCTCTTGATCATTTCTTGTCTCTCTTCTTCTGTAGAGCTGCATGGGTAGGGGAGGTGACGTCCTGTGAGAAGCATGAACAAGAAATTTTAAGTAAACATGAATATCCTAAATATGTGCATTAAACATTGCGCTTATTATAGGATTGTTCTAGGACTATTTTAGGACTGTTGTAGGACTGTTGTAGTTAAAACTATCCTAGTAGACATGTATAGGACTGTTATAGGACTGTCATCTCATGGAATACAATGATGGCAAGATTACTATCAAGATTAGTATGAAGATTAATTATGACTATTATAGGACTTTTATAAGAATGCAAAGTAAGGAAGCATAGGCAAGGCACATGAACTGTTTGGTGGAATACCTCAAAGAAATGAGAATTTTGTCAGATGTAGTTGCAATTGCCATGTGACGCATGTATGTAATGTGTGAAAGCATAGACAAGGCACATGAACTATTCGGCAAAAGACATCAAATACATGTCATCTCATGGAATGCCTTATGTAGAAAAAGGTACAAATGTGCAATATTAAGAAATACAAATGAGAACTAAAAATCATACCTCGAGTATAGTCAAAATAACCTACGATGCCATACAAAATAATTTATGATACCATGCAAAATAATCTATGATGCCATGTAAAATAACTTTATTCACAGTCCTGTATAGTCAAAAGCATGCATTATAGTTAAAGTAACAAGATTTTTAATAAAACAATTCCCGAATATAGAAAAAACAAGAACAAGTTAAGATAAAAAAATGTCATACCTGTCCATCTGGAAGTTTAAATGCTAGTCAAGCATACCTGAGGGGTCATCTCTTACCTTCAAAGTATCTAATATTGCTTCATGATCAGCATTACTAATTGTCCATAGTTCTTTTAATTTTGGTTTTCCACAATGCTTTAGTAACTTGACATTTGTTGCTACAACTAGGTGAGAATATATCAATATGGTTTTATGCTTCTCAAAGTCTTCAAATGCTGGGATGCCATTCTTTTTAATCATATATGTTTGTAACCAAGTCCCAACAATAACAACTGATCTTGTAGGATATGTGAACCCATCATCATCTGGCACAGGTTGTGTTAGCTTTTGTTTTCCCTATACACATCGTGCCAACCAATAGTCTGACCTCTCTTCATTTCCATGTGGTGCAACAACTGCATAAACATGACCTGGCTGTACAAGGTCTGAAAGTTGTTCATAGTCAAATGAGCTCTCCATGTCATTGATGGAAGATGATTGACCTTCATATAAAGGGATTAAATATTGTGGAATCCATGCATCTACCCACTCACTTGACTCACAATTGTTCCAATCACATTTAATACAACTCTGACAAAAATAAGCTAATTCTCGTGTCCAAATAGTCCATGTACTTGCATCGAAGCTTTGAAATGAATGCATCTTTGATGATTCACTAATTCTCTGACATTCCAATTTTTCTATCGCTATCCCATCATCAACCAACCAAAAGAACCTGCGCACTTCAGAATCAAGAGCCACTCCTCGTGACAATGCATAGTTACACCACTTAACAATGGAATCTGCATCACTGAATGTACCACCACCTCTAATCTTTAGTTGTTCTTTAAAAAGAGCTCTCTTCACACATGCACTTGCTCCATCATGTTCACCTTTTCCGTGCCCAGCTTCAAAAAAATTCCAAATATGAGGTATACCCTTCTCTACATGCATTTTGCTCAACCAATAGAAATTTTGAGCATTCTTGAATTGACCAGTGCAATTATCTAACCAGATGAGATGTTGATCCATTCTAATATCTTTTTCTTGCAAGAACCCATAAAATTGTTGAAAACAATATTGCACAAACTCTGCTGAATGAGATCGATCATCACTCATGTAAAAATGGTATTCTCTGACAATCTTCCTGTTCTCTTCTGTACTCTTGGGGGCATGTCTATATGTGATGTGAACAAAAATAACAATCTGAATAGAATTGTAGTACTGGGATTGAACTTCATTTTGGGGTTGCAATGTATAGTTTTCTGCAAAATCAACTACAGAGACAATAGTTCCAATCGCAAAGAGTCTTTACACATCCTGAACTATTGATCTAACCATCGAGGCCTGTGGCTATGTCTGACATACTTGTAGAAAAGATTTTTCTTAAAATCATCAATAAAATCAGCAATACTTACCTCTCTTACAATCAACTCACATCTAGAACCTTCACCTCCACTTTTCAAATTGTATTTCACGTCTCATATCTCTTTTTCTCAACCATTGTCTTTCCAAAATCATGCCCATTGCCCTCATGAAAACATGATACAAACTTTGATAACCCACCACATTGTAAACACTTTTCATTTAAACAATCATTCTTGTAGAACATGCAACCATCATATCTAATACATAGAAATAAATCCAATAAGTCCCTAGATGACTTTGGTAGTTGAATTGCACCACACTCCTGTAACATTTCGTTAGTGTGCAAAGTAGAACAAATATTGCATAATAATTCATGGTACATCGAAAACTCTACATGGTATTTGCAACATGTATTACGAACTTTAAGAGGAACATAATAAAATGGCTTAAGAGATTCAAATGCTCTTTGTGAGATTGTCATACCTGGGTGAGTTTCACAATATTGTTTGTACAATGTTGTTTGGCTACATTCCAAGTAATGTTCAGGATGTGGTGTGTGGTCTTTATCACCAATTCTTAACTTTACAACATCTTTTGCATTTGGTGATACCCTAGAGTTAGTGTGACAAAATTGTTCAATTTCTTCCTTTGTGCTATCAATTAGCTTCTTGTCAACTCGTGGAAGCCTACCACTGAAAGCCCAAGTATCATTGGTAAGAGGACTATCTAGCCTTGATCTTAATGCTAGTGCTTTTGACAATGTTTTACGATTCATCTTAAGTCAACACAAGTTTGCCTCATTAATCGAGCATTTCTTAATTGTTTGCTTACTATTGAGGTTGTTATTACTCTACGGGCAGCTCTTTTATCTTTCTCCTTGCTAGTCTTTCCAATAGAACTAAGTGCATTGAAAAGGCTTCTAACAATAATTTTATTCCGATCGAACACTTTGTTTAACCGAATCTTTAATTTCTTTAGTAAAGGTCTCATTTTGTACATCTTTAATAATTGCACAAAAAGTTGGCATTGTTCGGTTAATGTTATCTTCTCAAAGTATTCATTGAAGAGTTTTGTAGCCCACAACCGAACCGTTCGTGATGACCTCTTGCCTTCAAGTTTTTCCATTATGTTCTCATCAATTTCAAATAACCATTTTGGGGTTCTTGGGTGTTTTCTAATTTCATCACGGTTATTCTCTTCTTGACAAATGTCCTCTCTTCTTATGAAATTTGGAGATACATTGATTGTTCTTGTTTCATCCATTTATCAACCTCATCAATTTTATCAACAAATGGATTATGGAGTGCAATTTCAACATCATGATGCTCATATCCACTTTCTTCAAGTGCACGTCTTCATTTTTCTTCTTCTTCTTTGTCCATGGTATTGCTATTATGAATAAGTGTTTCATAACATTTTTCAATATTTTCATTTGCAATATCATGGTGAATTTCATTCTTATCTAACATTTCATTATAATCAAAATTAACATCTTCAATTTGCATGTCATTAGATGGTAAAGAAGAAGATTCACCTTGATGAGCATCCACCAAACCCACTCTTCCAATCCTCTTCTTTTCCCTATCTTTTTCCCTAATTATTTCAATTTCCTCCAATGTAACTTTCCTCCTCCTTTTTGCTTTACGACGACTGTTGCTCCCCATTAGGGGAACAAAAATATCGCCCTTATGATTGTAATAAGAAAATTGTCTCCAAAAGTGCATAAAATATTCCTTTCACTGTCATAGCTAGAAATCACAAGTATTTCGACAGTAGAGGGTCTCTGGTTGCGGATGTCGGGCCCAACAATATTCCTTTTGTCTTTTTTCTGCATTTACAAAATGTATATCCATTTTGGAAATGGATATCCATTTCTTAAATCCCAATTCTTTGCCAACGGACACTCTACAACGTCCATATCGCTACTACAAAACAGATATCCATTTTATTATGTACATTTGGATTCTAGACTAGGGATTCATTTTATTATTCTATAAACTTGTGAATTACCATCTAATATGAATGTTTACACACTAATCCACCTAGGTATCAACTTAATAAAGCTCTGGATATAAGCCATTATTTGATTTGAGTAATCTTACTTTGGACACATTTGTGAAGACTCCTAAAGATCCTGGACATACAATTGTAAAGATGATATAGCCTCCATATAAGCATAAAGATGATATATAATTTTAGTTTGTTGAAGGCCATGTAAATCAGTCATTGATGAGGACTCTGCTACACCTAAAGTTGAGTCCTTTGTTTGGAACTTTGAAGCATGCAAAGAGGCAAGTGACTTGTAATGCTTAAGTAAACACAAGTCTCAACATGATGTAGTTCAACTTGATGACATGTCTAAATATGACACATTTTAGTTTGTATTGCATGAGGACTTCCTTATTCATGCATATCAAATTTATAATTAGGTATATTTTTCTGAAGTGTATGAGTTTGAGGCTTTCAATTTTTGTATTGACTCACTTGAAGATGCTAGCATCCATGTGAACATGATTAATATGGGATCCAAGAGTTGTCCTTTTCCCATGCATTTGGAGTGGATTGTTGGTCCTTATGATTGTTTAAATCATGTTGGCCTAGCATTTGAATAGTTGCTTCGTGACATGGATGGGAATAGATAATGTATAGACTTTATCACACTTTAGGGTTTTCCCATTATATGCTAAAATGTTATGACTATCCACTTATTCTATTTTAGGCTATCATCAAATGAGGAGCTTCTAAAGGAAAAAATGTTGTCCCAAAAGAAGGCTCAATGTTATTTGTAAAGACATTAGATCGTTAAAATACAAATTCAAAGGTAGATATTCCTTGGGCTATTTTAGTATAGAGAAGCAAAATTGCAATATATGACTATCCTAGGAATTAGAATGGTTGATCATAGGATATTCATGGCATTTTGATATTAATTGATGGATTGATGGATGTTTAGGGAGTTTAAGTTTAAATTTAATGTATGAGAATTCTTATTTATGAAGGATCTAATAGGTCTTATGTCTTATTTGTAGGCCATTCAAGAAAGAAATGAAAAGATACCAAGGACTATCATAACACCTATTACAGTTAGGTGCATCAAAGGATTGTCATCTAGGACCTTACCAATATGGGAAGTTATCAAAACCATGTCATGTTTAAAATTAAAGGCTTTATCACCTCTTTGTCCCTATAGGCCTATTAGAACAATAAGTCACATTTTATTCATATACCGGGGTTGAGAATAAACACTAAGCATTTGTAGTTATGGCAAGTGTAAATGGAAATAGATTACAACTTTAGACAATCTATCCTCTCCTAGATTGCACTGACTAGGTGGAAATTAAAATTTCCCTATCAATGTCCTTTATATACTGAAGGTATGGGTGAGAAAGGTAAACTTTGTATGTTGTAGACAAGGCCTCAAATGTAAAATATATTATGACAATAATGATAAGGACTGTTAGGCATGAATGCTATCACTATTATAGATTGTCAAACCAACCATAGGCTGCCATAATAGTACATTGCTGACTATCATACCTTTAGGCATGGTGCCATGAACCTTATGAGTAGAATGCATTGGTATTTGTGAGAAATGTATTGCTTATGTTAAGAATAAGTATTTATATTGTTTGAACATCATCAAAAGGTGGACTACAAATACGACTTTGTCAAAGCAAAACTTTAGTGGCAAAAATCTAACTATGAACTATTGTGCCATCCAAGCACAATCATGACCAACATCAAGGGATAGTCAAGGCATGGGTGTCTTAAGAAACACAATTGAAATTGTCCATGGATATTTGAAGTAATTCGCAATAGTCATGATCAAGAATCAACTCTGACTGTCTCAACAGTGGTAAATTTGGCTTCAAGACAATAAAAAATTAGGGATTCATTATCACCAAGTAATAAAGAAGAGTAACCGTAAGTGTCAGCCTTCAATTTCATTATACAAGAGGATGAAGAAGGGGCCATAGTATTTTCATACCATAATACAACATACAAAAGGAAAATCATGAACTCAAAACATGTGCAAAGGGTATCTATGTTAAAGAGGAGACTTGTGAATGGATGATGACTATCACTATCAAAATAAGATATAGTCTCACTAAGGACAGTTAGGTGATTTGTGGATTGTCATGACTACAAGGCACGAGAATCTTGTGAATGAAGAGGAAAGAAATATAAATAAAAGAAGATTGAAGGATTGTCGCACTTGGGTACAATGATCCTAAAGGATTGTCATGCTAAAAGGATAATCAACAGTACAAATATTCATATTTCAAGGCTATCCTTAATCTCATTCACATGGTCCTAATGTTGGTTTGATTTGCATGGAGTGAGATGACACTATCAAGATTAATTGAAAAGGTGAAAGGGTTTGGTACCAAATTTGGTCACAAGTGTAAAAATTGCAATAAGCTTGAGAATATTGTTCACTAAACCTAGAACTATCACCAAGCAACATCCTATTCATAAGATGTGATCAACAAACATGTACCAAAAATGGATATCAACCTTCTTGGTTATGCGTGCTTGATAAGAGACCATACTTTTCACAAGGAGCCACCAATTTTTAACTAAATATTTCTATTAGAAATAGATAAAAAAATGTTCCCCCAAATGAGGAAACTAGATTGTTAATTAGAATTCTATGTGTAATGTGATATGAAACAATAGATACACTTATAAATGACCAACTAACTTTAACTTCTTGTATTATTGCCTCGATGTTTCAAATATGTTGCTTCTCTTCATCCAAAACCAATGGTACAAAATTTTTCATAGATCAAGGAAACAAATATCCATTTTGAGTTGCTTTTACCGAAGCAAAATGGATATTCGTCTTGCTTTGGTGCAAAGAAAGATGGATATCCATTTTGGTTGTTGACTTTTCTGGATTCTAACGTGTTTTCATGTTTCAGTCTCTTCTTCGAACTTCACCCTTCGTGCTGACGACTTTTTTTTTATGCAAAATTGATAAAAAGAAAAGGGTTTATAGAAAAAATTGTTAGCTTTCTAAAAATATAAGATTTGTTTGGTTATCATTTTATTAAATAATTATTAATAATTTTCTATATACCGTGTCTCTGAAATCTTGATAGACATGCTGATTGAAAAACATCCATAACTTTCAAACCATTTCACCTTTTTGAGATCCGAAACCTACGTCACACTCTATGCTTTCTGGCTATAGGTTTTAAAAAAAAAATTGAATTTCAATTTTTTTTTATCGAGTTAGGTTGGCTGGAAAATTACTTTTTAGTTTTTAAAAAAAGTCACAGTAAAAAAATCATAACTAATTATTTTTTTGGAAAAAAATTTCAAATAAATATGCGTCACATCTGGACATGAGTCCTCTACTTATTTTGAAAGTTTCAAAAAATATATATATAATTTTACTCATAGTTAGGTTGGCTGGACAGACACCCACTTTTTATTTTTTTCTAAAAAATTTAAAAGCTGTTCATTGAAATATTCAATTTTCACTAAGTAAATTTAGTTTTAAAAAAAATAAAAATAGTAGCCTATAAACTAGATTCAATTCTCTACAAATTTTGTTCTTACATCTTTTTCAAATTGTGTAGATAATCCATTCAAATTTTCACATGAACTTGATAAAGTCTATTTTTTTGTATTTTCATTGCCACTTAGAGGTATAGTTTGGCCCATCACGATCCTGCACATACCCTATATTGTCATTTTGTGGGATGTGGCACGATGATATGTCATCCTACATGGAAGATGACAACTTGTAATTTGGTCCTCACATGAGGAGATAGGCGTCCTACTATGTGGTAGGAATATTTTACCATGTGTCGGCATCTTGGATGTTGTGTAAGGGAATGTTGACGGAAACGGTTATGACAGATTCTTACGATGAAGTTATGACATGTAAGAGTCGAAAATAGAAGCTTGTAAGATAGGTGAAGGCATGTGTCATGAAGCATCTTTGAAAAAGGCATATTTGGGCACCTCAAGGTGGACTATGACATGTTGTAAGAGACTGCTATTTATAGCCTATGTATGACAGATTCTCTTACAGCTGTAAGTTGTAACTGCTATAACAGATTCTATGACAGTCATAAGAGTCGTAAGAGCATCTGTCATAGCTCATTTTGGGAATAGGTGACCTCTTTGGGATGGGAGCTATGGAAAAGTGTCAGGAACATTCTACAATGTTGACCAAGTGTCCTTAGGCATGGGTTTTGGGCCATGAGGCCAAGTTGGACGCCCATTCCAAGATAGGACCAATTTTGCCTTGTATATTCTATATAAACATGTGCTTGGAGGAGGAGATGTATTATGTGATTGACAGGTATTGTTATGCTGCCGAATTGACTCCAGACATGAGTGTCGAAGACCATTGAAGCTTGCATTGCAAGTGTATTGTAAACAATATTCAGTTTTGTTAATACATTGTGCAGGTTTCTGAGTGTGGAGTTTTTCACCTGATAAGGGTTTTCCCCACGATATATCTTGTCTCTCTTCTTTTGTCTTCTTTCTGGTTCTATGTGTATTGTTGCAATATCTTTGTTTCATGTTTCATGTTGCTATAATTGTAAGGATTAAATTGAATTTGTATAGCTCTCCCCTCATTAGATTAGTGTAGAAAGTGATTTCCACACACCTTGCTTCCTTTCAGTAATAAACAAAAAAGATACATAGATGAATGTTGAAACAAATGTTCAAACTGAAGATGATTCATTGAAGAATAAAGAGCATGAAACAGAAGAAGCTAAGGACCAAGAAGCAAAAAAGGCCAAGGACAAAAATGAAAAAGAAGAAGAGATTGCAAAGTTTGATGAAGCGCCCAAGTAGGATAATCCGGTTGATAGTATCGATAAGGATCAAATAGATACATCAGCATCTTGGGCAAGAGACACTGCATAAGCAATGAAAGAGATTTTGGAAAATGACAAACTAGTTGCAAAAGAGTTGAAAGGTCCAATCAATTTGGACAGTCTTTCACCAATTTAGAAGATAAAGTGGGCCTCTCTTGCACAAGCTAAGGCCAAAGAAGATATTTTGAAGTCTCACATAGAAGACAATGAGCTACTTGGTCTGGCATCAGGGATTTTGGAGAAAATCATGCCAACATACCAGAAGGACTTACAGCATCCCCCTCCGGTCAGTTAAAGAACTTGATAAACTCTGTAAGTACTCATTTTGAATCTCTTGAAAAGTCTGCAGAGGTCAAGGTTCAAAATGAATTCAATGGTAAAAGATTTGATGCTCTAAAAGGGATGATTGGAGTAGATAGAATTGTGTTGGATACCAGTGTAAAGAGTATTCAAAATGCTCTTACAAAAGGAGGAAATGTATAGAAATTTTTCTTATATTGTCCTAAAGCTATAAAGGATATTGAAGATAAAATAAAGGAGTCTAAGCAAAAACTATCAAGTGTATCCAAATCTTTTGATCCTTTGACAGCATCAGTGGCAAGCAAGGAGTGTCAGGCAATCAGCTTGATTGAAGAAATAAAGAAATTGACAAAACAAAAGGAGAGCATTGAGGCAAGGATGAGTGAGCTCTAGGGACTAATTTTTGCCAAAATGGAAGCAATGTTCAATGCTTTGACCGAAGCCCAAGCTACCGCTCAGACAAATGACCCCACTGATCTGTGGAAGGCAGAGTCACAAGCATTTCTATTCAGTGGGCACATATCAATTTTGAACAGTATCAAGAAGAGATGGAATAGTGAGCTGGCACTATTGAAAAACATTTTTGGTGATATACTTAAGTTTGTGTAAATAGGACTTAAGGATTGTTTGTACATATGTGGCTTGTTATATAGAATTTTTGTGTAAATTCTGGTTTGCATATCCCACCCTTTACCATTGAGGTCAAAGGGGGAGTGAAGAGTAGTGAAAAATGAGGAATCCAGCAAAGGGGGAGCACCGAAGAATAATGAAAAGCATAAGTGTACAAAGTAAGGGGGAGTTGTTCTGACACTTAGTCATTTTTCACTAAGTGTTGCCATCAATGCCAAAGGGGGAGATTATTGACAAGAGACACTGCTACACATGGAAGGTGTTGTCATTGATGGCAACTAAGTCTATCTTACACATCTGCATTACATAATTTGTTCATACCGGAAGTTAGAGTGAAGATTTGTCTAAGTCCGGGTAGTCAGAAATAGAGCATGTGATAGGGTCCAGTATCTTGGTCTAGATCTCTCTGGTGGTAAATCACAATGTGTTGCAGATCTGAGGGAGTGATAAGGATTGTCAAGACTATCTAAATCCAAAAATTTAGCCTCTGGTAATGAAGGATTCAAAAGTTATAAGCATTTGAGTATCGGGTTCCAGTTAGTTAGTACAGTCAGAAGAAGAACAGGCCGACCTAGTATTTGATCTTGGTCCGGATGAAGAAAAGTTGTTGGTTAAGCAATTTGTGATAGTCAGTGGTATTTGCCAACATGACTGATGATTTGAGAACACAAGTTATTGGTCCGCGTTGTTGATTATGCATGGATTCAGCCGACAGAGCAAAGTTCTTAATAAATGTTCTAAGTTTTATTGAAGCCAACTATAGTTGATTGAATTTCTTGATGCAGATATATATAGCCGATGAATTTGAGTGTTTTGAAGTGTCATTGTGATGTGATAATGAAGTAAGTTCAAAAAAATGCAGAAAGATGTGCAAAGATGAAGATCTAAGCTTGGATCATGGCAAAGTAGTGAAGCAGGGTAGAAAGGGATGAAGTGTATTAAGTCAGTGTATTGTGTATAACTAGAACTAAATTTTTGCATTGGTAGATGTCATTTCTCAGTTCAAACATTTCAGTGAATTTTTGTAACTAATTCTGTAGGCAGTGAGCTCTGGGTAGTGCGCCCTGAAGGCATGTGCCTTCCCCATTTGTAATACTTTTAACCCCCACCGTGGTTTTTCCCTTAACCGGGTTTCCACATAGAAATCCCGGTGTTATGTGTATTGATTTTATTTCTGCTCATGTGTTGTTGATTCATGCTTCTATGGTTATGTCATTCATCTATTAATAAGTGGTAAAGAAGTATAAATTGTAGCAAAGGATAAAAGTTTTTGTGACAACCGATTCACCCCCCTCTCAATTGTTTGCCCTTATTTCAACACTAACTGTATAGTTCTAATATCACTAACTGAGCCAATAAGATCCTTAAGCATATTGCATACATCTCATGGTGTATTGTACCCCTCAATGTGGAAGAATAAGGAATCTAAAATATGTAGTGCAATCAAGCCCATCGCCTCATCACACTTATTCCAATGTGTAAACTTCTCAAACTCCCTAGTGAGATTTAGTTGTTCTTTATTCAAGGTAGACAATAATCCCTTGGACCAAAGTAATCGTTGCATTCTCACCTTCCATGTATGATAATTATGAGGAGTAAGAACCTCAAATCTTGGTTCAACCATGTGAGGCACCCAGTTACAAGCTTGAGAGTCCAAAACAAGGGTTGACTTCAAGCTTCAATAAATACTGATAAACAGCGAAATTAGGCGGATTGACCTGCACCATGCTGCGAGGTTGGTGAAATCATCTTTCCAACGATATATGGAACTCAAAATTTTGACTTCATATGCCCAAGATATCCTCCATGGAAAAACACCTATATGGAGCCCACTAAATAAAAGAGGGGGTTGGATTGAGCCCTAGGGCGGATTGACCCTTGGTCACCCACATGACCACCTGTAACCAATGAGCTAGAAAAAGAGAGGGCCCAGATAGGGCCTATTGGTGGAAAAATAAAGCCCTTTTGGGTGATAGCATGATCAGGTGGCGAGTGGCCCTCACCACGTAGGTGCCAAGTCACTGCTCCAAGTGCCAAGTCACCATGTGCGCACGTGGACGGAGTTCTTCCTGCGATGTGAGCCTTTGAAGAGTGCTCACACTTACAACATGAGCATTGGGCTATATAAAACCCAAATAACACCACTGCTCAGCAAATGTAGGACTAAAGTCCCTTATACCACACCCAAAATGAGCTGCAAATGGGCCCATTGAGTTTCCTCTATGTAAAACAAACCCTAAAATGGTAGAATTTATTACTTGAAACTTTATAATGTTTAAATTTTTTGCCACATATTTATGAATTTGCCAATGAAGAGTCATCTGTCGGTGTATGTGGTTGTTAATGGAGTGAAGCCTGTGAGATAATGTCTGCACAACCCGTGAAGTTTGAAAGATGGCCAAACACACCAATATGAGTTGCCACCGATTGGACCCACCAAGAAAGCAATATCGATCAAAGAGAACAATGCCAAATACGGATGAAATCTACCACGGGCAACCAACTCACCTCCAATTGATGCAGATATAGACATTGGCCACAATAGGTGAAATGGAAATTTAAAAAATTTCAAATGCCCAGAAAAATTGTTACCTCTTTGATCGGATGAAGTTACAAACAATGAATATGCCAACCAACAATTCTTCGATAAGGGCAAAAAACTCCTTGGTTCAGGCTCTGATACCATGTAATGAGAGAAATCAGAGGCCCATTAGAAGCTGCAGTCTTGATCTAACTAGGAGCAATCAACCATAGAAGAATTTGTAATATGAGCCAGAAAAATGTGATTTTGATTGATATATTACAAATGTATTATATTGGCTTATATAGCCTTATATTTCCCGTAAATAAAGTACTCTAACTTGTTACGAGAATAACTTTCCAAACCTAACTATAAATTATTATGTGCCTAAGTAAACTTAAGCAAGTAAATATGTAAAATCCTATTTACTCTAACAAAAATAAATAAATGTTTTAGATTACGCACATGTTTTATTTGTGAAATTGTTCTATCTATAATATGGTCCCTATCATTAAAATAAATAAATATTTTAATTACACATGTTTCGTTTGTAAAATTGTTCCATCCACATTATGATCCCTATCATTAAAATAAATAACTCTTTTACATTACACATGTAACTACATAAGTTAAAAATGTAGGAGTTTTATTTTTTGTAAATAAACTTTATGGTGGTCCAAAGGTTATGTTGTTGCTTGGAAAAATAGTACTTTTTTGGTCCTCGCGTTTAGTGCAGGGGTTTGGAAGGAGACCATGGATGTTGTTTGCAATAGTGTTTCAATTTCATTTTAAAGAGGTGTTCCTTTCTTTTCTTCACTTGACTCCATGCCTAATAGATTAAGGTAGATCATTTTGCTTCTAGGTTTATTCTTTCGTGTAAGTGGAAAAGCCTCATGAGTCACCAAGAATTGTAGTGCAATTTTTACACTCCATTTTTCAAACGTTTGCCCCATGTTGCTATTCATCCCAAGTTGACCTTTTCTAACTCTTCATAGTATTTTGGCGCCTTAGCATTGAAAACCAACCAAAGATATTTTAACTAAGGCTCTCATCATATGCCTATGCTAGCCTTGTTTTGTGCCCTAGTATCTTTTTCAAGGACCTCTACATGAATTAATGATTTGAGATATCTTAATATGGCCTTGTGCTATGCCTTTGTGTGTCAATCCTTGATCTTGTGTTAATTTCTTGGTATTTTGCACTTATAATGAGCTCCAAATTCATATTCATGGCAGCCTTATTCTTCAAGCATTGGTTGGTGTAGGTGGAGGTGTTCTTTTTGTTTCCTTTTGTTGAAATGTTGGCTTTTGCTAAACGTTGGATCACTTAGTCTAATGAGCCATAGAATGCTTAAGTTATTTTTGTGTTTTTTATGTCGATTCTCCATGAACTGCCAATCCCAATAATCCAATAGTCAACAAGGGTTGTGGGACATTTGCAAGAGAACAATGAAGGAGCTCTTGCCATTTGCTAGAAAGTGCTAACATGGCAACGTGGCCCTGCAAGGTTGAAGACATAAAAGGAAGATTCTACCAGACCCGATATTATCTTAGGTCTTAATTTATTCCTTGTCTTCATCCAAATTGTTCCAAATACTTATGTCTAGAGAAACTAAGGTGACTAGCAGATCTAAGGTGATTATGTAGAGACTGTGTCATGTGCAACACATGCCATGAAGCCACAACATCACATGATTTGTTGTTTTTTAGAACAAATGAGTACATCTCGTCTAATTGTTTGCATTATCAATCAGCACTAAAATATTAAACTTTCAATCGACAAATACTATTACAACTATTCAAACACACGAATATTATATCATTTTTTCTGACTCATTGCTTTCATTTTTACTCTAGTTCGTGTCTAATGTAGTCCTATACAAGATCAAATTGACTAAAAAAATGAGAGAATTCATTATCAAAAATTGAATAACAAAAGATGGACACTTCAGAAAGCAAACATAGCAGAGTCCACCATCCCCTAAACATTCTTTGACCTCGTGGACTTCAGAAATCTTCTACCTAGATACAGATGTATCATTGTATGTACGACCAACCCTGAGTAGACACATCGTAGAGAGCACAATAAAGTTGGTGAGAGAGTGGTACGTGTCTCCCATTCAATGGCCTTGCACGTGAAAGTCGCTACCATGAATTGGTAAAAATCACAGCAAAAGCTTTCTGAGTACGTGTCTTCATGGAGAGTGCAGCGTAGCAGTGTACTGGTTCGCTCTGTGAGGAGACCAGAATATTTTATTTAAAATAGGTGAATATTTAACACTTTTGTAGAATACGATGTTAGAAACATTTTGGTAAGCTGTAATGTTAGTAGCAGGCAGATCGCAGGTTCAAGTGGCTATACTATCATAGCCAGAATATTTTATGCAACGAGTAGGTACGTTGTTCGTATTATTATTCATATTGTTGTTAAAGGTTTTAAACGCATTAAAATGGATGCATACTTCAATTTAAAAAACTGCACCAAAGTTCAATAAGACAAGGCTGGCCCCGTAGCGTCATTATTTTAATCTTCTCACATTCGATGCACCTCGATACTTACTAAACTAGTATATTTATATTTAAAAAAATATATCTACAAGAAATATCTTCTAATTTCTTTTTTCTTCCAATTTCTTTTTTCTGGCTTTTGGTTTTTATTTTTTTATTTTTTATACTCATTTTGGTTTAAAATAGCAAAAGCATCTTTGAGAAAGGAGGCAATATAAATAGATTGAATGGACATCTTTTCATATTCCATTTCGTAACGTTTCTTTCTTTCATCTTAGTGCATAGTGATGGCTTCTTTGAAATTGCCATCCACCTTTCTTTCCATCCAGCATGCATTTTCTTTTTTATTTTTTAATTTCTTTCACCTTCTTTTTCTGGTTTTTTTAATTTGTGGAGTGACTATTTGATTTTTTTTAATAGAGATTCTAGATTGGAATCTTATAAGTTTACATAGAAATTCCAAAATCTTTCAGCTCCCATCCATACTATGAATGTAGGAACACCTCTCAGCGTAATCATGCTAAAAATTAGAATCTCATTTGTAGTATTTGTTTACCTCGTAATAAAGTGGCTCTTAATTCTTACTTTGCTAATGACAGTTTACTATTCATTCAAAACTCCTAAGAAGAATTGAACAATACTTAGATGTGCTAGCTAGCTCTCAACTCTCCCTTAATAAATTTGAGCTTATGCTGACTTCATCTGACCTGCCACCTTCTTGGATACTGCCACAACTACCTTCTTGATACCTCCACAACAAAAATTCATCAAACATGGTGTAAGTTTAGGATCTATTGGCATCCCCTTAAAGATAGTAGTCTCATTATCTACAATGTGGGAGTGGTTCATCAATAAAGTAAAAAGCAAACTTCAATTTTGGCCAAACAAATCTCCTTATTTGGTTGTATGCATCCAAATTATCAAGAAAATTCCTATCGTCAGTCACATCTGCATTTCATTATGTTGGCTTCTATAAAAAAAAGAAGCTACAATCAATTAACCTAAAAATCATTAGAGGATTCCTTTAAGGAAAATGGAATAACAAAAAAGATCAACTGATTGCTTCTTCGTTATATTGTATTCAACCAAAAACAAAGAGGGTTTAAGAGTGATTGATCCCTTACACAAAGGACCAACCTCATAGTGAAATGGATCATTAGAGATCTTTAAGGATCTACACCTTGCAAGGTTCTTATTAGGCATATAACTGCTACAACTAAGGCTAATAATGCTTGTGGAAGGATAAAATCTTTTTGGTATAGTTCTTAAAATCTCAAGCTTCCAGACAATTTTTAAGTATATGGAAAGCATGTCAGTTTGTCTCTCCCCTTCGTGAATTAAGTTGGAAAGGACAATATCTTAGTCATGGGATGAAAATGATATGGAAGGGAGAAACAAAGGATTGAGATGAACTAATAAGTTATAATATTGTAAATCTTTGTCAATAAAAAATTTAAAATATGTTTATTTGTAAATTAAGTCTAGTTAAAGGCATATTTGTAGCTATGAAGAAATCTTCCTTGGGTGCACTAGAATTCAAATCTAAACTAGTCATGATAGAGCTCCTTACAATTTGAATCTCCATTATTGCTATTGAGAAGTATTCCATGCATGCAACATTAATTTTAATAATGCATTTGGTTATGACAACATACTTTGTAATTATAAAAATACAATTCTACTTAAATATTGAATTCTTTAATGGTCTAATAATTAATAGTAATTTTACAACTCATTCACATTTAAAAGTGGTAAATAGTTGTCCTATTTTTATTGACAAAAATTACCTTTAACTATTAAACCATTTAATATTCAATAATATCCTAATAATATATTTACATTATTATGCAAATGATTTATGGCATTTATGAAACATCAAAGGATCAAAATAAAAGGAAAAACGTATCCATGTAAATAGTATTATTCTCAATAATTGAGGCTGCATTTTCCTCTTTCTCTTCCTTATAGAATTCGAAGGAAAAAATGCATCCATATAAATAGTATCATTCTCAATAATTGAGGGCACATCTTCCCCTTTCTCTTCGTCATAGAAGTGGCTGGACTTATACCTCCCTTTAAACCAAGTTTAATTATGCTTCAGTAGAGAGTAATATACTTATTATTTATGAACATTATATTTGTTTCATTTCTATTAATAATTAAAATTTAAAAGCTAAATTTCTCTCTAAAATACTTTAGAATAAAACCTTTTTACATTTTATTCATAATGTTATTATTTAGCTATTACAAACACTTGTTGCAGTAGTCAAGTGCACTCAATATCAACACTGTGCATGGAGCACAACAATGGGAAGTCCTTTTATTGATGTGACTTGAAACATAGGACAACCTCCAAGATTAGAAGGGCCAACTCATTGTAAGATATGTATTAAGCTCTCAATAACTATATGCAAATAAAAGTGGAAAAGAGAAATATATGTTATAAGCAAATCCTAATCTATAGTGGAAATGCACTAATAAAATGACAAGCTCCCCATAGCATAGGAATTACCACATATGATATTGTAGTCAATGGAAAGGTAGATACATATATGCAATGATGAGAGGTAAGGAATCAAATTTTCCCAATCATCAATATACACAAGGCCATAGACTACCCATAAGAGATTAGTGAATCCTAAAAACACAAACCAAGGCTACCTAAATATAAATAGAGAACAAAAGGAAGGGGAAATTCTAGGCAAAATAAATGAACACAAAGAACAAAAGTATTTCAATCACTAGAATGGGCAGACTAACAATGATGTAAAAGACAAAGGAAGATTACACATTTGTATCACTATTGGAGTTTCAAAAGCAAGAGAAATTTGGTGGCAAAGCTTAGGCTTGAATCTACATACTAACATGGCTTCACCCAAAAATTCCATTTCCCTTTAAATCATATGAGCTTGGGTGACCACACAATAGTCTGTCCTACTTGTGGGACATTCTAATTTTTGCCTAAAATCATATATTTTTTAGAAAAATTAATGACTTAGGCTAGAGGAGTTGCATCTAAGGGGGTTTAATTGAAGGGGGTTAGATCAAAACTCCTTACATAGATCTCCACTAGGCTTGAATAAAATACATGACAAAGTTTCCTTGCACCTATCAAAATGCTAACAAAAAAATAATTTTGCTTCACCTTATGGGAGATCAAATGAAGTCATTCGGAAATGCCATTTTGTAAGTGTGTAACCCTTAGTGTTAGATTTCTAAAAGTTATAATATGTATTGTGTTTTTTAATTATGAAAAGAGGTGTAACCTAAAGTGGCAACATGGGGAGAAGCATCTAATGTCATGACCATGAAGTAAAAAGTGAAAGAAAAACTATTTAAAGTTGACATTTAATTTTTAAATATAAAGACGTCAAAATTATATTAATGTAAAACTATTAAAAAGTAGCATATAAATATATTTAATATTTACTACACTTGTCAAAGTTACAACAAAACAAAACAATTACTAAAATAATGAATGTTGGGTTTTCCAAAAGTAAAATTAAAAGTTACATACAAAAGTAAAACAAGTATATTACAAAAAAATAGTTTTTCAACAAAATAAAGTAAACAATCTAGATAAAATTAAATATTTCTTAAATAAAAATAAAAATTTATGTGTCCATGTATGTATGTAGTAAATAAAATAAAATAGTTCTAAAGTAAAATAAAATAACTCTTAAGTAAATACAATATCTCAAGACTACCCTCGTTTATGGGGTTGTTCAGGTTCATCTAGCGTTAAATCCAAGAGTGAATGCAAGATGGATTCCCCTAGCCAAGGGCTAGCACACAAACTCAACTTCAATGATGCATTTAGGGGAATCTTAGGTAATCTGGGGTAGGATGCATTATCAAATATTATAATGGAATGATGGTTGGAATTGTGGCTAAAATACTCCCAATCGAAACAATCGAAACAAACAACAACGTGGAAGCCCAAGCCATATTGCTTGGGCTACAACCTTGTAAAAAATGGGGCATGTCCAACATCTAGGTCAAGGGAGATTCATTAATTATTATAAATGTCATTCACAAATGATTTTCTCCAAATTAGAAGATTAGTAGTATATTAAATCAATGTTGGACATTACTTGATAATTTTCTGCCTACACAATCATCATGCCTATCATGAGGCCAATGGAGACGAAAATCTCTTGGCCAACATGGCAATTGGCATGAAAAGGGATTATCATTGCAACAACTCCCCAAGTTTGTGGCATGATATCATGCTAGATTTACCATCCTTACTCACATGGCTGAACTTAATGAAATAATAATGGTGAATAGTTAAGATTAGCTCAGCTTGCATCTCGCCAGGGAAGTATAGAGGAATCATAATGTAATGAAGCAAATGTAATGACATGGAGAGTATATCGATGATGGGGACAGTGCTACAACAACATAGGTCTAAAGGCGAAGTTAATAGCATAATATGAAATAAATTGTGATGTCTAACTTAGTTGTTTAGAACATTTTGATATATAAGTATCCCTATGTTTTTTTAATACTTTGACCCTCTATTGGAGCAACGTAAAAAATTGTACTTTTTTAACTTTCAATATTAATGGGTATGGTCCCCTAAGGCCAACTTCACTGATTAAAAGAATAAAAATTAGCTCAAGACTAATATCTCGTAATAATTTTTAGATAGATGCACATAAGGGCACAATGTGGTGGTTAGTTCACATGGTTGTTGTGTTGGCCACTAGGGTTCAAACCCTCGTTGGGCTGATGAGCTTGCGGGCCATGGGCCTTCATTGGACTATCATGCTCGTGGGATATGTGCCTTCATTGGGCTAGCGTGATTGTAGGCTATCTGCCTTTGTTGGGCCGATGAACTCATGGGTTTGAATAAGGCGATAATGCCTCGGGGACTAAGACCCCCCAGTAGTGGTCTCAACAATAAATCCATGGAAGAGATCCCTCATAAAGGTCTCTCTGGGCTTGGACCAGGCTAAAAACTTGAGTTTCCCCAACAAGAAAATATTTTTTAGATAGATGTATTTAAGATATATTATACTAGTATGTATATATTTTATAATTTTATAGTGTTATAATGAATAAAGGTTTATTAAAAAAATCAATGACCTCTATTCAAAACATAAGGAAAAATAATATTGGTAGAAAAATCCCAACAATTGCACTCCACTCCATATGGATGTTCTTGTTCCAATAAAAAATAAAATTTTGATTTTGATACATATGCTAAGAGAAATGTATTATGAAATAATATAAGTCTAAATTTTTTGTTAGTACTAATTTAAAAATTAATAATATATAATACATTTAATAAAAATTACCAAAATATATCTATGCACTATATATTGGAGTTAATGATCTAATTCAAAGAAATCATGCAAAGTTTTTATTTTTAGTGAAAGTTACACAATATGAAAAAATGTCACATAATAAAATAATAGAAAAAAATTTTGATCAAAAAATAAAATTAAAAATCATAGAAATATTTTTTTTAATTCAAAAAGCTACAACTTGAATCTAGATAGAAAATGTCACAATTCATTAGTTTAATTTATCATTAAATTGTTAACTATTTGTTTTCTATTATTAACACAAAATGAAAAATACAAAAAAGTGTTAATTCTAAGTGTCCCACTTAGGCCAAAAAGTGGGGCACACTATTGTGGGATCACCCATTCATTACATTTATAGCCCAAAAGAAGAGACCAAGAAGAGAAAGATAGTTGAGAAAGATTATTGTAATCAATGTTGTAACCTACACCAAATCCTACAATAGAAGATCTGGCTACACGACTAGGACACATGTCACAATTCTAGAGTTCTTCCATGGCATTTTTTATTAAATTACAATAAAAACCTCTCTCAAGTATTGAAAACTTCAACAATAAAGGACACAAAATCTAATTTATATTTTCTATGTAGTCATGGGAACCATATTAGCTTAGATTTATGGAGAAACTTAGGAAATCTCTCTTCAATCTAAAACACACTAATACATGCCAACCATCTACAAACCCAAAAGAAATGACAACTTGTATCAAGGTTTATTTAAGAGTTGCTGGGCATTATATGCATTGGTAGAAGATTTAATTTTCAAATCTAAATTGGCACCAAAAGCAACACTCAAAATTATTGATGCTCATGACCTAGAGAATTGTGAACCACTAGGATGAATAAATGTTATTTACTACTCATCATGGATACCTAATTCCTTCATGCAATGCTATGGGTTGGAATTCAACTTTAAAGATATTATCTAGATCATTTACTAGATTTAATCAAATAGTTAATGAACATTTACAATGTATTACCTTTAATCTTTTGCCCTTGACTCCTATAAGTCATTTGATCAAAGATAAATAACTAGTAGGTCATGCAAACATGCATGCCTTAACCTACCTTGACCTCTCACTAGAAAATTAAATTATTAAGTGGAGGCCTTTGCAATAAACACTACCTACAAAGAGACTACCCCATTGCCCAAGTGATTCGATCACCCTGCTTGGACCCTTACACTTTTTAAATTACCACCATCAAGCTTGACAACCAAATGATCATAGAGATTGATGGTTGTCAAGCATCTTGAAATATACATGTGACCTATCCACATGATTAGTTGATTGGTCTAAAGGTATAATAGGAAACCTTGTTGCCACTAGATGATGTTGTGAACCAATGACATAGGAGCACACTACCCCTTTGACTAACACCATGTGCATAGCCATGAGCTCATGCCAATGGGTGACAATGGCCCACCATATTCATTCAACCAATAAAAATTTGGCTCCATATCACGCTTGGTGTATATAGAAGAAGATCCAATAACTTGAATGTATCCCCGAAGATAATCTAACAACTCATAGAACTCAAGACTAATATTTCACACTAACATGTACATGAAACCTCCATAGACCAACCAAAGGGTCATGCTAGTGCAAATAGACTAATAGTGGGAGCTCTCATTATTTACTCTTACAAACATCACCTAACTCCTATTGAGGGTTAGGTCAAAGTCATGGATAATTGGACGAAACCCAAGACACTAGAAGCACAAAAATGACTTAAAACCTCTAATTGATATGAAGGATCTTGGAGCTACCAGGTATATTCTAGGAATGGAGATCAAAAGGGACAGAGTTAACAGAAAGCTTTGGCTGTCAAAAAGTAGGTATGTGAATACTATTTTGCAGAGGTTTAGTTTGCAGGACTGTAACCCAATTAGAGTTCCTTTACCCATTGGTACTAAGCTTTTATTAGATATGTGTCCAAAGACTAAGGATGATTTTGAGGATATGTCTAATGTGTCATATGCTAGTGTTGTAGAGAGTTTGATGTATGCAATTGTTTGCACTAGACCAGATATCGCCCAAGTAGTTGGAGTTTTGAGCAGATTTATGTCTAACCCTAGTAGACAGCATTAGAATTATGCAAAGAGGGTATTTGAGTATCTTGCAGGTACTCCTGATTATTGTTTGGTTTATTCTGGTACTGATAGTGCTAATAAATCTTTGGAAATATAGGGTTTTGTTGATGCAAATTGGGCAAGTGACTTGGATAGTCAAAGGTCCACTAGTGGCTATGTGTTTACTTTGTTTGAAGGTGCAGTGAGTTGGATGAGTAAGAGGCAACCCACAGTTGCTTCAAAGTCCACCACAGAAGCAGAGTATATGGCTGTAACTCATGTCTATAAGGAGGTAGTTTGGTTGAGGAGACTGTTTATAGGTATTGGATTTGATTGCAAGATCATTCAGATTGGTTGTGATAGCCAGAGTGCTATATGTTTGGCCAAGAATCCTATGTATCATGCTTGAACTAAGCATGTTGATGTTCAGTATCACTTTGTTCAAGAGTTGGTTGTGAATGGAGACATTGAGCTAAAGAAGATAGACACTCAAGAGAATGTTACAGATTCATTGACCAAACCTATGGGCACAGAGAAGTTCATGTGGTACAGAGAAGCCATGGGCCTTGTTTCTAGTGCCTGATTATTTTTCATTTGATTTCCTATGGGTTGATTTACAATGTATAATGTCAATTGGGAGAATGTTGGGATAAGGTGGCATTAACCTTGTAAATCCAAATATTATATTTATTCCATTTATTATTTGTTATTTGTAATTACCCATAAGGAGATGTAATAGTTTCAGTGGCTGTGGTAATTTCAAAGTTACCGACAGTAGTTATGGAGTGACATTTACTATTGGCAAATGTAAAAACCCAAAGTAAATGAGTGTAGGTGCCACCTTGAGAGAATCTACTATTTTTAGCATGTATGACGCACGTCATAATGTTTAGTGGGTGCATGTAAAGAATCTATGACAGCTGCAAGTTGTCATAAGATTCTATGACACTATGACACATATTACAGATATTAATGAGTTGTAAGTTGCTATATTTAGCCCAAGGTTCCTATCTTGAAAAGATACTCTTTTGTGGAATCTATGATGGTTATGACACATCATAAGATGTTGTAAGAGGCAAAATTTAGTCTTGGGCACCCAACCTATGCATGGTTGTTTTTGGACAAGTGTAAGATGCTTGTAAGATGGTAATTAATGTTTACAAGTTAGATAATCTTAGCAGAGAGAAAGTGAACACATAGAATGGAGTGAAAAACATTTCTATAAGTATTTGACATGTATTTTGTTGCTACAATATAGATTTTAGGTACTTAGGTGCTGCAAGAATGCTATCGGATTGAAGACTAAAGGAGAGATTGGTGGTGTTGTTGTATTGTACAATCTTATGCAGATTAATACAAACATTGGGCCTCTTTCCTGTGTGGAGTTTTTTACCCATAAGGGTTTTCTCCATGTTAAACACTATGTCATTGTGTATTGTGTTGAGTTCTTCATGTTTGGCATTTTCTCTGTAGTGGGTTTTATGTTTTGTTACAATCTTCATTGTTAATGCACACTTAAATATTGCTGAAATTGATCTTGAATCAGATTTCCATTGAAGTAGTGTTGCTTTCATTTCTAACAACGCATACATCCATCACATTTACTATCACCCAGCCTTTTGTCCATCCATCCTACCTCCATCCTTGCACCTAGACTTGGTTTTCCCTTGTCATTGGTATCTAGCACAAAGGCTATTAAAATTGCAATCCAATGCCATCCCAAAACATATCAAAATTCAAAAAAAATCAAATATCCAACAAAAATTGGAGCAATAAAATCAATCCAATCATCAAAATAAAATCAATTCTTCCAATCTAATAAAATTCATTAAATCAATCCATCAAATCATTCCTTCAAATCAAATCATTCTATCAAATCAATTTGATTCAACCAAATCAAATATATCCAACAAATTCTTCCAAGCAATCTAATCAATCAAATCACTTCATCAAGTCAAATCAATTCCTCAAATCAAATCCAATCAAATCATCAAATCAATTCTTCAATCACCTCATCTAATCATTCAAATCAATTCTCCCTATCCTTCAATCAATCAAAATCAATCCAATCCATCAAACCCAATAGTCAATTCAATCAACCAAATCGATTCTTCATATCAATTCTTCAAATCAATCAAATCAATTCATCATCAATTCAAATCCAATCATCAATTCATCAAATCTTTCCTTCAAATCAAATCATTCTATCAAATCAAGTCATTTCAACCAAATCAAATATATCCAACAAATTCTTCCAATCAATCCAATCATTCCAATCAAATCAATTCTTCAAAATTACATCATCAAATCAATCCAACTCTTTAGATCAATTCATCCAATGAACTCCAATCATCAATTCTTCAAATTCAATTATTCATCAAGTCATCCTTATTAAATCATTCCAAGCAATGATCCAAATTCAAGTCATATCAATCCATACCAATCAAGTCAATCAATCAAGTCAAATTATCCAGTTGCATTCAATGGTCTTGATCCTAATCTTGACGTAAACCAAATCAACCATTTAATCAATCAATCATTAATCAAATCCTGGTGTTGATTTGCATGGCCAACAACACTAGTATCAATTAATCATATCAATTGTCTTATACATGATGTTGCATCGTTGAAACCAGACCAAGTGTCTTATATGACATGTTTCATTTCTTGAAACCAGACACCATCATCAATCAATCAATTAATCATTGGTTTATAGCTTGACAGGGGAAATAACTTTTTTTTTTTAATCATTTGTGCATGCTTTCTTTCTTTCTTGTGTGTGTTATCATTTTAACTTGCATTCATATCAAGTCCCTCTCATTTCCAACTAATATTCATATCTTGTGTATGTTGGAATAGCTTTTGCAATAACCTTTGCATCTAAGGTCATATCATACCTTTTGTTCATTAGGACTTTAATGCTCTGAGCTTACTTCCTCATACATCTATACAAGGTTGTATTATGCTGGGTGCACCAGACACATCGTCACCTTGGTCCTTATACCTTGGTGCATAACATCTAGTGCTATATCAAACTTCATGGTTGCTCACCTTCATTACAGCATAACGTATCATTCATTTCTTCTATCCATTCCCTTATCTTTCTTCCTTGACCAATCCCTTTCATTTTGAGATCCTACTTGTGTTTGTCCAACCTGCCTATCCTCTCAAGGGGACATCATCATTCTATTTCATCATCCTTTTCCTCTATCCATACCTTATTTTCTTCGAAATGTTGTTATGATGCAAGAGCATCCAGTGGTGTAAGGGCAATCTTGCATCACCCAAAAAAATATGTATTTCAAAATTGTTGATGTTCTTTCTATTTCTTTTCAAAATTTGTGGTTCTGGTTCCATAATCGCTTGAATAATGATGTAGAACTTTCAGTTTTTCCAAACTGCTAAAAATAGCAACCTGCTATTTTTAGAAAGTTTGCATTTGGGCACGAAATGAAGTGAAATTTTACATGAAGTTTCATAACTGAAAAATAAGACCTTTGGTGAAGGAATCACACAAAGATCATTTGTGAGCTGAAAGATAATAAAGTTTCTGTTTCCTAAAAAATGCTTGAAAATTATTCAAGCTCAGGTTTGAGGCACTAAACGGCCCCGTACAGGCCCGAAAATGGCTAGAACCAACAAAGCCAGTTCTTAGTGCGTAGAGCACTTTGCGAGATTTCTGACGCATAAAACAGTTTGTCAATCAGACACCTGAATCAAAAGTTATGGCTCCTGGAAGTTGACCTATTTTTGGAGGGAGAGGCAAATTTTGAAATTAGGTTGTTGGCCGCCAAAAAGGCTATTAATAACCATTT
This sequence comes from Cunninghamia lanceolata, assembly GCA_027924645.1. Taxonomy (NCBI): domain Eukaryota; kingdom Viridiplantae; phylum Streptophyta; class Pinopsida; order Cupressales; family Cupressaceae; genus Cunninghamia; species Cunninghamia lanceolata. The sequence continues at coordinate 10,361,744 of BSBN01001226.1, forward strand.
TTGGGAACCCTGGGCAGTAGTAGAGTTAAGGTAGGAAGTGTAGAGTCAAGAATAGGTGATAAAAATAGAAAACCTAGCTAATTTGGGGTTATAGAAGGCATATGATTCTAGAGTCTTGGGAGAGGAAGCTGTAATGTGTTGTAGCTTGTGGAGGGTTAATTCCTCCGATTGTATTTGAGCTTCTGTAATGTAATAAGTTGTCCAAATCAATAAAGAAAGTACTATTTTCAGTGATCCATTTCTATTGTTGTGTGTTTTATGATTTACCCCCTTCATCAAGTGGTATCAGAGAAAGGGTTCTTGAGTATGTAGACAGATCACCGACCGTGAGGCAGTTTACACTAGGACCTGAGGTTGTGGGTTTGCTGCAAAGATCAAGATGCCTCCACGAAGAAATTGTATTGGGAGGAATGCTTTGATGGAAGAGGGTTTTAGAGCACTGCAAAGGTAGATCGATGCATTGCAAGAGGAGCTGCGGAGAGGGTTTGATCCAAGAACAAGAGAAGAAAGCAAGGATGAAGCTAAAGAAGAGCTATCTGAGGAAGAACAAGAAGCTACAGGAGATCCTATAGAAGTTAGGTTATTGAGGGCCATTTCAAATATTGGAAAGAAACCTAAGATCGAAGTTTCTACCTATTCTATATATTTGAATCCAGACCAACTCATTGATTGGATCAATGACATGGAAGAGTATTTCAAGTATGAAGATGTGGAAGACCCAGATCAAGTCAAGTTTGCAAAAACAAAGTTGAAGGGCCATGCAAATATTTGGTGGAAGGATATCCAGTTAGAGAGGAACAAAAGAGGAAAAGGAAAGATCACCAGATGGGATCAGATGGTGGAGAAACTAAAGAAGTAGTTCATTCATGTGGACTATGAGATGGAGTTGCTAAAGAAGCTGCAAGGATTGAAGCAAGGAAACAAGTCTGTTAAGGAGTATATAGAAGAATTTAATAAGATTACTATCAAAACAAGTCATGCAGAGCCCAACAAGGAGAAGGTAGCCCATTAAATTAATGGGTTGAGGCCGAGTATTCAAGAGGAGCTGAGCCTGGTCAGAATGACCACCATAGAGGATGCATACCAGTTTTCCCTGAAGGTGGAAGAGAAGATGAATAAAAGATTTGACAGAAAGCAAAGGGGAAGAGGTCAAGGCAACAGGACTGGCAGAAGACCCTTTGGGGGCTGAAATGAAGATTCAAAGAAAAGTGAAGAAGCCAACACCAGTCGAAATCAGAGAGGAGATAATACCTACCGTCCTCATGACCAGAACAATGGTGAGCAAAGAGGAAGAGGAAGACGTAGACCTGGGCAAGGACCTGGAAGAGGAGGTTTCAGAGGAACCTATTTTCAATGTGGAGAAGAAGGGCATCGAGCATATGACTGTCCGCAACATCAAGGCAGGACAAATAGAAGACCTAAAGGTAATGCACAGGTTGCACATGTAGATGAAGATGCGCAGTCTGAGCGTTCTAAAGATGCTGATAGGGGAGAAACCCTAGTTGTCAGAAGAACTTTATTGAATGAGGAGAAAGAACCCAATCAGAGGAAGAGTTTATTCCACACAAGGTGCAAATGTGAAGGTAAGTGTTGTGATATTATTATTGACAGTGGAAGCACTGATAATCTTGTTTCAGAGGAGATGGTTGACAAGTTAAAGTTGACAAGAAGAAAGCATCCACATCCATATCAGATTGCATGGTTGCAGAAGGACCATAAAGCTTTGGCCAATGAGCAGTGTTTAGTGAAGTTCAAGATTGGGGACTACCATGATGAGGTGCTATGTGATATCATACTGATGGATGCATGTCATTTGCTATTGGAGAGGCCATGGTAGTATGATAGGAGCGTTGTCCATGATGGCCGTGCAAACACATATTCCCTAACAAAGGATGGAGTTCGTCATAAGTTGAAGCCCTTGAAGGAGGTGGAAGAAAAGGTATGTAGTATTGCCAAAATTTGCTTGGTAGATGGTAGAAAATTTTTGGAGGGTATGAAGCATGAGCATCATTGCTTTGCATTGATTCCTAAGATTAGTCAAGAGAAATGTGAAGATGTACCAGCAGAAATTTCAGATATGTTGGAAGAATTTCAGGATATTATCTCTGATAATGTACCAGAAGGTTTACCACCGGTGAGGAAGATAAGTAACTAAATGGATTTGATACCAGGAGCTAGTTTTCCGAATAAGACAACCCACAGAATGACTCCTACAGAGAGTGAAGAGATGAATAGATAAGTTCAAGAGCTATTAAGGAAGGGACTGATAAGGGAGAGCCTAAGTCCATGTGTGGTACCTATAGTACTAGCACCAAATAAAGATGGAGAGTGGAGAATGTGTACAAACTCTTGAGTCATCAATAAGATCACGATCAAGTACATATTTCCATTGCCCAGAATGGATGACATAATAGATTGTTTGAGTGGAACCAAGTACTTCACAAAGGTTGACTTGAAGAGTGGGTATCACCAGATCTGTATCAGAGAAGGAGACGAGTGGAAGACAACCTTCAAGATAAAGGAAGGTTTGTATGAGTGGTTAGTCATGCCATTTGGGCTAACCAATGCACCGAGCACATTCATACGGTTCATGAATGAAGTATTGAAAGAATTTTTGGGAAGTTTTGTTATTATTTATTTAGATGATATTTTGATTTTTAGTAAGACTTGGGTTGAGCATTTGATGCATATCAGAAGAGTTTTAGAGAAGCTGAGGGAGGAGAAGTTGTTGATTAATCTGAAGAAATGTAGTTTTGCAAAGGAGTTGGTATACTTGGGATTTGTTGTCTCAGAGGAAGATCTTAAGATGGACCTAGAGAAGGTGAGGGCTATCATTGAATGGCCTATGCTGAGGAGTGCTTCCGAGGTAAGATCTTTTCATGGTTTGGGAAGTTTTTACAGAAAGTTTATCAGGAATTTTAGTAGCATTTAGGCACCCCTAACTGAGACAATGAAAGGGGATAGAAAAGAGTTTAGATGGACTAAAGGAGAAAACAAGAGCTTTGATACATTGAAGCAGAAAGTCATAGAAAATCTATTTTGGCACTTCCATATTTCAATAAGGTATTTCAGGTAGATTGTGATGCTAGTGGCAGTGCTATAGGAGCTGTTTTGAGTCAAGAAGGTAAGCCCATTGCCTATTTTAGTGAGAAGCTTAATGATGCCAAGAAAAAGTATTATGTTTATGATCAGGAATTTTATGCGATAGTTCAGCTTTTGAAGAAATAGAGACATTATTTATTGCCAAAAGAGTTTGTTTTATATACCGATCATTAGGCTTTGCAGTATCTTAATAGTCAAGGAAAGTTGAACCAAAGGCATTTAAAATGGATTAAGTTTTTGTAGAGCTATACTTTTTTTTTTAAGCACAGGAGTGGGAAGTCCAACAGAGTTGCAAATGCCTTGAGCAGAAGGCAAAATTTGTTGATAGAAATGAAGATAGAGGTTGTTGGGTTCAATGAGCTCAAAAGTTTGTATCTAGAAGATCTAGATTTTGTAGAGGCTTGGAAAGTTGTTTTGGAACCTGTTACTTTGGATAGGACAAAATAGTTGGATTTCATAATCCAAGATGGCATGTTGTTTAGAGGAAGCCAATTGTGCATTCTGAGGAGTTCCATGAGAGAAAACCTAATTAAGGAGAAGCATAGTGGAGGATTGGCTGGACACTGTGGTCAAGATAAGACCATTGCTATTGTTGGTGAAAATTATTATTGGCCACAGTTGCAACAGGATGTAAGGAAGTTTGTACAGAGTTGCAGAATATGTCAGATGGTGAAAAGAGCAAGGACACGGAGAGGACATGATTCTATTTTTTGTGGTGGTGGATAGATTCTCGAAGATGGCAAATTTCATTCCTTGCAAGAAGACTAATGATACTGTCCATATTGCTGAATTATTTTTCAGAGAGGTGGTGAGATTACATGGTCTACCAAAGAGCATAGTTTCAGATCGAGATACCAAGTTTGTTGGTTATTTCTGGAGGACATTGTGGAAGAAGTTGAAGACAAATTTAAAGTTCAGTTCTGTACACCATCCACAAACTGATGGATAGATGGAAGTGGTGAATAGGAGTTTGGGTAACCTGCTACGATGCTTAGTAGGAGATAAGCCCAAGGGATGGGATTTGATTTTACCACAGGTAGAATTTACTTACAACAATTCTGTTAATAGGAGTACTGGTAAATCACCTTTCTAGATTGTATATGGAAATAGTCCAAAAAATGATTCAGAGTTAAGAAATCTGGACAAAGGAGAAAAGACAAGTGCCGAGGCTGAAGACTTTATAGAACACATGAAGAATTTGCATGAAGAGGTGAAAAAGAACATTAATAAGATGAATATTTAGTACAAGGTTAAGGCAGATCAGAAGAGGAGATATAAGGAATTCCAGGTAGGAGATGAAGTCATGGTTCACTTGAGAAAAGAAAGGTTCCTGATTGGAACATACAATAAGTTGAAAATGAAGAAATTTGGACCATGCAAAATTTTGAAAAAACATGATTCAGGAAATGCATATGAGGTGGAGCTGCTAAGTGAGATCAACATTTCCCCTATTTTCAACATTGCTGATTTATTAGAATATCATGAAGGTGGAACAGAGGATGGACCAACAGAAGAACAGTGGAGTATTCTAGCATCTACTTCTACAGAGGAGATAGAAGAGATCTTGGATAGCCATGTGGGAAGAAGTACTCAGAACAAGCAATATGAAGAATATCTGGTGAAATGGAAAGGAAGGCCTATTGGAGATTCTTCTTGGTTGTCTAAGGCAGAGGTTGACCATTTGGGTTTTCCTCACACAAACACCTGAGACATGACAGGGTCACTTCTCAAATTACCCTAGGTGTCTGATGCAGGAGCATCCAGTGGTGTAAGGGAAATCTTGCATCACCCAAAAAAAGATGTGTTTCAAAATTGTTGATGTTCTTTCCATTTATTTTTAAAATTTATGGTTTTTGTTCCATAATCACTTGAATAACAATGTAGAACTTTTAGTTTTTCTAAACTACTAAAAATAGCAACCTGCTATTTTTAGAATGTTTGCATTTGGGCACAGAATGAAGTGAAATTTTATAGGAAGTTTCATAACTAAAAAATAAGACCTTTGGTGAAGGAATCGCGCAAAGATCATTTGCGAGCTGAAAGATATTAAAGTTTCTGTTTCCCAAAAAATGCCTGAAAATTATTCAAACTCAGGTTTGAGGCACTAAACGGCCCCGTACGGGCCTAAAAATGGCTGGAACTGGTAGAGTTGGTTCTCAGGCCGTAGAGCACTCTGCTATCTTTCCGACGCATAAAATAGTTCTTCAATCAAACACTCGGATCAAAAGTTATGGCTCCCAGAAGTTGACCTATTTTTGAAGGGAGAAATAAATTTTGAAATTAGGTTGTTGGCCGCCAAAAGGCTATTAGTAACCATTTTTGGGAACCCTGGGCAGTAGTAGAGTTAAGGCAGGAAGTGTAGAGTCAAGAATAGGCGAGAAAAATAGAAACCCTAGCTGATTTGGGGTTACAGAAGGTAGATGATTCCAAAGTCTTGGGAGAGGAAGTTGTAATGTGTTGTAGCCTATGGAGGGTTAATTCCTCTAATTGTATTTGAGCTTCTGTAATGTAATAAGTTGTCCAAATCAATAAAGAAAGTTCTATTTTCTGTGAGTCATTTCTATTGTTGTGTGTTTTATGATTTACCCCCTTCATCATGTTATCAACATAAATCTCATCATCTCAAACATATATCAAAGAGGGGCAAAATGTAGACACTTAAAATTGTCCATGTCTTGCAACATCACCTTGTGAGACATCTTGCAACATTTTGTCCTAGGTCCTTTGCATAATCCCACTCTTAATCCCATCCTAATCACTTAATCAATTAATTAAATAAATCCCATTTATTTAATTAATCCCCCTTTCACATGTCCCAAATAATTTAAATAAAATATTTGAATTATTCCCTCACCTCTCATCAAATTCAAACACATGTCACATGTCACATGCACAACTAATTTAAATAATCTTTTATTTGAATTAGGTCTCCTTTATTCCCCTCCACACACTTGTCACATGACTACAACTCCTCATGGAGTGGGAAACTAATTTAAATAGTCTTTTAGTTGAATTAGGTCTCCTTTATTCCCCTCCTCACACTTGTCACATGACTACAAATCCTCATGGAGTGGGAAACCCTATTCGATCCTAGTCGTCCAATCATTGAAAACAACTTTCAATCTCAACTATTCATTCAAATCAACCTTTTCTATAAATCAAACCTTACACAAGCCATTTTTAGATCTAGCTTTTGAGTATTGTTATGCTGTTGGAATGAGCAACCAACATTCCTCCCATATTCAACCTTCGAAATCATGCATACATATGCAAGATTGAGAAGAGAAATGGAGATAAACCAGGCATAGTGTGGAGATCAGTTTGCATTTTTTTTTTTTTATCTCTTTGTTATCTTGTACTTCATTGTGCTTGTTAGGGTTTGATAGTTTGTTGTTTATGCATTAGCCCTGATTTTTACCCTAGCTACAATGACCATCAACAAGATATAGTCGATTGTCATTATTTTTCTTATGTGATATGAGTATAGTTTATATTTATTATAGCAATTAAATATTAGTGTATTAACTAATTCTTTATCAGTGATTTCCAATAAGTTTCCCTTTTTGATAGACTATCTTTGTTGGCATTTATGCAAGATTGAGAGGGGGAGAAAACCTTGACCCCATTCTCATAATTTTGTCAAGTGATAGGAACAATGTAAGTATATGTTGAATATACCTACATTATGTTGTTTATATTTATTTAAGTATTATTTATAAGTTTAAATGTATGTTATGTTGTCAAAGAGCCACATAGCATCATGGTAAAGTGACATTTATTGAGATCCACTACATGCTTTACATGGGCAATGAAGATTGCACTCACGAAAGGAAGAGTACGAAAGTGGTCATTAAGACCAACTACTCTATCTTATTGGCATGGTAGTAAAGCATGTTTATAGGCATAGATTCTGCCTAAGACTCCATGACTTTATGGAGGAGTTAAGCCTTTAATAAGGCTATGTCATTGATGTTGGAGTACAATACCACTGAGAGGGGGGGTGAATCAGTGGTATACTAATTTTAACAACACCTTAAGAACTTGAAAAACCACAATAGCTTTGGCATGGCAGACTAATGTCAAGAATGCATCAACAATATTATGAAACAAGCATATTAGACACTCAATCATGTAACTTGTATAATTCTGATTGACCATAATGAAAATGAACAGAGGATATCATTTCAAACAAAAATATATGATGAATATATATTCATGTAGATCAAACTAACTTAGAATAACTATAAAATTGAATGACACATGATGAGTGAAAGAACATGAGGATAAAACACATAGTGATAGCAACAACCCATAACACAAATATTGTCCTGAATGGAAACCTTCTGGGGCAGATAACCACTCAAAAAATGCCTCACTGGCTTATCAAAAGGAATATAACTGATTACAGGTCTCATTGTCTTACAACATTGCCTCACTAGCATATAATATTACCTCACTGGCATATAATATTTAGAAGCATCAACTTCAAGGAGCACCAACCCCTAACATAGCCTTGCAGGAGCACCCACTCTCTGCATACAGAAAGATAAATACAAATATAGAGGGTTACTTTGTTTCTCTTTGTACTAGTACAACTCTGATCTAACATCAATGATAATGCACTTGGTCATCTATCCTCAACATTACAACAGGTGTATACACAACTCTTTACAATTCCTGTTCAAAGCCCTTTTTATACATTTCATCATGTCTTCCTCTTCTCATGAAACAATTTTGAAGAGATAATCGTTTCCATAAAACTATTTCAGGTAATAACTGAATATTAAACCATAGTTTAGGGTCAAACTAACCCTTCCAGTTATAACTGACATGTAATCCATAACTGTCATGTGACAAGAAAAGAAGTAAACAATGTGTCACTGCTGGCTCAAAATGTTATTATCATTTGTGCAGCACATAACCATGATTAAGTATTCAACTCAAGTTACAACACTTAACAACAGTTAGGTGATCACCAAAACCCCTTAATACTATCCATAAAAGAAATCATTGAGTCACTGAATCCTTGTTCTGATAGAACCAAAATAAATATAAACTGGCTATCATTAGATCAAACAGATCAACATAGTGCCATTGACAAGATTCAAATAAATCATATTTATCATAAACTGGTGGATAAGAGAGCAACATAATAAACTAAAGCATGTTTAAGAATCTTTCCCCAACAAACCAATATAACTGAATCCACATTATCTCACAATCAGATATTACAACACCACAAGAACTGTTCTAGCAAATATTCTGAAGGATTTAACACAAACCCTAACATCTTATAGTGAGTATTGAAAAATATGCTAGAAATATGAACAACCAATACATGCAGAATGACCGTCAAGCTAAAAACAATGAAAAGAAATGACAGCACCTGAAGTAATCATGGTTTTGCATTTTGTTTCCAATGGTCACACTCTTCAAGTCCACTTCTAGCTTTGTCACCTCAACTATGATTCCCAAAAGATCTATCAAAGATTCATGGGGGTTTCTGCATATTGTTCCATGATTACATAAGGATATGAAACCCCAGCTCACTACCGACATAGACCAAGATAAAACTTCAAAAAATGAAATGGTTGTCTCCTTTTTTCCAAAGATATCCCATTCAACCGATGCTCACGATAAACCCTAGAAAGGAGCCAGTGATGATAAAGACACAAACATGTTTTACCTTCATTGAAGAGCTCAAGACCTGTTCAACAGGTCATTCCTTAATGGAGCCTGAAGTGGCATTTGTAACAAAGTTTATTTTGTTCCCTTTTTTAAAAAAAAATATCACATAATACCTTATGACAAACAATGTGCCCTTTAATGCCACTTTTAAAATCACATTAAAATTTTACAAAAATAACATCACATTATAATGCCACTATGAAAGGAAGTCAAACTCAATGATCAATGTTATTTCCACTAAGTGTCCAATCAACACTGTCCACTGTTGTCTAGTGCCTTTTTACAACTGTTATCATCTCATAAACTCATCATACCAAGAAAGCATAAGAACAAAGGAAAAACCACAACACAGGAAATGCCACTGAGCATGATACTAAAACATATGTCACTGACAAGTAAGAATATCAACTAAGCATGTCCACTGTATCGAAAATATATGAGTGTATGTCATCAAGTATATCCACTGTATATCAAACATCATATACCAATGAACACAAAGCATGTCCATTGTATATCAAACATCATATACTAATGAACACAAAGTATGTCCATTGTATATCAAACATCATAGGACTATATGCCAAACTTAATCATGATCAAGTGCCAAACTAAGCATGACCATCCATCATCATCAAAGATAACAAACTGAATCATGATGTGAAGTGACTCAACTGAACATGATCAAGTTGTGGATTGTCATCAGGGACAAACAACTGAGGGTGAAGTCAACAATTGAGAGATGGATACATAGATTTGTGGAGGGATCAGTAAACATTTCGCAGTGCATAGACAATGAGAATATATTAAGATATACCAAGTTTTATAGAGGGGGTGTGAGAGTATATGTGATATAGATTGAGCTCTGTGAAAGTATATCAAGCTCTTCTTCAATACAACAAGCTCAATGAAAGTATATCAAGCTTGTCTTCGACATAGTGAGCTTGGAGAAAAGCACAGCAAGCTCGTCTGTGACACAGTTTTTTCTGCAAGAATATTAAAAGTTCAGGAGTTAGAGATACTATTGCCTCTTATTAATATTTTCTATGTAATGCCCCTCGCTTTTGGCTTGTGATAGATGTTATTTTCATATTTCCTATGACAGTTCTGGTATAGTTGATAGTCTTATATTGCATATTTACAGTTTCGAGATATTTGGACTAGTATGTTATGGTTTATGTTCTCCTTGATCTTGATGGGCATATTTGATGATTATAGATTAATGTTATTCTGAGTTTAATGTGTTATTCGATCATAATTATGATGCATTACTGGTAATGGATGTAGTTATTTAATGATGTGTTTACATAAACGGAATAGTGTTGCATTACTTGTGTTCGAGTACCCTGCCACACTGCAACTTTCGTTCATTATGTTTATGACTACATGTTTATATATATATATATATATACAACCTTGTTGTTTGTTGCAGGATGTAGGTACCGAGTATCGACTCCACCTGAACTACCAGGTCTGAGTGTGCCCTAGCCAATGGAGTTGTTGATTGGAGTTAGCATAAGGTTCCCTACTCAGTCAACATCCTCAAAGAGGATGAGTTCTTAGTATTGTATCCTGTCGTCACCATCAGTTGGACTGTTTGTCATTATTTTGTCGTCATGTCTTGTGGCTTTACATGGGAGCAGGTATCATCCAGTAAGTTGGGTTTATCCAATTTAAAGTGTTGACTTAAGCCTGGTTAGTACTTCATTAAGATAAGGTTAAATTTAAGCCAAGTTAAATAAACTTTTGCTAGGGAAATTATGTGTTGTTTATTAATTATAAAGGATTTAATTATTTGATAATTGGTAAAACTAACATGAAAATAGTAAATAAATAAATAAATGTGTTAAATGATTAAATGAAATAATAAATTACAAGTTGTAAATGAATAAAATTAAAAAGAAAACAAGATACATAAATAAAGATGAATAAACAATTATAAATTGTGATAAAATAAATTTATAGTAATAAAGATAATATTTTAAGGTTAAAAAAAAAATTAGGGTTGTCGCTTTATACCATGTATTCAGTATTTTGGGGATAGGCAAATTTATGCCGTGTGCCGTCAATTGCAAATTGGAGGATTTGGGAGTCTTTTGATATAGTTAATTTCGAATCTCACGAGAGAGTGGGTTGTTGGGAAAAGAGAGGCATGTTTCTGCATTTACTCGAGGAGTTCAATCCTTGTTTTGAGAAAGTGGGTTGTTGGGAAGAGAGGATGTCTCCTGCATTTATCCGAGGAGCTGAGTCCTAGTTTGGGAGCAGAGAGATTTCTGGAAGAGAAGGGAAGGGGGTTTGCATTTTGGAGAGGAAAGGAGATTCTGGAAAAGCTTAACAAACTTCAGGTATGCAACTGTATATGATTTATGCCTATTGCATATGAAATTTTAATGGAATTAGATTATTTGTGTTTTCCTCCATTGATGGGATTTATTCAGGATTTGGTATTAGATTCTTTAAGAGCAAACTGGAAATTACTCTTGACCTCCAACCTATCTTTAGTTTTGAGACCTGTCACAAATTTTCCATTTGCTTTAGATTCAATGGAATATAATTTGTTTCCCATTCACCACATCCGTGCATTCAACACAGTTTTAATTGTGTTTTAATGTCAAGTCTAGATTACCCAAAATTAGACCCTTTTTAAACGAAGAATAAGTTTGTATTAGACGACCCGACCATGCTTATCTATGGGGTCAAATTTACATAGGGCTGGACCTGGAATAATCTCTTTAAGTATGCCATAGTCACGCCCAGATTTGGATGTGGTAATTTGTTCAGTTTTCAACATGTCGTTTGATGATTTGATTTTGAGTCTTTGCTATGGATGCCCCTTCGACGCAGTGATTTCCCAATGTTAAATTTTATCTTTCCCGGATTCAAACTTGAGTATTTGCCATGAATGCCTATTGGAAGGAGTAGTTTTCTCAATTTGAAACTTCTCTATGAGGGATTTGAACTTAGGTTTCTTCCATGAATTCACATTGAGCTCATCCAAGTGTGCTTTTGCTCTTCTTTTAGTGCTCGATCAAAGCCTTGCATTTGGTCTATGGAAACTTTTCTTTTGTTTCGGTCAGTATTTGATAAGTGTTGCAATCAGGCACGCTGCACCCGTAAGTCATCTGGCATTGTTAACTTTCTTCATAAATTTTAGAAAACTTATGGCCTTTGTGCACTGCCTGTTAGGGAAAACTATTAATATGAAGCTTTCTTAGCTTCCAGCCAGTGAACCTGTATGCCCACATGCGCTAGTTCGATGAATGTTGGCAAAGTCAGCAGAGTCTGGTTAAATACCAATCGCAGCTACTGTAGAAGTTGTCAAATCTGCTCTCACCCATAGTTGTTCATCTGATAATTGCTTTATGACTAAAGTATCATGAGCTGTATTAACTATTTTATTTGAGAACTTATCAAGCTACCTTCCTTATAATATGTTTGCTCAATGGATAATGACATGTACGACTTAAAAGATTCAATATACTATGGTGTGCGCAGCCAAAGCTGACATTAAGAGTGATTGCTGTTGTACATACCCTACAATCATTGCATTTCGTATGACAACATCTCATTGAGACGTCCACCCATAGTCGCGTGCCTTATCTATACTTCTCCATTTTGCATGCATGTCTACCAAAGCATTTACACTTTAATATCTGACAAAATGCTGGCAAAGGTTTTAGCATCTGGCTTTACACCTGCAATTTGTATTTGCTTTTAGGTTTCTTAAGTCATTTCACCAAATCCATTTTGTACATATCTTGCACCTCATTGCATTCCAGGAGATTACACCCCTTTGAGGAATTCTGTCTAATTTCATTCCTCAACTGCCCTCTCTACATAATACTTTGAGATTGAGATGAGTAGTGGATGCCAATGGCATTTTAGGGTTAGGTTTAGTTGCTCAGGTAAATTCCCACCACTGATATGGTTGAAATCCCCATCATAAAAATAAAATAAAATAAAATAATATGCACATATTCCTTCTTTCATCCTTATCCCATCGAACTTTTTGGGAGGCTGCACTATTCATCCTAAGAATTTTCCTCCAACACCTAGGAAGAATGGTGTAGACGCCCTAAACAATAATGATCTTTGGTTAATTTTCAACTTTATATTCTAACGCATAGGATTTACTCACTAAGGAGAGTTTCATGTCTATATGTTGCTCATTCATGAGTAAATTTGCCATGTCATGAGTAAATTTGTCTTGTCATATTCCCCAAGTTTAAATAAATGTTCAATTCCATACATACTTCATTCTTATATTTATGACAACGTAAGTGTAGCAAACTGATCCCTTTTGGAGTCTTACTTGAGTTTTATTAGTATTTGGTTAGTAGTTCAAATCAAATATAAGTTGAGTATTATAATTTATTACTTGATACAATTAGATCAGTTTTTTTTTAAGGTTACTGGATTAAATTATTAGATTATTGAACTGTCAAGAAATGTGGTTGCTATAAATCTGATTGTATGGATACAATTTTATAATTCCATTGATATGATTATTTATTTATAGTAAATTTGTTAATAGAGTGTAATGTTAGTTATTTAATGACTTTGGACGAAAAATATTTGCCAACAAATGATCTATGGTATTTTATTATTATTATTGTTATTATTATTATTATATTGGTCACGTGATTTATTTAAATCAAGCTATCGAAATTTATATGATCAAATTATTTTTATTTAATTTAGAATGTAAATGGAACATGATAAGGAAAGACTGTATATTAGATTGGAAATTAATGAAAATTTGATATGTTGAATAGTAGAGTGGATAAATGAAATGTAATGTGGTATTGGAATCTATCACTTTCTCTTTATAAATGACTTGTTGAACTAGATCCCTTTTTTTTTGTATATGTACTTTGATTACTCAGAAATGTTGTGATAGTTAGACCAATAATATTTGATCTATAAGTATTTGTAATCAATGTGTATGTAGAAGTAATTAAAATCGTTTCTTTTTACTTTTAAGTTAAATATGTTATTACGAGATGTAGGGTTTTTATATGGTTATAAAATAAATAGGAACCCTCAAGTTTATCCGCAAGAATTCAATTTAAATTACAATGTAATTATTTAATTAATTTGATCTGTAACAATGACAATAGTGGTTTACTTTAGTTATGTTAATGATATTTGTATCTTTGTAAATCAATTAAATAATTATTTTAATAAATATTTACATGTAGTTAACTTTATTGTAATTATAGATTTATTCCTTAATAAGAATACAATCAGATGATAAGCTATATTTTAATGATAATATACTATTGTAATAACTTAGTCAATTGCAATCTGCTATAGTGGATTAGTTGTAAAGAAGGCATAATTTTAATTATAAGTGTAATTGATTGCTCGTCATATGTCTAGTAAATTCAATTTGTGGGTCATGAACTAGTTCATATAGTCTTTTGATTTGGTATCTACCTGTGTGGCTAGTGCTCCAGAGGCTTAGCATGGGATGTCTTGATTTCATGTATGGTGTTGATAGATGTCTTGAGATCATGATGTTTTTGAAGCATGTCGTCTCTAGTTATGTATGGATTAAAAGACAAGGTGAATGATCAATGTACTTCTCTGTGGATGCATTGTTGTCCATTTGGTTGTATTTGTCGTGTATCCAGTTTTGTGGTGAGTTGTGGAATGGGGAGACATGGAAATCATATAGAGATGTAATGAATATGTGTTGTTATGGGCGATGGTATAGGAGTTCTGCCCTTATGATTATATTTTGGAGGGTCAACGCCTTGCATTGTTATATATACATGTTGATATAAGGACAATTGTTATGCAAGATGGTTAATGCCTTGCATGGTTCATGTATCCTCGTTGTCATGATGATGTTTGCTATGCTTGTTGAGTAGGGTCTTCTAGTTGTAGGTAGGGGAGTGGATTCCAATGTGGGGCCGGTACCCAAAGTGGCTAGCCAAGGTAACCCATTGGGAGTTGGTAATCAAGTGATAACCTAATAATAAATCTAAGGGTTGGGTAGTTTTCACACTAAAAAGATAATTAGATTCCTCACTCATGCCTATAGTGCTAGTTTAGACTAAGGATGAGATGAGAAGGCCTGGTTGGCAAAATCATCTTCCTTGTCCTCATGAAAGGAAGGTTGATTCTGCATGTGTCACCCTATGGGGCCGGTGTCTAGAGAGAGACTGCCAGGCTAACCATAGATGGGGGCTGGTGTCTAGAGAGAGACTGCCTGGGTAACCCATGTTAGGACCATGCGATGACACTCTCCTTGATACAGCCTAGCATTCCCTAGATGTACTCTCCCCATTTGTTAAGTGTTTGCCTCTGGAAGTACTGATGTGTTGTTTGTGATATTGACTTGTGATGTTGAAGTCATGTGTTGTCTTATAGTCTACTATCTACCTGACTGTATGTTATAGTGGGGACCTTATGTTAACTCCTAGCTCGAGGGGTGGACCTCAGGGTTCCATATGGTCAAGTGGAAGAGCTTTATCCATTAGTTTTTTCCCTTGCCGTTATTCGTGAGCGAGGAGGATATATCTTGTGTATCAGACATCAGATCTTGTACTTGTTTATGAAGATAGCTATTATGCTCATGTACTAGCCTGTGTATCAGTTGATTCATAATATATGTATTCAGATGTAATCAGGATAGTGATAATGTAACTACATAATGATGTACTCATATGTATAGACTTTTGAATATGTACATGTAATCTTGATCAAGTTGATTATCTAACTGATGTCACGAAATGGAGATGTATATGTATAATCATTAGTGCAATAGACTTAGAATGATTTGCTGATGTTAGTTAGTATTGCATGTTATATTATGTTGATTAATTTGTCAAGTAATGCAACCATGGAACCTTAGAAGACAATTTGTTAGTTTAATGATGTGTATTGATTTGTTAAACATTACTTTGTTATCTTATACCAAAAAAAATATTCTGCATTGCATAGCATAGATGTGTTGTTCTCTAAGGTGTTCATTGTGGGGCATTACATGCTACGTTCTTATGATTATATTTGTTGTTCTACAGACATAGAAAACTTATGTTTGATTTAACTACGTAGACACAGTAACATAGAAACGTAGACAACTGTATAAACCATGTCTTATTTTAAGTAATGATGTAGTATGTTTTATTTTTTATTGCACTCAATGTGAGCTTGACTCCTCAAAATGCTATTATCGTCAAACAATAGAGGAATTGTAGGTTCTATACAATAAGAATACTGCTAGTTTTACTGTGGGTGTTCTGTGTATGGATATCTTGTTTTGTGCCCCTTTTGTGCCTTTAAATCCTTTGAAGATTGTAATGCTTGGTTGTTTAAGTTTTCTTAGCCATCAAGATATTTTTCTTATGTGAAGTTAGATACCTTGAATATGTAAAGTTCAAACCAGAGATGAAACAAAGCCTGACAGTTGATCTCCTTATAGTCTCAGTGTTATAACTATTTTAGTTCATGTAGATACTTAGATTTAATTTCATAAGAACTTTGTCTTAAACTTGGAAATCGAGAGGAACAAGACTATTGTTATGTTTTGACAGAATAGATATTCTTTTTCTTTTTAGTTTTGGGATAAGATTTTTTGATATTATCAAATAATTTTGGGGTTAGACATATACTTGATATATTTATAGAAATGATATTGGAATCATTATAAAACACTTACTGGAGTGATATGTATATTATCATACATGCATCCTTCTAAAATTAGGTATTATCGTATTATTGAAAGGATGATATTCATGAGATCTTAACCTTGATGAT
The DNA here is from genome assembly GCA_027924645.1 of Cunninghamia lanceolata. Lineage (NCBI taxonomy): Eukaryota > Viridiplantae > Streptophyta > Pinopsida > Cupressales > Cupressaceae > Cunninghamia > Cunninghamia lanceolata. The sequence continues at coordinate 10,378,298 of BSBN01001226.1, forward strand.
TATCAAAGATTGGTTAACTTAAGAAGACAAGAGATAGAAAACATTGTATTAGATGTAAATCTATTCAAAGTTGGGAGTTTATTTTAGATCCAAGATTGGATTTGATAATATTAGAATCTTTTTAGATCCTATTTGAAAGAGGATGAAACTCATTTTTTTATGTTTATATTATGTTATGAGAAATATGATTAAGTGATCTAGAGGAGACTAGAAATATTTGTCTCCATGATATTATTAAAAACTTCTGCTTTTGGAAATACAAGAGTAATGATTTTCTAAATGTATTGGGTTAGAGAAAACAAAAACCCTAGAATCAAAATGTGGGGTTTAGAAAACCTAAATATTTCAATTATGTTATGACTATGATCTAAGTCTATTGAGTGGTCGACAATAAATGGTCAAGAAAACCATAGATTAAGATGTTTTAGATTTGAAAGAGTCTTAGAAGCCATTTTGATGGAGTTTTTTTTATTTTTGTTAAAAGTCAAAACATGGCTTATAGTATAAGAGTGCTTATTTTTTAGTCGATGAGTAGAATGATAGGAATTCATAGACTCTAATGTTTGCAAGAATGTAACTAAGGACTCAATGGAGGGTTAAATCATCTAAAGCCATACATTTTATATATATCCTAGAAATCAGGATTAAATTCTAAGTCAGACTGACTAGGATGTTACTAGTCAAATAAGTCAAACTGTAGGATGAGATAGTTTCCAAGTCGAGTTAGAGGTGTGTGAACACACGACTACGTTTATTGCAAATGTCTATTTATATGGAAACTTTGGCCAAAGTGATGCATTTGTCTCTACATGCATTTGTCGGTTCAGAGTGTCTAGATGACATAACCTGTTATTAGGATCATACTTAGCTAGAAGATTGTCTAGAGTTGTATGGTCAATTGTGTTACATAAGACACAACACTAGAAATTAGATGGAAAACCTTTTGGTCCTCTATGTCTATACTCTTTGTGAAGGGTAGGGCCACTTCCAAGAAGGAAGGTGTGTAGGGGACTGTCAGTCTGTGGTTGGAGGTAAAGCACTCGAATGATGCTATCCCTTTGTAGAAGAAGACTCGAGCCGAAACTTGGATGATAGATATCAAGATTTCAGATGCGGTGTACTTTATGATTGACTTATGATTGTCAAATTTATGTAAACTTGTTCATATTTCTACGTACAAAATATTTGTAAATGTAAAGTGAAATAATTTCATTGTAATTTATCTTTTAATATATTATATTTCAAGGTTGAAAAATATTTGAAAAATATGTATTTATTTCTATTGGAATATGCAAGTAAAAAATATATTATTTTCATGTTTATCATTTTCTTTTACTTTATTAGTAAAATGTGTGTGTAATTCCAAGTAATATGAGATGGCATGTTACATTTTTGTCTAAGGTAACCATAGATATTTGGGATCCCCTTCTCCTTTCTTTCTTTAGTTGCATTGTTGATATGGTTTCCACATTTATTGTCTTAAAGGTTCCTTGTAGTCTTACCCTGTTCCCTTTATCATCCAAACACTCCATTGTTTTATGATAGCAATCTACATGTGCTTGATGTTGAGTTAGCCAACTCATCCCAATAATTATGTCATATGACCCTAGAGGTGCCACATAAAGGTCTACTTTTTTTTTAAACTCGGGAAACTATATGGTAGTATTAGACATGCATTTGGTTACTTCTCTAACTGCCTTATCCCCATATTGGACCTTCCATGATGTTTCCATTTGATTGACTTTTAATGGCATTCTTTTAACAAGATCTAGAGAAAAAAAGCATTCAGATGACCCAGTGTCTATTAATATGAAAATCGGTTGCCTTGAAAGCATACCTATAGTTTCTATGGGCACATTTTGAAATCAATTTTGTCGATTTCTTATTGCAGCATGAATCCTTTGTGGAGGTCCCTATTAAGGTTGGTTTTCTCTAATCTGTGCTTGCATCCTTGGGCACTCTATAGCATAATGGTTTCCCCCACACACATAAAACATCCACCTGGTGGTCCCCACTGAGTAGGATTCCTAGCGGTGTCATTCTTTGTTTCACTAACTCCTGGTGGAAATGCCAGCATGTTAAAGTTTCTCTTATTGTTCCTGTTAAAATTTCCTCTATTATTGTTCCCATTTTGACCATTCCTTGGATTTTGATTTGGTGGTGGCCTCCTTTATATGAAATTGGTCCTTCATTTTTTGAAGTTTGGATTCTGCCTGAATTCTTGTTTCCTTTTGAAAGATTGGCTCCTGTTATTGTTGATGTTTTGCCTTGCTGCTGCTAGGGCCTAAAGTTTTCTTTCTTGTTTTAAGGACTTTTTGAGTACTTCATTCATGCTTTCGGGGCCATGCATATACATTTCAACACCAATATTAACATTCATCCCTAGTATGAACTTCCCGGTTTGACTCTTTTCATCAATTTGATATATTGGCATATATTTTAGCTATTTGGCAAATCTATCCTAATACTGATGTATTGTTAGTGATCCATGTTGGAGTTTATAAAATTATGCCATCTTTTTAGCAAAGAATAATTGTGGTAACCATTTTTGTAGAAATGGTGAACAAATAGTTCCCATGTTATGTTTTCCTTCGTGTATCCATTTTGTTCCTTAATATTTGTCCACCAACTTGCCACCTCACCTGTTAGTTGATAAGACCCCCATAATGCCTTGGTCATCTCATTGTAGTCCCTTAGTTCAAAGTACATTTCCATTTCCTTTAACCAACTTTTAGCCTCTTCCCTCACTATTTTCCATCAAACTTGGGAGGTGTAATCTTTTTCAAGTCCTTGGAAAGTTCCATTATGGAAAATTCTTGCCTAGGTAGGTTCATTGTATTTTCAAGTGGATTGTCCCCTCTAGGAGGTTTTTCAAATTCAAGTTCCACTATGATCTCAATGTTTTCTTGCCTTGTCCTGAGGTCCTCAACCATTTTTATAAGGATTTTATTTTATCCCTCTATTTGGTTAACAAATCAATTATTGGGCCTTTATCCTGACCTCAGTGTTCCCTTGTTCCTTTGGTTGTTCATCAGGCACTTTCTTTTTCCTTCGAGTAGTGTTATCATAGTTTGCTCTAGTTTTGACCATTGTGTTTCCCTAAAAACAAAGATTTTAATTAATAACTTCTTAAGATTTGTATTCAAAACTTAATATAATTAATCACACTTTGAATTGCTTCTAAATTTATGTAAGTCATAGTAGGCTTGATGCCTAGCTTTCAAACCTCACTTTGATTCCACATGTAACAACCTAGTCCTAAACCCCCAAAATTAGCATTAACTCTTTTTTTTTCAAAATTTGTCTCAAGTGTTTGATTCAATCGTATACTTAGGTACTTCTATCCAATGGGATAGGCATTCATCCAATCAATACAAACGTCCATCCTTATGGGATAGGCATCTACCTAAAAGAAGAAAGAATTTTTCCATCCAAATGGGTTGGGAATCTATCCTAACGGGATAGGCATTCATCCACAAAGGGGATAGGATGTGCTCTAGCTAGAGACTTAGGCCCATTGAGATCTAATGGATCTTGAGCCACTCGTTGAAGACTACACTCCCCTCAACTACCAGGAGTGCACCGAGGTCATCATCTTCAGGAATAAAAATATACAAATACTAATGGCTTAAGTCCCACCTTAAAATTTTGCCTAAAGCCTCAGGGAGTCAAGCAAATCCATTTGAGATTCTTTTGAGTATATGTTTATTATTTTCCTAGCTTGACTTTGTGTTCATAGTTTCACTTTAGGTTTGTTCAAGTGATTCACTTGATGAAATTTCTAAGTTGAATTCTTAAATTGAATAAACAAAAAAATTTAAAAACCTCCCAACCCTATGGCTAAAAACCTACGCACTGAGAACATTCTTCATTACCAGGCTACCTACATACTTGTTTCCAAACAAGATCGAGGTGTAATTTATATGTAGTTCTATTTTCTACACTATGCTTTATGTGAACTGTTTAGCGTGGGTACACAACCCTTTCTAGGGCCCAGTTTCCCCAGACAATTCCTCTGTGACTACAACCCACAAAGGGGAGCAATTAAGAAGTATTTAGTCTTTCTTGACCAATACTTTGTTTACTAAATTCCCTACTTCCTAGGCCTATCAAAATAAAACTTTGCAACTACACATTCAATAATCTCTTTTCCCCCTTTTGATAAAATGTTCAGTCATAAGAAAGATGATCTAATTTCAACAAAACTACTTGGCAATTCTAAATTCTTTTTAAACCAAGTGATGGGAGATTTTTTCTAAGTCAGATTAATTCGATTAATCTTGTTAGTTTGGTGTCCGAGGGAGATTACATGCCCCCTAGACTTAACAACACGATGTTCCTTATTAGTCCCTGGGGATTTATAAGGAAGATGCCATAGATGTCATTGTTGCTGCTATGTTAGGCAATAAGTACAGTATTTCAAATGCAATGACATTACCCATAAATGTGAACTAGAGGCACCGTCAAAATTGAATGCTACGATTTGGTTTTTTGTTTTCTCTTGATTAAGTTATTTAACTATCTAAACAAGAAGTTTTTTTTTTTAAAATGACTAGAATCAATTGAGAAACTTAAGTAATCCATTGAGACCAAATAATTATTAAGTTTAATCCATTCCATCAATTGCTACTAAACAATTGTTTGTAAACCATTTGCAAATATTGAAGAAACATTAACTATAGTGTTCACATCTAATTAAATCAGATAAGGATTCCCATAATTAATTTTATAATTTAATTAAATGATCGCAACTAATGAAAATTAAATTTAATAAATGAATTTAGTAATTTAATATTTATAGAATGATATCCTTCCATAAGTTACTTTGATATATTTTTAATAATTTACTAACAATATGCTTAGTAACCATTCAACATAATCTTTCAAGTAAATCTATCCAACTTAATCGTTAGTTGAAATTGAATCAATTCCTTCCATCTTGACAAACCCACTAATATCAAGTTCCTATTTAACTCATTTGTAATTTGATAATTGTGTATTATCTAAATACTTAGTCATTTTCTCAAATTCATTTTTAATACAAATTAAAAATAGCTAATTAGTGATGTCTATAGAAATCACAATAAAGGAAATAAATATTTCTAATTTTAACTAACTATTTAATTTAAACATTTTGTAACCTAAATGAATTACTAAACATAGTAAATAATTATTCACTTAATTAAGTTAAATTAATTTACTAACATAACATAACTAAACTTGTTAGTGTCAATAGGGGTATTTCATATCTAGTTTGATATTTTCTAGCTATTTTCCCCTTGTTGTGTGAATAATTCATATTATTTAACTTTTATTAGTTAAATTATTTTCACACACATATTCACATGTTAAGTTGACTTAGGAAGCATTCTAGTTGTTTCTAGATGTTGAGAGTTGTCTCTAGTTGTTGATAGTTGTCTAATAGTTGTCTTATCCTACACATGTGATCTAGTTGTCTCATGGCATAGGATTAAGACACTTGTCACATTCAACTACAAAATATTAGCTCTCATCCTTGACTTTATAAGAAAGGTATGCCATATCATATTGTAATCTTGTATATTTTTGTATTCGCATTCTTTGATAGGAATATGTCATGTCCTCGTATTGATGAATTGTAATTGACTCAATTATACAAATTAAAGATTAAATACAAATATAATATATGTATATATTATAGATATCAATATTAAATTAAATGTTATATAAATATAAATAATGAATATCTAAATATTATACTCTCAATATATATTATTATATTATATAATGTAAATATAATACATATTAATAATATAATATAAATATATTGGCTGAGTAAGCAACCCATATATAACAAGTATAAGGAGTGCAATTCCTTAAAGAAACTAAAAGTTACAAGGAAGCCAGTGATTCCATAATCGGCTATCAATGGGAATGACTTTATGAAAGGTGAAATACATATTCATTACTACTAAATCTAAGGACCACTCCTAATAACGACTATTATACAAGATGTCATTATTAATAATAAAGAATAAAAAAAAACTAATCAAACAATCGTTCCCCTAAAGTAGCGACTCTTGGCTAAAACTAAAAGGTATATAAGAAGGATCGATGTCTTCAATCAAGGACATGGGAAGAATGATAAAATCATAGAGCATTGGATATACCCGTGAACCAATTAGATCATCAATGGAATCAAGGTTCTAGCATCAGACTTTGCTAGGCATATGATGTAGTGCCCCGTAATGGAAACCTTAGAGGACAACACAACTGTGCTATGCAAGCGGAATAATAATTTTTTTTTTGTAAAAGATAACAAAGTAATGTTAAGCAAATCAACACACATCATTAACATCAACTTGTCTTCTAAGGTACCATGGTTGCATTACTTGATAAATTAATCAACATAATTTAACATACATGGTTAACTGATCATTAGCAGTTCATTCCACATCTATTATACTAATGAATATGCATATACATCTTTATTCGTGCCACATAGATAATCAACTTTGCTCAAGATTACATGTACATGATCAAAAGTCTATACATATGGGTACATCATCATGTAGTTTTGATTACATTTGGAATACATACATTATGAATCAACTGATACATAGGCTAGTACACGAGCATAGTAGCTATCTTCATAATCAAGTACAAGATCTAAAGTCTGATGCACAAGATATATCCTCCTCGCTCACGAACAACAGCAAGGGAAAACCAATGGATAAAGCTCTTCCACCCGACCATGTGGAACCCTGAGGTCCACCCCCCGATCTAGGAGTTAACATAAGGTCCCCACTACAACATATGGTCAAGTAGACAGTAGGCTATGAGACAACACATGACTCCAACATCACAAGTCACCATCACAAAACAACACAACAGTACTTTTAGAGGCAACACTTAACAAATGGGGAGAGTACAACTAGGGAGTGCTAGGCTGTAGTAAGGAGAGTGTCATCGCATGGTCCTAACATGGGTTACCCAGGCAGTCTCTCTCTAGACACCGGCCCCCATCTATGGTTACCCTAGCAGTCTCTCTCTAGATGCTGGCCCCATAGGATGATGCATGCGGAATCAACCTTCCTTTCGTGATGACAAGGAAGTAGATCTGCTAATCCCAGCCTTCTCCCCTCATCCTTAGTCTGAACTAGCACTACAGGCATGAGTGAGGAAAAATCTTATTATCTTGTTAGAGGAAAAACTACCCAACCCCTAGATTTATTATTAGGTTATCACTGAATTACCAACTCCCAATGGGTTACCCTAGCTAGCCACTTGGCACCGGCCTCCACATTGGAAGCCACTCCCTTACCTACAACTAGAAAACCCTACTCAACAAGCACGATAAGATATCACAACAACGAGGGTATAGGAACTATGCAAGGCATTAGTCATCTTGCATAACAACTATCCTGATATCAACATGTATATAACAATGCAAGGCATTAACCCTCCATAACATAATCATAAGGGCAGAACTCCTAGACCATTGCCCATAATAACACATATTCATTACAACTTGATGATCTCCATGTCACCCTGTTCCATAACTCACCACAAAACTGGATACAAGACTAATACAACCAATTGGATAACAACACATCCACAAGAGAGTGTATTTATCTTTCCCCTTGTCTTTTAGTCCATACATATCTAGGGACGACATACTTCAGAGACCATCATGATCTCAAGACATCTATTAACACAACACATGAAATCAAGACATCCCAAGATAAGCCTCTGGAACTCTAGCCACACGGATAGATATGGAATCAAAAGACCATATGAATGGGGTTATGCCCCACAAAAAGAATTAACACATTACGAGAAATCAATTATACTTATAATTTAATTCTTACTTTCTTTACAAGTAATCCACTAACGTAGATGGTAATTGACTAAGTTATTACAATAGTATACTAATCATTAAAATTTAGCTTGTCATTTGATTGCATTCGTATTAAGAAATAAATCTATATTTACAATAAAGTGAACTATAAGTACATATTTATTAAATAACCATTTAATTTAATTTAGAAGATGCAAATATCATTAACGAAACTAAAGTGGACCACTATTGTTAGTGTTATAAATCAAAATGATTAAATGATTATAATATAATTTTAAATTTAATTCATACGGGTAAATTTGAGAGTTCCGATCTAATTTATAACCATATATAAAAATAAAAGAAGCAATTTTAATCCCATCTACGTAAATAACGATTACAAATACATATAGATCAAATATCATTGGTCTAACTATCACAACATTCATGAGAATATCAAGTACATTTACAAACGAACGGGATCTAGTTCAACAAGTCATTAATAAAGAGAAGGTGATAGATTTAAATACTACACTAAATACATTCATCCATTCTATGAATCAACATATCGAGTATTCATTTATTCCAATCTGATATACAGTCTTTCCTTATCGTGTTCCATTTAAATTTATCATTTAATAACCCCGATAATTGATTATATTAATTTCGATAGCTTGATTTAAATAAATCACGTGACCCAAATAATAATAATAATAATAACAATAATAATAATGATAATAGCAATTAAAATTCCACAAATCATTTGATAACCAATATATTTTCCATCCAAGTCATTAAACAGATAACGTTACATTCTACTAACAAGTCTCTTATAATTAATCCTATCGAATACGTATTCCTCAAGATTATAAATGAAAATATAAAGGAATTAGATATACTCTTCTTGAGACCGATCAAATGAATACGACATGAAGTTAATGAGGATATTGGTTGAACTCATGATGATTCTATAAGGCAAAAAGAACGGATGTCCAAACAATGACCACTTGTAAGATGTAGTGCAAACGTGGGAACTTACCGATACACAGGGATCACATCTATTATTGCTACGCAATGTTTTCTATAAGGGAAGATGTCTTCCTTATTCGCAAAGAGTTAATAGGTAAACCACTATCTACCATCTAAGTATTCTAACACAAAGTCTCATAAACACTTACTTGCTAAACGGCTGTCGGCCACCCAATACCCTCGACGACTAAGGCTCAGAACGACTACAACTCTCAAAACATACTTACCAAGAGCAACTCTCTTCTCCCACCTTACGACCATAATGACATACTGGAAGTGACTTCCAAGCTCGCCCTTGGCTGCAGGTTTTGACTATCTACAACATCATTGGTGACGGAAGGGCACAAGCTACAAGTTGACTATCGGCCTAGACAACTACGGGGAAACAAGACACAATGCACCATTCCTACGACACCTACGAAGCTCACAGTCTAACACAGACATGAATTTGAGACGTTTACTACCAAAGACTGTTCCAGTTAACAAGACTACCACTGTCAGAAGATGACTTCACCCACATTTCTGATCAGAACATACTTGCTACAGATGACTACCACAGTACTCTTGCTGAGCCCACGACTTCCCAAAAAAAGGCTGCCTAAACCCATGATCCATACTGAAAGAAAAGGCATGGAAAACTGAAGACCAACGTAGCATTCAGAGATAGAAGTGGTGACGCAAATGGCAAGGGTTCAGTCATACTCCACGTCCACCAGATGACGCAGGCCGTCAGTCACAGAGGCATAGAAACTGGGAAGTAATGATTGACTACCAGCAGGAGTCGACTCACCTTCCTATTTAAATCACGCAACATTTATTTAGCTTATCTCAAGGCAATCTTTAGATGTTACACAGTTTATGCTTTTGGAGTTAATATGGATCAATGAAAATAGTAGAGGTTCGGCCATGATACGAACCGAGGGACAGCCAGAAGGGTTCAGCCATCTTACAAGGGAAAATCAACAGGGTTGCTGATGGCATAACACCTCACAAAGGTAATACAGATGTAGATAGCTATAGGATTCAAAAAAATAGGAAGTTCTTCCTTGTTAACATCGATTCTAAAAGTAGACTTAAGTTCACAATGTGGATGCTGAATTTTGCAGAGAAGATTTATTGTTAGGCTCAAGGAATTTAAAACAATTTCATTTGACAGGAGTTTACAAATATATATCTTTGCATACCTTTTTATATCTTTAAATGAATATACAGGGCCGACATGAGCAATGCACTAGGGTTCTGAGACAGAAATCAATGAAGACAAAGCAGAGTTCTGTTTAAGCACTAGTCTATGTGCCCTATCAGATGCACAGGTGCAAATTTGTTTTGTTCGACAGAATATTAGGTAAGGAATTACAAAACACAACAAGAGGTTTCCCACAGAAGGATTTAACTCAGCATTCCAGAATACCAACAGGGGTAAATGGACAAGTCAGATTCGAGACATTCAATTGTATCTGAAGCACATGGAGGATTGTGACAGGACTCAAACTAGAGATAGAAAGAATTTAAATACCAATTACTGAATAACTCCCATCAATGGAGGAAAACACAGTTAACCTAATTCTATTACAATTTCATAAGAAATAAGCATATTTACAGTGCATACCTGAAGTTTTTAAGCTTTTACAAGAGTCTTCTTTTCTCTCTGAATCCAATCCCCTTCTCTTCTCTTCCATAATTCTTTTTCCCTCTCCAACCAAGACTCTATCTCCTTAGATAAATGCAGAAGGCCTGCCTCACTTCCCGACAACCCACTATCTCAAAACATGGGTCCATTCCTCGGGTAATTGCAAGAGACATGCCTTTCTTCTTCCAACATCCCCCATTCTCATGAGATTCTTCAATTTCACTTTACCGAGGGATTCCACACCTCAAACTTGCAATTGATGGCAGAAGACATTAATTTCGCTCATATCCAAATATTAAACACATAAAACCAGGCGACAACCCTAATATTTAATCCTTAGAATATTATCCTTATTACCATCAATTCATTTAATCAAAATGGTAATTGTTTAATCATCTTACTTATGAATCTTATTTTCTTTTAATTTAATCCACTTACAACTTAGGACTTATTATTACATTTACTCATTTATCTAGTTTATTTATTTATTTACTATTTTTCATATTAGTTTTACCAATTATCAATAATTAAATTATTTATAATTAATAAACCACACATAATTCCTTAGCAAAGTTTATTTAATTTTAAGCTTAAATTTAACCTTATTTTAATGAAATGCTAACCGTGCATAAATTGACACTTAAATTGGATATACCCTAACTTACAAGATGATACCTGACCCCAAGTGAAGCCACAGGACATGACGACAAAATGATGACAACAGTCCCACTGACGGTGACGACAGGATACAACACTGGAAACTCATCCTCTTGGAGGATGTTGACTAAATAGGGAACCTCATGTTAACTCAAATCCACAATTCCATTGGCTAGGGCATGCTCAAACCTGGTAATTCAGATGGAGTCGATGCTCGGTACCTGCATCCTGCAACAAACAACAAGGTTGTGCATATATCCATATATAATCATGTAATCATAGACACAATGAACAGAAATTGTAGCGTGGCAGGGTACTCGAACACGAGTAATGCGACACTGTTCTGTTCACAAAAACACATCATTAATTAACTACTTCCATTACCAGTTATACATCATAATCATGATCGAATAACACATTAAACTTAAAATAACATTAATCCATAATCATGTCCATCGAACTGTGAAAGCACAAAGTACAAGTTGTAGTGCCCCTCAACTCATCGTCTATCAGATTGATGTTTGCTTAGTAGTATTAGACTTTATGACAGTATCTTAGACCGTAGATGATGGATCTCTTGTTATTTTGCTAATTCATTATGGACCTAATTGTTATGATAACAGATGTTGATGTTGGATTATGTTATTTTATGCTTTAGAATTTGATAAATGAACTAGATGTTACAGATGTTTTGATGTTATTCACTATATGGGATTGTGAGATAGTTGATCATTTTATGTTGATGACTAATAATCAGATACCTTGTTCAACATAGTTAATTATTTATTCATAAACGTGAATGGAACAGTGTCGTATTACTCGCTCTCGAGTACCCTACCCCACTGTGATTTCCATTCACTATAGGACTGTATGTGGATATATATCTTGAATGTTTAACCGTGCGTTGTTGCAAGAATGCAGGTACTAGGCACCGACTCCACCTGATGTACCATGTCTGAGCGTGCCTTCGCCAATGGATTAGTTGTTTGGAGTTAACGTGAGGTCCCATGTCAGTGTTGTCTGGTTGTCAGTTTATCTTTTTGGTCATTGTCTGTCTTTCGATCATGACTTGCAGACAGGTAATATTGCACCTTGGAGTCTAACTAGGTCAGAAGGTGTCTAAGTGTGTAAGGTATCGTTGTGCATTAAATAGAATCATATTACGGAAAGTATAATGTTGATAATTAAATATATTTATAAAAGATAATATTGAGTATAATGTCGATAGTTGCTAATTATTGTTGTAAATAAATTATTATTTTATTAGAAGTATAGTTGTTAAATAAAGATTGTAAGAAATTTTGCATTATTTAATATAATATTATTTACAATAAATATTTAAATAAATTAAATAATTGTAAGTTATGTTGTAATTAGTGATTTACAACTAAATTAATAAAATAAATTAATATATAGTTGTAATATTATAACTTTATTAATAACAATTTGGTTGGTCGGCTATAAAGAAATTAAATGTTGTCAGAATTGTGTGTTAATATTTAAAAAAGTAACCTTTTTGGGATCATTAAATTAAATAAAAATATATCTTGAGGAGGGAGATGCACGGGATCGCATGCCGAGTTCCTTGGAAGATGGAAGGGACTTTTCTATAAAAGAGAAGCTTGTAGAAGCAAAGGGGGGGGCATTGCAGGTAGAAGAAGAGAGAAGAAGACTGGAGAGAAGCTTGGTTTGCAGCAGTTGGAACAGCTTCCTCGATTCGACGTCGCAACCAGGTTCCTTTGAATGCTTGACTTCTTTCGTTGTTTCTTTTTCTCTGAACCTAAGCATGTTGGGTTGATTGCTTCTTTAATTACAGACGGATCTCTTTGGTCAAATAGTTTCTACTTGAACATTCTGTCATTTCTGCAAATGTCTATTTTCGATGAGCGGATTTAGATGTGAATCATTGGGTCCGTAATAGACAGAATTTTCCTTATATTTTTCCCACCGTCCTCCAAACCCTTACATTGAATAGTGTTTTCTACCTGCGAATTAGACGATTTGATATCTGAGGAGTAGGTAGGACCATTGCATTCTCATTTATATCTATACTGGAATCAACAGCTTTGTGATTGTTCCCAGGTTACATTTGAAGGAGATCGCCTTTATGATGTTTCCATTTCGTAGATGCCATGATGTGTTTCTGTATTTCACCTTCTCTCTCAGCCATTAGATGTAAACATCAAGCCACGGTTTCTTCTCCACACTAAAATCTCTTAACACCTCGGTTCAAGCAATTTGTTGTGTGAAAACAATTCTATTTTTTTTTGTCCTTACGGTCATTAAACCTTAGTTTAGAAAGAGAACAATAATAGGCAGTGGATCGGGTATATACAATATTCAGAAAATAGAAGCAGTGCTCTCAGTTTGGCGGCATCAAAGAATATAGCATATATTAATGATAAAATTCAATATTATGGCTACTTCCAAGGAAGCTGCAGGGAGCAATCCTTACACAGTAAAAGTTATAACACTTGTTATCTTGGACTCAAGTACCCTTATCCTGTCTGGAGATCAACTTTGCTGGATGAAGACAATTTTCAACGCTTTCCCCTCAGCGCTAGTTTGGATCTGAGTACTTGGTTTGGTGTTAATAATGGTGCGATACATGTTGGATAGCCAGAGACTCCTCTAAGTGCTTGAGGCACTATAGATTGCGATTCTCCTGAGTGATGGCCTCCTTGTGTGGTGATAGTTATCCATGTCACAGACACCTTTAATATCGTGATTTCTGTATGTGATTCCTCTGTATGACTGGCAAATCCTAAAAAGAAACAATGATACCGAATGAAGCCCAGTGCAGACCCATGTATAGAATCCACTCAATACTAGGAGTTGGGTTTGGCATCCAACCTGGCTATAATAAGACTTGAGGTTTGCGTCCCAAGTAGCTGAAGTCCAATGGTATGCGAAAATGACCAAAAATTGATACCTTACAATGAAAAAAACTCATCGCCCTTATACCTGGTTGGAGTGTTTTGAAAGGACATCACCAGGCATTAGGAGACTTGACCAAATTTTCCTATGTCTTCGGTCAAGTATACTGACACTTCTGCCATGGCACTCTAGAATGATTTAAAACTGAAGAAAAACCATTTTCTATCATTTATAAATATTCTATATTGCTGTCTCCCAGTGCAATTCCTCCTCCCATGGCACATAAACCTATTCTTTGTTAATTGGCCTCGCTTACAAACCTGAAATGTCTCTGTTTTCTTGGTGACAATGGTCTAGATTGAATTTATCTGGGCTGTTTAGATAGATATGTAATAAATAGGCTTCCGCATGCAAAGTCTATAATATAGACTTGTGTCCTCTATAAGGAGAAATGTTAACTTTTGCCTAGCAGAGTTTATATTTTTTTGGCAGCTTGAAAGGTTGAATCTCTTGTACAAGCGCAGTGCACATACTGCTCTCAGAAACCTTTTATTGCTGAGTTGGCATCCATACCTTCTTAAGAAATTTTTCTTCTGTCCTATGTATTATAAATTTTATCTCATCTATTTTCAGTAATATTACAACTACAGGCGTCAGTTTTCCATTCATTAGTTCATTTCAGTTTTTTAGAAGTTTCAGATATTGGTTTTAACTTGAGTTTTGAGTTATATGATAGATTTCAGACATTACATCAGTTCACAATTTATTACATTGCAATTCCGGATGTGCACAGATGTCTCAGATTTTCTGTCATGTAACTTGCATTTCATATATATGTGTGTGTGTGTGTGAGAGAGATATTTCATTTAGATTCCTATCAGGTTTATAATAGTTACAGCAGGTTTTTCAGTATACACATATTAGAGTCCTGTCAAATCGCACCTGCATATAAGCTTAAATTTGGAGAACAAATCCAAATCAATCTACACAGACTCAACAGTTTCCTCAGCGATAAAGTTTGGCGCTTCCACTGAGGGCCAGTGCAGCAAGGTAATCAGCTATGCACACCCGCGATTAATTACTTGTATCCTGCTATAAGTATTACAAAGGAGGATTATATTACGTAAACTTCAGTCAGATATTTAAAAAATAGAAATGGAGGCAATCCTGTTGTATTTTAATTTGTATCCATGCCTTTCATATATGGAAATCTGCACAACCATGAGGAGTATCAGATGGACGTTGGGCAACAATAATACCATTTATTAAAATTGCTTAGAGTCAATCCAACAAATCCAGTTACTGTCATCATAGCCTTCTGTTAGATAAATCTCTGGAGAGAGATTAAGCTATCTAAGTTTGTGATGTCAATACAATCAATTCGCAGTCCAAGGGAGCTGGATGGACGCTGCCAGAAGTTGTTAGACTAAACTAATATCATCCATTTCAATGGTAAAATAGTCAATAACAATTTTACACCTCCTCTGTGACATATGATTGCTGCTCAGTAGATAACAACAGCCGAAACGATTGTAGTAGAAGCATCTGCATAGGAATCAGAATGCCACGGGAACAAAAAGTAATAACTACAACGATCAAGTGATGATCGCTTGTAAAATGACCATTCTGATCTTTTTGGCAGAATTAATTACTCTTAGTAAAATCTGTTCCGAGACTTCGTTACGATGAAGACATGCAAGCATCTTATCTGGTTGAGGTTGACCGAATATCTGGAATGACCGTATAAAGGCATAATCTTGAGGAAAACAAAACAATAATGTTCATCGTTGATGATTTTTCCTCATTGTAATTATCATTTAGTTATACTTAACTTAGCGTTCTTATCCATTTTATTACTTGAAAGAGTTGAGTTAATTGGGCAAGTTTGAAAGATAGATGATAAAGATCGTATTGATAATGAAAGTGTGTATTGATAAGTAGGAATTAAATAGTATAATGGACTAAGTGATTCTTTTACAATTGAAATATTGTAAATTATTTAGTAATTTATCTTTTGAAACAAAATGTAGTATATTTAGATAAATTAGTTGTAATGTATTAATATGTTTGTTGCAATTAATTTAAATCAATCAGTTTGATTAAAAGAGATGATGGAATCTAATGTTGATTTTACAAAGTCGTTCACATTGTACTAAGAAGGAGTTTAGTGATTTAACTCTGGAAATTAAATTTAAACTGGATGAATTTAAGAATTCTTGTTGTCGTAATATGATAAATTGCTAGTGGTCAAAATTCCAGAGGCTTAGTATGTCGTGTTTTGAACATGTGGATAGGTGTTCTGGTATTATGATGTTGTAACGGTTGTGTGGCTCGAATTTAGTATGAGGTATAATGAAGTTTTGGTTAAATTGTTAATATGTTTTGTAATGTGATATTCTCTGGATGAGATTATTGGTTGTAATGGGGTCCATTGTGCAAGTTGTTTAGGTGTCAGTCCAGAGGCATAGGATAACGTGATTTGTTTTCAAGTATAGTGTTTTATGTATTGGATTTATGATGATATGTTGTCTCTAGTTATGTCTGGGATAAAAGACAATGTGAATGATGAATGTATTTCCTTGGGGGATGTATTGTTGTTCGTCTAATTATATTTATCTTGTATTGAGTTTTGTGTTAGATTTTGAAATGGGGAGACATCGAGTATTGTAACAGAGTAATGTTTATGTATTGTTATGGGCAATATTTGTGAGTTGTCCCTGTGATTAAGTTGATATGCAAGAGGGATAATGCCTTGCATTATTATATTTACATGTGGATATGAGAATAATTGTTATGCAAGAGGGTTAATGCCTTGCATGGTTCATGTATCATCGTTGTCATGATGATGTTTGCTATGTTTGTTGAGTAGGGTCTTCTAGATGCAAGTAGGGGAGTGGCTCTTAATGGGGGTCGGAGCCCAAAAGTGGCGTCCAGGACAACCCATGTGGGAGTTTGATAACTCAGTGGTAACCTAAATAATGAATTAGGGGGTTGGGTAGTTAAGCACACTAAACAAGATAAGTGGATGCCTCACTCATGGCTCAAGTGCTTGTTTAGGCTTGAGATGAGATGAGAAGGCCTGGAATGGCAAGATCAACTACCTTGTCCTCATGAAAGGTATGTTGATTCTGCATGAGCATTCTATGGGGGCCGGGAGTTGGGAGAGGCTACCAGGACAACCCTAGAAGGGGGGCCGGGGCCTAGGAAGGCTTACCAAGACAACCCATGACAAGCCATGTGATGACACTCCTCCCTACTGCAACCTAGCATTCCCTAGTTGAACTCTCCCCATTCGTTATGTGTTGCCTCTAGAAGTTCAGTTGTGTTGTGTTGTTATTTCCATGTGTAGTATTGGAGTTTGGTCATCCTTTGTTCATGTTTAGTCTTGTCTACCTGACTGTTATTGTTTGGGACCTTATGTTAACTCCTAGCTCGGGGGGTGGACCTTAGGGTTCCACATGGTCGGGTGGAAGAGCTTAATTATCCATTGGTTATTCCTTATCGAAGTTCATGTGCATAAAAGATTTATCCCAGTTTTCAGACAATTGTACTTGTACCATTTGATGAAGATGTATGTGTATAATCTTGTACCAGATTTGTGTAACAGATCAATCATAATGTATGTGATTCTGATGTAGTCTGAAAATGGCAATGTAATGATGTACTTATGAGTAAGGAAAGCATTTCAGTTATGTATTTAATCATGTAGATTGTATTACATTATCTGACGACATGCAATGAATATGAATAAGTTATTTAATTGTGCATTGGATTCAGATCAGTTACTGATGTATGTTAAATCATGTTAGTTAGTTTGTAAAGTAATGCAGCCTTGAATCCTTAGAGAATATGTCGTAACTAGTTATGTTAACATTATTTTTTATCTTAAACACTTTTTTAAAAAAAATGTTCTTGTTTCATGTAGCATAAATGTGTATTTCTCTAAGGTGTTCAAGGCGGGGCGCTACACAAGTAATCAAGCATCATCCTAACATAGATCCATAATCAGCTAGCATAATAACAAAGTGTCCATCAAGATCAAGGAGAACATAAACCATAACATAGAAGTCCAAATATCTCGAAACTGTAAACATGCACTACAAGACTATCATCTAAACCAGAACTGTCATAGGAAACACAAAAATAACATCTATCATAGGCAAAAAGCGAGGGGCATTACATATGATCGTCAGATAATATTAACTCAAAGCACCAAAACGATTATAAAATGAAGATGAGTAATTCATGAAATGATTCATAATCTAGTCAAAGTAATTATAAGATAAAGATTATTACAATAGATGGTGATTAGTCTATAACACGAAGAATAAAAGGAGGTCAGAAAATATAGATCAAATCCCATTCAGCAATCAATCATCAAATAATTGAAGAAGTATCATTTATCAATCACTTAGCAGCGGGAAATCACAAATCACCTTAGCAACTTCAATTGGCAATAAGCATCTCACCTATTGGAATCATCTTAGCAATTCAAATCATATCTACCATTTGATAGGCAACAACGAATTCCAATCTTTGTAAATCGAACCATCTATATCATTCAATATTTCATTTGTGAAGGTAGCGAAGTATAATCAACTCAACCAATACAATAGCAACAGTCATCCATCTAACACAAGAACAACATCTATACCAAATTGGGCATTGATATCACTTAGAATTATTTTCATCTTATCTACCGAATTGAAGTTATCACAGCAGATTGATTACATCGAATTGTGACAGGTATGCAATAATGCTCTTTCCTCATATAAAGCCAAAATCTTATATATATGTTATGCTTTGTCTTCATGAATAACATATGCTGAGTACTGATAATAATAAGGATAAGGAAATATATCTTGCTGACTGTATTATCAATTCATATATGCATTAGAAGTAATGTTCACATTTCTAATTCTTCATATTATAAACATAGATAGACTTACAAAGATAAATGATTATGTTTATGATTAATGATTTATGTTAGCCATGAAAGAATGTACATAGAATAATAGATTGATCTTAGATATAATCATGAATATGCATAGAAAGAATAGATTAATATGATAAATGAATATGGTTATGCATAAGGAATCAATGATGATGATAATGGAATATGATCAATTATGATATAAGGCCAAGATGTCCTAATTCTAAGGCATCATGTACAAAATGTTAATAAGGACTTAGAAATCATAGGATTGTGCCATATTCGAAAGGAGGATAGCCTGATCATTAATCATCTCACCATCCTAGGTGTATGGGTAAGTTAGGAGAATGTTATTGGACCTAGGTAACCCCAAGAAGATGAAGCACCTCTGGGTGTGAGGTGAAGTCTCTTGGGCCAAGTGTCAAAGTACCTCCGGGTGTGAGGTGAAGCCTTGGGCCTATGGTATGATGAGCTCATCAATGTGATTTGTGCCCTACAGTGGGTGACTCTCTAATAGATGACGTATGCTCAGGTGTAGCATGAAGCCTTTGGAGCTAATTGGTGAGGTGGGAAGCCATCAGGCCTCTGTATGGAATGGTTAGTGTCTCCTTAATGAACCATGCCTATGGAGTTAGATATGGATTAATGATAGGGCATCACATGATCCTCTCGGGGATAGAACATAAGGCCTATGAATATGAATATGAACATGAATATGAATATGAGTATGAATATGGCTATGAATATGAATTTTGTGATTATGGGATAATAAGTTCAAGGATAAATGTGGAAAGAATATGGATCTATATTAATTATGATATGAAAAGAGAAAAATTTGGAGTACTAATGCTTCCTTTTTGTAAGTTGAAATTGTGCAAGGTTGAGAACAATTTGAGCTTACTAGAAGGGGACATTACAAGTGGTATCAGAGCTATCATCCTGCCATCGTGTGAATAATAAATATTCATTATTATTTTTCATGATTCTCATGAAAAAGTATTTCCATATGTGTTAAAGGTTGTGGTTGCAGGAACTGAATATATGCACTTGAAGTAACATTACATTAGTATTAATTATTATTGATGATGATTCGTATGTCATGACTTCATTATGGAATTTATTCTTAGAAGTACTAACATCTCTTTCTAGGAATTATTCTTGTATGCAAGTTGAGAAATCAAGGATATCCTAAAGAGAATATTATGAGATTTATATGACTCATACCTTGTGTATTACTTGTATTCATGCTCATGCTTGACATACTTTGTGTTTTATGCACTCATGTGAATACTTTGTGTATTTCGTGTAATCATGTGTTGATTCATGCTTTAGGGGTATTACTTCATGCTTTAACTTTGTTGCCTTACTTGTATGCTTCCTATGTGTATATTTTCATATATTCTTGTGTGCGTTCACATATTTTACTTCATGCTTTCTATATGTGTGTGTTTATGCATATTCTTGTGTAGTCTTGTGTATTTTTGTATATTGCTTCATACTTGTATTCTTCCTACTAGTATGTTTGCTCATGTTGATGAATGTGTGTTTCTCATATATGATATATATTCTTGGCGTGTATACTTCAATCTCCATCCATGTTCATACGTATGCTACTTATATATTCATGTGTATGTTTTATGTGTATACTTCATTGAGTGTATTTGTATGCAAGTGTATGCTCTATGACTTTGCAATTATATTCAAGTGTATGCTATATAACTTTGCAATTGTATTCAAGTGTATACTCTATGACATTGTATTTGAATACATACTTTATGTCGATAATTATATTTGAGTGTATACTCTATGCTTTGTATTTGTATTTTAGTGTATACTCTATGGTTGTGATTTCATTTGAGTGTACAACTCTATGCGTTGTAATTGTAATCTGAATGTATACTCTATGATTGTATTTGAGTGTATGACTCTATGCCTTGGGATTGTATACTCTATGATTTGTATTTGTATAACTAGTGATTGTGCACTCTATGACTTGTATTGGTATGATTGCGATTGTATACTCCCATGCCTTGTAAATTTGAGTATATCTTCGATGACTTGTGATGGTATACTCTATATTCAAGTGTGTACTCTATAACTTGGTATTTGTATTTGAGTGTATGTACTCTATAACTTGTATTTGTATGCGAGTGTATTCTCTATGACTTGTATTCAATTGTATACTTTATGACTGTGTGTATTCAAGTGTATACTCCCTAACTTTGAGTGTTCAAATGTATACTACATGCTCTATGTGTGTAGTCCATGACTTATGTATGTCCAAATGCACACTTCATGACTTGTATTCATGTATACTTCATATTTGTGTGTATACTTGCGTGTTAAATGTATGCTTCATGCCTTAGGTATTGTGAGCATATACTTTGTATGCTTCATGCTTTGTATATCAAGCGTATGCCATGTGTTTCATGAATTACATGCATATACTTGTTTATTACATACTATGTTCATGTCTCATGCTTCGTATACTTTAAATGTATAATCTTTGTGTATGCTTCATGTACTACGTGTATTTATAATTTGGTTTCATATATAATCATAGATCTTCTATCCATCATTGATTATTTCCATGCGATCATATCATCATCTATTATATACTACTAAGATTCAATTTACCTTCTCTACAAATTCATCTCTACAATTTTTCAAAATGATTTCATCATTCACATTGAATTCATCCACTATACTTAGCATTGTCTTTTTACATATGAGGTTTCCTATTTGAAGTATAAAATCAAACCTCACCCATTATGATAGGGACAATATAAGTTGCTCTCTCATTAACACAATCACAGGCCACATTTTCAAGAATATTATAAGAGTTTACAACACTATATTTAATAGCTAAGATAGTTTAATCATTATCACTATAAATTTAGTTCTTGTAAATCAAATGAACAAAACATTATATGCCTTGACTTTGAAATGGAAGTACTAGGTTTACTTTTCACTTGAGCTTGTCATACAACCTTGCATTTTACTATAGCAAGAACATATCAAAGTAAAGCTACAAGAATTCTAACAAAAAAATTATTCATAGAGATTGGTGGCTTTCCGAGTTTGATTGCTCGAAGACGAGAAATCCTAAGTAGGGAGGGCTGTCATGTCCTCATATTGATGAATTGTAATTGACTCGATTATACAAATTAAAGATTAAATACAAATATAATATATGTTATATATTATAGATATCAATATTAAATTAAATGTTATATAAATATAAATATTGAATATCTAAATATTATACTCTCAATATATATTATTATATTATATAATGTAAATGTAATACATATTAATAATATTAATATTATAATATAAATATATTGGCTGAGTAAGCAACCCGTATATATCAAGTATAAAGAGTGCGATTCCTTAAAGAAACTGAAAGCTACAAGGGAGACAATAATTCCATAATCGGCTATCAACGGGAACGACTTTATGAAAGGTGAAATATATATTCATTACTACTAAATCTAAGGACCACTCCTAATAATGACTATTATACAAGATGCCATCATTAATAATAAAGAATCAGCAAAACTAATCAAACAGTTGTTTCCCTAAAGTAGTGACTCTTGGCTAAAACTAAAAGGTATATAAGAAGGATCGATGTCTTCAATCAAGGACATGGGAAGAATGATAAAATCATAGAGCATTGGATATACCTGTGAACCAATTAGATCATCAATGGAATCAAGGTTCTAGTATTAGACTTGACCAAGCATATGATCGTCAGATAATATTAAATCAAAGCACCAGAACGATTATAAAATGAAGATGAGTAATTCATGAAACAATTCATAATCTAGTCAAAAGCAATTATAAGATAAAGATTATTATGATAGATGGTGATTAGTATATAACATGGAGGATAAAATGAGGTCAGAAAATACAGTTGGAATCCCATTCAATAATTAATCATCGAACAATTGAAGAAGTAGCATTTATCAATCACTCAGCAGCAAATCATCCAAAGGCATCTTAATAGCAAGAAATCCGGAATCACCTTAGCAACTTCAATTGGAAATAAGCATCTTACCCATTGGAATCATCTTAGCAATTCAAATCATATCTACCATTCAATAGGCAGTAGCGAATTCAAATCTTCATAAATTGAACCATCTATATCATTCAATATTTCATTTGTGAAGGTAGCGAAGTATAATCAACTCAACCAATACAAGATCAATAGCCATCCATCTAACACAAGAACAACATCTATACTAGATTGGGCATTGATATCACTCAGAATTATATTCATCTTATCTAGCGAATTGAAGTTATCACAATAGATTGATTACATCAAGTTGTGACAGCCATTTAAAGGTATGCAATAATGCTCTTTCCCCATATAATGCCAAAATCTAATATATATGTTATGCTTTGTCTTCTATGAATAACGTATACTAATTTCAATCCTGATATATATGTTATACTTTGTCTTTATGAATAACATATGCTGAGTACTGATAATAATAAGGATAAGGAAATATATCTTGTTGATTGTATTATCAATTCATATAAGCATTAGAAGTAATGTTCACATTTCTAATTCTTCATATTATAAACATAGATAGACTTACAAATATAAATGATTGTGTTTGTGATTAATGATTGTTGTTAACAATGAAAGAATGTACATAGAATAATAGATTTATCTTAGATATATGATCATGAATATGCATAGAAAGAATAGATTAATATGATAAATGAATATGGTTATGTATAAGGAATCAATGATGATGATAATGGAATATGATCAATTATAATATAAGGCCAAGATGTCCTAATTATAAGGCATCATGTGCAAAATGTTAATAAGGACTTATAAATCATAGGATTGTGCCATATCTGAAAGGAGGATTAGCCTCAACATTAATCATCTCACCATCCTAGGTGTATGGGTAAGTTAGGAGAATGTTATTGGACCTAGGCAACCCCAAGAAGATGAAGTACCTCCGGGTGTGAGGCGAAGTCTCTTGGGCCAAGTGTCGAAGTACCTCCAAGTGTGAGGTGAAGCCTTGGGCCTGTTGGCTTTTCTTTCTGAATCAGCAGTGGGTTTGCCAGTTCCAATGCACAGGTAGATTCGGCCAACTAATACAGGGGGTTGCATGAATTGCCTCCCCTTCACTTCTAGTTCTGTCGCACCAAGGGGGGGTCCCTATAGCTAAAAATTTGACACTTTTGACTCACCCAATAACATAAAGATTTAGTTTTATGATAACAGGTAGAATACTCTCATGTATGGACCAAGATTTGAATGATAAATCACAAGTTTGGCAACACTCTTGGACATGTTTGTCTGGTTCAGGCTGAGAGTATGTAGGGGTTCCTAATCCTACTCCTACAACCAACACGTTGGAAATATGGAATGATTGGTTTGATGGTTTGGATGCAAGATAAGGGGTTTTGGATCATAACTACTAATCTAGAAGCAGATTGGTGCCTATCTCAAGGAAAGGAGTCAACTAGACGTATACACAAGAATGGATTGCATTTTGGATTCAAGTTTCAAGGGGTCAGATTTGATGCTTGCCTTACAAACATCACCCATGAAAGGGTATTTAACTGCCTCTACTTACAGATATCCCAGTTGACATACAACCTTCTTCATACTTAACCTAAAACAATTTAATCCATTCCTTGAATGGAAGTCTAAAGATCAAGCATGCAATACATAAATCTGTATTCTAGAATCTATGAAACCCTTAGCAACCAGATTCAGAAGAAGGAAAACATGCAACAAGTGGAGAGGGATAGCTAGACACATGCCATAAGCATTTTTCATATGAAACAACACTGAAACTGAAAATGTCTGCAATGTACACTCAGGTGCAACTCATAAACTCCACAGAGATACAACAGGCAGGAAAATGCTCTATTTTTTGTTATTTACACGAAAATGCCCAAGTCTTCAACAACGAAAAATGAGTAACACAATTTGCATTTTTATAGCAAGACTGTGTACTCAGCAAAAATTTACAAGGCAAAACAAAAAGTTGCCAAATTCAATGCATCTTCAAATTAGTGCTCCAAAAATTGAATGCAGCAGAGAAACAGAGAGATGAAGCAGGTGGGCTTGGGATCAGAGCCGCCGCTCAAAGATTTGCATCTTAAATCTGGTAGTTGGCCTGTCATTCCATCGATCATCCTTCTATAAACTGACATTAATGCCTCAGCTACCCGCAACCCTCTTGAAATTTGTAGCAGCGCATTCATGGAGTTTTCCCACTCAAAACATGACTGTATATGCTCAGGAAAAACCTTCGCAGAAGGTTTAAAACATAGCCGTTGATCTTATTCTCCTATCACTGAGATCAATAGCGTCAAAATACGCTGAAAAGTTGCCAATCCATCAGAACGTGCCACGTAGACACCTTGCTCCTCTATTTCTGACCTTTTATCTCCATCGGCCATCGGAACAACCCTGGGAGCATCCACCGATGTGCAGTCTCTCACCAATGAACTAATGTGCTTTTTCCCTTTGCATCTGAAAATGCATGTGGGACTGTATATAAATACAATCGCCCTTCATACAAAGTGGACCCCAAAACATCATAGAACAAATTGAAAATCAACTCAGGTCCGGCTTGCATCTTATCCAATGCATATTTCCTTTGTATATCGCATATACAAACGCAATATACAATCCGCAGACTTTAAAATCCATCTACTGCAACATATTGTTCCTTCGCGTCTGGGCCATGTACATTTTTTCTTTGTATATTTGCTTGCACATTCGATTGTATATTTGGAATATACAATCCCAAACATACAACTGATGGGCCCCCATAACTGACATTGACTGCAGTTGACCATCTTGCATGTTTTACCTTGTACATTTCCTTTGTATGTAGCCGATGTATGTTCAGACATACAAGCCCGATATACAAGCAGTGAATATCCCTGGGAATCTGTGAAAGATTCCCCCTTGTAAATGCATTTTTTCAAGCCCGATATGCATTAAAAAATGCATATAACTCATTCTTTCAAAGGCCGATTGAGATTTTGCAAGCTCGCCAATGCACATTTGACCTGCATGTATATACAAACACCCTTGTATATACAAAGTGACGTGCATACAACAGATTCTTGCAATTTTTCTACTGCAAGGGCCAAAAGAGTTGGAATTTTTTTTGGATTTTTTGGAAGGTGCCTGCAAATACAAAATGCTTGAAACTTGAATGTTTATGCAGGCACCACCAGGGCCTATGGTATGATGAGCTCATCAATGTGATTTGTGTCCTACGGTGGGTGACTCTCCAATAGATGAAGTATGCTCGGGTGTAGCATGAAGCCTTTGGAGCCGATTGGTGAGGTGGGAAGCCATCGAGCCTTCGTATGGGATGGTTAGTGTCTCTTTAATGAACCATGCCTATGGAATTAGAGATGGATTAATGATAGGGCGTCACATGATCCTCTCGAGGATAGAACATAAGGCCTATGAATATGAATATGAACATGACTATGAATATGAGTATGAATATGGCTATGAATATGAATTATGTGATTAAGGGATTATAAGTCCAAGGATAAATGTGGAAAGAATATGGATCTATATTAATTATGATATGAAAAGAGAAAAATCTAGAGTACTAATGCTTCGTTTTTGTAAGTTGAAATTGTGCAAGGTTGAGAAAAATTTGAGCTTACTAGAAGGGGACATTACAGAATACAGTTTATTCTTGTCATATTGATCTTCTCTTTTATTTGTGCTTTCCATTAGGCTTCTAGATCTTAGGCGGCTATCTCCATAGCCAAATCTTACATGGTATTAGAGCTAGTAGATTGCCTTTGGTTAGTCTATTGAGAGATCTTGAGTGCAAATAATGGCGGATCTTGAAAAATTGAGTATGCTCTTCTCTTGCATTGCATGATGATCTAGAGAATTAGAAAAATTTGAGGCAGATACCAAATTTGGGAGGGTTTCCTTCTTGTGGCTTTATATTGTAGGTCTATTTTGGAGCATGTTGTTGCAAATCTGATCCCACCATTGTGTTCAAGATGTTCAATATAGTCAAAATCATCTTTTGTTTCATCTAGATTGGACATCGAATGCCAAATCTATAAGGGTTTGAAGTTAGGAGGTGCATGCAAGTTCTAGCAAGTACCTGATTCTTCAAAGCATTTTGGGTTAAATCCAACCCTGCCATCGCATTCAAGAGGCCCAAAAACCCCAAGATCGATTGTCAAATCATCAAAATCAGACAACTTTGCCCAGGGCCATCAGGGAAAAATTCAACCCTCCTTCTCCATCCATACAAAATATTCCACAGAATATTCCCTACAGGAATTGATTGCACATGTACTTTGTTTTTTTTCTATGAATATATATATATATATATTCATAGTGTTTTAATAAAGTGTATTGTATAGTTTTGAAAAATAAAATAAAAAAATTTAAGCGCCTTAGCGCTGGGTAGCAAGCACTATAGGGTATTGCTACTTACAACCTGCAGGTCACAGGCCCACAGCCCACGTAGGGCCCCTGTGGCCTAAGGCCGCGTGGAGGGGCAACCCCCATGTGGACACTTAGGGTTTACAGATCCCAATAGGAGGCTCGCCAACTCCAAAGGCTTTGACCTATATAAAAAATAAACTTTAATTTTTTATTCTGCAAAAAAAACCATCACTCAAATTCGTACAGCGCAAGGCCTTTTGGCCTTAAAAATATATTTTTTATTCTACACAGATTCATCACTTTTGGTGACTTTCCAACACTTCCACCAATTTTGGCACTTTTTTGGCACCTCCACTAGATTTAGCAAAAATTTTATCAGCCCTTCCATATTTAGCGATATCCAGATTTAGCTAGTGGCTCCCCAACTTTGGTGAAGGTTCTAAGTTATCTAGTGGCCATCTACATTTGGCAGTTCTGCTAATTTGGCGGAAGTTCCACCAAATTTGGTTTCAACATTTTTTTGCATTTTCTCCCCCCTCTCAAATGGAGTTTTTAATTTGGGAGTTGATCTTTGAACGCCTATAACTTAGTCATAACTGCTCCATTTTTTATGCAATGTTTTTTGTTTTGGGGCAAAGTTTCATAGGCTTCATAGTGGTGTAGATAGATTTTTATTTTGGTTTCTAGATTTTCCAAAACTTGCATATTTTCGTCGTTGTTGATGAGCAATCCTCATTTTCAAACCTTTTGGGGCTCCGTTCGGGGTCATATGGTAACATTTTTAGGTGAATGTTTTTTGAAAGTTCATAATTTTCCAAGTACTTCTTAGATCTACAATCAGTTTAGACTATTTTTCCTCAGAAGTTGTACTTTCATCTATAGCCTAATTTTGGCATTTGTATGTACCAAAATCAAAAGACCACTTTGTTGTTTTGGCTTGTGGAAATTGTAAATGCACTAATTATAAAATGCCATGATCATAATTTGCTGGCGAGTTTCTCATGATTAACTAAATTTGGGGGGGTAATCTTATGTTTTTGTTGGATTGAGTCTCTTGATTGGTCTATTGTGTGACTAAATTTGAGGAGTTAATCATGGGTATTAAAAGGCATCTTGTTGTAATAAGATTGGATAGAGGAAACTATAAGTCTTGGCAAGATGGAATCTTGATGCATTTCAAGTGGCTTCATATTTTTCCCCATCTCTATGGACTTGTTCCTCAGCCTACATCCTATTGACAGAAATTTGTGTGGGATTTTAAGATTGAACACATCCTATGAGTGATTAGTTGTAGTGTTGATATTGACACCTAGATGGCCACTATTGATATTGAGTGTCCTTGTGACCTTTGGATCAAAATTTGGGAGATGTATGGAGATCCAGTTGATCCTCCATTCCCAGAAGATCCTGCCATGAATTGTCTTCTTCCACTTGATGCTTTTCGACCATATGATCATAAAATAGCTGCAGTACTTAATGAATGGGAAGAACTTGAATGTTGTGATGACATAGAGACTTCTACAAATGCCCTTTCTCCTACAGAGACCTCTATTGATACTTTGGCTTCTATAACTCCTAATCAAGATTTAGAGGGTTCATCTTCTTTGTCTATGAGTCAAAATCTTGAGGCTGAGCACTCTTATATTCCAACATTGGCAGACATCTATAATGTTCACACTTAGACATCTTGTGTGGACACATCATTGATCGATGAGTAGTGTAGTCAAATGACATGTATTGAGATCTCATCTTCATTGCTTGTTGCATCTATAGAATTCAATGTTGCTACATCCATGGTTTTGAATGATTCAGTGCAGCAAGACATTCATAGTCTTCCAGAGTCAACTACTTGGGATGAGTACTTGACAGTTATTGTAGGTTTGTTTTGTGAGTCCTATCTTGCAAGCTTGGAGGACACCACTGATGACATCCATCTCCTCTTTGAAAGAGTTGATTCATCTACTTCAGATGTGATGAGGGAACCTTCATACCCTCTTGTTCTCTCTTCTCCTCTTCATTTGTCACAATTTGGCCCATTGAGTTAGAGATCCTTGAACAACATTTGAAGTCATCTTCCTTGTCTTTGGACCATCTTCTACATTTGGTTCCACTAGATCCTAGATTGTCACATTCTTCAGTTTGGCATGAGACTCCTGAATTGATTGTGGCTTCTTTCAGCATCAACATGGCGACACTTAAGCAGAGTTCAGAGACTTCATAAATTTTGAGTTTTCTTCCTTCATATTCCCTTTAGGAATGGGAAGACTTCCTGCATACATTCTTGGTCTTGTTTCTTCCTAGGGGGAGGAATGTTCTTTGGTGATCGTGGATCATCTTCAACATTCATTGTCGGGCATCTACCATCAATGCAGGAGATTCTACATTGAGGGGGGGCTACTTGGTCTCTCTTCTTTTCCTCTCTTCTGGGGGGATTATTCATTGTATATATGTGTTGGAATTGGTAGCATATGATTCATGTTGACTCTACCTTTCCACACTTCTTGCATTCTCACTTTTGGGGAGGAGTTATTTCTCGTGAGGTTTTCTACTTTACTCCACTTGAGATTTGTTTCTACATGGTTACCTAATATAAACTAGTAGTTGGGACCTATCCATCATTACATCCTTGCATTTGTCAGCTTCTCCCTAAGTTGTACTTAAGGGGGGTGTCAGTGTGAATAGGGGTATTTCATATCTAGTTTGATATTTTCTAGCTATTTTCCCCTTGTGTGAATAATTCATATTATTTAACTTTTATTAGTTAAATAATATTCACACACATATTCACATGTTAAGTTGACTTAGGAAGTATTCTAGTTGTTTCTAGATGTTGAGAGTTGTCTCTAGTTGTTGATAGTTGTCTTATCCTACACATGTGATCTAGTTGTCTCATGTCATAGGATTAAGACACTTGTCACATGACTAGAACATCTTATCTCTCATCCTTGACTTTATAAGTAAGGTATGTCATATCATATTATAATCTTGTATATTTTTGTATTTGCATTCTTTGATAGGAATTTACAGTTTATTCTTGTCATATTGATCTTCTCTTTTATTTGTGCTTTTCATTAAGCCTCTAAGCCTATAGATCTTGGGTGGCTATCTCCACAGCCAAATCTTACAAAGCTTGCAATTTCATCTATTTGAACCTAATCAATTCAATTAAATTTAACTATTCAAATATAAAATTCTAAACAACTACTAGTTAAATTAATTAATTTAAAAAATTAAATAAATTAACTATAGTATCTTATATAATTCCAATGCCATATAAAAATAACTAAATAATTAAATTATCATTTATAAATTCATTAAAAATTCCTACCCGATAAAGGACAAGATCATTGAGCTGAC
Organism: Cunninghamia lanceolata; assembly: GCA_027924645.1. NCBI lineage: Eukaryota > Viridiplantae > Streptophyta > Pinopsida > Cupressales > Cupressaceae > Cunninghamia > Cunninghamia lanceolata. The sequence goes on from BSBN01001226.1 coordinate 10,409,022, forward strand.
ATCCTGTTAAGATATCGAGAGGCCGAATGTGTGAAGGGACTGAAGCCATGCTAGTCAATCATGAATAAGGGTGGAGTGTGACAGAAGATGAGGCAATTACCTCTTTTGATTACAAGTTATCTGCCTTTTGGCAGCCTCATTATGATATCTTTTTTACCAGCAACCATGAAGGGTGAGGGAATGCAGAGTGGGGCTTTGAGTGGTGCAAGCAAGGATAAAGGCAAAGTAATAATGGAGACTCACACCCCTCAATGCCAATAGATCCAGAGGAAGGAATCCAGTAGGACAGTAGGTGGAAACAAGAAGAGGGCTTACACTTCACGCAAGAGACTGCCCAAGGTTTCAGGGGACGAGGCCTTCAAGAGCTTCGTTACTCTGGTTGATTTAAAGATACAGAATCCCCTGCTAAGAAAATAGATGTACAGAATCCTAGCAATGGATAAATAAGTTGATGGGCAAGATGGGGGCAAACTCAAGGAGGCAATATCTAAATTCTTGGTTGATCTGGGCTCGACTAGGGGGCAGGGAAATGTTTTTGGAGCAATGCGCTCTCTCACCATGACCACCCTAACGTCCATTATGGTGACGTCAATTCTAGTCCATGAGGACTTAGCAGAGATTACTAAAGAAGCAGAAGACAAGCATGAGGTTATTTAGATAGAGCATATTCATGATTTGATGCTTGGTCTAGTGCAAATGAGGAAGACGTTGGAGTAGTTAGCAAAGAGGATGGGAGTCTAGGTGGAAGCTAAAGCCCATGCAGATTACAAGTGTGCATGCGACGAGGAGATGGACCTGGTGGATTTAATAGGCAAGGATGATATGTAATAGTTTCTGTGTTAGCTCAAGACAACTTATTTAATAGTTTACATTAAATATTAAGACTGTTAATGGGGAGAGGGCCTTGTAATTTTCTCTCACCTAGAAAGTATATATTTGTATGGTTGTTTCAAGACTATTTTTAGACAGTAAGGGCTATGCCCTATTTTTGGATGGGTCCCTGGTCCCCAACCAGGGTTTCTATAACAAAAAAATAAATTCATTAAAAATTCCAAATTTATTAACTAAATAATATAAATAGAATTAACTTTTATTTATTAATGAAATTAAACTGAAGCTAAAATAAAATTTAAAATTTAATAACATAACATAAACAACTTTTATCCTAATATTAAAACCTTAATAAAAATGAAACTGTTGTGTTTGGGGGTCCATAACCCCCGGCGTGCTGCATATGCAAGCGCCCAAAGGGCAGGCTAGGCCTGCATGTGTAGGTCACGACCCTTATAAAAGGGACGGCCTGCACATGCTGGTCATGACCCCCTTTAAGGAAGTGGTCCCATGGGAGGGGGCTTCCTGAATTACCTCAGAAGCACTGCTGAGATTTTTTAGGAGCATTTTACAGTGGGTGGTCCCATGAATTTTGTAGTTACGGGTATGCTTCAAATTTTAAACTCCAAATTTTATGGAAGCTGGTGGTTTTATGAAGTTTTTTTAACAATAGTTTATGCTAAATAATTTACCAGAGATTTTTTAGGAAACTAGGAAATAAAAGCATAAATTGGAAAAATTCCCTCCAAATTTTCCCCTAAATTAAGTGGTGAGAATGAAAAAACTGGTAGTTAACTCCCTAAGCTAGTGGGAGAAAGTTTCAGCCCCACCACATCTACACTTGCTCAAAAATAACCTCCTAAACATTACTTGCTCCTACTTTGGAGGAAAAGATTCTAATTTAAGCATTAGCAAACTATTTTGAGTTCCATGAGACCCTTTGCTCCACAAAAATAGATCCTCTAGCAGCTCCATGGAACTACTTCCTAAGGGGTGGCTTACATGTTCATCCAGCCTTGCCCTTATTACATAAATTTTTTAATATATTATTTAATATATTTAAAACCACTTAATTTATTTCACATGATATATATATTTCTATTCTAGTCATTTTATGTTGTATTTTATATATGTGTGTGTGTGTACATATATATCTATATGTATATACATATATATATACGTATATATATATTCTAGTCATTTTATATTGTATTTTTTTTTTTTGAAATCTTTGTATAGGTATGTATGCATATGCATATAAAAATTTTCTTTTTTTGAATCAAAACTTAAAAATGAAGTTTTGTTTATGGCCTATATGGGGCACACTCAAACAAAAAAATTTCAAAACAATTAGAAGAGATATTGTAAAAAAATTTGAAAGCATTTCTAACTAAATCTTACCTTTCAAAAAAAACCTTCCACCAGAGGGGCCTAAATTTCACGATCGACACTGTCTATCAAGCAATTTTTTTGTGACGAAGTTGCATTTCAAATATTAAAGCCTACCTATTTTAGGAAAAATATATATTTAGTCCATATTTTAGGAAAAATATATATAGACTAAATATATATAACAATAATTATATATATTACAGTTTACCTGAAATCTTACCTTTCAAGTGCTACAATCTTCCTAACATTTTAATTGTATTTTATGGCTAAAATGACTAAATACATGCGACTATCAAATTTAGGCCGTGCAAAGGAGAATACCCAACAAGATCTCCCAAAATTTCATGGTAACTCCCTCTTCCTTTTCTTCCCAATTATTTATAAGCCACTGCCTAAAATTTCCTAAGAAATTATCTCCATCAATTTTGAGTAATGAGAAGAGTCTCCTCCTCAATCAAAGCAATTAATGGAGGCTACAATGAATACCTCCTTGAATAATCAAAGGCTACAATGAATACCTCAGTGAATAATCAAATCATGACTTAAGCTTTCATTCATCCTTGATTTTAGCCATTTAATTTAACTTAATTCTTTTTAATAATTTTAAATTCTTAAATTTTATTTTAACTTATTTCTTTTTATTAAGAATCTAATCCTTTTTAATTATTAACTTGTTTATTATTTATTTAATTCAAAGCATTTGTTTTATTATTATTTATTTAATATTTAATAATTATTTAACCAAAAAATGTTTTAGAAGGGTCGTGACATAGACATACGATAAAGATGTGAAGGCAAGCAAAATTTTGACTGACAAATTTGCATGCATGGGTTTAGATTCACGAGCAAGTTCAAATCCACACCCACAAAGATTAATTCTACAGTCACAAAAATGAACCAAAACATCTCATAGAAAATTTACAATTTAAAAGTATCCATTTAGCATCATATGGAGGTTTGATAAATCAACAAATTAGTGTCTTACACCTAGACATATCTTCATCAAGATCCTAGATATATATCATTATTTTATTATTTAATTTTTTATCATTTAATTAACATTTATTAATACTAACTCCTTAATCTATAGCATTTATTTCTTGTTTGTGTTAATTATTCATTTACCTTAAATTTGAAAAGATTATTTATCATTCTTTTCAACAATAAATAAGTGCCACTTAGTGGTGAGTACCTGCCTTTGTAGTGTTGTAATAATAGTATGTGTTTTGTTGTCGATAGATGAGGTGTGACATACCATTTTAGAGAGGTGGGAAGATGTTTGAGATGAATAGATACTTGCAATTTTAATGTATTATAATTATAACTAGCATATCTATCTTTAACAAATATATCTAAAGTACGTTGAAAGATATCCTTCTCGAGGTGCCTATTCCACCTATGTGTGACCTAAATTGATTAAAAAATAGGCACCTCAAGAAGGACATCTGTAACACCCCGCCAAGGAACCCCAGAGAACAACACAACTATGCTATACTAAATGGACAAAAAAAATTAAAAGAAAGAAATAACAAAGTAATGTAAATCATATCTATTCATAACATATAAGTTAATCTTTGTCTTCTAGGGTTTCACGGCTACATTACTAACAAAACTATTAACAATATCTAAACATACATCATGAATTAACTAACAACAATAGTTCATTATAAATCTATTGCATTAAATGAAAAAACACATACATTTCCATATTATAGCATCAGATAAGTAATCGTCAAGATCATGTATAAAGAACTACAAGTGCATATACAAATTCCTTTACATATAAGTACATCATTACTTTGTTGACACTATCACTTTTTCTGATTACATGGGATGTATACATCAAATTACAGTACATGATTCAACTGATATACAAGACTAGAACATGAACATAAGTAATTGTCTCCTCAAGCTAGAACAAGATCTGGAATCTGCTACATGAGATACATCCTTCTCGCACACGAACAACAGCAAAGGAAACCAATGGAGATAAAGGCACAACCACCCTACCATGTGGAACCCTAAGGTCCACCCCTCGAACTAGGAGATAACATAAGGTCCCACTACATCAAACAGTCAAGAATACAGTAGCCTAACCAATGCAAGGACTACACATGAATCCAATACAACACAGGTCAATATGAACATCACAAGCAACTCAAACATCACTTTCAGAGGCATTCACACAACGAATGGGGTGAACACAACTAGGGAATGCTAGACTGCTATAGGGAAGAGTGTCATCTCATGGTCCTAACATGGGTTACCCTGATAGTCTCTCATCAGACACTGACCCCCATCTATGGTTACCCTGACAATGTCTTGCTAGATGTTGGCCCCATCGGGTGACACATGCAGAAACAACATTCCTTTAGTGGGGACAAGAAAATTGGTTTCACCAACCAGGCCTTCTCAACCCATCCTTAGTCTAAACAAGCACTACAGGCAAGAGTGAGGCATCCAATTATCTTAATTAGTGTCAAAACAACCCAACCCCCTAATTCATTAATTTGGTTATCACTGATTTAAGAAAATCCCACATGGGTTACCCTGGACACCACTTTGGCTCTGACCCCCATTGAGAGCCACTCCCCCTACTAGAAACTAGAAGACCCAATACATCAAATAGGGGTAAACCCTCTTGCACCCTAACAAAACTATAATTACAAGTAAGCAATGCAACACATATCCAAAGCAAGGCATGGACCATCATGCTCACAAGTCACAACTATAATTACAAGTAAGCAGTGCAATGCCAAAACCCTTATGTACACATCTCAAGTATATCATGAACCAATTCCAAAGGACAAGCATAAAATTCAACCAACAAAATACTCCCCTAAGCCTCTGGAAACTCGAAACATTTTACTTACAAATCATAACAACCATTCGATCATAACCTTACTCATTAACCATCAAATTACCATTTTGTAATCTTATTGAAACATTAAAATCATAACGTAATTAATGATCTAATTATATTTATTAAACTAACTCATCAATTATGACAATTATATTTAAATGGTTATATAAATATACGCTCAAACAATGTTTAATTAAATTCTTAAAGCATAAAATCTGTAAAGGCAAATAGCAAAACTTACAACACGGATGGAAAACCAAAGACTGGGTAGAGGAGGAGACGAATCTAGTGAAGAGATAGGTCGAGGAGGTGCAAATCAAGATACAAAACATGAAGAAGAAGAATTAGAAGGCATGAGTTTTGAAGACAGGATGCTCAAGGCCTTAGAAGGGAAAAATGAAGGGATCAAGGTAGATGTGTCAGATTATGCAGGTAGTCTTAAACCAGAGGAGTTGATAGACTGGTTGAATGACATGAGAAAATTTTTTGAATGGAAATCCATGACAGGGGAAAAGAAGGTGAAATTCGCATGCACCAAATTAAAGGGTCATGCAATGATTTGGTGGGATCATCTTCAAAAGGAACGAACAAGGAAAGGCAAGGATAAGATTAGGACATGGAATAAAATGGAGAAGAAGTTGAGAGAAAAAAAATTTCCCATAGATTATGCGCAAACCCTTTTTCGTAGGTTTCAAAATTTAAAGCAGAACCTCTCTTCTGTGCAAGATTATACAAATGAGTTTTATACGTTGTCTATACGTATAGAGCATCAAGAAACTAATGAATAGATGGTTACTAGATATGTGAATGGCCTAAAATTCTCTATTCAAGATGAATTGAGCATGCATCGACTCAACAGTATGGAAGAGGCTTACCAATTGGCTCTAAAGGCTGAAGAAAAACAAAACAGATAGTACCATTAGAGGAATAGAGGAGGAAGAAGGGGTACATCAACCCCATTTCGAGGAGGTTCAAATTATGGCAGGGGAGAGTCATCCCATGGATTGGAAAAACAAGTAGACACTCGACAAGATCCTCCGAATCAAGAACAAGGAAGGGGATTTCAAAGAGGTAGAGGTTATGGTAGCGGTAGAGGATGGGAAAACTAGAGAAGCCCTTTCACTTGTTTTAGATGTGGAGAAGAAGGTCATAGGGCATTTGAATGCTCAAATTATAATCTGCAAGAAAGAAATCAAGGAGGACAACCTAGGATGAACCTGATTCAAACGCAACATGAAGTGGAAGGGACGGAACTAGAGGTTCCACTAGATGTGGGAGAAAGTCTCATGATGAGAAGAGCAATGGTGATTCCAGAGAAGGAGAAAACACAAGACAAAAGCTTTGATGGTTCATGGTTTCAAACCAATATCTTTAGAACCAGATGCACTTTGGGTGGCAAGGTATGTCAATTTATTGTGGATGGAGGTAGTTGTGAAAATATGGTTTCTAAAGAAATGGTAGAAAATTTGAATTTACACTGAAAAACATCATCATCCATACCGCATTGCATGGTTTAAAAAGGGAAATGAAGTCATTGTTGATAAAAGATGCCTAATTAAGTTTAGCATAGGGAAGATCTATCAGGATGAGATATGGTGTGATGTTGTCCCAATGGATGCCTATCATGTGTTATTGGGAAGGCCATGGCAGTATGATAGAAAAGTTATGCATGATGGAGAGAAAAACACATACACCTTTTGGAAAGATGGCTCTAAGGTGATTTTATTACCTCTCAAGGATGAAGGAAAAGGTGAGACCATGTTGTCTGAAAGAGATCTTGTTAAAGAAATGAAGGTGACAGGGTGTTGCTATGCATTAGTAGTGAAAAAGGTGAAGAGGAAGACATTTCAGTTTCCCCAAAAGTAGTAGAGCTATTGGAAGAATTTGTTGATGTTTTGCCTGATGAATTGCCTGATGGTCTACCACCAAAGAGAGATATTCAGCATCATATTGATTTGATTCCAGGAGCAACTCTACCCAACCAAGCAGCTTATAGGATGAATCCAACACAACATGCAGAGATGAATAAGCAAGTAACAGAACTCCTAAGTAAAGGTGTGGTGAGAGAGAGCATGAGCCCATGTGTTGTACCTGCATTATTGACCCCCAAAAAAGATGGAACATGGAGGATGTGCACTCATAGCAGAGTAATTAATAAGATTACCATCAAGTATCAGTTTCCTACACCTCGTATGGAGGACATGATGGATGTCCTTGTAGGAGCCAAATATTTCAGAAAGATCAACCTACGAAGTGGCTACCACCAAATCTGGATCCGAGAAGGGGATGAGTGGAAGACGGCCTTTAAGACTGGAGACGGATTATATGAGTGGATGGTTATGCCATTCAGGTTATCAAATGCACCTAGCACATTTATGAGACTGATGAACACTATACTACGACCTTACATTGGTAAGTTTGTGGTAGTTTATTTTGATGATATTTTGGTATTTACTAACAGCAAAGAAGAGCACCTACAACACTTGAGGATCATCTTTGGTGTGTTAAGGAAGGAGAAGCTCTATGCCAATTTGAAGAAGTGTAGGTTCATGTAGGATAGTTTGGTTTTTTTAGGCTTTGTCATTTCTAAAGATGGTGTCAGAATGGATCCAGAAAAGGTTAGGGCAATTCTAGAATGCCCTAGTCCAAGCAACATCATAGAGGTAAAAAGTTATCATGGCTTGGTCACTTTCTATCGAAAGTTCATTCGAAATTTCAGTAGTATTGTAGCTCCTATAACAGATTGCACCAAAGGAAGGGAGTTTGTATGGACCAAGGATGCTGAGGAGAGATTTAAGTACTTGAAGCAAAAGGTAACAGAAGCACCTATACTTGCATTGCCAAATTTTGATAAGATATTTGAAGTAGAATGTGATGCCTCCCATGTGGGAATAGGTGTTGTTCTTAGCCAAGCTGGAAAACCTATAGCTTTCTTTAGTGAAAAGCTGAATGACGTGAGAAAGAATTATTCTACTTATGATTTGGAATTTTATGCAATTGCTCAAGCATTGAGGCATTAGAGACATTATCTAGTTCCCCACGAGTTTGTATTGTTTACAGATCATATTGCACTGAGATACTTGAACACACAGAAAACGTTGAATAGTAGGCATGCCAAGTGGGTCTCTTTCTTGCAGGGTTACAATTTTGTGTTGAAGCATAAGTCTGGAAAACAAAATCAGGTTGCAGATGCGTTAAGTAGGCATGTTGCACTTTTGACCACAATGGAAACTGAGGTGATTGGTTTTGATGCCATCAAAAATTTGTATGAGTCTGATGATGATTTTTGGGAGATTGTGGAACAGTTGAAGGCACCAGTATCTGGTAACTTAGATCACTTTAGGGGTGAATATTTTATGCAAGACGGGTATCTATTTAAAGGAAAACAACTATGCATACCAGCTAGCTCTATGAGGGAAAACATTATCAGAGAATTTCATAGTAGTGGGTTAGCTGGACATTTTGGCAAGGACAAGACTATAGCCTTGATAGAAGATAAATATTACTAGCCAAAGATGAAAAGGGATATAACTAAGTATGTAACAAGGTGTAGAATCTGCCAAGTGGCTAACAGACATTCACATAATACATGGCTGTATATGCCATTACCAGTACCAACTACACCATGGACAGATTTGAGCATGGACTTTGTGTTGGGACTTCCACATACTCAACGAGGTAATGACTCCATTTTTGTAGTTGTTGATAGGTTCTCCAAGATGGTTCATTTTATTGCTTGTAAGAAAACTAATGATGCAATGAGGGTAGCAGAGTTATTTTTTTCAAAAGTTGTTTGACTACATGGTGTTCCAAAGACTATTACCTCTAATAGGGATACCAAATTCTGCAGTCATTTCTGGAGGTCTTTATGGAAGAAGATGGGGACTAAGTTACAATTTAGTAGTGCTTATCATCCTCAAACGGATGGGCAAACAAAGGTAGTCAATCGAAGTCTGGGAAACTTGTTGAGGTGTATTGTTGGAGAAAAGCCAAAACAATGGGACATGGCATTACCCCAAGCCAAATTTGCCTATAATAGTTTTGTTAACAGATCAATGGGAAAGTCCCCTTTCCAAATTGTGTATGGTAGGAATCCTCAGGGTGTTTTAGATTTGGTACAGCTACCAATGACAGATAGGGTCAGTGATGATGGGGAAGCATTTGCAGAACACCTTCAATAGTTACAGCAAGAAGTGAGACAGAAGTTGCAGGATAGTAATGAGAGGTGCAAGAATACAGTGGATACTAGTAGGCGACATCAGACATTCAGTGAAGGTGACTTAGTGATGGTATATTTGAAAAAGGAGTGGTTTCCTACTGAAACATACCACAAGTTGAAGTACAGGAAAATTGGTCCTTGTAGAATTACAAAGAAGATCAATGATAAGGCATATAACGTCAGTTTACCAGATGATCTCGATATTTCTCCTGTGTTTAATATTTCTAATTTATATGCATTCCATGGTGAGAATGATGTTGAAGATAGTCAACCAGAAGTGGCATGGACCCACCACATTCCCCATAAGAAGAAGGAAAAGATTGCACAGGTTCTTGATAAGAAAACTATCTACACTCGGCAAGGGCATTACAACAAGTATTTAGTACAGTGGGAAAGATTGCCACCAATAGATAGCACATGGATTACAGAGTGGAAAGTGCAGAGGTTAGATCCAGTCAAATGGAAGCAGTTTGAAGACACTCACTTGCAAGAGCTGCGTTCTTTTCAACCAGAGGAGAATGATGCAGGAACTTCCGGAGATCATAACTTTTCACTCAAATGTGGGTTTTCTACAAGATTTTACGGCTAGATGCGTTATGAGGTGGAAAGTGGTTTCGCAACAACCCTAGTCAGTTGGACCCCATTTTGGCACTTTTTTAGGGCTTGAAACTTTCATCTTGGCCCTCAAAATAGCAATTTAGTGTTTTTTTTCTAGATTTCTAGATTTTTAAAAAGTTGCTTTTGTAATAAATCGAAACTCATGTTTCAAATTTAGAATATTAGTTGGCATTTCATCCTACCTTAGTTTTAGGAAGCTTTTGGGAAAAAATAGGATTTTCAAGATATGATTGTAAAATTACCTAAAATGGCAAAATCTGACAATTGTTGAAATCTGTCAAAAAAGGTAATTTATTGATTTTTTTGTTTTTCTTGGATATAAGAGAGTTTTCTCTCATTGTAGTAGCGGAGTTGATGAATAGAAGTTTTTTTATGTTCCAGTCTTCAAATCTTTGGCTCTTACATGATTAATGGCAAAATTGTATTGAGTGTATGTTGTGTGCTACATCATAAAAGTATGTCTATAATACTATGAATAAATTTCTACTTCCTAAAACAATAGTTAATGACCCTCTAATAAAATTAAATGAAATATAAAAGTGAATTCATACACATATATGTGAGTACAAAATAATTAATTATATATTAATTTAATAGTATGGTTAAAATAGTAAATAAGATTATATATTTTATTTAGCTATGAGATATAAACAACATTGATAAGGTCTATTGCATGAAGAGGAAATTACTTTTGGATTTGACTGCGTGTATTCTTTTGTCTCGATGTTTTGGGTCACACTCTGTGAACCATCATCAGGAAGAGGATTCTAAAGAATGGGATTACATAATTGTCTTATAAAGAGAGAGAAGGGGGTTAGGTTGAAAGAGGTTGCAACAGTTAGAAAAAGTCTGCCAGTCACAACAAGACACCAATGCAACAATAACATACTATAATAAGAAATAAAAAGGCAAGTAAATAATTAGAGGAAATTACACAAATTAGTAAAAAGAGTAAGAAAGAAAAAAGAAAAAAGAAAAAGAAAAAGAAAAGGAAAAAGATTGTCATGGACATAAACACTATTTTATGATATGGAGGATAGAAAGAAGCTCAATCTCCTCATCACTCACTTCACTCCTGATCACTCACTTCACTCCTGTACTGGTGTGAGTAAGTCCATCTCCTCAGTTGTCCTCAGCGGCTCTCCCACTGCGGATAGCTCTTGGTCCCGTCCTTCTGCAGGCTCCATTCCAGATGACTCTTCTTGTTGCCTCTCTAGTGGCATCGCTTCTTCTTCCAATAGTAATAGGACTAAAGCTTTTGTTCCCTTGTCAACCTATGAACTGCAAGGTCCAGGATCTTTAGTGCTCACGGATCGTGATGTAGATGTTTTGCAGACCCCATCATCTGGTGAGTCCTTCGATCAGGTCGCTGGCGTGTTGCAGTCCCCTTCCTTTGTCACACCCTCAGTTCGTGTTGCGGAAAGACTACAGTCTACATCCTCAATTGGGCCCTCCAAGCGTGCAACAGGTATGTCTCTTTCGACCGTTGTGGCCATCGTTCATTCTCCTCCTACTCCTCTGATTTCTCACTCATGCATTAATTCTCTGTCTAATTCTCTCAAACCACTTGACACCCCCTTGGACCAACCGCCACCTTGGATCCCGCACCTCCTCTCCCGTCCTATCTTAGTCTGCCAACTAGTAGCAATGTCTCTCATCCACCATCCTTAATAGATATGCATAATCTCCCGCCTGTTGTTTCCACTCCTACCTCACTAAATGCTCTTAACGCACCTTTGACTAATAACTCCCTCCTTTCCACACATGTTCTAGTCACTATGAATCACCAGTACCACACTCTTTCGGTGGCCTCTCTCTCCCCCAATCACCTTCTTTTGTGCCATTTTTCTGCTCGTCCCTCGGTCTCGTCTCATGACAAGGTTTCTTTAATGAGCCCCAAACTGTTTATTCCCAAGTCACTTTCACCTAAGATCTTGCACGATTGGGAGAATAAGCTAGTCGTTAACTTATCCTCTATTTCTATTGATCCCTTGGCTTTTCATTTTCTTAGACAAGGTTTGGACTTTGCGCTTGCTCCACCCACCATCCCCAAGATTGAATTCTTGATTGAGATAGAGAATGACATTCGTTCTCTTCCTAGCATAGTGGTGGATGAAGTTCATAAAGACTGTGCAGTGGCACTTAGACATGCCAAACCTCCTAAATGGAATGTCCCCAAAGCTTAATTTTGTGCCTTCAAAAGACTTATGAGCAACAAAGACATTGTCATCGTCAAAGCTGATAAGGGAAATGCCACCGTCCTCCTTGACAAACAGGATTATGTTTCCAAAATGCTTGACCATCTAATCAATAGTGGTAGTTATAGAATCCTCCCCCATAACCCTATCTCCAAGATCACTAGGCTAGTTAAAAATGCCATTGCTCATTCTTCCTTTGATGACATCACCAAAAAGCATTTGACTCCTTGCAAAGAACTCACCCCGCATATTTATGGAGCTCCTAAAATCCACAAACCAAGTATTCCTCTTAGACCTATAGTCGATACCACTCACTCTCTAACCTACAATCTTGTGGCTTTCCTTGCTAAACTCATTTCTCCTTTAGTAGGAAAGTCTGATTCTTTCATTAAAGACTCTGCCCATTTTGTCAATTTCATCCATGATAAGCATGTTGAGACTGATGATATTCTTGTTAGCTTCGATGTGGTTTCCCTATTCACTAAAGTACCTATATGTGACACCTTGGAATTAATCAGATGCAAAACCAATGATGAAATCACTTCTCTGGTTGAGTTATGCCTACGCTCAACTTTTTTCACTTTCCAAGAAGTGGTTTACGAACAATCTAACAGCGTCGCTATGGGTTCTCCTCTTTCACCGGTTGTTGCCAACCTTTATATGGAGCATTTTGAAGATTTGGCTCTTAACTCTTTTCCCCTTAAGCCAAGATGGTGGAATCGATATGTTGACGACACCAACATATGTTGGCCCCACAGTCCAGAGCAATTAGAACTATTCCACGCCCATCTTAACAGTTTGGTTGAATGCATACAGTTCACCAAAGAACTTGAGGTTGATAACCAACTCCCTTTCCTAGACATCCTCATCATTAGAAAAAATGATGGTTCTCTAGGTTGCTCAGTCTATAGGAAATCCACCCATACTGATCTTTACCTTCATGCCTCCTCTCATCACCATCCTTGCCAAAAAGCTAGTATCCTCAAGACTCTAGCCTCCTGAGCTTACCATATCTGTGATCAAGAACATCTTGAACTAGAACTCTCTCATCTTTCTCAAGTTTTTAAATTGAATGGGTTCAACAATAAATCCATCTCTCAAGCCTTTGCCTTCGCAAAAAATTGTGTCAACTCCAAACCCATGTCAGATTCCTCCAACTCTTCCTTTGTTGCTACCCTACCCTACATAGAAGGCCTCTCTAATAAGATCTCAAAAATCTTGCGCAAGAAAGGCGTCTTTTGTGCTTTCAAACCTGTCTCCATGGTTAGGAATCTTATCCCCTCAACCAAAGACCCTAGAAGCAGTTTTCTCAATGCCGGTGTCTATAAAATTTCTTGTTCATGTGGTACCTCGTATATTGGAGAAACTGGTCGATCCATCAGCACAAGGATTAAGGAACACAGTGCTAACCTAAGACATGATTGTTTAACCAAATCGGCCCTCGCAGAGCACTCACATAAAACCAAACATCATATTTGCCTTGAGGACACCCAAGTTCTCTCCAAAGAAGATAACTTATTTAGGAGAAAACTCATGGAAGCTATCTTGATTAGAAATCACCCTACCAATCTTAACCGGGACGAAGGTTGGCATCTTAGCCTAGCTTGGCACCCCTTGTTAGAATCCCTCCAGCATAAGTCTTCATTCCTCCCTTCCTTCCCCTCTCGCCCACTGTTGTTCCCCCCTGGTCCTCACCCCCTTTCCCCTTTCTCCTCTCCCCCTCTCACCCTCTTTTTCCTTTTTATCCCGGTTTGTCTTCAACTACTTTGCCCTGGGTCGGTTGTCATGTGGTTTCGGAGGTTAATTGTTTGATCCAAATTCTTATTGTTATGGTCATTTGACTTCTTCTTGGATCTCTTGGGTGCTCTGTTGATCTCATGTTTGTTCTGGTTTTTGTCTCTCCTTTTGATGATGCTTTCTGTCTTGGCCTTGTTATGGTTTACTTGTTGTCTTCCTTCTCTTCGCACTCGCTTTTAGTCTATCTTCACCTCTTATGGTTTTCCTTTCTTCTCTTGCTTTGGGTCCACTGATGGTCTTTATGCTTTTCCTTTCTTTTTGACTTATCTTCGTGCAGTTCTAATTATTTACTAGGTCATTTTCCTTTGACCTCTATGCCTTCATGTTTAGTTGGTAAACCTTGTATTTATTTGGATTACTTGTCTATTCTTTTTATCTTATTTTATTATATTATTATTATATTATTGTTACTTGTATATTTAGTTTCTACTCCTATCTTTCTCTTTTAGTTTCCATACCTCTTCTATTATTGTTTTCTTCTTCTATTTTTATAGGTTTATTAATATTATGATGATTTTCTTTATTAATTTTAAGGTGTTATTTTAACTTAAGTTGTTATATACTTTAAGGTATGATTTTAAGATTTTCTTATTTCTTATTTCTTTTTTCTCTTTTCTTCTTTTTATCCTAATATATACCTGCCCTTGTTTTGTTTGTTTCAGTTTCCCTCCTTATTCACATAATCTTCCTCTTCTTGCACTATTTTTGTAATATTTGTTCTCCTTTTCTCTATCTTTTCTCACTATTTGAGTTTCTTTACTTCTCTTATAACATTGTTCTTGTTTCTCTTTATTTGTCTCATTAATTTAATACCATTTGATTATTATTGTCTTCACGTATTTATTTTTATTATTATTATTATTATTATTATTATTACTATTATTATCTCCATTATTATTATTATTTTATTATTGTGCTATAGTTTAGTAATCCATATCATAAAATAGTGTTTATGTCCATGACAATCTTTTTCCTTTTCTTTTTCTTTTTCTTTTTTCTTTTTTCTTTCTTACTCTTTTTACTAATTTGTGTAATTTCCTCCAATTATTTACTTGCCTTTTTATTTCTTATTATAGTATGTTATTGTTGCATTGGTGTCTTGTTGTGACTGGCTGACTTTTTCTAACTGTTGCAACCTCTTTCAACCTAACCCCCTTCTCTATCTTTATAAGACAATTCTGCAATCCCATTCTTTAGAATCCTCTTCCTGATGATGGTTCACAGAGTGTGACCCGAAACGTCGAGACAAAAGAATACACACAGTCAAATCCAAAAGCAATTTCCTCTTCATTCGATGGACTGTGGAAAGCTCATGCCTACTAAGGTCTATTGCAAATAATAATAAAAAATACAAATTACCATCTAAATACAACCGTAAAGTCCCTAATTAATTTATATTTAGGGAAACCCTAAAATCTTCTCATAACACTACAATTAGAAGATAAGAACATCTTTGATGTTTTAACTCATAATAAACCACTGGATTTTATATTTTACCAGAATTAAACATTATATAATAAAACAAACCTATAGTAATAGAAAACCTAATTCGTATTAAACAAGGCACGTGAATTGTAGGGTTAATGAAAATAAATTTGTTAAATAACTTTAGAATCTCTCAACCAAATACAATTGAAAGGTATAAAGCCAAAATAGGGAATGTGAATTGTTTGACAGATGCCTCATAGAGACGTCATCTTGTGGATTTCAATGATTGCAGAATACACACAAATGGATTTACAAGGTTGCTCTCCTTTTTTTGAATTAATAAAACACTCTGGAACACATTCTAACATTGTAAGCTTTGTCTGGGTTATAGGCGCACGTAGACACGTAGGTCTATGGACGAGGGCCACACATACTTCAATCACATATATAACCCTTATTGCATTATGCCTATAGTTGATCATTATGTGAGCTTGGTTGACCTTGAGGACACCCTAAACTTTGACATAAGATGCCAACTATAACATACGGTGGTTGTATGGATGTGTTTTCTCGGTCTGACAGATCACATATGAAAATAGACTAAATTTATTTGTTGAAAAGACTTTAGAAACTTTCAAGCAAATGAAATTGGGAGGTAAAGATAACTTCAACGACCCAAGCCAGCATGCTGCCATCTTGCATTGGTCTGGGAAATTTAGAACAGGTTATAGACATTCATTCAAGTGCATAATGGAGGTAAAATCTCTTGTTGATATGTATGCAAATTTGGATGCATAGACAAAGCACACAACTGCTTGACCGATGCAAAATCTAGATGCATAGACAAAGTACATAGCTTTTAAACTGATGCCTCAGAGAGGTAATCTCTTGGAATGCAATGATTTTAGGATATGCACAAAATGGATTCATTGAGGAGCTACATAACTTTCAAGTAGATGCAATTGGTAGGTTTACATACAAATCCAACATCCTTTGTCGACATTCTGCCAGCATGTGCTAAAATGGAAGATCTGGAACAGTTTATGGACATCCACCGAATCATAATGGAATCAGGAGTTTTGTCAAATATTAAGGTTGAAAAATCTCTAGTAGACAGGTGTGCAAAGCCAGATCATTGACAAAAAAAACTAATTGTTTGAAAAGGCTTCAAAAGAAAATAGATATAAATTCAAAAATTAATGGAACCTAGATCCAAACACTTGGTTGGGCTCAAGATTCGATGTCAAGTTCAAATTCTACAACTGTAAAAACAATCTCTCCAATCTCCAAATGACAATTCTCTCTCAACCACAATCCTTCCACTGAGTTTTACAAAGAGAAACCCTAAAAATTTTCTAGATGGTTCCTCCCAAAAGTAGATCCCCAAATCTCACAACCCCCACACATTTTACAAAAATCCTGACACAAATTCTCATGCCAAAATCTATTAATGATAGCAAAACCCATCTTTTTACTTTCTCAAATTTTGCTATAGATTTAATTTACAACCTTACAATATAATTTTTATTTTATTTATTTTAATATTTACTATATATTTGTTTTATCACAAATTATAATTATTTATAAATTTATTTTTTTATAGTCATTTATCAAAACATATTCTTATTTATTTACATTTAATAATCATCTTTACAATTCCCTTTTTATAACTTTTATTTATCTCGCTATTATTATTATTGAACTTAACTTACAATATAATATATTTTCCCATAACTATAATTTATATATAAGCATTTTTATTTATTTATCTAAAGTGCCCTCTTGACCTAATAATTTTATTTTAATGTAGCAATTAACTAAAGCATTAATCAACCAATTCTAAACTAAATAATCCAAATACCGAACAATACCTAACCACTATGCATGGTCGAAAAGCATGACCACAACAACAGTGACTGACTATCACGACCATACTGACAACACTGACTAGGTGTAAAACTGGATACTCATCCTTTTAGAGGATGACAGCTAAGCTAAGGGACCTTACATTATCTCTGTTCAACAATTGCCATTTGTTTTAAGGCATGCTCAGACATGTCAATTTAGGTGGAGTCAATGCTTGATACCTGCAACCTGCAGCAAACAAAATGGTCAAACATATAGATATATAATCATACAGTCAAACACACTATGAAAGGAAATCGTAGCGTAGCAGGGTACTCACACATGAGTAATATGGCACTATCCCTTTCACAAAAAACATCAAACAAGTAATCACATCACACATAACATTCAGTTGCTTAACAAACAAGATAGAACAATGGGTTACATAACAATCAAATACGAGCAATCACCAAATAATAGCATCATAACCATAATCAGATAAACACATAAAGCTCAAAATTAAATTAATCCACATCATCTAATATGTCCATAAAGCTGTCATAACATATCCATAACTCAAGTAAATAGTAGTAACACCAAAAGTATCATCAAATGTCATCATAGCGGTAGGTCTAACATCAATAAGGTATCATCAACTAACGTCATAATAGTGAATCCATCAACAAGTAAAATGTCATAATGTCTAGTCCTAAAAGAACAACTATTAGTCTAAAAGAAAGTAAAATGAGGGGCACTACATCCTCCCTCCTAGAATTAGGCTTACTCCTGGAAGCTTGCAAACAAGTATGGATATAACTCTCACATCTAAGATGCATCCTCCCAAGTAGCTGAAGCCTCATCGTTAAGATCCCACTAGACCCTTACCTGCTCTAAATCTTTGCCCCTGAGGGTGAGCCTCTTGTACTGCAAAATGCCTATGGGCTCCAAATCCAGCTGCCTATCCTCTACTTGTAAAGCATTCTAGTCAAGAACATGAGAAATATCTAGATAATATGGCTTGAGAATAAAACATGAAATACATCGTGGATGCACGATAAACTATGCAGCAAAGAAAGATGGTATGCAACAGGATCGATCCTCTCCAAAACCTTGAATGGCCCAACAAAGCATGGAGCGAGCTTAGAGCCTTTTCCATAATGGATCGACTAATTTGTGGATGCACCCACAAAAGCACTCAGTCTCCAACTGAAAACTAGTGATCAACCCTATGAGCATCTGCATACTTCTTCTGCATGTCCTGCGCTGCCACCAAATGCTCTCTAATATGATCAAGCTGCTGCTCCATCTCCCGCATCTCCAGTCCTAGGAGGACTCTATCCTTAAGATGATCCTAATTCAGTGGGGTCTGACAAGGATGACCATACAAATCCTAAAAAGGGGACATACCAATAGAACTGTGATATCCATTATTGTACGTAAACTCCACTAAGTACAAATAATCCTCCCAGCGAGTCTGTTAATCCATGACATACATCTTGAGTATATCCTCGAGGACCTGATTAACCCTCTCGGTCTACCCATCAGTCTCCAGATGGTAAGCTAAACTGAAGTTCAACTGAGTCCCCAATGCATGTTGTAAGGACATCCAGAGCAATGAAGTGAACACTGAATCCCTATCGGAGATGATCTTGCGAGGAATCCCATGCAATCTAACTATGTCCTCCATGAAGATTCTAGCCATAGAAGAAGCATTATATGAAGACCGAACAAGAGAGAAGTGTGCTATTTTAGTCAACCTATCCATGGTGACCATAATGGCGTCATGATGATCAGAGGACACAGGCAAACTGACTATAAAGTCCACTGAAATGATGTCCCATTTCCATTCTGGAACAAGATGCGGCTGAAGAAGACCTGCAGGGTGCTGATGTTTAGCCTTAACCCTCTGACACTCTAGACACCTCAAGACAAAATTAGTAATACCACTCTTCATTCTGACATAAAAATACAACTGACGAAGGTCTGTGTACATCTTTTTGACACCTAGATGTGCATAATAGGGTGCCCAATGCACCTCTGACATAATTAGGGTATGAAGACCCTCTAAAGGGGGAACATAGATGCGACCCAAGTGCCACAAGAGACCATCTGACTCAAGGGAGTATCTAGCAAATCTACCCTCCAAGGGTCTGCCCAACTCAACCTCTGACTTCACTTCCTGATACCAACTATCGGTAGGAAGCACTGCAAGAATCTGACCTCTCAAATCCACTCCAAGAGTAACTACTAAAAGCTCATGTCTTCACTGACTAAGAGCATCTTCCACAATGTAATGCCCCGCCATGAACACCTTAGAGAACAACATATCTATGCTATGCAAAGCAGGATAATTTTTTTTTTAATATGAATAAGATAACAAAGTAATGTTAACACATCTATACACATCATTTGAACTAACGACTTGTCCTCTAAGATTTCATGGTTGCATTACTTGACAAAACAATTAACATAATCTAACACACATCATGAATTAACATCAGTAACTCATTGTAAGCCTAATGCACTAAAACAATAAACATTTACATCTACATAACATCATATAAGTATTCATCAGGATCTAGTACATAGTTACAATTTCTCCTCACATATGAGTACAACATTACATTGTTACATTATCACCTTTTGAATACATACATTATGAATCAACTGGTACACCAGACAAGTACATGAATATAGATCACTGCCTTCTTAACCGGTACAAGATCTGATGCCTGATACATAAGATATAATCCCCTCGCTCATGAACAACGGCAAGGGAAAACCAATGGATAAAAGCTCTTCCACCCGACCATGTGGAACCCTAAGGTCCACCCCCCGAGCTAGGAGATAACATAACGTCTCACTACAACAGACAATCAGGTAGACAGTAAACTATAAGACAACACATCACATGTCAATGTCAACACCACAATATTTCCAGAGGCAAACACTTAACAAATGGGGAGAGTACAACTAGGGAATGCTAGGCTGTAGTAGGGAGAGTGTCATCGCATGGTCCTAGCATGGGTTACCCTGGCAGTCTCTCACTAGACTCCGGCCCCCATACAACGCTCATACGGAATCAACATACCTTTTATGAGGACAAGGTAGTTGATCTTGCCATTCCAGGCCTTCTCATCTCATCCTTAGCCTGAACGAGCACTACAAGCATGAGTGAGGCATCCAATTATCTTGATTAGTGTGAAATCTACCCAACCCCCTAAATTTATTAAGTTATCACTGGATTAACAACTTCGAATGGGTTACCCTGACAACCACTTTAGGCACCGGTCCCACATTGGAAGCCACTCCCCTACCTGCACCTAGAAACCCTATCCATCAAACATAACAACTATCATCATAGCAACAAATATACATAACAATGCAAAAGCATCAACCATCTTACAACTAATCACAGCATAATAAATCACCAGAGCAAGGCATGGGTCCTCTTGCTCCCAAAATTTCAACCATAACCAAGTGTAATCCAGAGCAAGGCATTATCCTTCTTAAACAATCGTGAAAATCATATAAGCCATAAGCAGGGGGAAGTCAACATCACATAAAACTAAAACATGCTCATTCTTCAACCAGAATGCAATAATGCAAGGATCAACCCACAACTATCCCTACTGGCCTCTAGAATAAACTTTCACTAGACACCACTGAAACACAACAATCCCCACATTAACATTTACTCTTAAAAACACAACTCCTTCAAATAGACCAATCCAATAACATACGCTAAGTGCAATATATAATATGACATACTAACCATGGGTCTTCAAAGCAGTACCGTACTCATAAGATGCCCATGAATCAATACAACATTCACTTCAATTATTCTACTATTCCTTGCAACAAGATGATATAAACAACATAATTTATTATAACAAATGGGATCCATGAATGTGGACTTCATTATGAATGCAACCAACAACTCATCCAAGTCCAAAACACTTATAACAAAGAGTTAGCACTTATTCTCAACATTTAATTCACTACTAGGAAAAGTTAGCAATAACCATTACTCGACAAGACACTTGACGAGCAACGCTTAGAACTAAACTATCTAAAAGAGATCACAAATGATTCTATTCTTAATTCAATAACATGATAAGCATATCACTTTTAAACTAAGATGCGATACTCACTAAGAACCTCAAGATCCAAACCCTACATCCTACCTTATTTATGATAACTAAAGTTCTCATACAGGAGACATAATACTCTACCAACATATTATTATTAACAACATTACCTAGATTAAAACATAGACAAGCTAGATATCGAGAATTCAAACTTGATCACTAGCATAACCTTTATTATGCCAATAATTAAACTTTTCTTACACAAGGAGTTCCCAACTAGCTAAATTCTAGTATGGATGCCATTCTAGTAAATCAAAATAAGAATAAGTCATAGTCCAACTCAATACAACATCCTATCTTCAAATGCAATGAAGAACAATTATAACCAAATTAGATACTAAACAACTTTAACATAATACACTTGAATTACCACTTATTCAATCCTAAATACAATTTTTTTGTTAGGTAGAATAATTAATTTGAACTCGTATTTAACCACAATTGCAGCATACTATAATGCACTAATAAAGAGTTGAAGAATGTTTCCTCTAATGATAACATTACTATGATGGTACTACAAAAGTCTTATCCTCATTTTTTTTTGTAACAATAACCCGCAATTAAAAGATTGATTCCCCTACTCATAAAAGAATAAACCCAGAATTCTATTAACATCATGATCGATAGGAATTTATTCCTTAAACTATTAAGAACATAACTCCCTTTTAAAATAGGACAAGGTTATCAACATTTCCTAGAGTTAAAGTCTCATGACTATACATTGCCCAAGGTATCTCTCAAGAGAGCACCAAAGTTTAACTATGCATAAGGAGGTAATAAGAGGTCTGAGGTAATGAAATTAATAAAATGTAAAATACTAACCATATGATGATATTCAGAACTAAAGGCTACTACTATTAATTAGCCATGTTTTCCCTACTTAGTAACAAAACATCCACATTCTAGACTTCCATTTAGCTAAGCATCATCAACAAAATAAGAATACAAGATGGGGAGAACGTAAGAGGGAATCTGGTCTATACTTATCTTAATCGAAACCTGAGGTTCACAACATTCTATTTAATTTACGAATAAGGCCCAACAATTTAAGGAACCTTCTTAGAAAACATCAGCAATTCTAGAGTACAAAATATGGTTTCTACAACTATTATACATTACTTCCATAACCTTATTAGAAACATTAATTCTACTTACAAAAGATCTGCTTATGCTATGATGATCTAGATTTATGACATGCAAATAAGGCAACAAATATGCTTCTTTCAAGATTTACATTGAAACGTTTTCTTTTTCCAATTTCACAAGCAACAACCCTCAGAAAAACAACCTTTACATTTAATAAATAAAGGATACATATAATATTTAGAACATACAATATTTACATTTAACCAATAAAGAAAAACATATAATATTTATATTTAATCAATAAAGAAAAACATATAAAATTTACATTTAATCAATAAAGAAAAACATATAATATTTATATTTAATTACTAAAGAAAACATGATACCTCAATCGCAATATCCCACTAATGGTAGAATCCTTGAATGAAAATCATAAAAATGAGCAAGTCACCCCCACTCCATGAAGAGTTTTTAAAGAGAAGGAAAGAGTAACTTCCTACCCAAAACTAACTCAACCACCCAACTAATTCAACCACCCAACTAATTCAACCAACCACCTCCCCATTTTCGTCACTTTTGTAAGTGGGGCTTAAAGAAGGGTCTAAAAACCTTTTAAAATATTATAAATGACAAAAATAAACTTCTTACCTATGTACCTTGGACATAAGACAATTTTTCAAACATAAAATACAACTTAGACCTCTTAAAAACACTTAAAAATTATTTTAAAAGTTACAAGGATAAATCCCACACAAGAACATAATCATTTTATCACATAAAACTAAAAATAGTATTTCTTAACATCATGGCCAATAGACCTTAGGGCCCCATGCCTAGGTCAGACATCACACAGAAAGACATAAAGTGGCTAAATGACCACCATCATCCATTGACATAATAATTCTACATGTACACTCAACAAGAAGTGTTAGTACAATATATAGCCAAAATATATCCATCATAAATAACATATTATCACAAATCCATTAGTAACCATAGTGTAACGCTGAATCAATACACTCTTGATCCAATTGTTAGGCTTCGTCAATTGGATGATAGGACTGTCTCCTCTCTACTCTAGGGTCTGGTTAGTGCGTTTACTAGTGTTCAGTGAACTTCCCTTAATTAAATCAATTTAATAGTAGTAATAAAATAATTCATATTCAAACAACTTTAAATAATTATTTGAACTAGGTAATTATCAATTACCAATTTAATCTTATTAAATATTAATAATAAGAATAAGAATATTTTATGACCTTATTAAATATTAAAGTGGGTCAAATATTAGTATGACTATATAATGAAATATAGGCATACAACATAACCCACTGAGTAGGACAGCCGTCAAAACCCAAATCAAACCTGTTCTCAAAAAGATCAATTCAAACATGTTCTCAAGTCAGGCCAAAATGCACTTATCCGACAAGCTCCATCAAATATAAATCAATTGCAAGACCGACATACTAACAGAACTGATAGGTTGACTAGACATGTCATGCATCCTAATTGAGGATAATGACTTGGGATGTGGGACCTTAAGTTATCTCTGAAACAATGTATCCATTGGATTCAAGGCATGCTCAGACCTGTTAATTCAGGTGGAGTCGATGCCTGGTACCTGCATCCTGCAACAAATGACACGGTCAAGCATGTATAGATGCATATAAGCTAGCACTAGGTGGAAAAAGGAATCACAACATCGCAGGGCGCTCACAAGTGAGTGATGCGACATCGTCCCTTCCACGTCATATCAATCTAGATTAGCTCAACACATAATCATAACCAAATCAAATCTATTTCTTAATCTAAACATAACTCTACACTTAACATACAGGTGCATGAAATCATAATTGTTAGAAGTACCATCATAACAATTAAATCTAACAGAATCAGTCACATGAGATCCATTCTAATATATAACAATTGTAGTAAGATCGACATCTTAATCATTGGAATGCAAAACAATACCAAAGCCTGCATTATCAGTGCCGCAATAGAGATTATCAATAAAACACATTAGCTATCATATGAAACCACACATGGATGAAGCATCTATCTATATTGTACAACATCAATTGTTTACCTTACCTTGAATATTCCTGTTATTTTACTTTCACCTTCATGCGCCTTGACCAGTTCACCTATACATCCAAGGTGAGAATGGAGGGGCACTACACTCCCAAAAGTATTAACAGAAGCTCTTGTTCCATCCTCATCATCAAGTTCCTTAGCCAAAGTACCTGCACATCCAAGGTGAGAATGGAGGGGCACTACACACAACATTCTCCTTACCCTGGATATACTTCACCTCAAAATCATACTCACACAGGAACTCCATCCACCGCCTCTGCCTAGCATTTAGGTTTGGCTACGTGGATATGTATTGTAAACTGTGGTGATCACTATGCAATCCAAACTGATGCCCCAATAGGAAATACCTCCATCTCACTAAGGCATGCACGACGGTGGCTAACTCCAAATCATGCATGGGATAGTTCAACTCATGATCCTTAAGTTTACGAGACTCATAGGCTATCATGAGACCATCCTACATCAAAACTGCTCCTAGATCCTCCAAAGATGCATAGGTACACACCACAAAGTCTCTGGTAGGGTTAGGAACTACCAAAATGGGTGCACTAGTCAACCACTCCTTGAGAGTCTGGAAGGCTTCCTAACACTGCTCTGACCAAACGAACTTCTTCCCTTTCCTCTAAAGGGAAGTGATAGGGTGAGCTATCCTCGAAAAACCCTACATAAACCGTCGATAATAGCCTGCCAAACCCATAAAACTGCGAACCTCTAAAACATTAGTGGGCTCAAGCCATTCCATGATGGCCTAGATCTTCAAGGGATCCACGGCAATGCCCTTACCAAAAATAACATGCATCAAATATCTCACCTCTGTCTGAAAGAATCCACACTTTGCCAAATTTGCATATAGCTGATTCTCTCTCAGACACTGCAAAACCCGCTAGAAATGCTCCTCGTGCTCCTCCATAGTCCTCGAGTAAATCAATATGTCATCCAAGAACACAAGGATAAATCTGTCAAGGTAGGTGCGGAATACACCATTCATCAGGCTCATAAACACAAACACTGCATTCGTCAACCCAAATGGCACAACAGTGAACTCATAGTGCCCATAGTGAGTGTGAAATTTTGTCTTATGAATGTCTGCCTCAAAGATACGCAACTGATGATACCCTAAATTTAGGTCAATCTTTGAAAACACCTTAGCCCCCTTACTCTGATCAAAGAGATCATCAATCCGCGACAAGGGATATATGTTCTTCAAAGTCACCTTATTCGGTTGTCATACACAACCGAAGAGATGATCCATCCTTTTTCTTCACAAAAATAATAGGTGTTCCTCAAGGGGATACACTAGGATGAATGAACCCCTTTGCTAACAACTCCTCTAGCTACAACTGAAGCTCCTTAAGCTCCTAAGTGGTCATTCGATATGGAGCTCGTGAGATAGGTTCTACTCCGGGAACAAGATCTATCCTGAAATCAATGTCATGCTTAGGTGGCATCCCTATAATCTCACTGGGAAAGACATCTGCATACTCCTTAAGGATAGAATGATCATCAAGGGACACCTCTCGACTCTCCCCTAACTCCAAATCATTAACCGTCATGGCAAACAATTGGCAACCCTGACGCATACATCTCCTTAGTTGCATGGAAGAAATCATATGCAAGGAGATGGGCCTCTGAATGCCAACTACTTCTACCTTGCTACCTGAATCATCCAAACACTGCATTGACTTATGCCAACAATCTATCACTACTTGATGAGCATCCAACTAATCCATACCCAACACTATATCATAAGATCCTAGGGGTATGATGCAGAGATCCACCGTAGTAAGGAGAGAACCAATCCTCAAACCACAACCATACACGAGGGATTCTACCTCTATTCTAGGTCCAGAGGCTAATTCAACTTGCCACCTAATATCATGCTTTGCTGCCACCAATCCACAATGCTCCACTAAAGAAGGGGAAATGAAAGAATCAGTAGCACCAGAGTTGAAAAGGATGGAAATACCAATACCTTGCAACACACCTATAGTCTCCACAACTGTGCCTTGATGCTCTTCTTGGCAGTTATCAACCACTGCAAACACCCTGTGAGACTTGCCTGCATCACCCACTGTCGACTCTAAGGCTGCCAACCTCTAACTAAATCCTGTAGCATTCTTCTGTGGACACTGCCTAGCTATATGGACCTGCTGGCCACAAGAGAAACATACTGTACCTCTACCATATCCTTTGCCACCTAAGGATGCATTGGACTACTGGAAACTACCTCTACTAACTGCAGACTGAGTGCTCTGAGCTGGCTAATTAGCATGATTATGCTTGTTTCACAGCCAACTCAGATTTTTCCTAGACTGAAACCTACTACCCTGTAGTGACTAAGAATTCTTTGGTTTTGACAGGGAATGCTGCTGTTGATGCTCACCCTTAGTGGGTGCATGATGGCTCCTAGAAGATCCCTCTACCTGAGATTGACCACTACGAGACTTGAAGCCTGTTGAAGGTGCACTACCAATCTACACACCTGTATGACCTCCTAGAGCCATGACCAAATTCTTCTCTACTAGATGAGCCTTCTCAACTATCACCTCCATGGTCTTAGGCTTAAAGACATGAACTCCTCCACTGATATGGGCATTCAAGCCTCTAATGAAGTGTTGAACCAACGTGGCCTCATCATTGTCAATACCTACATACTACTTAAGCTCATAGAACCTACGCTCATACTACTCCACTGACATAGCAATCTACCTCAACTCATGAAAATTGTCAACACATCACTACCTCCAATGATCTGACAGAAAATGAGCTCTGAACCTCTCCAAAAACAATTCCCAAGAAACTATGCTAATATCCAAATGTAATTTCTTTTCCTCCAACCACCACCATGTAGAAGCAAAACCTCTAAGGTGCAAGATGGCACATCTCACCTTGGTGTTACTACCATATGGATGAACGGAAAAACACCTATCCAAATCTATCAACCAAGTCTCTGCCTCCAAACCACCACTAGAACCATCAAAAGTGGGAGGACGTGCCCTCAAGAGGTCTCTCATGTGACCTGCAAAGATAGCCTCCTGCTCTAATGTAATCTCTCTTCTCCTAGGAGACCTTTCTCTTTCCCTCTCCACCTGCGGATCAACCCACTCATCAAACAGTCAAGAAGACAGTAGGCTAACTGGTGCAAGGACTACACATGACTCCAATACAACATGGGTCAATATGAACATCACAAGCAACTCAAACATCACTTTCAAAGGCATTCACAAAATGAATGGGGTGAACACAACTAGGGAATGCTAGACTGCTATAGGGAAGAGTGTCATCGCATGGTCCTAACATGGGTTACCCTGACAGTCTCTCACCAGATGCTGGCCCCTATCTATGGTTAACCTGACAATCTTTTACTATACGCCAGCCCCATAGGGTGACACATGCGGAACCAACATTCCTTTTGTGGGGACAAGGAAATTGGTTTCACCAACTAGGCCTTCTCAACCCATCCTTAGTCTAAACAAGCACTATAGGCATGGGTAAGGCATCCAATTATCTTAAATAGTGTGAAAACTACCCAACCCCCTAATTCATTAATTTGGTTATCATTGAGTTAAGAAACTTCCACATGGGTTACCTTGGACACCACTTTGGCTCTGGCCTCCATTGAAAGCCACTCCCCCTGCTAGCAACTAGAAGACCCAATACATCAAATAGGGTTAAACCCTCTTGCACCCTAACAAAACCACAAGCAACACATAGCCAAAGTAAGGCATGGACCATCATGCTCACAAGTCACAACCATAATTACAAGTAAGTAATGCAAGGCCAAAACCCTTATGTACACATCTCAAGTATATCATCAACTAATTCCAAAGGACAAGCATAAAATTCAACCAACAAAATACTCCCCTAAGCCTCTGGAAACTCAAAACATTTTACTTACAAATCATAAAAACCATTCGATCATAACCTTACTCATTAACCATCAAATTACCATTTTGTAATCTTATCGAAACATCAAAATCATAATGTAACTAATGATCTAATTATATTTATTAAATTGACTCATCAACTGTGACAATTATATTTAAATGGTTATATAAATATACGCTCAAACAATGTTTAATTAAATTCTTAAAGCATAAAAGTATGTCTATAATACTATGAATAAATTTTTGCTTCCTAAAACAATAGTTAATGACCCTATAATAAAATTAAATGAAATATAAAAGTGAATTCATACACATATATGTGAGTAGAAAATAATTAATTATATATTAATTTAACAGTATTGTTAAAATAGTAAATAAGATTATATTTTATTTAGCTATGAGATATAAACAGCATCGATAAGGTCTATTGCAAGTAATAAAAAAATACAAATTACCATCTGAATACAACCCTAAAGTCCCTAATTAATTTATATTTAGGGAAACCCTAAAATCTTCTCATAATGCTACAATTAGAAGATAAGAACATCTTTGATGTTTTAACCCATAATAAACCACTGAATTTTATATTTTACCAGAACTAAACATTATATAGTAAAACAATCCTATAGTAACAGAAAACCTAATTCTTATTAAACAAGGCACGTGAATTGTAGGGTTAATGAAAATAAATTTGTTAAATAACTTTAGAAACTCTCAACCAAATGCAATTGAAAGGTATAAAGCCAAAATAGGGAATGTGAATTGTTTGACAGATGCCTCATAGAGACGTCATCTCATGGATTTCAATGATTGAAGAATACACGCAAATGGATTTACAAAGCTGCTCTCCTTTTTTTTGAATTAATAAAACACTCTGGAACACATTCTAACATTGTAAGCTTCACCTGGGTTCTAGGCGCACGTAGCCACACAATTTTGTGGACGAGGGCTGCACATACTTCAATCACATGTATAACTTTTATTGCATTACACCTATAATTGATCATTATGTGAGCTTGGTTGACCTTGAGGACACCCTAAACTTTGACATAAGATGCCAACTATAACCTACGGTGGCTGTATGGATGTGCTTTCTCAATGCCAGCAGATCACATATGAAAATAGACTAAATTTATTTGTTGAAAAGACTTCAGAAACTTTCAAGCAAATGAAATTGGGAGGTAAAGATAACTTCAGCGACCCAAGCCAACATGTTGCCAACCTGCGCTAGTCTGGGAGATCTAGAACAGGTTATAGACATTCATTCAAGTGCACAAAGGAGGTAAAATCTCTAGCTGATATGTTTGCAAATCTGGACGCATAGACAAAGCACACAACTATTTGACCGATGCAAAATCTGGATGCATAGACAAAGCACAAAATTGTTTGACCGATGCCTCAGAGAAGTAATCTCTTGGAATGCAATGATTACAGGATATCCACAAAATGGATTCATTGAGGAGCTGCGTAACTTTCAAGCAAATGCAATTGGTAGGTTTACAAACAAATCCAATGGCCTTTGCCAGCATTCTACCAACATGTGCCAAAATGGGAGATTTGGAACAGTTTATGGACATCCACCAAATCATAATGGAATCGAGAGTTTTGTCAAATATTAAGGTTGAAAAATCTCTAGTAGATGGGTGTGCAAATCTAGATCATTGACAAAAAAATGAATTATTTGAAAAGGCTTCAAAAGAAAATAGATATAAATTCAAAAATTAATGGAACCTAGATCCAAACACTTGGTTGGGCTGAAGATTCGATGTCAAGTTCAAATTCTACAACTGTAAAAACAATCTCTCCAATCTCCAAATGACAATTCTCTCTCAACCACAATCCTCCCACTGAGTTTTACAAAGAGAAACCCTAAAAATTTTCTAGATGGTTCCTCCCAAAAGTAGATCCCCAAATCTCACAACCCCCACACATTTTACAGAAATCCCAACACAAATTCTCATGAAAAAATATGTTAAAATGATAGCAAAACCCATCTTTTTACTTTCTCAAAATTTTCTATAGATTTAATTTACAACCTTACAATATAATTTTTATTTTATTTATTTTAATATTTACTATATATTTGTTTTATGGCAAATTATAACTATTTATAAAAAAAAAATTTATAGTCATTTATCAAAACATATTCTTATTTATTTACATTTAATAATCATCTTTACAATTCTATTTTTATAACTTTTATTTATCTCATTATTATTATTATTATTATTATTATTATTATTATTGACCTTAACTTACAATATAATACATTTTCCCATAACTATAATTTACATATAAGCGTTTATATTTATTTATCTAAAGTTCCCGCTTGACCTAATAATTTTATTTTAATGTAGCAATTAACTAAAGCATTAATCAACCAATTCTAAACTAAATAATCCAAATATTGAACAATACTTGACCACTCTGCACGGTCGAAAAGAATGACCACAACAACAGTGACTTACTATCACGACCATACCGACAACACTAACTGGGTGCAAAACTGGATACTCATCCTTTTTGAGGATGATGGCTAAGCTAAGGGACCTTACATTATCTCCGTTCAACAATTTCCATTGGTTTTAAGGCACGCTCAGACCTGTCAATTCATGTGGAGTCGATGCCTAATACCTGTAACCTACAGCAAACAAAATGGTCAAACATATAGATATATAATCATATAGTCAAACACACCATGAAAGGAAATCGCAACATCTCTCAGTGTACTTTAGATATATTTTTTAAATATAGATATGCTAGTAGCATCCAGAGAAATAAGTTTAATTCTAACTATATTATATATCTTAAGAATTATTATAATTATATAATATAATATTATAATATAGGTTAGACATATTATTATAATATATTAGATATAATATAACCCTAGCCCTAACCCTAACATTAATCCTGAAAGTAATTCTAACCCTAATTCTACCCTTAGATCTACTTAAACCTAATTCTATTCCTAATTCAAACCCTTATCCCAACCTTAATTCTAACCGTAGTTCTATATATAGATATAAATGTAAATGACTTTTGGTGTTTTATTGTAACTATAACCCTAACCCTAATGTTTAGGCCAATACTTACCCTAATTGTAACCCCAACCCTAACCTTGATTCTAATCATAGTTTTAACCCTAATTATAACCTAAACCCTAATTCTAACCATAATTTTAACCCTAACACTAAATCTAAATTTATAATTCTAATCTTGAGTTTATCGCTAACCCTAATTCTTACCCCAATACTAATTCAAATGCAAATTATAACTATAACCCTAACCCTAACATTAATCCTGATAGTACAATGCTAACCCTAACTCTAATTCTAACCCAAACCTAATTGTAATCCTAACCCTAATTCTACCCTTATATTTGTCCCTACATATAATATAATAGGTATGCTAGAATTATATATAATATAACCCTAACCCTAACATTAATCCTAATAGTAATTCTAGCCCTAAGCCTAATTCTATCCCCAACCCTAATATTAACCATATTTATAACCATAACTCTAACTTGAACTTGAACCTTAACCCTAACCCTAATTGTAGGCCTAACCTCTAATTTGAACCCAAATTGTAACTATAACCATAACCCTAACGTTAATCCTGATAATAATTCTAACCCTAATTCTATTCCTAATTCTGACCCTAATTCTAACCATAGTTCTATATATAGATAATAAATATAAATGACCTTTGTTGTTTTATTGTAACTATAACCCAAACCCTAACGTTCACCCTAATTCTAACCCCAATTCTAACCCCAACCCTAACCCTGATTCTAATCATAGTTTTAAGGTCCTAATCCTAACCTAAACCCTAACCCTAGCCCTAATTCTAACACTAATTCTAATGGTAATCCTAACCCTCGTTGTAACCATAACCCTAAATCCAATTATAATTCTAATCTTGATTTTATCTCTAACCCTAATTCTAACCCCAATACTACTTATATTACTAATTCAAACACAAATTATAACTATAACCCTAACCCTAACCTTAATTCTAATAGTAATGCTAACCCTAACTCTAATTTTGTAATGTCCCCTTTTAGGATATTCTTGATCTCTTGACCTACACACAAGAATAACTACTAGAAAGGGACATTAGCACTATTAAAGATCAATTTAGTAATGAAATCAATACATCATAATCATAATCAATAACAATGAACAAGAATGTAATGTTACCTGTGCGTACATATATTCAAATGTATTTCCACATACTTTAACATAATTATACTTTAGCCATGTTTAGGCCTCATGATATACTTTGGGAATGGCGACGTCAAGCCTGGTCGTTAATCTAGCCCAATCATCTACCCTAGCGGAGGAGGGGAAAACATTACGTTAAGGTGTTGGATAACTAATCCCTATTGCCATGGGACCAAGGGTTTCCTGAACACCTGTCAATACCACCACTTGGCCCAAAGGTGTCACAAACACCCATCGATGTGACCACAATTTGGGAGTCACCCACCGTGTGAGACATTAATAACAAACTAATCTCCACTGCCATAGGCCCAAGGCTTTCATGCTCACCTGACAATACCACCACTTGATATATATGAATATATATTTATGACTGTCTTGTTGGATTGTTGATGATGATAAATATTCAATATTTATCTTATAATACAATGAATGATATTAATGTTGATGGATATTGCAAATCAAATTCTTTGTGATGAGAGAATGAATTGCTTCATTTATTTCCCCTTATATATGTTCCCAAGGGTCTACCACTGGTAAAGGGGTACAACTGTGCCAACAATCAGTTTTGCTATTAAAATATGTGTTAAGATTATTAATTGATCGCTTGCTGCTATCAAATGCTTTATGTTTAGGATCGTTGCTTTATTTGCAACCTATGATGATTTGTTAAGGTGCTACCTTTAGTTGGCAGTTGTTGCCTTATCCTTGGTTATTTGCTGCACTTTATTATTATTTCTTAATACTTTTTCTTGCATCGCTACCTTCTACAGCTTAAAATAATAATTGTTTAAATTAAGACTGTTGGGTGCTTCCTTTAAGGGGAGTCGGCCCCCTTATAATATTAATAATATTTAGTTTATATAATTTAATTTATAATATTTATAATGATTAACTTATAATATTTAATTTATATTTATATTTATATTAATAATAATATATTTTAAATAAATATATTATATTTATAATATTGCTTTAAGGATTTATATAATATTTAATTTATTATTCAAATATATTTAATCTACATTATTTAATCGATTTGCAATATTTTAATGTCATTCATATCTTCAATTTGAAAGAATAATGCATAATCGATTCAATTATAAATCATTAGTATAGGGACATGACAGTCCTCCCCAGTCAAGATTACTTGTCCTCAAGTAATTTTGGGTTTGGATGATCAATAACTTTAACTCCTTTTGATATATTATTGACCCTAAAGTTTGAGAAGAGTCAAGTGTGTTGGAGTAATTGATTATATGATGTAATGGAGAGAAAATCTGTGATCAAGAAGATTTGGTAAACCTTTTTTGGTTTTGAATAGCAATGTTCATCTATTGAGGTAATACAAGTATTATAGATGACATAGTTAATCAAGTGAATGCAAGAAGGAAAAATATTTTCAATGTTAAAGAAGAAATTTGTGAGTATTGAGAATCCAAGATTTGAGATTTGAAATGAAACAATATTGATGAAAAAATCTAAAAAAGGAATCTCATTCAAGTAAGACTTTGATTGCTAAGCAAGTTGTAGAATAATCAATGAGCGATGATAAGATAACATGGAGAATGATCCTTGGATTTGTGGGTTATGGGCCCACAATATGACTTAGCATAGGCTTATGTAACAATTTATCAATTTTTTCTAAGTTACTCTTATCACTGATCTAATGAATTTGGTTCATAAATTTGCTAGATCAATTTTGTAGTTACAAGGTTGATCTGTGTATCCTCATTATTTTTATGAGTGTGGGATAGATCATATGTGTAGATTTTCATTTGACAATTGGAAGTCAACTATTGTTCATAGGATGTTCCCTTATTTCTTCATTGATTGTCTCGATCTCTTGATCAATAACTGCTCTGATACCACTTGTAATGTTCCCTTTTAGAATATTCTCGATCTCTTGACCTGCACACAAGAATAACTACTAGAAAGGGACATTAGCACTATTAAAGATCAATTTAGTAATGAAATCAATACATCTAATCATAATCAATAACAATGAACAAGAATGTAATGTTACCTGTGCGTATATATTTTCAAATGTATTTCCACATACTTTAACATACTTATACTTTAGCCATGTTTAGGCCTCATGATATACTTTGGGAATGGTGACATCAAGCCTGGTTGTTAATTTAGCCCAATCATCTACCCTAGCGGAGGAGGGGAAAACATTACGTTAAGGCATTGGATAACTAGTCCCCACTGCCATGGGCCGAAGGGTTTCATCAACGCCCGTCAATACCACCACTTGGCCCAAAGGTGTCATGAACACCCATTGATACCACCATTTGGGAGTCACCCACCGTGTGAGACATTAATAACAAACTAATCTCCAGGCCCAAGGGTTTCATGCTTGCCCGACAATACCACCACTTGATATATATGAATATATATTTATGACTATCTTGCTGGATTGCTGATGCTGATAAATATTCAATATTTCTCTTATAATACAATGAATTAAATATTAATGCTGATGGATATTGCAGATCAAATGCTTTGTGATGAGAGAATGAATTTCTTCATTGATTTCCCCTTATATATGTTCCCAAGGGTCTACCGTTGGTAAAGTGGTACAACCTTTCCAATAGTCACTACTGCTATTGAAATATGTGTTAAGATTATTAATTAACCGCTTGCTTCTATCAAATGATTTTTATTTAGGATCGCTACTTTGTTTGCAGCCTACGATCATTTGTTAAGGTGCTTCCTTTAGTTGGCAACTATTGCCTTATCCTTGGTTATTTGCTACACTTTATTATTATTTCTTAATACTTTTTCTTGCATCACTACCTTCTACAGCTTATAATAATAATTGTTTATTAAGATTGTTGGTCACTTCCTTTAAGGGGACGCAACCCCCTTATAATATAAATAATATTTAGTTTATATAATTTAATTTATAATATTTATAATGATTAACTTAAATAATATTTAATTTATATTTATTGTAATATAATAATATATATTATGATAATATTTAATTATAATATTTATAATTATGTATTGTTATTATATAATATTTTATTTTGATATTATATTTATTAATATTTATATTTATATTAATAATAATATATTTTAAATAAATATATTATATTTATAATATTGCTTTAAGGATTTATATAATACTTAATTTATTATTCAAATATATTTAATCTATATTATTTAATCGATTTGCAATATTTTAATGTCATTCATATCTTCAATTTGAATGAAAATCCATAATCGATTCAATTATAAATCATTAGTATAGGGACATGAAAAATTCTAACCGTAACCCTAATTCTAACCGTAATTCTAACCCTAGCAATAACCCCAATTCTATCCTTGAGCCTAATTCTAACCTAACCCTAACTCTACCCTAACCCTCATTCTATCACTAAGCTTAATCCTATCCTTAACTCTAATCCTATTTCTTGTTGGCCCACGATTGTCATTAAACCAAAACGTTGACCTATCAATTTCTGTTACAAGCACCAAAGTTAATGAATCTATGGGAGGCGGTTGGTCCATGTCACAAATCCCATGAGGAGCACTGACCATCTACCAACAAATTCCCCCCAATGTTACCCGAGGGATTCGAACCTGTAACCTAGTTCTGATACCAATTGTTGGCCCACGATTGCCATTAAACCAAAAGGTTGACATATCAATTTTTGATACAAGCACCAGAGTTAATGAATCTACAGGAGGTGGTTAGTCTATGTCATGAATCTCACGGGGAGCGCTGACCATCTACCAACAATTCTAACTCTAACCCATGTCATAAAATTCATTCCTCACCTCAATATTAGTGTTCCATTGTCCCACATCAATATTTAAAAGTCAAATTGCATCTTGTGGAATTGACCCCTAAATAATTTCAAAATATAAAACTTATAATTTTCTTGACTCTTGCCCATTTCTCTCCCACCATGAGCTAACTTGGTACACAAATGTTTGTATGATATATCACTTTTAGGGTCATAGATATGTGATTTCTGATGGCATTATCATTTTTTAGATTTTTTAAGGGATTGTATTCTTACTTATCATTATTCCATTATTATATCTTTTCTTTTAGAGTTTTGTGCTATGTTGAGATCTATCCTTTACCCACCCTAGCCACTCTTGCCAATCCCATTAGGTTTCCATTTTCATATCTAATATACCACTAATTCTAACCCTAACCCTAATTCTAACATTGGAGTTAGTGTTAGGGTTAGGGTTAGGGGGGTCATTTCAAATGATTTCATTGGTACAATATTAATTCTCAAGTTTATATTAATAGATAAAACCATTTGGTATGAAGTAATTGTTTAAAGACATCATTTGACAACATGTGATGCCCCACCATGCAACCCTAGAGTGCTAGACAACAAGAGACAATATGACAGAAATATTTTTTTTGTAACAAGGAAATGCATTATGCATTAGATATGATTGCTCTGATAACAACATTAAATGAAATGAATAGCTAACACTACTAGGGAACATAACTACATCAGATAAAATTAAAACCATACAAGTGATCTGCATCTCAAGCAACGGAAGAATAATACATTTTACATTAACAGGGTTGATTAATTACAAATTTCAAAACAAGGTTACAAGATCGATTACATCGGTTTACAAAAAGTACAATTATGAATGTATACAACAACTTGAAGATGAAGAGCAACTGGATCTGGAACACATTTGCTCTAATCTCGAACTGAATATCTGATATGACCAATGGATAGCTCTGCCTCCCAACCATGTGCAACCCTGAGGTCCACCCCTCTGAGCTAGGAGATAACAATGAGGATTCCCACTAGGTCAAGGTTACAACCAAGAACACAATAACAAGTCTCAGACTCCATACAGACAAAACAAGATAACAAGACTGCACAGCCATGACAATATTCACCAAGACAAGACAAATCAAACATCAAGCTAAGATCAATCATGAAGGCAAGTCTACACTCCAGAGGTAACAACAAAGATAAAGAGGAAGTAACTGAACTGCGTAAAGAGAGTGTCATCGCATGGTCCTAGCATGGGTTACCTAGGCTATCTCTCACTCGAAGTTGGCCCCCATCTATGGTTACCTTGGTAGCCTCTCTTTAGGCACTGGCCCCATAGGGTTGCATGGCGGGGCATCACACAACATAAACAAAACATATAATATGAAGTATTCCAATGCATATACATTGACACCCTAGTACTTGTACACATAAGAATAGTATTTATCAGCATAATATTCTTATCTATTTCTTTGCAAATACTCTTACCTTTCAAAATTACATAAATCATTCATATCATGGTTGTTTGATTTGAGTTCCACAAATCACTCATGTTTTAATTGGATCTCTTAGCCTTTTTTTAGGATCTTACTTTTTTAACCTCAAAATTAAACTCTTTTGGTTCAAACTTTTCTTATTTAAAAGCCAAAAAATTCATATATTAAAAATTTTAGTAACTATTCTAATAAGCTTGTAGTCTAAATATTTCGATAAGCTAGGTGCATTTCTTTCCAATTTGTAATCTATTTTATATTGTGTTGTGTGAATTTTTCACAATACAATTGAATTGCATACCAAACCCCAATTTCTTAATGGTTATATTTTCAATGCAACCTTGGAAATGTTAGTTCTTATTGAAACAATTTGGTATGTAGCTTGTTAAACACTTTTTAATGGTGTTTATTCTTCATATTTGTTCACCTTGATATAATGTCAACAATTGACATAATTACGCCGAGAGGCGTAACCTATAGTGGCAGCACAGGGTGGGTGAAATGGCATGAGTGTGTTAAGAAAAACAAATTTAAAAAATATTTAAATAGTCAACATTAAAATAAATAATCTTAAACATTTAAAAAAATAGCTAACAAATGCAACATTAATAATTAAAACACATATAAAACATAAATGTTTTAAAGTCTCCAATACCGAAAACAACCAAAAATAAAATCACTAATTACAGAACCCAGAAGCACAAAATAAAAATCAAGAAGTGGCAAAATCAAAAATCAACAAAAATCACAAGTATGAATTTCATCATTTGCTGGAATAATGGTGTTAATTGTGTATGCATAAATCATTTCAAGAAGGGGCAAAATCAAAAATCAACAAAAATCACAAGTATGCATTTCATCATTTGCTAGAATAATGGTGTTAATCGTGTATGCATAAATCATTTCATATTGCTAGAATATTAAAAAATTCAAATTCATTTGTAAAATATTAAAAAAATAAATATGTATTAAGAGTTATTTATCAAAATTTTGTGTTGTATAATATATAATTTAATTTAGCTAGGGTTTGAATTTTTTTGGGTATTTAGCTAGGGTTTTATTAACTAATCCTTTCATTTTTAATATAGATTAAGACTTTATTATTTTAAAAATATATACAACTAACCCAAAGTATTTATTGTGTAAAGAAACCCTAATAAAATTAATAAATTATTTATAAAATAACATTTTCCATCTTCGTGAATTTGTAGATTTTGCATTAATCAAAACATATATACATATAGTGCTGAAAATTTAAAATGTAAAACCCTAATTTATAAAATATAATTATATTATTTACTTTGAGATGCTTTAAAAATATATATCTAAGAGAACTAACTTTGAAAAAATGGAAAACCAAAAAAATATATTAACATTAATCAAAACATATATACAATAGTAAACCAATCAAACATTATTTACCATAAATTTGTGGCACTATAGTTTATTAGGTTTAGAATTCACTCAAAACATATATACACATAGTAAACCAATCAAACATTATTTATTGTAAATTTAGGGCACTATAGTTTATTAGGTTTAGAATTCACTCAACTATATAGGTTTAGCATTCATGTGTCCTCACTTTTAACAAGATTTTTCTAGAACTGAATTTATAAAGTCATAAATTTATAAAATAAAATTACAAGTAATTTTAAACCCTAAATTAGGGGGGCGGGGCCCTAGCTCGATTGGCTAAAAACTTTCGTTGCGATAAAGAAGGTCTCGTCCCCGTGGTATGGAGGGCATGTCGTACCAGTGTCACATTATAGGGGGGCTACCCGATTCCTACAGTCTAAAAAAAATTAAACCCTAAATTTTAACCCCTAAAAAACTAAGTTTTACTATTTCTAATAAAATAAATATATAAAGATAATTTATTGGCTACATTTTATAGAGGTTATTTTATATTATTGGTGAGTGTAATGTTATTTTATATGTAATAAAATGAAACCCTACTAAAATATAATGTTATAAAATAATACTTTACGACACTCTATTTTTATAAAACAAGAGATAGTGAAAAAGAAGTAAATTAAATTTTATTATGTAGAAAATAAAATAAAATAAAATTGATGCCTCCATAGTAAAATCTATAAAATATAACTTCTCCGATTGTTGAATATACTTTGCTCCTTTTTTATTTATATGATAAAACCTTGCTCTGTTAAAACCGTAATAAAATAACATATTAATTGATTGTGCAGAAAACTAAACGAAACCCTAGTAAAATATAGTGACACTTTATTTTTATAAATAAACTAGCATAGATATCTTAAATACATCTATCTAAAAGACATCAAGAGATATTAGTCGTGAGGCACCTATATTGAAAATGTTATTGAGAATAGATAGGCGCCTCGAGACTGATATTTCTCAGCATCTTTTAGATAGATGTATTTAAGATATCTATGCTAGTTATAATATCAGAGAATTGTATGATTCTAAGCTCTTTTTTATGTAGTATGATGTTTGATAAAATAATTCAACTGAATGTTTTATATGTTAGTTAGAAAATTTTACTTTTTGGAGGATTATGTATTTAATATCTTTCAAACATGGAATTCCCAATGTAACCCTAATTACTAGGTTATATATTATTAATCAAAGTAATAATACTATATATACATTGCTTATATTTTGGTTTTTTTCCAATAGTAGTTATTATAAAGGCCCGTGAATAATGTAATTAATTAGTTTTATATATTTAGTTTTTACTTCATCACCAAAGACTCTAAGATAAAAAATGAATACTATTTTAACTTTTAATATAACACTTAGCAAATTTATGAAAGAAAATAAAATAGACATTTTGTGGGCTTGCATAAAACATTTTTAAAAAGAAAACTAAATTCATATAATAAGGATTTTACTCGTGTTCAATTGTAGTGCCCCCTCATTGTTGGCTTGTGTTAGAGGTAGTTCTGCATTGCTCTCTGTCAGTTAGAGACAGTTGTTAGTCATTCATTGCATTGGTTCAGTTCTGAGACATTTGGATTAGTATGTTATGGTTTATGTTCATTTTGACCTTGATGGACTATGTTCGATGGATATATTAGTATTACTTCAATTATGATATGTTGGACATGATTAGTAATGGATTAATATTTGCATGTTTTATTAGATTCGTTGATATCTAGTTTCAAATGATGTGGTTATAATCTTGTTCAAGAGTAGGGACGGTGTGGCATTACTCGCTTCGAGTACCCTACTACGCCGTGGTTCTCTGACTCTCCATGTGTAGACATATATGTATTTGATCGTATACAACCAATTGTTTGATGCAGGTTATAGGTACCGAACCTCGACTTCACCTGTTATAGCAGGTTTGAGCGGGTTCTTACACCAATGGGTATCAGTGATGGGAGATAACGTGAGGTCTATTCCACTAGGTCGGCCATTATCTTCTGTTGTGGTCTCGAGTCGTGTTGTGTCGCTTGGTCCTTGCCTTTTATTCTAGTAATCTTGTGTTGTGGAGTATCGTCGAGTTGTGTTTTATAATGCTTAATTATGATCATGTGTGGTTGGAAAATACTTTAATGATTTATTATTAAATAATAATGCTTCTTTTATGATTATTGGATAATATTTGCTTGGCTTAGAACTTGGATTGATTCCTTGGTTGGGTTTTAAAATAGACTAGAGTTAATTATCTGTTGTTCAAGAGCACTTATGTCATAAATTTGGAGTTATGGGTTATTAATTTATAATTGGTGCAGAATAATCTTGATATGTGAAATAAATGCCTTGAGTTGTCAAATATGAATTCTCTAGGTTGAGGAATCTCTATTATTAGTAAAATTTTAAATTTCCAGAGGAGTGGGTTGTTGGGTAATGGATGCATGTCTGCATCTATTTTATGAGTGGAATCATTTTTGTATGGGAGGGTTTTGATGTTCTGGGGACGAAAGCGAGCTGCAAGGGTTGGATTGGGAAGCAACGACATCTCCTAGCCTTCTAGTATTTGTATTTTAGGTTCTATCTCTGCATGATTTGATCATTGATTTTATTTTATTTGCATGTCAGAATTATGACATCGTCTTGGTTTGAACCTGCCTAAGAAAAGTTTGTTTACATGATTTGTTTGCATGCAAAAAGTGATTTTAGAATTTGATCTTTGAGCAATTTATCTCTCTGAATGTCTAGGTTCAATTGTTTGCTTCACCTCATATTTTTGCATGTATGTTTACTAGGTCTGTCTGTAATAACTCTCTTTGCAATTGCTTGCATGGACCTTGTCGAGGGCTAGAGACCATATTGTTCCATCTGCCAGTTACCCATCTGTTAAATTTACCGGAACAAGATAGTTTACTTCTGAATATGTTTATATATCATCGCATTTAAGAGATGGTGTTTGGGAAGCCCAGGTGATTCTTTTCGAGCCATCCAATGGGATCTTTGACCATATATTATATTTTAGTTATGAATCGATTCCCTCAAGTTAATTTTTTTTACTAAAATTAGAAATTTGTTGAGCAGCATGTGTGTCTTCTTCTCTTGCACCCTGTTATCCAAGATCCTCAAGCTGTGAAGTGGTCAGTTGCTCCTTGTGCTCTCAGTGACCCAATTGAGTCTACACTACTTAAACTCCATTTTTCTTTTATGTATTAGGGGGTCGCCTCTCTATAGCAGTCTGATTAGAACCCTCATAGATCTAATGGGCAGTTAATGATATTCTTCATACATCTTTGAATCCTATTAGGCTGCACAGAGCCTAGTCGATCTCTTCAGTGCCAAATCCCCTATGTTACTATCATTTTGATACCTAGGAGAATCGATCTAGTTCCTTGTCCAATGAATTAATCATGAAGCATTTACTAGAGAAGCAAAAGCTTATAAGCAAACTCCATTCCTTTAGATCTGCTAAGTTTTCTTTTGGCATACACCCTTTCTCGAAGAGAAAATAACTATTACTAGTTTGAAATTACTCTTGTACCTAAATTCCTGTACCTTGGGTAAACATTGTGTAGCGCCGATCAGCATGTCTCCCTTGATATCACTTAAAATCTCTTTAGGCCGTGTGCTTTCTGCGAGGTGAATGCTCATACTGTTCGTATCTATTGAAGCCACCACAATTTTTGGATATTAGACAGAATCGTTACCTCTTTTAATTGCTTGTATGACTGGTTGGCCCTCCCAGCAATGGCGTCCTTCCTTGTGCAATGCTCCTCTCTGCAAATCACTCAACCTCTTTAGAGGCACCGACCCAGATTCAAAATCTCCATAAAAATGGAATCATTCCAAATAAAAGTAGCTATGTCAATTCCTATAATACCTTGAATTTGGTCAGATTATGATTCAAATCTTCCTTTCTACATTCATACTCTTAATACCTCAATAAAGGTGATTGTGTCTATAGAAAAATGCATTGATTCCTCTTAGGATAGATTATTCAACGTTAAATAGAAATTTCCTTTTTATGACCAAATTAGAAAGTAAAGTTCCTTATATGGTTTGGTTAAGTATTAGTGTTAAATGGAGTAGTTCTCCAAATAAATGAGTTCTTTAATTTTTGTATTTAGAAAGTTTTTTTTTCCTTGGCCTAACATTCCTTCAATTTGATTATATAGGAGCTGAGATAAATGCATATTCATAAGAGTTGAAATTAAATCAGTAATGACTAATGTTAACCTTTGCTAATTAGGTTGTTAGGTAAATCAATTTGTTTTATTATATAAAGATTAGGGAAAGTTAATATTATCTAGTTGTAGTTGCTTGGTTGGGTAATCTTGACTCTCCTAAATGTTATATCCGAGTTTAAGTAAGTTATATTATTCTAATTTTAAGATATTTAGTTGTTAGTATTTAATATATTATATATATTAGAAAGTTTCTTGAGATAGAAAATATTTCGAGTCTTATGATAGTTAATTTTGCAACCTTGGTGGGTATAACGAGTCAGTTGGGTATGGGTTAATTAAAAGAACTTGTTTTAATCTCCTTTGGTGCTCTAAGTACATTGAGCTTGGTATAATTGTAAAATGTTAGTTGGGAAGACTTAGGCTTATAGATGTTTTACTAGAAATTGTAGAAGTCTATTAATCATTTATGCTTCTAGATACCTTTAGTATTAATCCTGGTATTCAATGTTGTTAGGACCTTGAAATATATCGTTCTTGGGTCATAACATAATGGTGGGTAATATTAGCCATCGTTTTAAATTGTCATAAATCAAATTGTTACTCTTTTGTTTTAGTCTCTTTTCGGTATATAGGACTAGAGATATACAAAATAAATGATGAATGGAAATTTATTGAAAGAGTTTATATATTTATGGTTGTTAGACTAAAAATTGTAGTTGGTTAAATGCTAGATGATATCATATGAACATAAGAAATATATTTGTATTATAGTTGTTTTATAGAAAATAGTATTAGTTAGACGACCGACAGAAAGTTTAGTATCTTAGCAAGATTATACATATTTTTTGTAGAAGTTGTTCCTGTCAGGGAATATCATTAGTAACCTTATTTGGGAATTCTTGTTTAGCAAATTTATTATGGTTGTTTTCTTTTAGCTTGTTAGTTAATAAATTAGCAGATAGAAGTTAAAGCCTTCTGTTGTTAGGAATTGACACTTTTATATGCTTGAATATTTCCTTAATGAATGAGTATATTCTATCTCTTTTTATTTTTGGGATTGTCGTTCTTATCATATCTAAATGTTGTAATAAATCCTTGTGTTCTTTTTATGGAAAGGAATTAATATTGTTGAGAAAGTTCTTTTAGTGGTTGTTGGAAATTGTAAATGTTAAATAAGTATGTTATGTAGGAAACTATATGGA
The DNA here is from genome assembly GCA_027924645.1 of Cunninghamia lanceolata. Lineage (NCBI taxonomy): Eukaryota > Viridiplantae > Streptophyta > Pinopsida > Cupressales > Cupressaceae > Cunninghamia > Cunninghamia lanceolata. The sequence continues at coordinate 10,453,707 of BSBN01001226.1, forward strand.
TTTTAAGATAGTTGTGAGCACTGGAAGTTTTATACTTAATTGTATTTGTTCTTAGTAGGAAGTATTATTAGTGAAGCTTAGAAGGAAAATTCTTGTTGGCTTTTAGACTATGGTTTGTTAGGAGATGGTAGTCATAAGAAGTGAGTTAGGAGGTTGATTTTGGATTTGAAGGGTAATTGTTATTTTGCAAACTTGTATGTTATCTAAATTAAGTTAAGATCTCTTAAGTTGTTTTCATGATTGGATTGGGGGCTCATTGATTTTTGTATGCATGATTTGCCCTCCATGTCGTATATTTATGTTGTTTTGGATCATTATGTTACTTTGGTCTATGATTTGGTTAATTATGATGTGGGAATCTTAAGGGGTGTCATGTGTACTTGGTGTTATGATGCAAAAGCTTTGACCTTGCTGGATAATGGTTTCTTTATCTTTGGTTGTACCTAACTCCAGAGGTGTGGTGTCTTGATCTTGGTTCATAGTGGTATGACAATGTAATGGGATATCTGGATTTTCGTATCTTGTATTGAATGGGGAATGGTCTCTTGGTTATAGTACTTGGTTATGGATGGTAATTCTTCAATTTGAAGGGATTCTATGGATTTATTGTTGTGGCCCAATGAATGGCGTAATTTATGGCTCGAATTTGATTGAGGACTTCTTCCTGCATGTTGTGGTATGTATGGTTGACCAGAGAATGCTAAGGGAGTGGCTTTCATGGTGGGGTCGGTGCCTAGTGAGAGGTTGCCTGGGTAACCCCATGGAAGTTGTAAGCATGTGGAAAACTTAATAACTTAATCAAGAGGGTTGGGGGTATTAAAACACTTAACAAGATAAGTAAGAGACCTCACCCATGCCTTAAGTGCTCTCACAGGCTAAGGATGGGATCAGAAGGCCTGGTTGGCAAGGTCGACCTCCTTGTCTCCATGAGAGGACCTGTCGGCTCCACATGTGTCACCCTATGGGGCCGATGCCTAGAGAGAGGCTGCTAGGGTAACCATAGATGGGGGCCGGCTTCTGGGGATAGATAGCCTAGGTAACCCATGTTAGGACCATGCGATGACACTCTCCTTACGTAGTTCTATCATTTCTTGGTAGTGCCTCTGGAGTGATGTCTTGTCTTGTGCAGTTGTTGATATGGTCGGTTGTGTCAAGTCAGTTGTCGTTCTTCTTTTTGTTGTTACTTTGGCTTGGTGGAATTCTCGTCATTATCTCCTAGCTCAGAGGGGTGGACCTCAAGGTTCCACATGGTTGGGAGGCAGAGCTACCCATTGGCCTTCTTGGAGATTCAGTTTGAGTCTTGTGCAGTGGTGCTCCAGTTCCAGTTTTCTTCCCTCCTTCTGCGTGTTGTATACTTTCTTATGTATTCATTTGTATACCAACGTGATCGGTCTTATAACCTTGTAATTAAACTATCTTGCAAATGTTAAGTTGATCTTATCTGTAGCAGTAGTAAATGATTACCACTTGTGTGGTTTTTACTTTGTATTCTCTAATGCAGTTATGTTTCCCTAAAGGAGTTTGAAGTGCACTTTTCTTTATGTGGTGTATTATGTTATCCTTGGTTACTTCTATTGCATTTTCTTGCTTCAAAAAAAAATTATTTCTGTAATTTTGTACTTTTTAGTCTAGCACTCTGGGGTTGCATGACGGGGCATTACATCAATTGACCCCATGTCATGTGCCATGTTTTTTTGGGAATATATATTATGATGTTTGTAAATTGTAAAATGTAAATAAAATAACCTAGATAATGCTAAATTCCATATTATGAAAAATTATTTAATTTAATGTTTTTAATATTCCAACAATATGAAACAATTTATGCATACACCATTAACACCTTGCTAAAGCATACAAATTAAGAGCAAGCCAAAATAATTTTGAGAGATGATTATTTAAATTTTTATCAATAGTTATTTTGATTTTAATTTTTTGTTGCTTCTTAATTTTCATTTTGTGCTTCTTCCTTCTTGCATAAAATATTTCATATAATCAAGAAAGGAGATTAAAAGAATATTAAAAGTAAATAGGGATTTTATGGGTGTTCAATTGACCCCATGTCATGAGCCATGTTTTTTGGGAATATATATTATGATGTTTGTAAATTGTAAAAAGTAAATAAAATAACTTATCTATATTATGAAAAAATATTTAATTTAAATTTTTTAATATTGCAACAATATGAAATGATTTATGTTATTTTAGGGTTAGGGATAGAATAGGGGTTAATGTTAGGGTTAGAATTAGGATTAGGGTTAGAATTAGAGTTAGGGTTAGCATTACTATTAGAATTAAGGTTAGGGTTAGGGTTATAGTTATAATTCAGGTTTAAATTACAGTTTTAATTTGTGATATAAGTAGTATTGGGGTGAGAATTAGGGTTAGAGATAAAATCAAGATTAGAATTATAATTGGATTTAGGGTTATGGTTACAATTAGGGTTAGTATTACCATTAGAATTAGTGTTAGAATTAGGGCTAGGGTTATGGTTTAGGTTAGAATTAGGGTTAAAATTATGATTAGAATCAAGGTTAGGGTTGGGGTTAGAATTAGGGCGAACGATAGGGTTAGGGTTATAGTTACAATAAAACAACAAAGATCATTTACATTTATATCTATATATAGAACTATGGTTAGAATTAAGGTTGGGATTAGGTTGGAATTAGGAATAGAATTACAGTTAAGTAGATCTAGGGGTAAATTTAGGGTTAGAATTATTGTTAGGATTAACGTTAGGGTTATGGTGTAATGCCCCGCAATGAACACCTTAGAGAACAACACATCTATGTTATGCAATGCAAAATTTTATTTTTTTTTGTATAAGATAACAAAGTAATGTTTAACAAATCAATACACATCATTAAACTAACAACTTGTCTTCTAAGGTTCCATGGTTGCATTACTTGACAAATTAATCAACATAATTTAACATACATTATTAACTAACATCAGCAGATCATTCTAAATCTATTGCACTAATGATTATACATATACATCTCCATTTCATGACATTAGTTAGATAATCAACTTGATCAAGATTACATGTACATATTCAAAAGTCTATACATATGAGTACATCATTATGTAGTTTACATTATCACTATCCTGATTACATCTGAATACATACATTATGAATCAACTGATACACAGGCTAGTACATGAGCATAATAATTGTCTTCATAAACAAGTACAAGCTCTGATGTCTGATACACAAGATATATCCTCCTCGCTCACAAACAATGGTAAGGGAAAAACCAATGGATAAAGCTCTTCCACCTGACCATGTGGAACCCTGAGGTCCACCCCCCAAGCTAGAAGTTAACATAAGGTCCCCACTACACCATACAGTCAGGTAGACAATAGACTATAAGACAACACATGACTCCAACATCACAAGTCAATATCACAAACAACACAACAGTACTTCCAGAGGCAACACTTAACAAATAGGGAGAGTACAACTACGGAATGCTAGGGTACAGTAAGGAGAGTGTCATCGCATGGTCCTAACATGGGTTACCCAGGCAGTCTCTCTCTAGACATTGGCCCCCATCTATGGTTACCCTGGCAGTCTCTCTCTAGAAACCGGCCCCATAGGGTGACACATGCGGAATCAACCTTCCTTTCACGAGGACAAGGAAGTTGATTTTGCCAACCAGGCCTTCTCATCTCATCCTTAGTCTGAACTAGCACTACAGGCATGAGTGAGGAATCTAATTATCTTGTTAGTGTGAAAACTATCCAACCCCTAGACTTATTATTAGGTTATCACTTGATTACCAACTCCCAATGGGTTACCCTAGCTAGCCACTTTGGGCATCGGCCCCACATTGGAAGCCACTCCCCTACCTACAACTAGAAGACCCTACTCAACAAGCATAGCAAACATCATCATGACAACGAGGATACATGAACCATGCAAGGCATTAACCATCTTGCATAACAATTATCCTTATATCAACATGTATATATAACAATGCAAGGTGTTGACCCTCTAAAACATAATCATAAGGGCAGAACTCCTAAACCATTGCCCATAACAACACATATTCATTACATCTCTATGATTTCCATGTCTCCCCATTCCATAACTCACCACAAAACTAGATACAAGACAAATACAATCAAATGGACAACAATACATCCACAAAGAAGTACATTTATCATTCACCTTGTCTTTTAATCCATACATAACTAGAGACGACATGCTTCTTAAAACATCATGATCTCAAGACATCCCATTCTAAGCCTATGGGAAAACTAACCACACATGTAGATACAAAATCAAAAAGACTATATGAACTAGTTCATGACCCACAATTTGAATTTACTAAACATATTACGAGCAATTTGCTTTTTTTTTTATATATCAATTACACTTATAATTAAATTATGCCTTCTTTACAACTAAACCACTATAGTATATTACAATTGACTAAGTTATTACAATAGTCTATTAACATTAAAATATAGCTTATCATTTGATTGTATTCTTATTAAGGAAGAATTCTATAATTACCATGAAAGTTAACTACATATAAATATTTATTAAAATAATTATTTAATTGATTATAAAGATACAAATATATTTATATATCATTAACATAACTAAAGTAAACCACTATTTGTCATTTTTATACATCAAGTTAATTAAATAATTACAATGTAATTTAAATTCAACTCTTGAGGATAAACTTGACGGTTCCTATTTATTTTATAAACATATAAAAACCCTAAATCTCGTAATAACATCTTTAACCTAAAAGTAAAAAGAAACAACTTTAATTACTCTACATAACCATCATTCCTTCTATGGTCAATTTACATCTCATTCACAACAAAAGTGCTAATATTTACTCTAAAACAAGACCTAAATCCCATCTTAACCTAATGCTTGTAATTCATTATTCCCCACACTACATTTACCCTCAAGATATAATAATATTACCGTTCTTTTAATACAAACTAATCAACACAAAGGACATCCTTACTATGAGTCATAAAATTCCTAATTAAAATAATAGAAAATTAAATTTAAATCTTAATCCTAGAAACATTACTTATATGTATTTCTTTATTTACCAGTAATTCTTACTCAAAGACATAAACATATTTTTATATTACAAAAATACATTCTATTTCTTAATGTACATATTTGGCTGGTTAAGGATGAATAATAATAATAATAATTTACATGGGTCATTGGATAGTAAATATTTTTCATCCAAAGAGAATTAACCAATTATCAAGATCAAGATCTAAATGCAATGTCTATAATCCTAATTTTAATCTTGTTAACCAAAACCATCTTAACAAAATCATCTCTAAATTTAACTCATCAACATTAAATGTTTAAACACACTAAATTCCATTTAAACATATTAAACAAATGTTATATATATCAACTAATTTTCTTTATTTAATTGTTTTTTTTCAAAATATAGATAATTCTAATTACCAACTCATTTCATAACTACTTTTAATCATTAATTCAATTCAAGATACATATTTTATAATTCCATGCCCTAATACTTTAACTTACCCAACAATTTTACCTGTTACATTATTTTAAATTCCTAAATGATTAGTGCATCTATTTACTCAACTGGTAAACAATAATCATATTAATAGTAATAATAATAATAATATATTATACCACAAATCATTGAATAATAATTATTTTTCATCCACTAATAATTTACTAATACTACATGCATTTTGTATCAAAAGTAATAACTTCTTGTAGCAAGGTTTTAATAATTTTATTAGCTGGCAAATCTAATTTTTCAATAGATTATATGAAGCAATTAATTTGAAAGTGAGAAATAGCCCAATACAACGTTCATGAGGAAAATATCTTGGAGAATTTAAACCTAATACCTGTGCTCATGGAGTGCTAAAATGTAATACAAGCAAATTAAACTACAGCACTAAAAGCCTATGCCAATATCGTGGAGTACTAAAACTCTTGTCAAAACTATTAAATGCAAGATACTTTAAAAGAAAAATAAATTAAACAAAAACTGCAACCCAAATTCAATTACATACACAAACACTTATTTCTGAGTTTCTTTATTATGAAGACAAATATTTATTCTACTGATGCTCCTTTACTGGATGTCATTGTCCATCAGACAGACAAATTAAAGGGTAGGCAGTTTGATAAGTTCTCAATAAAATTATTTAAACAACTTAGAATACTTCAATTAACAGCATTTCTACTAAATGAGTTTGGAGTCAGCTAGCTTAAACAAATCACCATTGCTAATTTCATGTTTTTTGATTTGAATTTGGATTTCATTGGTGTTTTATTTTTAGGGTAGTTTAATAAATTAATTACGAACAATAAAGTTTTTGCATAGACTGAGTGGCGACCATAAAATGGAGCTTTGGATGGATGGACATTTGGAGCTTGACGGCAATGTTTGATTGCATCAGTCTAGGACTTTCAGCTTTTTAAAGGATTTGTGTAGAATAATCTGCCAGATTACAAATTAGAGTTATCTAATTTCAATATCAAATTAGAGTGTTTTTGTTCTTTGTGAACATTAGCTCGCTGAAAGGTCTTTGACTTGTATATGGTCCCAAGGTAGGACACTGAAGTAGCCATGTGGATTAAGTGGTACAATATTTCTTCCCTTTTATGTTTTTTCAAATTGTTTATTTGTTTGGTTTAGTTGATATAATTTATTTTGTTGGCTTTATCATTTCAGATTCTATTAAACTGAAGGGAAGAATCTGAAGGGAAGGGAAAGGTGTTAGGGTTTTATGTTGGGGAAGTAATAGAATTTCTTGAGAATGCCATGATCGCAGGATTGCAAAATGTGAGATTTAACTTACATGATCGATCAGCAAAGATCTAGCATCATATTGGATTAAACTGACATTACAGATTTGTAATTTTGTTGAAGGGCATCTAGAAGGAAACCCTAAATAATGAAATTAAAAGTACTACACAGAGATATCTAGATACACGATAATCGGTAACCCTATGAAAATGAAAACTGAAGTCTTTAAGCATATCAATTGACAAGATAATATCTTTCCCCACTTCCTTGCAATCAAAGTAAAGAAGAATGGGGAAGTGTGCAGAGGCCGTAAAAGCACTGTAATAGGCTCTAGAATGAAGTAGAACAATGCCGTTGGAGATCAAAGATGATTTGAATGCCAAAATGTTGAAGGCTCAAACAGGGGGAAAAACACACGGCACAGAAGAAGCAACATTTATCTATCTAAAACCTTTTACATTTACAAGCAGAAAGAGAGGGATCGAAGGACAATGGAACCTGGACTGCTGACGGATTGCTATTTCTTTCGAACCCCAGCTTGCAACTTCAGCCTCCTCCAAAACTCCTCAGCCCCTTCCCAGTTCTTGCCACTAATTTTTCTCTGTTCTTCCTCCTCCCCCAAACCAGGACTCAACTCCTCGAATAAATGCAGGAGACATGCCTCTCTTCCCAACAACCCACTTTCTCCAAAAACAAGGATTCAACTCCTCGATTAAATGCAGAAGACATGCCTCTCTTCCCAACAACCCACATTCTCGTGAGATTCAAAAATTCACTATACCAAGGGATTCCCAAATCCTCCAATTTTAAAATTGACAGCACACGGCATTAATTTTGCATATCCCCAAAATACTCTCTACCAAATAACCACTAAATACCCGTAACTCCACTTTTACCACATAATTACTTTTGAATAGCAAATTATAATTCTCATCTATTATATAATTTACCCAAGGTGTCTTCCATAGCTTAATGTTAATTAAATAATTATCTAACACAAAATAGGAGTATTATTAATAACCAGTAATCCATTAAAGAATCTTCCATCCACACAGGAGAATAATTTTAACATTATAAAATACAACTTGACTAACATTACGACACAACCTAACCCATCATCACAAGACAAGAACCAAGTATCCCAACACGACTCAAGACCACAACAGAAGACAAGGACCGACCTAATGGAATAGACCTCGTGTTATCTCCCATTGCTAATATCCATTGGTGAAAGAACCCACTCAAACCTGCTATATCAGGTAGAGTCGAGGTTCGGTACCTGCAGCTTGCATCCAAACAACTGATTAAATACTATCAAGTATGTATATATCAACACACACAGAGTCAGAGAATCATGGCGCAACAGGGTACTCGAAACGAGTAATGCTACACCGTCCCTACTCTTGGATAAGATTATAATCATAGCATTTGAAAATAGATATCTACGAATCTAAAACATGTAAATAATAATCCATTACTAAACATATCCAACACATCATAACTGAAGTAATCATAATGTCATCATAACTCATAACACATATCTAAGTATATCCATCGAACATAGTCCATCAAGATCAAGGAGAACATAAACCATAACATACTAGTCCAAATGTCTCGAAACTGTAAATATGCAATATAAGACTATCAACTGTTCCAGAACTGACAGATAGCAATATGAAAATAACATCTATCACAAGCCAAAAAAAAGTGAGGGGCATTACATATGGTTATAGTTATAATTTGGTTTCAAATTAGAAGTTAGGCCTTATAAAGGGTAAAACATGGATGGTTGAGTTTTTTTGGTAGTTTTGTGTATGTATGCTCCTTTCACCCTTTCATTGAAGGACCTAGGGTCGAGTTGCAAAGTACTATCATACTCTAGGTCGCTGTGAGATGTAGGGAAACTTAGATTTTTATGATTTGATTGACAATTATCTTCTCTTATGCTTAATTATACCTTAAAACCTTAATTATGCAAATACGACAACAAACAGACAAATATCAGAAAATGCTACTACAGAAATATGTAAAATGACAAATAATTGTCCACCTATGTTCAAGGTTTGGAAGAAGAATAGTCGGGGACTAAAGAGCGGGCGCCTAAGTCCAAGGCCCTACTTTTTGTCGAGAGATCTGCAACCTGTTCTTGTTGTACCAAAGGTTTTCCCATCACGGAACTTCGAGGACTAATGAGTAGTTTCCCTAGTCTAGGGAGCTATTTTCTTCTCTGATCTGCAATTTTGACACTCTGTTGTACCCTCTTACAACTTCACTTTGTCGATAGCTTCAACCTGTAACCTGCAATCATGAAAACTTTGGGAGGGGGTTGTAGTGTTTAAAGGCTTACCTCAGTCAAGCCTCGGAGAGACATTCAATTCTTTCAAACACCGTTGTTAGATAGAGAGTACTTGCCCTTGGGAGGCAGAGGCAAAAACCAAATGATAAATGCTCAAAAACACAAATGATATCACCTTGTAGTGAAGATCTCATGGGAGGAAGAAGCTCTTCATGCCATGAGGAGATGATTGCTCAAATTTGCAAATACAAACACATAGATAACACAAATCTGCTCTTGCTACACAATGAAAGCATTGAATCACCTTTAGAACACAATAGCTTGCTAGTAATCATCTAGTTTACAAATGAATGCATAAGCATGTTTTAAATATATGCAATTACAAACACTCCCGCCAAGAATTTCGTAATTCAAATTTACCGTGTCGGCATATGACCCAAATAACGATCATAAGCTGACACCCAAAATTTGGGACTAAACCAAAATAGGGCAGGACTAGGGTGCGGGCGCCCAAGTCCTCCCCCCTATTTTGGGTAGGGTTAGGTTCAAGGGATCCCACTAGGTCCCATTTACCATGAAACTTAGGGCTCATTTCATCAGGATGCCAAAACATGATGCAAGATGTCCTAAATGCAGATAAAAGACTCGAGAGCTAAACCTTATGAGGGAAAAGCCCCCAAGGGGACATTTTCTGACGTTACATTTAGCCCCCACTTTGATGTATGTATAAATGCAAGACCAATACATGCATTAAAGTACAGTCAACAAACACAGCAAACATGCCAAGCACGAAGAAGACACGCCAGACACATTGAAGACAGTGACAGGCACACAAAACACAAAGAAGACAGTTACAGTCACGCAAAACACAGAGAATACATTGAATGCATAGAAGACACATTAATGCATAGAAGACAAGAATGATTTCTTTTCTTTTCTTTTTTCTCATATATATGAAATGCAGATGCAAGTACAGGAAAGTAAACACACCTCCCATAATGCAGGATGCACTCATCGCGCAGGTCTTTAAACTACATATATTGGGCAACACACATGCAAGACACACCAAACCTCCCATAATGCACGATGCACTCATCGCGCAAGTCTTTAAACTGCATATGGGGTGACAAACACGCCAAACAAAGAAAGCACACCAAACACACACACTTTGAGGAAATGATGAAAACACGGTAGACAAGCGATGGAGTGTTCCTATTTCTAGGCTCAACACCATCTTAGGCACATTACAGGCACACACCGATGGTTACGCTTCGCCACAACAATCGTCGAAGACATGCTTAAGGGTTAAGTTAGTCACAGAACCATTCCCCACCTCCTGATGAGGACTTTTTGAAAATGATAGGATGGGCACTCTCTGTAAGAGATACACCACCCCCACCTCCACAGAGGGCTTAAGATGATTGATTGATTGATTGATTGATTACAAACAAACTCAGAGTGCAGGAGGGACTCATCACCACCAGTCTTTAAACTGCACCTAAGGACAAGCACGTTACTAACATCTACAATAGGCAACTTACCTTATATATGCCCCCACCTTAAGGTCGTTGATATCACACATCAATATAAAGTACGCTGAGGTAGGAAGAAAACACACAAGGGAACACAAACTTTCACAAATCCCATGCCCCCCGGAGGTGACATGTACTTTACGATCACCAAATGTTCCCACAAACACATCACTACAAGAAACATGTTAGTGTCTACAAAATCATGATAATACATATGAAATCTAAGGCATGCAAGATTCAAGATAGACAAAGTGCACAGAGCAGCAGTATTGTTATGATTTGTAAATGAGATAGAAACATCATAAAAATCACTACGCAAAGAGCATGAGTGCTTCTACTAGCCAAGCGTCGAATAAGATATACAACCCCATCTTCATATTAGGAACTAAGTCCAATTTTTGATTTCTCACTAAAGAGACGCTAAGTCTGCATCAGTATAAATGTTTTTCGTCATCCGCCTACTAGATAGAAACACTAGAGGAAGGGAAACAATAAATCAAGAGAGGAGAAACAAGTGCCTTAGGGACAGTCACATAGGAGGGTGCCCCCAAGTCACCAACCGCAATGCTATGTCCATAAGACACAACACACAACAATGAAATTAGAGAGAGGCAATATAGAAGAATGACGATAGAAATAGAAGGTCACAATAGAGGCAGTCTCTTGGTATCCCAGACTTTACAAGAGAATCAAGGGTCATCCCAAGAGGCCTAAACAACACATAACACATCACGGGGGAAGCACGTCATGAGAGAGATAAAAGGTTGGAAATACTTACCTGGTAGGATCTCCCAGGCTAGCATTCATCAAGTAAATCATCGTCATCCTCCCACTCCCTAATGTTAGAGGAAAGTGGGACATAAGGTACCATAACCCAAGGTTGTTCATTGTTAGGATCATCTTTGTTTAGTTCAATGTTTGGATCAATGTTTTCTTGTTGAGATGCAAGGTTTATGGGATAAGCTTATCTTCTTCTTCATCTTTCTCTTGCTTTTCTATTTATTTTTCTCTTACCACTTATCTCTTGTAAGATAGGCCTTTGTTCTTTCATGGGTTTTTTCATTCTAGAAGAAGAAGCACCGGGATCAAATCTCATTTGTCTAGGTGGAATGTTTTGTTGTCGACAATTACCTCCCAATCCTTGTAAGGATGGTGGGGGAGGAACCTCAGCATAGGGACTTTGTCCTTTCAGTCTATGGTTCTCTTCAGATGTGGGATGCTTGTCTTTTGTTATTTCTTGCATAGAGGGACCGACCATTGGATGTAACAGTTTTGCTTTGTAATTTCTATAGCTCAAGAAGTTGAAGTCTGTTCATGGATCTGGTTTCATTTCAGATTTGTCCCAAAAGTAATCCAGTGTACAATGTTTTCTTACAAGAAAAGGTTTATACTTATTACGAGGGACGGTAATCACATGTCCCTCAAAAGAAAATTTTAGACAATTATGAATTGTTGAAGGGATGGCTTTCATCTCTTTTAACCATGGGTGTCCCAATTTGATGCGAAAGATGTCAGAAATGGGGACAACATCAAACCATTGTTCTACATGTTTTTCAAATACAATGACCAACAATGATATCTTACCCAAACAATTTACAAAGGTTCCCTTATGTGTTTTAATCATCATGTCCGAAGGGTCATAAGATCTTTGCATCAAGTTATGTAAGTAGAGGAACTCTTCTGTGGCAACATTAGTCATGCAATTAGGATCAATAAGAGTTCCATCCACATGGTTTCCCATTATTTTCACAGTGATGTAAAGAGGTCCTTTAATGTCTCCAATTGTTCTATCATGAGGTGTAAACACAATTTCAGGTTCAAGGACCTTTCTCTTCATGTAAGGCCTAGGAGGGAACCTATTGTTGTTGTTGCAATTAGAGGCCATGTTTATATGCTCAAATCAATGCAAAATTAGATTTTTAAAATCTTTTCAAAATTTATGCAAAAGACAAGTGCAAGGTTATATGCAAAAATGACCTAAGATGCTTGATTTTTTGTATTTTTTCAATGCAAATATATGAAAGAAAAGGTGTTGTAACGATTTTGATTAGGGGTAGAAAATAATTTGTTTGATATCAGTCCAATATAGAAATAAGATCCTTCATAGTACACTCTTGATGCAAATCTAAGATGACAATAGGCCAAAACCCAGTGAAAATATACTAAAATATGCAATTTTTTCACCAAATCTCAATGCAAAAGAGCATGAAAAAGGGTGTTGTGAGAAAAATGATGATGAAAAACAAATTATATCAGTAATAAAAGCCACCTAATTCAAAAATATCGATCACAACACACTTATAGTGCCACTCAAGTTCAAACCCTAGTGAAAATATAGTAAAAATAGGTGATTTTTCATGATTTTTCAATTCCAAGACCTAGTAAAAGAGGTGTTGTAAAGAATTTTATGAGGTGCAGAAAATAATAGAAATGATATGAGTCACCTGGAAGCATAAAATCTGTTACAACATGCTTAGGGTGCAAACTAGGGCAAATCCTAGGGCAAAAATATCAAAAGTGTAATTTTTCACCAAATTTTCAATACAACAGGCCAATAAAAAGGTGTTGTGAATATTTTTAGGAGGGAAAGAAGATAATACCCCTGATAATAGCCAATTAGTGCAAAAATACTCTTCACAACACAATTATGGTGCAAAATTAGAGAGTCGATAAGGCCAAATCTAGTGAAAATCAATGTTTTTCAAGCCCTAGGCTTGAGATCTTGATGTAAGGTGCTATATGAATGTTTTACAAGCTGATGTATGATAAAAATTAAATTCTCTTAGATCTGAAAATGATTTCCAAGCCCTGACATGCAAAATGCAAGTGCAAATCTAGTGAAAAATCAATGAAAATGCTAGTTTTTGTTGAAATTTTCTATACAAAAATGCAAATTTGTGCTAAAATGCAACACTACGGCCAAATGCAAATTTAAATGAGTGTCTTAGATTAGTATAAAAATCTGAAACAATATTTTACCTACAAACCCTAGATTTTGGAATTACTAGGTTATATGCAAAATTCACAATTTTCAACAAAACCCTAGCAACTTTATGATGAAAATGCCATGCAAGATATTAAATTTTTGTAATTTTCTACAATTTAGCTGAGATCTAATGGAAAAATAATAAATTTGATAAAATTCAAATTAATTGATACAACATGCAAACCCTAAATGCCATTTTTTTAAAAAAATTCTAATTTTTCAATTTTTCCAAATTTTCAATTTTTTTTGTAATTTTTCCAATGCAATAAGATGAATGATACTATGATTAAATGAAATCACTACAAATCTGAAGCAAAACACTTAGCAAGGTGCAAACAAGTCCAACAACACGGGTTCACTAAAATGTAAAGGGTAAAATTTGGATGGTTGAGTTTTTTTGGTAGTTTTGTGTATGTATCCTCCTTTCACCCTTTCATTCAAGGGCCCAGGGTCAAGTTGCAATGTACTATCATACCCTAGGTCACTTTGAGATGTAGGGAAACTTGGATTTTTATGATTTGATTGACAATTATCTTCTCTTATACTTAATTATACCTTAAAACCTTAATTATGCAAATACGACAACAAACAGACAAATATCAGAAAATGCTACTACAGAAAGATGTAAAATGACAAATAACTATGCACCTATTTTTAGGGTTTGAAAGAAAAATAGTCAGGTACTAAAGAGCGGGTGCCCAAGTCCAAGGCCCTCCTTTTTGTCGGGATCTCCAAACAAGATCTGCAACCTGTTCTTGTTGTACCAAAGATTTTCCCGTCATGGAACTTCGAGGACTAATGAGCAAGCACCCTAGTCCAGGGAGTTGTTTTCTTCTCTGATCTACAATTCTTACACTCTGTTGTACCCTCCTGCAACTTCACTTTGTTTGTAGCTTCAACCTGTAAACTCCAATCATGAAAACATTGGGAGGGGATTGTGGTATTTAGAGGCTTGCCTTAGTCAAGCCCCGGAGAGACATTCAAGCTTCTGAGCACCGTTGTCAGATAGAGAGTGTGTGCCCTTGGGAGGCAGAGGCAAAAACCAAATGATAAATGCTCAAAAACACAAATGATATCACCTTGTCGTGAAGATCTCATGGGAGGAAGAAGCTCTTCAGGCCATGAGGAGATGATTGCTCAAATCTGCAAATACAAACACATAGACAACACAAATCTGCTCTTGCTACACAATGAAAGCCTTGAATCACCTTTAGAACATAATAGCTTGCTAGTAATCATCTAGTTTACAAATGAATGCTTAAACATGCTTTTATATGCAACTATAGACACTCCCACCAAGAATTTTGTAATTCAAACTTACTGTGTCGGCATAGGACCCAAATAACGGTCACAAGCCAACACCCAAATTTTGGGACTGACCCAAAATAGGGCAGGACTAGGGCACGAGTGCCCAAGTCCTCCCCCCTATTTTGGGTAGGGTTAGGTTCAAGGGATCCCCCTAGGTCCCATTTACCATGAAACTTAGGGTTCATTTCATCAGGATGCCAAAACATGATGCAAGATATCCTAAATGCAGATAAAAGACCCGGGAGCTAAACCTTATGAGGGAAAAGCCCCCAAGGGGACATTTTCTAACATTACATGCCTACAATTAGGGTTAAGTGTAGGGTTTATGTTCAAGTTAGAATTAGGGTTATAAATATGGTTACTATTAGGGTTGGGGATAGAATTAGGCTTAGGCCTAGAATTACTGTTAGGATTAACATTAGGGTTAGGGTTAGGGTTATAAATTATATATAATTCTAGCATACCTATTATATTATATAGGGATAGATATAAGGGTAGAATTAGGGTTAGGATTACAATTAGGGTTAGGGTTAGAATTAGAGTTAGGGTTAGCATTACTATTAGGATTAAGGTTAGGGTTAGGGTTATAGTTATAATTTGGGTTTGAATTAGTATTGGAGTAAGAATTAGGGTTAGGAATAAAATCAAGATTAGAATTATAATTGGATTTAGGGTTAGAGTTAAAATTAGAGTTAAAACTATGATTAGAATCAGGGTTAGGGTTGGGGTTACAATTAGGGTTAGTATTGGCCTAAACATTGGTGTTAGGATTATAGTTACAATAAAACACCAAAAGTCATTTACATTTATATCTATATATAGAACTATTGTTAGAATTAAGGTTGGGATAAGGGTTTGAATTAAGAATAGAATTAGGTTTAAGTAGATCTAAGGGTAGAATTAGGGTTAGAATTACTGTCAGGATTAATTTTAGGGTTAGGGTTATATTATATATAATATATTATAATAATATATCTAACCTATATTATAATATTATATTATATAATTATAATCATTCTTAAGATATGTAATATAGTTAGAATTAAACTTGTCACTCCGGATGCTACTAGCATATCTATAGTACACTGAGAGATATCCTTATAGAGGCGCCTTATTTTAAATCACCACACATAGGTGGAATAGGCACCTTGAGAAGAATATTCTCACCATACTTTAGATATATTTTTTAAATATAGATATGCTAGTTAATATTGTAAAAATATGAAATGATTTATGCATACACCATTAACACCAACCTAAAGCATAACAGCAAGCCAAAATAATTTTGAGCGACGATTATTTAAATTTTTATCAATAGTTATTTTGATTTTAATTTTTTTTGTTGCTTCTTCATTTTTATTTTGTGCTTCTTCCTTCTATAATTTATGATTTTATTTTCTGCTTCTTCTTTGTTTGGGCTCCTTCCTTGTTCTGCTATAAATTATCTAACTATTTTTGGTATTGGAGAGTTGTCAAACATTTATGTTAAATAGATATATGTTTTAATTATTAATTTACATTTGTTGGCTATATTTTTGTAATGTTTATGATTATTATTTAATATGTTAGCTATATAATTATTTTTTTAATTTTATTTTTGTTAACATACTCAGGCCATTACACTCCACCCCGTACTGTCACTGTAGGGTAGGTTACACCTCTCAGCGTAATTATGTCATTATACTAGCATAGATATCTTAAATACATCTATCTAAAAGACACTGAGAGATATCAATCTCGAGGCGCCTATCTATTCTCAATAACATTTTCAATATAGGTGCCTCACGACTGATATCTCTTGAAGTCTTGTAGATAGATCTATTTAAGATATTTATGCTAGTTTATTTATAAAAATAAAGTGTCACTATAATTTATTAGGGTTTCATTTTATTTTCTACACAATCAATTAATATGTTATTTTATTAGGGTTTTATCATATAAATAAAACAATAGCAAGGTTTTATCATATAAACAAGTGCCACATAGTGGCCAGTACCTGCCTTGTAGTGTTGTTATTATAGTATTTGTTTAGTTGTAATTTTTTTTGTTGATTAGCTATTGGTTGTATATAGTATTTGTTTAGTTGTAATTTTTTTGTTGATTAGGTATTGGTTGTATAGACAAATTGCATTCCAATAATTAAAAAATTAATTTTTGAAGAATGTTGAAATGTCTTGGGTAAATAAAATTGAAATCTCAAAAATAATCTAATTTGGTAAAAATAAAATAGGACTAAAATATTTCCTTAACTATAAAACTAAACTTTACAAAGCCTATTAAATAACACAAATATTTCCTTAAAATGTAATAATACTAATACTTTTATAATTTAAAATGCATTAAAATATTGCAAGTTTGAAGAATAAAATAAAAAATGTAATAACATGGCGAAATATTTTTCTTGTAGATTTTTAACTTTTGACTAAATAAAATTGAAATCCTAGATTTTTAACTCTTGAGTAAATAAAATTGAAATCCCAAAAATAATTGAATTTCATAAAATAAAATGTGTATAACCCTAACCCTAGTTGGGTGTGGAGAGATTTGAAATGTCAGGCTAAGATATTAAAATGTAATAATATTGAGTACTATTACAATTTAAAATACATTAAAATATTATAAGTTTGAAAAATAATTACACAATATAATAACAATAACAAATTCATATTTAGATCACTAAGTATTTTATCTTAGTCACTTATTTTTTTGTTTAAGTAATAATAGTAAGTACAGGATTTAATTATTTTAATTAATCTAATATTGTGGTTTAGTAATAATTTTTTCTAAAGATAAAGAATTGTTTATCATTTCAAATTTGTAACTATTATATTTCCAAAACTAAATTTATAAGGAAAATTTTATGTGAATTGTTTTGAAATGTCTTGGGTAAATAAAATTCAAATCTCAAAAATAATTTAATTTGGTAAAAATAAAATAGCACTAAAATATTTACTTAGCTATAAAATTAAACTTTACAAAGCCTATTAAATAACACAAATATTTCCTTAACTATAAAACTAAACTTTACAAAGCCTGCATATTTGTATTATGTGGAGAGCCCTAGCCCTAGTTGAGTGTATAGAGATTTGAAATGTCTGCTTAAGATATTAAAATGTAATAATATTAATACTATGATAATTTAAAATGCATTAAAATATTGTATGTTTGAAGAATAAAATAAAAAATGTAATAACATGGCGAAATATTTTTCATGATACTTAGATTTTTAACTTTTTAGTAAATAAAATTGAAATACTAGATTTTTAACTCTTGAGTAAATAAAATTGAAATCCCAAAAATAATCTAATTTAATAAAATAAAATGTGTAGAACCCTATATTTTTAATAGTATTATTAATATTATAATTTTGTCCCTTTGACAAAAAGTAATTTTTACATTTAGGTAATGAAGCAAAAAATTAAATTCATAAAAATTGATGATTCTTCTCTCTCATAATTATCGCCATCTATTTAGGCATGACTTAACTAGTGGGAGACAAAATTTGTGTTCATAATTTGTTTATTTGCCACATCCTCCCCTCAAACCAAAATTCTCTTGGCATTTATAGCTTTTTGTTGCACTCTTCGACAATCCGTAGAGAAGAGGTCATTTTTTTCAGCCAATGACAATACAAATAAATCATTTTTCAATAATTTTTTATTAAAAACTTCTCATGTTGACATGGGAAAAGTACAAATTTAAATCAAATTTGCCCGACAAGAAAAATAATCATGTCTTTTGATTGGTTTACAATCAATAGATTAATAACTAGATAAGTGCGAACTCATTGCAATAGTACTAATAAAAAAGAAGCAAAGTATATTCAACAATCAGAGAAGTTATATTTTATAGATTTTACTATGGAGGCATCAATTTTATTTTATTTTATTTTCTACATAATAAAATTTAATTTACTTCTTTTTCACTATCTTTTGTTTTATAAAAATAGAGTGTCGTAATATTTTATAAAATTATATTTTATTAGGGTTTCATTTTATTACACATAAAATAACATTACACTCACCAATAATATAAAATAACCTATATAAAATGTAGCCAATAAATTATCTTCATATATTTATTTTGTTACAAATAGTAAAAACTTGGTTTTTTAGGGGTTAAAATTTAGGGTTTAAAATTTTGTAATTTTATTTTATAAATTTATGACTTTATAAATTTAGTTCTAGAAAAATCTTGTTAAAAGTGAGAACGCATGAATTCTAAACCTAATAAACTATATGCCCTAAATTTACAATAAATAATGTTTGATTGGTTTACTATGTGTATATATGTTTTATATGTTTTGAGTGAATTTTAGACCTCATAAACTATAGTCCCATAAATTTATGGTAAATAATATTTGATTGGTTTACTATTGTATATATGTTTTGATTAATACTAATATTTTGTTTTGTTTTCATTTTTTGAAATTTAGTTCTGTTAGATATATTTTTTAAAGCATGTCAAAGTAAATATTATAAATAATTTATTAATTTTATTAGGGTTTCTTTACACAATAAATACTTTCGGTTAGTTCTATATATTTTTAAAATAATAAACACAATTAACACCATTATTCCAGCAAATGATGAAATTTGTACCTATGATTTTCGTTGATTTTTTATTTTGTCGCTTCTTGATTTTTATTTTGTGCTTCTGGGTTCTATAATTAGTGATTTTATTTTTGGTTGTTTTCAGTATTGGAAACTTTCAAACATTTATGTTTTATATGTGGGGTTCTGTAATTAGTGATTTTATTTTTGGTTGTTTTCGGTATTGGAGACTTTCAAACATTTATGTTTTATATGTGTTTTAATTATTAATGTTGCATTTGTCAGCTGTTATTTTTTTAATGTTTAAGATTATTTATTTTAATGTCATCTATTTAATAAGAGCTACTTCAAATTCAAAAACATGTGGTGGAGAGACCAAGATCTGAAGGCAAAATTAGAAGAATGGTGGAGAGAAAGTGACAAAATCAAAGGCACAATTAGCTTTCTGTTTGTAAAGAGACTGGGATTTATCAAAAACCAGCTAAAATTTTGGAACAAATCCTTCTTCAAAAATATTTTCGGAAAAAAAGAAAGATTAGAGATGGAACTAGAACTACTAAATGAGAAGGTAATCAAGCAGGGCATGTTCGTAGAAGACTATATGAGAGAAAAGAACCTGAAAGAATAGTTATCAGAAGTGTTGGATAGAGAAGAACTCTACTGGAGAGATAAGGCCAGAGACATATGGCTAAAGGAGGGTGACAGCAATACAAAGTTCTTCCATGCATCAGCTAAAAGTGGTAGGGAAAGAAACAAGGAGTGATGACTCGATAGCAGATGACAAGGACTCCATTGAAGGTGAGGCCGTCAACTACTTCAAAAACTTGTTGGGAAACCAATTTCTAGGGGAAGGTAACTTCGATTAGTCTCTCCTAGCCTGCATTCCCTCGGTGGTAGAAGAAGAACACAATAAAAAGATTTTAGAGCCTTTCACAATGGACGAGATAAAACAAGCTACCAACCAATTGGGCTCAGAGAAATCACCAGGTTCGCATGGATTCCTGGCCAAGTTCTACCAACAATGTTGGAGCTTCATGGGCCATGACATTTGGGAGCTGGCAAAGGAATTCAAGAAAAAAAAGTGCTTCATCAAAGATATCAACAACACAATGATTGCACTGATTCCAAAGAAACCCAATTGCAACTCCTTCTCTGACTTCAGACCAATAGCCCTCTGCAATGTAATCTACAAAATCATATCAAAAGCGCTCACCAACAGAATGAAACCAATGCTGGAGAAGGTTGTCTCTGAGGAGCAAAATGGATTCATCCCAGGAAGAGAGATCATTGAAAGTATAATCGTGGCCACATAAGTCATTCACACCCTGGCAACAGAAAAATAGAAGGGGATGATAATAAAGTTAGACATAAGCAAGGCATATGACTGAGTCAGGAGGTTCCTATTAGAAATCCTAACCAGATTTGGATTCTCACCAGAATGGATCGACATTATCATGGCCTGCATCTCAATGCCAAGGTTCTCCATTCTTGTTAATGGCTCGATGTGTGGTTTTTTCAGGCAACCAATGGACTCGGGCAGGGAGATCCCCTATCTCCATTCTTATTTGTCATCATGGTAGAATCGATGGGGAGATTAATAAGACATTTAAGGGACACAAAAATTTGGAAAGGCATCCCAATAATTGAAGACTCTGACCCTATTACCCACAGCTAGTTTGCTGACGACACAACCTTATTTGGCAAAGCCACAATTGACGAAGCAGAAGTCATCAAGATGGCACTTAGCAAGTATGAAGGCAATTCAGGTCAGGCCTTCAACATGGAAAAATCTCAGATCTTCTTTTTCAATACAAAAAAGGCTCTTCAAAAAAGGATCACAAGAATATTGGGATTTACAATAGGACAATTACCAACTAAATACCTCGGTGTTCCCCTATTCATAGGTGTGTGTAGATCGAGTCATTGGAAAGAAGTGCTTAGCAATTGCCATAAGAAATATGAGGCCTAGAAAAACAAATGGCTCTCACTGGCATGCAGGATCACAATGATCAGGGCAGTTCTCTTGGTAGTACCTGTGTATGTCATGTCATGTCTCAAAATGACATCCAAAGCTATTGCTGATCTTGAGAGAAAACTGAAAAGGTTTTTGTGGGAAGGATCCAAAGACAACAAAAGGATTCCACTCCTGAGCTGGGACACGGCTTGCCTTCCCAAAAATGGGGGTGGTGTGGGAATTAGGAAAATGTCCCCACAAAATCTCGCCTTGGGAGCTAAATTAGTATGGAAGATTTACAAGGAACCAGAGAAACTATGGTGTAAGATTATGTAGAAGAAATACCTAGACAATGAGGAGCCAAGCAGAATTCTTATGGCAGCACATCTTGGAGGTGGATCAGTCATATGGAAGTTCTTGGGGGAGGCCAGAGAAATCATTATAGACCACCTCACATGGAAGATTGGCAATGGAAGGAGTGCATGCTTCTAGCATGACTCATGGAACGGGGAAGAACCAGTAACCAAACTACTAAATTTCCTAGATTGGATACCTGAAATTGAATCAGCAATGGGTATCTGGGTTGTGGATTATCTGGCGAAAGTTGAGGACATCCTTGGTTTCAGCTTTATATGGAAGCACATAGCAGATGAAAGAATTCTGGAAGTAGATCGAAGTGAACTTGTAAACATTCTAAAATCAAGATGAATCGCTCTCACCCTACAGGCAGATGAAATTATGTGGAATGGCTCCAAGTCATGGAATTACATAGTGAAACTAGGCTACCTAATTCAAATAGACACCCAGTCCTGAAGATAATGGACATACCACCTATGCTGGAACAAATGTCTACTCCCAAAAGCTGGGGCCTTCTTATGGACAGCCCTAGACAAGAGAATTATGACAGGAGATAGGTTGTGGTTAATAGGATACCAACGATCCAGTAGATGCCCACTATGTGAAAATGAAGAAGAATCTGTAGACCACTTCTTATTAAATTATCCCATAGCTGTGAAATGTTGGGATTGGCTCTTTTCCTCTATTGGATGGCACTCAGCCAGACAGAAAGATTTAAAAGAGTTCTTACTCAGTTGGCCAACCCTAGGATTGAAATCCATGTGGGGGGATGTTTGGATCATGACCGCATCAATGGTGACCTGGCACATCTGGAAGGAGAGAAACTAGCAAATTTTTCAAGACCGAAAGTTGAACACAGAGGAAGTTATAAAGAAGATCCGAAAGGGCATATGCGAGATAATCAACATTAAATCAAGACCCAATCAAAATCGCTCGTTCACCCATTGGGACAAGCAATTGAGGAAATCCTGGCCTGAACTGAAATGCCCTCCAACTGTTGGCAAAAGGAAAGATAGCAGGTCTTCAGTTAAATGGACAAAGCCTCCTTCGGGTCGATTTAAGCTAAAATTTGATGGTTCATCGAAAGGAGATCTAGGGGCAGTTGGAGGAGGTAGCATCATTAGAGATAACTCTAGAAACTACATTAGGGCCATCTCGAGGCACTTTGGAGTGGCAACTAACAACGAAACCGAGTTCGAATCCCTCCAGCAAGGACTGAGACTATGTGAAAAATTGAACATAAAGCAAGTAGACATAGAAGGCGACTCCTTAATATGCATTAATGAGGTCAAAAACAACTGAGTTTAATTGGAAAATCAGAAGTTGCCTAGAAAACATTTGAAATAAACTAGAAGACTTAGAAAGCTACACGGTGGCTCATATCTAGAGGGAAGCCAACCAAGTAGTGGACTTGTTAGAAAATATAGGAGCTTCCCAAACAAAATACGAAAAAGTCTACAATGCATCCAACCTAGATCCACAAATAGTTGAAATGATAAATTTTGATGGAATCACATGAAGTGACATTTAGACTAAACGTTTGGCAGGTGCATGTTCGGCACGGACAGACAGAACTCTCAAATTTGAATGAATACTTTAAGTAACCCCTCGAGAGGTGAGAGTACTGCAATATCATGGTGGCATCAAGGCTGGGATTGAATGCAAGTAGATGGGGGTCTTTCTAAATCAAGCACATGGGCAAGACAACGTTTTCTTCTCCTGAACAAATTGCCCGTCTTATGGAATGTGCAGAAGGAATCATGACAATAATGCATGATATCATGTAATGGCGGCATGTTAACCTACTTAATAGTAGTTAAATTAGTGAAGCTATGTATCTGCTCGCCAAATATGGCCTTGCAATTATGTATGGGCTGGCCTATTATAGCGGTCATTTGGTTTTATTTTACTTTACAACATAGATGAAATGGGAGCCATCCCCTTGACGGCACTTACACAAAAAAAAATGCCGGCTATTTAAATATTTTTTTAAATTTGTTTTTCTTAACACACTCACTCCATTTCACCCCGTGTTGCCGCTGTAGGTTATGCCTCTTGAATATTAACTGTAATGTTATATTACTATTATTATTAATTATAATAATATTAATAACATGTTTAAATTTAATAATAGTATAATAATATAAATGAGAAGGTTATTATAATATTAATATTAATATTAACTAGTATAGATTTCTTAAATAAATCTGTCTAAAAAATCCCATCAATTTGAAGTTATTTTATTTTACATTTAGTTATTTTATTTTACATTACAGCTATTTTATTTACCATAAACATGGGATAAATATATTATGAAGTATATCACCCAATGTTGGAAAACAATATTGTATTAGAGCTTCCAATAAAAAATTTTACTTGTTATTCTATCTTAGTTCTAATTTTTTTCCTCCTCTAAAACATAACTCACCTAAAAATAGTAGTTCTTTTCCTCAAGATTCATCCTATGCCAAAACAAAGCCACAAATAAATATTATTTTTAGTCACTAAATAAAAAAATTAAATAGTCCTCAATTTGTAAAACATGTAAATAATTAAACAAAAAGTTAAATAGTACCAATAAACAAAGAAGTTAAATAGTACTAGTAAAAGCTCACAAAATCTATCATGCTTTTGCACTTAAATTCTTAACTCTCTATTCATAACAATTTGTTTTAAATAATTCCATAATGTGAAAAAGATAACTAATTTTAAACCATTTTGTTCTTATCTTAAACATAACTTTTAAAAAGTGCAAATATTTTATTAACAATATTTGTTTTTTTAATTAACAATATTTGTTTTTTTAATTAACAATATAATATAAATATAAATACATTATAAATTTCTATAATTAACAATTTAATCAAATATAACAATGTCAAAGTAATGTCAAAATGAAACAATTATGTGTTTCATAGATCTCATTTTCCAAAGAAAATATTTTATTAACAATATTTCATTTTACTAACATGAATATAAATACATTATAAATTTGTATAATAAAAAATATAATATAAATTTTATTATATATATATGGAATGAATAAAAATTAAATGCTTTTTATAAGGCTGAATATTATATTAATATGAATATTACACAATAAAATTAATTAATATATATATGTGTGTGTGTGAGAGAGAGAAAGGGGTTGGGATTAATGGCAAGGCTATAAGGTAAGTTCAAATCCCCCAAGTAACATCTATAGTTGCAACTTCAAGATGTGACTCTTAGACTCAGTTGGAGTGGGCCAACCTAAATATCCTTGCATTACCGATATATATATTCATAAGGTTGAATATTATATTAATATGAATATTGTACAATAAAATAAATTAATATTTAGATCGCTATATAATATTTTTTTGGTTGGTAAGATGGATTATATTATATTGAAATATCAAACAAAGAGGATTACATATATTATGCCCCATGGGCTGCTTCCTGTCAATATTCTTCTACCCTGATTGACTCAAAATGACCACGCAAGGTCTATATCAAAATTGCCATGCAAGGCAAACACCATTGAAATCTATACCCCCAAACCCAGACCACCTTTGTATCATATTCCCAAACCCTAATATCTAAACTGCATAGAAATATAAACATAAGACATAGACAAAAAACAATTATTCTTCATGCTTCACCCTGCTCAAAGAGATAATCCCTAAATTCAACAATCCAATTGAAACCCTCAACCACTATCAACTACAACATTTTCTTTAGGAAATCATGACATTTACGATCTCTAATCCTATGGAAGATCAGGTCGTCACCGTTTATATCTAGAATGAATGGAAAATACCTCACCACCTCCCCAAGCTGATTGATCTTGCACAGGTCCCACGGCCTCGGTAACCGTAATCCAAGCTCTGTTGCTTCTGGCTTCAACAATCTCTGCACCAAAACGTAAATCTCATCCTTAGGCGCCATCAGGTCAAGCATAGACACCATGAACCTCGAGGCAATATTAGAGTCTACTCTGTAATGCTCATCATTTTCCATAAAGGCCTTCCCCAAAATGAGCTTGGTGGCCTCGATCATGAAGGCATCATTCTGCAATAACACCCTACACAGACGTTGGTCTGTGATTCTACCTAAGAAAGCCATTTGCCTAACCCTTCTGGTTAGGCATATGGGAGACTTCATTCCTCTGCAGGCTAAACTATTTGTCAGTAGATGGAATACAAGATATGGACCGTCTGCCATTAACTTGACACCATAACTGCTGCTAAATAAAGCATCCCCTTTCATTGAGTACTTATTCCAGGTTAACTCGGCCTCCATAATTAGAAGGATGCGTGCCCTGATCTTGTCACCTACTCACTACCAGCTAATCCATCTCCTTCTGTCCTAAGCCAAGAGCTCTAAGGAATGGCAAAACCATTGAAAAATGATTGAGGGTGTCCTCTCATCCATCCTTCGCCCTTATTGCATAAACATTTTGAGCATGCAAAGCCTCTCTTCATTATGCCTCAGAGTACTACCAACCTTGCAGGTTAATGAGTGTAAGAAACACTCCCTTCGCTCTTCCAGATCCTTCGACCACTACTGATTGAGCTTCCAGCTTACCTTTTTCCCTACCAAGTCGGCCACTTCACACTTTTGTGAAGTGGTGCCCACCCTTCCAGCCACTAGGCAGTTCTTTAGACTCCAACCAGAGAAGGGACAATTTCTTTTATCGATATTCCATCTACCCCAATGTTTGATAGTCGATTTGCTTCTGAATTACCTGTGTGGTAATTATGGTTGATTGAGATGTGCTGAAATCTATTCAAAATCCCCAAAGTTTCATCCAGTAGAGCCCCTAGCTTCCAATTTTGGCAATTTCATGTCTGAAGAGCTTTAACTATAACCATCGAATCTCCCTCTACCACTAGATTTGAAATCTTGAGTTCCACACATAATTTTAATCCCAAATGCACTGCATGTAGCTCTATCGCATTCTTGGTGCCAATATTAAGAGGTTGAGCTAACTTCCCCACCACCGAGCCTTCCCAGTTTCTTACTATGCATCCTACTCCTAAACAACCTAGATTCCCTCTTGACACCCCATCAAAATTTAATTTGAACCATCTGCAGTCTGGTGGTTGCCACTTGACGTTCATTCATTCTTCCTTTGAACTTGGGTTACCCATGCTTACACAAGGTGGAATCTTCAATCCATTCCAACTCTGTCTCATTAGTGCATCCCATCTCAAGAAGGAAGACTTTGAGTTTCTTTCCTAATCTACTCTTGAATTCACCACCTCCACTATCCGAACTTCTAATTTGTTAATGAAAGTCTAAAAGGGGGTGGCAACATCCTTAAAGATTCGTCGATTCCTTTCTTTCCATACCTCCTAGATGAGAAGTGAGGGGCAAGTCCACCATAACCCTACAAAGAGAGATCTTTTATAAAGGATTGGCCAACTCTTGAATAAGTTTTCCAAATCCCTTGGAAAGGCTAAACTCAAATGTAATTTGGCACATAGCCATCTCCAACAATTTGCTGAGAAAGGACAGTTAAGAAATAGGTGTTCTCTAGATTCTTCTTTAGCATTGTATAGAACACACCTGGATGGACTGCTATATCCCAATTTCTTGAATCTATCCACTGTCAAAACTCTTCCTTGAATCTCTGCCCAAGCAAAGATGTTTGCTTTTGGGAGACAATGCTTATTCCAGCAAAGAGCACTTGGCAGATCCGTTACCTCCTGTCTCCTTATTAGAATTTTTTGGTCGTCCCTTGCATTATAAGCGCCTGAGGCTACACCGTTCCATCTCAATCCATACCTTCCTTCTCTAAAATTGATATCTCACCCCTTGAGAGCTTCCTCAAAAGCCCTAGCTTCCTCCAAACTCAAACCTAACTACCTTATATCTTTCCAGTACCATTCCTCAATACCATTTCTCATATGGAAGTTTACATAATTCCTCACATGCCTACCCCAAAGGGCTTTTATTATTTCCCTGACTTGCCCTAGTGCTTCTATGTTTGCCAACTTACTATATCCATACCAATAATTTTCCCAAAAGAGAGTTGTTCTCCCATATTTGACATCCTGTTGTACCCCACCAAAATTTTTGCTTCATTAAGGTATTTTGAAACAAGTCTAGAAAATTTTTCGTCAAAAAGTTAAAAAAGCAAAATTTCTAAAAATAGACGTCGAGTTAGGTTTTCTGGGTTTCTTGAGATATGAATGCTGGCAAAACTTTCTAAAAATAGAATCTCCAACTCAGGTGTCGCGCTCGATTCGCATTGGCCGATTTTGCTTCACGATCGACATGGTTCAAACAAAATCTTCAAACGATCAAGTTTTCTCTACTGGGTCATTTCTTCTTTTTTAGAAGGTGAAGCATGAGCTCTGAAGTCATCAATGGAGGAATTTCATCTGCCAAATTCAACACTATTCTAATGACGCAGAATTGATGAACAGTCGTCGACTCGATGATGCACGCAAAATGATGCAAGATGGATCCAAGGTGGAATGAAATGTTGGAAAATCATAAATTTGACTAAGTCTAGTGAAACCAAGTGCCCTAGGTGGCTTGGGGTGTCTAGACTCTCCTGTGTTAGTTTTTTTTCATGTTTTTCGAGAAACGTCGAAAATGCTTCAGTCAGCCTATTTTCGGTTGGTCAAACTTGGTCAAACTCAGTCAAAACTCAGCCAAAGCAAAGATTTCATCATAGATATGTTCAAACTACTTAGATCAACCTCTGTCCTGCCTCGGCAGTCATTAGAACGACCGAAATTGAAGATCGAACAGGAGCTGTGGGCACAGAAATCAAGAAAAGGTACAAAATTGAAAAATTTTAGAAAATTTTCTAAGTGTTGACAAACCAGGTGGCTTGGGGCGCCCAAACTTTCCAAAGTTAGTTTATTTTTGAATATTTTCTTGAAAAACGTGAATCTCCTTCCGTCAGCCCGGTCTGGTTCAAAGTTGATCAATTTAGCACATTTTTTGAGGCAAACAGAAGGTATAGTCAACTTAGTTTTCATCAGGCCTACCTATTTTCTAGATCATTAGACTCATTTTCATCCCAGTTGACAGAAATTGACAGCCAAATAGGGGTCCTGTGCCATCGAAACGCGCACACAAATTGAGAAATTGAAGAAGTTGCAAAGATTGAAAAAATGGCTAAGTATTGGGAAACCAAGTGCCCCAGGTGACTTGGGGCGCCCAACTTGAGCAATGTTAGAATACTTTCCATCTCCACAATGTTTTCTGATAGTTTTGTTCCTAATCTTTGCCCGTTAGCAATTTTCAGAAGGTCAGACTTGGTCAAACGATGTCAAATCGTCAGTCGGAGGCAGGGGATGGAATCTCAATTGATAGGTCTCCAAAATGTCAGAATCAGTCAGCTTTTTCAGTCAACGGTGACATTTTTCCACCTTGTTGAAGTCAGAGACAAGCCATATGTAAGTCAAAACGAGTGTTGAAGTGTCCAAAATGAAGAAACATTGGCTAGCACTTCTTTCAACTCGTGTGTTCGATGACATCATCAAAAGAAGATATTTTTCGTCATCTTGCACATGAAGCCATAGGCAACTACAAAATCAAAATTCTTCCTATTCGAAGACATCCACTTGGATTTATGCTCTAAAAGTTGCTTTCTTCATGGATGAGAGTGAAGTTTTATTCTCACACAAATAAAGCTACTTTTTTGCCCTAAAGATTTATAAAGACAAGCATTTGGCTTCTTTATTTCGTTATCTTTTGCAGGTTGCATCCAGAGGAAGATTTTTATTTTCCTTTCAACGAAGATTCGAAGACCCAAACCAAGTGTTTTTTCAGCATTCTTCATAGTTTCGGGTTGAGGAGGCAGAGAGGCTAGCTTTTTCAGGGTCCTTGTTTCAAGGGGATAATTTTTTAGAAATCTAACCAGAGCTTTTTCAGTTTTCGTCGAGATGGGTCCATCCAGATTATCATCCTCTTGAAGATTGGGAGTTGTGCTTTTTTCAAGAATCTACTTTTTTCCTATTTTTTCAAGAAAATCTCCGCTTTTTCAAAATTCGACAATCTAGGCTGCTTAGAAACAAAATTACCCCCAAAACCCATGTGCCAGCTTTTTTGGCTCACACTCTACTTTTTTCTAAAAATTA
This sequence comes from Cunninghamia lanceolata, assembly GCA_027924645.1. Lineage (NCBI taxonomy): Eukaryota > Viridiplantae > Streptophyta > Pinopsida > Cupressales > Cupressaceae > Cunninghamia > Cunninghamia lanceolata. The sequence continues at coordinate 10,483,568 of BSBN01001226.1, forward strand.
GCAAATAATTTTCAGCCATTTGTCCAAGATTTTTCTGACATAGGCGTGTTCACAGTTGATTTTTAAATCTTCCAATATGTAGTACTCTCCAACACAAATCAGGCACAAAATGGCGTTGGTTCACGATTACTTGAGAACTTGTGAAACAGACTTGCATAAAGTTCTTCCAGTAATCAATTTACACTCTTTGGAGGATGCAGGAAATAATGCTATCAGGAATCTTAGACACTCCGATTTGTTTGCAGCGGCATCCTTTCCCATCACAGTGCAAAGTATCGAGTTCATGATTGCTTGCATGACACATTACAACTCGGTCACAAGAGAAATTCAGTCAAGAGATGGACATGTGCTCTGCAACTTGAGGCCAAACAACATTGAGAAGTGTTTTACAATACCTATTTGGAGAGAAAACTTAACTGTTTCACTTGAAGAATGCAAGAGGGTTTGGAACAATGATAAAGAAAAATACAGAAAAAAGATTGGTCAGAGATGGTTAAAAGAGAAGTAGAATGTTATGCCAAAGAATGTTGGACGTACGGAATTCAAGGAGGAGCATGCAATAATGATTACTCTGCTAGGTCGGATCACAGGTCAAGCAGATGCAAACAAGTTCCAGCCTTGGATGTTTTACATCATGTCCCAGATTGTTGATGGAACCGAATTCTATGACTGGTCAGTGCTCATCAGTGATAGTCTCCACCAACAAATAATTGATTTTCAAAGGGCTCATGAATTCCACATGATATCATACCTTGTGTATTTGATGGCTTTTTAGGGTCAATTTAGAGGTTTGAATGTTGTTACGACTCTGGGTACTCAGCATGTTTATCATCATTTCCCACAGTTAGAGATCTCTCAAGCTGAACGACATTAGAGGCGGGTGAATGATGCATTCTTGATGCATGCAGTACGAGATATGGACAACAAGTTGCATATACAGTTTTTAGCAGAGGCTAGAATAGCAATGGCAGAATGGGCTGATTCATTTATCCAATTTCCCACTTTTTCCTACATCAGAGTATATGGCTTCTCAAGAGAGCCAGCCATGTTGCCGAGATATAATACAGAAGAAATTGTATTTATGGAATTTTTGAGGCAAGCCTATGAAGTTCATACATTTTTGTGTAGCAAACGCAAGACGGCTTTCAATTTTCCACTTGGGATGAGTATTTACAGATGTAGATCTGGAGCGGATGCCAAAGCAATCGGTAATGAATCATCCAGATATGGTCTTAATTTTTTCAACAGGAGGTCTTCATATGATCCCCGTGGTGTTTATGCATCACATCTTGGTTAGAATTGTACGCACAAGCATGCGGTTGAAGACTTCTGGGCTAATTGTTCTTATGAGTTTGAAGTGAGAGAATGCAGTTACAGCAGGTTCACTCTTCAACAGATGTCTGATATCCTATCAGAAGACATAGAAGGTTTGACAGAGAGTGGTGAAGTTCTACTTCCCACGTATTTCAAAGACCAAATTGAGCAACAACCGTTGTCACCAATTAATTGGTCAGTAGAAGAAAGCACTTCCATTGAGGAAAGAACGAGTCGAGTGGTTAAAAATAGTTTGATATTATTGAAGACTAAGTGGAAGGATGCTATTCTGTTAGCATAGCCGCTAGTTGTGCAACCATCAGAGCCTTCCACTTCCAAGTCAAAATGAAGAGTAAAAGCTATGAGTGTTCTTCCAGAAGGAACAAAAATGGCTAAGTTAAAGAGGAAAAAGGAAGAGTCTCCAGCTCATGTCCAATAGGAACAACCACCAATTGAACTAGAAGTTCCTGTTGAAACATTGCCGCATGTTGAAGTTTACCTTCAGATCATGTTTCTCCTCCTTCACTGATCACTTCTCCTATCCACATAGATTCAGAGCCAGATTCATTAGTTCGTAACTTTGATACAAACATTCATTCATCAGGAGCTGATGAGGTTCGAACTGAGTTTCCAAGAGAGGATGGCTCATCCTAGCTTGAAAACATTATGGGGAGAAAGAGGAAAAATGCCTCATATCAGCTAGATTTAACAAAGCTAAAAAGTGTCTACCAAGACGCACCAGACAAGTAGCTGAAGAAGCAGGTTTGCATTGAGAAGAATGTGGATGGAGAAATAATCCTCAAAAATGCAACACTGCCAGAAAATAGAAGTGCTAATGATGTCGAGGTTGATGACTTCACGGTTGTCAAAGCTAACCTTGGTAGAAGTACTCACCATACAGACGTTAATCTCTTTGAGGTTGCAGTGGATAATTTGAAAGAAAGAGTGTTGAAAGATGGAGAAGACAAAGCAGCTCTCAAATCTAAAGTTTGACAGCTGCGGCAGTACATTTCCAACCTTTTCCATGGCACTTCACAAGCTGATTTACTTCTTCCACCAAATCTTAAATCACCCGTCGATCAGCGGCATTTCAGTTAGTTGGTTCTCTATGGGAGACACATGAACAGTTGGGTGGAAGAATTTGTGACTAAAGGGAGAGTTGTACTTGCAGAGCTTTATCAATTGAAGTACAATGCTCATGATTTACGCCAAGGCATACAGGTATTGTAGCAGACCATGGTAGAAAATAGACTGGTGTTTGAGATTTTTATCTCTGACTTGAAGATTGCACTTGATAATGTTGATTCAGCTGAAGATAAGAAGACATTTTCTACTTGGAAAGCGCAATATCTTTTCATAGTAAAAACTTATGACAGTATGATTTTAGAGTTGACAGAATAGAAAGAAAAGGTAGTCAATATCCTCAAGTTTGTCAAATCTTTTGTCTCTCAGATCCCATGTTCATATGAAAGAGAAGATGGTACCCTGTATAATCTCAAGGAAGTGCAAGCAAAGTTCCAGACTCTCGTCCGCAACAATTTTAATGATGATATCAATGCCGGCAAGATAAGTTGTTTTGTTGCAATGACAGTGAAATTTGACAAGGCTGCAGGTGAAGTTCACGAATTTCTTCAGATGGTTGCCAATGGTGAACAAATGTTGGAGAATCAGAATATCATTCTAAAGAGTATCAATGTTCCTCACAGAGATGCAGTCACTCACTTTTTGGAAGATATTGTTCCCCAGAATATCAATGGATGACATCACCAAAAAGCTAGAACGTTGATGAGGATGCATTTCAAAATAAAGAAGCTTTAAAACATATGCTTTTTGTTTTTAAAGCATGTGCTTTCATCCTAAGCTCATCCATTCTATATTTAGAAAAGAAATCACCCTGTGATAGTTGGAATCTTTTTTGTTTTAAAGCAAATTGCTTTAAAGCATTTGTTTATTGTATCTTTGTCTTAGAATAGTAATAAAGTTTGCGAGTTGGCAAGTTAGGGTTAATCAAGGAGATTTGAGGGTTCCCTACTCCTTTGATTTTAGTATAAATAAGGGCATCCTTTCCCATTGTATGTAATGACTTTGGTGAGAACAAATTTGTTGTGCCTATTCTGGCGTGCAGATTTTGTTATTCCAAGTGTTTGTTCACTCTGCGTTCATTGTAAGGGAATGGTAATTTTGATAGCAAGTTTGTTGTGCCTATTCTACCCTGCAAATCTTGATATTCCAAGTCTGTTCACTTCGTGTTCATTGTTCTCCAGTGTTTGATCGCTTGTTGTATGTTTGCCTTTTGCTGCAGCATTGTTGTCCTGGAGTTGTGCAAACTTTATGATATTGAATAGAAGTCTCATGCCTATTTTTCTCTGATATTCTATAACAATTTATCAAGTTATTGTCGTCAGATGTGTAGCTTTTTGCAGCTTTCATTTTAGATTTAATCATTAAAGTACTTTTAGTCTTGTGGTGTAAACCTGGAGGAAAACTGCTTAAGTTTTTGTGTTAACAATCATTCTTTGTTCACTTTCAATTTCCTTTGCTCTGAATTTACTCAAGAGATTGAAAATGTCGTTAGTCTTTGCTTAGTTGTAGTAGAAGTTTTAAAAAAGGAAAAAACCTCTTCTACAGTGTTTAGAGTTTTATAACCTTGTGCTCGCAGCTGAGAATCAAAAAAGAAGATAGGCGAAGTTTCATTTAATTATCTTTTCAGCGAACATCAACAAGAAAGGGAACTCCCCCTTCCAATAGGAGAGCAGTTTATCTGTGCATAGCTGTTTGTTTCCAAATCACATTCCAGAGGTGCGAATTGAAATGCCAACAGTTTTCTGGCGCCCATTATGGGGCATGAGGTATAAAACTTCAAGCAAGCTTAGGCTTATGTCGCAAGGATGACTCTCTGGCGTCTTTCTGCTCCAGTTTAACAACCAAATCTTACACCACTTGTTATTCAACCAAATCTTGTACGAGTGGAATGAGAGCAAATGGACATCATTAGCAGCCTAAGAAGTTTCATATTTGTGTAAAAGGAAAGTCCTGATCAGTGGAGAAACACGGCTGCTATCCTTGACGAAGAACACAAAGTGGATCTTGCAGCAGGAAGACCAGTACTACCACCTCCCACGTGGCAATAGATAATCCTAGCTCACAGAGTTTATTCAAGAAGGGGAAAAGGCGGTGCTACGGATCCTTTCTTTCAAGATCTTGATTCTGCAAAAGTTGGAGAAGCATCCAACATAGTTCAAGAAGTTCAGACAGTTCCTGAAGTCAAGCAGGAAGAATTACAAGAAGAACTAATAACCCAACCTAGAGCAATGGGTGATGCAAATAACAACAATCACAATGATCCAAATCAAAGGCGACCACCACCATTGCCTTGGGGTATTAACATTGGACCTTTGGCCCTGCAAGAACATCATGATTTAGCAAAGGGGTCAAGGAAGCACTTTCCCCGGTTCCACGGTGATGGAACTCAACATCCCGATGAACACATATTTGCATTCACAACGGCTTGCACTATTTTGCATGTATCACATGAAGATGTTGATATGCGTCTCTTCATTGAGACTTTCATGGGAAATGCTACCGATTGGTTCAATCATCTGGAACCAGGTATCATTACAAGTTGGGCAACTATGAGCGAGAAGTTCTTGGCAAGGTTCAAGCCAGCCAAAGATGGTCACAGATTGTTCGCCCAACTCTCAAATTCAAAGATGGAAAACAATGAACCAATGAGGGAGTTTGTGGCAAGGTTTAATTGCCTGGTTACACGCCTTTCTCATACTCTCAATCCATCTCCACAAATTTTGTTGAGCAATTTCATTAACACTCTTACTTCTGAGATAGCCTTCTTTTTGAGATTGGCTAATGAAATAGAATTATCCAATGCACAAGAAAATGTCATCAATTTAGAGGATGACATGATTACCTCTGGCAAGATGAAGATGGATTCAATCAGGTCTCTTGTTCAGATTTTTGTGGATCCACTGCTACATAAGGTGGCAAATGAAGTGACTATCATGAAGAGATAGTTGCCTACTCAAGGGCAACCTGCGCAACAACCATATTAGTCACCGCAACAATAATATCAACCACAGCAACAGTACCAACCACAACAACCATATCAGCCTAAGAGGAACAATTTTTAACCTTTCAATAACTACAAGCCTAGGTTACTAGCACCACCACCAAGAGAAGCAGTTGATACCGCTCAAAATGCAGTGTTTTGTTCCTTTCATGAGACAGATGCGCATACTGGAGCCACATGTCCTGAAAATTTAAGAATGAATCAAATCATGGGATAGGCTGATGCTACACCTATTTCAAACATTGATCCTTCCCCAAGTGCGAATGTTGTCTTACCACAGACGGACAACTTCGATGGCGACTCTACTACGAGATACTTCCAGAATGAACCCGTTATAATGAAGGAAGAACAAGACGATTTTCGTTAATATTCTCTTGCAGTGAATCATGAAAATCTTTCAACTCTTGTGTTTACACGTACTCAACATTTTAAAGTATAGAAGGAAGGAGAGGATAGACAAAGACCAAAATAAAAGGAGAAGGAAGTGGCTTCCACTTCCAATGCTAAGCCACCACATGAAAATGTCCAGGCTGCTCAAAAATTGTCTTCAACGAATTTTGATATAGTGGATTCCATGATGAAGACAAAGGTGCAGATTTCTCAGCTGGAGTATCTTCAGGACCATCCAGATCAACTGGATAGAATTGTTAAGTATGTCAAGAAAGAGACTGTCGTACAACCTACATTTGTTGAATCTTCCATTCTAGCAGGAGAGAAGACAAAGCCTTTCTATATATCTCTGTATATAGGAGGCTATAAATTGAGCAATTGTATCATTGATTCAGGAGCCTCAGACAATGTCATGCCTTTGCAGGTGGTGAACGCTTTGGGACTCTCATGCACCAAAACGCATGACAAGTGTTATTCGCTTGAGTCTAAATCAGTGCCATTGGTTGGACAATTGAAGGATGCTCAAGTACGATTGGTGGCTTGCCCCGAGAAGAAAATAATGATGACTATCTTGGTAGCCGACATTCCAGCCAGCTACGGGATGCTGTTAAGTAGAAGCTTCTGCAAAGATCTCAGAGGAGAAATACAATTGGATTGGTCATCTGTGACCATTCCTTTAAAGAAAGGTAGTTTCAAATTGGAACCAAAAACTAAATCGCGGTTCACGGTGGTGAAATCTCAAGATCCTCAAGCACAAGTGCTATATCAAGAAACGGGTCTTGGTACATATGTTATGCTGTCTGAAATAACTGAAGAAAATTAGGAATTTGTCTATGCAATTGACAAATCAAAAGAAGATCCAAAGGTATGGACTTTGTAATTTGATGGAAGTTGTTCAACCGCCGGTTCGGGAGTAGGGGTTGTGATAATTTCTCCTGATGGTCGTTTGTATCCATTTACATACCGCTTGTAGTTCAAATGCACAAATAATACAGTGGAGTATGAGGCGCTTTTGTTAGGTCTCAAGAATGCAAAGGATATGGGTATTAAATTACTCAGAGTTGAAGGTGATGCAGAACTGATCGTGAAATAGGTCAGGGGATAGTTTCAAGTAAAGAAAGATTGCCTACAACATTATAGATATAGGGTGTGGAATGCAATTGATTGGTTCGAGGCATTTGACATCTAATACATTCCACGCTCAGATAATAGCAAAGCAGATGCCCTAGTAGTGTCTGCTTCACTTTTCATGCCTCATTCTGATTTTCGTCAGAATGCATTCACTATTGAGCTAATATATAGACCAGCCATCCCCGACAATTGTGACAACTGGAAATCTTCGATGATATGACCACATCAAAGAATTTCTCATCATGGAAGATAATTTCAAGGGGCTTTTCTTTGAGGGAAGTTCATCTCCTTTTAGAGAATCAACAACTGAGATCAAAATTACTAAAGACAACAAAGATGAATTTGATTCATTCCTCTCGTCTTTTGAAGGTCGGTTTGAAGAAACTTCTATGGAAACTCCAAGGGATGCGAAAGCAGTGGAAGAGGTGGATTCAGGTATTATCCAATTGAAAGGTAATAAAATTCCTAAGGGTCTTGTATCCTTGGAGGATATATTCGACAAACATGATAGATATTTCCAAAATCAAAGAAGAATGGATGATAAGACCTCTGTAGAACATTATCAGGTGAACATTGGTTCAGACGACAAGCCTAGGCTTGTTAATATAGGCAAGTGTTGTACAGAGGAAGAAAGCGAGAAGTTTATCTCTTTTTAGACAATACCAAGATGTTTTTGCCTGGTCATACGAAGACTTGAAAGTCTTCACACCCATTGAATTGTCTCATACAATTCCATTGAAACTTGATACAAAGCCCTTCAAGCAGAAACAAAGATATTACAATCCGCGGATTCAAGATACAATTTATGCGGAGATCCAGAAGATGGTGGATGCAAAGATAATATTTCCAATTCAGCATTCAACATGGGTGTCGAATATAGTTCCTATACGCAAGAAAAATGGTGAAATCAGAATTTGTGTGGATTTCAGGAACTTGAACCAATCATCTCTCAAGGATAATTATCCTTTGCCAATCATGGAGCACACATTGCAAACAGTCACCGGTTTGGAGATGCTATCATTACTTGATGGTTTTTCTGGATATAATCAAATCGTTGTGGCTCAGAAAGATCAATTCAAGACAGCTTTCACCACCCCATGGTGTACCTTTTCTTATGAAAGGATGCCTTTTGGCCTCATCAATGCCAGTGCTACATTTCAGAGAGCTATGGATTTGGCATTTGGAGATTTGAAGAACAAGTTGATTGTTGTTTACCTTGATGACCTCACTGTTTTCTCAAAAACACAAGGAGACCATTATGATCCTAGTCAGGTTGATTCTATCAAAAAATTGTCTCTACCAACAAGCAAAACTGGTGTGCACTCCTTCGGTAAAATAAATTTCATATGAAGGTTTATACCTAACTTCTCAGAGCTTACATACAAAGGATATATCAACTATGATGAAGAAAACTTCTGCTTTCAAGTGGACAGATGAAAGGAAGAAGGCGTTTGTCACAATTAAAGAAGCCATCAGCCAAACGCCAGTGCTAATCCATCTAGATTTTACCAAAGACTTTATTCTTTACTGTTATGTGTCTGAACACACCATGTCTGCTATATTGACACAAAAGTTGAATGAAGATGCCGAGTCTCCAATTACTTTCATGAGTAGTAGTTTCAAAGATAGCGAAATGCGGTATTCTCAAATAGAGAAGAACGTGTATGCAGTCGTGAGAGCAATAAAGAATTTCAGATTCTATATTTTGTCGGCTCACACAATGGTATATGTTACCAATCCAGTGGTTAAGAGCATACTAACTCAGCAGGAGATGGGCACTAGGAGAGGTAACTGGGTCGCAAGGGTTCAAAAATATGATTTGGAGATTAAGCCAACAAAACTTGTCCGCAGCAGAGGTCTATGTCAATTGATAGTAGAAGATGGTGATCTGAAGCACCAAGCTGATGGTGAATCTAAAACTAAAACTAAAGAGGATCTTCCTATGGTCCTATTTGTTGATTCTGTCGATGAATGGTATATAGAAATTGTATACTATTTAACTTACAGAGAATGTCCAATTCATATGGACAAACAGCAGAAGAGAACATTAAAATTGAAAGCACAAAAGTTTGTGCTTTGCAATGACGTTCTATACAAGCAAGGGCTTGATGGAACACTTTTGTTATGTGTCAACAAAGATCAACAACAACATTTGTTGGATGCATTTCATAGTCAAGCATGCGGTGGTCACTTTTCATCAAGAGTTACTACATTCAAGATCCTGCAAGCATAGTTTTATTGGCCAACTATGTTTCATGATGCATATGAATGGGTGTCCAAATGTCAGATCTGTCAATAGTTTGTTGGCAAACTCAAGCTAGCGGCCACTCCCCTCAAACCAGTAATTATTGATGGTCCTTTTCAGCAATGGGGATTGGATTTCGTTGGTCCTATCAACCCACATTCCAATAAGGGGCATATTTATGTCCTCATAGGTACAGATTACTTCACTAAGTGGGTTGAAGCTATTCCAACCAAGCGGGCTACCTCAGAAGTTGTTTGTGACTTTTTGAAAGAGAACATTATTTCAAGATTCGGGGTACCACACAAGATAGTGACTGATAATGCAACATGTTTCTCATTCGAGGAAGTACTAGAGTTTTGTTATGATCACGGCACCATGTTGTCACATTCATCAGATTATTACCCTCAGGGTAATGGACAGGCTGAATCATCAAACAAAAACATAGTCACTATCATACGCAAGCTAGTTGATTCTAATCAAAAGGCTTGGCATAAGAAGCTTTATGATGCTCTCTGGGCCGATAGAATTACCCCCAAGAGAGCTATTGGTACTTCACCTTTCATCATTCTATAGGGTATAGAAGTAATGCTACCTATCACGCTAGAGTGTCTGCTTTGAAGCTGGCATCCGCAATTGAAGATGATGAGTTCAAAGATCCTATTGAGAAGCGCATCCTGTATCTGATGAAGCTAGAAGAAGAAAGGGTGGAGGTCGTAGACAGAATCACTCAACATTAGGAATGAGTGAAGAAAATATTTGATAAGAAGGCTAGCCAGCGAGACTTCGAGATCGGTGATCAAGTCCTACTCTGGGACAAAAGACATGAGCCCAAGGGAATGCACGAAAAATTTGATTCCTTGTGGCTAGGGCCATACAAGATCCACGAGTTTGCGGACGAGAATACTTATATTCTCACACACATGGATGGCAGGCTCCTTCCACTACCTTACAGTGGATTCTATTTAAAGCACTTCATCCCTTCGGGGATGGAGTGATTCCAAACACTTTCTATTCTCGTAATGTGTTTCCCCTTTCTGTAATGTGATCGTTTTGTCGTAATGTTTTTCCCCTTTCCATAATGTGACAGTTGTGTTCTTTGTGTTCTGATGTTCCAACTTCTTAGGTGATTTTAGGAAGTCTAGTCTTAGGTGATTTTAGGAAGTCCAGTCTTAGGTGATTTTAGGAAGTCCGGTTTTAGGTGATGTAGGGAAAACTCTTGTTCTAGGTGATTAGGAATGTGACCTGACTCTATTGCCCAACTGATAAGGCACTGGTCCAAACATTCAAAAGTCCAAAGATTCTTGGTTCTACAAGTATCCGTCATGGCCCCCAGACAGAGCCAATTGTTGTACCCAACCAAAATTTTTGCTTCATTAAGGCGTTTTGAAACAAGTCTAGAAAATTTTTCATCAAAAAGTCAAAAAAGCAAAATTTTGAAAAATAGAAATTTCTATTTTTAGAAATATCTACAAATAGACGTTGAGTTAGGTTTTCTAGGTTTCTTGAGATATGGATGCTGGCAAAACTTTCTAAAAATAGAATCTCCAACTCAGGTGTCATGCTCGATTCTCATAGGCCGATTTTGCTTCACGATCAACACGGTTCAGACGAAATCTTCAAACGACCAAGTTTTCTCTACTGGGTCATTTCTGCTTTTCCAGAACATGAAGCATGAGCTCAGAAGTCATCAATGGAGGAATTTCATCTGCCAGAGTTCATCAACAGGTTTTCAACGTTATTCCAACAACGCAGAACTGATGAATAGTCGTCGACTCGATGATGCACGCAAAACGATGTAAGATGGATCCAAGGTGGAATGAAATGTTGGAAAATCATAAATTTTACTAAGTCTAGTGAAACCAAGTACCCCAAGTGGCTTGGGTGCCCAGACTCTCCTGTGTTAGTTTTTTTTTCACATTTTTTGAGAAATGTCAAAAATGGTTTCGTTAGCTTGTTTTCAGTTGGTCAAACTTGGTCAAACTTAGTCAAAAGTCAGTCAAAGCCAGGATTTCATCACAAATATGTTCAAACTACTTAGATCATCCTCCATCCCACCTCGACAGTCATCAAAACGACCGAAATCAAAGATCGAACAGGAGCTGTGGGCACAGAAATCAAGAAAAGGTACAAAATTAAAAAATTTTAGAAAATTTTCTAAGTGTTGCCAAACCAGGTGCCCCCGGTGGCTTTGGACCCCCAAACTCTCCAAAGTTAGTTTATTTTTGAAGATTTTCTTGAAAAACATGAATCTCCTTCAGTCAGCCCGATCCGGTTCAGAGTTGATCAATTTAGCACATTTTTTGAGGTGAATAGAAGGTACAGTCAACTCAATTTTCATCAAGCCTGCCTATTTGCTACATCATCATACTCATTTTTATCTCAGTTGACAGAAATCGATAGCCAAACAAGGGTCTTGTGCCACCGGAACATGCACGCAAATCAAGAAATTGAAGAAGTTGCAAAAATTGAAAAAATGGCTAAGTGTTGGGAAACCAGGCGCCCCAGGTGACTTAGGGTGCCCAACTTGAGTAATGTTAGAATATTTTCCATCTCCACAGTGTTTTTTGACAGTTTTGTTCCTAATCTTCGCCCGTTGGCAATTTTTGAGAGGTCAAACTTGGTCAAACGATGCCAGATCATCAGTTGGAGGCAGGGGATGGAATCTAAGTTGATAGGTCTCCAAAATGTTAGGATCAGTTAGCTTTTTCAGTCAATGGTGACACTTTTCCACCTTGTTGAAGTCGCAGACAGGGCATATTTAAGTCAAAATAAGTGTTGAAGTGTCGAAAACGAAGAAAAATTAGCTAGCACTTCTTTCAACTCGCGTGTTCGATGACATCATCAAAAGAAGATATTTTTCGTCATCTTGCACATGAAGCCATAGGCAGCTACAAAATAGGGATTCTTCCTATTTGAAGACATCCACTTGGATTTATGCTTTAAAAGTTGCTTTCTTCATGGATGAGAGTGAAGTTTTATTCTCACACAAATAAAGTTGCTTTTTTGCCCTAAAGATTTATAAAGACAAGCATTTGGCTTCTTTATTCCATTATCTTTTGCAGGTTGCATTTAGAGGAAAGATTTTATTTTTCTTTCAACAAAGATTCGAAGACCCAAACCAAGTGCTTTTTCAGCGTTCTTCATAGTTTCAGGTTGAGGAAGCAGAGAGGCTTGCTTTTTTAGGGTCCTTGTTTCAAGGGGATCATTTTTCAAAAATCTGACCAGAGCTTTTTTAGTTTTTGTCAAGATGGGTCCATCCAGATTATCATCCTCTTGAAGATTGGGAGTTGTGCTGTTTTCGAGAATATGCTTTTTTTCTATTTTTCAAGAAAATCTCCTCTTTTTCAAAATCTGACAATCTGGGTTGCTTCGAAACAGAATTACTTACAAAACCCATGTGCCAGCTTTATTTGGCTCACACTCTACTTTTTTCTAAAAATCAGCAAATATTTTTTAGCCATTTGTCCAAGATTTTTCCAACATAGGCGTGTTCACAGTTCATTTTCAAATCTTCCAATATGTAGTACTCTCCAACACAAATCAAGCATAAAACGGCGTTGGTTCATGATTACCTGAGAACTTGTGAAACACACTTGCATAAAGTACTTCCAGTTATCAATTTACACTCCTTGGAGGATGCAAGGAATAATGCTATCAAGAATCTTAGACACTCTGGTTTGCTTGCAGCAGCATCCTTTCCAATCACAGTGCAAAGTATCGAGTTTGTGATTGCTTGCATGATGCATTACAACTCGGTCACAAGAGAAATTCAGTCAAGAGATGGACATGTGCTTTGCAGCTTGAGGCCAAATGACATAGAGAAGTGTTTTACAATACCTATTTGGAGAGAAAACTTAACTGTTTCACTTGAAGAATGCAAGAGGGTTTGGAACAATGATAAAGAAAAATACAAAAAAAAGATTGGTCAAAGATGGTTAAAAAAGAAGCAAAATGTTATGCCAAAGAACGTTGGACGTGGGGAATTCAAGGAGGAGCATGCAATAATGATTACTCTGTTAAGTCAGATCACGGGTCAAGCAGATGCAAACAAGTTCCAGCCTTGGATGTTTTACATCATGTCCCAGATTGTTGATGGAACCGAATTCTATGACTGGTCGGCGCTCATCAGTGATAGTCTCCACCAACAAATAATTGATTTTCAAAGGGCTCATGAATTCCACATGATATCATACCTTGTGTATTTGATGGCTTTTCAAGGTCAATTCAGAGGTTTGAATGTTGTTGGAACTCTGGGTACTCAGCATGTTTATCATCATTTCCCATAGTTAGAGATCTCTCAAGCTAAACGACATTAGAGGCAGGTGAATGATGCATTCTTGATGCATGCAGTGTGAGATATGGACAATGAGTTGCATATACGGTTTTCAGCAGAGGCTAGAATAGTAATGGTAGAATGGGCTAATTGGTTTATCCAATTTCCCACTTTTTCCTACATCAGAGTATATGGCTTGTCAAAAGAGCCAACCATGTTGCCGAGATATCCTATAGACAAAATTGCATTTATAGAATTTTTGAGGCAAGCCTATGAAGTTCATACATTTTTGCGTAGCAGACGCAAGACAGCTTTCAATTTTCCACTTGGGATAAGTATTTACAAATGTAGATCTGGAGAGGATGCCAAGGTAATCGGTAATGAATCATCCAGATATGGTCTTAATTTTTTCGACAGGAGGTCTTCATATGATCCCTGTGGTGTTTATGCATCACATCTTGGTCAGAATTGTACGATAGGTTTGTGGTTGAAGACTTCTGGGCTAATTGCACCGATGAGTTTGAAGTGCGAGAACACAGTTACAGCAGATTCACTCTTCAACAGATGTCTGATATCCTATCAGAAGACATAGAGGGCTTGACAGAGAGTGGTGAAGTTCTACTTCCCACGTATTTTAGAGACCAAATTGAGCAACAACCATTGTCACCAATTAATTGGTCAGTAAAAGAAAGGACTTCCATTGACGAAAGAACGAGTCGAGTGGTTAAAAATAGTTTGATATTCTTGAAGACTAAGCAGAAGGATGATATTCTATTAGCATAGCCGCCAGTTGAGCAACCATCAGAGCCTTCCACTTCCAAGTCAAAATGAAGAGTAAAAGCTATGAGTGTTCTTCCAGAAGGAACAAAAATGGCTAAGTTAAAGAGGAAAAAGGATGACTCTCCAGCTCATGTCCAACAGGAACAACCACCAGTTGAACCAGAAGTTCCTATTGAAACAATGTCGCATGTTGAAGTGTTATCTTCAGATCATGTTTCTCCTCCTTCTTCACCGATAACTTCTCCTATCCACATAGATTCAGAGCCAGATTTGCCGATTCATAACTTTGATACAAACATTGATTCATCAGGAGCTGATGAGGTTCGAACCGAGTTTCCAAGAGAGGATGGCTCATCTTGGCTTGAAAACATTCTGGGGAGAAAGAGGAGAAAGCCCTCATATTAGCTGGATTTAATAGAGCTAAAAAGCATCTACCAAGACACACCAGACAAGTAGTTGAAGAAGCAAGTTCGCATTGAGAAGAATGCGGATGGAGAAATAATCCTCGAAACCATAACCATAACCCTACAAAGAGAGAGTTTTTATAAAGGATTGGACAACTCTTGAATAAGTTTTCTAAATCCCTTGGAAAGGCTAAACTCAAATGTAATTTGGCACACAGCCATCTCCAACAATTTGCTGAGAAAGGACAGTTAAGAAATAGGTGTTCTCTAGATTCTTCTTTAGCATTGTATAGAACACACCTGGATGGACTGCTATATCCCAATTTCTTGAATCTATCCACTATCAGAACTCTTCCTTGAATCTCTACCCAAGCAAAGATGTTTGCTTTCGGGAGACAATGCTTATTCCAGCAAAGAGCACTTGGCAGATCCGTTACCTCCTGTCTCTTGATTAGAATTTTTTGGCCATCCCTTGCATTATAAGCGCCTGAGGCTACACCGTTCCATCTCAATCCATCCCTTCCTTCTCTAAAATTGATATCTCGCCCCTTGAGAGCTTCCTCAAAAGCCCTAGCTTCCTCCAAACTCAAACCTAACTACCTTATATCTTTCCAGCACCATTCCTCAATACCATTTCTCATATGGAAGTTTACATAATTCCTCACATGCCTACCCCAAAGGGCTTTTGTTATTTCCCTAACTTGCCCTAGTGCTTCTCTATTTGCCAACTGACTATATCCATACCAAGAATTTTCCCAAAAGAGAGTTGTTCTCCCATCTCTGACATCCTATTGTACCCCACCAAAATTTTTGCTTCATTAAGGCATTTTGAAACAAGTCTAGAAAATTTTTCGTCAAAAAGTCAAAAAGGCAAAATTTCTAAAAATAGACGTTGAGTTAGGTTTTCTGGGTTTCTTGAGATATGAATGCTGGCAAAACTTTCTAAAAATAGAATCTCCAACTCAAGTGTCGCGCTTGATTCTCATTGGCCGATTTTGCTTCACGATCGACACGGTTCAAACAGAATCTTCAAACGATCAAGTTTTCTCTACTGGGTCATTTCTTCTTTTTCAGAAGGTGAAGCATGAGCTCTAAAGTCATCAACGGAGGAATTTCATCTGCCAGAGCTCGTTGATAGGTTTTCAACACTATTCCAATGACACAGAACTGACGAACAGTCGTCGACTCGATGATGCACGCAAAATGATGCAAGATGGATCCAAGGTGGAATGAAATGTTGGAAAATCATAAATTTGACTAAGTCTAGTGAAACCAAACACCCCAGGTGGCTTGGGGTGTCTAGACTCTCCTGTGTTAGTTTTTTTTCATGTTTTTCGAGAAACGTCGAAAATGCTTCAGTCGGCCTATTTTCAGTTGGTCAAACTTGGTCAAACTCAGTCAAAACTCAGCCAAAGCAAAGATTTCATCACAGATATGTTCAAACTACTCAAATCACCCTCTGCCCTGCCTCGGCAGTCATCAGAACGACCGAAATCGAAGATCTAACAGGAGCTGTGGGCACAGAAATCGAGAAAAGGTACAAAATTGAAAAATTTTAGAAAATTTTCTAAGTGTTGACAAACCAGGTGCCCCAGGTGGCTTGGGGTGCCCAAACTCTCTAGAGTTAGTTTATTTTTGAATATTTTCTCGAAAAACATGAATCTCCTTCCGTCAACCCAGTCCGGTTCAGAGTTGATCAGTTTAGCACGATTTTTGAGGCAAACAGAAGGTATAGTCAACTTAGTTTTCATCAAGCCTGCCTATTTTCAAGATCATTAGACTCATTTTCATCCCAGTTGACAGAAATCGATAGCCAAACAGGGGTCCTATGCCACCAGAACGCGCACGCAAATTGAGAAATTGAAGAAGTTGCAAAGATTGAAAAAATGGCTAAGTGTTGGGAAACCAGGTGCCCCAGGTGACTTGGGGCGCCCAACTTGAGCAATGTTAGAATATTTTCCATCTCCACAGTGTTTTCTGATAGTTTTATTCCTAATCTTCGCCCATTGGCAGTTTTCAGAAGGTCAGACTTGGTCAAACGATGTCAGATCGTCAGTCGGAGGCAGGGGATGGAATCTCAGTTGATAGGTCTCCAAAATGTCAGGATCAGTCAGCTTTTTCAGTCAACGGTGACATTTTTCCACCTTTTTGAAGTCGGAGACAAGCCATATGTAAGTCAAAACGAGTGTTGAAGTGTCGAAAACAAAGAAAAATTGGCTAGCACTTCTTTCAACTCGCGTGTTTGATGACATCATCAAAAGAAGATATTTTTTGTCATCTTGCACATGAAGCCATAGGCAACTACATAATCAAAATTCTTCCTATTCGAAGACATCCACTTGGATTTATGCTTTAAAAGTTACTTTCTTCATGGATGAGAGTGAAGTTTTATTCTCACACAAATAAAGCTGCTTTTTCGCCCTAAAGATTTATAAAGACAAGCATTTGGCTTCTTTATTTCATTATCTTTTATAGGTTGCATCCAGAGGAAGATTTTTATTTTTCTTTCAACGAAGATTCGAAGACCCAAACCAAGTGTTTTTTTAGTGTTCTTCATAGTTTCGGGTTGAGGAGGCAGAGAGGCTAGCTTTTTCAGGGTCCTTGTTTCAACGAGATCATTTTTTAGAAATCTGACCAGAGCTTTTTCAGTTTTCGTCGAGATGGGTCCATCCAGATTATCATCCTCTTGAAGATTGGGAGTTGTGCTTTTTTTGAGAATTTGCTTTTTTTCCTATTTTTTCAAGAAAATCTCCGCTTTTTCAAAATCTGACAATCTGAGCTACTTAGAAACAAAATTACCCCCAAAACCCATGTGCCAGCTTTTTTGGCTCACACTCTACTTTTTTCTAAAAATTAGCAAATAATTTTTAGCCATTTGTCCAAGATTTTTCTGACATAGGCATGTTCACAGTTGATTTTCAAATCTTCCAATATGCAGTAGTCTCTAACACAAATCAGGCACAAAACGGCGTTGGTTCACAATTACTTGAGAACTTGTGAAATAGACTTGCATAAAGTACTTTCAGTAATCAATTTACACTCTTTGGAGGATGCAGGAAATAATGCTATCAGGAATCTTGGAGACTCCAGTTTGTTTGCAGTGGCATCCTTTCCCATCACAGTGCAAAGTATCGAGTTCGTGATTGCTTGCATGACGCATTACAACTTGGTCACAAGAGAAATTCAGTCAAGAGATGGATGTGTGCTCTGCAACTTGAGGCCAAACGACATTGAGAAGTGTTTTACAATACCTATTTGGAGAGAAAACTTAATTGTTTCACTTGAAGAATGCAAGAGGGTTTGGAACAATGATAAAGAAAAATATAGAAAAAAGATTGGTCAGAGATGGTTAAAAGAGAAGTAGAATGTTATGCCAAAGAATGTTAGACGTAGGGAATTCAAGGAGGAGCATACAATAATGATTACTCTGCTAAGTCAGATCACGGGTCAAGCAGATGCAAACAAGTTCCAGCCTTGGATGTTTTACATCATGTCCCAGATTGTTGATGGAACCGAATTCTATGATTGGTCGGCGCTCATCAGTGATAGTCTCCACCAACAAATAATTGATTTTCAAAGGGCTTATGAATTCCACATGATATCATACCTTGTGTATTTGATGGCTTTTTAGGGTCAATTCAGAGGTTTGAATGTTGTTGGGACTCTGGGTACTCAGCATGTTTATCATCATTTCCCACAGTTAGAGATCTCTCAAGCTGAACGACATTAGAGGCGGGTGAACAATGCATTCTTGATGCATGCAGTGCGAGATATGGACAACAAGTTGCATATACAGTTTTTAGCAGAGGCTAGAATAGCAATGGCAGAATGGGCTGATTCATTTATCCAATTTCTCACTTTTTCCTACATCAGAGTATATGGCTTCTCAAGAGAGCCAACCATGTTGCCGAGATATCCTACAAACGAAATTGCATTTATGGAATTTTTGAGGCAAGCCTATGAAGTTCATACATTTTTGCGTAGCAGACGCAAGACGGCTTTCAATTTTCCACTTGGGATGAGTATTTACAAATGTATATCTGGAGCGGATGCCAAAGCAATCGGTAATGAATCATCTAGATATGGTCTTAATTTTTTCGACAGGAGGTCTTCATATGATCCCCATGGTGTTTATGCATCACATCTTGGTTAGAATTGTATGCACAAGCATGCGGTTGAAGACTTCTGGGCCAATTGTGCTGATGAATTTGAAGTGCGAGAATGCAGTTACAGCAGGTTCACTCTTCAGTAGATGTCTGATATCCTATCAGAAGACATAGAAGGTTTGATAAAGAGTGGTGAAGTTCTACTTCCCATGTATTTCAGAGACTAAATTGAGCAACAACCGTTGTCACCAATTAATTGGTCAGTAGAAGAAAGCACTTCCATTAAGGAAAGAACGAGTCGAGTGGTTAAAAACAGTTTGATATTCTTGAAGACTAAGCAGAAGGATGCTATTCTGTTAGCATAGCTGTCAGTTGTGCAACCATCAGAGCCTTCCAAGTCAAAATGAAGAGTAAAAGCTATGAGTGTTCTTCCAGAAGGAACAAAAATGGCTAAGTTAAAGAGGAAAAAGGATGAGTCTCCAGCTCATGTCTAACAGGAACAACCACCAGTTGAACCAGAAGTTCCTGTTGAAACAATGCCGCATGTTGAAGTGTTACCTTCAGATTATGTTTCTCCTCCTTCACCAATCACTTCTCCTATCCACATAGATTCAGATCCAGATTTACCGATTCATAACTTTGATACAAACATTCATTCATCAGGAGCTGATGAGGTTTGAACTGAGTTTCCAAGAGAGGATGGCTCATCCTAGCTTCAAAACATTCTGGGGAGAAAGAGGAGAAATCCCTCATATCAGCTAGATTTAACAGAGTTAAAAAGCATCTACCAAGACACACCAGACAAGCAACTGAAGAAGTAGGTTCGCATTGAGAAGAATGTGGATGGAGAAATAATCCTCCAAAATGCAACACCACCAGAAAATAGAAGTGATAATGATGTCGAGGTTGATGACTTCACGGTTGTCAAAGCTAACCTTGGCAGAAGTACTTGCCATACAGACGTTAATCTCTTTGAGTTTGCAGTGGATAATTTGAAAGAAAGAGTGTTGAAAGATGGAGAAGACAAAGCAGCTCTTAAATCTGAAGTTTGACAGCTGTGGCAGTACATTTCCAACCTTTTCCATGGCACTTCACAGGCTGATTTACTTCTTCCACCAAATCTTGAATCACCCGTCGATCAGCGGCATTTCAGTTAGTTGGTTCTCTATGGGAGACACATGAATAGTTGGGTGGAAGAATTTGTGACTAAAGGGAGAGTTGTACTTGCAGAGCTTTATCAGTTGAAGTACTTGACGCTCATGATTTACGCCAAGGCATACAGGTATTGCAGCAGACCATGGCAGAAAATAGACCGGTGTTTGAGATTATTATCTCTAACTTGAAGATTGCATTTGATTCTGTTGATTCAACTGAAGATAAGAAGACAATTTCTACTTGGAAAGCACAATATCTTTTCACAGTAAAAACTTATGACAGTATGATTTCAGAGTTGACTGAATGGAAAGAAAAGGTAGTCAACATCCTCAAGTTTGTCAAATCTTTTATCTCTCATATCTCATGTTCGTATGAAAGAGAAGATGGTGCCCTGTATGATCTCAGGGAAGTACAAGCAGAGTTCCAGACTCTCGTCCGCAACAATTTTAATGATGATATCAATGCCGGCAAGATGAGTTATTTTGCCGCAATGACAGTGAAATTCGACAAGGCTACTGGTGAAGTTCATGAATTTCTTCAGATGGTTGCCAATGGTGAAGAAATGTTAGAGAATCAGAATATCATTCTAGAGAGTATCTGTGTTCCTGGCAGTGATGCAATCACTCACTTTTTAGAAGATATTGTTCCCCAGAATATCAACGGATGACATCACCAAAAAGCTAGAGCATTTCAAAATAAAGCAACTTTAAAACATATGCTTTTTGTTTTAAAAGCATTTTCTTTCATGCTAAGCTCATCCATTCTATATTTAGAAAAGAAATCACCTTGTGATAGTTGGAATCTTCTTTGTTTTAAAGCATTTGTTTATTGTATCTTTGTCTTAGAATAGTAATAAAGCTTGTGAGTTTGCAAGTTAGGGTTAATCAAGGAGATTTTAGGGTTCCCTACTCCTTTGATTTTAGTATAAATAAGGGCATCCTTGCCCATTGTATGTAATGACTTTTGTGATAGCGAATTTGCTGTGCCTATTCTAGCCTGCAGATCTTGTTATTCCAAGTGTTTGTTCACTCTGTGTTTATTGTAAGGGAATGGTAATTGTGATAGAAAGTTTGTTGTGCCTATTCTAGCCTACAAATCTTGATATTCTAAGTGTCTGTTCACTTTGTGTTCAATGTTCTCCAGTGTTTGATCGCTTGTTGTATGCCTGCCTTTTGCTATAGCATTGTTGTCCTAGAGTTGTGCAAACTTTATGATATTGAATAGAAGTCTCATGCTTATTTTGCTCTGATATTCTATCTCGATTCATCAAGTTATTGTCGTCAGATGTGTATCTTTTTGTAGCTTTCATTTCAGATTTAATCATTAAAGTACTTTTAGTCTTGTGGTGTAAACCTGGAGGAAAACTGCTTAAGTTTTTGTGTTAACAATCATTCTTTGTTCACTTTCAATTTCCTTTGCTCTAAATTTACTCAGGAGATTGAAAGTGTCGTTAGTCTTTGCTTAGTTGTAGTAGAAGTTTTAAAAAAGGAGAAAACCTCTTCTGTAGCGTTTAGAGTTTTATAACCTTGTGCTCATAGCTGAGAATCAAAAAAGAAGATAGGCAAAGTTTCATTTAATTATCTTTTTAGCGAACATCAACAAGAAAGGGAACTTCCTCTTCCAATAGGAGAGCAGTTTATCTGTGCATAGTTGTCCATTTCCAAATCGTATTCGAGAAGTGCGAATTGAAATGCCAACATTTTTCTGGCGCCCACCATGGGGCACGAGGCATAAAACTTCAAGCAAGCTTAGGCTTATGTCACGGGAATGACTCTCTAGCATCCTTCTGCTCTAGTTCAACAACCAAATCTTACACCACCTGCTATTCAACCAAATCTTGTACGAGTGGAAGTAGAGCAAATAGACATCATTACCAGCCTTAGAAGTTTCATATTTACGCAAAAGGAAAATCCTGATCAGTGGAGAAACGTGGCTGCTATCCTTGATGAAGAAGAACACAAAGAAGATATTGCAGCAGGAAGACCAGTATTACCACCTCTCGCATGGCAATAGATAATCTTGGCTCACAGGGTTTATTCAAGAAAGGGAAAAGGTGGTGCTACGGATCCTTTCTTTCAAGATCTTGATTCTGCAGAAGTTGGAGAAGCACCCAACATAGTTTGAGAAGTTTAGACAGTTCATGAAGTCAAGAAGGAAGAATTACAAGAAGAACCAATAATCCAGCCTAGAGTAATAGGTGATGCAAATAACAATAATCACAATGATCCAAATCAAAGGCGACCACCACCATTGCCTTGGGGTAATAACATTGGACCTTTGGCCCTGCAAGCATATCATGATTTACCAAAGGGATCAAGGAAGCACTTTCCCCAGTTCCACGGCGATGGAACTCAACATCCCGATGAACACATCTCTACATTCACAACGGCTTGTGATGTTTTGCATGTATCACATGAAGATGTTGTTGTGCGCCTCTTCGTTGAGACTCTTGTGGGAAATGTTGCCGACTGGTTCAATCATCTAGAACCAGGCATCATTACAAGTTGGGCAACTATGAGCAAGAAATTCTTGACAAGGTTCAAGCCTGCCGAAGATGGACATAAATTGTTTGCCCAACTCTCAAATTCAAAGATGGAAAACAATGAACCAATGAGGGAGTTTGTGGCAAGGTTTAATTGCCTGGTTACACGCCTTTCTCATACTCTCAATTCATCTCCACAAATTCTATTGAGCAGTTTCATTAATGCTCTTCCTTCTGAGATTGCCTTCTTTTTGAGATTGGCTAATGAAATAGAATTATCCAATGCACAAGAAAATGCCATCAAGTTAGAGGATGACATGATTACCTCTAGCAAGATGAAGATGGATTCAATCAGGCCTCTTGTTTAGAGTTCTACAGATCCACTGCTACATAAGGTAGAAAATGAACTGACTATCATGAAGAGAAAGTTGCCTACTTTGGGGCAACCCACGCAACAACCATATCAGTCACTACAGTAACAATACCAACCACAACAAGAATACCAACTGCAGCAACAGCACCAACCTCAGCAACCATATCAGCCTAAGAGGAATAATTTTCAACCTTTCAATAACTACAGGCCTAGGTTGCTAGCACCACCACCAAGACAAGCAGTTGATGCTGCTCAAAATGCAGTGTTTTGTTTCTTTCATGAGACAGATGCGCATACTGGAGCCACATGTCCGGAAAATTTAAGGATGAATCAAATCATGGGATATACGGATACTGTACCTATTTCAAACATTGTTCCTTCCCCAAGTGCAACTGTTGTCTTACCACAGACAGACAACTTCGATGGCGACTCTACTACGAGATACTTCCAGAATGAACCCGTTATAATGAAGGAAGAACAAGATGATTTTCATCAATATTCTCTTGCAGTAAATCATGAAAATCTTTCAACTCCTGTGTTTACACGTACTCAACATTTTAAAGCACAGAAGGAAGGAGAGGATAGACAAAGACCAAAAGAAAAGGAGAAGAAAGTGGCTTCCACTTCCAATGCTAAGCCACCACATGAAAGTGTCCAGGCTGCTCAAAATTTGTCTTCAACAAATTTTGATATAGTGGATTCCATGATGAAGACAAAGGTGCAGATTTCTCAGCTGGAGTATCTTCAGGACCATCCAGATCAACTGGATAGAATTGTTAAGTATGTCAAGAAAGAGACTGTCGTACAGCCTACGTTGCTTGAATCTTCCGTTCCAGCAGGAGAGAAGCCAAAGCCTTTCTATATATCTTTGTATAGAGGAAGCTATAAATTGAGCAATTGTATCATTGATTCAGGAGCCTCAGACAATGTCATGCCTTTACAAGTGATGAATGCTTTGGGACTCTCGTGCACCAAAATGCATGACAAGTGTTATTCTCTTAAGTCTAAATCAGTGCCATTGGTTGGACAATTGAAGGATGCTCAAGTACGATTGGTGGCTTGCCCCGAGAAGAAAATAATGATGACTATCTTGGTAGCCGACATTCCAGCCAGCTATGGGATGCTGCTAAGTAGAAGTTTCTGCAAAGATCTTGGAGGAGAAATACAATTGGATTGGTCATCTGCAACCATTCCTTTTAAGAAAGGAAGTTTCAAATTGGAGCCGGAAACCAAGTCACGGTTCATGGTGGTGAAATCTCAAGATCCTCAAGCACAAGTGTTATATCAAGAAACAGGTCCTGGTACATATGTTATGCTATCTAAGATAACCGAAAAGAATCAGGAGGTTGTCCATGCGGTTGATGAATCAGAGGAAGAATCCGAAGAAATGTACAACTTACAAATTTTCTTTGAGGGAGAAGAAGTGCAACAATCTTCTCAAGAACAAAATAATGATGAATCAAATTTGTTTTTCTCGTCTTTCGAAGGCTGGTTTAAAGAACCTGTGTCAGATATATCCAAGGGAGAGACCAAACAAGTTTTGCAAGTGGATCAAGAGCATCATCTTCTTTTTGAAGATGATTTCTTCTTGGAAGAATTTTTCAGAACTGGAGATCATATGGAAGTTTCATTATCAGATCTTAATTGTTTTCAACATCAATGGGAAAGTGATTCTTCAATGGAAGACACTGCAAACTTTTCTTTACAATATAGCCCGTCTTCACATGCATCTCAAGAATCTTTCATACATACTAGTGAAGAGGACAATGTTGAATCCGTCAATGAACTTATGCAAGGAAAAGACTTTACTGACACTATGCAACCAGTGTGGAATGCAACATATGAAGAGGTTGATGAAGAAGAGGAGTTCATGGAATATTCAGTTTTAGTCACTAAAGAGAATGATATTGAAAAATCAGAAATTCTTGACAAATGTCTTGTGAGATACGCCATGTGTGAGATTGATCAAAAAGATGAAAAAGAAGAGGAAGCATATGGCCCAGATGAAGTTGTCTTTGATTCCACTTACTTTACAGAAGAAGAAAGATACATGAATGTTGAAGATGAAGTGATGTTGGATATCCGCATTAAAGAAGTGTACTCTACAGAGGATGACGAGATTCCAGGTAATGAATGGGAAAGTGAGCTGTCAGGTGAAGATGTTCAAGAGTTTAAGCATTCTGATCTTGATAATTCATCAGATTTTGGAGAGTGGATGGATGAAAACACAACCAATGAAGAAGCTCCTGAAGCATTGGAAAAATGGGCAAAGACAGTCGTGGATCCTATAAGCCAAGAATCAGTAATGAGAGTTGTGTATGAGCAGCTTGCACCTTTTCCAGAAGATGATGCATTGACTGAGTACAGGGTTGCATGTGTACAAGATATAAATGAAACTCATATTCAATATGTGGTGATGAGCATTCCCACAGATGTACTTTGGCCACAAGACTTTCCTGTATATCTTCAGAAGGAAGTTTAGTATCTTCACTTGTTGCAGAGGTTGCTCTCTTTAGAAGAAGATGCTCCACCTGATCTCTGGCATATCAACCAGTTCCTTAGGAACTTCTCATGGCCTGAACATGAATACCCTCCTGAATTGTGGCTCTTTGAGGAGATGTTACAGAGAAAGAAAATTTTTGTGCTACCAAGACAATCTTCACAGCTAAAGAGAGATGGTTCATACTTTTCTAAGTTGGTTGATGGTTTTATGTGACAGTCCTAATCTCATCTCATCCTCACTCAGGAAAAAGAGCACGTGAAATACTTTCTGTTCTTGTAATGTGTTTCCCCTTTCTGTAATGTGATCGTTATGTCGTAATGTTTTCCCCTTTTCCGTAATGTGACAGTTGTGTTCTTGCATTCTGGAAAGTTCCAACTTCTTAGGTGATTTTAGGAAGTCTGATTTTAGGTGATGTAGGGAAAAGTCTTGTTCTAGGTGATTAGGAATGTGACCTGACTCTATTGCCCAAAGGATAAGGCACTGGTCCAAGCTTGAAAAGTCTAGAGATTCTTGGTTCTCCTATCCCATAAGTATCTGCCATGGTCCCCAGACAGAGCCAATTATTGTACCCAACCAAAATTTTTGCTTCATTAAGGCATTTTGAAACAAGTCTAGAAAATTTTTCGTCAAAAAGTCAAAAAAGCAAAATTTCTAAAAATAGACGTCAAATTAGGTTTTCTAGGTTTCTTGAGATATGAATGCTAGCAAAACTTTCTAAAAATAGAAAGTTTCTAAAAATAGAATCTCCAACTTAGGTGTCGCGCTCGATTCTCATTCACCGATTTTGCTTCACGATCGACACGGTTCAGACGGAATCTTCAAACAATCAAGTTTTCTCTACTGGGTCATTTCTACTTTTTCAGAAGGTGAAGCATGAGATCTGAAGTCATCAACGGAGGAATTTCATCTGCCAGAGCTTGTCGACAGGTTTTCAACGTTGCTCCAACGATGCAAAACCGACGAACAATCATCGACTTGACGATGCACACAAAACGATGTAAGATGGATCCAAGGTGGAATGAAATGTTGGAAAATAATAAATTTGACTAAGTCTGGTGAAACCAAGCACCCCAAATGGCTTGGGGCACCCAGACTCTCCTGTGTTAGTTTTTTTTTCAACGTTCTTCGAGAAACGTCAAAAATGCTTCAATCAGCCTATTTCTGGTTCATCAAACTTGGTCAAAATCAATCAATAGTCAGTCAAAGCTAGGATTTCATCATAGATATGTTCAGACTACTCAAATCACCCTCCATCCCGCTTCAGCAGTCATCAGAACGACTGAAATCGAAGATCAAACAGGAGCTGTGGGCATGGAAATCGAGAAAAGGTACAAAATTGAAAATTTTCAAAAAAAATTCTAAGTGTTGACAAACCAGCCACCCCAGGTGGCTTGAGGCACCCAAACTCTCTAGAGTTAGTTTATTTTTGAATATTTTCTCAAAAAATGTGAATCTCCTTCCGTCAACCCAGTCCAGTGCAGAGTTGA
Source organism: Cunninghamia lanceolata (assembly GCA_027924645.1). Lineage (NCBI taxonomy): Eukaryota > Viridiplantae > Streptophyta > Pinopsida > Cupressales > Cupressaceae > Cunninghamia > Cunninghamia lanceolata. The sequence goes on from BSBN01001226.1 coordinate 10,510,295, forward strand.
TCAGTTTAGCACGTTTTTTGAGGTGAATAGAAGGTACAATCAACTCAGTTTTCATCAGGCCTGCCTATTTGCTAGATCATCAGACTCATTTTCATCCCAGTTGACAAAAATTGACAGCCAAACAGGGGTCCTATGCCATCGAAACACGCACGCAAATCGAGAAATTGAAGAAGTTGCAAAAATTGAAAAAATGGCTAAGTGTTGGGAAACCAGACGCCCCAGGTGACTTGGGGCACCCAACTTGAGCAATGTTAGAATATTTTCAATCTCCACAGTGTTTTCTGATAGTTTTGTTCCTAATCTTCCCCCGTTGGCAGTTTTCAGGAGGTCAAACTTGGTCAAACAATGTCAGATTGTCAGTCAGAGGTAGGGGATGGAATCTCAGTTGATAGGTCTCCAAAATGTCAGTATCAGTTAGCTTTTTCAATCAACGGTGACATTTTTCCACCTTGTTGAAGTCGGAGACAGGCCATATTTAAGTCAAAACGAGTGTTGAAGTGTCGAAAAGGAAGAAAAATTGGCTAGCACTTCTTTCAACTCGCGTATTCGATGACATCATCAAAAGAAGATATTTTTCGTCATCTTGCACATGAAGCCATAGGTAGCTACAAAATAGGGATTCTTCTTATTCGAAGACATCCACTTGGATTTATGCTTTAAAAGTTGTTTTCTTCATGGATGAGAGTGAAGTTTTATTCTCACAAAAATAAAGTTGCTTTATCGCCCTAAAGAATTATAAAGACAAGCATTTGGCTTCTTTATTTCATTATCTTTTGCAAGTTGCATCCAGAGGAAGATTTTTATTTTTCTTTCAAGAAAATTTGAAGACCTAAACCAAGTGTTTTTTCAGCGTTCTTCATAGTTTCGGGTTGAGGAAGCAAAGAGGCTCACTTTTTCAAAATCCTTATTTCAAGGGGATCATTTTTCAGAAATCCGACCAGAGCTTTTTTAGTTTTCATCGAGATGGGTCCATCCAGATTATCATCCTCTTAAAGATTGGGAGTTGTGCTTTTTTCAAGAATCTATTTTTTTCCTGTTTTTTAAAGAAAATCTCTGCTTTTTCAAAATTCGACAATCTGGGCTGCTTAGAAACAGAATTACCGCCAAAACCCATGTACCAGCTTTTTTGGCTCACACTCAGCTTTTTTGGCTCACACTCTGCTTTTTTCTAAAAATCAGCAAATAATTTTCAGACATTTGTCCAAGATTTTTTTGACATAGGCATGTTCACAGTTAATTTTCAAATCTTCCAATATGCAGTACTCTCCAACACAAATCAAGCACAAAACGGCGTTGGTTCACGATTACCTAAGAACTTGTGAAACAGACTTGCATAAAGTTCTTCTAGTAATCAATTTACACTCTTTGGAGGATGCAAGAAATAATGCTATCAGGAATCTTGGACACTCTGGTTTGTTTGCAGTGGCATTCTTTCCCATCACAGTGCAAAGTATCGAGTTCGTGATTGCTTGCATGACACATTACAACTCGGTCACAAGAGAAATTCAATCAAGAGATGGACGTGTGCTCTGCAGCTTGAGGCCAAATGACATTGAGAAGTGTTTTACAATACCTATTTGGAGAGAAAACTTAACTATTTCACTTGAAGAATGCAAGAGGGTTTGGAACAATGATAAAGAAAAATACAGAAAAAAAATTGGCCAGAGATAGTTAAAAGAGAAGCAGAACGTTATGCCAAATAACGTTGGACGTGGGGAATTCAAGGAGGAGCATGCAATAATGATTACTCTGCTAAGTCAGATCACAGGTCAAGCAGATGCAAACAAGTTCCAGCCTTGGATGTTTTACATCATGTCCCAGATTGTTGATGGAACCAAATTCTATGACTGGTTGGCGCTCATCAATGATAGTCTCCACCAACAAATAATTGATTTTTCAAAGGGCTTATGAATTCCACATGATATCATACCTTGTGTATTTGATGGCTTTTCAGGGTCAATTTAGAGGTTTGAATGTTATTGGAACTCTGGGTACTCAACATGTTTATCATCATTTCCCACAGTTAGAGATCTCTCAAGCTGAATGACATTACAAGCGGGTGAATGATGCACTCTTGATGCATGTAGTGTGAGATATGGACAACGAGTTGCATATATAGTTTTCAGCAAAGGCTAGAATAGCAGTGGCAAAATGGGATGATTGGTTTATCCAATTTTTGACTTTTTCCTACATCAGAGTATATGGCTTCTCAAGAGACCCAGCCATGTTGCCGACATATCCTACAGACGAAATTGCATTTATGGAATTTTTTAGGTAAGCCTATGAAGTTCATACATTTTTGCATAGCAGACTCAAGAAGGCTTTCAATTTTCCACTTGGGATGAGTATTTACAGATGTAGATCTGGAGCAGATACCAAGGCAATCAGTAATGAATCATCTAGATATGATCTTAAGTTTTTCGACAAGACGTCTTCATATGATCCCCGTGGTGTTTATGCATCACATCTTGGTCAGAATTGTAGGCATAGGCATGTGGCTGAAGACTTCTGGGCTAATTGTGCTGATGAGTTTGAAGTGCGAGAACGCAATTACAGCAGGTTCACTTTTCAAAAAATGTCTGATATCCTATCAGAAGACATAGAAGGTTTGAAAGAGAGTGGTGAAGTTCTACTTCCCACGTATTTTAGAGACCAAATTGAGCAACAACCATTATCACCAGTTAATTGGTCAGTAAAAGAAAGCACATCCATTGAGGAAAGAACGAGTTGAGTGGTTAAAAATAGTTTGATATTCTTGAAGACTAAGTGGAAGGATGATATTCCATTAGCAGAGCCACCAGTTGTGCAACCATCAGAGCCTTCCACTTCCAAGTCAAAATGAAGAGTAAAAGCTATGAGTGTTCTTCCAGAAGGAACAAAAATGGCTAAGTTAAAGAGGAAAAAGGATGAGTCTCCAGCTCATGTCTAACAGGAACAACCACCAATTGAACCAGAAGTTCCTGTTGAAACAATGCCGCATATTGAAGTGTTACCTTCAGATCATGTTTCTCCTCCTTCACCGATCACTTCTCCTATCCACATAGATTTAGAGCCAGATTCGCTGATTCATAACTTTGATACAAACATTGATTCATTAGGAGCTGATGAGGTTCAAACCGAGTTTCCAAGAGAGGATGGCTCATCCTAGCTTGAAAACATTCTAGGGAGAAAGAGGAGAAAGCCCTCTTATTAGCTGGATTTAATAGATCTAAAAAGCGTCTACCAAGACATACCAGACAAGCAGCTGAAGAAGTAGGTTCGCATTGAGAAGAATGAGAATGGAGAAATAATTCTTGAAACTGCAACACCACCAGAAAATAGAAGTGTTAATGATGTCGAGGTTGATGACTTCACGGTTGTCAAAGCTAACCTTGGTAGAAGTACTCGCCATATAGACGTTAATCTCTTCAAGGTTGCAATGGATAATTTGAAGGAAAGGGTGTTGAAAGATTGAGAAGATAAAGCAGCTCTCAAATCTGAAGTTAGACAACTGTGGCAGTACATTTCTAACCTTTTCCATTGCATTTCACAGGATGATTTACTTCTTCCACCAAATCTTGAATCACCAGTCGATCAGCGGCATTTTAGTTAGTTGGTTCTCTATGGGAGGCACATGAACAGTTGGGTGGAAGAATTTGTGACTAAAGGGAGAGTTTTACTTGTAGAGCTTTATCAGTTGAAGTACAATGCTCATGATTTACGCCAAGGCATACAGGGATTGCAACAGACCATGGCAGAAAATAGACTGGTGTTTGAGATCATTATCTCTAACTTGAAGATTGCACTTGATACCATTGATTTAGCTGAAGATAAGAAAACAATTTCTACTTGGAAAGTGCAATATATTTTCACAGTAAAAACTTATGACAGTATGATTTTAGAGTTGACATAATGGAAAGAAAAGGTAGTCAACACCCTCAAGTTCGTCAAATATTTTGTCTCTCAGAACCCATGTTCGTATGAAAGAGAAGATGGTACCCTATATGATCTCAAGGAAGTGCAAGCAGAGTTCTAGACTCTCATCCGCAACAATTTTAATGATGATATCAATGCTGGCAAGATGAGTCGTTTTGCCACAATGACAGTGAAATTTGACAAGGTTGCGGGTGAAGTTCACAAATTTCTTCAGATGGTTGCCAATGGTGAAGAAATGTTGGAGAATTAGAATATCATTCTAGAGAGTATCAGTATTCCTGGCAGAGATGTAGTCACTCGCTTTTTAGAAGATATTGTTTCCCAGAATATCGATGGATGACATCACCAAAAAGCTAGAATGTTGATGAGGATGCATTTCAAAATAAAGCAGCTTTAAAACATATGCTTTTTGTTTTAAAAGCATTTGCTTTCATCCTAAGCTCATCCATTCTATATTTAGAAAAGAAATCACCTTGTGATAGTTGGAATCTTCTTTGTTTTAAAACAGATTGCTTTAAAGCATTTGTTTATTGTATCTTTGTCATAGAATAGTAATAAAGCTTGTGAGTTGGCAAGTTAGGGTTAATCAAGGAGATTTTAGGGTGCCCTATTGCTTTGATTTTAGTATAAATAAGGGCATCCTTGCCCATTGTATGTAATAACTTTTGTGATAGCGAATCTATTGTGCCTATTCTAGGCTGCAGATCTTGTTCTTCCAAGTGTTTGTTCACTCTGTGTTTATTGTAAGGGAATGGTAATTGTGATAGCAAGTTTGCTATGCCTATTCTAGCCTGCAAATCTTGATATTCCAAGTGTCTGTTCACTTTGTGTTCATTGTTCTCCAGTGTTTGATCGCTTGTTGTATGCCTGCCTTTTGCTGCAGCATTGCTATCCTAGAGTCGTGCAAACTTTATGATATTAAATAGAAGTCTCATGCCTATTTTGCTCTGATATTCTATCTTGATTCATCAAGTTATCATCGTCAGATGTGTAGCTTTTTGCAGCTTTCATTTCAAATTTAATCATTAAAGTACTTTTAGTCTTGTGGTGTAAACTTGGAGGAAAACTGTTTAAGTTTTTTGTTAACAATCATTCTTTGTTCACTTTCAATTTCCTTTGCTTTGAATTTACTCCGGAGAGTGAAAGTGTCGTTAGTCTTTGCTTAGTTGTAGTAGAAGTTTTAAAAAAGGAAAAAACCTCTTCTGCAGCATTTAGAGTTTTATAACCTTGTGCTCGCAGATGAGAATCAAAAAAGAAGATAGGCAAAGTTTCATTTAATTATCTTTTCAGCGAACATCAGCAAGAAAGGGAACTCCCCCTTCCAATAGGAGAGCAGTTTATCTATGCATAGCTGTCTGTTTCCAAATCGCATTCTAGAGGTGTGAATTGAAACGCCAACACATCCCAAGTAAGGAATTTTGTGACTAAATCCCTGCAACTACTAATGAAATTCCACACCCGTGACCCTTTGGCAGGAGTACGCATACTAAAAATGCTTACTTTGCATGCTTCTAAGTATTTGGCTTTAACTATCTTGACCCACTTGAGATCTTGATTTGCATACAGTTTCCAAACCAGCTTTGCCCCCAAAGCCTTGTTGTGCAGTGCCAAGTCCTTTAAGCCTATTCCAGCTACCTCCTTTGATCTACAAATCCTTTCCCAACTGATTAGAGGGATCTTTTTCTTCTCTGAATTCCCTTGCCAGAAATTTTTTTTCATCTTCTAAACAATTTTATTGTTAACCCCTACTGAGATGGGAAAACATCAGAGCATATAAACAGGCAAGGCCTCTATAACAAACTTGACCATTGAAAGCCTCCCAGCCCAAGAGAGCCACCTGCCTTTCGAGGATGCAAGTCTATTTTCTACTTTAGATATCAAGGAATCCCACAATTTGCTTGGCAAAACCCCCTTTGCCAAAGGTAGCCCTAGGTATTGTCGTGACATTTTCACACATCGCCCCATTGCAAATGGGGACCCCCCCTCTTTTCATTTTTTTTGGTCTTAGGGTTTGTAGGTTAGGTTTTTGTTTTTCTCTTTCACCAAGTTTCTTGCTCAAAATCCATGAACGTGAGGCTCAGGAGGCGTTTCTACGTGCTTAGCTCATAGGGAGTATTAAGAGTGCTTGAAATGGTGAAGTAAAAGAATAATTGAAGCCCTAACTATCAGTTCTTGATCAAATATGGCCAATCTATGGTAGAAGTCCATCATTCCATAGGAAAAGGTCTAAATCCTTCACTCTCAGCATAAGAATCCATCATGAATAGGCCATCCTATTCCAAGACTCTAATCCAGAAGTCTCTATCCAAAGTTCTAATCCAGAAGTCCAATCCAGAATCTTGTCCAGAAGTCCAATCCAGAATCTTGTCCAGAAGTCCAATCCAGAATCCTATTCCAGGAGTCCAATCTGGAAGTCTCAAACTAGAAGACTCTGTCCACGATTCCAATCTAGAAGTCTCTGTTCAAAGTTCCTGTCCAAAGTCCCATTCCAAGGTCCATCTTGATTCCTATTCCAAAGTTCTAAATCCAAAGTCCTGAATGCACCAAAAATTTGCCATGCCTTGCCAAAAACTCATCATTCCATTGGGAAATCCTGGATTCCTGACTGAAAAATAGGAAAATTCCAAGGACAACTTCAGGAATTCCATGACAAACTAAGCAATTCCTTGTCAAAAGGTGGAAATCCTTGTCCAAGTGTTGAGAAACCCTATTAGGATTGACTTGATTTCCAAGATAGACAAAATTCCAAAAGTCTAAGTTGCAACTTAGGATAGGAAATTCCACAACTCAGGATAGGAAAATCCATAACTCAGGATAGGAATTCCACAACTCAGGACAAGAATTCCACAACTCAAGACAGGAAAATCCACAACTCAGGACGTGAAAATCCACAACTCAAGACAGGAATTCCACAACTTAGGACAGGAATTCCACAACTCGGGACAAGAAAATCCACAACTCAAGACGTCAAAATCCATGACCTTGAGGAACATACACCTTGGACTAGGAATGCCAAATAGGTGAAATCCTCAATAGGGATCAATCTGTGACTTAAGGTGAAATGTGCCTTGGATAAAGGAAAGTCACCAACACCAAGGAAAAAGAAGTTCCAAAACCTTGCCAAACCCTCGCCAAAGATGGAGTTTAAAACATGAAGAAATCCACAAACACTGGAAAATCCATGAGGGCCAAAATCTGCGCCAGCAGGGAATCTGTGCCTTGGATAAGGAAAAATCCATGACTCATCCAAATCCCTGACTTGAGGTAAAATGCGTCATGGACAAGGAAGTTCAAACGTGGAAAATTCTGTAAACTAGAAAAATCCCCGACTTGAGGTAGAATGCATCGTGGATAATGAAGAATCCAAAATAGAAGAGAATCCAAGATGAGTAAGAATCCCCGACCTTCCTCAATGTGCACCCTTGGACAAGGAAAATCCAAGACAAGTAAAAATCCCCGACCTAAGACAATATGCGCCTTAGATAAGGATAAATATCCAAAACATGACAAAATCCACCTGGCATTGGCTAACCCAAGGCCACCGTTTAGAGTTTAAGTGAAAAAGCAATAAATTTGGGTCGGCCAAAGTCAAATCTAAGTCAGCTAGCTTTAAAACCAAGTTGGCCTTGGACAGACAAGCTTGAGACACTTTAAATTTCTTTTTTCCTTAGCTAGGTTGGTCCTTTAAGGAAGTAGCTCGCTTGCCTGTATATAGGTGTTGGGATCATTATCTCAAAGCAAATTACAATGCCAACACAAAGTAGAATTTGACTATCCAAGAGCAAACCTCTACATAAAAAGCAAATTTTCAATATAGAAGGTAGAGTTTTCTGTAGGAAAGGGCAGATTCCATAAAAAAGAAGGTAGATTTCATCAAAAAGGAGGCGAATCTAATCCAAAGAAGGCTGAGTGAACTTCATTCAAGGGCAATTTTTTGCAGAACAGTAGCAAATCCATTGGAAAAAAATAGAAATTCATTGAATAACATCAGAATTCTGTAAAAATAGATCAGAAATCCATCAAAAAGGGCAGAAATTTCACATAAAAGGATCAGGAACCCATTGAAGTGGAACAAAATTTCATCAAATTAGAACAGAATACTTCATAAGAAGGCCAAATTTTCCATTGAAAAAGAGAATTTCTTAAAGAAAGAGTGAATTTCTCACAAGAGGAATGAAGGAAATCCTTTATTTACTCAAGCATTTGGGAATCAAAATTGTGTATTTCTTCTTGAATCATGCAAGGTTATTCATGTTTTATCTTATTGCATAGCATTGAAGGATTCTATCCACCTTTGCTATTCAAGATTTTCTTTGCTTTGCAAGGATTGAGGACAAGGATAAGCTTACATCAAGACAAAGCTCAAGGATGATCAAGGACTATCTTGAGCATCATGGAGTTCCAATACCGGAGAAGAGGACTACTTCCAAATGACAAGGAGACTTCACAAAAAAAATTCCAGAAGAAGATGAAGGAACTTTTAGACATCTCAAGGACACGAGGAGGACTAGCATCAAGATCCTCAATGGAAGAAGATACACTTCAAGTTCCACATCAAGGACTCCAGTTTTGGACAAGAGGATCAATCCTGGGAAATCCAAGATATAGAGTACAGTGCACCATTCATCAATAGGATCAAGTTTGGCATCAAGAAGACAAAAATCCATGCCAAGAACAAGAATTTGTGTTGATGTAAAGAGTTCCAAAGGATGTAGAAGGAGATTATCTTGCATCAAGGAGACTTCACCAATCCACAACAGGTTACACTTCAAGTTTCACATCAAGGATTCCAGTTCTAGACGGGAAGATCAATCCAAGAAGTCAAGAATAAAATTCCAAGTCCAAAGTTCACTCAAAGGACAAGACAAGGTGGTGCCCTAGGACAGATAGCACTTTTCTACTTGTCATAAGGGTGGCAGTCTCACCTACCTCCTTCTTAGGGTTTTCTTTGACCTAATTCTGGGCGCGGATTTCAAGGAAATCATATCTTGCCCCTTTTGTACTCTTGGATGCCTATATAAAGGCCCACATGCCTCATTTTAAGGATATTAGAGAGTAGAGAGGGAGGAGGATAGGAAAATGAACAGTATTCTATTGTTCATTACTGTAATACTCCATTTTTTAGAGCAAGGAACTTTGAGATATTAGTAAGACTATTGTGAAACACATTTCTAAATCAATATATGAACATTGAAGATTTCTTTGAAGCAAATCATAAGCTCCAAGTTCTAAATTGTTTCATTTCTATTATCTTTCAGTTTTCATTAGTTAGAATGATGGAAAACATTGTTCTTGGTGCATGATTGAAACTCCTAGTTCATACCATTTGCGATTTGTGGCTTGCAAATCATAGTGCATGGTTAGCCTGAACTCCTTTTAAGATTAACTTCGATTGCTTTCTGCATTTTTCATTTCCATGTTCTATGTTCAAGCAATCTAAAAATCATCACAAACACCTTAGAAGATTGCACCATTTATGTATAGTTGTCTCATGATGAAGCAAAGCATGGTTTCAATTTCCATGGATCAGTAGTAGTCTTTTGCATCAGAGTGGATTTATAAACCCTTTCTCCCTTTTGCCTTTTCTTTTAAGTCTGTTTGAGGAGTTCCATTCATCCACAAATCCAAGTCCAAGGAGTAATGAATTTCATCCATATCCATGAAGAAAGAGCAATTTAGCATAAGTCCCTTTGTGATTACCAGCAAGATCACATCATTCCACTGAGTCTATCACGTGCCATTCAAGACATGACCCAAAAAGAACCTTAGAGCAATCTCACTTGATCACGAAGTTCAGCTTTTGAGATGCTTTGTTCAAGATAGGATAGAGAACTTAGTGTTTTATCCTAAATGTTGTTGTCATAAAAACCACATCAACAGGTATTTGCAAGGAAGCTTGCCTTTCTTGAAATTGAGGATTTGAATAATCTGTCTCTCCAAATTTGGATCAGTAAAGAAAAAGAAAGCTTCAAACTTTTCTAAACTTACCTATTGTCCTGAGACAACCGAGTAGTCTGAAAGGATACTTTTGAAGGCCCTGGCTTCCGCGAACCCTGCATGGCCTAGCAGCATAGTGTCATCAGCGAATTGCTGATGCATGATAGGTGTCCAACCATTTGTTATTTGTATCCCTTTAAGCAACCCTAATTCCACAACCCTTGAAAGGGATCTGTCCAAAGCTTCTGCCATGAGGATAAACAAGAAAGGAGAAAGGAGGTTGCCCTGTCTTAGTCCACTAGAGGCACCAAAGAAACCTTCAGGGGTTTTGTTTACCAAAATTGAGTATCTAGGGCAGGTAATCCAACTGAACACCCAATCCAACTAGACTTTCTGGAATCCAAAGGCCTCCAGAATTTTGAATAAAAACCTCCAATTGACCTTGTCATAGGCTTTTTTGATATCAAGCTTCAAAAGCATCGATTGTTTCCTAGTTTTAGTGATAGAGTGGATCACTTCCTGTACTATAATGACCCCATCAAAGATCGACCTCCCCAGCACAAAGCTCGTTTGCTCCTCAGAAATTAACCCCGGAAGAATTTTCTTGATTCTATTTGCCACGGCCTTCACCAGAATCTTATAAATTGTGTTACACAAAGAAATAGGTCAGAAATCCTCTAATTTCTCTAGCTTCTCTTTCTTTGGAATCAAGGCTATGAAGGTATTGTTAATTTATTTTAAAACCATACCTGATTCCCTAGAATCCTCTATCGTTGCTACCACATCTAATCCAACTATTTCCCAGCACTGCTGAAAGAAAGAAATAGGAAAATTGTCTAGGCCTGGAGCCTTGTCTGGATGAAGCTAGAACAGAGCTGCCTTAATTTCCTCTTCTAAAAATTGATTATGTAACATTTTGTTTTGTGTGTCAAAAACTAGTTTAGTAATGCAATCTATGAAACGTTGTTGGTCTAACCCTGAGCCTCCCCAATCATTAAGCAAGTTCTGGAAGAATTATACCACAGCTGTTGTGGTTTCTTCTTTCTTGTCAAGGGTCCTCCCATCCAAGGATTTAATGCAAGTAATTTTGTTCATTTCTCTCCGCACTTTAGTTGAGTTGTGAAAGAACTTTGTATTTTTATCTCCCTCGCTCAACCATAGCTCCCTTGATTTTTGTCGCTAGAAGATCTCCTTTTCCAAATTTTGATTCAGGTTATTAAGCAACTCTTTCTCTTTTAGAAATTTAGCATTATCCATCCATGATTTATAGACTTCTTCATTCAAGGACCCCAACTCCTCTTCGATCATCCTCTTTTCCACAAAAATATTTTTGAAACTATCCTTGTTCCACTCCTTCAATCTGAACTTCACCTATTTAAGTTTTGTAGCTAGAATAAACATCTTGGATCCTGTCACCTGAGATTCATTACACCATTGTGACATGAGCTCCATAAAATTCAGATCTTTGAACCACATCCTTTCAAACTTAAACAAAAATCTGAAAGGTTTTTTCTCTCCTATCTCCAGGAAGACTAGGAAATGGTCCGAACTGGAGAAAGGAAGAATCTTGCTTTCCATGGTAAAAGGGAAATTCCTCAGGTCCCCTTTGAAAAGGAACCTATCTAGCTTTTTTTCTATGGAACAAAAGCCAAGCCGACGGTTGGTCCAAGTGTACTTTCCATTCGCCATAGGAATCTCAAGCAAATGATTACTTTCTACAAATTCCTCAAAATCAATTTGAGATTGAAGCTTTCGGCCCACGCCTCCTCTCTTGTCCTCTAAATGAAGAATTGCATTAAAATCACCCCAATAAAGCAAAATTCATGAACTCCAGTAGTGCAAAAAGTTCCTATTTCTCTCCAAACCTCTCATTTTTGGATGCACAGATTTGGTCCATTAACATTGACTAATAACAACCTCAAATTCGAAGAAACATTTTTGACTTTACAAGCCAACCATCTGCTACGCACTGCCACTTTTTCTAAGGCTACATTGTTAGGGCACCAAAGTGTGATCAAACCACCTGCTTGGCCATCCCTACAAATAGCCAAAAACTTCCAAGGGCCCATCTGTTTTTCCTAAGTCGCAACTTCTTCCCAACATAATTTTGTTTCCTGGAGAAGACAAATATTAGCCTAGGATACCTCCAGATGATGCTTCACCAGGCATTTCATGTTAGGGGCATTAAGACCCCTAACATTACAAGTTAAGATTTTCATCTTCCTTCAGGAAGGGGCCCGCCCTTCCCTACTTTTAACATCTCAAGGATCTTTTTCTACCCACTCGCCTATCCGTCAATCTTGAGTTTTTCCAAATTGGGAATCCTACCATGCCTCTTAGGATCCCCGCAATCTGGGGAGGTTTTTGTTGCTTCCAACTATAGAATACCCATCTTTTCCTGATCTACTATTTCCAAAGGCAAATTCATGTCCTCCGTCTCCAAGTTGATTTCTGTGAAATCATCATTATCTTCCCACTCAAAGTCCAAGATTGCCCCTTCACATCTCCCTCCAAGAGAGGCTTCTTTAGCTTCTTGAACTAATTCCACCAATTCCTTGTTGACTTCCAACAAAGAGTCAATGTTTTCCATCCTTAAATTATTGTCTATCTGGTTTAAGACTTCATTAACTTTCTCATCTAAAGCCTGGACCAAATCCCTTGATCCTTTTAACTGATCTACTTCAACTGAGTTTGCTCCTTCATCCAAGGGTTACTGGTGGTCCTTGATTTCATTGTTCAGGGCTTTGGACTCCAAAATTCCATCTGGATCTCCCTCTCTAACTCCTACCATGGCTAGCTCTGGAAACTCCTTAGTCTTTACCAACTAAAAGTTGATCCCAGGATCTCCACCCCAAGGTGTTTATCAGACGACCCAAGGGTTTTGGCTCTAGGATCAAAGGTTGTGTGAGCACTCCCCATTCGATGATAATCTCCAGCTCCCACCATCGAGACCCATAAGGTCAGATTTCAACATAGATACTGACAAAATTTGCTTCGCCATCTAACTCAGACCATTCTTCAACACACACATAATCTCCCAGATTGTTCCCTATTTCCTCAAAGATATCAGGCTGCCAGAATTCCACTGGGAGGGTGGGAAGTTTGTACCACTCTTGGACATATTCCATCTGATGTCTATTAGGGTCAAACCCTATTTCCCACTTGCAGATGTAGAATCCAAATCCATCCATCAACCAGATACCTTCTAAAATTTCTTTTCATACTGAAATTGACGGGCATATGACTAAAAAAACCTTTCGCCAAAGCTTTGAAGCTTAACTCTAAACCCCATCTCTCCTGCAACCAACTTCTTAGACCCTCACAAATGAGGTTTAATCCAAACCATTTCATTATTAAATCTAGTTCATCTAGACGCCTGATCGAGGGACCCAATAAATTAAAGCTCAACGTCATTGATTTTTGGTGTCCTCTATGCCTCCCCCTATGTTCTACAACTATCTTCTTACCGACGCCACCCTTTCCAAACTCTCTAGGGTTTCCCCTATGGTGATTATGTTTCCATTTATATCTGTCTGCAAAAATCCTCCTTCCCTACCGGGCCTTGGTGTGCCAATGGAAACGGTCCCCATTGTAGCCCTGCCTTTGCCTTTTGATCCATCCTTTTTTTTCTTGAAATTGATCCCTGCGCGACTTCGTCTTCTTGCACCATCCTTCATCTTGCACCCTCTCTTGAATCTTTTCTTTAGGAATCTCCCACTCTACTTCTATCGTCCATGAAAGGGTTGTTGCTCCCATCTTTTGCCCTTAACCTAATTTTTCACATTTTTCACTCCTCTCCATTTTTCAATATTCTCCAAAAGCCATCACACTGGACAATATTTAAACTTCTAATAAAAACTAGATATCTATTATTTTATGTAAATTTTAATATAATATAAATTACTATATATTTCTAATACAATATTATATTATAAAATATTTTATGAGTTGCATAAATAACATGAGTTATGATTAGATCACTATAATATATTAATATTATATTAATATTGAATATATTTACACCAATATATATCAATATTTCATTTTACTATGTTTCAATAAATTTTATTGTAAAAATAGTATTAATTATATTATTCTATAGATATTTAAAATATCAATATTATAATTACAATGAAGAAAAATTTAATATGAATATTACACAATATAATATATTAATATTTAATACTGATACACAAATATAAATACATTATAATGGTAATTCTACTAATTTGTATAATTAATAATTTAATATACATTCTATTATTAATATATAATTAATTATATTATTTCAATAATGTAGAGTGTCTCTACATTTTGTTTCAATTTCGGCAATGTTGCGATTAAAGTTATAGTGGCTTCTTATATCTGTCTCTGTGTTTCTGTGCCTCAAGTGTTTCTGTGCGCGGGTCACGCCAAGTGTCAAAGCCACAACAATGAAACAAGCGCCAAGTTTTATGCGGAGGCCATCATGTGTCCTTTTGAGTTTGCTACGGAGTGTGCCACGTATCAAGTAACATCTTTTGGGTACATTTTGTTTCAAGCTTGCAGAAGGCGCCATGTGTTGCTAGCGGAAGCAGTCTCAAAAAGTTTCTTTTCTTGCTATATGTTTGCGGAGGCCACCGTGTGTCCTTTTGAGTTTTATGCAGAGGATGTCGCGTGTCCCTTTTCAAAATTTATATTGATATCAGCATATATATGGTGGGCCACAATTCATTTTGTTTTAAGCTTGTGGAGGGTGCCACGTGGCGACAATGGAGAAAGGGTTACTTTATTCATAATCTTCTTGTAGCATGGAACATTTTAATTCACAGTTGCAGCGGAACGCGACAAGTGTCAGCTTCCAAAGGATCCTTCAAAAAGTTTCATTTATTTCAACAGTGTTGCAGAGGTTGCTGCGTGTTAGCAAGTTTGCTTCGAGTGTCGCCATCTGTCCTAGTTTTATTCCCTATGAGGGTAATGAGTTATGAATGTAGTGGGTCCCATTGATATTGTGTCTCTTTTTTTTAAGTGAAGCGGGTTGTGACATATGTCACAATGGAAGGCGGCTGGTATAAATACACAGTTTTTAAATGCTTGGTTGGGCAGGACACGTATCATTTTTGGAGACTACGGAGTGCGACAAGTGGTTGTTTCCTGTGAATTTCTTTGAAGGTAAAAGAGTTTCTAAGTATATGTAGACGGTGCCATCTATCATAATTTCTTTTGAGCCTTATGTGCGTGGGTGTTGCCATGTGTCTTAGTCTCTATACAGTTAGTGTGCCACATAATATTTCGTCCCAGCCAATGAACGCGTAGGAGGGATGGCCATTACAGATTTAGAAGATCGTAACCGCCATGGACTTTCAGTAATCTTCGGTTCTATTTGGACATTGATGATTTGAGTTGTTGCAGGCAATCTTGGGTTGAGTCTATGGTTATAAATATATAGGATTTGTAATCGAATGGGACATTACTTTTACTTTTGATATAATTTTTCAATTAGAAATCTAATAGAGGAGTCGGAGACTTTGTTGTGACTAGTTTATGTCATTTTGTCTTTATTTTGTTATTCTTGATAAGAAAGTGATATATCTGTGCATGTTTTATGTGCCTTTTATGTTGATGGAAGATTAATAAGAACTCTATTATGTGCCTTGGTTGATATCATCTATGTCTTTGCAAAGTCATCTGGTTATAAGCCTTTGATAATATTCATTATATCTATTTATGTTGATCATGCAGTACCTGCTCTTTAATATAACTGTATCTTGAGAATAGTTTTCACTGTGCTTGAATTGAAGGAGTACTTTTTACTTAGGTGCATCGCCATAAATTAGATTTGCTTATTATATCTGTAATCCTGTTTATTTCTTTCCCTTTGCTCAAAACCCAATTGAAATAGGAAGAACCGGCTTCTTTAAAATCTGGAGGTTGTTTCAAGTAGCAAGTCTCACATTCTTGAAACTTCCCATGTTGGTGTTGGAACCTGCGCAATTTTATACATCAACAGTTTTTGGCATGCCTGGTGGGACCTTTCTTGAAGTTCCTATCAAGATCGTATGAGCCAGAGAGTGACAAGGAGCCAAAGCTGTGGACCTACAACAAGAGCTCGGTCTGCTGCTAATTCGGGCATTCTTTTACCACTATTAGTAACTACTCCAAGGAGAAGAGTGAATTAGGTTGTAGTAACACAGGGAACAAATATGGGAGCACCTATACCTCCAAGGAACTATGCAAATTGGAACACCGACAGTCCTCTCATTCTCCCAGTACCACCAGCCACTTGGGATCCTATTCTAGCCAATGCTTTGAAGGCTCTACCTAAGTTCAGTGGAGAAGATTTCAAGACACCTGGGGAACATCTACAAAATGTATCTGATGTGTGTACAGTGCATGTTATTACTAAATAGGATGTGGCAATAAGACTGCTAGCAGCTTCTTTCAAAGGAAAAGTTTTAGACTGGTATAGATCTCTCACTCCAAATACAATATCTACATGGGATCAACTTGGTGATGCTTTCTTTGCAAGATTTGAAGAGAAAGGTGATAAATCTTCCCTACTGCAACAATTAATCACTTTCAAAAGGGCACCCCAAGAAGCTATGACTGATTTAACTCTAGATTTCAAAAGACCTGGGATAGAATTCCTGCTACAGCATGACCATTATCAGGTATGGTTATTGTGTTCTACCTGAAAGCTTTTAATTATGATATATCAGTAATGATTCAGTCCCTAGGAGGTCAGACACTGCCAGAAGCATATGAGTTGGTTGTCAAGGCTGAAAATAACTTGATAGATGCTGGAAAATTGCCCCCAATGCCTCCTATGCCCATGTTCCCAGAAATCTCCCTACCTTTACCACAAGAAGCTCCTAATCTTGCAGTTCCACCTATGTCCATGTATTCATTCCCAATACCTCAACAACCTACTATGGTAACCACCTCTGCTCAACCATTTGAAATGGATGATGTCAAGAATATTCTATGGACCTTTTCAAATGAGATAATTAACCTAAAGAGACAACAAAATCCCTATTCAAAGCCTCCTTATCAAGGTTTCCAAGGAAATAGACCCCCTTTTCAGCCAAATCAATATCAAGGCCCTCAAAGGCAAAATAATCCTCGGCCTTCAAACCAGTTGGTTTTAGTCCCTACACCTCTACAAACTATTCTTCATAATCCCAATAGAGAAATAGTTCCAGGACAAAATAACTTAGCAGATGACACAAATGCCTGGTGCTTTCCCTGCAACAATGCCCATATGCCCAGAGACTGTCCCAGAGGTAATTTGCAGCAAAAGATAGCATAACAAAGAGGGTTAGAAGGACAATTCTCGACATCTAATACTCCACCATATTAGCCCCCTGGTGTCTAGAATGCAGTAATGGTTGCCCATATGCAAGGGATGTATATACAACAAGAAGAGGAAATAGCTCCTGAACATGCCTTATTTTCATGGATTGAAGAGGAAGATTCAATGTTCTTGAATGAGGCATCCACTTCAAAGAAACCATTGGTGCAGTCAGACTATTATACCAAATCAAAGAGGAGAATGATGGAGCAGCCTGAAGTCACAAATAATGAGATTATCAGAACACCTCCATTTCAAAATCATCACAATCCAGTCTCTAGGCAAGAAGTGCCCCAGCTGGTGTAGAATCAAGTAGCCTCAAGACAAATGCTAGAAAAGACAAGGTACCCTTATTATACAAAGATACAAGCATTAGGACCTGTGAATGTGGTGGACCAACTGAAAAGAACTCCAGCACGCGTATCAATTTGGGATATGTTGGCTATTGCCGAGCAGAAGACACTGTTACAAGAAGCTCTACAAGGTCAAGAGGCCTCTAAACACACTAGTGCTAAAGAAGGAGCTACTGATAAAGGGAAAATCCAACATAAAGATACTATACCTCTACAAACAACAGTTCTGTTGAACAATGCATCTGAGGTAGGTAAATCTAAACCAGATCCATTTTATCTGACTTTAATATAGTTGGGAAAAAATTGTTGCATAATGCAATGATAGATTCTAGAGCCAATACTACAGTAATGCCAAAGCAGATAGAAGATGCTTTAAAGATAAAGTATGAGCCACTTACCAGAGGGGTCATGCAGTTGGATGGGAAATCTATTCAAACTATAGGAAAAATCAAACAACTTCCATTACAACTATATGCTTGTCCCAATATAACTGTCAATCAGGATGTGGTAGTCATAGATATTCCCCCTGTATTTAGTTTATGCTTGTCCAGAGATTTCACAGCCAAAATAGGAGGTTACATGTCACTAGATTGGTCACACCTAATCTTGAGAACCAAGTATGGGACAAAGATGAAAGTATTGTCTAAGCCATTATCCACAGACCATATTACTAATGAACCAACCCCAAAAATAGAAGCATCCCATGCCATGATGAATAAGGAGAGAGTCTTTGTTGAAGAATTAGGTGACTAGACTGAACATGACCAACAAGAAGAAGAGAACAATCAGTTGTTGACCATGATGTAGAGTGATCCTTATGGAAACTATGACTCCACTAGTCTAGGCATTTATGTCATTTTTGAAGAAGACCAAGAAATCCCGAATATTATAAGGAAAGAAGTATCAGAAAGTGGAGAATCTGAAGGAGACTCAGAAATTTGGACCTTACATTTTGATGGGGCTAGGAGCAAGAATGGTGTTGGAGCAGGTATTTGCCTTACTGACCCAAATGGTGAGAAAATTCTAAGAGTCATTCACTTTCAGTTCGCTTGCACCAATAATGACGTTGAATATGAATCTTTGGTGCATGGACTCATGTTGGCCAAGAAAAAGGGAATTAAGAATCTGACAGTGAGAGGAGACTCAAAACTGGTGGTAAAACAAATCAGAGAGAAAGCAATAGCCAAAAATGTAAGAATGAGGTCCTATCGGCACCGGATTTGGGACCTGATAGATGGCTTTGAGGCTTTCAATATTGAGGTAGTGCCCAAAGCCCAAAATTCAAAAGGAGATAGAATGGCACAAATTGGTTCACAATTTGACCCAGCAAGTGATCTATTAGTTAACAATGAGTTAGTTAAGGTTATAGTAAGACCAACAATTCCAGACAATGACCAAAATTGGCAAGTTTTTGACAATGATCTTCAAGTACTTTCATTTTTACAGCAATCAGGGGAGTTTGTTGACCAGTTACACCCCAAAATTGAGGAAGCATGTGGTGATCAAATTATCCAGCTAAAATCGAATAAACTCCCTAAAGGACTGATTACTCTAGAAAATTTGTTTGACCCAGAAGATGCAAGCCTAGAGAAGAGGAGGTTTAAGGCAAATAAGGAGGATTATTCTGAAATTCAAGTTAGTGAAGGAAGAAAGTTAAAAATAGGTAATGCTACAACCCAAGAGGAAAAAGAGAAGTTGGTTGCTTTATGTGACAAATATGATAGGGTGATTGTTTGGACCTATGAGGACCTCCATGGCTATAATAGAGATATCATCCAACACACCATAGAGCTTACTGAAGGATCCAAACCAGTCCAACAGAAGCAAAGGCCAGTGAATCCTAGAATTGAACCCCTAAAGGTGGATGAGCTAGAAAAGCTCCTAGAATCAAAGATTAATTTCCCAATTAAGCATTCAACCTGGGTGTCAAACCTAGTGCCTGTAAGAAATAAGAATGGTGACATAAGACTGTGTAGATTTCAGGGATCTAAATAAAGCATCTTTGAAAGATCATTATCCCCTGCCTTCTATGGAACAGATTTTATAGACTGTGGCTGGGTCAGAAAGGTTTTCCTTGCTTGATGGTTTCTCAGGTTACAATCAGATTTGGTTAGCAGATGAAGATCAGCATAAGACTGCATTCACTACAAAGTGGGGAACATTTGCATATGCTAAGATGTCCTTTGGCCTTTCGAATGCTGGAGCTACTTTTCATCGTGCAATGGATGTAGCATTTGGGTAGCTTATAAATAAAATGTAGCATTTAGGTAGCATTTATCTAGATGACCTGACTATTTTTTGTAAGAATGTCAGAGATCATTTTGACCATTTAGATGTTGTTTTCAAAAAATGTCAAGAGTTCGAGATCTCTCTAAATCCCAAGAAATGTATCTTTGTTGTGCCTCAAGTTAAATTTCTAGCACACATAGTGTCAAAAGAAGGGGTCTCCATTGATCCAGAGAGGGTCACAGCTATAATGAATCTATCTCTACCAGTCAACAAGAAAGCAGTTCAATCCTTTTTAGGGAAAATTAACTTTGTCAGCTGATTTATATTTGATTTTGCAGGTCTAATTAGACCAATGACACTGTTGCTTAAAAAAGATCTGGTTTTCAAATGGACTATAGAAGGAAGACAGGCTTTTGAAGAGGTCAAGAGAGCCATTTCAACAGCCCCAGTACTCAGAAACCCAGATTTCTCTAAACCTTTTATAATGTATGTGTATGGGGGAGAATTTAGTGTTGCTGTTGTTCTAACTCAGAAAGATGATCAAGAGGAAGCAGAGCATCCAATAGCTTTCTTCTCCAGGACTCTCAGGGAGTATGAGTCGAGATATAATTTCATGGAGAAGCAAACATACGCCATGGTAAAAGCCCTTAAAAAATTCAAACATTTGGTACTAGGAAATAAAGTTCTGATATTAGTGGCTCACCCCAGTATAAGAGAATATATTATGGAGGGTGAGATCACTGAGAAAAGAGCCAATTGGATAACAAAGATTTTAGAATATGATGTAGAAGTAAGACCCACCAAGTTAGTCATAGGTAAAGGACTGTGCCAATACATGACCCAAGACATAGAAAGATCGGTGTCTGAAGAAATAGAAAATGAAAATGTGTTGAAACTCCAAGAGGTTGACCAAGATTCTTGGGTCAGAAACAAGATACAGTTTATGAAGTATGGGGTGTTCCCAAATGAACTCTCCCATGATAAGAAAAGGTACTATAGGCAACAAGGAATCCATTTTGTACTAATTGATCAGATCTTATTTAGAAGGAATACTGATGGTATACTCTTAAGATGTATAGAGAAAGATGAGGTTCAAAGAATATTACATGAATTGCATCGTGGAGCCTCAGGTGGACATTTTTCAGCAAGGACTACTGTAATCAAAGTAACACAAGCCAGATATTTCTGGCCCACTTTATTTACAGATTGTCATCAGATGGTTAAGGAATGTCAGGCTTGCCAATTTTATACTGGCAAAAGGAGAAACGCAGCAATGCCTCTAAGTCCCATAGTTGTGGATGAACCCTTTTCTCAATGGGGTTTGGATTTTATTGGCATGATCAATCTGGTATCAAATATGGGACACAAATGGATTCTCACAGCAACATATTACTTTACCAGGTGGAGTGAAGCAGTACCACTCAAAGAGGCAACAGAAAAGGTCATACCAGAATTTTTAGAAGGCATAACTTTTCGGTTTGGTCCTCCCCGTACCGTCATATCAGATAATGCTAAAGCATTTTTGGGAACTAAATTATCTAAGTTTGCTTTAAGAAATGGGATATATTTGAAGACTTCTTCAAATTATTAGCCACAAGGTAATGGTCTGGCAGAGTCCACTAACAAGAACCTTATCAGACTGATAAAAAGGATAGGGACTAATTATCAAAGAGAGTGGCATAAGTTACTAAATATAGCACTGTGGGCTGACAAGATCACACCAAAGCAAGTAACTAAAATGTCTCCCTATGAGTTGGTTTATGGTAAACCTGCAGTAATGCCACTAAGTTTAGAGATTCCTGCTTTACAACTGTTAAAACAGATAGAAATTGAGGAAAATAGCCCAATGCAAGTCAGACTTGCTGAGCTGTTGGAAGTCCAAGAAAAGAGAGAAAAGGCATATGAATCAGTAATAAAACGTCAAAAAATGGTTAAGAATTGGTTTAACAAGAAGACTTCTAATCCCATTTTTGAAGTTGGCTCTCTAGTATTGAGGATGAAAGAGCTGCCAAGCTGGGTCGACACAACAAATTTGAATCATTATGGACAAGCCCTTATAAGGTTCATTCTTGCAAGCAACAAAATTCATTTGAGCTGGAGACCATGAATGGAGAACCTGAAGAGATTCCGGTAAATGGGATCTTTCTGAAACATTTCACCTAAGCAGGGGCTCATCATGTATCATAGTTAGTTATTTTGTTTCCTTTTCTCGCTTTCTATTTTCTTGCTTTCCCTTTCAAATAAGTGTTCAATGAACACGTGTTAGCAACGCAAAGCCCATTCTCTTTTAGCCCTTGCATTTATTAAGGTTGTTTCAACAAGCCCCAAAATCTTGCAGAAGTACACGCTTTTTTAGAAAGATAGCCACTCTCATAACATATCTGACACTCCGTTCAACACATATTTCGAAAAGATACATTAACTATCTCTCGGCATTAATGCCATTAATACGATGGGATGTGTCATTTATTATTTCCATAAGGGCCAATAAGCTAGGTTTTAAGTCCTTAAAAGTGTCATTTGCTTCTATCTTCTTGCTCTAAATCACTATCGCGTCCGAGCTCTGTTCCTCACAAGTGCTTTTCAGCTAAGTATAACTCTGCTAAAACAATTTTGCTCTTTTTTCTGTGTCAAAGCTTTCTTATTCTTCTCACAAAGATACAGATATGTCTGAGACACAGTCACCACGGGAGGGACTTGGAATTTTTGAGTCGACCTGATAAATTGATGAACAACAAGTCATATGCTTCGGCACCTGCGCAACCAAGGAAGTCTTATCCAAGAACAAGGGTTCCTGAAGTAGGATTATCTGTTGACCTAGATCAAGTGAAAGACTATGCAGATGACATATATGATACACCTCTTCAAAAGAACACCAAGAATCTCTGAGAGGGAGCACATCAGAGGTGCCTCATCCGAGCGAACAAGGAGCAGTATGAAACTTTTGGTATGAGAATATGGACTTCTCAATTGACGCAATTCCTGGTTCCAAATGTACACCCTTGTCCCGAGCTAATTGAATTGTGGTGCAGAGTTGTTTCATGCACCATCAAATTCTATCCAACAGGGTCCTTTCATAGTTCATATTACACCTAAAACCATAAGGGACATGCTAGCCCTACAATACGATAGAACGGCAACATTTCCAACTATTGCCAAGATGCAAGGCACATGGGTGAATTTACATAGCACACTGAAATTTCTGAATGCAGAGATGCATTTGGGCGAAGCTAATACTCAGATACCTACACTACCCACTGACCGTGCACAATTTAACCCTGATGTTCAGGACACCCTTTCAATGATAGCTTTCATTTTTGGAATGAAGGAGGACAACACAGTTCATGACTGGCAATTGGCAATCATTTTCAAAATGAAAACTGTGGATAAATCTCAGGAGTATCAGCTGGCTTTTTTCGGAGCAAATTGCTACAGCCATAATCGACCAGCTTGCCAATTTCAAAACAAAGCGAGTATTCAAGTATTCCACATTCTTGTTCCATCTTATGCTGTATCAAAATTTTGGTCTTTTTATACAACATATGCCCTTAAATATGTATGACTCAGATTCAGATCATAGTAGAACCATCCCTGTGTCCACATGGACACGTGTTATCTGATACCTTAGACCCCTATGAGTTTTGGGAATTTTTTGTCGTCCCCACTTTTGGCCAATTAAGTCCTGAGCCTATGGAACATAGGATGACACAAAGTATAAGGGGTTTTATAACCAACTGCCCAATTCCATGTGACTACTTCTTTGGAGCCCATACTACCATAATCAGAGTCCAAGGTTTCACTAGAGAGCCTATGCTATTGCCTAAAGTATTGACCCCTAGGGTTGTATTCTTAGAGGCTACCCGTCAAGTATCTATTGTAGATAATGATTTTGGACACAAGAAAAGAAAGAAAAAGATGTATGATGTTCCATGGGCCAGGGGAAACATGACAATTGAAGTTAGAGGAGCAGAGAGCCTCTTATTAAGGAAGTTAGTTGCCCTTGATTTTCTTATTATAGAAGATAAATGGAAATATGACCCAGATAGTTTCCTAGCTTCCTCGATAATAAATAATAAGGTTCGTGCCAAGATGGTACATGAAGGATGCCAATTCTGGGAAGATAGGAGGTCTCCAAAAGAAGATAGCCCAAATCTCTATGTAGAATTAACTGATTTACCCTATGAGGGGCCTACGCCATGGGAAACCTTCTATGTCAAAGAGAAAGAGTATGACCCTAAGTTGAAGATGATCGCGGGTCTAAGGAAATCATTAAAAGCAAAAGAATGGAGAACAAAAAAGATTGAAGCCTATTGGAAATATAGGCAAGAGACTTCTGAGATTACACATTCATTTGGGAATGTTGAAAATGATGAGATATGGGAGTCAATCTGGGATGAGTGGCATCTATCCCCAGTCTCAAGTCCAGACACAAGAAAAATTCAGAGGAAGGGTGAGGAACCAGAGGAAGAAACAGAGTCGACCTCAAGAATGCAAGAAACAGGACAAGCGTCATCTGTTGATCCTAGGTCTTCATGGCCTCAATCCCTTAGCACCTTAGAGAAGCAAAAAGGAGTTGTGTCATCACCAATTCTAGGAACTCATACAGCTTCAGCATCTGGGGGTTCCAGAATGGTCCCTTTGCAACAACCAGTGGTTGTAAATATTGAAGATGAAGAAATAGAGGAAACAATAGAGAGGCCTTTGAAAGTAAGGAGATTGATCCTGCCAGAGGAAGAAGAAGAAGAAGTAGAAACACCACAGCAACAACAACTGCCAATTACCTCTTCTGTGACTCAAGTAAGTACTTCTCCCTTCTCTCCTGTGTCTCTTTCTTCTCATTTAGGAGTGGCAATCCCAAGTACTCAAGTTTCCATGTCCCCTGCCACTTCTATTGTGCTTACACAAACCTCTACCCTAACTGCCAGTTTACTGGCCATGTCATCACAAGCCATAATCCTACCATTATTTTCTCCATCTGTGCCCAAACGGACCCCTCCCCAAGTTTCCCCTAGCCAACAATTATATGTTATTCCTTATGGCCTACCTCAAGGTCACCCCTTTGATGGAGGTTATATCACATCTCCTCCCACCTTCCAAGCTCAAGTAGACACAGCAAAAAGGGCCAGAGAGGCCAGGATGGAAAAGAAGAGGAAAAAGGAAAACAAAAGCCCTGTTGTGGCTCATATGAGGTCACTCTTTGACCCTATTCAACAATCATTGACAGTGACATTTGTCCCCAAATGTAGTAAAATCGAATGAGCAAATGCAGCCTCAAGATTATGCTGTGAATGTTGTGGCCATGGATATGTCTCTCTTCAGGCCACAGGACAGGGTTGAGCTAATGAATGAAACTGCAACTGATGTGGCTATAGACTATTTGAAAGTGTCTAAGAAATTACAAAAGACAAAGAGTGATTTGGCTCAAGAGAAAGTGAATAGCAGTAATCTCGCTTGGGAGATTCAGTCTAAAATAAATGAGTGATAATTTGAACAAACAATTGCAGAACACTATTTCTTTACAGATACATCAGGTTGTACAGGCCCAGATTGCTTCTCTTAAGACTGAGCTGGCACAGGAGAAGGCTACAGTGACTGTTTTAAGACAGGAAAAAGCCACTATAGAAAAAAAGTATCAGGATAAATTGCAAGAGGCAACACAGTTGCAACAAAAATTATTGAGTGAGCAAAATGCCAATAGTGCAGCTCAGGGACAACTCATGGCTAAGCAACAAAGAACAAAACAACTGACAATTGAGTTGGCTAATAGGCCACAGAATGCTGGAGTTCTAAATTTGGTGAAAGAGCTATATATTTCAGTATGGAAGAGAATCTTTGAGGAGATTATTTAGCTAAAGCCATCTTTGACTTTTATGTTAAATGCTCAGCAGCTGTGTGAGAAGGTAGAAACTTCTGTGCAAGCCACTTTATCCACTGTTTTATTAAGGGTTTCTAACTCTCAGCTTTTGTTGAAAAAGTTGTATGACACAACAGATGAAATATTATCAGCAGCAGGTGTCAATGATAGAATAATTGCTGCTAAGAAGGTCAATGAAGTTTTGAGTTGTAATTCTATAGCCACAAATTATCAAGAGCTCCTAGATATAGTGAAGGAAGGAGTAAAGAATATGAAGAAACACATAGAAGATTTGGTGCAACTGGGACTTCCTTCACCTTTCCCAGATAGTAACACAGTGTTGATGATAGATGACATCAAGCCCCTTCTTTTGACCAAGCAAAATGATCAAATAATTTTCCAAGGTTTGAGTGATTCATCAACAGTAAAGGAAGTTGAAACTGTGTTAATACCTATGGCCCAGCTGGAATTTCAATTAAAGGCTATGGTACAAATTTTGCAAACATTTTCCCATAAAGATATAATTAATCTTGATTTTGCTTTTCAAGATTTGCAGAGTAGACAGGGGCTCTCAGATTCAGAATGGTCTGTATATCAGACAGCGTTGCAAAATCTATAATTCAGGATTTATTTTCAATACAATATCTTTTTGTCAGTTTTGGGTTCTTTCAAAGCAGGCTCAAAAGTCTTGATGGTTGCCAAGAACTGTAGTGTCTCTACATTTTGTTTCAATTTCGACAATCTTGCGATTAAAGTTACAGTGGTTATAATGCCCCGTCATGCAACCCTAGAGTGCTAGACTAAAAGTGCAAAATTATAGAATTATTTTTTTTTAAAGCAAGAGATTGCAACATTAATAACATGAGATATCAAAACACACAACATAAAAGAGAGAGCACTTCTAACTCCTCTAGGGAAACATAACTGCATTAGAGAATATAAAGTAAACACCACACAAGTAATAACATTTTACTGCTACTACAGAAAGATCAGCGTTTACATTAGCAAGATAGTTGACTTACAGAGTTACAATACAAGATTACAAGACCGATCATGTCGGTTTACAAAAGAATACATAAGAAGGTATAGAACATCACTGAAGGTAGCAGGCAATCTGGAGTTGGAGCACACTGCACAGGACTCGAACCGAATCTCCAAAAGGCCAACGGATAGCTCTGCCTCCCAACCATGTGGAACTCTGAGGTCCACCCCTCCGAGCTAGGAGATAACGACGAGGATTCCACTAAGCCAAGAAACAACATCCAAAAATAAAAGAACGACAACTGACATGACACAATCGACCAAATCAACAAAATTGCACAAAATAAGACATCACTCCAGAGGCACAACCAAAAAGAAACAACTGAACTGTGTAAGGAGAGTGTCATCGCATGGTCCTAGCATGGGTTACCCAGGCTATCAATCACCAGAAGCCGACCCCCATCTATGGTTACCCTGGAAGCCTCTCTCTAGGCACCGGCCCCATAGGGTGACACATGCGGAGCCGACAGGTCCTCTCATGGAGACAAGGAGGTCGGCCTTGCCAACCAGGCCTTCTCATCCCATCCTTGGCCTGTAAGAGCACTCAAGGCATGGGTGAGGTCTCATACTTATCATGTTAAGTGTTTTAATACCCAACCCTCTTGATTAAGTTATTAAGTTTCCACACATACTTACAACTTCCATGGGGTTACCCAGGCGGCCTCTCACTAGGCACCGGCCCCACCATGAAAGCCACTCCCTTAGCATTCTCTGATCAATCATACATACCACAACATGCAGGTAAAAGTCACCAATCAGATCCGAGCCATAACTTACACCATTCACTAGGCCACAATAATAAGTCCTTAGATTCCCTTCCAAATTTTGAAGCAAAACAATCTAGAAACCAAGTGCTAAATCCAAGAGACCATTCCCCAAACATTACAAGATACGAAAATTCAGATATCCCATTTCATTGTCATACCACTATGAACCAAAGATCAAGACACCTCACCTTTGGAGTTAGGTACAACCAAAGATAAAAAAACCATTATCCAACAAGGTCAATGCTTTCGCGTCATAACACCAAGTACACATGACACCCTCAAGATTCTCACATCAAAATTAACCAAATCAAAGACCCAACTCCTCCCCAAGGTAACATAACGATCCAATACAAGCATAAGGATACGACCAGGAGGTTAACGATCCAAAAGGAATTCAATAATTCATAACTTAAAAGAGATCTTTACTTTCACTTCTCATTTCTGTAACAAAACTTTCCCTTATCCATACAACCACTTAATCAAAAACATCATTTAAACCGAAAAATAACAAAATAGAATGCAGACCTAATCTCTGGAGTCGGCACACAAACACAATATCACATATAAGTTTCCCATCCAACATGAATCCCAAGGTTTAACAACTTGACACTTGATTTGCAACATGTGATACAAACTAAGAAATGTAATAGACCAATTGCATCATTCTTTCCCGTATACACTACAAGGTTCCCCACACGTGAACAAGAGCCATAATCTAACACATTAGCTGAAATTAAGCCATAAACATCATAGGCCTTGGAAATACAAACTTGACCACTTGACTAAAAATTCATTCCAACAATATATCGTCTTCACAAAAAAAAACACTTCATAAACACAACTCAACCCCAAGATAGACACAAAGATCCAACACCAGCGTAAAGATACGACAAGGCGGCAAACAAGCATAAGAAATTCAATGAACTCCTAATCCAATCAAGGAATCAACTTACACCAAGTTATCACGAATAGAAAAACTTCATAACTCTAGGAATTAATAAGGCCAGAAAGGTGAACCATAAACCGAACATCCTTACTGAAACAAAAGCCAAGGAAACCTCATAAAATCATTCCATTAATCAATCCCAAGTTAGAAACACTTTAATTTCCCGTAATATGATCAAAACACAATTCCTTAGTTTCCAAAAATAAAAGAACGAAGAAAAGAAAACATAAACAATGATTTCCACCATTTACGAAGCACGAAATAAAATATTACAAGTCTAACTAACAAATTAATATTTAACAAGGTAATTGATACCCGATTAGTTACCTCATGGAACAAGAAACATTAATACAAATTACTCAACCATTTCTATCTCCATATTTACTTACTACAATAATATACCAAGGAAAAACTACCCGATAACCATCCTTACTCCTAACAATGCTTTTTCCATCACAACCATATTAAAATTCAACTCAACATTACACCAATAGTAATCTAGATTGGCAACATAGTAAGGACAAAATAAAAACATAGACCAAAAACTTAAACTAATTATATAATTACTTACTGACATTTACCACTAGCATGTTCCAATAAATAACTAACAAGTTTAAATCTAACGAGATGGCAAAAGTGTAGCTAATATATAATGAAGTAATCAACATCTGATATGCTTTATAACCACAATGGATATGCTTTAGCATAAATTACGTAACCAAGGGCATTAAACTAGTAAAACTTTATCTTACCCTAAACTGCAACTAATGGACCTTCAACTGACAAATTTGTAAACACTAAAAGATTTGACAATAGTCAAATAGTCTTAGACAATTTACTCAAATTCCTAGATTTACACAAATAATAACACTTATATAAACTAATAGAGTCAATTTAAGCTACAAGACAAGGAATCATTCTATCTAAATGGAGGAGCTCTATTTGCAAGATTCCAAAAACACTAGATTATAAATATAAAATAATCTCACTGTCCTTAAACCCTCCACTAAAGTTTGTTTTATCTAAAAATGATCTTCCATCCTAAAATCGCATCTCACTAAAAAAATAGATTTTAACTGAAATTAAGGTGGACGAAAAAAAAATCCATAAGTTTTCTATACCGAAGTCGCACTATATCCTAAGACAATCCCATACCAATACAACATTTATGAGACATCTAAATCTTTTAACTAACACAACGAAATTGGAAACTAAACAACTAATCACTTCACTTTCCAAAAGAGAAAACCGTCCATTTCCAATGGTAAACAAAATAGAAACTTGTTATATTTAATTTGCCTATGCTTAAAACTAAAACTTTCTATTCCTATTAACATACAAAGAATTAACAGTTCAAATCTAAGAGCAAGACCTGCATTATTCTGCCTAGTTGCAATTTGAATTAAGAAGGAATTCTAGAGAGGAATAAATTTGCTAATCCACAGAGGCCATACGGATGTGTTTTCTACAATGGCAGAAGCATTGAAATCAAGGGTTCAATGAACGACAGGGAAGAATGCACAGTCGACGCCCCATCTCTAAGCATGAACCAATGAATGATTCAATCGACCCATATACTTTAAGAGGATTACAAAGAGATTACACAGACTGGTACAATGTTTTTGATGAGATCGCTCAAAGGAAAAAAAAACAATGGGTCGGTTCCTTGCTATGGCAACGATGGTAGGCAAGCATCAGGGGAACAACAAAAAGAAATGCTAGAAGAAGAATTTCAGGCAACGATTTCGGAGAGGAGGGTAGTAGGTTATACAAAGAATGGATTTATTGAACAAGCTAAAGAATATAAATATATAAGCAATGCAATCGGTAGGCTCGGATTCTACAGTCCTATGCTCAAACTAGATCTTTGGAAGAGGGTAATTACATTCATTAAGCAAAATAGAAGGAAGATTCTCATGGTATGCAACGAATGCAGGTCTAGCAGAATTAAATTACCCAATTTACACATGTGAAGGTCCATCAATTGGTAAAGGTACAGTCAAGCCCATATTTTTCTAGTATTTTCCACGCAATCAACTTCTGTCTCAAACTGCGCGCAAATGAAGATGAATCTCAAAATTCTAGGACATGGGTTTTGTGCAGAATGGCCCATATTGAGTAGTAACGCGAGTAGTTTTCCCAAATTCGAAAAGGTTTAGGAGTTTCGGTTGAAGCATTAAACTCAGGCGAGCATGGAAAATGTAGATAACTCAGAAGAGAGATTTTAATTCAATCGACCACTAGGGTATTTCTTATTGCAGATTTCAAATCAAAACGAAAAACAAGGATTACTTCCACAGAGCACAGCAAGATTCATTTCCTTCAAGACTGGGTTGACTAAAATTCCTTTTACTCAGATATTAACGAACAGAGATAAAAAATAATAATTTATGCCTGAAACAATATCCACACAAATCAAATTAAGAAATGAAGAATAGGTTCAGATACAACTATTATAGCAACTCCCAAATAGATGATCCGCTATGTACAGAGGTGGAAGATACGAAATTTTCTTCAACACTATAAAATTTTCCTTTTCCCAACGCTGTCTCCCCCCCAATTTCCTCCCCAGATCTCCCCTTAAAAAGATTCAACTCATCACAAAAATGTAGACATGCATCCTTCCCCAACAACTCACTCCCGAGGAATTTAAAATTTTACTAATAATAGAGATTCCACAAATCAGAGAATTCATATTCGACAACTCAAGGCATTTATTTCACATATCAAAATTATTCTGAACAAAATATACACTAATAATTACCGGTAACTTCAATTTATGACATAAATATCCTTGGGTAGGAGATAATTAATTCTAGATTATTATAAAATTTTAACCAAGGTGTCAAACAAAATTTTAGGCTAAATCAATTATTATCTAACCAACATAATAGAATCATTATTACTAATAATAATTCATTAAAGTATCTTCCAACCACACATGAACATAATTAAGCATTATAAAGCACAACTCGACTATACCCCACAACACAAGATTACCGACATAACAAGGCAAGGACCAAGTGTCACAACACGACTCAAGACCACAACAGAAGACAAGGACCGACCTAGTGGAATAAACCTCATGTCATCTCCCATCACCGATACCCATTGGTGCAAGAACCCACTCAAACCTGCTATATCAGGTGGAGTCGAGGTTCAGTACCTACAGCCTGCGTTTAAACAATTGGTTGTATACAATCGAGTACATATATGTCTACACACACAGTCAAAGAATCACGGCGTAGTAGGGTACTCAGAGCGAGTAATACTACACCGTATCTGCTCTTGAAACAATATCATAACAACTTTAATCTGAATTCGAATACCAACAAACCAAATGACACATGATAATATTAATTCGCATCATAACTGGAATAATAGTAATGCCATCATAACTCATAACACATGTCTTAATTATATTAGTCGAACATAGTCCATCAAGACCAAAATAACATAAATCATAACCTACTAATCAAATGTCTCTGAACTATATCAATGAAATAAAAGATTGACAACTGCCTCCGACTGACAGAGAGCAATGCAAAACTACCAATTTCACAAGCCAAACAACGAGGGAGCACTACAGTGGCTTCTTATATCTGTCTCTGTGTTTCTGTGCCTCAAGTGTTTCTATGTGCAGGTCGCACCAAGTGTCAAAGCCACAGCAATGAAACAAGCGCCAAGTTTTATGCGAAGGCCGTCGTGTGTCCTTTGAGTTTGCCGCGGAGTGCGCCACGTATCGAGTAACATCTTTTAGTTACATTTTGTTTCAAGCTTGCGGAAGGCGCCATGTGTCGCTAGCGGACACAATCTCAAAAAGTTTATTTTCTTGCTATATGTTTGCGGAGGTCGTCGTGTGTCCTTTTGAGTTTTATGTGGAGGATGCCGCGTGTCCTTTCTCAGAATTTATATTGATATCGGCATATATATAGTGGGCCACAATTCATTTTGTTTCAAGCTTGCGAAGGGTGCCACGTGGCGATAGCGGAGAAAGGGTTACTTTATTCATAATCTTCTTGTAGCATGGAACATCTTAATTCACAGTTGCAACAAAACGCAACAAGTGTCGGCTTCCGAAGGATCCTTCAAAAAGTTTCATTTGTTTCAACAGTGTTGCGGAGGTTGCCATGTGTTAGCAAGTTTGCTGCGGGTGCCGCCATCTGTCTCAGTTTTATTCCCTATGAGGGTAATGAGTTATGAATGTAGTGGGTCCCATTAATATTGTCTTTTTTTTAAGTGAAGCGGGTTGTGACAGATGTCACAACAGAAAGCACTCAGGTATAAATAGACAGTTTTTAAATGCTTGGCGGGACAAGACACGTATCATTTTTGGAGACTGCAGAGTGCGACAAGTGGTTGTTTCCTGTGAATTTCTTTAGAGGCAAACGAGTTTCTAAGTATATGCGGACGTTGCCATCTGCCATAATTTCTTTTGAGCCTTATGTGCGCGGGTGTTGCCATGTGCTCTAGTCTCTATATAGTTAGTGTGCCACATAATATTTCGCCCTAGCCAATGAGCGCGCAGGAGGAATGGCCGTTACAGATTCAGAAGATCGTAACCGCCATGGACTTTCAATAATCTTCAATTATGTTTGGCCATTGATGATTCAGGTTGTTGCAAGCAATCTTGGATTGAGTCTATGGTTATAAATATATAGAATTTATAATCAAATGGGACATTACTTTTACTTTTGATATAAGTTTTCAATTAGAAATCTAATAGAGGAGTCAGAGACATTGTTGTGACCAATTTATGTCATTTTGCCTTTATTTTGTTATTCTTAATAAGAAAGTCGATATATCTGTGCATGTTTTCTGTGCCTTTTATGTTGTTGGAAGATTAATAAGAATTTTGTTCTGTGCCTTGATTGATATCATCTGTCTTTGCAAAGTCATCTAGTTATAAGTCTTTGATAATATTCATTATATTTGTTTATGTTGATCATGCAATATCTGCTCTTTAATATAATTGTATCTTGAGAATAACTTTCATTGTGCTTGAATTGAGAGAGTATTTTTTTACTTAGGCGCATCGCCATAAATTAGATTTACTTATTGTATCTGTAATCCTATTTATTTCTTTCCCTTTGCTCAAAACCCAATTGAAATAGAAAGAGCTAACGTCTTTAAAATCTGGAGGTTGTTTCAAGTAGCGAGTCTCACATTCTTAAAACTTCCCATGTTGGTGTTGGAACCTGCGCAATTTTATACATCAACAAATAATATTTAAAATATCAAATTTATAAATAATATATATACAATGAATCAAAATTCAATAATCACATTAATATAAATATTATATTAATATAAATATTATATTTTTGTTATAATATTTGCATAGACTTAAAGAAAAAAATATTATTTGTTCAATAACCAAAATTCCTTGCAAAAATTTAGCACTCATAATTTAATTAAACAAGTTAATTTTATTCTTCCTCTCCACCTATTTTTTTACCATCACAACAAGAAATCATTTTCTCAATAATTTTTGTTAAAATTTTCTCATATAGACTTTAGAAAAATTAAAATTTGTTCAACATAAAAAATAATACTTTGTTTTTATTGGTTTACTCTCGATAGATTAATCATTAGATAATTGCAATAGTATTGCCGAAGGCAAGTACTAAAAAAAGATAGAATGAACCTTTTTTTTTTTTTTTTAAAACAAAGATGCTTCAGCATAACCATTACTTAGATGCAGCAAATCCTTGAGTTGAGGGAAGTGATTATGAAATGTAGCTTTCTATTTTTGGAAAATAAATAAATAAATTATAAAAAGTTATAATTAATGGAACAGTTGGGTAACAAGATGAGACTTGTAAGATATACTTTTTAATTAGCCCAAACCTATGCTTGACAGAATCAAATTTGGTAAAGTCGAAATTAATTATCAAGACCATGATAAGATGATTTATGGTATAGTAGTCTTCAACTACCATTCCACAATAAACCTTGAATTGTTTATCTTAGGGAACTAAGGGTACACACATTGAACCCATTGCCAACAACCTAGATAGCACCTGCAAAGATTGTCAACATGTCCAATGAGTTTCTACTAAATAAAACTAATATAAACTTGATAGTAATTACTTATGCCACTGAAAACAGAAAAATAAAATCTCAACGTATGAATGGTCTAATCCAACATACTTCACCACAACGGGCCTCAATCTTTAACGATGCTAAGTCATCAGCGCGTGTCGGACCAATGTTTACAAGTCCAATAGGTGAACCCACCTCGTATGCAGCCCTGCATATTAAAAAGCTTTAATGTTAAAGTGAAATGTTGAATCAAAATGTTTTTACAGAATATTAAAAAATGAGAATTGCATCCAAAGATATCTTTTATTAAAATTGTGTTGGAAAACAAAACTTATAAGAAAAAATTGACACGGAATTTAAGCTGTGATACCCCCTTTAGCATATATTAAACCAAGTATAATCACCCCACAATTGGCATAAAACCAAACACCAGAACTGCCAAGAAGACGCTCAACACTACCAATGATGAAAAACTAAATGCACCCCTCCTCCAAAGGAACCTGACTTTGTGCTTGCAATATGCTTGTCGTCTTATCCCATAAAAAAAGCCATAATTTATAATTTTCCTACAAACCTAATCAATCCTCACGGGAACCTTTCTGCATCTGACTTGTTGGGTGCTTGCTACAGGTCAATTCATAGTTTGGCCAGAACCACAGTCCTTCCTAAGTAAAATCTTTGCACGCATAAATCATTCAGAATGCTATGATTGCAAATTGTAGGAGCTTATTCCTTGGTGCATTGTCGGTTCCTCTTTCTCACATCATATATGCAATCACAATAATAAGTGCTACTTTACTAATAATACGTGCATTATCATCTCATACTACAATCTCTTGAAAATGCTCATCGAAAATGAAACCAAATTCCATGAGATCCATCCATAACAATCTCCAAGTAAGAAATCCAATACAACATTTTTCTCAATTCCCATCTTTCTTTTCAACTTCATCAACACAAAACGTTCTAGCTGGGATACCATGTTATGGTAGCTTTTTAGACTACAACTTAGATAAATGACAAGAATTTAAACTAGAACAATGCAATGTAAAGAAAATTCAAAATACAATGGAATGAAAACAAAACTACTGAATAAAAAGCATATTCACATAGAATTCAATACTAATTGCCTTATCACATCTTTCAGGGTTCTCAATTCATAGGAAACCAAACGCTGCCTCTCCATGGTATTGAAGAGCCCCAACCCTAAATGGAGGCTCACTTGAGGTGGCCAACTATTATAATTGCAGAGGGAAGGTACTCATCAAAGGAAAGATGTTCACTCAATGCAGCCAATTACTAATTACTAAGGTTTAGCAGTTCGCTTTCATTCAGCTCACATGTTGATCTCCTCTCCCTCCTCCCCCTTGAACCTCTTCTCATTTTTCATCAGGGGTGTCCTCTCTTGTTGGTCAATCCCTTCATCAGGAGAACATTGCTATTACAGAGGAAAACAGCAATATTATTTATAAAATAATCTCACAGGTGGAAAGAATAATATCCTGTAATGTGCACCAATATTTGTGATTCCCTAATCTTGTAAGCTCTAGAGACTCATATTTACACTTATAGTTAAATCCTTTAAGCTTATACCTTACCAAAAATATTACTTATCAAAATAACATACAACATATAAGAAAAAACATAGTGATTTAGAAGCATTGTGTTTACATGCCTACAAAATTGTTTGTTACACTTCAAGTGCAAGTCAGTCCATTATCCACCCTCGGTATAAGGAAAAACGTGTCATAAACTATGAAATTTGAGATATAAATTTCAAACAATTGATCTCCCATCAAGATCGTAACAATTACTTTCTTTAGCTAGGTGAGGCTAACCTAGTTCCAATCCACAAACTAGGCTCATAAATACTCCAGTAAGTTCGTAGTCATCCTAGTCGGTGAAGTTGAATTCTAGTCAACTTTTAATAAAAGATTGATATTGACACAAGAGAATATACCTCTCTGCCTTAACACCACACAAACAATTCTATGCTAACAGCATCAATTTGTTCACAAATTCAAAGTTTCAAATTGCAACACAAAACTAAGTTCAGACCTTTATTGAAATTCATGTTCAAACACACAAATACCACATCTGGAGGCAACTATTTACAATATCAGCCTGCTATGGCCTCTTCCACATGCACAGCATCTCACAATTTCATCTCTACAACACTCACACTCACTCCAAATGGACAGCGAACTCCCTTCTCTGGTTTCATGTTCCTCTTTCTTTTTCCACAGAGATCGATACTCTCCTTTTGCAACGCCTACCAAGGCATTAGCATGCTGCAGGTTTTTATCTCTGTCATGTTAAAATTTGGTGCTCTATCATGTCTTTTGCATTACAGAATGCGAGAAGCCACACCATCACAGCCGCGACCCCTCGGTTTGATTTTGTCCTTGATAAAAACTTTTCAACTTCACTATTCTTGATATGAGGCATCGCCTCCATTTACTTTATATTTTGATTGAAAATTTGGATAAAATAAAAATCAACCACGCATCTGCCATACGTGGACTATGGCGATTTTCTTATGTTCCCTGTAGCCCTCGAGTCATTTCGACAAACATAGTTATTCTTATTAACAAGGTGGCCTCTGACATATTTTCAACGTCCCTTCTACCCATCTTTCATGTCGGTTAAGAGTCGCAAATGTCTCTATATGGTAAGACTTAAAAAGTTCAAACATAGTGATCTTCCCAAGCCAAACAATGGCACCATGAAGATACACCATATGGAGGGATACACAGACTTTGCCACTATCGGAGGCGCTGCTATGGCTCATGTTTACAGAACTCCCTTTTCACAGCCTCCCAATGATACCAGGATTTAGTGCAAATAGATGGAGAAGATTATTATCAGTGTGCACACTGCAAGTGACCACAGGGCTAAGTTTATCTGTAATGAGATATGCAGAAATGCAACTGCAAGACTTGTAGCCAGAACCTACCATAAAGAGGACTGGCTTGCTAACCCGATGAAAATCCCAAAACAGGCGTAAGGAAATCTTAGCAGAAATGGCCATTTTATCCAGAGAAAGTAGAGATTCTTCAGTTTCCTCTCCAACAAAATCGACATCCTTATCACGGGTTGAAGTGAGAACAAAAGCATTGCCTTTGGCTCGCGAACCACCATACGTTGATACAACCATACCTGACACACTGCATACGCCGGTATTCGCAATTGCGTGTAGAAACATAAATCTGCCACTGCCGTAGATCCTTGAAAATAGTACTCAAAGCCAATTTACATATGTAAACAACTATGGAAGAGTGATCAAACCCTCCAGAGACAAGTTGGTAACAAATTCCACCTGCACTCCAAGGCTGTGAGATGCCATTTAAAATCATACGCAAACCAAAATGAATACAACAAACTGAAAATTTCTTTTGGTTAATGCGGGATAGCTGGTTCACCCGGGATGCTCCTGCATCAGATATTGTCAAGGCTACTATATTTGATCACTTCTTTTGCTAACTTTGCTAAACCGTCTATAATAGCATGTTGAGTGTGCATCCACTCCCTCTCTATCAAAGAAATCAATCCCTTATCATCAAATAGGATACTTTTGAGGCCTATCCTCGTATCCAATAGGGTTCATTATGTTGACACATATTCACAAGATCAATAATGGAGAAGAAGATCAACAATGGAGAAAGAAAGAAGAATTATAACTTACAAAAGTGCAAACCATATATCATATTCCTTCATTGAAAAATTAGGTATCAACACAATTATAAATAACTTGCTATGAGAAAGTTACAATACCCATTTTATAGGACTCAACTACCTAAAACCAATTATTTAATTAACCCACTAAAGTAATTAATGGTAAGCATTAATTACTTCCTAATACTAATTGCAATGTAAAACATGAAAGGGGGTGTCTCATAAAGAGATGCATACCCCATACAATAAAGCAACTAACAATCTAAATGTAAACTCACTTGGATCACATGACCCAACAAACCCTCTTGATCCAAAGGGGTCTAGAAGATGATCTAGAGCATGTGACAATGAAGTCTTCCAAAGTCTATGCCACACCTGCAAATTGGCACACTATACATCTTAGTACTAATCAATTGATGTCACTTCACACATAAGACCGCTACACCACAAGTTGTGACATGAATGATGA
Source organism: Cunninghamia lanceolata (assembly GCA_027924645.1). NCBI lineage: Eukaryota > Viridiplantae > Streptophyta > Pinopsida > Cupressales > Cupressaceae > Cunninghamia > Cunninghamia lanceolata. The sequence goes on from BSBN01001226.1 coordinate 10,548,856, forward strand.
ACATCTTGTTGGCATGCTCATGACATGTCCCCATTCCCGGCATGATCACCAAACAGAGAATGGAGTTAGCCTATCATCATTCCCGTGGGCTAATTCATCAGAACAAGGGAATATTTTGTTGAGCTAAGGCTTGGAAAAGATAATGTCGTTCAGAGGCTTGGAGAAAGGAATGTCGTTTTATAAAGCTCAACCAATTTCTGGCAAAAATATGAATTAATGCAATTTTGCATTAATTATCAAAAAGAATAATTAAATAATAATAGTTTTAATTTTTTTTAATTGTGGCGCCACCTTGGAGGGGAAGAAAATTAAATAATAATATTTTATTATTATTTAATGGAGTGTTCAGTTGGAAAAGGAGATAAATGAATTAAATAATATTATTTTAATATTAATATTATTATTTTAATATTTTAATATTATTTCTTGTTATTGCTAGGAGATTTCAATTTTGCAGTTGTTCCATTTTCAAGTTGTTGATTTTGATAGAATCATATTATAAGTTGTTATTTTCAAACTTGAACAACAGCAAGATTACTTTGTTTTAGGTCATTGAATCATTAGAGAATGTTGGTAAATGGTCTCAATTGAAGAAGACAAATATTTCAGCCATCATAGATCCGATTTGGATGGAAAATCACGTGATACATGACTGCCATAATTTGTTTCCAGCCTACACACATGCTGATTTGTGTCCTCTTTTGGAAGAAACAGCTTACAATATCATTAATGAAAATTATCTTGAGAAGGTATGTGTTGTGGTTCCAAGGTGGGAAGTTGGTAAATGTGATATGGTGAAGTATGCATTTCTTTTTGCTTTCAACGTTTCGAAAGGTGCATAAGAATATTGTGGACAGTAATCTTCATATAATTCTATGGCAAGAAAGACATCATTTGACAGGAGAGGGATCTAGACTCTATGGACATCAGTTGCTTGTAATGAATCAATCAATTGAAATTAAGGAGTTGAATCAGCATTGCTTGAGAACAAGAAATCTTGGGGAGGGAGGATTTGTCATGTCCCCTTCATAGGCATGATCGATTGGCGAAGACCTTTAGCCTATTCTTTATTCCCGTAGGCTAAATGGAATTATGGTAGGGAAATAGTTGATCAATTAAATAAGTTGTCTTGAATTATCCATTTTATGGGCAACTAATTTTTTTTTAATTATTTTATTATAAAGTGACTTATTGGGTCCCAAAAGTAAATTAAAATAAAAAGTCACTATGACAAATAAAATATGATTTTTCTAGAAAGTTTTTAAGGTTGTTAGAAAATATAATTTCTAAAAAGATCCAAAGGGGTTAGAAAAAGAGGTTGTGAGAGTGATTTTCATATATATCTTTTGGCATTTCATATTGTATATACCCCAATGGTGGAGTTTGAACATCTTGTTCAAGTTTGCAACCTAGGATGAAAACCCTACGGCAGAGATTGGGTTCGGAGAAGGAAATTCTCCCTAACCAATATTTGAGGTGGATTCATACAGTGTCATGTCCCCTCCGTTGGGGTAAAACAAAGATACTATTTTAATAATACTAAAAGTATTTCTAAACACTACAAGAATAATATAATATTATAAATAATAATAATTTGAATTTCTAAGTTCTCCATCAGGTCGGCGCCAAGGCAAATCCAAATCTTTCAAGGTCGACTTGTGTAACAACCTAATTTGATGAGTATAAAGAGGCGCTCCAAGTTTGAAATTAGGGGCATCTGATTTTGGCATATATCTGAGTTTATTATCAAATTCATACTATTATTTGAGGACGAAATCTCTCATCAGTGATACCAGGTGGGGACGAAAACCTTCACCATTGGTTTAATTGGGTGAATTCACCCAAAAATTGCATTCTATGCTAAATCAAGGTTCTTTTATCACTTTCAAGTGTGGAGATATCAATTGTGATCCAAGGAGTTATTACATCCGTTTGAAATAGACACACATCATTTGGGAGTAGTAGATTATCATCAGCGTGTTAAGAGTTGAGAAGTGCGCAACCCCAGGCTTGAGTGGAAATCAAGGGGATCGTGAGGCATGTGATACTCAGGAGCTCATGGAAGGTGGTGATCTATATGCAGATTCAAGACGTGTTGGCGCCATTGGAGACTCCATATGAAATCAACTAGCATTCTTTGGGAAGCGCATTCTAAAAGAAGATCGACAAATACAGCGAAAGAGAAAGGTTATATGCTAGGACGTTGGGTGTCTACAAAACTCCTGAGGACACTCTCACACTCACGGCAAATAGGCATCGACAGATAGCTCCAACTGAAGTGATTGAAGACATTCAAGATTTCGGATTCGAGTAGACTATTAAGGAACCGATCGAGTGTCATGATCTGAAGCCGTATTAGGTGTCTTCGACACCACCAATATGGAAGGGGGTGCTAAATCAAAACTAGGCTCCATGGAGTAATTTGCCCCAGTGTGAGACCTAGAGAACCATTTTAAAACTTTAAACTGGAACAACACACATACTCACAATTCACAAGATTGAAGCGAATAAGCAATTGTGAGAGCACAACAAACTATATTTGTATCCTGTAAGTGTTTATCATGTTTGAAATGTTGTAATCAGCATGGCAGCACTGCATAATTCATGGACTATGAAATATTTCAAAATATCAAAATCTTGAACTATAACTTATCTACTGTTGTTATTTATGGATTTGGTTTGTTGTTTCATTTGGATGCTATGAGCTGAACTATGGGTAAAATTGTTTGTTGTATGGTTAACTCAATAACTAAGTTGAATACTACAGTAGTACATTACATACAGGATTCACAATTGTGTTGAATGATTTGTTCCAGGTGTTATGTGTGAAGTTACAATTTTTTGGTATTTTGGAGATTTGGATGAATGTTGGTAATTATCAGATTTGTGTTGCAGCAGTGAGATATCATTTCCAGGTTTGAGATATCTTTTCAGTTTTTGAGTTGCATTTGCATAGCAAATTGTTATCGATTTTGGGAGTTTGCCCTAGTTTGGAGATAGGTGTTGAATAAACGAATATTATTTTATTAAGCCCTAGTTGTGAAATTTTCTGAATTTTCATTGAAAATATTTACAAAGAAAATTGTATGAAGTGGAATTTCATATTTTATCTACTAGATTATGATTCCTAAACCAGCCATACCCTTTATGCATAAAGAGCAAACTAGTTATAGTTTGGAGATAGGTGTTGAATAAACGAATATTATTTTATTAAGCCCTAGTTGTGAAATTTTCTGAATTTTCATTGAAAATATTTACAAAGAAAATTGTATGAAGTGGAATTTCATATTTTATCTACTAGCTTATGATTCCTAAACCAGCCATACCCTTTATGCATAAAGAGCAAACTAGTTCTAGGCCGTATCATTCAAAGTCAAAGTTTGTCGTACAGGCAGCCGTACAAAGAGAAAGAGGTGTATGAATTAAAAAGGAGCATTATGTGGGAAAAATAAGGAGAGTAGCATCATTTTATTGAAGACTTGGGTGAGCCCAAGACTAGCCGCCACCTTTTGAAGACTTTGGTTGATCGTATTAATAAGAAAAAGAGGAATGAGGCTTTGGAGTGTAATCACTTCAATTTTTGAAGCTCGTATGACGTTTGAATCTGGCCACCACCCTTGGTTCCAATTTGAACAAGTTTTAAGAGGGACGTGAGGACATTTGGAAGAATTTAGAATTGGCCGCTGCCTCTAGTGTCTTATTTAAAAGCTGATCGCAACCTTTGGGAATCTCCTTCAGGTGTACACTTCCAGCAAGGACCGTACAGCTCTAAAGAAGGGTTTTGGATATGTTTTTCAGTGATTACCGAAACAAGAATTTGTTAATAGCTGCAGCAATAATCAGACATTCATGGACAGATTTAGTGATGTTTGTAATATATTTGTGAACAGCTAAGGTTAGTACAACAATTTTATCAACATTCTATTTACAAACAACACTATGTAATAACCCACCCCCTTTTGTGTTTTTTGATGTTTAGTTGTCACCTGATGCGTTTAGGTTTTTTTGCATTTGACATAACACACATGCATACATATATTTTCAAAAACACAATGAAATAGAAATACCCAATTGCTTTATTTTAATGGAAGTACATGGCAAAACACAAATAAGCAATACCCATATCAAAATATACTCAAGAATGCTAGGGTTTCAACATACCCATTTGTTGTCCATGAAAATACAAGCTGGGAATGACAATACCGCAGTGTATATAAATGAATCCTCCTCCGAAATGCAATGTAAACTCAGATTTATATTTCAGACCAGTGATGGACATCAGCAATGAACAAATACCATAGAATGGCGCCTCCAATAAGACTCAATGTGCAGCAACAAACCCAAAATGAAAGGCCACGACCTGGACTGAGATGGTACGGCTCTTACAGCAGCAGCAAACACTTAAAACTCAGATTTAATCACTGTTTTTTGCTCTCCTAAGTCCCTGCTATCACTGCAGCAATATTCCAATGGAATAGATTATTAAAATAAGAGTATATGCATCCACCACGAACTCCAAAATCACCACTAGAAGGTACGGCCTAGTACAGCCATGGTACGGCCTGTATAGAGAGCCAATCACACCTCAAAACTCCATGAAATCCTTTGCCAACACTTGCATTCTGATCTTCAATACCCTTCTTCAATTACCATGCCAAAACCCGGAAGATATCTCTGTATTTCCTTCTCCGCGACAAGCTGGTTTAGTTTCAATGAAGCACACATAGTGACCATGAATGAAGCCACTCAAATCAACATCCTGGGAGTGTCTTTCAACCCCGCAGATGCTCTCAACCAAGGAGATTTCCATCTCCGAAGCTGCTGGTTCGAAACCCTTGCTCAAAGCAAGCTCAGACAATATCAAAATATGCAATAATCAATAATGCAAATGAGGTTCTCTTTTCTCCTTATACCCCAACGCCTTCGTTTTGGGAGTTATAATATTTTATTTCTTTTTAATCTCCCTTTATTCCCTTGGGCTCCCAACATTATTGACTTTATGACTTTTAAATATTTCATATAGTCCCAAACACAATAAAGTCACTTTAATAACAAACTAATTAAGTTATATATTTAATTTAACTTAATTAAGTCTATTATTAAATTATTAATTCAAATAGTCTCCTTTGGCCATCCGTAGCACCGCGGAATGGGCCAATGACATAACACATTTTCGGACCGTTCGCACCAACTTGCCCGGCCTCCTATGACCCTGCTATAAATAGTAAGTTTGGCCAAATGGCCCAAACTCACTCCAGAAAAGACCAACTGGCAACTCCTCGTCACAAGGGATCCAACACTACACTCCAAAATGTTGTCTGAGTTGTATTGAACCACGTCACCATGGGTCCCCTATCCACCTCACTAGTCTACGGGAACCCGAATGATAGACTAGTCCAACGATCAAGTCCTGACTTAGGAAGGGGACATTACAGTCCGCCCTCCCCAAAATTGCTTGCCCACAAGCAATTTCAACTCTGGATGCTGAAGTATCTAATCATTCTCCCAAGTCGCATCCTCCACCGACAAATTCTTCCACTTAACTAAGTATTCTCTGATAACTCTCCTCAAAGTCCGCCCTCTGGTGTCAATGATGGCCTCAGGGATGAGAATCAACTTACCCTCTTCATCCAAAGCGGGTAACTCAGTGGAAGGGATCACATTGTGTCCCAATGCCTTCTTGAGCGAGATACATGAAACGCATTATGCACTCTGCTACCTGCCGGTAACTCCAACTCATAAGCCACCTCTCCTATTCTCCTAGATACCTTGAATGGTCCATAGTATCGTGGCTTGAGCTTCTCTGCGCCACTCCTCTTGAGAGTGGATTGCCTATATGGCTACAACATCAAATACACCATGTCACCTACTTCAAAAGACCTCTGAACCCTATGTTGATCTGCATATTGCTTTTGCTAGTTCTGTGCCTTTTGGATATTCTCCTTCAAGGACCTCAAGATGCCCTAACTCTCCTACAATAAATCCATGGCTTTTGGTACTCTGTTGTCCCCAAAAAGTAAGTCCAGGAAATTTGGAGCCTCATACTTTTAAAGGGCCATGAAAGGTGACATCTACATAGACATGTGGTAAGTAGTATTATAGCAATACTCTCCTAGATGTAGCCACTTGACCCATGCCTTCTGCTGCCCTGCAATATAGTTTTGAAGGTAGCCTTCCACCCACTTGTTGACTATCTCTATCTGCCCATCAGTTTGTGGATGGTAGCTAGTGCTCGGAGTGAGCTCAGTCCCACTCAACCTGAATAACTCCTGCCAGAAGTGACTCATGAACTTATTGTCTCTATCACTGACTATACTCCTGGGGAGGCCATGCAATCGGAATACCTCTCTGAAGAACAGATTTGCGATCTGTGTTGCTGTGAATGTGGCTGAGATGGCAAAGAAATGTGCAAATTTTGTCAACCTATCAACCACAACGTATATACAGTCCCTGCCTTGGGCTTTGGGCAAGCCCGTGATAAAATCCATCGAAAATGCATTCCCATTTCTGGTTAGGAATGGGTAGGGGCTGCAATAGACCAACTGGAAATGTATTCTCCTGTTTGTTCTGCTGGCAAGTGGGACACTCACAGACATACTGCAACACATCTGATTTGCTTCCCTTCCATGTAAACCTCTCCCGGATCTGTCTGAAAGCCTTGAAATATCACAAGTGTCTAGCTGTAGGTGCATCATGAAAAGATCTCATTACCTTCTTCTTCATGTCCGAACCTGGTACCAATAAGATTCTCCCCTTGTAAATGATCAAGTCATTTACAATTGTGTATCTGCTATCCTGGATGGTACCATCAATGATTCTTGTGGCCCACTTATCTTTTGCATACTCTGTTGATATCCACTCTCGCCAATCCGCTGTAATCTCACCCAACGAACACAGGTGTGGTCTCCGTGAGAGTGCATCAGCTACTACATTCTTCTTCCCTTTGACATATTATGTCAAAGTCGTAGGCTTGCAATTTGCTCGCCCACTTCTGCTATCTGTCATTAAGGTCACGTTGATTCAGGAAATGTCGTAGACTGTTGTGGTTTGTCTTAACCACGAATTTGTTGCCTACTAGATACTGTCTAAATTTAGCCAATGCATGCATTATTGCTAACATTTCCTTATCATAAATGTTGTAACCCCGAAGTTTCTTGCTCTCAAAGCTATCGGGTGCTTACCCTGCATCAAGACAACTCCTATGCCTTCGCCTAAGGCATCACACTCAAGCTCGAACGACTTTGTGAAATCTGGAATGGCCAAGACTAGGCAAGAACTCATGATCTGTTTGAATTTGTCAAAACACTGTTGTGCCTCATCTGACCAAGTGAAAGCTCCCTTCTTCGTCAAGTCTGTCAGAGGTGCCGCACTCTGTGAAAAGCCCTTGACGAACCTGCGGTAGAACCCACATAACCCGAAGAATCCCTTGAGCTGTGAGAGATTCGTGGGTGGTGGCCAATCAATAATTGCCCTGATCTTCTCAGGGTCCACTCTAACACCATTGGCTTTGATGATGTGCCCCAAGTAGAGGAGCTCAGTCATGCCAAATTCACACTTCAACTCCTTGGCATATAGAGACTCCCTCTCCAGAATGCTCAGAACCTCCTCAAGATGCTGGAGGTGCTCCTCCCATGTCCTTCTGAAAATCAATATATCATCAAAGAAAATAAGGACAAATTTCCTCAGCTGCTCTCTGAAAACCCTGTTCATGCAAGACTGGAAAGTGGTGGGTGCATTGGTTAGGCCGAAAGGCATAACCAGAAACTCAAAATGCTCATAATGGCATCGAAACGTTGTCTTCTACACATCCTCCTCTCACCCGAATTTGATGGTAAACAGATCTCAAATCTATCTTAGAGAAGTAGCATGCCTCATGTCGCTCATTTATGAGCTCATCTATCCGCGAAATGGGATACATGTTCTTAATTGTTTTCTTGTTAAGTGTCCTGTAGTCTATGCACATTCTCAATGTGTCATCCTTCTTCTTCACAAGTACCACTGCGGATGCAAACGGGCTCTTCCTGAGACGAATGTGTCCCATCTCAAGAAGCTCCTTGATTGTCTTCTCGATCTCATCCTTTAATCTCTTAGAATGTCTGTAAGGGGTGATGATGACTGGCTTGGCCCCCTCCTCAAGCTCGATCACATGCTCAATGCCTCTATCCGGAGGCCTCCCTGGAGGTATGCTGCTGAACACCTTAGTGTGCTTATTAATCAATTTTTGTATGTCTGGGTGGTAACTCTGTAGCTGAAGGCATAATAACACACTCAGCCGCCCACTCCACCTGATCATGTCGGAGCAAACGCTCCATCCTCCTGAGTGATACAACTCTGAGTCCTCCATCCGACATCCCCCTGAGCACATGCTTATGATCATCCACCTCAAATTTCATCTCCATGGTCTGCAGATTAAGGTAGAATTCTCCTACTGCATGAAGCCATTTCATGCCGAGGATTACATCCATGTCCCCCATACTGACCACATAATACTCGGCCTGGAACTCATAATCACTTAACCTGATGGTTAAGTTGGGGATTCTCTGTTTGCAGGTAATAACAAAGCCATCTGCAACTCTAACATTGAATCCCTCAAACTCCTCAGTCTTGAGTCCCCTCCATGCTACTAGCCCCTCATCGATGAAGTTATGAGTGGCCCCTGTATCAAGCAAAGTGGTCACTCTTTGTCCCTCCAATACTCCCCATATCCTGAAGGATCCCTCTTTCTGAATGGCAGAAAGATGTGTTGTCGGAATATCATCAACCTGTACATCCTGCACCTCTTCTGCTGCACTCTCCACATCACTATCCTCCCGATCACACTGCTGATCTGATTTCTCTGAAGCTGTTTCTTCGGCAAAATAGTATTCTAGTTGCTTCACTTGCCCCTTTATTGGGCACTTATGATTAGGATCCCATGGACCCTTGCATTTGAAGCACATCTTCTTCCTCCTGTACTCGTTCAAGGCATCATCATCAAGGCAGGGTGCTGGTTTCTTCTATGGAAAGGTGTCCCGATGATGTGAAGGCATCTTATCCTTCCGTGGAGGAAAGGGTTTGGAGACAAACTTGTTCTTAGTCACTGCAAACTTCATACTCCGTGCCTTCTTGATTGTCTCCTGTAATGATGGTGGGTTAAATGCCTTAACCCATCCCCGAAGTGGTTCTATTAGTCCTTCAGTGAATAGGACTATGAGTCTCCTCTCTGATATGCTAGGTACCATCACATTGATCCTCTGGAACTCTGAAATGTATACCTCAAGTAACCCAAATTGTTTCAACTGTGCTAGCTCTCTGAACTGTAGTTTGGGGTCCTTGGTATCAAATCTCTAGATGAGTCATGTTGTGACCTAATCACACATCGCCCCATTGCAAATGGGGACCCACCTTTTTTGCAACTTTGAGCTTGTAGAATCCTTAAGAAGTGTTGTCAGACCTAGTCTCTTCCATGAAATGAAGAATGAACCTCTCCGGATGCAGCGTGAAATGAATCAAATGAGTTTAACAAGGTGCAATTGAGAATGCTTGAGCATGTCCCTGAGATACTGAAAAATGACTAAGTCTGGTGTCCTGAAGGCTAATGTCCTGAAATCCTGAAAAACTGACTAAGTCTGAAATCTGGTGGATCCTCAAAAATCTAGAATCTGCATGTTAAATCTCATGGATCCAAGACCTATCTCAAACATCCTAGAAGTATATTTCAAAATATTTAAAACATATACTTAAATATATTTTGAAATATACTTGATTTCGGGCACTGAAAAGTGGCTAAGTACGGAAAATTTCCTCTGCACTGGTGGAATCTGCTCCCCTCTAGAAAATTTCCTCTACACATGTCAAATGCGCTCCCCTCAAGAAAATTTCCTCTACACATGTCAAATGCACCCCCCTTTAAGGAAAATTTCTTCTACCTTCTGCATATGCGCCCTCCTCTTGGAAATTTCTTCTGACCCTAGGATATGCGCTCCAAGTCAAGAAATTTTCCTTAACCTTTGGCATATGCGCTTATCACATGGAGTTTCTCAAGCAAGTGTTAAATGCGCTCCATAACTTAGAAGAGTTTCTCCAACACCTGGGTTGTGCGCTCCTCAAGGAGAAATTTTTTTAACCCTTATCAGGTGCGCTCTCTCAAGAAAATTTCTTTGACACTTGCCACATGTGCCCAACCACAAGAAATTTCCTTACCCATCTTCAAATGCGCTCCACCTTGAGGAATTTCCTTACACAATCAAATGCGCTCAGGCATGATTCAGGTCGGCCCTGATTATAGAAAATCAGAATAAAAATAGAGAGCATCAAGACAAGGCCAACCTAAGTAGAAGTGACGCCTGGAGTTAGTATAAATGGCAAGTTTTAAAACATGAAAACTAAGCCTTTTTCATTGCAAGTAAGATCTAGTCTAAGACCTTTGCAAGGTATCTAAAAAGAGGCATGTTAGGAATTTGTAATAAAATGTTGTTGATGATCAAATGTCTTTGCATTGATAGGTGTTTCTCTTGTGTAGGTAATGGACGGAAAATGGCGAGAACTTGCACTTGAAGGTTCAAAGCATGGAAGGGCGTTGCTTGAGGAAGGAGACCTGTTTCGGACAATCAAGATCCAACGCCAGAAGTCATACATCAAGGTCATCGCTTGAAGAGAAAAGGACCAGTTTCACATTCAAGCTCCGGAGCCATCCACTTCAATCCTAAAGTCTACTCCAAGAATTTGCACCCGAGGTCTGCTTCCAGCACCATTTAGAGTCAAAGTCTTGCACGAATCCTGCACAAAACAAGCACAAGAGCTTCATGAGATGAGGAAATGAGCGAGTACATCAAAAGTCATGAATTACATGAAGACAACATCAAGAAATTCCCAAAATTCCCAAGTTTTCAGGTTCGAAAGCTGCCAAGTTCCAAAGGTGAAAATCCTAGTTCGAACACTATTTCAAAAAGATGACATAATTTGGGAAAATGTTCTGAGCAATGTGAACATATTGAAAATCAAACCGATTTGCTTGAAGATGTCCAGGTGGCATGTCCACGTCACCTGTCCAAGTTCAATACATGTACATCAAGAAGAGGTCAAAGAGGGCACCCATGTGGCAGATGCTCTAAAGATTCCATTGGGAAACGTGCCTTCATTGCCTCTCTTTTGGGCGGTTATGCATTGTTGTCTTCATCTGGGCCGTTGATTTGCAAATCAATCTTGGCCATTCATGTAATTTCAGAGCCTATATAAGGCCCATTTCTCTCATTTGTAAGGGTTAGAAGTTGTTAAGACCTTTTAGATTAGAAGTTGTTAGCTCGCAAGAGTAGGAGTAGAATAGGAGTAGATCAGAGGAGACTTCAAAATCATTGAAGAGACACATGAAATTGTTGTAATCATACACTTCAAAATTAATATAAGCTCATTGTTGGTTTGCATGGTGATCTTGTGGTTTTGGAATGTTAGCATGATTTCTAATTTCTTGGATGTGATGGAGAAATGTTTCCAAGTAGTTTAATAATAGATTAGAAGTTCATTGATGTAATGAGTATATGCAATGATATTTGATGAATTCCTTAAAGGTTCATACTTTTTGTGGATTGTCGAAGGCAATTCACTTTGCAAAGTTAGCCTGAACCTCCATTTGCTTTAGTTCGATTGTGAATACTTGTTCAAGCTGCACCAGATATGGGTGTTTGGGCGTGTGTTTGCAATATGAAAATCATTGGGTTACCTTAGAAGATTGCACCTGCTTCGTGTAGTTGTTGGTTCTCATGGCGAAGCGGAGTCAGGTTTCGTGAGGAGTTTGTCTATCTTGGCATGTTTCATTATTTCTTTGTCCTTAGAGTAGCCTTCTCAACCCTTGCCTTTTTTCCTTTCTTTCATAGCTGGTTTGAAGAAGTTCCATTCCATAAAGAAGGAGAATAGTATATTCAAGTGAAGTAAGGAGTCAATTCAGCGTAAGTCCCTTTGTGATTACCAGCATTATCACATCAACTACTGAGTCTATCCATTGCAAGTCAAGACCTGACATATCATGAACCTTGGAGTTGTCTCGATTGATCACATTGTTTAGCATTCGAGAGACTTTGTTCAAGAGAGGATAGAATACCTCGATATTTTATTCTGAGTTTGCATGTGCATAAAAAACACATCAACAAGTCGGTTTGTGAACTCATCATATGTGGTGATGAGATTATGGCCCAAAGTGACCAACCCATGATACCACCACTCATGAGCTAACCCGTCAAGATGTATGGTGGCAAAGTTTAGAGCCTCATCCTCCGGCATAGGCTTAAGTGTCAAGTAGTTATCCAACTTTTGTACCCATGCTCTGGCTGAAATTGTGCCACTACCATCAAAATGATCCATAGGAACTTTGCTCAAGGCATGCTAGTAGTCCCTGTTAACTCTGTGTGCTTTGTGATCTCCTCTACCACCCATAGCTCCCCTCTGCCTCCTCTAGTTCATGAACTGCTCAAATGTCAACATATCTCTGATATCCGAAGGTAGGGTCATGTATTCTGCATGTTGTATCCTAATATCATCCACCATGGGAATCTGTACCTCTGGCTCCGGATTAACTGGTACCTCCTCTCTGCGTGGGAAGGTAGGCTGAAGAGGTCTCGGAACCAATCTTGGGGTAGTTTTAGTGCCTTGACCACTACCCTGAGCTGCATGCCGGTGATTGCCATTGTTTGAACCACTTCCCTCACCATTGTGTGTTGTATCTGGTTGTGCTATCGGGATTCCCTGGTTCATTTTCCCAAGTAGTTGGGACATCATATCGAACCTCCAATCTGTTTTGGTGTAAGGACTCTCTGGTTGTTCCGGTCCTTTGTTTCTATCCCCCATATTTCCAGTTATACTATCACTGTCACTCGAAGAATTTTTGTGCATGCCCAAAATCCCTAATATTGTTTCATCCTTGGGTACCTATGGTGGCTGCCACTGCGGAATATCTCTAGTATAAACAATCGGAGTTTCTTGGGTAGAAACAACTTTCCAGTCACTCATAAAACTAAATCACAGGCTGGCAAGATGCACCAACTCTGATACCACTGTAATAACCCACCCCCTTTTGTGTTTTCTGATGTTTAGTTGTCCCCTGGTGCGTTTAGGTTTTTTTGCATTTGACATAACACACATGCATACATATATTTTCGAAAACACAATGAAATAGAAAAACTCAGTTGCTTTATTTTAATAGAAGTACATGGCAAAACACAAATAAGCAATACCTATATCAAAATATACTCAAGAATGCTAGGGTTTCAACATACCCATTTGCTATCCATGAAAACACAAGCTGGGAATGACAATACAGCAGTGTATATAAATGAATCCTCCTCCAAAATGCAATGTAAACTCAGATTTATATTTCAGACCAGTGATGGACATCAGCAATGAACAAATACCATAGAATGGCGCCTCCAATAAGACTCGATGTGCAGCAACAAACCCAAGATGAAAGGCCACAACCTGGGCTGAGATGGTACGGCCCTTACAGCAGCAGCAAACACTTAAAACTCAGATTTAATCATTGTTTTTTGCTCTCCTAAGTCCCTGCTATCACTGCAGCAATATTCCAATGGAATAGATTATTAAAATAAGAGTATATGCATCCACCATGAACTCCAAAATCACCACTAGAAGGTACGGCCTGTATAGAGAGCCAATCACACCTCAAAACTCCATGAAATCCTTTGCCAACACTTGCATTCTGATCTTCGATACACTTCTTCAATTACCATGCCAAAACCCGGAAGATACCTCTGTATTTCCTTCTCCACGGCAAGCTGGTTTAGTTTCAATGAAGCACAAATAGTGACCCTGAATGAAGCCACTCAAATCAACACCCTGGGAGTGTCTTTCAACCCCGCAGATGTTCTCAACCAAGGAGGTTTTCGTCTCCGAAGATGCTGGTTCGAAACCCTTGCTCAAAGCAAGCTCAGACAATACCAAAATATGCAATAGTCAATAATGCAAATGAAGTTCTCTTTTTCTCCTTATACCCCAACGCCTTTGTTTTGGGAGTTATAATATTTTATTTCTTTTTAATCTTCCTTTATTCCCTTGGGCGCCCAACATTAGTGACTTTATGACTTTTAAATATTTCATATAGTCCCAATTACAATAAAGTCACTTTAATAACAAACTAATTAAGTTATATATTTAATTTAACTTAATTAAGTCTATTATTAAATTATTAATTCAAACGGTCTCCTTTGGCCATCCGTAACACCGCAGAATGGGCCAATGACATGACAACACATTTTCAGACCATTCGCACCAACTCGCCCGGCCTCCTGTGACCCTGCTATAAATAGTAAGTTTGGCCTAATGGCCCAAACTCACTCTGGAAAAGGCCAACTAGCAACTCCTCGTCACAAGGGATCCAACACTACACTCCAAAATGTTGTCTGACCTATATCGAACCACGTCACCATGGGTCCCCTATCCACCTCACTAGTCTATGGGAACCCGAATGATAGACTAGTCCAACGATCAAGTCTTGGCTTAGGAAGGGGACATTACACACTTCTTATATATTTTTATCAACTGTTAGCATTGGATTTATATGAATATTTATTTTAGAAATATCAGAGACTCATATATCTGATTTCATATCTAGAAAGTGTTATTAATACCAGCAGAAATTGTGTTGGCCAATTATTAGTGAATTTGTCAATGCATGACAACTATTTGTTAAAATGTCTATGAATTGCTCAATGCCTACAAATGTTTGTGAATAATAAATAAGGATAGTTGCAGCTGTTCCTAAGCACTGAATTCAAAATTATTGATTAGTATAATGTTCCACCAACTATTTGACGAAATGTCTATGAACTAAAGTTGAAAAATTTCCAAGTTTGTTGAAATTTTTTGGTAAGGACATTACAGGGGATGCATCCCCGTGGAACACAAATATATAAAAGATCACAAAATGCCTAAGTTGTCGATCCTAGTACGAGATCAGGTACAAGTTCGAGGATCAGGTACGCGGATACGACAATTTTTTTTCCCGAGGACAGGCACAGCAATATATTTATTAAAAACTTCAAAACTCTAAAAAGACTAAAAGATAAAACAATAATACTCATAATTGCCAATAGTGTTTAAAAACCGGCGAGTACTCACCAAAATTCCTACGGCGCGAGTAATCGCGGCAAAACCTTGACCGCGAGTTTATTCAATAAATCACGGCAATTTATTGGAAAACAGCGCTTAATATTGCGAAAATCGCCAAAAATAGGGGCGATAACTCATTGAAAAATTTTTGTATTATATGGATTATATTTTTTATTTTTATCTTGTGCGAGCGAGAGTAATGCAACAATGCGACGGCTAGGGCACCAGCATAGTATAGTATAATATTAATTAGCCGATAGGCTATATGTAGCAGAATTCAATTTGACCGGAAATTTCAGACCACCGGATGTGTTCAATAATCCGACAATCAAAGCAGGAGAACCATTGCCCGGGAAAGTTCGTACAGTCCCAACAAATTTAAGTTGTCCCTTTTTTTAATATTTAAGAATAAGAATTAAAAAAGCTGATGCGTGTCATTTGTTCAAAAAAAAACACAGGCTTTCTCCACTTAGTGAAGATGCCTGTACAGGAACAGTTGCATGCTACAACCGCTCAGACATTTGTCAAAATCAACTCTCTTTCCTTCATTCATCTACAAATTCATCCTTGGCTCCTTGTCTATCACAAATTTTATGGATTTTCGGTCCGCAAGGAAGAGCAGAACAAGAAGGTAACACGTTTCTTTTTTTATTTATGGCAATGCTTGTTAATTGTTTGCTATCTATAGCATCACGCTAAAAATTAGCTTTGCAGATTGTCTTCTTTTTTGGACGAAATGTTGTTCTCCATTCTTAAATATTCAAGTTGCCCCAATTTTTCTTGTTGAAATTAGGGTTTTGAATTTATATTGTGTGGACAATTCAAGTACCCAGTCTTGGAATTTTCAGCTCAAACTCCGGCACCTGTTCTAGGTTTCTTTACTCGAGTTGAACAAGGAGAAAGTTTGTGCGTAAAGATTTTATGTGAGTTCACAGAAATATCTTCTTGGGGAAAATGCATGCACATAGTTGTGTGTTTATTGGATTTGCTCCAAGGCTCTTCTTATGCCATCTGCGACCGGATTTCTAGAAATATTCAGCTTGACTTTGTTTTTGCTCGGTAAGTTTTTTTTTTTTTTGGTTTAAGGCTCTAAATTATTTTTACAGAAAACACTCTGATAAGTATATTGGTAAGTTTTTTGTAGATGAAAGCCTTTTAAGCGGGTGTAATGTTCTTGTTGAAATGCTGTTTGATTTTGGACAAGTTTGTCATGTTCTGATATCAAGGCATTGTTTAAATTAAAGATTTAAACATCATGACGAGAAAGTCGCTTTCGTCAAATATATTTAATAAACATATTAATAGATAATAATATTAAATAATATTATTTTATAAATATTTTTATATATAATATTTATTGCATTTATAAATAATAAATATAAATGCAAATATAAATATTGTTATTTTAAATATCATTATAATTATAATAATTATAATATAATATATTATATAAATATAAATACTATTATTATATAATAATATAGGACAAATTATAAATTATACATATATATATGTTATCATATATAATTATGAATAAGTATATTATAATATATACTTACAATTATGGAACGATCCTCTTAAAGAATCAGCCAAAGACAATTATGAATATGCCATACGGATATGAGAAAGAAGCTATGATGAATAGTTACAGCGATTCATTTTCTAAAAGGAATGTCCCTTTGGGCAGCGATTTAGGTAACCGTTGACAAGTATAAAAGGGGGGGATCGGTGGTAGAAATCTATCATCGAACCTCAGAACATAAAACAGATCTGCAATCTTCATAAACTATAAATCTCATCATCAGTCCACAGTAGTCAGTCATTTGCAGCATTGCATTACGTAACTATAGGAGTCTGGAATTGTCTCACTTATCTCATATAATAGACTACGTATCTTGTGAGCACCGCTCGAAGGGAATATAAAGGAGATCCTTTGCATTGATTTATACTTCAGACTTGCATACTTGTGATCGCAGCAGATAGATCCATAGCCGCTGCCACCTTAGATCACATTCCTTGCTACATATCATTCATCGATGATAGCGACCAGCATACAAGCAAAAGCGGTCAGTGTTATTGTTCCACAATTATAGTGGCGATCGGGTTCAGGTGCCAGCGATCAGCAATTAAACATCATTACATCCATTCTTGGCAGCGATCAACTCACAACAGGATCATGGTATCAATAAGCATTGCATTTTGATCATTGATTGGTATGTAATCATCTCATCGAATCATTAAGCAAGCAAGGGAGCAAGGCAGAATCAATACACTTGAATTTATAGTCTAACGAGAAATACGAAGCCAGGTAGTGCCAGTAATACAGTCTAAGTTATTGAGCAGTCAAGGAATACAATCTATCACCTTCAATCATATTCAGGAAGCAATCAGAAATACTTTCTGAGTTTTAGAGCAGAGTTGGAAGGAGAATAAGACCAGAAGCAATACACTTCAATAATTACATAGAATAGTTCTAAAAGGAAATAAGAAGGCCGCATCGAGGAAGAAAAGGGACATCTGCTCATATTCAATTTAAAAGAATATATATTTCTGTTATTATACTTATATAAATGTATACAGCAGTAAGATAGAATCAAGAAGGAAACAAGATACATTTTCAGTATATATATATATATCCGAGCATAGGAAGAAAAGAAAAGGAATAATATATAGAGGGAGATCTGAAATCTGATTGTGGAGTTAAATCAAGTCAAGGTACTCTATAAACCTTTTGGAAATTGGTAATTTAGAAAAAATTAGTGTTGTCCCAAAAAGGGGACATTACAAAGTTTCATGTAGATTGGCGGTTTGAATCGGAGATTTCATGGTGAGAAATTGTATGAGGTCGAAAGTTTTTTAACTTTGTTTTTTTGGCCATTTTAGATTAAGCGTTTGAATCGGTGTTCTCATAGTAGATTTGGTGCTCTTAATCAAAAACTTGTCATTGGTGGAGTAGATTATAGAAGGTTGCCTAAATAGTGTTGTTCTGCCATTTTGATCAAATATTATAGTCGTTGTTTTGTAATAGTGAGGATGGCTTTTGCGACGGAGTATTTTGCTTCAATCTGGAAGTAAATTGCTTCTGTCCGCGTAAAAAAGTACAGGCCTTTTGTAGCTTATGAGTTTCTTGAATCCTCACCTTTTTTTAGGCAATCTTATGTGGTCAAATATTGCAGTGGCTGCCTTTGAACAAGTCTTTGTTTTCACGTGTCTTAGTATCGTGGTTCCCGTTCCATCTCGCCGTTAAATTTCAAGGATTTCGTCATGTTTTATGTGGCTTTCAAATTTATATCTAAATTTTTGCTTTGAAATGTAGCAATATTTCTCGTCATGGCTGGGCTGCTGCTGCGGTCAGCGGTTGTTTTGCTATATTTCTATTATTGACGCATAGTTAGAGCATTCGAATTTGAAGTAATTACTAATTTATGGATTTGTTGGCCAGGGAATGTAATTTTAGGCGTAGCCTTCATAGATCTCTTGGGCAACACAAATAGTGGAAGGATGTATTGATTTTGTGATTTTATAATAAAGGTCAAACGGAGTTTTTTGAAGCAACGAAGCTTTCATCCTGCTAATTGACTTATACTGGATTAGATATGGGAGACCTCAGATTTGGGTATTGGGTGTATTATAGCAGCTTTTGACGTTATGCCGCTTTCTCTGCATGGCTTTGAGAAAGCAGCTCACAGAGTTTCTTTGAAGAAGAAACTAACACCGTAACCTGTTGAAAATTTTGTAAACAAAATCCATATCTTTTATACCTTTTTGATTCTATCCATATCTTTTATAAGTCTGCATATTGTTGCTAACGCAGTTGCTCATCATCATTTAACACACACAGTAATTACCCCATTAATGCATCCATGAAATGGCCTTCTGAATAATATTAAAAACTGATAATATAAATTATTAATTCCTACCTGCTGATTTCGTCATTGCTTCACAAGCATGGAGGAATATCCTCGATTGAAAAGAGGACAAATAAGACAATACAGTATGGTAAGGCTTCATTATCATTCCTCAACAACCACTCAGTAGCTAATGTTGGCTGGATGTGGATTGAAAAATCAATTTGCCAAGGAAAATGTATTTGATTGTATATTATTTATAAGTAAACATGGGTCCATCTTAATCTATTGTAAATTTGTTCTCATATAGATTTAAAATCTTTATTAGTAGGGATGGTGCTGTTACTTACTGTGTATTCTTCAACCAGTTAAAATAGAATATTAAAAAACAATTACCATGAATTAGCATTTCTTATCATTTGTCACATTTAAAGGAATTCCATAACTCCCTTTAACTCATATGATTCATGTTAAATTCTTATATTAAGATTTTGAACATTGAAAAGACAATAAAATAGATAATATAATTCCCTTTACCATTGTCCTAGGTTTGTAAGTAGAATAGTTAGAGTACCCTATGGTCAAATTCATTGCGCCTAAAAACCATGCAACTGCTAGTAATCTATAAATATCGTATTATATAATTAATATAATATAGATTATTAAGTATCGTACTATATTATTAATATTTATATGTTTATGTATTATGGTATTAATATTATAATATTATAGTATTATAGTATTAATTATTACTATATAATATGATCCCGACCACCAAAAAAATATCTATTATAGTATTATACTAGCATAGATATCTTAAATACATCTATCTAAAAGACGCCGAGAGATATCAGTCTCGAGATCATTTAGATAGATGTATTTAAGATATCTATGCTAATTTTATTTTATAAATTTATGACTTTACAAATTTAGTTCTACAAAAATCTTGGTTAAAAGTGAAAAACGATGAATTCTAAACCTATATAGTTGAGTGAAATCTAAACCTAATAAACTATAATGCCTTAAATTTACAAAAATAATGTTTGATTGGTTTTACTATGTGTATATATGTTTTGAGTGAATTCTAAACCTAATAAACTATAGTGCCATAATGTTTTGATTAATGCTAATGTATTTTTTTTGTTTTCCATTTTTTAAAGTTAGTTCTCTTAATATATTTTTTAAAGCATCTCAAAGTAAATAATATATAGGGTTTAATATAGTACCCTAAAATAATATTTTCTAAATTAGGGTTTTACCTTTTAAGATTTTCAGCACTATATGTATATATGTTTTGATTTATGCAAAATACAAACTTTAGTTGTTTATATATATTTTTAAAATAATAAAGTCTTAAACTATATTAAAAATAAAAGGATTAGTTAATAAAACCCTAGCTAAATACCAAAAAAAATTCAAACCCTAAAGATTAACACCATTATTCCAGCAAATCATGAAATTCATACCTGCAATTTTCATTGATTCTTGATTTTACCGCTTTTTGTTTTTATTTTTTGTTTCTGGCTTTGTAATTAGTGATTTTATTTTTGGCTGTTTTCATATATATGTTTTAATTATTAATGTTACATTTGTCGGCTATTATTTTTTTAATGTTTTTAAAGTTGTTTTTCTTAACACGCTCCGCCATTTCACCCAGTGCTGCCAAGTATTATAATATTTTATTATAGTATTATATAATTAATCTATTAATATTATATAGATTATTAAGTATGGTATTATATTATTAATATTTATATATTATAAATTTAGATATTATAAATTTTACAATATTATATTAAATTATTAATATGTATATTATTAATATTTATATATTATATCGTTTAATATTTATATAAAATATTATAATATAATATTCATAATACATTATTAATATTTATATATTATAATATTATATTATTATTTGTTCTCTGTACAAATGAACCCAACCACCCAAAAAAATTTGCCAACTCCACGAATTCAAACCAAAAGGGGCAATATATTTCATAAATTCAATAATATGTATGTTTGTAAAGCATATTTTTTAAAGTTAATGTATTGTTTAATGTTCGATAAATTTGCCGAGTTTTTCCCCGAGTTTTTGTCGAGTCCCGAGTTTTTAAAAATTTGGGATCACTCGAGTACTTGTCGAGTCCGAGTTTTTAAACTATGGTTTATACATTATTGTAAGCTCCTACTATTGAAGAAATCAAGTATATCTTTAGAAGAACTAAGAGACAATATCTTTTCTATAGGGTACTTCCAAGGCCCTTACATTCCAACTGTAGACCTTAAGTTAGGGTCATTCTTAGATCTAAATAATCTATTCACTTACCTAGGAATCCTAGTGTTTTTTAACACTTAGTATTCTTCTCCTCTCCAACTAGAGGATCTTTGTACTTGCATTTGTTTTTAAGATTTCATCCATCTCTCATTGGCATGGTTCACTTCCTCCCCTATTGATTTGAGTGGGATATTTTTGAAACCTAGATTAGTATAAAGCTGCATTTTTAGCTTCATTTTGTTGACAAGAAAAGAAAGACACTTCATTTTTGAAACCTAAATTAGTCTAAAGCTGCATTTTGTTGACAAGAAAAGAAAGAAACATCATAAAACCTCTTTTGTCACCATAACAGGTATCTAAAGCATAGTTGAAAAAATTGCTGATTATTCGCAAAACTTGTGAGCACTTGTGAGTTAAACTGGCTTGCAAGTAACTCACAGCCGAGTAATAGGCGACTCCTACGGCAAATGTTTTTTCAAAAAATTGCAAAAACTCAGAAAACTAGAAATTTTTGTCAAAAACTCACCCCTGGTTTTACAATATGATTTCATATGAAAAAAAATGCTATTTGGCATTATTTTCAAGCTTGGTGGCCACAACACCCTCAACTCTTTTAGGATTTTGCTTCCATTGTAATGTCCCCTTCTAGTAAGCTCAAATTGTTCACAACCTTGCACAATTTCAACTTACAAAAAGGAAACATTAGTACTCCAAATTCATATCATAATTAATATAGATCCATATTCTTTCCATATTTATCCTAAAACGTAAATTCCATAATCACATAATCCATGTTCATATTCATATTCATACTCATATTCATATCCATGTTCATATTCATAGTCATATTCATATTTATATTCATATTCATAGGCCTTATGTTCTATCCTCAAGGGGATCATGTGTCGCCCTATCATTAATCCATCTCTAACTCCATTAGCATGGTTCGTTAAGGAGACACTAACCATCCCATACGGAGGCCCGATGGCTTCACACTACACCCGAGGTACTTCACCATTCGGCTCCAAAGACTTCATGCTACACCCGAGCATACTTCATCTATTGGAGAGTCACCCACCGTAAGGCACATTTAACATTGATGAGCTCATCATACCATAGGCCCAAGGCTTCACCTCACACCCAGACGTACTTCGACACTTGGCCCAAGAGACTTCGCCTCACACCCGAAGGTACTTCATCTTCTTGGGGTTACCTAGGTCCAATAACATTCTCCTAACTTACCCATACACCTAGGATGGCGAGATGATTAATTATGAGGCTAATCCTCCTTTCGGATATGGCACAATCTTATGATTTCTATGTCCTTATTAACATTTTGCACATGATGCCTTATAATTAGGACATCTTGGCCTTATATCATAATTTGGCCAATCATATATATCCAATGATCATATTCCCTTATCATCATCATGCTTTACATGTTTTTAAACATAATACATTTACATTATTATATTTTAATTCCATTATTGCAGACTGTGATCATCTTTCTTATCCATTTCATGTTTCAATAACATTTGACTATAACAAGTTATTTAACCTTTATGAATGCATACTCTAGTATAACATATCATGCATATGTTTACTCTATATTCAGATTTTATCTCAGTATGAACATAACCAAACTATGTAAGCAAATAAACAAATATAAAGTTTCATACCTTTAGTTGATTGCTGAGATTAAACCTCCTTTTTATAGCAGACTTAACGTATGATGGATGACTCTTGTCTTATATATACTTTCGCTGCTGACAAGCTCTTGGTGCAGATTTCTTTATATGCTACTTAATTCGATGTGAAGATGATATATAATGATATTAGATAGATGATATATGCTGATTTCTGCTATTTGATGGATGATCTCTCCTTATTGATGTAATAAGTGATGATTCTATGATTCCCTGTCCCAATCCGCCGATCATACTTTATACTTTCGCTGGCCCTTGATTGTGTCCCTTCGAAGAGCTGCAACCCGTTCCTTCACTAATCGTAGTTGTTTGTATATCAGAATTAATGTTGTCATCGCCTCTTTATAGGCGCTAATATAACCATTCAGAGGCCCTTAATTTCTTATTGATAACTTATGGACGTCTTCTAACATCGGCGGATTTATACTTGGTTCTCTTTCATTGTAATCTTTGACTTTGTTAGTCTTTGAATTGCATCTTATTGTTAATACTTAACATAACCGCTGCCTTACCTCTTTTGATCGCTGCCACTATCTTATGTTCGATCTGAATGTATAATGCCTTCTTTGATTTGAATCTCTATTAATTGATATGTAGGAGCAATGTATTATCTTGTTCGATCTATAGGAAGAGATTGTTTTTATCCTTCGCTGCCTTTCCTTGTTGCCCCCGGTCGCATTATATATTTGATCGGTGTCCATTCATCAAGGGACGCCACTCCATGGCGTTTCCTTTAGTTATCTTTTAACACACCTTTTAACTATCGGTGCCTCTTGTGCTTTTAGTTTAATTCATGATGACAATCGATCTAAATGTTAAACCCTTCTTATGCATCGAATGATAGTTTATGTTGTTTTGCTCTTCGTGGTCTGTTTGGTAAGTGATATTAAATATCTTATCCATTGCCTCTATTGATCTTAGAAACTTCACCATGTATACTTGCTTCGAAATATATATTGATGTCACAATGCTGCAATCAATCATCGATTTGGTTCTCTTGGTTAGCATGACTATTCCAATCTTTAATTGGAATAGGGTCATCGAGGGATATAACAGGTCTCCCCTCTTGAGATTGCTTGTCCTCAAGCAATCCCTATTTCTTCGGGACACTCGATTTTAAGATCAATCTTCTTTCCTTCTTCTACTTGAAGTTACTTCAATTTCCTCATTTGTCATGATTTTAGGTTTTGTTCTTTTTTCCTTGCACATTGGTGACCCTTTTTTGTTGCATTAAATTCTTTCACAGGATGGCAGGTCGATAGCTCTGATACCACTTGTAATGTCCCCTTCTAGTAAGCTCAAATTGTTCACAACCTTGCACAATTTCAACTTACAAAAAGGAAACATTAGTACTCCAAATTCATCTCATAATTAATATAGATCCATATTCTTTCCATATTTATCCTAAAACGTATAATTCCATAATCACATAATTCATATTCATAATCATATTCATACTCATATTTATATCCATGTTCATTTTCATATTCATATTCATATTTATATTCATATTCATATTCATATTCATAGGCCTTATGTTTTATCCTCAAGAGGATCATGTGTCGCCCTATCATTAATCCATCTCTAACTCCATTGGCATGGTTCGTTAAGGAGACACTACCCATCCCATACGGAGGCCCAATGGCTTCACACTACACCCAAGGTACTTCACCATTCGGCTCCAAAGACTTCATGCTACACCCGAGCATACTTCATCTATTGGAGAGTCACCCACCGTAGGGCACATTTAACATTGATGAGATCATCATACCATAGGCCCAAGGCTTCACCTCACACCTGGAGGTACTTCGACACTTGGCCCAAGAGACTTCACCTCACACCAGGAGGTACTTCATCTTCTTGGGGCTACCTAGGTCCAATAACATTCTCCTAACTTACCCATACACCTAGGATGGCGAGATGATTAATGATGAAGCTAATCCTCCTTTCGGATGTGGCACAATCTTATGATTTCTATGTCCTTATTAACATTTTGCATATGATGCCTTATAATTAGGACATCTTGGCCTTATATCATAATTTGGCCAATCATATATATCCAATGATCATATTCCATTATCATCATCATACTTTACATGTTTTTAAACATAACACATTTACATTATTATATTTTAATTCCATTATTGCAGACTGTGATCATCTTTCTTATCCATTTCATGTTTCAATAACATTTGACTATAACAAGTTATTTAACCTTTACGAATGCATACTCTAGTATAACATATCATGCATATGTTTACTCTATATTCAGATTTTATCTCAGTACGAACATAACCAAACTATGTAAGCAAATAAACAAATATAAAGTTTCATACCTTTAGTTGATTGCTGAGATTAAACCTCCTTTTTATAGCAGACTTACGTATGATGGATGACTCTTGTCTTA
Organism: Cunninghamia lanceolata; assembly: GCA_027924645.1. Taxonomy (NCBI): domain Eukaryota; kingdom Viridiplantae; phylum Streptophyta; class Pinopsida; order Cupressales; family Cupressaceae; genus Cunninghamia; species Cunninghamia lanceolata. The sequence goes on from BSBN01001226.1 coordinate 10,574,194, forward strand.
TATATACTTTCGCTGCTGACAAGCTCTTGGTGCAGATTTCTTTATATGCTACTTAATTCGATGTGAAGATGATATATGCCGATTTCTGCTATTTGATGGATGATCTCTGCTTATTGATGTAATAAGTGATGATTCTATGATTCCCTGTCCCAATCCGCCAATCATACTTTATACTTTCGCTGGCCCTTGATTGTGTCCCTTCGAAGAGCTGCAACCCGTTCCTTCACTAATCGTAGTTGTTTGTATATCAGAATTAATGTTGTCATCGCCTCTTTATAGGCGCTAATATAACCATTCGGCGGCCCTTAATTTCTTATTGATAACTTATGGACGTCTTCTAACATCGGCGGATTTATACTTGGTTCTCTTTCATTGTAATCTTTGACTTTGTTAGTCTTTGAATTGCATCTTATTGTTAATACTTAACATAACCGCTGCCTTACCTCTTTCGATCGCTGCCACTATCTTATGTTCGATCTGAATGTATAATGCCTTCTTTGATTTGAATCTCTGTTGATTGATATGTAGGAGCAATGTGTTATATTGTTCGATCTGTAGGAAGAGATTGTTTTTATTCTTCGCTGCCTTTCCTTGTTGCCCCCAGTCGCATTATATATTTGATCGGTGTCCGTTCATCAAGGGACGCCACTCCATGGCGTTTCCTTTAGTTATCTTTTAACACACCTTTTAACTGTCAGTGCCTCTTGTGCTTTTAGTTTAATTCATGATGACAATCGATCTAAATGTTAACCCTTTCTTATCCATCGAATGATAGTTTATGTTGTTTTGCTCTTCGTGGTCTGTTTAGTAAGTGATATTAAATATCTTATCCATTGCCTCTATTGATCTTAGAAACTTCACCATGTATACTTGCTTCGAAATATATATTGATGTCACAATTCTGCAATCAATCATCGATTTGGTTCTCTTGGTTAGCATGACTATTCCAATCTTTAATTGGAATAGGGTCATCGAGGGATATGACATCCATCGCATGCCTCTCCATTGCCCTAGAATCAATAGCTCCTCCTTCCAAATCCCTACAAATGTTTTGTTGCTACCGTGATGTGTATATAATTCCTTTCTATGCCCTCTTCCTTTGATCCAATGTAATGTCCCCAATCGGAAACATGCAATATTTTATTATTTTTTTCTGGTTTTATGAAGCAAAATCAATCCAAACTCCAAGTACACAAACTGATTACAATTTTCAAACCCTTATTTTGCTGATGTCATCAAACCATAAACCCTTGGTGGATAAAATGCTCAGTTCCAGCAATATAAAACCCTCAAAATTTTATTCTATTTTATTGCAAATACTGATAAAAAAGTACAAAGATGATAAACAGCAACAAAATAATTTTTATTGATTTTTTTTATCACTCCCAACTACTGTACGGCCTAGGACAAAGGCACGAACTGCTGCAAAATGTCAAAAAATGCTAGAAACCCCTGTTTGCTGTTGGAAACTGCCACAAATAATATTTTATGAATTTTCTTGAAAACCTAGATGGTACTGCGGCTGGCTGATGAAGTCTGATCTGCCCTTGAAACCCTTACAAACTAGTCAAAATATGCTAGTAAAAACCATATTTGTCTTGGAAACATTGGCAACATGTCAAAATATGATTTGTTCTCCATTTTGTTGATGAATGATGACTGAAATGATGTGAACAGCAGATGGTATGACTAATCTAATATCCAAAATGACTGAATTTCTCCATCCCAATGTGGCACTCAGCTAGAGTTGACTGAAACTACTCAGATCCAGCTCTATACGATGCTCAAAAAATCCACCAAAAATCTGAAACTCAATATATAAACCTTCAAATGTGCTTTGATGATGAAATGATGATATTTGCTTGCAAAAAACATTATAGTGACACTAGAGGGTTTTTGTCCTCTCAAACCCCAAACAAACTAAGGGTCTTCATCCTTGGATGCCCTTGATTGAACAAACTACTCAAATCTGAAAATTGGATGCAAAAGGATAACTTGAATGATGATCAAATGAAGATAGACACTCAAGCCCTTGGGTCCTAAATTTACCTCCATGTATTTAAAAATACTTTTAGTTTGTTTTTATTTTATTTTAATTCTACTTTAAGTATTTAAAAATACTTTTTATTTTAATCCAAATGTTTAAAAACACCTTTTTATTTTTATTATAATAATATTATCAAGTTCGCCCCAAAAATTAGAAATTACTAGTCCCAACTTATATAATATTATTAATTTAGTCGGAAAAAGGGGACATGACATCCAACCACATTCAGCTTTGATTGTTTGCTCTCTTGTTGGGGATGGTTCAGCTCACAGCTATAGTTCATGTAGTCATAGCAATGTGTTTCACTATTTTCCTTCTTCCTTTCTCTATGATTAGGGCAAGAATTAGAGTCTTCATCATTTTTAGCAAAATAAAGTCTCCATTTTATTAATGGCATTATGTTAAAGTCTCCATTTTATTAATGACATTATGTTATCTATTTCTTTCTTAGAATGTTCTAAATAATTGTGAAGGGGATAAGAAATAAGAGTATCTGAATCCTTAGTTAGCTACCTTATTAGCTTGAGAAATATTAATATAAAAGAATGTTATCCTCATTATTTTGAACCTCTTTTTGTCTATTTAAGGGATTAGGCAAATATTATTAATGTAAGAGGATCTTATTACCTCTTTAAGTTACACCTTAGTTATAAATTATAAGCTATGCCATCTAGTTCGAGGACACCCACACAATGGCAGCAGTTTTTTCTAAGCTTGAGTCGTCGAAGAAATTTATAATTCGTAATTTTTATTTATATTGAAACTTGAAGTTAACATATATTGAACCTATGATGTGTTTTGAACCCTAATTTTGATCTATATAGGAAGGAAATCAATAATATCAAATATGTTCCCTAAATTCAGTAACATGCATGTTTTTGAAGAATATTTTACAGATTTGTGTTTTTTTAATGTTTGGAAAATTTTGTGAATTATTGCCGAATTTTTCCCCAAGTCTTGAGTTTTTAAAACTTTTGGGTCAGCTGAGTTATTGCCCGACTCTATACTTTTCCACTATGATCTAAAGCTCATCCTCCTCTACACAATAATACATGTATTAGTCTAACATGCAAACCAAGTTAGTACACTTAGGGGGCTCCAATGGAGCCTGACTTTTCATATTCCTTCAACACCTTCCCTCGTGTTCTTCCGAAGTGCATCTGCTTTTTCTTCCATTGGAATACCTAATCACAAACTGGAGACGAGGACATGTATCATCTATTATATTAACACATTTTAGTTAAAGTATAAGTCAATTATATAGTGATTGGCAAGGAATTTTTAGCAGCTATTTATGCTATGAATTAATTCAGATATTTTATTTTCTGGTTGTAAAATAAATAACCAATTTGAACTTGAAGAATCCCACAGCTCTAACCAGCACAATAGTTTCTGGCTTTTGTTTCTACAGGAATTCAAAATCACCAGTATGGACAAGCATGGCAAGGAGAATGTAGTAGTGGATCATCTGCCACATTCCTAATCTTCCAAATGCTGATAGGTTAGAAGACAACCCCCCTGATGAAAACCTTTTTACTGCTTCTCTCCCATGATGAAATCTTTTTTTATCACTCTTATTGAAATCCCCTGGTTTTCCACATTGTGAATTGTCTTCTTACGTGTAAGGTACCAGCACATTTCTCTCTACAGGTAAGAAAACATGTACACAGAAGCACAAGTTTTTGCTGATTGAATGTTTACTTGAACAAAACAGGGCAGTACAACATTATGTGTAGGTATCTCAAAGACAGTAAGATACATGCCATCCTGCAGCCATACCATGATGAACCATGTGGTGGGTACTTTATTAAGAGCAAAAGAACAAGAAAGGTCCTTTTATGCCAAATATTATTGACCATCAATGTTTGCAGATGTCGTCAAGAAGTATGTGCAGCAATGTGATAGCTCCCAAAGGATTAGAAAACCAATAAAGCAAGGAGATGTGGTTAGAATCAATTCCACGTTGAAATCAATACAAGAAGTGGGAAACTGACTTTTTGGTCCCTATACATCTGCCATCACCTAAGCAACATCAATAATTTTATGCAGTTGGTGCTTCCGCAGTGCATAAAAATGAGAGAGCTATGAAACTCTCCAATGACTGGAAAGCACAATAGTTGTTTAAGTTTCACAAATCGGTGACCAAAAAATATTGATGTTATTATATAAATTTTCAAGAATCATCTGCATGTTAATATTCGATCAATCTTTGTGACCCATCATTCATTAGTAGAGTTCACTAGAACCCATCTCTTAGGAACATGAATGGTTCACTTAGCACCCACTCCATCTTGGTGAAGCTCACAAGGGTGAAGTAGTTGAAATTTCTCTTCACCAACCAGAATAGCAGGAAACAATTCTTTATTTCATAATATTGTATGTCTTCATATAAATCTTTCAACCCTTGCTACCCAACTAAGGTGAGTAAACATTTTCATTAACAGCTATGTCGAGATAGGGTTTATAGTTATAGAAAGAAATTCAACATCAAGCAATTACATCCTACCATGGGTGCAATTAAAAATAATTAATAAATAAAAATAGTTATTGATTTCATAAGTTGTTTCTCACAACAATTAACATTTACTTTGGTAAATTAAAAAAGTCATTACCTCACAAGACGATAAGCTGACATTGTCATCAAGGATGATCCAAGAACAAGTAGAGCATCACCTCCCTTTATTGTTTCCATAGCTTGATCTGCCCTCTCTTTGGGGAGATTATCGCCAAAAAAAACAACCTTCAAATTTATAAAACTAGTGAAAAACATAGTAGCATTTTGTTGATGGCTTTATCAGCCCTCTCTTCAGGGACATTATCACCAAAAAAAGGCAACCTTTAAAATTTATAAAACTAGTGAAAAACAAATTAGCATTGAATTGCTGTAATTAATCTACCTTCTCCTTCAACTGTTTGTAAAAAGACCAATTCAATTTATTATTACAATTTTAGTTTGAAGTTAAAACACAATCTATACAATTCCTATCGATCTCTTCGAGGCAAGCAAAAAACATGACTGAACAAACTCAAAGGTTTATATAAATAATGTTATCATAGAAAATAGTACGAACTACGAAGTAGGAACAGTTGTTATAGAAATTCTAAGATAGAGTAACTTCCTTGGACCCTCAATAGACATTTTATGTTTCTGAAATTATACAGTAAAACCTAGGGTCAAAATACACACATCAAAGTTAGAGGAAGACTCAAATAAAGCATAATCAAAACAAAGTAAAAAGGCATCCAAATTAGCCATCATTAGGCATATTAGAGGGCATTCCACGTTGAGAATTCTGAAGGGTACAATAGACCAACCTAAAAGAGAAGGAGAAGAAGTGATTCACATACTATTTCATGTTTTCAACGTGAGACAAAAGAATTTGAAGAGTCCATTGCAGAGCTATAAGAACCCTACTCCAAGCTCATTTTGGAATTTGAAGCATGAATATTTAGGGAGATACTTACCATGATAAGAAACACTCTACCTAATGTTGCACCAAGGAATCCCAAATGTTTCGGGGACCACATACATAATTCAATAAGCTAGTGGGTTGTTTACGTTAGGTTCTCCAAAAAACAAGAAACTACCAAGACCTAGTGCAAGGATAATCACATAAACTCCATTTGACAAATGATCTAAGATAAAAATAGCAGAAAGAAGAGAGATTTAGAAATGACAGAACATACAAATACTCATGAGATGAATATGGCTCAAAGCAATAATATGCATATCCAAAATCTCACAATACATGAATAAAGCATGCAAGGTGAGTGAGTACATATATAATGGTGCAGTACAGACCCTAAAAGTCTTATCGGACTGTTAGAATAAGCTGCCAAAACAATACTCGAATACACACCACAAAGAACTCACAAACAACAATGAATGTTTTATATATTTGCAGCAATGCAATAAAGCAGGAGTACAATCTCCTTCTTTAAAATTACATTCAATTATTCTCCACACTACACTCCAAAATGGTCGAACCCCTAAACAAATAATGTGGATCACATTTTATACTTCCCGGGTGGAAGTTGAACCGATTGATCACATTTCAGTTATGGAAACTAAACGGCCAAGGTGCCTCCAACGAAAACACTTGATATTTCAAACAATCACCCAAACAACCGTAAGGTATATGGACTTCCCCAAAACTCCCGCCTTTACAATCTATTTGAATCCTCTCAAATTGTGAGCTCAAATTGTCTTTCGGTGAAAGTTCACTCCTACGAACCTTGGAATTTCACTCTTTCGGTGAAATCACTCCTTCACGACCATCGATTCCCTTATAATTTCTACATCGACAATATTAAACTTTTACAAACTTTGAGTCTTTCCTGTTTCAGTGAAGTTTGATTTCCACGAACTCCCTTTCGATGTCCATACTAGTTCGTGAACTAGTGTGTATGCTGAAATACCACTTATCGCACATCTTCGATTTCCTTTTCGGTGATGGGAGAAATTTTCGAACTCTGATGTCCCCCGAAACATCTAACAAGTTTATGAAATCTTTTGGAAGTGCCCTTTCAACGGAAAAGACATTCCACGAACCTTGGACATTATGTTCATTTTCGGCAAGAATGACATTTGGCGAACCGAAACAATGATGAACTCCTTTTTCGGCACTCTCCATGGTTTGCGAACTTAAGTGTTCGCCGAAACTACACCTTTTTGGCAAAATTGCCTCTCCGCGAACTAACAAAATTTCATTGCAAATCTTCCTTGGCATTTTGGCGGAACAATGGAATTCCAAACTTAAACTCTTTTCAACAGAAATGTCTTTCGGTGAACTTACCATCCCATGAACTATTCTTCTTCAATGAGATCCTTGGTTAGCAAACTTATCAGTTCGCCGAAACTATACGCTTTTGGCTGTTTATTTGGTTCATGAACTTATATGTTCACCGAAACCATGTCTTTCGGCAAAATTGCCTTGCCACAAACTTACAAACTCATGCATCGTCCCTTTACAAGCCTTTACGGCGATATATCAACTTCATGAACCCATGCTTTCGGCGAACTAAGGAGTTCACGAACTAAGAAAGTGGTCGAAACAAAGGCTTTTGATGGAAAATAAAGATTGTGAACTATTCAAGTTGCTAAAAGGAAGAAACCAAAAGCTTTCGGTAGGAGGAGAGGTTCATGAACCTTGAACTTTGCCGAAATGCTCTTCACTTAGCCAAAATGAAAGAAATTTCTCTTGAAGCAAAATATGCAAAAACAACTGCAACACAACAACAAAGAAGAAAACGAAACTTAGAAAATATTTTTGGGTGACACAAAATTGCTTGTGAACCCGAATGCTCTTGCATCACATAATAGAGGAGACAAATACAGCCAATAGGAGAAGTAACTCCAACTACCAAAAATAGATGGGAATTACAGTCATGGAAGATGTCATCTACCCTCATAATGACCCACTCCTAACAAACTAAGCAAGCTAAACAAACATGTAGAAAAAAATACAATTAACCCAAATAAAGGAAAATAAAACCACACTAACACCCCTCATAAGTGCAACTTGGGTGGATCAAAAGATGGGTCCCAACAAATAAAACCTCACGAGGTAACCATGTATGTAGAAATCCCCCTCCTGAAGAGAAGAAGCCCTTACAAGAAAAGAGAGATAAGCCCCTATGCCCGCCATCTTGCCACCCCCCCAAATAGAAAGAGAAAAGACCCCTCCCAAAGTAGAGAGTAAAAGAAAGAAGACTAGGTAGCCCCCGCCCCTCCTTCCCTCCCCAATAAGTAGCCCCCCTGCACCCCTAGCAAGCTCATAAATGAAGAAACTCTTTATGTAAAGGATTTGGTGATGATGTTGGCAATCTACTTAGAAGTCAAGTAGTAGCAAATCACAAATATAGTGCATATAAACCTCTATATACTTGGTTTGTTGATGGTGGACCGGATTCCGAGTAACACTATGGTTGTCACAGAATATGGCAGATGGCTTTCTAAATTGGATAGCAAACTCAATGAAAATGCACTAAAGCCAAGTGGCCTCAGTGGCAACAGTCACAACCCTCGATACTCGACCTCAATGGAAGATAGAGCAATAACATGTTGCTTCTTGCTCAACCAACATATAGGACTTGCACCAAGTGAGAAGCTATAGCCTAAAGTGGACTTGGAATCTAGAGAATCACTTGCCCAGTCTAAATCAATATACCCAACAAAGGAAATATCAATACCTGTTGCATAATGAATCCCATAATTGTGAGTAGCCTGTATGTAGGGGAGAATCTGCTTGGTTTCCTTCCAATGTAGCTCATGGGACTCCTACATAAACTAAGAGACCATGCCAACAAAATATGAAATGTTGGGTCATGTATGAGTCAGGCAAATGAGGCTACCAACAAGCTGCCGATACAAAGTAGCATCAATCAACGATGAAGAACATTGTGCCTCAAGTTTGACTCTAGAAAGAAAGGAAGTTGGAGCAAGCTTGTAGTCAACCATGTGGAACTGTGAGAGCAAGTCAAGTGCATACTTGGATTGTACAATAGTAATTTGAGGAGCAGATTAAGTTATCTCAATCCCGAGAAAATAATGCAACAAACCAAAATCAGTCATAGAAAACCTATCATGAAGGGCAACTTTCACTACCACAATGGAGGATGAACTCCTTGTGATTAGTAAGTCAACATACAAACCCAAAAATAGGAGAGAATCATCCTGCTACAAGATGTAGATGTTCGAATCAAAATGGCATTTGGAGAACCCAACTATGAGAAGTAAGGAATCCATCTTGGCGTACCAAGCCCAAGAGGCCTATTTCAAGCCATAGATTCCCAAAGTCTACAAACCATGGAAGAATCTTGTAGAAAACCCTATGGCTGTTCCATATATATCTCTTCCTCAAGATCTCCATGAAGAAAAACACTCTTCATGTCCATTTGATGAACCTCCCAACAATGTGTTGTATCAATAGCAAGTGTGAGTCAGATAGAGTTCATCTTAGCAACCAGTGCAAAGGTATCAATGAAGTCAATACCAAGAGCCTATAAAAATCCCTTTGTAACCAATCATGCTTTAAACTTATCAATCGGTCCATTTGCTGCAAAATTTATCTAACATATCCACTTACATAAACATGCTTCCTTCCCTTAGGAATGGAAACCAAATCCAATAGCTACATCCCACTCAAGAATGCCAAATGCCTCCTAAAAATACTAAGTCAGAAGTGTTGATGGGTGCATTTTCTGCACAATGCTCAACTTAGGTAAAATACTAAGTATCTTACCTCACCTAAAAGGAATCAAATCCCATAATTGGAAAATGACTACCCCAAGGTCTTTACTGTCAGCTCTTGGCATTGCAAGATAACTCAGTAGTTGATGTGAAATGTTGTTTTACACAAAGGGACTTACACAAATTTTGTTCATTGAAATCTTTCGATGGGGTTAAGTTTATGGATGGATATCCCTGGTTTTGACTTCAAACCCTAGGGTATTTCCTGGATCTTCAAATTTGGATATAACTTATTGTTGGAATCTCCTAAAAGGAATCCAATCCCAAAATTGAAAAATGACTACCCCCAAGTCTTTACTACCAGGTCTTGGCCTTGCAAGATAACTCAATAGTTGATGTGAAATGTTGTTTTACACAAAGGGACTTACACAAATTTTGTTCATTGGAATCTTTCAGCAAGGTTAAGTTTATGGATGGACATCTCTAGTTTTAACTTCAAACCCTAGGGTGTTTCTGAGATCTTCAAATATGGATAAAACGTATTACTAGAAACAATTTCTAATCATCTGATTTTTAATGTTGTGATGCTTTTCCTAAACTAATGACTTAGAAAAAAAAAGGTTCAAAAGAGAGGATAAGAAAGCAAGGGTTTCAGAAATCTTTTATTATGAATTTCTACTGCCATAACAAAACGCATAACTAGATAGATCTTCAATAAAACTAATCTTTGCTTAACCAGAGATTTCATAGAGCCACAAAAATAGTGCAATCTTCAATGGAGGATGATTTTCAAATTATGAAAGGATTTCATTAAACACCCAATTATGGCATAGTTTAACAAGATATTCCACAACATGAAAGATCAACTAAAAGTGCTCAAGCTAACTACACAAAGTAACTTGTAGTTAGCAAGAAACCAATAGTAAGAACACAAGATCCATTCGAATATTTATCACATTCATACATGAACAATAGACAATTTCGTTGAATGATTGGGAACCATGAAATAAACCCTGTGTTGATTACAAAATTTTAATAGATATCAACAAATTCCAATCTTCCAACTAGCCAAAAGCCCTTTCTACAAATGAGGAATGGCAATATATACTCGTGCAACATCAAAGAGTTGTCTCAAAGAAAAAATCTTGATCGCCTATAGGTGAAATGATCACCCATGCCTTCCTACATCATTTTCACATGGCTCATACTTGAAAACTCATCCATTTAGAAAATTGACCCATGCCCTAGGTACAAAAATTGCATCATAGAGAGGTCCACTAATGTTGAGGCATATGGTAGTCTTTATTTGCTTTATCAAGCCCATCTAAGGCCATTAATGGTGGTACTAGGCCGTGCAAGGGAGTGGTCGGGGTAGGTGAAGGTTTTATAAATAATTGTGAGAATTCGCCATGGCACGAGACACAGAAATGGAGGCAACAACCTGGCGGAAAATCACTGCAGAACAGGAGGCGGGAAGTGGAAAGTGAAGGCGGGAAGGTGTGAAGGGAAATCCAGAAGGCCATCGGGTTTCTGAAAAGAGAATGAGAGATTTGAGGAAGTGAGAAAAATGCAAGAAAACGATGCAAAACAAGACATCAAGATGGGATGGGTCGAAAGGGAAGAAGTCCTATGGTCTAGGGAAGGTCCGCACAAAAAAGGAAAGTGATAGATTAGGCTCAAAGGGAACTTCGCGGAAAATCGACAAAGAATCGGATGTGGGAAGCAGCAAGACCAACTGAAGGAAGTCTGGAAGTTCAAAGACTTCCCATAAAATAGATCGGGAAGGATACACGAAAGGAAGGAGGAAGTGGATACAAAAATATCTAGTTCGGGAGGGAATTCCCGCAAACAGGACAAGAGACGAACTGAAGAATTGCGGAAGAGAAAAGGAGGTTGCAAGGAATGCAAAGAAACAAAGCAAGACAGAATGTTGGAACTTGAAAAAAATGCCCAACGGTCCATCAAATTTCTGCAAACTGGAAGAAATAGGCGAAAAGAAAATATGTCATTTCTTGATGAATATTCTAGTTACAACCAATTGCTAGTTGATTATGAAGACAGACTAAAAACAACTTTCACTACAAAATAGGGGACATTTGCATATAGGAGGATGCCATTTGGTCTAATTAATGCAGGTGCCACATTTCAGAGAGCGATGGACATTGCTTTCAAGGATCTAGCGGGAAAGTGTATAATCATATACATGGATGACCTGACTATATTCTCAAAGAACAGGGGTGATCACGTCGATGACTTGAGAAAGGTGTTGAAACGATGCATAGAGCATGGTATATCACTCAACCCAAAGAAGTGCATCTTTGGAGTCACTTAAGGTAAACTCTTAGGTCATCTTATTTCAAAAAAGGGGATATCCATTGATCCTGAGAGAGTACAAGCCATTCTGAAAACCCCTCCGCCTACAAGCAAGGCGTTTAAGTCATATTTTGGAAAGATTAACTTTGTGCACAAGTTCATCATTGGATTTGTTGAAATTGATAAACCATAGAATGCTATGCTCAAATAAGATGCCAAGATTGAGTGGATGCCTGAGGCAAGGAATGCTTTTGTTAAGATGAAGAAGGCAATTTCAAAAGCAGCAATACTGGTCTGTCCAAACTATACCAAACCTTTTTACAACTACTCTTTTGCATCAAATCACACTTGTGCTACCATGCTGACACAAAGAAAGGAGCAAGAAGGTGAAAGACCCATTGCATTCATGAGTGTACCATTCAAAGATGTTGAACTTAGATACCCAAATGTTGAAAAGAAAGCTTATGCCTTGGTCAAAGCAGTCAAGAAGTTTAGGCATTACATCCTGAGAAGCAAGGTTTTTGCTGTTGTTCATGATGCAATAGTGCAAAATCTTTTAATGCAAAATGAATTGGGTGATAGAGGGGGCAAGTGGGTCATTGTCTTGCAAGAATTTGACTTAGAGATAATACCTCTGAAATTGGTTAGAGGACAGGCATTGACACACACAATAGCTAAAGTGGATCCTAAGATCTCTTGTCATCGGTATTCTCTAGATGTGGAACCGAATTATGAATGGTATGATGACATAGTCTTTTATCTGTTAAACAACAAATATCCTACTCATCTAAATGCAACTCAGCGAAGAGGATTGCGCCGGAAAAGTTAGAGCTTTATGATAAAGAACAGTGTGTTATATATAAAGAATCATGATGGAATCTATCTAAGATGTCTGAACCAAGAAGTTGATCAAGTACTCAAAGATCTTTATGAGAAATTTGGAACTAATCATGGTTTAGGATCAGCTACTGCACATCAAGTCTTAAGGGCAAGATATTACTGGCCAACTATTTTCAAGGATGTCCATGCTCATGTGCGGACCTATCACACTTGCCAGACTTCAGCATCAAGAGAAAAGAATGTAGCCCTACTGTTACATCCAGTTGTGGAGATGCATCCATTTGCCCAATGGGGTCTAGATTTCATTGGTATGATCAATCCATCTTCCTTAGCAAGACACAAGTATACTCTTACTACTCCTGATTATTGCACCGGATGGACTAAAGCTCAATCATGCAAGCAGTGCACAACTGAGGTGGTGATTAGATTTCTTCAAGATCAGGTAATAACCAGGTTTGGAATCCCAGTTTCTCTGGTATGTGACAACAGACCTATCTTTTCCTCTTTAAAGTTCTCTAATTGGGATTTTGACTATGGTATCATTTTAAAATTTTCTTCTAATTATTACCCTTAGGGTAATGGTGTGGTTGAGTCAACCAACAAGAATTTGTTGGATGTTATTAAAAAACTATTTGACAAGAATCCTAGGGAGTGTCATGCACAATTAAAATATGCTTTATGGGTAGATAGGACTAGAAACAAAGTTGCTCAAGGCAATTCGCCTTATCATCTGGTTTATGAATGTAATCCTATCTTCTCTATCAGTTTAAAGATTCCCACTCTCCAGTTCATACATGACTACCTCGACACAAATGACAAATTTGAAGCCAAACTTCTTCAACTACTGCACTTAGAAGAAAAACAAGACACTACCATTGACCATTTTGCAAAACACCAAAGTGTAGTGAAAAGATGGTTTGATAAGAGAGCCAAGGTTAAAGTATTTCACATCCCTGATATGATTCCATATTGGGATAAGGCACATGAAAAGAAAGGTGACCATGGGAAATTTGACAAGTTATGGTTAGGACCATTTCAGATTGCAAAAATCCTTGGGGTTAACACATATACGCAAAAAACCAGGACTGGGGAAGATGTGCCTCTGCCCAGGTTCCTGAAGCATTATTTTCAAGCTTAGGCAATCCTAGCGTCTACCTTGTAAATAGTTAGTTTAGGCCTGTTTTCTGTTTTTTGTTTTGTTTCTCGTGTTTGTTTTGTTTTGTGTTTGGTTTGTTTTTGCTCAATCTTGGGGTTTCCATTTTGCCAAAGTTCTTGAACAAAAGGGTTGTTGTAACTTGTAGGTGCCTACAATGTGATTTTTTTGGGTAATGCTCATAGTATTCCTTTGAGAAAAGTTAGTTATAATTTGTAAGTTCTATAAACTCCATTGTTAGTGTTGGATGGCATGATATTTGTTCTTGGAAGATGAACTATTATTTGGTATTTCCTGAATTGCTTTGAGGTCTTATACATTTGTACATCTTAGGAGTTCTTAATTAGTCAAGTTTGTCTTTGTGATCACACATTAAAATAAAAAATCTTAATATCTTCAAATTTGCTACCATTGTGACTCCCAAACCTATAACAAGCTTCATTTCTTGTGAGTTGAGATAGCTTCACAAGTGTACTTGAAAAGAAAATATCAAAAGAATAATATGAAAAGAGTGAAAAGAAGAGAAAATCAAAAGAAAAGAAAATAAAGAATGAAAGAATATTAGAAGAATTCAACTAGCTAGGTGATTCGGGTACCTCTACCGGGGCTATGGATGCCTAGTTGGCAATAGAGATCTACCTTGAGTGGGGTTAGAGATACCCCCACTAGGGCTATGGATGCCTAGCTAGTAGTAGAGCAATGTCCACGTGTTTAATGATCATGTCTTCTTAAATACATGGCATATTCTAAGAGACCCTGATCATCGGAAGGTGGGATCCATCTATGTAGCTTAATGTTGATGACCTTAGATGACCTTAGCTACTCAAAGGAAGGAAACAAATGCATATGCACACACTCAGATCTTTGGAACATGTAGGGTTGTGCTCACTTCAGTTTTGTTTTCCAAGACCTTGTATGCATGTTTTTCTGACTTAATATGTGGGTGTAGCCAAAGATTTTGGGTTCATAACTTGCTTTTATCTTAGAAATGCTCAAGAGCATTTTTTCAACAAAGTTGCCATTTGTTGTGCCCTAGAGTTACCCCCTTTTGTTCTGCTTGAGGTTTTGGTTTTCTTGGCTGGTTTGCTTCTTCTTTCCCTTTGTGCTGAAGTGAAGTGCTTTCTGCATTTGGAATGACTATGGTTTGAGTCATTAGGTGCCTTGATTGTTTGCAAAGGGTTTGAATGTATTTTCCTTGTTTGTTGCTTTGTGGACTTTGGACCTGCTACTAGATGTCATATCTCTTGGATATTTATCTTGTCCACTTTGTTTTCTTTGCAGAGATCTTGGTTGTAAGTGTCAAGATGGTTTTTTTTAGTTTGCGGGATCTCGTCATGGAACCGGATATGTATTTTACTTTTGTTGTTAAATCTCCTGTCCACTTCACTTTTCCTGCAAACTTGTTTTAGTATTGAAATCTTTAAGTCATTGTTTGTGAGATCTTGACTTGGTACTGTAGGATGCTTTGCTAGTGTGTCATGTCCAATTCCCTATTGTTTTCTTGCAAAAGTGGGTTTAATGTTAAAAGTCTTTTGAAAAGAGTTTGCAAGATTTTGTGTTACATATGAATATTTCGGGATTTTTTTACACATTCGGATCCCTGTGTCTTTTCCATGAATATCCATTTCACATGACCATTTCTGCAAAACTGAAAGTTAGAAAAATGCTATGATAAACTAAATGTCAAAGGATTGCGAGATTTCGTAAGAGGATGGGAACCCTTAAATTCAAAAATCTGACATCCAGTCCTCTTTGGTTTTCCCACATCCTGTTCAATTTGAAGGAAAGCATTTAATCAAAACACTTGGTAAAATTTCCTAAGGAAAAGGTTTTTGTAGAATTGCACTATACAGGAAGATATTTCAAATCGACTCTTTTTACCTTCCATCCTGTGTCACTTTCCCACAAAAATGATAAAATGTTGAAACGATGGGGCAAAATAGGAAACTTGAAATGCGGACTTTCGCTTAACGACCAGATATTGTAATGCAAAATATAAAATCTGGTATCCCATTCTAAACTCACATTTTACTTAAAGAAGATCATAAGGTAAGAAATGTGCATGTTTTGTTTGCAGAACTTATCTTTATTGCAGGATGTGTCGTGTTAAAATGCTATATCCAGATCCATATCAATTTCCTGCAAATTTTATTTTGCAATGGTTCTAACTTAGAGATCATTCAACAAAGAATTTTCTTGAACCGGAGGAGATTTTAAACTGCAAATGTGATGTCCAGGTGTCTAGTTAAAACCCGCAAAGTGCTGCAAATTGTTTAGACTTAAAATTTCTTGAAATTTTAAGTGAGCTGATGGCTTTTTGGTCTTGCAGGGTGATATCAAGAGCGGTGGAAATGAGATGAAGTTCAAAGGAGTCATCTCGACCTCAAAAGTGAAATTTTAAGTGAGCTGATGGCTTTTTGGTCTTGCAGGGTGATATCAAGAGCGGTGGAAATGAGATGAAGTTCAAAGGAGTCATCTCGACCTCAAAAGTCAACTCATCACGGATGACATATTAGATGTGAATATAGTGCATGTGGACCTTGAAGACTTCGAGAGGAGAATGTATGGAGAAAAATCCTACCATTGATGCAATGTTCGTATGTGAAGTGTTTTACTCATCATTGATAACCGATCTAAGACTTCCTTCAATGGGTTCTACCTTGGTCATGTTTTGCCTTGAAGTTGTGCCTTGCCTCGCCAATGTCCTTGTAATATGCCGAAGTTTCTATAAAGTCCAAAAAATTATGAAGTGTGGGGAGTTTGTGTCATTTTGTGTATTTTCCATAATTGCAAAGATCTAGTGGCCTTCGAAACATTTCCTTTCACCTTCCATCCTGTCCTCACCTCCGGTCCCACTTAAAATTCCCGCAAGTCCCATTGGGCCCTTCACTCATTTCATTTTCTGCATTCGGCGAAATCCCAACATACTACCAGATGTATTTTGCCCGTTCAGTATCTTGTATCCACCTTCTTTCTCGTGTAGAATTTCCACATGACTCTATTGAGTCCTTGGTCTTTTCGTTCCACCCATTTCTTCCATTTTGCGAAAATTCAACAAACTGCCAGATAATCATTTTCAAGCTCCAACATTCTATCTTACCTTGTTTTTATGCATTCCTTCCAACCCCCTTTCCTCTTCTGCAATTCTTCCATTCATCTCTCGTCCAATTTGCGGGAATTCCCTCTTGAACCAAATATTTCCACATCTAGTTCCTCCTTCCCTTCCCGCATCCTTCCCAATCTGTTTTGCAAGAAGTCCTTGAACTTCTGGACTTCCTTCACTTGGTCTTGCCACTTCCCACATCTAGTTCCTTGTTGATATTCCGTGAAATTCCCCTTGAGCCTATTCTATCACTTTCCTCTTTTGTGCAGACTTTCCCTAGACCTCAAGACTTCTTCCTGTTTGACCCATATCCCATTTTGATGTCCTATTCTACATCATTTTCCTGTATTTTTCTCACTTCCTCAAATCTCTCATTCCCTTCCTTTGCGCAAACCCAATGGCCTTCTAGATTTCCCTTCACACCTTCCCACCACTTTTCACTTCCCACCTCCTGTTCCACAATGATTTTCAACCAAGTTGTTGCCTCCATTTCTATGTCTTGTGCCAAGTCAAATTCTCACAATTCTTTAGAAAGCCTTCACCTACCCCAACCATTCCCCTACACGACCTAGGACCAGCATTAATGGCCTTGGATAGGGTCGATAAAGAAAATGAAGACTGTCATATGCCTAAAAACATCAGTGGACCCCTCTATGACATGATTTTTATACCTAAGGCATGGGTCAATGTTCTGAATGGACAAGTTTTCACGTACAAGCCATGTGAAAGTGACACAAGCAAGCATGGGTGGCCTTTTCACCTGCAAGCGACCAGGGTTTCTTCTCAGAGACAACTCTTTGACGTTGCACGAGTCTATATTGCCATTCCTCATTTGTAAAAAGGGCTTTTTGCCAGTTGGAAGATTGGAAATTGGTGATATCCGTTAAACTTTTGTAATCAGTAGGAAGTAGAGGGGATGAAACAATATGGATGTCCATGAAACTATGATCTTGTTTGCCTAGTATCCGAAGGATTCCCAACCCATCACCTACAGACTTTAGAGTCTATGTGGCCCAAAGTGGACTAGAAGCTGAAAAACCAAGAGGAGAATCCTCAACCTCCAAATAATGGCTAGGAGAGGAAGGAGGTGGATCCTCATCATCACTCTTGTCAACCAAAGTAGAGGAATCATCATCAAGAATGTGCCTAGGTGGATTTGAATTCTCAGAAGTACTGTCATAAATCCCAAGTGAATCCAATGTGAATGTGAATGGTGGAGAAATGTCAAGAGTAGAACTTGAAGGGCACTCCTCAAAGAAAACACTCCTCTCAATGAACAACTTGTGCGGGAGGCTAGAGAGGTCGATACCCTTAACACCATCTAGATAACCTATAAAGATGCATAGCCTTACATTTCTCTACTAGAATCTGGGCCCATGCTGGAGAACTAAAAACCCTAAAATGTTTCACTATGGATTTGTCATGTCCCCTTTTCAAAATTAAAATATTTGGAAGACCCATAGCCTATCCTTTATTTCCGTAGGTTAGGGGATAAAGTCAAAGAAATAATTTAAGAATAATATTTTAAGTTTGTCATAGTAACTTTATTTTAGAACATTGTAAAAGGACAACTTAAGTATTATTATTATTTTAATAAAGTGGTTGTCTAAATGAGACATAATAAGGCCTTGTGTAATATTTTATTAAAGTGTTTTAAGGAGCACTTTTGAAGAGAGCTTTCGAAGGGAAAAAGACATTCAAATTAAAAAGCAATTATAAAAGGAAGAGATTTGCACAAAAGAAGGCATCCATGGTTTATTGAAGTCAAATCCTTTCTTAGAAATGAGTCATTGTGTTCATCTTCTCACCCAAGGACAAAAACCTAGGTTACCGAATTGCAGGCATTTTAGGCTAATTTCGGGTATGAAACATCCCAAAATCAAAATCTAGTCAAAATCTCCTGCGGATTCAACCAGGGTTCGACTTCTTTGGGGTGAAGGCCTTTCTAAAACAGTGCAGACGATTTTGTTCAATTCCAACATCCTTGTGGCAATTCCCAACAGGTTCCAACATGATTTCCAGCAATTTTAGAGTGGTCGCGACTTTTTGCCATTTCTTTTTGACTTCATATGTCGAAAAAAAACCCTAGACGATTCTGGAAATGACACGTGATTTTTGAAGGCCGCAACTTTTGAAGGACGCCATTCAATTAGGTCGAGGTCATTTTTAAGTTAGATTTGAGGTCATTTTTTTATTTCAAAATTTATTTGTATACAGTATATACTATATACTATATAATATATATAATATACACTTATAGTAAAGTGTATTTTTAAATTTTATTGTATATATAATATACAATGTAGTGTATACTGTACTATAATTGTATAAGTATATTGTATGTAGTATAACTGTATATATTATATTAATAAATAATATATTAAATAGTAAATTTATTAATAGTACACTAATAGTTAATAATCTAAGTTGCCGGTTCTAGTACGGGAACAGGGTTCTGGTACGTCGATACAACGATTTTTTTTATTTGGGTACGGTTGTAATATATATATATATACACAGAATTGAAAATACATTTGATATATCAATTATATTATTAATATATATATATATAAATATAATTTAATATATATTATAATAATATAATGTAATATATATTATAATAATATAATATATTATATTAATTATAATAATATATAATATAATAATATAAATATAATATATATTATAATAATATATAATATAATAATATAATATATTATAATAATATAACATTATAATATATAATATAATTATATAATATAATATAATATATTATAATTATATAATATAATATATTATTACAGAATATGTATATATAATAATAATACAGCAGCCGTAAAATCGTTGATGGAGCTCGGATTTTCGACTTTGCACAGTCGTTTTTAGTTGAGAATGTGCACCGAAAATGAATTGTTTTAAAATGTATAGGTTTTTTCTTTTTAAATTCCTCGTGGGAGTGCTTGGGAGCGTCGCGGGTGCGGCCAGGGCACGACCCTGCTGCCCTAGGTTCCCTACGGCAAGGTCGTGCCCTGCCCGGTCTCATCGCCGCTCTCGGACCCACTCCCAACCAGTACGGGACCGAAGCCTTAGACCAAAGAACCCGGCAACATAGCTAATAATACTAAATACTTTAGGCTGCCTATATATATATATTAAATAGTAAATTAAAATATTCTATTTTTCCCATAAGGGCGCAATGCGATGGTGAGTTCACTTGGTTGTTGTGAGCACCACCAGGGTTTATATATTAAATAGTAAATTAAAATATTCTATTTTCCCATAAGGGCGCAATGCGGTGGAGAGTTCACTTGGCTGTTGTGAGCACCACCAGGGTTCAAACCCCTGCTTGGCCAAAGAGCTCGCAGGCCTTGGACCTATGTTGGGCTGTCGTGCTCACAGGTTATGGGCCTTCGCTGGGCCAACGAGCTCGCGGGGGGTTTCAACAAGGTGATAATGCCTTGGGGACTGAGACCCCCCAGTAGTGGTCTCGATGATAAATCCATGGGAAGAGATCCCCCATAAGGGTCTCTCTGGGCTCAGACTAGGCTAAAAACCCGAGTACCCTCAACAAAAAAAAAATCTATTTTAATATTTTATTAATAATATACTAATAGTTAATAATACTAAATACTTTAGGCCGCATATATATATATGTTTTTTGTACGGACATACCCAAAAACGTACCAAACCCCCCCAAAAGAATTGTCGTACCAACACATACCCGTACTCCTGCCTGATTCCGATTCGGCAACTTAGATGAAAACCCTTGGAGTGCAAGAATTCGGGTGACAAAAACCCTATTGGTTTCCGGTTGGGATTGAAAGATGAAAATCCTTGTCCCTTTCAGGTGATTTCATCTAGGAATCACATTAGTGCTAAAAGATTGAAGTAATTCTAGTTTTCATTTTGGGCATTCAGGAAGATTGTCAGAAGTGTGATTATTCACACCTTGATCGTTGTTGTTGCCATTATCTGCTTTTGCATAGAAACTGTAATCGTGTTGTTGGGCCATACTTCAGACATCGTACCATCTCCTTGGGTGTCGTACCATCCAAAAAGCTATCATACTATCAATACCCTAGTCGCAACATTGTGGAAGTGCAATTTTGCCACCACCAATGTCAACACTATTCAAACACAGTTGTATAGCTATTGTACCTTTGGTACCCAGCCATACCTTCATTCATTTCCTGATTGCAGCTTATTTGTGAGTTGGCTGCTGTAGTTTTTAATGAATAATAATTGGTTTTTCTGTTATTACTTGTGATATTTTGAACAACAAATGTGTAAGGAATTTCTGCTATGAGTTTGATTATCAATCTATGGTAGCTAGAATATACTAGTAACTATTGTATGATGACATTTTGCATCCGTATTTAATAAACATTCATCTTGTTGCCAAAATAGTTTCATGTGGTGTCAAAGGGGTTTCAAATTTAAATATTGATCTTTAATCACTGTTGTTCAATATTTTATGATTGTTCATATTTTGCACAGATAGAAAACTCCAAAGAATTGCAAGGTTTGCTAAAAATAATGTTGTCACTTGGATTTCCACCCTATGTTGGAGAGGTTTAACGATCTTCAACAATCCAGTGAAACATTGAGGAGACCTCCAGGTGTGGGACCCTGCAAAGAGGCCAAATCTCCAGAGAGAGGCTGGTTCCTTCGCTGAATGGGAGATTCAGCTATTCCTAAGACTAAACCTAATCTATCCACCGTTGATGAAAAGGGAAAGAGGGATAAAACTGCAAATTAAAGGAGGTGATACACCAGGTTTGAATATAAAGCTCTCACAGAACTGAGAATGCACAAAATAAAGAAATATAGTTGATCACTCACACAAATCTAGCAAATTCTTCGCAGAGGTAAAGAAAAGAACTAGGTTGAGAGGAAATAAACATTCACAGACAACCAATTCTCAATTACACAGAGTTAAAACAATAGAAAAGGTAAAACACAGTGTGCATTTCAACAAAAGGCACGGTTACAGCAAAAGAGGGCTCTATTTGGAATACAGAAGAATAAAAATGTATCCAACTATTTTCCAACCCTCATTACATCTTTTTTACATGCATATATAGAAATTCATTACATTGACCTCTGTCATTTCATCAATAAATTCGCCCCATGGGCCTGTTAGAAAATATCCCTGTAAAAGGAATGTCTGTCTGCAAGAATTCAATGCAGAAAATCTCTTGGATCATGGAATAGCTACGAGATGTTTTGGCTCTTCAATGCAAACAACTGATTCACCACTTGCAACAATCAATGCAAAATATCTACAAATGGGGTAGTTGAGCAGATCAAATTCTACATTAATGGTTGATGAGGAAATTCAAATGAATTTTCTCGTCAAAATCCCTTTTCACAGAGCTTTTTAGAATACTTTGAATATCTACATTCAGATATTTAAAGTTTATAATACTTTACAATTTTGTTTTTCATTGATTTCTGCATGTTTCAATTTCTAGTATATATTTTGCCCTATCGGCAAAATCTACTTATTACAAAACCATTTTGTCTTGCTCCCTGTATTTTCCTATCTTCAGTCGGCAACTTTGTCTTTTTCTAAATTATGGCTTGTTTCTTCATTTTCGCCCTTATCAACAAAAAATCCGTTTCTTTGAATTTTGGTTAGTTTGTCTCATTTTTGCCTTTATCGGCAAAAATCCACTTTTCAGAGCTATTTCTGACTCATCTTTATCATCTCTATTTTGCCTTTATCGACAAAATGTCATTTTGTCGAACTTTGCTTTTGGTCCATCTTCTCTTTGTTATCGGCAAAATCCTATTTTAACTAACTTTTCACCTTGCTTCCTTTTCTCGGAAAAGTCCCACTTTTCCGAACTTTGGCCTTGTGTCTTTTTGCCTTATCGGCAAAACTTGTCTCTAGCGAACTATTCTTGCTTTTTGCCTTATCGGCAAAATCATCAATTTTCGAACCATTTATGCCTTGTTTTTTTGCCCTATTGGCAAAAGTCACTTTTTGCGAACCTTGGTTTCTTTATCGGCAAAACTTCGTTTTGCCGAACTTTGTTCTTTGCTCCATCTTTTCCTTTTGTCGGCGATTTTGCAATTTCTCGAACCTCGGTCTTTCTTCATCTTTTCTGCCTTATCGACAAAAAGCCACTTTTACGAACCAAGCTTACTTTTGCTTTATCGGCAAAATCATGATTTCTCGAATTCTGCCTTTTGGCCAACTTTTTGCCCCTTTATCGGTGAAATGCTCTATCGGCAAACTAAAGAAATTTCAAACTTACGAAAAGTTCGAAGTTTCCCTGATTTGCCAATAGAGGGATCTTTTTCCTTCTTTTACTTCGCCAATTTTATGTTTCCGATTTTGCCTTTGTCGGCAAAATCTGACTTTTTCTAACCATTCTCCTTAGCTGCTTCTTCACTCTTCTTTTTGCCATATTGGCAAAATGTCTGTTGGCGAAACTTGCATTTAGCGAGCCAACAATGTCTTAGCCGATTTTCCCTTTATCGGCCCATTCGCTCCTTCACGAACCTTTCTTCCTTTCCCTTTGCCTTCCTTTATTGAGAAATCGCCCAGTCGGCGAACTTTAGAATTTTCAAACTTTTGGAAAGTTCGCGATTGGGAAAAAACGCCAATAAAGGGAAACATATTTTCCTTTACTTAGCCATTTTTTGAATTTTCCTGCTTTATCGACTAGTCGACGAACTAGCCGGTTCACGAACCTGAAGTTTTGTTGACAAAGGGAAATATGTATTTCATGCCTTAGTCATTTTTCCCTAGTTTGGGAAACTGGAACTTTGTTGATAAAGGTCAAAAGGGGGCCAAAAATTAAGGCAAGGACTTCAAATTTTTTGGGTTTTCCGCAAGGATTCTCCTGATTAATTTTCATGGATTTTTACAAGGAAAACACTGAGATTTGAAGGATTTCAGGGTTGCGGAGTTAAGTTTCAACAAGATTTTGAAGCTAGGCTATTTGACTCTGGGCAGAGGAAAATAGGTCAACATTTTAGCGACCTCTCAAGGATGTTTGCCTACTAAACAAATGGACCAGTGGCCTTAAGCATCCATTGGGCATGGAGTCTAAAAGGGACCGCAGTAGGTCAAAACAACTGAAACCTTGCCTTTTGAAACAACACCAAAAAGGAACAAGGCCTGCATTCTCCTAATGAGAATACAGTCTATGCAACAACACTTATTGAAGGGAAAACTAAAGCAGAAACAAAACTAAAACAATATGTACAAAATCTCAAACCAACCTTAATGGTAAGGTTTGAAATGGATCCCATTGATTGAGATCGGTAGAACTTCGCCATCCAGCTTTGAAAGGATGAAAGCATTGGCTTGCTTGCAGCTGACGATGATATATGGCCCACTCCAAAGTGCATCAAACTTAGTGTGGCCTCTAGGTTTGGCTCGGTCAGCATCCCATTTTAGAACAAGATCACCCTCTTTGAAAGTCTGAACCTTGGCTTTCTTGTCAAAATACTTTTTGGTCTGCCTTTGAAGCTCTTCCAATGTATTCATGGCTGACTATCTTTGTTCTTCTAGTTCAATCAATTCAGCCATTCTGACAGACCTGGCATCTTCTCCGTCCAATACTAATTACTCAGCGAATTCTAATGCAGGAAGCTCCAAAGATATAGGCAATCTAGCCTCTCTTCCATACACAAGAACAAAAGGAGAGTTACCAATGGTTCTCTTGTAAGTGATCCTATCAGCCCAAAGAGCTAATTTGATCTTCTTGTGCCATTGCCTCTAGTTTATCTCCATGGTCCTCTTTAGAATTCTAATCAGGTTCTTGTTAGTGGATTCAGCTAGTCCATTACCTTGGGGGTAATAGTTGGATGAAGTTTTCAAAAACACATTGTATTTTAGAGCCCAATCAGCAATTCTAAAACTAGAGAAAGCTTTTGCATTATCAGAAATAATGGTGTGAGGGGCTCTAAACCTCATCATGATTTCTTCCAGGAAATCCATGATTGATGACTCAGTGGCCTCTTTGAGTGGGACTGCTTCAACCCACCTGGTGAAGTAGTCTGTTGCAGGCAAAACCCACTTGTGACCAGCACTGGAAGTGGGGTTTATCATGCCAATGAAGTCCAATCCCCACTATGAGAAGGGCCGATCAGCCTGAATAGGATGGAGTGGGAGTGCTGCCAATCTTTTCTTTCTTGCAAAGAGAGCACACTCTTTGCACTTTCTTACCCATACATGGGCATCATTGAATAATGTGGGCCAAAAGTAACCTGCCCTCATTATTTTCATTGTTGTAGCTCTAGCAGAGAAATGACCTCAAACTGGGCCAGCATTAAACTCACTGAATAGTCTGTCAATTTGATTTTTTTCTATACACCTCAATAAGACTCCATCTAAATTCCTCTTGAAGAGAACATCCACCAAAGCATAAGGATTAGACTGCATCCTGAAGTGTCTTCTTTTGGTTCTATCCAATCCATAGGGATACTCACCAGTGGATAGGAATTTGGCCATATCTGTTGTCCAAGAACTCACAGCTAATGGCTCAGCTGTAGGTTCTTCCTCATTCAAATGGTAGGATGATCTCACTTCATCTACAGTAGTCTAACCTAGCTGTTCACACAGTCCTCTGCCTCTAATCAGTTTAGTGGCTTTGATGATCACATCATACTCCAGGATCTTAGTGACCCAGCTGGCTCTCTTTTCACTAATCTCAATCCCCATTATGTAGTCCCTCACACTAGGATGAGAAACTAGAACTTTGATATGATTATTTGTCAGCATATATCTGAATTTTTTTAATGCTCTAACAATGGCAAATACCTGTTTATCCATGGGGTTGTTTCTGACCTCATAGCCTTTCAAGGTCTGACTGAAGAAGGCTAGGGGTTGTTCCATACCCTATTCATTTTGCTGCATCAGGACAGCAGAAATGTTGTTCTCTCCATGTGCATAAAGGACAAAGTCCTCATAATTTGGGTTGATGAGAGTAGGAGCCTGGGCAATCACTTCTTTGATTTTCTCAAAACCATCTATCGCTTAGTCCATCTGAAGACATCTTTCTCGAGCATAAGGGTTAGAGGCTTTACCAAGGACTGTAAAGCCTTTTTGTGAGCAGGCAAGGGAAGAGAAAGAAGAGATGATGTCCTTTCAGGATCTATGGAGATCCCATCCTTAGACACTAGATGGCCCAGAAGCTTACCCTGAGCAATAGCAAAAATACATTTCTTAGGGTTCAGAGACACCCCAAACTCTCTGCATTTTTGGAAGACTTTCTCCAGATGCTCCATATGATTTTCTCCCTTCTTGGAGAAGATTGTAATGTCATCCAGATAAATCAAGATGAACTTGTTTATAAAACCTTTGAAGACAATGTCCATTGCCCTCTGAAATGTGGCACCAACATTAGACATACCAAATGGCATTTTCGTATATGCCATAGTTCCCCATTTGGTTGTAAATGTTGTTTTAAATCTATCTTCTTTTTTGACAAAGATCTAGTTATAGCCAGAAAAGCCATGAACCAGTGAAAACCTCTCTGCCCCTACAACAGTTTGCAAAATTTGATCCATAGAGGGCAGAGGGTAGTGATCCTTCAAAGAAGCCCGATTCAGGTCTCTGAAATCCACACAGAGCCTTATCTCCCCATTTTTCTTCCTCATAGGCACTAGATTAGCAACCCAAGTGGAATACTTAATGGGAAAGATAATTCTTGCCTGGATGAGCTTAGCAAGCTCTTTTCTGATAAGCGGCTCAATCTTAGGATTTATGGGCCGCTGCTTCTAACGGACAGGCTTGGCATTTGGATCCAGATCAATGGCATGTTGAGCCACGTCTGGATTGAAACCTTTAAGATCCTCATACGTCCATGCCACGTCGCTATACTTCTAAGCCAGTCGTTTAAACTCTTGCTGCTCAGCATCACCACATAGCTTTCCCAACAGTAATTCTTTGTTTTGGGCGACAACAATCTTTTGATAATCTTCCTTTTTGAATGTCATATTATTTCTCTCGCCCCTAAACTCATCATCTGGGCTGAAAATGGCCTCAAGAGTAACTAAACCCTTGGGTAGATTGTTGGTTTTCAACTGAATGATCTAATCAGCATAACTCTCCTGCAGCCTAGGTTGCGCCATGCAAGAAAACTCCGCTTCATTCTGGATGAAGCTTTCAATCTGC
The DNA here is from genome assembly GCA_027924645.1 of Cunninghamia lanceolata. Classification (NCBI taxonomy): domain Eukaryota; kingdom Viridiplantae; phylum Streptophyta; class Pinopsida; order Cupressales; family Cupressaceae; genus Cunninghamia; species Cunninghamia lanceolata. Next base: position 10,600,977 of record BSBN01001226.1, read on the forward strand.
TCATTGTTGTCGAAGACTTGCCAATGTATGTCGTTGTCAAGAACAGAGGGCCTAACGACTATTTTAACATGTTGATCAAGACCCTGGAATAAATCTGTAGGTGGAGAAAATTGGGCCCCAATTGTTGCTAACTGATCCGCCTCAACATTGAATTTCCTTGGGATTACCTGTAGATTGAGAGCGTCAAAACTCTCAAACAGGCCCCAAACTCTGTGTTTGTAAGCTCTTAGGAGTTGATTTTTAGTTGCACATTTTTTTGACTTGGTTAACCACCAACTCAGTGTCTCCAAAGATTTCCAAATGCTTGATGTTTTTCTTCTCAACAATCAACAAACCATGAACCAATGCCTCGTACTCTGCTACATTATTCGTGCAAGAAAAATGTAGCCTATGAGCAAAATGCAATTTCTTACCAGTCGGAGAGACCAGTAAAACCCCTGCACCAGCTCCATTTCTGCTCTTTGTGCCATCAAAGAACATTTTCAATGGGCCATTGGAGTCATCATCCGACTTAAGTACAGAAGGGACTAAAGAATTCCCTTCATGGATCATGTAGGTGCCCATGTCAGTTGCCTCGGTGGTATCATAAGGATCAAAATCACAGTGATCCTTTGCCCATTCATCAAGAAACAGATCAGGGGTTGGAAGAGGTGAAGATGCTACCTCTAGAGACTCTGAGTCATGCACTTCCTCGCCCTGAATCATAACGTGAGGATCGTGGTCATAATTCTCCACATGGTAGTTTGAAATTGGTTCAGCCTTGATGGTGAACCTTGTGCCATATCTAGTCCTTCACAACATATGAGACCAATCAGAAGAAAGGTAGCCACCTACCTTGGTTGTGAAGTCCCTTGACAAGCAAATGGCAAAGAAGGGAGGAAGATCAATGACTGAATTGTCTTGACTGAAAGTAAAGTTCAGACAGGCATGAAGAGTCAAGTCCAGTTCCTTGATCACTCCCACGGTGTTTACAGAGGTGCCATCCAATTGTAATACTCCTAATGAAACAGGGGTATACTTGATGCCTAGTGCATCTGCTATCTTCTTGGGCATGACTGAAACACTAGCCCCTGAGTCAATCATATAATTGTGCACTAAAAACTTGCCAATGATTAAGGACAAGTAGAAAGGGGATGGCTTCTTTACTGAGCTTACTTGTTCTTCTCTGGTTGCACAAGACTGATAGGGGTCTTTTCCCTGTGTTTTGTTGATGAGTCAGTAGCTGCTGATTCAACTGATGGGAATTGCCTTAAGGCTTCTTGTAACAGATCCCTTTGAGAGGGGAATGACATTACTTCCCATATTGATACATCTATATTTATTTTCTTCATCTATTCCACAATATTTAGGGGAACAGTTGCTGCCTTATGCATGGAGGGAATCTATGTTCCCTTCTTTAATTGATCTGCAGCTTGTTCAGGGACTTTTGAGCCTAATGGAATTTCTTTTGCAGCAGCAAATCTGCTGCTCTGAATTGAAATTGTGGCACTGGCCACCTTTGCCTTTGAAACAGGGTCCTTTTGTAAAACTGTAGGCATGGGGATGGCCTCCAACTGCCTCATTTTTTACCTGATGTTGTCTACAATGGGCATAACAACACTGTCCATGGGCTGATTGACAGCACAAAAGTCTTCAGACGTCCATAGCATCATATTGGCATCAGAAGTAGCCTCGTTTGATACCTCGGGGTTGCTATTGGCTGCTTCTGATAATGATGCCTGCTAGGTATGAAAATTTTGCACCATTAAAGCTCTTTCTTCTGCAGCACAAGTGGACTGATTGTGAAGTTGGTTGCACAGGTAGCACCAATCTACCTCTTGAGCCAGATTATTTTGAGTAGGGACTAGGGCCCTAACTAGGTTTCCAGCCGAAATCTGTTGGATAGGTCAGACTGTTTGCAAAGGTTGAGCAGGGTTAGGGTTTTGATATCTATTCTGTTGATAACCCTGATTCCAGTTTTGCTTTCTGTTGGGATTGTAGCCCTGATTCCAATTTTGATTGGATAACTGCCCCTGATTGTAATTCTGATGGGGTTTGGGGGCAGTTTGAATAGCAATACTATTCACTTTATTGGTCAAATTGACCATTAGGGTTTTAAGATCATTCTCTTGAGAAGAGAAAAAGTTGAAGCTTTAGGCTCTGGGATGGGAGCAATAGTGGGTTGCTAAGATGGTGAAGGCAACTCTGGCAAAAGGGGTACAGGGGGTCTGGGATAAATTTTCCCAGCCTGTATTAAACAATTTTCAGCTTTCAGAGTTGTCTCATAAGCAGCGAGTAGGGTTTTAGCACCCATGGATTGCATCATTACTGCTATATCAGAATTTAAAGCTCTTAAAAAGTACAAAAAAGCACCTTGTGGGGATGGCATGAGGGTAGTTGGAATTCTCTCCCACGTCCTCTGGAATCTGAAGTTGAAGTCTACTAGCATCTCACTTGGAACTCTCTTGATTGTTGTCAATTGTTCCAGCAGTGAAACATTATCTGCCCTCTCTCCAAACTGCTTGTAGAGGGCCTCTCCCAGCTTGTCCCAGTCATGTATTGAAGCAGGGGTTAAGCCCCTGAATCATTGAAGAGCTCTCCCCTTAAAAGATGAGACCATGAGTCGAACTGCAACATCTTCGAGCTGAATGTGATGAACTGAACACACGTCGGATATATCTTTGATGTGCTCGGTGGGGGTTGTAGAACCATCACCCGTAAAGGATGAAATACACTTTAGGGCTGCAGCTGGTATATCATTATATGCAGCAAAAGCTAAAGGATTGCCTCCATTGAAGGTCACAAAAGGCAAATTTCTAGCCATCCTAGGGATATTCAAGTTTAATCTAGGTAAGTGCAAGCTTCTTCTAGTGTATTGAAACCTAACAGGAGGGGGCGTAGATTGAGCTCTTGGATGAGGTAAAACAAGACTTCTATTCCTTCTCACAGGAGACCTAGATAACCTAGACCTTCCCCTTGAAGCAGCAACAAATAATTTAGTAACTTGGTAGTTACCTCTTGAAAAATCCCTTGTTTGCACAGGCATAAAAGATTGCATTGATCAAAACCAGAAGCTTGTAGAGTCGCCAGTTGCATAAAAAGTCTACCAAAGTGCAGAGTACTGAGAAGAACACCAGATTCTCAGCTTAATTCTTGATTTAGATTGCTCACTGTCCCACCAGGCGTGCCAGAAACTGTTCACTTGGATTTGCACTCTATGTTGGAGAGGTTTAACGGTCTTCAACAATCCAGTGAAACATTGAGATGACCTCCAGGTGTGGGACCCTGCAAGGAGGCCAAATCTCCAGAGACAGGCTAGTTCCTTCGCTGAATGGGAGATTCAACTATTCCTAAGACTAAACCTAATCTATCCACCATTGATGAAAAGGGAAAGAGGGATAAAATTGCAAATTAAAGGAGGTGATACACCAGGTTTGAATATAAAGCTCTCAAAGAACTGAGAATGCACAAAATAAAGAAATACAGCTGATCACTCACACAAATCTAGCAAAGTCCTAGCAGAGGTAAAGAAAAGAACTAGGATGAGAGGAAATAAACATTCACAGACAACCAATTCTGAATTACACAGAGCTAAAATAGTAGAAAAGGCAAAACACAGTATGTATTTCAACAGAAGGCACGGTTACAAAAGAGGAGGGCTCTGTTTGGAATACAAAAGAATGAAAATGTATCCAACCACTTTCCAACCCTCATTACATCTTTTTTACATGCATATATAGCAATTCATTACATTGACCTCAATCATTTCATCAATAAATTCACCCCATGGGCCTGTCAAAAAATATCCTTATAAAAGGAATGTCTGTCTACAAGAATTCAATGCAGAAAATCTCTTGGATCATGGAATAGCTAGGAGATGTTTTGAATCTTCAATGCAAATAGCTGATTCACCACCTGCAACAATCAATGCAAAATATCTATAGATGGGGTAGTTGAGCAGATCAGATTCTGCAATTATGGCTGATGAGGAAATTCAAATGAATTTTCCCGCCAAAATCTCTTTTCACAGAGTTTTTACAATACTTTAAATATCTACATTCAGATATTTAAAGTTTACAATACTTTACAATTTTGTTTTTCATTGATTTCTGCATGTTTCAATTTCTAGTCTAGATTTTGCCATATTGGCAAAATCTACTTACTACAAACCATTATGTCTTGCTCCCTATATTTTTCATCTTCAGTTGGCAACTTTGTCTTTTTCTGATTGTGGCTTGTTTCTTCATTTTCGCCCTTATCGGCAAAAAATTTGTTTCTCTGAACTTTGGTTGGTTTGTCTCATTTTTGCCTTTATCAGCAAAAATCCACTTTTCAGAACTATTTCTAACTCATCTTTCTCATCTATATTTTGCCTTTATCGGCAAAATGTCATTTTGCTAAACTTTGCTTTTGGTCCTTCTCTTTGCTATCGACAAAATCCAATTTTCACGGACTTTTCTCCTTGCTTCCTTTTATCCGAAAAGTCCCACTTTTCCGAACTTTGGCCTTCTGTCTTTTTGCCTTATCAACAAAATCTCGCCCACAACTCAACTGGAGTGTCATCACCCATCAAAGGCATGGAACAAGACTCCAAAAAAGTGAAGTCATCATGTGAAGAAGCCACATGGTGTGAAGTACAAAAGTCAAGTATCCATGTGGAAGGTGGAGCTGCAACTACTATAAGAGCCTTGCCCTTTCCTTTCACCTTACTATTGTCCTTTGATTTTGAAGACCCCTCATTTGATGAACTCTATTTGATTGAATTGAGAACACTGATGTTACTCTTCTCCAAAATATGTGTCAATGATCAATCTATTTCTTCAAACACTTATGATCATGATGACTAGGCCTCTTATAGTAAGAATATTTAAGCTTCTCTTTCTTAGGCTTGTCACCTTTTGAAGAGGATCTTAGATGCTTCTTTGGAAGCAATGGATTTCTGATCCTTTTTCTTTTTCTTGTCCTTGTTTTCTTGTTTCTTGTCCTTGTTGACCAATCCCTTCTATTCTTATGTACTAGTTTGCAACAACCAATGTGACTTAGAGGATTTTAGAGTATTCATCTAGATGAACCTATCCTACTCCCCGATGAGGGAGATAGCAAAATCATCAAGAGATGGCATACTGAATGTAGTGCCAAGAGCATGCTTAGTGGCATAAAAGGTATAAACAAAAACTAAATAATTTGGACCAAGTTTATAGAGAATACTAAGAATCAAATGAGTGTCTTCATTTCCAATCCCACATTGTTTTAAGTGCAATCTTAAGGATTTGAGCTTAGTGAAGAAGTCCTGAATGGGGTTAAAATTGTTAGGGCTCGAACTGATGAGCTCATTCTCCAACTAATGACCTCTCATAACATCATGTACCCCAAACAAACTAGCCAAAGTAGTCCAAATTTGAGTGGGTAAATCAAAAGACTCAATGTGGAAGAGTAGGTCAAGAGATACAAATAAACATAATAAACCATAGGCCTCATCACATTTGGTATAGCACTTAATTTTCTTTGCATCCAAAGTGAGCTCTACCTCTATACCCATAGTAATCCTAAATAATCCTTTGCTTCTCAACATGATTAGCATATTATATTTCCATTCATAGTAACTAGATAGAGTAAGAAGAGGAACCAACAACTAATTCATACTACAAAAATAAAATGTGAGTGCAAAAAGACAGGAAGACACAATGCAACCCCCCTATTACTAATTGGTGCAATGACCCCTAGTAATTATAGAGTTTGGCACTTTACTTCAATGTGTTTTACAATGCAAAGATTTGATTACAGTTATTTTCAAGTCCCAAAAAGGACAAATAAGTTGAAAGTACAAAGTGTTTGCAGAATAGGAACAAAAAAACTACACAAAAATGTAGAGCTTGGAAAACACCCACTTTCAAAAAAACAAGGCTAAAAAAGGAGCTCGTTTGTGAAATTTAGAAGCATTTTAAGTCCCAAAAAGCATGACTATATAACAAATTTTTTGATAAAACTGGAAAACTAGAAAATCAAATTTAAAAACGAGCTACACAAGTGCGTAGCCAGCAATAAAATAGCCAAAATCAAAAATTGCACCTAAAAAGGCCTTTGAGTGATTAAGAAACAAGCCTTTGAGAGTCTAAAGTTGGGGTGTGAAAACATAAAGTCCAATGGAGAGGGGCCCCCCTACCAAGCCAAAGAGGATGCTAACATTAACATTGCATCAACATGAAATGGCGCCCAAAATGGCATCGCAAAGTACTACAGTGACATCAATAGTACAAACAAGCATGGTAAATGACATCAACATGTATGAGCTGCGTGGCATGGCCATACAAATGATGACATGGCAGCTAAGTGGCATATAATGTAGGCAATGACATGAGTGGTCCATGTGGCAAGTGACTTGGCCACGAGACCTAGCAAGCAATGACATGGCCTTAATGGGTCCTAAGCCTAACGACTCCCTTGCAAGCGGTCAAGATTCCTACGTACAAAGCAGCCTGCGGTGTAGAGAATCCAACAAGTGGTGGGTACAATACTGCAAAGGGCAGTCACAAAATTGTCATCCATCAGTATAAGGTGACTATTGAACGCTAGACAAGAGAAACCCCTAGGCAATAAGTGGAGACTACCAACAAAAAGTTGTCAGAAGTTGTGTGGAATGGTGGCAGCCAGTGTGTGGTGGTTGTTGTCATCATACAATGTAACAATCTACCCCAAAAAAATTTCCAAAATATTGAACAATGATAATCAATATTAGCACAACTCAACTCCTCCACACTTCTGATCACCAAGATCCCAGCTGGGCGAGGTGAGAGCATAATGTGCTTTGGATTACAATTTTAAACATTGTGCAAATAAAGAAACATTCATCTGCTTATGCAGGCATCCACTTATGCAGTGGGAATTCGCCACTTTCAGTGGGTAGAAGAAAAAAAGATTCAGTTTGCCCACACTGGCGGTTGAACCATCCAGGGGTTAATGGTGTGTTTTAAAAAATAATTATTACAATGAATTTCAAATATAATAATATTCAGAACTATTGATATAAGACTTGATCTTGGCATCTTTGAGACTTGAAGTTCATTGTGAGATTACCCTGCACAACATCCACATTAGAAACACATGACATTAACCAACATATGCTGATAACACTGCCCTTTTCTCTCATGTTCGGGTTTGTAACAAATTAAACAGCCCTTTTAAAGTATTGTATGGCAGCCCAGTCATGAAGATAAGACCCCAAATGTCATAGGGAACCCAAGAGTCTCATCCAAACAATGCAACTCTGATCTGCTATAATTCAGACATCCAGAACTGATCCAGAAAATTCATAACAGACTTATTTTGTTTGCATTTAAAGACCTTCCTGTATGACTGTTGTACGATATCCTGATGACAAACATAGTCACAAGCAGCTCAAATATAAAAAGACTCTTATCGAACTCCATACACCATCAATCTACTCCATAACATTCCAATTAGACATCAAAGAAGTTTCCAAAATGAAAGAGTTCATTTGAGATTTGCAACATAATACCCAGCAAGTCCGTATGCCCTGTGACACCAAGAACTCATCAAAAATTTATTAAAACTGTCCAGATTTCCCAATGCTTAACTCAGAGATCATTTCCACCGCAATGCAAGTATTTTCCATCCAAAAATTGCATCAAACAAACCACTTCAATCTCTCAGCCAAGAAATCGATCCAACTACATGCACGGCCCAGACATAGTCTGAATCATTAAATGTTTCTAATAACTGCCCAGAAGTTCAAATGAAGTGTTTAAGATCACTTGCCAACACTGAATAATAGCATCCCATATGATATTAACATCAACAACTTAAAATCAATTCACAACCAAAGCATCGACCCATGAAGCTGTACGGCTCTAAAAAGGTACGGCAGCAATTTTAGCATCAAACAATATTCAAATTAACACCCAAACTGCTCAGATCTAAATGCTTACACCACACAAGGACTATCCAAACTTAATATGCACTAAATAATTAAGATTATGAGAATCACCAAAAACTGAGTTTTAAGCTGTACAGCCATGGAAGGTATGATCAGCTCATAGACACTTATTCTTCAACCAAAATCTTTACAAATACATCTGAGAAGAGGCGCCTATTGATATCAATCAGATTCCGACTACAATTTAACCACAATACTTCCACAATGAATTTCTATAAGAATCCATACCATACAGTACGGACAACTAGAAATGTATGGATTTACTCACAAGAAATGAAAAATGCATGAATATCAATTGGAAATCTGCCTAGGAAAGATCGCCTATATCAAATGATGATATTGCAATAACATTGAGAATCCAAAATGCTTTATTTGATTTTATTTGTTTTATGACTCCACAATCTGCAGGTACGGCCAGCAATGGTACGGCCAGAGGACAACTCTCCACAACAACAAAGTATTCAATAAACAACATACAATGACATCACACTATCTATCAACTACACAAAATGGATCATACTACAAGACACAACAAACTATCAGATCATGTTCAGCTCCATTGGTTTCCTGAGGTAGAAACCACCATTTATCAGCTAGGGTAGATATCCCACTACCGAAACTGATCTTCTTCGAGTGGGTTTCCGTCCACAAGAAGGTAGAAAAAAGGAAGAACACGCAGGTTCAATCCAACAGAGTAACAATACAAATTCCAAGCATGCCTCCAAATGAGCTCACATTGTCCTTTTATAACCTTTTGAGAGGAATATAATATTATTTCCTTTTGACTCTTCGTATTACTTCTCTCAAAGGACCTTTTTAATTTTTCCCGCCTCAAACACTTAACTTAATATTATAAAGTGACTTTATTGATTGACATTAAAATAAGTCACTTTATAACCTTTTAATATAATTATTTAATATTACACTTTAAACTTAGCAACTTTTTGCCAGGTAACATTAAATAATTAAAATAATTATTATTCCCTAGGCGTAGGAAAATTGGGGACATTACATACAACCACAATGCAGAGGGGACCCAAAACCTTAAACTACAACAAAATCTCAAAACTAAAAAAAAATAATCTCAAATGCCCACGAACTAGTGACCAAATATGCTCTCATACTATTGTACAGACCATATGAATTTCAAACATGTCAAGGAAGAAAACCCCAAAGCCCCCCAAACAAAGCGCTCAAATATCAGTTCAAGTTTATAATCAATCTCAAGGTTTTTTGTGTTGTTGAGCTCGATGGTGTAGTCAGATTTAGCCCACGATGCCGCAAAATTTGCACCACTTACAAAACCCAACCAAACAAACACATGCAAAAAACCCAAATGAAGATTAGCTTCCCGAAATCCGTTTTGGGTGAAATGAAAGCCTATCTTGACTTTCTCAAGCCTCTAGACACAATGATGCAACCCAAAAAGTTACACGGTGTACCGAAAAAACAGCTCACACCCAAAACCCAAAAAACTAGGATTTCTTAAAAATTGAAAACATGAGCTACCCCACACACCATGGCTCTAATACCATGTTAGATTGTCTAGAAAATGAAAAACCACCAAGACCTAGTGCAAGGATAATCATCTCAATTCCATTTGACAAATGATTGAAGATCAAAATAGTAGAAAGGAGAGACATTCAGAAATGAGAGCACATGCAAATACTTGTTGTACCCATACGAAATTTTCACTAAGCTCTCCTACCTTCATTGCAAAATCCGAAAGATCACCTATTCTTGTCACCTCTTGAACCACATGATGTCGAATTTACTAACCTTGCAGGTATCACAGGAGGAAAATTTCTCAAAAATAAAGACTATACTCGATTGGAGGAAACGCGCTTCTAAGTCATCAAGGAGTTCAAAAGTGTATCAGGGGATCAAAGAACATTTTTCAAAGGTTTTGGCGTGCCTAGCTCAATTCAGGCGCGCCAAACTCAAACTTGGCGCGCTTGGCTCAATTCAAGCATGCCATGAGGTCAAAATGCGCGTCAAGTTTAAGGCACCTGATCATTTCAAAAACCAAGTTTAGAAGTGGAAAGTCACATCAATTGCACATCAAAGGCGCATCAGAGGAATAAAAGGCACGCTGTGGTTTCGAGAAAGTTTTCCAAGTTTTGAAACGAATGCTCAAAAACAAGTTCAAGCATATTGAGGTGTGTTTGGATGGAAGGGATTGTGTTTAAGCAAAAGAAGACATATATCCATCACAAAAAACGCGCCTAACTGTCATGTCATACGATTAATAGATTAGTCCATTCCAATTAAAGATTGGAATGACCAAACTTCACTAATCAGCATGGAATCATCAAGAGCAATAAAACACAAAACAGAAATGCAATGGAAGTTATATCACATCCATCTTACCATCGAACAATTACACATTCATCAAAGGAGGAGTTAACAATAAATGTTTGAAGCTTCCAATACATCATGGAATTAGAATACAAATTGTGGGTTCCTCAATTTCTTAATGCCGCCTCAAAGACTTCGACAAAAGCATTCAAAGCCATGCGAGAATTAAAAGAGCATTGAAGACTCATTTCGCACTTCCTTGAGCATCGTTAGAGAGCAAAGAAATCACTCTTTATATGGATCGTGGGTTCTAGATAATTGACGCAGGAGTTCTTATGATGATCGCTCCTCCAAAGGTATCGAGGTTAGTTGTTTTTCATTGGAGCATATGAATATTTAAAGAAGGATCGTGGATATTAGTAAGCGCTTGGAGATAAGACGAAAATTAGGTAAAGACAAGTCTTACCATTTAACACTAATGATTAAGGACGATTATGATTAAGCAAATGCGCCAATTCTAGAGGAAGCGATCAAAGATCGTGCCTTCCCAAAAGATGCAAGGATATTTAGAGGGATCGAATATCTTTTCCAAGGCATCTCATCTCAGCTGATCTCATCTCATCTCATCTCATCATAGGAAGAAAAGCATCGAATATCAGCAAGGAATCAACGACGCTCAGCAAGATAACAGCCATCTATCATCAGCAAGGCATCATCGAATCACAACTAGAAGTAAATATATCTGATATACGGGCATCAATAAACAGAGATCATGCATCGATCATTTTGATAGAAGCAATACACGTTTGATAGAAGGCTTGCAAAGATTTGAACAAGGAGTATTCTGATTTACCTCTGCCAGCAACAGACAAAGGAACAATATATATGCAAACTGAATTATAAGAGAAACATCATTTTACTTATTTCCTGTCGCAACAGTTATTGACATTGCCAGAGGAAGTGTCAACGCGTCCCTTGGAGATCCAATACATTTAAAGGTATGCATAATGCTCTTCCTCTATATAATGCTAAATCTGAATAATGCTGATAATGATAAGCATAAAGAAATATTTCTTGCTGACTGTGTTATCCATTCATATATGCATTTGAAGTAATGTTTACATTTCCAATTCTTCGTATTATAACTTAGGTAGACTTACAAAGATAAATGATTGTGTTATAATTAATGATGGATGTTAACCATAAGAGAATATACATAGAATAATAGATTGATCTTAAATATGTGATCATGAATGTGCATAGAAAGAGTAGACTAATATGATAAATGAACATGGTTATGTATAAGAAATCAATGATGATGATAATGGAATATGATCATGTGATATATGATTGGCCAATTATGATATAAGGCCAAAATGACCTATTTATAAGGCATCATGTGCAAAAATGTTATTAAGGACTTAGAAATCATAAGATTGTGCCATATCCGAAAGGAGGATTAGCCTCATCATTAATCATCTCGCCATCCTAGGTGTATGGGTAAGTTAGGAGAATGTTATTGGACCTAGGTAACCCCAAGAAGATGAAGTACCTCCAAGTGTGAGGCGAAGTCTCTTGGGCCAAGTGTCGAAGTACCTCCGGGTGTGAGGTGAAGCCTTGGGCCTATGGTATGATGAGCTCATCAATGTTAAATGTGCCCTACGGTGGGTAACTCTCCAATAGATGAAGTATGCTCGGGTGTAGCATGAAGTCTTTGGAGCCGAATGGTGAAGTACCTCGGGTGTAGTGTGAAGCCATCGGACCTCCGTATGGGATGGTTAGTGTCTCCTTAACAAACCATGCCTATGGAGTTAGAGATGGATTAATGATAGGGCGACACATGATCCTCTCGAGGATAGAACATAAGGCCTATGAATATGAATATGAATACAAATATGAACATGACTATGAATATGAGTATGAATATGACTATGAATGTGAATTGTGTGATTATGGGATTATAAGTTCTAGGATAAATGTGAAAAGAATATGGATCTATATTAATTATGATATGAAAAGAAGAATTGAACACTAATGTTCTCTTTTGGTGAGTTGAAATTTTGTGCAAGGTTATGAAAATTTTGGCTTACTAGAAGGGGACATTACAAGTGGTATCAGAGCTATCGACCTACCACCCTGTGAGGAAATTTGATGCAAGCTTACTCAAGAAGGTACAACACACGCAACAACAACAACCAAATGGACGAGGAACTAAGAGCATTCATAGCGGAACAAAACAAGACAAACCAAGCTCTCCATCAAACACTACAAAATATGGACAACACTATCGAGAGTTTGAAGACCCAAGTAACTCATGGAAAGGAAGTGGGATCGAACCACGCTGAAAATAGCCAATCCTCATCCGCTTCAAAAGTGCCCGTACCATCTTTCCTCCCGAATGAGGAAGTTTCAAGTGGAGAAGAAAATGCACCAGCCACCATGAGCACGGAGGACATAGCTACAACCTATGCAAACCTAGACCCCGAAGTGAGAAGGGTAGTCCCATTTAATGATTTTTACGCCAAGAGGAAGGAAGGAGGTCAAAGAGAGAGGAGACCCATGAATAAAGATCTAAAACACAAAGCAAATAAGGTCTATCTACCTAATTTCGACAGATCTAATAAGATTTCAGCACTCATGGTTGGAAAAACTTAATGATTACTTCCACCTAAGCCCCATGACCGAAAAAGATGCTTTGCAATTCGCCATTTTTCATCTAGAGGGGTTAGCATACGAATGGTGGCACCACGGGAAAAACATCCTAGGCCACGAAAAGATTACATCTTATGAAGAATTCTCAGGGAAGTTCATCAAGAAGTTTGATAAGAGACACCCACAAGAGGATTTTAAGGAACTCACACACCTCAAACAACGTGGAACGGTGGAAGACTACATCCACGAATTTGAGAAGCTCTCCATGAGAGTTCCCAGAGTCGAAGAAGATCGGCTCACATATATGTTTGTGGAAGGACTCGATGAATCCCTTAGAAATTTTGTGAGTGCATTCAAACCTACCACCTTAGAAGATGCCATAGACACGGCATTAAGACTAGAGAAGGATAAGAAACCAAAATCCCTACATAAGAAAGAGAGTTTCCCCAAAGACTTCACTTCAAGGGGTAAACCTGTCATAAGGGAAGGTGGACACGAGAAACAATATCTTTCTTACAATGACCGTGAAGAGATAAGGAAAAAGGGCCTTTGTTTTGATTGCAAGAAAGAATGGGAAAGAGGACACATTTGTGAACGAGAAGCATGGAAACCAAGACACAGTTGTAAAGACCCTGCAACGAGAAACACGTGTTTTAAATGTAATGAGAAATGGGAACCCGGGCATAAATGTGGGAAAACAGCTCAAGCGCACAATATAGAAGTCATATCCAACAAAGATATTCAGGAAGAAAATGAAGTGACCTCAAATAAAAGAAGGAAAAAGAATTGATTCTAGAACCAAGTATGCTCAATTACATGTAAGAAAAAGAAATGAGGAAAACAGAATCATTTCCGAATATCTGGAAGAAGTTGAAATTGCTTGAGGACAAGCAATCTCAAGAGGGGAGGCCTGTCATGTCCTACGATTAATAGATTAGTCCATTCCAATTAAAGATTGGAATGACCAAACTTCACTGATCAGCATGGAATCATCAAGAGCAATAAAACACAAAACAGAAATGCAATGGAAGTTATATCACATCCATCTTACCATCGAACAATTACACATTCATCAAAGGAGGAGTTAATAATAAATGTCTGAATCTTCCAATACATCATGGAATTAGAATACAAATCATGGGTTCCTCAATTTCTTAACGCCGCCTCAAAGACTTTGACAAAAGCATTCAAAGCCATGAGAGAATTAAAAGAGCATTGAAGACTCATTTCACACTTCCTTGAGCACCGTTAGAGAGCAAAGAAATCACTCTTTATATGGATCGTGGGTTGTAGATAATTGACACAGGAGTTCATATGATGATCGCTCCTCCAAAGGTATCGAGGTTAGTTGTTTTTCATTGGAGCATATGAATATTTAAAGAAGGATCGTGGATATTAGTAAGCGCTTGGAGATAAGATGAAAATCAAGTACAGACAAGTCTTACCATTTAACACTAATGATTAAGGACGATTATAATTAAGCAAAGGCGCCAATTCTAAAGGAAGCGATCAAAGATCGTGCCTTCTCAAAAGATGCAAGGGTATTTAGAGGGATCGAATATCTTTTCCAAGGCATCTCATCTCAGCTGATCTCATCTCATCTCATCTCATCATAGGAAGAAAAGCATCGAATATCAGCAAGGAATCAACGACGATCAGCAAGATAACAGCCATCTATCATCAGCAAGGCATCATCGAATCACAACTGGAAGTAAATATATCTGCTTTACGGGCATCAATAAACAGAGATCATGCATCGATCATTTTGATAGAAGCAATACACGTTTGATAGAAGGCTTGCAAAGATTTAAACAAGGAGTATTCTGATTTACCTCTGCCAGCAACAGACAAAGGAACAATAAATATGCAAACTGAATTATAAGAGAAACATCATTTTACTTATTTCCTGTCGCAGCAGTTATTGACTTTGCCAACGGAAGTGTCAACTCGTCCCTTGGAGATCCAATACATTTAAAGGTATGCATAATGCTCTTCCTCTATATAATGCTAAATCTGAATAATGCTGATAATGATAAGGATAAAGAAATATATCTTGCTGACTGTGTTATCCATTCATATATGCATTTGAAGTAATGTTTACATTTCCAATTCTTCGTATTATAACTTAGGTAGACTTACAAAGATAAATGATTGTGTTATAATTAATGATGGATGTTAACCATAAGAGAATATACATAGAATAATAGATTGATCTTAAATATGTGATCATGAATGTGCATAGAAAGAATAGACTAATATGATAAATGAACATGGTTATGTATAAGAAATCAATGATGATGATAATGGAATATGATCATGTGATATATGATTGGCCAATTATGATATAAGGCCAAGATGACCTATTTATAAGGCATCATGTGCAAAAATGTTATTAAGGACTTAGAAATCATAGGATTGTGCCATATCCGAAAGGAGGATTAGCCTTATCATTAATCATCTCGCCATCCTAGGTGTATGGGTAAGTTAGGAGAATGTTATTGGACCTAGGTAACCCCAAGAAGATGAAGTACCTCCAAGTGTGAGGCGAAGTCTCTTGGGCCAAGTGTCGAAGTACCTCCGGGTGTGAGGTGAAGCCTTGGGCCTATGGTATGATGAGCTCATCAATGTTAAATGTGCCCTACGGTGGGTGACTGTCCAATAGATGAAGTATGCTCGGGTATAGCATGAAGTCTTTGGAGCCGAATGGTGAAGTACCTCGGGTGTAGTGTGAAGCCATCGGGCCTCCATATGGGATGGTTAGTGTCTCCTTAACGAACCATGCCTATGGAGTTAGAGATGGATTAATGATAGGGCGACACATGATCCTCTCGAGGATATGAATATGAATATGAATACAAATATGAACATGAATATGAATATGAGTATGAATATGACTATGAATGTGAACTATGTGATTATGGGATTATAAGTTCTAGGATAAATGTGAAAAGAATATGGATCTATATTAATTATGATATGAAAAGAAGAATTGAACACTAATGTTCTCTTTTGGTGAGTTGAAATTTTGTGCAAGGTTGTGAAAATTTTGGCTTACTAGAAGGGGACATTACACTAACTCCATAAAGACACTCCTAATTCACAAAAAGCGCACCTATTTCCATAAGGTCACGCCAGTTTCCACTAGTGCACGCCATGGATGTCAAAGAATAGTCTAAGTCATAAAGGAAGGATGTGCTCCTCTAGAGATGCGTCTGACAAGAGGTGAATGCACCTTGAGGAGGCGTTTGAAGGTTGGAAGACGCGTTTAAAACATTTTTAGCGCTCAAAAGCGCGGTCAAGGAAAGACGAGCACGCTGCTTGAAAAGTGCACGCGGTTTCAGATTGGCGCATCCACCTGCGAAGCGGCATGCCATCAAGCGCCTTATTTACCTTTTCTTAAATTGCATGTTCAAGGCAAAACAAAAGAGAAGAAACGGAGGAAGTTCCCCTAGGCACGCACGATTGGAATTAGACGCGCTCAGGCACAAACGCGTCTGCCTAAAAAGAAGAAACATTGAATTCAAGTTGAAGAAGTACGCCAAAGAGTGCTCACCTAGGCGCGTCCACTAATAGGCGCGTGCGCCATACACAGGATGCATCCGCCTAGTCTAAGGCACGTTAAGCAACATTTCACATTTGTTTTAAATTCATTTTAAAAAAACACATTCTAATTCTAGCCGACCTCCTGATGCAAGGGCTGCGTCCCATTTTTGCATGCCTCTTTAAGGCTATTTAAAGATAAAACACAATCAGTTTGATCTCCAAAGCAAAATTGCAGGTTCAAAGCAAATAAAAGCACTTCTATTTATTTAAAAAAAGCAGAATTGAGAGGAAAATAAAGCAGTGCTGCCTATAAGAGGGCTTTCTTTCTCTATTCTTCATCAAACGGAGGTTTAAGTTAGTTCATTACAACAGGTTGAAGGCAGAGTTTATCATTTTGAAGCATAAAGAGGAAGAATTTGAAGATATTTTTGCAAAAGAGCCATTGTTTTATGCAGGTTCAGCGATATAGAAGTCAATATCAGACATAGAGGGCAAGTTTTTCTTCCATTTTGTGCAGGTCCAGCAATGTTCGAGGTTAAATTCTTGAGAAAAGTGCATCAATGTTTATGATTTTGTGCTTATCCAGCACTTAGAAATTCATAAAATTGATTTTTGCATCAATTTTTTAAGGCAAAAATAGAAGAAAAACTCGGAGATTTGATTTTTCAAGGCAAAAAAAATCCATTTTTATTGAATTTTCCGAGTGGGGCAGCAGAGATTCAAGTCTGACTTTTTGGTACAGCAGGCAAAAAGAGGTCTGATTTTCATTCAAAAAGTGCGGGACAGCGACAAGGAAGCCTTCTACAAGCCCAAATTTCAAGATGCAATACTCATCTATCACTATGGAGGCCAAATCGGCACTCATCCATGAGTATCCCAAGGTTAGAGAGACAAATTTATGCCAAGTTGTCCCCGAGGGTTTCGACTTGGACTCCATGGTGAGAGTCGGAAGCACTACGGCCAAAAATTTGATTTATTCTGGGCTTGTTCAAGCAGACTCATTTCCCATCTCGGTTCAATGCCTAGAGTTCATACTTGCTTGCATTAAGCATTACGACCCTGAGAGACGGGAAATTCTAGCGGTTGATGGGCGAGTGTTGGGTAGCCTCAAGTCCGATGACATCGAGTTTGCTTTCTTTGTCCCACCATTCGAAGAATCCCTTGATGTCGATCCTAAGGAGTGTGAAAACGTATGGAATAATCATGTTGATAATTTCCATAAATAGATGACGAAGAACTGGCTAAAGGAAAAGAAGACCGTGCTTCCAAAGAACGTAGGCCGCGGCGAGTTCAAGGATGAGTACGCTATCATGATCGCATTGCTAAACCGCATCACAGGGCAAGCCGAGGCACAAAGTTTCAGGCCATGGATGTTCTACATCATCAACAACATTAGCAATGGCAATGAGAATTACGATTGGGCCTCTCTCATCAATAATTGCATCCACAAGCAAATCATGGAGTTTCCTCAAACTCGTGAATTCAGGATGACATTTTTCTTGGTCTACATGATGGCGCGACATGGCAATTTCATGGCGTTGAACTTCATCGGCTCTATGCAGAATACAAGGATATACATGCATTTTCCGTAGTTGGAGTTTTCCGAGCCGTAGAGGCACTTTCGAAGGGTCAACGATGCATTCCTTATGCATTCGATACGTGACTTGGACAATCAGATGCATGTGCGCATTTTTGAGGAGGCAAGGGCCATTATATCAAATTGCACTGATTGGTTCATCCAACTTCCCACTTTTTCATACATCCGAGTGTATGGTTTTGCATCATACCCATACATGCTTCCCAAATACCCTTCCGATGAGGTGATTTTTAAGAGTACCTTCATCAAAGCTCCGAGGTTCATACTTTGTTGCACAGTCAGCATAAGCATGGAGTTGGGTTTCCCATCCAACTAGGCATCTACAAATGCAAATCCGCCGCTCATGCCAAGTCTATCGGAGAGGAAATGTCAAAGTTTAACTTCAAGACATTTAAGGAGAGGCGCACCTATGATCCGAAAGAGGTGATGAGATCTAGAGTTGGTGGCAAATTCGCTCATGTGCCTACGACAGAAGACTATTGGACAAACTACGAGTATGAATTTGAGGTACGCCGAAGGGATTACAGTCGATTCACTTTGAATCAAATTGCAAATTTCCTTAAAGAGGACGTGAAGGGATTGTCAGATGATGAGGAGGATGTTCTTTCTCCTACATTCACCAGGGAAAAGATTGACCAACAGCCACTGCCACAAATTGATTGGTCCGTAAAAGAGGGAGTCTCAATTCAGGAGAGAACACGCATGGTTGTGAAGGGCAGCATAGCCTTTTTAAATGCAAAGAGGGAAAAGAGGGTCAAAATTCGAAAGGATAAGGCCCCAGCTATAGAGCCGCCATCATCATCCCGTTTGATAACTCGGATGAGGTCAAAAGTGGTAAGTGGAAGAGATAAGGGGGATAGTGTTCCTGAGAAAGAGCCCTTGAGGGTGATTCAGAGAGCAAGGACCGACACTACATCACCGATTCAACATCAGCAGCCCGACACAATTAATCTATCCTCAATAGAACCTTCTTCTCCTAAGGCTTCTCCATCGCCACCCACAGAGCCAGAACCCCTCGAGTCTCCAATACTTAATACTTCTACACCATTTGACTCATCACGAGTCGAGGAGACGGAGGTTGAGACAGAAGTAGAGCCAGAAACGGCTCCTCCTACTTGGTTACACAGAGTTATTGGGGAGAAGAGGAAGAAGCCTTCCTACCAGCTGGATTTTGGGACTTTTGACAATGCCTTTGAGAAGCCAGCAGCCAAGAAGTTGAAGAAGCAGTCAAGGATAATGAGGAATCCAGCTGGAGATATGATTCTACAGATCACCATTCCTCCACAGGATAAGACCATGATAGATGTGGAGCCTAATGACTTCCAGATTGTGAAGGCAAATTTGGGGAGAAGCACACGACATGCGGATGTCAATATGTTAGAGTTCGCAGCTGAAAATTTGAAGGAAAGAGTGTTGAAGGATTGCGAGGATAAGGCAGCCCTCTAGGCGGAAGTCAAACAACTAAGGTAATATATCTCTCAGCTACTTCATTCCTCTACACATCCATCTCCTCTTTTGCCGTAGATGTTGGAATCACCGGATGATCAGAGACAGTTGAATCAGCTAGTTGTCTACGAGAAGCACACGAAGGATTGGATCGAGGAATTTGTCATCAAAGGCACCAACACCCTCACCAAGTTGTTTGAGGCAGTATCAAATTCTAAGGATGTCATTCTTGGGATTGATAGTTTGACAGAATGTATGATGGTGTCACATCTCGATTTTTGCTTGCGTTATAATTCAGTATAATGACGAGACTATTGGACATTTCATTATGATTATTTTACTATTGGATAATGACATGTGCGTAAAGTTAAATTGCCGTTATTTTTATAAATGCATAAATTTGAAAGTCAATATAATGATGGATTAATATGTTTATGATTATGGATTTATGTTTTCTCGTGCTTCAGCTATGATTATATGGACTAACCTATTGATGAGAATTTGAGTGCGACTGAGTGTAGGAACATGTCGAAGACAAGAACATGGTTGAGGTAGAAGCGTCCTAACCGCTCGGCAAGAATTGGCATGACGGAAAACCCGATGCATGCACACACTCACTTAGCTTCATACATATTGCATCATGACATATTGCACAAATGAATGGCTTCATTATGTTTTCACATAACATAGATACGTAGTATTGATTGAGCATTTGACTTTGAATATTGGTTGTGATTGATGTTAACGACTAGTTAATTATGAAATCTCGTTTACTAAGTACGTTCTTTTCAATTTCATGGTTTCGCCATGTAATCTTGTGTTCTTTTTTTATCTTTTGATTAAATAAAACTATATGATTGACTTCAAAATAGATTATTATTGTATGTATGTATATATATATATAATTATATAATAAATACATATATGTATATGCAAAATAAAAATAGGGGAAACCGCTATGAATATACACATGCAATATTAAAAATATAGTGAACAGCCGCAGTAAAAAGTGAAGTTTGGAAATTAAAAACTTAATGTGATTGCATGTTGAGCGGATCATGCATTGGAAACAATGAAAAAGTGTTAGTCCCAAATTAAGAACTGAAGAAAAGACTTTGTCTTGGCCGTTCAGGCAAAACACCCAAATTAGGGCAAAGAAAAACATAAAAATAGAGGGCAGATAAACAAGAGGGGGGGAATCGATGAAAGTACTGGGGAAAACTACCACACTTACAGAGCTGCTATGCTCAGGCTGAGGGGGATCGACACTGACAATAAGGAAAGAACTTTTCATCTCCGTCCACCTCCCGAAATTTTGAGTTTCTTGAGTGTTACAATTGTCAAAGATTTAATATGGAAAAAAAAATCAATGCATGGATGGCCGAAACAGGGACTATCACCTTATTTTGTTCAAATTTATGTGCTAGCGTATCATCTATTCTAGCATCACCCTCCTTATATTCTCCGTACGCTAATGAGAATGCATGATTTGTTGTTGCGGGATGGCTTTCTTCTTCTTCATGCACAAGTGTACAATTCACTTCTAGCAATTCCTCTGGCGTACGACTTGTAGTCGACGATCCCTCGGACATACAACTTGTCTCTGTTGATGTGTTTTTTATGCACATGCAAACTCGGAATAAAATACTAAGTATTCTATCCTCTCTTGAACAAAGTCTCTCAAAGGCTAAATCTAAGCTCCAAAATTACATGAATGGCCAGGATTGATTTGAGGATCAATGGCCCAGATTGAGACAACAAGGCAGTTTGTTACAAAAAAATAACTATTTTTAGAACATTAAATGCGAATGGATGATGTGGCAGACTGTGATTGGCTTGATGGTGTGCACATGCCACCTCAGCATTGAGTGAACTGGTTTGATTTTCAACATGTTCACACTGCTCGAAATATTTTTCCAAATTATGGATTTTTGGAGTAGTCTTTGAATTTGGATTTTCACTTCTGGAACTTGGCTGCTTCGAACTTGAAAACTTGGGAACTTCGAACTTCGTCTTGTTGTCTTGATGTAATTGTACAAACCCATCGGCTACCTTTACCTTAAATCCCGCAAACTCCTCTGTTTGTAACCCCCTCTTAGCAACCAAGCCCTCATCTATGAAGTTATGAGTGGCACCTGTATCTAGCAAGGTAATGCACCTCTGTCCACCCGATACTCCTCGGATCTTGAATGACCCTTCTCTCTGAATGCTAGAAATGTGGGTTGTGGGTAGGGAGGTATCATTATCCTTATCTGGTACTTCAGATGCAACATTTGTCCCGAAATCATCATCCTCTGTATGTTGCTCCGAATGCATGTCTGACTCCACAGACTCATCTGCTGAGAAGTACTCAATCTATTTTGCCTTCCCTTGGGCAGCACACTTGTGCTTAAGATCCCAAGGCTCTCTGCAGTGAAAACAAAGCTTCTTCCTCCTAAGGTCATTCAGCTGATCACTATCTAACCTGGAAGAACTCTTATGTGGCTGATCTCCCGAGCCCCTGTGGAAAGGTCTTCTATCTCTCTCCTTGTCTCTCCTATGCTAAAAGTTCTTACTTTGAAATTTGCTCCTCCATGCGGACGATTCCATATCACAGGCCTTCTTCATGGCCTCCTGCAATGTCATAGGGTCTAAACCCTTCACCCATCCTCTTAAAGGATCAAACAACCCATCAACGAAGAGCATGATTAACCTCCTCTCTGATATATCTGAAACCATGACTGAGAGATCTTGGAACTCAGCAATGTACGAGTCCACTAATCCACTCTGTCTCAACTATGCTAGCTCCTTGAACTGCAATTCAGGATCCTTCTTGTCGAACCTGTCTATGAGTCTGGCTGTGAACTCAACATAAGATGTGATCTGGTCATGTCCCAGAGTCACCTTCCCATTGCTCCACCACTTATGCGCACTACCCTCCAAGTGTAAGGTTGCGTATGAGATGGCATCTGTCTCTGGCATGGGGCTGATCTGAAGGTAACTGTCCAACTTTTGTACCCACGCTCTTGCTAAAGTTTTTCCCGAACCATCAAAATATGGTAAGGTCATCTTGCTGACCTTCTTCTGCAGCTCATTGTTCTGTTGTCTATTACCCCCTCTGGGTTTGTGTCTCATCCGAAGATCTGAGTAGTCTCTGAAAGTCATTTCAGCTCTAAACTCTTCACTGGAAGCCTACCAATCCCTTACGATCTCTTCCTGAAACTCCAACTGTGTAGCATCCCTGTCTGGTATCTCGTCCCTCGGCCTGAAAGTCAAAATGCCTTGTCTATCTGTAGCCGTGAGCCGTGTAGCATCCTGGTTATTCACCGGAGCCTCTCCATCATGATTCTTGTGCCCATTTCTATCACCAATGTTTCGGTCACCATTCCTATCTCCATTTCCTCGGTCTCTATTCCTGTCATGCCAGTCTCCATGCCTGTCATTCCTATATCTATTTCGACCTATATTCTCATCTTCATCCAGCTCAGGAAATAATCGGCCAAGAAGCCTCCCAAGTGCCTGCTGAGACTTGTCCAAGCTAGCCACAATTTGGTGCTGACCTCTAGCCAAGTCGTTGAGGATATCTCGTGTGCTTGGTTCTTCAATCTCCGTATCTCCCATTTCCCCCGTATGCTCTGTAAATGGAGGTAACTCTCCAGAAAAGGGGTCTGTCCGTGAAACCTGAGAATCGTCCTCTGCAGCTGCTACCTCTATCTCTGGGTCTGACTCAAAAGGATCTGTTATGGGTACTGGATTCTTTGGAACTATCAACTGTGGAATCTGTGTTCCTTGCCTTGCTCTAGTATTCCTAGAGGAATATCTATCTGTCGGTCGCATATCTCATTTTCACTTCTGCATGTCTATTTCACCTCACAAGATGGCAAGATCATAGCTCTGATACCACTGTAATGTGCCGTACCTGTTTGTATATTCTTAAAGATCTTTTTGTGTTATTTTATTTTTATTTTTGTGTTCTTATAGACTAGACAGAAGAATGCAGAAGGGGTTTTCAGTTTTCCTGCAAATGTGTTGTCGAAGCATACAATATAGAGCATAGAATGCAAACCCAGAAAATATACAAGGAATGCAAGAGAAATATGAAAGACCCAGTTCATATATCAACAAATAAAGAGGTTCTATCGCATACCCATATGCAGATTTGAAACTTCAGTTTTTGGCTACCGCCGAACCAACCACTTGATATTACAATATTGCTCCAAATCATCAAGAATCATAGAGTATCATGCATTCATTGTTAACAGCAATACAATAGGCCTTGGAGGCCTCATACAATGCAAAACAAACACTTCCCACAATGAGAAACAAATTCCCACTTCCCCACGTCAAGCCTGGTTGTGTACGGCCCTGGCTGGAAGGATAGAACAGTAGAAAGAAATGTCACGAGCCACTAAAATATCTCTGCGAAGTGTTGTAGGCTGTCAACAAGGAGGGACGATCAGATTTGGAAGAGATTTATGCAAGAAACAACCCCAAAATGCCCTCAAGCATGGTACGACTGGGCTAGGTAGTACGTCCAGCTCGCTGCAATAAAATACAGTCCCCAAATATGTATATTTTGCCTCAGATCTCCAATGAACTACTCTCCAATCTGTTATGAAGAACTGGAGTGAAATGCAAGAGAAATCCTCAATATTATGTCGAATCTTTGTCAAACAAACTCCATTGAAGCACATGTGTGAATGTTGAATGCATCCACTCACAATGGCACCGTTGGGTGGTCTTTCACACCTGTAGAATGCCGTTACCTATGGAGGTTTCCGTCTCCACAAGCCTCTGGTTCGAATCCTCTTCAAACCCTCTCAGGGAAAACCCTAGCAGAGCAAATAGCCAACAAAATCATATATTCAAGCATATTTCAAATGAGGCACTTTTCCCTCTTTTAAAACTCTCCAAGAGGGGGTGTTTTACTTTGGAGGGAAATATTTCTTTTAATTTCACTTTTTAATATTTCCCAATGTGAGCGCTCCATAAAATGAGTTAAGTGACTTTTTAAATATTTCATTCTTCATCACTTAACTAAATGGCTAGTCCACAGGAATTCTATGATGGACTAACCATGAGTCTAGAAGGGGACATTACACTATTGCAAGCCAACCATTATTTAGCGCTCAGGCGGACTTCAAAGATCCTTATGCATGAAACAAAAAATGCGAATTGCAAAGTTCAGGTAAATATGCGCTTGGGCGGATTAATAAGGACGTCGAGCATAATGTGGATTCTCCCACTTGCAAAAAAGAACATAGTCAAACATCTAAGGTGGACTTAGGAACCTCCCACGCATGAGCTGAGAGAGTGGACATTCGAGTAGGCTATGCATTTGAGACTTGCACAAGTGTGAGATAGAAATCATCAAGTGGGCAAATGAGTGTGTAATGTATAATTTAAAATGTTTCCACTGTGCGAATCAATGATGACTTTGTATGCATGGCGGAATATGTGGATTGCACAGTCATCATGTATATGGGTTTGGGGCGGACTTATCGAGATGGTTTGAATATCATTCATAATGCAAAGACGATGCTAACACGTTTGACGGACCATTTGGCGCTTTGTGCATAATGTGGACTTTCCCGCTTGCAACATGATCAAGTGTCCAAGGCGGACCCCTTAGAACCTCCCGCACATGAGCTAGACAAAATGAATTGTAAGATTGAGTCAAACTCTTGACTGAGCGGTCATTGGAATGCCTTCTGCAAAAAACTTGAATTTCCACGTCTTACAAAGTAACTATTAACATCTGCCTAGGTGGAGGTTTAGGAGCATCATGTATTATTTGCAAACTCCTCATTTGGGTGGGAATGCTCAAACAAGGACATCGCCAAAACCAAACAAACTCGAGCCAAAAACTCAAAAAGAGTGGGTCCCCATTTGCAATGGGGCGATGTGTGATTAGGTCACAACAGTCTCCTTGGCGATCGTACTAGTTCACGGTAGTTCCTCAGGCGTACGACTTGTCTTATTGTCGGCCGTGCAACTGGTGCTCGACAGTTTCTCCAACATGCAACTTGTCTCCTTGGCTGTCGTACGATTGGTTCTCAACAGTCCCTCCGACATGCGACTTATCTCATCGGCGGTCATACGATCTGTTCTCGGCAAAGGATTTTCTTCAATCTCTTCGATCTGAATCATGCTACATCCTGGTTGGAATACCTCATATTCTTCCATCTGCCAATGAAATAGTCTGCTGAGTGAGCTTGTTTCATCTTTGGAGCATGGTTGCAAGTCCAGTACTCCTTCGTCGTCAGGCTCCATGGGTCCTCTTTCTACGGTCAATGTCTCCCCTTTTATTCACTCATGGCTTGGGTCCTTAAGTCGATAATAAAATTCCTTCCTTTGTTTTCAATCGACAACATGTTTTCATCCAGTTGTGATCGGCCTTCACTGCTATCAACCATCCTCACCCAAGGAGTGCATCATATGCCTTTTTGTGTACCATGATGACTACGAAATTCAGCAGGAAGTGTTGAGTGCCAATTTGCACTTTATGTGCCATCAATACTCCTAGGGCCTTAATTCCATGTCGGTCGGCTCCTACTAGCTAGAGGTCGGGGACCACAGGGTTAGTTCCCTAGGTTTCTTCATGTATCTTCCAGTAGTACATTGACTCTTGAGTCTCCATCAACAATTGTATTCGTCAGGCTTCTCCCGAGAATCTCCATATGGACGATGGTTGGCTTCTTCCCTACATTGATCGCCAACAACATCAAGTCGATGACTTGCTTGCCGCACAGTGGTGGTTCCACTATGACATCATCATTGGTATCTTTCTCATTCGTTTGCTCCTAGTCCACAACATTGGATATCACCACCCTTAGTTGCGGCATGCTCTGCAATAGGTTGGCCATCCGTATAGGTATGGTGGCTTGTAGCACTTGACTGGCGATGTTCTTATTTGATTCTAGTTGGGTAGATGTACTAGCTTTTTCATTAGAATGCCTCGTTCCTTCGCCATTGTCTATTCAACCTCTGCTTTCGCTTCTCGAAGTCTCCCCTCCGTGTGAGGGTTAGGGTAGACGGCCTTCTTCGTCTACGCTCGAGTGACGACGAAGACTTCTTTTCCTCCTATGTCAATCAAGTTAATACTGCCTTTCTGTTTCGAGTAGTCATTATCCTCATGATCACCTGGTCCGCACCATTTGCACAACATGCTCATCTTGTTTTGGTTGTTCTGGAATTCTCAGGCGAAGTGTCCCCATTCTTGCACTGACGACACCGGATCATCAATCGTCCTTTTCCATCATGTTGTATGCGACTTCTCCCCCCACTATTATTGAATTTGTTATTCCCTCGTTAGTTCTAGTACCCGCCTGGCGATACATTGTTGTTGTTCTGCTGCTTTGGCAGTGTATTCGGTGGGGTAGATTGTTCGCCTTATGTGAAGAGCACATGGGTGCTCCTCGTCTTTAGGTTGTACGGGAATTCTTTGATGAAGTGTCCCAGGACTTGACAAATGTCACAGAACATTTTCTTTGGGCAATTTATCTTAACATGGCCTTCGTCGTTGCACTTTGTACACCACAATTCTTTATTATCTTTGCTAACCTCCTTTTCCGCCTCTAGTTCTTTCATCATCCTCATCATGTCCTTCCGGAGTGCTTGTACGGTTTTTGATTAGTCGTTGGTGTCGTCTGAGCTTTCATCGTTGTCTGTTTTCTTTTTCCCGCGAGAGGACATTTTGTCCTCACTCGATGTCCATCACCCGATTGTAAGTTTCGACATATGATGGTGGTACTACTTTCATCTTCTTCCTCAATGAGGGAATCAACCCCTCAATGAACTAGCACTTTTTCAAGCCGTCAACAGGTTCCTTTTCAATTTCACCAAAAGCTCCTTCAGCCTACGATTATAGGCTCTTACATTCTCGTGCTTACGTTGTTTTGTATTATAGATTTCCGCTATAATTTCGTTGTCATCTCTTAGGAGCTTGAACTCTTCGTCGAATGCCTTCTTCAATATGATCCAATTAGCCCTTGTTGCTTCCAGTTCTGTATACCAGTCGATGTCGATGGCTATACCTCTGAGAGTTGCTAGGAATGACCACAGCCAATAGGACCTCTTGTCTTATTCGTTTGCCATCCATGTGGTTTCGAACGTCTTACAATGTCTCATTGGATCCTCTAGTCCATTCCCCAAGAATTTCGAGAGCTTCTGCCTCTCCATACTCAGACTTGCTGGGGGAGTCACCATCTTCCCTCGTAGGTGCAACTTTTGTGTTCGATTTCTAGTCAAAGAGTCTTGACCCATACATTCTGATGCTTCTCATGCACTATCGGCCATGCAAGTGTCCACTCCTTCGTCAACAAATCGCACGCTTTTGTCACCCTCGGGGTCTTTATTGTGCTCCACTAGTCCCGGACTTATAGGCTCTGGCCCTCCAATCAACTATTCTTCAATACGTCGGATATTGTCTTCATGTGTCTCCGACAATGAGTTTTTTGACGATCCGACTTCCCACTGATCTTCGTCGGGTGGTGTAGTCGTACGGTTGAATTGTCTGCTTGGCCGACAAGATCTTCGTGTGCTTCATTCGAGAGTGGTAATTGCCTCACTAGTTCCTCCCACTCTACATTTGTGTATTGTCGTATTGTAGGAATTTTCTTTTCTTCCTGACCATGAGTCCGACTGACGCTTTTGTTCTTGCTCTGCTCTCGGGATAAACTCCGACTCTCAGTCGGTAATCCCTCGGTTTCCTCGACTATTCTTTTCAGCCTTCTTCTTTCTCTTTGTTCCTTTATTCTCAAGGACCTTCTGATCTCCTAATCTGGTGTTTCATGACCGCTTTGTGGTCGCTTCCTGTCTTTGTTCGGGTATAAGGGCACTAATTGTTTTGCATACGACGTCGATCAATGTTGCATTCTTCCTCCCGTTTCGTATGCTCTTCGAACCATTGGAGTACTTGCTAACAACATTGCTCTCTTTCTCTCTCCTTGCACAAGTCTTGCAAAATTATAAAGTGTCTCGCCAGGAGCCTAGGGAGAAGATTCAGGAGGTTGTCCACTTCGTCGTTTACAAGCAAGTTATCCCAAATTTCATTCTCTGGAACTTCCCTCCTCTCGGCTTCCCTTTGTATGTGCTCCCTAACCAACACATCCCACAAGTGTACGAGGTCTTCTGTGAGATTATCTCCACGTTCTTCGTTGGCCTCAACAAGTTCTTCTGTCAACCGTCCGATTATAATGCCATCTGTCACCGACTACTCAACGCAACTCCATATAGGCAACGACGCCAAATGTTTATTGCCTATTTGATCAGATTTGGAATTCACAGAGTAAACAGAATGTACTTGGAAAGAAAATGTAACATCATAATCAATTACTCATGAATAATTCACGTCAAAAACTGATATTGCTATTATGTTCAGATATGCTCTTATAAAATATAACAAGGATATCACGCAAGTGCAATCCCTTCTACAATACCATGCTTGGCATATAAAGGTAGGCGACAATTGGTTGGTAATGCCAACCGCCAACAACCATCATCAACTACTCACAATTGTTGGGAGGACAACTAACCCCAACGACACAACCAACCCAAAAGTCATAAAATGTACTTAAGCAAAATTGGTGTTTACACACAAAAATGTACGAGCTTACAATCGTAGCCTTAAAAGGACTACTTGTAAAGTTAGAAAAATAACCTGTTGACGGTTTCAAGAAAACACAGTTCATCGAAGATCTAATTCCGTCCTTAAGAAAAAAGATGAAGGTAGTACCACCCTCTTCTTATGTCAAAGCCTACAATCGAGCAATGGACACAGAAAGTGAAGACAAAATGTCCTCCCGTAGCAACAGAAAGACAAAGATGGTAGTTCGCATGACAACAAAGACAATGAATCGGGAATGGCTCCGAATGATGAAAGAAATGAAGGCGGAGAAAGAAACCAACAAAGAATCCGCTGAACTCTGGTGTACTGAGTGCAAAAGTGGAAGTCACACCAAAGGTAACTGTCCCAGAAAATTGTTTTGTGAAGGTCACACCAAAGGTAACTGCAGAACATTGGTTGGGAAGTTATATTCTACAGTACATACCGTAAGTTAAATAATTATTTTAAGTTGTCAAAAAGTAACTTTATTTTATATTTCTATTTGACAGCTTAATTAATTATTTAAAAAGGTACTTTAAGTTGTGTAGTTAAGTGGCACTAGGCTCAAGGGGACATAAGGGGACTTCTGCACAATAAAAGGTTTATTTTTATTATTTTGAGAACATGGGAAAGTGTAAATTAATATTTTATTCTCACTTGAGTTGCCCTAAAAGTGCCTTTATAAGGAGGAGTTGAGCTCATTTGAAGGGTTAGATTGAATATTACTATTTGCTATTTGCTCTGAGTGAGAACCTGTGTTTCTCCATGTTTCTTGAGGACGAAAACCCTCTTGGAATACCAGTTTCTAGGACAAAACCCCTCCTAGCTAGATTTGGTGATTTCGTCCAGAAGTCACATTTGCGCTACAAGTGTAGTTTTTCCAATTGCTACTGATCATGGATAATTTTGATGTGTTTTGATCTTTCTGTGTGGTTGATGTTTTCAGTTCTCTGTGGTGATGTTTTTCAGCTGAGTTTCTTTAATCAGAAAAGTTTTTGGAGCTTTTGAAAGAATGGGTCGTACTAGTGCTGAAAGATCTTGTACCTCTTCTTCCTTATGCTAGCGTATGTTTTGGTTAGAGTTGATTTCAAACTTTTCAACGTGGACTTACTTTGGGAGGTGGCACCTCAAACCATAAAGATTCGTGGGGGTTTTATTCCCATATCATTTCTTAGTGGTGCCATAAATTATTATTGTTGACTGTATGTTGGAAGTTTGTAGGAGTTGTGGGTAATAGAAAAAAGTAGCACTTCATTGTATATTGTCTTTAAGGAATTTTGGTGCTTGTTTTTGATGTTATTTCATAATGTCTAATGTGATTTTGTGCTGCCGTACAAAGCCTGTGATAGGGGCGTGAGAGCTGGGAGTAAAGCGCTATCTTTTTCTGTCTTTTCTGGACTGTTATGGTGGCGCCTAGGTCTGGTAAAATCAGACCATACAGTTTTAAGTGGGATTTTTGAAGTTTGATTGGTCTTGGCTGGTCATTCAGTGGATTTGGAGGAGTTTCAGTTTGTTTCAGACACAGTTCAGTTTGGAATGATCAATATTGTTAGTTGTTTGAGAAAAGATCAGAATTATAGCAATTTTATTGTTCCATCATTTAGTGACAAACTACAGTGGGTCTGCATACCAGTTTGTAAGCATGCTTTCCTGTGATTCTTGAGACTAACATTGTTGTTGCAGCAGTAATATCAGTTTTGATCAGACTATAATCTTGTTATATTGCAGCCATTTTCATAGTGGAAATACTTTCTATTAGTTGCAATTTATAATCTTGTAAAACCCTAGATGGTAGTACCGCCAGTGGTCTCTGTATGCATGCATTTTATAATGTAAAACTGGATGGTTTAATGCCAATTCATATAGCATTCCTTTAACACGTTTGGCATTGAACAAGCTGGATGTTATCAACCATTTTGGTTTGGATCCGCTTAGACATTCTGCCAGTGGTTTTGCATATACACACAAATCCGCTGAATAAGTGTTGATAAGGTCGGCTCAGCCACTTTGTGTGCTCATTCTGTAACTACATTGACACACTCCGTTGAATAAGCGCAGATAAGGACGGCCCAGCCGCCTTGTGTGTTTCATATTGTATTGCATTGGCACACTCCACTGCAGAAGTGAAGATAAGGACGGCTTGCCACCTTTTGTGCCTTATTGAAGCATTCAATAATTGAATTGATCAGTGTAGTTGTGTGTGATCCGAAGCACCGTATGCTCTCACCCTACCTACACTGGGATCTCGATTAATTAGAACGTGTTAGGATATTGCATTGCATTCCTTTATTTGAAAAAAAAAAAAAAAAATCGGGTGTGCATATTACAATTTATCAGATAGAAGGGTAAACGATGATGGATAAGACCCTGAAGACAAAAAGAGAAAGGAAAAATATATAGGGTACTACACCTCAATCAAGCCTCAAATCAAGAGCCTAAAAAGGAAAACATCAAAGCAAGATGGGCTTCAGCAGTAGCAGGAGAACCCGTCTTCCACTCCTCATTCTACCCCACTCTTCTTCCTTCCCACTCTTCAGTAGATGTTCAAACTATTCCCACATAGGTCTCCACTTCCCTTCCTAACTCTGCCATCCCTTTCCAGCTTCCCTTCATCACTTCTTTTCAACATGTCACTTCTATCCTAGACATTTATGTTCTTCCAGACAATAGTCTTGGCTCAGTGCCAACCATTGTTCCCCCATTTTACACAAGTTCCCTGTCATTCAACCCATATGGTATCATCCAACCATCCCAATTCCAATTTCACCTCCTAGTTGCTCCTCCATTCTTTGTGCCTTTCTACCCAATTATACAGAAAGTCCTCGGGGACAGCAAATAACAACAACAACTAAATCAAACCTCCATTCTGGCTAGAATTTGTTATGTAGCTCAGGAGCAGGCCAAACAATTCAAAAAAGACAAAAGATTGGGGGAAGAAGCCACATTGGCTACAGCACAAGCTGGTTTCAGAATACTAGGCCAGTTTGAGACTAATGAGAAAAGATTACATTTGAGGACTTTAATCCCATTAAAACCTAAAGTAAAAGAGAAATGACCCCTATAGATTATGCCTCAGCAACTGTATCCCTTTATTTCAAGCAGGCTTAACCTATGGATAAGGTGAAACTTCCCTCACAAGGGGAATAAGATTGTTGAAAGAGATTATATAAAGGCCAAGAGAGACCTAAAAATGCTCTAACTGAGCTAAGAATGGTCAAGGAAAACCTTAGCAATATACAAGTTAAAGTCACAACGATAGAAAAGCAGCTCAAGGAAAAAAGAGAGAAAACAGAGGCACCGAGATGCCAATGTAAAAGAAAGTACTCCAAATGCATCCGTTATTAGGAAAAATTCAACACTCTCAACTAAGAATAAGTCCTTGAAAGACAGAGTGACTAAGCTTGAATGCAAGCTGAGCTCTGAACAAAATAAGGCAAATTGATTAATTTACAAACTTTATATATTTTTTGCGAACAAGGGAACCAGCACCACTAAACTAGAGGGTAGCACTCCCTACTGTTGCCAAGGATTGCTATCAATGACAAAACAAGGTTAGAGATTCATGAAGAAATAAATGGTATGCATAAGAAAATTTGTATCTAAGTCAAACACGCATCTGAATTATCTACCTGTAACAATAAACAACAGCTCTGCTGAATTATCTTCTGTCCTACTATCAAGGTGCAGTTGCATTTAAATTTTAAATTGTGAGTTGTGTACATGAAATTGCAATCTATGCTCTTTAAAGAACATGGGAGCTTACATTAGGCTTTAGAACACCACCACATTGCTCACAGGTTGGAATATGAAAATTGTTCTCCCAAAATCTTTCATCTATTTCAATATCTCCATCAGGTCGCTGCTGCATACCAAAACTTGAATCTATATCAAGCGCTCCTTTCTCCACACTTTCAATTGCTAGAGCCCACTGCAAAGGAACTAAAACATTTCCCATTAATTTTTGGATTCAATCTATGCTGGTAATAGAAAGACACCACACAAGAAAATTTCCAATAACATAACTAACAATAACATATTCATATAATAGGCTTAGTGGTAGGTTTTGGTAAAACCCTGAGCCAGATGTCAGTGGATAACACACTATATATTTTCTTTCCTCAAAAGAAAACTTAGTAATATATTAAATAAGATACAATACAGTACATACAAAATGAGAGTCCCAACATAACTGCACTCCTGAAATACTAGCAAAATTTACATCAAGAAGCCTGGATATACCAAATAATGAGCATCTATAAGAAAAACAATAAAACATATAAACTGTGTGCATTATCATTGAATTATAAACATTAACGTATTTATAGAAGAGGCTTGATAGTTGGATTTGGTCAAATCCTCTGACAGGCTGCCTGTGGATAACATGATATATATTTTCAATGAGTATTATATTTACCCAAAAAACAATATAGTACATACAAAATGAGTGTAAGAACCCTGACCAAATCTGCCCATCTAAACCACTGCTGAATTTCACTACTATAACTCTGAAATTTTCTGAATCACACACCCAAACAGGCTAGCAAGATGCTAAGCTCTGATACCACTGTAAGATCCCCAACCAAATCTGCCCTGAATTTTCTGATTTTCAGTGGTTTGACATTTTGTCAAACAATTTGCATGCAAGCCAATTATGACTGATTTTCTGAGTTTCTTTGGTTTGTATGCTTCTTTGAGGTGTTTCCAATTTGTTTCACATATGCATTGCGATGAACAAGAATACAAACATTTGCAATTGATAATTCCACAATAAAGAGATCTGATATAGAATTTGCAACAGCAGATATATGTCTTATTCAAATTAAAGATTTGAATAAAAACTTGATAGCTTTCATCAGCATTTTAATATCTAACATACCCGGAATTTATCTTCAATATATGATGTACATATGATGCCAAAATACCAATGAATGAAGGCTGACATAAAGATCTGATACAAATGACTGACTGCTGCAATTTATTTCTGAGATTAAGGGGACTGCTGTAGCATTGATTTGTTCATCCAATACTCCTCCAAAAGGCAGCGATGAGATTCTAGGGGCAGCGATTCATCCTCCAAGGGCTGCGCTAGGGTTTGAAACCCTTTCTAAACCTGTTTCTATGCTCCTAGGCAGTGGCGACTCCTTGCAGGCTCACGACTCCTCAGCTGGGCGACAGCTAGTATAGAGTGTCAAAGATGCTCATAAAATGGGAATCGACCTCTATCAAGGGTGGTGCCAACAAATAACCTCAAACCCTTATGAAAATCTGCAAATAAAACCCTAGATGTGGTGCTGAAATATGATGCACATATCTGATATAAAATTATGATGAAATCTGAATATGAAATCTCTATCTCCAAAATTGTATTTGGCCACAAATCTCAAAATTTTGGCCCTAAATCTCACCCAACACCGATCTGCAGAAATATATCCTCTTGCAGCTCAATCAAATCCTCCAAAATCATCTATGAAATGCAAATGTGAATCCTGGAATGAATCCACCTCAAGATGGAATTGGGTTTTCGTCCAATCCACCAATATGCCAAGGGTTTTCGTCCTCAAAATATGTTGAACCTGTAATTGCAGCCCACAAGGAAAATCTCCGATACAAATAACAAGCCAAGAATGATGAAACGACTTGCCTTCACCTCTTTTTGAAGCCACAAGTGAACTTTCTAGAAGTAACTTCTAGAAAACTCACTTTTATTATTTTATTTCATTTTATATTTTTCCGCTGGATGATCACTCGAAAAATGGGGACATTACAATGAGAGTCTCAATACAGCTGCATTTCCTATTTGGCATCTTTTATTGGGCTCCTAGATCATCAAAAGCTATAGTAGTTTCTGAGAAGATGGAGCTAATCACAAATCTAGGTTTCTAATTCATTTAGAATGTTATCCAAATCAACTTTACCAAGATCCTCTTAGTGGCTTCAAAAGAAACAATGCTTCATAACTTCCAAAGGAAAAAATGCAATATGAGAAAATAAAAAAAAAAACAGAACTATGCCCTTTTCTTACACATCAAGTGTTGCCAAGTACCTGAGGTTGTAGGTGGCAAGGGGGAAACTCAAGGAGTTGATCGGCCATGAGGTCTTGGTGTGTTGTATAGCCACCCAATAATCAAGAGAGAGGAGCTCTATGGCCATTCTTGTTGTGAATGACGGTCGCCTTGGTATATGGCCATTCTGTAGGTGCGAAGTGATAGCTATGCTAGTGTTAGCTAGATAATGTTGCATTGCTTGTTAGGGTGTTCTCTTGTACACTAGTGCTCATGCCCATTGGAGTGATTTTTAGCCTCCCTATAGATAAATTTCAGTTTGATTAAGCCGAGTTATTAGCTTTAGTAGATCTTGTGTGCACTAGTTGACTATGGTTAATGTGTTGAATAAGGCATAGACCTAAGTAGGGACTTGGGAATTGATCATGAGAGGATCGATTGACCAAAGTTGTGCTATAGTCAAATTCCTAGGAGATTCTAAGCAATTGTCCACCTTATCGTCACCCCCGTGACACTGTATACTCCATTATGAGGTTGGTTGGGTGGAAAAACAACCCTGATACTTGGGTTGGCCTCCATGCAAAGTCCTTTGTACTCTAGTGAAAAATGGGTAATACTTGTTCTTACAATCTAGGAGCTATAATTAATTCTAGTTGTGATAAAGATGAATGATTGTACCTATGAATTCATGACTTGACTATAGTTATGTTTGATTGCCTAATTAAGCACTTACTCATTATGGGTTAATATGACTAGAGATGAAAAAGGAGACAAATGTTAAAGACTTTGCAAGCATCAACAAAAATGCATAGGATGAAGCAACTTGATCTTGTGGCTCGAGAAGGACGATCTTTAGATTCTTGTTCAATTCCAAAGGAAGATCGTAAAAGCTCTTTTGAAGAACAAGTCCTTGGATTTTGTAGATCGTTGTGATTTGTAGTTAGTGAGAGTCTTGATTGATCTGAATTTAATTGATTGGATATGGTCTATATTAGAAGTAGAATCACGTATAAGAGTTGAATGATAGTGGGCACGGAAAGGATTCCAGTTGCTCATGTGTACCTAATGACTGAGTTAAATTTATGAATAACAATTTTATCTGTGATTCCTAGCTATTTAATGGATATTGGCAAAGCCAATCCTTAACACTAATGTTTGATATTCCTGATATAGTGTTCATGAAGTGCTAAATGGATAAAGTTACGTGTTTAGATTTGATTTAGAGCTTATAGACTGTATCCCAAGCCTGGAGACTGAGCTAATGTCTTCAATACTGAGGTCATCTAAAATTCAAGGATTCCTTGAAAACCATAAAACTTCATTGATAGGGACTCGAGCTTGAATCATGTTTATGCTTCAATATCTTACCCATGAGTTCATGTTTAAGAACCAATCAAATCCTTTACTTGCGAGTAATTCTCATGTTCTCTTCGCAAGGGAGTAACCCAGTCAATTGTGCCTCAGAGTTGGTTTTCCCTCTAAGCACTTAATCTCTATTATGTTTAATTATGAAGCCAAGGGCCTAATTTGTTTGTAATCATTTCTGACCTTGGATCCTTCAAATAATTCTTGCCTGTTGAGAGCCATGGTCGAGCCTCTAACCCTTCTTGAGCTTTACATTGGCAATGAGAGTAGTGGTCGTTGATTTCCTTTTTATCCAATTGGCTCGCGCAACTACAAATATCGATAGTGCATATTGTTAGCTTTGAAGTGCACCAACCATCCAATCTTTACTTGATCCTACGTCTCGTTCAACTCCTAAGTAGCCTTTGAATTATGTTAGATTTCTTTTGTGCCATTGGTCGACCGAGTCCAACTTGGATTTGCGGTGAGCCCATCCTTTTAAATTTTTGCCACACACACGATGACATTGTTCTATCAACCATGCTATCTGGCAATTTCCCACAACCAACAAGGGATGTC
Source organism: Cunninghamia lanceolata (assembly GCA_027924645.1). Classification (NCBI taxonomy): domain Eukaryota; kingdom Viridiplantae; phylum Streptophyta; class Pinopsida; order Cupressales; family Cupressaceae; genus Cunninghamia; species Cunninghamia lanceolata. Next base: position 10,637,957 of record BSBN01001226.1, read on the forward strand.
AATGTTCCCGTGTTCCCAACTTGCACCAGCCATCCAATTAGAATATGATCTAATGGTTTGTGCAACGTATGCAATTCCCTTAATGATGTCATAATGTCATTGCATTATTGGTCACAATAACTCCAACTCAGCTAATGCATGCCCTCTCCATTTTTGTTTTATTAGGTTAGCAAGCCCTACAAATAATGACATCAACGAGCCGTGTGTCAAACTCCCGCACTTCCAAGGTGGTGTTAGACTCAAGCTTTTGGGATTGCATCGATCATGTGATCAAGAATATGTCAGAGCATCCTATGGTTTGCATACTCTCATGAAATCATTTGCAATGTTATCAGGCTACCATTGCGCCATTAGTTGGATGTCGCCGAGTCAGCATGGTGTTAGGCCCCTAATTATTGGCGAGACCCTAAGCTTTGTCTTTGTGAGGATGAAATCATTGGAATTATGAGCCATGAGATCTTGTGGTGAGTTGGACAATCCAAGAACCCCTACATGTTTAAGAGGCATGTATTCTACAGTATAATGAACTGTTATTTAACAACCAATACCATTTTTGTGCAAAATTCCATGAATGCATTGTTCACATAATCTCCTCCTCCATCAATATCAAAATTTGAATGGATTTCCCACTTTATTTCTCAATAAGGTCCCTAAGCACAATAGACCAATCTGCACCTAAAGAAATCATCAATGAAGGTAAGAAAATAATTTGCCCCTGATAAAGAAGGTTGATGCATTGAACACAAGTCACTATCAATGATCTCTAATTTTTCTTTTGCCCTCCAACCTTTTCCTTTCTCAAAATGCTTACAATGATGCTTTCCAAGCACAGAACCATATTGAGGCTTCATACGAGGAAGATCCTTCACCGTCGAATGTTTCAAAAATTGAAGTGTCCAAGCCTTCTATTCCAAAGTTGGGTTTCTGTATCTGTCTCAGCTATGAAGGCTTGTGGCCCATAATTTTCATGAAATAAGAATCAAATAAATGATCTTGAAGTTGTCATCAATATCCTTAACCATAAATTTGTCATAAAAAATGCCACTTTCCTTCTAGATTGAGTTATTTGGTACATAAATAGCGTATAATTATCAAAATATTGCATGATGTCAATATCTTTGATAAAATCATTGTCAAGAAATAGTTTTCCATAATTATTTTATTTGTTAAATATTTTTTTAGAAAAATAGGAACCTGTTTCAAATTTCAATAAATATGGAAAGTAATTTTATAACTTACAAACCATTCATCTTGAGAAAGACAACCAATAACAAATTCCCAATTTTTGATTCTAGCATAAGCTCACATAAGAAACTATATTTTTACCATGTGTAAATTAATTCTTCGCTTCCTTGCTTTGCATTCTCCCTGATACCTGTTTCCAACAAAAACTAAGATGTCTCGGAATCTGAAAATTCCACCACCCTTGCGTATATCTCAGAGAAACCATTCCAATGCTTTAAATGGGAACAATAAAATCTATGTTGCAGGGTTCACCTGCCAGCCTCCTGGGTGCGGGTGCGATTCGTCCCGAGTGTGGGTGCGGGTCCGAGTGCGGTGCGCCTGTGGATGCGGGCAGGGTGTGTGCAAAGGGGGGTGGGTGCGTCCCGGACGCACCCGGGCTGTCTGGGTTCGCACCCGGTCTGAAAAAGCAATACCCAGGGCGCACCCGAAACGCACCCACGCCCACGGTCTTTTTGTTTTAATTTTTTTTTTAACTTAAAACTCATTTTTATAATTTTTTAATCATTCTAAAAGGAGGAGAATTTAGTGTATGTGCATTCCGATTGCACTCCAAAAAGGCGGAGAATTTAGTGTATGTGCATTCCGATTGCACTCCAAAAAGGCGGAGAATTTAGTGTATGTGCATTCCAACTTGCGCCTCCTTTCGCACAAAAAGCAAGACTATAACGAGGGGGGATCAAAGTTGTGGGATGTGGAGCCAGAGCAAATCGACATGGATGCTTCTACTTCCCAATCCCAACATGTTGCACTTGAGGGATCAGAGAGCGAGCACACTTTTTCAGTGAGTGGCAGTGGTGTTGGTTGTGGTTCTTCAAATGATCCTCCTAATGTCTAAGTCCAAGATGATGATGATGATGTGGAGGATTTAGCAAATCCATATGATGATTGACACTTGTCATTTGACATTGAAACAATGAAAATTGATTGTTGAACATGATATTATTATTTTGAATCTTGTTATTGAAGTTCGAGTTTTATGTTTTATGATATTCAAGTTGATGGTGGTTTTGTTGATTATATGATGCTATGTGGTGTTCTACACTTTATTCTTGCATTTCTACACTTAATTCTTGCTTCTATGCTTAATTTTTTTGTATTTACATATATTTATATATATATATATATATAAACGAACCCAACCCCCAAAAAAAAATTTGGCCGAACCCGCGAACCGAACCCGCACCCGCACCAGAACCGTCAACTTAGAATAAAATCAATATATTGGGATTTAGCAGCTCAATATTATAAGCTTTACCAGGCCAACATTATAAGCTTTTACCAGGCCCTCATGAGGAAAGAAATTAAGCAGCATATAACCAACTCATTTGCCACTTGTAATAGTCATCAGTTATGGTGTACAAACTCTAGAAAAATCCACAAATTGCTGCCCTACAGAAACTTGAATCAAATGTATAGCAACAAAGACCCGCTATATTTCATGTTCCTATTTTTGAGAGCGGACCCCTTTTCTAAAGGTCTGCTCAATACATCATCATCCTTCAGAAATTTTGAATTTATTCTTCCAGAAGTAAAAAACCCCATCATGAATTAGCTTCAGATCTGTAATAGCATTCATTCAGCCTATATTTGATACAATTTCACTACATATAACTGGAGCAACCTTCCTCCTTTCATTTCTTCTTAATGTGACATCATTTCTAATCACCAACCATGTGTCAGCTAAAAATATGGTACTTTCTGCTATACTTGTGAGCGAATTCAGACCTGTTACAGATTTGTGTTTGCGAAAATAAATGAGATATTCAAAATAATAATTTAGGGTTTGCTTCAAAAGCTTGAATTGTAGTGTAATCACTGTAATGAATGCTTACATATTCAAATTCCAATTACATATTCTGCACACATGAAGTCTAGAATGCATGATCTTTAAGATCATTCGTCAAAATCTATGTTGATAATTTCCCCATCCATGATTAATGGTGGATAATTTAAATTTCTCTCTGTTCCTAGTCTCAATGTTAATTTTTTGGCATTCCACTAGAATTTATTGATTGTTTTATCATGATGGTTGTCAGGTAACCCTAAAAGAACATTTATTTCCACAGACTCTTGTTGGTTGCTTGGTATTCTGTTTGAGGTTATTGTTAGCTTCTAGCTAAGTCATTTGATACCCTGCAGAGAGCCCCCAGTTTTTTGAGGTCATCCAGAACTATGCAATTACTAGTGATTGAAAAACCCTTCTCAATCATAAAATATCATTGTATCATGGGTAGGAAGGCTATGATAGGGTCAGTAGAGCTATAAACTAGCAAGTCTTAAATTAGTGTACATGCAGGTATAAGAAAGGCAATCTATCAGTCATTAAAATTGAGTTGATTCTTTCCCACTAACATAAAGAAATGATTTTAATTGCAGATAGAAAGTTAATATGAGTAAGGACATACAATTGCAGGGTATGTAAAATCCCTCCCTCCTAACCATCCAACAGTATTGTCAATTTGTCATTTATTACTTTCATGGTCCATTTTCAACATATGGGAAGTCTCCGCAAACTCTATTTGTTTGATATCCTCAACTACTCTAAAATTGTTTCAACAACCTCTGAAAATCATAGTTCCACACTATATCCATATATAAGGTCTTACATCTCCAGATATCCTCATGACCAAAGTTGACCTATTTCCATGAAATTTAATACCATCTAGCACTACATAACCTGACTTTCTTGAATGACTAAAAACCATGTAGTACCTCATCAAAGAGACGTCTATAAAGACATTACCATGTAAACCTTCTTTCATTGCCCCTATTCCAATTGTAAAGATGAAACTTTCATACCAAACAATACATCTCTCCACCCATGTGAACAATTAACAATTAAATCTGACTTTGGACTCAAACAATTATTGCTCAACAATAACCCAACATTTAACATTAGACATCAATTGTATCCGTATGATCATCTCTGAAATCACAATTTAGATAAGAAGAATGTTTCACCAAACCACAAAAATAATATCACCCACAGAAAAGTGATTTAGAGGAAACCATCATAGGACAAAAATACCTCAATCAAAGCTCAAATCATCCACAACAAAACAAAGTGTTGAGAAACAAATACTTCAAAGTATTAAAATATTAATCTTGAAGATGTTGGCAATCTAAACCCAAAGGGAATCCACTCGTACCCCATGTGTTAAAAAAGAGTACAGTTCATATAATGCATATCAATTATCATTTCAGAATAAAAGATTGCCTTTGCTGGTAAAAACTCAACAAATGGACTAGGATCACTGCTTTAAAAAAATATATCACATAAAATTAGCATGTGTTCTTATAGATCCCCTGTATGCACCTCTGGATTTAAAGACTTGACTCGATCTTGAAATAAATGTCGGCAAGTGATGAAATTGCAATCTAAGCATATAACAGAATGTGTTGTTCCATGCAATTCAATTGGATCACTGCCTGCTCTGTTATGCAACCTGTAAACAATATTTCAGTGTTGCTCAGATTCACCAAGAACATAATGCAGATCAATAATAGCTAAACTGAAATTTTAGGCAAAAACTGATAGCATGACCACAGTACTGTGATACAGAACTCTGTTCATTACCTATCAACATTTTGAGTAATAATTCCATACACATAGCCCCTAGTTTCAAGAGCTGCAAGTGCCTTGTGAGTAGGTCCTGGCTGAGCAGCAATGAACCTCCGCCAACCAGCATAGCTCCTAGCCCAGTACCTTCTCTGGGTCTTGGTTGAGCGAACAAACTCCTACATGCCAGAAAAGGTTCTACAATATTATTGAGCACTTCATCGGTACTGAAGACACCAGATAATAATAATATAAATATATTTTCAGAAAGAATCAAGCATTAGCATTTGTGAAAATGTCAGAAGTCAACTAGAAATACTGGGCTGTGTATAGAGACCAGAGAATGCTTTTCCATTAACCCCTATTTATTATGAACTTCTAATATAAAACTTTGCCTTATAGGCTGGTATTTCAATAAAGAATCTCATCTAAATATTTCAACACATAAAACCTTCTATGAATACAATATCATATTTACAATTATTCATAGCCTACAACACAATACAACATATGCTTTTGTGGCCAATATTAGGAGTTGTACCTATTCAGCAAACAACCAATCCCTTTCATTAAAGCCCTCCACAATTAAGAATACTCCATCCTTAAAACGTCATCAAGAACGGATGGTCTGTGTGGAATGTGTCATTTACTATGATGGATATTCAATCTATAAAAGAATTACTTGATGAGACATTTGCTCATCTGCTTTTTTCATATCGGTAATATTGTTTCTCATGTGCAATGAACACCTAATATTTTTAATTTAAACATGAGATGTGAAATACTCATTGTGTGAAATAATTTGTAGCATTAAGCATGAGCTTTGCTAGCAGCCATCCTTCAGATCAACATCAATTAGAGCTCCATTTGTGCGAAAAATACTGAAATCATTCATACTTGGGGGTAAAATTGATATGCCACCCTTTTTTTTGCCAATGCCTTAGAATTGAATTATTATCCTTTCCTCAAATACAGTGATCTTATGCATAAATATTCCTAAATCCTTTCAAATTTGACCAGCATTCTCTATTGTCTTCTTCCGGCTAGGTCCACATACATTTGAAAGAGTATGATCCATGATTTCTCTTAACTTTTCAGGTCACATATTCATAAAGGCTGATATTTAGGAGAGTGGCACACCTTTAAAAGTACTCAGATTCCAAAGCACAGCCAAGCCACCAGCACTTCCATTTGCTTCTTCTACTGCCCAATCGCATCTGTTCAATATACTCCTTGCTAATCCTTCAAAAGTTTTGTTTACAAACCTTAGTTTCTTGAAGTAATACAACATCAGGCTTCCTTTCCTCAATTAACCGTTTGCTTCTTCTACTGTCCAATCACATTTGTTCCACATACTCCTTTCTAATCCTTCAAAGGTTTGTTTACAAACCTTAGTTTCTTGAAGTAATACAACATCATGTTTCCTTTCCTCATTTAACCATTTTAACAACATTGTCAGAGGCATTGAATCCCAACATTTTGCCTGAGAAATTAATTAATTGCACTGCAAGTGGAGGTTCTTTCTCTCTACCTATCATAATTGTTGTTACGAGTTTTCTGATGACCATTCACTAAGGAATCTTGAGCTTTTTTTAATTCTTGGTTGCCATCAGCTTCCTTCCTCTAATTCCCTAAGCACTAGTTTCCTATTGAGTTCTTTGGTCCGGGTTGGTTACTATTTTGTTTTGTTCCTCTTGATGCATTCCCTTTTGGTATCAGGAGCTCACCAAACTCTCTTCTATCTTTGTCTACCCCTACCTCTTTTGATTGTTTATAAATATTTTACTTTCAATTGTTTTTACCATCATTACCATATCTTTTTCCAAACCATATTTTCAGTTGCTCTACTGGAATTTAGGTATTTCTTCCAGCCCCAAACTTTTTACTGCTCTAATGATATTCCCTTCATGATTTCCCTCCAAAATAAATCTTCTCTTGATTTGGGGATTATTGAGTCACCTTCTTCTGTATTACACTAATTACTTACAATTTCTTCCTTTGCACTTCTCTAGTTGATGTTTCTTCTTCTGTGACGTCCCCGACCGTGAAAAGTTCATATTTTGTTTTTAAGAAAAGCCCAGTGATGAAAAAAACTTCTAAACTTGAAATTTTCAAGTTCGTGGAAAAATTGGAGAAAAAAATGAGTCTGAAAACGTATTTGCACAATCTGCCAGCGTAAAAGAACAGCAAGGCAGGGTTTGAAAGTATGTAAGAGAGTAGGGCCTCACACAGTCTGGTTTGTGAAGAACAATCTCCAACCAATATAAGAACTCACCCTTATTCAAAAGAAAAAAGTACAATATTGGCAGCTAACACTAAATACTTTATAGATCTATCCTCAATAATACAATACAGCAAATACAAACAGAAAATGTTAATTATATTAGTTCAGCAGCAGAATCATGACATATGGCTACAGACTACTTCTAGAATGCCCCAACAAGATGTCCCCCAAATCAAAGGGCTTATAAATCTTAGAGAGATGTTCTTTGGAAATCCCCAGAACTCATTGAAAATATAATGACAACATAATGTGACCAGCCTCAGAGGAGGAAATTGAAAATATTGTCTTCTACTTTCAGCCAAATAAATTCCCATGATGAAAATATCACATGCATATTGACAATGAATTATGAAAGCAATTAAGTTTTGACATTTGTTTGATTCTCATATGAACTCTCAACTCAACTCAAATGTTATGTATTAAGGATCTATAATGTCTATGATGAATGCTTTATCAATGTTATCATATGAATATTTGAAATTTCTCTATATATTTTAAATTTTCCCTATTTTTTATATAGCCGTCTCTTGTCATCCCCAAAAATGGCCCCAAAAAAAGCCGTCCCCGAAACCCGTCCCCTACCGTCCTGTTCTGACCTAATCACACATCGCCCCATTGCAAATGGGGACCCCCCCTTTTTTTTGAGTTTTCATGCTTTGCATTAAATTTTTGATGATGTCTTTAGTTTATTGCATGATGAAGTCAGTGGTGTTTGGGTCCTATAGTCCCCTGATGACCTGATCCTGATGTTTGAGATCCTGAATATGACTAAGTCTGGTATCCTGATCCTGAAAATCCTGAAAATTGACTAAGTCTGAAATCTGGTGGATCCTCAAAAATCTAGAATCTGCATGTTTAATCCGGTGGATCTGAGACCTATCTCAAACATCCTGAAAGGTATATTGAAAAATATTTAAAGTATAAGAATACTTAAATATATTTTTCAATATACCTTAACTTGGGGACTTCTGTTTTCTAGACGCGAATTTGCTCCAGGAAGTTAGGCGCGTTTTCTCATCTCAACAAACCCATAAGTGCACCTAAAGTAGAAACCCAGATGTGCGCCTTGAGCAAGGAGAAGTGAAGACCAAGGCGCCTTGATTGAAAAGTTGCCAAAAGACCTCAAGAATTGAAAATTTGACAAGGAAAACCTGTGAGTTAGGAAATTGTCATTGCAAGAAGAAACATCATGCTAGCCACCCTTGGAGATCACTTCAAGATCATCCTGTTAGAACGCTTCATCATCAAGTTGGATCATTGAGAGGAGTGTTGGTGAAAGCAAGGAGTCATCTGAAGGACAAGCACATGAGTCACCTTCAAGTTGCAGAGGAAACACCACTCTAAAAGGTCATATCAAGTTCAACATTCATCATCAAGTTGCATCATGTTCGAAGACATCCATCCACCATACTTCAAGTTCTTTCATCTTCAAGTCTTTGAGAAGAGTCTCTTACTCAATCAAGCATCATTCTCTACTCTACTTCATGTCATCATCATCATCTACTCTTACATGAAGGAAGCAGCATCATATCTCTACTCTACTCTTCATGAAGAAGCATCGAAGAAGATCAACATCAACCTACCTGCAAGAAGAAATGTCACACTGTTAGATAAATGAGCGACAAGTATCATATATCATACTACTTACAATGAACAAGGCAAGATCAACAAGATACATCTCAAGTGTTTATCATCAAAGGCGACCACATCGAAGACATCACATACAGATGATAGAATTTGGGAATATGCCCAAAAGCAAAGTGAATAAACAGTTGAAATCCACAAGTTTGCTGAGGTGGCATCTACGTGGCAAGTACACATCATCATCCAATCATAATCAGCCACATCATATGACTACATTCAATGTATCATTTAATAAGAAAGAAGCCAAGAGGACGCCTATGTGGAAGATGCTCTAAAAGATTCCATCTTATCTTATCTTCTTGGAAAGCATGCCTTCATTGCCTCTCTTCTATACTAAAAATAGCAAGTTGTTGTAACTAACTGCTGAGTTGGCATGATCTGGACCCTTGGCTACGTGAATTGATCCTAGCCCTTCATTGTAATTCTGGACCTCTATAAAAGGCCTTGTTGCCTCATTTGTAAAGTCAATAGTCAGTAGGCAAATAGTTTTGTAGGAGTAGAGTAGGAAGAGACTCAAAATTCTCTGAGAGAACTTGAAGTTGTTGTACATATTTTTCAAGATTAATGCAAAGACATTGGAGCTTGTTTGGTGTTTAAGTGTTGTCTTGTGAAGTGACATGGTTTCTTGTATCTCGATGAAATGGAGAGATGTTTCAAATAGATTAGAAGTAGATTAGAAGTTCTTTGATGTAATGTATGTTTGTGTTGAGTATTTGATCAACTCCTAGCTCATGCTTTTAACATTCATCGCTGGTAAAGTGTTGTGTAAAGCTAGTCTGAGCCTTATCATTTGCATAAGTTCGATTGTGGATGTTTGTTTGAGCTGCGCCGTTTAATGGGTGTTCATATGAGCCTTCATGATTTGAAAACCATTCGCGTACCTTAGGAGATTGCACCGACTTCATGTAGTTGTAGACATCCTTGGCGAAGTGGAGTTAGGTTTATCAGGAGTTTGTCTATTCATGCATCATCATTGCTTCATTGACCTTAGATTAGTTTCTTTAAACCTTATCTTTTGCCTTTTCTTCATTATACATCATCCACACTGAAAGGAGGAACAAGCTGAATGAAATAGAAGTCTGTGTAAGTCCCTTTGTGATTATCAGCAAGATCAAATGTAATCACTGAGTTCATCCACTATGAATTATAAGAAAAGGAACCTTGGAGTTGTCTCGATTGATCACTTTGTTTAGCATTCAAGAGGCTTTATTCAAGAGAGAGTTGAATATTCAGTGTTTTACTCTATTGTTGACCTGTCTAAAAACAATCATCAACATTTTTGGTGCTAGAAGGAGGGCATGAGTGTAGACATTCTTCATTTCAAGTAGAGCAACCAGATACTCCGAAGTGGTGGATTGAAGTTTGAAGTGAGCTTTCAAGGAAAGATTCGAGATTTCACGATCTCTTATAGTTCAGAAAATACAAAAAAAGTAGAAAATTTCAGAAAAATACAAAAAAAGTAGAAAAGCTCAAAAAAAGCAAAAAATAAAAATACAAAAAAAATCAGAAGATGGAGTTCTCAACCATGGATTCTAGTTTGAATATGCGGCAAGTTATTGGGTATGATCCTGCAAATTCAACTCCAGTTGTTCTCCAATTATGGTGGTCTTTGAATGAGCGTCTTGGTGGCAAGAGTTTGAAAGACTTCGAGTGCAAGTATGGATGTCGTATTCACAATACAAATGATCATAGAGAAGTAGATTGTATAACATTCTTATAGAGGATGGACTTAGCTGTGCAGGAGAAAATTTCATTCTTACAAGTACATGAGCCGGTAGTATTTTCAAAGGTTGATCCTAATACTCCTGTCGATGGTGAAGCATTCAAGAAGTTGAAAGAGAAGATCAAGAAAGAATTGAAGAATGACAAGGATTTAAGTGTTGACGATATATTGCTTTCTAGAAATTAGTGTAGGGTGCATGATATAGATCATTTGGAATACACTTGTGAGAAATGCTGGGAAGCAATTCATCAAGACATGCAAGAAGTAGAAGCTGGTGTACCTGTTGAGGAAGAAGTTTTTATTACAGAGAACCTTGATAAGCAATGTACCAGTGAGAAGGAATATGAATACAAGTTTATCAATCCTGAAGAGATAGAAGCATTTGGACAGAGGTTATCAAAAGCATTAGAGGATTGTACATAGGGTTGAACAAATGTTAGAGCACTTGAAGCGGCAATTGAGGAAGAAAGAAGCTCGAGCTTGTGGCAGGAACCTGAATTTGACGGAGATAAGTTTCTTGAGGAATATGCATCTACTTTACATCAAGAGATCCTTGAGAATGAGCTACAAGAAGTACAAAAGACGTTGTTAGAAGATCATGAATTAGAAGCATTGCAAAGAAATTTAGAAGACATTATTCAAAAGTATGTTGATGAAGAGCCTATGAATAGACAAGAGCAATTCAGGTCGACACTCGACACTGCCATCATTATACAAGAAGATATCAAGCCGAAGGAGAGAATAACAATTGAAGAGCATGCTACTGCTATGGATGCTGAGATCAAGAAGCTGTTGACACCACTACTGGAGATCACTAGGGAGCTTGACGATGAGATCATGCAATACGAAGAAGACGAGAAGCTCATCAACCATCAATGGCGACCTCCTGACGGATGTATAGAGTATGATCAAATGCTTGGTTGGCCATGTCTCGTTGAAAACAGCGAGCGTCAAGTTGTATCTTTCCCTTCTATTGATTGGAAGAATTTTGAATTTGAACATCATGAACTTCTAATTGATAACATTGATAATATCGATAGTAATGATCTTGAGCATGTTGAACACATTGAATACGAATTTGATTATGGTGAATTGGGTAGAACAACTTGCATTTGGATAAATCATGGTCCCGATGAGAATTCTCAGTTGATCATAATACCTCCAAAAAAATTTTGCACATTAGAGGACTGTCGCCTGAAAGATGAGTTTTTCTCTGAGTTCAAGGATGAATTTGCCTGGTTGAGAACTATCACTGCTACATTGCTACTTTTGAACATACTGAATAATCATGCTAGGGCATGTGTATACTTAGTGTCCTGGGTTGCATCTCTCTGTTGTTTGTACATAGCTAGGTTAAAATAAGGTTTTTTTTCATGTTGCGTCTTAGAATAGATTTGCTCCCTTGAAGTTATTTGACTCAAGTGTTGGTTTGTCCTTAGCTTAGTTTTGTTTTCGTGTTGCTTGCTTGTTGTTGTCTGTTCCTTAGCTTAGTTGTCGTTTGCTTTCATAGATTAGTTGTTTGCTTTCTTAGTTGTCTGTTGGCTAGTTTAGTCGATTTGTTGTGTCAGGTTTCCTATTTGTAAGAAGGTGATGTTATCTTAAACACACACTTTGGTTTCAGTTCAGGATAACATGTTAGTTCATTTTTTTAGACATCTATTCAGGAAAGCCTTAGAGTCCGAAAATGTTTTTCTTTCAATTTATCATCTTGTTAGACTTTGAACTTGACTTGGAAGTTAATCATATGTTGTGTCTTGACACTGCTATTTTCTGATCATAATGTTTTAAAATGCCAAATCTTAATATTATGAATTCTTATGTCTTATTTTGAGAAACATGGGTCATGATTGATGGATTTCTTGTGGATTCCATCGCTAGTGTCAAATAGCAGGACTGTTTGCTCATGGGGGATAAGTCAGTTGTCCAGTATTACTTGAAGTATTTTGAGATCTTATACCTTACATATTTAAAAATCCTGAAGTACCTAAAGGAGTCTTTATGAACTTACATTAAGTGAAAAATCTAAAGGTCCACATTTGCTGCCATCGCAAGTCCACACCCGCTAGCTGAGTTATCAACGTAACCCATGCCGTCAAAAAGCATGTGTTGTAGGGGTAGCGATACTGCATTGTACTCTATCACATTTAAGCTTAATAGAAATAGAATATCAAAGAATCAAACAAAGAAATGCAAAATCACAAATCACACACTATAACTCAGTTAGATGGACAATCGAGTAATCTTTACCAGGGCTATGGACGCCTAACCGGCAGTGAGGCTCTGCTCGAGTGGAATTGTGAGACAAACCCGTCGGGGCTATAGACGCTCACTGGCAGCGGGGCAATGTCCAGGTAGTTCATGAGGTGTGTACTAATCACATAGCCTAATGTAAAGGAGCTTAGATGATCTTAGTTGCTAAAGGATGGGAATGAATGCAATCGCACACACTTGGATTTTAGAATATGGATGGTCGTGTTGGCAATTGGTTTTGATTTCATGATCATGTAGTTTTGTTATTTGGTCTAATGTGTGGGTGTAAATGGAAATGTTGAAACTTGATTTTGTTTATCTTTGGAATGCTTAAGAAACTATTTTAATCGAAATCAATCCTTAATCACACATCAGGAGATGTAGTGTCTTGATCCAATCTATGCTTCTTTTCCTTTTTGAATTCGTTGTCTAGCTAGTTGATAGGTTGATAAGGAGTGTTTGAAGGTTCTGGGTCTATATTGAGTCTGTCTCTGAAATGTTCAGGAACATTTATTCGAGTTGACGCTAGATGTTGTGACCTAATCACACATCGCCCCATTGCAAATGGGGACCCCCCTTTTTTTTGAGTTTTGATGCTTTGCATTAAGTTTTTGATGACGTCTTTAGTTTATTGCATGATGAAGTCAGTGGTGTTTGAGTCCTATAGTCCCCTGATGACCTGATCCTGATGTTTGAGATCCTGAAAATGACTAAGTCTGGTATCCTAATCCTGAAAATCCTGAAAATTGACTAAGTCTGAAATCTGGTAGATCCTCAAAAATCTAGAATCTGCATGTTAAATCCGGTGGATCCGAGACCTATCTCAAACATCCTGAAAGGTATATTGAAAAATATTTAAAGTATAAGATATTTTTCAATATACCTTACCCTGGGGACCTCTGTTTTCTAGGCGCGAATTTGCTCCAGGAAGTTAGGCGTGTTTTCTCATCTCAGCAAACCCATAAGTGCGCCTAAAGTAGAAACCCAAATGTGTGCCTTGAGCAAGGAGAAGTGAAGACCAAGGCGCTTTGATTGAAAAGTTGCCAAAAGACCTCAAGAATTGAAAATTTGACAAGGAAAACCTATGTGAGTTTAGGCGCCTATTCATGTTCAAACAATCACCTCAATGTGCGCCTTGAAGGAAAAACATTGTAAATCTTTAGATATAGCGCCTAAGTGTAGAGAGATCTATTGTAGCTTTGAACAAGTGATTAAAGTCATCAAGTTGCCAAGAAAGGAACTAAGTATGCTAAGGCGCCATATCTCATCTGGGGAGTCAAAATGAGCGCCTAGGAGGTGGGAATAGGTTTGCCCCTAGCATCAAAGAGACATGCATCTATTTGAGCCTTAACAAGTGTTTGAACCCATGAAAATGGAGCAAGTAGTCCCTTAAATATCAAGGCGCATTTTCTTGTTTTTTCCATCTAGTTTTGGCGCCTTCGAAAAGAACACCTAAATTTGAACCTAAATGAGCGCCTAGAGAGAAAGGGATCACTTTAAGATATGTTTTAATCATTCAAAGTCTTAAAAATGGCAAATAGAGTCCAAATTGATCAAGGCGCCCTTTCACCTCCGTACCAACTAAATTGGCGCCCTAAGGAAAATCACTCAAATTCATGTTTAAAAGTAGGCGCCTTGAAAGGAGGAATCATTTTAAGCTATTTTGATTGTTTGAAATCATCTAAAATGACAATTATGAAGTTATCTTGGCTTAGGCGCACTTTGCTCCTCATTATACCTAGATTTGCGCCTAGACTTAGAAGGGTGTTGAATGCTTAAAACATGTTTCTTATATGCTATACTATGCAAGGTTATCAATTGTTTGATATATTGTTTCTCTTGTCTTGTAGGAACATCAACAAACCTAAGGAGCAAGCGCCTGGAGTCACCTTCATCCAAGGAGTAAAGTTAGGAAATTGTCATTGCAAGAAGAAACATCATGCTAGCCACCCTTGGAGATCACTTCAAGATCATCTTGTTAGAACGCTTCATCATCAAGTTGCATCATTGAGAGGAGTGTTGGTGAAGCCAAGGAGTCATCTGAAGCACAAGCACTTGAGTCAACTTCAAGTTGCAGAGGAAACACCACTCTAAAAGGTCATATCAAGTTCAACATTCATCATCAAGTTGCATCATGTTCGAAGACATCCATCCACCATACTTCAAGTTCTTTCATCTTCAAGTCTTTGAGAAGAGTCTCCTACTCAATCAAGCATCATTCTCTACTCTACTTCATGTCATCATCATCATCTACTCTTACATGAAGGAAGCAGCATCATATCTCTACTCTACTCTTCATGAAGAAGCATCAAAGAAGATCAACATCAACCTACCTGCAAGAAGAAATGTCACAGTGTTAGATAAATGAGCGACAAGTATCATATCTCATACTACTTACAATGAACAAGGCAAGATCAACAAGATACATCTCAAGTGTTTATCATCAAAGGCAACCACATCGAAGACATCACATATAGATGATACAATTTGGGAATATGCCTAAAAGCAAAGTGAATAAATAGTTGAAATCCACAAGTTTGTTGAGGTGGCATCTACGTGGCAAGTACACATCATCATCCAATCACAATCAACCACATCATATGACTACATTCAATGTATCATTTAATAAGAAAGAAGCCAAGAGGACGCCTATGTGGAAGATGCTCTAAAAGATTCCATCTTATCTTATCTTCTTGGAAAGCATGCCTTCATTGCCTCTCTTCTGTACTAAAAATAGCAAGTTGTTGTAACTAACTACTGAGTTGGCATGATCTGGACCCTTGGCTACGTGAATTGATCATAGCCCTTCATTGTAATTCTGGACCTCTATAAAAGGCCTTGTTGCCTCATTTGTAAAGTCAGTAGTCAGTAGGCAAATAGTTTTGTAGAAGTAGAGTAGGAAGAGACTCTCAAAATTCTCTGAGAGAACTTGAAGTTGTACATATTTCTCAAGATTAATGCAAAGACATTGGAGCTTGTTTGGTGTTTAAGTGTTGTCTTGTGAAGTGACATGGTTTCTTGTATCTCAATGAAGTGGAGAGATGTTTCAAATAGATTAGAAGTAGATTAGAAGTTCTTTGATGTAATGTATGTTTGTGTTGAATATTTGATCAACTCCTAGCTCATGCTTTTAACATTCATCGCTGGTGAAGTGTTGTGTAAAGCTAGTCTGAGCCTTATCATTTGCATAAGTTCGATTGTGGATGTTTGTTTGAGCTACGCTGTTTAATGGGTGTTCATATGAGCCTTCATGATTTGAAAACCATTCGCGTACCTTAGGAGATTGCACCGACTTCATGTAGTTGTAGGCATCCTTGGCGAAGTGGAGTTAGGTTTATCAGGAGTTTGTCTATTCATGCATCATCATTGCTTCATTGACCTTAGATTAGTTTCTTTAAACCTTATCTTTTGCCTTTTCTTCATTATACATCATCCACACTGAAAGGAGGAACAAGCTGAATGAAATAGAAGAAGTCTGTGTAAGTCCCTTTGTGATTATCAGCAAAATCACATGTAATCACTGAGTTCATCCACTATGAATTATAAGAAAAGGAACCTTGGAGTTGTCTCGATTGATCACTTTGTTTAGCATTCGAGAGGCTTTATTCAAGAGAGTTCAATACTCAGTGTTTTACTCTATTGTTGACCTGTCTAAAAACAATCATCAACACGTCCCTCATCCCAGCAACTTGGGGTAACATAGTGGTTCCTACTTCCTCCATTTGAATGCTTTCTTCTGAGCCTAATGCAGGAGCATCCAGCTAAGGACTTGGTCTTCTTTTCTTCTTTCTGCTGTTCTTTTTTTCCTTTAAGGCGTCCTATCATTTAATCATTTCTGGAGCTGCAGCTAGTATTGATCTGGGCCAAATATGTTATCTCTTCTAGTGCTGCAAACCATTTTGGAGGCATTCAGATATTTATTTTGTTTCTGGAGGTGCCACTTATGTAAATTTGGGTGATTAAATAGTGGTTCCTTTATTTGGTGTTTCCTTCTTGAGTGGGCGGCTAGTGGAGATTTAAAAACTCTGACATGTTTCCTGAGCAGTGGTTGCTGGAAACAGCGATATCCTATTCTCAGCAATGACATCTTAGTGGAATTTCATTGTGATTTAGTGGCAACTTAAAATAGAACTTACTATTTTTATTTAACAACTATGAAGACTTGGCTAGCAATGTAAATTTGGGTGATTAAATAGTGGTGCCTTTATTTGGTGTTTCCTTCTTGAGTGGGCGGCTAGTGGAGATTTAAAAACTCTGACATGTTTCCTGGGCAGTGGTGGCTGGAAACAGGGATATCCTATTCTCAGCAAATGACATCTTAGTGGAATTTCATTGTGATTTAGTGGCAACTTAAAATAGAACTTATTATTTTTATTTAACAACTATGAAGACTTGGCTAGCAATGTGGTGTAGGAGGTTGAAGGAGTCAACGAGTGAGATGAAGGAGATTTCCTTGTCTGGTCGTGGGTTGAGGAAAATTTATTTGTCTATAGTGTTCAAAGGAGATTCTCCCGTCTGGTTGCAGGCTTGAGGAAAAGTTTATTTATCTGTAGTGAGTTCAAGGAATCGTGATTATCACAACTTGTGTAGGAGTTTTGTAGGAAGATGGTATGAAGTGCTGGGCACTTGTCACTAAAGTTCCATATTCTCTGCTTTTGTGTTGAGATGAAATGTTTAGTGTGTGCCTTCATGTGGTTGCAGATAATTACTATGTAGCAGTTGCCCCACTAAAGTTCCATATTCTCTGCTTTTGTGTTGAGATGAAATGTTCAGTGTGTGCCTTCATGTGGTTGCAGATAATTACTATGTACCAATTGCTGCATATACTTATATGATGGCTGTAGCTGGATTGTAGTGCTGGCTGGGTTTTAAATTGTTAGAAAATTACTATATTACTTACGGTTATCTATAATCTGTTGCTAAGTCATTGTACTGCCATGTGTTTCAATTTGCTAAAGAACAATTAATATTACCTTGTGTTGTGCTGGTTATTTGATTTCGGTTGCTAAGTTGGTTAAGCTGGAGGCCTATAAGTGGGATTTATTTTGGTTTTAGTTCTAGTCTCGAAACTTGCAATATTTATGTAATGGTTCTCATCTATTGGGATGTTACCATGTCTATGGAGTTGTTAAGCTTTGTTAATGGTGAATTTCTGGTGTTTATTGTCTGATATTACTTTACTGTTGACAATGAATGGCCTGAATGTGTGAAGAGCTGCTAGGATTGGTTGCCCTTCAATAGGTACCAGGCTTACACGGGGACGCATCCCCACCTCATCCAACCCCTTCCCCGTCCCCTGTGATGTTTCTGGGACAGGGGGACATTTGGGGACGTCCCCTTGGCGTCCCCTTCAAATCGTAAAAATAGGAAACGTCCCAGAAACTCTTGAAAAAAAACGGGGACGTCTTGCAGAGTACCGGGGACGTCTGGCCGTCCCCGAGGGCTTTCATTGAAAAAAACACGTGTTTTGATAAAATTTAATAATTTTTTAATATATTTGATTCTTTGAAACAAAAAAACGAGTATAGGGGTGTTTAAAGTATAAGGCAAAGCTTAAGAAAAATAAAGTGAAACCAAAACTCACAGGGAAGGAAAAAGATGCGGGAAGGAAAAACGCAGGAGGGAGAAAAAACGCGGGAGGAGGGAGAAAGAAACGCGGGAGGAAGGAGGAAGGAGGAAGGAAGAAAGAAGCGTGGGAGCAGGAAGAAATGCGGGTCAGCCGGTCAGGAGAAAAATAAAATGCTACAAGTTACCTCATTCAGTCATTCTTTGTGTAGATTGAGGGTGAGGGCTTTGGGATATATGAATATCATATCATTGCAGTTACCTCATTTGAAACGCTGCAAACTGTCAAACATTTGAAAGGTTTGCTGAAAGTTGAAACCCTCAGCTTGCACAAGTACTGGTATTTTTTTATTTTTTTGAGTTTTGTTTTTTGTTTTTTATTTTTTATTATTATTAGGGGTTTTTATATCGTATGGTGTTTAGTTTTTTCCGAGTTTAGTTTTCACTGTTTATTCATTGTTCAGCCTCTCAAAGCCAACTGTCAAACACAAAGTTACAAACAAAAATTTAAAAATCAAAATGAGCAGCAGTGAGGAAAATATGAATGAAGAGAGCAATGAAGAAGTTGAAGTTCAAATAATATGTCCTCAAACCCAAAACACATCTGCAAGTTCCGTTGGAAGTGGAGACCGTTTTAAATGCCCTTCATCCTCTCTTCAAGAATATGCAAAAGGACCCTTCAATCCCAAAAAACCCTTGCTTCAATTTGCCACCAATCTGACTGGTCCTAAGGCCAAAAATTCAGGGGGAACCAGGCATTGGTTGTGTCATATTTGCAACACTCATTATCATGGGAGCTACAGCAGGGTTGAACATCATTTGTTGGGTGAGAGTGGCCATGGGGTTAGAGTTTGTGAAGATATAAAATTGGAAGAAAAGGTTGAAATGCTAAAGTTGGTAGGGCAAAGTGAGGAAAAACATGTAGCTACTTCTACTAAGAGGAAGCATTCAATGCAAATGCAATCTATTTCCAATGATGAACATTCCAATCTATCAGTTGGACAGGGAGTTGGACAGCATTGTGATAAAGGCAAGAAGAAGGCCACTTCTACCACAGCCACAGGTGAAAGAAACACAGTGATAGGGATGATGAATATGCAAAAGCGTGAGCTAGCCGATGATTCAGTGGCAAAGTTTTTTTATGCCCATGCTATCCCTTTTCATTTGGCAAGGTCTCCTTATTTCAAAAACATGTTCAAAGATGCAATAGCAGTTGGATCCTCTTATGTTCCTCCTGGAGAACATAGATTGCGTACCTCCCTCCTAGACAAACAATATTCAAAGGTGAACATAGTAATGGAGGAGATGAAACAAACATGGATTAGGACTGGTTGTTCCATTGTGATGGATGGGTGGACTGATATTCGACATCGGCCTCTCATTAATATTATTGTTACATGTCCTTCTAGTTCATACTTTCTTAGAGCAATTGATTGCTCTAGGAAACGTAAGGATGCTGATTTCCAGTTTGCCCTTTTGAAGGAGGCCATAGAGGAGGTTGGGTCTTCTAATGTTGTGCAGGTTGTGACAGATTCAACTCGCATTTGTAAGTTGGCTGGATTGATGGTTGAGAGTGCTTACAAACACATTTTTTGGACTCCATGTTGTGTACATGCTTTGAATAATGCTTTGAAGGACATTAGAAAAATAGAATGGGTGAAAGTAGCAGTGGCCGAATCTAGATCAATACAAATGTTTATATGCAATCATCAAACTTCACTTGCATTATTCCGATCCTATTCAAAGAAAGAATTCCTCAAACCAGTTGAGACTAGATATGCTCGCTATTTTATTTTACTGGAGAGGATGTTGGAGGTGCAAGATGCTCTACAATCCATGGTGGTTGCTCGAGAGTGGAAAAAGTGGGCTCCATCAAATACAGAAGAAGCACAAAAGGTGAGAGACATGGTGCTTAATGAGAGATGGTGGTCCAATATCAGGTAAGAAATATTTACTTCATATTTTTGAATTTTTCATTTTTGAGTTTCTAACTTTTTGCTTTGCTTTTTCTTTAAATTATTAGTATTACTATTACTTAGTTACTAATAACTATATTACTAGTGTTAAATTCAAATTGATAATGTCTTACTATTTTTAAATTTTGTTTGCACTTTGCAGATATATTTGCTCTATCATATCACCTGTTCTGAGTGTGATCAGGTATGCAAATACAGACTCTCCTAGCCTAGGAGAGATTTATGAGACTTTTGATAGCATGCTTGATCAAATGAGGCAAGCAATTTGTGCCAAGGATCCTGAATTACAATTCTATGAGCAGCAAATCAGGCCTATTGTCACAAAGAGGTGGAACACAATGAACACCCCTCTTCATATGGCTGCCTATACTCTTAATCCGAAGTGGTATGCACCTAGACCTGGCCGAATGCTTCCTTCTGAGGATGATGAGGTAATGGAGGGGCTTATGGCAGCCCTTCGTAAGATGTATGGCACTAAGGAGGCAACCTTACTTCGAGAGCAGTGGCTTCAGTTTTGTGAACTTCAGGGTCCTACATTCAGCAAACTAGAGGCTAGGACGGATAGGGCCACTATTGCACAAAAAATCCCCATTGGATGGTGGAAATTTCATGGGAAGGACACACCAGAGTTGAATCAACTTGCTATTCGTTTGCTCTCACAGATTGCTAGTTCCTCTGCTGCAGAGAGGAATTGGTCCACCTATGGCTTCATCCACTCGATCAAGAGGAACAGGCTTACCTCAAAACGAGCAGAAAAACTAGTTGCAGTTCATAGTGCCTTGAGACTTCAAGATCGACAGACTACTGAGTATCGACAGACTCCAGCAGCACGTTGGGATGTTGATCCTGAAGATGTTAGGCAGATTGACGAGGAGGTGCAACCAGGAATGGTTGGAGTTCCATTGGATGATCCACTTCAGACAGAGAGTGACAGTGACACAGATAGTTCTTTTGATCATGATATTTATTATTGATAGCCTGAATGAGGCATAGTTATTAGTCTTTAGATTGTTGTATTTTGAAGTTTGAGACTTTGGGTTTAACAGTTTGAGTTAACTAAAACTTTATCTTTAATTTTGAAGTTTGAACTTTAATTTTAGAATTTGAACAACAAAATGCTTTAATATTGCTGTTATGAATCTTCAATCTAATGATTATCATTAAATTTTAATTCTATTGTTGTTTAGATTGCTGTTATACTGTTTATTGAAGTTTATACTGCTGTCATGATTTATTCACATATTGATATTCACATTATAATATCATTATATCATATATCATTATATGATATCTCTATTTCATATATGATATATATATATATATATTGAAAAATTCATAT
Organism: Cunninghamia lanceolata; assembly: GCA_027924645.1. Taxonomy (NCBI): domain Eukaryota; kingdom Viridiplantae; phylum Streptophyta; class Pinopsida; order Cupressales; family Cupressaceae; genus Cunninghamia; species Cunninghamia lanceolata. Next base: position 10,659,542 of record BSBN01001226.1, read on the forward strand.
ATCGCCATCCCCTGCCGTCCCCAAAAATTGGCCCTCGGACTGCCGTCCCCGAAACACGTCCCCTGCCGTTCCCGTCCCCGTCCCCGTCCCCGATACGCCGTGAAACATGGTACCCAATCTCTGGCTGCATCAGAGCCTCTGTAGTTTCTTCAGATTTCCAGCATAAGATTTTTTTTTGGTATTTATCCCTTTCTTTACTAGCTGATCTCTTCCTTCCTTGCATTCATCGGCTAGATGGCAAATCTTTTTTCATTTGTAGCATCTAAAATGGATTCATTTATAGTCAATGTCTTACCTTCAAACCCCTAAAGCAGCGCACAATCTCATTGCTTGCTGAATTTTTTGTCAAACTAACTTCAACACAAATCCCAATCTATGTTGGCAGCTCTTTGTTTTTTGTGCTACAGCAATACAGTTTAGTTTCCCAAATTTTCCACTATCTGCTTCTGGATATCCTCATCTCAGAACTCTTAAGGCAGTTTGTAAAGTCTTACCCAGAGAGCCACTTCAGTTAACAATTCTTCTTCAAGATTAGAAAAGGGGGTCCACAATCTCATGTCTAAACCTGCATTTGCAAAGAACCTGGGCCTACAATGAAAGCATCCCAGATGGAGTTTTGATCATACGACCATGGTACTAGAAAGGGATGGAAGTCATCAAGCATGTATTACAATTGTCATCTGACAAAGGCCTTCTCCATTTAAGCCCCATGATCCAAGCTGTAACAAGTTCTGTCCAATCTGATTATATGTTTCACATGTGAAAAATAGTTAAACAAATTCTGAAAATTCTTGTTAACATAGGATATGTTTCTCCTGTTCAATCATTTATTAATTATGGCTCAGATCAGATTTGTTACCGTGTCTCATATATAGCATGTAATAGTCAGTCTATGAGAATGGATTGACCCTATAGTTGTTTAATTTTTAATGCTCCCATTGATGTAATCTCCTATTATGTGAATGGAACCTTGTCTATATAAGCTATGGGAACAATTGCCAAAACAAATACATATTTACTTAATATAATTTATTTACCATTACACACACCCACACTGACCCATCTACAGACACACATTGTGCACATACGTACACATGCACAATAAACACACGCACATGCATGCATAGCAAGAAATTGATATGTGGAGAAGACGGGGTTGGGCATAAACTGAATTCTATGCATGGACCAGGGAAAGGGCAAATGAAGAGAAAACTACAATTGGAATGCAGGCATACACACCTCCACGCACACACTCATAGGTTGGATGTCTACAAAGGATGAAACAATGCAGGAAATAGAGGGCGATGCAAAAGTACAGATAGGGTGAAAATAGAAACTTTGAGAAAGATCATGAATGGCAATTTAACACATGGACAAGAACATTGGACATGTTTGCAGATATAGATGAAGCAAAAAGTTTTGAATTTTTATTTATCCAACTATTCCAATTGGACAGCATTCCTTTTCTGGAAAGGAAGTGGCATTCAATAGTGTGGAAATGTGATTCTAATACCACTTACTATGGATCCAAGAGAAATAATGTTATTTCACAATCAAGATTAGTATTTTCATATGCATCCATGTCTGCTCGGAGGATTTTCATTCTATAGAGAACAACCATGTCCCTCAATTATATGTTACTCATTGGGTGACCTGTAACATATCCAAGTTAACATAAAAGTTAGAAATGACAAACGCATAGATTAGGACAATAATCTTAGCCAAGATCATGAAAAAAGAAAGGAACGGGCTTGGTAAACACATCTGAGAATGATTTCAAAACAATCAAAAAGTTAATATTAGTTGATAAGATAATTTCCAAGAAATGGGTCATCTTGTGTGCATCATACTCACTTGATGAGTAATAGGCTTGAACCCAGAACTATAAGCTCCATGAGGACTGTAACCAAGAAATTCAGAATTCAGTAACCACAAGTACAAATAAAGTGCAAAAAAAAACTCTGTATGTGCATGCCAGATAGACATAGAAAGAACATGAATCAATGCTGACACAACTGCGAGAACATAATAATCAGATCAAGAGCTGTTTGAACGAATTTGAAAAGAAGGTAGAGCTCCAAAATGAGAATAAAAGAATGAGGAAAATAAAGAAAGGATATTCATGAGTCAAACAAAGAAGAAAACACAAACCTTTTTTATTACATAATTAATTTAAGCAAATGGTATTAGTCTGCGGTTCCACAAACAATACATTTACACAAGCACCAAACAGATACCAAAATGTGTGAATACATTTGTCAATAAGTAGAGGCTAACAGGAAAAATCTTTAGGACTAGTTTTACCAATTGGCTGATTTTTTACGTATTATGAAAAAACAAATTTGAAAATTCAGTACACGTTATTCAAAACATTAGCAGTTCTTATTTGTATATATTTATCAATATTATTTAGCAAAAATATTTAGAAATTACCTAAATTGAATATACTTATCAAATTTTACATAAATAAATAATAATTTATATATCAACTTGGGTGCTGATCTGCCAGTTGACCTTGATGGTGTGGGAGTTCAAATCAGTCAGATGTTGCTTCTGTAGATAATAAGATATTTCATCTTTTTCAACTATTTTCACCATTTGAATACATTTTCCCGCTTGTGAGCTTTCCAAGAATTCCTTTTCATCATAATGTCCACCTCATTGATGTTTTTATCATTATCTATTATAGTCACGGTTGCTTCATTCCACTTTCTCTCACTCCTCTAGAACCATCTAACAACACTAACCATCTCTTTCGAGTATATAGTTGCTTTCCAAGCCTTTGAAGTGTGTTGGTACCCAAAATTGCTACCCCTAAAAAACTTCAAGATCAATCATATGTGTAGCCAAATGTCAATTCATTCTTGTCACATCAATGTCAACTATGTTATCTTTCCTGTCAAATGGCTAAGTTCCCAAGTGTCGGTATGTCTTGGTCCACTAATGATATATATAAGATGTTCATCATGAAGATTATCAAACTCTGAATCCTAAGAGAGACTCTAGCACAGGCAAAGGAAGGAAAGAATGAAGTTAAGAGAAACACTACGGTGGCAAAAGCGAGGCAGAGGAAGGGAGTATAAAGGTTAAGGCAAATCTACTCCAGCTCACTGAGATGAAATCAAATATGGGGGTCATCTTTCAAACATAAAGTTGCCATCACAAAAGGTCCAAAATTCAAGTCAACAGTTTTAGTGTCTACCAGAAATCAAACTTACTATTTTTACAAAGAGTTGGCTTTTGCTTTTTGCTTTTTGCTTTTGCATTGTGTCCCAGATTGCACAAAAATCAAAAGTTTCTATTTTTAGAAAGTTGATTTTTTGCTTTTTTGGTGAATGGTGATGAACGGCAATGGCAAAAGGTTATCAAGGCAGTTTCAAACTTCATCACACAAAAATGGAATTTAGAAAGATGAAAGGCAATAAGACATGGGATTTTTATCAAGGTCAATGTTCAAAAACAAAAAATGAAAGAAATTTAAAGGAAATTCAATGTTTTGAGTAAATCATTCGAAAATTTATTCAAATTGGTGTTAAGTACCTAAAAGTTCCACTTGACATTAAGTGATCAATATCTCCACGTGGCATCAAGTGGAGAAACTTCCACCTGGCACCAAGTGTCTAAAGGTCAATTTCCCCACTTGGCATCAAGTTATGAAAACCTCCACCTAACATTAAGTGACCAAAGGTTCCACTTGGCGTCAAGTGGAGAAACTTCCACCTAGCACCAACTTTGACAATTTCCTCTACTTGGTACCTATGGCTAAAAAGCTCCACCATGGATTAAAGTAGGAATCAAAGGCACCAATGATCAAGGCTCCGTCTTCATCAAATTTCCATAGTACACAGTGCTTTGTCATCACTTTTCAAGCACAAGCTTGACTGTTGACAATTAAACCAGCAAATTCCAGCACCGTTCAAGCATATCCAAGGGGATGCACCAACGATGAAGATCATTCCTTCATCCTCCAAGCACAAATTTGATTGTTTACAGGTTTATTGCTCTAGTTTCAACACCATACAGGCAAAAAAAAGGGCACAATAGGGTTTAATGCTCATTCCACATCAATTATACCAGTTTTCAGCGATTTCATGCTTGCCAAATCACTACTACAGTGACTATACCTGCAAAATATTCCTTTCTAGTCTGTCACAATGATTTCATACTAGCAAAATCATTATTTCTAAGTTGTGACAACGAAAGAGGATGTTTTCAAATCATGGAGTTGTATGAAGACATTGTAGAACCCAAAGAATCATTGACAAATGGCTTGTTTGATGTCTAGGGGTCCATCACAAAGCAGCTAACACATAGATGAGCACCCAATTTTTATTTTGGCATTGGTGTCATAATTCTTCAGCTTTAGTGTCAATCATGAGATAGTTTCACTTTTTGGCATACAATGCCCAAAATCTCCACCTAAGCAAGTTAAAGACAAAACTAGATGATCAAAGCCCTTGATTCAAATGGATGCTCAAGATGAGAAGTAGAAATGGAAAGAGTAACATTTTATATTATTTTTAGAGGATGAGTGTAATGAAACAACTTGTACAATACAAGAATATAATAGGAAATATGCTCGAAATATTCGATAATAATATGCCACTTTGAGAGGGATACCTCCAATGGTCTACAATAAAAACACAATACTCAATATGATGATAATAACTAACCTCTACCTCCTATATCTACCATACTTATGCCATGGATGCCACCCAAGCCAACCTAACTACCTATAAGACTATATTAATGATTATATAACTTAAATAAGAGTTAAGGTAGCCACAAGCCGACTACTCATAACCATATACACACTATAGGATTAGGGCTGTAGCAATGAGGGTAGAATTGCTTTCAAAGGAATTATTTTTATTATTTTTAAAGCTTCAAGAAGCTGCAGCTGGAATGTTATAAATATGTGTCATTTACACATAAATTGTAAGGATAGTTGTAGGCAAACTTATGCTGCTAAGATTGTCACTCAAAGTCGAAATCAAGTTAATGTGCAAGTGTTTGTGTGTAACAAAAAATGGAAGATGTTATGCTTATGCTACAGAACCTATCCAGCTGTTATGTAGTAGTTGTCAAATCTTTGTTTGTGACTCCTTGAAGTTAATCAAATGTAGATTGTTTTAAGCCAAACTTTGTATTGACAAGCAATCTATTTAAAGTGTAGCTTTGAATGCAATTTAACAATTTACTTCATGGAATCATGTGATGTTTATTTATTAAATCATTTCCTATGTTGGTGCTAATCATTAGTCTATGTTTTAGCCAAAAGATAGCATCCGTTGGTGTTAATCAATCTAAACTTTGTTTGCAGCTAAAGATCAGTCCCTATTTTAACTGGTATGAAGTTGTATGTGCTTGGGCTTGAGTTGTTAGTCCACCTTAATCTGAAAATATCACTTCAATCTTAGCTATTGATAGTTCGGTGGTGTATTCAAGGCAAAAACATAGTCAAAAGTAATATTTTATATTAAATGCAAAACCCCCATTGATGATTTGTATAGTGTAAATATTTGTGGATTCTATTAGTTTAAGTTTAATTAAGTCTCAGGGAGCTTCCCCTTCTAATTAGAATGGTGTAATCATATTCACTGTTATGTTTTGTGTTGTCACAAAAGTGATAAATTAAAACACCAACAGAGTGTCAAGAACAGATTAAATTTCTCTCCCTTCTCATTTCACAAATACTAGCAACATACCAAATCATCATCATACCCCAAATTGAGAGTTTAGGCCACTGCATTGTTTGTGTTGCATCTTCATTAATTCTTTTCAAGTGCTTTAACATCTTGTTCCTCATCAGAGAAGCATCTTATATATTAGCTTTTAGAATCTTCGTATGCTTGTAATAATTATTTGGGCTTGGACATCGTTTTGAGCTTCTCACTTGGAGGTTCATCGTACAAGAGGATCATTTTTTTGTTAAACACCTTTTCCACTTTAAATATCTCCTCCATTTTAGGATTGGAGGTTGTAATAACGTTTTTCACTTCATAGTCTTTTTATGTCAAGAATCAACAAAAGTAGTCGAAAACTTTTGTGAAGTTGAAAGAAGATAAGACAGCATAAATCTCATCTTATGTTGCAGCCCCCCTTGAGAATTCAAAAATTACCTTTCCCTAGCATTAAAATAGATGAGCATTATCATGTCTTGCATCTTGAACAAATATATCACACATCTCAATTCCTATATGCAACTGCAAACTGCCATCTGAATGCCTAACAAAGAGGGCATTCCTTTCACAAGACACAGTACCATTACAACTTTGGGTATACCTACATCACACTACATTATCTTTCAATCTAATTTATTTCTTAGCCCCAAATTCAATCTCATGAAAACTCTCTTCAACAAATGTTGTAGGATCAAATTGCTTTGTCTCAATTCCCATGATGTTTTACACTTGCACAATATTCATCTTGTTTAGGTGACTTGGTGGCGTATATGATGGAGTAACCAAATCAAAGGGAGAACGTACTAGCCTGGATCTGAAATATACCACCCATAATCGATGATTTCTTGGTTTATACTCATCTCAATGCAACATTTCTAGATTCCAACCATTGGGCAAAGATACTTGATGTTTGAATCACAATAATTGCAAGAAGCAAAGCACTACTTACCTTGTTGACCACAAAGGCCCTCTGCCAACATAGGGAAAATGATCGTCCAATTCAACTTTTACAGTGATTTTTCGATTTTATTATTTTAAAATGTTTCAATGTTGAATGTTCATATTCTTAGGCTCTTAGCTCAATAGAATATAGGTTTTTTTATTATAAAATAGCTATACTAAAATGTGTGTGTATGTGTGTGCAAAAGGTTTTCCCTGGATTTAGGAATGGGGATGACAAATTTGTGTGTATACACATATATACACGTACATGTGTACATATATACATGTGTGTATATATGTACACACACATATATAGGTATATGTATATATACATATATTTGTACCTACACACACACACACACATATATATACACAGACACGTGTGCATACATACACATGTATACATATACACACATATATACCTGTATACACATATAGAGGTATATGTATATAAAAACATGTGTGTGTATATATATATATATATATCTGTGTGTGTGTGTGTAACCATCCCCATTTCCTAAATCCACGGGAAGCTTTTTGCCATACCAGAAACCCATCCCACCAGCATCTGCCATCACCTTCCCCCAAACTCCATTTAACATAGATCTATGACAATGCTACATAAAAAATATCATTAGGACCCATATCTAAAGTGAGGAACAGAGTTAGCCATGTTTAATACAAATTGTGCAACAAAATACAGATCACTATAATGGTATGTTATTCATGTACTTAACCTGTATATGAAGAAAGAGTTCATATCATCATCTGCATTCACATCTAATATCGATCAGTTTCTTCATGCCTTGCAGTTAGGAAGGAAGAAAGCAAATAAGGTTATAGAAACAACCTTCTATAATCAGGTATTCCACATTCCGTGCTAATGCCTGCTCCAGTCAAAACCACAAGCTTTTGACTGCACCCTTAATAAGCCAAAAAGAATAATATTAATTAAGAAATATTCTCCAGCATAGGAGTAGAAGAAATTTCTGATTGGATACACACTAGTTCCAACTTCCAAGCATACAAAAATATTACAAATGAGATGGCATACTGCTATACATCACTCAGTAACATGATCACCAAAAGGCACAGTGACAACCAAATCCAAATAAGAACATCAAAAACATGAAGAGTTTCTTGTAATCCAAAAAAGACCTGTCTTCAACAAAATTATAGAGGAGACCAAGATGTTTGTTGCTTGGAGGAGCAGATTCTGGTACTAATTTCTTGTCCTTCAGGAATTCACAAGCCTTTTCTCTTGGATCTTCTGTTGTGAAGTTTTTGACAGAACTCATGCACTTTCTTATTAAATGAGCTCCAGCATACATACCAGAAAAGCCTCTACTACATGGTCCTGGATGAACGAACTTATGCTTTTGCACAAAGTTAAAACATGTCTTATAAAGACATTGACCTATAAAACCCAGAAATAGAACGTCAACTATGAAAATAGAAAACCAATTATTATTAGAGATAAAGAGCAAAAACCATGAAAATCTGATATGCACAAACATAATGTCTTATTATCTGGTAAGCTAGAAGCTCCTAGAGGATTGTTATTCAAAATACTGTAAATGCTTGGTCATCATCCTATTGATCTCTCTCTGCAGATTTTGGAATCCTTTAACAGCCCAAAAAAAATTTCAAAGCACAAATTTTCACCTCCTAAAATTCTGTTGTGTTTAAGTCCTGCCATGTATATGTACTTTTGCCTTCCTAATGACTGCATATAGGTGAAAACCACGGTTAAGAAAATAATCTAAAATCAACATTGCCAACCAATATAAATATAGACATGCATGTGCACAAAGTGAATAACATTATTTCTTGAAAGGAAAAACATGTATTGCAACAATGATTACTTTCTAAAGAGTGTTTAAAAAAAACAAAGGGGCAATATAGTAAAAACTCTCTTCAAATTGTAAGGAGAAGCTCCCTAAGATATAAACTACCCTAAACAGTAAGTTATAGACAAAATATATAGTTAATTATACAGTATTTCTTTAGGGGGTATCGCATGAATGAAAATAACTTCTTATCTGCCTATCTTTTCGCCGTGGGTATGAGCACAAGACTGGTAACAACTCGTCTCACAAGCGACATTTTCAAATATTCAAAATGAAAGCAACTAATTTAAACGCACAAACACAGCAACTTCCTACTAAGCTAAAACAAAGACTAGTGATCTAATGCAAACAAGACTTGAAAGGAATAACTAGATCATTAACAACACGATCTTAGGAATCGAAAAGCCACGTTGCATGGAAAGCTACAACCTCAATAGACAGGCATTGCCAATACAAATTCTAATGCTATAATCTACTTTCAATTCAATTCAAGAAATTATAAACACAGTAAAATATACACAAAGATAAACACATGGAATGACAATTCAATAGCATAAGTAGTGTCAACTATAATTACTCTTGTCCTGTGTTCAAAGCACTTATTTATAGATTACAAGATGCCCATTTTTGGGACTTAGGATAATCATTATTTTAACCCAAAAATCAATGTTTTAAAGCACAAATACTTAAAGCTCCTAAAAAATTGGAAAGAAAGTACTTTAAAGCAAAAACTACTCTTAAACAAAGAAAAAATAAAATACAACTAAAGCAACCCAAACATAGGCCCTCGACTCTACTCAGAAATAAAACCTCTGGAAACAACAACTGCTATAAAAAGTATAGCCAAAAATAGCAGTTTGATTCATGAAGGCCCTCTGTCATTTTAATACGACTCCTCACTCTGAAACCAAAACACTAACTGCCAAGCCATTGACAAGTACATAATCTTGGTGACTTGAATTTGATGTCCTCTGTGGCAACAAGGAAAATATAGTGCTCTAAACCCTCAAACTCATTGTGGAAGATCTTGGCAACCTTAACCATCTTGATCCATCTGCAAACTTGGAAAACCATTGTTCTAGGGTTTTGGCAAGGTTGAAAACTTTGTTTGAATCCCTTGAATGAAGATATGACCAAAACCCTTGAATCTGAAGCCCTGAAAGTTGTCACTCACAAAAACTGTCATACATGATACAACCCTAATACGCTCATTTTACCTTCTCCAAAATGGCTAAAACTTGCTCGGAAACTTTGCTCTTCTAACTGTTCATATCCAGTGATATATGCTTGGAAACAGAGGTATGGTAAATGGTGCAAAACAATTATCATGTATCACTCAAAGCCCTGTTGCTATAGGTGATCAAAAACCTTGTTTGAGCCACCTGTGGATGCTGGAAACCCTGCCGGTTGGTGATAACCCTGTTAGGCGTGCTTCCATGAAATTTCCACCACTTTGAAACTGACTTTTACTGGTTCTAAGCACCTCTTCTCTGCTGTACTTTCCACTTAAAGTTGTCCAGAAAAACTCTAGGAGCCTATTTCTAACCTCTTTTTCCATTTACCAAGCCTCTCAACACACCCAGATGCTTATTTCAGACTCTTCAGTCACTTAAGCTTATATAGGCACCTATCTCTGCCTTCCATGACACTTAAAATCATTCAATGAACATCTAGGCGCCCTAAGCTGGTATTACCTGCTCCAAGCACCTATCTCTGCCATACCTGTCACTTAAGCTCAGTCAAACACATGCTGTTATGTTGTTTCTTCTCTGCTCTTGATTTTGAGTAGGAGAATGGACCCTCTCCTAATACTGGGAAAACAAAATGCGATCTTTGAATGGCAACTGTTGATAATGATTGGGATTGATAGGCCCTTGGAGGTGATGATCAAATCTCACCATCAGCCCCTAAGCGAGCCTTCTGGATGGTGTGTCACTTGACTCGACTAAGCCTGAACAAAGATGAAGATGGATATTGTGCTGATTTGGTTGACTTGATGGCCTGATAGCAGGTTTTCAAATTAACTATCTTGATGTTCTGATGAGATTATTATCTATCAGTAACTAACATTTTCATTCAATTCTTTGTGGGTCTACGGTCCCTAACCTTAAGTATCTTTAGCCAAGTAAAAAGAATCACACCCTTATATTTTCAGCATATACATTGAAAGAAATATAGTTCAGTACGATAATTACTTGATTCCATTGATCTCACAGCCTAATTTTCCAAAATCACTTATAAATGCAGTAAATTATTAAAATTTTGGCATTTGGATTATCACAAATAAAGTAATTTATAAGTTTCAAAATCCGAAGTCTTACAAAAAATAAATTTGCTGTAATTAATGCTCAAAACCATTAGAAATGTTAGTAAATGTTTTCATTTTGAAAGAGTGCTGTCAATAGGTGCTCATGTTATAACCCAAACTAAATATCAACTTCACAATGGGAACATTAATTACATTGTCAAGCAAATAGAGATAGGCCTCAATATAGAGATCACAAAGGATATCCAGGAGAAAACACAAAGGGAGACAAAATGACATCGTCTGACATCATGCAACCATTTGTAACATGACAATTGACCCTAGTTCCACCATATTATTTTTTATGAAATGGGCATTTCAAACCCAGTCAAACTACATTTTAAAACTTCTTAATTTTATCTTGGCCAATCTGCTTAAGTTGTCTTACCCACCTATTTAATTTGCCCGGCCTACCTGCTTAACTTGACCAGTCTGCATTATCTAAAATAATTTAGGGCTAACCACATTGACCAGTGTGGCATCAGTCTCTTTTTTCAATTAAATATGCATAAGTAGGTCAATTGGAGACCAAGTTAACTCATCATTTGGGCAATTTCACTTCTTCAAGTCCCCAATACAAATCCCAAGGAAGAACAGAAGAAGCAAGCTACTGCTAATGTCAATCCTATGGTTGACCAGGTGCACCGCAACATTGAATTTTGCAGGAGTGGTGAATTTTAAGTGTTTTGACTGCCATACTTGCTTCCTTTAAGTATCTTGATCAAGTATAAAGAAAAATCTATCATGTTTTGAACTGCTGCTGTAATTTTTCCCTAAGTTTTGTGGTGTTAACTTTCTGCAACAATAAGTTAACTGGATGACAGTTTCAGATTTTATCTTTGAATGATGAAATTTGACTGTTTACTTAAGTTTTCATTAGCTATGAAAACCCTATTGAATTTGTTTCACTGAATAGCTTCTTTTAACATTAAAGTATTGAATGCTGTGGGTACGGGGTTGCTTTGGCTAAAAGTTTAATGCTGATGCACTTAAACCAACCAATCCCAGAATGGATTGTTGATAATGCCCACATTCAAAAGCAACACTTATTAGCTAACCAAGTCCTATTATAGTGATTGACCATGCCCACACTCAGTAGATGAATTATTTGCTAACCCAATCTTGCTTAGCATTGTAAACGGTGCTCAAATTTGGTGGATGCCTCATTAACCAATCAAGTCCCAACTGGTGGGTGGTTTTGATGAAGCTCATATTCAATGGACAATTCGTTAGCCAACCAAATCCTAACTAGGGTGGTTGACGATGCCCATGTTCTGTAAATAAATCATTATACAACCATGTACATATCAGGATGTTTGATGATGCCCCTGTTCAAGGATGACCTATAAACTAACCAAGTCTCCTTATGGTGGCCGACAATTCCCATGATCATCGGATGATTAGCGAGCCAGCCATTTCTGAGCGGGATGGTTGAAGAGCTAACCGTAATGTAAGGGACAACGGCAACCTGAGTGCAATAGATACGATGAATTGTAGATTATTAAGTTATTCAAATACTTTTTATGATATCTTGTTATGGTCGAATGACAAATATAGAGTTGGTCTAGATCCAAAATTAGTAATGGCATATGGAAATGAAATTAAAGACATACCCATTCATAGGAGGGCATAATAAGGAAGACCAATTATGTTTTGATAACTAACTTGTGTGAAGTGTGTGCCCAACATCTTAGCTTTTGGCCTCATCAAATATTACTGCACAGACACCCATGGCGAATATCAACCAATTTGGTTGGGAAAACACCTCCACACAAATCTTTCAAGCATCAGAAAAACAATCGGAAAAATCGGACATCAATTCGAACAAAGATTAAAAGATATAAATGATAATATGTGAGAAGAAGCAAAAAGCCCAACAAGAATAATATACCAAACTTGTGATCTCAAATGTATCAGTTCAGTTGCAATCCATTTTCATGGTCACCCATTTTATAAAAAATTCTCCACCGGAGTGCTTTAGCGTCTCCAACAAATGTCTGACAAATTACTTTTCCTCGTACATATATACCAAATGAATGGAAAGCGTGGGCTCAAATTTCCCTCTCCTTCGTTCCAGAGACAAAATTCATGGAAAGAAAAACACGTACATTTTTTTTAAAATATGATAATTCTTACCGTGATGAAAGAGTTTGCCATTGTTGCCTTGTAGGTGCCGATCCAGCACACGTCTATTTTAATGGAGTAGAAAGTGACCTGTCCCGCTCCCAAAACACACGCCCAAGCCCTGCACTTTGTGTGCCTCCTCTCTCCACGGTAGATTGCTTTGGCGCAAATTTAGGTCTCTTTCTACTTGTGAACGCACTTTTTATCTTGCCGGGAAATACTAGTTAATCAGGTTTGTTTAAATGTGGTTATTATTATTATTATTAATTGTACTCTCTCAATTAATTATGTGCAAAGGGTTCTACAGTTGCACCATGGGTGGAGATCAGGGGCCAAGATTTTAGATTCCATGTAAAGAAAAACTTAAAAATATATTAGAATATTGGAGTCTTTTCAAGGTCCGCAGCTATTATAAATTTGGATGTTCTATTTTATAATGCAAAAGAGTAAATACAAAATTAATAAATGCATATCTATACACTGCATTGAAGGCGTAATGTTGGCGCCTCCTTTATTATGGCATTAGTGGTTATAACTGGTGAATTTCTTAAATTAGCATCCACGACTTCTCTATTTTTAATCGTCCATCCTATGGTAGTTTCTACTATTGCAATGCCTATAAATATGATTCCTTTCTTCAAGAAAAGTAATGTTGCTTTTGCCTTTGTAGCTCTGGTTTTTAATAGTGACATTTGGTCTACTTATCAATATATTTTGGTAGACTATGCTTCATTCTCGTGTCCTTGTTCATGTTGGCTACTTGGCGTCTCTTTCTTTTCGATGCTTTATTTAAAGGATTGGACAATCGATGCCATTGTTTGGTATGTTTTTTAAGCTATGCTTTGTTTTGAGTGTTGTATTTGATTTTCTACATTTTCTACTAGTTAGTAGATGAGGTCAAACCATTGCATTATAAGCTTCTAGTTTTTATTCGATTTTGATTTCTATCTTCTCCTTTTTGTCACTTATTTCAAAGTAGCTACTAGATATTAGTATTACTATACAAGTATTACCCCATGATGTAGGAGCAACCGAGTTCACAAACAATCCTATATCACCAAAAAAACATTATTTTCATGTTCAGTTTTCAGCATTTTTGGTGTAGGCCTGACTTCAGGAGCATCTTGTGAAGTATTGTAAGGATAGAAATCTTCATTTGTTAGGACTTGGTTTCTATTTCATACATTAAGTGCAACCAGAGTATTTAATGTAATTTGTAAAATTATTATATTGCACAATTTCAAGGTCTTAAGGGTTGAAGGGGTCCATTTGACATGGTTGAAGGGGCTTGTGAAGGAAAATTAATTAAAATTAATTAATTTACTCAACTTAGATGCCTTGGGAAGTGCGTAAAGGATATTTTATTGATGGCATTCCCTTTTTTCTTGCTAAATTTATGCACCCTTGGGGGATGCTCCCATTATATTGATTAACCCAAAATATTAACAGAGTCTGATAAAGTTTTACATCCAACCCTTGTGAAGGGATTTAACAAAAAACTTAACCATCCTTGACATACTGTAAATAAAACCCTATTTGCAAGCTTGCTACATGTTCAACAATAATCTATCTATCTTAAAACTTAAACAGACTGTATATATAAACCAAAAAACTTGAAGACCACTACAATCTACCCCTACTCCTCATTGTATTTTCCATTGTGAGAGTTTATGATTAACTCGAAACACTAGGATCACTTGCAAAACCTAAGATTTACCTTCCATAAGAGAAAAAAGCAAAGAGGAATAATTTGCACAATATTGGATGCAATTAATGAAACGGATTAATGAATTACATGTGAGAACTTGCTTTTATATTTGCAAGTTAAAGAAAACCCTAATATGACTTAAGAATAACCTAAGACTAAAATAAACCCTGAGTCAACTTAATAAAGTGTAATTAAATATTTAATTACACCAACACCCCCCTTAAGTGCAACTTAAGGAGAAATGAAAAACATGCAACTAATGCAAGAATGGGCCCCAGCTGCGTTAGGTGCCCATGAACAACAAGAATCTCTCATTAAATGGAGAAAAAGAGAAAAACCTAGTGGGAGAAAACTCCCCTCCAAAAGAGAGAAAAATACAACAAGTACATGAACATGTGATAGAAGAAGGACTAACACTAAGACCCCCCAAGAACTGAATTTATCACAAAAGTACAATCATGAATGCCCCCCATAAGAAAGGAAGAAGAGAGAAGGTCTGGTGACCCCCCCAGAAAGGAGAAGGATGAAACCCCATGCGAGGAAATGCTCCCTCCCAAAATAGAGATGAGAAGAGAGACCATGCAGCCGCTCCTCAAGATGACTCATGCAGTGCTGGAAGATACTCGACATAGAATAAAGATGAAGACCCATGAACGTCGAACAACATTCCTCCCCTTGGGAAGAAATAGAACTACAGATGTGTGCATAATGTCTTCTCATTCTGAATATGAATATACATGAAGAAGGATAAATGTCTCTGAACTCTGCACATGATCCAAAGACAACAATGATGCTCTTGAAAACTACTCAAATGTCTCCAATCCACTGCCAAACTATGACTGAAGAAGAGGAGGATGAAGAACAATCTATGAAGTAGATGATGGTGATGCAACTCCATCGAAGATGTCATCAAATATAAGACAAATGTCCACAATGTGGTCCTCCAAATCTACAAGGTGGGACTCTACAAACAATGATGATATTTCTGGTAGACATGTGTCCCAATGAGCTATCTCTGGAAGACTGAGAATGTCCTACTGCAAAGCATCTAATGTAGTAATAGGTAATAAAGATGTGATCTCGATAAGAGGAGAAGGAGAAGTAAGTGAAGGCTTTGTGTCATCTAAACTAGCAAGACTTGTCAAATATGCAAGTCCTCAATTGTATCATCATCAAAAGGTATGCAATCTGCATTATCAAGGGGTATGTGGCAATCCATAGCAAGATCATCTAGGAATGGAAAGATATGTGAGTCTCCATAGATCTCCCAAATGTTAGTCCAAAGAGCACGTGGGCACTCAATATGTGAGATAGAACACACAGCGTCATAATCAACACTAGAACCAACCAATCTTACAATATGATCAATATAATTTCCCCATGTGCAGATTTCCTCCCAGGTGTATCTGGTTCAGATATGAGTCCATAAAGATAAGGCAAAAGATTAAGCCACCTAAGATGTGTCAAGATGCCCTTTTGCCAAGACTCATAGTTATCCTTACCCAATTTTATCACCGAAGGGTGAATAGCAAAACCCATGATATTTCCTCAAATAAATCAGATCAAAGATCAACAATCTAAATATGTATTAATATTGATAAATGAAGCCCACCAAAACAAACAGAACTTCTCCAAGTGCCAAAATGTTTAGAATATCAAATAGAAGCCATAAAAATGATAAACTAAATAAAGAATACATGGGGCTGAATCTAGAAAAAGTACATATATGGTTGTGTAGAACTCCTCAATACCTTTCCAACACCTATTCATTTACCCGATTTCGACGTCGTATGCAAAAGATATGCCTAAGATACTAAAGGTTGCTCTAAAAAAGAAGACCTAAATTCTGGTGAAAACAGTAGACTACTAAGGATCATAAAAAAACACCTACACCACTAGATAGTGCTCAGAGCCCTCTTTCCATAAATATCTCGTTTTCCCAATTTCGATGTCATGTGCAAAAGCTATGCCCAATTTCGCGAAACTGCTTTGAAAAAACAAAAAAACAAGCAGAGGCTAAAAATAGGGATGCAGATTTGCAATCTATTTTTCTTGAAATCCATGTGCTCTCTGCAAAAAAATAAGAGATACCTAGATAGGATTTTGACACTGCCGACAAAACCCATAAATCTTTTGAGCTGAGGTTACATGGTTTGAATGCTCAATGCCTATTCTCTCAAACTAGTGAACAAGAATCCTCAGATCTGGAGCTCTGAATCCAATCGAATACTCCATTTTACACATAAATACACCCAACAAATAACTCTTGCTCAAAATTTTCTCTAAATCTAAGAAGGGGCTTGTAGACCCGGAGCTATGATACCATGTGAGAGTTTATGATTAACTCGAAACACCAGGATCACCTGCAAAACCTAAGATTTACCTTCCATAAGAGAAAAAAGCAAAGAGGAATAATTTGTACAATATTGGATGCAATTAATAAAATGGATTAATGAATTACATGTGAGAACTTGCTTTTATATTTGCAAGTTAAAGAAAACCCTAATACTACAATAAGCCCTAAGTCAACTTAATAAAGTGTAGTTAAATATTTAATTACACCAGCATCCATTCCCCAACAACAACTTTGGCTTCTAGTTGAACAAAATCAAACCAAACCCCTACCTCTGGATCCTGTAAACCCACCACTTGTTTTAGGAAACTCACGACCTTCTCCACTTTCTACCTCCTATACATTTCACCACCTTTCCTTTCTGACTAAATGAACAGCACCCACTTAACAATCACACCATCTTGTTTGACTTTTACAAAATCCTTCAAACACGGTATCCCATTGCCATATCTGGCAATGTCTAGTACCACCTCTAGGTTGCTAAGAAGTTTTTCTTTAATTAAGCCTCTCTCCATTAATTCAATGTCTCTCTTTGATTCACTAGCATCTAACAAAGATGTAATAAACATGGACGACACATCTATATTTACCCTGTATCTGTGTTTCAACATCAAAAATTCATCACCCAGAACCCACTGAAATGCTAGCATCAAAATAACGTTCTTAGTTTTAAAAACTAATTGTAATCTCTTCTTTGAAACTAAGCCAAGGAATGACATTTGTCTTTGAGGACTAGTAAGGCAAATAGGCGTATCCATAATTTATGTATAATTAGTGAATACTTACCAAAAAACCAACTCAATTCGGATTAAACACCTACCTTCGCTCGCTCCTCCCAGTCTGGCAAATAGTACTTGTAATAAATGTATCATCATAACAAATACCTCAAGCATACCATCTTGGGTGGCAGCCATCTCCTCAACTTACTGATAAATGATTACTCGATATGCTCAGGCTTAGCCATATCTACCACTAAATCCTCATTTCTATTTGCTGCCAAGTTGGCTAAACTATCTACCTCTCCATTGGCTTCTCTAAAAATGTGGTTAATAGTATAGTCTTCAAAATTTTTAATAAGCTCTAATTTTTTATTCAATGTAGCCTTACATTTCCAACAATGTATAGATTTTTCCCTAACTATGTTAATGACTAGTAGTGAATCTCCTTCAATAGCCAATTTTCGAATGCCAGGAGCCTTATATGTCTGGAGACCGATTAATAAAGCTTCGAATTCGACTTTGTTATTAGTTGAAGAGTGGAGTCTTTTAGATACTTTTCCAAAAACTTTTGCCTCCGAGTTTCTAACAATGTCCCTGCCCCTAAAGGACCTAGATTTCCTTTCAAGGCCCGGTCAAAGTTTAGTTTAAACCACCCCCTTTCAAGAGGGGTCCATTTGGCATCCTTCCTAGCAGAGAGGGATTTAACTCCCTCACACCCATTAACAAGGGTATTGTTGGTATTCCTTTATTTGAAATTTAATATTTCATTTATTTTAGGCGCCTAGAATGGTGGAAAAAGCTAGTGATTTTTGGAAAAAATAATTAATGACTCTTCGATTTCTAATTTGGGGTGGATAAAGATTAATTGATTTCTGATTTTATTTATTTTTTAGAGGCATCTATAGCAGCAAGGTGTTGGATATGGTGCAACAACTTTGAATGCCACATTTGGAAACAATAAACTATGTTTAATTTCTTTTTTGCAAGAATTTTAAGAGTCAATTTGATGGAAATGAAAGAGAAAATTTGGATGCCACATTTTGATGCCTCGCAGGGGTTTTAATCTGAATAAAATGCAACCTTGAATGATGTTTAGAAGCACCAATCAACAATAGCAAGATTAAAGAAAAAAATTGCAAGTTGCTCAAGAGGATGGAATGAAGAGATGTACAAAATTAGGTTGTTGAAGAGAGGAAAGAAAGTAAGAGAAGAAGAAGAGAGTTGCATGTGTTCAACGCAACTAAAAGAGCTATAGGATGAAGGCAAAAATCAGATTGTAAAAAAGAAGTGAAGCCAAGAAAGTGTGAAGGCATGAGTGTTTGAAGATTTGAAGCCATGAAGTGCCTAGAAACCTTTGAAATATCTAAATTTTGAATGTAAGTAATTGATTCCTCAAAGATATATTAAATGTAAATATATGAGGGTTTGAATAAAGATGTGTTTTCATATTTTTGTTGTCATGTGTTGTATTGATATTTGTGCAAGAATATAGGTGTTAATTCTATGGCTGCAAAATTGGGCAGTTTGATAAGACCCCCTAATCTTGTCTACATCAATTGATATCAAAGCAAGCATGATGTTGGAATGTGTGTCAGGAGAAGGGTTTCAAATTTGAGGTATGTTGTGTTGTGTGGTAGAAGAGCTCTAAAAATATTTTTTTGCAAGTTTAAATATTCTTGTAATTGCAGAGAGCTAGGATTTGATGAGTTGTGTTTGAAATTATGAGGATTTGTTTTGTGTAATTATTTTAGGTTGTCCTCCAATAGAGGTCATGCTGGGTAGAAGATGTATTGACATCCGCCACTATGTGAAAGTGGGTAGAGGAGGTCTTGAGAGTGTACATCTTCCAGTAACTTTGTTAGGTAGAGGATAGTTGATGAAAGTTTGTTGAAGTTTGTTGCAAGTAGAAGTTTTGTATCTGCAGAGGGCTATTTAGCTTTTTTAAAAATTTGTTGCAAAAGTGCTTTAGTGATTTTGTTGAAAGCATTTGTGGATCTCCAAGATTGACAAGTTCTAGTGCAAGGTGTGTGAAAAATGTCTTTAGGACAGAGGACTAGAGTGGCCTTAGGTAAGACTATAAAATTTTATTTTGCAAAGAAGAGAGAAAGAGTTCGGATGGAAAGTGTTTTCGAAGGGTTGAGAGAAATCCAAACAAGGTTGGATGCACTAGAGGTTACAATAGTGGTTGGTCCTTTGAAGATAATAAAAGAACTGGTCAAAGTGGAGCGACAGAGTATGGAAAAGGAGGAGAGTGAAGTAAAACTTGTGAAGGGTGGATCTATAATGTTTGTGGATGAGAGAGTAATAGAAAAAGAAGAGAAAGTTAAGAATATTTTTTTATTTTTCTAATATTGTTATGCTGATTTGTTTGTTGATGTTGCAGTGAGTGAGAAGAGTGCAACAATTAAATGTCCTTTGGAAGAGGGTGAGGAAAAAGAAAAGAATGAGAATGCAGCAGCAACATGTCTTTTAGAAGGCATGGAGATGGGAAAGACTAAAGTTGCAACTGCAGCTGGGGATAAAAATGAGAGTGCGGTAGTAGTTGTTTGTCCTTTGGAAGACACGAAGGTGTTGAGAAATGTGGCGTAGCAGAGTACAAAGAAACTTGTCATACAAGATGAAGAAGAGGATGAGAAGGTAGAAGGCATAATCTTAGCTATTCAATCTGAAGTATATGCAAATGTGGAAAGGTGTGAAGAGGAGGAAGCGATGAGTGCAGAAATAGTTTGTCCTTTGAAGGACATATTGGTAAATGTAGAAAAATGTGAGGAAGAATTGAATGAAGAAGTAAAAGAGTTGATTTTGGATTTGTTTCATTTTAATAATATTTTTTGTAATGAATTGAGTGCAAATGAGATGGTGACAAGAGAGTGAAAACAATATTTTTAGTGGAAGTGGTTAGATTGTGGTGGGTTGAATCCCACAAGAGTAGAGAAGAGAGGAAATTTAATTTGGTTGAGGAGGTCAATGTGTGAAAGAAAGATGGGTAAACAAATATTGTAGAGGAAGATAGGAAGAGTTCCACAAAGATGTTGGAAAAGGAGAAGAAAGAAAATTTTATGGTACCAATGGCAACATTAGAGTATGTTGCAAATAGTTGAAAGGGTGGTTCAAACACTCAACTCCATTTTGTGAGCCATGCTCACAAAATTCTTACCGAGTGTGTCTGATGCAGGAGCATTCGAGCTCATAGGCAATCCTGCATCACTATAAAAAAAACTATTTCCTTTTCATGTTCAGTTTTCAATATTTTTTCTATAGGTTTGGGCTTCAAGAACATCTTATGAAGTATTGTAAATATAGAAATCTTCAATTTTCAAGACTTGTTTTCTATTTCATACATCAAGTGCAACTAGATTGTTTAATGTGATTTGTAAATTATTATATTGCAAAATTTTAAGGTCCTAGGGGTTGAAGGGATCCATTTGACATGATAGAAGGGGCTTGTGAAGAAAAATTAATCAAAATTAATTAATTTATTCAAATTGGATGCCTTGGGAAGTGTGTAAAGGATATTTTATTGTTTGTATTCCTTCATTTGAAATTTAATATTTCATTTATTTTGGGTGCTTAGTATGGCAGAAAAAGCTAGTGATTTTTGGAAAAGCAATTAATGACTCTTCAATTTCCAATTTGAGGTGGATAAGGACGAATTGATTTTTTATTTTATTTAATTTTGAGAGGCATCTATAGGAGAAAGTAGTTGGTTATGGTGCAACAACTTTGAATGCCACATTTGGAAGCAATAAACTATGTTTTATTTCATGTTTTTATAGGAATTTCAAGGGTCAATTTGATGGAAATGAAAGCGCAGATTTGGGGGCCACATTTTAATAACTCACAAGGGTTTTAACCTCAATTGCAACCTTGAATGATGTTTAGAAGCAACAATCAACATCAACAACATTGAAGAGAAAAAAATTACAAGTTACTCAAGAGGATGGAATGAAGAGATGTAGAAAATTAGGCTATTGATGAGAGGAAAGAAAATAAGAAAAGAAGAAGAGAGTTGTAGGTGTTCAAGGTAGCCAAGAGATTTGTAGGATGAAGGGAAAAAATAAATTGTAAAAACGGAGTGAATCCAAAAAAGTGTTAAGGCATGAGGGTTTAAAGATTTGAAGGTATGAAGTGCCTAGAAACCCTTGAAATATTTGAATTTTGATTGTAAGGAATTGATTCCTCCAAGATCTATTAAATGTAAATACATGAGGGTTTGAATAAAGATGTGTTTTCATATTTTTGTTGTCATGTGTTGTATTGATATCTGTGCAAAAATGTGAGTGTTTTTTATGGTTGCAAGATTGGGCAGTTTGATAAGATCCACTAATTTTGTCTACATCAATTGGTATCAGAGTAAGCATGATGTTGGAATGTGTGTGAGGATAAGGGTTTCAAATTTGAGGTATGTTGTTGTGTTTTTTGGTAGAAGATCTCTAAAAATATTTTTGTTGCAAGTTTAAATATTCTTGTAATTACAGAGAGCTAGGGTTTGATGAGGTGTGTTTGAAAGTATAAGGATTTGTTTTGTGTAATTGTTTTGGGTTGTCCTCCAATATAGGTGGTCCTAGGTAGAAGATGTGTTGACATCCTCCACTGTGTGAAAGTGGGTAGAGAAGGTCTTGAGAGCGTACATCTTCTAGTAACTTTGTTAGGTAGAGGATAGATGATGAAAGTTTGTTATGCGTGGAAGTCCTATATCTGCAGAGAACTATTCAAATTTAAGAAAATTTTTGTTGCAAAAGTGTTTTGGTGATTTTTTTGAAAGCATTTGTGGATCTCTAGGATTGGCAAGTTGCAGTGTAATGTGTGTGAAAAATGTCTTCAGGAAAGAGGACTAGAGTGGCCTTAGGTAAGGCTATAATTTTTTTTTTGCAAAGAAGATAGAAAGAGTTCTAGTGGAAAGTGTCTTCGAAGGGTTGAGAGAAATCTAGACAAGGTTGGATGCATTAGAGGTTGCAGCAGTGGTTGGTCCTTTGAAGAACATAAAAGAATTGGTCAAAGTGGAGCAGAAGAGTATGGAAAAGGAGCAGACTAATGTAAAACTTGTGAAGGGTGAATCTACAATGTTTGTGGATGAGAGAGTAACGGAAAAATAAGAGAAAGTTAAGAATTTTTTTATTTCTCTGATATTGTTTATGTTGATTTGTTTGTTGATATTGCAATGAGTGAGAAGAGTGCAACAGTTGAATATCCTTTGGAAGAGGATGTGGAAGAATCAAAGAATGAGAATGTAGCAACATGTCTTTTTGAAAGCATGTAGATCATAAAGATTAAACTTGTAGCTGAGGTTGTGGATAAAAATGAGAGTGCAGCAATAGTTGTGTGTCCTTTGGAGGACATGAAGGTGTTGAGAAATGTGGTGCAACAAAGCATGAAGAAACTTGTTATCATACAAGATGAAGAAGAGGACAAGAAGGTAGAAGGCATGGTTTCAGCTATTGAATCTAAAGTGTATGCAAATGTAGAAAAGTGTGACGAGGAGGAGATGACTACAAAAATATTTTGTTCTTTGAAGGACATATTGGTAAATGTAGAAAAGTGTGAGGAAGAATTGAATGAAGAGGTAAAAGAGTTGATTTTGGATTTGTTTTATTTTACTATTATTTTTTGTAATGAGTTGAGTGTAGGTGAGATGGTGATAAGAGAGGGGAGAACTTATTTTTGGTGGAGGTGCTCGGATTCTAGTTGGTTGAATCTCCACAAGAGTAGAGAAGAGAGGAAAGTTAATTTGGTTGAGGAGATCAGTCTATGAAAGAGAGATGGGTAAACAAATATTATAGAGGAAGATAGGAAGGATTCCAGGAAGATGTTAGAAAATAAGAAGAAAGAAAAATTTATGGTACCATTGATAGCATTGGAGTATGCTACAAATAGTTCAAAGGGTGTTTCAAACACTCAACTCCATTTTGTGATCCATGCTCACAAACTTCTTACACGGTGCATTTGATGTAGGAGCATTTGTGCTCATAGGCATCCCACATCTCAAGAAAAATATTTTCTTCTCATGTTTAGTTTTTAGTATTTTTGGTGTAGGTTTGAACTTCAACAACATCTTGCAAAGTATTGTAAGGATATAAATCTTCAATTTTTAGGACTTCACTTCTATTTCACACATCAAATGCAACCGTGGTATTTAATGTGATTTGTAAAATTATTATATTGCACGATTTCAAGGTCTTAGGGGTTGAAGGGGTCCATATGACACATGGTAGAAGGGGCTTGTGAAGGAAAATCAGTTAAAATTAATTAATTTATTCAACTTGTACACCTTGGGAAGTGTGTAAAGGATATTTAATTGTTGGTATTCCCTCATTTGAAATTTAATATTTCATTTATTTTGGGTGCCTAGATTGGAGGAAAAAGCTAGTGATTTTTGGAAAAATAATTAATGACTTCAATTTCCAATTTGAGATGGATAAGGATGAACTGATTTATGATTTTAATTATTTTTTGGAGGAATCTACAATAGCAAGGTGTTGGATATGGTGCAACAACTTTGAATGCCACATTTGTAAGCAATAAACTATTTTTTATTTCATTTTTCTACAAGAATTTTAAGGGTCAATTTGATGGAAATGAAAGTAGATTTGGGCACCATATTTTGGTCTCGTGGGGGTTTTAACCTCAATAAAATGCAGCCTTGAATGATGTTTAGAAGTAGCAATCAACAGTAACAAGGTTGAAGAGAAAAAAATACAGGTTGCTCAAGAGGATGAAATGAAGAGATGTAGAAAATTAGGCTACTGAAGAGGAAAGAAAATAAGAAAAGAAGAAGAGAGTTGCAGTTGTTCAAGGCAGCCAAGAGAGCTATAGGATGAAAGGAAAAATCATATTGTAAAAAATGAGTGAAGCCAAGAAAGTGTGAAGGCATGAGGGTTTGAAGATTTGAAGGCATGAGGTGACTAGAAACCCTTGAAATATCTAAATTTTAAATATAAGTAATTGATTCCTAAAGGATCTATTAAGTGTAAATACATGAGAGTTTGAATAAAGATGTGTTTTTATATTTTTCTGTCATGTGTTGTATTGATATATGTGAAAGAATGTGGGTGTTAATTCTATGGCTACAAGTTTGGGTAGTTTGATAAGACTCCCTAATCTTGGTTGTATCAATTAGTAGCAGAGCAGGCATGATGCTAGAATGTATGTGGTGTAGGGGCACCTAACAAATCTCTTGTTTTGTTTGTAATAAGGTCAAACCGACCAGTTGTTTTACTTTCAGTTTTTGTTTTTGTTCAGTTTGTAACCGACCATGTAGACAGTCCGAGAACAGGGCAGTTTGGGGATATGAAGCGGTTGAGCTTCCCCAACTGCTTAGGAACGGTTGAACTCCCTCAATAGTGGGTTAAAAAAACAAGGTAGATAAAATAGGAGGGGATCGGTATCTTGTATGTGTGTGTTCGTTGCCTGTGTATGAAGAAAACTGAAGAATAAAGAAACTTTGTTTCGTCCCTTGTGTGTCAAAAATCTCATAGTTGTAAATAGCAAATTTCCTCCTGCAGTCGTAGTTAATCTTTATCTTGCAAGTTGTCGTACCATGGATCGATGAAGCATTCCATTGGTGAGATTTCTGTCGAAATCAGTGGAATGGCTTCTCGATGTGCATATATGTTTTTATTTCTTGTTTCTATTTTTGTCAGTTGTGTTATGTTTGACGGTGGAGAGGACCGAATCGACTATGCTACACAGTAGACCAGCCTAGCATCACCATGTGCTAGGTTTTGGAAAGAGGTAGGGTGACCACGAAGTTGCAGAGTCACATAGAAGTTTCATCGGTGAGACAAAGTCATATCGGGAGAGCTGTTGTGAGTTCCACCGATGGGCAAAGTGTTACCAATAAGAGAAAGTCAAGGTCGACATCAACAAAAGGTCCATTGGCACATCAACCTGTGTTTGTAGGCATCCGCCAATGAGAAGAGTCTGGATGAAAGACATCAAGATCAAAGTGACTAGTCTATATCAGAGGAGTAATTCTCAACCTCACCGATGTTATAAGTCTCTCCGAAGATAATCCCATCGGCGTATCGGGAGAACGGTTGAAACATTCACCGATGTAGAATGTCACTCTGACGGTTGAGTTCGAAGGTGTTATCGGCATGTTAGTGGAATAGGTTTTAAGCTCACTGATGTTTCAAGTCACACTGATGAGTAGGGTTCGAAGGAGTCATTGGTATATCAACCTGAGGTTGCAAGCGGCTGCCGACAATAGTAGTCACACCAAAGTCCAGTGTATCGGGGTATCGGCCAATGTTTATAAGACTTTGCCGATAGTGATGGTCTGACCAATAGGAGTCAACAACAGAGTGATCAGTGTATCACGGAAAAAATAATTGGGTTCGCCGATGAGTTAAGTCTCACCGAAGGGTCATAAAGTGAAATGTTAGGTTGAAACCATGTTTTCGTTGAACACTCTGTATCATTTTGGTATTAGAGCTTTAGGCGGTCTGTGTGGTGACGTGTTTTGAACAAGTCTATGTATGTCAGCAGACGAGAGTGAAGGAGAGGCTAGCAGCATGCCTCCAAAGGGGATGACAGCAGAAGTGCTTAAGAAGTTCCAAGAGATGGAAGAGATGATCAAGGTTGGAGTTAAGGAAACACTCCAGGTTGAGTTGAAGGCACTAAAGATAGGAAAGAAATCAAATGGTGAATCTGATGAAGAAGAAGAAGATGGGGAAGAGGAAACAACCCTAGAACTGGCAGATATATCTACAGCCCAGAAACAATTTATGGATGCCATAAGGACACTCGATAAGGAGTCGTCTGAATAAAAAATGGAGATTCTGATGTTCAGCGGAAAGATGGACGCAGATGAAGTCATTGAATGGGTCGAGGCTTTGAACAATTACTTCGAGTATAAGGAGGTATCGAAGAATAAAAGAGTCAAGTTCGCAAAGACGAAATTGAAAGGTGTTGCACTCAAGTGGTGGAACTACACCCAGGGAGAAAGGGTGAAGAGTGGCAAGAGCATGATCTCATCCTGGAGTCGGATGGTAGAGAGGATCAAGGCTCAATTCCTCCCAACAGATTACGAAGTACAAATATACAGGAAAATGCAGAATCTCAGACAGAAGGATATGGATGTATCCACCTATACAGAGGAATTTCACAAATTGTCCCTAAGGTGTGGACTTGCTGAGGATGAGAAAGGAAGAGTTGCCAGGTATATCAATGGCTTGAAGTATAGTATACAAGATGAGATTACCATCTTGACACCAGAAACCGTGGACGAGTGTTTCTAGGTGGCACTAAGAATAGAAGAGAAATTGAAAAGAAAAGGAGAACAACAAAACAGAGGCAGAGGTGGAAGGAATTTTAGAGGTAGAAATAATTTCGGTGGTAGAAACTAGTTCCAGAAAACTCAAGGGGAGTCCAATCAACAAGAACATAGTGGAGAATATAGTTCCAAAGGGGGTTTCAGAGGAAGGAGACCCAATGGGAGAGGCAGATTTAGTGGACCAGGCAAAGGTCCTAACGTCTTCACGGGAAGATGTTATAATTGTAACCAAATTGGGCACATAGAAGGCAAGTGTCTAGAGAAAGCCTCAAGCTCTCATGGAGGAGAGAGAAGGAGCCAGCTGATTCAAGAAGAAGACTGTCAGAGTGTGACTTCACCTATGGGAAGCGCAGCTCTAGCACAAGATGGAGAGAATCTCATGATGAGAAGAACAATGCTAAAAGTGCCACAGAGCAAGGAACCACCCCAGAGGAAGACACTATTCAGAACTCTGTGTAAAGTTTCTGGCAAAACGTGTAAGGTAATTGTTGACTCTGGCTCAACTGAAAATTTAGTTTCAGTAGAAATGGTAGAGAAATTGAATTTGAAAAGATTGCCACATGTTAGTCCATACAAAGTGTCCTGGCTGAACAAAGGGCAACAAGTCTTGGTTGATGAACAAGCTTGGGTAGAATTTCAGATAGGGGAATATAGGGACAAACTGTTGTGTGATATAATTCCCATGGATGCATGTCATTTACTATTAGGAAGACCTTGGCAGTATGATGTACAAGCCCAGCATGATGGTAAATCCAATTCCTTTGTTATCACCAAGAATGGTAGACAGTATAAGATGGATCCTTTACTAGAAGAGGGTGTAGACAAGAATGTAGGCTCACATGTCATGTTAGTGAGTGGGAAAGAGTTTCTCCATACTCTAAAAGAAGAGGGAACCCAGGGGTATGTTCTGATTTTGAAACCTAAATTTGTCTAAAAACAACAAGGAAAAAGTCCCTAAGGAAGTGCAAGAATTATTAGACAAGTATAAGAGTATCATGGTGGAGGATATGCCCAATACACTACCCCCTGTGAGAGACATAAGTCATCAGATTGACTTCATCCCAGGATCCACAATGCCAAATAAACCAGCCTATAAAATGACACCTGCTCAGAATGAGGAAATTGCTAAACAAGTGCAAGAACTGTTGGATAAGGGCTTGGTGAGGAAAAGTCTTAGTCCATGCGCTGTACCCATAGTTTTAGCTCCCAAGAAGGATGGCAAATGGAGGTTGTACACTGATTCGAGGGCCATCAACAAGATCACCATTAGATATAGGTTTCCTATGCCCAGAATAGAGGACCTCATGGATTGTTTGGGAGGAGCTCGGTACTTTTCTAAAATTAATCTCAAAAGTGGACACCATCAGATCAGGATTCGACAAGGGGATGAATGGAAGATAGCCTTTAAGACTAATGAGGGTCTTTATGAGTGGGTGGTGATGCCATTTGGACTGTCCAATGCTCCAAGCACTTTCATGCATATAATGAATGAGCTATTGAAATATTTTATTGGCAAATTTGTTGTTGTTTATCTTGACAATATTTTGATTTTCAGCAGGACAAAGGAAGAACATTTGCAGCATTTGGAATAGGTGTTGAAGAAGCTGCATGAGGGGAAACTGATGATTAATATGGAGAAGAGTGTCTTCATGAAGGAAGAACTCACATACCTTGGATTTGTGATATCTCAGGGTAGTTTGAAAATGGATCCAGAGAAGGTAAATGCTATTCTGTCTTGGCCAGCACCTAAAACAGCAAGTGATGTAAGAAGTTTTCATGGTTTGGCAACCTTTTATAGGAAATTCATAAAAGGATTCAGTCATATTTGTGCACCCATTCTGGATACCATAAACAGAGAATAGAAATGTAAGTTTGTTTGGAATAAGGCAGCAGATGAATCTTTTGAGATTCTTAAATAGAAGGTAGCAGAGAAACCCATTTTGGTTTTGCCTGATTTTAATAAGTTGTTTACTGTGGAATGTGATGCCAGTAACCTTGCCATTGGTGCTGTCTTGAGTCAGGAAGGCAGACCTGTTGCTTTCTTTAGTGAAAAGATGAATGACGCTAAAAGAAAGTATTCCACATATGATCTAGAATTGTATGCAATGGTGCAAGCATTGAAAAAATGGAAACATTATCTCTTGCCCAAGGAATTCATTGTTTATACGGACAACCATGCTTTGAGTTTTTTGAATTCGCACGAGAAGCTAAATCACAAGCATATGAAGTGGGTCGAACAACTCCAGGCATATACTTTCTCCATCAAACATAAGAAGGGACAAGCCAACAAGGTGGCAGATACTCTGAGCAGAAGGGTGTGCACTATACAGGAAATCCAGTTGCAAAGTGTGGGAGTGGATTCTCTCAAAAATATGTACCAGGATGATGAGGACTTCAAAGAGATATATGCAGTTTGTTCACAATTTTTAGATTCCTATCATTCTAATTTTTTTGAATATTTGTTACAGCAAGGGCTACTGTTTAAAGGCAACCAGTTGTGTGTGCCTAGGTGTTCCATGAGGGAGAACATCATAAAGGAGAAGCATTGCGGTAGTCTTGGAGGTCATTTTGGACTGGACAAGATGTTGGAACAAGTGAGAAAGCTTTACTTCTGGCCTAAGATGCAAACAGATGTCAGGAAATTTGTAGAAACTTGTAGCATTTGTCAAAGGGCAAAAGGAACTTCATCCAATGTCGGTCTCTATCAACGACTTCCAATTCTGCAAAGGCCATGGGAGTGCATTAGTATGGATTTTGTTTTGGGTCTTCCCCAGACTCAAAGAGGTTTCGACAATGTATTTGTTGTAGTTGATAGATTCAGTAAAATGGCTCATTTTGTGCCATGCAAATGCACCAATGATGCTTCACACATTGCTGGTCTATTCTTTAAGGAGATTGTTCGAATTCATGGTTTGCCATTGAATATTGTCACTGACAGAGATCCCAAATTTGTGGGACATTTTTGGCACACTTTGTGGAAGAGATTGGGCACTTAATTATCTTTCACGTCAGCCTATCATCCTTAGACGGATGGACAAACTGAGGTTGTGAATAGATTGCTGGGTAATCTTTTGAGGTGTTTGACTAAACAACATGGAGAAGCATGGGATATGATCATCCCACAAGCAGAATTTGCATATAATGACTCTGTCAATCAGAGCACAGGAAAGAGTCCTTTTGAAGTTGTATATGGGATTCACCCAAGGGGAATTTTGGAGTTGAGAGATCTCCAGAACATGGAGAAAAGGAGTGCACAAGGAGAAGATTTTGCAGTCAGCATGATGGATATCCATGATGCTGTAAAGGAAACTATCCAAAAGAACATAGGGAAATACAAAGAGAGAGCTGATCAGAGAAAAAGGGATGTCCAATACAAAGTTGGGGATCTGGTAATGGCATATCTGAAGAAGGAAAGACTTCCGAAGGGGCATCCCCCTAAACTTCTTTTGAAAAAGATTGGTCCATGCAAGATTGTTCACAAATTTGGGCCTAATGCCTACGAGATTGAACTTCCTCTGGGTTTAGCAATATCACCCATTTTCAATGTGTCCAACCTGTTTCCATTCAAAAGAGACAATGTTGTTGGTTCAGATGTGACAAAAGTAGGGGATGCAGAATGGATTTTTGATCTTCCACCGAGTCAGCCAGTTCAGCTATAATGTATTTTAGACACAAAGGTTCAGAAGAAGACTCGACATAAGACCTACAAGTAGTATCTGGTCAAATGGCGTGGTTTACCTGATGAGGATGCAACTTGGATGAGCAAGGAGGACATCATCAAACATGGGGTTTCCATTTCAGACCTAGTTCCTCAAGGGACTTGAGTTCTGTTAACCCTGGGAGTATGGTGCAGGGGCACCTAACAAATCTCTTGTTTTGTTTGTAATAAGGTCAAACCAACCAGTTGTTTTACTTTCAATTTTTATTTTTGTTCAGTTTGTAACCGACCATGTAGACAGTCTGAGAATAGGGCAGTTTGGGGATATGAAGCGGTTGAGCTTCCCCAACTGCTCAAGAACGGTTGAACTCCCTCAACAGTGGGTTAAACAAATAAGGTAGATAAAACAAGAGGGGATCGGTATCTTGTATGTGTGTGTTTGTTGCCTATGTATGAAGAAAACTGAAGAATAAAGAAACTTTGTTCCGTCCCTTGTGTGTCAAAAATCTCATAGTTGTAAATAGCAATTTTCCTTTTGCAGTCATAATTAATCTTTATCTTGCAAGTTGCCGTGCCATGGATCGATGAAGCATTCCACTGGTGAGATTTCTGTCAAAATCAGTGGAATGGCTTCTCGGTGTACATATATGTTTTTATTTCTTGTTTCTATTTTTGTCAGTTGTGTTCTGTTTGACGGTGGAGAGGATCGGATCGACTGTGTTGTGCAGTAGACCAGCCTAGCATCACCATGTGCTAGGTTTTGGAAGGAGGTAGTGTGACCATGAAGTTGCAGAGTCACATAGAAGTTTCATCGGTGAGACAGAGTCATATCGGAAGAGTTGTTTTGAGTTCCACCAACGGGCAAAGTGTTGCCAATAAGAGAAAGTCAAGGTCGACGTCAACAAAAGGTCCATCGGCACATCGGCCTGTGTTTGTAGGCATCTGCCGATGAGAAGAGTCTGGCTGAAAGACATCAAGATCAGAGTGACCAGTGTGTATCAGAGGAGTAATTCTCAACCTCGCCGATGTTATAAGTCTCTCCAAAGATAATCCCATCGACGTATCGGGAGAACGGTTGAAACATTCACCGATGTAGAATGTCACTCCGACGGTTGAGTTTGATGGTGTTATCGGCATGTCAGTGGAATAGGTTTTAAGCTCGCTGACATTTCAAGTCACACTGACGAGTAGGGTTCAAAGGAGTCATCGGTATATTGGCCTGAGGTTGCAAGCGACTACCGACGATAGTAGTTACGTCGAAGTCCAGTGTATCGAGGTATTGACCAATGTTTATAAGACTTTGCCGATAGTGATGGTCTAACCGATAGGAGTCAACAACAGAGTGATCGACGTATCGGGGAAAAAGTAATTGGGTTCGCCGATGAGTTAAGTCTCACTGAAGGGTCATAAAGTGAAATGTTAGGTTGAAACCATGTTTTCGTTGAACACTCTGCATCAATATGTGAGGAGAAGGGTTTAATATTTGAGGTATGTTGTTGTGTTGTGTGGTAGAAGAGATCTAAAAAAAAAATTGTTGCAAGTTTAAAAATTCTTGTAATTGCAGAGAGCTAAGGTTTGATGAGTTGTGTTTGAAATTATGACAATTTGTTTTGTGTAATTATTTTGGGTTGTCCTCCAATAGAGGTGGTCCTAAGTAGAAGATGTGTTAACATCCTCCACTGTGTGAAAGTGGGTAGAGGAGGTCTTGAGAGTGTACATCTTACAGTAACTTTTTTAGGTAGAGGATAGTTGATGAAAGTTTGTTGAAGTTTGTTGCAGGTGGAAGTCATGTATCTGCAGAGGGCTATTCAGCTCTAAGAAAAAAATTGTCACAGAAGTGATTTGGTAATTTTGTTGAAAGCATTTGTGGATCTCCAAGATTAGCAAGTTGCCATGTAAGGTGTGTGGAAAATGTCTTCAGGAATTAGGACTAGAATGGCCTTAGGTAAGGTTATAAAATCTTATTTTGCAAAGAAGAGAGAAAGAGTTTAGATGGAAAGTGTTTTTGAAGGGTTAAGAGAAATCCAGAAAAGGTTGGTTGCAGTAGAGGTTGCAACAATGGTTGGTCCTTTGAAGAACATAAAAGAATTGGCCAAAGTCGAGTAGCAGAGTATGGAAAAGGAGGAGACTGAAGTAAAACTTGTGAAGGGTGAATATATAATGTTTGTGGATGAGAGAGTAATGAAAAAAGAAGAGAAAGTTAAGATTTATTTTTATTTTTCTAATATCGTTTATGTTGATTTGTTTGTGATTTTACAATGAGTGAGAAGAGTGCAACAATTAAATGTCCTTTGGAAGAGGATGAGGAAGAAGAAAAAAATGAGAATGCAATATAAAAATGTCTTTTAGAAGGCATGGAGATGGTAAAGATTAAAGTTGCAGCTAAGGTTGAGGATAAAAATGAGAGTGCAGTAGCAATTGCATGTCCTTTGGAGGACATGAAGGTGTTGAGAAATGTGGTGCCGAAGAACATGAAGAGACTTGTCATACAAGATGAAGAAGAGGATGAGAAGGTAGAAGCCATGGTTTCAACTATTGAATCTGAAGTATATGTAGATGTGGAAAAGTGTGATGAGGAGGAAGAGATGAGTGTAGAAATAGTTTTTCCTTTGAAGGACATATTGGTAAATGTAGAAAAATGTGAGGAAGAAGTGAATGGAGAGGTAAAAGAGTTGATTTTTGATTTGTTTCATTTTAATAATATTTTTTGTAATGAGTTGAGTGCAAGTGAGATGGTGACAAGAGTGTGGAAAACTTATATTTGGAGGTGGTCAGATTGTGGTGGGTTGAATCTCACAAGAGTAGAGAAGAGATGAAAGTTAATTTGGTTGAGGAGGTTAGTCTGTGAAAGAGAGATGGGTAAACAAATATTGTAGAGGAAGATAGAAAGGGTTCCAAGAAGATTTTGGAAAAGGAGAAGAATTTTTTTTTATGGTACCATTGACAACATTGGAGTACGCTGCAAATAGTTGAAAGGGTGGTTCAAACACTCAACTCCATTTTATGAGCCATGTTCACAAACTTCTTACATGGTGTGTTTGATGTAGAAGCATCTGGGTTCATAGGCAATCCTACATCTCAAAAAAAAATCATGTACAGTTTTCAATATTTTTGGTGCAAGTTTGGGCTTCAGGAGCATCTTGTGAAGTTTTTTGTTGCTAATATAACCTAGTTTAAGTCTAGGAACCATCCAAAAAAGGAGTAGAGGCTCTGTCTAAAAACTATGCATATATTATCAACTATTGACGAGGTTTCAACAAGAACATAATATATCAACCTATACTATTTTAAAACCAAAATTGTCTATGCCAGTATACTTCTATCCCTACACAAACCATTGTTCAAAACAGATTAAAACACAAAAATTGTATCAAGAAAATGGGATCGGGGCAAATTACAGAGGCCTCGATGACCCATCACAAGCAACATTACAATCTTTACCCACGTGACTACCCTTCTTATCGGTTGTTTCCTCTACTTTGTTGTCATCCTCAACATCGCACCACTCAAAAAACACAGGTATTGCATCCTCCGAGAGGTTGACCTTCAAATTTTTCGCTATTTCTTCCATCGCCTTTTGAAGAAAAATATGACATTTTTTAATCCCGTGCAAATGTTCCATCACACATTCATGAAAAACATTTTCTTGATGAACCACATTCCCCACATCATCATGCATCAGAAAAAAGCAATCCATCGTAGACATCATGGATGTGCAAACTAAGGATTGGGTAGCATCAAGGAATCGCATCAACCCTTGGAGTGTCCCAGGTCCAATAGAAACCTAGCCATAGTTGAATGGAGACCAATCTCAGGCTTGCCATCCAAATCCTTTGCAACCTCCCAAACTCTCAACATCCAACACCAAAGACACGAGCTTTCAATCTCCCTATCAATGCAATCAATCAAATTTACAATAGCTTCCTCCACTACAACCCTTCTTTTTCTTCACTTGGCAAGAGACTCCAATTGATTCCTTTTACTTTTATCTCTATCAAGCATGACCCTGCCCACATGTCTCTTACCTGCAGTGGAGGCCATGAGTAATAGACACCAAAGCACATTGTGACACAGTGAATGACACATAGATAAATAAAATTTATATTCAATGGTAAACTTCATACTATTCATGCCGATCCTGAACCAGATAACTGTCTATACATTGAAAAATAACAACCAGTTTACAATCATATGAGCTTAAACACTTTATGAGCCAGTTCATCAAAGCTCTTAGCCACGAATGATGTTGTGAAAGATTCTATACCATCGAATGCACTTGTTTGTAATGATTGGGGTTCATTGGATCTTAATCCTTGCAGTATAGGGGAATATAAAATTAATAGCCTTGACACATCAAAAGTGACATCAATCTCACCTAAGCAATCTTTTGAAGCACCTAAGAAACCTAAAATCCCCTTGGTAGAAAATAAAAATAATAACCTCACTTATACTACAAATTATGACACCTATGAGGCTTCACCTTCTTTTAAGGAAATGACATCCCTTTATGGTCGAGGATTTAAAATCCTTTATAACACTTGTGAATATGAAGGTAAGAGATGTGTAAATCAACAAGGAATCCGAGTACCTATAGAATCTGCTTCAACACATTACTCAAGCTGCATTGGATATAATCCTTTTAAAGAAAATAAAGCCTCTCATTGTCTTGCACTTAATGTTAATTCAACAAGATCAAAATAGCATGACAAATATCCTAGATATGCAAGTTCTTAACAGTGGTACCCTAATAGGTAAGTATCTATAACCCTTTATCTCTATCGTAATGTGCTCCCCTGTGATGTGTTATATGTTGTTTCGACCTCTTGGAATGACCTCAGATTCTCCCGTAAGGTTTGGGATACCAGGAGACCGCTTCTGTTGTGACCTTCCTCTATCAGTATCATCATTCTTCTAAATTGCTCTCTCTGATTTCATTGTTGAGTGTTGTGTCTTACGAACATAGCATCGTGGTTGGTGACTTGGGGGCACCCTCTTATGTGACTATCCCTAAGACACTTGTTTCTCCTCTCTTATTTATTATTTCTCTTCCTCTAGTGTTTCCACCTAGTGGGAGGATGATGAAAAACATTTATACTGATGTGGACCTAGTGTCCCTTTCGAGAGCAATCAAAAAATGGACCTAGTTCCTAATATGACGATGGGGTTGTATATCTTATCCGACACTTGGCTAGTGGAAGCACTTGTGCTTTCCGCATAGTGAATGTTATGATGTTTCTATCACATTTACAAACCTTAACAATACTGCTGCTTCATGCACCTTTGTGTGCCTTTGAATCTAGCCTTGGCGGTACTTGATTCAGAGAGCTTCGTGATATAGCCCCTGGTTATCCTTGAACTCTGAATTTTTTGTATAACCTTGGCTCTTTGTGTGGTTAATCATATGCATTGATGTTGTTGTTTATCATGATATTGTAGACACTAACATGTTTTCTTGCAGGGATGTGTTTGTGGGAACATTTGGCAATCGTAAAGTACATGTCACCTCCGGGGGGCATTGGCTTTGCGAAAGTCGGTGTTCCCTTGTGTGTTTTCTTCCTGCCTTAACGTGCTTGATATCGATAACTGATATCAACCACCTTAAGGTGGGGGCATATATAAGGTAAGCTATTTGTTATAGATGTTAGCAATGTGCTTGTCTTCAGGTGTAGGCTAGTATGATGAGTACTTCCTACATCCTGAGTTTGTTTGCAATCAATCAATCAATCTATTATGTATACCTCCTTTTCACTGTAAGGCATCTCTGTGATGTGGGTGGGGTTGTATACTTTTGAGCTCATACCTCCTTTTCACTATAAGGTGTCTCCGTGACACGGGTGGGGTGGTATGCCATGCTTCCTTTTCACTGCAGTGTGTCTCCGTAACGCGGGTGGGGTTACATTTTCAAAAGTCCTCTGTGGAGGCGGGGAGAGGTTCTGTGACTAATTCAACCCTTAAGCGTGTCTTTAGCGATTGTTGTGGCAAAGTCCAATCGTTGGTGTGTCCCTGTAATGTGCCTGAGATGGTGATAAGCCTAGAAATAGGGAACACACCATCGCTTGTCTGCCGTGTTTTCTCCATGTCTTCATGTGCGTGTGTTTTGGCATGCTTGTTTTATTTGACACGTTTGTTGCCTCATATGCGGTATGCATTTTGGGAGGTTTTGCGTGTCTTACGTGTGTGTTGCTCCATATATACTGAGACCTGTGCCTTAGGGTAGTGCATCTTGTATTATGGGAGGTTTGTTTACTTTCTAGTACTTGCATTTGCATTTCATATATATGAGAAAAAGAAAAGAAAAGATATCATTTCTGTCTTCCATGCATTAATGTGTCTTCTATGCATTGATTGTATTCTTTGTGTTCTGCATGACTGTAGTTGTCTTCTCTGTGTTTTGTGTGCCTGTTACTGTCTTCTATGTGATTGGTGTGTCTTCTCTGTGCTTGATGTGTTTTCTGTGTTTGTGACCTTACTTTAATGCATGTATTGGCCTCATGTTTATACATAATTAAAGTGGGGGCTAAATGTAGCATCGAAAAATGTCCCCTTGGGGGTTTTTCCCTCATAAGGTTTAGCTCCCGGGTCTTTAGTATGCATTTAGGACATCTTAGTTCATATTTTGGCATCCCAATGGAATGAGACCTAAGTTCCATGGTAAATTGGACCTAGGTGGACCCCTTGAGCTATACCCTGCCTAAAATCGGGGGAGGGCTTGGGCGCCTGCCCCCTAGTCCTGCCCTATTTTGGGGCAGCCCCAATTTCCAGGTGTTGGTTTATGACCGTTAGTTGGTTCTTTTGCCGACACGGTAAAGTCTGATTTTTAAAATCTTGGCGGGAATGCTTGTAGGTGCATATATAAGCATGTTTAGTCATTCATTTGTAAACTAGATTATCATTGTGAACACTAGGCATTCTCAAGGTGATTCAAGGCTTTCTATTGTGTTGCAAGAGTAGACTTGTATGTTTTATGTGTTGATATTTGCATATTTGAGCATCAATCTTCTCATGGCATGAAGAGCATCTTCCTCCATGAGAGCTTCACTACAAGGTGACATATCATTGTGTTTTTATCATTGATTCCTTTGGTTTTTGCCTCTGCCTCACAAGGGCACACACTCTTTGTCTGACAATGGTGTTTAGAGACTTAAGTATCCTCTAGGGCTTGACTAAGGCAAGCCTCTAAACACCACAACCCCCAAACCAAGTCTTGTGATTATAGGTTACATGTGTCACATTTGGGAAAAGTGGAGTTGCAGGAAGGAGTGGCAGGCATCAAGGATTCATGATCTGAAGAAAAGTCAGACAAAGGAGCACTTCTAGGACTAGGGCACCCGCAATAGTGTCCTTCGCAGACAGATTTCAGGAAACAGAAGTTACAGGGCTGATCATTGTCGCAAGGAGGTCCAGATCCCCCAAAAAAGTAGGTACCTTGGACTTGGATGGCCGTACCAGTGTCCCTGACTGTTCTGCCTCGGAACCCCGAAAACAAGTATTTTGTGATTTGTCATTTTACTCCCGTTTGCAAGAGATTTTTTCGTCTTTCATCAATTTGTTGTCGTATTTGCATAATTAGGGTTTTAATGGTTAATTGGACATAAGAGAAGGAAAATTAATAATTAAATTCCCTAATCTAAGTTTCCCTTCATTTACAAGTGACCTAGGGTATGATAGTGCTCGTCACTCGACCCTAAATCCTTCAATGTTTAGTGGAGAGGCAAATTTTAACATCTAAACAACAAAAGATTAACAAAATCCAATTTTACCTTAAACAGGTTCATTCTGTTTACTAGGGTTTGGCTGGTACTTAGTTTCATTTTACCTGAAAGTGTGTTTTCATCACTCATCAAAGATTAAATTAGGGTTTACAATTTAAATGAACAGTTTAGACATGAAACCCTAACTTATGCACCCTAATTCATTTTACCTATGCGCTCGCCATGTTCTTAGAATGAAATGCATTTGATTGAAAATGAGACCCTAACCGAGTGAGGGATGAGCTCCTACCTAGTTCATGCGGGAGAAAAGTTGAAGTTTTGCAGATGCGCAGGAGGTCGTCTGGTCAAATCTGTGGGCTGCACAGGGAAGTCACTCAAAAAATCACCAAAGGCTCTCCAAATACTTTGTCAAATGCAAAAAATGGGCTTTGAAACGACAAAAATCCTCTTTTATCCTTTTGACTAAATTGTCATAAATGCAAGTTGTACGCAGTGTTAGTCAGAAGATTCAGTAGAATTTATGATTTGTGTGGCTTTTGGTTGCTTCCGACTTGGCAGAGATTCGAAATGTGACGGACTTGGTCGGTAGGCAACACTTTCAGTGCTGCAGTCAATGGGTTCATTTAGATGCGCTTTGCAGGGTTTTGAAGTCCCTCAGACTGGCGAGGTTTTAGTCATCATCTGACTTAGTTGGTAGACAGGCAATGCAACACAAAGTCGAAGATGCTTGAATTTAGCATAGAAGTCCATGCGGGTGAAAAGTGGCACTAAATGAGTTTCAGGTAGCAACACCAAAGTCAGATGGAAAGGCTTCTAGCTCAAAGGTCGGATGAGGGAGATTTCAACGCCAAGGTTAGTTGTGAGTAGTTTTAGCGCAAAGGTCAACTAGGGTCAATTTTTGCGCAAAAGGACTATCAGACTCATTGAGTGAAATGCAAAGACCCTGACTTAGCAGATTTTGGAATAATTTCTTAACTTCTAACTTTTGACATGGCGAAAAGTGCACTTTGACCACTTGACTACCTAGGAGATGGAATAAACTCACTTAACATTCTAGACCAAAATTGAAAGAGGGGGGGTCCCTATTTTTTGAAATGGGGCGTGTGTGCGAGGCAGAACAGAGGGTAGGAGGTAGAGAGGGGAGGGAAGTAGAAAGTGACAGTGAGGGTAGGAGTTAGAGAGGGGAGGGAAGTAGAGAGTGAGAGAGAGGGTAGGATGTAGAGAGGGGAGGGAAGTAGAGAGTGAGAGAGAGAGAGAGAGGAGGGAAGTAGAGGTGAGAAAGAGAGAGGAGGGGAGGGAGAGAGAGAGGAGGGGAGGGAGTGAGTGTTTCAGTTTAGCATAAAGCGAGCGCGTTATAACACGCTTGCATTATGTTTTGCCTTAGAAATTTCCAATCCTTAGGCTTAGATTTGCCTTAGGCTTCCAACCCAAAGGCTTGGACTGTGTTTAGGCCATCCAAGGACGTGTTTTCTAGATTCTAACAAA
Organism: Cunninghamia lanceolata; assembly: GCA_027924645.1. Lineage (NCBI taxonomy): Eukaryota > Viridiplantae > Streptophyta > Pinopsida > Cupressales > Cupressaceae > Cunninghamia > Cunninghamia lanceolata. The sequence continues at coordinate 10,699,356 of BSBN01001226.1, forward strand.
ATTCACATAATCTAGAGCGTACTCCCCATCAGGATTGTACTTTTTTTAATGAAAAGTCAAAAAAATACCACCATAATCTTAAGCTCTCTGTTAGCTATCTAACCATATTTTTTTTCAACGGTTTGAGTATGTTAAGGGTTTCATGTTTAATTTCTTTTGTTAGTGTATCCATTTTTTGTGAAAAACTAGTGTTTGGTATTTTGAGTTTTTTTTAATTGTTCATCGAAAATTCAAATAAGTTACATTTTTAGAAACTAGACTCCATTCTACACGTATTCAATTTTTTTTTCAATTTTTGATTAGTTTTCAAAAAATTTAGGGCAAAGCACACTCAATTTTTTGTTTTTTAGGATGTGTCCACTTTGAAAATTGGTAAAAAAATAATTATTCATGAAAAATTATCAAAAAAATCAGGGATAAATTACATGGTGTTAGCTAATTTCTCACCGAAGAGATTTTTGAAATACTAAAAAAAGGTTAACATTTTAGGGGGAGCACACCAGATGCTATGTTATGTTTTTTTTGAGAAAAACAGGACCAATTTGTGTGCTCCCCTTTTTGAACCCCTTAATCTTAACCATTTTTGAAAAAAACTTAGTAGTTTAGAAACTAGATTCGGAGAACTACAACTCTTGTTTTTATTGTATGTTCAAATTTTGAGTGTATCTTCAATTTCTCATCCAACATCAGTCTTTCCTGATTTTAGAAAAAAAAGTGGCATCTTAAGACCCCCTTTGGGTCCCTCATCTTTGTGCACTTACCCCATTACATGGCACTGGATATCTGGTTAAACAAAATAATATATCAAGCTACATCTAGTTTCACTTTCCCTTAATCTGGTTGATCAAGCAATGCAAAGCATGTTTGGTTGGCAAAAAATGTGCAATACACAAAAGAACAAGACTTTGTTAGTCTCAACACTTGTTCCAGACTCAATTATACATGACCCTTCTTCTCGGGTCTTATAATCACTATCTGATATCAACAATGCAATGATTCCTTTCTTATCATATGCATGTGCCTTATTCTGGATGAACTCCTGTATTTCAAAATTGTTCTCTATCACCATTTTTCTACTCAATCTGGACTTGACCTATTCCTTGTATGATTTGATCTTCACATTCTTGTCCATTATATTATCTATAGTAGCCTCTATAAAATACTATACATGATCATCTAAAATCTTTTGAAAATTGCTCTTGAATTCTTCAAGAGCTTGATTCACATCATATCCGGCCTCGACACCAACTAGATGTCTTACCAGGTCTTCTAATATTTAAACTTCCTCTTACCCTTCTTGCTTGGGTAAGTGATGACCACCCCTTTGGACTTTAGTGGCTGAATGTACTGGTCTAACCATGTCTTGCTTCCATCCAGTACACCTTTTGATATGACATCTGTTACCTTTTGAGTCGCCCTTATTTATTTTATTCGTAATTTCCCATATAAAAAGTCAATTTATTGTTTCATTTTATTGGTCATACCTTCATTTCTTAAATCGGCTCTTTATTCTTTAAAGATTAGTCACCTATCATCTTTGTGTTCAAAATTACCTAAGGTCTGAACCTTTGAACCTGAACTATTCTAAAAGTTCAAGGTTCAACGGTTCGATGCGTTTAAATTTTCTCAAAAAGCAAGCTCCTTGTTCCGTGTAATTTAAAACGTCTTTGAGTTTTCGTGTTGAACTTGAACCTTTTGGTTAATGGTTCAAAGGTTCCATGGTTCAAGGTTCAACACTCGGCGCCTTGTATCGAGTCACTTTGCTTAGTTCCTTCGCCCAATTTAATGTGTCATTGAACCATCTGTTTGAACTCTGCAGTAAGGTTCAATGGTTCCAAGTTCAATGCTATACTGTTTTGTAGTCAAATGTCTTTCACAAGTCATGTGATGTTGGTCGGTTTATGTAGTTCTCATGTCTTTGAAATTGAACTTTGAACCACATCCCCATGGTTCAATAGTTCAAAGTTCACCAGTTCGGTGATTACGATCTTATCTTTCCCGAGGCATTCTAAGTCAGAGTTAGCGGGAAAGTTGGAGGAAAATATGTCTGAAACTCATTATGAAATGGGAACTTCTAATTTTGGGGAATTTACGGATAATTATTATACATCATGGTCGCGCGTGAACAATGCTCGCCATTGATGAGGATGTTAGAGTTCATGTCTTTTCAAATATTTTTGGCACGTATTATTTTGGGTAATAATTATTCAATCCGTTAATGCCATTTATTAAGAAAGAACAACCCAAAATTGGCAAGTAAATATACTGTGCGACACAGAGAAGAGCAGCATAAGAGGTATAAGGTCTGGTTGCCCAAATCTCGCGGTAATTTCAGATTTCCTAAAGGTGAGTTCTGTTTTTCCTACCTGTTGTTTCCCTTTCTCAAGCTGGAAAGAAAAATCCTTTGAGTTTCCAACATTATTTTCGAGATTCAAAGCATTTTTTTTTTGTTACATCCTCCAAGTATGGCTTTGAAATCTGCTTGTTTGGGGAATGAACATAGCCCTGGTCTGACCTGTTCTCACTCTGAATTCGGACATACTTCACTAGTGCAATATGATCTCAAAGAATTTAGAGAAAGGTCTAGAAACCCTGTGCAAACTCCTATGATGAAGAAAATAGTAGACAGTGGTTTAGTTGAAGCTGCGGCCTTTCCCATGGTTGTACAATGCCCAGAACTGGTTCAAGAATGTATGAATAGGTATGAACCCCAAAACAGATGCATCAGAGGCGCAGATGGTGATATATTGTTTCATGTCGACAGACAAACCCTGATGTCTGTGATGAGAATACCGCCTAAAGAGGCATATTCCAGCCTTAACATTACTTCTTCTTATGGGCATTTCTCAGAGAAGAAACTAACTTACAAAAGTGTACTAGCAAGAAACTGGTTGCTGAAGTTTTAGAAAGGTGGTTCAAGGTTGCCTAGGCCACTTACTAGAGATCACATGATTAAAGAAGTGAGGGATATAGCGGTGTTATTACACAGACTGAAGGGCAACGAGCATGCATATTATTGGGAAGATTGGATGTACTTTTTCGTACAAGTTATCCTCCAAGGAGAGCAATATTTGGACTGGGCAGAAATGGTAGCTGATTGTTTGCATAAGAACCTGAGTAATTGTTTGGGAAATAGAGATTTTTATATGTCTTCATACTTGTTTTATTGCCTGGCATCTACAAGACAGTGGTTGGGGCTGCCTCATGTACCTTTAGCTGAAGATAGTAAAATTTATGAATATTATTCACAATTACAGATGCAGAACTGTTATGAGAATTACAAAAGGGTTAGTGATGTTTTCACTGGGAGAATGACTTATGAAATGGTAGGTAATTTGAATAAGAGAATGTCCAATGAAGCAATGCAGCTAATTAGCATTTATGGTAGTTTCTTTATTCAATTTTCCAAGTTCACTTACGTCAGGGTTGGAGGATTTGACAGTGAACCTGTTAAGTTACCCAGGTATGCGTTTGACCATTTTGTGCTGATAGAAGTATGCAGACAGTTAGCACATGTGGATGAAAAGTTCTCAACAAAGAAGGGATCTGGTATCTCTTTCCCCATTGAACTTGGATATTACTCGTGCCAATCAAAGTCTGATGCTTTGAATCTAGAAGTGAACCTTAAAAAGTTTAATTTTTAGTTCTTCACTGCCAGGTCCCAATTTGATAGCAAAGGCTTTGTTAAGGATAACTTAGATTTTGGAACAGGGCATTCACATATCCCTAAATTGGAAGATTACTGGGAGGACTGCCCAGATGAATTCGAAGTCAGGAGGAGACTGTGGTGTAGGTTCTCTTTGGGACAGATAATCACCCTTAATCTAAGAATGGACATCTCTGGAGTTATTGATAATCAAGAACAGATGATTGATCCCCAATTTGAACATATAAAACAATCACCTATTCCAGAAATTGATTGGAGTAAAAAGGAGGAAGATAGGATTGAGGTGAAAACTCTCCCAATGATAAGGAGGACCGAGAAATGGTTGAGGGAACAGAAACATAAAGGGTTCCAGAATAGAGACACCCAACAATGCATGTCAATGATTGAATCACCAGTCCCGATAAGCTCTTCTAATCAGCCTATTGCTATTTGTGGTGTAGGTACTTCCAAGTTAATAACTGGAAAGAGTCCTGCTATTAAAGAATCTAGAAGAACCCTCACAACTATTCTCCCTCCTCGTGCCACCAGATTGAGAACCAAAAGCAAAAGAAAGAAGCAGGTTTTTGAAAGAATAGTTGTGTATTTTAATTCAAAGGAGGACTTGGGAGAAGCCATGGGTGATAAGGAACCTAGTTCACCAAGGACAGAGGAAGTTAGTGCTAAGCAACAGTCAGAGGTTGTCTTAGAGACCCCTGAGATAATGATGATTTATGATGTATCCTCTGATAAACTAAATTATGGGAAAGAAGCCTCAGCCTTTGCACCTAAATGGCTGGAGAATTCTATCAGTGACAAAAGAAAAATAATTCCATTTTCTGTGCCTTTAGAAGATATGGTGAGCAAATGTTTGGGAAAAATGCCTAAGTCCAAGAAGCTAAAGACGACGTCCAGGGTAAGCATTGACCCAAGTACTGGGAATTAGAGTGCAGAAATAGCCAGGCCAATGACTGATGAAGAAGTATAGGACGCCACTGTACAGGATTTCACTGTTGAAAGGGTAGATCTTGGGGCTGCTTCAAGAGCAGCAGATGTTCATCATCTCGAGGCATCCACCAAAAGAATCGTCAGCTGGACCTGGAAGGACAAGAAATACAAGAAAGAATTGAAGTAGACTCTGCGTTCCATGGCAGAGTATATTGACACCATTCAAAATCCCAGCCCACAGCCGGTCTCACAGATTTCTCTGTCTTTTGATCCTAAGTTGCCAACGAACCAAAAGATGTTGGACCAGGTTAACAGAAACAGGATGGTGGCTAAGGTATTTGATGATTGGTTGGACTGTATTGTACAAAAGGGTACTGAATATATTCATGAACTTGAGAATATATATGATCAAACCACAACCACCATTGAGGACCTTAAGGCATAGATTGCTTCTTGGGTGAAAGATGAAGGTAAGTGGATGAATGTACTGAACCAAATTGATGAGGTTCAAAAATATGGGGTAATGAAATTTCTGTCAGAAAAGAGTTTAACAGGTGTGGATGAAGATTTACTGTACGTGAATAAGAAAAACATTGAATGGAGAAACTCTATGTCACGGTAAGGGCATTTTGAACTTACAAAAATGATTAAGGAAATCACCGAGTTCACTCAATCACTGTAGCACGATTTACAATGCATTGATGTAAAATACATAAAAGATGATGGGAAACCAGAGGAAAATGTTGATACAGTGGTTCAATCCTTTAAGGATAAAATTAGCTTTGTCAAAGAAAGTGACAATATCTTAATTGAAGATTTCTCCCGAATTTCTAAAGTGGAGTCACTGCTTTACCTTTGTATCGACGCACTCCCAGAACATAAGGAAAGGATTGGGAAAATGTGGAGGAAGAAGGACGTCTGGAAGACAAGGGTGAAACACATAGGCATCCCCAACCTTCCGAAGATTCAGGAGTTTGTTACTGTGTTTCAGGAGTGGAAGACTCAACGTGCCTCCCTGACCGCCGATAGTAAATTTGTAGATTTGAATCTGTTACCGCAGCTGTGATCTTATTCACCTAGTTGCCTTTATTCAGTTTTTCAGTTATGCTATTTTCAAAACATGATCTTTAAATCAGTTTGTTTAAAACTAAATCCCGTATGGGTCAGAGTTACTTTAACTCTGGGTTTGATTTTACTCGGTTAAAGAATTAGGGCAACATATATATGTTTTTCATTACTGAGATAGAGGAGAGAGGATAGAAAAAGAAGATAGAAAACTTTGAAGCTGAACTACTGTTGTTTTCATAAGCATATATGATTTATATCTGAAACATTTTTCATCTGTGAATGAAAAGGAGAAACAATTGTTGCATGCTTGAATCTATGCGTTTGAGTATATTGAAATTGGATTTTCTGTGTGAAGTCTTCTTTCATATGGTAATTGCTCTTGTTAGACAATTCATTATATGCGTTCTATAAATTATTGGTTCAGCAATAGTTATATGTTTATGTATTTGATTGATTTTAAAAAAAATAGAATCTGTGTAGTCTATCATAAAATGGTATTTTAAGGAAAAAGGATATCGCGTTCATAACATGATGATGTATGGATGTTAGTTTGGCCTTTAGACACTTTCTGGTTAAAAGTGTATTGGGATAATTAATATAGATTGAATTCATTGAAGATCTTAAAGGGAGCTGTACCTAAATTCAGAGGGGAACTATTTTAAAAAGTTCACCCATTTGTTGATTAATTCGTTTGTTCTTTAAGGAAGAAAGGGTATAGAGTCAGAAAAGGTTATTTTTGAATAAAGACAAACCTATTAACCAATAGTTTTTGGTGACTCTACTGGGGAGCAAAGTCAGTAATTAAAAGATTGGTCGCCTTAATATGAAGCAACAATGGTGCTTCCACATGAAAACATAATTCCTGTTCTGCAGCCTAATCTTGGTTTTCAGGACGAACAGGAAGACATTATTGGCCAGTTGAATACCCTTGCTTGGCGTACTCGTCGGAATAGTGAAGATTATAGAAGAGCAGGAAAAGTATTAGAAAAAGAGGAGGAATTGGCTGATAACCTGAGATTGCTATTGCTCAGGCAGAGAAGGAGGCAATCTCAAAATGCAGCAAGAAATCAAGCCCCTGAAGCGCAAAGAAATCAAGAACAACATAGAAATTAATAACTGCCTATCCAGTTACAATATTTTAAGCTAGATTCTAGACCGTATACGAGGTCTTTGAGAAGAGAGGGAGTTGAGGATTCTACCTTTCAAGCACTACAAAACTTTAATTTTCCTTATATCCCTACTCGTGTAAGAAGAGCTAGAAGTAGACCTCCTAGCCCCCCTAAACCTTCTACATCTCTTATTTGTCAAGCTCTAGCTCTTTCCGGTACTATCATTCCCTCAACCATAAACTTCCTACCAATGGCCCAACCTTGGGGAGTAGCCATAGGGCCTTTGAACCTAGGGGCTAACCTAAATCCTTTGCCTAAAAACGCATGGGAGAATTTGCCCAAATTTAATGGAGATGGGAGACAATCACCAGAAGAACATTTATGTGCCTTTGCAGCAACATGTAGTGTGTTAGGAGTACAACACCAAGATGTAGCCATAAGGCTTTTTGTGCAAACCTTGACCGATACTGCAGCATAATGGTTTTATCACCTAACTAACTCCTCAATCACAAACTGGAATGACATGAAAACTGTGTTTGAAAACAAGTTCAAAAGCGCAGAAGATGAACATTCTCTCCTTGCATAGCTGACTCAGCTTAAGAAAGAGATACATGAACCTATGAGGGATTTTGTGGCTAAATTCAACAGAATTGTGAACAAAATCCCTGCTGCTAAAAGACCAACTGGCGAGAATCAGAAATGTTTCTTCATCAATTCTATGCCCCCTGATATTAGCTTCCATCTTAGGAGAGGTGTAATTGCTGATTTACCAGCTGCACAAGCTTTGGCAGTCAGATTGGAGGATGACCTTATTATGGCCGATAAATGGAAGAAAGAGGTCCAGGTGCCAAATGCTCACCCCTCATCATCTACTGATCTTGTAGTGCAAAGACTGGTTAATGATATGATTGCCTTAAAGAGGCAATTACCCAAAACTGGTGCTTCCTTCCAACAACCGTATCAAGATATTGGCAGGAGGAATTTGAATCAACAAGCAAATACTGGTAGAGCTTTACCCCTAATATCAACACAGCCAAGGTTGACTATTGAAGCTCCTCCTGGGAGGGGGAACATGTGTATTTTTCATTTGACTACCAACCATGATGGAAATTCTTGCCCAGAGATGCTTAGATGACTGCTACTCAGGATATGTTAGGGGAGTCCACTAAAGAAGAAAGGAACTTTGAGGAACCTGGTGACTCTGAGATAAACTTCCTTGAATATGAATCTGATTTAGAAAGGGGAGGTGAAATATTGGTTACGCTTGAAGATCCTTCGTGTGCCATGTTCACCAGGAGTCAGAGGAATATGAGATCCTCTAATACGCAAGAAGTACCTGGTAAAGGTAAAGAACCTTTTATTAGAACTCATGATGCTAATTTGAAGGCTCAAGAAATTAAATTGTTGCATAAAAATGATCCAGATGCTTCTTTTGATATTGTAGAATTCTGTAAATCTGCAAAAATTCAAATCTCCCCTTTTGAGGATCTTAAGCTAAAACCTAATGAACTTGACAAACTAGTTAAACATGTTAAGGGTGGTCCTACACAATCTGAATCTGAGAGTCAACTAGATGTTAATGCTGAGTCCCCCATTGCTCAACTATTTGCTTCCTCATTTGAGTCATCCATGACTACCCCTAAAATGACCCTCAATTCGTCAAATGATACTTCTTACACAGCCGATTTGAAACCCAACCCTTTCTATGTATCTTTGTTCATCAATGGTCACAAGCTTAGTAACTGCATTATAGACTCAGGAGCCTCTAACAACATTATCCCTTCTTCTATAGCCAAAGCCCTAGGATTATCACTTACAAAGACATTTGGTAGGTGTTATTCTATGGATGGCAAACAAGTTTCCTTGCTTGGATAGATTAAGGATGCACGAGTTGCCCTTGCAGCTTACCCTGACAAAAAAGTGAAATTAATTATTTTGGTAGCGGATATTCCTGCTAGCTATGGGATGCTGTTGAGCAGGACATTTTGCAAGGATTTGGGTGGGCAGATTAAATTGGATTGGTCAAAAGCCACAATCCTAGTGGGAAAGCAGAAAATAAAGCTAGAACCTGAACCCAAGTGCAAGTTTACTATCTATCCCTCTGATGATCCCAAGTCCCAGATTTTGTTTGAGGAATGTGAATTTGGTAATTATTTTCTCTCTTCTGAACAGAGTTTTGGAAAAGACCTCAAAGAAGAATTAACCCAAAGGTCTATACATTCTGATGACCTATGGATTATGGAATTTGACGGCAGTTGTGCTACTATTGGTTCAGGGGCTGGGGTCGTGTTGATCTCACCGGAAGGTGAAATTTTTTCTTATTCTTTTAAATTGGAGTTCAAAAACACCAATAATACTGCAGAATATGAAGCTTTATTGCTTGGGTTATATGAAGCCAAAGGAAGGGGTGTAAAGGTACTTAAAGTGAAAGGAGATGCTGAATTAATTGTGAAGTAGGTAAGGGGCATCTTTTCTGTTGAGAATAAAAGATTAAAACATTACAGAAATAGAGTTTGGGATGAGATTGAATACTTTGATGCCTTCTCTATTGAAGCAATTCCTAGGGACTAGAACACCCGGGCAAATTCTTTAGCAATATCAGCTTCTCTTCTTCTACCACATCCTGATTTTAGAAAAGATTCTTATAGAATAGAGCTGATATATCGTCCTAATGTTCCAGACAATGCTGAAAGTTGGCAAGTTTTTGAGAGTGATAATCAGATCAAAATTTTTTTAGAGAATGCTGAAATGTTCCTAGGAGCTTATTTTGAGGGCTCCGAAATAGAGTGTAAAGAATTCAGTCCTGACCTAGGGATTAATCCAAAAGATGATGTGATTCAGTTGAAGGGGAACAAAATCCCTAAAGGACTGGTCTCCTTAGAACATTTGTTTTCTCGAAGAGATGAATATATTAAAGGCAAACCTTCCCATAATCCTGATAAAATGGAGGATTATGAGAAAATAAACATCGGGGATGAGGCTGATCCTAAATGGATATCCATTGGTAGGTGTTGTTCTTTAGAGGAGAAAAACAAATTGATCAAATTGTTAATCAAGTATAAGGATGTTTTCGCCTGGTGCTATGATGATCTTAAAAATTTTAGACATGGACAGTTTCAACACCATATTCCTCTGAAAGCAAATGCAGCCCCATTTAGGCAGAAGCTGAGGAATTATAATCTGAAAGTTGCTGAGGCCATCTTTAAGGAGATTGATAAGATGTTGAAAGCTAGAATTATCTATCCAATTCATCACTCCACTTGGGTGGCAAATATTGTTCTAGTGCGCAAGAAAAATGGAGAAATAAGAATCTGCGTTGATTTCAGAAATTTGAACCAGGCTAGCCTGAAAGATAACTATCCCTTACCTGTGATGGACCACATCTTGCAGATAGTTGCTGGATCTAAAATGATGTCCATGCTGGATGGGTTCTCAGGTTACAATCAGATAGGTGTGGCTGCAGTTGATTAGCATAAGACCGCCTTCACTACACCTCGGGGAACTTTTGCCTTTAACCGAATGTCCTTTAGCCTGATTAATGCCGGAGCAACCTTTCAGCGGGCGATGGATTCATCTTTTAGAGATCTGAAGGATAGAATTATTGTTATTTATCTTGATGATTTGACTGTTTTTTCCATAAATAGAGAAGATCACCTGAAGGATCTGGAGACTGTCTTACAAAGGTGTCAGAGCCATGGCATATCACTCAATCCCAAGAAGTCAGTCTTCTGTGTTACAGAGGCAAAGTTGTTGGGGCACTTAGTCTCAAAAGATGGAATCAGAATTGATCCAGAGATGGTCAGGGTGATACAACAACTTAGTCTCCCTTCCAATAGGACTGGAGTCAAATCCTTCTTTGGCCAAATCAATTTTCTCAGAAGGTTCATCCCTAACTTTGCTGAGATTACAAAGCATATTGTTGGAATGATGAGCGAGAAACATACATTCAAGTGGAATGAAGTTGCTAAGACGACATTTGAGGATATCAAAGAGGCGATTGCACGCACACCCACTTTAGTAAATCCTAATTTTTAAAAAGATTTTATTATTCACTGTTATGCCTCGGAACACACCATGTCAGGTATTTTGTTACAGAAAAATGAATTGGATGAAGAGGTCCCCATAGCCTTTATGAGCGTTCCCCTTAAAAAGCATGAACTGAAATATTCTTTGGTTGAAAAACAAGCTTTCACTGTAGTAAAGGCTGTTAGACAATTCAGATATTATATACTTCACTCTCATTCAGTTGTTTTTGTCCCAAGTTCAGCTGTGAAAAGTATCTTGACTCAACAAGATGTTGGGTTAAACAATAGAGCAACGTGGGTTGCTAAAATCCAGGAGTATGATCTGGAAGTTAGACCAGCTAAACTGATTAGAGGTCAAGGCTTATGTAAATTAATTGCTGAGAACGGAAAAGAAGAAGAAGAAGGACTTCCCACTGTCCTGCTGGTAAGTTTACAGGACCCATGGTTTCTAGATGTAGCATACTATCTTACAGAGATTGTCCCAGTCATTTATCTCCTAAAGAGAAAAGAAACCTGAAGCTAAAAGCGGCAAAATATGCTATTTGGGGGGATGTCCTTTACAAGAAGGGACTAGATGGGACTTTCCTAAGATGTGTAGACAAGGAGCAATAGGACAAGCTCTTGGAAGTCTTTCATAATGAAGCCTATGGTGGACATTTTTCTTCTTCAGTCATAGCTTTTAAAATCCTCAAGAATTGTTACTATTGGCCAGGGATGTTTAAAGACGCATATATATGGGTGGCTAACTGTGAGAAATGCAAAATGTTCTTAGGAAGGCTGCAACTTGCAACTTTGCCTTTGAGGCCCGTTGTTATTGAAGAACCTTTCAAACAATGGGGATTGGATTTTATTGAGCCTATCTCCCCCCCTCAAGTGCAGGACACACCCACATTTTGACAACAGCAGATTATTTCACGAAATGGGTTGAAGCAGCCCCTGTAAAGAGAACAACTTCGGAGGTGGTGTGTAATTTTCTTAAAGAAAATATTTTGGCACGTTTTGGTGTTCTCCAAAAGCTTGTAGCAGATAACGCTACTAGTTTCTCTTCAATTGAAATGACTTTTTTTTTAATGAACATAGTATATCTCTCTCCCATTCATCCGATTACTATCCCCAAGGAAATGGACAAGTTGAGTCCAGCAACAAGAATCTGATTGCCATCATGAAGAAATTGGTGAATGATAACCCCAGAGATTGGCATAAAAGATTATATGAAGCACTCTAGGCTGACAGAATAACTCCAAAAAGGGCAATTGGGATGGCAAATTTTGAATTGGTTTATGGAATAGGTGCCTAGTTATCTTTACCTCTGGAGCTGTCTGCAGCCAAACTACAAAGTGTAATTGAGGATCAATATTTCCAAGATTCCCTGGAGAAGAGGATTATGTACTTAACTAAGATTGAAGAAGAGAGGAATGAACTGGTTGACCGAATTACTGCTCATCAGGCCAGAGTAAAAGAGATTTTTGACCAGAAAACAAGGCCTAGAAATTTTATGGAGGGAGATGAAGTATTGCTGTGGGATAGAAGAAGAGAACCAAAAGGTGCACATAGCAAATTTGACTCGCTTTGGAAAGGACCTTTCAGAATTCACCAGGTACTGGGTCTAAATTCTTTTAAATTGGAATATCTGGATGGAACTATTTTACCCCTGTCCTATAACGGACAGGATCTCAAATTGTATCGTCTGTGAAACAGGAGTCCCCTGTTTTGTACATAGCCTTCCTTTTTTGTCTGGTTTTGTGTTTTCCTTTCCCGGTTTTGTTTTGTCTTGCTTCTTTTCCTTTCTTCTCTAGGTTTCAGTTTCTTCTTGCGTAACCAGAGCTTCTGAGTTCTCTGCATTTTGCCATAAAATGCAATCCCCAGTCAGAGCCAATGTTACCTTTTGAGTCGCCCTTATTTATTTTATTCGTAATTTCCCATATAAAAAGTTGATTTACTGTTTCATTTCATTGGTCATACCTTCATTTCTTAAATCGGCTCTTTATTCTTCAAAGATTACTCGCCTATCATCTTTGTGTTTGAAATTACCTAAGGTCTGAGCCTTTGAACTTGAACTATTCTAAAAGTTCAAGGTTCAATGGTTCAATGCGTTTAAAGTTTCTCAAAAAGCAAGCTTCTTGTTCCGTGTAATTTAAAACGTCTTTGAGTTTTTGTGTTGAACTTGAACCTTTTGGTCAATGGTTCAAAGGTTCCACGGTTCAAGGTTCAACACTCGACACCTTGTATCGAGTCACTTTGCTCAGTTCCTTCGCCCAATTTAATGTGTCATTAAACCATCCATTTGAACTCTGCAGTAAGGTTCAATGGTTCAATGGTTCCAAGTTCAATGCTGTACTGTTTCGTAGTCAAATGTCTTTCACAAGTCATGTGATGTTGGTCGGTTTATGTAGTTCTCATGTCTTTGAAATTGAACTTTGAACCACATCCCCATGGTTCAATAGTTCAAAGTTCACCAATTCGGTGATTACGATCTTATCTTTCCCGAGGCATTCTAAGTCAGAGTTAGCGGGGAAGTTGGAGGAAAATATGTCCGAAACTCATTATGAAACAAGAAGTTCTAATTTTGGGGAATTTACGGATAATTATTATACATCATGGTTGCGCGTGAATAATGCTCGCCATTGATGAGGATGTCAGAGTTCATATCTTTTCAAATATTTTCGGCACGTATTGTTTTGGGTAATAATTATTCAATCCGTTAATGCCATTTATTAAGAAAGAACAACCCAAAATTGGCAAGTAAATATACTATGCGGCACAGAGAAGAGCAGCGCAAGAGGTATAAGGTCTGGTTGCCCAAATCTCGTGGTAATTTCAGATTTCCTAAAGGTGAGTTATGTTTTTCCTACCTATTGTTTCCCTTTCTCAAGCTGGAAAGAAAAATCCTTTGAGTTTCCAACATTATTTTCGAGATTCAAAGCATTTTTTTGTTTGTTACATCCTCCAAGTATGGCTTTGAAATCTGCTTGTTTGGGGAATGAACACAACCCTGGTCTTACCTGTTCTCACTTTGAATTTAGAGAAACTTCACTAGTGCAATATGATCTAGAAGAATTTAGAGAAAGGTCTAGAAACCCTGTGCAAACTCCTATGATGAAGAAAATAGTAGACAGTGGTTTAGTTGAAGCTGTGACCTTTCCCATGGCTGTACAGTTCCCAGAACTGGTTCAGGAATGTATGAATAGGTATGAACCCCAAAACAGATGCATCAGAGGCGCAAATGGTGATATATTGTTTCATGTCGACAGACAAACCCTGATGTCTATGATGAGAATACTACCTAAAGAGGCATATTCCAGCCTTAACATTACTTCTTCTTATGGGCATTTCTCAGAGAAGAAACTGACTTAGAAAAGTGTAATAGCAAGAAACTGGCTGCTGAAGTTTTAGAAAGGTGGTTCAAGGTTGCCTAGGCCACTTACTAGGGATCACAAGATTAAAGAAGTGAGGGATATAGTGGTGTTATTACACAGACTGAAGCGCAGCGAGCATGCATATTATTGGGAAGATTGGATGTACTTTTTTGTACAAGTTATCCTCCAAGGAGAGCAATATTTAGACTGGGCAAAAATTGTAGCTGATTGTTTGCATCAGAACCTGAGTAATTGTTTGGGAAATAGAGATTTTTATATGTCTTCATACTTGTTTTATTGCCTGGCGTCTACAAGACAGTGGTTGGGGCTGCCTCATGCACCTTTAGTTGAAGATAGTAAAATTTATGAATATTATTCACAATAATAGATGCAGAACTGTTATGAGAATTACAAAAGGGTTAGTGATGTTTTCACTGGGAGAATGACTTATGAGTTGGCAAGTAATTTGAATAACAGAATGTCCAATGAAACAATGCAGCTAATTAGCATTTATGGTAGTTTCTTTATTCAATTTTCCAAGTTCACTTATGTTAGGGTTGGAGGATTTGACGGTGAACCTGTTAAGTTACCCAGGTATGCGTTTGACCGTTTTGTGCTGATAGAAGTATGCAGACAGTTAGCACATGTGGATGAAAAGTTCTCAACAAAGAAGGGATCTGGTATCTCTTTCCCCATTGAACTTGGACATTACTCGTGCCAGTCAAAGTTTGATGCTTTGAATCTAGAAGTGAACCTTAAAAGTTCAATTTTTAGTTCTTCACTGCCAGGTCCCAATTTGACAGCAAAGGCTTTGTCAAGGATAACTTAGATTCTGGAACAAGGCATTCACATATCCCTAAATTGGAAGATTACTGGGAGGACTGCCTAGATGAATTCGAAGTCAGGAGGAGACTGTGGTGTAGGTTCTCTTTGGGACATATAATCACCCTTAATCTAAGAATGGACATCTCTGGAGTTATTGATAATCAAGAACAGATGATTGATCCCCAATTTGAACATATAAAACAATCACCTATTCCAGAAATTGATTGGAGTAAAAAGGAGGAAGATAGGATTGAGGTGAAAACTCTCCCAGTGATAAGGATGACCAAGAAATGGTTGAGGGAATAGAAACAGAAAGGGTTCTAGAATAGAGACACCCAACAATGCATGTCAATGATTGAATCACGAGTCTCGATAAGCTCTTCTAATCAGCCTGTTGCTATTTGTGGTGTAGGTACTTCCAAGTCAATAACTGGAAGGAGTCCTGCTATTAAAGAATCTAGAAGAGCCCTCACAACTATTCTCCCTCCTCGTGCCACCAGATTGAGAACCAAAAGCAAAAGAAAGAAGCAGGTTTCTGAAAGAATAGTTGTGGATTTTAATTCAGAGGAGGACTCGGGAGAAGCCATGGGTGATAAGGAACCTAGTTCACCAAGGACAGAGGAAGTTAGTGCTAAGCAACAGTCAGAGGTTGTCTTAGAGACCCCTGAGATAATGATGATTTTTGATGTATCCTCTGATAAACTAAATTATGGGAAAGAAGCCTCAGCCTTTGCACCTAAATGGCTGGAGAATTCTATCAGTGACAAAAGAAAAATAATTCCATTTTTTGTGCCTTTAGAAGATATGGTGAGCAAATGTTTGGGAAAAATGCCTAAGTCCAAGAAGCTGAAGACGACGTCCAGGGTAAGCATTGACCCAAGTACTGGGAATTAGAGTGCGGAAATAGCCAAGCCAGTGATTGATGAAGAAGTATAGGACCCCACTGTACAGGATTTCACTGTTGAAAGGGTAGATCTTGGGGCTACTTCAAGAGCAGTAGATGTTCATCATCTCGAGGCATCCACCAAAAGAATCATCAGCCGGACCTAGAAGGACGAGAAAGACAAGAAAGAATTGAAGCAGACTTTACGTTCCATGGCAGAGTATATTGACGCCATTCAAAATCCCAGCCCACAGCCGATCTCACAGATTTCTCTCTCTTTTGATCCTAAGTCGCCAGCCAACCAGAAGATGTTGGACCAGGTTAACAAAAATAGGATGGTGGCTAAGGTATTCGATGATTGGTTGGACTGTATTGTACAAAAGGGTACTGAATATATTCATGAACTTGAGAATATATATGATCAAACCACAACCACCATTGAGGACCTTAAGGCACAGATTACTTCTTGGGTGAAAGATGAAGGTAAGTGGATGAATGTACTGAACCAAATTGATGAGGTTCAAAAATATGGGGTAATGAAATTTCTGTCAGAAAAAAAGTTTAATAGGTGTGGATGAAGATTTACTGTACGTGAATAAGAAAAACATTGAATGGAGAAACTCTGTGTCACGGCAAGGGCGTTTTGAACTTACAAAAATGATTAAGGAAATCACCGAGTTCACTTAATCACTGCAACACGATTTACAATGCATTAATGTAAAATACATAAAAGATGATGGGAAACTGGAGGAAAATGTTGATACAGTGGTTCAATCCTTTAAGTATAAAATTAGCTTTGTCAAAGAAAGTGATAATATCTTAACTGAAGATTTCTCCTGAATTTCTAAGGTGGAGTCACTACTTTACCTCTGTATCGACGCACTCCCAGAACATAAGGAAAGGATTGGGAAAATGCGGAGGGAGAAGGACGTCTGGAAGACAAGGGTGAAACACATATGCATCCCCAACCTTTCGAAGATTCAGGAGTTTGTTACTATGTTTCAGGAGTGGAAGACTCAACGTGCCTCCCTAATCGCTGATAGTAAATCTGCATATTTGAATTCGTTACTGCAGCCGTGATCTTATTCACCCAGTTGCCTTTATTCAATTTTTCAGTTATGCTATTTTCAAAACATGATCTTTAAATTAGTTTGTTTAAAACTAAATCTCGTATGGGTCAGAGTTACTTTAACTTTGGGTTTGATTTTACTCGGTTAAAGAATTAGGGCAACATATATATATGTTTTTCATTACTGAGATAGAGGAGAGAGGATAGAAAAAGAAGATAGAAAACTTTGAAGCTGAACTACTATTGTTTTCATAAGCATATATGATTTCTGTCTGAAACATTTTTCATCTGTGAATGAAAAGGAGAAACAATTGTTGCATGCTTGAATCTGTGCGTTTGAGTATATTGAAATTGGATTTTCTGTGCGAAGTCTTCTTTCATTTGGTAATTGCTCTTGTTAGACAATTCATTATATGCGTTCTATAAATTATTGGTTCAGCAACAATTATATGTTTATGTATCTGATTGATTTAAAAAAAAAATAGAATCTGTGTATTCTATCATAAAATGGTATTTTAAGGAAAAAGGATATCGCATTCATAACATGATGATGTATGGATGTTAGTTTGGCCTTTAGGCACTTTCTGGTTAAAAGTGTATTGGGATAATTAATATAGATTGAATTCATTGAAGATCTTAAAGGGAGCTGTACCTAAATTCAGAGGGGAACTATTTTAAAAAGTTCACCCATTTGTTGATTAATTCATTTGTTCTTTAAGGAAGAAAGGGTATAGAGTCAGAAAAGGTTATTTTTGAATAAAGACAAACCTGTTAACCAACAACATCCAAAGATGTCTCTTTTGGTTGTGTCTAGTTTGGGTTAGTTATGGTTTGCTCGAACACTTTGATCAAATCATGGCTAGGGTGCAACACCTTTTTGTCATCCTTAATATGAGGAGGTACCTCATGTGTACCTAATGTCCTCATCTGATCAATAGTGAGCCTCTGGTACTACCTTTTTCTGACCTCATAGTCATCCATGTAGTCTGCCCAATAGTCCTCTATATGGGGTTCATGTTGAATTTTCTTATTAATGTATTTCTCCATCCTGTTGTAGGGATCATATGTCCTTAGATTGAAGGGTTGGAAGTGAAATGCTTGCAACTCCTTATCAGATGCTTTTGCACTTACAAGGGTGTTCATCTGTATTGGCCAATGATAGTTGGGAAATCCATGTTCCCACGCTTGAATTTGGCTTGAAAAGCCTCATATGATTCAATTATTTGGTAGGAAAGATCCAACAAGATGACCTATTTAGTTAGATACCTTGGAAACATATATGGAAGTCCAGTGAAACCTTCCATCCAGATGTAAGTGAATGTAGGAAACTAGATAACCAGCTACTGTGTGGATCAATTTGTGATTTGTTGGATTTGTCCCCTTCAATCATCTAGACAAGCCACATATGGAATGCCTATCTCTCTTGAAAGACTTCAAATTCATGAAGAATTTGCAATCCCAAGGCTTTGGTAGTCAGGTCTTGAAATGTATGTTGTCACTCAGGGTTCATTGTATTATGTTGTTTTCTCAAGGGGCCTGTTGTAGCTTACTTTGATCTCACAAGGTTTGCAAATATTCAAAGGATCTTTAAATATCTGTAAATATTGTCAAGATTCTATTGGATCTGCACTTATTTAGTTAAACTTTACAATTATCTAATCATATTTACTCAACTAGAAGATAACTTTGCAACTTTGATCAATTCTTCTGAAATTACTTGAAAGATGTTCATGAAATTGATAAATTCACAAGTATTTCAACAAATCATTCATGGATTTAGCATTATTCACCTTCATTTTTATGTATTTTGACAAAGAAATTTAACAAAAGATAAGGGAAGAGAGAGAAAGGTTCTAAGAAAGTTAAATTTTCTAGCGAACACACATGTATATCTTATCAAAATCATAAATTAAAACAAATCAATTTATACTTCAACATAATTCTTCACAACTACGTATAAATGATGTGAATCTTCAAAGGAAATTGACAATAGAATGAAGACATGAAAATGCACTCCCAACAGGATGCAACAATTTTGACATTCCATTAGTATTAATCAATGTATAATCATTTGAGATTTACTATTCTAAGTTAGCCTCAAGTTCACAATTCTAAGCTAAAATATACAAATATTCACACTGAATGGAAGAGAAAACCATGAAGCAAGAAAGAAGCACAAGTTCTTCACTTCAAGCTTGATAGTTATCAACAATTTAATCCCCCTCTACTGCCCATGGATCACATTTAATGACAACTCAGATGATCCTGGGAGCTGGTTATTATTGGCCAACCATTTTCAAAGACATAGCTGAACACATTAAGCATTGTCACACCTACCAGACTGCGATAGATAAAGGAAGATATGTAGCTCAACCTCTACAACTCGTGATAGAGATGCGTCCATTTTCTTAGTGGGGACTAGATTTCATCGGAATGATTAATCCACCTTCATCCTCTAGACACATGTATGTTTTAACAGTTACTGATTATTGTACTAGGTGGACGGAGGCAACCTGTAGCAAATTGTGCACAATGGATGCCATTGCCAAATTCTTAGAAGAAAACATCATCACCAGGTTTGGAGTACCTTATGCCCTGGTATGTGATAACGGTCCCACATTTTCATCTTTGAGATTTTCTAATTGGGCTTTTGAGTATGGCATAGTGCTAAAATTTCTGTCAAACTACTACCCCCAAGTAAATGGTATGACATAATCAACCAATAAGAAATTGTTAGATAACATAAAGAAGTTGATAGAAAATAATCACAGAGAATGGAATATATTATTAAAATATGCTTTATGGGTAGATAAGACTCATGTAAAGTCAGCCTTAGGAAATTCACCTTACCAATTGGTATATGGGGTTGATCTAGTCCTACCTGTAATCTAAAAATTCCTTTTTCTCAAGAATACCTAGGGTTAGAAGATAAACTAGAGACTAGAATTTTACAACTTCTATTCGTAGAGGAGAAACAAAATAAAGCCATAGACCATTTTTTGAAACATCAAGCTATGGTCAAACGTTGGTTTGACAAAAGGGCAAAAATAAAGACTTTCTGAATATTAGACATTGTATTGTATTGGGACAAAGCCCATGAAAAGAAAGGCAACCATGGTAAATTTGATAAACTATGGATGGGTCCCTTTTAGATCTTAGAGATTTTAGGAGATAGTATATATAGATTGAAAATCCTGATAGGTGAAGATGTTCCTTTGCCAATCAATGGTCAGTTCATTAAACACTATTTCCAAGCTATGAGACTTTTGGAAACCTTGTAAATACCTATACATTTGAATATAGTTTGGTGTGTTTTGTTTGTATAGTTTCTTTTGTTTGTTTTGTGCATTGGGAATCCTCACTTTTCTAGTAAGTAAAAAGGGACAGGTTGCAACCTTAGAAATCAGTAAAATTTCTTGAATTTAGGAACTTAAAGAAAATTTCTATATAGGTTTGTAATTTTTTTATGGTTGTAGTTTGTATGATATGCTCCAAACGATATTATTCACCAACAATAACATGAGACATTTAAGGAACCATATATATACACATTAAAAAATTTCTTTGAATTGGTTTGGGAGGTAGTAGGTATTTGCACTAAGTGAAAAATCTAAAGATTTTCCTTTGCTACTGCTATAATTTCCAACCTGATGGTGGTTTTTAGTACTTGTAAGAATGAGATGAAAAGAAATATCATAAAAAAAGAAATAAATATTGAAAAATCAAAAAGAAGAAAAATGTTCAATTATCCAGTTGATCTAAATAACTCTACCGAGGCTATGGACACCTGACTAGCAGTAGAGCTATGTTTGGGGGAATTATAGAGATAACCTTATCGAGGCTATGGAAGATTGACTGGCATCAAGGCTCTATCTAGGATTGGCTTACAAGGTTAACCAACCTATGTAGCTTAATGCAAATAACTGCTATTTTTCCTACTTTTCCAAGGGATGGAATAAATCATTTGCACACACTTAAATTCCTTTGGAAATTCTATTATTTTGTTGAATATGTTATTCTTGTCTTGAAGGCATATTTACATTTTATAAAAATTGGAAATTCTATAATTAAATTTTCTTTCATTTCCTAAATTATTAAAAAAATTGGTTGCAAGTTGTTGTGTAGTCTCACAACATGTCCCATTTTGCTCCTAGTAAAATGAGGACCCCAACTTTCTTTTTGTTTTTTCTTGCGTTTTTTTCCTTTGTGTTGGTTTGGCGATAAAGGCAAAATGAGAAGTGACCAAGAATGACAATTCTAAACCCCAATGATCCCAAGTAAGGTCTTAGATGGATAAAGCATCAAATTTTAGCTAGGGTCACCTTTGGATTTTTCTAAAAATTCATTGAAATAAACAAGTTATTCCAATAAGACATCCTAACCGGACATCCTAACCTGACATCCTAATTGGATATCCTAACCGGATATCCTAACCAGACATTACAATTGGACATGACATTTATAAACTTAACAATCCACATCCACATCTAGATGAAGATCCCTGCAACACATCATGTTAAAAAATGTCCTATTGGAAGTGGTCCTTAAACATTCAAAATAACTAGAGGAAATTATCCTCGACCCGACCTGAGTCTAAAATACAATTTAACCTTTGGGAACTTAGCATGGGAGACATTTCAACCTAACCTAACATTTCATCTGAACCCAAATTTTTAAATGAACATGACATTGACAAACTTAATGATTCGATTCACTTGAAAATACACATCCACATCTGGTTGGCCAATAAAGCATACCTAACCAGACATTTTTTCCACAGGAGTTTATACGCTATAACCCGAAGATGATCTTACAAAGTGTAAATATAGTTCATTTCCTTTTTCCACATCTAGTAGTATTCAGATAGGTCATCATGACGTTATACACCCAACCTGACATTTTCCAACTAGATGTTCCAACTTGACATTTCCAATCCAATATAGACATTCTCATCAAACTCGATATTTCCAACCTAATATTTCTAACTGAACATTGCAATTTTGAATGTTCTACATCCAGTTGGATTTCCACATCCTGTTAGACGTAATTCATTGTTAACTAAAGGTAACTGGATTATCTGTTTGGATTTAAAATTCAAAAAGGAAAAAGCATGTTGAAACTTATACTTAGCAAATTTTGCTTGTTTAAAAGTATATTTTAATTCAGAATTCATTGCCAAAGTGAACGAGCAAACAAAAGAGTGAGTTACAAAGTGATATGAAGAACAAATTATATAGTGGATAAATTATAGGGTGAAGTGGCAATTTGAAGGTAAAGTTACTGTAGAGTTAAACTCTACATTTTCTGATATTGATTAATTGCGGTTGTATAGTTTTATTTTCAGTTTGTGTTTGTAATATTGCCTATGCATGGAGTGCGCCAAGTGTCGACATGGAGTGGTTTTGAAAACCCAAAAGAAATGATGCTTCCAAAAGACGCACAGAGTTGACATGTGGCAAGGTGGTAGAAGGTAGTAAAATTAGTGTCTGGGAGTGGCGTACATTGCCAAGTGTTTTCTTTTCAGTTTGCAGTACCTAGGTGCCATAGAAATTTGCCACGTATCTTCGGCCGTATTTCTCTTTGTAAAGTTTCTATCTGCTACCGGAGCATGCCATGTGTCGCTACTGTGGGGATTCAAGGAGAAACTTTTGAGAGGCATTGTGAAGGAGCGTCAGTATGCCACATGTCTTTTGTTGATATATGCAGAGTCTACCGCGTGTCTCTTTTCTTTAATAAGTTTTAAGGAGTGTCAGAGTACAATATGGTGGGCCCCAAGATATTATAAGTATAGTTTCTAAGTGAAGCAGAATGTGCCATGTGTCACTACCATGAGTGATTGAAGGATGAGAAACAAAAGAAACTTTTAGAGGCACGCCAGCATGCCATGTGTCCTAGTTTTGAGGCTCTCAGGTGTTGCCACGTATCAGCAGTAAAAGAGGCGGATAGTGCCAAGTGTTATAGTGTCATACATGTTCTTATTATGTCAAAGGGAAATTAAGCTTAACGAGCGTAGGAGAGCCATGTAGCATTTTTAGAGCTGTTTGAAGCTAGTAGAGGAAGCCACCTGTCCCAACAGAACTGATAGTTATTAGGCCGTATTTCTAGTATCAGTTAGCCAATGAGAGCGCGAGGATGATACAATTGCAGATTTAGATAGATCTTGTGTGCGATCAGTTCCAGTTTAGTTGCAAGTGGTTAGGATTCTTAATGGCTGGGGATGTTTTGAGCCCCATCTTTCTTCTATAAATTGGGGAATTTTTGTAATTGAGGGTGATAAGAAAATACAGAGAGATATTATTGTGACTGGGAGATATCATTTTTTGCCTTCACAACTATTTCAAGAAGAAAGCATATAGATCTGTGCATGTTTCTGTGCCTCATGTATTTTGGTAAATCCATTAATGAAAGAAGCTCTGTTCTGTGCTGATTCGATGATATTTTCCGTGTCTTTGTATAATTTCTTTGAGTTTAGCCTTTGGTTTTAAATCTATCTATAATATGTCTATGTTGATCATTCTTATTGCTCTTTGATATAGTTGAAATCATAAGAATTTAGTCATTGTGCTAATTGTTGAAACATATATAAGTCCGGCGCATCGCCTTAAGAGTTTTATTTTATTGTATCTCTAATATTGTTTCTTCTTCCCTTTCCAAAAACCCCATTGAAAAAAGGAAGAGCCAACTTCTGTAAAATCCAGAGGTTGTTTCAAGAGTCAATCCCACATTCTTGAAGCTTCCCATGTTGGTGCTGAAACCCGCACAATTTTATACATCAACAGTTTTTGGCACACCCGGTGGGACATTTCTTGATTTTTGATCAAGATCATATGAACCATAGAGCAGGAAGGAGTCAAAGCTGTGGACTGACCACCAAAGCCCAATTAGCTGCTAATCCAGGAATCTTGTTGCCACCTTTAACAACCACTCCAAGAAGAAGGGTAAACCAATCATCTAGAGTACCAGGAATAGCTATGGCAGTACCTACCTTGCCATGGAGCTTTGCAAATTGGAACAACAATGGACCTCTTATTCTCCTGACGTCGCCAGATACTTGGGATCCAATTCCTGCCAATGCTTTGAAAGCATTACCCAACTTTTTAGGAGAAGACTCCAAGACTCCAGGGGAACACCTCCAAGATGTGTCAGATGTGTGTACCGTCCATGTCATCATAGAACAAAATGTTGCTATCAGATTATTGGTTGCTTCCTTCAAAGGGAAGGCTTTGGATTGGTACAAGTCCTTGGCCTCAAATTCAATATTTACTTGGGATCAACTCAGAGATGCCTTCTTTATGAGATTTTGTGAAAAGGGTGATAGGTCCTCTCTGTTACAACAATTGATCGCTATAAAGAGAGCACCCCAAGAAACCATAACATATTTCAATACTAGGTTCCAAAAGACCTGGGATAGAATCCCCACCATAGCTAGACCATTAGTAGTTATGGCAATCATATTTTATCTTAAAGCTTTCAATTCTGATATCTCAGTCATGATCCAGTCTTTAGGAGGGCAGACCTTGCCGGCGATGTATGAATTAGTAGTAAGAGATGAAAATAGCTTAATAGATGCTGGGAAACTGTCCCCAAGACCTCCTATGCCTATGTTTCTAGAAATTTCTATGCCTCTGCCACAAGAAAGTACTAATATTCCATCAATCTGGTGTCTATGTATACCTTCCCAACACCTCAACAATCCACTACATCAACACTTCCTGCCCCTCCATAAGAAATGGATGATGTCAACAATATTCTTAGAACCTTTTCAAATGAGATTATTAACCTCAAGAGATGACAGACTTCTTATCCAAAACCTCCTTACCATGGATTCCAAGGTAATAGGTCTCCATACCAGCTAAACCAATACCATGGAACACAAAGGCCAAATTACCCCAACCTTCAAACTAGCTAGTTACAGTACCTACACCATTACAAGCTATCCCGACTAATTCAAATAGAGAGATGGTTCTTGGACAGAATAATATAGCAGAAGACTCCAATGCTTGGTGTTTCCCTTGCAACAATGCACATATGCCCAGAGATTGCCCTAGAGGCAACTTACAACAAAGTGTAGCAAAGCAAAGAAGAATAGAGGGTCAAGCTGTTGTACCTTCAAGACCCTTTCCTTACCAATCACCTGGTGTTCATAATGCGGTAATGGTAGCACAAATGCAAGGGATGTCAATAGAACAAGAAGGTGAAATTACCGCAAAGCATGCACTATTTTCATGGATAGAAGATGAAGAGTCAGTATTTCTAAATGAGGCGTCCTCTTCCAAGAAACCCCTTGTGCAATCTAATTACTATACCAGGTCAAAGAGAAGAATGTTAGAATAACCTGAAACTAACTCAAATGAAGCGACGAAGGATCCTCCATTCCAAAGTCAATACTTCTCTGTTTCAAGGCAAGAAGTACCTATGGGCACTCCAAATCAAGGAATCTCTAACCCGGTGATAGAAAGAGCAAGGTATCCTTACTATCCTATGACACAAACATTGGGGCCCATGAATGTGGTAGAACAATTGAAGAAAACCCCTACACATGTGTCAATATGGGATATGCTGGCTATCCCTGAACAAAAGACGCTATTGCAAGAAGCATTGTAGACTCAAGTAGATCCTAAAGCTGTTAATACAATAGGAGGTATGAATAAAGGGAGAACTCAAAACAAAGATGCCCCACCTTTGTCGACAACCACTCTGTTAAATGTTGTGCTAGAGGTAAGCAAATCTAAGCCAAATCCATTTTATTTAACCTTAGTAGTGGGAAAGAAACTGTTGCACAACTCAATGATAGATTCGGGGGCTAGTACTACAGTCATGTCGAAGCAAGTAGCTGATGCTTTAAAAATAGATTATGAGCTACTAGCTAAAGGGGTTATGCAATTAGATGGAAAATCTATCCAGACCATAGGAATGATCAAACAACTCCCATTACAGTTGTATACTTGCCCAAATATAACTATCTTACAAGATATAGTGATCATTGATATTTCCCGTCTTCGGGCTATGCCTATCTAGAGATTTAACAGCTAAAATAGGAGGGTACATGTCACTTGATTGGTCACATTTGATCTTAAAAACTAAATATGGAACAAAGACGAAGGTGCTGTCTGAGCCCCTATCTAAGAACATATCACCAAAGAACCAACTCCAAGAATTGAAGCATCTCATGCTATGATGATTAGGGAGGATAGAGCTTTTGTTAAAGAAATGGGAGAATGGACTGAATATGATCAAAATGAAGAAGAGAACAACTGGCTGATGTCCATGATGCAGAGTGACCCTTATGGCAATTATGATTCTACTGGTTTAGGGACTTATGTAATCTTCAAGGAGGATCAAGAAATACCAAATATAATGAGTCAAGAGATATCTGAAAAGGAGGATTCCAATAAAGACTCTGAGATGTAGACCTTGAACTTTGATGGAGCCAAGAGCAAGAATGGTGCAGGGGTAGGTATCTGTCTCACTTCTCCAAATGGCGAGAACATTCTTAGGGCCATACGCTTCCAATTTGCTTGCATGAATAATGATGTTGAATATGAATCTTTGGTACATGGTCTTATGTTGGCTAAGAAGAAAGGGATAAAGAATCTAATAGTCAAGGGTGATTCAGAGCTAGTTGTGAAACAAATCAGAGAAAAAGATGTGGCAAAGAATGTGAGAATGAGATCTTATCACCACAGGATTTGGACCTAATTGATGACTTTGATGCTTTTAACATAGAAGTTGTCCCTAGAGTTCAGAATACTGAAGCAGATATAATGGCACAAATTGGCTCTCAGTTTGATCCAGCAAATGACTTGCTCATTAATAATGAAGTAGTGAAAGTCATTATTAGACCACCAATCCCTGATAATGTTTGAAACTAGCAAGTTTTTGACAATGACCTTCAAGTGCTTTTGTTTCTACAGTAGTCTGGAGAATTTGCCGATCAGTTGCAGCCTAAGATCGAGGAAGCATATGGTGACTAGATTATTCAATTGAAGTCTAATAAGCTTCCGAGGGGGTTAATAACGTTGGAGAACTTGTTCAACCCAGATGATGTGAGCCTAGATAAGAGGAAGTTTAGTTCAAGTAAAGAAGATTATTCTAAAATTCATGTCAGCAAAGGAAGGAAGTTGAAAGTGGGTAATGCCACTACTTAGGAGGAAAGAGATAAGCCAATTTCTTTATGCAACAAGTATGATAGAGTGATTACATGGACCTATGATGACCTTCATGGTTATAACAGAGATGTCATTCAACATGCCATAGAGCTTGCTGAAGGATCAAAGCCTGTTCACCAGAAACAGAGACTAGTGAATCCTAGAATCAAACCTTTAATGGTGGATGAGTTACAAAAGCTTCTTAAATCTAAGATTATTTTCTCAATTAAGCATTCAACTTGGGTATCTAACCTAGTGCCAGTGAGAAAGAAAAATTAGGACATTAGGCTCTATGTAGACTTCAGAGACTTAAACAAAGCTTCATTAAAAGATCATTATCCTCTACCATCCATGGAACAGATTTTACAAATAATGGCTAGATCAGAAAGATTTTCCTTACTTGACAGTTTTTAGGATACAATCAAATTTGGCTGGCAGATGAAGACCAACACAAGACACCATTCACAACGAAGTGGGGAACTTTTGCATATGCCAAAATGCCATTTGGTCTTTCAAACGCTGGAGCCACTTTTTAGCGCGCTATGGATATAGCGTTTAAGGGACTCATTAATAAGATCATTATGATCTATTTAGATGACCTCACCACATTTACAAAAAATGTTGAAGATCACTTTGAGCATTTAGAATCTATTTTTCAAAGGTGTCTAAGAGTTTGGGATTTCTTTAAATCCTAAGAAGTGTGTTTTTGCTGTACCTCAAGGGAAACTTTTAGGGAATATTGTTTCAAAGGATAGAATCTCTATCGATCCAGAAAGGGTCAGAGCTATACTAGATTTGTCTTTACCAGTCAATAAAAAGGTAGTAAAGTCTTTCTTGGGTAGGATTAATTTTGTCAGTAGATTCATATCTAATTTTGCAGGGCTAGTTAGGCCCATTACCCTGATGTTGAAGAAGGATTTAGTTTTTAAATGGACAACTGAAGGGAGGCAAACTTTTGAAGAAATCAAGAAAACTATCTCAACTGCTCTAATACTGCAAAGTCTAGATTTCTCTAAACACTTCATAATGTATGTATATGGAGTGGAACATAGTATTGCAGCTGTTCTGAATCAGAAAGATGACAAAGAAGAGGGGGGGCATCCAATCGCATTCTTCTCCAAGACACTGAGGGAGTATGAATCTAGGTATAATTTCATTGAAAAGAAAGCTTATGTCATGGTTAAAGCTCTTAAGAAATTCAGACATCTAGTGACAGGAAATAAAATCTTGATACTAGTAGCTCACTCAAGTGTTAGAGAATACATTATGGAAGGTGAGATTACAGAGAAGAAGGATAACTGAATAACCAATATTTTTGAATATGACGTAGAGGTAAGGCCTACCAAATTGGTCAGAGGAAGGGGACTCTGCCAATATATTGCCCAAGACACTGAAACGTCAATGTTGGAAGAAACAAAGGATGAAACAATGTTGAAACTCCAAGAGATTGATCAAGACTCTTGAGTGAATGACAGGATACATTTCATGAGGACTGGTATTTTCCCTAGTGAGCTCTCCCTTGATAAAAGAAGATACTATAGACAACAGGGAAGCCATTTTGTGCTAATTGATCATGTTTTGTTCAAAAGGAATTTTGATGGGATACTACTAAGATGTCTTGAAAAGAACAAAGCTCGAAAGATACTACATGAACTCCATCACGGAGCCTCAGGAGGACATTTCTCAACAAGAACTACTGCCATCAAGATTACACAGGCTAGCTACTACTAGCCCACATTGTTTGCAGATTATCATCAGGTGGTCAAGGAGTGCCAGGTTTGTCAATTCTATGCTAGAAGGAGAAGGAATGTGGCTTTACCTTTGAGTCCCATAGTAGTAGACGAACCCTTTGCACAGTGGGGTTTAGATTTTATAGGGATGATTAATCCAATCTCAAGTAAGGTATATAAGTGGATCCTTATTGCAACTAATTATTTTACAAGATGGAGTGAAGCAGTGCCACTTAAGGAAGCCACTGAGAAGGTAATTCTAGAATTTCTTGAAGGAATAACTACTCGTTTTGGTCCTTCGAGCACTATTATATCTAATAATGCTAAAGCATTTTTAGGTACCAAACTGTCAGAGTTTTCCTTAAAGAATGGGATATATTTGAAGACTTCATCCAATTATTATCCGCAAGGCAATGGCTTGG
Organism: Cunninghamia lanceolata; assembly: GCA_027924645.1. Taxonomy (NCBI): domain Eukaryota; kingdom Viridiplantae; phylum Streptophyta; class Pinopsida; order Cupressales; family Cupressaceae; genus Cunninghamia; species Cunninghamia lanceolata. The sequence continues at coordinate 10,728,582 of BSBN01001226.1, forward strand.
CGGAATCCACGAATAAGAACCTGATTAGACTCATCAAAAGAATGGGGGTCAATCATTAGAGAGATTAGCACAAGTACCTCAATTTAGCACTATGGGTAGATAGAATTACGCCAAAGCAAGTGACTAAGATGTCCCCATATGAACTAGTATATGGTAAGAATGCAGTTATGCCACTGAACATAGAAATCCCAGCTTTGCAATTGATAAAACAATTGGAGATAGAGGAAAATGGCCCAATGCATGTGAGGCTTGCTGAATTACTGGAAGTTCAAGAGAAAAGAGCAGCGTACCATAAAGAATTGGTTCGATAGAAAAACTTCTAAACCAAAATTTGAAGTCAGGTCCTTGGTTGAAATGGGATGAGAGAGCTGCTAATCCAGGTCGACACAACAAGTTTGACTCACTATGGACTGGCCCTTTTAAGATTTGTGCCTGCAAGCAACAAAATGCATTTGAGTTGGAAAATATGGAAGGGGAGCCTGAAGAGATTCCAGTTAATGGGATCTTTTTGAAACACTTCACATAATTTCAAAACTTGACCCTATATTATAGTTAATTAGGTGTCTTTAGTTTCCCTTCTTTCTTTTGTCTTGCTTTTCTCACTTTCTTTTTAAATAAGTGTTCCAGGAACACATGTCCCCAACGCATTAGCTCTTATAATTAGCAGTTACACTTCCCAAAGTCATTAGGCGGTTCTTGTACTTCAATAAAGATAGTCAATCATTTCAAAAGATCACCATCTTCAACTTTGATTTGACACACAATCCTATGCAGATTTGGAATGATACACTAGTAGTCATTTTGGAGTGTTCATTAATGACATTAATTAGACGTGATGGGTCATTTAATACATCACTTAACGACTCCTCCGAGCCAAGTTTTTTAAGCTTCTCAAACAATCATAGTTGCTATTTCTTGTTCAAGTTCCTTCGAATTCCCATTACCTGTGTCAAGAAGTTTTGGCTCCTATTATTAGTTCTAGCTATAGCTTGAGCTCATTTGTAGTTTCTAAATCTTTTGAGGAGATACAACGATGGCAGAAGGGCAATCACCACAAGAGGGTATGTTCGAATTGCCAGAAAAATGGAAGGGTAGTAAAGATTATGCATCTGCCAAAGCACAACCAAGAATTAGCTATCTGAGGACCAAAGTCAAAGAGAAGGGGGTTAATGCCGACCATACACAGGTGAAAGACTATGTAGATGGTATCTTTGACACTCGGATGACCAAAAATCTGAAGAATCTGAGGGAGGGGCCACATATGAGATGTCTTCGACGAGCGAAAAAAGGAGAGTCTGAAATGTTTGGCATGAGGATTTGGACTTCCCAGTTGGCTCAATTCTTGGTCCCTACTATTTAACCCTATCCTGAATTGATTCAAATGTGTGCAGAGCTTTTTGACCCACAAAATTCAATGATTCAGCACAAAAGATTTATGCTTCAGATAACCCCCAAAGCAATTCGGGACATGTTGGCCCTGTATCATGACAGGAACGCCACTTTCGCTACCATACCCAAGCTACAAAATATATGGAATGGGGTTCACAGTAAGGTCAAGTTTTTAAATACTAAGATGCATTTCGATGATGACAACACCCAATTACCCCCACCGCCCACTACGTGAGGTTGCTTCAATACTGATGTGCAGGACGCCCTGTCTATGTTATCTTTCATTTTTGACCATAATGATAATACAAACGTATATGAGTGGCAGTTGGCGGCTATCTTTAGGCTCAAAATAGTGGATAAGTCTTTTGAATATAGGTTTGACTTTTCGGGGCATATTTCCCAGGCTATAAATGAGCATCTATCCAAATTTTCTTAGGAATAAATTTTCAGGCATTCAGCCTATCTTTTCCACTTGATTTTATATGAAAATTATCATCTCTTCTAGCAGTATATGCATCTAGACATGTATGACCTTGGGGCAAGCAATAAAAGGACAATCCTAGTGTTCACATGGACTCATGTCCTCTCAGACACTGTAGACCCCTATGAATTTTCTGAGTGTTTTGTGGCACCTGTCTTTGAACAATTAGAGTCTGAGGCTATTGAGAATAGGATGACAAATAGTATGAAAGGTTTCTTGACCAATTCCAAAATCCCTTGTGATTATTTCTTTGGTTCCCATACTACCATTATTAGACTTCATGGCTTTGCCAGTGAGCCTGTCTTGCTCCCAAAAGTCTTAACTCCTAGGGTCGCAACCTTGGAATTGGGTCACTAGTTGTCTATTATTGACAATAATTTTGGTAACAAGAAAAGAAAGAAGAAATTTTATGATATCCCTTGGAGTAAGGGAAAGATTACAGTAGAAAGAAGATAAACTGAGCATATCTTGTTACGAAAATTGGCAGCCTATGGTTTTGTGATAGTCCAAGATAAATGGAACTATGATCCTGATGGTTTCTTGGCATCTTGGATAGTAAATAACAAGGTTTCTTCTATTTTCATTCATGAGAAACAACCTTTCTGGGAACAAAGAAGGTCACCTCAGTAGGATAATTCTACCTTCTATGTGGAACTCAAGGATCAACCACCTGAGGGTCCCAAACCATGGGAAACTTTCTATATGAAGCAACAAGAAAACGATCCTAAGAAACTTATGACATATGGTTTGAGGCAGACTCTAAAGAATAAAGATTGGAGCAACGAAAAGATAGCTTCCTATTGGAAGTACAGGTAGGAGATTTCTGAATTCACCCACACTTTTGGGCGAGTTCCAATAGATGAGCAATGGGATCAAATATGGGACGAGTATCATATGACACCGGTATCAAGCCCAGACACGAGTAATCTTTTAGGTAGATCTCAGGAGGTAGAGGAAACACGAGTACCAGAGATAGCTCAAGAGGTAGAGGAAACAGAGAAAGCAACTACAGAAGCCCCTAGAGTCCCATGGCCTCAACCTCTTAGTGGCCTTATGAAATAGAAAGCATCATCATCGTTGCGTGAGACCCATATAGCTTCAGCATTGGGGCGTCTTGGAGCAGAAATTTCTCAACAAGCATTCATAGCATTACAAGAAGTATTAAAAGAAGAAAACCCAGAGGATACATAAGAAAGGCCCTTGAAAAGAAGGCGTAAATTAGTATTGCAAAAGGAGGATACTGAAGGTGATTTCTTGGAGCCCCCATAGCAACAGGTTCTCATGATCACAGCTGCAGCTCAAGTAAGTATCCCTCCCCCTATTTCTCCTTCTTTTGCTTCTTCTTCAATAGGGGTGGCAACCCAAATGACCTATTCTTCCATGTCTCCTGCCACCTCTGTTGTGCTATTACATATTTCACTCTTACTAATAGTTCACCGACCTTAGTATCATCACATGCTATTACATTGCCTTTGTTTTCCCCATCCATGCCTAGGCAGGCTTTGCCTTAGGTTAACCCTAGTCAACAAATTACTACCATCCATGGTTTGCCACAAGGTTATCCTTTTGCTGGAGGGTATATTGCCTCCTCGCTCACCTTTCAAACATAAGCAGATACTACTAGGAAGGCAAGGGAAGCTAGGATTGAGAAGAAAAGGAAGAAAGAAAACAAAAGGCCTGCTGTCCCCCATATGAGATCATTATGTGATCCCATTCAACAGTATCTGACTAACACCCACTTGACTCCCAACGTAGTCAAGCCTGTAGAGCAAATGAAGCCAGAAGACTATACCATGAATGCAGTGGCTATGGATTTAGCCCACTTCAGGCAATAAGATAAGGTGGAGTTGATGAATGAAACAGCTATAGCTGTCACATCTGATTATCTTAAAGTGACAAGAAAATTGCAGAAGTTGGAAGCAAATTTAGTAAAAATAAAAGCCACAAATAGTAGCCTTACAACAAAAATAAAGGCTAAGGACAAGGAAATTGACACTCTTAAAAAAGACATGCAATATACTATTTATTTGAAGATATATCAGGCATCACAAGCTCAAGTTGCAAATCTATAGACTAAAATTACACAGGTGAGGGCCACTGTGGTTGCACTAAAGCAAGAACATGCCATTGCTGAAAAGAAACCTATTGATAAGGTGCAAGAAGTATCACAATTGCAGCAGACCTTGCTGAGGGAACAAAATCAAAATAGTGCTTATTAGGCCCAGTTCATGGCTGAACAAGAAAAGACTAAGAAATTGACTATTGAGATGAGTTAGAGGCCACAAAATGCAGGAGTGTTGGTGATGGTTAAGGAGCTTTATGTATCTACATGGCAAAGAATCTCTGAGGAGATTTCATAGCTAAAACCTGCCCTCAGTTTCCTATTAAAGGCTCAGTAGCTATGTCGAAGGGTAGAGTCTTCGGTTAAAGCAACCTTATCTACTATTTCTTTGAGAGTCTCAGATTCTCTACTTTTGTTGCAAAAAATCTATGATACAATAGATGAAGCTTTGTTAGCCGCAGGGGTGAATGATAGAATGATTGTGGCAGAAAAGGTGAATGAAGTCCTAAGCTATAATGAAGCTGCTATGAGTTGCAAGACACTTCTAAATATTGTGAAGGAAGGTGTCAAAGGCATGAAGGGACACATTGAAGAGTTGGTACAGTTGGGACTTCCATCTCCTTTCCTAGATGATAGCACAATCTTGATGACTGATGAGATTAAGGCCCACCTGTTGACAAAGCAAAATGATCAGACTATTTTTCAAAGTCTGAGTGACTCTTCAAGCATGGAGGAGGTGGAAATAGTTCTCATTCCCATGGCCTAGTTCAAGTTCTAGTTACATGCAGTGGTGCAGATCCTTTAGTCCTTTTCTCACAGGGACATTATTAATTTGGATTTTGCTTTTTAGAATTTGCAAAAGAGACGAGGCTTGTTAGATTCAAAGTGGTCTGGATATCAAGTTTCTCTGTAGAAGTTGTGATTCTCTGGGTGATGGTGGTATAATTTTGATTTTTGATCTTTTTATATCTCTAGGGTTCTCTCTATGCAGACATAGAGTCCCATATGGTCACGAAGAACTGTAGAGTTAAACTCTACATTTTGTGATATTGATTAATTGCGGCCGTATAGTTTTATTTTTAGTTTGTGTTTGTAATATTCCCCATGTGTGGAGTGCACCAAGTGTCGGCATGGCGGGGTTTTGAAAACCCAAAAGAAATGGTGCTTCCAAAAGATGCATGGAGTTGACACGTGGCAAGGTGGTAGAAGGCAGTAAAATTAGTGTCTGGGAGTGGTGTACATTGCCACGTGTTTTCTTTTTAGTTTGCAGTACCCAAGTGCCACAGAAATTTGCCACGTATCTTCGGCTGTATTTCTCTTTGTAAAGTTTCTATCTTCTGTTGGAGAGTGCCATGTGTCACTACCGTGGGGATTCAAGGAGAAACTTTTGAGAGAGGCATTGTGAAGGAGCATCAGTATGCCACGTGTCTTTTGTTGCAATATGCGGAGTCTGCCGCATGTCTCTTTTCTTTAATAAGTTTAAGGAGTGTCGGAGTACAATATGGTGGGCCCCAAGATATTACAAGTATAGTTTCTAAGTGAAGCCGACTGTGCCATGTGTCGCTACCGTGGGTGATTGAAGGATGAGAAACAAAAGAAACTTTTAAAGGCATTCCAACATGCCATGTGTCCCAGTTTTGAGGCTCTTGGGTGTTGCCACGCATTAGCAGTAAAAGAAGCAGATAGCACCAAGTGTCATAGTGTCATGTGTTCTCCTTATGTCAAAGGGAAACTAAGCTTAATGAGCACAGGAGAGCCACGTAGCATTTTTAGAACTATTTGAAGCTTGCGGAGGAAACCATAGGTATCCCAATAGAACTGGTAGTTATTGGGCCACATTTCTAGTACTAGTCAGCCAATGAGAGTGCAAGGATGATACAGTTGCAGATTCAGACAGATCCAGTGCACAATCAGTTAAAATTTGGTTGTAGGTGGTTAGGATTATTAACGGCTGGGGATGTTTTGAGCCCCATCTTGCTTCTATAAATTGGGGAATTTTTGTAACTGAGGGGGATAAGAAAATATAGAGAGATATTATTGTGACTGGGTGATATCATTTTTTTCCTTCATAGTTGTTTCAAGAAGAAAGCATATAGATATGTGCATGTTTCTATGCCTCATGTATTTTGCTAAATCCATTAATGAAAGAAGCTCTGTTTTATGCTGATTCGATGATATTTTCCATGTCTTTGTATAATTTATTTGAGTTTAGCCTTTGGTTTTAAATCCATCTATAATTTGTCTATGTTGATCATGCTTATTGCTCTTTGATATAGCTGAAATCATAAGAATTTAGTCACTGTGCTAATTGTTGAAACATATATAAGTTCGACGCATTGCCTTAAGAGTTTTATTTTATTGTATTTGTAATCTTGTTTCTTCTTCCCTTTCCAAAAACCCCCATTGGAAAAAGGAAGAGCCAACTTCTGTAAAATTTGGAGGTCGTTTCAAGAGTCAATCCCACATTCTTGAAGCTTCCCATGTTGGTGCTAAAACCCGCACAATTTTATACATCAACAGTGACAACAACAGTGACATTGTAACTGGATATCCAAGTAGAGTATTATACTCATATAAAGGTGAAATATGTGATAATTAGGTATGTAAGAAATTTGTTAACCCTAATTCATAATTATAGCAAGTTGATTTAATTGATTTAATTCAAATTCACCAAAGGGTAAACTAAATTTACATTTCTTATCGTAATAAATTTCAATCTTACACTACAATGAGATTATTATCCTTCGTAAAAGGCAAATTCAACCTAGATTTAATTAGGAAAAGGGAATTAATAGTAACCCTAAGTAATTACAGTTAGGAATAATTCATGTTTCCTTATGATGATTACAAGTCCAATGGAAAAATGGGTGAAGGAGATGAGAGAGGAATTCAAGGGCGTGGGCCACACATTAGAGATCTGGCCAAAGTTTAGAATAATTATTGATACAAACCTAGGGTAGTTTGACCTAGTTGCATATGAATAGAGATTCACTGCACCCGACATGAGTCTGTTGGCCCACAACATAGTGAAGAGAAGATTGTTCAGAGCCACTGGAGTTCCTTTGGCAATGGAAGCATAGGAGCTGGTCATCTAATGCATATAGAAATACAATGTGCAGAATAGAAGAGTGAGAAGCGAAGGAAGGGTGTATGTAGAATTATCACCCAAGAGCATCACTCGTACTTTTAATCTGTTAGTGCAACCCCAAATGCATAAATTTGAGAAAGATAGGATGACGACAGAGTATAAAGAAAATGAGGAGGCTTGCAGAAAGGTTATTTTTGCTTCTTGGCTAGCTGATAACAAGAAACCTAAGGCAATGTCTAAAATGGCACAAACCCTATACATAAGTGGCTTCAATGAGAAAGTCCAATACATGATCACAATACTAAGCAGGATGGTGGGGATGTCAAAATCTGACACATTCGAGCCATGGATGTTTACACCAATCAGGATGATCAAGGGAGATGTAGGCATGATCCATTGGGCTCAGGCCATAAGTGATGCAATTCACCTCCAAATCCTCAGGTTCAAGAAGAACAAGATCTTCCACATGAACTCATATCTGGTATATTCATGTGCAATTAGGACACAATTCAATGGACTAGAGAGGGTCGGTTCACTAGGAAACAAGCGAGGGCTGAACCCTGTGTACAAGTATTACCCTCAACTGGAAAGAAGTCAATAAATGATTAACTATAGGAGGGTGAACGATGCGTTCCGTATGTGGCTTGTTTGAATGATTGAAGGGGACAAATCCAAAAGGATATCAGTGGACGCACAAAGAATAATTGATCCACATGATAACTGGTTTATTCTGTTTCCTACATTCACTTACATCCGGATGGAAGGTTTCACTGGATTTCCATATATGTTGCCAAGGTATCCAATTGACAAAGTCATACTGTTGGAGCTTTCCCATAAAATAATTGAATCATATAAGGATTTTCAAGCCAAATTTAGGTGTGGGAACATGGATTTCCCAATTGATGTTAGCCGGTACAGATGCAACACCCTTGTAAGTGCAAAAGCATCTGATAAGGAGATGCAAGAATTCCACTTCCAACCCTTCAATCTGAAAAGAACATATGATCCCTATAGTAGGATGGAGAAATACATTAATAAGAAAATTCAACATGAACCTCATATAGAGGACTATTGCGCAGATTGCATGGATGATTGTGAGGTTAGAAAAAAGTAATACCAGAGGCTCACCATTGATCAGATGAGGACATTGGGTACACATGAGGTACCTCCTCAGATTAAGGATGATAAAAAGGTGTTGCACACTAGCTATGAGCTAAATGAAGTGTTCAAGAAATCCATAAGTGACCCAAATTGGATATAACTAGAAGAGACATCATTAGATGTCATATCAAAAGGTATATTGGATGGAAGAGAGACATGGTTAGACCACTACATTCAGGCACTAAAGGCCAAAGGGGTGGTCATCACTTACCCAAACAAGAAGGGTAAGAGGAAGGATAGAGAAGACATAGGATATGATGCATTCTTAGTGAAGGAGAGGAGGATCCAAGAAGCCAAAATGGCTGAGACTGAGATTTCTAGATCATCAGGAGAGGCCCTAACTGCTGAAGGTATAAGTGTTGTATTTACATACCCTATAGTAGGTTAGCTAGTGAAGGTCATCCCAGTAACTCTGACCTCTATGAATCCAGAAAAACCATTAGAAGCCATACCATTGAACTCCATTGGCTTAGCGATGTCCACAATGGTAATAGGTCAACTGAAAGTATCCCTAAAAGGGAAGGAGAAAATGACAGGTTCATCAGGTCTGGTTGAAGTCTAATTTCAATCACAGGAAGAGGTACAATAGCTAGAGGTTGAGGATATTCCAGTAGTACAACAAGGTCCTATGATTCACAACAGGCGAAGCTCTAGGGCTTTATCAAAGTGAAGTAGGAGATGGCAGAACAAGTAAAAGTTGCCGCCACTGAGTCTGTAAAATTTCCATTGATGGAGGTAGTGTTGTCTAATGATGAAGTTATAGAAGGGATTGATATGAGAAGTATTTTTCAAATAACTTCTACCTTTGTCACAATTTTACAAACAACTTCAGTTCTTGCAGCATTTCTGACAATTGTTGAGAATGATCCCATGTTTGATGAAATTTTTTCAATTAGTCAAGAGGCTCCCACTGTTCACATTGAAAAGGTAGAGGAGGTAATAACATATAACATTCTTTATGAAGAGATTAATAAAGAAGTCCTGGTTGATGCACAATAAAGCCAACTGGGTACTCCACATATGAATGTTTCACAACTGGATAAGTTTTTTAATAGGATACTTCACATCTGGATGTTCCACATCTAGATGCCTCACAATTAGAAGTTTCTAATCTAGATGATTCTCAAGAAAATTTTCTACATGAAAAGGAATTAGATGTAGCAAATGAAGAACAATCGGATATCACTCAGTCAGACATAAATTCTCAACAAGAAGTTCCACATCCAGATAGTGATCAAGATGACTTTCAAAAAGAAGAGGTGCCCCAACAAGATGATACTCAATTGAATGTGACACAACATCAGGTTGAACAGGATAAGGTACTTTAAGCACATGATGAGCACATTGGTGAGGATGTGGAATGGGATAAAGATAAAGAGCATCCCGATTAGGAAAAAGATCAAGATGCAGAAGAACATCTAATTGATCACAATAGAGAACATGATGTAGAATAGGACCAACATGAAGATGGTCTGGATCAAAGCAAAGATCAAGATACCAAAGAGCATTTAGTTGATTATAATAAGGAACAAGAAGTACATATGGAACATCTAGATGATCAAGATAAGGAACAGGATCTGGAACAAGATAAAGAACAAGACCAACAAGATTCACAATATCAGGTTTGAGAATAAGAACAAGAAGTTCCAGATAAGGGTGAGCAACATGAGCAACCTGTATCAGGACATTCCTGGCTGGTTAGCATAAGAGGTAATGTCTCAACTAATTCCTTTAAATTTTAAGAGTATTTTTCAGGAGGAAGCTTCGAGGCCGAAAAGGAAGGCAATGATAATGTCCTCCATAAGGAGAGACGCAACATGAGCTAGGATAGCTCAATTGGCTACTCCTGGTGGTGATAATAATGAAGGAGAAATAAATCTAGAGGATTACCAGATAGTGACCGTTAATTTGGGTCATGCCACTCAGGGGTAGGAAATAAATGCTCACGCTCTAAGGGAATGTAGAGGCAATGACAACTAGAGTCCTGAAAGACAAGAAGAAGAAAAGAGAGTTGAAAGGACATATTTTCCAACTACAAAACTTCATAAAAGGACTGGTTATGCCTAGACAAATAATGCCATAGGTTCCATCTAATCTCGCTCTGGTAACTCAAGAGTAGGTTGCAAGACTTGATGTGAGGAAACATGAGGCAGGTATAATGGAAAGCTAGGTTAGGAAATTCTTGACAGCAGGGGAAGATACAATAAAGATGGCAATCTCAAATTGGGATGCCATAGCTCCATTAAATGATAAAATTGAATCCTTAAAAGAGGAATGCATGGAAATATTGGAGTAGAATGACATGGATCTTGTTAGGTTGAAAGCTATTTAAGATGTTGACAACAATGTCATGTTCAATAAATGACAGATAGGACTGTGCCATTGCTACCTATCTAGGTTAAAGAATTGAAGTTTGAGCGTGACCTCTTGAAAGATTGTTAGGATAGGATGGATGAACTAAACCTAAAGGATCAAGAACTATTAACAGAGGAATTTGAAATATTAGAAGACCTGGTAGGACATCTGGTTGGTGTGATGTGAATCAAGCTTGTGAGGAGATCAAGAGCAATTTTTAAAAGATTTTAGATGATCATGTACAGTATTTTACTGAGGCTACTATAGATAATATAATGGACAAGAATGTGAAGATCAAATCATACAAGGAACAAGTCAAGTCCAGATTGAGTAGAAAAGTGGTGATAAAGAACAATTTTGAAGCACAAAAGTTCATCCAGAATAAGGAACATGCATATGATAAGAAAAGAATCACTACAGTGTTGATATCATACAGTTATTATAAGACCTAAGAAGAAGGGTCATGTATAATTAAGTCTAGAACAAGTACTGAGACTGACTAAGTCTCGTTATTTTGTGTATTGCACATTGTTTTACTAGTCGGACATGCTTTGCATTGCTTGATCAACCGAATTAAGGGAAAGTGGAACCGGATGTAGTTCTATTCAAGTAGATATCCAGTGCCATGTAACAACAAAGGAGCCAACTATCATCAGTACCAACTATTAAGAATGCCAACTGGCATTCGCGTGCTATGAATTTGTACCATTGATTATTTTGATGTAATCTAAACCACTGATTTTTTGTAACTGATTCTAGGTATCCTTGTTCCATAAAAGGACCTGTGATATGTATTTTTAGGGTGGGGATTAAATTGTTGATAATTGTCAAGATTGAAGTGAAAAACTTATGCTTCTTCCTTGCTTCATGGTTTTCTCTTCCACTTAGTGTGAATATTTGTATATTTTAGCTCAGAATTGTGAACTTGAGGCTGACTGTTGGTCATGCCTATAGTAAATCTCAAATGATTGTACATTGATTAATAGTAATGGAATGTCAAATTGATGCATCCTGCTAGGAGCACATTTGAATGTCTTTAGTCTATTGTCAATTTCCTTTGAAGATTCACATAATTTATACGTAGCTATGAAGTATTCTAGTGAAGTATAAATTGATTTTTTTTAGTTCATGATTTTGATAAGATATATGTGTGATCGCTAGAAAATTTAACTTTCTTAGAACTTTTCTCTCCTTCCCTTATCTTTTGTTGTTTCTTTATCAAAATGTCAAAATAAATAAAAATAAAGGTGAATAATGCTAAATCCATGGATGATTTTTTGAAATACTTATGAATTTATCAATTTCATGAAGATCTTTCAAGTAATTTCAAAATAATTGATCAAAGTTGCAAAGTTATCTTCTAGTTGAGTAAATATTATGAGATAATTACAAAGTTTAACTAAATAAGTGTAGATCTAATAAAATCCTGATAATATTTACAGATATTTGAAGATCCTTTGAATATTTACAAACCTTCTGAGATCAAAGTAAGCTACCACAGGTCCCTTGAGAAAGCACCATAATACAATGAATCCTAACTGATAACATGCGTGTCAGGATTTGACTATCAGAGCCTTGGGATTGCAAATTCTTCATGAATTTGAAGTCTTTCAAGAGAGATAGGCACTCTTTTGTATAGAATTTCTATCTGTGTCTGATGTGAGTAAAATACACGTCAACATGTTTGAATCTATAATCTAAGTTGTTCACTTCCTTAAGTCAGTTTCATGAGTTTGAATTGGTTGATGTTAGCCAACATGTGTTTTCCTTTTTCCTATCCTTTGTGGTGTTGGGCCCCACTCATCCATGTCAACACCTCTAATCACTTTTCACCACCCCCTATCAGGGATTTTTTTAGTGGCGAATATTCGCCAATTGGCGAATATCACCGATCAGCCAAGTCAGAATTGGTGAATAAATCGCATCCAACAGGGTGGTCAAATTGCCCAATTTTTATGTATTATCGGTTGAATCCATATCCATTCGCCATCGATTTATTTTATGAGAATCAATGAAGTAAGATTTTCACCATAACAAACTATGCATTTTAAATGGACCGACTAATATTTTCGTCTGGAATTTCGGAAGCAAGTACTAAATCACCTATATATTCGCCAATACTATTAAAACAACATTGTGTATCAGGACACATTTTGCCAACTCAATTAAATGGTCGCTGTGCATGAGGACCCATTTCGCCAACCCCATTACATGGTCACTGTGCGTGAGGGCCCATTTCGCCAATTAAAATTGACAAGTAGTTGATTATGAGGGGCCATTTCACCAATTTGCATGACACCTCCGTGCTAATCTTAGGGCCATATTCACCTTGGAAATTTCAATGTATGTAGTCCGTCGAGGTTTGATTCATTGACACTTAAATGTATTCCTTATATAATCGCACAGGATTCACAAAATCTTTTTGATATACCATATAGAATTCCCGCGGAATTCACCAAATATGGAATGATATAAATACAATCGAAACTCTGATTTATTCTTACACATTTTATTCAATTCTAAACTTGTGACTTGTGAGCTCTCGATTCAGATTTCAGAAGTTGGAGTTGGCACCTTGAAGTTGATTGTAGGCAAAGTTACAAACTTACAACACAGGCATTCCTGCATTAGCGAATAGCAAGTCAGTGAAAACCTAAACTTAAAGGTGAGTGATCATTTCTTCATAGTATTAGTGTTTTAAGATTTCTCTATGGTTTTATCCCTCTTCCATTCTTGATTCAATCTTAAAGAAGATATTTAGTAGGGAATGGGATCTATATTCTATGAGTATGTCCTTCTTAAACAAGAAGACATTTTTTCCAGCTTTTATTTGAAGTGGGAGATCAAGATGTCAAGCCGCAAGTGCGACAAACGCAGAAAAGGTGGAGTTAGTATACAGTCTTACTTTGGAACTGACAATGTTTCTAATCCATCAAATCAAGATGGAGCTACACCATCAACTCTTGCACCAAATAATAATGAAGAAGCCATTCACAATACCTCACCACCACCAAAAGGTGGGATTGCCACTGAGTTAAATGAGGATGGCAATACCGCAGAAGATATTCTAAGGGATACCCTGGTTAGCCAGAATAAGGATGGCAATACCGTGGAAGATGTTCCAAGGGATACCCTGGTTAGCCAGAATGAGGATGACAATATCGCAGAAGATGTTCTAAGGGATACCTTGGTTAGCTAGAATGAGGATGGCAATACCGCAGAAGATGTTCCAAGGGATACCTTGGTTAGCCAAACTGATGATGACAATACCATAGAAGATGTTGCAAGGGATACCTTGGTTAGCCAGAATGAGGATGGCAATACCGCAGAAGATGTTCCAAGGGATACCCTGGTTAGCTAGACTAAGGATGACAATACTGTAGAAGATGTTCCAAGGGATACCCTAGTTAGCCAGATTGAGATAATTGACTTGGATGAAAAAGAAAATGCTAGCGCTGTAGATGATGTTGGCAAGAAGAAAAGAAAAGGCAAATCAAAAGATTCAAAAGACAAATCAAAAGATTCAAAACTGGGGTGCGACTGGGAAATGTCAAGGAATTTTTAGCTTGATTAGGTGTCAAAGTACCCATTCATTGAACTAGTCAAGAAAGCAAACAAAGATGAACAACCAACAGAATGCAAGCGTGTGATTTGTAGTTGGAAATGTAAAAGAGATAAGAAATTGCAGCTAAAGCTTGACACTATAGAAAAGCATATAGGTAAAGTTTATGAAAAACAAATCATAGATGGAAAGGAAACATCAGTAGTAAGATGGAAATCAAAGGAAGAATGTCTTCATGTGAAGTATGCTGCGGAATATGATGAGCATAAGAAAATAATGACGAAGCTTGCTGCAAGTGGAGGTACAATCAAGGCTCAATTTGGAAAAGCAATGGAAGGAGCACAACTAGTAAAAATTGTTCAGATGAGTGTTGTTTTTCATATTTTGTCCAGAAGGCGTCCTATGACAGACTACCCAGAGTATAGTAATTTATTATCTTTTTTGAGTGTTCCTCACTATCCTAGCACACATTGGTCAATAAACGCTGGATGGGAATGGGCAAACTATCTCGCTACGGTGGAAAAGCAAGATTTAAAGGAGAATGTAAAAGAGTCAAACTTCATTGCATTATCTTTAGATGAAGTTACTTCGGTAGATAATACTTATTGGGTCTGTATGCATGTGTATACTGTACAAGAACATGTACGCCGAGCTCATCTACTCTATGTTCATAAAATGAAGGATAGTTCAACATCACAACATATATTTGAACTAGTTAAGAAGTCTTTGAATCAAATTACAGGTATGGATGACTTGATAATTGCCAAAAAGTTGGTGTGTGTAGGAGCTGATGGAGCTGCAGTAATGCAAGGTCATAGGACCGGTCTTTGCACAAAATTACAAACTACTTGTGCACCATACATGCTTGCCATTCACTGCATAGCCCACATAATGAATTTAGCATTTAAATTTGTAAGCAAATTTCCTATAGTATCAAAAGTTGAAAATCTAGTCCACGAGCTCCACGCATACTTTTGCCGAAGTCCCAAACGCTTTATGGAATTTCAAAATTTTGCTAAGGGAATAACAACAAGAAACAAGCTTCTTAAGGATGTTGATACCAGATGGATCTCCTTGCATGGACCAACTCAACGAGTTCTTTCAGAATATCCATCCTTGATTGGAACAATGTACGAGCATCGCAACACAGTAGACAAAGCTCCTGACCTCTTACATAGGTTAAGCGTTATAGAGACACTCTTAACTTTAGCTAGTTTTCTCCCCATGCTGGATGAAATGAACAATCTTGTGAAGAAAGCCCAAGACAGAACTATGTATATCTATGAGTATAGCAAACTACGTGGAATGACATGCATGGTCCTCCATAATCTATATCTAGATCTAACTTCTCAAAGCCCAAATTTTCATAGGTGGCAGATAATTACAGATTTGAATCATCATGAAAATTATTTACAGTTTAATGCAAGCGGGGAGTTATGTGCCTTTGTACATGGATTTGAGATACCAATGCACCATTGTAAGATAGTCAGGTGCTCTATCAGAGAAGTACCTATTAGAAAGGATGATTTGGATGGCATTGTTAAATTTGTTAGTAGTAATTTGAAGGAAATTGCAAGCAATCTTTCAACAGAGATTTATAATCGATTCCCTCGAGATGAAATACTTGATGCCATGTCTATTGTGTATCCTCAATTTTGGGTTCAAGGCCATCGAGATAGCCCAAGCTTTTTTCATCAAAACATAACTACGTTGACTGCATACTTTTCGAAAAGTGTAGAATGCAATGGACAACAAAAAGAAGGAATTATAGATGGAAATAAGCTTAAAGGACAATGTAGTCGGTTTGCAAGAAGTATGATAGACCACTTTAATGCCATGGAGAATCCCTTCGAAACGGGATCAATAACAAAGGCCTAGAAAAAATTGGGTCAGAGTGAAATATTGCGTGATATGATATCAGAATATTTCAAACTTGCTGATTTATGTCAAACAATGATATTGGGTTCGGTGGAAGATGAGAGAGTTTTCAGTGCATTGGGATTTTTGAAATCAAAGATAAGAAACAAACTAGACAAGAATTTGGAAAATTGCTTGAGGGTGTTAGGAAGTGCGTATAATGTCAAAAATTTTCCTTATGAAAGGGCACTTACAATCTGGAAGTCCATATGTGAAAGAAGAGGGTTGTGCAACTCTTCAAGTTCAAACACTAATAGTGGTGGGACAAATGACAGTGAAATAATGACAGATGAATTTGACTTTGGGACTCAGACTCAAGATGAAGAAAATGAAGACCAGACTTAGAATCAAGGCGACTCTTTTTCTTTTTCTGAACGTCAGTTTGAGGACCATGACTCGATTTGGGAAATGGAAGTGAATTAGCAGTTTTTAGGTATTTATACTGCATTTCATGAATTATATTCCAAAACTGTAGTTGATGATATTTTAAATTTGTACTCCTTGAAATTGTGAGTCAAATTGAATACATTAACATATTATTAATTATTTCATATTTTAATTGTGTCATACTGATAAGTTTTACATGTACTCAGTGATTCATCATTCAACTCAATGCTTAATATTTCCTTGCTAAAGTTTATTTGTGCATAAAACATAAAATTTGCAGTAAAGTAGAATTTTGGTTTTTGATTTGATATGGTAAATAAAATTAATTTAACATATTAACAATGGTAGGATATAGAACAATGAACATCAGCAATTATTGAATGTGTATTTAGTAGTTGAAACTAGAGTTTATTTTCAATTGATAAATTAAATAATACAGATAATTGAACATCAACACATTACTGAATTTGAATTTTCTATTGATTTTTAAATGAAAGAGTACATAGAGGCAATGAAAAATCTTACTCAAGAGTCAAAGACAACTCTCCATAGAGCTGAGTTGGAACTCGAAAAGTTGAAACTCATAATATTTTTTTTTAAAGATAATGCACCTGGTAAACTTTTTAACATGATCGGTGATGCTGGCGTGACACGCCCTCCGGCTCCACACTAACGCTTTTGCCCGGAGCGATGAACCAGTGAGGCCACAACACAGGGGACCTCATCCCCAAGAAGGAACACTTCAAACCCGCGGGCTCGTTGGCCCAACGAAGGTGTAAAGCCTGCGAGCTCATTGGCCTAGTGGGGGTTTGAACTCTGGTGGCTGCCACTACAACCGAACAACTTAACCACCAAACCATGCCATCATCAGCTTTGAAACTCATAATATCAATATCAAATCATCCTAACAATTTTTTTAGCAAATTCCACTGTTCAGGTGGTGGAATTGTCATTTTTTCTAGCTGATGTTGTCTGATTTGAATTTTTGTTAACAATGTATGATCAAATTTCAATTTGGATCCTGGGTCTGACTTGAATGTTTCAGCCAAATATACATTCAAGAGTATCAGTTGTTTGATGAAATCCAAAACGTTCGCCTCATCTGGGTTCCCAAGAAACTAATCCAAATCAATCTTCCTTGCATCCTCCATCTTCTTTCTGAAATTATTCCTTACCTTTTCATCCTCATTCTTAATCTTTGTTGCAGCCTCAATCATAAATTCTATTGTTTCACGCATTCTTGAACAATGTTTAATGATAGATGTCACCTTCATTATGGCTTCAATCCGATTAGTAATGCCTTTTGAAATCAATTCATTGTCACTGGCTTTGTAGACTGTTTCTAGAACTTGATTTGCAAATTTCTCTTCTGCCTGTAGTTGCAGATTTGTGTTGTCCATTAAATATTTGCTCAGCTTATCAAAATGTAGTCTCATGGCATCAATGACTTGAAAGAATTCACACAATTGATCAAACCTCTGCATTATTTCTTCCCAAATCTTTTGTTTCATGTGCCTGATTATTTGTCTACAAAATTTAGTTAACTGTTTTTGACAAGATTTTATTTCATTTTTTGCTTCCATAAGCTGTGCGGCCAATGTTCCATTTTTTGCCTCTTTTTCTCCAATTTTTGTTCCCACTGTTCATTTGCTTTCCCAATGCTTTGTCTTAATTTTTCTGAAGTGGATTTTTCCTCATTATATTTCTTTTTGATCTCATCTAACTCTTGCTTCAGTCCATTCAATTCCACCTCTGTTTGTTTATCCTCTTTGCTTGTTGATGTAGAGGCAGATTTTTTTATTCTTTTTTCTAATTCATTACTCTTGTTATTTGCTGCTTTCCTCTTTGCTTTCTCATTTGTTAAATATGCTTGTAATTTTTCTATTTGATTCTGAAACTTTGTTTCTCTCTATCATGCTTTAGCAATGATGTATACACCAATTCATTGTTCTTCTTTGATAAATTAATTTTATCAGTTTTTTTAATCTAGAAAAATCAAATTGCAAACTGCTCACCTGAAATTTAGATTGATCCATCTGATTTTCTGGTTTATTTTGAACTGTGGGAACAACAAATGTGTACTCCATGATTTTTGTATTTGTGTCAAATGTGGGTAATATCATGGTTGTTGCAGGATCTGAAGTTACAGCAGACACACTCTCCATCAGTTGCTTCTTATCCTTTTTATACAATTCTGATTTCTTTTTAAACTCTTGAATGTAATCAAAACCCAGGGACACAGGAATAAGGGAATGCTTGAATGGTGAAGGAATAGGAGTACTTGCAATTTCTGTTATAGCCACACTAACTGGGGGAGTGCCTAGAAATAATTCCTTTGTAGTGGAACTGGTAGTTGGACTTGGACCTGCCATAATCCTTTGTCTCTTTTGTGTCCCTTGATCACTGAGTGTTTGTGTGGTATCTTCTATTGGTGTCCTCTTGTGTGTAACTTGTTGTTGGACCTGTTGTTGTAGCACATGTTGACTAAATTCTCCACCAGTGGTAGTGCCAGTCGCACTAGGCTCTCCACCATGGGCATGTCCAATTTGTGATTGCATCTGACCATGAGGATTAGGATTTGAATCTATAACAAATTCAATTCTTCCAGTTCTACTTGTATGACCTTGGTGTATTTTATCAGCTGATTAAGCTCCAAGGCCTCTTTTATCAAATGGTTTTCTGGCAGTGGTGACTACATCTATTGGATTCCAAATGCTTTGTCCTTGGGACCCCAAACCACCACCTTGATAACCCAACTTTTCTGCTATGACTGCTCCTGAAGTATATGATTTTTTTGTGTTCTGACTTAAACCAGGTTTGTAAATGCTTTGTTAATTCCTATCATCATCAGGTTCATCATCTCTATCACTTTCAGTTTCTTCAACTTCACATTCATTGGGATGCTCTATATTCCACAATTTGCTAAACTCTTCATCTTCATCGATTTCTCCATAGTCTTCATCAGTTCTCAATTCACCTAGATCCTTCCTCATAGACCAAAATGCAACAATTTTTGATCGTGTCCAAGATTTTTTTGTAACAGAATCATCTAGATAATTTGGCATTTTTGCTCTAATAGATGGTTTATCACTTTTTCTATAAAAATTATTGTACCTCCTGATTTCATTCTCTGTTGGTGCTCCTGTAATTTGGACCTGGTGCAATGCCATAATTTCTGCTGACAACTGTTCAAAAGAAATACCTTTCTCAGCAGTAGTTTTCTCCATTGCAATTTTGACCTCATCCCAGGAATCCTTGTTTCTCAAGTTTTCAAGCAAGGGTTTACATTGATGTTGAATTCTACTTGCAACATTCCTATTGGCCACAATCATTGTTTTAATGGTGTCACATGGATCATACTACCAGTGATAGACAACATCAAAATTAAAAATTTTCAAAAGATCTTGTGCCACCTTCAATGCTTTTCTCTCAAATGTGAACCCTCCACATGAAAAAGGTAAAGAAGGAAATAAGGTCTTCTTTTGCTGACCGACAAAGTGTAGTTCATCAGTACTCTGCATCTGCCTTACATATTCCAATGAAAAAACCCTTTCTGTCACATGTATTGGAAGTTTGTATGGCTCTACTTCTGATCCATAAAATCTTAGCACAGTATATTCTTCCAATGAGTACCAATCAGCTAATTGTATTTCTTTTCCTAGTTGAATGAAATCTCTACATGATATAGGCAATCTAGGCATTGGACTGTTTGTAATTGCTTGATGCAATGGACCCAAAAAGTAGTCTACAAAATGATTGTAGTTCCTTTAAGAATCATGCATCCTTATCTTAGTGGTCCAATCATATACTGGAGCCATTTTATTTTCCTCAGCATTGCTATAGGGCTGAATTTAAAGCTTGTTGTTCTGAAACATTCCACTAAATTTGAATAGAAAAAAATAGCACAAGTATGTTCTGAACCTAAATGTCTTGGTGGAACCTCCTTTAATCATTAAAAATTGTTTATGCATGGATTCTACAATGTGCTCAATAAATTTATATTTGACATGTACACCATTACCATAATGGATATTATATACCATTTCAAGGAGGCTTGCATCCACTTCCCAATTGCTATCCAGTCCGAGGCAAAATGCTAGCATGGAAATAGTATCCTGAGCCCATGATTTAAAAATTTTCAAAGGATAAGGAGGCTTATGGTTATCTTTCAAGATGTTTTTTTCTTCAACTATTTTATTTAGGAAAGAATTCTTGCTCCTTTCATCCGCTGCTTCATAATTACTAGCAATCTTTTCTAGGTCAATGTGGACGTCTCCAAATTCTTGGGTTGTAAACCCCAACACTTTTCAAATTCTTCTACATTAATGGATAAAATTTCTTCTTTGGTATCCTTATTTACAATTGCTCTTTTGTTACCATCATAATTGTGGGCACATACCATGATAAATTCTGGGCAAGGGAAAACCTCATGTAACATCATGCACCCTAATCCAGTTACCCATGGTGCATTGCTACTATCAACTTTCTTTTTATTGGCAACCTTATTCTCACATGAAAATTTGAATTCTAAGGTAAATCTACCATACATGTTAGGATCATAAATATCATGGTATTCATCAGTCAAACCTGAGGTTTTAAGCAATTCAGAATAATCTATTTTTTTATTCGTACTTGCTCTGCCTTTCCCAAAAACTTTGTCTAGTTTGCTAGTGGTGGTAGACATGCTTATATAGTGTGAAATTTTTATTAAGTCTCTCAACCCTACATGCAAAGTTTGACAAAATAAGATTTTAAGAAAAAAGTTTGACAAAATAAGATTTTAAGAAATGATGAAATGTAACCTAGGGTTTCTATGTTTTGTCTTATTGGCTTTGTTGGAAATGGCACTGCAATGAGCAATTTGAAATCTCCCTAGTGCACTGCAACAAGCAATATGAAATCTCCCCGACACCCTGTGTGCTGACCCTCTCGACTCTCACTTAAAAATAAAATCACTTAGCAGTAAAAAGTAGAAACTAGAAAGTTTGCTTTTTTTTTATGAAGTGACTTTTTTAGTGAATGAAACGTCAAGTCAAGTTTCAACGTGTCTCTATTAGTACATGTCTGATAGTTGTCCTACATTGATAGCTCACATCAATCTCTAAACCATTGATCTTTGTAAATCTAAGGGTTTAGGGTGATTCCAGAGATTTAAGTTCACAAGCCTAGCGTTCTGTGCATTTCATTCCGGAATGCAACTAGAACCATCCATCAAATATTCATCGAATGACGAGTATTTTATGATATAAACAATAAACATAATCTGCATTTCTTCATTCATTTAATTATAGTTACACTTTTCATTTAATTACATTCTATTTAATATTAATAAAAAAATTATTCACAGTTTTTTGGTCTCGTGGATGTCAACTTTCATTCATTCATTCATTGATATTAATTCAAAGAAATTGTTATAACTAGGGGATAGCTATGCACCTACGCCCCTGACATATCAGTATGTTACAAAAAATTCCCATACATATTCTTTCCCATGATAATATAATATATTACATCAAAATTAAACATTCAACACAGAGAGCCCATGTTCCAGAATCCTGAATAACCCTGAGCTATTTAGATTTAGAAGAAAAACACAAACAACTTGGAGACAGATAACCATATACATGCAACAAAGCATTACTCATTTAAAAACAACATGAAATTGCTAAATTTATGCCACCCAGCAAGACTGTATCTTATTATTCTGTCAAAATTTGCCAAGTCTAAAACAACCAACCCTATGAAATGACTCAATGAGCAAGATAATTCCTTTATAGATCAGGAACGTGCTATCAACATTGAATACATTATACTTCAAATTGTTACAGATACAGAGAACAAAAGCTTGTCAATCCTCAGTTCCATATTTGTCATTCCACTCATCGTATATCTCCTTTGTCGGCCAAGGGAATGAAAGTATTTCTTCAATCTGGCCATTATGGTTGACATACTTGGCATCCAAAATACTTTTTACATGGTTAGAGAATGTAGAAAGATTCCTTTCAAGAGTGTACAGATTGTCCAACGCTAAGCTTAGTACTTGCATACTCATAGTTGGATCACTTGCAATTGCATCACAACAAGTGGGAATTAATTGAAAAAAATGTCTACAATCTCCTTTCTCCAGTTATCCAACTCTTTTGTTTTGCCAACACCATCCAAGATGGGAGGTAACCACTTAGTCTCCAACCCTTCAAAATCCTGCAACGTCTCTTTCACAACTGAATTGAATTTCAACTGGAAACTGGCCACATCCTAAAAACACTTCAAAATGTTAAGCACCTTCAGTATGTCAGTAGGTGCATTGGAATCATACCTGGTACACCTTAGAAATTCTTTGACTTTTTCAATTCTATGTAACCATTTTTTTAAGCTCAATAGTCTCTATTTGTCAGACTTATGCTTTTCATAGGCTAGTCTCAACTATAAGTAGGATTTCCAAGCCTCATCAACTTTGGTCAAAATGTTTGTCACCTTGTTCTTGATCAAGTTGATGACCATCTCTTTAACCTTGTTATCCTTTTCCTCCTTCAATCTCCTGTTATCCTCCTTCAACTCTCTAATCTCTACAAGGAGAGGCTCTGTATCCACTGGAACAGATTCTGCAGTTGGGATCATTGGAGGAGGGGCTGAAGTACTGGCTACCAATGACAGTTGCTATTTCAACATGTTTATCTCTACAATTGCCTTAGAATAATCAATTTGCAACTGATTGTAATCCTTTTGCAATTTGTTAGCAGTTGCTTTTGCAAATTGTGCAGTCTGTACATTTAGGCTTGCAGCCTAAGGAGCAGGGGTATCAGATACTCTTTTTATTATTACATCCCTTATCAGCTCTCCTAATTGAACCCTAGGCTTTTTGTTATTTGGGGCTAGAGCCCACATTGCCAATGTTTCAAATTTAGGGTTGAAGGCTGCACCAGAGAGGGCCCTTTCAATCTCTTCCCCTATCACATCTGAATCATCTTTGGTGATTGTATCAAATGCAATGGCATCTGATAGAGTCAAGTGAGGTAGAAGAAGAACATTACTTTTTGCCACCAGTGCTCTCCCTTCCTTTGGAGTCATTTTACTTATAGACTATTGTACTTCTTTCAGGACCCTCTGAGTAATAACATCATACTCCTTTGGGTCTGCTCCAGCCTTTGCATCTTCAATTTTCTTCTAAAATTCCTCACTCCTGACTTTCAAAACATAGCTCCTAAATTCAGGAGTGTTGACAATTCATCATCCTCCATAAACTTGTCACAAGCCATCACCCTAACATCTTCAATATCAAAAGTAGGGTTTCTCATTACTCTCACTACCCTATTCTCTGGGGATGAATAAGGTCTCAGTCTATCAGGTGAACGAGCTCTAGTTTCTTGTGCATGTTCTTCTTCCCCCTCTAGGTCAACTACCTCTATCTGCTCTGGGTTCTCCAAATCAATAATCTTGGCCCTTTTGGTAGGGGAGGGGCCAATTAATTCCCTCTTTACATCATACTCTCCACTTGAGTTGCCAGGCTTATAAGCATATCTCTGTTCTCCTATAGGGGTAGAGGCAATCAACTATTCTGCATTATCCAACATTTTCTCAATTCTCTCGATTGGGTCTTGCACTTCTGCAAATGCACCCGGATATGCAGGATTCATGTTTCTCTTCATATTCTCACTGGGCATGATAGTAGCCCACTTGATCCTCAAGTGGTGGAATTCATTAATAGTAAAACAATTCCTGGCAATGTCCTCATCGTAATCCATCTAATGAAAGTATTGGACACTTCCCTTGTAGTTGTTGACTCTAAATCTGGTTTTGCTAATGAATCCCTCAGGGTCAAAAGACCTTGGTTGTTCCAAATACATTCCAAAACATTGCATAACTAAATTAATTTGGTCCAACCCACTCTTATCAGGGATCACAAAATCACAAAATCTGATGGAAGAAGGGAAGAATGAACCTTTCTTGCGGTTCCTAAAGTGCTTTTTGTCAGAATCATTTAACTGCCTTATAACTTCTAAAAATGCCACCCTCTTTGGCACATATTTGGACAGTATGTGAGGTGCAGTCTGGCATCCATAAACCCTTATAAAAGTAGTATGCTCATGATAGAAGCAATCACCCCAATTATGATCAATTCCAAGGTGGGGAGTCCTGTCCAGAGGTCGTAAGAAATCCATTACATCAGGATGCAACCTTTCACCCTCTGGCTACAAAAATCCAAGGATTCTCCTCACAAAATATTCTTCAAAGATGACATAATTTGTTGTGGCACAGTGCATATCAAGCATACATGTCCATACTTGCACTGGCAACTTGTTCCCTTGAGCATCTAAATCCTTGACATGCAAATTGTGGTGCCACATCCCTGATAAAGCGAATAAGTACATATGGCACAACAAGGAGTAGTGTATGAATTCAACTTGGACATTCAGTTTAGACAAATTATTTTTGATCTTTGTCATCTGATCATGCATATGATTAGCTATGAAAGTGGCATAATCATATGGTTCCTTGACATTTGGTCTTTGAATATCAACAACCATCATCATCAAAGAAATAGACATTCTTTCTAAAGCATCTTTACCTAATACTTGACACAGACTGTGATAGGTTCTGACAAAACATTCATCAAACATACTGCAATGTAAAGGCTCCACCTCATCATCTGAAATCTTTACCAATTTCCCACCAACACCCCTTGGCCTGTGCTTTGGTAAGTAATATTCCCTGTACTGTCGTTTCACAGTGTCAGTCTGGTATTTTTTCTTGAAAGCCCTGAGGTCAATTATTTGCTGGCTGCAGGGTCCAAGTTGAATACAATGGCAATGTATCCTTTGGTAAACTTGATCAATGTCGAACCATTTCCATCTATTACTGTCCTAGTGGTTAGATTGTACCTTGATGCTGTTGACCCAATTAAGTCAGGGTTGGGGAAAACATTGGAATAAATGAGCTTGGCTAAATCATATTTCTAGGCATGATAGATAGGGGCCTTATAGTTCATCCTCTCATGCCAATGCTCAAAGAGGATCCAACCTGGGACAGGTAATTTGGTGTCTTGACAATTATAGCAGTAGTCAAGAAATCTATCCTCAGCTTCGCCTGGGCCATGCAATCTCAAAATTGTTCTAGCAGAACCAGGGAGTTGGATCATAAGATCCTCGTCCAAGCTTTGTTTTGAAGTGGAAGGCTGGCCTAACTGACTCATTTTTATTTTATGAAGGTAGCTTAGGGTTTTTATGGTTGACAACGACCCGAAAAGCTTCAGAATTAACCTATAGTTGGAAAAACTAGGCACAGAGGAGGAACAATTACTTACTAGTTTTGTACGCTTGCAGAAGCTTGAGATTACTTTTTTCCTGCTCGTTCTGATGATTTCTTATGAATGTAGTCACACTCTCGAGAATACCTTAATCCTTGAATTCCTGCACAATTCTTTGTATTAATGAACTTCGTGTGGCAAGAATACCTACATAATTCTCTATATTAATGCACTTCGTGCTACAAGCACTTCGTGCTACAAGCACTTCGAAATCTTACTCTTTTGAAACTTTGAATTTGGGCCATTGATCTTTTCCTTACATTCTAAAATCCACAGTCCTGATTGGCTGACTAGATTTAACAATCTTCATCGCCATTCTGAAAATGTACGAGTCAGATATGTGGCAGCATCTTGCAGTGTAACAACCTGTGATGGCCCACCTCTTACCTACCCCACGCCGGCGTGCCTCACTTCTCAAAAAAAAGAAATGCCAGTCGTGATGTCGCAACTGCGCAGCGCAGATTCCAACCAAAGAGATTCACACTGACAGATTCCTCATGCACCCTTGCACCCATTAGATTTCACCCTTCCTGCAACCGTTGGATCAAGTCTTTAGTGGGATAGGATAGCTTTGATTTTTTGACATGTGTTGTTTTGTTGCAGTTGCGTAGTGAATATTCTCTCTTGACAAATTCCTCATGCACCCTTGCGCGACCATTAGATTTTGCCCTTCATGCAACCGACGATAGCGGGTAACCTCTAGACTATTAGATTAAGGGGCTGATCAACTTATGAATATTAGGACATGAAGTCATGACTTCACTGACTGACAACCTGCTCGCATATTAACTTCTTAAACAATTAAGAAGTGGACCCTGATAGCTTGCTAGTTTAACCCGTTCCCCACCAAGCCGTGACTGACAAGATTAGGTATAAGGGGCTGGTAAACAACATGGTTTTGATGGCTCGGGTTTCAACTTAGACAACCAGCAACTGGAGGTAGCAAGTCAACATAAGATTACGCAGAGGGTTTCTCGTATGAAATGTCAACCATTGATATTTGGAAATCTAACGGTTCAAGTGTCAAAACCTAATTATGCAAATATTTCAAGCATCATGCATGTAGATGAACTACACTATCAATAGAAAGTGTAATTTTACTTGTGCATATAAAATTTCGTGATTAATTCTATCTAAAAAAACCAAATTAAAATCAAATTAAATCCAAAAGGATTAAGAGTTCACATATATTATAGCTCTCTTAGCTGTGCCTATCTCAAGAGTCAAAAAGCAAACAAATGCCAAGCAACATTAGAAACCTCTAACCATAACAGAGAGTCAGAGACCATCACCAAATCCATGTCAACATATATAAATTAAAGCAAACATATAAGAAGCAACATTAGAAACCTCTAAGTTCTAACCATAACAGAGACCAAATTATATTAATAAAAAAAAGATTTACACTTGGGTAATTATATTAATACAAAAAGATTTACACTTGGGTAATTAGATTATTATAAAAAGATTTACACTTAGGAAATTATATCAATACAAAAACCACTCTAGCAGCCAGCCCAGGCTCTAAACAACACACAACACCAGAGAGGCTACCATAGTACCATTTAAATCCCTAGCCCGTTGATTGAGCAACTCCTTGAAAACTTGCCACCCTATCACCCCAGCACAGAAATTAGTAAAAAAGTGGTCTTGAGAGCCCGACCACTCCTACGGCCACTGCGAGTAGAATCCCCCCGTATTCACAATGGCTGCGAAGTATTGAAGCGATATCAGAGTATCGTCTGTGTCCATTCCAATTGCCAGTCAAAGAAAGTGTCTCCCACGAGTCACCCAAAGCCTGTGCCTTCTGAGTTATTGCTCATTCATGTTTAGGAGGAATGGCTGCCTAGCTACGCCCTTCTATCCCTCTCGTAGCTTTTCCAGGTCTCTCGGCCATGGGATACCGACCCCCAATTCTGCATCAATCACTACGTCTAAGTCATTCAAAAGAATATCTGGAGTGAATACCCCCCGTAGAATGATCAGTGCATCTACCTTTGCCTCTCCTAGGTCCAACAAAGAAGCTAGAAAGCGTGAGGAAATATCTGAATTTACCCTATATCGATCCTCAGAGACCAAGAAGTCTTTACCGAGGACCATCTTCACTACCTCAAGGAATAATAGGTTTTGCTGGTTACAAATGTTCATCAGTCTGCCATCTCTGATATGGCCCAGAAAGGTGACCTAGCGCTTATTGCAGCGGAGCCTTATGGGAGTCTCCATGCTATATTTTGAGCAAGCTAGTCGAGTGCCGTTTTGTTGGAGACCTCCAGGATT
This sequence comes from Cunninghamia lanceolata, assembly GCA_027924645.1. NCBI lineage: Eukaryota > Viridiplantae > Streptophyta > Pinopsida > Cupressales > Cupressaceae > Cunninghamia > Cunninghamia lanceolata. The sequence continues at coordinate 10,756,565 of BSBN01001226.1, forward strand.
TAAAGGAAGATTGTTAATGAACACATGCTTCAATTGACATGCATTTATTCATTTATTCGTTGTCTAGATTTTTTGTAGCGTCAATCTTTGGCTCGTGTAAGGATCGACCATTACCAAAATCTATTTAATAACTTGTCACATCTATTTAATAGATTAAAAATCAATGCTTGGGAAAAGTATTTTGTAGGCCACCAAATGAAATCGGTATCAATGATTCAATATATAAATTTATAATAATATCATATTTTTTATAATATAATATATAATTTTATATTGAAAATTTCATTCTTTGAAACATCTATGATCTGTATACATTGCAATTTTAAACCGTAATTACTTTCAAACTGTAATTACTTCTATATTATTTAGTAAAATTTAACAAAATTTAACATCACCCTTCAAAAAGATTGGGGAATTACATCGTACATGAACCTCTAACCAACCTCAGTTCTAAACAAAACTCCTATCCTTCGACCTTCAAACCTTGCTTTGATCCTCCAAAATCTTTTTGGTTCCTCTATTCAACGACGCATAATGAATATTTCACTGTAGTCCATAATTATCCTATTAACAGGTAATGGATCCGTTACAAATTTAATTGTGTGCTCATTCACAATGTCAGTGAATGATTCACTATAGAACCTTGCATTATATGTACAAGAAACCACTAGGCATGGGTAACAATAAGGCTAGTAAAGGAGAATTAAATTAATTTTCTCGAGGTCACTGGCAATTGAGTTGCAATACCAATTCCATGCGTGAATTCAAATTTCTAGTTTCTCATACATGCATGCATGTGTGGGAGATTCAACCCACCACCCAGAATAGAATGCATCATTTGCAAATGTTAAAAGTGTCAATTCTTGACATGATCTATTCCACTTGACGAATGCTCGTATTTCTTCATTCCGAGACATGCAAAACATAAAAACTTGCATAGCCAGACACAAACAAAATTTTCCATCATCTTAGATTCTTATTACTATTCTACATCTATGAACTGAGAACTCTATCACACAGTTAAAATCAAAATCATGAATGATCACAAAATAAATACTTGGAAACTTACTTTCTTCGCACAACTGCTGTAATGAAAGCCATTACTTTGAACTTTTATAGTCTATTGATTCTTGACCTATCTGAAACTTAGTAATACAATATAAGTTTGAAACACTAAAGACTATCATAGATACATTACATGTACGTCCGTGACAAATGGGTAATAAATAACAAGCAACTCCATTTAATTCATATTGGCTAATCTGTGCGGTTTGTCACGACTCAGTACTCACTTGCCATTAATGAACTTAATTGAGCATTGGCTAATCTATGTGGTTAAGTGCGTTCAATCAAATCAATTGTATCACCATTGACCATTTGATGCACCCTAGAACGAAAGATGAACGGTTGTAGTTCAATTCTGAAAGGTAGATCTCCAACGCCACACATTGCTAACAAAATCCTTCGGAATCAACTAGCAGCCGTTAGATATTATTAGATCAACGGTTGACATATATATAAAATATATAATATATTTTTATTGATTATTGTGCAAAGGTGGCAACGCGGCAGAGTGCAAGTCCTCGGTTGTAGAACTACAAATTTGGGAAATTGGGTTTGTCAGTACTTATGCCGTCGATTTGTGATCATCTGACAACCAAGATCTATTAGAATTTTTTCCATTTAATGACATCAACGCTTGAAGTGACCTCTGTCCTTTCGTAATAAATAAGGAATGTCATGAAAAGCACAATTGCACGTATTTGGGAAGGCAATTTATGCAGCTCAATTAAATAATTATCTATTAATTTTTGTTAATCAGAATCGTTGTTACTTGACACTTGTCTCTATTTCGGAGACTTTATGTAGAAAGATGGGTGTGTCAGAACTGCAGCCCAGAATGGAACTTCAACTAAAGTCTGATGCCATTCACACAGTATGATTTTTTATTGGTATAACAGTTTATTTCGCCAATTAATTTTTTATTGGTTTGAAACTATATTTAAATTCGCCAATAATTTTTTTATTGCTTTGAAAATTGGTTTAATTCGCCAATGTAAATATATTTTCTAGTTTGAAATTAGATTTTAATTGCCAGTAAAAATATTTTCTTATTTTGAAAATAGGTTTAATTCGCCAATACAAATATATTTTCTGGTTTGAAATTAGATTTTAATCGCCAGCAAAAATATTTCCTTATTTTGAAAATAGGTTTAATTCGCCAACGAAAATATTTAATTTGTTTGAAAATAGGTTTTAATCGCTAATGAAAATATTTTATTGGTTTTAGAAAAATTACAATTCGCTAGGATTTTCCATAGACCTCTAGCGATTACAAATGATTTGCCAAATAAGATTATTTTTTTCCCAGAAAAATGAAAAAAATCGCCAATAAAATTAATATTTTTCTTGCGAAGTATACATGATTCACCAGGTTTATACACCTTCTCCGAGGGGGGGGGGTTCTTAAAGTTATCCCTGCCCCCTATTTATGTGAATTCCTTTGGTTTATTCATAGAAACCTAATATGACTCCTAAGATCAACGACTAACCATCTAACTAACTTGATTCTTTTTGTCTATTTGTAGTTTAACCTAACATGACTATTAATTGTTCAACAAGTAAATATGTAACCATTTGCAAAATATATACAAAGACTCTACATTTTGACTATGCATTTACATTATCCTACCCAAATGTCCTGTCAAACCTAAAACATTATGGTCTTGGTACGTATAATGGGTATTTCATTTGCAAACCAAATAGTATAAGAGACTAAGGTGAGTAGAAGAGGAAGAAGCAAAAGAAATTGTAGAGGAAGAGTAGACGAAGTCATTGTCAAACTAGTAAGTACATTTAAGCTTCTTGTATGTATTTTTTTGTTAAGGTTTAATTATGTCATTTTTCCTAATAATGGGGATTAGGGTTAGAAATAATAAGAACAAAACTCATGGGATTCACATGTTCAAAGTTGTAAGTAGCATTGGAAGAGAGGCTTGGCACTCACATTAATCATTTAACTATAGAGTGGCCTAATATATATCTAGTTATTTTCAAAACCCTGGATGCCTATCTTTAAAACCCTATTTTTCCCTTAAAATCTATTAGGTCTTCCTTTTGCCAAGGTTAGATTGCTTGCTAAGTTCAATGGTTATGTTGTTGCTTCTTCATTCACACTACAAAGTGATTCAACATAATTATGTTCTCATCATAATTGTTTGTTTGTGGGTCTAAACTTATCTTTTATGGTTGAGGGTGGCTAAATTGCTTTGTGGCATAGTGGAAACTTAGGAATTTTAGTGTTAGCCATGTGGTTTCAAAAACAAAGATCAATTTGGGTTTTTTTGCCTAGTTTGTTGTTTTTTTAAGCCAACTTCCTTTGTCTCATATGAATATCGGATAAAACATAAGACCCATTTTATTTTTTGGAGAACCTAGTGTGATGTTTTAGTTCTCTTCAATTTTAGAAAAACAATAGAAGCTAATATGTAAGACCACTCAAATGACTATTGAAAGATGTAGAAAATACAATGATTTGAGGCACTTGACTAGTATTCAAAACTATGGAAGTGCTTTATATGTATGTTTTAGGATTCTTGATCATTGTTGACGAGGGTTGTTGTAATCCTCTCGATTTAATTTATCAATCTAAGGTGGTGTCCAAAGGCTATCTACATTAGGAACATAATTTTTTTTGGTAAACAATTCTTTCTAATGAAAGTATAAAAACTCAATTAATCTAATAACTAAAACTGAATTTACATACTTGCTAGAAATGAAATCACACATGTAGAATTGGAACATAGTTGCATAAATTAAATTATAAAATTAAAACATGTTTCCATGAATTAAAAATGCAGAAACAAAACTAAATAGCTTGTGCACTACAAATCTAATTTAACACATAAAAATAAAAAGAAATGCACTAAAAACAAAAATTACATATAAAACTAAAATAATACAAACAAACAAATAAATACCAAATGTTGTCCTCTTCCTTGGGATGGTGGCCTACTCCTCCCTTGGAATTGGACCAAGATCATTCACCAAAATTTATGCTCAATGCTGCATATTTTTATTTGCTTCAACAAAATATTACAAATTTTCTTCTAAAACTTGCTATAGCTTTTTTATTCTAAAACTTGATGTAGCTTTTTTATTCTATAACTTGCTAAAAACCTCCTTTCTTTAGAGTTGGGAGGTTTATTTATACATTGAAAATCTTCACTCAACTCCCTAAATTAGTGGAAAACATCTCACTAAAATGGGTTTATAGTTGTCTTTTACATTCCTATGATAAATGAATAACTTTGTTTATTCTCTCCTACTCCTATGTTAAAAGAAACATATTTCTTTATTCTCTCTACTACTCCTATGCTAAAGGAATAACATCCTTTATCCTCTCATTACAAAATGACAACTTATCCATAACTCTTTTAAGAGAAAAGGTTGAATATATTTGTTTATTTTCTATTTTTATTATTTTTCCTATTTTAAATACAATAACAATTCATCTTCAACCTTTTAGAAGAAAAGGTTGAGAGAATGCTAAATCCATGGATGGAGCCAAATCATGAAGTTGGAACATCTTAGAGTTGGCTGAAATGAAACTAGAATGGTATAGAGTTACATCTAAAAGTGATTTTACAATAATTAGAATACTCTGAAGTTGGCTGAAATAAGGTTGGAACACTTCAAAGCTGATTTTGCATCATTTTAAAAAAACATTGCATTCTATTTTTCAAGAAATATTATAAAATTTTAGCAATTAAATTGCAATAGACTTCTAAAAAATATACCAATATATCCTATATTCTATTTTAAAAAAGCTTTCCAATTCTTAAAACTACATTTAAATCCACTTTTAATGCTAATTTTTGAGAGAGAACAAAGATTATTTTATAAATTTAGATGAGACATTTTCCGTCTCATCAATTGTAATCAAATTAAAAGATTTGATCAAACCATCAAAAAGCATAGATGGGGTAGTGATAAGATTTTTAGAGAGGGATTACTAACTTTTTGAGGCCAAGTATGCCATAAGTTGTGCTCCTTGCACTGCTCTTATTTATGAACTAAGTATCACAAACTTGAATGCATCATCCTTATCAATTTGATCGATCAATGTTTATTATGAATAATGTATGTCCTCATTTTATTTGTCGCCACAATGCCACCATTTATGAACAACTTGCTTTTATCAATGTTACAATTGTAATAACCTAGTTTGGTGCTTGAATGCCTTGATTGTGAGTTTCCCAATGTGACAAGGCATCGTCATCATTGTTAAAAATGTGAGAAGACCTCATTGTAATGTCACAAAAACATTATACTCAAATCTAGTTGCATTTGAATTATCATGCAACCCCTTTGCTTGTTCTAGAGCTCCAAAACTAGAACAATAAAAAAACATGTTATCCATTGTAACCATACTACGTTTAGGTCATGCATTTTATTAAAGAGTACAAGATCTTATTGGATTTCTTGTGCAACAACTAAGATCTCATGCACAACAATTATGATCTCTTACACAAAAACAAGTGAACTAGAATGACATGATCATAATGACCCAAATATCAACTTCATCCAAATTTTTGGATCATAGTTTTATAAGGTATAACACATAGTACTCCCATTAACTCATTATATTAAATAACCACATACAGATAAATAATTACATTATACACCATCTACTTCCTTGAGTGTATAGTATTGGTGTAGGAGTACCAGGAGCAATCAGGACTTGTTATAGAAATGTGACCACTTTTGGGTTTCTAGGTTTGGTTTAGTTGGTTTTGGGTCAAATAAGGTCAGACTTGGACCATTTTGAGTCATTTTGTGAAGTCTGGTGTCCATAGGTGGAAAATTGCAAAAGTTGTCATTTTTGCTCAAAAATTTGTCATTTTGTAACTAATTGAAAAAATGAGTTGGTTGGCCAATGGAGACAGTTGGGGTAGGTGTGTTGGGCATAAATATGCCTCCAAAAGTCATTTGTCTGGTGGCTTGAAAGATTTTTGAAGAAATCAATGATGAAAACCTCATTTTTCTACACTTTTCCACGGTTTCCAGTACTTCTCTCTTTATGTATGGATTATACAATTAATGGAGTGACCTGGAACTGATTGGAATTTTTTGTGCTTTGAGTCTACTTTTCTTTCCTTTTGGTTTCATAGATTTTCATTCATATTTATGAAAGTTATAAGCATTTTTCTAATAACAGTCCAGAACCTTGGTTAGGGTTTCTAGTGGACTAAAATAATGCATTTCTCGCCATTCCCATGGTAGAAAATCCTCAAATTTGGTGGGATGGTGTATCATTGTATATATTTTCTTTTTTCAAAATTGTAGGGCTCAAGGTTTTGGTTTGTAGGTGCATATCTTGGATAGTAAGCCTGTTATCCTCATGTAACAGGCTAATGGAATAGTAGAAGGCAATTTTGTCGATGTAAATGTATTGTTGGGGACTCCATAAGGTTGCTAAAGGTTGGAGAAGGGTGTATGAAGATACTAGAGACTCAGTGCAAGTGGGGGTTTTCTTAAACAACAAGATTTTGTGCCAATATTTATGACTGTCCTGTTAGGATAGATTTGATAGTTTTGGGGTAAAGTTGTGAACCGTCAACATTTGTGTTTTTGTATTGGATAGCTGTTAAGACTTCTTCAAAACCACTTGGATGACATGTTGTATATATTCCTAATCCCACATTGAAATTTTGGTGAACTTTAGTCTTTTGTTTAGCAAGTTAATCAAAAGTGTCTAAACTAAAGTGTCATCAAAACCAATAGTGCAGAACTTGTTGTTGAGTTGGTGTTGAATGGTATCACATGGAAGTCTTGTCATGTCTTTTGTGGCATATGTCAATTCTTGCCCAATCCCTCATAATGCCAAAGTCAAGGTATACATGGAATGAAGCCATATGGAAGCCAAGTGCTAGAGTCTAGAACGTGTGCCTAGATGAACACCTTTGTTGAAGTGCTTGAAGAAAGCCCTAGAAGTTGTGATAAAAAACCTAGTCCAACCCCTACCTTTGCATCAAATTGGTATCAGAGCAGGAAAGGTTTGTAATAGGGTATAATAGGGTGATATTGTAGTCAAGCCAAGATGCCTCCAAAAGGCAATACAATTGCTAGAGAGGTGAGTGAGTTGAAGGAGAAATATGCAAGAGAGATGAGGGAGATGAGAGAAATCTTTGAAGCTAGACTTGCTACACTTGAAAGAAATCAGAAAAGAGGAGTGGTCACATGAGATATGAGTGACCAAGAAGACGAAGAAGATGTGGGTGAGGAGACACCACAAGTAGAACAACAAGAAGAAAGAGATGTTGAAGAGATAAGGATGGAGAGGCTACTAAAGGCTGTCAAGAATGATGGTCCTAAGGTCAAGATGGAACTTCCAATGTATTCAGGGAGTCTAAATAGCAAGGAACTTCTTGATTAGATAGGAGAACTAGACAAGTATTTTGAATTTGAAGATGTCCCTGAAGAACAACAAGTGAAGTTGGCAAGAAAAAAGTTGAAGGGTCATGCATCCCTTTGGTGGGACTATGTGCAAGATGAGAGAAGGAAGCGGGGCAAATCCAAAATCACCTCTTGGAACAGAATGGTTACAAAGTTGAAAGGTAAATTTCTACCTAGTGATTATGCCACTCAATTGCATAGGCAATTACAAAATTTGAGACAAAAAGATATGGATGTCAAGGCATATACAGAGGAGTTCTATAAACTAAGCATTAGATTAGGCCATCTGGAGGATGAAGTTGATAAGGTTGCAAGATACCTTAATGGGCTAAAGTATAGCCTACAAGATGAACTTAGTCTCACAAACCCAAGGATAGTAGAGGAATGTTATCAACTAGCCTTGAAGGTTGAAACAAAGCTGCAAAGAAAAAAAGAGAAGCAAAGTAGAGGTAGGGGAAGGACAAGTTTTAGAGGAAGAGGATCATTTTTTGATTCAGGACAGTCACATGGGAGTCAGGGAGAGACAAGTAGAGTTCAAGAACAAGCGGCAGATTCAAGAGGTAGTTTTAGGGGAAGGAGATCAGATTTGGGAGTAGACCTGAGAATCAAGTGGATTCACTGGGAAATGTTATAAATGCAACAAATTTGTAGGCCACCAAGCATGGCAATGCACTGAAGAACAATCATCTACTTCTTTTGGGGGTGAAAGGAGGAATCAAATTGTACAAGGTAAGGATGATGAAAGTGTTAATTCTCCATCATACAATGCTGATCCAGAAGTTGGAGAGTCCTTGTTGATGAGAAGGACCTTGATCAAAGTACCAATGGAGAAATAACCACCACAGAGGAAGTCTCTCTTCAAGACTACATGCAAATGCCAAGGGAAATGTTGTAAAGTTGTCATTGATTCTGGTAGTACTGATAATTTAGTTTTTGTTGAAATGGTAGAGAAGTTAAAGTTGCAAAGATTACCTCATGCCACTCCCTATAAGGTCTCTTGGTTAAATAAAAGGCATCAAGTGTTAGTAAATGAGAAAAGTTGGGTAGAATTCCACATAGGGGGTTATAAGGACAAGCTCGTGTGTGACATCATTCCTATTGATGTTTGTCATTTGCTTCTTGGTAGACCTTGGTAGTATGATAGAAATGTCAAACATGATGGTAGGAAAAACACCTAGACCATAGAGAAGGATGGGTTTTCTTACACCTTGACACCTTTGAAAGAAGAAACTCAAGAATCACAAGTGGGATCTAGTGTAATGTTGGTAAGTAAGGAGGAGTTTGTCTAAACCATAGAAGAGGAAGACAAGGGCTTTACAAACATAAACAAACCTAGGATTGTTGTGACAACAACTAGGCTTGATGAATTGCCTTTGGAAATCCAAGATTTTCTTAAGGAACATGCTGATATAGTGATGGATGGGATCCCACACTCATTGCCTCTAACTAGGGATATAAATAATTACATTGACTCCATACTAGGGGCTGATATGTCATACAAAGCAGCCTATGAAGAATAAAAGATGTCTAGAGCACAAGGTGGTGTCAATAAATGTGATATTCCCAAACTTATTTGGAAGGTTGCAAATGGTAGGAATTTGAATGCTAAAGACAAAAAGTTTGATATTAAGACAATTGCAGAGATGAATGAGCATGGGTTGGTGAAGGAAGGAAGTTCAGAGTAGCAAAATTTTCAAATTAAGTTGAAGATGGAAACAAGACAATTCAATCAACAACAACTACAACTGGGGCAGCAGAAAGAAGTTGCAGATGACAGTGATTTTGATCATAAAGATAATCATAAGGGGGTTCATACACAGTTGAACAATGCATTTTTTGAAGAGCAAGTACAAGAGCCTGTTATTACAGTGAGTAGGGCAACATTGATTTGTGGAGATGGTCAAGAGGAAGCACAACTATTAAAGGTTGTTCCAAGTAAGGGAAGGAGTAGTGAAGTGACTTCTAAGGATAACCATAGACAAGGCAAAAAAATTGCAAATAAGAAATACAAAGATGAAGAGATACTTGAAGTATCTAATTATTTGGGTGCATGTGTAGATACAAAAGGGGAACTAAGGCATTCAATTTCTATTATAGAAGGAGATGAAGCAGTGTTGTTTCTTAAAGGTAGTCCAGGGGATGGGGATATTGAGTTGCTTCATGAGAAGGAAAGCTCATTTCATTTCTTGGTGAGTACCCAACAAGAACTTTCTTTAACGATCAATGTAGCAGCCAAAGTCAAAATGAAAGGTTTTGAAAGGAGAGCCAATAGTCCATCTGTTATCATGCAACAATCAAGAAGACATTTGAAGATTTCCAAGCAGAGTTATAGTAGGGTGAAGCAGACAAGCAAGCTAAATAGAGTATTCACTCTCATCTTTGTTCTTATCATTGAGGATGCTATAGGGATGATTGAAGAAGACATTTTTAGGCATGATTACACTGTTCAAGACGTGTACTCAAGTGGGACTTGAGTTTTCTTCCCCTTGGGTGTATGGTACATGAGCACCAGGAGCAATCAGAACTTGTTATAGACATGTGACCAATTTTGGATTTCTAGGTTTGGTTTATGTTGATGGATAAAATTGCATGGATTCCATCACCAACATGGGAAGCTTCAAGAATGTGGGACTTGACACTTGAAATAACCTCCAGATTTTACAGAAGATGGCTCTTCCTATTTCAATGGGGTTTTAGGTAAAGGGAAGAAAAAACAAGATTACAGATACAATAAACAGAACTTCTAATTCTATAGCGATGCGACAGATTTATATAAGTATCAACAACTAGCACAATGATTTAAACCTTTAAGATTCTATTATGTTAAAGAGCAAATGAAGCATGATCAACATAAATTGATTGCAAATAGATTTAGAATCAAAGGCCAAATTCAAAACAATTATATAGAGACACAGAAGATATCATTGAAGAACACATAATAGTTTTTCTTTTCATTAATAGATCCAGCAAATACAAGAGGCACAGAAAAATGTACAAGTCTATATGCTTCAACTTGAAACAACTATGAAAGGCTAAAATAATACAATTCGGTTGCAACAATAATCTCTCTGTATTTTTAATCAACATCTCTCTCTTAGTTACAATATTGCCCCTATTTATAGAAACAAAATTTGACTCAAGATTGCCTCCATTCGTTAGGATCTTAATGGCCTGAAAATGAATTGGAACTCAACTGGAAGTCGAACTGGCACTGAAAATCTTCTAAATCTTCCCTGCATTCTGATTAGCTAAATGATACTAAAAATGTGGCACTGTAACTTGTAGTTCTATTGAGACACATGGCGGCACCCGTGAACTTCAAACAACTCCAAAATTATGCCACGTGGCATCCTCTGCTACGTCGAGCTAGTTCCCTTTCGATACAAAAGAAGTAACAGAAACTATGAGACTTGGCAAGTTCTGCCTCTTTGTACGACTTAATACGTGGCACCTTCCATGAGTCTAAAAAATGGGACAAATGGCACACTCACGTGCATTTCTGCGCTTGTTTTGTTTCTTTACCTTCAAACACCCACAGGTGTGACATGTGGCACACTCCGCAGCCAAGAAACTTTACTCATTATATATCTTGGGGCCCACCATACTGTACCTTAGCATCTCAAAAGCCACTTAATAAAAGGGACACATGGCACTATCCACATATTGCAACAAAAGGAATGTGTGGCACTCTTGCACACATTTTAGCTGCCTCAAACAAAAGTAACTCCTCAAAGTCCCACGGTAGTGACACATGGTGTGCTCTACACACAGCAAGAACTTTAAAACAAAAAAGAAATGCAGCTCAAGATACGTGGCATGTTCCGATAGTGTCTAAGAAACTTTGAACCATAAAGAAGACACGCGACACTATTCACTACTATTGAGCACTGTAGCTAACTGTTTCAAAACCCCCTCCATGTGGCAGCCTTGCACATCATTTAGAAGCATAGTTCCTTGCGGGTTCTTAAAACCCCACCATACTGACATGTGGTGATCTCCAATGGGTAGAAAAATTGGGACACTGACTGCAAATAAAAATGTAGAAGAAACTCTAGAACACTGCAACTCAATAATATAAAAATGTAGAGTTTAAACTCTATAGTTCTTGGTGACTACATGGACCTATGTGCCTGCTTAGAGAGAACTCCAGAAACATCAGAAAAGTCTCAATTCCACTTTGTCTTATGGCCTGAATTGAGTTAGATCCATAGCCACTGCATGCATTGTGTATTGCTGTGGTTGCATTTGTTCTATAGGCTTAATCACATTAGGGGCCAGATGAATGATGGTTAGAGACTTTAGAACTGGGTCAAACAATGACTTCATATGAGGAGCAGCAGGGCTTCTCCCTTATTTCTTTTTCTGTTTCTTCATTCTAGACTCTCTAGCCTTCTTGGCAGTATTTGATTACGTTTGGAATGTAGGCGGAGAAGTAATAAGCCCTCCAGCAAAAGGATATCCTTGGGGCAAACCATAGGGAATGGTGGTGAATTGTTGACTCAGGTCAGTATGAGACAAAGCCCGCTTGGGCATAGATGGGGAAAATAGGGGTAATGATATGGCCTATGATGACATGGCCAGTGAACTGGTAGTAGGGGCAAAAGTTTGCAATGACACAACAGAGGTGGCAAGAGACGTGGAAGAATGGGCTACTTGGGTTGCCACCCCTAATGAAGAAGAAGTTGAAGAAGGAGAAAGGGGTGAAAGAATACTTACTTGCTCTGTTGCCATTGTTGCAATAATTTGTTTTTGCGGGGACACCAAGATGTCACCCTCATTATCTTCCTTTTGTATCTCCAATTTGCACCTTCTTTTCAAAGGCCTACTTGCTGCATCTTCAGGGTCTTCTTCTCCTATTGCCTCTTGTAATTCAATTAATATTTTGCGAGAAAGCACCACTCCAAGACCCCTCGATGCTGAAGCTATTTGGGTCTCACAAGATGGCGATACTGTAGCCTTTTGTTTCTATAGAGCACTAAGAGATTGAGGCCATGGGGATCTAGGAGCTTCTGTTGTTGCTTGCTCTGTTTCTTCTAACTCCTAGGCTTCCTCTAATGTTTCTACCTTTTGAACTTTCTTTGGCTCTTCTATCTCTTCCTCATGAAAGCTACCTAGAAGATTACTTGTATTTGGGCTTTACATAGGTGTCATGTGATATTCATCCTAGATTGCTTCCCATTGTTCATCTGTCTGGACACCTCCAAAAGTATGGGTAATCTCAGAAATCTCCTGCCTGTATTTCCAATAAGTAGCAATTTTCTCAGCTTTCCATTCTTTTTTCTTTAAAGTAGCTCTAAGGCCAGAAGTCATCAGCTTCTTGGGATCATATTCTTGAAGTTTCTTGTAAAATGTCTCCCATGGCTTGGGACCCTCAGCTGGCAGATCCTTCAATTCTGCATAATATGCAGGATCATCCTCTTTCGGTGATCTCCTCTTTTTCCAAAAGGGGCGTTTCTCATGTATGAAAGTGGCAGAAACTTTGTTATTGACAATCCAAGATGCTAAGAAGATATCTAGATCATACTTCCATCTGTCTTCTACTATGAGAAATCCATAAGATGCCAATTTCCTTAATAGGAGATTCTCAATTTCTCTCCTCTCTATTGTGACCTTTCCTCTGCTCCAAGAAACATCATACATTTTCTTCTTCCTCTTCTTATTTCCAAAATTATTATCAATAATAGATAATTGATGAGCCACCTCTAAAAATGTGACCCTAGGAGTTAGAACTTTTGGGAGCAAAATAGGCTCTCCAGCGAAACCATGAAGTCTGATAATGGTGGTGTGAGCACCAAAGAAATAATCACAAGGAATTTTCAAATTTATTAAGAAACCCCTCATACTCTCTATCATTCTATTCTCCATAGCTTCAAACCCTAATTACCCAAAGACTGGGGCTACAAAACACTCTGTAAACTCATAGGGTTCTGAAGTGTCTGAGAGAACATGGGTCCATGCAGACACTAGGATTGTTCTCTTACTACTTGACTCAGTGTCACACATGTTCAAAGGCATATATTGCTAGAAGAGACTATGATTTTGATACAGAATGAGGTGAAAAAGTTATGCATAATACCTGAAAACTTGGTTCTGAGAGAAATTTGTCAGCTGCTCCACAATAGCCGAGGAGATTTGTTCTAAAAAGTTGAAATGGTACTCCAAAGACTTGTCCATGGTTTTAAGTCTAAAAATTGCTGCTAATCGCCAATCATATACTCTTGAATCATCATTCTGGCAAAAAATAAAAGATAGCATGGTGAGAACATCTTGAACATCAGGGCTAAATTGAGTTCAACTAGTGGGCAGCTAAGGCAACTAAGTATTTTCCTCATCTAAATGCATCTCAGTATTTAAAAACCGCACCCTACTATGGAGGCCACTCCATGTATGCTACAACTTGGGAATTGTAGGAAATGTAGCAGTTCGGTCATAATACAAACCCAACATATCTCAAATTGCTTTAGGAGATATCTGAACCATGAAAGCACCACTTTGAATAGAGGCAGTTGGAGGGTAAAAAATCTCTGCACACATGTCAATCAACTCCGGATAGGGGTGAACAGAGGGATCCATAAATTGTGCCAACTGAGAAGTCCAGACCCTCATACCAAAAGTTTCTGATTCTCCCTTTTCGGCCTATTTGAGACATCTCTAATGAGCTCCTTCCCTTAGATTCTTTGGATTTTTCTACATATGTGTGTCGAAGATACCATCGGCAAAGTCTTTTACCTATGAAGAATCTACGTTAACTACCGTATCCAAGATCCTTGTCCTTGGGTAGCTTGTTCTAGGCTATGCTGCTATGGATGCATAAGATTTGCTGCCCTTCCATGGCCCTAGCCCTTCTTGTGGTGACTATGGCTCTAGCATCTCTGTATCTCTTTTTAAAAAAAGGCCTTATAAACTATAAATGAACTTAGACTAGCTAGAATTGCAGGCAAGGAATAAAACTTTTGATGCAGACAACAAGAACTCGAAGGCTATAGAATAAGAAATAGAAAATGCAACTATCTGAGAAGCTTAATACTTAGCTCGACGGGGAATAATGAAGCATTAAATGACCCATCACATCTTATTAATAGCATTAACGCCAAAAATATGGCCAGTGTATCATTCAAAATCTGTATGGGACTGTGTCAGATCAATATTAAAAGTGACGATCCCCTAAAATGATTAGCTACTTTCTTTAAGGTTTAAGGAACCACCAAATGGCCTTGGTAAATAAAACTGCCAACAAAAGAGCCACTGCGTTGCGGACATGTGTTCCTAGAACACTTATTTAAAAGAAAAAGTGAGAAAAGCAAGACTAAAGCGGAAAAGGAAATAAAAGTTGGTGCAGGAGCACATTCTCTGTAGTGCAGGATCATCTTTTCTTTTGTTGTCTCATAAGGCTCTTAAGCCATTTCATTTTGTAATAAGGGTCAATTTGGTCCCATGAATGTAATTGTGCAAGGCACACATGTAGTTTTGCTTGTATGACGGGTAAACCAACGGCTAACTGATTTGAAAATCAGTTTGCACGGTTGGAGGGGATAACTGCTGTCTCTACATCTTCTTTAGAGGCAGGTTGTATGTCACACAGAAAAAAAGAGAGAGAAGTGTGTATTACAACAAGTTCCTTTTCTGATAACTGAATAAAGAGAGTTCTGGGTATGATCTGTGTTGATTTTCTTGGTTGTTCTTAGTGATTTGATATCTTTATCCTGATTTTGTAAATAGAACCCTAACCAGATGCTATCCGTCAATCCATAGTGACTCTGTAGTGTGCAGACGGTGTAAAACCCACGGTTCCACAGTGGCTGGTTCGTAACCTAGGAGTAGGGTTTTGATTCATACATGGAGGCCCTTTCCTCTGTCCACTGAAGCCCTGTATAGTAACAGTGGGATGGGGGAAAGACTTCTCACGTTTGTTGTTGTTGAATTCTTACCCAGGAAGCCAGCGAACTCAGTCAAGTTCGACTAGACATCATCATGTGGCTAGTCGGGAAATCGGAGTGAAATTGGATAGTTTTGATGTGGGATCAGATTGCTACAAGTGATCGAGGGTTTGATAAATGAAACGACTAAATTCCATTGTTCTGAATTCTGGTTCGGCGCCTCTGAACAGTTGGAGATCCATCGGCGTGAAAGGCTCTCCGTCTTGCCGAAGATTGGTATAGTGCCGGAGACACATACCTTTGTGTTCGTATCGGTGAGAGAAACGATATCGGGCTAAGGAAAATATACTTAGCCGACGGTATAGAGTTTCACCGATCGGTGAGACATCCTCGGAGTGTTGCCGATAAAGAGTATCGGCGTGAGGTACCTTGTCGGGGGAAGCCGAAGAAGTCACGGCGACCGTTAGAGTCCCGCCGATAGAAGTTCATCGGAAGGAGTTCGAGAAGTCTCAGCGACAAAGGACTCGTCGGAGTGAGATGAACCATCGGGACTACGAACCGGAGTCTTACCGAAGCAGGAGGTCTGGCCGATGTGTCTGACGATATCGGCGAGAGACAAAGCGTCGGTGTAGGTGAAAGAAGCTTCACCGAAGGAAGAAGTCTGGCCGACAAAGAGTGGTCATCAGTGTGACGAAGGAAGAAGTCTGGCCGAAGGAACTTTATCGTGGTCCGATAGTATGAGGTGTTGCCGATAGGCAACTAACCGTCACGGAGTTTATCGGTGAGAACTTAGCCATCGGGATATAACAATAAGACCCGGCCGATAGTTCATGTCTCACCGATAGAGAAGTCATTCTTGGCTTCGGAGAGACATTGGGATACCTCTTGCCGATAGGGAAGATATAGTCAATCTTCATCCGCTTCTGCTGGGCATTCTGCATCAAATTGGTATCAGAGCCAATATTCTGAATCACCGCCGTGTATGTCAGACGAAGAATTGGAGATAGAAACAGAGGCTAGCACAATGCCTCCCAAGACGATGAGTAAAGCAGCCATCCAGAAGATGGTGGAAGAAATGCTCGAAGAGAGACTGAAGGAAGAGAGATCCAAAGAGAAGGATGGAAGCACTTCTGAGTCAGAGGAGAATGAAGAAGGAGAAACTGGGGAGAATCCTCAAGGAGAAGGTATGACTGCTGATCAAAAGGCATTTCTGAATGCACTCAAGGGTCATGGAGATAGTGGCGATCCGAAACTGGATGTTCCCACGTTCAATGGGAAACTGGATGGAGATACTCTTGTGGACTGGATTGAAGCCATAAGTAATTACTTTGACTTCAAAGAGTATAGTGACAGTAAGAAAGTAAAGTTTGCAAAGACCAGACTGAGAGGTTCTGCATTGGTTTGGTGGAACTACACTCAATGTGAAAGGGAGAAGGTTGGAAAGAGTCCAATCACCAAGTGGAGCAGAATGGTGACCATGCTGAGAGCCAAATTTCTACCATGTGATTATGATCTGCAGACTATCAGAAAGTTTAATCATCTTAGGCAGAAAGATATGGACGTGGCTACATACACTGAAGAATTCCACAGATTGAGCATGAGAGCCAATCACAGAGAAGAAGAAAAAGAGATGGTGGCCAGATACCTGGATGGACTGAGGTACAATATACAGGATGAGTTCAGTATGGTGGTTCCCAAGACTGTGGATGAATGTTTTCAGTTAGCCTCTAGGGCAGAGGATAAACTGAAAAGGAGAAGTGATCAAAATAACAGAGGAAGAGGCGGCAGGAACAATAGAGGAAGAGGTAATTTTGGCAGAGGACAGCCAAACAAAGGTGAAAGTTCTAGTCAACAAGAATCACGTTCTGACACAGAACAAAAAGGTGGTGGTTTCAGAGGTTGGAGAAGACCTAATGGCAGAGGAAGAGATGGTGGTGCAGGCAGAGGACGTGGAGTCTTCACTGGAAGATGTTACAACTGCAATCAAGTAGGCCACACTGCAAGTAAGTGCCCTGAGAAGGCGTCTAGCTCCCATGACGGTGGGAGAAGGAACCAACTATTGCAGGAGGATGATTGTCAAAGTGTAAACTCACCAATTGGTAGTGCTGCACCAGTGCTTGAAGGAGAGAATATGATGATTAAGAGGACCCTCGTGAAGATGCCATTGAAGCAGGAGCCCCCACAAAGGAAGAATCTCTTCAGAACCCAAGGAATAGCATATGGTAAGCTCTGTAAAATCATTGTTGATTCAGGTTCTACTGAAAATGTAGTGTCTACTGAAATGGTAGAAAAGTGTAGACTGAAAAGATTACCCCATCTTAATCCTCACAAAATATCTTGGTTGAATAAGAATCAGAACTATTTGGTGGAAGAACAAACTTGGGTAGAGTTTGAACTAGGTGATTATAGGGATAAGGTGCTGTGTGAAATTATTCCTATGGATGCTTGTCATCTTCTTCTTGGACGACCTTGGCAGTATGATGTGAAGGCACTGCATGATGGTGAAAAGAATACATATATGATCACCAAGAATGGTAAGAAGTTTCAGATGGATCCCTTACCAGAGCAGGTTGGAGAGAAGAGCAATGACAACAGTGTCATGTTAGTGAGTGGCAAAGAGTTCCTACAACTCATGAAGGAGAAGGATACCCAAGGGTATGCACTGATGATGAAGCCTGTATCCAATCAGCAAAGCAAACAGCAGAAGGAGATCCCATTGGAGGTGCAACAATTACTGGATAAGTACCAAGATCTTGTGGTAGAGGATACTCCTAACTCCTTACCACCTATGAGGGACATAAGTCATCAGATTGACTTGATTCCTGGAGCCACATTACCCAACAAAGCTGCCTACAAGTTGACACCACAGCAGAATGAAGAAGTAGGTAGACAGATTCAAGAACTTTTGGAGAAAGGTTTGATTAGGAAAAGTCTTAGTCCATGTGCAGTCCCTAGTGTACTTGCTCCTAAGAAAGATGGCAAATGGAGATTATGCACAGATTCAAGGGCTATCAATAAGATCACCATAAGGTATAGATTTCCTATGCCAAGAATTGAGGATCTGTTGGACTATCTTGGTGGTTCATGTTACTATTCCAAGATTGATTTGAAATCTGGTTATCACCAGATCAGAATAAGGCAGGGAGATGAATGGAAGACTGCTTTCAAAACAAATGAAGGTCTCTACGAGTGGCTTGTCATGCCATTTGGTCTCAGTAATGCTCCAAGCACCTTCATGCGGTTGATGAATGAGGTACTTGTAGAATTTATTGGAAAATTTGTTATTGTTTATCTTGATGACATATTGATTTTCAGCAGGACCAAAGAAGAGCATGTGAAGCATCTTGGACAGGTGTTAAAGAAATTGCATGAGAGTAAGTTGATGATCAACTTGGATAAATGTGATTTTATGAAAACTGAACTAGTGTATCTTGGATTTGTGATTTCCAATGGCTGTTTGAAAATGGATCCTACAAAAGTTGAGGCTATTCTCAATTGGCCTACTCCTAAGACAGTAGGAGATGTAAGAAGTTTTCATGGTTTGGCAACTTTTTACAGGAAGTTCATTAAAGGGTTCAGTCACATAAGTGCTCCTATTCTCAATACCATCAAGGGTGGAGTGAAGTGTAAATTTCAATGGACAAAACAAGCAGATGATAGTTTTGAACTGTTGAAACAGAAAGTGGCCGAGTTACCTACGTTGGTACTCCCTGATTTTGACAAAGTATTTGTTGTGGAATGTGATGCAAGCCAACAGGCTATAGGTGCTGTTCTTAGTCAGGAAGGACATCCAGTAGCATTCTTTTCAGAGAAGTTGAATGAGGCCAAACAGAGGTATTCTACCTATGACCTAGAGTTGTATGCAATGGTGCAAGCTCTAAAAAAATGGAGACATTATTTACTGCCAAAAGAGTTCATTGTTTTTACTGACAACCATGCTCTTAGCTTCCTAAATAGTCAAGAAAAGTTGAATCATAGGCACGTTAAGTGGATGGAACAATTGCAGGCCTATACCTTCACTATTAAGCATAAGAAAGGTGTTGCCAACAAAGTGGCAGATGCTTTGAGTAGGAGGATACTGGTCATACAGGAAGTACAAATGGAACATATGGGTCTAGAGTGTCTGAAGGAGTTGTACAAGGATGATGCAGATTTCAAGGCTGCCTATGAAGTGTGTGCAAGTTTGGCTAACACTTTTCATGGCGAGTATTCTGATTTTGTGCTGCAAGAAGGGCTCCTATTTAAAGGTAATTTATTGTGTGTTCCTAAATGTTCAATGAGGGACAATATCATCAAGGAGAAGCACAATGGAGCCTTAGGAGGACATTTTGGGTTGGACAAGACTTTGGAACAAGTCACCAGGTTCTATTATTGGCCCAAGGTACAGACAGATGTAAGGAGATATGTTGCAAGCTGTACCATATGTCAAAAGGCTAAGGGTATGTCTTCTAATGCTGGTTTGTACCAACCACTGCCCATTCCCACCAGACCTTGGGAAAGCATTAGTATGGACTTTGTGCTTGGTCTTCCTAGGACAGCAAGGGGTGTAGACAGTGTTTTTGTCATTGTGGATAGATTCAGTAAGATGGCTCATTTTGTGCCATGCAAATGCACAAATGATGCATCTCAGATTGCTGGTCTCTTTTTCAGAGAGGTGGTCAGAATTCATGGTTTACCCCTATCAATTGTTACTGATAGAGATTCCAAATTTGTTGGTCATTTTTGGAGGACCCTATGGAGAAAATTGGGCACTCAGTTGTCTTTTTCATCCGCCTACCATCCCCAGACTGATGGTCAGACTGAGGTTGTTAATAGGTCCTTGGGAAACCTTTTGCGATGCCTTACCAAACAGCATGGATTAGCATGGGATTTAGTGATTAGTCAAGCTGAATATGCTTATAATGACTCAAGAAACAGAAGTACTGGGAAAAGCCCTTTTGAAATAGTTTATGGTTTCCACCCAAGAGGACCACTTGAACTCAAAGACCTCCAAGGATGGGATAAAAGGAGTGCTCTAGGAGAAGACTTTGCTGCTACCATGAAAACAGTACATGATCAGGTCAAGCTTCAGTTGGAGAAAACTGTCTCCAAGTACA
Source organism: Cunninghamia lanceolata (assembly GCA_027924645.1). Taxonomy (NCBI): domain Eukaryota; kingdom Viridiplantae; phylum Streptophyta; class Pinopsida; order Cupressales; family Cupressaceae; genus Cunninghamia; species Cunninghamia lanceolata. The sequence continues at coordinate 10,776,996 of BSBN01001226.1, forward strand.
AGGATAGAGCAGATCTGAAGCGAAGGGAGGTACAGTTCCAGGTAGGAGATTTGGTGATGGCCTACCTCAGAAAGGAAAGATTACCTAAGGGGCAACCAACCAAATTGTTGATGAAGAAGATAGGACCTTGTAAGGTAGTGCATAAATTTGGTCCAAATGCATATGAAATAGAATTACCATCTGGCCTTGGTATCTCTCCCATTTTCAATGTTGCAGACCTGTTCCCTTTTAGACCTCCATTACATGCTGAAGATGGCTCAGATGCTGTGATTGAAGATGAAGACTGGATCAAAGATTTACCTCCAAGTAAGCCTTTGCAATTGGAATGCATTTTGGATTCCAAAATTGTCAAGAAGACAAGAAAAGGGGTATACAAAGATTACTTGGTCAAGTGGCAGGATCTTCCTGATTCAGAGGCAACCTGGATGAGTGAAGCCGATATTCTAAAGCATGGGAAGACACTTCAGCAGTTAGCAACTCAAGGGACTTGAGTCTTTCCTGCAGGGGGAGTATGGTGCAGGAGCACATTCTCTGTAGTGTAGGATCATCTTTTCTTTTGTTGTCTCATAAGGCTCTTAAGCCATTTCATTTTGTAATAAGGGTCAATTTGGTCCCATGAATGTAATTGTGCAAGGCACACATGTAGTTTTGCTTGTATGACGGGTAAACCAACGGCTAACTGATTTGAAAATCAGTTTGCACGGTTGGAGGGGATAACTGCTGTCTCTACATCTTCTTTAGAGGCAGGTTGTATGTCACACAGAAAAAAAGAGAGAGAAGTGTGTATTACAACAAGTTCCTTTTCTGATAACTGAATAAAGAGAGTTCTGGGTATGATCTGTGTTGATTTTCTTGGTTGTTCTTAGTGATTTGATATCTTTATCCTGATTTTGTAAATAGAACCCTAACCGGATGCTATCCGTCAATCCATAGTGACTCTGTAGTGTGCAGACGGTGTAAAACCCACGGTTCCACAGTGGCTGGTTCGTAACCTAGGAGTAGGGTTTTGATTCATACATGGAGGCCCTTTCCTCTGTCCACTGAAGCCCTGTATAGTAACAGTGGGATGGGGGAAAGACTTCTCACGTTTGTTGTTGTTGAATTCTTACCCAGGAAGCCAGCGAACTCAGTCAAGTTCGACTAGACATCATCATGTGGCTAGTCGGGAAATCGGAGTGAAATTGGATAGTTTTGATGTGGGATCAGATTGCTACAAGTGATCGAGGGTTTGATAAATGAAACGACTAAATTCCATTGTTCTGAATTCTGGTTCGGCGCCTCTGAACAGTTGGAGATCCATCGGCGTGAAAGGCTCTCCGTCTTGCCGAAGATTGGTATAGTGCCGGAGACACATACCTTTGTGTTCGTATCGGTGAGAGAAACGATATCGGGCTAAGGAAAATATACTTAGCCGACGGTATAGAGTTTCACCGATCGGTGAGACATCCTCGGAGTGTTGCCGATAAAGAGTATCGGCGTGAGGTACCTTGTCGGGGGAAGCCGAAGAAGTCACGGCGACCGTTAGAGTCCCGCCGATAGAAGTTCATCGGAAGGAGTTCGAGAAGTCTCAGCGACAAAGGACTCGTCGGAGTGAGATGAACCATCGGGACTACGAACCGGAGTCTTACCGAAGCAGGAGGTCTGGCCGATGTGTCTGACGATATCGGCGAGAGACAAAGCGTCGGTGTAGGTGAAAGAAGCTTCACCGAAGGAAGAAGTCTGGCCGACAAAGAGTGGTCATCGGTGTGACGAAGGAAGAAGTCTGGCCGAAGGAACTTTATCGTGGTCCGATAGTATGAGGTGTTGCCGATAGGCAACTAACCGTCACGGAGTTTATCGGTGAGAACTTAGCCATCGGGATATAACAATAAGACCCGGCCGATAGTTCATGTCTCACCGATAGAGAAGTCATTCTTGGCTTCGGAGAGACATTGGGATACCTCTTGCCGATAGGGAAGATATAGTCAATCTTCATCCGCTTCTGCTGGGCAATCTGAGAAGCTTAATACTTAGCTCGACGGGGAATAATGAAGCATTAAATGACCCATCACATCTTATTAATAGCATTAACGCCAAAAATATGGCCAGTGTATCATTCAAAATCTGTATGGGACTGTGTCAGATCAATATTAAAAGTGACGATCCCCTAAAATGATTAGCTACTTTCTTTAAGGTTTAAGGAACCACCAAATGGCCTTGGTAAATAAAACTGCCAACAAAAGAGCCACTGCGTTGCGGACATGTGTTCCTAGAACACTTATTTAAAAGAAAAAGTGAGAAAAGCAAGACTAAAGCGGAAAAGGAAATAAAAGTGCCTAATTAACTATGATACAGGGGTGGGTCTCGAGGTTATGTAAAGTGTTTCAAGAAGATCCCAATCACAGGAATCTCTTCAGGCTCTCCTTCCATATTCTCTAGCTCAAATGCATTTAGTTGCTTATAGGCACAAATCTTAAAAGGACCTATCCACAATGAGTCACATTTGTTGTGCTGGCCTGGTTTAGCAGCTCTCTCATCCCATTTTAGCACCAAAGATCCAACTTCAAAATTTGGATTAGAGGTCTTCCTGTCAAACCAATTCTTTATGATACGTTGATGCTTCATCAAAGACTCATGTGCCCCTTCTCTTTTTTCTTGAACCTCTAGTAACTCGGCAAGCCTCATGTGCATTGAGCCATTTTCTTCTATCTCCAACTATTTAATCAACTGTAAGGCAGGAATTTCTATATTTAGTGGCATCATTGCACTCTTGCCATAGACTAGCTCATATGGGGACATCCTAGTCACTTGCTTTGGTGTGATTTTGTCTGCCCACAATGCTGAATTGAGGGATTTATGCCAATCTCTCTGATGATCAGGTTTTTGTTCGTAGATTCTGCTAATCCATTGCCTTGTGGATAGTAATTAGATGAAGTCTTTAGATATATTCCATTCTTTAATGCAAACTCAGATAGTCTTGTTCCTAAAAATGCTTTAGCATTATCTGATATGTGGTGCGTGTAGGACCAAAACGGGTGGTTATCCCCTCAAGAAACTCTAGGATTACCTTTTTAGTGGATTCTTTAAGTGACACTACTTTACTCCACCTTGTAAAGTAATCAGTTGCAACAAGGATCCATTTGTATCCCATATTTGACACTGGATTGATCATCCCAATAAAATGTAAACCCCACTGAGCTAAGGGTTCATCTACTACTATGAGACTCAAAGGCAATGCTGCATTCCTTCTCCTTCTGGTATAAAATTGACAAGATTGACACTCTTTGACCATCTGATAACAATCTGTAAACAGTGTTGGCCAGAAGTAGCCAGCCTGTGTAACTTTAATGACAGTAGTTTTTGCTGAAAAATGTCCCCCTGAGGCTCCATGATAAAACTCATGCAGTATCTTTTGAGTTTCATCCCTTTCAACACATCTCAATAGTGTTCCATCAAGATTCCTTCTAAACAAAACATGATCAATTAGTACAAAATGAATTCCCTATTGTCTATAATATCTTCTTTTATCAAGGGAGAGTTCATTAGGGAAAACACTAGTTCTCATGAGCTATATCCTATATTAACCCAAGAATCTTGGTTAATCTCTTGGAGTTTCAAAACTGCTTCATCTTCTGCTTCTTGCAACATTGATGTCTCTGTGTCTTGGGTAATGTACTAGCAGAGTCCCCTACCTCTGACCAATTTAGTAGGCCTTACCTCTACATCATATTCTAAAATTCTAGTTATCCAATTGACCCTTTTTTCTATAATTTCACCTTCCATAATGTACTCCCTAACACTTGGGTGGGCTACTAGTATTAAAATCTTATTTCCTGTAACTAAATGCCTGAATTTTTTAAGAGCTTTAACCATAGCATAAGCTTGTTTCTCAATGAAATTATACCTTGATTCATACTCCCTTATGGTCTTGGAGAAGAATGCAATTGGATGTTCTCCATCTTCTTTGTCATCCCTCTGGGTCAAAACAGCTGCAACACTGTGTTCTCCTCCATATACATACATTATGAAGGGCTTAGAGAAATATGGATTTCTCAATATTGGGGCAGTGGAAATAGCTTTCTTGACTTCTTCAAAATCTTGTCTCCCTTCAGTAGTCCATTTGAAAACTAAATCCTTCTTCAGCATCAGGGTAATGGGCCTAACTAGCCTTGCAAAATCAGATATAAACCGACTGACAAAATTGATCTTACCCAAAAAAGACTAAACTGCCTTTTTGTTGACTAGCAAGGACAAATTTAGTATAGCTATGACTCACTCTGGATCAATAGAAATTCCATCTTTTGAAACTATATGTCCCGGAAGCTTCCCTTGGGGCACAACAAAAACACACTTCTTAGGATTTAGGGAGATCTTGAACTCTTGACACTTATGGAAAACAACTTCTAAATGCTTAAAGTGATCTTTGGCATCTTTGGTAAATATAGTAAGGTCATCTAAATAGATCAGAATGATCTTATTTATAAGGTCTCCAAACGCTATATCCATGGCGCGCTGAAATGTGGCTCCAACGTTTGAAAGACCAAATGGCATTTTCGCATATGCAAAAATTCCCCACTTTGTAGTGAATGTTGTTTTATGTTGGTCCTCATCTGCCAACTAGATCTGATTATATCTTGAGAAACCATCAAGCAAGGAGAATCTCTTTGATCCAGCCACTATTTGCAAAATATGCTTCATGGAGGGCAAGCAATAATGATCCTTTAATGAAGCCTTATTCAGGTCTTTGAAGTCTACACAGAGCCTTATGTCTCCATTCTTCTGTCTTACTGGCACTAGGTTAGACACCCAAGTTGAATGCTTAATTGGAAAAATAATTTTGGACTCCAGAAGCTTTTGCAATTCATCTACCATTAAAGGCTCAATCTTAGGATTTACTAGTCTCTGTTTCTGATGTACTAGTTTTGACCCTTCAACAAGTTCTATGGTATGTTGAATGACATCTCTATTATAACCATGAAGGTCATCATAGGTCCATGCAATTACTCTATCATACTTGTTACATAAAGAAATCATCTTTTCTCTTTTCTCTTGAGTAGTAGCATTTCCTACCTTCAACTTTCTTCCTTCGCTGACTCAAATATCAGAATAATCATCTTTGCTTGCCTTAAACTTTCTTTGATCCAGGCTCACATCATCTAGGTCAAACAAGTTCTCCAACGCTAACTCCTTTGGAAGCTTATTAGACTTCAATTGAATAATTTGGTCACCATATGCTTCTTTAATATTAGGCTATAATTGGTCGGCAAATTCTCCCGACTGTTACAAAAACAAAAGCACCTAAAGATCATTGTCAAAGACTTGCCAGTTCTGGACGTTATCTGAGATTGTTGGCCTAACTATAACTTTCACTGCCTCACTATTAATGAGAAAGTCACTTGCTGGGTCAAATTTGTGAGCCAATTTGTGCCATTTTGTCTGCTTCAGTATTTTGGGGTCTAGGGACAACTTCTATGTTAAAAGCCTTAAAGCCATCGATTAGATCCCAAATCCTATGGCGATAAGATCTCATTTTCACATTGTTTGCCACAGCCTTTTCTTTGATTTATTTCACAACCAATTCTGAATCACCTTTGACTACTAGATTCTTTGTCCCTTTCTTCTTGGCCAACATAAGACCATGTTCCAAAGATTCATATTCAACATCATTATTGGTACAAGCGAATTGAAAGCGTATGGCTCTAAGGATTTTCTCACCACTTGGAGAAGTAATACAGATACCTTCTCCAACACCATTCTTGCTTCTGGATCTATCAAAGTTCAAGGTCCAAATTTTTGAGTCTTTATCAGAATCTTCTTTTTCAGATACCTCTTTTCTCATAATATTAGGTATTTCTTGGCCCTCTTCAAAAATAACATAAGTGCCCAAACCAGTAGAGTCATAATTACCATAAGGGTCACTCTGCATCATGGTCATCAACTGACTATTTTCTTCTTCCTGTTGATCATATTTAGTCCAGTCTCCCATTTCCTCAACAAAAAAATTCTCCTCCTTATTCATCATAGCATGGGATGCTTCAATTCTGGGTGTTGGTTCTTCAGTGATATGATCTTTAGATAGGGGTTCATACAACACCTTCATTTTTGTCCCATACTTAATTCTCAAAATTAAATGCGACCAATCAAGTGACATGTATCCTCCTATTTTAGCTGTGAAATCTCTAGATAGGCATAGACCAAAGACAGGGGGAATATCAATAACCACTACATCCTGCAGGACAATTATATTTGGGCAAGTATACAACTGTAATGGGAGTTGTTTGATCCTTCCTATGGTTTGGACAGACTTCCCATCTAATTGCATGACTCCTTTAGCCAATGGCTCATATTTTGTCTTTAAATCATCTTCTATTTGCTTTGGCATGACTGTAGTACTAGCCCCTGAATCTATCATTAAGTTGTGCAATAGTTTCTTGCCCACTATTAAAGTCATATAAAATAGATTTGACTTAGATTTGATTACCTTTGGTGCAACATTTAGCAGACTAGCTCTTTGCAAGGGTGGAGTATCTTTGTTTTGAGTCTTCCCTTTGGTCATACCTCCTTCTTTTGTACCAGCAGCTTTAGGATCCGCCTGAGTTTGCAATGCTTCTTGTAATAGTGTCTTTTTCTTGAGAATGGTGAGCATATCCTAGATCGACACATGTACATGGGTCTTCTTTAGCTATTCTACCACATTCATGGGTCCCAATGTCTATGCCTTAGGATAGTAAGGATACCTCGCTCTATCTAGTACTGAGTTAGAGACTGCTTGATTTTGAGTTGGCTGAGGTACTTCTTACCTTGGGGTGGGATTATGGTGGGTTTGGAAAGGAGGGGCCCCAACTGCTTCATTATTTATGGTTTCAGGTTGTTCCACCATTCTCTGCTTTGATCTAGTGTAGTAATCAGACTACACCAAGGGTTTCTTACAGGTAGATGCTTCATTCAGAAAGACTGACTCCTCATCCTCAATCCATGAGAATAAAGCATGTTCTGGGGCAATTTCCTCCTCTTGTTGAATGGACGTTCCTTGCATCTGAGCCACCATTACTGCATTTTGAACACCGGGTGACTGATATGGAGGAGCATTAGACACCATAGCTTGACTTTCCATCCTCCTCTGTTTTGCTATCTTTTGTTGTAAATTACCCCTCGGACAATCTCTAGGCATATGGGCATTGTTGCAAGGAAAACACCAAGCGTTGGCATCTTCTGTTAGGTTGTTTTGTCCAGGGACCATTTCTCTATTCGAGTTAGATGGGACAACTTGCAATGGTGTAGGAACTATAACTAACTGATTTGAAGGTTGAGGATTATTGAGTCTTTGAGCACCTTGGTATTGGTTCGGCTGATATGGGGGTCTATTACCTTGGAATCCCTGGTAAGAAGGTTTTGGGTAAGAAGTCTGTTGCCTTTTGAGATTGATAATCTCATTTGAAAAGGTCCTGAGGATGTTCTTGACGTTGTCCATTTCAGATGGAGGGGCAGAAGATGTTGACACAGTAGGTTGTTGAGGTGTCGGGAAGGTATACATGGACATAGGTATAGATGGTGGATTAGGGACTTCTTGTGGTAAGGGAATAGAAATTTTTGGGAACATAGGCATGGGAGGTCTCGAAGGCAACTTTCTAGTATCTATTAGATTGTTCTCAGCTTTTACAACAAACTCATATGCTTTTGGTAGGGTTTGTCCTCCTAGGGACTGAATTATTACAGAGATATCAGAAGTGAAATCTTTGAGATAGAATACAATAACCATACCTGATGGTGGCCTATCTGCAACAGAGATTCTGTCCTAAGTCTTCTAAAACCTAGTGTTGAAGTTTGTTATGGCTTCTTGAGGCACTATCTTTATAGTGATTAATTGCTGTAACAGGGATGATTTATCACCCTTTTTGCTGAATCTTGCAAAGAAGGTGTCTCCAAGCTGGTCCCAAGTGGATATGGAATTTGAGGGAAAAGACCTATACCAATCTAGAGCCTTCCCTTTAAAAGAAGCCACTAACAGTATGATAGCAACATTTTGTACTGTAATAACATGTATTGCACACATCTGACACATCTTGGAGATGTTATCCTAGTGTCTTAGCATCTTCTCCACTAAATTTGGGTAAAGCCTTCAAAGCATTAGCTGGAATCGGATCCCAAGTATCAAGTAGTGTTGGGAGAACAAGGGGGTTGCTATTGTTCTAGTTTGTATAACTTCGTGGCAGAGCAGGTGCTGCCATGATTGTTCTTGATGCTGTTGCTACTCAATTTACTCTTCTTCTTGGAGTGGCTACTAATGGGGGCAATAAGATCCCTGGATTAGCAGCTGACTATGTTCTTGTCGTTGGTCCACAGCTATGACTCCTTGATGCTCTCTAGTTCATACGATCTTGATCAAAATTCAAGAAAGGTTCCATTGGGCATGCCAAAAACTGTTGATTGATAAAATTGTGTGGATTCTAGTACTAACATGGGAACCTTCAAGAATGTGGGACTTGACACTTGAAACAACCTCTAGATTTTATAGAAGTTGGCTCTTCCTATTTCAATGGGGTTTTAGGTAAAGAGAAGAAAAACAAGATTAAAGATACAATAAATAGAACTTCTAATCCTATGGCGATGTGCCAGATTTATATAAGTATCAGCAACTAGCACAGTGATTTAAACCTTTAAAATTCTGTTATGTTAAAGTCCAAATGAAGCATGATCAACATAAACAGATTGCAAACAGATTTAGAATCAAAGGCCAAATTCAAAGCAATTATATAGAGACACATAAGATATCATCAAACAACACAGAATAGCTTTTCTTTTCAGTAACAGATCCAACAAATACAAGAGGCACAGAAACATGCACAAGTCTATATGCTTCAACTTGAAACAACTATGAAAGGCTAAAATAATACAATCTGGTTGCATCAATAATCTCTCTGTATTTTCAATCAATATCTATCTCTTAGTTACAATATTGCACCTATTTATAGAAACAAAATTTGACTCAAGATCGCCTCCATCCATTATGATCTTAACGGCCTGCAATTGAACTAGAACTCAACTAGAAGTTGAACGGGCACTGAAAATCTTCTAAATCTTCCCTGCATTTTGATTGGCTAAATGATACTAAAAATGAGGCACTGTAACTTGTAGTTCCATTGAGACACATGGCAGCACCCATGAACTTGAAACAACTCCAAAAATATGCTACATGGCATCCTCCACTATGTTAGGCTAGTTCTCTTTTGATACAAAAGAAGCAACAAAAACTTTGACACTTGGCACTTTCCGCCTCTCTGTACGGCTTAATACGTGGTGCCTCCCGCGAGTCTCAAAAATGGGACAGATGGCACACTTGCACACATTTCTATGCTTATTTTGTTTCTTTACCTTCAAACACCCATGGGTGCAACATGTGGCACACTCCGTAGCCAAGAAAATTTACTCATTATATATCCCGTGGTCCATCATACTGTACCTTAGCATCTCAAAAGCCATTTAATAAAAGGTACACGCGGCACTATCCGCATATTGCAACAAAATGAATGTATGGCACTCTTGTGTGCATTTTAGCTACCTCAAACAAAATAACTCCTCAAAGTCCTACGGTAGTGACACGTGGTGTTCTCCACACACAACAAGAACTTAACAAAAAAGAAACGTAGCCTAAGATACGTGGCATGTTTCGGTAGCGTCTAAGAAACTTTGAACCATAAAGAAGACACGCGACACTATCCACTACTGCTGAGCACTGTAACTAACTATTTCAAAAATCCCTCCACATGGTAACCTTGCACATCATTTAGAAGCATAGTTCATTGTGGGTTCTCAAAACCCCGCTGTACTGACATGTGGTGATCTCCGCTCGGCAGAAACATTGGGACACCGACTGCAAATAAAAATGTAGAAGAAACTATAGAACACCACAACTCAATAATATCAAAATGTAGAGTTTAAACTCTATAGTTTAGTTGGTTTTGGGTCAAATAAGGTCAATTTGGACCATTTTGAGTCATTTTGTGAAGTTTGGTGTCCACAGGTGGAAAATTGCAAAAGTTGTCATTTTTACTCAAAAAGTTGTCATTTTGTAACTAATTCAAAAAAATGAGTTGGTTGGCCGATGGAGACCCTTGGGACAGGTGTTTTGGGCATAAATATGCCCCCAAAACTCATTTGTATGGTGGATTGAAAGATTTTTGAAGAAATCAATGATCAAAACCTCATTTTCCTGCACTTTTCCATGGTTTCTAGTACTTTTGTCTTTATGTACGACCTATACGGTTAATGGAGTGACCTAGAACCAATTGGAATATTTTGTACTTTGAGTCTATTTTATTTTCCTTTTTATTTCATAGATTTTCATTCATATTTGTGAAAGTTATAAGCATTTTTCTAATAACAGTCCAGAACCTTGGTTAGGGTTTCTAGTGGACTAAAATAATGCATTTCTCACCATTCCAATAGTAGAAAATCCTCAAATTTGGTGGGATGGTATATCATTGTATATATTTTCTTATTTCAAAATTGTAGGGCTCAAGGTTTTGGTTTTCACGTGCATATCTTGGACAGTAAGCCTATTATCCTCATGTAATAGGTTGATGGAATAGTAGAAGGCAATTTTGTCGATGTAAATGTATTTTTGGGGACTCCATAAGGTTGCCAAAGGTTGGAGAAATATGAAGATACTAGAGAATCAGTGCAAATGAGGTTTTGGTTAAACAACAAGATCTTGTGCCAATATTTATGACTGTATTGTTAGGACAGATTTGACAGTTTTGGGACCTAAAGTTGTGAACAGTCAACATTTGTGTTTTTGTATTGGATAGGTGTTGACACCTCTTCAAAATCACTTTGATGTCACGTTGTAGATGTTCCTAATACCACATTTAAAGTTTGGTGAACTTTAGTCTTTTGTTTGGCAAGCTACTCAAAAGTGTCTAAACCAAAGTGTCATCAAAACCAATAGTGTAGACCTTGTTGTTGAGTTGGTGTTGAATGGTATCACATGGAAGTCTTGTAATGTCTTTTGTGGCATATGTCAATTCTTTCCCAAGCCCTCACAATGCCAAAGTCAAGGTATGTACATGGAATGAAGCCATATGGAAGCCAAGTGCTAGAGTCTAGAAGGTGTGCCTAGATGAACACCTTTGTTGAAGTGCTTGAAGAAAGCCCTAGAAGTTGTGATAGAAAACATAGTCCAACCCCTAGCTCTGCATCAAGTATGCAACTGGTCTTTTATTTGGTATATTTAAACTATGGTGAAGATAATCATTATTCTATCTAATATTGGGAGTCCACATTAAATGCTAAGTATTAATTACTCCACATGAAAAGCTAAGATTAACTAACTAGAATTAATATTTCAATTTCTCTTTAAAGTCTATAGTATTAATGATGGTTTCATAGAAATCATCGAGAAACATTACATACCAACCATTTTGTGACCTTGGTAGCACCCTACATGCTTAGTATCTATATTGCACAAGTTGTGTCAATCTAATTTACAATTTTTACATAAGAGATCTTAGTTGTTTCATAAGAGATCTTAGTTGTTGTGCAAGAGAACTTAATTGTTGTGCAACTGGACTTAGTTGTTATGCAAGTGCATGCTACAGGTATGCAAAAGACACTTTGTCTTTTATTAGGTGGTATTATGAAGTCTTAGTTGTGTGTAACTCTTCTTCAAATTGAGTGTCGTCAATTAGGGTAGTGCAGATTTATTTAGTGTGGAAGATTATTTTGTCTTGCTAGTAGTAGTTACTTGTCCTAAATTCTGGCATCGATCTTTTTAACATTTAGCTAACATTTTTGATTAAGATGGGCCACGATAGGACAATCAATAGTCTTCCACAACAAATAAATATGAACTAACCTAATTTATAGCACTTAATGGGAAGAAGAGTTACACACAACCAAAACTTAGTCACAATGTCCCTAACAAAATACAAAGTTGCCTTTCACACACATATAACATGTAGTTACACAATAATTAAGTTCTCATGTGCAAAAATTAATCTCTAAGTGATAAAAACTATTATGTGTTTCCAATTGGTAAATACTTTTATGTTGTTGATTTAAATATTATTCTTTAGTTTACATGTAGACAACATTTTGCAAGATCAAGTGTCCTGGGTATCAACCCAGTACGTAACTATCACAGGCAACTTCCAAACGAGGTCCTCCTTTCTATTGAAAAACTTTGGGTTCCATATCACCTTAGAGATAAAATGATGACACTAATACAATATCTTATAGACAACAATGGTGACAAAGATTTCCAAAATTATGCACTTTTCAACTACAAATATGAAGATAGGCTCTAGATGGATCTTGACATTGACTTTTCTCTGCTCTAGATATTGATTCAATACTTCATAAAGTAGTCTAATTTATTATACCAAGAACTTCTTGATCTAGATTTTGTCAATTGCATATGTAAGATAGTAATTAGGCAACCGATTATCTTTAAGGCCTTTAATCTAATAGGAGCACTTAGCCTTGATTCTTAAACATAGTAAAGGAAGATGGAAGAGATGGTAATTGACCGATCCCTCTACAATAGTGGCTTCAATGCACTATCAACTAGGGTGACTGTATCAGCATGTGTTCTCACTTTGTAACACCATCATTTAGATATCTAAATGTACACTCTAGGACTCCAATTCTTGAAGTTGTGAAGTCTAATATTTTAATCAAGGTCTAGAGGTTTCTCCATGATAGTGATTATGGTGACCTATAACCACTATTGTCACCATATAATAGTGGTCAAGACTATGATAGTTATAGACATGAGGATGATTAGTGATTGTTGTAGCTTGGCTCTAGTTTTGACTACATTGTATTCTAACCAAAGATAAAATTTTCAAAGGAATGCAATGAATGAATTTTTAATTGTATATCATTCTATATTGTTTCATACTAAACTTATGCAATGATATTTAGTTAGGAATTATTACATGTCAGAGTAAACACGAGTATGGTTGAGAAATTTTTTTAAATGTTGGATTGAAATGGAATCATAATAGGCGAGGTAATTTCTTCTTGCATTAAATGCCAAGTCTTAATTAACTACTAATTAATATTTTAAATTCTTTATCTATAAAATCATATGGTGGTCTGATACAAATCAACTCAACATTACATGCCATCCATCTTGTGAACCTAACTTTGTGTTGCATGTGTGGATCATTTTAATTGTTCTTTGTTACTACATGGTATGATTATTAGCCACAGCTTGGTATAAGTGTTGATTGGTATAATTGGTATGCCTTGATCTATTTCAGATTTGACATTACCCATGCAGTGGGTGTTCCTAGACGTGTATGTTATTCTTTGATAGGTTTTATATAGGGAGATTGTGTTTGTTGTTTTTAGGTTGGATATGTTATTAGCATGAGTTTACTGATGCTATTGGATATCTTTGAGGCATGGATGGTTGGATGTCTTAGCATTTGTTAGATATTTTATGTGTGGGAGACATAGGAAAGATATTTAATGTTTGTGGGAAATATTTAATTTTGGGGTCAATGGTTTTGTGCTCTCATGGTTTTGAGAGTCATGGTTTAGCTAATACCACTTGGTGGTTTTTTGTGATCTTGATTCTATAAAAGCAAGTACATGTCCAGTAGTTGAGGTTGGCTATCATTATGGAGTTGGTTGTAATTTGTATTGACCCTTCACAAAGGAAAAGTAGATGAAGTCATTGTCAAACTAGTAAACACATTTAAGCTTCTTGTATCTTATTTTTTGTTAAGGTTTAATTATGTCATTTTTCCTAATAATGGGGATTAGGGTTAGAAATAATAAAAACAAAAATCATGGGATTCACATGTTCAAAGTTGTAAGTAGCATTGGAAGAGAGGCTTGACACTCACATTAATCATTTAACTACAGAGTGGCCTAATATATATCTAGTTATTTTCAAAACTCTGGATGCCCATCTTTAAAACCCAAATTTTCCCTTAAAATCTATTAGGTCTTCCTTTTGCCAAGGTTATATTGCCTGCTAAGTTCAATGGTTATGTTGTTGCTTCTTCATTCACACTACAAAGTGATTCAACATAATTATGTTCTCATCATAATTTTTTGTTTGTGGGTCTAAACTTATATTTTATGGTTGAGGGTCGCTAAATTGCTTTGTGGCATAGTAGAAACTTAGTAATTTTAGTATTAGCCATGTGGTTTTAAAAACAAATATCAATTTGGGTTTTTTTGCCTAGTTTGTTGTTTTTTTAAGCCAACTTCCTTTGTGTCATATGAATACTGGATAAAACATAAGACCCATTTTATTTTTTGGAGAACCTAGTGTGATGTTTTAGTTCTCTTCAATTTTAGAAAAAAACAATAGAAGCTAATATGTAAGACCACCCAAATAACTATTGAAAGATGTAGAAAATGCAATGATTTGAGGCACTTGACTAGTATTCAAAACTATGGAAGTGCTTTATATGTATGTTGTAGGATTCTTGATCATTGTTGACGAGGGTTGTTGTAATCCTCTCAATTTAATTTATCAATCTAAGGTGGTGTCCAAAGGCTATCTACATTAGGAACTTCAATTTTTTTTGGCAAACAATTCTTTCTAATGAAGGTATAAAAACTCAATTAATCTAATAACTAAAACTGAATTTACATACTTACTAGAAATGAAATCACACATGCAGAATTGGAACATAGTTGCATAAATTAAATTGTAAAATTAAAACATGTTTCCATGAATTAAAAATGCAGAAACAAAACTAAATAGTTGGTGCACTACAAATCTAATTTAACACATCAAAATAAAAAGAAATGCTAAAAACAAAAATTATGTATAAAACTAAAATAATACAAACAAACAAATAAATACCAAATGTTGTCCTCTTCCTTGGGATGGGTGGCCTACTCCTCCCTTGGAATTGGACCAAGATCATTCACCCAACTTTATGCTCAATTCTCCATATTTTTATTTGCTTCAACAAAATATTACAAATTTTCTTCTAAAACTTGCTATAGCTTTTTTATTCTAAAAATTGATGTATCTTTTTTATTCTAAAACTTGCTAAAAAACCTCGTTTCTTTAGAGTTGGGAGGTTTATTTATACATTGAAAATCTTCACTCAACTCCCTAAATTAGTGGAAAACATCCCACTAAAATGGGTTTATAGTTTTCTTTCACATTCCTATGATAAATGAATAAATTCCTATATTCTCTCCTACTCCTATGTTAAAAGAAACATATTTCTTTATTCTCTCTACTAATCCTATGATAAAGGAATAACATCCTTTATTCTCTCATTACAAAATGACAACTCATCCATAACTCTTTTAAGAGAAAAGGTTGGATATATTTGTTTATTTGCTATTTTTATTATTTTTCCTATTTTAAATACAATAACAATTCATCCTCAGCCTTTTAGAAGAAAAGGTTGAGAGAATGCTAAATCCATGGACGGAGCCAAATCATGAAGTTGGAACATCTTAGAGTTGGCTGAAATGAAATTAGAATGGTATAGAGCTAAGTCTTAAAGTAATTTTACAATAATTTAGAATACTCCGAAGTTGGCTGAAATAAGGTTGGAACACTTCAAAGCTGATTCTGCGTCATTTTAAAAACATATTGCATTCTATTTTTCAAGAAATATTATAAAATTTTAGTAATTAGATTGCAAGACTTCTAAACAGTATACCAATATATCCTATATTCTATTTTAAAAAAACTTTCTAGTTGTTAAAACTACATTTAAATCCACTTTTGATGCTAATTTTTGAGAGAGAACAAATATTATTTAATAAATTTAGATGAGACATTTTTTGTCTCATCAATTGTAATAAAATTAAAAGAGTTGATCAAACCATCAAAAAACATAGATGGGGTAGTGATAAGATTTTTAGAGAGGGATTACTAACTTTTTGAGGCCAAGTATGCCATAAGTTGTGCTCCTTGCACTGCTCTTATTTATGTACCAAGTATCACAAACTTGAATGATTCATCCTTATCAATTTGATCGATCAATGTTCATTTTGAATAACATGTCCTCATTTTATTTGTCGCCACAATGCCACCATTTATGAACAAATTTCTTTTATCAATGTTACAATTGTAATAACCTAGTTTGGTGCTTGAATGCCTTGATTGCGAGTTTCCCAATGTGACAAGGCCTCGCCCTCATTGTTAAAAATGTGAGAAGGCCTCATTGTCATGTCACAAAAACATTCAACTCAAATCTAGTTGTATTTGAATTGTCATGCAACCCCTTTGCTTGTTCTAGAGCTCAAAAACTAGAACAACCAAAAAACATGTTAGCCATTATAACCATACTAGGTTTAGGTCATGCGTTTTATTAAAGAGTAACAAGATCTCACTGGATTTCTTGTGCAACAACTAAGATCTCTTGCACAAAAATTATGATCCCTTACACAACAACAAGTGAACTAGAATGACATGATCACAATGACCCAAATATCAACTTCATCCAAATTTTTGGATCATAGTTTTATAAGGTATAACACATAGTACTCACATTAACTCATCATATTAAATAACCACATACAGAGAAATAATTACATTATACATCTACTTCCTTGAATGTATAGTATGCAACTGGCCTTTTATTTGGTATATGTAAACTATGGTGAAGATAATCATTATTCTAACATTGGGAGTCCACATTAAATGCTAAGTATTAATTACTCCACATGAAAAGCTAAGATTAACTAACTAGAATTAATATTTCAATTTCTCTTAGTTTATAGTATTGATGATGGTTTCATAGAAATCATCGAGCAACATTACATACCAACCATTTTGTGACCTTGGTAGCACCCTACATGCTTAGTATCTATATTGCACAAGTTGTGTCAATCTAATTTACAATTTCTACATAAGAGATCTTAGTTGTTTCATAATAGATCTTAGTTGTTGTGCACTTGAGAACTTAATTGTTGTACAATTAGACTTAGTTGTTATGCAAGTGCATGCTACAAGTATGTGAAAGACACTTTGTCTTTTATTAGGTGGTATTATGAAGTCTTATTTGTTTGTAACTCTTGTTCAAATTGAGTGTCGTCAATTAGGGTAGTGCAGATTTATTTAGTGTGGAAGATTATTTTGTCTTTCTATTAGTAGTTACTTGTCCTAAATTCTGGCATCGATCCTTTTAACATTTAACTAACATTGTTGATTAAGATGGGCCATAATAGGACAATCATCTACCACCAATGAGACAAAATAGTTTTGCACAACAAATAAATATGAACTAACCTAATTTATAACACTTAATGGGAAGAAGAGTTACACGTGCAACCAAAACTTAGTCACAATGTCCCTAACAAAATACAAAGTTGCCTTTCACACACATATAACATGTAGTTACACAACAATTAAGTTCTCTTGTGCAAAAGTTAATATCTAAGTGATAAAAACTATTATGTGTTTCCAAGTGCTAAATACTTTTATGTTGTTGATTTAAATATTATTTTTTAGTTTACATGTAGACAACATTTTGCAAGATCAAGTGTCCTGGGTATCAACTTGGTACGTAACTATCACAGGCAACTTCCAAATGAGGTCCTCCTTTCTATTGAAAAACTTTGGGTTCCATATCACCTTAGAGATAAAATGATGACACTAATACAAGATCTTATAGACAACAATGGTGATAGAGATTTCCAAAATTATGCACTTTTCAACTACAAATATGAAGATAGGGTCTAGATGGATCTTGACATTGACTTCTCTCCTCTCTAGATATTAATTCAATACTTCACAAAGTAGTAGATAATTTATTATATCAATAAATTCTTGATCTATATCTTGTCAATTGCATTTGTAAGATAATAATTAGGCAACCGATTATCTTTAAGGCCTCTAATCTAAGAGGAGCACTTAGCCTTGATTCTTAAACGTAATAAAGGAAGATGGAAGAGATGGTAATTGACTGATCCCTCTACAATAGTGGCTTCAATGCACTATCAACTAGGGTGATTATATCAGAATGTGTTCTCACTTGTAACACCATCATTTAAATATCTAAATACACACTCTAGGACTCCAATTCTTGAAGTTGTGAAGTCTAATATTTCAATCAAGGTCTAGAGGTTTCTCCATGATAGTGATTATGGCGACCTATCACCACCATTGTCACCATATAATAGTGGTCAAGACTATTATAATTATAGACATGAGGATGATTAGTGATTGTTGTAACTTGGCTCTAGTTTTGACTACATTGTATTCTAACCAAAGATAAAATTTTCAAAGGAATGTAATGAATGAATTGTTAATTGTATATCATTCTATATTGTTTCATACTAAAATTATGCAATGATATTTAGTTAGGAATTATTACATGTCAGAGTAAACACAAGTATGGTTGAGAAATTTGTTTAAGTGTTGGATTGAAATGGAATCATAATAGGTGGGGTAATTTCTTCCTGCATTAAATGCCAAGTCTTAATTAACCACTAATTAATATTTTAAATTCTTTATTTATAAAATCATATGGTAGTCTGATACAAATCATCTCAACATTACATTGCATCCATCTTGTGAACCTAACTTTGTGTTGCATGTATTGATCATTTTAATTGTTCTTTGTTACTACATGGTACGATTATTAGCCACACCTTGGTATGAGTGTTGATTGGTAGAATTGGTATGCCTTGATCTATTTCAGATTTGACATTACCCATGCAGTGGGAGTTCCTAGATGGGAATGTTATTCTTTGATAGGTTTTATATAGGGAGATTGTGTTTGTTGTTTATGGCTTGGATATGTTATTGGCATGAGTTTGTTGATGCTATTGGATACCTTTGAGGTATGGATGGTTGGATGTCTTAGCATTTGTTAGATATTTTATGTGTGGGAGACAGGAAAAATATTTGTTGTTTGTTGGAAATATTTAATTTTGGGGTCAATGGTTTTGTGCTCTCATGGTTTTGAGAGACATCGTTTAGCCAATACCACTTGGTGGTTTTCTGTGAGCTTGATTCTATAAAAGCAAGCACATGTCTAGTGGTTGAGGTTGGCTATCATTTTGGAGTTGGTTATCATTTGTATTGAGCGCTCCTATAAGTGCATTTGTGAAGGATGGCATGGACTATGTGGATTGCATGATTACCCATTCTTTTGGACACATGGAGGATCCATTGGAGGAGCTTGGTGTTTGATAGGTGTTCATGTAAGCTCTATAAGTATATTGTAATGTTTCATTGTTGAATAATACATCGAGTGTGGGTGCTTTTGGAGGCTAGTTTTTTCCTTCTTGAGGGTTTTCCCAAAGTAAACAGAAGGTAAAGTAAACATAGGTGAATCCATTAAACTAGAGAGAAAAAATTACACCCTTACCAAGATTAGATCCATGTGGTAGAGGATGAATCCACTAATGGGGAAGTGACTCAGAGGTACAGACTTGACCCTTCATGGAGGGTCGAGATTGTTCAAATTCCAAGGTAGAGAGTATAGATACAAAAAAATGTTTGTAGCCTTGAAGCATCCAAAATTTAGTGCCATATCAAGATTATTTTTCTTCCATAAAGATAAAGCTATGTGTCTCTTATCTTTTTATTTATTTATTTTTAAAAAATATTTAATGCCAATGGGGCCTTAGTCTATTAGGGAAGTTGAATGGTTTTGAATGAACCCATCAAGGATCAAGTCTTGTTCAGTGCAAGGCCCCAACACCATAAGGAGTAAGATTACGATTGTACCTTGAACAACTTTGGCCGAATAGATATCCATCAATCCTTAACTCTTAACTGAAGAAGTTTCAACTTAAAGCTCGCGCTCCTTAAGACCAACGAAGGAGATCAACTGTGAGACAGTGGAAATAAATTTACTTTTCCTTAAAAAGAAAATAAAATAAAGCGGTAGTCACGGGTAATTGGCAATGGACCCGGGCCTTAATTATTAAATATAAGTGGATTGTGAAACAACAGATATTTGAGCCTCTTTCGGAATCCTTCAAATTTATTGTGACGAACAAACTACAACACAACGGCACAATGATTAAGACCAACAAAGGAGATCCACTCTGAGACTGTCTCTTAGGCTATTTTTAGCCTCGTGGACATTAAAAACTATTCTATTCTATTCTATTCTAAGAGAAAGATAAAATAAAGCGGTAGTCACAGGTAATCGGCAATCGAGATATTTGAGCCTCTTTGGGAATCATTGAAATTTATTGCGACGAACAAACAACAACGCAACGGCACAATCATTAAAGCAAATTACATTTGGCAGACTTTGAAGTAAGTGGGGGCGCATCCGCTGGCATATTTAAAGCTAGATAGAAACACTGTTTGGGATTCCCCTGCCGGTCATTCCGCCCTTCTTGGAGAGATCAGTGGTGCTCGGATAGAGCAGAGTGTAAGGAACCTGCGAGGGGCCGTACCTGTTCTTGAGGTTGGGATTCGCGTTCCTCGCCGACACATTCTTCTCCACAGTTGCCAGAAAGGAAGAGAATCGTCCGTGGATTGCTTGGACAGAAGCTCCAGCACTGCCATTACATTGGTTGCCTGAGTCGGGGTGGACACAGTTGAAAGCATGAAGTTCTCGGGGTCTTTCACCATTTGGGCAACCCAGATGATGGTGGTAATCGCTTCCACAGCTTCTGCCACCGATTCCATCTGGTACCATCCGCTTTCGTTTTTCAGGTCTCCATGCCCCACGTTCACCACCTCCTTCCACCACGCTTGCACTTCTGTGTCTCCCTTGATTTGTGGTCCTTGGGGTTCCCTTGTGTTCAAGTGATACATTGTGATTTAGAGCTTCGTGATTGGTTCATTTATGCCCAGTTAACACAGTGGCAAGTCTTGATTCCTATGCTCAATTATGCTCTTATATCAATTTATATTGGCCCGTGGTCCACTCATGGGCAACTTATTGGTAGGATTTTGCTTGAAGGTGCTAGCGAATGTGATATTGGCAGGTGCCATCCAATGTGGTGTGGGGCGAAAATTTTGATAGTTAATTGTTGTGCTCATTTAGAGAATGAAAAGGTTTTCTATGATCGGTGTGTAAATGCTCATATAGTATATTTTCTACTCAAGATAAAGCCAAAACCCAATTCCAACATGGTAGTTGAAGTCTATTAGCTTGGGCCCAACAATACAAAATTGTAGCTCCCGGTATTAACTTGATTATCTATTAACCTAATGAATCTTATTATCCGTTGATTCTCCATGGTCATGTGATCATTACTTCCTACCTTGGCTATGGCCTTGTCCATTTTCTTCTCATGTTTAAAACTTTGCAGGTCAAGTTCCTTATGATTATTCATGTTTGATCGTAAATCTAAGATTCATGTTGTCTTGGTAGTCTAATATGTTGGTCTTGTGTGCTAGTTTCCCTTTCATTATTTTCCTAGGCTTATGCATGCTTGTTTCAAATTTAAATTCAAACCCAAGCTCTTTAATCTTTCTAGTCAAGTGAGGCCCTGAAGTTTGTAATATATATGATATTCCCTTACTCTTACATTGGTATTGGGTTATGAGTAGTCAACTTCTGGCTACCATAACTCTTAATTAAGTTATATAATTATTAATATATACTTATATTATTATTTAGGTTGGCCTAGGTGATATATTAAATAGTATTTAAGTCATCTTGGGTGATATCCAAGGCTTGATTATGGTATATATAGGAGTTAGAGGTTAGTCATTAGGATCATATTACAGATTGTGTTCTTCATTTTAGACTTTTGGAGCTTGCCCCCTTGAAGTGACATATTATTATCAAGTATTCACAACATATTTCCCATTACATTCTTCTATTATACAAGTTATTTCATTACAAGTGGTATCAGAGCATGATCTTGGCATCGTGAAGGCAAACAAAAAGGTGATTTTTTAAAATTTTGGAGCTCGTTTCGGGAAGCACATATCTCTCTCATTTTTGTCCATATTTTCAAGATTTTTAGTGGGTTTTTAAGGACATATTGAAGCTACTATAGTCTATTTGAGGTCATTTGGATCATATTTGAGGAACCTGTTGCAAAATTAGGGTTTCCACAAATTTTGCTCTCAAGGCTACAAATTAATAAATTTATTGAAGATTTTTTTGTGAAGTGAGATCTAGGCCTTGGTAAGTTACATTGATTTTTTTAGATTAAATAGATTTGTTTTGCGTGATTTATTCCAAAATTATTTTTTCCATCATTGTAAGGCCAACAACAAGAGGCAAAAAAAATGTTGTCACACATGTATAAAATCTCTAGGCAATGAGGATGTGGAAATTGAGGGTGTTCTTCATAAAGAAAAATAAATATATATTTGAACACATTAAAAAAGAAACCAACAAGATGAAACTGTATGAAATCTTGTTAATTATCTTAGAACAAATGCAAGGGTTGGAGAAAATGATGGAGAAATTTGTTGATGGCCAACATCCTAGAGATCCCAAACATAAGGAGTCACACCACCAAGATTGGGAGGAAGAGGATTCTCCTGAGGGGAAGGATGTTTTTGGGTTTGAATCAGATCTCAAGGTGGACTAGCACTCCAATCATTCTATGGCTAAGAACTTCATACCAAAGATGGATATGTGAAAGTTTGATGGGTAAGATCCTACCAATTGACTCTACCAAATGGAGCAATTCTTTGATATTCACCATGTTACTTGTCAACAAAAGGTGGCCATGGATTCCTTATACTTGGAACTTGACCAATTCACTTGGTATCATTGGCTATGTGAAGAAATTAAAAAGAAGGGATGTGTTGTCACATTGTATGTTTTCCAAGAGGAACTCACTACACATTATGATGACAATCTTATGGATAGATATTTCAGCCAGATTACCAAATTAAGGAAAATATGTATAGTCAAGGGCTATATTCATTGATTCCACACTTTATCTTTCAGGGTGGAAAATGTGGTAGCAAAAAAATTGTCGGAGTTATTCCTTGGGGGCTTAATGGATCACATCAAATACGAGGTACAAATGTTTCATCCAAATTCTACCTCCCAAGCAATGATTATGGTAAGGCAGTAGAGGAAAAATTTATGGTTAATAAAAGGCAAGGTTTTGTAAACGTAAGAGATAAAACCACTCCTACATAGTCACTTTATCAACCTACTAGATTGAGATCACAAGAAATTGAAGAGAAGAGAGCAAAAGTGCTATGTCTTTTAATTGTGATAGAAAATATAGTCAAGGACATAAATGCATTGAAAATAAATTATTCTATTTTGAAGGGCCGAGTGAGGAAGAAGAGGAGGAACAAATATTAGAGGGGGACAATGAGTTAGATGAGGAATCAAGCGATACTCACCTAATCATTTGTTTTCATGCACTTGCCAGAGTTAGCACTCCACAAACTCTCAAGGTGGTGGGGTTCTTGAAGAAAGAGAGTAATAGTATTGACAAACTTAGGAAGCACTCGCAAATTCATTAGCAAGAATTTCGTGACTCATGAATAGTTTAATCTTTCCTACTCTAGAATTTTAGGTTCAAATTATAGATGGAGGTACTATCAGTTGTTCAAGAAAATGCCATAATATTAAATTGACCATGGGTACTATCAGTTGTTCAAGAAAATTCCATAACCTCTACCTCTACAACGCGCTCTCCCTTAGAAGTTTAGATTCACAATATCTTATGAATCTTCCTCATTGGTTGGTTTGGAGGAACCTCCTCTACCCCTACTCGAATTACTGCCACCTCTTTTGTTTATCTCTTTATCTAACCTATTCATTTTTTCCTCTACTTTCAAGGCTAATTGATATGCCTCATCCGCAATATTCACTTTGAGCAAGGCTAGTTCATTTTAGAGTTGAAATCTAAGTCCATTAATGTATTTGGCTGCTGCATTCTCATCATCTTCTTGCAAATTAGTATTGATTTGCAACCTCAAAAATTACTCAATATAAGTTAATATGATTTACTCATTTTGCTTTAGATTTTCAAATTATTTAAAGAGTCTTTGCTGATAATCTGAGGGCATGAACTTAGCTTTCAAATGTTTTAACATCTTTGGCCACAATCTAATTTTCTCTTTCCCTTGTCTTTTCCTAGCATTTTGGAGATTCTCCTACCATAGAACAACATGAGACTTCATTTTAGATGCTACAACTTTGAGCCTTCGTGGGTCAGTTTCTTCCATTCCTTCCATGTCATAGTATTTTTCTAATTTTTGAATCCAATCCAAGACCACTTCTAGATTTAATTCACCTTATCTAGATTACTCTTGGCTTGTCAAGTGTACATGACAATTTTACCTAATAAGGGAACTTAATTGCACTTTGTATTATCCAGTTTTGTAAAGGTGAGTTGTTATAGCCTAGATAATTAGCCTTTATTTTTCTTGATTGACCTTCTCACACACCAATGGTGGTCCCCAACCTAGGAAGCGAGCTTCATTTCTTTCTAATTGAGAATAAAAAAGAAACAAAACTAAAATTAAAATTAAAATTAAAACAACATCAGAAGAAAAAGAAAAAAAACATGCTGGCTATTGATACAACTGTCATTAATGTAATTAATATGTATTACAAGCATTAATGAAGTTTCCCAAATCTCTTGTAGAATATTTTGTCTTTTAAATTTTAATTTTGCCCACGTTTTGCGTCTGTAATATATGTGCTTACTTATATACGATACGATTAATTTACAGAAATTTTAATCTCAGGTTCCTCAATTTGAGAAACATGAAGTAGGTATCAGGCAGGTAGAACGTCCTGCAGTGTAAGAAATTTTGTTTTGTCTTATTTTATGTACTCTGTACATACCTATACCTATGATAAGATTATTTTTCAGATTCCTCCATGTGAGAAACATGAAGCATCACGCAGCACGTCCTGTTATCTGTCTTGTTTTATTTTAACAGGGCTCCTGCATGAACATGAGTTATGCGAGGGCTTTTGGATGTCCTTTAAAAGTACACGCATCATCAGTCTGCAAACATATTATACTCCCGGTAATTTTTCCCATGCTCACAATTTACAACACCTAGCTTAAGTTGCGCCCTTGCGACGAATGTTTTTTACGGAGTATGCAGATGTAAAAACAATTACAATTGAACATACAAACAAATTTGAATTCATTAATGTTCAAGTGCACATACAAATGTTTTTTTTACCATAAATCAGCTAAACCTGTGTAAGTGCATGGAAATATAAGCATGGCATACATGGTGGTGACAACATATAAGCATGACATGACATACATTTTATTGACAATATGGTGGTGACAACAAATCTGTGCAAGTATTCAATTGTTCTCTTAAAGATTAAATCTAATCTAGTTGTCCTACTTGCTAAAGATCATATCAAATTGTGTCTTTTTCTTGTAGAGGAAATTCAAAAAATAAATTATCATGTTCTTGAATGTTCTAATCTAATTTATTTATTGGTGCAGAAGTAAATGTTTTTCTCTGAGAGTTGGTGTAATTTGTTGAACCTAGTGATTGTGACAAGTCACAAACCCTATAAACTCCATGATAAATTATAAAAATTATATATATTTTAGCTTTACTGATTTTGTAGTGGTTGTTCATTGAACCATCTAGGTACATAAGCTCCCTAAGTGTATTCTTGGATATCAATAGATGAAAGTCTAGCTTTCTAAGGATTAGGAATGACAAGTATAAGCCTAGGAACTATGTAGTAATGCAAGAGATGTATATAATTGACATATCTGGATGAATAGTAGAGGTATCTCAAGAAATTTAATCGATGTACCATGCAATCTCTTTGGCCACATTTGTTGGCTTAATCTAGATTAGTTAGTTTAGCATTAGTGTAAAACTATTACAAAGGCTTTATGAAAATCTTTTCCTTAATATATGTGGGATGTGTTGGATCTAAATGATTGTGGCTCTATTCTTCTAAAGAAGACAATGTCAAGGCAGGGGAACATTAATTATGATAGAAAGACAAAGTTTATCATCAAGAAAAATATGGTCTTGGGAGAATTGATAAGAGGGGTAAAACTTTTTTTCTTTTTCTTCTTCTTCAAGTTGTTCCAAACTCAAGAGGGTGTTTTCACGAGTCATTTCAACAAGTTATTAAAGGGGAAATGCCAAATTACAACCTATACCTTGACTTACCACACCCCATGGTAGCCATAAAAAACTATTGACCTCATATTAAATGTAGACAACAATGGGTATGTGCATTCAACAAACAATAAATCTATCTTACACTTCTAAGGATGAATCCCTTTAAATAAATAACACACATGTGTAACTTGTAGCTAGCCTTTAAACAATTTAAAACTATCACTAAACTACAAGGTGTAAGAGTCAATGTGACTTAGCAAGCCAGGATCACCCGCAATCAAGACAACCTTCCACACAAAGATAACAGAGAAGATGCTAAAACAATGGAGCAATGATTCTATACAAAGATCATATGAAGCTGTATGAAATACAATGAGTGAGCCTTTCTTATAAAGGCAAGGTGACAGCTAGAAGGGTGGAGTGAAAGGTGGAGATATTCCTACAACATGTGTCAATTAGAGGATGATAACTAATTGCACATGTGGAGGATAAGACAACTCACTCTAACTATCAACAACTCAACACACAACTAGACTCAACTAGACATCTAGAAAACTCACTAAGTCAACTTAACATGTGTGAATTATATGTTCACACCAACACCCCCCCTTAAGTGCAACTTAGGGAGTAGTTGAATAAAATAAAGATGCAATGATGGATGGGTCCCAGCTACTAGGCCATGTTAGGTACCCATGTACAACAATTCTCAAGTGGAGAAAAGGAGAAAACCTCATGGGGAAAAACTCCTCTCCAAAAGTGAGAATGCAGAAAACAAATGAAAGATGTGATGGAAGGAGGACTCAAGACCCCCCAAGGACTACATCCAACACATATATACAATCAATTACCCCCCCCATAGGAGAGCAAGTATGAGACTATAGGTCCCCCCCACAATGAAGTAGCTCCTGTGCCGATGGTGAATGCCCGAAGAAGAATGCCGAAGAAAATCCAAAGCCTGCAAACAACATTATTCCCCTTAGGAAGAAACAAGTCCAAAGGTTGATGCTGAAGAAAATCCATCTCAAGGTATGAGGGAAAAAGCCTCATGATGTATGATGTCTCTGAAAACTGCTCAAGTGTCCACATGTCACAACCAAAAGATGTCACATAATTAGGTGCTACATGCGACAATCCAAGACAAGATGAAAACTCAAGATCATCAATCTCCAAAGATGAAGAATCCTCCAAATGATGCTCAACATACTCCAACTCAATGCCAAACTGTGACAAATGAAGAGGAGAAGAAGGTGCCTTCTCATCTGAAGGAGAAGAATCAACTCCTTCAAAAAGGAGATGAATATCATCAATGATGTCCTCCAAGTCATCCAGATAGGACTCACAAAACAAGTCTGCAATACTTGTCAAGCACTCATCCCACAAACCTGTATCTGGAAGACAAACAATATCCTGCTCAACTAAAGTGGATGAAGCTATGTCAATGCCAATCTCTGAAGAAGTAGGAGAAGGAGGAAGCTCAAAACTAGTCTCAGGAACCGAAGTAGATGCAAGAACACCAAGGTTCAAGTGACCAAACTTCTCCTTAGAAACATGATTCACACTTGATGCATGAGTGTGAATATCAACCAACGGGTCTACATCATCATAAAAAACAAAATGGGAGAAAGTGTACAAGCGAGATGCATGATCAGCCATCCCAACTGCAATGATATCTCTGCTCTCCAAGTCCCGTATGATCACAAAATCAGGAGTGAACTCAACTATCTTCCCCGCACCACAATGAGTAATCTGGTAGATGGAAAGGAGATTGGTTGTCAAGGAAGGTGCACACAACACATTGTTGAATGTATTCTGACCAACATCAATTGTTCCTTTTCCAGTTGCATGCATCTATGTGTTGTTACCCATCAAAATAGGTGGAAAAGTACATGACTGAAATGAAGAGAACATCCCCTATGAAGATGCCATATTATGAGAAGCTCCAGAATCAAGAAGCCATCTCTCTGACTGAAGACTTGTTGAAGCAAAGAGTGCTTGTCCTTTGCCTTTGTCTATCCCATAAGCAATACTTGCTATTCCTATAGATGTAGATGATGATGATGATGGCGAAGAAGAAGACATGGGTAAAACTGTTGTTGATGGAGAATACTGAATGTTATGTTTGTGAAGAAGTTGTGACATCTCTTCAAACTTTTTCTCATAACATTTAGTCTCATCATGACCCAATTTCTTACAATAAGAACACTTTGGCTTCTTCTTCTTATTGGATTCCTCTTTGGAAGAAGAGTTAGGGGTTTTCTTTGATTCTTTCTCTTGCTCATTAGACTTTGAATCCTTTTGTTTCTTTCCCTTATTATGTGAAGCCTTAGGATCTTTTGTGCTTTGTGTTGCAACTAGAGCCTATTTTCTAGGAGACTTCAATGTGCCCATGTGTAGTAGCTTGGCTTGTTCCCTAGTGAGTTGTGCAACAAACTCCTCAAGTGAAGGCATGGTAAACTTACTACCAAAAGCATCCATTGTAGCATAAAAGGTAGAAACATAAACTAAATATGTAGGACCTAATTTTGCAAGAATGGATAGAATCAATTGTTCATCTTCTTTCTCAAGACCACTTTGTTTGAGTTGCAACTTGAGAGAATTAAACTTGGTGAAGAAGTCTTCGATTTGATCAAAGTCTTGAGGATTAAGTGCAATTAGTTCATTTTCTAATTTGAACCTTCTTATTTTATCTTGCTTGCCAAATAGATTGTCTAGTGTTGTCCATATCTCATTTGGTGTAGTACAAGACTCAACATGAAATCTCAAATATGGAGAAATAGCAAGAAAAAGTATGCCAAAAGCCTCATCTCTTTTGTCTAACCATTTTCTTCTCTCGGTAGCACCTGTGGGTTCAAGATTTGTGCCTAAAGTTATTCTATGTAACTTTTGTTTATACAACACAAACTCCATGTTTTTCTTCCATTCAATATAATTATATGGAGTTAAAAGTGGAAATTGAGGCACATCCATGATTAAATAAAGAGACAACAACAGAACAACACCCCTTTACTATGTAAGAGAGCCCCCCCAATTTGTTGTGGCACTTTATACTTAGTGCGATTTACAACTATCCTCAAAGGACCAAGATGGGGAAAAATAACAAAATCTCTTAAAAAAGAGATTCGAGTGGAATTACAATCACTTACAATGATGTATTACATCAAATAAATCCTCTCAAAACAAATTTCACCTCCTCAAGTTTCAAAATGCCCAAGTTATCACTCAAAAGCCAAAAAATTGACAAATTGAATAAAAAACACCTGGAACAAAATATGAGAAAAATGCATGGATGGCTTGAAAGAGCTCTTGAATACCTTTCCGATGCCGCAAGAATCGTGAAAATTGGAGATCGTGGAAAAAAGTTATGAGCTCGAGAGCCAAAAAGGAAGATTTGTCTTCGACCTGCAATAAATACTATAAAAAGAAAAATCAGAGAAAAATTCTGACACCACTATGAAGATCTCTCTATCATCTTTCCATTGATATATAATTTTCCTAATTTTGACACCGTGGACAAAAGTTGTACAAAAAGCAAAAAAAGCCCTACTTTAGGACTTTGAGGGCAAAATAGGCCCCCTTTCCACAGAATATTCCCTCTGCAAACAAAATATGCTCCTGGTATGCAAAAAATGCTCACAGTTGTTAGGAAACCACCAGTTAGAGTTTAAAACCACCAATCTATGTAAAAACCATTTTGGGTGTTGGTCAATGTAAAAAACCACTCTTTTTAAAAGCGAAACCACCACTGTTTGTGATCTGTATGTGGTCGCTGATGTTTAGAGACCGCTGAACACAAATCCCCTGAAGATCTTATAAAACCATCGCTAAAGTAATACAGATTGCCGACCCTTGGAGATATTCTCAGAAATCATTGGTAACCGCTGTGGAATCTTTGAGACCTCCGAATCCACGCTATACACATCACCGGGTAAAAGATTGAAAACAAATAGTAGATTTAAAGATTGTAAGCCGACCAAGATGTGGTCGCTTCCAATGGAGAAAAATGCAGATTATTAAAAGCCAAGCACCAAATGAAGAAACTTGATCGAAAATCATTAAAACTGCCAGAGATCTTTAGTGACTGCTGCAAACAATATATGATCACCGGAGATGTGACAGTAACCGGAGATGTGACAGTGACCAGAGAGGAAACAAACGACGAGTTTAGAGAATTTGTAGCCAGAAATAAGACTTTGACTCGAGCACTATTAAAATGCTGATTGTTAATATGTGGTCACTGAATTTCCAAAGGCTGCCAAACATAATTAAATGGAGATCACTGCCTAAAACAATTCTTTGATCGTGGCTGGGAAGAGCTGCTTAGGGTCTGCGGAAACAACGTGAAACTCTTAACTGTCTCCAAAGATTTGAAGACCTCCGATGCAATGTGAAGGCCACTGTGAGATCACCGTCAAGGGCGGATCTAGGACCGTAAGATTGAAACAAAGATCTTAGATGCTAGTAATGATTGACGATCACCCAGGTATGTTTGAATTGCTAGGGTATTCCAAACTACCACCGATGCCAATGGCAGATTCAAAACTGTTGAAGATCAAGACTTAAAAGAATCCTGACTGTGGTCGATGAAACTGTCAAGTTTGGAAATAAAACTGCTGAAGCCGATGCCAAAATCTACTCCGGCCACCTGAGATCCTTGTGAGATTCGCCGAAGACAACAAATGATTGTTGTTGTTGAAAACCTGTGAGTAAACTTTGAAACCGCTGGGGTTAAATGTTCACAAAGGCCAACGGGATCACAAGATCAACCACCAATGATTCTTGATGCTGCCGACGTGACTAGTTGTGTTGAGTTTAGACTATTTTCTAGTGTGAGACAACCAACAAGGAAGAGGGTTGTCACTGAATTTTTAACACCCCAGAAAAAAATTTATTACTGCACAATAAAAATACAGTCCCAGACCAAAATACAGAAGAATTTTGATTTGACCTATACGACGATGACACCTGCGTAGATGAAGTACATAGGGACAGATCTGATGCACACAGAGCCATACAAATTTTTCACCAAGGGACCAGGGGCAAAAAAAATTTGCCAATTTTTTTTGATGAAATTTAGCGAATGAACAGTCGATCTATATAGATTTGGGTCTCCTGATCGCAACGATGATGTCCATTTCACTCCAGGATGCTCCTAACACATAGTTCCTAGCAAAAACTCTCCATGAGGGAAGGAAATTATAGATCAGGCTTTGATACCATGTAAGTGTCAATGTGACTCAGCAAGCCAGGATCACCTACAATCAAGACAACCTTCCACACATAGATAATAGAGAAGATGCTAAAACAATGGAGCAATGATTCTATACAAAGATCATATGAAGCTATATGAAATACAATGAGTGAGCCTTGCTTATAAAGGCAAGGTGAGAGCTAGAAGGGTGGAGTGAAAGGTGGAGATATTCCTACAACCTGTGCCAATTAGAGGATGATAACTAATTGCACATGTGGAGGATAAGACAACTCACTCCAAATATCAACAACTCAGCACACAACTAGACTCAACTAGACATCTAGAAGACTCACTAAGTCAACTTAACATGTGTGAATTATATGTTCACACCAACACAAGGAACTATAGAGATATATGCTTGAATAAAAAATTGATAATCTAGCTTACTAGACTAGTGCCCATCCAAATCCACACAAGTATAACCAACTTAATATGTATTAGACACAAGATGTCATAAGATATGGTAGAAGTCATTCCTCTAAGTTATACATGTCATCGAATTTCCAAGTTTAAATAACTCTTTGAATATTAATTAAACATGATCTTACTTGAGATTTAGTAAAGGTTACAAAAGTGAATTATGCATATTGGCTAGGTTGAAACAAACACTATGCTAATTGAAAGAAGTATTATGTTATTTTAATAATGATTTTAATTATGGTGGGAGGACAATAGTATAATGTGCCTTACTTGTATTGGTATCTGAGTCAAACATCGAGATTCTCACAAGCACATAAACAAACTCAAGCAAAGAACTAAGAGTGCACTTAGAAGACCATAAGGTGGGATCTATGACAAACCAAATGCACACCCATATATCTACTAGAAGCATTCATGATCAAGTATAGTTTAAAAGTCCATAACCAAACCAAATGAATCCATATGATATATTAAAAGGATTGTATCAATTAAACTTTAATATATCTTTACAAATCATTGTATGGATCAATCCATTAATACAACACTAGTCTAGCAAATGTATCCTTGAGAACAAGTATGTCATAAGTATCCCCTAAAAACACTCAAATAGTTATGAAAAAATTGCATCATAAATAAAATTTTGTATTCAACACCTTTATCTAGCTCTTAAGTGCATGCACAAATGAGAAATTAAGTTAAACCAAACTAATTGATACCCTAGACTTCACTTGATTAGTGGACACATGTATATACAAAAAGAACTAGTCCAAAACTAACTGACAACCTTATTACATCCTTCAAAACATACATATATAGCTTGATAAGTCTATTTTGCAACATAGGGGTGTGAGTATTCTCTATTTTATATTCAAATCAATATTCAACTCTTGTTTATCAACAAACTACTACAAGCGTACTTGCATATGGGATAAAATCCATTATAGAATCAAATTAGGAGTGAACAAAATAGGAATATGATTTAAAACTTATTCAAATCACAATATTTTAGTCTTTAAATAATTCTACACTCATGGTCATGTTTGTCTTGGATTTTCTATTGCAAGTATGTGCCTAATCGGTGTTGTCATTGATGTCAACATATCCGTGTTTGTAAAATCACTTCCCATAATACTCAAGATTTAACTTAAACATATAACATAAACAAGTCATTAATTAAGAATTGATAGAGATAATCAAAATTTGAACCAAAAGAAACATATTCTTTTCCATCAATTAACCATGTTAATCAAATCAAGATATAACAAAGCTTACAATCTAGTAAACCATTACAATCTTTAGTGAGTAACCATCACTAATCAAATACAATGTATGCTCTAGGCATCTTAATCAATTTTTTACATTACAATAGATGAACTGGTTATAAAATGCAACCACTGTATCTGGAACCAATGACATCTGTCTTCATAAGCCTCAGCTTGTCTCATGCTTGGAGAGGAGAGCATCATCCTCATGCTTTTCCTCCAACCACAGACTTGCAGTCCCCTGCTCATCTTCCTAACTGGAAGAGGCTCTACCCTTCACAGAAAGGTTAGACATTAGAAACCAATTGGATAGCCATCTGAGTATCTGGTGTTGTGTCCTTCCTAATGTCTCATGGTCACACACTATAGATCCACTCTAACTTGTATGACACTACTGGAGACACTAGGCCATCTGGAACACTATGGACCGACAATGCATCCAGAGATGGATGCTTTACTTTGGCCAAAGTTTTTCATACATACATGTTGCACAATGAACATTGTCGTATGTCCACCACCCTAACTCGACTTATAAGTTGTCATGTCCTATAGTAAGTTCTTAACGACCCAATTCTTTAGGTCTTGTGTGAGTGGGATCAATTCGAATCACTATCCAGACTTTGACATTCGACTCCCTCTATAGGTTGGTTATAAATGAAATATGTTATTTTCATAACAAGAATCTAGTGACTCCTCGTCACCAGGGTCGTTTTCATTACATATCAAGTTCGACCATTTTGACACCTGGGTCACATATGGATTGCAATTTCGAAAACAAGTCATCTTATATGATGAAATTGAATACATGTACTCAAGGCATACCTTGCCTTAGTAGAGTAGATGTAAAATATTCATAACTCATAACATTTAACAATAAGTCTTAAATTCAGACTCATAATGAATAAATTAGTATTCTTTTGTAAATACATTTCAACGGTTTCATGATGAGACCATGTTCTCAATGGTCTCACCACCTCCATATTTGAGGATATAAGTATATAATCTTGATAGTCTAACTAACCCTGAAAGTGTTTCACAATCAGCTTTTCATACAACCTGATTGGGTATCAGTTTTGGTGTTGAGTACACACTATTTTTCGAATGCCTCCCCAACTGTCATCATAGTTAGGTGACTATATTTGAATGTTAATGCCTTCATGGCTAAGACCACATTCGTAAGACTATATTAATCACTTATGATAACAATTATTATGGATTTATTCCTTGCTCTATTTGAGAGTTTATAAACTCTATCCATGTTATTAAATGATGTGAGTTTATGATTCTTTAATAACAAGCCTAGCCAATACGGCTTCATGCACTGGTTATTCTTTACAAAGTGAAAGATGTAAAAAGCATTATAGTTGGGTCTTGAGACCCTAGCTTAGACATAGAAAGGATTTCATTCTAAAAGACTCAGCCTCGTGGCCTTGA
Organism: Cunninghamia lanceolata; assembly: GCA_027924645.1. Lineage (NCBI taxonomy): Eukaryota > Viridiplantae > Streptophyta > Pinopsida > Cupressales > Cupressaceae > Cunninghamia > Cunninghamia lanceolata. The sequence continues at coordinate 10,811,299 of BSBN01001226.1, forward strand.
GAAAGAAACACAGTCAACACATGGGGCAGTCGATGCTCAACTTCAAAGCCTTGAGCCTAACCACCAATAACATTATAATATTTCATTGCCTCGGCCACACGGCTTGGAGTGAAATCTCCAAAATAAGTTTTTAATGTTTATACAATCGGCCTTATGGCCTACAAAAGTATAAAAAGATTTCCTTAAGTTCAAAACTTGGCTTAATAGTCATGTTCATACATACGACGTTTAACTGGTAATGCTAGCTTAGCCATTAAGGCTACGAGCTTATTCTTGACATAAAGATAATCTTGGTATGCTTGGCCTTAAGGCCTGGAGCCACTATAAGAGATAAAACTTAGAAACCATAATAGCTTGGCTATAATAGCCTTGAGCCACGACTAAGTAAAGATTTTCATAAGCAGTGGCACGGCCTCACTGGCCTTGTGCCTCTGAGTTATGAAAAATAACTTCTTCTTAATAAAGATTACTCATGATCACAAATCAATATATATACATCGATAATAAAATAGGATTACATCCTTTGTATTACCTAGTTAATGATTTCAATGGATACATCGTTCCAGTCTGAGTCTCCTTCAAAATGCACATGGCTTCTAATCCACTTACAATGTTTTCTTTGTAGCTTTCTCTACTTGCTCCTAACAAGCAACCCCAGTCTACTATTCCCCAAACTACAAAAACCAAAAACTACCTCCCAGAATATGATCACACCCAGCTCAATAACCCTTAGTTGACCCTTCGCATGCCATCTAGAAAGGTAACTACCTTTCCCACTCGGTTAGTTCCCACAAAAGGTGGCTAAATTTTGGCATCGTGCTAGAAAATGGTTGAGCTTAAAGCTCTCCATCACTTCACAAAGCTGACCAACAACAATTTTAAATAGCATTCAATTGAAATTGAATAATATGATAAAAGAGATAATAACAATATTATTATTATGGGAATTTAACCTATAATAGGGTTTTAATCCTTACTAAAGGATTAATATTGAATAATAGAAAGCACAAAAGAAGCACATCTAGATCGTCGATTGTTGGGTCAAGTAATTCTCTTCTGAATTTGACTATCATCCTTAGTCAAAAGACTAAGGAACAATATCCTTGAGAACAAAAGATTACAACATACTTCCTTATCTCTCTACAAGATTGTCCCTCGACTTGAGATGATGCTTCAAGAACATCGAATGGTCTTCGCTACTAGTCTAAATGGCATCAAAGACATAACAACTGATAGAGGAGATGAAAACTAAGTGTTATTATATGGAGCCTAATCAGACTTGGAGGTTAAATTTTCTCCACTTTTATCGGTACGGTTTCCCCCCAAATTATTTAATGGGGGTTTGGGGGCAGCGCCCGCAAGATGGGGTTAAGGGGCAGCACCCCTTGCAGGTCCAGGGGCAGTGCCCCTGGCATGCCCCTTGTCGAGATACAAGGCGGGGTCGAGGGGCAGCGCCCCTGAAACCTCAAATGAATTTTATTATTTTATAAAGGCATTAGGAGTTATTTTTCTATTAGCTGACATAAAAAAACCCTATTTTGTAATTGACATAAGTCTTGATAAAAATGACTAAGGGTTAGGGTTTCTAGGGATATTGTATTGTAGCATTTGCAGCGGTATTGAGTTGCAAAGATTACTGGTTGTAATCAGTTTGATTTACTAGATAATAATATTAGACTCTCTGTTGGTGGATGTAGCCTGACTTTGGGTGAACCATGCTAAAAATTGTCTCTCACTGTTATTATTTCTGTGTATTTTTCATTCCTCTATTTAATCTTTATTTGCATTTAATTGATATCTTCTACATGCAATTCCTAACACTAAGAAAAGAGGCATGACACGTGCCAACTTATGAACAGAGTTAAGAAGGACATAAAAGTTGATACTCAAATGGCTATTCAACCCTTTGTTTTCACAACATCTAACCATTCCTCTAGGATGATACTTGCCTTCCTTCTTTGAAGGATGCCCATTTTCCTGTTCACACTCAGGACCACAAGATCATGATCAGTGTATCATTATCATGTCTCATAACATAATTTAATCAATTTATAGAACAAATTATCATCAATAAATATTTCATAATCAAGAGTTAAATTAGATATTTCTACAATATCAAATCAATTAACTATGTCTAATCCTTTTGATTATCATACTAAGTTAATGATTAAGTCTAGTTGTAAGTTGGGGATGTAACAGTGTTGTCATTGGTGTCAACTGTGCTCTTATTCTATTGCTTGCATGTAATAAGTGAGATGCTTTGTATTTACTTATGTAAGTGATCTTGATATTGAGGATATTGAGAAAATTAGTGCCTCCAGTAGAAACAGTGAGTTGCAGTGAAAACAGTGTATTGCATACTGAAGAATAGTCTAGAAGATTGCTCCGCATTTCATGTAGGATGAATATCTTTATCTGTGGATTGGAAGTTATTTAGAAGTCTATCTAAAGATGTTATATTCCAAGTTTGAGCCTCCGGTATGAAGATTTGAGCGAGTTATGTTCACCAGAGTGAAAACTACTTTTCATATATGATTGGTGGTGACAGGGAGAAAATATTATGCTCCGCATTCCTCCGCATTGAATTATTTTTGTTTGCGGTTCTAGAGTTAAGTTTGAGATGATGTTATGTGCCTTCAACTCCCATGGTTCATGATTTGGTGGTCTGCAAGCAATCCTTTCATTATGATAGTGGATGGCAGTGTTGGTTATGTGCGAATATGAAGAGATAAGTGTGAAGGTGTGAAAGAGCAAAGCAGAGAATTTATATTGTGCTTCAATAGAACTGAACCCAGGCATGGTGTAGATGCTATTTAATTGGTTCACCATATTTGGTAATGAGCCACCCCTTGGCAGTGAGCCACCCTTTGGCAGTGAACCATTTTTTGCAGTGAGCAATTTGGGTAGTGAGCCCTGTAGGCAGTGAGCCTCTATTTTTTAGTATTGTTATAACTCATAGATTCTCCGTGGGCTAACACCCACCATGGTTTTTTCCTTTTAGGGTTTCCACATAATAATCTGGTGTCTACTGTGTTGAATGTGTGATTTTGATTAAGTCTATGGTTTCATGCTTTCATGGTTAAATCTGATTATCAGTAATTAAGTAGTTGATGGTTTATGAAGTTAAGTTTTTGTGACAACTGATTCACCCCCCCTCTCAATTGTCATGTATATTTCAACAATTGGAATCAAAGCTAAGTTCCTTAGAAGAAACCCTAACAACTCGAGGTTGATCTGGGATGTCTCATAAGGATGAACTATCTTCAGATTGTTCTAATTGTGGTGAAGGTGGTCATTATGCATCTAGATGTTCAAAAAGAAAGTTAAAAAATTATTATGATGGAAAAGGTAAAAGGAGAAAGACCAAGAAAACATTTTATGATGTTAAAGACGATGAAGATGATGACTGTTGCTTTCATTCAAAGGATGATAATCATAAATATGATGAAAGTTTTGATCCAAAGGTAAGTACTGACAATGAAGATATAAGGAAATATTGGGTTATTGATAGTATCTGCTCAAATCATATGACTGGTGGTGATAAAGGTAAGTTTGTTAATCTTGTAAAGAATGAAGAAGGGTTAGTTAGATTTGGAGATGACCGTACAGCTAAAATATGTGGAAAAGGTTCAATTAGTTTTGATGGAAGACAACATACACATGATGTTCTCTATGTTGAAAGCCTAAGACAAAATCTCCTAAGTGTTGGACAATTGCAGAGAAGGATACAATTTCATATTTTAGAATGATACTTTTGAAGTCAGAGATAAATTTGGAGTTGTAATAGCTGGTGGAAAAAGGACAGAGGGAAATCTTTATCATCTTAGAGAAGACAACACTATCTGCTCTATAACTCAGAATCATGAAAGTTGGTTTTGGCATAGGAAATTGTGTCACATCAATCCTAATGATCTAGCAAGGATAACCTTAGCTCAAGTTGTGAAAGATTTGCCAAAGAGGATACATTTTAGCAACATCACTTGCAAGAAGTGTCAAGTTGAGAAGCAATCAAGAGGAAGTTTACAGAATGAAGAAAAATCCTCAACTGGACTGATGGAATTGGTTCATACAAACCTTTGTGGACCTACAAGAGTGAAAAGTCTCCAAGATGATAGGTACTTTATGTTCTTTATTGATGATTATTCTAGAATGACTTGGGTTAGTTTTCTCAAAGAAAAATCAGAAACTCTAGATGCAATTAAAACCTTCAAAACAATGGTCAAAGATGAATTAAATATGAAAATCAAATGTCTGAAGTCTGACAAAGGAGAAGAGTTTACCTTTGATAAATTCAATATGTTGTGTGAGACTCATGGAATAAAGAGACAACTATCTAGAGAGAATAGAGTGATGGAAATAATGAGAAGGTCTGTTAAAGAAGCTGCAAAGACAATGACAGAGGAAGCTGACCCACCTGAAGCATATTGGAAAGAAGCTATAGATACTGCTGTCTATATTCAAAATAGAGTTCAAGTAAAAGGAAATGGCACTAAAACTCCCTATCAATTGTGGTATGGAAGAACTCCAATGGTAAAATACTTCAAAGTTTTTGGAAGCAAATGTTATATCAAAAGAGAAGAAGAGCTAAGCAAGTTTGATGCTAAGTATGATGAAGGAACTTTCCTTGGATACTCTATTGAGAGTAAGGCCTATTGGTGTTACAATAAAAGATTGAAAAAGATCATTAAGAGCGCAAATGTCAGGGTTGATGAAGATATACAGAAGTATCCAGAAATCAATAATCATGCATCAGATTCAAATAGGCTTCCTTACAATGTACAAAAGGAGAAAAGGTATTTGCCAACTAAGAAGATGACACTAAAGAGAAGAAAATGAAGAAAGATCGCTAGTATGAAGTAAAAGGACAAATGAATTGGCGTTTGATTGCCAATGCTGAATCTATATCGGTGACTGAAGCCTGCATCAATATAAATTCCTCTCAAAATGAATACATGTCCACTGACAGTGAAGAATGCAAAATTGCTCTTGAAAATCTTGAGAAATCTAAAGAAGAAAACATGGACTTAAAAGTAAATATAACAGAAGCAAATGAATACATCAAAGAGTTAAAAAGTCAAATCAAGGAGCTTAAGCAAAGACTTGAGGAAAATGGTGAAGATTTGAAGTTAGCAAATGAAGAAAAAGAAAAAAATGAAGAATGCCTAAAAAACAAAACAAATGATTGCATAAAGCTTGAAGAAGTTGTGGATCTGAAAGCTGATCTGAAACATGCATGGGTTCAACAAGACAAATTCAGTGTAAGTGCAGCCAGATTTGATAGACTAATGGTTGAAGCAAGTTAGAAAAGTCCTGATGACATAAACAATATAAGACCTGAGAAAGATGAAAATTCTAGAATAGAGCAAGAAAAGAATTCTGAGGTCAAGGAGGACAAAGAAAAATAGATTAAGAATCAAAAGGATAGATCAAGAAGATCTTCGGTCAGGCAACAAAATGCACAAAGGTATCCATCTTTCAATGGTTATTGTCATTCATATAGTAAATTTGGCCACATGGCTACTCAATGTAGAAGTAGAATGAATCAAGATGTTCCATCCTCCTTTGGTCAATGTTTCAACTACAAAAGAATTGGTCACATAGCAAGTGAATGTGGGAGTATGACAGGGAATGGACTCAGCAATATAAGGAAAACTCAGTGCTTTACGTGTAAAAAGTTTGGTCATGGAACAAATGGGTGTAGGAATAGAATGGTAAACTTCTTCAATGGGTACTGTCATACATGTAATGGATTTGGACACAAAGCCAACCAATGTAGATCCAAAATGAATAAAAGGAACAATAGACATAGGAATATTGTGTGCTTCAATTGCAACAGACCTAGACATGTTGCTAAATCTTGCAGAAGCAAGAACATGAAGAAGGAGAATCAAGCAGAGTTAAAGAAGCTAGTGGAAAAGATTGATCTAGCAGACATCACAAAGGAGATGGATAAGATTTGGGTAAAGAAGGATGTGTCAGAGATTAAGGATGTATCTACACAAGTATCAGGTGTAGATGTTCACTCTGGAATCTGAGACTAAAGCTTTGGCTCAGGGGGAGTATTATTGAAAATCTTTTTCTTGTGCCAAAGGATTGATGTTGATACCTCAGCACGAAAAGACAAGATCAAGGATTTGCAACAAAGGTCTAAGTCAAGGATAAAGGACTTGAGCTGGTAAAAGAGTAAGAAGCCTGCTATGTATAAAGAACTAAAGATCAAATCACTGGTGATTGGAAAGAAGAAAAGTTATAGAAGAACATAAAACTAAACTTGGGAATATGTCCCTATATCTGCAGATAAGAATGTATTGTTTCATCCAGACCAATAATAGATATCTCTCAGAAGCTGGTAGTAGTAACCATTGATAGGAAGAGTCACAAATGAATATCTATCCAAGGAAAATATTATCTCTATATGCTGTCATTGATATACTGTCAAAATATGCATTATTTTTATAAGGTAACATGAAGGCCGATAAAAGATGTGATTGGATGTCATACCTTGATTTGTACCAAATCCAGTCTAAAGATTTGTGCCAAATCCAGTCTAAATATTTGGTAAGAAAATATATGTTACTTCAGAACAGTGTAAATCCTAAGGTTCTCAAAAATAAGAGTTGATACAACTTGAAATACACTCCCAAGAGGGATCATTCAGAATGGTTAAGAACAATGCAAGTACATGTGCCCTTTTCCATTGATGTCAAAGGGGGATATAAATCATGTGAAAAACTCATGAGGAAAAATAATGCAGATGTGTAAAGAGAAAGGGGGAGAATCTTGTTTTGATGGTCTTTTCAAATTTTCACATCATATGTTTCCATTAATGACAAAGGGGGAGATTGTTGCAAGTATGTGCGTAATTAGTGTTGTCATTGATGCCAACATATCTGTGTTGTCATTGGTGTCAATTATGCTCTTATTCTGTTGCTTTCTTGTAATAAGTGAGATCCTTTGTATTTACTTATGTAAGTGATCTTGATGTTGAGGATATTGAGAAAATTAGCGCCTCAGGTAGAAATAATGAGTTGAGGTGAAAACAATGTATTTCATACTGAAGAACAGTCCATAAGGTTGCTCTGTATTTCATGTAGGATGAATATCTTTGTCTGCAGATTGGAATTTATTTAGAAGTCTATCTGAAGATGTTATATTCCAAGTTTGAGCCTCCGGTATGAAGATTTGAGTGAGTTAGGTTCACTAGAGTGAAAACTTCTTTTCCCGTATGATTGGTGGTTATAGGGACAAAGTATTATGCTCCGTGTTCCTCCGCATTGAATTATTTTTGTTTTCACTTCTAGAGTTAAGTCTGAGATGATTTTATGTGCCTTCAACTCCCATGGTTCGTGATTTGGTGGTCTGTAAGTGATCCTTTCATTATGACAGTGGATGTCAGTGTTGGTTATGTGCTCCAGTTTGAAAAATTCTCTTGACAGAGTGGTTATAGATCATGCCAGTGGATGTCCACAAAGAGAAGTTTGGATCGTGAAAGAAGAATGTTCTTAGAAGGCCTAGTGTTAACTCCAGGCTTGGCTGACTTGGTTATTTTTGTTGGAGTATGGGACAACACTGAGAGGGGGGGTGAATTAGTGTTGTCTAATTTTAAAAATCTTTTTGCACACCTTTTAATTTACAAGACAGAGATGAATAGAGTGAACATGACCTTATGTGTAAAACATTATAAAACACACAGATAGAGGCAAATCATAACACAAGGATTACTGGAGTGGAAAACCCTCATGGGGTAGAAAAACCACTCAAAATTGCCTCACTGGCTTATTCAAAACCTCACTGGTTACAACATGTTCTCTCATTGACAATTAACCATGCCTCACTGGCATACAAAGCCTCACTAGCATAAATCTGCCTCACTGGCTTAATACAATCACCATTATCAAAACATAAAGTCTAGTGTGCAATAAATGATTGCAAGTCAATCTAATTTTCACCATTACATATCTTATGATTCACCATTCACACAAAGATTTAGATCAATCTCGTAAATCATCTTTTCTTAGTTTAGAAATTAATTGCTTTGAATATGTGCTTCATAATGTCTTCTCACAATGTTCTTGTGTCACCTGCAATATCATCTCATTATCTTGTCACTCTCTGTATTTACCCCTACAAAAACATGATCTCATACACCTCTCAAATCACATACAAAATATCATGATTCATTTGTATTTTCTCTTAAAAAAAAAATCTTCACAAAATGTCTTCATAACATCATATCTCAGATCTCAAAAATCCATTTACAAGCCTCTGTAATATAAATGAAAATAACTTTTGATATTCCTCTCCTCTGCATATTCATCTTCATTTTCTCTCAATGAAGAACCCTCATTTTTCACAACCTGCATAATGAACATTAAGTCCTTTCATCTTCCATCTTCAAAGCCTGTTTGCATTTTCATCATATTCAAGAATTCATTCACCTGCAATAAAAAATAAATTGTCCTTTCATATTCATGTCCTCTTTGCATCTTCATTTTCCTTTTTCAAAAACACTCCTTCAATAATCTCCAATCTATTCACCTTCTCTGCAAATATCTTCAATCTGAAAAAAAAAAACTTTATAATGTCTAAAAAAATATTTACTTCACAATAAAACTCCTTGGTCACTTGCATTAAAGAAATTTCTTTTCATAGAAACTTTCTCCTTTTTAAAAATATTATATCATGTAAATCTCCTCCTTTGTAGCATTTAAAACCTTGAGAAGCTCACAAATAAAGTCATAAAATTAGAAATAAATCTTCCAAAAATAATCTTTAAATCTCACAAAAAATTGCCCTTTTGAAACTGGCCAAAAATAGCCTTTAAAAGGCAAAACACTATAGTCATACACAGATGACCTTCCAGAAGATGTCAAAGTTGATGCAGCATAACTGGGGCAACAATTTAAATGCTGACCATTGATTAGAGAAAATGTGCCCATCACATTTTCAACATAAGCCATTGATTGAGGTTTGGTGACAACGCGCCCGAGGGGATAATCGATGCCAATGGTCTAGCAAGGAGGAAGGGGCCAGTCTCCCATGACCACGATACCCTCAAAGTTATAACTAACCTATGATAGAAGGTCAACACACAATTAGAACAAAAAGTGTATTCTGCTTGTGACGGGTAGAGAAGGATATAGAATGATATACATAAATGACTTTCACTTAGGGTTTTTGCAGTAAACCATAATTACTAACAAGGCTTTTTGCAGGTGATATATAGACTGATGGTATGGCAGAGTATACATGAAGATAGGGACCTTAATTATGAAAGAAAGACTTTGTAAAGAGAACCTAGGGTTTAGAATATAGGTCTTCAATTACTTCAAGACTTCAATCTAAGGAACAACCTACACTAAAATGAAGGAATTCTAAAGCCATGAAAGCATAATAGAAACCTTTGTTATGAAGCATTAATAAGAACTATGAGCATGAAACTACTTGAAGTATGAACATGTGAATGAAGCATGATGAGCCAAACAAAACTCCATACTGATAATAAAGAGGAACATGAATCTATTATTGTGCCACCAACACAATCTCCATCAACCTCTTGATGAAGAGAAGATGAAAACATAAAACATATCTAACCTCCTGATCCTGTATCACAAGTCACTAACATGATATGATTCCTGTTACATCACATCAAGTATCAAGTAATCTTTTGTGATGACAAAAACAAACTCACATGACCATCACCATTCCTTATGGCTACGAACCCATCAACTAATCTCATCAATGCATGTGAACACTTGAAGCAACCTGGTATACCAAGAAGACTTCAACTTGCATTACATATGAATTAGGTGCATGACAACTCAAGCATGAGTGATCATATGAATATCTCTCTGATCAACAATGACAACTAACTTTGCATCAACAACTCAACACCTTTTTGACATCAATAACAATCAATCTCCATCAGTTTTCACTATTTGTAGAGATGCATTCAAGATTATAGAAGCATGTTGTGGCACGGAGGATTGCGTTTGAGTCCCAACTAAGGCGCGACATGTTCATCATACTTCTCTACATCCTTCCTTAGCTAAATTTTGTAATAGGTCTAGAACTATTTCTATTTATGTTTTTGTAATGCTGACCTTGGAGATTGTTCCAACGGTTGATGAATGTATTGTCGACCTTGATGTACATTCCAAGGTTGATGATTTGTATAAAGACTTGTAATGAAATGCCAAAAAGTGTATGAGTGTGCGAACATGAAGAAATAAGTGTGAAGGTATGAAAGAGCAGAGTAGAGAAGTTATAATGTCCTTCAATGGAACTGAACCCAGGCATGGAGTAGATGCTATTTATATAGTTCACCATATTTGGTAGTGAGCCACTCTTTAGTAGTGAGCCACCCTTTAGCAGTGAGCCATTCCTTGCAGTGAACAATTTGGGCAGTGAGCCTCTGTTTTTTGGTATTGTTAGAACTGGTATATTTTCTGTGGGCTAACACCCATTGTGGTTTTTCCTTTTTAGGGGTTTCCACGTAAAAATCTTGTGTCTACTGTGCTGAATGTGTGATTGTGATTAAGTCTATGCTTTCATGCTTTCATGGTTAAATCTGATTATCAATAATTAAGTAGTTGATGGTTTATGAAGTTAAGTTTTTGTGACAACTGATTCACCCCCTGTCTCAGTTGTCTTGTGTATTTCAACATTTTCAACCATAGAAATTAGGGGAAGAGCTCTCACAAAAGGGAGCCAAGATGGGGTCCTCATGCTCATAGACCAACACAAACACTTAGATGCCTAGGTATTCAAGCCCTACGATCATGATCATCACTTACTAGATATAACAAAAATGTGAAATTTATTGTGCTTACTAATTTTATTGGCACTTGAGAAGTGTCAATAGATAGGTAACCTACACATCAACATTTTCTTTGAATAATTGTGTCAAAACCTCTAGAGAAGGGTAGCTTCCTCTTGTATTCTACACCTAACACTAAACTAACTAAACACACACTATGGCTCCAAATGATATACAACAAAAAACTACTCTAGCATATAGCCTACCCTATCTAAGTAATAAAAGAAAAGGGATAAAAAGGAATATAAGGGTTAGGAAAGAGATAGGGTTAGAGAAACAAATAAAAAGGGTGGGCAAAGGAGAACTAGAGAAGAGAAACCCATTAACTTTCTCTAGACTATACAATCAACTCTCCACTATTAACATGTGTATGCCTTTTATGAGGCTAACTCAACTTACACTATGTGAACCTACCCATAATAGAATGACATTAACTAACGTCTATAGCTAGTGGGAATTCAGTGTAAATAGATAATGTACTTTATTCTAGGGGCATAAGTAGACAAGTACACACATACTCACAATACTAAACTAGAGGCACTCTCCAAGACAAGTAGTAGCAAACATAAAGTGCTAAAACACACTCATATTCCTACATGTTAATAGACCATTACCAATTAACACCTTTGTACAAAATTCTAAAAGATAATTCTATATTAGAAAGCCAAAATATATCTACAAGAGGGCATAGCCCCTAATTATACAACAATAGGAAGCCTTGCACAATCCCAACCAAAGGACAACATGAATATTTCACAAAACAAAAAAGGAATGAAAGAGGGGATATATGTCAAAGGTTTTGCAACATGTGCTAGAGAATCTTCAACTAACAAATTGGTAGATAAGAGACAACACACACGAGAAGTTAGAAACCTCAATCACAAATTACTAGAATTATAATGGCTTCCTCTACATGCATGTGCCACTTATTATTTCTAAGAGTAGAGCACCCATGTGATCTAATAGATAATGAATCCTAGATGACCACAATAAATATCAAGTGGTGGATTATGATTAATGGCCATTACAAATAGTAGAGTGTGCGTTAGACATGAATCATTATGTGCCACATCAGATAGACATTGACTAACTAGAAGCGTTAAATACACTTGGTAGAAGCAAAAAGTGTGTTGCAAAAGGAAAATGGCATCCACATGAAGATTCTCAAAAGAGTGGGTCTAGTTTCATTTGATAATGTGAAGGACTAAGAAGCTCCAGACCATTAGATGCCACCTTAGAATCAATGACTATGACAATATAAAAGATACTAGCATGGTGGGCACTCAAAAAATTCCTAAAACCACAAGGATGTATTGAAGGGTGGGACCCACTATGGGGTTAGGCCTAATAGCACATAGAGGACAATGTGAAGGAACCATCATACGTCTTTAGAAGATCATTGACTAGTGCATCTAGGAGGATGCAAGCATGGTTGTAGCTAGTGAGAGCCTCAAAAATGAAAATAAGGGAAGCAAAGAGATGGGACACACCATCACATCAACATATGAAGGAGGAATAACCTATGTCATCAATCTAATTCTATTTTTTAAATGTAACGCTACAAATAACAAATAATATTATTATTCAAATCATAACCATTCGTGTATAGGAAAATCAATATTATTCTAAAAATATTATAAATTACTTACAACTTTTAGTTCATAATAATCCTAAGTATAAAACAAAGTAATGAAAACACTATAAATCTAATTTATCACCTTGTCTTAATAGAAAATCAAATATTCTTTATGGATTACTTAAAATAAAATAGGCAATGAGATATTTTGGGGGCATGTTAGGTTGAGCATAACATTATCTTTTCTTAGATAACTCATGAAATACTTGGATAGATCTCATCTTATAAAACTCATGTCAATTTATCCTATGTTCTAGATAGACCTAATCTAATATCATCATCTTAAAGTATGCAAAATGTTGTTCCTTAATTTAGCCACATCAATATAGACCAAATACATATCAACTCTTCTAGGCAAAAAGATGGCATATAATGTCCATCATAGGCTGCAAACTAAATTAAGTCTATTGGCTCTCTTCACAACAAATCCTATGTTCTCAAGCTTAGGTATAGCTAATAAGACCAAGGAATGTCTCATTAGGATAGATAAGCAAGGCTTATGATCGAACAGAGGATGGTAAAGGGGCCAATACATTTAGGCATGGTTAACCTTCTTCACTTTTGACTAGACACTAAGTCTAGGATGGTAATCCATAAAGTTCATAAGAATAAAAATAATCAAAGATAAGGAAAATAAAACAAATTGTGAGGTAAAACTCACCCTATATAAAGGAAGCTCCTGAAAAGGTGTCACTTGACTCAATTCTACAAGTTTACTAACTCAAATTTAAAACCTCTTTCAAGTACAATAAGATTAACATAAAAGAAACTAATAATCAAACTAGTCATTCCCCTATAAATTTATATTTTTATGACAAAATTCATGTGTGAAAATCAATTTGAGAAATAATACATAAACTATAAATCTATTTTTAGTTTCAGCTTCTCAAGATATGATATTTTAAATAAAACTAGGCATGTAAAGTTGAGTAAAACAATGTTTATATAGTTATTATAAAATAGTTCGTATTGTTTATTTTGTGATTTTGGTGATGGTGAAAGAGTAGGAGGCAAAGATATTGGTTCCTTTATCCAACTTGTGCTACAAATCCTATTTGAGACAAGAATATATAAGCAAAAACAAGCAAAATATTGACTGTTTAGGGCTTAAGAGTTTTATAATATGACCCTACAGACATATAAAAAAGTTATGATGCTAGTATACACAAATGAATCTGTTGGCGAGAAATGACAAGATACAGTCTAGAGATTTGAGCCTGAGTCAAGTCTCTAAGTATGTATATACCCCAAACATGATAGTGAAAGAATGATAGCTAACAATGATAATAAATCTCATAGTGCGGTAAGATTAGATCATACATACAAGTCATTCATATTTATATACATAGTTTGTTAGTTATAACCCTTGCATCTCCATATATATTCATAGTCATATCATGTACAAAAGGTAGGTCTAAGTCTACTCTGTATTATACTTCTTCTACATTAACTTCTTATCTCATATCTTTTCATACTATATATTACATATATGTTGTGATAGGGATGTGTCCCTTATCAAACAACCTAAACACTATCTTATATGTTGGCCTTGTCCTCCGCACTTCACTTGTGTTAAGTTGCGGTAGGTTCTGATGTGTGACCTCTACCTTGCCAACATCATCCCCTCTTTTTGAAACTATGTCTTCTCCTCAAGACATGCAATATTAATTACTGGGTAGGATGTTCTTGTAAATTACTTTGAGCTAAGTGAGTGTAGTGTCCCACTACTTTTTATCCTTTTGTAGCACCTCTATGTACCCTTTCATCTGAATATGTTTCATTTTTGCCTCCACAAGAGTAGAAGGAATTTAAATCTTTTGAGCCGTCTTCATGGCCTCTCCTACTATCCCTATTAAGTGAGCCAACCTCAAGCTGACCACTTCCCTCAACTGCTTTATTTGTTCCCTCTGGTCTTGTGGTTGTTACAGTTTGGTGTGGATGGCCTCAATCTATGCTCTTACTACTCCATTCATATAGTTTAGTGGATCATATGTTGCCACAGATTGCACTACTTGTGCCTCTAAGTTGTCAATTTGGTCCTTTATAGTCTTCATAGTTGTGGGACACTGTAGACAAAATTGATATAGTACATTAGCCTCCCCTATAGATTTTTAGAGGTTCCTTATTTGTGTCTCTAGATGAGTGTTTTCTTCCGCACATTGCTTAGTTGCATCAATCATTCTATTCTTGGTCATCTCTTCTTTCACTTATTATTTGTACTTATTTTCTTGATACTATAACTCTTCTCACATACTATTTACTAGTTTTTTCACCTGTTGTATTAAAGGCAGTGATGTGTCTCTTTGTGCATTTAGAAGTTGATTTTGTATTATATCTATAGCCTCATGTAGTTGCTCTATGCTATCTACATGTTGCAGAATTTCTTCTCATGCTATTGCATGAAATATGTCTCGTAACTGTAGCTTTTGAATAGGAAGTATTCCTGATATATTTACTTGAGATCCTAGCAATTAGAGTTGTAACAGCTATGGTGATACTAGTGATTGAATTTTCTTTTGTTGAGCCAAGAAATCTTTAATAGATTGGATGGGGGAGCCAGAGGAAGATGCCCCAAGAGTGTCTATATGTTGTTCATGTTGCTCCTCTTCCTCTTGTAGTCCATTATGCTATAGAGAATTAGGTTCTTGTTCTTGTTCATTTTTCTCTCCCTCCCACAATGCATCATATGCTTTTTTCTTATCTCCTCTGTCTCCTCCTCTAAATTTCTTTTCTCTTCTTTTGTTATGGCCACGAGGGTATCTACCCTTTGTTTTGTGTGGAGTTCTATGGCCTACATTTGTGCCAATATTTGTCTTTGTTCTATGGAGATAGCTGGGTCTATCTCATCTATGGCTTTTTGCCTTATTTCTTCTTCTAATTGTAGGGATTTCTCCCTTCTTTTCCTTATTGTATATGTTAGTTCTTGGGGGAGCCTAGCCATGATTTCCTCCAGTGGCTTGTTAGTGCTCCGCAAGTAGCTTATGACTCCCTGTTCTGTTATCTCCTTATTATCAAGATAGACTTGATTGTACATGTTTGTTGTCTCTTTTAGAAGTTTGTGGTACTTGATAGTGCTAACTACTGCTTCTAGGTTCATTATTGGCTCTTATTCTTGTTGTTTCTCTATTTATTCTTCTTCTTCTACATCCAGCATTATAACTTTGGCTTTCATCCTCTGCAATGGTTTGTTTACTCCTTGTTGAGTTCCTTCTTCCGTTCCTTCTCTTGTGGATCCTTGTATCATGCTCCTTTTATCCCTTGCTTCATTCTCCTTGTGGATTTCTTCTCTACACTCAATTGTAGGAGGATTTATTATGCTTCTTTTGCCTTCAATTCTTTCCTATTTTTCTATAGAGTTGACAAAGTTTGTGTGGAGGACTTTGATTCTACCAAAGTTTGTGAGCTTGTTCTTCTATATTGTCTTCTTCCTGACCTCCTTAGTTGTGGAGTTTGTGTTGTGCTAGCTTGTGGTAATGTTGTGGTAGGTTACGGTAGTGATGTATTGGTTTGCGGGACTAGTGCACTTTGTTGTGGTGGAATTCCCAATTTTTCATGCAACTTATCCTTATTCTTCTCCACTTTCTCTTTCACATATTTTTTTTAAATGTTTGTCCATGAATTCCCTATATGTCCAAAATCTCTCTACATTTGTATCCTTTAGTTTGCTCAATAGATTTTGGGCATATCCTTGTATTTCTACCTTTGTGACTTCATATGGTAGTTTGGGTATCCAAGATGTCCTAGGCTCTACCACCTCCATATATGTATAATCCTTGTCTACCATAAATGTAATATGGTTTACATATTTCTTAACAGACTCATAAGGGATTTTTTACCTAGCTTGCATTTTAGTCTAGAATGCCTTGAAGAACCCCTAGTAGGTGGTGGTGAATGAGGGTTTATATTTGAAAATTTTCCCATGTGTAATTTTCTCCACAACTGGGATGTTTAGTTGCCATATCTTGCCACCATAGTTGGGTAAAGAATTCAGGAAATAAAAGGAAAGACATATGGTCAGTTTTTCATAGCTAAAGTTATAGTGTGATGTCTTTGTCTTCTGTAGATTCTCCAATAGTTGCTTCCTCAACACTTCACATAGGTCAAAGTCCTTCCCCTCTACGACCATCTGGTATGCTATATGGATGGTAGTTCTTCCGATGACAGAATCCTCGCAGTTTACATAATAGGTTTCATATGCAATTCCCATGGTTGTGTATCTTACTACAGGATTGATAATTTCCTTGACATTTAGGATTTGCTCATTTGGTGTTGCACCGGTTAGCTTAGTCACCTTCTCATTCTTAATTGCCTTTTTGGATGGTAATTCCCCTACTACAGTCAAGCCCCTCACCACTTGGATCGCTTCTTTGGTTATGTGGTGTGGCGTATCCAAGTAAATGAACTCGTCATGTACACAACTCAGTATAAGCCTTACCCAATGATGCTTTTCATAGAAATATAGATAATCCTTCCATATGTCCAATTTTTTCTTCCCTATCTCAACATATTGTGGTAAGTAGGTGGATTGGTTTGCCTGGAGGAGTGTGCTGTGGAGCTCCTCAAATTTGGTGTGATTGGTTTCAGAAATTGTTGCATGTATATACTTCCTTACATCCTCAATGTAAATTACGTCTGGTGAAATCTCTGAGAATGCACCATATTTATCTAGCTCCATTGCTTTGTATGGGTATTTCTTGTATTTCAGGACCATGGTTTCTCAATAATGCCTATAAGCACGGGAGTGGCCATTGGCCATGTTTTTGCAGTTACACTTAGGGTTTCCACTAGTATTTTTTTCTTCTTATTTTCTCACTCTTAGCTCTTGTCTTAGATGCAATTGTGAGTAATTGTGGTCAAATTTAGGGTTATATAGATCCAACAACATTTTTACATCCATTAATTGCATTTCTCATTTCCCTATTAGTGGGCCTTTGTAGCCGTTAAGTTTAACCCATGGCTTAGCTGTTAATGATCTATTTATCATTTATGATACATATAATATATTTTTATGAATTTCCCTCATTTTTGCAATATTCCATAGGTTGATGATAATGTTTTAGTCTCGCACCATTGACATACCTTGTTACTGTATTTCTGTCTATTTTCTAAAGTCTTACCGCTCCTGATTCCACAATCTCATGTATGTAATAGGGTCCAAGCCAGCAGACTTTTAGTTTCCCTTGATTTATAAATTCACTATCATAGAAAACTAGGTCTCCTTCCTTAAAGGTTTTCAATCGCATGTTTCTATCATGCCACACCTTCTGGAACTTCCACTCCAAGTTTTGATTATATGCGACCCTGTTTTCATCTAACTTTTCTATATTTTCAATTCTCTTGGCTATGGAGTCATCCTCATTCAACCATAGGGTACATTTCATGCAAAAATTTTGGATTATGAAGTTCATAGGTAGCATTGCATCTATCCCATACACTAATTAAAAATGATGTGAACTTAGTACTACTTTTGTATGACGTGTACTAGGCCCATAGTATTATAGGTACTTTTATGTCCCAATCTTCTATGTTTCAGTCACAAATCATGGTTAGTGTGGTCACAATAATCTTATTCAGAGCTTCACTTGCACCATTTGCTTGTGGGTGGTATGGCAAGCTTTTGTTACGTGTGATCATAAAACTCTGTAATAACTCCTTAATCATCTTATTTATAAAATACTTACCCTGATGACTGGTTATACTTAAGGGACATCCAAACACAGTGATTATATTTTCATATAAAAATTTAACAGTGGTCTTTATGATACAATCCTTGGTAGGTTCAGCTTCCGCCCACTTAGATATTCTACCCCTATAGTTATGAATCTAGCTTTGGAATGTTTGGCTAGGAGATCTATTGGTTTGATAAAGTCTATTGCCCATTTTCAAATGAGATTTGAGATAATATTGGTCTGAGTGGTCTTTCATCCCTAGAATTTGGTCTCCCTATGTGTTGGCAAATATCACATTATTTAGCATAAGTCTTTGCATCCTTGTGTAGTGTAGGCAACCATAGTCCAACCAATTTTACTCTTTTTGTAGTTGTATCTCCCTCTTGATATTTCCTCATGTGCTTCTCATAGTCTGTCTTCTCTTTCATGCCCATACACAACTCTCTTTATAATATCATCCTTACCTATGGCATGTAATTCTCCTTCTATCAATGTATATTGTAAGGCTCTCTGCATTAGGGTTTGTTTCTCTTATGGTGACATCTCTTGTGGAAATTCACCTGTAGAGAGTAAACTTACTATGTCATTCAATTACTCTAGTATCACATTTACTCTGAATAGGTTTACATCAAGGAGATCTTCCTCCTAGTTGTTTGCTTCTTCCCTTGTTTCTATTCTAGATAGATAGTTTGGACCTTGGTTATTCTTACTAGGTTTCACCATTATCTTGAAGTCAAACTCTTAGAATATGAGTAACCATCTACATAGTTTTCCTTGAGTGATTGGTTTGTTCAATAGATACTTCAAAGGTTCATGATCAATATAGAAGGTGAATGGTGTGGATAATAAGTAGGTCTAAATTTCTATAATGCATATGCCATGGCTAGAGCTTCTCTCTCCATAACTGTGTAGTTCCTCTCAACATTTGATATCTTCCTACTGGAAAATGTGATAGAATGGTCTTTATTACCTTTAGGTTGTACTAATACTGCACCTATGGCAATCCCTGATGCATCAACATGTACGTGGAATGGTGTATTCCATTATGGAAAATTAGTATAGGTGCTTTGATAATCTTTTGTTTTAATGTGTCAAAAGAAGTTTGACACTTTTCATTCCATTCAATTTTTTACCACATTTCTTCTTTATCAATTCTTCTACTGGTGTTTCTATTGCCACATATCCTCTAATGGATTTACAATAATATCTGATATATACCAAGAATGTCTTCACCTCTGTTGTTGTTTATGGTGGGGGAAGTGTCATTATTAATGTGACTTTTAAAGGATCAACCATTATCCCTTATTTATAGATAATATGTCCCAGTAGAGTACTAAAAGGTACCGCAAACATACATTTTTTAGGTTTAATGATATTTTAATACTTCTACATCTATTGGACATCATTCTTAATGCTTGTACATAATCTTTTATGAACCCATATACTGTCTAATCATCTAGGTATACCTCCAAGAAGTCATGGATGAAGTCCTTGAATGCATGTACCATTATTCTATTGAATACCACTGGTGTGTTCTTTACGCCAAATGACATGACTATATACATGACTGATCCAAATTATGATGTGAAAGTAGTTTTTAGTTGGTCCTCTTCTCTTATCATAACCTTGCGATAGCTAGAAAATCCATCAGTGAATGAGTAGATCTCCCTTATGGCTATTGATTCTAGTATTTCCTCAATAAAGGGAGTTAAAAATGGGTCATGTATACATGCTTTGTTTAGTTCTCTGTAGTCCACACATATCCTTACTTCACTAGTTAAATTCTTATTCTTAAAAACTATCATTGGACTTATCCATTCTACATCTTGTACCAGTTTAATGATTCTTACTACAATCATTTTATCTAGTTCTATCTTAACCTTTTTCTTCATACTGGGATTTAATCTATAAGGCCTTTTCCTTTGTGGATTCACTCTATCTTTTATTTGTATTTTCATAACTCCCTCTTCTTTATATCTTTTAGATCTGTAACTGTTCTAGGGAATAAGTCCTCAAATTATGACAATATTTGTGCAACTTGTGCCACTACTTGTTTGTCCTAATAGTTCCATATTTTGGCCAACTTGGGATCACCCTCTTTGGTGATATTTTCTTCTCTCAATTTTGATATTAATACTTTTCTTTAGTTTCAATTATTATTTCTATTTCTCTTTCTCATTGGTTTATTTCTATGTTCAAATTGTGTTTTTCCTCATCATCTTGTTGTTGTGTACTATGACATCTCCATTCAGTATATTTTGTTTCATTGTCCATCCATTCTATCAGTTTCCAGATACCATCAGCCATGGGTGGTTCAGGACTTTGTTGTGATGGATCTTCCTCGTCTTATTCAATTGGTTTATATATAATTTATTTTATTTTTAGGAGTATGGTGTGAATATGTTTGTCAAGGTTATAGAATGAGAATGTATGTATAAAATCTTTTTGTAATTCATTCCATTCTTTTTATTTATGCTCTATGCTCTTGATTTATATACCAAGTTTGTGCAACTAGTGATAATGCCTAGTAGAACAACTGGATTTGTATAATAGTGTGTCATACTCATTTCTAATTTTCCAGACCAATATTCACATGTTTAAGTACTCTTGTGCTGTAATGTCTCCTTGGTATTTTGGTATAATTTCATATTCCCCTTCCAATGGTAGGTATCTTATTTTTATCAGGATTTTGAAAACTGGCTAATGCTAGATTCTAGTTGTATGTTTATTCCACTAGCTTGCAGTGTTGTATATCAATGTGTGTTCTAATGCATATAATCTTAACTGTTCTTCTATGAAATTTTTTTCTATTTCTATTCGGTAATTGTGCAGGTCTCCTATTCCTAAAAACTTAGGGATCTTTATTTATGAAATTCCTCTTGTTATGTGATTAACCCCTCATAATATTTGGGATGTGTTATCTGGTTGTTGTTCTGAGCTACCACCTGTATTTTCCATTGTTATTTTATTAATGTGGTATTTTACGACAAGGATTTATCTGTGATCTTAACCAAAAATACTTTCAAAAATCTGATTACTCTCTAGATTTTAAGTTCTAGTTTTTTTTGTATCTAGGCTTCAAGTATATCCTCACTCTTTGTGCTATAGTTATCACTTTCTATAGAAAACCAAGATCATAGAAAAGATAAACAAGCACACGAGTTTGCAATGAATTGACCAGATTGTATTATTAAATGAGCCAAGTATAAATAGAGAAGTGTAGATATCGAAATCTCCATGAAAAGAGGATAGGACTCCTCTACATGGAGATATTGCGAGTAACCTCTCAAAAGCATAGCAGGAGGTGCTGATGCAAGTCGACACGTCTCAAAACGTCTCAACTACTTTGACAAGTTCAGAGAACATGAGCCAAAAATTCCTAAGTATGATTAATGCAAATGTGTATATGCCTAGGATTAAATCTATACACCAAAACCCCCCCTTAAGAAGAGCTTAGGTGAGTATTATGAAAAATGGGTCCTGGCTATAAGCCTGGTGGGGTACCCATGCACAATGTAAAAGAAAAATGAGTCCCGACCATGAAACCTGATAAGGTACTCAAGTACAATGCAAACTATCCTCCAAAAGAGAGACGAAGGAAAGGCTTAGAAAGTCCCCCCAAAAGATGATGCTGATGCATATTCTGATGTAGAGATGAAGAACTCTTGAAGCATGAAACATATGTAAATTTTGTCCTTCCCTTAATTCTAAGAGAAATTAGAAAACTAATTGAAATTTGAAGTGTGCAAGGGATGTAGACTAGGATGTAGGTCCAAGAAATGGACAAAAATATGAAAAAGGATGTGCATTAAGTGCACATACAAATGAGAAGAGAATCTGTATGATTCATTGTTGTGATGGTTACAACCCCCCATTACACTTTATAGATTAGTGTGAGTAGAATTTTCCCAATCCCTTTATGTGTTACACACATTCAATTATATGTCACTCTATGAGTGTATTTACAAACATATATGCTATTGGAGTTCAATAAATCTACTATATAGAACCAACTGAGTTGAGCTATGAATTAACACTAGGATCTGAACTTATATTATGAGTCATCTTCACTTGATGTAAAGTGTGAAAAAATGAAGCTGCAGTCGAAGTGACAAACCTTCGCTACTGCTGCAAGTTTTTGACTTTGTGATTCTCTTATTAGGGTTGTTGTGGCCGTGAACTCAACTATTTTGTCAGAATAGGTGAGTTGATACATGGAGAGATGATTCCTTAATAGTTCAAGAATGAAAAACACATTGTGTACAAATCCATTTCCTAACTTTATAGTTCCCTTACCACAAACATTATAATAGATATCATCCATCAGTATTTTGAAGGTGTTGCATGGTTTGATTGTCACAAACACCTCTTTGTAAGGTGACATGTGATCCATTGCACATAAACTGAGAATCCATTTGTTGACTTCTAATTTTTAAGGTGCCATGAAAATTTCTTTTTACCCTCATGTTGTGAAGTTATTTTTCTCAATTTTGCAAATTAGACTCCTATTTGAATTTAGTTTGTAAGGTGGAACTTTATAAGATTGAGCGTGTGATTATTATTGCTTAATTGCCCCCTTAAAGTGGCACTTTATAAAGTTAGTGCATTATGAACACTATTAGCCCCTTTGATTATTTGTTTTATCCCAAAGATTGGCACTTTTTAGGAGTGATATTGCAAGTCACCGAAAAAGACATAAAATGACACTTTATAATATGAGTGATATTATGCTTGTTGGATTCATGATAGAAAAAAATCCACTTTTGCAAAAAGAAGCACTCGATTTCAAGTTGATTTGCAAAAGTTATAGGACTTGCAAAGATTTTGCATTTACAAAAAAAAATTCCTTTTATGAGCAAAAAAAAAATTTGGATTTTGAGAAAATTAATTTTCATGCAAAAAACTATGAGTGAGAAAAAAAAAACTAGAGGAAACTTAAGCCCCCTTGGGCTATGCATGACCAAGGGATAAAACCCCATGTGACCAGGGGCATAAAATTTTGAAAAGGTCTCCTCTCCCTCACTTACATCACCCCCCCCCCCCCCCCCCAAACTTTCTTATGTCAGCATTTTTGACATTTTCATAGGTGAATAGTAACTCAATGTATGCAAAATACTTTGACACATGTCATGCTTTGGTAAACATGCTGTGTAACAATCTGAGTATTAGGGACGAATTAGAGATTGGACGAGGCTTGTTTAGGGTGAACAGAGGGTGAATAGGCTGCATCGCTAGCCGCTTTGTGTAGGCCTGTGAATGGATGTTCAAAGTCCAAGGTGGAGGTCACACTGTGGGCAAGTGGAGGCAGTGTGGGCATCACTGTATGGGAGCCCCTTATGCTACCGTGCAAAGATAAAAGTGCCTGTGTGAGGTGCTTCACAGTCTTTCCTTTGTTGAGCCCTTCAAAGGGTGTTCGACGTGATGCTATGCAGGCCCTTCAGAGGGAATTCAATTACTTAGCAGGCCTTCTCAAATGCATACACCCATCCTCTCTCCTTCTTTGATGATTGACCCTTGTGTGGAAGCTGAAACAAAGGAAAAACTTTACAGTCCCTTTCAAAAGGCGTCTAACCCCTCCTCTCGCACACACAAACAAACACAGTTAATAGATAAAAACTAAACAAACAACAAACAACACCTCACATATTGAGTTTCAGTGTGAATGGGGACGATTTGCACAACAAGAAAATTTGGCTCAAAGCTATCCCAGAAAGCTCTGATACCATGTAGAAAACCAAGATCATGGAAAAGATAAACAAGCACATGAGTTTGCAATGAATCGACTAGATTGTATTATCAAATGAGGCAAGTATAAATAGAGAAGTGTACGTACCCAAATCTCCATGAAAAGATGATATGACTCCTCTACATGGAGATGTGGTGAGTAACCTCCCACAAACATAGCGTGAGGTGTCGATGCAAGTCAACACCTCTCAAAACGTCTCAACTACTTTGACAAGTTCAAAGAACATGTGCCAAAAATGCCTAAGTATGATTAATACAAATGTGTATATGCCTAAGATTAAAGGTATACACCAACACTTTCTATTTGTATTTCCCCTTCAAAATTTGGTTCTTCTAATAGGTCATGTTTGGGTAGTTTTTCTATGGAGTATAATTGTTTGGAATCCTCATCTGTATAATTTTCTTTGTTGACTTCCTCTATATAAGATTCATCACTATTTCTTCCTAAGGGAATATGTACTATTCTAGTGTCATCTGCAAAGGATATTTCTTCTTTCCTTTAATCCATAATTCCATTTACATTGACAAACCATTGGATGCCTAATAGTGCGTTGAAGGAATCAAATGATTCCTTCATTGTTACTATCTCAAAATATAACAATTGTTTGACCCCCATTATGTTAACATCTACCTTCCTCTAGGTTCCTAATGTATGCATTGCTGATCTCGATCTGCCAGGCTAATATTGCATGGTGTTTCTTCTAATCTTGGTCTTCCTAATTGTTCCCATACTCTTTTTGGTAGCATATTAACATATGTGCCAAGGTCTACCATAACTTGTTTAATCTTATGATGATATATATGAGCATTTATCATTAATGGTCATATTTTCCATTGTTGGTCAATTTTTTCCATTTTTTGATTTACGACTTTTGCCCTTGTTTTTATTCTAGTATTTGTAGAATTGTTTCAAATTCTCTATAAGATTATATTATTTTGTCAATTGTGAAAGTTGTTTGAGTGCCATTACATCTTCTTCTGAAAATAATTATGTCTATTTTTGTTGTTCTTGTTCTTCTCTACCTATTAGCTATTTTTATTGTTCAATAATTTTATCATGTTGGTTTTTATTAGGGAAGCAAATATTCTATTCCTCTTCTTCTTCTTCTATTTCAGTGTCAGTGTTTTCTAGTTTTGTGGTGTTAGTTCCTTGTCTTGTGACTAATACAACTTTATCTTGATTTTTCTTTTTCTTAATATTTGTTTGTTTATAACTTAGCTTATCATAATATTCCTCATCAGATGCTTCATTGTATGTATTTTCTGAGTCATACTTATTTTTCTTATAGCACCTTCTAGCTTCTTGTGATGTATCTTTAGATATTTTACTTATTATTTGGGCACCATTTTGTGAATTGAATCCTTGTAACTCATTGATTTTTTTATTGAGAAGGTGCATTTTAAAATACTATTGAGCTTTGTCGCAAGTAAACAAGTCATGGTCTGAGTTACCATAAAATATACATTTTTTCTTCTTATCCCCCCAGCATTTATTTGCAAAATCCCCTTGTACCATATTTGTAACAAGTTACATCATCTCTCTTTCTTCTTCCTCTATTGTGGCCTCTTTCTCCTCTGTATCCATTGTACTGGCCTATTTCCTCATAGTTGTTCATATAATCAAGATTTGTGTTAAGTAATGTATTAGCATTTTTCTGATTAGCACAATTAGGGACTTTCTAACCATGGTTTTGGATGTATAGAGGTTTCTCAGCCAATCCTTTTACATATGCCATGTTGTGATTATCTTGTCTATTATTGTGGTGGGCATTACACCACTTTTCATGGGATTCATCATCTTCCCTTATCTTGAATAACTATGATGGGTAATCTTCTATCTCATAGTCATCCCAATCAGTGCAGATACCATAATAGACTATGTTGTTCCTTTTTAGTATTGTCTTAAAATCTACCTTCATTGTGGCAACCTTTCTTTCCCGTTTTATCATTGAGCACTCATTCTGAATATATCCTTCTGTACAATAAGAGCACCATATATTTGGTTTGTGCTTTTGGGGAATTTCTTCCTTCCGTTCTAGGATTTCTTGATTTAGTTTTAGATGTTCCAGCTCTAATTTATGTTTCTCTATTTCCATATGTTCCTTAGTTTTGTCATTTTGGCAGGTTTGTGACTCTATACAGCATGCCATAGCTATCGCTTCTGATAACTACAAGAAAATCTAACTCAATGTAAAATCTATAGCCACATAAAAATTAGGTTGGCATAAAAAACAAAGAATGTTGGGCTACACATCAGGTACATCAACTCTAAGAAAAATCATGATTTTAATCCTCTAAAAAGGGATGGGCCATTCTTCTTAATAAATCTTAAAACTAAGTTCAATCTTAATATTTAAAGAAACAAAATCAAATCCTTTATATTTAATTCTATATTTAGGTAGAAAATTATTGCAACAAAAAACTCAAGAAAATTCAATAATTGTGTTTTATCCCTTGCTATACACTACAATCAAATCTTCATGGCTGAGAACAAACAACATAAGATTGAATTATGGACACACAACAAAAACAATTCAAGCTACATAGGCCAAGAAAAAGAAAGAGCATACACATCCCACACAACTTGTCAATAAATTGGAAATTTCATTTATCTATATTCAACCTGTTGTGCAATTTTCTTGCACATCATTTCAAAAATTATTTTATGCTGCATTATGGATTCATGTTACAATGAGGCATTTTGGGTTTAGGATGAAGATTCAAATGATGGCAATACTTTTGCAGTTGCTTTGCATGAAGCTAAGGAAACAAAATGTGTAAGTATTGTCAAAGGAGCAAGATACAACATGATGCATGGTCTCATTGTTATGAAGGCTCTCATTCTCATAAAATGTGTGGTGCTGCCCTATTCAATGTTGCCAAGTATTAGGGTTCTGTCGATACTTCAAATGATGGTGTAGCCTTCGAATCTCACAAAGCCACTATATGTACCAAGACACATAGCTATTAACCACATCAAATGGGCATATCATTATTCAAAATGAAGGCACAGGCCTTATGAGATACAAGCATGCCCTCTAACAAGAAGCGTGGAGGAATAAAGGTAGCCATCCACAAAAGAGGGGAAGTCATAAATGAATGATGTTGCAAATGAAGACAATGAGGGTGCAATATAATCATGGTGCACCAGTTAGAAAAGGCTTGGCCTTATAAAAGATCATCCTACAATTTAAAAAATGTCGAGCCAAGTCACTTTGGTGCATGAGCATAAAAGGGAAGCTCAGTTACATATGAAAGTAGCGATGCTATGTATAAACATGGTGCCACCAAAATGAAGGTTTGTATCTTAGGAGACCTCTTAAAATAAACCACCATTTGCAATAGAAGCTCAGCCTCGTAGCAAGTCTAAAGGTTTGATCTCAAAGGAAAGGACAAGAAAAGATCTTGAAATAATGCAGCCATATATACTAATGTCATTAGAAACAAGTTCCAAATGGTGGTACAGAGAAGCCATGACTTATAAAATCAAGCTGTCCTTTCAATAAAGACACAACCCATTCACCATATCGATGGCACAGTTATGTGATATAGAAGCACTACCCATTAATGAAGGCGTCTTGAAGTTTCTAAGATGGTGTAGTTATTTCAAGATCAACCCAAGCAAAGGAAGCACTGCCTCTCTGTAGACCAATGTAATCATAAGAGTTTCAGCCTCTTATGGCACCACCTTTCTATGGGTGCACTGCCTAAGTATCACGACATTCCAATGCCAGAACGTTGCCAAAATCAAACTAGACATTGTATAAGAAAAGATTTGGAATCCAATAAATGAGTATCAGCTCGAGTATAATGAAGCTGCTAGCATTAAAAGGTGCAGCTCATAGTAAAAATGACACCACTATACATTGAAAGGGGTGCAACATTTGAAAACAAAGCCACTATTCATTCATAAAAGCAAACTACTTTAAGCATGATGGCGTAGGTTCTCCATAAGAGAGCACAG
Organism: Cunninghamia lanceolata; assembly: GCA_027924645.1. Classification (NCBI taxonomy): domain Eukaryota; kingdom Viridiplantae; phylum Streptophyta; class Pinopsida; order Cupressales; family Cupressaceae; genus Cunninghamia; species Cunninghamia lanceolata. Next base: position 10,839,132 of record BSBN01001226.1, read on the forward strand.
TCTCATATGATACTAAGAGGATTGGCCCTGTCATTGAGAAACATGGAACTCAACATAAAATATAGCACTTTCCATTAGAATAAAAATGAAATCTAGTATCAAATCGAAGGCGTCATCTCATTGAGAGGATCGACTTCTAAGAGCTGAGGTCATTTATGTAGCCATTTAAAATAACAGCCTTGCATAATATGAGGATGCTACAAAAAGCTCAAAGCATTCAACATTTTCTCAGAAACGAGGCTAATGAAGGATCAAAGTAAAAGGATATTTTTTTTTAAGTAATAGGTGAGGTCTTTCTAAGGATGAGGCATGATGCGGCACCAGAAGAGGAGTGACCTCTATATATCAAAGACAAGCTACTATATACCCAGTGCAATCATATGAGGAAGCTCGCTACTTTGAAAAAGGAAAAGCAGCTCGAACACAGTCTAGAGGCGTGGGCAGTTCATGATAAATTGTAAGCCTTCAAATAGGGGCATAAGCTATTAAAGGCAACATGCAGTTAAAAGAACATGTCACTTTCAAAATATAAGTGCCACTGTTGAATTCAACACTGTAGTACCCATTAATGGCCATCATTCCACATAATATGAAGAAGCAATGAATCGTTTGCATAGAGAAGATTTAGGGTTCCAATGCAGCAACTCAGACACCGTAGATCAGAGATCATCCAATGGCTCACAGGGTTTAAGTGTTTGTAAGGGGAAGGAAGTGGAATCCACTACGTGGCTTAATCGTGGGCCTTTGAGAGGAAGAAATGAAACTTCACTCCCAAACAAGTGCCTGAGCACCACGTGGAGTAAGCGGGTGAAGGATAAATGTGTTATTTTGTTTTTTGTAAAATTCACTAAAAGTTGGAGTCACGTGAATCTTTCAAATGATCTAAGTCATTTTTTATATTAAATATGAGTTTGACATGGTGGGCCATCTTCCAAATACAACTCCATTTAATATTAAATGAAAATCTCATGTAGAGCCACGGGAGGTTAAAAAAATTAGATTTAAATATAAGAGTCTTTTCTTATAATGAAACATGTGGGTCCCATTATGATTAAAGAAAGGCTTTATTAATAAAGAATCTCATATTTGACTATCATGGGAGATGAATAATATGTAGCCCTAAATCAAAAGAAACATATGCAAACACTTTATTTTTCACGGCAGCTACAAAGAGAGAAGAGCGGGAAGGTTTTTCTCACACATGCTAGAGATGGAGGCAAATGCATTTTTCAGCAAGATCATAGCCATTTGCAGTTATTAGATCTGGATTTTGGGCAGATTTCATGGGTTTCGGTTGTAGATATTTTTGGAGGCAGTTACAAAGATTTTCAGAGATTCTTTATTTTTGGGTTATATATACAGATCTGGGCCAGAGGGAAATGGTTCTACAGTTAGATACACACAGATTGGAATGACAAGCAGTAGAGATATTTTCTTGGCCTCAGCAGTTACCTCACATGAAGAATGTAACACTTTATTTTGTGCAGATATTTTGCCTTTGTAATTTGTTCCCGTCCAAATAATGAAAAGAAGTGATGCTTTGTGTAGCTCTGAATCTATTTTCTGCTCCATTTTGCTTTCTTTTTGTTTCCTAGCCTCTATTAAATCTGATTTATGAACTGGGTTATTGATCATGCATTCTGCTCTTTAGTTTTCTAGTTAATCTATTAAATATTTAATCACTGTGCTACTAGTTATGTTTTAAATCTGACGCATCACCATAGGATTAGGTATTTATTTTTGTAATCTTGTTTTTTCTTCTCTTTCAAAAACCCCATTGAAAAAAGAAGAGCCAGCTTCTTTAAAATTTGGAGGTCACTTTAGGGATCAATCCCACATTCCTGAAGTTTTTGATGTTGGTGATAGATTAAACCCACAAATTTATGCATCAACAGTTTTTGGCACGCCTGGTGGGACTTGATTCAAAGACTTAGGTCTTTGTTTTCACTGAATCTTTGTCTGCATTTTGTGGTTTGGGTGGAAAATCAAAAAATATTTTCTCATAGGAGCATGAATCTTCCATCTCGCGACTCTATTGGTGACTCTTTCTCAGATCTTTGCTCTTGCAGACCATGGCAGCCCTAGGTATCTATGTGCATCTCAACATTCCAGCAAGGAACTTACCTTTTGTGACTTGGGATTCAAGCCCTCTTCTTCTATAGCAACAAGGCCAGGTCCCTGATGTAGCATTGAAATCATTAACCCCTCTTCTTGGGGATGGCTCTGTTTGTCCTGTAGATCATATCCAAGATGTTGCAAATTTATGCCCCATTCATAGTATCACTGCGGAGAATGAAGATCCTATGCTACTGGCATCTTCCCTCAAAGGTAAAGCAAAAGAGTGGTACAGAGGTTTGCAGCCCAGTTCAATCATTGGTTGGGATCAGGTAGGACTCATCTACAATCAATTCAAAGAGAGGACAAACGTTATCTCTCTCACCCAAAATCTCATCACCATCAAAAGGCATCTAATGGAGAGCATGTGTGATTTCAATTCAAGATTTGATAAGGTATGGAAAACATTTCAGTCGATATGAGGCCTCCTCCATTTTTTGCATTTCTGTATTATTTAAAGGCTCTAGACCCTGAAATATCTGTCATGATTTAAGTTTTAGGAGGTGAAACCCTACCCCAATCATATAATCTTGCCATTAGGGCTGAAAATAACCTCATAGAGGCTGGTAAACTACCTCCTCTACCTTTAAAACCATTAATGCCTCATGCAAATATCTCATCTCAGGCTCTTTCTTATAGCCAGATGCATATAAATTCTAGTCCACCCACCCTCCCTACTGATTTGTCAAATCATAAGGAGATGCTAGAGATAAAAGAACTCCTAAAATCTTTCACCCATGAGCTGAATGAATTAAAAGATCAAGCCATGTACCAGGCTGATCCAAATGTCATACCTCGAAGCCCTCATGGACATCAGTATCAATATGGTCAGTTCATGAATGAGATCCTCCCATAGACACAAAAGAGACCCCCTTATCTTGAACATTGTTCTTTACAAGCCTCTGTATCTACAAACTAGTCCATAGTAATTATAGATACGGTTCTTTGCCATTTTGACATCCAAGAGGAATCAAGTCTTATAGATCAAATTACAAGGAGAGAGCTAACTCCTGTCTATTTAGTGTGTCCCTATGATCTTGAGCATCAGACACATGTGGTAAGGTGTGATTTAAAATTTCAGTCAAGTAATGAAGAAGATTCAGAAGTTGATTATGAATTGACTATGCTAGAAGCTGAAAAGTACTTCAAGAGGGGCTTTGAAGCTAAAAAGTACTGGGTCAACAATATTGCATCATTTGTACCTCATCTTGGGGAAGAAGTTGCAAAGGAAATTTTTGAATCTACAAATACAAAGTGTTTTTAATTCTGTAATGAGTTTTTACATCTCGAAATAATTAGCACAGAGATACATGAACAACAAGAAGAGTACAATGAGGATTTATTCTCACTTTTGCTAGAAGGGTATCTAATTCTGGATGCAGGAGATCCTACAATTGAGCAAGTCCATGGTTAATTTGCAAATCTTGTTGATGGTGATCATGGAGAAAATGTTGAAACAAAGGTAGATGCAAGTATTGATCTGTTTTCCACTCTTGAAAAGGGGTATTGTCTTCTTCTTGATGAAGATTCACAGCTACAAGATGATGAGGTCCAAAGAGACATTTGCAAAAGTGGAGAGTCACACATTGAGTCACATTATACACCCTTCTTCTTGCAAGAAGGAATCCCAATCAGATTTAAGACTATTATTGGCAGCTCTGTCACTTGCACACCTATTTTTGATGTTGTCTTGAGTCAAGATCCCATTGAAGAATTTGCAAAAGTGATCACTGATGGAGTCTTGTTGATAGAAGCTTTCAAATGCAAGCAGAGGAATGAGCTTCAACACTTGATTTTACCTCCCCACCCTCCGCTCAAGCAAGAACAGTATGCATATCAGTCCTATTGGTATTTTCATGCCAAGGATGAACCTCTAGAGTGCAGAAAGGGAAAAAGGTACAAATTTCTAATATTTTTCTTCATGCATTTCATTTGGTCAATCGTCGGCTCAATGTTGATTAAGTGGAGCAACATCATCAGACACGATAGTTATTTTGTTGTCCCTATAAATGGGCATATCCCCATTAGTTTAATTGGAATGTAAATTAGTTTCAGTGTTCAGAATAAGCTACACCAGTAGCATTAGTTTTCATATTTCAGTTAGTTTTCTTTCAATAAGTTTCGGTTGATGCTATGAGGATGTATGGTTAGTTTTTATCGTACAGTTTATTGTGTCAATTTCAAAGGTTCATCCATGTCTCAGATTCAATGGTCAGTTTCAGTTGGTTTCAATTATGGAATATGTTTAGATCAGTAGTACTCTAGTTTTAGCTTCATGCATCTTTAGGGAAAGCTGCATTAGTTTTGTTTGCATAAGTGTTGGCTACAAGTGTTTCTTTAAGAGCTAGTGATTCATGTGTTAAATATTAGACTCTATCACCCAATGGATAAGGCTCTAGTCTACAAAACCAGAGGTTCTAGGATTCAAGCGAGCATGATCACTTTCTCAGCCAGACGCTAAGAACTGTTGTGCAATTTTCTTGCACATCATTTCAAAAATTATTTTATGCTGCATTATGGATTCATGTCAAAATGAGTCATTTTTGGGTTCAGGATGAAGATTCAGATGATAGTAATACTTTCACAGATGCTCTGCATGAAGCTGAAGGAAACAAAATGTGTAAGTAGTGTCAAAGGAGCAAGATACAATATGATGCATGATCTCATTGTTATGAAGGCTCTTATTCTCATAAAATGTGTGGCGTTGCCCTATTCAATGTTGCCAATGTTGTTATATGGAGCCTAATTAGACTTAGAGGTTAAATTTTCCCCACTTTTATCAGCACAGTTTCCCCCCAAATTCCTACGGGGTCAAGGGGCAGCGCTCCTTGCGAGGTCCAGGGGCAGCGCCCTTGGCGCACTCCCTGTCATGATACTAGGCGGGGTCGAGGGGCAGTGCCCTCGTGGGGCCTCAGGGGAAATGCCCCCAAAACCTCACACGGTTTTTTATTATTTTATAAAGGCACTAGGAGTTATTTTCATTGGCTGACATAAGAAAACCCTATTTTTTGTAACTGATAAAAAGCTTGATAAAAGCGGCTAAGGGTTAGGGTTTCTATTGATTGTATTGGAGCATTTGCAGCAATATTGAGCTGCAGGTATTGCTAGTTGTAATCGGTTTGATTTACTGGATAATAATATTGGACTCTTTGTTTGGTGGATGTAGCCCAAGCTTGGGTGAACCATGTTAAAACTTGTCTCTCGCTATTATTATTTTCTGTGTATTTGCATTCCTTTGTTTAATCTTTATTTGCATTTAATTGATATCTTCTGCTAGCTAACCCTAACAAGTGGTATCAGAGTGGGTTGTGTTTAATTATCGTCTGCAAGAAGGTCTCATGGTTCAGTGGGAGCAATGGTAGATGAGGGTAAATTGAAGGTCGATAAATTTAATGGGCAAAACTATCAGTTATGGAAGATGCAGATGGAGGATTACCTCTGTCGTTGGAAGGAGTAGCCAAGAAACAGGTAACAGTGACTGATGAGGATTGGAATCTTCTTGACAGAAAGGTACTGGGAACCATTCGGTTGTGCCTGGCACCATCAGTGGCATTCAATATAATGGAATCGAAGACAACAGATGGTCTAATGAAAGCTTTGATTAATAGTATGAAAAACCCTCAGCCTCAAATAAGGTATTTCTCATGAAGCGTTTGTTTAATCTGAAAATGGTTGAAGGTGGATCTGTGACAGATCATTTAAATGAATTTAATACGATTGCCAGTCAATTGACTTCTGTAAATGTAAAATTTGATGAAGAAGTTAGAGCTCTCTTGATATTATGTTCATTACCTGAAAGCTAGAATAGTTTGGTAATGGTGGTTAGTAACTCTGTTTCTAGTTTAAATACCCTGAAATTTGATGATATTGTTGGTGTTATTCTGAGTGAGAAAATTCGTAGGAAAGCTCAGGTGGATCCACATCAGGTAGTGTTTTGAATGCAGAAAGCAGGGGCAGATCAAAGGAGAGAGGAAAAGCTTCTGGAGGTCATGAGAAGTCACGAGGAAAATCAAAGGATAAGAGATCCTAATCTAGAGGATAGAAGGACTACTGGTACTGTGGGAAACTAGGTCATCTGAAGAAAGATTGCTGGTCTCAGAAGAATAAAGGAGACAAATAAGAAGGAAATAAGGAGGCAAATGTGGTATGTAATAAGTCTGAAGATGATGCTTTGATTCTTTCCCTAGATAATGCTGATGATTCATGGGTTTTAGATTTAAGGGCCTCATTTCATGCTACGCCCCATAGAAGTTATTTTCTTGATTATGTCCAAGGGGATTTTAGGTTGGTTTATTTGGGAGATAACGAACCCTGTCAGATTGTTGGAAAGGGAAGAATTAAGATTAAGTTACAGAATGTGAATCATTGGCGGCTACAAGAGGAAGGCATGTTTCAAGGCTCAGTAGGAATTTAATTTCAGCAGGGCAGCTAGTTGAAGAAGGTTGCATTGTTATATTTACTGATAAAAATTTGAAGGTTTCAAAAGGTGCCTTAATAGTAGTAAAAGGTGTGAAAGTAGGCACATTATATCTTTGTACAAGTCATACTGTTCCTTCTACTTTAGTTGTTGCAGAGAAAAAACAAACAGGTTCAGGAACAGTTGCTGCAGGTTCGCAGGAAGAGACTGAAACAGTTGCTGTAGGTTCTGAGACAATGCTGTGGCATAACAGACTTGGGCATATGAGTGAAAAAAGTATGAAGGTACTTCATTCTAAGAAAGTTTTACTAGGTCTGAAATGTATTAATATGGATTTCTGTGAAAGTTGTGTGTATGGCAAACAAAAGAGAGTCAGTTTTCTCAGAGATGGGAAGAAAAAAAAAGATGAATAGTTGGATCTTGTGCATACAGATGTATGGGGACCAGCTCAGGTAGCTTCTCTCAGTGGCTCTTGGTATTATGTTAGATTCATAGATGATGCAACTAGGAAGGTATGGATTTATTTCCTTAGGCAAAAATTTGATGTATTTGAAACATTTAAGAAATGGAGAAGCTTGGTTGAGAATGAGATAGGTAAAATATTAAAATGTCTTAGATCTGATAATGGTGGTGAGTATTGCAGCAAAGAATTTGAGGATTATTGTTCCTTTAATGGAATTCATAGGCATAAAATGGTTCCAGGGACTCCACAGGAGAATGAAGTGGCTGAACGCATGAATAGGACAATAATGGAGCGTGCAAGGACCATGAGATTGCATGCTGGGCTGCCTTTAAACATGTGGGCAGAGGCTGTCAACACTGCTATATATTTAATTAATAGAGGCCCTTCAATTCCTTTGGGATGTGGTATTCCAGAGGAAGCATGGACAGGTAAGAAGGTGGGTTATTCTTTTCTCAAAACCTTCGGATATGAAGCATTTGCATATGTAGATTCTAAAAATAGAACCAAGCTAGATGCAAAATAAAAAAACTATACCTTTGTTGGATACGTCATTGATGAATTTGGTTATAGGCTTTGGGATTTTTAAAATCATAAAATTGTGAGAAGCAGGGATGTTATATTCAATGAGAAGGTGTTGTACAAAGATCAGTTACAGTAGCATGAGAAGAAAGAAAAAGATTATGTGGTGCTGGATGATACTCTAAATAGTGATGTTCCAGTGGTTCCTCATGCTCCACAATAGCAACCAGAAATACCACAAACTCCAGTGAATGTTAGACGGTCAACAAGGCTAAGTAGACCTCCTAAAAGGTTTTCTCCCTCTTTGTATTCTATTTTGTTAACAAATGTTGGTGAACCAGAAGGGTATGATGAAGCTATGTAGGTGGATACACAGGTTCAATGGGAGCTTGCAATGAAAGAAGAAATGGACTCCTTGCTGAAAAATTAGACGTAGGAATTATGTAAGTTGCCTACAGGTAAAAAAGATTTACCAAACAAATGAGTTTATCGACTGAAAGAGGAAGATGGAGGTAAGAAAATATTTAAAGCTAGGTTAGTTGTAAAAGGATTTGCACAGAAAAAGGGCATTGATTTTGATGAGATATTTTCTCTGGTTGTCAAGATGACTTCTATTCATACTGTTTTAAGTATTGTGGCTGCTAAAGATTTACATTTGGAACAACTAGATGTGAAAACTGCCTTTCTCTATGGTGATTTGGAGGAGGAGATATACATGGAACAACCCCAAGAATTTGAGGTCAAAGGTAAGGAGAAACTGGTGTGCAGATTGAAGAAGAGTTTATATGGCTTGAAACAAGCACCTCGGCAATGGTATCTAAAATTTGATAGTTTTATGGTTGAGCAAGGCTACAGATGGTGTAATTCTGACCATTGTGTTTATTTTAAGAGGTTGGATAATGACAGCTACATTATGTTATGTTTATATGTTGATGACATGCTTGTAGATGGGTCTAACATTGATCACATAAGATAGTTAAAATAACAGTTAGCATAGTCATTTGCTATGAAGGATTTGGGGGTAGCAAAACAAATCCTTGGTATGAAAATTTGCAGAGATAGGAAGAACAGAAAATGGACTCTATCTTAGGCTGATTATGTTGAAAAGGTGTTGCAGAGATTCCATATGAAGAATGCAAAAGTTGTCAGCACACCTTTGCCTAGTCATTTGAAATTGACTAAGGAGATGTGTCCTAAGACACAAGAGGAGGAAGAGAAAATGTCCAAGGTACCATATGTTTCAACTGTAGGAAGTTTAATGTATGCCATGGTATGCACGAGACCAGATATTGCACACATTGTAGGAGTTGTTAGCAGGTCTATGAGTCATCCCAGATTGGAGCATTAGAATGCGGTAAAATAGATTCTTAGATATTTGAGAGGTACAACCAATAAACACTTATGTTTTGGGGGCTCTAATACTGATTTAGTAGGCTATGTAGACTCAGATTTGGTAGGGGATATTGATACCAGGTGGAGTACTACAGGTTATGTCTTTACTATAAGTGGGACAGCAGTGAGTTGGATCTCATGGTTGCAAAAGGTGGTTGCTTTATCCACCACGGAGGAAGAATATGTAGCTACAACAGAGGCAAGCAAGGAGATGATATGGCTACAATCTTTCATGGAAGAATTGGGCAACCAACAGGCTAATAGTTATTTCTATACAGACAATCAGAATGCCATACATCTTGCAAAGACTTCTACCTTGCATTCAAAGACCAAAGACATATAGTTGAGGTATCACTTTATTCGGTCGGTGTTGGATGATGGATAGTTAAGGCTGGAAAAGATAAATACAGATGAAAATCTAGCAGATATGTTTACAAAGGTAGTGAAAAGGGAGAAGCTGAGCTCCTCTTCAGCTTTAGTTGGTCTTCTAGATTGAAAATAACAAAAATAAAACAACATAGTCCAGGGTGCTTATTTCCAGTGGGAGCTACAGGGTCAGGGGCGTTATGATCAATCTCCAAGTGGGAGATGATACGGTGTGGAGTTTGATTAGTCTCCAAGTGGGAGATTGTTGTTATATGGAGCCTAAACAGCTCGAAGGTTAAATTTTCCCCACTTTTATCGGTGCGGTTTCCCCCCAAATTCCTACGAGGTCAAGGGGTAGCGCACCTTACGGGGGTTTGGGGGAAGCACCCCCAAGACGGGGTCCAAGGGCAGCACCCCTGGCATGCTCCCTGTCATGATACTAGGTAAGGTCGAGGGGCAGCACCCTCGTGGGGGCTCGAGGGCAATGCCCCCGAAACCTCACATGGTTTTTTATTACTTTATAAAGGCACCGGGAGTTATTTTTCTTTGGCCGACATAAGAAAACCTTATTTTTTGTAACCGACAAAAAGCTTGATAAAAGCGGCTAAGGGTTAGGGTTTCTATTGATTGTATTGTAGTATTTGCAGTGGTATTGAGTTGCAGGGATTGCTGGTTATAATCGGTTTGATTTATTGGATAATAATATTGGACTCTCTGTTTGGTGGATATAGCCTGAGTTTGGGTGAACCATGTTAAAACTTGCCTCTCATTGTTATTATTTTCTGTGTATTTCCATTCATCTGTTTAATCTTTATTTGCATTTAATTGATATCTTCTGCTAGCTAACCCTAACAACCAAGTATTAGGGTTTTGTCGATACTTCAAATGATGGTGCAACCTTCGAATCTCACAAAGCCACTATATGGACCAAGACACACAGCTATTTACCACATCAAATGGGCGTATCATTATTGAAAATGAAGGCACAGGCCTTATGAGATACAAGCATGCCCTCTAACAGGAAGCGTGGAGGAAAAAAGGCGGCCATCCATAAAAAGGGGCAGTCATAAATAAATGACACTACAAATGAAGGCAATGAGGGTGCAGTATAATCATGGTGCACCAGTTAGAAAAGGCTTGGCCTTATAAAAGCTCATCCTACAGTTTTAAAAATGCTGAGCCAAGTCACTTTGGCGCATCAGCATAAAAGAGAAGCTCAGTCACATATGAAAGTAGTGACGCTATGTATAAACATAGTGCCACCAAAATGAAGGTTTGTATCTTAGGATACCTCTTAAAAGAAACCACCATTTGCAATAGAAGCTTGGCCTCATAGCAAGTCTAAAGGCTCGATCTCAAAGGAAAGGACAATAAAAGCTCTCGAAATAAGGCAACCATATATACTGATGTCATTAGAAACAAGTTCCAAACGGAGGTATAGAGAAGCCTTGAATTATAAAATCAAGCCATCCTTTCAATAAAGACACAACCCATTCACCATATCGATGGCACAATTATGTGATATAGAAGCACTGCCCATTAATGAAAGTGCCTTGAAGTTTCTAAGATGGTGTAGCTATTTCAAGATCAGTCCAAGCAAAGGAAACACTAGCTCTCTATAGACCAATGCAATCATAAGAGTTTCAGCCTCTTATGGCACCACCTTTCTATGGGTGCGCTGCCCAAGTATCATGACATTCCAACACCAGAACGTTGCCAAAATCAAACTAGACATTGCATAAGAAAAAGCCTTAGCATCTAATAAAAGAGTATCAACTCGAGTATAATGAAGCCACCAACATTAAAAGGTGCATCTCATAGTAAAATGACACCACTATATATTGAAAGGGGCACAACATTTGAAAACAAATCCACTAGTCATTCATAAAGGAGTTGCTTTAAGCATGATGGCGTAGGTTCTCCATAAGAGAGCACGGTCTCATATGATACTAAGAGGATCAGCCTTGTCATTGAGAAACATGACACTCAGCATAAAATATAGCACTTGCCATCAGAATAAAAATGAAATCTAGTATCAAATCGAAGGCATCATCTCATTGAGAGGATCGGCTTCTAAGAACTGAGGTCATTTATGCAACCATTCAAAATCACAGCCTTGCATAATATGACGATGCTACAAAAAGATTAACGGTGCAGGAGCACCAAGAAGACTAAGGTCTTGAGTTCATTTTGTTTTGTTTTGTTTTGTGGATTCAATAAGGTCTTGGAGACCATTCTCATGTTGTAATAAGGGCTATGATGCCATGTTTGTAATAAGCAATCATATAACCATACATTGTATAGGAGGCAGTCATAAAGCCATAAAGGATAGTCATACATTTCATGTTGTAAGCCTTGGAAAGGCATGTCAAAGTGTTAGAAAGGTATATCAAAGTCTTGTAAAAGGTTTAATACAATTGCTAAATTTTTGAAGGCACTTGTTAAAGGCTAAACAGTCCTAAACATGTAAGGACAAAACTGGTAAACAGTTGTAAGTAGTTGTAGTTGCAAAACTGTCAAGGAAGTTCAAAGTGGTTATGGCTTCCATGATCATCCAAACTATCCTCAATGAAGTTTCCAAGGTGTATACAAGTCTATGTACCTATTGGTGCCTGAATTCACTGTCAGTTAATTTAGCAATTTTCATGCAGGCACCATCCCAAAATATCCAAAAGGTTCTAAGTTTTGGCACCCCTTCAGTGTTTTTCAGCATCTGCATCTCATTTCTTGAGGAGGAGTCTTCGTCTTTTCTCCATCGGCATGCGTTCGTTTTTGTGTCTTTGACATTTTGGTTTGAATTTGAACCCTTTTTCTCTAAGTTCAATGGTTCAGCGGTTCGGGGTTCAATTTTCTTCTAACGGGTCGCATTATGCATTTGCCTTGTGCAAATATTGCATCATTGAACCTCCCGCTTGAACCTTTTTGTTTTGGTTCAAGGTTCAATGGTTCGAAGCTTTGTTGCCTATAGAGTATTATTTTTGATGTTTGAACCATCGCGTTGAACCCTCGTGTTGAACCCTTTTGGTTCGGGGTTCAACGGTTCAAAGCTTTATGTTTTCGGTCATCGGAGTGATTGGCTTCATCGGCGAAAGATTTCTTGAGTGCTTCGATTATTTTGGTCTGGCTGATGGATGTCCATCGGTGTGTGTTTGGCTATCGGCGAAGCAAATTTTTGGGCCGCCGATGTAAAGAGTTTGCCTAATGGGGAATGCCATCGGAGTAAGATTGCATATCGGGCTAGCAGTTGGAGGGTCCGCCAATGGGTCTTCTCTGGCCGATGTGGAAGTTGGAGGCTTTAGGGAGGTGTTCGTCGGTGTGACTAAGGGTGTTGGCTAGTGTTTTTTCAGTTGCTCCGATGATGAGTGTTTGGCTGATAGTGGAGCAGAGTGTGGCTCGTTGGTGCGTCGGTGTGACTCGACGTATCGGAGAGCGTCTTTTTTGTTGTGCCGATGGCGTGTGTCTTGCCGAGGACCTGAGTATGGTGTGGTGGTCGGTGTGACTGATGAGATCGGTGATGGTTTGGATGGTTGGCCCGATGATGCATCTCTGGCCGATGGGGAAGCGAAGGTAGCGGTCGGCGAGACCGTTGAGATCGGCAGGAGGATTTGGGAGTGTGTCGATGGCTCGGGTCTTGGCGATGGGCTTTTGGAGAAGGCTTATGCGTCGAGCGCGGCAAAAGGCGCTCGACACCTATTATGCTTGCGGCCGTGTTTTTAAAATGGTAAAGTTGTCTCTGCGGCACCAATGTGGGATTAATCTCCCTACATTTTTTGATCCTGCGATAGAACACGTTTTGGCGGGAATTTCTTTTTTGAAGTGCTGCGACGGTTTTCAAGCGGCCACGGGTGGTTGAGCCATCAATGGCGACTGTAGCAGGGGCATGGGCGAGTTGTTGAACAGTCATGTACCCAATTTTTGGCATGAGGACTTCCAGATGGTGGCACAGGGCTTGAGGCCACCATTGTCTACTTTCTGTCTCTGCAGCAATAAATTCTGAGCACCATTCCTTTGAAGGATCTGTACCTGGCAGATTTTTGTAAAAGCCTTGTAATTAATTGCTATGGTACACTTTCTGGCCAATATAGGCAGACTGTGTTACCATTTTTGAGGTTGTTGAAAATTGGACATTTTGGCTCTGTAATAAGATACAACTGGTTTTAGTTGCTCTGTGCAGCAAAACTTGCGAGTTTATGTATCTCCTGTTGTACGTTTGTGCATGAATCCACTGATTTCATGGTCAATTTTATATGAATAATGCTATGTTTGTATGTGTTATGCTGATTCTGTCTCCAGTTTTGCATGTATCTTTCTTCTGAGTCCAGGCATTCAAGGAATGTCTGAGATTCTAGAACATAGAATTCCTGTGTTGAATGTTTAATCTTTTAACTTCTGCTCAAGGGGTAGATTAAACTATTTTCAGATTGAATATTGGGAAGGGTATACTGCAATAGGGATGCCATAAGTATAGATAGCTTAACACTCTGTATTGGGAGATATCTGTAAGGCAAATATCATGTATACCCCCCTGAAATCTAGTTTTAGTTGTTCATGCTGATCATTCACAGGTGTATGTCTACCGACTCCAAGCCATGGATAGGCACCAATCTAGCTCTGTGTTGAGGTTATATACCATGTCCAGCTTTGCATCCAAAAATCAAATCAAACCATTTCATCCTTCCACCTGTTAGTTGTAGGATTAGGATTAGGAACCTCTGCATGCTCTCATACCCAACCAGACATCATGTCCAAGAATGTTGCCAACCTTGTGATTTGTTACACAAATCTTGGTCCATACATGAGAGTATTCTGCCTGTTGTTGTCAAGTTAAATCCTTCTGTCATTGAGCTAGTCAAGGTTATACTTTTATCAAATAGGGACACCCCCCTTGGTGCGGCAGAACCAGAAGTGAAGGGGAGGAGCTCACACAACCTCCTGTATTCAGTTGGCTGAATCTGCCTGTGCATTAGAACTGGCAAAGCCTAATGCTGATTTAGAAGCAAAAACCAACAGTACCCTTGAGCAATTTCAATGTATGGAGAAGAAGGAGTTCTATGCAATAAAAACACCATTTCTCTACTGTTTTCTGTTATTTTCTGAAGAAACAGGCCGTACCATTCTGCTGTAAGGAATTGTCATGAATACTAAGTTGTTGGGAAGGGAAGTGTGGTGAAATAAATTTCATTCAAACATGATTTGAGGCTATGAAATTGGATAGGAGGCAAGTTATAAGTATTTGATATTGGATTGTTTTATTGAGATCTCTGTTTTCCTTGAGGAATTTCGCTGCCACAGACCGTACTATGTGAAGGTACAAGATTGTCTTCACTCCTTCATGTTTTGATCAATTAGAATAGATAGTTACCTATCATTTGAATTGGTTTTGGTGTCTTGAAAGTTGCATTTTAGGGAGATATAAGGTTTCTTTCAAAAATAGTCCCATTAAAACCTAAACAAGGGTTTTGCTCCAAGCGATGGGAGATTGACCATCCCACTGTCTTTCAAGGCCATAAGACCAGTGGGATGGGTGTGTTTATTTGTATGTTAAGTGTTTTGGATGCATGCAAGAGAAGGAGAATTGGTGGTTGCAAGTTTTGTTAGAAAAGCTTAATATGACCATGTATTAGGCCTATTGGAGGAACCATAGAGGCATTTCTTGGAACATCAGATTGTAGGAGGGAAAAAACCACAAAATACATAGTTTTGGCATGTGTTCTAAGTGTTCAAACCATTGATTGAGTTCTGTGTGTGAATTTAAAGGGGGTGTCTTTGTTTTTTAGGCCTAATTGGGGCTCTAGGTCATTGAGAGGAGTTATAGGTTGGGGTATTCCATCCAAAACAACCTATGCCTAGTTTTGGATATGTGATAGGGAGTCCAAATGGGTATCTCCTACTTGTCCAAGTTCTGCATTTGAAGATCTATCTCAAAAGTTATTAGGTATGTTCTTTTTTTGGGCTACAAGCCATTTCTTGGGTTTGTGAAGGAAGTACTAGTTTGAAGTTTGACCTACCTTTTCCAATGGATGGGATGGGTTCCAATACATGTCTGAACACCTTTTCCATGAATATTTTTGAGCCCCTAACTGCTGTTCCCACTTTTGTATGAGCAACCTCAAATTTGGGCTTTTTGGTGTAGTAAGAACCTTGTCAATTTGTTCTATCTTTCTCCCATCCAATTGCCTCTACATCATAGTGGTATCAAAGCCATAAAATGTTCTATTGTTGGTTGTGTAAGGCCTAGTATATGTCAGCAGAAGAGAGTGAAGGAGAGGCTAACAATATGCCTCTAAAGGGAATGACCACTGAAGTGGTTAAGAAGTTTAAGGAGATGGAAGAAAAGATCAAAAATGGGGTCAAGGAAGAACTCCAAGAAGAGTTGAAGGCATTGAGGATAGGGAAGAGGATAGATGAAGGGTTTGATGAAGAAGAAGAAAAGGAGGAGGAAGAAGAAGAGCAAGAAGAGGTAGAGGTACCTGCAGTTCAAAAGCATTTCCTTGAAGCCATTAGGGCAATTGGCAAGGATTCTTTAGAGGCTCGGATGGAGATTCCCATGTTCAGTGGGGAGATGAATGTTGATGAAGTCATGGAGTGGACTGAGGCTCTAAACAACTACTTTGAATACAAGGAAGTTCCTAAAAATAAGAGGGTGAAGTTTGCAAAAACTAAACTCAAAGGTGTTGCCCTTACATGGTGGAATTACACCTAAGGTGAGAGGGTAAAGAATGGAAAGAGTATGATCTCTTCATGGAGCAGAATGTTGGAGAGGATCAAGTCCCAATTCCTTCCATCAGACTATGAGGTGTAGATCTATAAGAAGATGCAAAATCTCAAGCAAAGAGATTTGGATGTGGCCACCTACACCGAGGAGTTTCACAAGTTCTCTCTTCATTGTGGGTACATGGAGGATGAAAAAGGTAAAGTGGCAAGATATCTAAATGTTTTGAGGTTTAATATTCAAGATGAGATCAGTTTATTAACCCCTGAAACTGTGGAAAAATGCTTTCAAGTAGCATTAAGGGCTGAAGAGAAGTTGAAGAGGAAAGGTGAGCAGCAAAATAGAGGAAGAGGTGGCAGAAATTTTAGAGGTAGGGGTAGTTTTGGTGGTAGAAATCAGTCCCAAAGAAGTCAAGGGGAATCTAGTTCCCAAGAGAAAAGTGGAGAATCAGGTTCTAGAGGAGGCTTTAGAGGAAGAAGGCCTAATGGAAGAGGTAGATTTGGTGGACCAGGGAGAGGTCCTAATGTCTTCACAGGAAGGTGGTACAATTGCAACCAAGTGGGACATCCAGCTTTCAAATGTCCTGAAAAGTAAGCCTCAAGCTCTCATGGAGGAGAGAGAAGGAACCAATTGATTCAAGAGGAAGATTGCCAAAGTGTCAACTCTCCAATTGAATGTGCAGCCCCAGTCCATGAAGGAGAAAGTTTGATGATGAGAAGAACCATGTTGAAGGTGCCTCAAACACAAGAACCCCCTCAAAGGAAGACATTGTTCAAGGCAACATGCAAGGCCTATGGTAAAATTTGCAAGGTAATTGTTGATTCAAGCTCAACTGAAAATTTGGTTTCCATTCAAATGGTAGACAAACTGAAATTGAAAAGACTTCCTCATGTTAGTCCTTATAAACTATCATGGTTGAATAAGGGACAACAAGTTTTGGTAGATGAACAATCATGGATAGAATTTGAGATATGGGAATATAAAGATAAGATTTTGTGTGATGTAATTCCCATGGATGATTGTCATTTGCTGTTAGGACGCCCATGGCAATATGATGTTCAATCACAACATGATGGTAAAACAAATTCTTTCATCATAACCAAGAATGGTAGAAAATCTAGAATGTATCCATTGCCTGATGAGAATGTAGAGAAGAATGTTGGGTCAAGTGTCATGATTGTTAGTGGTAAAGAGTTTTTAGACACCCTTAAGGAGGAAGGAACCCAAGGGTATGCTCTGATTTTTAAGTCTAAAAACAATCCTAGTTTACATGATCCTAGTAAGGAAAAGTTCCTAAGGAGGTGCAGCAATTGATAGAGAAGTATAAGGGGACTATGGTAGAAGAAATGCCTAATGAGTTGCCTCCTATTAGGGACATAAGCCATCAAATTGACTTCATACCGAGATCTACTTTTCCAAACAAAGTAGCCTACAAGATGACACCTTCTCAAAATGAAGAGATTGCCAAGCAAGTGCAAGAATTGTTTGATAAGGGATTGGTGAGAAAGAGCCTTAGCCCATGTGCTGTCCCAACAGTCCTAGCCCCTAAAAAGGATGGTAAATGGAGATTGTGTATGGATTCTAGAGCCATTAACAAGATTACCATAAGATATAGGTTTCCTATGCCAAGGATTGAGGACCTAATGGATTGTTTGGGAGGGGCTAAATAGTTTTCTAAGATTGATCTTAAGAGTGGGTATCATCAACTTAGGATAAAGCAAGGGGATGAATGGAAGACAACATTCAAAACAAATGAGGGTCTTTATGAGTGTTTGGTGACACCATTTGGTCTATCTAATGCTCCAAGTACTTTTTTGCGTCTCATGAATGAAGTGTTGAAGGATTTCATTGGCAAATTTGTTGTGGTATACTTGGATGACATTCTTGTTTTTAGCAGGACTAAGGAAGAGCATTTGTAACATTTGGATCACATTTTGAATAAGTTGCATGATGAACAATTGATGATCAACATGGAAAAGATTGTCTTCATGAAGGAAGAACTCAGCTATCTTGGTTTTGTGATTTCACAAGGTTGTTTGAAGATGGATCCATCAAAGGTAGAAGCCATTTTATCATGGCCAACTCCAAAAATAGTAGGTGATGTGAAAAGTTTTCATGGTTTGGCAACATTTTATTGGAAGTTTATAGGGGGTTTTAGTCATATTTGTGCACCAATTTTGGATACCACCAAAGGGGGACAGAAATGTAAGTTTTTTTGGACAAAGGTAGCCAATGATTCTTTTGAAATTCTGAAACAAAAGGTAGCCCAATAGCCCATACTTGTTTTGCCCAGCTTTAAAAAGTTCTTTGTAGTGGAATGTGATGCTAGCAACCTTGCTATAGGGGTTGTCTTAAGTCAAGAAGGCAGGCCTGTTGCTTTCTTTAGTGAAAAATTGAATGATGCTAAGAGAAAGTACTCTACTTATGATTTGGAATTGTATGCAATGGTACAAGCTTTGAAAAAATGGAGGCACTATCTTTTGCCTAAAGAATTTATTGTTTATACTAACAACCATGCACTCAATTTTTTTGAATTCATAGGAGAAACTCAATCATAGGCATATGAAATGGGTTGAGCAACTCCAAGCATATACTTTTTCAATCAAACACAAGAAGGGGCAGGCTAACAAAGTGGAAGATGCATTAAGTAGAAGGGTGTGTATGGTTCAAGAAATTCAGTTGCAAAGTGTAGGAGTTGATGCTCTCAAACATATGTATCAGGATGATGAAGATTTCAAGGAGGTATATGAAGTTTGTTCACAATTTTCAGACTCTTATCATTCTGATTTTTCTAATTTTTTGTTGCAGCAGGGGTTGTTATTCAAAGGCGGCCAACTATGTGTTCCTAAGTGTTCCATGAGGGAGAACATCATAAAGGAAAAACATTATGGTGGACTAGGAGGTCACTTTGGGTTGGATAAAACATTGGATTAGGTGAAGAGGTTTTATTTTTGGCCAAAAATGCAATCAGATATTAGAAAATTTGTTGAATGTTGTAGTATTTGTCAAAGGGCAAAGGGTACTTCATCTAATGCTGGTCTATATCAGCCACTTCCTATTCCTAATAGGCCATGGGAAAGTATTAGCATGGATTTTGTCTTGGGTCTTCCTAGGACTCAAAGAGGCTTTGATAGTATATTTGTTGTGGTGGATAGATTCAGTAAGATGGCTCATTTCTTGCCATGTAAATGCACTAATGATGCTTCTCACATTGCTGGTTTGTTCTTCAAAGAAATTGTTAGAATCCATGGTTTGCCTCTTAACATTGTGACTAACAGGGATCCAAAGTTTGTAGACCACTTTCGGTGCAATTTGTGGAAGAAGTTGGGTACTCAATTGTCATTTACTTCATCCTATCACCCTTAGACTGATGGCCAAATTGAGGTGGTGAATAGGTCCTTGGGAAATCTTCTCAGGTGTCTTACCAAACAACATGGAGAGGCATGGGATATGATCATCCCTCAAGCTAAGTTTTCTTACAATGATTCCACCAATAGGAGCACAGGAAGGAGTCCATTTGAGATTGTTTATGGTGTTCATCCAAGATGTATTCTTGAATTAAGAGATCTCCATGGATTGGAGAGGAAAAGTGCTCAAGGTGAAGACTTTGCATTGGCCATGAAGGACATCCATGATAATATAAGAGAAACTCTTCAAAGGAGCAATGACAAGTACAAGTAGAAAGCCAATGAGAGAAGGAGAGATGTACAATACAAGGTTGGGGATTTGGTCATGGCACATTTGAAGAATGAAAGACTTCCAAAGGGGCAGCCAACCAAACTTCTCATGAAGAAGATAGGACCATGCCAGATTGTGCATGAGTTTGGGCGCAATGCCTATGAGATTGAACTTCCTCAAGGTTTGGTTATATCTCCTATCTTTAATGTTTCAAACTTGTTTCCTTTCAAAGGTAATCCTAATGCAGATCCAGAGGCAGATATGACAGTAGCAAGAGATGAAGATTGGGTTAAGGGTCTTCCGCCCAATCAACCATTGAAGTTGGAATGCATTCTTGAGACCAAGGTCTTGAAGAAGACAAGAAAGAAGACATACAAACAATTCCTTGTCAAATGGAGTGTCTTACCCATTGAATATGCCACTTGGATGAGTGAAGAAGACATCTTGAAGCACGGTGTCACAATTGTTGATTTACTTCCTCAAGAGACTTGAGTTCTCTTTCCACCCAGGGAGTACGGTGTAGGAGCACCAAGAAGACTAAAGTCTTGAGTTCTCTTGTTTTTATTTTGTTTTGTGGATTCAATAAGGTCTTGGAGACCATTCTCATGTTGTAATAAGGGCTACGATGCCATGTTTGTAATAAGCAATCATACAACCATACATTGTATAGGAGGCAATCATAAAGCCATAAAGGACAGTCATACATTTCATGTTGTAAGCCTTGCAAAGGCATGTCAAAGTGTTAGAAAGGTGTGTCAAAGTCTTGTCAAAGGTTTAATATAGTTGCCAAATGTTTGAAGGCACTTGTTAAAGCCTAAACAGTCCTAAACATGTAAGGACAAAACTGGTAAACAGTTGTAAGTAGTTGTAGTTGCAAAACTGTCAAGGAAGTTTGAAGTGGTTATGGCTTCCATGATCGTCCAAACTGTCCTCAATGAAGTTGCCAAGGTGTATACAAGTCTATATACCCTTGAGCAAGTGCAATGTATGGAGAAAAAGGAGTTCTATGCAATAAAAACACCATTTCTCTATTGTTTTCTGTATTTTTTGAAGAAACAGGTCGTACCTGACGCAGACGACACAAGAAAGCTTTCAAAACATGGTGTTAATACTCATCAACCTCAATACAAATAGAATAATACTCAAATAGCTTTAAAATCCCTTTGTAAGGCCCACATAATTCCAAAATGCATTCATTTATCTCTATCGGCAAAGCATACACTATCGGCCAACATAAAAATCCTTATACCGATGCACCAATACATTCAACTGTTCACATACGAGAGTTAACTTACTATTGACGATTCCCTTTACCATTTCTCCTAGTCACTCCTTGCATCATTCAAATTCCACATTTCCCATGTATCTTTACAACATACATTTATGCCATACAAACCCTGATATACAAATGCAGGGTACACACTAAATGTCCTCACATACATATGCAATATACACACACACTATCTGTGACATACAATTGTAGTATATACAAGAAATGTATCCCTCATACAATTGCAATATACACAGGAATTGTATACCCTATATACTTTAGTGGTATACACAGGAATTGGATCTTCTCATACAATTGCAGTATATACATAAACTGTTTGTTTGATGACACCAGGAGCCTTATGCTAATAGCTTTCTACTTGTATATGCATTTCCTTACCCGCGACTACTAGTGGACCTAAAACATCTCCGAATTGACTTTACCAATATGGTCAGTCGTCCTTTTGCTTCATATGAAAAGCACATTTTTCAATGCATATTCACAACATACAACCATGATATGTGATTATAGAATAAACCCGATATATACTCAGATGCAAGTTGCGATATACACACAATATTCTCGACATGCAATTACAGTATATACACAAAATGTATTCTGATACAATTGTGATATACATAGGAAATGTATCTTCACTGAAACAACACCAAATCTTACGCCAAAGACATCTTCTGCAACCAAACTCGCAGTCTCTATTTTGTTGAGCCCTAGCACATAGAGATGCTAGGCTCTCTACTGCGACAACTCTTCCAGAGATTAGATCCTCCATTCCATTCTGCCATAAACACAAACAAAAAGAAAACAAAACAAAAAACTATGTACAGGGTCCATTCCATTGATTTTGAAGAAATCCACCAGTGGAATGGTCTTAATCTTGCATCTCGACAATAGAAAACTAGATTATGTATAGAATAATTTGATACAGAGAATATACACAGAAAAATTTGATACCAAGAGAATTTACACAGACCACAGAATTTGTAAACACAAACTGACAGAATTTCTATTCCTTCAATCCCACTTCGTCCCTGATGTCCATTTTTTTTCTTAAAGTGTTTATAGTCTCTTCCCATCTAGTTCCAACCGGAAACCAAAAGGTTGGAGTCGTTACAACTTCTATGTTTCAGATTCTGGCTTAACCAAGGTTATAAGCCAAAATACTAACTAATCACACGACACATGTTTATTACAAGACATGATTTAAACACATCAACATAACACCTAACAACACAACACACTTGATTTGATCATCTACATACCCCAATTGCCCAAGATGTCCAAATTGGCTTATCAAGATGTCAAATTTGTAACATTGGTTCACATGATGGGGTCTTTATTACAAACATGAAATCGAAACGACAAGAACTACATGACAACATGAACAAACATAGAAATGTATAAAACATAACAATATATTAAAACCTTAGTCTTCTCCCTCAGATGTATATTTGGCTTGTTGAAAAGGTGCTCCTGCACCATACTCCTCAGGAGAAGAGATCTCAAGCCCACTTGAGATCAGAGTTTGAAGATCTGTACCATATTTTATGATCTACTCTTCAGTCATCCAAATTGCCTCTAAATTAGGTTTCCCCTGCCAAGCCACCAAGTACTCCATGTACTCTTTGTTCCTTGTCTTCTTTGCCACTCTTGAGTCTAAAATCTTCTTCAATTTTGGTGGATGATGCTTAGGGATATCATCATTTGCTATACCCTGCAATGGTTCCTGTCCTACATCTGCATTATGCTTGTATGGAGTTAAATCACATACATTGAAGATGGGTGACAATCCAAGGTCAGGAGGAAGTTGGATCTCGTATGCATTATGCCCACACTTCTTTAAAATCTGACATGGTCCAATCTTCCTTTGGATTAGCTTGGTATGTTTACCTTTTGGGAGCCTCTCCTTCTTCAGATGAACCCACACCAAATCTCCAACATCAAATTGTACATCCCTCTTCTTCTTGTTAGCATATGCTTTGTACTTTAATGTAGTCTATTGGAGTTGGGTCTTGACTTGATCATGCACCTCCTTGATGGCTGATCCAAAAAATTCTCCATCTGCACTAATAGACTCTCTTGTAGGTAGATCTCTCAACTCCAAAATACCTCTTGGATGAATGCCATATACCACTTGGAAAGGTAACTTCCCTGTACTCCTATTGACTGTGTCATTATAGGAGAATTCTGCTTGTGGTAAGATGTTATCCCACTTCTCTCCATGTTGCCTTGTCAAACACCTTAGCAGATTTCCCAATGAACAGTTAACCACTTTAGTCTAACCATCTGTTTGAGGATGGTAGGCTGATGAGAAGGATAAATTGGTTCCAAGCTTCTTCCAAAGAGTCCTCCAAAAGTGGCCAATAAATCTCACATCTCTATTTGACACTATGCTCAATGGCAATCCATGTATTCTCACTATCTCTTTGAAAAATAGATCTGCAACAAATGATGCATCACAAGTGGTTTTGCATGGCAAGAAGTGTGCCATTTTACTAAATCTGTCTACTACAACAAAAACACTATCATATCCCTTCCTTGTTCTAGGAAAACCCAATACAAAGTCCATGCTTATGCTCTCCCACGACCTAGAAGGAATGGGTAGTGGCTGATTCAAACCTGCATTAGTGGATCTCCCTTTTGCTTTCTGACATATCATGCATGCCTCCACAAATCTCCTCACATCTGACTACAACTTGGGCCAATGGTAATGCCTCCTCACAAGATCAAGAGTCTTATCCAAACCAAAATGTCCTGCCATGGCCCCACAATGTTTCTCCCTAATGATATTCAGTCTCATAGAACACCTTGGAATACACAACTATCCACCCTTGAAAAGTAATCCGTCTTGGATCAGAAATTTAGAGAACTCAACATGATATTTGTCATCAAAGGTAGTATATACCTTATAGATTTCTCCAAAGTCTTCATTAGCATCATACATGGCCTTCAAGGAGTCAATGTCAACACTCTCCAATTGGATCTGATTGATGGTTAGAACCCTCCTACTCAAAGCATTTGCCACCTTGTTCTTGACCCCTTTCTTGTGCTTGAGTGTAAAGGTGAAAGCTTGCAATGTCTCCACCCACTTCATATGCCTATGGTTCAACTTCTCTTGACTGTTTATGAAACTAAGGGCCTGATTATCTGTGAACACTATGAATTCTTTTGGCATCAAGTAATGTCTCCACTTTTTGAGTGACTGTACTAGAGCATACATCTCCAAGTCATATGATGAGTATTTCTTCTTTGCATCATTTAGTTTCTCGCTGAAAAATGCAATAGGCCTACCTTCTTGACTAAGTACTACTCCAATTGCCATGTGGCTTGCATCACATTCTACTTGGAAAATCTTGTTGAAGTCAGTAAGTGCAAGGACTGGCTGCTCTGCCACCTTCTTGTTCAATGTTTCAAATGAATTATCTGCTTCCTTTGTCCAAGTGAATCTGCACTTCTGTCCTCCTTTTATGGTGTTAAGCATGGGTGCACAAACATGACTAAACCCATTTATAAACTTCCTATAGAAGGTTGCTAACCCATGGAAACTTCTAACATCATTCATGGTTCTAGGAGTTGGCCAAGACAATATGGCACTTACCTTCTCTTGATCCATTTTTTAGTTTTCCCTGTGAAATGACAAAACCCAAGTATATGATCTCCTCCTACATGAACAAACACTTCTCCAAGTTGATCATTAGCTGCTCTTCATGTATCCTTTTGAGGACCAGGTCTATATGTTTGAGGTGCTCTTCCCTTGTATTACTAAAAATCAGGATGTCATCTAAATATACTATGACAAATTTGCCTATGAATTCCCTCAAGACCTCATTCATCAACCTCATAAAGGTACTAGGGGCATTGGACAAACCAAAAGGCATGACCTTCCACTCATATAATCCCTCATTGGTCTTAAATGCAGTTTTCCATTCATCTCCTGGCCTAATCCTAATCTAATGATAGCCACTCTTTAGATCTATTTTTGTGAAATATTTAGCACCCCCAAGCAATCAAGTAAATCTTCTATCCTAGGGATTGGGAACTTATACCTGATTGTTATTTTGTTGATAGCCCTTGAATCAATACAAAGTCTCCAAGTGCCTTCCTTCTTTGGTGCTAGGACAGCCGACACTGCACATGGGCTTAAACTCTTGCCAATTAGGCCTGTCTCCAACAACTCCTCAATCTGCCTTGCTACCTTTGCATTCTGCTCTGGGGTAAGCTTGTATGCTGCCTTGTTTGGAAGTCTAGATCCTGCGATTAGATCTATGCAATGGCTGATGTCCCTTATAGGTGGTAGGGACCTTGGCATTCCATCAGAGATGATACCTTTGTACTTATCCAATAGCTCTTGGACAGCAGGATCTATGAACCTCTGCCTCTTCTCTCCCTTGACTTCCTGATGCTGCTCCTTGTTCACCTTTAGGCATGGAATTAAAGTGTATGCAACTGCACCTTCTTCTACTATCTCTTTCATGAATTGTTTGCCTTCTACCATCATCACCTTGACTTCTTTCCCCTTTAATTCCACCCCATTCTCCATCAATGGTAGCAACTCTATCACCTTACCATCCTTGGTGATTGAATATGTGTTTCTAACTCCATCATGGTGTGCTTTCAAGTCATATTGCCATGGTCTTCCAAATAGGAGATGGAAAGCATCCATCTTGGCAATGTCAAACAATAATCTGTCCTTGTATGATCCAATTTGAAACTCTACCCAAGCCTGCTCTTCCACAACTGTTTCCTGACCTTGGGTGAGCCATAAGACCTTATATGGGCAAGGATGTGGCAGTTTTCTAAGCTTAAGCTTTTCTACCATTTTAGTAGACACAAAATTTTTAGTGGATCCGGAGTCAATCAGAATTTTACATACCTTTCCCCTGCCTTGCAAGTAGTTCTGAAGAGAGACTTCCTTTGTGGGGGTTCTTTGTCAGGCACCTTCATGGTGGTCATTGCTCTCCTAATCATCAAAGCTTCTCCACTCTCAGGATATCCATAACTGTCAAGAGCATTCACACTTTGATAAGTGCTTGAGCTTGTCACACTTTGACAATCAGATTCTTGGATCAGATTTGTCCTCCTTTCTCCCATTGAACTTGTTGCCTTTTGTGGACATCTGCTAGCTATGTGGCCTTCTTGATTGCATTTGTAACATCTGAGAGGTCCTCTACCTTGAGATCTCCTTCTAAATGGTGGTCTTCTACCCCTAAAGTTTCCTCTTTGATTGTAACTTCCTCCTTGAGTTTGACTGTTGTCTCCTTTGCTGTTCTCTTGATTTGATTCACCTTGGTGTCCAAATCCATTTTCACTGCCTCTGAAGGGAATTCTTCCCCCTCTTTGCTGTCTCCCTCTTCCTCTACTATTCTGCTCTTGTCTTCTCTTTAATTTCTCTTCTACTTTGAGTGCCAATTGGTAGCACTTTTGGACTGTCTCTAGGGTATGCAGATTTATATCTTCTTGGATGTTAAACCTCAATCCATTGAGGTACCTTGCCAGCTTCTCATCCTCACTTTCCTTTACCTTTGTCTTGACACATAGTTTCATGAACTCTTCAGTGTATGAACTGACATCTAACTCCCTCTGCTTCAAGTTTTTTTTCCTCTTATGTAATTGGATGTTGTAATCCAATGGAACATAGGCTTCCTTCACTAAAGCCACCATCTTCTTCCAAGTAGCAATTCTGCTCTTTCCCTCTTTCACCCTGTCATCTTGGATGAGATTCCACCAAGTTAGTGCAGCCCCTTTCATTTTGGATTGGGCCATCTTCACCCTTTGGTGGTCTGGTATCTCCTCTGTCTCAAAGCAATTATTCAAGGAGTCTATCCACTCCATCACTGAATCAAGATCCATTTTGCCTACAAACACGGGTAGGTCTAGTTTCATATCCACGATCCTTCTCTCCATGGATTTGAGGGCATTGATTAAGGGTCTCTAGTCTGCAGGAACCTCCATCTCTTCCTGCCTACGGATCTTCTCTTCATCCCAATCTTCTTCATCACCAGAATCTTCTTCTCCCTTCTCTACTCTGTTCCTCAATCTCTCTAACTCATCTCTCAAGGCCTAATTCTAAGCCCGCACTGCTCTGCTCTCTACCATTTGCTTCTTCACTAAGACATCCAACTCAGCATTGGTCATCTTTTCCGGGATCTCTTGTGACTCCTCTTCTTCTAACATCTTGGCTTCTTCTTCTACCCAAAGGATACTCCTTTACTCTGATACCACTATGATGCAGAGGACACATGAAAGCTTTCAAAACATGGTGTTAATACTCATCAACCTCTATACAAATAGAATAATACTCAAATAGCTTTAAAATCCCTTCGTAAGGCCCACATAATTCCAAAATGCATTCATTTATCTCTATCGGCAAAGCATACACTATTAGCCAACATAAAAATCCTTATACCGATGCACCGATACATTCAATTGTTCACATATGAGAGTTAGCTTACTATTGCTGGTTCCCTTTACCGCTTCTCCCAGTCACTCCTTGCATCATTCGAATTGCACATTTCCCATGTATCTTACAACATACATTTACGCCATACAAACCTTGATATACAAATGCAGGGTACACACTAAATGTCCTCGCATACATATGCGATATACACACACACTGCCTGCGACATACAATTGCAGTATATATAGGAAATGTATCCCTCATACAATTGCAATATACATAGGAATTGTATACCCGATATACTTTAGCAGTATACATAGGAATTGGATCTTCTCATACAATTGCAGTATATACATAAACTTTCTGTTTGATGACACCACAAACCTTATGCCAATAGATTTCTACTTGTATATGCATTTCCTGACCCGCGACTGCCAGTGGACCTAAAACATCTCCGAACTGACTTTACCAATATGGTCAGTCATCCTTTTGCTTCATATGAAAAGCACATTTTCAATGCATCTTCACAACATACAACCACAATATGCGATTACAGAATAAACCTGATATATACTCAGATGCAAGTTGTGATATACATATAATATTCTTGACATGCAATTGCAATATATACACAAAATGTATTCCGATACAATTGTGATATACACAGGAAATGTATCTTCATTGAAACAATGCCAAATCTTACGTCGAAGACATCTTCTGCAACCAAACTCGCAGTCTCTATTCTGTTGAGCCCTAGCACATAGAGATGCTAGGCTCTCTACTGCGACAACTCTTCCAGAGATTGGATCCTTCATTCCATTCTGCCATAAACACGAACAAAAAGAAAACAAAACACAAAACTATGTACAGGGTCCATTCCACTGATTTCGAAGAAATCCACCAGTGGAATGGTCTTAATCTTGCATCTCGACAACAGAAAATTAGATTATGTACAGAACAATTTGATACATAGAATATACACAAAAAAATTTGATACCAAGAGAATTTACACAGACCACAGAATTTGTAAACACAAACTGATAGAATTTCTATTCCTTCAATCCCACTTCATCCCTGATCTCCATTTTTTTCTTAAAGTGTTTATAGTCTCTTCCCATCTAGTTCCAACTGGAAACCAAAAGGTTGGAGTCATTACAACTTCCATGTTTAAGATTCTGGCTTAACCAAGGTTGTAAGCCAAAATACTAACTAATCACACGACACATGTTTATTACAAGACATGATTTAAACACATCAACATAACACCTTGTTGGTAATTTTCTTTGAATTGGCAAAGGGTTTGCCAGTTCCTATGCACAGGCTGATTTAGCCAATAGAAATAGGAGGTTGCATGAGCTGCCTCCCCTTCACTTCTGGTTTTGCCGCACCAAGGGGGGTGTCCCTATTTGATAAAGATGTAACATTTACTCTCCAAATGACAGAAAGATTTGACTTTGTAATAACAGACAAAATACTCTCATGCATGGACCAAGATCTAAATGATAGATCACAAGTTGGCAACTTTCTTGGACATATCTGACTGGTTAGGGATGAGAGTATGCAGGGGTTCCTAATCCTAATCCTACAACTAATACGTTGAAATTATGAAATGGTTTGAAATGATGGTTTGGATGCAAGACAAGGGTTTTGGATCATAATTACTTCACAAGAACAGACTAGTGCCTATCTCAGGGCAAGGAGTCAGCTAGACGTATACATAACAATGGCTTGCAACTATCATTCGAGTTTCAAGGGGTTAGATTTGATGCTTACCTTACAAGCACCACCCAAGAAAAGGTATTTAACTATCCATACTTACAGATATCCCAATTGACATATAATTTTCTCCATACCTTAACGTAAAACGATTTAATCCACTCCTTGAATGGAAGTTAGAGATTAGGCATGCAATACATAAATCTATATTCTAGAATTTGAGAAACCCTTAGCAACCAAATTCAGAAGAAGAAATGCATACAACAAGTGGAGACAGACAGCAAAACACATGCAAGAAGCATTTTTCATATAACATTGACACTGAAACTGAACATATGCGCAAGATACAACTTAGATGCAACACATAAACTCCACAGAGATAGACAGGAAATGCTCTATATTTTGTTGTTTTTCCCCCAAAATTGCCCAAGTCTTCCACCACCCAAAAAAGTGACACAGTTTGGCCTTTATACCAAGACTATAAACTCAGCAAAATTAATTACAAGGCAAATAAAAAACTGCCAGATATAATGCATGAGAAATGGCGCTAAAAAATAGTTAATGCTGTAGGAGAAATAGGGAGAAGAAGCAGGTAAAATAGAGATCTGGGTCGCCGCTTAGGGACTTTCGTCTTAACAATGGTGGTTGACCTGTCCACCGTCGACCCAAATCCTGCAGATGTCGCCATTATTGCTTAGCTACCCGCAGATCCTCAGTGGCGTGCCTTTGGAGTTTTTCCCACCCAAACGCAGCCTCAGATGCAAAGAAACCCATCGCTGCAGCAAAATACAAAACTAGCCGTCGATCATCTCCCCATCACTGAGATCAACGGCGCCAAAAAATGTTGACCAAGTCGCCGGCCAATCAGATCGCGCCACGGAGGCACCTCATGTTTCTATCGCTAGCTTTTCTTGTTCATATTTTGCCTTTTCGCCCTTGTATATGCAAAAACATATGCATATACAAATGCCACTATTTGCCTTTCAAAATCCCTATATATGCAAAATGCATATACATGCAACAGTTCCTGGGCACGTGGCAGCTGTTGGTTGGTCCTCTGTCACTATGCATTTTCCTCCGTCGGCCATCAGAATAACTCTTGAGGCATCCGCCGATGATAACCATCCCACCAATGACCCAATGTGCCTTTTCCCTTTGCATCTAAAAATGCATGTGGGACTGTATATACATACAATCGCCCTTCATACAAGGCGGACCTCAAAACATCATAGAACAAATTGAAAATCAACTATCAGGTCCGCTTTGCATCATCTTTCATCGCATATCTTCTTTGTATATGTGCATATACATACAATTTAGATACAAGCCACAGATTTCCAAAAATATAAAACACATTGCATCCACCTTGAAATCCGGCTTGCACCTCACCCTTTGTATATTGGCATGTACAAACGCCATATACATGCACGCCACGGACCCCAAATGTTTATGAAGCAACTTGAAATCTTCATCAGGTCCGGATTGTATGTCTTCCTTTGTACCTCCATCTTGTATGTTGCACATACAAAAGAAAATATACAAGTCACGGATTCCAACTCATTTATCAACTAGATTGGAGAACCTTTCGAATCTCACTTGTATCTCATCAAATGTATATTTCCTTTGTATGCCGAATATACAAACTCATTTGTATATACCCGCGGGCCCTACCACATGTATCTTCCCCACTGCATTGTTCATCATGCATGTGCGCCCTTGTATATTTTTCAATGCAAACCTATATGCAACCCGATATACAAAGCGGGAATGTTCCTAGGAATCTGTGAAAGATTCCCCTTTGTATATGCACATTCTAGAGCCCGATATGCATTCAAAAATGTATCTAACTCATTTTTTCAACAGGTGATGGAGATTTTTGACCTGCCAATGCATATTTTACCTGCATGTATATACAAAAACCCTTGTATATACAAAGACACCTACACCTTAACTTGATTTTATGCATTTTTTCAATTGCAGAGGCCGAAAGTGTTGGAATTTTCTAGATTTTTGGGAAGGTGCCTGCATATCTAAATGCTTGAAACCTGAATACTTATGCAGGCACCACCAGTAGCTCGAGCCTAAAACCCTAAACATAAATGATTACCAACAGACCTAACAACACAACACACTTGATCTGATCATCTACATACCCCAATTGCCCAAGATGTCCAAATTGGCTTATCAAGATGTCAAATTTGTGACATTGGTTCACATGATGGGGTCTTTATTACAAACATGAAATCACAACAACAAGAACTACATGACAACATGAACAAACATAGAAATGTATAAAACATAACAACATATTAAAACCTTAGTCTTCTCCCTCAGATGTATATTTGGTTTGTTGAAAAGGTGCTCCTGCACCAGTACCATTCTACTATACGGAACTATCATGAATCCTAAGTTGTTGGGAAGTGAAGTGTGGTGAAATAAATTTCATTCAAACACGATTTGAGGCTATGACATTGGACAAGAGGCAAGTTATAAGTATTTGATATTGGACTGTTTTATTGAGATCTGTGTTTTCCTTGAGGAATTTCGCTGCCACAGACCGTACTATGTGAAGGTACAGGACTATCTTCACTCCTTCATGTTTTGATCAATTAGTATAGAGTTACTTGTCATTTGAATTGGTTTTGGTGTCTTGAAAGTTGTATTTTAGGGAGATATAAGGTTTCTTTCAAAAACAGTCCCATTAAAACCTAAACAAGGGTTTTGCTCCAAGCGATGGGAGATTGACCATCCCACTATCTTTCATGGCCATAAGACTAGTGGGATGGGTGTGTTTATTTGTATGTTAAGTGGTTTGGATACTTGCAGGAGAAGGAGAATTGGTGGTTGCAAGTTTTGTTAGAAAATGCTTAATATGACCATGTATTAGGCCTATTGGAGGAACCATAGAGGCATTTCTTGGAACAACACATTGTAGGAGGGAAAAACCCACAAAATCCATAGTTTTGGCATGTGTTCTAAGTGTTCAAACCATTGATTGAGTTCAGTGTGTGAACTTAAATGGGGTGTCTTTGTATTTTAGGCCTAATTGGGGCTCTAGGTCATTGAGAGGAGTTATAGGTTGGGGTATTCCATCCAAAACAACCTATGCCCAGTTCTAGATATGTGATAGGGAGTCCAAATGGGTATCTCCTAATTGTACAAGTTCTACATTTGAAGATCTGTATCAAAAGTTATTAGGATTGTTCTCCTTTTTTGGGCTACAAGCCATTTCTTAGGTTTGTGAAGGAAGTACTAGTTTGAAGTTTGACCTACCTTTGCCAATGGATGGGATGGGTTCTAATGCATTTATAAACACCTTTTCCATGAATGATTTTGAGCCCCTAACTGCTGTTCCCACTTTTGTATGAAGAACCTCAAATTTGGACTTTTTGGTGTAGTACGAATCTTGTCAATTTGTTCTATCTTTCTCCTATCCAATTGCCTCTACATCATAGTGGTATCAGAGCTATAAAAGGTTATATTGTTGGTTGTGTAAGGCCTGGTATATGTCAATAGAAGAGAGTGAAGGAGAGGCTAGCAATATGACTCCAAAGGGGATGACCACTGAAGTGGTTAGGAAGTTCAAGGAGATGGAATAAAAGATCAAGACTAGAGTTAAGGAAGCACTCCAAGCAGAGTTGAAGGAATTGAGATAGGAAAGAGGATAGATGAAGGGTCTAATGAAAAAGAAGAAAAGGAGGAGGAAGAAGAAGAGCAAGAAGAGGTAGAGGTACCTGCAGTTCAAAAGCATTTCCTTGAAGCCATCAGGGCAATTGCCAAGGATTCTTCAGAGGCTCGGATGGAGATTCCCATGTTCAGTGGGAAGATGAATGCTGATGAAGTCATGGAGTTGATTGAGGCTCTAAACAACTACTTTGAATACAAGGAAGTTCCTAAAAATAAGAGGGTGAAGTTTGCAAAAACTAAACTTAAAGGTGCTGCCCTTACACACCCGAGGTGAGAGGGTAAAGAATGGGAAGAGTATGATCTCTTCATGGAGCAGAATGTTGGAGAGGATCAAGTCCCAATTCCTTCCATCAGACTATGAGGTGCATATCTACAAGAAGATGCAAAATCTCAAGCAAAGAGATTTGGATGTGGCCACCTACAACGAGGAGTTTCACATGTTCTCTCTTCATTGTGGGTACATGGAGGATGAAAAAGGTAAAGTGGAAAGATATCTAAATGGTTTGAAGTTTAATATTCAAGATGAGATTAGTTTATTAACCCTTGAAACCGTGGAAAATGCTTTCAAGTAGCATTAAGGGCTGAAGAGAAGTTGTAGAGGAAAGGTGAGCAGCAAAATAGAGGAAGAGTTGGCAGAAATTTCTGAGGTAGGGGTAGTTTTGGAGGCAGAAATCAGTCCCAAAGAAGTCAAGGAGAATCTAGTTCCCAAGAGCAAAGTGGAGAATCAGGTTCTAGAGGAGGCTTTAGAGGAAGAAGGCCTAATGGAAGAGGTAGATTTGGTGAACTAGGGAGAGGTCCTAATGTCTTCACAGGAAGGTGCTACAATTGCAACCAAGTGGGACATCCAACCTTCAATTGTCCTGAAAAGCAAGCCTCAAGCTCTCATGGAGGAGAGAGAAGGAACCAATTGATTCAAGAGGAAGATTGCCAAAGTGTCAACTCTCCAATTGGATGTGCAGCCCCAGTCCATGAAGGAGAAACTTTGATGATGAGAAGAACCATGTTGAAGGTGCCTCAAACACAAGAACCCCCTCAAAGGAAGACATTGTTTAGGGCAACATGCAAGGCCTATGGTAAGATTTGCAAGGTAATTGGTTATTTAGGCTCAACTCAAAATTTGCTTTCCATTGAAATGGTAGACAAATTGAAATTTAAAAGACTTCCTCATGTTAGTCCTTATAAACTATCATGGTTGAATAAGGGACAACAAGTTTTGGTAGATGAACAATCATGGATAGAATTTGAGATAGGAGAATATAAAGATAAGATTTTGTGTGGTGTAATTCCCATGGATGCTTGTCATTTGCTGTTAGGACACCCATGGTAATATGATGTTCAATCACAACATGATGGTAAAACTAATTCTTTCATCATAACCAAGAATGGTAGAAAATATAGAATGGATCCATTGCTTGATGAGAATGTAGAGAAGAATGTTGGGTCAAGTGTCATGATTGTGAGTGTAAAGAGTTTTCAGACACCCTTAAGGAGGAAGGAACCCAAGGGTATGCTCTGATTTTAAAGCCTAAAAATAGTCCTAGTTTACATGATCCTAGTATGGAAGAAGTTCCTAAGGAGGTGCAGCAATTGATAGAGAAGTATAAGGGGATTATAGTAGAAGAAATGCCTAATGAGTTGCCTCCTATTAGGGACATAAGCCATCAAATTGAATTCATACCGAGATCTACTTTGCCAAACAAAGCAGCCTACAAGATGATGCCTTCTCAAAATGAAGAGATTGCCAAGCAAGTGCAAGAATTGTTGGATAAGGGATTGGTGAGAAAGAGCCTTAGCCCTGTGCTGTCCCAATAGTCATAGCCTCTAAAAAGGATGGTAAATGGAGGTTGTGTACGGATTCTAGAGCCATTAACAAGATTACCATAAGATATAGGTTTCCTATGCCAAGGATTGAGGACCTAATGGACTGTTTGGGAGGGCCTAAATAGTTTTCTAAGATTGATCTTAAGAGTGGGTATCATCAAATTAGGATAAAGTCAGGGGATGAATGGAAGATAGCATTCAAAACAAATGAGGGTCTTTATGAGTGGTTGGTGATGCCATTTGGTCTATCTAATGCTCCAAGTACTTTTATGCGTCTCATGAATGAAGTGTTGAAGGATTTCATTGGCAAATTTGTTCGCCTTAGCAGTTACCTCACATGAGGAATGTAACATTTTATTTTGTGTAGATATTTTCCCTCTATAATTTGTTCCCTTCCAAATAATGAAAAGAAGTGATGCTTTGTGCAGCTCTTAGTCTATTTTTTTCTCTATTTTTCTTTCTTTCTGTTTCCTAGCCTCTGTTAAATCTAATTTATGAACTGGGTTATTGATCATGCATTCTGCTCTTTAGTTTTCTAGTTAATCTATCTAATATTTAATCACTGTGCTACTAGTTATGTTTTAAATCTGGCGCATCACCATAGGATTAGGCATTTATTTCTATAATCTTATTTTTTCTTCCCTTTCCAATACCCCATTGAAAAAAGAAGAACCAGCTTCTTTAAAATCTGGAGGTCACTTCAGGGATCAATCCCACATTCCTGAAGTTTCCCATGTTGGTGATAGATTAAACCCACAAATTTACGCATCAACATGACCATTGTCATGATTCCAAATATAAAAATAAATGATAACATAAATGCATTTTATTATTTTAAAAAACAAGTCTAAAAATATGGCATACAAAGATAGATTTAAAGGCATAAACCACGTGTAAGAACACCTAAAGATAGAGCCACAAATAATTTTGGTTATTTGTTGGGCATAAACAAATTGCAAATGTCATTGTATTATGCCCCAAACACATCTTTCAATTCCCCCTAATGCAAATTTAAAGTACCATAATATAAGAAATTAGCATCACATATTTAAAGGACAATTTGGTAGACATGAGATGGTATGAAACCATAGACTTGAAACTCATAGAAAGACATAAATAATAATTGCAGTAGGATGGTTAGGTCCACAAATATTATAACTAATATATAAAAACATGGAAATGAACATGTTTCAAAAATCTAATTTTCAATTTTCTCAGGCCTAGACTATAAGCTAAGAAGACATGAAACATACAAAGCCATACTCAAAACCAACTTGTAGTAACATAGAGGAAAATCTACCTTGTTCTACAAATCAACTTGTAATAACAAATTTTAGTTGATGCAAGTGAAACCAACATCAAAATTTTCTTTTATCCATGCTACCCATCACCCAAACATAGCCTCAACACAAACTAGAAAGCATGAGTCCTAAATTTCTGGGGAAAGGGCAACATTGGCTCTAATTAGGGTGTGTGCCTCTTGCCAGCATAGTAATAACCCAAATAACACCTTTGTGATGCAAACCAAGTAACATAAAAGGGTCAAAAACAATGCACACATAAAACAGGTGATGTATGAACATGATAGAATTGAAAAGAGAACACCAAAATACAAAAGAGAGATATGTATAGAGTTTTATCTCATTCACCACTAGGTAGAATAATGTTTTAAATTTTATTCATGATAGGTGGATCCTAGAGATCTCCATCCATCCTAATGTAGAACATGCCTTGTCCACACTAATTTTTACACATAATAGCCCAACCAAACTTCAACAATAGAATAGTGTCTCCTAGGTAGAAACACCTTTGACCAATTCTCTTATCAAACAAATATTTCATTTCTTTATACTATAGAAAACTTGTATCATTTGAAACCCTCCTTGTCTCATCTAATTCTATGATTTCATTAATTCTTTGCAAAATAACACCATCTTCTTGACCATCCACTTCTTGAAATAATTTATACACAAGTACTTCTAAGGTTATTGGTAAAGTAGAACATGTTCCATAAACCAACTCAAATGGACTTCTTCTTATTGAATTTTTAAAAGTTACTCTATTTTCCCAAACATCAAACTTCAGTCTATCATCCAAAGTTCTTTTGTTTATCTTAATGGGTCTTTTGATGATCTTTGTTTGATTCCTTTTTCTAGTTTAGCTAGCATGTTTCCCTATGGGTAATAAGGAGAAGAATAGATAATATTGATGCCATATTTAGTACATAACTCAGTGAACTCGTGGGACCTAAAACACATAACATTGTCAATAACTAATCTCTTTGGCACTTCAAATTGTATGCTTACATTAAAGAGAAAGAAATCTACCACTACCTTGGATGTTGTATTATTGGTTGGGATAGCCACAACCCACAAATAGTAAAGTAGTCAATAGCCATAAGAATCGACTTGTAACAATTATTGGATTTGTAAAAAATCTCACCCACAAAGTCAATGTCCCACTACTAAAATAGTGTTAAGGGGTAAGGCACCTACATACTTCATCTTGCTTGAGAACCTTTGGTATCACACCACATCCTTGAGAAATGTAGGCCACTAATAAGATGCTCTAAAGATCTTATGATCATATCACTAGCATAGTTCAAGTTTTGCAAGTAATAAATAATGTTTTAATACCATGGATCATCTTTTAAATGAAAAGGAGAAAATACAAGATTATTACTTACATTATTCACTATTACTTATAGTTGTGCTTAATAGTTGTAAAATGGGGATGTATAATAATGTAAGTAATAATAGTTATGCTTAAAAGACTTGATGTTCAAGTTTCTAAAGTCCACACAAAGCCTTATGTCAGCATTCTTCTTTTCTACTACAACAAGGTTAGAAACCCATGAAGGATATGTAATGGGCTTAATGATACTATTGTCCTTCAACTATATCAATTCCTTTTACATTTATGGGGTTGATGTTAGATTACTTTGTCTCTACTTTTTTCTGAATGGATTAACCTCAAGTTGTAATATAATAGTGTGCTAAAAAAAATTCTTTGTATGCTTTCAACTCTTCATAAGATCATGCAAAACACTTCATGTACTTCCTCAACAATGTGTTCTGAAGTTGTCTGATATCACTATAGCTCTTGCAGAGAAGTGGCCTCTAGTTGGACCAACATGAAACTCACTAAGCAATCTATCCATCTAATCTTCTTCAATGCATCTCATCAAGACTTCATCCAGGTTCCTTTTAAATAGAATCCCATCTACCAAAGCAACCTAAATATTGAATTCATCTAATGAAGAAACTGAAAAGTGGTGCTCCTGGGCACAATCCCATTATGATCATCTCTGTAATGTCCCCTTTTAGCAAGCTAAAATTTTCTTAACCTTGCACATAATTTCAACTTGTAAAAGAGAACATTAGTAATCAATTCTTCTTATAATATCAACATATATCAATAATTCAATTATCCAATCCTTAAGTGGATTCATACTTAGGGTTGTCTATTAAATGTTAATTTTATTTATTTTCAAACATTAGTGGAGATGGGGTACTATCTCTTGTTAGATTGCATGAATCATCCTCTACGGGTAGTGCCTTTGTATGATGTAAAACATGCCCATTCCACCTTAGGTCTTACTAAGTGCCTTTGTATGATGTAACATATGCCCATTCCACCGCAGGTCTTACTTATTACCATTGTATGATGTAGCATAGTCCATTCCACCGCAGGTCTTACTTATTACCATTGTATGATGTAGCATAGTCCATTCCACCGCAGGTCTTACTTATTACCATTGTATGATGTAGCATAGTCCATTCCACCGCAGGTCTTATCCATTGCCTAAGTATGATGTAACATGGTCCATTCCACCGCCGGTCTTATCTACCTTTCGATGTATTAATGCTACTTCTTCCTAACAAGTCTACCTCCAATCTCTCAATGTGTTCTATGATCTTATATCATGGGTTTGTTTCTAAGGACCTTGCCTTCATTATATAAATCAAGTATGATTACTCTTTATTTGGGCTTAATCCTAATGATGATGGATTCTCTAAGCATTTATAATCATGTTATTCATAGATGTTTAAGCTATCTATATCATGTTAGTTATTCGCTCCACCTTGACTATAACATGCTATCATATCATCTATACATATTTATATTTATAATTATAATAATATTTAATCACTAATATTGATATTTGTTAATAATATATTATTTATAATATTGCTTTCTTATATTACTCAATTTATTACTTAAATCTATATTTTAATATCATTCATATTATAATCCCTTTAATTAATATCATTCCATATAAAAAAATAATGAAATAACTTATAGATATTAATTTATTTATTTCTTTGGGAATATAGGTGTAGCATACTTATCTTATTTTCCCCAGCAATTAATCATGTCTGTAATTCAAACTCATAAATTATTAATTTTATATCTGCTTGCTTCATTGTATTTTGTTTTTCCTATTTCCTCTTTAAATTTTTGTGGATGGTGATAGGGAGTTGTAATCACGGGTTTAGATTCTTTTTCCGACTCTATGATATGTTCAAATCCCCTTTTTGGGGGAAGGCCGGGCGGAATTTCATTAAACACTTTCTTGTGTTTTCTAAGAATGGGTTTTATATCTATGTGGATGTTTTGACCTTGTGGGGTGGATTTATCAAGGATCATGCATTGGGCTGCCCACTCCCCCTGCCCATGTCTAAAAATCCTTTCCATTCTTTTGCAAGAAATGACTTTTGGGGAGCCGTCAGGTAAACCTCGTAGTGTAACCTCTTCTCCTTCATGTTGAAAACGGATGAGTGAGTTAGGTAGGTCAAACTGGAAGCACCCTAATGAATACAACCAAGGGGTGCCTAGAATTATATCATTATCAAGTGGTACTACATAGAAGTCTTCCTTGATAGTATGCTTCCCTAGATTTATTTCAAGTTGGGGAGCGATCTTAGTGCATGAGACCATTTCTCCAGTGGCGGTAGTTGCTGAAAATCCTTTAAAGCCTTGGGTCTTAAATCTTCTTCTTTTTACTAATTTTTCATCAATCAAGTTGTGGGATGCCCCACTATCAATTAGAGCAATAACTCTTTGGCCCCTAATAGTGCTTTTGATGTGTAAGGGACTGTTGACTTTTTCCCAGACTGGATGCTTATTCCCAGATATCCCTACAAGGTAGCCATCAGTGATCAACAGGAGCTCTGGGCCAGGGGGTCAACAGTATAGGAGATAGACTCTATATTTTATCTCCTCTTCTTCTTCAGGCTCTGCAAGACCTAGGGGGGTATTCCCTACTCAACATCCATGAGGATATGCATGCAAGGCTGGGATGTTGACAGAAAGCAGATAGTCCTCCTGTAAGTAGACCAAAACTGAAAGATAAGGGCAAAGGGGCTAGCTTTGGGCCTATTTGCAGTTGTAGACAGAGGACTGAGGTTCCTAAACTAACTCTAATATCCTAATGTTGGTTTTAGATTTTGCTTTGGAGTTTAAGTGTGGATGCAAAGCTGGATATGGTTATAACACAAAACAAAGCATGATTGGTGCCTATCCAGGGCCTGGAGTCAGTAGACATACACCTGTGAATGATCAGCATAAACAACTAAAACGGGATTTCAAGGGGATCTATATGTGATACCTGCCTTACAGGCATCTCCCAATACAAAGTGTTAGGTTATCTCTACTTATGGTATCCCTACTGCAGTATATCCCTCCCAATGTTCAACCTGAAAACAGTTTAATCTACCCCTTGAGTAGAAGTTAAAAGATCAGACAGTCAACATAGGAATTCTATGCTCTAGAATCTAAACATTACTGAACATCCAGATTCAGAAGAAGAATACATGCAATACTGGAGACAGAATTAACACAACACATGCCAAACAGCATTTCTCATATAAGTTTAATCATGAAATCAGTGGGTTCATGCCAAAAACAAACAACAGGAGATACATAAACTCACAGGTAAGCTGCACAGGGCAACCAGATCAGCTTGTCATGCATTACAGAGCCAAAATCATCAACTTTCAACAACCACAAATGAACAACACAACCTGCTTATAACAACCAGGTAGGTGCTCAGCAATTAATTACAATGTTGACCAAAATTTCGCCAGATACACAGTATCATGAAAATGGCGCTCAAACACAACCAGATTGGCGCCCAAACTTGAATGCAGCAGGTAGGGGAGGAGACAAGAAGATTTCTCGAGCCCTGCGCCATCATCCGCTGATTGACACCTTCAGTCGGGTACAAGATCAACCCACGCCATCGCCCACACCTCTGCAACAATCGCCATTAATGGCGCACCAACCCGCGGCCTAGGGAAAATCATCATACAGACCATCGCAAGCTTTTCCCGCCGAGACTCATCATCATGATATTTGAAAATGTAGGACAACAATATCCCACATGCACCCCGCGATGACCTCAATAACACCATATATACTAGGTCATGAGCATATATCATGTCGGTGCTTTTGCTCCTGACGACACTAGTATAGACTTCATCATCATCATCTTCCAGCAGCATGATATCCTGTTGTTCGAAAAATCACCCTGACGTCATCATGATATTTGAAATATAACCTTCATGATAATCGGCACAACCTGATCCTTCGGAGGAACATCCTCCTGCTGAGCTTATAACAAAAGTTTGGCCGATGAACATCCTGATGACGTCATCATCATATCCTGCTGACGTCATCATCATATCCGCCTACTGCGCACCTCCTCACATCCGGATGACGTCATCATCATGTTTGCAAATATCAGGAGGTCTCTTCAAGATGATCAGTTGTTAGAAATATGACCCCCGCGGACCTTGATGACGTCATCATCATATTAACATCATCATGATATTCGGAAGACAACCGGATATTTGGAAATATCATCCTGATGCACAAATATCAGGTTGCACTGTAGCTCCACTATAAGATCGGGGCGATAGAAGAATATGATGATGCTTGAAAAGATCACCCCCACTAGATAATGCACGAAGCCAGCAGGCGGATATCTCCTTGATATCAGCATCATCATGACGCTGGAACAAACATACACCCGGGTGATATGAAATATCACCCCCTCCTTCGGAAATATCATGATGCAGATAGGCAGAGAACCGGATATCACCCTGGCGTAAGAATGACGTCAGCATCATCAGGATGACAAAACAACGAACAAGAAGTGATATAACATCATCAGGATGATATTGACTAAGATCATCCTGACGTTCAAAATATGATGACCCCAGTGAATATCGGGTCACACTTAGAACTCTTCAACAACATCATCAGGATGATCATAACCAAGATCACCCGATGATAAAAATATCACCCCGGCGAAAATATCATGAAGGCAGAAAATATGATGACCCTCGCAAGCGACACGGTGATAACTGGAAATATGATGATGATGATGAAGACGACCCTTAGAAGAAATAGGTCAGGTCGAACAACTTAGAGAATAACCCCTTCAGGATATCGGGGCAACATCATCATCATGTTTGGGCAAGGTGATAATTGGAAGATCACCGGATACTTGAGAAATCACCCCCGCAAGCAAATCAGGGCGCACTGTGGCTCATCAGCAGGATCAGGATAATAACCAAACATCACCCGATATTGAAATATGATGATGACGAAGAGAAGCCGGTCAACGGAGAACACGATGATGCTGACCAGCATCGAAGACAATATGATGATGATGACCTCCTCCTCGAAGAGAATATGATGATGCAGCTGAAAAATGCTGAGGAGGCCCAAAGACTTAGAACATTTTTTGGATTCTTAGGGAAAGTGCCTGCATGAAAATTGCTCAAAAATTGTCAGTCAATTCAGGCACTAACAGTGGCTCTGTCTGGGGACGTGCAGGTGCAAGACTGCAGCGAGAACCCCAGATCTCTGGGATGCAGACCAGTCCCTTATCCATTGGGCACAGAGTCAAATATTACACCGACCTGCATCACCAAACACACTTGATGGCCTAAGGCCACCAAGAAAAGAAAAGCATGTATCTCCCTTTGTCAAATATCTTGTTTTCATCTGCATGCACTGGGTCAAGCTTGGAGATACTGTCAGGATCCACCCACAAACAAATCTTGTCATCTGCATATTCAATCCTCTGGTTTGGCTTGTCATTATCACCCCTGTGCAGATAACCTTCAACATCATGTGCCATGTGGGTGTAGAATTTATCAAGCAATGCATACTCAAATGGTATAGAACACAGGTTATCATCTGTATCATCATCATGCATCGCAACATGATCTCCTAGCTGGACTGCAAATAGGAAACACTCAGAGTCCACCACACAACTAGGAAGATCAGGGCTCATTGTATTATATGCTGGCACATCAAAAGGAAAGCTTTCAAAATCACAATTGTGCACATCATGTACACAACAATCAGCAGCACCAAGCTGGAAAAGATCAGGCTCTGGCACCTCTTTACAATCAGGCACATTTTCGCAGTCACTTACCTGATGTATGTTGTTTCCTCTTTTATCAGGATGAGAAACGGAATCCAAGTCAAAAATAGTGTCAATATCCTCACCATACTCAGACAGATCCTCATCACCATATGTGTCATAAATGGGTGACCCAGGTGCATCAGTTTCATCATAGTATGCCATTTGTTCATGGGCAGCAGAGCACACATCTTCATCACCAATGGATTCACTCTGTGGAGGAGTATCAGCCTGTGTGTCATAAGCAAAACAGCCATCAAATGAAAAACAATCATGCTCTGAACTAGCACTTATTTCAATTTCTGACTGCTCTTCATGATCTCCATGTGTTTGAAAGGTAG
Source organism: Cunninghamia lanceolata (assembly GCA_027924645.1). Taxonomy (NCBI): domain Eukaryota; kingdom Viridiplantae; phylum Streptophyta; class Pinopsida; order Cupressales; family Cupressaceae; genus Cunninghamia; species Cunninghamia lanceolata. Next base: position 10,882,487 of record BSBN01001226.1, read on the forward strand.
GCAATGGGTCACACATAGGACTGCTTCTCTGTTTGCTTATATCTTCTCTGTCTTGAGTACAATACTCACAATTATCTCCACAGGTCCATTCCAAAAATTGCTCATTGCTGTCCACAACCTCGTTATTGTTTTCATGGTCAGATGCCTCATCATTGCAATGGGAATCCTCATTAGTCCTTTCACTGGCATCCTCAACTGGTAAACAATCCAGTTGAGCAGTATTGTTAGCATTATGTTCAAACACAGCAGTCTCAACCTCTATGCTTTTATTTTCATTTTTATCTGCACATGATGCCATAATCATTTGGTCATTTGCAGCCTCATAACCATTTCTCACACCAAGGCCTGGGGATAGGGGTTTTGTTGTGTGGTTACACAACACGCCCCATTTTGACTTGGCAAAACAGGGACCCAGCTTTTGTTTTGGCTTGTGTTGTCTGTTTCTGGCGGTTTCGGTAAAATTAGGTCAGGTGCATCATCATCATGAAGGTCAGGATGAGGTAGGTTATCATCATGAGGTTAGTTTTTCAAAGTTCATATTTTGTTTCTATGACTTCATAGTTAGAAAGAGCTTGAAATTTCATGCAGGTTTGCCTTTTGCATCACTTGAAAATTCGTCCATATGAGAGAGTTGTGAGCAGTCAAAGTTTTGGTCAAACCTGATAATTGCTGTGTGAACATCATCATCATGATATTTGGAAAGCCCCCCGATAATATCCTGAGGTCGAAACATCCAGACGTCAAGTTTAAGTCGTAGTAGGTTCTCCCCGTCGGGCGGTCTTTTGTGTCTCCAAAGGTCATCATCATGATCTTACTTTAACACCTGATGAAAATCATGCAGTCCCGAAACATCCGGACGTCAATCTTAAACGCTAGTGTGTTTTACCCGTCAAGCGACCCTGGAAACATCATCAGCATCACGATATTCCAACATTGCGAGCATCATGATATTTAAAATCACCCGATATGATTATATCATGCTGATGATCATCGTCACCTTACTTAGAGAAATCTGCCATCTGCATAATTCGCGCGCACGACCAAGTCTTGGTGATCAACATCATCATGATATTTCGAGACCCGACATTTCCTAATATCCTCCTGACCTCCTTTTGCGTGATCATGATGATCACCTTATCTTTCGAAGTGGAGGGTGTTTTTTTTTCATTTCTTAAGTCATGTTGAACAAGATCATCATGATCTTGTTCATCTCTCCCAGCAGTTCGTAATATCATCCTGCCGACGAGTATAACCTTTTGCAAATATGATGATGACGATGACGTCATCATCACCTTCTCCTTCGGCAGGATATTTTCCAAGGCATGATCCATTTCGCCAATATGATGATGACGATGACGTCATCTTCGAGGATTAACATAAGCCCCGGATATCCTGATGACGTCCTCAGGACTTTCAGCAGGATCATATTTTTGATCGCCCAGTGCGTATATGATGATGATGATCATCATCATCCTGATCTTTCGAGCGGATTGCCTTGGCTGAAAAAAGGGTCATATTGCTTTCATTCACCTGATCATCTTCCTTAGAGGGAACCCGATATTCCATTTACCTCCTGATCTTAACGAAACATGACGATGACGTCATCCCTTTGCATTTTAGTGAAGCCTGATGATGACGATGACGTCATCATGTTTTTCCTCAGCGGCAGGATCATTTTCCGAGCCCTCCTGTTTGTCTTCATCATGATGATGATGACGGTGTCTTTCTTTCCCGAATATGCAAAAGCAAAACATCCTGATGTGCTTTTCATCAGAACATTAGGAAAGGAGGATCATCATATTTTATGATATCCTGCGGCCACTTTGAAGATATACAGTTGGTCATCATCATGATATTTTTGGCGTCGGTATAACTGTTGCCGTCGGCCTAAGGTAAAATTGTCATCCTGATCATATGTAGTCACCCCGATGCAAATATGATGATGATGCAGGGCCGGTTTCTAAGGATGGTTGAGAGGCGATTATTTCCTTGTTTATCTGAGATCATCATCATCATATTTTGAACCCGATATACAAGAAGATGGGCAAAAACATGAAGCGATAGAAATTTGAAAGCCCGACTGCCTGATTTTGGTCAACGGGGTTGACCTGGTTGTTTTTATGCTGTTTATGCATTTAGTGAATATTGTTCACAGGTAAAGCCTGTTTGCTCGTAGATGCACACATTGGGAGGTATGTTTAATAAAATGTTTACTTCCTGTTGTTTATCCACATGATGATGATGAAATTAATGTTTGTCTGTTTACTTGCAGGAAATCATGATGATGCTGCTGAAGCTGGGCGTGGATATCATGATGATGCTGCTGAAGCTGAACGTTGAAATTATGATGATGCTGCTGAAGCTGAGCATTACAAAGTTGCGCATGGAGTCAACATAGGCCAGACATGAAGAGGATATTGTCAAATATGCTGTTCGCCAGCTGGAGGCCGAATCAAGTTGAAGATGCTGGAATATTCTGTGCCAGCTGTACATTTGCTAACTGACGAAGCATGTGCTTTTCATCTGGGCCGTTGTTTGTTGTGAGAGGATCCTGATCCTTGGATCATTGTAACCGTTTTCTGGCAGTTGCTCTATATAACATCCAGAGCTTGTTATTAAAAAAAAAAGAGGGGGAATACATTAGAATACACAGACGCATCTGGCGCAAAGAGTGAATTACTGTAGAATAAGTTAGGAGATCGGATTACTGAGACTAATGAGGATAGAATTGTTGAAATGTCAAGGTTCTTTCTTCAGATCACTGTAAATGTACCTGTTCTTGAGCATACTGAATGAATATGAAGTTCCAGATTACATCCTAATTGCAAATTTTACGTAATCTTCTGTTGATTTCTGGATATGTACTGGTGAATGCTGTGTTCAACTGGAAGCGCTTTCATTTCATTACATATTGTTGTCAACTTTCCTTTGAAGCTTTGCACTAGATCATGCGGATTTGTGGAGTGTCCTGGTGAAGTATGATTTCTAGTTTTCCTTCTTTTCATTGCAAGTATGGGAGCTTGTATGTGAATCAGTGATCTAAGTCCAGTAATTTTAGGAATCTCACTCTCTAACCCTTTTCCTTTTTTTTAATTTCATTGATTCATCACCATAACTGCAAATCATGATAAATAACAAGCAGAAACAGTGAAATATGCTGAAATCCCGTAGGTAACTGAAGATCCTTAGCATATTTGAGTTAAATGCATGTAGTATTGAAAATATCATGCAAAGAATCATAAATAATGGTAGAAATCATGCAAATATCAGCCTGTATGCACATTATTTGACTAAATTTACAGTGCAGAGGTAGAAATTATTGAAGACTGATGCAGAGCGAACATCCAGAGCAGGATAGTTGAAGATGATGATGATGAACAGTGCAGAAACACGTAAGGCCCCTGAATGGAAAACAGCAACGCACATCAACCACTGAGTAACGTCAGTAGATTAAGACCTAATCAACGGAGACTTGGGATCATGAATTCTTTGAATTCATCGTATCTTTCAAGATGAGTAAAGGTTGTTGTGTAACTTTTATTCTATGTTTGCGAATGACTAACATCATGACCAACAGGTTTCAGCAGGTACACATTTCTGGTTTTTTCTATCTTTTCTATGAACCTGTATGCCATCTGCATACTTGTCACCTTGAAATCCCTCAGTATTGCACTAAAGCCCTCCTCAAAAGCTTCAAAGAATATGCCAACACAGGCTGAAATATCAGGTCTGAAACTTTCAGGGACATGTGAAAGGGCTACTGCAAACCTATGACTGAAATCAACACATGGCTCTTCATCTTGTTTTCTGATTCTCATCAATTCTGTAACAAAATCAGCCGGTTCTTTTGCAAATTCTTCCTTGAAACAGTCAGCAAGTTCATCCCAACAGGCAAAGGATTTCTTTGGAAAGCTCAAATACCAGTCTTTTGCTTTTGCATCAAAGGACCTAACAAAAAACCTCATCCACATATCCTCATCTCTGAATGAATATTTTCCCATAAAACTGTGAAAATTTTGGATATGTGCATTCCCATCACATATACTGTGACCACTAAATCTAGGCATCTGACAGTATATCCTAGCAGGCATAGTTTCTATTCTATAATCCACCCATGACAAATCCAGTTGGTCATACAAAGGATCAAAAGGGCTGACAGGAGGTTTAGCTTTCTGACTGGCAGACACAACAGGGTTACTGCTTTTTAACTGGGCCTGCTCAACCTCTAAGAATATCAACCTATTTCTTATCTCTTCTATTCCTTTATCCAACATTTCACCACTGAGTATGGGATAATTCATACTTGGATTCATAAAAATCCTACTCTTAGACATCCTTTGTCTGTCTAAGACCTAAGGCTTCCCCTGGCATCTAACTTATGCAGTAAAACAGCAAATAAAGGGGAAGTAACAAGGTACCTTTTCTCATACAGATGCAGAAATATGTACATCTTTCAACCAATAACATACATCTATCTTTCATGTGCATTTAGATCTTTTTTGCAGAGTCGCCACCTCTCTAGAGAGGACAAAATTTTCAATAGCTGAAAGCTACTTTTCCAGGTTCATTCCACCAGCAGAGCATCATTTTGTTAGTGACTCGGATGGGTCACAAGTATTATTCTTTATTTTATCAATCCTTCCCCAGCAGAGTCGCCAATTTCTGTTGACTTTTTCCCAGACTGGATGCTTATTCCCAGATATCCCTACAAGGTAGCCATCAGTGATCAACAGGAGCTCTGGGCCAGGGGGTCAACAGTATAGGAGATAGACTCTATATTTTATCTCCTCTTCTTCTTCAGGCTCTGCAAGACCTAGGGGGGTATTCCCTACTCAACATCCATGAGGATATGCATGCAAGGCTGGGATGTTGACAGAAAGCAGATAGTCCTCCTGTAAGTAGACCAAAACTGAAAGATAAGGGCAAAGGGGCTAGCTTTGGGCCTATTTGCAGTTGTAGACAGAGGACTGAGGTTCCTAAACTAACTCTAATATCCTAATGTTGGTTTTAGATTTTGCTTTGGAGTTTAAGTGTGGATGCAAAGCTGGATATGGTTATAACACAAAACAAAGCATGATTGGTGCCTATCCAGGGCCTGGAGTCAGTAGACATACACCTGTGAATGATCAGCATAAACAACTAAAACGGGATTTCAAGGGGATCTATATGTGATACCTGCCTTACAGGCATCTCCCAATACAAAGTGTTAGGTTATCTCTACTTATGGTATCCCTACTGCAGTATATCCCTCCCAATGTTCAACCTGAAAATAGTTTAATCTACCCCTTGAGTAGAAGTTAAAAGATCAGACAGTCAACATAGGAATTCTATGCTCTAGAATCTAAACATTACTGAACATCCAGATTCAGAAGAAGAATACATGCAATACTGGAGACAGAATTAACACAACACATGCCAAACAGCATTTCTCATATAAGTTTAATCATGAAATCAGTGGGTTCATGCCAAAAACAAACAACAGGAGATACATAAACTCACAGGTAAGCTGCACAGGGCAACCAGATCAGCTTGTCATGCATTACAGAGCCAAAATCATCAACTTTCAACAACCACAAATGAACAACACAACCTGCTTATAACAGCCAGGTAGGTGCTCAGCAATTAATTACAATGTTGACCAAAATTTCGCCAGATACACAGTATCATGAAAATGGCGCTCAAACACAACCAGATTGGCGCCCAAACTTGAATGCAGCAGGTAGGGGAGGAGACAAGAAGATTTCTCGAGCCCTGCGCCATCATCCGCTGATTGACACCTTCAGTCGGGTACAAGATCGACCCACGCCATCGCCCACACCTCTGCAACAATCGCCATTAATGGCGCACCAACCCGCGGCCTAGGGAAAATCATCATACAGACCATCGCAAGCTTTTCCCGCCGAGACTCATCATCATGATATTTGAAAATGTAGGACAACAATATCCCACATGCACCCCGCGATGACCTCAATAACACCATATATACTAGGTCATGAGCATATATCATGTCGGTGCTTTTGCTCCTGACGACACTAGTATAGACTTCATCATCATCATCTTCCAGCAGCATGATATCCTGTTGTTCGAAAAATCACCCTGACGTCATCATGATATTTGAAATATAACCTTCATGATAGTCGGCACAACCTGATCCTTCGGAGGAACATCCTCCTGCTGAGCTTATAACAAAAGTTTGGCCGATGAACATCCTGATGATGTCATCATCATATCCTGCTGACGTCATCATCATATCCGCCTACTGCGCACCTCCTCACATCCGGATGACGTCATCATCATGTTTGCAAATATCAGGAGGTCTCTTCAAGATGATCAGTTGTTAGAAATATGACCCCCGCGGACCTTGATGACGTCATCATCATATTAACATCATCATGATATTCGGAAGACAACCGGATATTTGGAAATATCATCCTGATGCACAAATATCAGGTTGCACTGTAGCTCCACTATAAGATCGGGGCGATAGAAGAATATGATGATGCTTGAAAAGATCACCCCCACTAGATAATGCACGAAGCCAGCAGGCGGATATCTCCTTGATATCAGCATCATCATGACGCTGGAACAAACATACACCCGGGTGATATGAAATATCACCCCCTCCTTCGGAAATATCATGATGCAGATAGGCAGAGAACCGGATATCACCCTGGCGTAAGAATGACGTCAGCATCATCAGGATGACAAAACAACGAACAAGAAGTGATATAACATCATCAGGATGATATTGACTAAGATCATCCTGACGTTCAAAATATGATGACCCCAGTGAATATCGGGTCACACTTAGAACTCTTCAACAACATCATCAGGATGATCATAACCAAGATCACCCGATGATAAAAATATCACCCCGGCGAAAATATCATGAAGGCAGAAAATATGATGACCCTCGCAAGCGACACGGTGATAACTGGAAATATGATGATGATGATGAAGACGACCCTTAGAAGAAATAGGTCAGGTCGAACAACTTAGAGAATAACCCCTTCAGGATATCGGGGCAACATCATCATCATGTTTGGGCAAGGTGATAATTGGAAGATCACCGGATACTTGAGAAATCACCCCCGCAAGCAAATCAGGGCGCACTGTGGCTCATCAGCAGGATCAGGATAATAACCAAACATCACCCGATATTGAAATATGATGATGACGAAGAGAAGCCGGTCGACGGAGAACACGATGATGCTGACCATCATCGAAGACAATATGATGATGATGACCTCCTCCTCGAAGAGAATATGATGATGCAGCTGAAAAATGCTGAGGAGGCCCAAAGACTTAGAACATTTTTTGGATTCTTAGGGAAAGTGCCTGCATGAAAATTGCTCAAAAATTGTCAGTCAATTCAGGCACTAACAGGGACGATGCTTGGAAGTTTGGGTAATGGTAGCTAAGGTCACATGTTCATCATCTTCTATTCTTGCTTTTTTGGTGTTCCTTTCTTCGGCTTCTTCATCGGAGATAACTTCCATCTTTTGAGCTCGGCCTCTCTTATCACATTTATGCCCAGGTGCCCATTTATCTTTGCATCTAAAACATAAATTTTCCTTTTTGCAAATGTGCCCATGCCTCCAGGGTTCTTGACATTTGAAACATAGGTTCTTAATCTTAAGCTCTTCTTTGGAGGATTTATGGTAATTACTCTTTTTGTGATAGGGTCTGGTATGCTCATTTGTGTTTTTGATGTTTTACGTTGATTTTTCCAATTTCAAGGCTTTTTCTATGGCGTCATCTAGGGTGGAAGGGTTTAGAGTGCTTACCAATCCTTTTAGTGAATCTTTTAGTCCTTCTACAAATAGATAGGTTAGCCTATCCCCTTCAATTCCCGTGACTCTAATTGAAATCTTTTGAAATTCATTTATATATTCATCTACCGTTCCTTGTTGTTTCAATTGAGTTAATTTCTTAAAGTTCTCTTGAGGATGTTCCCTATCAAATCTTTTTATTAGTTTTTGTGAGAACTCTTCGTAAGACGTTAGGTCATAGTGTCCTTGTGTGCGAAGCCCATGGTGCCACCATTCGTAGGCTAGTCCTTCTAAATGTAACATAGCAAATTGTAAAGCATCATCTTCGGTCATTGGACTAAGTTTAAAATAGTTATTTAGTTTTTGTAACCATGCATGTGCAGAGATTTTGTTTGATCCATCGAAGTTTGGTAAAGTTACTTTGTTCACCTTGTGTCGTACTTCTTTATTTGTATGTCTTTTGTCTTTTCTAGCTGTTTCACTTTTCTTTGATTCGCTAAAGTCACGAAAAGATACAATTTCCCTAACTTCAAGTTCTAAATTTGCATATGCTCTAGCAATATCTTCCGTGTTCATTAGGAGTGGTGTAGTTTCTTCTGTTCTTGATGTTTCTTCCCTAGGAAGAAAGGATGGTCTCGGGATCCTTGAATTTGAGGTTGCATTATTGTTATCCAAGTGATTAGATCCCATTTCTTTCCCATTAGTTGAGGGGGTTTGATTCGTGGTATTACCTACTTTTTGAAGTGCTTCTAAAAACATATGTGTTGTCTTTTCACCTTGGTCCATCATGGCCTTGGTGGTGGCTTCCATGAAGGCCCTCATTTCATTGTTCATTTGTTCTTCTAGAAGTTGGCGGTTCTTTCTAGTGTATGTTTGCATAAGATTGTTTCACAGGATGGCAGGATGATGGCTCTGATACCACTTGTAATGTCCCTTCTTATAGGAAGCACTTAAACCTGAATCTGCATGAAAATGATTCTCAAAGAGAATAATAAATAAGTAAGATCAATGATGATGCTTCCATTTTTATCACTTGCTAAAGGATTATTTATTTCTTAATTGTTACTTATGTATTGTTATTACTTCATATTCTTTATTACTTTTCCTTATGGAACTAGGCTTTACATGTATAGGGCGCGCTGAAACCATCTCTTGACCCAGCCTACGGGAAACTATGTCCCAGCCTATGGGCCTTCTTACGAATGGGATTACTCCGCCTCTCCCCACAAGACCTAACTTTCCTTTAAGGATGGAGTGATCGAAAGATATAGAAGTAATAATCTAAGTTCATCTTCCCATATCATCTTCCTTCTATTTTTCAACCATGGATGGGGAAATTATATGTCTAGGGCGCGTTGAACCCTCTCCAATGCGATTGGGAATGGAATTACTCTGCCTCTCCCTAGCATCCTTGTCTAGGGCGCGTTAAACCCTCTCCAATCCATTGTGATGGAATTATCCCGCCTTTCTGTGTTTCGTATATTCTTCGATGCCCTTGTAATGGCGGGTAACCTCTTTTATAGACCCAACGGGTCTCCATACCAAGTGACGCGTCCATATTATACTGCGTTTCGCTTATAATAATATTTTAGGGGTTTCGATCCTTCATAGGGATGCGTTTAGTATTTGAACGCTACTTGTATAATATGTAACATAAATATATCATCACCGGTATGTATTATGTATACTTATATATTATTTACTATATGTGTTTATTATTACAAACATTGAATTATATATTAATATATATATATATATTTGATAATAATGTTCATATATTCATAATTGAATTTTATATAATTTATAATAACAATATAAATATATTTGTTTATTATTTATCCTTGTATAATTTATAATGTTTTCTCTAACACATAATTCCAAATATGAACACAATTTATAGAAATATATATACATTTGAAATATGTGTAAATCATAATTGTATAGTGTAATTGTAGGAGATATGACAATAAATGAACTATTGGAAATGGGACTCATTAGTATATATACATTTGAAATATGTGTAAATCATAATTGTAGGAGATAATAGAAAAAACAATAAGTGAACTATTGGAAATGGGACTCATTCAACCTAGTGCCAGCCGTTTGCATCATCGGTAGTACTAGTGAAGAAAAAAAGATGGAACGATGAGAATGTGCATAGATTATAGAGCACTAAATAAACAAACTATCAAAAATAGATACCCTATACCTAGAGTGGATGAGTTAATGGATGAACTCCATGGGGCAAAGTACTTTTCCAAAATCAACCTAAGATCAGGGTATCATCAAATTCGCATGAGGGAAGAGGATGTACCAAAAACAACATTTAGATGTCATTATGGACATTTCGAATTTCTAGTTCTTCCTTTTGGATTAACCAATGCCCCAGCAACTTTTCAATCTTGTATGAACCACACATTCCGAAAATAGTTAAGGAAGTTTTTGCTTATCTTCTTCGATGACATTCTAATTTATAGCAAAACATGGGAAGAACATCTCAAACATATAGATGAGGTATTGTCCATCCTAGAGCAAGAATCTCTATATGCTAAAGCATCCAAATGTGAATTTGGAATGGAGGAGATCTTGTACTTAGGACACAAGATTAGCACCGAAGGAGTTAAAGTGGACGAAGAGAAAATTAAAGTCATTAAAGAATGGCCCTGACCAAGAACCTTGACTCAATTGCGAGGATTCTTAGGTTTGTGCAGCTATTATAGAAGATTTGTGAAGAACTTCTCAAAGATTTCTGCTGCCTTATCCGATCTCACCAAGAAGGGATTGTTCAAATGGAATGAAGTTGCCGAGAAAGCATTTGAGGAATTAAAACATGTCATGAGCACGTGCCCAGTCTTAGCCATACTTGACTTTTCTCTACCTTTCGAATTGGAATGTGATGCTTCGAGAGAAGGACTTGGGGCAGTATTAATGCAAAATAAGCATCCTATAGCATTCGAGAGCCGTAAGCTAACCATCGTAGAGAAACTTTATTCTACTTACGATAAAGAAATGTTGGCCATCATGCATGCTTTAAACAAATTTCAGCAATACCTGGTATGCGGGAAATTTGCAGCCCGGACAGATCATAACAGCTTGCAGCATTTTCTAAAGCAGCGTGATCTTAATGATAGACAGCAAAGGTGGGTAAGCAAACTCCAAGCCTATAACTTTGACATCACTTATATGAAAGGGAAAAATAATGTGGTAGCCGACGCGCTATCTCAGAAACCTTTCATATGTGCCATGATAAGTGTCTCACCAAATTGGAAGAATATCCTCATAAGTGATTATGCTAAAGATCCTCTCACCGTAAATATACTTGAGGGGAATTTACCAAATGATGAATACAAAATCCAAGATGAACTTATACTCTACAAGAATAGGGTCTATGTGGCAGCAGGATCTAAGATAAAAGGAAGGATCCTTAAAGAATTTCATGATCAACCCTTAGCCGGGCACCAGGGTTATTACAAAACCTACAAACAGATTAGAGAGCAATTTGCATGGAAAGGACTAAAAGGGGATGTGCTGAAATATGTACAAGAATGCGATACTTGTCAAAGGAATAAGGTGGAACAAACCCATCCAGCCGGGTTACTACAACCCTTACCAATTCCAGAACAAAAATGGAGTAGTATATCCATGGACTTCATAACCGGCCTACCAAAAGCTCAAGGGAAAGATTGTATCTATGTGATCATGGATAGACTCATAAAGTATGCTCATTTCATGGCTATCACTTCTGAATATAAAGCCCCTCAAGTTGCAGACACGTTCTTTAGAGAAATCTTCAGACTCCATGGACTACCTGACACCATAGTCAGTGATCGCGATAGCCATTTCATGAGTACTTTTTGGCAAGAGTTATTCAGATTATCTGGAACAGAATTGACCCCCAGTACAAGCTATCATCCACAAACAGATGGCCAAACTGAAATTGTTAATAAATGGATTGAAGGATACTTACGGAACTATGTCACCAGACACCAGAAGGCATGGAACAAATGGTTACACCTTGGTGAATATTGCTACAACTCAACATACCACATGTCCATTGGGATGAGTCCCTTTAAGGCTCTATATGGATATAATCCACCTTCATTTGGGAACATGATCTTAAGAGAAAGTCGATGTCCCAAAGCTAAAGACTTTATTCAGCAACATGAAGACATCATGAGGGCTCTTAGGGACAATCTACATCATGCACAAAATCAACAAAAGATTTATGCTGATCGGAAATGGGTGGAAAGAACTTTTGAAGAGGGAGAGATGGTATTCTTAAGATTGCAACCTTACAAGCAGTCCTCCCTAAAATCCAGTGGCGCCGAAAAGCTTAAGCCCCGGTTTTATGGGCCCTACAAAGTAATAAGAAGAATTGGAGAAGTTGCATATGAACTAGAACTCCCCGGGAATAGCAAAATCCACAATGTATTCCATGTATCCAGGTTAAAAAGGGTGCTTGGCCAAAAGGTTACTCCATGTGAGGACCTCCCTCCACTCGACGATGAGGGACAATTAACTTTAGAACCCGAAAAAATCATAGGTACCAGAGAAAGAAGATTGAGAAACCGAATCATCGTGGAGCATCTTATCAAGTGGAAGGGACTATCCGTAGATGATGCTACTTGGGAAAAAGAAGATATCCTTGATGTAACCAAATCTTAAATTGCTTGAGGACAAGCAATCTTGAGTGGGGGGGACTGTCATATCTCCTACAATTATACTATACAATTATGATTTACACATATTTCAAATGTATATATATTTCTATAAATTGTGTTCATATTTGGAATTATGTGTTAGAGAAAACATTATAAATTATACAAGGATAAATAATAAACAAATATATTTATATTGTTATTATAAATTATATAAAATTCAATTATGAATATATGAACATTATTATCAAATATATATATATATATTAATATATAATTCAATGTTTGTAATAATAAACACATATAGTAAATAATATATAAGTATACATAATACATACTGGTGATGATATATTTATGTTACATATTATACAAGTAGTGTTCAAATACTAAACGCATCCCTATGAAGGATCGAAACCCCTAAAATATTATTATAAGCAAAACGCAGTATATTATGGACGCGTCACTTGGTATGGAGACCCGTCGGGTCTATAAAAGAGGTTACCTGCCATTACAAGGGCATCGAAGAATATACGAAACACAAAACGACGGAAATAGAGGAAGGGCAGAAGATGGAACCTCCAGCGATAGGAGTTAAGGCAAATACTCATTGTCATCAGAGGCCGCGAACAGGTAAGGGAATATGAATAAGTTATGATTGCTAATAGATATTACTATAGAAAATGGTATAAATATAATATTAAAAGAATTTGATAATAAGAAATCTGAATATAGGTGATTTTAGATAAACATATATGTAAGAAAATGGAAATTCATTGTATAATAACAAAATATATATATTAAGTGAACAATAAATAAATAATGATTGGAAATACATTCTTACATAGGCAGCATAGTGAAGTTATAATAATCTGAATGAATGGTGTTAAGATAAATATCACATACAGGTAATCCACTGTATAACCAACAGAAATATATACTAAGTAAACACTGAATAATATATGGTTAGAAATACATTCTTAAACGAGAAGCATGATTAAGGCATATGTGAATATATACAGTTTTTAAAAGAGAAACCATAACCATCTCGTCCTTCTATCTCGTCCAATTGTAGGAGAGGGGTCTTGTTAGGGAAAGGCGGGATAATTCCATCACAATGGATTGGAGAGGGTTTAACGCGCCCTAGACAAGGATGCTAGGGAGAGGCGGAGTAATTCCATTCCCAATCGCATTGGAGAGGGTTCAACACGCCCTAGACATATAATTTCCCCATCCATGGTTGGAAAATAGAAGGAAGATGATATGGGAAGATGAACTTAGATTATTACTTCTATATCTTTCGATCACTTCATCCTTAAAGGAAAGTTAGGTCTTGTGGGGAGAGGCGGAGTAATCCCATCCGTAAGAAGGCCCGTAGGCTGGGACATAGTTTCCCGTAGGCTGGGTCAAGAGATGGTTTCAGCGCGCCCTATACATGTAAAGCCTAGTTCCATAAGGAAAAGTAATAAAGAATATGAAGTAATAACAATACATAAGTAACAATTAAGAAATAAATAATCCTTTAGCAAGTGATAAAAATGGAAGCATCATCATTGATCTTACTTATTTATTGTTCTCTTTGAGAATCATTTTTCATGCAGATTCAGGTTTAAGTGCTTCCTATAAGAAGGGACATTACAATCTCCAATGGGGACAATAGTCTTAGTAATATTTTTCTTTGGCACAACGAAATTGTAAAGATGATTTAGTCCTTAGATTTATGCCTTCAATATCAGCTTCATCAACTAGTTTATTTAATATTTTATAATAGTTAGCCATGTTAAAGGTTCTCTCCAAATGCAACTTGCCCTTTAGGAATGACATTGTTTGCTTTTAACTAAATTAAATTTGTGCCAAGAAAATTCTCCTTGTCATCATGACTTTCAACCATAGGTTCTCAGTCAACAAGATACTTGTCAAACTCACTAGTACAATTAAGAAACTTGTATATTTATTGGTCATCCTTAAATACTTTCTAATCACAAATGTTGTCTAGGATGGTGGGCCTTGTGAGTATCTCAACATTGTAAGTACATAGTAGAGAAACCCATCCAAAATCAAAATTTGATGTTAGGACAACGAATGTATCTACTATAATTTGTCCCAACTTGGGACCTTCAATTTGTCTTATCCAATCCCTTCAAAGATGCTTTATTATAGTGATATTGGCATGTCATAGGTTGATGAATATACTGTTCATCAACATGTGTAACACTCTCCTATAACTCTTTTCTGCATCATAGATTCTCTTATGTTTCTAATGTGGGGGGGCTAACTTTTAGAGGACATAACTTTTGATTCAAAAAGTTGATTGAGGCTTTTTTTTCTAAAATGAAGATGTTAGAGAAATCCACATTACTATAAACCACTTCAGTTGGTTAAAATCTATTTTGATCATTTTTTAAGAAAACAATGACCTCTATAGCCCATAAATTACTATTTAATGTTCTCAACATTAAGATGAAATGTTGAGACAACTTTCCTAAAAATATGGTTCATATTTGTGACTATTGCATGGAATTTATCTAGCCTTTGGGGGTTATCTTTACATCACTTATGATCTTTCTTATGCCCATATCATTATTTGAGTCTCATATCTTTATCTTTCACATGTGGAGGTTGTTGGCTTGACCATCATTATGTCTAAAATTCTTTATTTTTGATGTGCTTTCTAGTCTCCTATTCTCGTCTCTAATTTTTGTAGCTTAATTGTATTCTCCTATTATTTTCATACACATTTTCACACATGTCTAAGTTGCAAGTCCTCATTGATGGTTATTACTATTTTCCTTTGTTCTCCCCTATGCATTTTTGTACTAGTCTCATGAGATTTGTGAGGTCGCAAGTTTCTATGACTCTTTTTGCTACTGATGATATATTTTTGATTTGATACTATCATGTATGGATATCATCTTTTAGATTACGTATGTGGATTTGTATATGCTTTGAGTCATGTTAAGTTGGTACTGTTATCATAATTGTCAATAATGTTCATGTGGAGTGCCATCAAGGTGTGTTGATTTTGTACCTAGATTTATATGTGTGGATTTTTATATGTTGGACTCTGTGGTGTTTTTAGTTTCACTTATTTCACTATGATATGTTATTGTGCTTATGTCTATTAAGTTCATCATTATGATTATTTTATTATGTATCCTTATATTTGAATCATGCTAGTGATAGATGATTTTCAATTAGACATTGATTTGAGATTATGTTGTTGGTTGTTATACGTTGTGCTTTAGCTATCTTGTATTGGAGAGGTATGCTTGATGTTTTCCTTGAGTGTGTAGTTGCAAGTTGTACCAATGGTGGTACATTGGAGACAATCAACTTCAGTTAAAGTGTTTTGTTCTCATCCCCATCTCACTCAATTATGAGTTCCGAGATGAGTTATGTGTTTCCTATGAGCCTAAATCACAATCAATTTATTTTGGATTCCTGAGTCATGTGGAAACCCATAAAATGTTTTTGCATGTTTTTCGTAGGTTGTTTAACTCCGGTGATTAATTGCATTAGTTGTTTTCTATATTTTGTTGTGTTTGCAAAATGAATTTATGTTGGTAATGGATTAAAATTATACTGTTATGTATCTTTTAATATGTTTAATGGTGTAGAGAAGAAAAGGGAAATATATAATGTAATAAAAAAATTGTATTATTATTATGCAAGTATTATGGGCATGTTTTCATATGTTTACCTTCATTGAAATTATTAAACTAGGCAAAGTGTCAATTTCTTCTAAAAATGTACTCAAAATTTAATAATGTTTAATTGATGACTTTAATCATTTAATTAAAAAAATTCATAAAGTTTAATTTGGAAATTTGAAAAGGTTCCTTTGAAAAAGAGAAGAGAAAAAGAATACAAAATCTTTTATTTATTTTAAAATGTCATGAAGTGAATGGATGGTGGTGAATGTCAAGTTGCTGCAACATCATCATAGAAATGAAGGATATGAACCTTTTTCAACTGCATTTATGATAGTACATGTTTGAATTTTCTACCTCTTGTTTTGTCTATATGCAAGCTTGTTGTATATGTATTTTGAAGCATTTCTGGGTTTTTTAAGTTGAAGCTTATCTGTGAAAGGATAATGTAAAATTTCTATTCTTTGAGGAATGGTGGTATGCAAGCATTATTCTATTTTTCAGAGGAGCTTGTTTGTGGGCCATTTATTGCAGCATTGGCTTATCTAATTGAGGCACAAATATTTTTAAGATTGTTGAGGAATTATCATGTTACTATTTCTAGGCAATGGAAGTTTTTAAGATCTCCGGTCGAAGAGAGGAGCTTATTAAGGCACATGGAATTTAAGGGATTTGAACAAAGATTCCAAATTGGCCAGGGATGATTTGTAAACTTATGACCAAGGAGAAGGCAAGAAAAGGATCAGCTTATGGAAATAAAAAGAGACTGCAAAGAAAGTTACAAGTTGCATTTAATAATATTAGACATTGAAGTGCCTTTGTTACATCCAAGTAGAGGTGGAATAACATTATATTTATTCAATACATGAACATCCCTAAACTCTAAATCCTCATCCTACATTAGTTCACAAAACAAATTTGTAATTAAAACTTACATCTATATGGAAACATTATTTGGAACTCCCCTGCTGGTTAATTCACATTCCTTGGAGTGATTAGAGGTGTAGGGATAGAACAAAGTGTATGGAACCTGTGCCGATCCGTACCTGTTCTTGAGGTTGGGATTTTCATTTCTCTCGCTAGCATTCCTCTCCACATTCTCCAGAGTGGAAGAGAAGTGACCAAAGGCATCTGGGATCCTTGCATTGTCAGGCCATTTATAGGTAGAGCCTTTCACCTGTTCCAAATACACTTCATCTATTACATGCATGGACAATAACTCCAACATCGCCACCACTTTGGTGGCTTGCATCCTACTAGATATAGATTTTAGTAGGTAACACTCTGTAGGCATATTGATTGCATCATCGCTCACCCATTGCTAAGACAAAATTGATAGTGCCAATACATCAAGGTGGGCGAGTGAATGCTAGTGGAGGTCTATTTTTGGTGGCCAAGTGCCTTGATCCTTCCATCGATGCGACATGACCTTTTTTTTATCTTAGCTATTTATCCAAAATAAGAGGAAAAATATCATCTTGACATGGAATCTCTCTTCTAGCGCATCATAGTTTTAATTTTTTTTAATAAACCTTAGTATTTTTCTTGAGAAGACAATCAACATTAGATTTTGGTGTTGATGACCTACTTTTAGCAAAAATAAGAAAGAAAATAGAAACATTAATTGAAATATTAAAAAAAAAATATTTTTTCAAACTACACTTATAGATCTACAAAAGGGTATTTTAAATTTTTAAATATGATTATTTACATGATTAGGAGTCATAAGAATGTCAAGTTTCTTAAATAATTTTATTTTTTTAGTAAATTATCCCCAAAGCAATGCTACATATGTATTTAGTGGATGCTTATAGTTAGAATAATTGTGGCCCAAATGTATATCGTATGTTATATTGTGATATGTCTTTTGATCTTTACATTATGGTTATTCCATAAGCTTGCATGCATCATTTCTCTCATAAGGTTATGTAGGAGATTGCTTTGAAACTTGTAATTTCCTAACAAGTTGTATCATATTCATGGTTGTGGTTGAGGGACCTGTGTGAGTTCCCTAATTTTATTTAAACCTTGTTTGAGAAGATCTAGTGTAAATTTGAAGCCATGGAAATGCTAGAAATATTTGAGACATTTCAATGTATAAGGGTTTTATGCAATTTGTGAAAATGTAGATTTAGGGTTAACAAATTTATGGTTATTGTTGTATTTCTAGGGTTTGAAAAAGATTTCATAAAAAAGTTTCTTTCTAGGTGTTTACCATATGAGGGCTTTGTGTATGAAGTTGTAGAAATGACCTCTTGGAACAAAATAGACCTCACTATTGGATCCAGGAGACCCGAGAGATGAAAAATGACATAATTTTTTTTATAGCTTTGCCACTAAGGCCTAATGCATAAGATTTCCCCTCTCCCCTAGTATGGGGTTATATGGTCTATGGAATTTAAAAATAAAAAATAATTCCTATGCAAGCTATTTGAAAAATCAAAAAAATTTAAAAAAGATTTAAGACATCATATGGGGGTACCCATTGGGCACAAACCCCCCCACTGTGACAGTCAAGGTGTTTCTAGATAGGGTATAAGTGGAGTATACTAGTGGTAGAGTATTTTCAGCCCTCAACCAACTGACAAACACCATGGCCAGCAGGGTCCTCAACCCCTAGTCACAACCTTACTCAGGTCGACTATTTTCCTAGCCCCCTTGTAGGATTTTAAAATTGGAATTAAAAAACAAAGTTAAAATCCTATCGTGTCTAGAAGTTAATATTTGAAATTTGAAAACTATTAGGATTAATACATGCCATCAATCTTGTAAATCCTATGTAATTTATTATTCCTATTATTGTTTGTAAATCACCCATAAGGGAAGAAAGGTTTCACCAGCAGTGATCTTGTTTCAACTAGATGTTTATATCCGATACCCGACGCTAATTCATTCGTGATGGGGTGTCGCTGGGGGGTTTGCTCCCTGCGAGGGGTCCAAAGGTCATGCGCCCCAGCAAGGCTTGGGAGTAGCACCCTCGAAGCCAAATTTTATCATTGTAAATCTGGACCATTTGTCATTAGGTCATAGATTTGATGATCGATTTTGTGTTAGTTTTCTTGCCCTAGAAGGAAACACCCTTTTATAAGCATATTTGTATTACATTTTTATTAGAGTTGAGAGTAATAGGTGCCGCTAGATTGAAGACTAAAGAAGGAGAGGAAGTGCATGTATTGTAATCTCATATTTGAAGATAATACAACTTAGAGCCTATTTTCTTGGTGGAGTTTTTTTTACCCAAAAGGGTTTTCTCCACATTACATACCGTGTTATGTGTTCAGTTCTTAATGCATGTTATTTATGTGTAGTGGGTTTTATTTCTGTTGCAATATCCATTGATTCTACATTATTTAGAGGACATTAATAAAGGTTTGAATCAGATTTCCATTGTGTGGTTTGCACCTTCACTCTAACAAAAACATTAAACAAATTTTAATAAAGTTTGAAATCAACTACCAACTGTCAACTCAAATGCCACCCTAATGTGCCACCACCACTGAACCACTTCTAGAGGACATTAGTGAGGACACCATCATCCATACAAACTACACGAACAAGCCTCTATGGGGCCTTTCTAGCCCTCAGAGCATCTTTTTCTTCCACAGGGCATAATTTTCACCGACAATATTAGATTTTTTATTTCTTATAAGAGTCAAAAATATCTCTTTTAGCACTACATAGTTCTATAGGTTTGGTCATTAGATTTTACTATTTTTTTTAGAATTTAGTGCCTGAAGCTAACATTGCTCTAGAATGGTTAATTGGTCATAACTTGAGTATATAGAATTAGATTTTGGTCTTCAAATAGGCAATGGAGAGTATTTGTAGCATACCATGTAGTGGATTAGATGGTTTTTTAATTAGATGAGTAGAGAGAGGATTGTACCTGTTTGAGCACTTGTAGGAGCCTAAGATTGAATGTGTGATTGTGTGAGAATCCAGATGAATTGGTAGGTGAAAACATGGGGTGTGCATGTTTTATGAGATCAATATAATGGTATAGTCGGTTATTAGATTTCATGATTTCTGATATAGGTTTATAGGTGTTCTTAGAGTGTTGACTTTGATGGAGATAGATACATAGGTTGTCTTCTAGTTTGAGGACATGATTGATATGTGTGTGAGACTAGGAGTCTTGGTTTAGTGGGAGTTAAGTATAGGTAAAACGATGGTGATGATTATGGCATCATGAATATTTATGTATTTTTTAGCATTAGTATGACATCGTCATGTATGTAGTTGATAGATTTGGGTTATATGATTATATTAATTCATGATTACAGGTGGTGGAGTAGTTTAGTTTGAGGAGGTTGTTCATATATATTACATGATTGATTGGTTTCTTGACTATGGTTACTCATTTGTGAACTTTTTTGGTAAATTGGATTTAAGGTTCATCTAGTGTTTGAGTCTTGATGTCTATAAGTTATCTTCTTTGTTATCTTATTTTGTAGGTTACTAATGTGATGATGAGTTTGTTTCCTTAGTTTGGGATCTACAAGTTATGCAGTTTTTGGGTGGGCACAACCTATTGATTACAGTGGGACGACTCAAATGTGGATGGTCAATATCCATAAGCCTTTTCATTGTTGATGCAGATTCAATTAGTTGTCCTTGTCTGTGGTCATTTGTGCATTGGTATGCTACTTTGGGGTGAGAGGATAGATGGGTAGAGTGCTTGGATAGTCAATTCTTGGGACTTGTAGCAAGTTTATCATGATACAATAGATAGCTTGGTTACATGATTTAGTGTGAGATTTTGATAGTTTTGGTTTATCTTCTTGGCTTGGAGATCTTGGTTCTACTTATTTTCTAGAACTACTAATATTATATTTGAGTGTGTGTGGACCAGGGGTGATCTTCATTTAGGAAATGGTTATCATGATGTCATATGCATCTTGGTATCATGGTTCTCTTGGAGCTTAGGTAGTGCTGTGTATTCATCACCTAGTGATGGATGATCTTTTATGGGTTGTGGGTCTCATGGAGAGGCTCTTGGACCATGCTTCTTTTATGTAGTGAGAGTGCTTTGACATATTGAGTTCTATTGTTAGGTGATGGTTATCTTCATGTGTTTGGAGATGTTGACATCTCAGTTTACCATGGAGGACTCTTCGAGTCTTTGGTGAGGTGTCAGCCTATGACTAGTTAGTTTTGACATGTGATCCTTTGTTGAGAGGATGTTTGGTATTATGTCTTGATTTACTCTAGATACTGGTTGGAGTTTTGACATGATATAGGTTCTCTTAGGAGAAATATATGTTCATGAGAGCATGTTATCTTCTAGAATGAGATGTTAGATCATGATGTCATGATGTGTTCCTAGATTTTGCATACACATAGTTTGAAAAAGTGCCTTTTTGAGGGGGACAACCAAGTGGCTTAGTAGAGTGGAGACACATGATGTCCTCAAAATTGCCACATGCTCACCTATGAGGACTCATGCTATTCAGGGAGACAGGTGAGAATAAAAAAGAAAAAAAATTAAAGGCTAGAAAAAAGGAAGGGGGGCTGCTAGGAAAATGGGAGGAGGAAGGAGAATTGTTTGTGGAGCTGAACCAGTCCACAGAACCTGGAGAATAGTCTAGGTAGGTAGCTAAATTTCTCTACTGTAATTTTCATAATTTTAAGAAAAAGGAAATACACATATATAAACATATGCCTTTACATAGAAAATAAATAATTTTGATATAATATTGTGTGTTGTGCTAAAATATGCTCATGGTTGAGTATGTTGTTGTCATGTGTTGTTGTTGAAATATATCAAGAGTTGTATACACTGGTGTGTGTTAAATTGTGTAGGGTATGTCATATAATAGTCTTGTTGGGGAAAGGGTTAAGGGAGCTATCCTACCTACCTCCCCTTGTGAAGAGTCCTACAGAGAACTTTTGGCCAATAAGTGTTGAACCTATAAATTTATAAATGTAATTATGGGATTGTGTTGTCAGGTGTAATTGATTTGTGTTTTCTGTGAGTATGATTTGAGAGTGGATATGAAACCTAGGTCTCCTTGTGTTTTCCCTTAACACGGGGGTGGGTAGCTACTATCCTATGGCCGAGAGGTGAGCCTCCACTGGCTACACAAAAGAGTTCAAGTCCTATTGCAGGTCTTCTGCAGGTGGTGGAGAGGAACACTGGTTGTGATGGCATGCTATCTTGAGGAGTTGTTGAAGAAGACATACATCCCTGTAGAAAAGAAATTTAGTATATAAGTAATGCATAAGGAGATGATTAAAATCTTCTATATTGGTTGTGTATGATAACACAGATATTTCTCTACTGCTCTCTATTTATTTTATTTGGTTGATTCTAACATTTAATAACATCTACAAATCAAGAATTTATCAATTTCTGTAGGTAGTAAATAAAATTCTCTAGATCATGGGCAGAATATTAAGTTTCTAGAAGTGGGATAGTACTATTCATTCTGATTGATTGGCTAAATAAAAATTAAAATTAAAAAAGGAAAGAAAGATACTTGTTTGAAGATTTTATTTGTCACTGACTCGATGTGGCTTGTGCTGTATGGTAAACACTCTGTGCCATCATTAAGACTGAGGGAGTTTAAGGCAACTAAGCTGCACCAAATGTATTGAGTTGAAAAAAAAGAGACAATATAAAACTCTAATGTTTATAAAATTAGCTACATATCGCTGGTTGGGTTTATATTCTAGCTAAATTCTATTAGATACATTTTGCATTTTCTATATAGTTAAATACATGACATTTCTTGTGTTTTATGTTTTACTTTTATAGCAGGTTATGATAGAGAGTTCATAGACCTAATATAGACCTAAGAACACTATGGTGAAAACCCTAGATTAATGCATGTTTTGAAACGACCCATTTGGGGGTGTTCTAGAAAGAGGCCACTCCTGTCAACTCAACCTTGGCTAGGCATGGCAGGTGCTGACTGTCCAAATATCTGATAGTGCCTGGGAAGCACTCAAGATTCATAACACAAAAAGAAAACAAATGAGAAGGGCAACAGTAAATATCAGGGATTAACCCTTGGGGTCAATCCCTGGCATGGAGATTCCATCTTCCCTTTGTACTCAGTGTATCATGATTCTGCATCCAAAATTTTCCCTTCGGCATCCTTAATAGAAATTTTCTGGTCTAACTTCAACCTGCAAGAAGAAAAAATAAATAAATAATACCCAAGGAAAAATACAAACGTGTAGTGGAAGCCTCAAAGCAGAAAATAGACAGAAAATTGCCTTACACTAACATAGGATGCAGGGAATGGTTACTTGCATTTGACCACTTACCATGTCCTCTTCTATCCGCCATCTTGCCGCCATGGCCCTGCAACAGAGAGAGGATAATATGAATGAAATGGGAGATGATTAGGGTTGCTTTGTCGAGAATAGGTTTAGGGTTAGTCAAAACAGGAAAACTAATCTCATCCCTTGAATGAGAATCCTTATCCTCTATTGATTTGGAGATTAATTAATTCTTAGTGGCTATTAAACTTTATTTTAAGAGGAAACAATTTATTCGAAGCCATTTTTTTTAAAGGTAATCTCATGTATATCCTTTTCCTACGCTGCTACTTATTCTTTTCCTACATCATTGATATATGATGTTGGTTATAACTTTAACTATCTATTACCCCTTGCACCCATAGGTGGTTCAATGAATACGCTGATAGGAACAACTGACGAACTTTGAAAAACTTTCGACAGAATTTTATGGCATGAGACAATTCCATGCATGTGTGCATAAATGAAAAAAGGAAAATATATAGCTTTTTCAAAATGTCTAAAACATTCTAATTATGGTTGTTATTTGTATTAGAAAAGAAATTTGTGTGATTATTGAATTCAATCAATTTTAGATGAGAATATATGATATTTCTTGTAAAATTAGTAATTGCTACAAACCTAGTAATTGATGTGTAACAACGTTGTGACCTACAATATAGATAAGAGTGCAATAGATGTATGGACTTCAATAATGTGACCAATTTTTATATAAATAGAAATGTCCAATTTCTACCAGCAATCTTGGTATGCATGGATAAGAGTATAAATCTAGACAAGAAAGGATGTTAATAGTTAAAAGCTGGCTCCAGCGAGGGTTCTTGGAAATTCAAAGAGAGTATTTCAGTCATTAATGGTAGGTGTTGTTAGAATTTTGTTTTGGAAATTTGAATAGATCTTTCTAGTGTATTTATTAGGTATCCTTGTGAGTGGATAATATGGATCTTTTTTTCGATTAGACCACGTGAAAGAACCTTTGCAGCTCATCCAGAAAACACACATACGTGGATGTGTTTCTCACTAATTACCTAAGTTAATTAGTAAGTCTCACAACTTCTTCCACAATTTATGGTAGTGAGTTTTGAATGTTCTTATATGATGACAATTTTATTTTCAACATTCTAAGACCCAGTTGGTCTGCAACACACATCAAAGTGTAGATCTTAAAATAGATAATTATTTATACTATTGTTAAGCATTATGAGGAAATCAATTCCCTAGTGTTATTTTATTGTCTTATCAAAACATTTTAGGTACTAATTATGATGTGTGTAGCTGTTCATAAATCACATTAATTAATTCAAGATTTGTTTCTTTTGCTATTTCATTTGTATCAGATAAGCTAATTCATTTTGTTGTTTTGTTTCATTGGAACAAGTTCTTTGGGAGGCTAGACCTACCATTGGCATGAAGTGTGTTTTATGGAGATGTGTGAGTTAGCCTTCGTGTTCTTATATGATGAGATGTTTAGTGTCACCCCTATTTGAGGGCATTCCTGAAAGGAAGCTAGGTGTGCAGAAATTGCTTCCTACACTAATCTAATGAGGAGAGGGCTATGCAAATTCAAATTAATCCTTACAACTACAGCAACATAGAACATCTAATAGAGATATTGCAGCAATACACATGAACCAGAAAGAAGACAGAAGAAGAGAGACAAAGATATATAGTGGGGAAAACCCTTATTGGGTGAAAAACCCCACACTCAGAAACCTGTACAATGTATTATCAAAACTGAAAGTTGTTTACAATACACTTGCAATGCAAGCTTCAATGGTCTTTGACACTCGTATATGGAGTCAATTCGGTAGCATAACAATACCTGTCAATCCTTAAATACATCTCCTCCTCCAAGCACCTGTTTATATATAAAATACAATGCAATATTGGTCCAAACATGGAATGGGCGTCCAACTTGGCCGCATGGCCCAAAACCCATGCCTAAGGACACTTGGTCAACATTGTAGAATGTGCCTAACACTTGTCCACAACTCCCATCCCAAAGAGGTCATCTATTTCCAAAATGGCCTATGACAGATTCTCTTACGACACTTACGACCATCATAGAATCTATCATAGCGGTTACAACTTACAACTGTAAGAGAATCTATCATACACAGGCTATAAATAGCATATTCTCTTACAACATGTTATAGTCCACCTTGGGGTACCCAAATATGTCATTTTCAAAGATGCTTCATGACATGTCTTCACCTGTCTTACAAGCTTCTATTTATGACTCTTACATGTCATAGATTCTGTCATAGGAATCCATCATAACCGTTTCGGTCAATATTCCCTTACACAACATCCAAGATGCCAACACATGGTAAAATGCTCCTACCACAAAGTGGGATGCCTATCTCCTCATGTGAGGACAAAATTACAAGTTGTCATCTTCCATGTAGGATGACACATCATTGTGCCACATCCCACAATATGACAATATGGAATTTACAATTTATTTACAACATAGGCAATTAATTAATAAATACAGACATAAATAATGCAAGGAGTTACCAAGGTTGAGACACCTTAATTCCCAACATTCTCCCACTTGTCAAACACCTTGTAAGAGCCAATAGAATAATAGGATTTCACTGCTATAGGCCGAGAGGCTGATAGACTCCGAACACCATCTAAACTTCTCTATGCCCACTAGTTTCATCAATGCATCTGCAACATTCTTCAAAGTATCTACCTTCTCTAAATTTACCTTTCCATCCTCAACCATGTCTCTCACGAAGTGGAACTAAACATCAATGTGCTTTGTTCTAGCATGGAAAGTTGGATTCTTCGCAAGGCAAATTGCACTGTGACTGTCACAACTGATCGTGATCTGACCTGCATCAACACCAATATCTGAACACAATCTCTTAAGCCAAATGGCTTCCTTACAAACATGAATTGCTGCCATATACACAGCTTCTATCATGGACAAAGCAACCATAGGTTATCGCTTACTCATCCAACTAATAGCACCACCAAACAGTGTAAACACATAAGCACTAGTGGATCTCCTGCTGTCAATGTCACCTGCCCAATTCGAATCCACAAATCCATGAATATCAATAGAATGCGGAGGTCTTGTAGCATTACCATGATAGAATATGGAATACTCAGAAGTACCCCTCAAATATCTGAACACTCGCTTAACTACATCCTAATGAACTCTTCCAAGATTTGCCATAAATCAACTAAGGACTCCCACTGCTTGGGCAATGTTTGGTCTTGTATAGACCATAACATACATCAAACTTCCAATAGCACTAGCATAAGGCACTTTGCTCATGTCCACCTCACTAGGAGATTTTAGACAATCCTCAACAGACAAATTTGTTCCCAAATAAATAGGAACACACAAAGGTCTGTAATTTGCCATGTTGAACTTGTCCAACACGGTCTTCACATACTTACTCTGGCTTAGCCAAAGTTTTATGTTGGTTCTGTCTCTTCTGATTTCCATTCCTAAGATGTACCTAGCTGCCCCTAAATATTTCATTTCAAACTGTGCTGACAACTAAGATTTAAAATTAGAAATCATATTCTTACCCTTCCTAATGAGCAACATATCATCAACATACAGTGCAACAATGAGAATAAGGTCACCATCAAACTTATAGGACACACAGTGATCCAATTTTGATCTCACAAATCCAATTGAAAACAAAAAGGCATCAAACTTCAAGTACCATCTCTTAGGAGACTGCTTCAAACATACAAAGACTTCTTAAGCTTGCAAACCAAATTTTCTTTACCTTTCACCATGTAATGCTTTGGCTGTGACATGTAGATTTCTTCCTGTAAATCACCATGAAGGAAAGTTGTCTTCACATCCATTTGTTCTACCTCTAAGGCATAAGCTCCTGCAAGAGACAACAAGAATCAAATAGATGTCACAGGAGAGAAGATCTCACCATAATCTATACCCTCCACTTGTGAATACCCCTTCACAACGAATCTGGCCTTATACTTCTCAACACTGCCATCTGCACCAAATTTCTTCTTGAACACCCATTTGCATCCAATGGGTTTTGTGTCCAAGAAGCAAAGGTACCAAGTCCCCAGTTTGATTCTTTTCCAAAGAAGCCATCTCATCCTCCATGGCCTCCTTCTAGGAACCTACATCTTTCATGTCCATAGCCTCTGATACAGTTCTAGGTTCATCACTGTTAGTAAGAAAAGTAAAAGCACAACTAGAATCAAGCAATGTAAAACCAAACCATTCAGATTGCTTTCTTATCTGTGTAGACCTCCTCAAGAGCTGAGGTTGAGGTTCAGCTTCTTCATCTGAGCTTTCAGAGCTGCAAGAGCTCTCCTCATCATTAGGTCCAACATTGTCTTTCTATTCAGTCTTCTTAGGGGTAGCAGGAAACTGAACAACATCCTCTTTCTTTTCTTTTTCTTCTAGCTGTAAAACAATGGAAGAAGGTGTAAGTTCTTTGAAGATGACACTTCTGCTATACAACATTTTTTCAGCCACAAGGTCCCAAAGCTTGTATCCTTTCACACCGACATCATAGCCAATGAAGATACACTTAACAGCCTTGTTCTGTAATTTTGACTGCTTCTCCCTAGGTACATGTGCATATGCCTCACAACCAAAAACATGAAGATGCCTTATTGAAGTCTTTCTACCAGACCACAACTCCATGGGTGTATTTCCAACAAGAGCTAATGTAGGAGATCTATTTACAAGATAGCAAGCAGTGGCAACAGGTTCAACCCAAAACTTTTGTTCTAGGCCAGCTCCACTAAGCATACTCCTAGCCTTCTCCATCAGTGTCCTTTTCATCCTTTCTGCAACTCCATTTTGCTGCGGGGTGTATGGAGTTGTCTTATGTCTTTCAATCCCAAGTTCCTTGCAATATTTATCAAATTCTGTAGAATAGAACTCACCACCATTGTTAGTTCTCAAACACTTAATCTTTTTACCAGTTTGATTTTCAACAAAGGCCTTGAACTCCTTAAACTTACTATAGACTTTAGATTTACTTCTGAGAAAATAAATCCCTGTCCTTCTACTGTATTCATTTATGAAAGATACAAAATATGCATATTTTGATAATGAAGGAACATTAATAGGACCAAATACATCAAAATGAACAAGGTCCAACACACCAGAAGACTTATGAGAACTCGAATAAAACTGAACACGGTTTTGTTTGCCATATATGCAATGTTCGCAAAAGTCAAAATCAAGACTACAATCATCTAACCCCTCGATGGGGTTTTTATTCCTTAGGGTACGCAAACCCTTCTCACTAATGTGGCCAAATCTCTTATGCCATAACATTGTCTTTTTAGTAGGAAGCTTAACTTCCAAGGCATGATTACAAACATAAGAACTAGAAACAACAGATTTCTTAACTACTAATTTAGATGGTGGGGATGAAGTGACTACTGCCCTCTTCCTTGAATCAAAAGAACTATTGCATTATGAAATGCATGCCTCCAGTTGAAATAGAGTACCTCTCCTAGTACCCTTAGCAAGCACCATAGCTCCTCTAGTCATCTTGCATCCTTCTTTCAAAAAGACAACCTGCACACCTGCATCATTCAACATACTTATAGAAAGCAGGTTCCGTGCTAAGCCTAGGATATGCATAACCCCAGAGATCCCCTTCACTCATCCACCAGGGAATCAAATAGAGACTCTTCCTCAACCAACAATCTTCAGATGAGAGTCGTTACCCAAGTACACCTTTCCACCATCGAACTCCTCATACTTAGTGAACTAGTCTCGATGTGAGGTCATATGGGATGATGCATTAGAGTCAATCATCCACACATCATCAGATGCATGGGTTGCCAGGGTTGTGATGAAAGCATCACCACCATCTTGTGACTTGTCAGAATCTGAATCTAGGGTCTTCTTCTTCTTTTTCTTTTCTTCTTTGCATTCCTTTTGGAAATGCCTAGATTTACAACAGTTCCAACAGATATCCTTGGACTTTCTAGGAGATTTGGATCTCCCACGGGATTTGGATCTACCCTTATCAGCTTTCTTGTCCTTCTTTTTCCTTTTCTCCTTGGGTCTTCCATGAACTGCAAGAGCCTCTTTAGTTTCCTCAGAAGACTTTCTCCGCATCTCTTCAGACAATAGCAAAGAAACCACTTCATCCATTTTGAATGTGGATGTGGTACTTCCAATAGCCATGACAAGGTGATCCCACGATTTTGGCAAAGAACAAATCAAGGTCATACACCGATCCTCCTCCTCCATCTTTACACCAATAGATGTCAATTGTGCAACCAACATGTTAAAATCATTCAGATGTTCAGCAATGGATCCTCCGTCCTCCATTCGAAGGGAATACAACTTCTTTCTTAGAAAAAGTTTGTTAACCAGGGATTTAGCTCGATACACATCTCCCAACTTCTTCTAAAGCAAGTTTGTAGTTTTCTCCTCATGGACATTTAATAGGACAAAATCAGCAAGACTAAGTCTTATGAGACCCTTAGCCTTCTAATCCTTGATATCCCAATCAGCTTGTTGCATTGGGGTAAGTGCAAAAAGATGGGGGGCCAAAAAGTGGCCAAATTATTTAAAAAAAAATAATACAAAATGCAAGCGCGTTATAACGCGAGTGTGTTTTGACTTTCTATAAATAAAAAAAAGGTTTCATTTCATTTCTTTCTTCTCCTCTATGCCCGCGGCCTGGAAACCCTAGAAAGCACGCTCACGTTTTGCAAAACTCAATTCAACACAAAGCTCTTATCGATTCATCACCAAAATGCCGCCACGACGTCGAGTACGCCAAAGGAGTGAGTTATATTTGTTTTTTTGTTTGAATTTGTTTCTAAATAGGTAGGTTTGAGTTGATTTTTGATGTATATTTTGTTAATTGTCAGGAAATGTTAATGCACCTCCTCCTCCTCCTCCTCCTCAAAATCCACAAAATCCTGAGGAGGAAATACCTGCGGAACAACAACCTCCGCCATCCATTCCTCAATATGCCCCTGGAACACAAGAAATTATAATGGGGCAAATTGAAAACAACAAAAAGGAAATTGAAGATATAATTGCAAGGTTGAAAGATCCTTCCACTTCAACCTTGCATAGGTCCATGCTTGCCGAATCTCTTGAATCTATGTTATCAAATGTAGATTCAATTAGCAAGCAAATAACTAGTTGGACGGATAAGAGGAGAGAGTTTAGAGATTACTATACAGACAAGTTGTCATACCAAGATGTGAAAAAATTACAAATTACAAAATTAGACTTGTGTTTGATTTTCACAAACCTACAAACAAATCAACTACCACCCATTACATACAAGAGGTTCCCTATCCATTGGTGCAACAACCAAGCGATAAGGGACAATTTTGGGCAGAGGTGGTGGATGGTTTTTGACCATCCTCATGCAATAATAATGAGGTCCCGCAATACTTTTTGAGGAAACTCTACTGCGAGTTTGTCCTCAATAAAGTGCCAAACTATTTTGATATGCGAGACTTCCAGGGTAGAGGTGGGGGGTCAGCACAAGATAGACCAGGGGCATGTCTTGACCCATAGTGGGTAGTAAGACGAGTAATCAATAGACCAGCCCATGAGCATGTTTCTATCCCTTCCATTGTGAAGGAGAGTGTTGAGGTCGATACACTACAGTCCATTAGTGCCTTGACCCAGAGCATCGTAGAGCATGCTGGTCCTGTAGCACAGAGTGGGTTGGGAGATAGTGCAAGGAGTAGGGTCCCACCCCATGCTTGTGGCTTAGCCTGTGGTTATGACCCCATGGATAGTCAGGACGTAGGTGCATAGGCTACATCTGCAGCTAAGCAGATGGTGATGATAGGTAGCCTCCTGAGTCAGACTTTCAACCTTGATACTTAGGTAAATATTAGCAAGTTTATTGAAATTAATTTATTAAATTTTATTTTTGAAATGCAAGATTAACTAATTTAGTTTGATGATTTTAATGAAATTTTAGGGTCATAGCGTCGATGCAGTTTTCAGTGGTTCTCCACCTGCATTTTACACTAGATCATCTACTGTCGGGGTATGTAACTAGTAAACAATTATAAATATTACATGTGAATAGCATTGTTATATGAATGGTATTCTAATATTTGATTTTGGATGTTGAATAGGTTAATATTGGAGATTTCACGGCAACACCTGCCAGCAGTGGTGGACTTCAAAGTTTTACGGAGGTAATAAAATAAATAGTTTAATGAATGAATTGTACTTACTAGATTTTTGTATGTGACTTGTGTGCTTTATTGTGTGTACTTCCATGTTTAGATGAACGTGTGTGTATGTTAGGAGCCATGATTTGCATCACTATTATAGTTTTTGTAATTGAATAATGTTGTTTTATTTTCAGATGATGTAGGCTGTGGAGACACCTCCCAATGTTCATAGGGCAATGGAGCATGGTGTGGCCTCTACGATTCATAGCTCCATGGCATTGACAGGGGTATGAGGCAGATTAGTAAATTTCAATTTACATTCATTGTTATAGTTGTCTATTTTTGAAAAATCAAAAGATTATTGATTTGAAGTTTAATTTCTATCTGGATGGTTTCTATAGGACATGACATCACCACGGCCTATTCCTACTACTGAGGCAAGCGAGGAGACATATTATATGGTAGCGGCAAGTGATTATTTTGTTAAATGTTTCATTTTTTATAACATGTAATTTCTATATATTAATGTCTATATTTTTTATTGTAATAGGTAAAGATGTAGGAAGAACTAAATAGGAGGAGTAGCCCTCAGGTTCGTATTAGACGACCCACATGCGTGTCTCCATCCCCTAGAAGATCAAAGGCTGCTCGTGATCTATTCTCTTCACCAGCCAGAGGGGAATGACTTTTTATTGTGTTCCTTTGTTGTATGCCTATATGGCATTTGTGGACATATATTTTGTATTGTATATAGTTGACATTGTATGCCTATATGGCATTCTTGTAAGCCTATATGGCTATTTTGTATATATGTTATACTTATATCGACAGATATTGATGTATGCCTATATGGATATTTGGTTAATACAAATCTTTTTTATTGATGGAGTCCATACTTGCATTATAAATCTACATTTGAATGGATATTTGTAGATGGCTACTTCAAATATTTAAAGTCCAATTGTATTACATAGGATGTTTGTTGATCCAATAAGCTAGCTATTGTTATTCAAGTATCACCTAAACCTCATTTTGGAACTAAAAGATAAAAGTTGTATTTAAAAAAAAATGAATCATCATGTTGAACATAAAATATTAATATTCTATATGAGTAGCATACAATGTCAACTATATGCAATACAAAAAAATGAATCATCATGTTATTCTTTATGTTTGAGATCCTAAAAATGACTAAGTCTGGTAGCCTGATAGCCTGAAACACTAGGATGAATATCCAAGTCATTAGGATGATTGCTCCTTGAGAAAAAGTCATTAAGATGAGCGCCTAAAGGAGACTTTCTTAAACATTCAAACATTGAGCAACAAGCATGAAGGGTTAAGGCACAATTTGCAACTCATAAAGCCTCAAAAGGGCGCCCAACTTGGAGAGAGCATTCATTTAAGACAAGGTGCCCATTGACACTTGTTCCACCATAAAAGTACACCTAAGGTGGAAGGAGAACAAGCGTCTAGTAAGTGAAGCACACCTATTGTCTAAACCACTTCATTATGGTGCCCTAGCATGAGAAGGAGTATATAAGTCAATAGGAAATGGCACCTATAATGCAAATGAAGGACTAAGTGGCATTTTCAATAAGCATCAATTCACCTTGAGCTTTCAATAAATACATCAAATTGAGCCCCATAAGCCTAGGTGCCCTTTGCCTTCAAAAGAACATTGTATCGACGTCAAGAGTTGGTCGTATCGGTAGACCTTGGTTAGGCTTCGCCGATAGTGGTCTGTCTTGCTGACGGGTGTGGTTCAAAGTCGAAGACATATCGGAAGAGTAGTTGAGAGCTTCGTCGATGAAGGGGGTCACACCGACAGTCGAAATCCATCGGTGTATCGGCCCAACAAGATTAGAGTTCACTGATGTTTGGAGTCTCACCGACGGGTGTGGTCTGAAGGTTGTCATTGGTGAGATCAGTGTGTCGGCAGAAGAGTTTTTGAGTGTGTCAATGGTATTAAGTCCTACCAATAGACGAGGGACTTAGAGTCTTGTATTGGAGTGACAAAGACATTGGTGTGAAAGGATATAAAGTCATCGATAGCGGTCTATCTGACCGATAAGAGTCAATGACGGGATGTTTGTCAGAAGTGAAATCAAACAGAGTCATGGTGGCATCGGCCTATTGGCCGATGAAATTTTTAGCTCGCCGATGGTATGTTGTCTCGCCAATAGTGAGTTTGATGGTTCAAAAGTTGATAATTCTATGCTTCCATTGTGTGCTCTGCATCAAACACCCATCCCTACTACAGTCTAGCATTCTCTAGTTGTGTTCTCCCCTTTGTTTTTGTGAATGCCCCTGGAAGTAATGTTGAGTTACTTGTGATGTCCTTATTGACTGGTGTTGTTTTGGATTCATGTGTAGTCCTTGTTCCTTATAGTCTATTGTCTACCTGACTGTTTGTTGTAACTTATTGAACCACTATGATTTTGAATATTTAGATTTAGAGGGCATTAGACACCAAAACTTCTTGACCTTTAACAACCCAACCTAGAATCAATAGATTTTTGTCCATCCCAACTATTCTAGTCAAGACAAAGCATGTTGATTCTCATTCAATCCAAAGTTCATTAACAGGATTATCTTATCATAATATTTAGGGAAATGACCAACTAGATGGACAATGATGTGAGCTATCTATAAAGAAACTTGCAATAAGTATAAGAGGCATGAGAATCCCTCCATGTTGTTTATCAAGTTGAATGGTCTATGACACGTACTGTATCATTAGAAAATATTCTCGAAGAGAAAGCAAGTGAAAATACTGAAAACAACCCATAACAAGGTGGAGAAGTTTAAAGGATGGAGGTTGCAACACTTTCCAACCTCATAGCCACACTAGTCCAATGGATCAGGATAATACTATCAAGCATCCACATAATAGTAGCTAATCTTATCAAAAGTCACAAAGAAATTTCTAAGGACCATAGTGTTATCCCTATGACTTGACACATACTGCTTGTTTCATAAAGCAAAGGGACACGATATAAATATTGTTGTTATATGGAGCCTAATCAGACTCGGAGGTTAAATTTACCCAACTTTTATCAGCGTGGTTTCCCGCCAAATATTTTCCTACTAGTTTTGGCGCCTTAAAGTCTAAGTGCATGGAAATCATTCTGAGTTGGAAACCTAATCCAATGACTTGACACAGATCCCAAAACCACCTATTGGACCAATAGGATCCTAGGCGCTCACTTCATGCATTATGATTTCTAGGTGCCAGTTTGATGCTCCATCACAAGGAAAGTGTGCCCACACTTGCAAGTATTTTTCTTCAGGATCTAGGCGCCAGTTGAAGGTTGTAGTTGCCAAGAAGAGTGCCTAGCAAGAGGAAGTCTTTTGGAGTCTCCAAAACACATCAAACACTTGACTAACAACAAGATAACTTTTTCCCAAGTTAGGCGCTTCAAGAGGGAAGTTAAAACATGAATAAGCGCCAACTTGTCTAGGCGCAAACTCAAGCTTGTTGAGGATACACATGGTGCCCAACATTCCTTGGTGATTTCATGAACTTCAAATGCTTAGAACTGTTCAAGGAATGCCTAATGCCCCTTCTTGATGATAGGCACCAAAGTGAGGGTGGAATTGCTCCTTGATGGCATTAGGCGCTATCTAGAGTATGCTACTCCATGGAAATGTGCCTTCTTGCTTAGAGTAATTCAAACACTCCAAGGTCTTCAGTGATCAATTCCCCAACTTATGAAATGTCCTCCATTTTAAAACACATTGTAATGCTCCAGAGAGATGACTATACCTAGGCGTCAATCTAGGTTAGAAATGCCTCCAAAGTGCACCTTCTCTTTCAGAATGCAAAACAAGGTCCAAAGGTGCTAATAAACTGAAGCGCTTCTTTGGAAAAGTCTCAGAGGTTAAGATGCGCCTTATCTTAATGAGGTGCAACTCTTGGGTAAGAAAGCTTGTAAAGTGCACTTAACTTAGTGAAGAGGTTGATAACTTCTAAACCCTTCCTGGAACTTAGATTGCTTCAACTGAAGATCATCTTGCACCAATACATCACCAAACTTTCAATCACAAGATCAATTCAAACTTAGGCACCCATTAAGAGTCTTTCCAATGTTGGCACATCTGAGAGGTTGAATTGGCAAGAGATGGCACCTAGCTTCCTAGACCTTGTTTCAATATGTTTGAGTTCCAAAGTTGACTCAATAGTATCAAGATGGCACCATAGAGTCTTTGGACTAGTTCCTTAGAGTTTCAAAAACATTCTAGCTCCTTGAAAATTCCTCCTACATGCTTGGGCGCCATTTCAATGTCCTCGAACCATGATGTAGCGCCTTATTGCTCTAGGCGTCCATTCATGATTATGCAACTTGAGATTGGCGCCTAGAGTGAATAGGCTTTCATCCTGACTTAATACATTGCCTCCTTTTGACGATTTTTGGGGCAGCAGAAAACCTTTCACCACGGGCAAATGTCTCAGAGATATAAAAAATTAAGAGAGGTTATTGTAGAGGCACTCTATGTGATCGCGTTACCTTAGACGGAATGTTTCTAAGTGACATAGTTTTTGAGTAACATCTCGTCAAAGGTTGTTACCTTTTTGCACTTTGGACTCTTTAGGGATATCGTCGGTACAATGTAGCTCAGACTGTTTCGACATGTTTGGGTGAAAAATAGGACCATGCCTAGCATAAATGTACCCATCTGGACACGTTGGAACAATTAGTTTGGTCACATCAGAAGTAGGACAAAAGTTACACCCCTTTGCAACTTTACACTGCCTCCTTCTGTCGATTTTTAGGGTAGCAGAAAACCTTTCACCACAGGCAAATGCCTTAGAGATATAAAAAACTGAGAGAGGTTATTGTAGAAGCACTCTACATGATCGCATTGCCTCAGACAGAATGTTTCTAAGTGACATGGTTATCGAGTAACATCTCGTCAAAGATTGCTACCTTTTTGCACTTTAGACTCTTCAGGGATATCATCGGTACAATGTAGGTCGAACTGTTTCGACATGTTTGGGTGAAAAACAGGACCATACCTAACGTAAATGTAATGATTTGGATGTGTTGGAATAGTCAGTTTGGTCACATCAGGAGTAGGATGAAAGTTACACCCCTTTACAACTTTACACTGCCTCCTTCTGACGATTTTTGGGGCAGCAGAAAACCTTTCACCACAGGCAAATACATCAGAGATATAAAAAATTGAGAGAGGTTTTTGTAGAGGTACTCTACATGATGACGTTTCCTCAGATGGAATGTTTCTAAGTGACATAGTTATCGAGTAACATCTCATCAAAGATTGATGTATTTTTGCACTTTGGATTCTTCAGGGATATCATCGGTATAATGTAGCTCGGACTGTTTCGACATGTTTGGGTCAAAAATAGGACCATGCCTAGGGTAAATATACCCATCCAGATGCGTTGGAATAGTCAGTTTGGTCACATCAGGAGTAGGACAAAAGTTACACCCCTTTGCAACTTTACACTGCCTCCTTCTGACGATTTTTGGGGTAGCAGAAAACTTTTCACCACAGGCAAATGCCTCAGAGATATAAAAAACTGAGAGAGGTTATTGTAGAGGCACTCTACATGATCACGTTGCCTCAGACAAAATATTTCTAAGTGACACAGTTTTTGAGTAACATCTCGTCAAAAATTGCTGCCTTTTTGCACTTTGGACTCTTCAGGGATATCATCGGTACAATGTAGCTCGGACTGTTTCGACATGTTTGGGTGAAAAAAAGGACCATGCCTAGTGTAAATGTACCCATCCGAATGCGTTGGAATAGTCATTTTGGTCACATCAGGATCAGGATGAAAGTTACACCCCTTTGCAACTTTACACTGCCTCTTGACGATTTTTGGGGTAGCAGAAAACCTTTCACCACGGGCAAATGCCTCAGAGATATAAAAAACTGAGAGAGTTTATTGTAGAGGCACTCTACATGATCACGTTGCCTTAGACCAAATTTTTCTAAGTGACACGATTTTTGAGTAACATCTTGTCAAAGATTGTTGCCTTTTTGCACTTTGGACTCTTCAGGGATATCGTCGGTACAATGTAGCTCAGACTGTTTTGACATGTTTGGGTGAAAATAAGGACCATGCCTAGCGTAAATGTACCCATCCAGACACGTTAGAATAGTCAGTTTGGTCGCATCAGGAGTAGGACGAAAGTTACACCCCTTTATAGCTTTACACTACCTCCTTCTGATGATTTTTGGGGCAGCAGAAAACCTTTCACCACGGGCAAATGTCTCAGAGATATAAAAACTGAGAGAGCTTATTGTAGAGGCACTCTACGTGATCGCATTGCCTTAGACAGAATGTTTCTAAGTGACACGATTTTTGAGTAACATCTTGTCAAAGATTGCTGCCTTTTTGTACTTTGGACTCTTCAGGTATATCATCGGTACAATGTAGCTCGGACTATTTTGACATGTTTGGGTGAAAAAAAGGACCATACCTAGCATAAATGTACCCATCCAGATGCGTTGGAATAGTCAGTTTGGTCGCATCAGGAGCAGGACACTAAAAATGCAAAAGTTGCTTTGTGTAACTTGACAACATTGACATTTTTTTGCAACATGACTCATATACTCAAACTAACCCCAAATGACTCAAAGTGACTTAAAATTACCTTAATTTTGGCGCCCAATGTATATTATAGAGGTCTATGCACTCCTTATCATTCAAACATATTAGATGAGCGCCTAGGAAAGGAAAAAACTCTAAGTTTCATCATCATGAGTGCCTAATATCAAGAGACTTTAATGGCTCAAACCTTAGCATGGAGTCCTAAGGCGCATTTCATGTCTCCTTTCATCCATTTTGGTGCCCTTATGTAGATTTTTCAACTTGATTTGGCACCCTGTATGTGAAGGAAGATCTAAAGGCATGAAAGTGGATGTTGTTTTGCAAGAGTTTGGATCATCAAAATTGAAAGAAATAAGTCTATTAAGCTTGGGCACCCTTGGTCTTCTTTTCATTCATTATGAGTGCCTTGGGAGAATGGTATATAGGTCATCATCATGATTGGGCACCCTAGATCCATAGTGTTGGAGAGATCATCAAATGGTGTCTAGAGGAAGTAGGTTGAGTTATGAGTTTGGTCGCATCAAGAGCAGGACACCAAAAATGCATAACATGATGATGTGGAAATGTGTATATGTGTAAAAATGTAGGAGGAAATAAAAAAAGACAAACCTTACAAATTAATGTGCATACTTACAACTCAATGTAACATGACTTTACAAAATCAATATGAATACTTACAAATTAATCCAATGAACCATCCGGGTCTACTCTACTCTTTATTGTGTCAAGTATTGCTTCATGGTCAGACTCACGCACCTTCCACAAGATTTTGTTCAAAGGTCTACCCTTATAATTTATCAAATGAACATTGGATGCCACGACAAGGTTCGAGTAATGAAGAATCTTCTGATGCGTGTCAAAGTCCTGAAATAGCCAAATATTAACACTCTTATGTGGGTACCTTCTAAGCCATATTCCAGTAATAACCACTGAGCCTGTAGGGTATTCAATGTTTTCTCCATCTGTAACAAGGGCCTCCAATTTCTTTTTGGCCTCAACACAATGACATAAGTAATAATCTGTTCCCTCTTCATTATCTTCATCTGCAATAACTACATATACGTGCCTTACATTGATATGTGTAGCAAATTAGATGAAATTAGTCAACATTACAAAAACACTACAAAGTAAGATGACATTACTTG
Source organism: Cunninghamia lanceolata (assembly GCA_027924645.1). NCBI lineage: Eukaryota > Viridiplantae > Streptophyta > Pinopsida > Cupressales > Cupressaceae > Cunninghamia > Cunninghamia lanceolata. The sequence continues at coordinate 10,921,691 of BSBN01001226.1, forward strand.
GTTGAACTAGATGAAATTAGATGCATATACGTGCCTTATATTACCTGGTTGAACTAAATCTGATATGTGGTCAAAGTCAACTGATGATTCCATTTGTGTTAGTTCCAGTGCCGTCGGGGGTCGATACATGTCAAGTGGGCTAAGATAACTTAACTGCCATTCGTCAACTCACTCCTTTGACTTGCACTCATCCCAGACTTGAATTATATAGGAAGAAAAAAAACATGACATCTTTCGTGTATGGATACTCCATGAACCTACAATTGAGCTTCTGAAAGAGTGCATCTCATTTGATCCTGTCAGTGTACAACAGTCCTCATATGGTGCAATGTTAGTATCATCTATCAACCAAAAAAATCTATGAACTGAAGACTTACCTTCATTACCTAGACCCATGGAAGCATTACACCACTCGACAATTGATTTTGCATTTGTCAACTTTGCATTGTCTTTATACTTTAACTCTTCTTGTGCTATGGCTCTTTTGATACAAGCTCCTGCACCATCATGCTCCCCCTTTCCATCCCCAGCCTCCCAAAAGTTCCACACATGCTGAATACCTATAAAATTATGCCTCCTACCCAGCCAATAGAAATTTCGCGAGTTCTTGAATTGTGACACACAGTTATCTGACCATATGATATGCTGACTGAGCGATATGCCCCTTCTAGACAAATCATTGTAGAACACCTGAAAGCAACCTTGCACGAACTCCGTTGAATGTGTACGATCATCACTAATATAGAAATTATACTCCCTTATGATCTTTCTGTCATCCTCTGTACTATCATTCGCATGAATGAATGCAATGTGCATAAATATAGAAACCTATGTGGAGTTGTAATATTGTGATTACACCTCACGCTGTGGCTATAAACTGTAGTTCTCTGCAAAGTCAACGAATGAAACAATGCTACCAACTGGAAATGTGTCCTTGCATAACTTAAATTGCAAGTCCAACCATCGAGCTCTATGGGCATGTCTTGCATACTCATACACTATGTTGTTCCAAAATATAGGCATAAACTGATACACTGGAATGTTTTCAATAACCAATTCACACCTCTTTGCTTCTTTACCATCTTTTGTATTGTATGCCACTATTTTATATTTGTCAAACTCTACTAGTTCATTTCCAACCTCATGTGTTCTTTTCATATGTTCACATATTGGCAAATGTTGCAAGCCACTGCAACGATGACATGTGCCATCCAAGCATAATTTCTTGTAGAATATTTGACCTTCCTCTCTTTCACATAAAATTCTTGATATGAAGTCTCTTGAAGATGTTGGTGGGGCACATATGGCACAACCCTGCAAATCATTGTTAGTATGCATATCTAAACATATAGACTTATAAGCATCAAAATGGTTAGAAAATTTAATATGTAATCTACAACAACAAGTAGTGCGTGTGTGATTTATCTTAACATAGAAAGGTTTTAGCATTTCAAAATATCTTTGACAAATTTTAATTTGAGGATACTTCTCTAGAAATTTACCATAAAACTATGTTTGAGTCTCATCCAAAAAATGCTTTGGATGTGGCTCACGGTTCTGACTACTGATTCTCTTTCTTACCACATCCCTTTGATTCGGAGATACCCTTGTGTAATTCTTCCAAAAGTCTTCAATTAGTGATCTCAATGCTTCAACAATTGGTTTATCTTTTCGTGGTAGTCTCCCTGAGAATGCCCATAATTCATTGGCATTAGTGTCCTCAATTCTTTGGCATCTTCCAACGGCTCTTGATAAAGTTTTCCTATTAATTCTCAATTGTTGACTCGTCTTTCTAATGAGACGAGCTTTCCTCGTTTGACTACTTACTATAGTCGATGTAATCACACGCCGTGTTGCATTACTATCTTTTGTGTGCAAGGTGTTACCCACACTCTCATACCCACTCATTAGATTCTTGACAATAGATTTTTCACTTGAAGCCTCTGATGTTCTCAACCCAAGAATCTTCATGTAGACCTATACTTTATACTTCGCATCATTTCAACGAATAGTTGACATCTTGCAGTCTCATTTAACTTTTCAAAGAATAATCTCTAAATCTTATTAGCATATCTTCTATAAGTGCATTTTGGAATCTTACCTTCCATTGGCTGCAAAATATTCTCATCAATATCAACCAAATACTTTGGCTTTCTATGCAAAATTCTAGGTGGTGTTAAGTTAGGTAAATTCATCTCAACATTAGGAATTTCATCAATATTTAAATGAGATGGGTTAGATGGCATACCTTCGATTGAAGATGGAATAGATGACATACCTTGAGGTTGAGGTGGGAACGATGGCGTACCTCCTTCATCACATGTGAGTGATGATGTACTCTCAACTTGAGATGTGGTAGATGGTGTCCCTACATGTTGACTTGCAGTAGAGGACGTATCTCCAACTATGGTATTCAAATCTCTCGTACCACGAAGTTTTTTATTCATTCTCTTTGTGGCGCCAATACCATATCTCTTTGTGATGGTTGTGGTTCCTCTTCAATTGGTATGTCTTCATTTATCGTGTCCAATTTCCTCTTCTCACGAAGTTCCCTCATAGCCACTACTTTCTTTGCATTCTTAGCTTCTATCTCTTCCTGTGTTGGTTTAATTCTTGATCGTTTCCTCGGCATGATGGAGAATTTGTCTGTAGCATGATAAAGAGACCAATATTAGTTCCTAAGAAATGAATACAAGATAATAGTGGGATTTTATTTTTATTATGTTGTAAGGATTTATTCTTGTATAGTTTGACATCATGGTATGTTAAGGTCTGTTTATTACACATAATTATTAAAGAGCCCAAGTGTAGAAAATATACATGGCATCATGCGAGATTGTAGGCTGCTTTCTTGATTGGGAATGTGTCTATTTTAAACATGTATGATAAAGCATGATAAAGTAATTCAATCCGAAATAAGGAAATTGTAAAGAACATGCATGTAAAGACTTGACATACCTAAAAAATGAAGATTCAAATGGAGAGAGTACCTAATTATGTAGTGTTTTCTTCTTCTTGCATCAAACTCCTCAATAATTTGAGTTTTTCACCACTTGCTTCCTTTTCAATGTTAAATTGAATAACACTCAAATATAATTACTAACTACAATACTATTAACCAATCTATGATGTTAAATTCCTAAAATTGAATCACAATTAACATTGCAACACTACAAAAATTAAAACTTGAATAGATATATATCAAACTTGGTGTGAAAACTATGTTATTTCCTCCTTCTCAAGTTGGCAAAGCAGAAAAGGTGGTGGAAAGATCATGCAAAGGTGGTACAATGTGTCAAATGTGCATGTGAACTTCCCAACAACATGAAAGCACTTCTTTTTTGTTAGAGCACACGCAGAATTAGTATGAAAATAGAGCATGTGGGCCTGGATCACGGGGGTCAACACTTTTTTACCGTTTCTATAGCAACAGAAAATGTGAGTGCGTTATAACGCGCTCGCGTTTTGTCCTGCTATAGATTGATCACATCCTTTGCCTTGATCACATCTCTTTCCAAACCTTCCCCTTCAGACTTGAATGACCACAAGGTTTTTGAGGGAGAACTTTTCCTATTTCCTGTAAGAGCTTGCCAGATGCTCCGCCATATGATAGGCATAACAATGAAGGGGCAAGCCCTCATAATCAAGTTCTTGATAGAAAATGCCCATTGAGGAAGAAAGACAGATCTTCTTTGGAAGAAGAAGTTTTAGTTTGTGACAAATCCTTATCCAAACATAAATAGCAGGGGTTCTGTCAAGCGATTTCCAATCCACTTCCACAAAGTCTCCTGAAGACTTCCTGATTGATTCCAAAACATCCACACCCTAAAACTGGAGAGGCAATCAATATAATCAAACGCATAAATCTACATTTGACGACAGAAACCCTCAACACTATACCTTAAACCCTAATCCCTCAACCCTCAACCTTAAACCTTATCCCTAAACCCTAATCCCTCAACCATCAACCCTAATCCGTCATCCCTCAACTCTAATCCCTCATCCCTAAACCCTAAATGCTATCCCTATTCCTAAACCCTTAACAGACTTGATACTATACCTTAAACCCTAATCCCTTATCCATAAACCCTCCAACCCTATCCCTAATCCTTACACCCTCCACACTCTACTTTAACCCTAATCCCTCGACCCTCAACCCTACCCCTAAACCCTTGACCCTCGAACCTCAACCCTCAACCCTCAACGTCAAACCCTAATCCCTCAACCCTTAACTCTGATCCCTCGAACCTCAACCCTATCCCTAAACCCTTGACCCTCGAACCTCAACACTTAACCCTCAACATCAAACCCTAATCCCTCAACCCTTAACTCTGATCCCTCAACTCTCAACCCTATCCCTAAACCCTAAACCCTCAACCCTCAATGTCAAATCCTAATCCCTCAACCCTTCACTCTAATCCCTCAACCCTAAACCCTATCCCTAAACCCTCAACACTATACCTTAAACCCTAATCCCTCAACCCTAACCCTAGACCTTATCCCTAAACCCTAATCCCTCAACCCTCAACCCTAATCTGTCATCTATCATCCCTCAACTCTAATCCCTCATCCCTAAACCCTAAACGCTATCCCTATTCCTAGACCTTCAATGGGCTCGATACTATACCTTAAACCCTAATCCCTCTACCCTCGACACTCTTATTTAACCCTAATCCCTTGACCATTAACCCTATCCCTCAACCTCAACTCTCAACCCTCAACCCTCAACTCTCAACATTAAACCCTAATTCATCAACCCTAAACCCTAATCCCTCAAACCTAAACCCTATCCCTAAACCATCAACCCTCAACACTATACCTTAAACCCTAATCCCTATCCTTCAACCCTTAACCCTTAAAACTTAAACCCTATGCCTACACCCTCAACACTTGACACTATATCTTAAGCCTTAAACCCTCATTCCTAAATCCTCAACCCTCAATCCTTAAACCTTCAACCCTAAACCCTATCCCTAATCCCTCTACCCTCGACACTCTAACCCTAACCTCGACATTAAATGCTAATCTGTCAACCCTAAACCCTATCCCTAAACCCTCAACCCTCAACACTATACCTTAAACCCTAATCCATTAACCCTAAAACCTAATCCCTCAACCCTCAACCCTAAACACTATCAATAAACCCTCAACCCTTGACACTATACCTTAAACCCTGGGTGCTGGCAAGAAGTTGAGTCCACTTTTTGGCCAAAAAGTGGAAGTGTTTTCCCTGATTTTCAGAATTTGTCACATTTGACCTCAAAATTTGATGCATTTAGAGATGAAATCTTGAAAAAAGTCACTAATCATAAAATATACTACTCAGACTCTAGTTTCCAAATATGTAATTTACTTGAATACCCAAATAATAAAAATTGATTTTCAATAGGCGTTTCTAAAAACCACTATTTAAAAGTCACTTTTTTTTACTATACCATGCACATGTACGTCATCCATATTTTGACCTAAATAATCATATTTTTTCTAAATCCATTTGGGAAAATATTTGTAACTCACTTAAGCATGTTTTCCATTTTTTTTTGCAATTTTCTATAGAATTAAATTTTTTTTGGTTAATTTTTTATTGGCCATATTTGGTGTTTTGAAAAATCATCATGTACGTCACACATAAGATGACCTAAACTTATCATTTTTTGAATTTCTTTTTTTCAAATTGAAAAGAATTGTTTGAAGTATGTTTTTCGTATAATTTGTTTTTCAAAAAATTATTTTAATAAAATGTTATTAAAATACTAAAAAAGCTTGATAATTCAAGTTTATGGACTTGTTTCATTAGAAATTAATTGAAAAATAGAAAAGATAATCCAATTGTAAAAAAAATTATATATTTGGAATCTACACTATCTCATCTATAATGGGTTTTAATTTTGTCAAAAACTTCTTTTAAAAAAGTCGCCAGCCATATTGCTAAAGTCCATTTCTTTGAAAAAATTGAAGCTTTTTGTTTAAAAATAAATAATAAATACAAAAATATATCCAAAACTAAAAAAAATTATATATTTTAAAACTAGATATTGTCATCTTAAATGGGTTTTAATTTCATCCAAAAATTCTAAAAAAATGTTTGTCAACCATATTGCCAAAATCCATCATTTCTGAAAATATTTTGTTCTGAGGCTTCCACTAAAAGTGGATCTAACTTCTTGCACTTACCCCCTATGAGAAAAGATTTGCGTATGGTACATCCACAGTGAGTAATTAATAGTTGAAATCAGAAGGATGATCATTATGAGAAAAGATTTGCATTGGGGTACATCTATGTTTCTTGCTGTCCACCCCGCACTTAGGGAAGGTATATTGTTATGAAATAGGCAAATAATCTCCCATTGTTTACTGGCTCTATCCACGAGAACTACTAAACTATACCTTAAACCCTAATCCCTCAACTCTAAACTTTCAACCCTAAACCCTATCCCTAATCCCTCTACCCTCAACACTCTACCTTAAACCTAATCCCTCGACCCTTAACCCTAAACGCTATCCCTAAAGCCTCAACCCTAAACCCTAATCCCTTAAGGTCCTAAACTCTAATCCCTGATCAATAAAATCTAAATCCTATCCCTAAACGCTCAACCCTCAACCTTAATCATTCAATCCTTATCCACCCCTCTCCTCCCCTATCTGGCTCACTCCCATCTCTACCCTCCTCTGCCCTCGACACTATACATACATACATATAGGCATACATAGATACATACATACATACATACATATAGGCATACATACATACATGATTAATAGCCTTGAATGTAAAAAAAATTAAGGGGAACATAACGCGAGCGCATTATAATGCGCTTGCATTATGTCAAACATGACAAACAACAGATTTGCGACAAAGGAAAAATGCAAAGCAAAATATAATGTGAGCGCGTTATAACGCGCTCGCGTTATGTCTTGCTTTGGGAATCCCAAGCCTTGGGCTTGGGATTTGCTTTGGATTTCCAACCCAAAGGCTTGGAGTGCCTTTTGAACAGTCACAGATGTGTTTTTCCATATTCTTCAAGATTTCACATAATTTTGTTCATGCTAACCCTCGGATTTGCACGTGTTTCAAGGTCAAACAAATCAAACACTTGGGTAATGTTAGGCTTTCTCTTAGCTATTTGACGATGTGATTTTTTTCACATTTTAACAATGTTAAGCCTTTCATCTTTAATTTCTTTTGTTTGTGTGTCCGTTTTTGGGAAAAAAACCACTATTTGGTCTTTTTTTCATTGTAAATTAACTATTCATTGAAATTTCAAAAAAATTACATATTTAGAAACTAGACTCCATTCTACAAATATTAAAAAAAGAAAAAATGATTTTCAATTAGTTTTCAAAATTTATAGGGGTAGCACGGCCAAAATTTTATTTTTTAGGATGTGTCCACTTTGAAAATTAGTAAAAAATTAAATATTCATCAAAAAATTATCAGAAAAATCAGGCATAAACTACATGCTATTAGCTAATTTCTCACTGAAGCGATTTTAAAAATACCAAAAAAAAGTTGACCTTTTGATGGAGCCACAAAACATGCTATGTTATGTTTTTTTGACAGAAACAACACCAATTTCTGTGGCTCCCTCTTTTGAACCCCTTAATCTATGTCATTTAAAAAAAAAGTAGTTTAGAAAGTAGACTCGGAGCACTACGAACATTATTTTGGTTGCATCTCTAAATTTTGAGTGTAACTATGCTCAATTTCTCATCCAAGGTTAGTATTTCCTGATTTCAGAAAAAAAGTGGCCACTTAAGACCCCTTTTTGGCCCCCCATCTTCTTGCACTTACCCATTGCAGCTGGTTTAGTTCCAGTAACACTTTCCCAAAGGTCTCGATCAAGAAGCATGTCTTCCATCTTGAGCTTCCACAGCTTGAAATTAGTGCCATTAAATTTCTCCACTTCTATTCTTCCAGATGTGCTTGTCATCTCCTTGCTGCAATAGAATTTATAATACTCTGCACAGACTCCCACTCAACTTAATATTAGCTCAAAAAACCCCTACCTAATAGCTAAGACCAAAACTGGCCAAGCTCTGATACCAACTGGAAGGAATCTAGGTGTGCGGAAATCACTCCCTACACTAATCTAATGAGGAGAGGGCTATGCAAATTCAAATTAATCCTTACAACTACAGCAACATAGAACATCTAACAGAGATATTGCAGAAATACATATGAACCAGAAAGAAGACAGAAGAAGAGAGACAAAGATATATCGTGGGGAAAACCCTTATCGGGTGAGAAACCCCACACTCAGAAACCTGCACAATGTATTATCAAAACTAAAAGTTGTTTATAATACACTTGCAATGCAAGCTTCAATGGTCTTTGACACTCATATCTGGAGTCAATCTGGTAGCATAACAGTACCTATCAATCCTGTAATACATCTCCTCCTCCAAGCACTTGTTTATATATAATATAAAAGGCAATATTGGTCCAAACTTGGAATGGGCATCCAACTTGGCCTCATGGCCCAAAACCCACGCATAAGGACACTTAGTCAACATTGTAGAATGTGCCTGACACTTGTCCACAACTCCCATCCCAAAGAGGTCGCCTATTTCCAAAATGGCATATGACAGATGCTCTTACGACACTTACGACCGTCATAGAATCTGTCATAGCAGTTATAAATTACAACTGTAAGAGAATCTATCATACACAGGCTATAAATAGCATATTCTCTTACAACATGTCATAGTCCACCTTGGGGCACCCAAATATGCCTTTTTCAAAGATGCTTCATGACACATGTCTTCACCTGTCTTACAAGCTTCTATTTCTGACTCTTACATGTCATAGATTCTGTCATAGGAATCTGTCATAACCGTTTTGGTCGATATTCCCTTACACAACATCCAAGATGCCGACACATGGAAAAATGCTCCTACAACAAAGTGGGACGCCTATCTCCTCATGTGAGGACAAAATTACAAGTCGTCATCTTCCATGTAGGATGACACATCACTGTGCCACATCCCACAATATGACAATATGGAATTTACAATTTATTTACAACATAGACAATGAATTAATAAATACAAATATAAATAATGCAAGGAGTTACCGAGGTTGAGACACCTTAATTCCCAACAATTCCCTCATGACCACTTTGGAGTAAAGTCCATCTTCTTCCCCAATTAAACCACATTGGTTGGTTCATTTTGTAAACCCTTTTCTTTCTATTGATCCAAGGGTTGAGGATGGACCTTAATGTGCCCTGAGCCTACACTCAGTTCTAGCTATGGACACTTGGCATTTTATATTGATGTCATTGTGTAATTCTAGTATTTGGGAAGCTACTATCAGTGATGAGGTACTAACGCTACTTTGCATATAGATAGTGTTATAACATTTAGTTTTGATATTTGATAATGGTTGCAAACAAAAAGGGTTGGTAACTTTGGGCAATGACACATTTTGTGCTATCAAAATGTTCAACAAGATGAATTAGGATAAGTGTGACATGGTATTTGGGATGGCAGCTTGATGAAATGATAGTTGTGTGTAATGAGATAATAGTGAATGATACCTTGTTACAAGGATGATATGACTTTTGATGTGGTTATCAGTATAAGTATGAGGTGTATTGTTCTCTACTTGGAATAAATATAGATGACCTTATACATATGTGATATCTTAGACTCATGATACATGATAACCATACAAGCTTGTGGGTTTTCTCTTGTGAGGTGGATGTCAGATCCTATAGATGACTCATTTGTGGCATATGTCAGTGGACCTTGGTATGATGGAAGGATTCTGGGTTGTGTGGCACAGGTGCCTATTCATGTGGATTCTTCATGTAGATATATGATTAGTCTATTATAGATTGTGTGGGACACACTTATTATGACATGGTAAATTCTTCATTGATTTTCATGTGGTTTGAGAACCACCATATTATTTTGTGGTTTGAGAACCACCATATTATTCTGTTGTTTGAGAACCACCATATTATTCTATGGTTTGAGACCACCATGATATTGTATTCTATTATCTCATGTGGTTTGAGACCACTGTACAATTCCCCTCCTCCCCTTAGGTGACCTTGTTGCAAGGTTGTATGGTGTTCATAATGTGCAAATTTCTAAGAGATTGTTGGAATATTTATTTATGTGTTAAATATTTTGCTTGCAAGCCAAAAGTGTTTTGTTACTTTGGGCTAATTGGCGATTTTTATGTTTGAGTTAGTCCTTTTGCCTCAAGGACGTGTTCTTGGATAAACTTGGGATAATGCAATGATTGTTATTTGATCTCCACTTCTTCTATGATTCATTATATTTGTTTTCTTCTACCTTATTGAGGTCTAATTTATGAGTTTGCTTACTTCTTTAATTTTCTAGTTTGAGGCACTATAATGTTGCAACTACTGGTATGTGTGGAGTGATGTGACTATTGTTTACCATCATATCCTAGAGGGATCATTGATAGGTTGTATAGGGGAGTAGATGGCCTGGGAAATCTTGTTCATACTGAGTTATGTATAGTGGGCTCCTAGAGAGGACCCTGAGACCATCCTTCATGATTTCCTACTTGGCATAGTGTCTTCTACATGGCTTGTTTATTCATTGGTTATTTGGCACTATGGTATGGATAATATCGATTTCCTTTGGAGGTGAGATTATATGATGTTACGCTAAATTGGATATTAGCATAGTGATTACTACATGGCATGGTTATTCATTCATTGGTTATATGGCTTCATGGCACTATGGAATTTTACCCACTGGTATGTTTGAGTTTGTCCTCCTCGTAATACCCATTCTTGATGAGCCTTGTGGTGTGAGTCATGTGATGTCTTTATGATGAGCATAGTTTGATCTATGTGAGTATGGTCTTCTTCGTGTGTTTCACTTAGAAGAGGTATATTGTGTGAAAATAATCCTTTTGAATAATGTGTTATATGTGGAGTTAAGTATTGTGTGATATGTGCGTGTCACTGAATGTTGTCAAGAATCAGGTGTTAGAAAATTATTGAGTAGTATGGGATATGGTGATTTAGTTTAATTCCTTAGTTATAAATTGATAATCTTGATAGTATATATGAATTTAGGACATGTGTACTTGTCTAAAAGAGGTATGAGGATTAACTTTCTTTGATCTGACCTGACATAATATGGTTGCTTATTATATATGAAGTGGAGGAAGTCCAATCCTAGGGGGAAAGATGTAGGACCCCTTCTCAGTACTGTCATTTGGGCACAAGAAATGATATATATTTTATTGTCATGGTATTATGATGAGACCTCGTATGTTGACTATATTGATTATCAGACTATGGGTATGGTTTTCATGACTAGTTTTGGGACTTAAGATGTTAGCTTAAATCCTAGTTGATACATAATTACATATGTGTATATGTCTTTATTTGATTTATATGATGTTTCCAGAGCATGGCTCGTACCTTATTTCTATGGATTGTATCTTTCGTCAAATTATGCATTGAGTTTATTTCATGTGGTATACCTTATAGCATTGTGGATATCATGCAACTTGTTGTAATTCATATACTAGAGAGAGATCATTATGTTGTGCACATTAAATACACGTTGAAAACATCTATGAAGAAAGTAATGATATGGTTGTATGTATGTTTTAATATGTTTTATTTAGACATGCAGTTGTTGTTTTTGTTGATATTATTGACTCGACTATTGTATCCTAATCACATCTAACAGTTGAAAACAAGTGTGCAGGTTTCAAGTAGTTGGTGGAATCGGGGAAAACACTTGGAGACCTGTTGTGGTTCCCCAGTAAGCCGACCTAGCCTATTTGGAGAGGCTTAGGTCCATGGTATGGTTGCTTATATGTGATATTGTGTCATTTGGTAGTATGGTTGGGATCTGTATTGTGACATCGTTATGTGAGAAAAAGTACAGTGTCTATGTGAAACATGTGTCATAAATGTAGTCATGATGTAACGTGTCACCTTGTGTATGATTGACTTGTTAAGTTGTTCCTTGTGTAATGGGGACATAAATAAGTTGCTTAAATCTCATTACCAATTGAAAATTAATGCATTTCTAAAAGAAAATAAAAACTAAGCTGATAAATAAATGTGGGCCCCTTTTTAAAAAATATAACAAACTTGAAAAAAAAATGAAGAAGAAAATATTAATAATAATTAAGACAAGTATAGTTTGAATAAGTCTCTTTTTGAGAGGGACAACCAAGTGGCTTAGCAGAGTGGAGATACATGATGTCGGAATTGCCACATGCTCACCTAAGAGGACTCATGCTGTTTAGGGAGACAAGTGTGAACAAAAAAGAAAAAGAATTAAGGGCTAGAAAAAAGGAAGGGGGGCTACTAGGAAAATCAGACGAGGAAGAACAATTGTTTGTGGAGTTGAACCAGTCCACAGAACCTAGAGAATAGTCTAGGTAGGTAGCTAAAGTTATCTACTGTAATTTTCAAAATTTTAAGAAAAAGGAAATATACATATAAACATATGCCTTTATGCATAAAATAAATAATTTTGATATAATATTGTGTTTTGTGTTAAAATCTGCTCGTGGTTAAGTATGTTGTTCTCACGTGTTGTTGTTGAAATATATCAAGAGTTGTATGTACTGGTGTGTGTTAAATTGTGTAGGGAATGTTGTATAACATTCTTGTTGGGGAAAGGATTAAGGGAGATGTCTTACCTACCTCCCCTTGTGAAGAGTCCTACAGAGAACTTTTGGTGACTAAGTGTTGAACCTATAAATTTCTAAATGTAATTATGGGACTGTGTTGTCAAGTTTAACTGATTTGTGTTTTCTGTGAGTATGATTTGGGAGTGGATATGAAACCTGGGTCTCCTTTTGTTTTCCCCTAGCTCGGGGGTGGGAAGCTACTGCCCTATGGCTGGGAGGTGAGCCTCCACTGGCTACACAAAAGAGTTCAAGTCCTTTTGTAGGTCTTTTGCAGGTGGTGGAGAGGAATACTGGTTGTGATGGCATGCTATCTTGAGAAGTTGTTGAAGAAGACATACATCCCTGTAGAAAAGAAATTTAGTATATAAGTAATGCATAAGGAGAGGATTAAAATCTTTTGTACTGGCTATCTATAATAACACAGATATTTCTCTACTACTCTCTATTTCTTTTATTTGGTTGATTCCAACCTTTAATAACATATACAAATCAAGAATTTATCAATTGTTGTAGGTAGTAAATAACATTCTATAGATCATGGGTAGATTATTAAGTTTCTAGAAGTGGGACAATACTATTCATTCTGATTGATTGGCTAAATAAAAATTAAAATAAAAAGAAAAGAAAGGATTCCTGTTTGAAGCTTTTATTTATGTCACTGACTCGATGTGCCTTGTGTTGTATGGTAAACACTTTGTGCCATCATTAAGACTGAGGGAGTTTAAGACAACTAAGTTGCACTAAATGTATTGAGTTGAAGAAAAAAGAGACAATATAAAAATCTAATGTTTATAAAATTAGCTACATATCGCTGGTTGGGTTTATATTCTAGCTAAATTATGTTAGATATGTTTTGCATTTTCTATATAGTTAAATACAAGATCTTTCTTGTGTTTTTATGTTTCACTTTTATAGCAGGTTGTGACAGAGAGTTCATAGACCTAATATAGACCTAAGGGCACTATGGTGAAAACCCCAGATTGATGCATGTCTTGAAATGACCCTTTTGGGGGCGTTCTAGAAAGAGGCCATCCTTGTCGAGTCGGCCTTGTCTAGGCATGGTAGGTGGTGGCTATCCAAACGTCTAATAGTGCCTGAGAAGCACTCAAGATTCATAACGCAAAAGAAAACAAATGAGAAGCGCAACGGTAAATATTAGGGATCAACCCTCGAGGCCAATCCCTGGCATGGAGATTCCAAATTCCCTTTGTACTCAGTGTTTCATGATTCTACACCTAAAAGTTTCCCTTCGGCATCCTTAATAGAAATTTTCTGGTCTAACTTCAACCTGCAAGAAGAAAAAAATAAAAATAAATAATACCCAAGGAAAAATACAAACATGTAGTGGAAGCCTCAAAGAAGAAAATAGACAGAAAATTTCCTTACATCAACATAGGATGGAAAGAAATGTTGCATTTGGCCACTTACCATGTCCTGTTTTATCCCACATCTTGCTGCCATGGCCCTGCAACAGAGAGGCATGAGGCTGTGCAGAATAGAGAGAGGATAATATGAACAAAATGGGAGCCGAATAGGGTTGCTTTGTGGAGAATAGGTTTAGGGTTAGTCCAAAGGGGAAAATGAATCCCATCCCTTGAAAGAGAATCCTTATCCTCCATTGATTTGGAGATTAATTAATTCTCAGTGGCTATTAAACTTTATTTTAAGAGGAAAAAAATTATCTGAAGCAACTTTTTTTTAAATGTAATCTCATGTATATCCTTTTCCTATACTGCTACTTATTCTTTTCCTACATCATTGATATATGATGTTGGTTGTAACTTTAACTATCTATTAGCCCTTGCACACATAGGCGGTTCAAGGAATACGCCGATAGGAACAACTGACGAACTTAGAAATTTTTTGGCAGAATTTTACGGCATGAGACAATTCCATGCGTGTGCAACAATGAAAAAAAAAGAAAATATATAGCTTTGAAAAATGTCTAAAACAATCTAATTGTGGTTGTTATTTGTATTAGAAAAGAAATTAGTGCGATTATTGAATGCAATCAATTTTAGATGAGAATATATGATATTTCTTGTAAAATTAGTAATTGCTGCAAACCTAGTAATTGATGTGTAACAACATTGTGACCTACATTATAGATAAGAGTTCAATAGATGTATGCAATTCAATATTGTGACCGATTTTGATATAAATAGAAATATCCAATTTCTACCAGCAACCTTGGTATGCGTGGATAAGAGTATAAATCTAGACAAGAAGGGTTGTTAATAGTTAAAAGTCGGCTCCACCGAGGGTTCTTGGAAATTCAAAGATAGTATTTAAGTCATTAATGGTTGGTGTTGTTAGAATTTTGTTTTGGAAATTCAAATAGATCTTTCATGTGTATTTATTGGGTGTCCTTGTGAGCGGCTAGTATGGATGTTATTTTTTTGATTAGCCCACGTGAAAGAACATTTGCAGCTCATCCAGAAAACACACATACGTGGATGTGTTTCTCACTGATTACCTAAGTTAATTAATAGGTCTCACAACTTCTTCTACAATTTATGGTAGTGAATTTTGAATGTTCTTGTATGATGACAATTTTATTTTCAACATTTTGAGACCCAGTTGGTCTGCAACACACATCAAAGCATATATCTTAAAATAGATAATTATTTATACTATTGTTAAGCATTATGAGGAAATCAATTCCCTAGTGTTGTTTTATTGTCTTATCAAAACGTTTCAGGTACTAATTATTGATGTGTGCAGATGTTCATAAATCACATTAATTGATTGAAGATCTGTTTCTTATGATGTTTCATTTATATCAGATAAGATGATTCATTTTACTGTTTCATTTGATTAGAATGAGTTCTTTGGGAGGCTAGACCTACCATTGGCATGATGGAATATCCAGAGTTGGGTATTTTATCACTTGTTAATGCTACAAAGCACCTGAGTTTATTCTTCATCCCAATATTAGTTGAGTTGACTAACAAATGACTTTCAACTCATCATCTTTATTTGGTTAGGTAATCTACTTTCATCTATTGGAATATTTAGTTGAAACAGAATTCATGTGTCATCAAAGGTATTCCTTAACTCAAAAGCAAATGAATGAATTGGTGTTAGTTCGCCATAACCTATGCTTTCGGCTAAAGAAAATTCAAGGTATAATTACTTTTTCTTGTAAGTCTAATTATAGAATTTGTTGCATAATGAACATACTTATTGCATATATGCCATGAACTTATGCATTCAATTTAACCTTATCAAGGAGCATCAAGGACAATCAATCAGCTGCCCTTGGCAAGATTGATCCTATTTCAAAATGGATCTCAATTGATAAGTTTTACTTGTTTTTCATTAGTTAAACACTTGTTTCAGGAAGATGTTCGAACATACACAATTTGTGAGTCTTTTATAAGGTAGATTTTATTGTGGTAGTCTTATGGTTTCAACTTTCATACAATCTGATTTTTACTCGCTATCAAATATTACTAAATTAGAATGATATAATTCGAACTAGCTCAAATATTCCTTTGATCTAATTACTGACCACTTTAGGCTCCCTAAGAAAAGGGTAATAAAAAGATTTTTTTTTTGGGTGTTTTTGTGTTGTGTTCACACGTTATGTTTAGTGGGTGTTACATGATATCAATTGGTGGTTTTGTGTGAGCTTGTTTCTATAAAAGAAAGAACATGTTTAGTGGTTGAGGTTGGCTATCATTTTAGAGTTGGTTGTCATTTCTATTGATCTCCCTTATAAGCGCATATGTGAAGCATGGCATGGAATGTGTGGATTGCATGGTTACCCATTTTGTTTGGACACATGGAGGATGCATTGGAGGAGCTTGATGTTTCAGAAGTGTTCATGGAAACTCTATAAGTATATTGTAATGTTTCATTGTTTAATAATACATTGAGTGTGGGTGCTTTTGGGGGATAGTTTTTTCCTTCTTGAGGGTTTTCCCAAAGTATATCTTTTGTTATGATTTGATACATATTTTAATCTTTGCATTATGGTTATTTTGTAAGCTTGCATGCCCCATGTTCTCTCATAAGGTTATGTAGGAAATGGTTTGATCAACTTATAATTTCCTAACATCGTGTATGGTCAGGAGAACTCTTTGGTCATCATCAGCTCTTATTGTATAGAAGTTTGACCACATTTGTATTTGTCTTGGTATTTTGTTTAAGACTTTACCTTCCATAGACTTTTTGGGGTGTGATCCCATTCCACCCACTTTTTTGTGAGTTAGTGTAATACATCTGTTTTTATACTAATGTAATAAAAGGCTTATTCATAAAAAAATCTCACTTAGAGTTACAAACAGAGGGATGGTAGGAACATTTTAATTAAAGTACCACGAAAGAACCTAGTTTTGCATAACATCACTTTAGAGCACTTTCACAAATAATCTTGTTGTGTACTGATCCTTTACACAATTTTTTTGGGGTAGATCTAGGAGAAAATGCCACCTACCAATGTACCAATTACCATCTAAAGGTATTTCTAAATATCAGTAGTGTTTAAAGTAGAGCAGAAGGCAAAGTAAGCAGAGGCGAACCAATCGAACTAGAGAGCAAAAGTACACCCTTACTAAGATTAGATCCATGTGGCAGTGGATCAATCCACTAATGGGGAAGTGACTCAGAGGCACAGACTTGACCCTTCACAGAGGGTTGAGATTATTCAAATTCCAAAGTAGAGAGTATAGACACAAAAAAATGTTTGCAGCCTTGAAGCATCCAAAATTTAGTGCCATATCAAGATTATTTTTCTTCAATAAGGATAAAGCTAAGTGTCTTTTATCTTTTATTTATTTATTTTTCTAAAATATTTAATACCATTGGACCCTTGGTCTATTGGGGAAGTTAAATGGTTCTGAATGAACCCACTATCAAAATTAGTATACCCACTATCCATTATTAATTCAAAATTACCTATACCCACTATCAATTATTAATCTAAATTTATCGTTAGTTATTTATATGCGTCTTATTATATTAGAAAGGCAACTAAATTAAAAAAAGATCAATTTGTTTTTCCGAATTAAAAAAGTGAAAGTATTTATCTCCGTGACAGTAGGATAGTAGAGGATTATAATACGTACGGATTGAACTCTTTGAATTAAGACAAAAAAAGGAGATCCAATGTGACACTGAATAAAATGGTAGTCACAGGCACCTAAGCGGCAATCGATCCGGGCTTTAATTAAATATAACTGGATTGTGAAACAAGAGATACTTGAGGAATCCTTGAAATTTATTGTGACGAACAAACAACAACACAACGGCACAATGATTAAAGCAAATTACATTTGGTGATGTGAAAGTAAGTAGCAACAACACTACGCGGCAAACATTGAAGTAGGTGGGGAGACCGAGTGCGATTCCGTCTGGCCGCATCCGCTGGTATATTTAAAGCTAGATAGAAACACTGTTTGGGATTCCCCTGCCGGTCATTCCGCCCTCCTTGGAGAGATCAGAAGTGCTCGGATAGAGCAGAGTGTATGGAACCTGCGAGGGGCCGTACCTGTTCTTGAGGTTGGGATTGGTGTTCCTCGCCGACACATTCTTCTCCACAGTCGCCAGAGCGGAAGAGAATCGGCCAAAGGCTTGGTCGATGCCCTCATCGTCGGTCCATTCAGGAGTGGAGCCCTTCACCTGTCCCATGTACACCTCGTCCGTAGAATGCTTGGACAGAAGCTCCAGCACTGCCATTACAGTGGTGGCCTGAGTCGGGGTGGACACAGTTGAAAGCATGAAGTTCTCGGGGTCTTTCACCATTTGGGCGTAGTCAAAAGAATGTTGTTCAGGAATGAAGCGTCTGCTAATGGTGGGGAGATTGGGCATGTATCCTCCGTAGGCATATTGCCCGAAGTTGACTGCTGCGTGGTGAGCAGACGCAACCCAGATAATGGTGGTAATCGCTTCCACAGCTTCTGCCACCGATTCCATCTGGTACCATCCGCTTTCGTTCTTCAGGTCTCCATGCCCCACGTTCACCACCTCCTTCCACCACGCTTGCACTTCTGTGTCTTGTTTGATTGCATCATCGCTCTTGTAGTAGAGAGAGAAATAATCACTCACCCATTGCTTTAAAGCAGTCCAGATCTCCAGGCCGTCCACTGCATATGGATAGTCTTGTACAACAAGCCTCAGTCCGTAAGGTGCGGTTGAGTCTGGAACTGCCATTCCTCTGCATAAATAGTAATTAATTAATTAAAGTGGTGAAACACAGGTAGCATTTGGCACTTGTAGAGCGGGCAAATTATATAAGCCTAGGTTTACCTTTTAATGAGATCGGCGGGCAAGCCTTGTTCATTGAGTTTCCAGTTTTTGTATGCCTTGGAGGTCAACTCTATGGCGTATCGGCCTGGTGTGAATCCGGTTTCGATAAAACCTTTTGCGTTAATTAGAATCTGTCGGGCAGCTTGGTTGATGTCCATGGTATCAAAGTAATGTGGAAGCAATAACTTGTGAAGTGGATGCATTTTGCTCAGTTGCCTGTTTGTGGCAATGATGAAGGGCTCGATGACCGCATGGGTTCTTAGCCTGCACAACATGGAACATTGATGAATACGGCAATAGCATACTAATAGTTAAAATTAAATATTAGTCGATCTGCTCTTACCAGTGGCTTACTAACTGGTGATAACTGGAATCGTTAACTCGCGAATGAGCTTTGGCCAGCAGCCAGAGAGCTCCTTCTTCTCCTTGTTGGGCAGGTGTGTAGACACTTCTTTCAGCCTGGCTGAGAGTGGTATGAGGCAAACACAACTCGATGGCAACCGTCTTGAGGATCCCTTGGTCCGTCAGGAAGAAAAAAGTGCGGGAGGCGTACATTTTAAGATCGTCCGATTGTTTGTTAATGCGTTCCAGGTAGGGCATGTAGAAATCGTAGTAATCCAAAACGAACAGTCTCTTCGCTTCCACAGCCTAATTACATGATTCACATTCAGTAATATAACCACTTTACTTCTCTTCAATGATCGCTCAAGAAATATGCACATAGGTCGGTATATACCTGCTGCACAGAGAGACCGTCAAGGTTTTTCTCGATATGTTGTGCCGTGATACTACTCTCCTGAGGGCCATATAACTCTGCGTCCAAGCTGCTTGATGGAGGAAAGCTCTGTGCCAGGTTTAATAAGAGCAAAGCATAATTAACATCGTGTTCAATATTAAAGTAGTATCTCTAGACCTAAATATCATGGCGGATAAGTAATATGCTTGCCTGCAGACATTGAATGACCATAGGATTGAGACCTGAAAGGGCTTGGCGGGCAAACTCTTCGTCTGTCCTCCACGCAC
Organism: Cunninghamia lanceolata; assembly: GCA_027924645.1. Classification (NCBI taxonomy): domain Eukaryota; kingdom Viridiplantae; phylum Streptophyta; class Pinopsida; order Cupressales; family Cupressaceae; genus Cunninghamia; species Cunninghamia lanceolata. The sequence goes on from BSBN01001226.1 coordinate 10,941,612, forward strand.
CTTCATCAGCTGTGAGACACAAATAATAAACAGCCAATTTTTAGGATGAGGCTCTATACCATTTACTACCAATTAAAATAAATATTACTCATCTCTCACCCTTAAAAACTTGGGGAACTTTGAAATTTATGATGGCTTGGTCCTGTGTGCTGAGCAATCCTTTCACGATTTGAAAAGGAACTATGTCTTGGCTGATATTCATCAATGAGTTGATAGACTTCGGGACTCCTTTGCTGTAAATAGCTTTCACATCTTCCAGCGAGTCGAACTTATCGCCAAATACGGACTTGAGGGTGGGAACAACGTTTTTGACAAAGGCCCTCACCAAATTAGCTCTGAAGTCGGAAACGACTATGTGAGGAAATTTCTCGTCCGGGGGAATGTAGTTTGTGCTCGGTATAGAGGTAAAGATCAAACGGCTCTCCGACTTGGGATCTGTCATAACGTAAACATCATTAGCGCTAAGTTACCAGAATTAATTAATTATTACTGCTAGTGCTCAATCAAAAAATGTATGGGGAACCTGTTTTAGTAGGGGGGCGTCCTGTTCTACATCTCCTAGGATAGGGAAACTCCTGGGATCCACCCAACACCTCCCGTCGAAGATCGCGATCACTGTCGGGGTTGCCCAGATCGTTGTACGTGTCATAGTCGTACACGCGATCGTACATCTTCCTCTCTCCCGTCCCATTTCCTCGCAGGGTTGTGAGCTCTTGCTTTCTCAACTTTATCAAACCCACAGGTGTCTCCCCCGGGACATGGCTCTGAAAGATGGAGCTCACGACACGTTAGTTAGCTACCTACTTAAGAAATCGAAATGAGTAAAGTTAGAGCCAATACCTGAGTAGAAAAGAAGACGCGCGCTGTTTTGTTGAACCAGTAGTAAGGGTAAATCCAGGAGTTGCATTGAAAACGAAGGGCGGGAAGTTTGCCAGGGACAGCGGAGAGGGTGAGGGACTTGAAGAAGAACTCCCTAGCGTGCGTGTTCTTCACGAGCAACGCCCCGGGCACTCCCAATGCGGCCTTCCATTTGAAGGCGATTGAGTATCGCGTCGTGTCGCCGGCAATCGGACCATCTATCGGGCTCCAGCTTATTGATGTTTCCTCCCCTTTCTTCCCCACTCCCGTATCTACGTCATTCGCAAGTTAGTGCTTATATATTAGACGAAAGGAAAACAAAGCTACTGAATGCAGACAATTAAAGCTATCTTACCTTGATCAACCTGGTCGCTACTCACAAGCTGAAGAAATACTTTCTGCCCGATCAACTCAAGAAAGGCGTCCGCAACGGTGGCAGAGTAATCGGTAACATCTGCAATATATGTTTTCATTAACGCAACTTCTCCTTTGATTTCAAACTCCTCCCCATCCACATTTTTGGAGGGGAATGGCCATGTGGGAACTGCGGGAACACTTGGAACGGGGAGATTGTTGAGAAAGCCTTTCACATTCATTTTGCCTAATTCTCTCTATCAATCCCACCACAACATGTACACCACTCGTAGTAGTCGAGTTTAAGATACCTAAGCTGCTGCATATGCCTCTTTATATACACACATATGCGTTTGTTTCTATTCATCTGTTTGTTTACGCATAATGGAAAATAGAATTAGGGTCACCTCTGCAAATGGGGCAATGGGGACCACCAGCAAAAACGTGCTGGCTACTGATGCAACTGTCATTAACGTAATTAATATGTCTTACAAGCATTAATGACGCTTCCCAGAATATCTTGTCCTTCGAATTTTAATTTTGCCCGCGTTTTCCGTCTGTAGTATATGTACGGTGTACATACTTATATGATAGGATTAGTTTTCGAAAATTAAAATTTCAGATTCCCCATGTGAGAAACATGAAGCATCAGGCAGCACGTTCTGGCGTTTATGAAATTTTGTTTTAATTGAAACGGTCTCGTCAGAGGAGGGCTTTGGGATAAGATCAAAAGCCGGATTTTTATGGATAGGATATTCGCCCCCCCCCTCCCCCACAAAAAAATAAAATAGTATGCACATCATCAATCTGCAATAATGCAGATTTAAAAGGAATATCTTAAAGAGGCTCAAATATCTGCAATAATGCATGCACTCCAAGTTCTTTGAAACCTGTTCGTGTGAGCTCTTATGCTAGGGTTTAATTTAATCTCTGGTTTAAGTTGTCTTTAGGACAATTTTTTTTTTAATGATAAATAGTGCTATTTTTTATATTAAAAATAAATATACAATACACTATTTATATTATAAACGGGTGAAATAACATCACACTTAGAAAGTCAAGGTTGGAACTAAGAAGCAACAACAACACACAAAATACAACTCGAATTCATTATAAAGAGTCCATAGATGATAGTTACATGTTCTCCATTCTCTTCTTCATACTATGTTACTTACCTCATGAGTCATTATATTGTCACCGCGGTCTCTACAAACTAGCCACTAGTGACAAATACAACGGGTTAAGTGTTACTTCAATTACTCAAGTTTTGGTTCCAAGCCTTATTATTATAATTTGAAAACATTGATCACAAGTATTGATCAATAAAAGCCAATAGTTCATGCTAAATGATTGAAGTCTTTGTGTTATCTGGAATGAAATTCACAACTCTCATAATTTTTTTGGGCTGTTGGTTCCTTTTTTTTTAGCTTTTGCTAGCACTTCGTTGCCTTAGAACGATGATGCAGACTCTTCTTTGTACTTGCAAGTTAAAATCCAGGAAGTACCCTGTTTTTTGCAAATTAACTCGTAGAATATAAATAGTTTTGAACAACATAACCTAGAGAGGCACAATCACATTCAATTTATATCCAGTGGAAATCTACATCAATTTTTCATATAATTTATGAGTCTAGTCAAAAGAAACAAAATTAGATACAATAGTAGGAAATCTTTAACACGGTCAATGACACATACAACATAGACCATATTCCATTTTACCTCTGCTTGCAAAGTACTCCTCTGATCTGTGTTTCTCCCTTGATCACTAACTCTATTCTATCTCCAACTAGAAAACAAAAAGAAAACCCTTCAAAAAAATTTGTCCCGTCATCTATCGCTAGCACAGTGCCCTCTAATTTTGAACTACCATTAAAAAATAGAAAGTATTAGAGAATTGTTAAAAAAAGAACTAGATTGAACGAACTACCAAAATAGCTTACTATTATTAGTAGGACAAAAATCATAAACAAAATGAACGCTATTCAACTGTGGGGGTTTCTTTGGCACTGGCTATCAAGGTTCTATTCAACATCAAGGTATCACCCATTTTTGCTTCAACTTCTTCTTATATTGATTTCAGAAATTTAATCTAACAAGTTTCACTAGATGCTCTAAATCCTTTTCTTCTAATAGATTGAGAAAGTTCCAAACCAAATAAAATCATATCTCAAGCTATGTTAACCTTATTTAGATTACTCTTGGCTTGTCAAGTCTAATAAGGGAACTCAATTGAACTTTATATTATCCAATTTTGTAAAGGTGAGTTGTTATAGACTAAGTAATTAGCCTTTATTTTCCTTGATTGACCTTCTCACATGCCAATGATGGTCCCCAACCTAAGAAGCAAGTTTCATTGCTTCCTAATTGAGAATAAAAGAGAAACAAGAAGAAAATTAAAATTAAAACAATATCAAAAGAAAAAGAAAATAAAGATGCCGGCGACTGATACAACTGTCATTAATGTAATTAATATGTATTACAAGCATTAATGAAGCTTCCCAAATCTCTTGTAGAATATCTTGTCTTGTGAGTTTTAATTTTGCCCACGTTTTGCGTCTGTAATATATGTGCCTACGTATATATGATACGATTAATTTTTGGAAATTAAAATCTCAGATTCCTCCATGTGAGAAACATGAAGTAGGTATCAGGCGGGCAGCACGTCCTGCAGCGTAAGAAATTTTGTTTTGTCTTATTTTATGTACTCTGTACATACCTATACCAGCTATGATAAGATTATTTTTCAAAAATTACGAGTTCAGATTCCTCCATGTGAGAAACATGAAGCATCAGGCAGCACGTCTTGTAATCTATGAACGTGAGTTATGCGAGGGCTTTTGGATAAGATAAAAAAGCCAGGCTTTTGGATGTCCTTATAAAAGTACACACATCATCAGTCTTCAAACATATTATATTCCCGGTAATTTATCCGATGCTCTCATTCAATTTACAACGCCTGGCGTAAGTTGCGCCCTTGCGACGAATGTTTTTTATGGAGTATGTAGATGTAAAAACAATTACAATTGAACATACAAACAATCTCGAATTCATTAATGTGCAAGTACACATACGAATGTTTTTTTACCATAAATCAGCTAAACCTATGTAAGTGCATGGAAGTAAAAGAATGGCATACATGGTGGTGACAGCATATAAGCATGATATGACATACATTTTGTTGACAACATGGTGGTGACAATAAAATCTGTGCAAGTATTTAATTGTTCTGTTAGAGATTAAATCCAAATCTAGTTGTCCTGCTTGCTAAAGATGATATCAAATTGTGTCTTGTTGGTGTAAAGGAAATTCAATAAATGAATTATCATTTTCTTGAATGTTCTAATCTAATTTAGCTATTGGTGAAGAAGTAAATGTTTTTTCTTGAGAGTTGGTGTAATTTGTTGAACCTAGTGATTGTCACAAGTCACAAATCCTATAAACTCCATGATAAATTATAAAAGTTACATATATTTTGGCTTTACTGATTTTGTAGGGGTTGTTCATTAAACCATCTATGCACATAAGCTCCTTAAGTGTATTCTTGGATATCCTTTCTATGGACTAAGAATGGAAAGTATAAGTCTAGGAAATGTGTAGTCATGCAAGAGTTGTATATAATTGACATCTCCATGAATAGTAAAGGTATCTCAAGAAATGTAATCGATTTACCATGGAATCTCTCTGGTCACATTTGTTGTCTTAATCTAGATTAGTTAGTTTAGCATTAGTGTAAAACTATTACAAGGGCTTTATGAAAATATTTTCCTTAATATATGTGGGGTGTGTTGGCTCTAAATGACTGTAGCTCTATTCTTCTAAAGAAGACAATTTCAAGGTAGGGGAACATTAATTATGATAGAAAGGTAAAGTTCATCATAAAAAAAAAGATGGTATTGGGACAATTGATAAGAGGGATAAAGCTCTTCTTCTTCTTCTTCTTCTTCAAGTTGTGCCAAACTCGAGGGTATTTTCATGAGTCATTTAAACAAGATATTAAAGGGTAAATGTCAAATTACAACCTATACCTTGACTTACCACACCCCATGTTGACTTACCCTCAGTTATTGTCCCTGATGTCCAAACCACAACTTGATATCATGTGGTCTCCTCGAGATGGTTTCCTAACAGGCAGATTGGTCCTTGGTACGGTACTATGAGGTGTTAATATCTTGTGGGTTCATATTTAGTTTGGCACCTATGGTAATCATGCTCATGTTTGATGTTGGCATACTCATAGCATGTTTGCATATTCATGGCAAACATGATGACATTTGTTTGGTGTATATGATATCAGTTTTATAGTTTGGCATCTTCCATGATCAGTTGAGGCATTTACATTTCCTTGATCATGATGCTTATAGTTTGTCAGTTGGACAGTATGATACAGTTTGTCACTCATCAGTTTGTCACATCTTCTGGCAGTTTGGCATCTTTACAGTTTGGTATCTTCAATGATCATGTTCATTATGATACAGTGCTTTGATCATATTGCTTGATCTTGATATGGTATCTTTGACATACATTTGATATGGTATCTTTAGCATCCACTTGACACAGTTGAAACGTGTTATCTATGAGCTTTACAGGCATTTGATATTTGGCTTAAAGTTGACTAAGTTGTTTTGCAAATCTTGGCATATAACTTTAGGAAACATTTTGATTATTTTTGTGGCATACAGTTTCATGTTTCACACATTATAGTTGGCCCATAATTGCAGTATATAGCATATTTTGATACATATTATAAAGTCTGCCTATTGTAAGTCTTGATTACTCTTTTGGTTGTTGAAAAAATACAAGGTTGAGAAATGACTTGTAATAACTTGCTTTCAAGTGTTGACCATGGTCTATACTTGTTTACATTCCCTAGCAAGTATATTCCACAAGACAAAAAGGCCCCCTTCGGCATTCTTTAGTCATCTACCTGTCGGGCAGGTTACCACTACATGTAACAAAGTTTGAAAAAGGCATTTTTGATTTATTGACAACCACGTGTCATGTTAGGGTTACCTGTAGATCTGGTTACATGGTGACAAGCCGGGCAAAAGGCATTCTTTGGTTTTTCATATGGTAAAGTTTTGAGCTTTGAATATGAAGCTTTCCTAGGGTTTCATTTCAGTTTGCTGTAATCATGAAAGAATGAGGTGATTTTATTAAATATTCAGTTTGTGGCATCATATGTTGACTTGGGTAGAATAACAGAGCTATTATGAGTCGAGGCCATTGAAAATCAGTTGTAAAATGATGACTCCAGGTGCATCCGTTCCTCTCTTTCTCCTTGTTTATTTTTTATGGTTGTTTACATGTCTCGTTCCTTGCACAGTTTGGTATATTTGTCATACCCACAAATTTTTTGTTAAGGGTTTGTGTTTAAGGTTTAGATTTAAGATTTATGTTTTGGGATTAACAATCTTTGCTTTAGAAAACAAAAGTTTTTTTTTTACCCATAAACTATTGTTAGGGTTTAGTGTATAACATTTGGGTTTCACTGCAGAGTCAAATTTTTTTTTACAAAAAAGAAACCCTTAGTTAACCCTTAGTTGCATTTGTAAGTGAAGGGTTTCTTTGTTCTTTTTGGTTGACGACCAACTTATATAGTCCCTGTGCTGAAAGTTGTTCCCCTCCTAAGTTGTTTATACCCTAACTCACTCTGGCTATCTCTGTGTTTAATTTCTTGAAACCCTAACTATAGTGAGTCGGTTATGCTTTAAAGTCACACTTGAAAACTTAATCTTCCAGTTGGTTTTTGTTGTCAGAATATACTTTCGGTGGCACAATGTTTTATCTCATGAATAAACTTTGGACAGTTGAGAAGGTTTATAACTTCTGTGGACAGTCTTTAAATGATTAAGTGATCATTTAATCTTAGTTACGTGTCATGACTCACATTGAACACGTAACTCTGCTTATGTGATACACAATTGATAATTTGTTGCAACAGTGATACTTTAATTACTTCTCAATCACATGACAGTTATGGATTTTGTGGCAGTTGTATTTGCTTAGGTTAGTTCAACCCTAAACTATGGTTTAATGTTAAGTTATTACCTGCAATAGTTTTATGAAAATAGTTATCTCTTCAAACTGTTTCATGAGAAGAGGAAGTAATTATGAAATGTATAAAAAGGCTTTGAACATGAATTGTAATTGTGTGGTGTATACACCTAATGTAACATGTTGAGAATGCATTATCATTGATATTAGATCAAAGATTGAGGATCAGTGAATAGAGTGTCCCTCTGTATTTATTTTTTCTTCATGATTGAAACATGTATTGAAAGGTCAAGTCAGTGAGACAAGAAATGACCTTTGCCAGTGAGGCATTTTGTGTAGCTAGTGAGGCATTTTGTAGCCAGTGAGGCCTGTAATAAGTGAGATTCATTACATAAGCCAGTGAGGCATTTTTCAAGTGGTTTTTATGCCCTAGAGGGTTTTCCACTCAAGACAATCTCTATGTTATGGTTACTTGTTCTACTCATGAGTTTTTGTTCATTATTTCATAATTTAACTGTTATATGATGCTCATAGTAAATTGGTACAAATGCATAATACTTTGATACTTACCTCAGTCCAATGAAGTAACGATCTGCCTCTATTGTTTGTCTTGATGAATTGTTCAAATGAATCCTCATAGTTCACAAATAGTTGTTCTGTAGTTAGTTTGATAGTTCATCTTGGTTCTTAAATGAACGTCTTGCTTTCACCATTCAAGGTTGAAGTTCACAGTTGGTAAAAGTTAATTAGGTGTTGCCAAAACAAGTCTATTTTATAAGACACTGATTCACCCCCCCTCTTAGTGTCTTGCATACTCCAACAAGTGGTATTAGAGCGTAGGTTCCCTATTTGAAGTCTAACTGACTTGGGTAGGTCCTAATAGCAGAGTACCATGGGAAAGGGTAGAAGAATTAAGGCCTCAAATAGAGAAAAGAAGAATGCTAATCAAAAAGTTAAAAAGCAAGTCTCAGTTAAGTCCAACAATGAGATGTTGCATGAGTCAACCATGAGTGTAGATACAAAGTGTCATAAAGAGATCAGTCCTGAAGTTAAGAGTCTTGACAATGTGAATTTTAGTAGACAAAAACTTGATGATTTTGTAGTTGAAATTGATGATGCAGAAGAAGATTTCTTTGAGGATGAAAATGGTGAAGAGTTTGATGAAGATGATTGTGAAGTTGATGTTGAAGGAGAACTTCTATGTGCCCTAGATACAATCAATCAACGTAGTAAAGAAAATAGGAGTTTAAAAGACCAGCTTCAACAAGAAAAAGAATCGAAGGACAAGGTATGTTCAAATTTTGAAAAATCTTCTTTAGAGTTTGAAAATGCCAAAAATTAGATTGCAGAATTAAAAAGTCATGTTAATGAAACTGATAAATTGATTATAAGTTTAAAAACTGAGATTGAGGAAGCCAAAAGAATAATAGATATGACTAAATCTGATTTTGAAGTAAAAAGAATAGAATGTCTGAAGTTAGAGGCAGAAATAGTCTCTTTAAGAAAGGATTTGGAAAAGGCTTCTTCTAAACTTCACAAGAATATTCAATTTGACAAGAGTACTGAATGTCTGAATGAAATATTGAATAGTCAGAAAAACTACAAGTATCAATTTGGTTTAGGATATGAAAAAGGGGAAAGCTCTGGTGTTAAAGATGAAGTTAAAAGGGAAATAGTTTTTACAATAGCGGATAGGAAGAATTTCAAGGTTAGGCAGACTCCTAGGCAGAAGATAGATCTGAATTATCATTCTGCTATTTTTGATGACGACAAGAAGAAATCAAAGGATAAAACTTTTGATATTGGGAGAAGAAGAACTAACAGTTTTTCAAGACCTTCATCTATCAAGCAATATCATTCGGTCAGGTATAACTATTCTCAATTTCATGGTTATTGCTATGTCTATCATAAATATGGTCATAGAGCTAGAAATTGTAGTTATTATGGTTTGTCAAATCAAAACTAAAATGTTATTTGCTATAACTGCAATAAGGTTGGGCCCATGAAAAGAGATTGTTGGATGCATTATAGAAATTCAAGAAACATACATCATTATTCCTCTAGCAATGTCATATGTCATAGGTGCAACAGGATTGGACATAAATCGCAATATTGCTGGAATAATCCTATGGACAAGCAAAAGAAAGAACCTAGGAAGGTTTGGAGAAGGAAGCAAAATCAGGACAAGAAGGATCCTAAACTTGTGCATGTTGCACAAGCTACTTCACCAGTCGCTTAAGAAGTGACATGAAGTTAGGGGGGCTATCAAATATCCTATCTCTTAACCCCTAGGAGATTCAACAGGTTTGTTGATGGATATTTGTCATAATGAGTTCATTCTTGATTGTTTTGGTACATGAATTTTCAAAGGTGGAGTTTTAGATGCCATGGTTTCAGAGGTAGATTTCAGTGTTTTTGATGTTCATTATGCTGAAGGAACATAGGGATGCCAAGGTTGTATTTAAGCAATTACTTCAAAGCAGAACACTAAATAAATGGTATAAGGATTGTCTAATGAAATATTGCTTGAATAGTACTGATGGAGCAGTAGTTTGGAAATTATTTTTTGATGTATTCTTGGATGATCCTATATGATGACAATCTTGACCATTATAACAGTAATAAACAACAACCATAATGTTGTTTAAACAAGTGGTATATTTTCCTTTTTGATATTTTCTTTAGTGGTGTTCTTAGCTATTCTTTTGGTGTTTGATCATTGCTATAGTGATTGTTAGCATGGTGATTGCCTTTGCTTTGATAGTGCTTTGAAAAAATGAAGACAATTGTGCTCAATGAAGTGTTCTTGGACAAGATAATGATTGCAGTTTAATAGTACTGATCCATACTCTATGCTCTATGATGATACATACTCTATACTCTACTCTTTGTCGGCTCTAGATGACAGTATTTAGAGATACAGTAACAATGAGTTGATGATGGCATTCATACCAATGCACAGTGTAGTGATAATCTATTTCTTGTGTTACCTTGACAGTTATTTTTTGGGTTTATCCATTTTTATAGTGGTTGAGACAATGCACAAGAACTAATGGTATATGCTTTGATTGGCAATGTTAATAGTGTATATCTACATTCATGCACAGTGATGATAGTGTGACATTGTTGACTAAGTTTGTTCAATGGAGTTGAAGGTAGTGCATAAACTATGATCCAAGTACTGTTTTGGTAAATGAAGTGACAGGGTTGTTTTCAGTGACAGTAGCATTTTACGAGTGGCATGGCAGTTCATATGAACAATTATGACTTTTTCAGTTGTTGGACTCAGGGGGAGTCTCTTGCATATTTCTGATTCCTGATGGTTTTTAGTATCTTATGACAGTTGGCATGACTTCTACTGGATGATAGGCATTATTTGTGACAGTCTCCTAGTTGTTGTCTATCTTTGCTACATGCTCTTTCTGCTTATCATGTTGCTGTTGTTTCATTATGGTCCTGACATCTTTTTGTTTCAGATGTTCTGGATATTTCTCAATCATGAGACAATATTGATTTGATTGGTATGTTTTTCATTTTTTTCTATATTCCACATTTCAAACTTTATGTATGTTGCAGATATTTGCATACTTTCACTCCCTTTGCCCTTATGTCAAAAATGGGGAGAGGAAGTTGTGTTTTTCCCATCATGGACAAAGGGGGAGTTTGTTGACTTACCCTCAGTTGTTGTCCCTGATGTCCAAACCACAACTTGATATCATGTGGTTTCCTTGAGATGGTTTCCTGACATGCATAATGGTCCTTGGTACGTTACTATGAGGTGTTAATATCATGTGGGTTCATATTTAGTTTGGCACCTATGGTAATCATGCTCATGTTTGATGTTGGCATACTCATAGCATGTTTGCATATTCATGACAAACGTGATGACATTTATTTGGTGTATATGATATCAGTTTTATAGTTTGGAATCTTCCATGATTAGTTGAGGCATTTACATTTCCTTGATCATGTTGCTTATAGTTTTTCAATTGGACAGTATGATACAATTTGTCACTCACCAGTTTGTCACATCTTCTGGCAGTTTAGCATCTTTACAGTTTGGTATCTTCAATGATCCTGTTCATCATGATATAGTTCTTTAATCATATTGCTTGATCTTGATATGGTATCTTTGATATACATTTGATATGGTATCTTTAGCATCCATTTGACACAGTTGAATCATGTTATCTTTGAGCTTTATAGGCACTTGAAATTTGGCTTAAAGTTGACTAAGTTGTTTTACAAATCTTGGCATATAACTTTTGGAAACATTATGATTATTTTTGTGGCATACAGTTTCATGTTTCACATATTACAGTTGGCCCCCAGTTGTAGTATACAACATATTTTGATACATATTGTAAAGTCTGCTTTTTGTAAGTCTTGATTACTCTTTTGGTTGTTGAAAACATACAAGGTTGAGAAATGACTTGTAATAACTTTCTTTCAAGTGTTGACCATGGTCTATATTTGTTTACATTCCCTAGCAAGCATATTCCACAAGACAAAAAGGCTCCCTTTGGCATTCTTTAGTCATCTACCTATCGGATAGGTTACCACTGTGTAAAAAAATTTGAAAAAGGCATTTTTGTTTTATTGAGAGCCACCGGTCATGTTAGGGTTACCTACAGATCTGGTTAAATGGTGACAATGTGGTAAAAGGCATTCTTTGTTTTTTCATATGGTAAGGTTTTGAGCTTTGAATATGAAGCTTTCTTAGGGTTTCATTTCAATTTGTCATAATCATGAAAGATTGAGGTGATTTTATCAAATTATCAATTCATGGCATCATATGTTGACTTAGACAGAATAACAGAGCTATTATGAGTTGAGGCCATTGAAAATTAGTTGTAAAATGATGACTCTAGGTGCAGCCCTTCCTCTCTTTCTCCTTGTTTATTTTTTATGGTTGTTTACATGTCTCGTTCCTTGCATAGTTTGGTATATTTGTCATACCCACAAATTGTTTGTTAAGGGTTTGTGTTTAAGGTTCAAATTTAAGATTTTTGTTCTGGGTTTAGTGTATAACATTTGGGTTTCACTGCAGAGTCAAAGTTTTTTTTAAAAGAAAACCCTAAGTTGCATTTGTAAGTGAAGGGTTTCTTTGTTCTTTTTGGTTGACGACCAACTTATATGGTCCCTGTGCTGAAAGTCGTTCCCCTCCTACGTTGTTTATACCCTAACTCAGTCTGGCTATCTCTATTTTTAATTTCTTGAAACCCTAACTATAGTGAGTCGATTATGCTTTAAAGTCACACCTAAAAACTTAATCTTTGAGTTGGTTTTTGTTGTTAGAATATACTTTCGGTGGCATAATGTTTTATCTCATGAATAAACTTTGCATAGTTGAGAAGGTTTATAAATTTTGTGGATAGTCTTTAAATGATTAAGTGATCATTTAATCTTAGTTAAGTGTCACAATTCACATCGAACACTTAACTCTGATTATGTGAGACACAATTGATAATTTGTTGCAGCAGTGATACTTTAATTACTTCTCAATCACATGGCAGTTATCTATTTTGTAGCAGTTGTATTTTCTTGGGTTAGTTTGACCCTAGACTATGGTTTAATGTTCAGTTATTACCTACAACTGTTTTATGAAAACAATTATCTCTTCAAACTATTTCATGAGAAGAGGAAGTAATTATGAAATGTATAAAAAGGCTTTGAATAGGAATTGTAATTGTGTGGTGTATACACCTAATGTAATGTTGAGAATGCATTATCACTGATATTAGATCAAAGATTGAGGATTAGTGAAACAGAGTGTCCCTCTGTATTTATTTTTTCTTCATGATTGAAAGATGTATTGAAAGGTCAAGTCAGTGAGACAAGAAATGACCTTTGTCGGTGAGGCATTTTGTGTAGCCAGTGAGGCTTTGTGAGAGAGACATTTTGTGTAGTCAGTGAGGCTTTTCCAGTGAGGCATTTTATAGCCAGTGAGGCCTGTAATTAGTGAGATTCATTAAATGAGCTAGTGAGGCATTTTTAAAGTGGTTTTTATGCCCCAGAGGGTTTTCCACTCAAGACAATCTTTGTGTTGTGGTTACATGTTCTACTCATGAGTTTTTGTTCATTATTTCATAATTTAACTGTTATATGATGCTCATAGTAAATTAGTACAAATTCATAATACTTTGATACTTGCCTCAGTCCAATGAAGTAACAATCTGCCTCTATTGTTTGTCTTGATGAATTGTTTAAATGATTCCTCATAGCTCACAAAACATTGTGCTGTAGTTGGTTTGATAGTTCATCTTGGTTCTTAAATGAATGTCTTGCTTTCACCATTCAAGGTTGAAGTTCACAGTTGGTAAAAGTTAATTAGTTGTTGCCAAAAACAAGTCTATTTTATAAGACACTAATTCACCCTCCCTCTTAGTGTCTTGCATACTCCAACACCCCATGGTAGCCATAAACAAATATTGACCTCATATTATGTAGACAACAATGGGTATGCACATTTAACAAATAATAAACCTAGCTTACACTTGTAAGGATGAATCCTGTTACACACATGTGCAACTTGTAGCCAACCTTTAAACAATTTAAAACTATCACTAAACTACAAGGAACCGCAAAGATATATGCTTGAATAAAAAATTGATCATCTAGCTTACTAGACTAGTGCCCATCCAAATCCACACAAGTATATCCCACTTAATATGTATTAGACACAAGCTCTCATAAGATATGGTGGAAGTCATTCCTCTAAGTTATACATATCATCAAATTTCCATGTTTGAATAACTCTTTGAATTTTAATCAAACATGAGCTTACTTAAGATTTAGTAAAGGTTGCAAAAGTGAATTATGCATATTGGCTAGGTTGAAACAAATACTATGCTAATTGAAAGAAGTATTACATTATTTTAATAATGATTTTAATGGTGGTGGGTGTACAGTAGTAGATTGGTGCCTTACTTGTATTGGTAACAGAGTCAAACACTAGGATTCATACAAGCACGTCAACAAACTCAAGTAAAGACTTAAGCATGCACTAAGAAGACCATAAGGTGGGATCTATGACAAACCAAATGCACATCCATATGTCTACTAGAAGAATTCATGATCAAGTATACTTTAAAAATTCCATAACCAAACCATATGAATTCATATGATATATTAAAAGGATTGTATCAATTAAACTTTAATATATTTTTACAAATCATTGCATGGATCAATCCATTAATACAACACTAGGATAGAAAATGTATCCTTGAGAACGAGTATGTCATAAGTATACTCTAAAAACACTCAAATAGTTATGAGAAACCTACATCATAAAGAAAATTTTGTATTCAACACATTTCTCTAGCTTCTAAGTGCTTGCAGATATGAGAAATTAAGTTAAAACAAACTAATTGATACCCTAGACTTCACTTGATTAGTGGACACATGTATATACAACAAGAAATAGTCCAAAACCAACTGACAACCTTATTGCATCCTTCAAAACATACATATATAGCTTGATAAGTCTATTTTGGAATGTAGGGGTGTGGGTATTCTCTATTTTGTACTCAAATCAATATTAAACTCTTATTTATCCACAAACTACTCCAAGCACACTTGCATATGGGATAAAATCCATATATACAATCAAATTGAGAGTGTACAAAATAGGAATAAGATTTAAAAGTTATTCAAACCATAATATTTTAGTCTTTAAATAATTCTACCCTCATGGTCATGTTTGTCTTGGATTCTCAACCATAGAAATTAGGGGAAGATCTCTCACAAAAAGTGAAACAAGATGGGTTCCTCATGCGCATAGACCAATATAAACACTTAGGTGCCTAGGTATTCAAGCCCTACGATCATGATCAACACTTAATAGATATAAAAAATGTGAATTTAATGTGCTTACTGATTTTATTGGCACTCGAGAAGCTCCAATAGATAGGGAACCTACACATCAACATTTTCTTTGAATAATTGTGTCAAAACCTTTAGACAATGGAAGCTTCATCTTGTATTCTACACCTAACACTAAACTAACTAAACAAACACTATGGAGCTACAAATGATACAGAATAAAAAACTACTCTAGCATATAGCCTACCATATGTAAGTAGTAAACGAAAAGGGACAAAATGAATATAAGTGTTAGGAAGGAGATAGGGTTAGAGAAACAAATAAAAAGGGTGGGAAAAGGAAAACCAAAGAAGAGTAACCCATTAACTTTCTCTAGATTATACAAACAACACTCAACTATTAACATGTGTATGCCTTTTATGAGGGTACCTCAACTTACACTATGTGAACCTACCCATAATAGAATGACATTAACTAACATCTATGGTGAGTGGAAATTCAATGTAAATAGATAATCCACTCCAGTCTAGGGGCATAAGTGGACAAGTAAACACATACTCGCAATAATAAACAAGGGGCGCTCTCCAAGATAAGTAGTAGTAAACACAAAGTACTAAAACATGCTCATATTGCTAAATGTTAATAGACCATAACCAATTAACTCCTTAGTACAAATTTCTAAAAGATAATTGTATATTAGAAAGCCAAAATATATCTACAAGAGGGCATAGTCCCTAATCATACAACCATAGAAAACCTTGGAAACAATCCCAACCAAAGGAGACCATGAATATTTTATAAAAAATAAGGAATGAGAGAGGGGATATATGTCAAAGGTTTTGTAACATGTGGTAGAGAATCTTCAACTACCAAATTCATAGATAAGAGACAAAACACATGAGAAAGTTAGAAACCTCAATCACTTGGTAGAAGCAAAAAGTGTGTTGCAAAATGAAAATGAAATCCGCGTGAAGATTCTCAAAAGAATGGGTCTAGTTTCATTTGATAATGTGAAGGACTAAGAGGCTCCAGACCATTAGATGCCACCTTAGAATCAATGATTATGACAATCTAAAAGATACTAGCATGGTGGGGACTCAAAAAATTCTTAAAACTACAAGTATGCATTCAAAAATTGGACCCACTATGAGTTTAGGTTTAATAGCACATAGAGGAGGACAATGTGAAGGAACCATCATACATCTTTAGAAGATCAATGACTACTGTATCTAGGAGGATTAAATGATGGTTGTAGCCAGTGAGAGCCTCAAAAATGAAAAGAAGGAAAGCAAAGAGATGGGACACATGATCACATAAACATATGAAGGAGGAATAACCTATGTCCTCAATATAATTCTAGTTTCTAAATGTAACACTACAAATAACAAATAATATTATTATTCAAATCATAACCCTTCATAGTATATCAAAATCTAATATTATTCTAAAAACATTATCAATTACTTGCAACTTCTAGTTCATAATAATCGTATGTATAAAAAATGTAATGAAAACACTATAAATCTAATTTAGCACCTTATTTTAAGACAAAAACAAATATTCTTTATGGATTACTACGAATAAAATAGGCAATGAGATATTCGGGGAATATTAAACTGGGCATAACATTATATTTTCTTAGACAAATCATTAAATACTTGGATAGATCTCATGTTATAAAATTCAGTCAATTGATCCTATGTTGTAGGTAGGTAATCAAATATCATTATCTTAAAGTATACAAAATGTTGTTCCTTAATTTAGCCACATCAATATAGACCAAATACAGATCAAATCTTCTAGGAAAAAAGATGGCATATAATGTCCATCATAGGCTGCAAACTAAATTAAGTCTATTGGCTCTCTTCACAACAAATCCTATGTTCTAAAGATTAGGTATAACTAATATGACCAAGAAATGTCTCAATAGGATAGATGAGGAAGGCTTAGGATGAAACATAGGATGGTAAAGGGGACAATACATTAAATCAGGGTTAACCTTCTTCACTTTTGAATAGACACTCTCAGAGGGTAATCCCTATGGTTCATAAGAAAAAATCAACCAAAGATAAGGCAAATAAAACAAATTTTGAGGGAAAACTCACCCTATATAAAGGAAGCTTTTGAAAAGGTGTCACTAGACAAAATTCTACAAGTTTGCTAACCCAAATTCAAAACCTCTTTCAACTACAATAAGATTGTTAGTGTATATTAAGCTCAGTTAGGATAGGGCTATTTTTAGTCTTACGAGTCTTAGGGCTTTAATTAGCATGTCTAAGTTTAGAACATGTGTCCAGGATCACTTATCTTGAGTTAAGTAGTTGCATGCATGCCTATTTTTAGGATATACTATTCTCAAGCTTGCTTTCCTAATTTTGGCACATCTATTCTTAGGAGACTTGTGCCTATAAGTACTTGTTCCTATGAGCTAATACATCATCTAGTTTTGCTTTACATATTGCTTATGTTTTTGATAGTGTTGAGTGTGTGAATGTTGAGCTCTCATGACTCGTACTCGTATTTGCAATCTTTCACAACAGTTCTTGGTTTCCATAATGGCATCAGACTGGGAATGGTAAGGTTGTGAGTCTATTCTTCTATTAAATTTGTTTGAGCGTAGCATTCATTATTCATTACTAGTTCAATTGGAGGGCATTTTTCCCCATTTAGAAGAAATTGTTCACCATTCAATGGCATTTGTTTTGTTCTAGAAGAGCTTGTTTTTGTTTTAGAGGTATTTTTTTATTGGTGCAAAGGTGTTTCTCTTTGCACATTGTAATTTTTTTAACTGGTGCAGAGTTTTTTGGCATAGAGGTAGTATGTTTTGGCACACAGGCCTTTGTTAAAGTGTTGTGGCCTATTTTTTACCTATTCAGGGGAATTTCTTGGCGCACTAGTATATTTTTTGGTACACAAGTTCTTTTTAAAGAGACGCGGCCTATTTCTTAACAAGCACACCCTACTTTTGCAACCTATGGCCTATTTAACAGCCATTAAGGGCTTGAAGACAGGCTACAACCTGTTCAAATAGGCCCATATGGCCCTTACAAAGCATGCAAATCCTTCTACTCACCCCCATAGCCACCTAATCATGCCCAGCATCAAGTTTTCACTCAGCTTAGCTTCAATTCACTACACATCAGTAGAAACACAAAGTTTTTAGAGCTTTTTTATGCATGACAGATGCAAACAACACTCAGATGCTATCCAAAGACATATTTTCTTGGTAACTCACCCCTACAAACAACCTAGAGAGGTATTTATGATGCTTTTTTTACTAGTTTCTTCATAAATTCACCTAGCCTTGTGTTTTGTTCTAAAAAATTAGGTTTTTTTAGAAAATCTATATTTAGACTTTTTAAAAAAAATATTTAAAAAAAATCAAGTTCTTTCCCTTGTAAAAGTTCAATCTTTACTCAAATTCTTGGGAAAATTAAACTTAAAGAGCATTTAAATTGTGTAATATGCAAATTTGCGCACACACTACTTATAAGGTACCATAACTATGGGGGGTATCCAGAATAATCATAACCTATAATCTCATTGGGTTGTCTTGTCTTCTTTTTGCAATATGGACTGTAATCAGGCTATTTCACTGTTAACCCCATTTAATTATCATGACTGGAAATCCAAAATCTAGCATATGTTGAAAAACAAAGGGTTATACAGGGTTACAATGAGCATTGAAATGAAACCATCTGATGATGACACTAAAGTTAAATGGTTTAACAAGTGTGACTAGGCCTTCGCTTGTTTATGTCTCATCATCTCTCTATAATTACTCTTTCATGTAGAATCTTTGTCAACCCCCAACAAAGTATGGCTTTCTCTTGAGAAGTTCTTTGGGAAGGTAGATGAGATGAGAGTGCATGAACTAGAGAATGTGTTAATTAGTTTGAGTTTGAGTACATTTAACACATTAGAAGACATTTTCACCAAGTTTAAATCTATTAGGTTGTAGTTAAAAGAATCAGGAATTGATAAAAAAGATGACCAACTAGTTCTCTCAATTCTCTCCAAACTTGGTCCTGAATACTCTGTATTCGTGTCTACATTCTATTCCACCAAGAGAGATCTTCGACCCACTTGGAAAATGCCATCTCTAGATGACTTCATTGCTCTAATCTAACAAGAGAGAAAGACAAGTTAATCCACATGGGCATGTGAAGTCCTCAAAACCTCAAGCCCTAGTAGTTGGAAATGGTAAAGGCCAACATGATTCAAACAACAAAGGAAATCTAAACAAAACACTCAAAAGGATCATGACAGAAATAAAGAATAAAAACCTGGGACATTTAAGAGTGAAACAAAAACTTTATCCAAACAAGGGCAACCTAAAAATGACAAAGTTTAGTGTGCATACTGTAAGAAGACAAGGCATGCTGAGCACAAGTATATGAAGAAAAAGGTTGATAACCTCACTCAACTCTTAGAGAAGAACAACATATGTGCACTTGCATCCTTTAAAGTGTCCTCATCTACCCTAGAAACTTCTAATTCAAAAGGTAAATAGAAATTCAAGGGTAAGGCTCTTGTTGCAATTGGCTCTTTAGCATCTTCATGGGTCATTGAATCCTGTGCTTCGCACCATATGGGTTCTTTACAGGTCAATTTCACTTCCTTAGAACCCCAAAACATGTCCACCATTACCCTAGGTTATGACACTCTACCAACAGTTGTTGGGAGAGTGTCTGTTGAAATAGAGGGGGAACATTCACTAATGTCCTCTGTGTACCTTCACTTTGATCTAATCTCCTATCTATGTACTTGATCACTCACATAGGCAAGGGCATGAGGGTTTAGTTTACACTAGATTCAATTGAGATAAGAAGGTTACACAACAAAAACTTAGTAGCATTGCGAAGGGCACATCACCAAGCCAGGTTGTTATCACATTTTGCCCTTGATGTTTCTCCTACAACATTGCTTACTCATTCAGACGAGGTTAGCAAATTATGGCATGAGAGGTTTTGTTGTATGGTCTCACAACACGTCGCATTTTTCCTTAGCAAAATAGGGACCCAAATTTTTCTTTGCTTGTGTGTTTTCTTGCTTTGGGCAGTGTGGTAAAATATCAAGTCCTGATCAATGGTCAAAAGTCAAGTTTAGAAAATCCACTCCAGTCTAGGGGCATAAGTAGACAAGTAAACACATACTCGCAATAATAAACTAGGGACACTTTCCAAGATAAGTAGTAGAAAACACAAAGTGCTAAAACATGGTCATATTCCTAAATGTGAATAGACCATAACCAATTAACTCCTTAGTCCAAATTTTTCTAAAAGATAATTATATATTATAAAGACAAAATATGTCTACAAGAGGGCATAGCCCCTAATTATACAACAATAGAAAGCCTTGCAAACTATCCCAACAAAAGGAGAGCATGAATATTTTATAAAAAAATAAGGAATGAGAGAGGGGATATATGTCAAAGGTTTTGCAACATGTGCTACAGAATCTTCAACTACCAAATTCATAGATAAGAGACAAAACTCATGAGAAAGTTTGAAACCTCAATCACTTGGTAGAAGAAAAAAGTGTGTTGCAAAAGGAAAATGAAATCCACATGAAGATTCTCAAAAGAATGGGTCTAGTTTCATTTGATAATGTGAAGGACTAAGAGGCTCCAAACCATTAGATGCTAGATTAGAATCAATGACTATGACAATCTAAAAGATACTAGCATGGTGGGGACTCAAAAAATTCCTAAAACTACAAGTATGCATTCAGAAGTGGGACACACTATGAGTTTAGGCCTAATAGCATACAGAGGAGGACAATGTGAAGGAACCATCATACATCTTTAGAAGATCAATGACTAGTGTATCTAGGAGGATTCAAGCATGGTTGTATGTAGTCAGAGCCTCAAAAATGAAAAGAAGGAAAGCAAAGAGATGGGACACACCATCACATAAACATATGAAGGAGGAATAACCTATGTCCTCAATATAATTCTAGTTTTTAAAAGTAACACTACGAATAACAAATAATATTATTATTCAAATCATAACCCTTCATAGTATATCAAAATCTAATTTTATTCTAAAAACATTACCAATTACTTGCAACTTTTAGTTCATACTAATCCTATGTATAAAAAAAGTAATGAAAACACTATAAATCTAATTTAGCACCTTGTTTTAAGAAAAAAACAAATATTCTTTATGGATTACTAAGAATAAAATAGGCAATGAGATATTGGGGGCATGTTAAACTGAGCATAACATTAGATTTTCTTAGACAACTCATTAAATACTTGGATAGATCTCATATTATAAAATTCATTTCAATTGATCCTATATTGTAGGTAGGTAATCAATTATCATTATCTTAAAGTATACAAAATGTTGTTCCTTAATTTAGCCACATCAATATAGACAAAATACAAATCAAATCTTCTAAGAAAAAAGATGGCATATAATGTCCATAAAAGGCTTCAAACTAAATTAAGTCTATTGGCTCTCTTCACAACAAATCCTATGTTGTAAAGATTAGGTATAACTAATAAGACCAAGGAATGTCTCATTAGGATAGATGAGCAAAGTTTATGATCAAACATGGGATGGTAAAGGGGCCAATAGATTAAGGTAGGGTTAACCTTCTTCACTTTTGAATAGACACTAAGTCTTGGAGGGTAATCCCTAAGGTTCATAAGAAAAAATCAACCAAAGATAAGGTAGATAAAACAAATTTTGAGGGAAAACTCACCCTATATAAAGGAAGCTCTTGAAAACATGTCACTAGACACAATTCTACTAGTTTACTAACCCAAATTCAAAACCTCTTTCAACTACATTAAGACTGTTAGTGTATATTAGGCTCAGTTAGGATAGGGCTATTTTTAGTCTTACGAGTCTCACGGCTTTAATTAGCACGTCTATGTTTAGAACATGTGTCTAGGATCACTTATCTTGAGTTAAGTAGTTGCATGCATGCCTATTTTTAGCCCACTAATATTCTCAAGCTTTCTTTTCTATTTTTGGCATGTCTATTCTTAGGAGACTTGTGCCTATTCTTACTTGTTCATGTGAGTTAATATATCATCTGGTTTTTCTTTGCATATTGCTTATGTCTTTGATAGTGTTGAGTGTGTGATTGTTGAGCTCTCGTGACTCGTGCCCATATTTGCAGTCTTTCACGAGAGTTTTTTTTTCCACATGGTATCAGATTGGGAATGGTAAGGTTGTGAATCTATTCTTCTATTAAATTTGTTTGAGCATTGAATTCATTATTCATTATTAGTTCAATTGGAGGGCATTTTTCCCCATTTAGAAGGCATTTTTCACCATTCAATGGCATTTCTTTTTGTTTTGGAAGAGCTTGTTTTTGTTTTAGAGGTATTTTTTATTGGTGCAAAGGTGTTTTTCTTGGCACATCATCATTTTTTTACTGGTGCAGAGTTTTTTGGCATAGAGGCGGTATGTTTTGGCACATAGGCCTTTGTTGAAGTGTTGTGGCCTATTTTTTACCTATTCAAGGGAGTTTCTTGGCACACTAGTATATTTTTTGGTACACAAGTTCTTTTTAAAGTGACGCAGCCTATTTCTTACCAGGCACACCCTGCTTTTGCAGTCTATGGTCTATTTAACAGTCATGAAGGGCTTGAACACAAGCTACAACCTGTTCAAATAGGCCCATATGGCCCTTACAGAGCATGCAAATCCTTCTACTCACCCCCACGTTCACCTAATCATGCCCATCGTCAAGTTTTCACTTAGCTCAGCTTCAATTCACTACACATCAGCAGAAACACCAAGTTTTTAGAGCTTTTTTGTGCATGATAGAGGCAAACAACACTCAGATGCTATCTAAAGACGAATTTTCTTGGTAACTTGACCCTAAAAACAACAAACATACGTATTTTACCATGCTTTTTTCAAGGTAAAAGTACAAAGTTATGACACACTTTTATAAAGGAAACGACCAAAGCTAATCCAACTTTTAAACTTGAATCACTATAAAGTGATATATATGTTTTGAATTTTGAAATGATGTAAACTAATAAAATATTTATTTTTTAGTATGTTTTATGTTTGTATTTTTTGAAAAAAATTAAAAAATTATTTGAATATAGTTTCTAATAAATTGACACAATAATCTAGTTGCCGATAAAATTCTGAAAAATGAAGTTACATGAAACGTCAACCTTTATATAGTAAATTTTTTTTTTCTTCAATTTTTTTGTGTGTATTTATAATTTGAAACTTTAGTGCATGAATATATTTTTTTCCAATTTTGATAAATATATATTTTTAAATAAATAATAAAATGTATGTGTATTAAAACGTAGTTGTTTCCATTCGACGTCAACTTTCATATTAACTGTTTATCTAAAAAATAAAGAAAATTATACCATCTTGATATAGATTCTTTTATCTAGTGCATCATATTTTTTAAAATTTTTTAAAATAAGTTTTACTATTTTTCCTTAACATGGTAATTAACCCACAATTTTGTGTTGATAACCTACTTTTAGTAAAACTAGAAAATAAAATATAAATAATAATTAAACTGTTTATATATATATATATATATATATATATATATATATATATATATATATATATATATATATATATATATATTGAAAGCTAAACTTATAGATCTACAAAAGGGTATTTTTATATTTTTTTAAACATGTTATTTACACAAGTAGAAGTTGTTGAAATATCAAGTTTTTCAAATAATTTTATTTTTTTGGTAAATTGGCCTCATAGTGGTGATACATATGCATTTAGCCAACAATTCTAGTTGAAAAGTTGTGGACATATCTAACTTAGCAAGAATAGATCTTACAAGATCATATGTTTGACCAAAATTAATTTTTAGTTAGAAATACTTAAATTCACTTGTGCTAATAAGTCGGCTAAAAGTGTAACACAACTTTGTGCTTTTACCCTTCACTAGTTTCTTCATAAATTCACCTAGCCTTGTGTTTTGTTCTTAAAATTTAGGTTTTTTTAGAAAATCTATATTTAGACTTTTAAAAAAATAAAATAAAAAAAAAAATCAAGTTCTTCCCCTTGTAAAAGTTTAATCTTTGCTCAAATTGTTGGGAACATTAAACTAAAAGAGTATTTATAATCGTGTAATAGGCAAATTTTGCCCACACACTACTTATAAGGTGCCACAACTATGGGGAGTATCCAGAATAATCATAACGTGGCATCTCATTAGGTTATCTTGTCTTCTTTTTGCAATATGGACTCTAATCAGGCTATTTCACCGTTAACCCCATTTAATTATCATGAGTGGAAATCCAAAATCTAGCATATGTTGAAAAACAAAGGGTTATATAGGGTTACAATGCGCACAGAAACAAAACCATCGAATGATGACACTAAAGTTAAATGGTTTAACAAGTCTGACTAGGCCTTCGCTTGTTTATGTCTCAGCATCTCTCTATAATTACTCTTTCATGTAGAATCGTTGTCACCCCCAATGAGGTATGGCTTGATCTTGAGAAGATCTTTGGGAAGGTAGATGAGATGAGAGTGCATGAACTAGAGACTGAGTTAATTAGTTTGAGTTCGAGCACATTCAACACATTAAAAGACATTTTCGCTAAGTTTAAATCTATCAAGTTGTAGTTAAAATAATGTGGAATTGATAAAAAAGATGACCAACTAGTTCTCTCAATTCTTTCCAAGCTTGGTCCTAAATACTTTGTATTCATGTCTACATTCTATTCCACCAAGAGAGCTCTTGGAGCCACTTGGAAAATGCCATCTCTAGATGACTTCATTGCTTTGATCTAACCAGAGAGAAAGACAAGTTAATCCACATGGTCACTGTGAAGTCCTCAAAACCTCAAACCCTAGTAGTTGGAAATGGTAAACACCAATAGGATTCAAACAACAAAGGAAATCTAAACAAAACACTCAAAAGGATCATGATGCAAATAAAGAACAAAAACCTGAGACATTTAAGAGTCACATAGAAACTTTATCCAAACAAGGGAAACCTAAAAAAGGACAAAGTTTAGTGTGCCTACTATAAGAAGACATGGCATGATGAGCATAAGTGTATGAAGAAAAAGGTTGATCACCTCACTCATCTCTTAGAGAAGAACAATATACATGCACCGGAATCCTTGAAAGTATCCTCGTCCACCCTAGAAAATTCTATGTCAAAAGGTAAATAGAAATTCAAGGGTAAGGCTCTTGTTGCAGTTGGCTCTTTAGCATCTTCATGGGTCATTGAATCCTATGTCTCACACCATATGGGTTCTTTAGAGGTCAAGTTCACTTCCTTAGAACCCCATAACATGTCCACCATTACCGTAGGTTATGACACTCTAGCAATAGTTGTTGGGAGAGTGTCTGTTGAAATTGAAGGGGGACATTCACTAATGTCCTTAGTGTACCTTCACTTTCATCCAATCTCCTATATGTGTAACTGATTGCTCACATAGGCAAGGGCATGAGAGTTTAGTTTACACCAGATTCAGTTGAGATCAGAAGGTTGCACAACAACAACTTAGTAGCATTGGGAAGGGCACATCACCAAGCTAGGTTGTAATCACATTTTTCCCTTGATATTTCTCCTACCACATTGCTTACTCATTCAAATGGGGTTAGTAAATTGTGGCATGAGAGGTTTTGTTGTGTGGTCTCACAACACATCCCATTTTTCCTTAGTAAAATAGGGACCCAACTTTTTCTTTTCTTGTGTGTTTTATTGCTTTGGGTGGTGGAGTAAAATGTCAGTTCCTGATCCATGGTCAAAAGACATGTTTAGAAAACCCACTCCATTCTAGGGGCATAAGTAGACAAGTAAACACATAATCACAATAATAAACTAGGGGCACTCTCCACGGTAAGTAATAGAGAACACAAAGTGCTAAAACATGCTCATATTCCTAAATGTTAATTGACCATAACCAATTAACTCCTTAGTACAAATTTTTCTAAAAGATAATTATATATTATAAAGCCAAAATATATCTACAAGAGGGCATAGCCCCTAATTACACAACAATAGAAAGCCTTGCAAACGTGTTATCTATGAGCTTTACATGCATTTGATATTTGGCTTAAAGTTGACTAAGTTGTTTTGCAAATCTTGGCATATAACTTTAGGAAACATTTTGATTATTTTTGTGGCATACAGTTTCATGTTTCACACATTATAGTTGGCCCACAGTTGTAGTATATAGCATATTTTGATACATATTATAAAGTCTGCCTATTGTAATTCTTGATTACTCTTTTGGTTGTTGAAAACATACAAGTTTGAGAAATGACTTGTAATAACTTGCTTTCAAGTGTTGACCATGGTCTATATTTGTTTACATTCCCTAGCAAGTATATTCCACAAGACAAAAAGGCTCCCTTCGGCAATCTTTAGTCATCTACCTATCAGGCAGGTTACCACTATGTAACAAAGTTTGAAAAAGGCATTTTTGATTTATTGACAACCATGGGTCATGTTAGGGTTACCTGCAGATTTGGTTACATGGTGACAAGCCAGGCAAAAGGCATTCTTTGTTTTTTCATATGGTAAGGTTTTGAGCTTTGAATATGAAGCTTTCCTAGGGTTTCATTTCAGTTTTCCGTAATCATGAAAGATTGAGGTGATTTTATCAATATTAAGTTTGTGGCATCATATGTTGACTTGGGAAAAATAACATAGCTATTATGAGTTGAGGCCATTGAAAATCAGTTGTAAAATGATGACTCTAGGTGTAGCCGTTCCTCTCTTTCTCCTTGTTTATTTTTGATGGCTGTTTACATGTGTCGTTCCTTGCACAGTTTGGTATATTTGTCATACCCACAAATTTTTTGTTAAGGGTTTGTGTTTAAGGTTCGGATTTAAGATTTTTGTCCTGGGATTAACAATCTTTGCTTTAGAAAACAAAAGTTTTTTATTTTACCCATAAACTATAGTTAGGGTTTACTGTGTATAACATTTGGGTTTCACTGCAAAGTCAAAGTTCTTTTTACAAAAAAAAAAACCCTCAGTTGCATTTGTAAGTGAAGAGTTTCTTTGTTCTTTTTGGTTGACGACCAACTTATATGGTCCCTATGCTGAAATTCATTCCCCTCCTAAGTTTTTTATACCCTAACTCACTCTGGCTATCTCTATGTTTAATTTCTTGAAACCCTAACTATAGTGAGTCAGTTATGCTTTAAAGTAACACCTAAAAACTTAATCTTCCAGTTAGTTTTTGCTGTCAGAATATACTTTCGGTGGCACAATGTTTTATCTCATGAATAAACTTTGGATAGTTGAGAAGGTTTATAACTTCTGTGGACAGTCTTTAAATGATTAAGTGATTATTTAATCTTAGTTAAGTGTCATGACTCACATTGAACACGTAACTCTGCTTATGTGATACACAATTGATAATTTGTTGTAGCTATGATACTTTAATTACTTCTCAATCACATGATAGTTATGGATTTTGTGGTAGTTGTATTTTCTTGGGTTAGTTCGACCCTAAACTGTGGTTTAATGTTAAGTTATTACCTGCAATAGTTTTATTAAAATAGTTATCTCTTCAAACTGTTTCATGAGAAGAGGAAGTAATTATGAAATGTATAAAAAGGCTTTGAACATGAATTGTAATTGTGTGGTGTATACACCTAATGTAATGTTGAGAATATATTATCATTGATATTAGATCAGAGATTGAGGATCACTGAAACATAGTGTCCCTCTGTACTTATTTTTCCTTCATGATTGAAACATGTATTGAAAGGTCAAGTTAGTGAGACAAGAAATGACCTTTGCCAGTGAGGCATTTTGTGTAGCTAGTGAGGCTTTACCAGTGAGGCATTTTGTGTAGCTAGTGAGGCTTTGCCAGTGAGGCATTTTGTAGCCAGTGAGGCTTGTAATCAGTGAGATTCATTAGATAAGCTAGTGAGGCATTTTTCAAGTGGTTTTTATGCCTAGGAGGGTTTTCCACTCAGGACAATCTCTGTGTTATGGTTACTTGTTCTTCTCATGAGTTTTTGTTCATTATTGCATAATTTAACTGTTATATGATGTTCATAGTAAATTAGTACAAATGCATAAGACTTTGATACTTACCTCAGTCCAATGAAGTAAGGATCTACCTCTATTTTTTGTCTTGATGAATTGTTCAAATGATTCCTCATAGTTCACAAACAGTTGTTCTGTAGTTGGTTTGATAGTTCATCTTGGTTCTTAAATGAATGTCTTGCTTTCACCATTCAAGGTTGATGTTCACAGTTGGTAAAAGTTAATTAGGTGTTGCCAAAAACAAGTCTATTTTATAAGACACTGATTCACCCACCCTCTTAGTGTCTTGCATACTCCAACAAGTGGTATCAGAGTGTAGGTTCCCTATTTGAAGTCTAACCGACTTGGGTAGGTCCTACTAGCGGAGTACCATGGGAAAGGGTAGAAGAATTAAGGCCTTAAATAGAGAAAAGAAGAATGCTGATCAAAAAGTTGAAAAGCAAGCCTCAGTTAAGTCCAACAATGAGTTGTTACATGAGTCAACCATAAGTGTAGATACAAAGTGTCATAAAGAGATTAGTCCTGAAGTTAAGAGTCTTGACAATGTGAATTTTAGTAGACAAAAACTTGATGATTTTGTAGTTGAAATTGATGATGCAGAAGAAGATTTCTTTGAGGATGAAAATGGTCAGGAGTTTGACGAAGATGATTATGAAGTTGATGTTGAAGGAGAATTTCTATGTGCCCTAGATACAATCAATCAACTTAGTAAAGAAAATAGGAGTTTAAAAGACCAGCTTTAACAAGAAAAAGAATCGAAGGACAAGGTATGTTCAGATTTTGAAAAAGCTTCTTTAGAGTTTGAAAATGCCAGAAATCAAATTGCAGAATTAAAAAGTCATGTTAATGAAATTGATAAATTGATTATAAGTTTAAAAACTGAGATTGAGGAAGCCAAAAGAATAATAGATATGACTAAATCTGATTTTGAAGTAAAAAGAATAGAATGTCTAAAGTTAGAGGCAGAAATAGTCTCTTTAAGAAAGGATTTGGAAAAGGGTTCTTCTAAACTTCACAAGAATATTGAATTGGACAAGAGTACTGAATGTTTGAATGAAATATTGAGTAGTCAGAAAAACTACAAGTATCATTTTGGTTTAGGATATGAAAAAGGGAAAAACTCTGGTGTTAAAGATGAAGTTAAAAGGGAAATAGTTTTTGCAACAACAAATAGGAAGAATTTCAAGGTTAGGCAGACTCCTAGGCAGAAGATAGATCTAAATTATCATTCTGCTATTTCTGATGATGACAAGAAGAAAGCAAAGGATAAAATTGTTGATATTGGGAGAAGAAGAACTAACAATTTTTCAAGACCTTCATCTATCAGGCAATATCATTCGGTCAGGTATAACTATTCTGAATTTCATGGTTATTGTTATGTCTGTCATAAATATGGTCATAGAGCTAAAAATTGTAGTTATTATGGTTTGTCAAATAAAAACTACAATGTTATTCGCTATAACTGCAATAATGTTGGGTACATGAAAAGAGACTGTTGGATGCATTATAGAAATTCAAGAAACAAACATCATTATTTCTCTAGCAATAGCATATGTCATAGGTGCAACAGGATTGGACATAAATCGCAATATTGCTAGAATAATCCTATGGACAAGCAAAAGAAAGAACCTAGGAAGGTTTGGAGAAGGAAGCAAAATTAGGACAAGAAGGATCCTAAACTTGTGCATGTTGCACAAGCTACTTCACCAGTCACTTGAGAAGTGACATGAAGTTAGGAGGAGATGTCAAATATCCTATCTCTTATTCCCTATAAGATTCATCAGGTTTGTTGATGGATATTTATCATAATGAGTTCATTCTTGATTGGTTTGGTACATGAATTTTCAAAGGTGGACTTTTAGATGCTATGGTTTCAGAGGTAGATTTCAGTGTTTGTGATGTCCATTATGCTTAAGGAACATAGTGATGCCAAGGTTGTATTTAAGCAATTACTTCAAAGTCGAACACTAAATAAATGGTATAAGGATTGTCTAATGAAATATTGCATGAATAGTACTAATGGAGAAGTAATTTGGAAATTGTTTTTTATGTATTCTTGGATGATCCTATATGATGACAATCTTGACCATTATAACAGTAATAAACATCAACCATAATGTTGTTTAAACAAGTGGTATATTCTGCTGTTTAGTATTTGCTTCAGTGGTGTTCTCAGCTATTCTTTTGGTGTTTGATCATTGCTATAGTGATTGTTAGCATGGTGACTACCTTTGCTTTGATAGTGCTTTGAAAACATGAAGACAATTGTCCTGAATGATGTGTTCTTGGACAAGATAATGATTGCAGTTTGATAGTACTAATCCATACTCTATGCTCTATGATGATCCATACTCTATACTCTGCTCTTTGTTGGCTCTGGATGATAGTATTTAGAGATACAATAACAATGTGTTGATGATGGCAATCATACCAATGTACAGTGCAGTGATAATCTATTTCTTGTGTTACCTTGACAATGATTTTTTGGTTTTATCCATTTTCATAGTGGTTGAGACAATGCACAAGAACTAATGGTATATGCTTTGATTGACAATGTTAATAGTGTATATCTACATTCATGCACAATGATGACAGTGTGACATTGTTGACTAAGTTTGTTCAATAGAGTTGAAGGCAGTGCATAAACTATGATCCAAGTACTGTTTTGGTAAATGAAGTGATAGCGTTGTTTTTAGTGACAGTAACATTTTACGAGTGGCATGGCAATTCATATGAACAATTATGACTTTTTTAGTTGTTGGACTCAGGGGGAGTCTCTTGCATATTTCTAATTCCTAATGGTTTTTAGTATCTTATGACAGTTGGCATGACTTCTGCTAGATGATTGGTATTATTTGTGATAGTCTCCTCAGTTGTTGTCTATCTTTGCTACGTGCTCTTTTTGCTTATCATGTTGCTATTATTTCATTATGGTGCTGACATCTTTTTGTTTCAGATGTTCTGGATACTTCTCAATCATGAGACAGTCTTGATTTGATTGGTATGTTTTTCATTTTTTCTATATTCCACATTTCAGACTTTATGTATGTTACAGATATTTGCATACTTTCACTCCCTTTGCCCTTATGTCAAAAATGGGGAGAGGAAGTTGCGTTTTTCC
This sequence comes from Cunninghamia lanceolata, assembly GCA_027924645.1. Taxonomy (NCBI): domain Eukaryota; kingdom Viridiplantae; phylum Streptophyta; class Pinopsida; order Cupressales; family Cupressaceae; genus Cunninghamia; species Cunninghamia lanceolata. The sequence continues at coordinate 10,972,753 of BSBN01001226.1, forward strand.
CATCATGGACAAAGGGGGAGTTTGTTGACTTACCCTTAGTTGTTGTGCCTAATGTCCAAACCACAACTTGATATCATGTGGTTTCCTTGAGCTGGTTTCCTAACAGGTAGAATGGTCCTTGGCACGATACTATGAGGTGTTAATATCATGTGGGTTCATATTCAGTTTGGCACATGTGATAATCATGCTCATGTTTGATGTTGGCATACTCATAGCATGTTTGCATATTCATGACAAACATGATGACATTTGTTTGGTGTATATGATATCAGTTTTACAGTTTCGCATCTTCCATGATATATTGAGGCATTTACATTTCCTTGATCATGTTGCTTACAATTTGTCAGTTGGACTGTATGATACAGTTTATCACTCATCAGTTTGTCACATCTTCTGGTAGTTTAGCATCTTTACAGTTTGGTATCTTCAATGATCATGATACAATTCTTTGATCATATTGCTTGGTCTTGATATGGTATCTTTGACATACATTTGATATGGTATCTTTAGCATCCACTTGACATAGTTGAATCATGTTATCTTTGAGCTTTACATGCATTTGATATTTGGCTTAAAGTTGACTAAGTTGTTTGGCAAATCTTGGCATATAACTTTTGGAAACATTATGATTATTTTTGTGGCATACAGTTTCATGTTTCACATATTACAGTTGGCCCACAATTGCAGTATACATCATATTTTGATACATATTATAAAGTCTGCCTATTATAAGTCTTGATTACTCTTTTGGTTGTTGAAAACATACAAGGTTGAGAAATGACTTGTAATAACTTGCTTTCAAGTGTTGACCATTGTCTATATTTGTTTACATTCCCTAGCAAGCATATTCCACAAGACAAAAAGGCTCCCTTTGGCATTCTTTAGTCATCTAGCTATTGGACAAGTTACCACTATGTAACAAAGTTTGAAAAAGGCATTCTTTGATTTTTCATATGGTAAAGTTTTGAGCTTTGAATATGAAGCTTTCCTAGGGTTTCATTTCAGTTTGTCATAATCATGAAAGATTGAGGTGATTTTATCAAATATTCAGTTCGTGGCATCATATGTTGACTTGGGCAGAATAACAGAGCTGTTATGAGTTGAGGCCATTGAAAATTAGTTGTAAAATGATGACTCTAGGTGCAGCCGTTCCTCTCTTTCTCCTTGTTTATTTTTGATGGTTGTTTACATGTCTCATTCCTTGCATAGTTTGGTATATTTGTCATACCCACAAATGTTTTGTTAAGGGTTTGTGTTTAAGGTTTAGATTTAAGATTTTTGTTCTGGGATTAACAATCTTTGCTTTAGAAAATAAAAGTTTTTTATTTTACCCATAAACTATTGTTAGGGTTTAGTGTATAACATTTGGGTTTCACTATAGAGTCAAAGTTTAAAAAAAAAAAATCCTAAGTTGCATTTGTAAGTGAAGGGTTTCTTTGTTCTTTTTGGTTGATGGCCAACTTATATGGTCCCTGTGCTGAAAGTCGTTCCCCTCCTAAGTTGTTTATACCCTAACTAACTCCAGCTATCTCTGTGTTTAATTTCTTGAAACCCTAACTATAGTGAGCCTTTTATGCTTTAAAGTAACACCTGAAAACTTAATCTTCTAGTTGGTTTTTGTTGTCAGAATATACTTTCAGTGGCACAATGTTTTATCTCATGAATAAACTTTGGACAGTCGAGAAGCTTTATAACTTCTGTGGATAGTCTTTAAATGTTTAAGTGATCATTTAATCTTAGTTAAGCGTCACAACTCACATTGAACACTTAACTTTGATTATGTGACACACAATTGATAATTTTTTGCAGCAATGATACTTTAATTACTTCTCAATCACATGACAATTATCTATTTTGTGGCAGTTGTATTTTCTTGGGTTAGTTCGACCCTAGACTGTGGTTTAATGTTCAATTATTACTTGCAATAGTTTTATGAAAACAATTATCTCTTCAAATTGTTTCATGAGAAGAGGAAGTAATTGTGAAATGTATAAAAATGATTTGAATAGGAATTGTAATTATGTGGTGTATACACCTGATGTAATGTTGAGAATGCATTATCATTGATATTAGATCAGAGATTGAGGATCAGTGAAACAAAGTGTCCCTCTGTATTTATTTTTTCTTCATGATTGAAACATGTATTGAAAGGTCAAGTCAATGAGACAAGAAATGACCTTTGCCAGTGAGGCATTTTGTGTAGCTAGTGAGGCTTTGCCAGTGAGGCATTTTGTGTAGCCAGTGAGGCATTTTGTAGCCAGTGAGGCCTGTAATCAGTGAGATTCATTAAAAAAGCCAGTGAGGCATTTTTGAAGTGGTTTTTATGCCTTGGAGGGTTTTCCACTCAGGACAATCTCTGTGTTATGGTCACTTGTTCTGCTCATGAGTTTTTGTTCATTATTTCATAATTTAACTATTGTATGATGCACATAGTAAATTAGTACAAATGCATAATACTTTGATACTTACCTCAGTCGAATGAAGTAACAATCTGCCTCTAATTTTTGTCTTGATGAATTGTTCAAATGATTCCTCATAGTTCACAAAAAGTTGTTTTGTAGTTGGTTTGATAGTTCATCTTGGTTCTTAAATGAATGTCTTGCATTCACCATTCAAGGTTGAAGTTCACAGTTCGTAAAAGTTAATTAGGTGTTGCCAAAAACAAGTCTATTTTATAAGACATGGATTCACCCCCCCTCTTAGTGTCTTGCATACTCCAGCACCCCATGGTAGCCATAAAAAAATATTGACCTCATATTATGTAGACAACAATGGGTATGCACATTCAACAAATAATAAACCTAGCTTACGCTTGTAAGGATGAATCCCCTTAAATAAATAACACACATGTGCAACTTGTAGCCAAACTTTAAACAATTTAAAACTTTCACTAAATTGCAAGGAACCACAAAGATATATGCTTGAATAAAAAATTGATCATCTAGCTTACTAGACTAGTGCCCATCCAAATCCACACAAGTATAACCCACTTAATATGTATTAGACACAAGCTCTCATAAGATATGGTTGAAATCATTCCTCTAAGTTATACATATAATCAAATTTCTAAGTTTGAATAACTCTTTGAATATTAATTAAACATGAGCTTACTTGAGATTTAGTAAAGGTTGCAAAAGTGAATTATGCATATTGGCTAGGTTGAAACAAATACTATTCTAATTGAAAGAAGTATTACATTATTTTAATAATGATTTTAATGGTGGTGGGAGTACAATAGTAGATTGGTGCCTTACTTGTATTGTTAATTGAGTCAAACACTAGGATTCATGCAAGCACATAAAAAAACTCAAGCAAATAACTAAGCATGCACTTAGAAGACCATAAGGTGGTATCTATGACAAACCAAATGCACATCCATATGTCTACTAGAAGCATTCACGATCAAGTATACTTTAAAAATTCCATAACCAAACCATATGAATTCATATGATATATTAAAAGGATTGTATCAATTAAACTTTAATATATTTTTACAAATCATTGCACGGATCAATCCATTAATACAACACTAGGCTAGCAAATATATCCTTGAGAACAAGTATTTCATAAATATCCTCTAAAAACACTCAAATAGTTATGAGAAACCTACATCATAAAGAAAATTTTGTATTCAACACCTTTCTCTAGCTTGTAAGTGCATGCAGATATGAGAAATTAAGTTAAAACAAAATAATTGATACCCTAGACTTCACTTCATTAGTGGACACATGTATATACATCAAGAACTAGTCCAAAACCAACTGACAACCTTATTACATCCTTCAAAACATACATATATAGCTTGATAAGTCTATTTTGGAACATAGGGGTGTGGGTATTCTCTATTTTGTACTCAAATCAATATTAAACTCTTGTTTATGCATATGGGATAAAATCCATATATAGAATCAAATTGAGAGTGCACAAAATAGGAATAAGATTTAAAAGTTATTCAAATCATAATATTTTAGCCTTTAAATAATTCTACCCTCATGGTCATGTTTGTCTTGGATTCTCAACCATAGAAATTAGGGGAAGAGCTCTCACAAAAAGGGAGCCAAGATGGAGTCCTCATCCTCATAGACCAATATAAACACTTAGGTGCCTAAGTATTCAATCCCTACGATCATGATCATCACTTACTAGATATAAAAAATGTAAATTTATTGTGCTTACTGATTTTATTGGCACTCGAGAAGCTCCAATAGATAGGGAATCTACACATCAACATTTTCTTTGAATAATTGTGTCAAAACCTCTAGACAATGGAAGCTTCCTCTTTTATTCTACACCTAACACTAAACTAACTAAACAAATACTATGGAGTTACAAATGATATAGAACAAAAAACTACTCTAGCATATAGCCTACCATACCTAAGTAGTAAACGAAAAGGGATAAAATGAATATAAGGGTTAGGAAGGAGATAGGGTTAGAGAAATAAATAAAAAGGGTGGGAAAAGGAAAACCAAAGAAGAGTAACCCATTAGCTTTCTCTAGACTATACAGACAACTCTCCACTATTAACATGTGTATGCCTTTTATGAGGGTACCTCAACTTACACTATGTGAACCCACCCATAATAGAATGACATTAACTAACATCTATGGCGAGTGAAAATTCAATGTAAATAGAAATCCACTCCAGTCTAGGGGCATAAGTAGACCAGTAAACACATACTCACAATAATAAACTAGGGGCACTCTCCAAGATAAGTAGTAGAAAACACAAAGTGCTAAAACATGCTCATATTCCTAAATGTTAATAGACCATAACCAATTAACTCCTTAGTACAAATTTCTAAAAGATAATTGTATATTAGAAAGCCAAAATATATCTACAAGAGGGCATAGCCCCTAATCATACAACAATAGAAAGCGTTGCAAACAATCCCAACCAAAGGAGACCATGAATATTTTATAAAAAATAAGGAATGAGAGAGGGGATATATGTCAAAGGTTTTGCAACATGTGCTAGAGAATCTTCAACTACCAAATTCATAAATAAGAGACAAAACACATGAGAGAGTTAGAAACCTCAATCGCTTGGTAGAAGCAAAAAGTGTGTTGCAAAATGAAAATGAAATCCACGCGAAGATTCTCAAAAGAATGGGTCTTGTTTCATTTGATAATGTGAAGGACTAAGAGGCTCTAGATGATTAGATGCCACCTTAGAATCAATGATTATGACAATCTAAAAGATACTAGCATGGTGGGGACTCAAAAAATTCCTAAAACTACAAGTATGCATTCAAAAATGGGACCCACTATGAGTTTAGGCCTAATAGCATATAGAGGAGGACAATGTGAAGGAACCATCATACATCTTTAGAAGACCAATGACTACTATATCTAGGAGGATTAAATCATGGTTGTAGCTACTAAGAGCTTCAAAAATGAAAAGAAGGAAAGCAAATAGATGGGACACACCATCACATAAACATATGAAGGAGGAATAACCTATGTCCTCAATATAATTCTAGTTTTTAAATGTAAAACTACAAATAACAAATAATATTATTATTCAAATCATAACCCTTCATAGTATATCAAAATCTAATATTATTCTAAAAACATTATGAATTACTTGCAACTTTTAGTTCATAATAATCCTATGTATAAAAATAATAATGAAAACACTATAAATCTAATTTAGCACCTTATTTTAAGAAAAAAACAAATATTCTTTATGGATTACTAAGAATAAAATAGGCAATGAGATATTGGGGGCATGTTAAACTGAGCATAACATTAGATTTTCTTAGACAACTCATTAAATACTTGGATAGATCTCATGTTATAAAATTCGTGTCAATTGATCCTATGTTCTAGGTAGGTAATCAAATATCATTATCTTAAAGTATACAAAATTTTGTTCCTTAATTTAGCTACATCAATATAGACCAAATACAAATCAAATCTTCTAGGAAAAAAAGATGGCATATAATGTCCATCACAGGCTGCAAACTAAATTAAGTCTATTGGCTCTCTTCACAACAAATCATATGTTCTAAAGATTAGGTATAACTAATAAGACCAAGAAATGTCTCATTAGGATAGATGATCAAGGCTTATGATGAAACACAGGATGGTAAAGGTGCCAATACATTAAGGCAGGGTTAACCTTCTTCGCTTTTGAATAGACACTCTCGGAGGGTAATCCCTATGGTTCTTAAGAAAAAATCAACCAAAGGTAAGGCAGATAAAACAAATTTTGAGAGAAAACTCACCCTATATAAAGGAAGCTCCTGAAAAGGTGTCACTAGACACAATTTTACAAGTTTTCTAACCTAAATTCAAAACCTCTTTCAACTACAATAAGATTGTTAGTGTATATTAAGCTCAGTTAGGATAGGGCTATTTTTAGTCTTAGGAGTCTTAGGGCTTTAATTATCACATCTATGTTTAGAATGTGTGTCTAGGATCACTTATCCTGAGTTAAGTAGTTGCATGCATGCCTATTTTTAGGATTTACTATTCTCAAGCTTGCTTTCCTATTTTTGGCGCATCTATTATTAGGAGACTTGTGCCTATACATACTTTTTCCTGTGAGCTAATACATCATCTGGTTTTGCTTTGCATATTGCTTATGTCTTTGATAGTGTTGAGTGTGTGAATGTTGAGCTCTCATGACTCATGCCCGTACTTGTAATATTTCACAACAGTTCTTGGTTTCCACATGGTATCAGACTGGGAATGGTAATGTTGTGAATCTATTCTTCTATCACATTTTTCCCCATTTAGAAGGCATTTTTCACCATTCAATGGCATTTTTTTTGTTCTGGAAGAGCTTGTTTTTGTTTTAGAGGTATTGTTTTGTTGGTGCAAAGGTGTTTCTCTTGGCACATCATCATATTTTTTTACCGGTGTAGAGTTTTTCAGCATAGAGGCAATATGTTTTGGCACATGGGCCTTTGTTGAAGTGTTGTGGCATATTTTTTACCTATTTAGGGGAGTTTCTTGGCGCACTAGTATATTTTTTGGTACACAATTTCTTTTTAAAGAGACGCAGCCTATTTCTTAATAGGTACACCTTGATTTTGTAGCCTATGGCCTATTTCCATGAAGGGGCTTGAACACAGGCTACAACCTATTTAAACAGGACCATATGGCCCTTACAGAGCATGCAAATCCTTCTACTCACCCCCATGGCCACCTAATCCTGCCTAGCATTAAGTTTTCACTCAGCTCAGCTTCAATTCACTACACATCAGCAGAAATGCAAAGTTTTTAGAGCTTTTTTGTGCATGACAGAGGCAAACAACACTAAGATGCTATCCAAAGACATATTTTCTTGGTAACTCACCCCTACAAACAACAAAAAGAGGTATTTTATGATGCTTTTTTCACTAGTTTCTTCATAAATTCACCTAGCCTTGCATTTTGTTCTAAAAATTTAGGTTTTTTAGAAAATCTATATCTAGACATTTTAAAAAATATATTTAAAAAAAATCAAGTTCTTCCCCTTGTAAAAGTTTAATCTTTACTCAAATTCTTGGGCAAATTAAACTAAAAGATCATTTAAAATTGTGTAATAGGCAAATTTTGTGCACACACTACTTATAAGGTGCCACAACTATGGGGGTATATAGAATAATCATAACCTGGAATCTCATTGGGTTGTCTTATCTTCTTTTTGCAATATGGGCTCTAATCAGGCTATTTCACCGTCAACCCCATTTAATTATCATGACTGGAAATCCAAAATCAAGCATATGTTGAAAAACAAAGGGTTATACAGGGTTACAATGAGCACTGAAATGAAACCATCTGATGATGACAGTAAAGTTAAATGGTTTAACAAGTGTGACTAGCCTTTGCTTGCATGTAGAATCTTTGTCAACCCCCAACGAGGTATGTCTTGCTCTTGAGAAGTTCATCAGGAAGGTAGATGAGATGAGAGTGCATGAACTAGAGAATGAGTTAATTACTTTGAGTTTGAGCACATTTAATACATTAAAAGACATTTTCACCAAGTTTAAATCTATCAGGTTGTAGATAAAAGAATGTCGAATTGATAAAAAAGATGACCAACTAGTTCTCTCAATTCTCTCCAAACTTGGTCCTGAATACTCTGTATTCGTGTCTACATTCTATTCCACCAAGAGAGCTCTTGGAGCCACTTGGAAAATGCCATCTCTAGATGACTTCATTGCTCTGATCTAACCAGAGAGAAAGACAAGTTAATCCACAGGGGCATTGGGAAGTCCTCAAAACCTCAAGCCCTAGTAGTTGGAAATGGTAAACGCCAACAGGATTCAAACAACAAAGGAAATCTAAACAGAACACTCAAAAGGATCATGATACAAATAAAGAACAAAAACCTAAGACATTTAAGAGTGACACAGAAACTTTATCCAAACAAGGGTAACCTAAAAAGGACAAAGTTTAGTGTGCATAGTATAAGAAGATAGGGCATGATGAGCACATGTATATGAAGAAAATGGTTGACAACCTCACTCAACTCTTAGATAAGAACAACATACGTGCACTTGAATCCTTTAAAGTATCCTCATCCACCCTAGAAACTTCTAAGTCAAAAGGTAAATAGAAATTCAAGGGTAAGGCTCTTGTTGTAGTTGGCTCTTCAGCATCTTCATGCATCATTGAATCCTGTGCCTCGCACCATATGGGTTCTTTATAGGTTAATTTTACTTAATTAGAACCCCATAACATGTCCACCATTACCCTAGGTTATGACACTCTAGAAACAGTTGTTTGGAGAGTGTTTGTTGAAATTAAGGGGGAACATTCACTAATGTCCTTAGTGTACCTTAACTTTCATCTAATCTCCTATTTGTGTACATGATCACTCACATACACAAGGGCATGAGAGTTTAGTTTACACCAAATTTAGTTGAGATCAGAAGGTTGCACAATAACAAATTAGTAGCATTGGGAAGGGCACATCACCAAGCTAGGTTGTTATCATATTTTGCTCTTGATATTTCTCCTACCAGATTGCTTACTCATTCAGATGGGGTTAGCAAATTATGGCATGAGAGGTTTTGTTGTGTGGTCTCACAACACATCCCATTTTTCCTTAGCAAAATAGGGACCCAAATTTTTTTTTGCTTGTGTGTTTTCTTGCTTTGTGCGGTGTGGTAAAATATCAATTCTTGATCCATCGTCAAAAGTCAAGTTTAGAAAGTCCACTCTAGTCTACAGGCATAGGTAGACAAGTAAACATATACTCACAATAATAAACTAGGGGAACTCTCCAAGATAAGTAGTAGAAAACACAAAGTACTAAAACATGCTCATATTCCTAAATGTTAATATACCATCACCAATTAACTCCTTAGTACAAATTTTTCTAAAAGATAATTATATATTAGAAAGCCAAAATATATCTACAATAGGGCATATCCCCTAATTATACAGTAATAGAAAGCCTTGCAAAAAATCCCAACCAAAGGAGAGCATGAATATTTTATAAAAAAATAAGGAATGAGAGAGGGGATATATGTCAAAGGTTTTGCAACATGTGCTAGAGAATCTTCAACTACCAAATTCGTAGATAAGAGATAAAACTCATGAGAAAGATAGAAACCTCAATCACTTGGTAGAAGCAAAAAGTGTGTTACAAAAGGAAAATGCAATCCACGTGAAGATTTTCAAAAGAATGGGTCTAGTTTCATTTGATAATGTGAAGGACTAAGAGGCTCCAAACCATTAGATGCCAGCTTAGAATCAATGACTATGACAATCTAAAAGATACTAGCATGGTGGGGACTAAAAAAATTCCTAAAACTACAAGTATGCATTCAAAAGTAGGACTCACTATGAGTTTAGGCCCAATAGCATATAGAGGAGGACAATGTGAAGGAACCAAAGAGATGGGACACACCATCACATAAACATATGAAGGAGGAATAAACTATGTCTTCAATATAATTCTAGATTTTAAAAGTAACACTACAAATAACAAATAATATTATTATTCAAATCATAACCCTTCATAGTATATCAAAATCTAATTTTATTCTAAAAACATTATCAATTACTTGCAACTTTTAGGTCATAATAATCCTATGTATAAAAAAAGTAATGAAAACACTATAAATCTAATTTAGCACCTTGTTTTATGAAAAAAACAAATATTCTTTATGGATTACTAAGAATAAAATAGGCAATGAGATATTGGGGGCATGTTAAACTGAGCATAACATTAGATTTTCTTAGACAACTCATTAAATACTTGGATAGATCTCATATTATAAAATTCATGTCAATTGATCCTATGTTGTAGGTAGGTAATCAAATATCATTATCTTAAAGTATACAAAATGTTGTTCCTTAATTTAGCCACACCAATATAGACAAAATACAAATCAAATCTTCTAAGAAAAAAGATGGCATATAATGTCCATCATAGGCCGCAAACTAAATTAAGTCTATTGGCTCTCTTCGCAACAAATCATATGTTCTAAAGATTAGGTATGACTAATAAGACCAAGGAATGTCTCATTAGGATAGATGAGCAACGCTTATGATCAAACACAAGATGGTAAAGGGGCCAATACATTAAGGTAGCGTTAACCTTCTTCGCTTTTGAATAGACATTAGGTCTTGGAGGGTAATCCCTAAGGTTCATAAGAAAAAATCAACCAAAGATAAGGCAGATAAAATAAATTTTGAGGGAAAAGTCACCCTATATAAAGGAAGCTCCTAAAAAGGTGTCACTAGACACAATTCTACAAGTTTACTAACCCAAATTCAAAACCTCTTTCAACTACATTAAGACTGTTAGTGTATATTAAGCTCAGTTAGAATAGGGCTATTTTTTGTCTTATGAGTCTTAGGGCTTTAATTAGCCTGTCTATGTTTAGAACATGTGTCTAGGATCAGTTATCTTGAGTTAGGTAGTTGCATGCATGCCTATTTTTAGGCCACTACTATTCTCAAGCTTGCTTTCCTATTTTTGGCACGTCTATTCTTAGGAGACTTGTTCCTATAGTTACTTGTTCATGTGAGCTAATATATCATCTAGTTTTGCTTTTCATATTGCCTATGTCTTTGATAGTGTTGAGTGTGTGATTGTTGAGCTCTTGTGACTCGTGCCTGTACTTGCAATCTTTCATGACAGTTCTTGGTTTCCACATGGTATCAGACTGGGAATGGTAAGGTTGTGAATCTATTCTTCTATTAAATTTGTTTGAGCATAGAATTCATTATTGATTATTGGTTCAATTGGAGGGCATTTTTCCCCATTTAGAAGGCATTCTTCACCATTCAATGACATTTTATTTTGTTCTGGTAGAGCTTGTTTTTGTTTTAGAGATATTTTTTATTGGTGCAAAGGTGTTTTTCTTGGCACATCATCATTTTTTTTACTAGTGCAGAGTTTTTTGGCATAGAGGCGGTATGTTTTGGCACACGGGCCTTTGTTGAAGTGTTGTGGCCTATTTTTTTCCTATTCAAGGGAATTTCTTGGCACACTAGTATATTTTTTGGTACACAAATTCTTTTTAAAGTGACTCAGCCTATTTCTTAACACACACACCTTGCTTTTGTAGCCTATGGCCTATTTAACAGCCATGAAGGGCTTGAACACAAGCTACAACCTATTCAAATAGGCCCAAATGGCCCTTACAAGGCATGCAAATCCTTCTACTCACCCCCATGGCCTCCTAATCATGCCCAGTATCAAGTTTTCACTCAGCTCAGCTTTAATTCACTACACATCAGCAAAAACACCAAGTTTTTAGAGCTTTTTTTGGCATGACAGAGGCAAACAACACTCAGATGCTGTCCAAAGACAAATTTTCTTGGTAACTCACTGCTAAAAATAACAAACACACGTATTTTACTATGCTTTTTTGAAGGTAAAAGCACAAAGTTGTGTCACATTTTTATAAAGGAAACGACTAATGCTAATCCAACTTTTAAACTTGAATCACTAAAGAGTGACATATATGTTTTGAATTTTGAAATGATGTAAACTAATAAAATATTTATTTTTTAGTATATTTTATGTTTGTATTTTTTGAAAAAATTTAAAAATTATTTGAATATAGTTTTTAAAAAATTGACACTATAATTTAGTTGCTGATAAAATGCTGAAATTTGAAGTTACATGAGACATCAACCTTTATATAGTAAATTTTATTTTTTTTCTTCAATTTTTTTTGTGTATTTATAATTTGAAACTTTAGTGCGTGGATATAATTTTTTCCAATTTTGATAAATATATATTTTTAAATAAATAATAAAATGTGCATGTATTAAAACATAGTTGTTTCCATTCAACGTCAACTTTCATATTAACTATTTATCTAAAAAAGAAAAAAATTATACCATCTTGATATAGATTCTTTTATCTAGTGCATCATATTTTTTTAATTTTTTTTAATAAGTTTTACTATTTTTCCTTGACATGGTAATTGACCTAATATTTTGTGTTGATAACCTACTTTTAGTAAAAATAGAAAAGAAAATATAAATAATAATTAAACTATTAAAATATATATATATATTTGAAAGTTAAACTTATAGATCAACAAAAGGGTATTTTTATATTTAAAAAAAAATGTTATTCACACAAGTAGAAGTTGTTGAAATATCAAGTTTTTCAAATAGTTTTTTTTTTTGGTAAATTGGCCTCTTAGTGGTGCTACATATGCATTTGGCCAACAATTTTAGTTGGAAAAGTTGTGGACATATCTAACTTAGCTAGAAGGAATCTTACAAGATCATATATTTGACCAAAATTGATTTTTAGTTAGAAATACTTAAATTCACTTGTGTTGATAAGTCGGCTGAAAGTGTGACACAACTTTGTCCTTTTACCCTTGACTAGTTTGTTCATAAATTCACCTAGCCTTGTGTTTTGTTCTAAAAATTTATCTTTTTTTTAGAAAATCTTTATTTAGACTTAAAAAAAAAATAAAAAAAAATCAAGTTCTACTCCTTGTAAAAGTTTAATCTTTGCTCGAATTGTTGGGACAATTAAACTAAAAGAGCATTTATAATCCTGTAATAGGCAAATTTTGCCCACACACTACATATAAGGTGCCAAAACTATGGGGGGTATCCAGAATAATCATAACCTGGCATCTCATTAGGTTGTCTTGTCTTCTTTTTGCAAATGGACTCTAATCAGGGTATTTCACTGTTAACCCCATTTAATTATCATGAGTGGAAATCTAAAATCCAGCATATGTTGAAAAACAAAGGGTTATATAGGGTTACAATGAGCATAGAAATGAAACCATCTAATGATGACACTAAAGTTAAATGGTTTAACAAGTCTGACTAGGCCTTCGCTTGTTTATGTCTCAGCATCTCTCTATAATTACTCTTTCATGTATAATCTTTGTCAACCCCCAACGAGATATGGCTTGCTCTTGAGAAGTTCTTTGGGAAGGTAGATGAGCTGAGAGTGCATGAACTAGAGAATGAGTTAATTAGTTTGAGTTTGAGCACATTTAACACATTAGAAGACATTTTCACGAAGTTTAAATCTATCAGGTTGTAGTTAAAATAATGTGGAATAGATAAAAAAGATGACCAACTAGTTCTCTCAATTCTTTCCAAACTTGGTCCTGAATACTCTGTATTCGTGTCTACATTCTATTTCACCAAGAGAGCTCTTGGAGTCACTTGGAAAATACCATCTCTAGATGACTTTATTGCTTTGACCTAACCAGACAGATAGACAAGTTAATCCACATGGGCATTGTGAAGTCCTCAAAACCTCAAACCCTAGTAGTTGGAAATGGTAAACACCAACAAGATTCAAACAACAAAGGAAATCTAAACAAAACACTCAACAGGATCATGATACAGATAAAGAACAAAAACATAAGACATTTAAGAGTCAAACAAAAACTTTATCCAAACAAGGGAAACCTAAAAATGACAAAGTTTAGTGTGCCTACTATAAGAAGACAGGGCATGATGAGCACAAGGGTATGAAGAAAAAGGTTGATCACCTCACTCATCTCTTAGAGAAGAACAATATACATGTACCAGAATCCTTTAAAGTATCCTCATCCACCCTAGAAACTTCTATATCAAAAGGTAAATAGAAATTCAAGGGCAAGGCTCTTGTTGCAGTTGGCTCTTCAGCATCTTCATGGGTCATTGAATCCTATGCCTCGTACCCTATGGGTTCTTCAGAGGTCAAGTTCACTTCCTTAGAACCCCATAACATGTCCACCATTACCCTAGGTTATGACACTCTAGAAATAGTTGTTGGGAGAGTGTCTGTTGAAATTGAGGGGGGACATTCACTAATGTCCTTAGTGTACCTTCACTTTCATCTAATCTCTTATCTTTGTAATTGATCACTCACATCGGCAAGGACATGAGAGTTTAATTTACACCAGATTCAGTTGAGATCAGAAGGTTGCATAACAACAACTTAGTAGCATTGGGAAGGGCACATCACCAAGCCAGGTTGTTATCACATTTTGCCCTTGATGTTTCTCCTACCACATTGCTTACTTATTCAAATGGGGTTAGTAAATTGTGGTATGAGAGGTTTTGTTGTGTGGTCTCACAACACGTCCCATTTTTCTTTAGTAAAATAGGGACCCAACTTTTCTTTTCTTGCGTGTTTTCTTGCTTTGGGTGGTGTGGTAAAATGTCAGGTCCTGATCCATGGTCAAAAGTCATGTTTAGAAAATCCACTCTAGTCTAGGGGCATAAGTAGACAAGTAAACACATACTTGCAATAATAAACTAGGGGCACTCTCCAAGATAAGTAATAGAAAACACAAAGTGCTAAAACATGCTCATATTCCTAAATGTTAATAGACCATAACCAATTAACTCCTTAGTACAAATTTTTCTAAAAGATAATTATATATTAGAAAGCCAAAATATATCTACAAGAGGGCATAGCCCATAATTATACAACAATAGAAAGCCTTGCAAACACTCCCAACCAAAGGAGACCATGAATATTTTATAAAAAATAAGGAATGAGAGAGGGGATATATGTCAAACTTTTTGCAACATGTGCTAGAGAATCTTTAACTACCAAATTTGTAGATAAGAGACAAAACACATGAGAAAGTTAGAAACGTCAATCACTTGGTAGAAACAAAAAGTGTGTTGCAAAAGGAAAATGAAATCCATGTGAAGATTCTCAAAAGAATGGGTCTAGTTTCATTTGATAATGTGAAGGACTAAGAGGGTCTAGACCATTAGATGCTAGCTTAGAATCAATGACTATGACAATGTAAAAGGTACTAGCTTGGTGGGAACTAAAAAAATTCCTAAAACTACAAGTATGCATTCTAAAGTGGGACCCACTATGAGTTTAGGCCTAATAGCATATAGAGGAGGATAGTGCGAAGGAACCGTCATATGTTTTTAGAAGATCAATGACTAGTGTATCTAAAAGGATTGAAGCATGGTTGTAGCTAGTGAGAGGCTCAAAAATGAAAAGAAAGAAAGCAAAGAGATGGGACACACCTTCACATAAACATATGAAGGAGGATTTGTTGGAAACAAGGCAGATAACTGAGAGGGGGGGTGAATCAGTTATGTCTAATAATTTTACTTTATTTTTCCTTTTATAATTTGTGCAGCATCAAAACACAAGCATATATAATCATGAGAGCATAAATGAAATCAACACACATAACACAAGGATTTTAATGAGGAAAACCTTGTTAAGAGAAAAACCATGGTGTGACTAACCCAAGATTGTATTCTCTATTAAAAGAATAAGAAGTACAAAATGACACTTGCTAATTAGGGCTCATTGCCCGAGCGCACTGCTCACCAGAGGCACATTGCTCATAAGAGGCACACTGCCTACAAGAGACTCACTGTCTACATTATTTATAGAAGGTAATCAGGTGTTTGAACTGACGAGACACATCCATATATGCTGAGGTTCAGTTCTGGTTAGGCTCAATATACTGATCTAATGCACTTCATTCTTCCTCTGCTTAAGTGTTGTTGTTTTGTCACATACCAGACTTGTCTTGCTTCTTCCACACTTCTCTCTACCTTTCTTCACACACTTTTTCTTACACACACACCTTCATACTGAAATCCATTTGGTATATATATCCACACCAAGGATTTCAACATCTTTCTAGTCGGCAACTGGAATATTCAAGATATTTACAAAACACTGATCTGTCGGCTGATTCCAAGCTTAATATGTGATTCCTATCAAAAACATAGACATAGACATTACTTATCTAGATTGAATTCTAATACTCTGCCGGTCAGTTCTTCCTAAGCATGCTTTGCTTGTCTGGAACCCAACACTCAGATGCTCATATCTTTTCGATGATTCATCACTGGAGGCTTAATCTCTACAATATAGTAGTCATGATACTCCTCTTAACTTGCCCAAGTCCGCAACTTGCTGAGTTACACCCTCTGAGAGATCCAGACCTAATTGTCAGACCTTGCTGCATGCTCTGTTCTTGTTCACCGAGCCAGAGCACTCTTCAATCTGACTTCCAGTATAGGCATACTATGCTCTACAGATGTGTGGGATAGACTTTGTTTCCATCAATGACAACAATCATGAAGGCACACAGAGTCTCTTGCCAACAATCTCCCCCTTTGGAATTGATGGCAACACTTAGTGAAAAATGACTAAGTGTCGTAGCAAACTCCCCCTTGGCTGATGCTCTGTCTTATGTATACTTTTACCAAAGCTCCCTTGTAGTTGGATTCCACATTTTTCACTACTCCTCACTTCCCCTTTGACATCAATGGCAAAGGATGGAATTCGCACACCAAAATTTGCAAAAATCAACCTATACATTGCCGCATAAGTATATATACATGTTATACTTACATATACTTAAGTATATTTGCAAAAGTGGTCTTCAACAATACAAATTATGTTGCCCAACTCTGCTTCATCCTGTCCAAAATTGAGATGTGACCACTCAACAAAAATGCATAAGCTTCTGCCCTTCTTAAGTCTGCCAAATCATTGGTCCGGGCTGTGGTCTGAGCATTAGTTAAGGCGTCATGCATTGCCTCTAACTTGGGGATAATTTTCTCTCTAATGTCACTCATCCTGCTTATTATATTCCTCTTCTCCTTTTCCCGCCTCTTTATTTCATTTATAATGGCAATAGCTTGGCACTCTTGATTCATTATGGATGTGATGAGAGGATCAAAATTCGGAGATAAACTTGACAGTTTACCTTCTTTCCCAAAAATTCTTTCCAGACCTTTTCTTCTGCCGATTTTGCTAAGGAATCAAAATGAGTGTTGACAGAGTTTATCATATATTTAAGGTTACCGAATGGAGAGGCCAAAGGATCCTTTTGGAAGGATGGCACAATCTTCTCTAGCATTTTGGATGCAATCTCTATCAGCTCACAATCTTCCATGTGAGACTTCATAAGCTTCTCTTTTGCTTTAGCTTGGGCAGAGGATGCTATCTTCATTGTTTGGACCAGAGAGAGGGAATGAAAATTGAGTGGTCCTTGAAATAATTCTAGTTCATCTATTTCTATCATTTCTTTGTTCAAGAAGCTCTTTACTGCCTCTGTAGTGTCTCTTGCCAGAGACTGAGTCTTCTTTCCATTGACAACCTCAGAACTATCATCAGGGATCTTCTCTGTTTGTTCTTCTTCTCTTCCCTTTACCTCCTCTTCTTGACTCAATTTCTCCTCTTCTCTTGCTTCTCCTTCAGTACCTGTAGACCGGAGAAGAGATTTTGACTTCTTTATGGACTTCCTCTTCTGGAACAGAGGAATCCAAGTCCTTAGACTTCTCCTCATCTATCTCTTTTGGCTCTTCTGCATTTTTCTTAGTAGATTCTTTTTTTGATGCACTTAATCCTTCGACATCCATGGTAGAAGGTTCTTCATCTATTTCCTCTATAAAAGGAAGATTGAATCTTTTAAAGGCATTCTAGAGCATGTCTTCTATTTCTCTTGCTACTTGATCAGTCTCTCCAAGCATAAGTTTGTTCATTCTTTCTTTGCTCTAGAACTCATCCTTGTAGTCCTTAAAGATCATGTTCATTTGTTTTGGAGTAATGGAAGGATAGAGCTGAATAACAATCCGTGCTCAAATCTCGAAGGTCCTTTGCATTAGCATTCTCCTTTCTCAGTTCAAGTACCTTCTCTAGACTTTTGGGAATTAGAGAGACGATTTCAATGAATTCTTTATTATAAATGTTTAGGTACCTGACTATAGCATCTTCCAAGATCTTCTTGTCAGTATCACTATATTCATCATAAAATTTAGTGACTAGTTGCAAGTTCCCATCCACTGTGACGGCCTTGATGATATCATCAATAGAGAGAGTAGGTGTTTCAAGAAATTCTTCTACCTCTTCTTCTTTGTTTTTACCGGCAGAGGATTCTCCAGATGTTTTCTTCTTATTCTTCATTTTCTTAACTTCCTCATCAGATTCTGTTTCTTCACCATCCTTTTGGCTTATGTATGACCTTGTGGCCTTTGTTTTAATTCTCTTTTCTCCCTCTTCGGATGTCTTGGCTTCTGATTTTGAGGCTCTTGAGCTCTTAGAGGTGGCAGGTGTAGAGCTATTTGAAACAAGATTATCAGTGCTTCCACTTTCAATAATAATATCACAACACTTACCCTCACATCTGCACCTTGTGCGAAATAAACTCTTCCTCTGATTGGGTTCTTTCTCCTCATTCAGCAAGGTTCTTCTGACAACTAGGGTTTCTCCCCTTTCAGCATCTTCAGAATGCTCAAACTGTACATATTCATCTACATGTGCAACTCGTGCATTACCTTCAGGTCTTCTATTTGTCATTCCTTGATGTTGTGGACACTCATATGCACGATGCCCTTCTTCTCCACATTGGAAATAGGTTCCTCTGAAACCTCCTCTTCCAGGTCCTTGCCCAAGTCTGCCTCTTCCTCTTCCTCTTTGATCACCATTGTTCTAGTCACGAGGGCAATAGGTATTATCCCCTCTTTGATTTCGACTGGTGCTTGCTTCTTCACTTTTATTTTGATCTTCATTATGGCCTCCATAGGGTCTTCCACTAGTCCTTCCACCTTGACCTCTTCCCCTTTGCTTGCTGTCAAATCTTTTGTTCAGCTTCTCTTCCACCTTCAGGGAAAACTGGTACGCATCTTCTATGGTGGTCATTCTGACTAGGCTGAACTCCTCTTGAATACTTGGCCTCAACCCATAATGTAACGGGCTACCTTCTCCTTGTTGGGCTCTACATGGCCTGTCCTGATAGTAATTTTATAAAACTCTTCTGTATACTCCTTAACAGACTTGTTACCTTGCTTCAGTCCTTGTAGCTTCTTCAGCAACTCCATCTCATAGTCCATAGGAATGAACTGCTTCTTCAGTTTCTCCACCATCCGATCCCATCTAGTGATCTTTGCTTTTCCTCTTCTGTTCCTCTCTAATTGGACCTCCTTCCACCAAATATTGGCGTGGCCCTTCAACTTTGTTTTCTCAAACTTAACCCGATCTGGGTCCTCCACATCTTCATACTCAAAATACACCATGTCATTGATCCAATCAATAATCTGTTCTGGATTCAAATCTCCAAAATATGTAGAAACTTCGATCCTGGGCCTCTTTTCGATCTTCAAAATGACCCTCAACAACCTTACTTCTACAGCATCTTCGGCAGCTTCTTGTTCTTCCTCAGATAGCTCTTCTTCAACTTCATCTTCACTTTCTTCACTTGTCCTCGGCTCAAACCCTCTTCGTAGCTCCTCTTGCAATGCATCAATTTACCTTTGTAGGGCTCTAAAACCATCTTCTGTCAAAGCATTCCTCCCAACATGATTTCTTCTTGGAGGCATCTTGGTCTCCGCAGCAAACCCACAACCTCAGGTCCTGGTGCAAACTGCCTCACGGTCAGCGATCTGTCTACACACTCAGAAACCCTTGCTCTGATACCACTTGATGAAGGGGTAAATCACAAAACACACACTAAAAAATATTAAACACAACAAATAGAACTTTCTTTTATTGAACTGGGAAACTCATTACATTACAGAAGCTCAATTACAATTAGAGGATGAATCCTCTATTGGCTGCAACACATTACAGCTTTCTCAACCTCAAGACTCTAGAATCTTCAGCCTTCTGTAACCCCAACTCAGCTAGGGTTTCTGTTCTCCCACCTATTCTTGACCCTACACTGGACCCCTTGACTCTATTACCACCTAGGCTTCCCAAAATAGTCATAAATAGCACTTTTTGGTGGCCTCCAGCTAAATGTTGAAATTTGCAACTCCCTCCAAAAGTAGGTCAACTTCAGGGAAACATAACTTTTGATCCGGGTGTCCGATTGACGAACTGTTTTAAGCGCCAAAAAGCTCCCGATGTGAACTATCACGCCAGAAATTCGTAAATAGATTTTTGTCAACTTTTTGAGATGTTATGAGAAGTTTTAGTGCCTCATATCTCATTCCATAAATTTTCAAGGGCTTTTTGGAAAACAAAAACTTTAATATCTTTCAGCTCACAAATGATCTTTGCCTGATTCCTTCACCAAAGGTCTTATATTTTCATTATGTAACTTTCTGGAAGTTTTTGCTTCATTATGTGCCCAAATGCAAACTTTCTAAAAATAGCAGTTACACTTTCCTAAATAGGCAGGTACACTTTCCTAAATAGGCAGGTCGCTATTTTTAGCAGTTTTAGAAAAACTGAAAGTCCTACATTATTATTCTGGATATTATGGAACCAAAAACACTAATTATGGGAAGAAATGAGAACAACTACAATGGTTTTGAATTAACTTATTTTTGGGTGATGCAAGATTGCCCTTACTCCTCTGGATGCTCCTACATCAAAATACCCTTTTATGCTTTTAGGGTTGAAAATAAGAGCCGAAACAGGTCACTGGTTGAATTGGATTCTATGGTTGATCTTTGACAAAGTTGTAAAAACTTGATGCAGAGCTCTTCCTTTCTTCTTCTCGAATGCAAATGTGCAGATGATGAGTAAAAGAACCCTTTTATCTCTATGCAAATCCTAATTTTCTTTTGCAATAAATGCACAACTTAAGTCATCTGGTTGCCTTGTTCTAAGAGAGATCTTTCCGAATCACTGAGACACAATTAGAATCATTTTCAATTATAATTGACAATGTATCTTCTCTCCTCCAATCATGCCATGAATCCGTATACCCAGATTTGTCTATGAAGATCCTTCTTTATCGAATGGCTATCAAACCAGATCAATCTTGGCTGATTAAACTCTTCCAAATTCCTTGCAGATCTTTCATATTTTTACCGAGGGTTATTTGGATATTTCTCTGAGAACCCTTTAATCCGCAACATTCCATGTGCCAAATTTAGGCACCACTTGATTGGCTGGGGGAATTTATTTTCCTTTGTAACTCCCCCTAAGCCAAAGCTCATTAGTTTAGTTTCTAGAAGGAATATCAGCACCAGATTCTCATGTAGATCTATCCCCAACATTTTCTATACTCTTCTTCACCCAAATCTTGTTCATCTCCCTTTGAACTTCATCCGCATTCATTTTTACCTTTTCCTTTCTTTTGATTATGATGCACCGGACATTTTTTATCTTGATTCTTACTTCTGTAGATTTTGGCAATATGACCGGATCTATTACAATTGTAGCAAACAACATTTCTTTGCATATTTGATTGATATCCTCTTGATATGCATTGATTAGCCATATGTCCCATTCTATTGCATGCAAAGCATCTACCATTGAATGAATTGTTTATTTGCATATTTCTGCATTCATGAGATTTGTGACCATACCTTTTACAGTTGAAACACTGTCTGAAGAAGGATGATTTAATCTGATTCATTCTTCTTTTGCATTGAGTTACTTTATGACCGAATTTGTTGCAACTGTAGCAGTATCCATTGAAGGATGGATATCTTTGAGCATTTGGTTGCCTTACCAGAGGTCTTCTAGACTTGTTCCTTGGATTTCCTGATCCAAAGTTTTTCTAACCGGATCCAGAGCTTTCACCTTTCTCATATCCCAATCCACACTTGTCATCCACCCACTTTTGGATTTCAAGAACTTCAAGTTGAGCTGAGCTTATCTTGAATTTCTCTTTGTATTCATTTGCTGTTTGAAGATCTTGTTTAAGAGTGTCTATCTGATTCTCAAGTTGTTCTTCATTATCTCTAGCTTCTTCAAGCTCAGATTCCAGATGCCTGATTATTCTATCCATTTTGTGGCAGTCCTCTGACTTCTCCTTGAGAGATTGTTTTAGATTATCTTCAATTTTTATTTTCTCTTCAATTGCTTGGGTGAATCTCATAACCCCTGATTCCATTTCATGTCTTACCATAATGACCTCTTTTGATAGATTCTCACATAGCTTGTTTTTCTCATTCAGATCTTCATTAGTATCATTGGCTTCACTTTGACTTGCTAATTGTTGAAGTAGTTCCTTTCTATTTTTCACATAGATACTCAGTTTTTCTTTTAGCTCATTTATAAAATCATTAGGTTGTTTGAGTCTTTCTCTCAAGTTATTTACTTCAGAGTGAGATTGCTCAAAATCATCTAGGGTAGACTGAATTTGTTCCTTCATACCATACATATCCATTGAGATTCCCAGATCTTCCTCAAGCTATTAGGCTATGTTTAGAGGAACCTAGCTCTAATACCAATCATTGGAAACAAGGTAGAGAACTGGGAGGGGGGTGGGGTGAATCAGTTATCTCTAATAATTTTACTTTATTTTTCATTTTATAATTTGTGCAGCATCAAAACACATAAGCATATATAATCATGAGAGCATAAATGAAATCAACACACATAACACAAGGATTTTAACATGGAAAACCCTGTTAAGGGAAAAACCATGGGGTGACTAACCCAAGATTGTATTCTCTGTTAAAAGAATAAGAAGTATAAAATGACACTTGCCAATTAGGGCTCACTGCCCAAGCACACTGCTCATAAGAGGCACACTACCTATAAGAGACTCACTGTCTACAATGTTTATAGAAGGTAACCAGGTGTTTGAACTGATGAGAGGCATCCATATATGCTAAGGTTGAGTTCCAGTTAGGCTCAATATACTAATCTAATGCACTTCATTCTTCCTCTGCTTAAGTGCTGTTGTTCTGTCACACACTGGACTTGTATTGCACTTCCACACTTCTCTCTACCTTTCTTCACACACTTTTTCTTACACATGCACCTCCATACTGAAATCCATCTAGTATATATATCCACACAAAGGATTTCAACATCTTTCTAGTCAGCAACCAGAATATTCAAGATATTTACAAAACATTGATCTGTCAGCTGATTCCAAGCTTAATATGTGATGCGTATCAAAAACATAGACATAGAAGTCATAAATCATGTCGGCCAACCATGTATGTTCCCTAAAATAGCTTGATCAACATCAATTACTTATC
The DNA here is from genome assembly GCA_027924645.1 of Cunninghamia lanceolata. Taxonomy (NCBI): domain Eukaryota; kingdom Viridiplantae; phylum Streptophyta; class Pinopsida; order Cupressales; family Cupressaceae; genus Cunninghamia; species Cunninghamia lanceolata. Next base: position 10,996,069 of record BSBN01001226.1, read on the forward strand.
CAGATTGAAGTCTGATACTCTATTGGTCAGTTCTTCCTCAGTTTGCTCTGCCCGTCTGGAACCCAAAACTTAGATGCTCATATCTTTTCCATGATTCGTCACCGGATGCTCAATCTCTGGAATATAGTAGTCACGATACTCCTCTTGACTTGCCCAAGTCCATAAGTTGCTGACTTACACCCTCTGAAAGATCTAGACCTGATTGTCAGATCTGGCTGCATGCTCTATTCTTGTTCACCGAGCCAGGACACTCTTCACTCTGACTTCCAGTATAGGTATACTATGCTCTACGGATGTGTGGGATATACTTTGTTTCCATCAATGAAAATAATCATGAAGCCACACAGAGTCTTTTGCTAATAGGAATAACCTATGTCCACAATATAATTCTAGTTTTTAAATGTAACACTACAAATAACAAATAATATTATTATTCAAATCATAACCCTTCATAGTATATCAGAATCTAATATTATTCTAAAAAGATTATCAATTACTTGCAACTTTTAGTTCATAATAATCCCATGTATAAAAAATAAGGAAAACACTATAAATCTAATTTAGCACCTTATTTTAAGAAAAAAATAAATATTCTTTATGGATTACTAAGAATAAAATAGGCAATGAGATATTGGGGGCATGTTAAACTGAGAATAACATTAGATTTTCTTAGACAACTCTTTAAATACTTGGATACATCTCATGTTATAAAATTCATGTCAATTGATCCTATGTTCTAGGTAGGTAATCAAATATCATTATCTTAAAGTATACAAAATGTTGTTCCTTAATTTAGCCACATCAATATAGACCAAATACAAATCAAATCTTCTAGGAAAAAAGATGGCATATAATATCCATCATAGGCTGCAAACTAAATTAAGTCTATTGGCTCTCTTCACAATAAATCCTATGTTCTAAAGATTAGGTATAACTATTAAGACCTAGGAATGTCTCATTAGGATAGATGAGCAAGGCTTATGATCAAACACAGGATGGTAAAGGGGCCAATAAATTAAGGCAAGGTTAACCTTCTTCACTTTTGAATAGATACTAAATATCGGAGGGTAATCCCTAAGGTTCATAAGAAAAAATCAACCAAAGATAAGGTAGATAAAACAAATTTTGAGGGAAAACTCACCCTGTATAAAGGAAGCTCCTGAAAAGGTGTCACTAGACACAATTCTACAAGTTTACTAAACCAAATTCAAAACCTCTTTCAACTACAATAATTCTATTAGTGTATATTAAGCTCAGTTAGGATAGGGCTATTTGTAGTGTTAGGAGTCTCAGGGCTTTAATTAGCACGTCTATGTTTAGAACATGTGTCGACGATCACTTATCTTGAGTTAAGTAATTGCATGCATGCCTATTTGTAGGCCACTACTATTCTCAAGCTTGCTTTCCTATTTTTGGCACATCTATTCTTAGGAGACTTGTGCCTATATGTACTTTTTCATGTGATTTAATACATCATCTAGTTTTTCTTGGCATATTGCTTATGTCTTTGATAGTGTTGAGTGTGTGATTGTTGAGCTCTCATGACTCGTGCCCGTACTTGCAATCTTTCATGATAGTTCTTAGTTTCCACATGGTATCAGACTGGGAATGGTAAGGTTGTGAATCTATTCTTCTATAAAATTTGTTTGAGCATACCATTCACTATTTATTACTGGTTCAATTGGAGGGCATTTTTCCCCATTTAGAAGGCATTTTTCACCATTCAATGGTATTTTTTGTTCTAGAAGAGCTTGTTTTTGTTTTAGAGGTATTTCTTATTGGTGCAAACTTGTTTTTCTTGGCAAATCATCATTTTTTTATTGGTGCAGTGTTTTTTGGCATAGAGGCGGTATGTTTTGGCACATGGGGCTTTGTTGAAGTGTTGCGGCCTATTTTTTACCTATTCAGGGGAGTTTCTTGGCGCACTAGTATATTTTTTGTTACACAAGTTCCTTCTAAAGAGATGCAGCCTATTTCTTAATAGGCATGCCCTACTTTTGCATCCTATGGCCTATTTAACAGCCATGAAGGGCTTGAACACAGGCTACAACCTTTTCAAATAGGCCCATATGGCGCTTACAGGGCATGCAAATCCTTCTACTCACCCCCATGGCCACCTAATCATGCCCAGTATCAACTTTTCACTCAATTAAGCTTCAATTCACTACACATTAGTAGAAATACCAAGTTTTTAGATTTTTTTATACATGACAAAGGGAAACAACTCTTAGATGATGCCCAAAGATGGATTTTCTTGGTAACTCACCCCTACAAACAACAAACAGAGGTATTTTACCATGCTTTTTTGACTAGTTTCTTCATAAATTCACCTAGCCTTGTGTTTTGTTCTAAATATTTAGGTTTTTCTAGAAAGTCTATATTTAGACTTTTTAAAAAGAAATATTTAGAAAAAATCAAGTTCGTCCCCTTGTAAAAGTTTGATCTTTTCTCAAATTCTTGGGCAAATTAAACTAAAAGAGCATTTAAAATCATGTAGTAGGCAAATTTTGCCCACACACTACTTATAAGGTGCCACACCTATGGGGGTATCTAGAATAATCATAACTTGGAATCTCATTGGGTTGTCTTGTCTTCTTTTTGCAATATGGACTCTAATCAGGCTATTTCACCATTAACCCCATTTAATTATCATGATTAGAAATCCAAAATCTAGCATATGTTGAAAAATAAAGGTTTATACAGGGTTACAATGAGCAATGAAATGAAACCATTTGATGATGACAGTAAAGTTAAATGGTTTAACAAGTGTGACTAGGCCTTCACTTGTTTATGTCTTAGCACCTCTCCGTAATTACTCTTTCATGTTGAATCTTTGTCAACCCCCAACAAGGTATGGATTGCTCTTGATAAGTTGTTTGGGAAGGTAGGTGAGATGAGAGTGCATGAACTAGAGAATGAGTTAATTAGTTTGAGTTTGAGCTCATTTTACACATTAGAAGAGATTTTCTCCAAGTTTAAATCTATTATCTTATAGCTAAAGGAATGTGGAATTGATAAAAAATACGACCAACTAATTCTCTCAATTCTCTCCAAAGTTGGTCCTGAATACTCTGTATTCGTGTCTATATTCTATTCCACCAAGAGAGCTCTTGGAGCAACTTGGAAAATGCCATCTCTAGATGACTTCATTGCTCTAATCTAACTAGAGAGCAAGACAAGTTAATCCACATGGGCACTGTGAAGTCCTCAAAACATCAAGGCCTAGTAGTTGGAAATGGTACACACCAACAAGATTCAAACAACAAAGGAAATATAAACCAAACACTCAAAAGGATCACGATACAAATAAAGAACAAAAATCTGAGACATTTAAGAGACACACAAAAACTTTATCCAAACAAGGCCAACCTAAAAAGGACAACATTTAGTGTGCCTACTATAAGAAGACAGTGTAGACACCCAAATTTGTCCTAAATTTGTCCATGTCTTGCAACACCTTGTTAAATCATTATCCATTAAGCCAATTAATTAAATAAATTTTATTTATTTAATTAAATCCCATTCAATCCCATCCTAATCCTACTTAGCCAATTAATTAAATAAATTTTATTTATTTAATTAATTCCACATCATATCCCAATCATATCCTATCCTCATCCCAATTAAATAAATAAATTTTATTTATTTAATTAATTTCCACATCATATCTTATCCCATCCTATTCATCTATCCAATTAATTAAATAAATTTTAATTTATTTAATTAATATCCAACTCATATCCCAACTAATTCAAATATTTTATTTGAATTAAACATTCATCTTTTATCATATTCCAACACTTGTCCAGTCAATCATGTGTTGTAAGACAACTACCATTCATATCCTTCACATGCACAACTAATGGGACCTAAATTTAGTATCTTTTAATCCTAGCCATTCACATAGCCTCTGAATCTCCACCATCGATTAATCTTGACTGAGTCCTATATAAACACCCTCTCATTCCATATGAGACATCCAGCAATCATATAGCACCTACATTATCATCTTGAGCATGTGAGCATTCATTTGAGCTTTTATCATCTATCATGGCAGCTTTCAGCTTTGCAATTGTTCATTGTTGAAGAAGGAGTCCACATTTCTTAAACAAGGAATTGCACGATCTAGGTGATGTTATGCTTGAATTGCATTATGCTTTGATTTCATTTAGATTAGATTCCTTGATGATGGTAGGGTTAGGGTTTCATGGCTATGCTTGATCTTCTAAACTTGACTTTTCACCTATCACATTTTGGCACTCCCGGTGGGACTCACATCCTTGATTAACTTCATTTTCTGGAGTTGTTTCTTTGAAGATCAAATTTTACAGGTGCTTACGATAAATTCTAGTCACTTCTGAGCGAAAATCTACCGCTTTCTGTATCTCTGTGTCGCTTTTACGCTGGAATCGGCTGCTTTTATTGCTCTCTGGATCACCTTCATACCAACAGTCGTCGCCTCTGGTATGATTTGCATAGTTTTTTCCCTAATAGAACTCACCTGGGGGTTTTCGCTGTTAGTTGTCAGTTTTAAACTGTATTGATCATTTATGACTTAACAGAGATCGCTTCTGCTTTCATTTGGATTGCTTTTGAAATTACAATCGTCGCTTTTAATCTTATGCGCATCACTTATGAACAGATAGTAACCGCTTTTAATCTGAATGCATCACTTATGAATTGACAGTGCTCGCCTGTGTAGACTAGGGTTTTTGTGTTTCAACTTTTTTTTGCAGATACAGATCGCATTCAGGCTGTAAACGGTCGCTTCTGCATTTATCTGCCTCACATATAAGCTGACAGGGGTCGCATCTGGTATGTTTCTTATCGCATTTAATCTTTAGAATCTCGCATGTTGCAAAATACAGATCACTTTTGATTAGCAGTGAATCGCATCTGGTAAAACTCTGTTTCTTTTAAATCTGTTTCAGTTACAGTTTGATTTCTTGTCTATTAATTGGGTATTTGCGCAGCATCTTATCGATTTGTCCAAGAAAAGAAGGTTATCAAACTACTAACATATCTGTTGCAGGTTCGATCGGTCCAAGATTCATGGTTTATCACTAAATTATGAACATTTGGGCTTGATGCTTAAAATGAATCATTGTTTGCTCCGTGCTTGATTTATCTTTTTTGATTGCTTGCATGTGCTTGATTGTAACCCAAATTTAATGACAAAAGTATCCTCTCCCCTTGCCTATCAAATGGATCTTGGGTGTATGAGAACTTGTCATTATCTTTAGAGGGCCTGCCTTCCCAGTGTGAGAAGGGATACGACCCAAGTGGTAACGGGCTAAAGCCAAGTCCTTCCGAACCGCTATATAAGAAAAGTGTTTATGTCAAAAGCCACAAACAACGGGTGTTGTTGCGTTATACCAACAACCAACCTCCCCTAAAACCCTCCAAGGCGCAACCCTTGCAGGTTGGGAGACTCCATAACGAAGAGTAGCGCTGCCGCATGTATAGCCACTTGAACGGATGCCCTTATTAGCAACTTTGTGTAGTAGCTAAAAACCTTCTATCTGTTGATGCAAAAGGTGGGACCTTTGAAGCGGCCCCGATTCACAGGGTTCTTAATAGAGATAGCAGGGACAATCCTAAGGTTTGGTGTGGGGACAAGCCTTACAGGAAGCCCAAAACTTGGTATGCGTGAGAAGTGAGTGCCGTGGAGGGGAGCTGGTGCTACCAAGATCCTGAAGCTATCCACTTTGAATAAGCATGGCCAGGGGATTCAACGGATATAGTCCTTTCCTAGCCTAGGTTGTATCAGTTTGTGCTTGTTGTGAGTGTGAGTGACTGTAATCACTGTTTTCTTGCTGAAAAACTGCAAAATCAAACATCCTTTTGACAAACACAGTCACTTTTAAACTTAAACTACCTGCACAGATAATAGACATCACTTTCAAACTGTAGACAGCCGCTTTTAGCCTGAACTGTGTCACCTTTAAACAACAGCTGCCCACATATAGTCTGAATTGCGTCGCTTTTAAACCACAACCGATTGCATATTCCCTAAACAAAATCGCATCAAAACCACAGCTGATCGCATGTTGTCCGAACCAGATCACCTTCAAGCCACAGTTACTCACCTTCTGTCTAAACAAGCTCGCCTTTGAACAACAGACTGTCACCTTTAGGAAAATCTGAGTCGCTTTTGATCAACAGACAATCACTTTCAGACCAACAGTCGTCGCCTTTGGAAAAGCGTTCGCTTCTGGTTAGCACTGTGATCTTCTGTCGTGACTAAACCAGATCGCATTTGAGCTATCATTGATTGCCTTTGGAATCCTTTGAATCGCATTTGAGCTATCATCAGTCACTTGTACCTAAAATACCTGCAAATCTCAGTGCCTCAGCTGAATTAGCCACAGATCCAACTTGCTTAAATTTTAAACATCAGCTTTCAGACTTCTCCTTGATCAACAACAAATACTTTGACTTTGTCTCCTATTTTTGAGCTTATCAATCAATCACAACCCATGAGCTTTCCATCTTTTTGAGACCCCAACTAGCAACTCATATATCAACCCAACATTTCAATCAGCAAACATCATCCTTTAGCTTTAGCTTCAGCAAACATCATCCTTCAGCTTTAGCTTGAACAAACATCATTCTTCAGCTTTAGCTCCAACAAACATCACCAGCAAACAATCTTTCCCTTGAGTGTTTGAGCTATCCTCTAGGGAAAACCAACAACAACCCAACAACAACAACTCAGCCAAAACAAACCAACCAAGCGAATTAGCAAAACCAGCAAACCAAAACAGCAACCAATCAACCAACTAGCCAACTATCATCTTTTGGGTCTCAAAACTTTGACAAGCTCAACTTCATCATCAACATCATGCCTCAAACTAGGAGTCAATATCAAGCTGAAATAGAAGCCAAATTGAGAGCTGAAATGGAAGCCAAATTGCAAGCTGAGATGCAATAATTCAAATCAACACCTCTTAAGGATGCAACTCAATTCACAACTGGTATGCCTCCTCATATGTTCATGCCTCAAGGATGCACTATTGGTGAGTCATCTTCATAATGAATGCAACCCACACCATCCTTGGAAACTTTCGAAGAACAATTTCAAGACGACTCATCAAAATTTCAAGATACCCATGTATGGGACCAAGTTGAGAAACTCATGATATCTGAGCCTAATCGTTGCTTTCTCCAACTTGCTCGCATGGGTGCTAAACTACCAAAGGACTTTGACATATCCACTATTAGAGAGCAAGATCCCAACACTACCGCTGTTGTTGTGAAGGGACCATCTACTATAGCCACATCATCTCCTATTATATCACAAACATCGTCCTCATTGCCCATTGTTGCTTCATTTGAGCCACCACGATCGGAGCATACTTTAGAACCATTTTTAGTGCCAACCAATGTGCTCCCTCTCATGTCACAAAATCTCAACATTCCACCTTTCCATGTTCCTCAACATATCTCTCCTTCTACCATAACTGTTTCCATGCCTCAAGTAACACAAGTTGTCCATGTAACTCAAGCGCAAATACTTCAAGCATCACAAGCTATTCCCATGTCTTATAGTATGCAAACCTCTCAAACCACTTCAACAACACCTATTGTCCATGCTTCACACCCATTACAATCTACTACATCTCATATGAATACCATATCCCATATACCAACTGCCAATCCCTCCATGCTATCATATAATCCCAACGTTAGTCTCATTGACATGAGTGATCCCCCCGTTTCTCAGGCGAATCCGAATAATAAGATCGCTTATGTTGATCAACTTACATCCATCAATCCATCTTATGCTACCCAAGGCTTCCCTAATATCACCCAACATATGACACATACCAATCCTCATGTTGTCCACGATACAAATCCAAATGTTTATCCTTCTGTTGTATCTACCAATCCCTCCGTCACTTACCATGTCATGAATTCAATCCCAACTTCCCAACCATTCACTACTGTCAATCCGTTATCCACTTCCCAGGTGATGCACACCCAATTGCCACTCGGGTCTCAAGGACAGCAATCCTCCAACACATATGTGTCACAATCCTTCGACATACATTGTGGGTACACAACCGCAACAAACAGTCACAACTCCATAAATCCCACAATCGCAAGCACAATATATCTCATACCATACTCCACCCCCTTCGCAACAACAGCAACTATCTTCAGCAGATGTTCAACAAATGATCAATGAAATAGTAGGACAAGGCAAGAAACCTTTCTCTTCTGAAAACATATGCGCCTGTCCATTTGACAAGTCTCTTAATATGATACCTTTTCCGCCACATTTTGAAATCCCACAATTTGATAAATACAAAGGGAAAGGAAATCCAGAAGACCATCTTCGAGCATTCTTTGTGGCATGTCTTGATGTCTCTTATGACGATACGTATCTTTTGAGACTATTTCCTCAAAGCTTAGTAGAACAAGCTCTCAAATGGTTTTATCATTTACCCCCGAGCATTAAATCTTTTGCGGAATTAGCAAACAAGTTTTGATCACACTTTGCCTTCAACATTGAACATGAGGTAAACATGAATGACCTTGTCAATAACAAATAGCGCCATGGCGAAACCTTTTCCTCATTTACCCAATGATGGCGTAATATGGCTAGCAAATTATCATGGGAAATACCTGAGAAACAACAACTTGACATCTTTGTTCAAAATCTTCATCCTGAGCTGTCATTCCAATTACGATTACAAAGTGCTAGCACCTTTGACGAACTAGTTTCCAAAGGAGTTATTATTGAACAAGCTCTCATTGTCAAGGGAACTATCAAGATCTTTTGCGATAGCAAAGATTCTCCCCAAAATTCCAATGATAAGTCTCGCTTTTGGAACAAGAACAAGAATGTTGTAAATAATGGTATTGTAGACGCAAACAATATTCAAACTATGAAAGCCCCCATCAACATTCAAGCAGCCTCTACACCAACACAACCTTTTCCACAACGAAGAAACCAATGCCGAACTTCCAATCCACGCCGATAATTTACACCATTAGCGGAACCTATGGAAGTTGTTTTTCGAAAGCTACTTCAGGCATGAGATATTATTCTACCTGATGCAACACCAAATGGTGAACCACTCTTTCGAGCTCCTTGGTACAAGGAAAATGAGTATTGTGATTACCATCAAGTTAAAGGACACAAAACAAATGGTTGTATGCGCTTAAAACATGTTATCCAAGACTGCATTGATCAAGGTTTAATCAACGTCACACCTTCAACGGCTCAACCTGCCCAACAATCAACATCAAACTATGATCTAGAGACTTTCAAGAATCCACTTCCATCTCATGATCAGACAAATAACCTTCATGCTGGAAATGCTATTCAGTATAACTATGAATCATCTACCATTGGCCGCATTGACCATGCTCGCATTTCTACCATTACCGTCCAAGGGAGAGCACCTGATTGTGTCGTAACCATGTGAAGAGGTCAAGTTACTATTCAAGGAGCACCTCCACATCCTCCTCGATCTCTCTCTGACTATAACCTCTTGGATCACCTTGGCAAAACACCTGCGCACATATCTATTCTTGAGCTGCTTCGCATATCCCTGCACATAAAGCTATCCTTGACAAAGCCTTACAAGAGTCTTCGGTGCCTAATAATATTAATATCATGCAATTCCAATCTATGGTCACTAGCATTGCAGCTCCTTGTCACTTAACCTTTTCTGACAAAGATCTTCAACCCTCCATTCATCCTTCACATAATGAAGCCCTCCATATTGAAGTATTTGTTAAACAACGCCGTATCAAACGAGTCTTGATAGATGGGGGAGCTGGTCTTAATATATGTTCTTTGAAACTTATCAAGCAATTGGGATATTCTGAGAAAGATGTTGACGCCTCCAAGGTTATTACCATCAGAGCATATGATGATGCTGAAAGAGATATCGAAGGGATTATCTTATTACCTATTCAAGTTGGGCCGGTCATTATAGAAACCCGCAGTCAAGTCCTTGATATTGATCTTCCTTACAACAGCATCCTTGGTTGCCCTTGGATCCATACCCTTAAAGTAGTTCCCTCTACATACCACCAATGCCTTAAATTTCCACATAAGGGTGTTGAGGTTACTATTCAAGCTGATCCCAATCCATTTGAGTTTTTCCATGCCTTTCAAGCTAAATATCAGAGTCTAAATCACATTCCTATCAACACCAAAGCATATCCATCTTCATCCTATATAAACCCATCTGACCTTCTTAAGCCCTCATCTAGCAAAGCCGCTTCCAACCTCCATATCAAATATACTGAACATGGCTCTAGTGAATACAAATTACAAGAATCCTGTTGCGTTGGTACCCTTCCATTATCTCCTAAATCCCATGGTAAGCCCTCTACATCCAAGCCAACTTCATCCTCTATTGTTATCAAAGCTCCCCCTACAATATTCATAAAAGGTGGATTCTTGGATGATGAAGACATTGAGGATATAAACTCTTGGATATTCTTTGATGAAAATGACCAAGTCCAACTTGAAGTAGAGCGATACAACAATGGGTTTCATATCATAAAGAACATGGGCTATAAAGGACATGGCGGCTTGGGATCATAGGAACTGGGACCTACTGAGCCCATTATTGTGTCTAAGAAGTTTAATAAGCAAGGCCTTGGTTACCAACCGGAGGTACCGCGACCCAAAGACATTAAGTGTATTTCTGATACTGATGTTGGACCTTCTTCGGTAGGAGAGACTTCTAATTTGGATACTATCGATGACTCCTCCCTTCATATCACCAACCTCTTTCAAGAACATTCCATCTTCATGTTCTCCACAGCCTCTTCTAGCCATCAGATTCCTCCATTCGCCTTTCACTCGTATATCCTGACCTCATCGATTGGGACCAACAGGGGGCATCGATATTAGATACATTTGAAAATGATGAAGCCATTGCAGAATTCATGGGTTTGAGACAAGGTATTCCACTGGGTGATCATAAAGTAGGTTTCATAAAGGATTTACCTAAACTAGCATATTTTGTCGGAAGTATCAAATCCTTCAGTCGCAAAAGTGAAGTAAACAAAATTTAACAAAATAGGTCACTAGGTGAAAACTAAAAGGCACCTCTTGACCATGAAAAAGTAAAAATAAAGGACGTATCCGAAGGTGAAAACCTCTCTGAGGCGCCTGAGGATGGGGGATTTGATCTTCCTGTTGCCACTGATTACCATGAGAAATCAACTGTGCTAGTTGAAAAATCACAAGACATGAACTTGGGAACAGAGCAGAATCCGAAGATCACTTTTTTGGTAGCATCACTATCAGACCAAGAACGAAGAAACTTCACAGCATTTTTTATGAGAAGAGCTATAAATTTTGCATGGACTTATGCAGACATGCTAGGTCTAGATCCTTCACTTGTGGTACATCATTTAGCAGTATTTCCTGATGCAAAGCCTGTTAAACAAAAATTGTGCAAAATGCATCCACAAGTTGCCTTATTGGTCAAAGCAGAAATTCAAAAACTATTAGAAGCAAAATTTATAAAGCCTATTGATTATCCAGAATGGGTTTCAAATTAAGTACCTATAGCAAAACCAGATGGACGAGTTCGCTGTTGCATAGACTTTAGAGATCTTAACAAAGCATGTCCTAAGGATGATTTTCCATTACCAAGCATAGACAACATTGTAGATCTTACAGCTGGACATGAAATGCTATCTTTGATGGATGGATTTTCAGGATATAATCAAATCAGAATAGCAGAGGAAGATCAAGATAAAACATCTTTTATTTGTCCATGGGGCACATATTGCTGGGTTGTAATGCCTTTTGGTCTCAAAAACGCTAGAGCCACCTATCAATGAGCCATGATAGTTATTTTTCATGACCTTTTTCATACTGTCATGGAAGACTATGTTGATTACATCCTGGGAAAATCTAAGACAAGAGAAGGACATCTACAAGTATTAGCACAAATCTTGGATCGATTAGAAAAATACCAAGTCAGACTAAATCCAAAGAAGTGTGTATTTGGTGTAACATCAGGAAAACTGTTGGGATATATTGTGTCTCGACAAGGGATAGAAGTGGACCTAGCTAAGGTAAAAGCCATCATAGAAATGCCTCCACCAACGAATCTTAAATAGCTTCACAGTTTACAAGGTAGGCTACAATCTATCCGTAGATTTATCTCACAACTAGAAGATAAATGTCATCCTTTTTAGCATCTTCTTCGTAAGGGTGAACCTTTTAAGCGGGATGAAAAGTATCAATAGGCTTTTGACAAGATAAAGGAATACTTGGCAACACCTCCTGTGTTAGTACCTCTGATACCTGATCGTCCATTATTGCTCTATATATCATCAACAACTGCAGCATTAGGTGCCTTTCTAGCTCAACATGATGATTCAGGAAAAGAACAAGCCATTTACTACATTAGCAGAACCCTTGTGGGATATGAACTCAATTACTCATTCATGGAAAAAGCTTGTTTAGCATTAGTGTTTGCTTCCCAAAAGTTGCGACATTATATGTTGAACCAAACAACAAAGCTCATCTCTAATGTGGATCCCCTCAACTATCTCCTCTCAAAAGCACTTCTCACAGGGAGATTAGCAAAATGGGTTATGATCTTAAGTGAATTTGACATACAATATGTGAACCGCAAAGCTATCAAAGGATAAGTTATTGCTGATCAATTAGCTGAAGCACCCATCACAGACATTTAGCCAGTATATCCAAAATTCCCTGATGAAGGATTGTTTAATTTGAATTCTCCAGCACGATGGCAACTATATTTTGATGGATCATACACACAACATGGATCTGGAGCAGGCATCTTGTTTGTTACCCCTCAAGGAGATTGTATACCTAAATCATACAGAATAGCATTCCCATGTACCAACAACATAGCAGAGTATGAAGCTTTAATCATAGGCTTGCACATGGCAGTACAATGGGCTATCAAATAGTTATGAGTCTTTGGTGATTCTCAGCTGGTTATCAAACATGTCTTAGATGAATATCAAACAAAAGACGAGAAGCTTCTTCCATACAAGTTAATGGTGGACGATTTCAAGAAATATTTTGAGGATATTACCTTTGAACAAATTCCAAGACTACAAAACAGAGCAACAGATGCCATGGCTATGATTGGATCTCTTTTAGACATGCCATGTAACACCCATAAATGTGAATTCTTAGTCGAACAACTTTTGATCCTAGCATTTGAAGTTCCACAGTCTGAGCTCATATGTGAAATTGTTGGTCCCAACTCGTCGTGGTACAAGGATATATATGAGTATCTCCGTAATCAAACCTTTCCATTTCAACTATCCAACACCTAGTACAAAACCTTTATCCATCGAGCCTCTCGTTACACTATCTTAGGAGACACCCTTTATTGCCGGAGTCTTGATGGTATCCTTCTTAGATGTCTTGATTCTGAGGAAGCAAAAATGGCCTTACGTGAAGTACATGAAGGTGTCTGCGGTTGGCATTCCGCTGGCCCTGGCCTTGTTAAGAAACTTCTATGAGTAGGATACTATTGGCCAACTATGGAAAAAGATGCACAACAATTTGCAAGGAGATGTCTACAATGTCAGAAACATGGAGATCTAATACATGCACCAGCACATGAGCTTCAGCCTATTGTCACTCCATGGCCTTTTTCACAATGGGGACTTGATCTCGTAGGTAAAATCCATTCTACTTCATCCAATGGTCATAAGTTCATTATTACTGCCACTGAGTATTTCACGAAGTGGGTAGAAGCCATACCAATGACCTATATCACCGGTAAACAAATAGCTAAATTCATCTTACATTATATTATCTGCCGTTATGGAGTTCCTCAAGCTATTGTCATAGACAACGGTCGCCCTTTCAAGAACCAAGAGGTTAGAGATCTTTGCAACAAGTTCCATATTCAACGTAGATTCTCTACGCCTTATTATCCTCAGAGCAATGGTCAAGCTGAAGCCTCTAATAAAATAATCATCAAGATCCTTAAAAAGACTGTTAATGAAGCTGGTCGAGATTAGCATCTACAACTGCATCCTGCATTATGGGCATATAGAACAAGCATCAGAACTCCTACTGGAGCCACACCCTATGCTCTTGTCTATGGCACTGAAGCTATTTTTCCTATCGAGGTTGAGATCCCCTCTTTGTGCATATCCCTGCAACATACTATCTCAGATGAAGAATATTGAGTATCCAGACTCCATGAGCTTGAGCTATTAGATGAACGCCGCCTTACAGCATTGAACCATCTTCAAGTCTACCAAAACCGGCTACGCCGCAGCTATAACAAAAAGATCAGAGAATGCATATTTCAAGTTGGTGACCTTGTCCTTAAAGAAAATCAAAGGAATCAACAACATCGAGAGAAATAGGGCAAGTTTGAACCAAACTGGCTTGGTCCTTTCATTATCACAGCAGTCTATGGATCGGGTGCATACACTCTTTCAACACCTGAAGGCATTCCCTTAGATGAACCAGTCAACAGTGTTCATCTCAAGAAGTTTTATCCATGAATCGCAGCTATCCCTAAAAAAAAAAAAAAAAAACAAAAAATAAATAAATAAACATACAAAAAAAAAACATAAGATAAATAATCCGTCCTTTGGTGAAAACCTGGTAAACAGGCGCCTTGGATAAGTACCATAGTGAAAACCTGGCAAACAGGCGCTATGCATAGTGACCAGCTTCCCTCATCTGCTTGGTTCATTTGACCATATTCCCCCATTTCATCTTGTATAGTCCATAATCACACTCCACATCGCAATGCCATACATAGCCTTTCATCTTCATCTTCATCTTTGCCAATGCTAGCTATCATATTTAAGACATTGTCGTGATACCTATATCTTTTGGCACCTTAGCATCTTGGCCATAGCCTTTCCACATTGTTGCTTCTGCATAATCAACCTCATCCCGCACTGGGGGCATTTGTTGAGTCTTATTTGGAAGTGGATACTGCTATTCTCTAGCTCATAACACATCAAACAACTCAGCTTACAACACATCAAACCTTATCAACTTCAGCCATGGCATATATCCAATGACAAATGTGACCTAACGATTTGCACCCAGGACCCATATCTTCGCAATCTATCCACATTCCTCCAACAATCGCAATAAACAACTCTTGATCAAACATCCAACCAATTAGCGACATCAATAAGAACTACATCTAGCTCTATCATTGACGCCTTGATCCCGTGGATATGGGGTATGTAGGCAATCTGAGATGCGAAGGAAGCACTCTGATTTAGGCTAAGATGATAGCCCCTTTCATCATTCATCATTCATCTTTCTTCTAAACATCCTTCAATCTTTCAGCTCACATTTTTCTATCTTTCATCACTTACATCATCAATAAAACCCAGAACTACATATTCATCATGTCTCATCTTCATTGTAAATGTGCTTTGATCCCATGGATACAGGGTATGTACGTAGTCTGGAATACGAAGGAAGTTTCCAGTACTCAAGCACAGATGATCCACCCCATCTTCTTCATCTTCTTTATTCATCCGTCTTCTTCTTCTTTGATCAGCTCAAACAGGAAGCAAACCATGTGTATATTGAAAGCTCAAGCACTTTAACCAATCAAAGGTATGCCAGAAGCTATTTATCCGCATGCCTTAAGCCAACATTTGCTATAGCAGTTTATCAACAACTTTAGCCTTCAACAGGATGTAGCTTTCCTCTTAACAAGGCGCTAGCTTGATCTATCCAAGAGCACCTAACGTTTGGCAAGAGAACGTGATGACAGTATCTTTTGTTTTATCTTTTGTCCCTTTTCTATGCCTAATCAAGACTGCCTTGATCCATTTATATCTTGGTATGTTGCGATGAAGTAAGGACTGGGGCATGGTCATATAGCTTTCGTATGCTGTGTTTGCGGGATGATCTTATCCTCTTCCTATGCGTATTGATATCTTGTACGTGTTGGGATTATCATCTTACATATCAATATCTCTAGCATCTGAGAAGCTAAACAGTCTCTTATGCATTTGAGACTATTCTATGTTAAGACTAACTCCATACATATAACCAGCAAGCTATCATTATGTGTAGTGGAGATAAGCTCAAACCATTGCTTGTAGCGTCAAAGTCCAACACTAGCTGTTATTTATATCTTATGCATGGTGGCTCAACATCTTGACCTCATGCGTTCAGACAAGATTGTAACACGCTAGTTACGCATTGGATATCTCGACACCTTGGTCTCTTATACCTTGGTGCATAACATCCATATGCTATATCAAACATAAGGACTGCATTTATTTTCATTCTGAGCAATTACTTGAAAGCTGCCCATCATCATCCTATCTATTCATTCTATCTATTCATTCCATCATACTCAGCCAAGATCAATCATATCCATCATCTTTTGTCCATTTCCCACTTCTGTAAAACAAGTGTGTTAGACATACATAAGTCCATCATATATCCTTTCATTACCATCTATCTATATGCATAAGTCTATCCATATCATTACCATTTACATATTTACACATTTTCCATCCATTAACATTTGCATAAACATCCATATATAATCCATAACAGTATACACATAGCATGCATAGCCATCATAATATCAACATAATAACCATTACAACATCATATCGATCGCCAAAACTGCCATATATATATCCATGTGTGTCAAAATACAAGTGTCTACAATACAAGCTGAGCCCTGAAGGACTGAATGTACAAAATTGGCTCTAGGCCTCATCATGATACAATATAAACAAAAGTAGCCCTAGTGACTACTGGAAGCTCCCTCACCCTGACCACCACCACCACTAGGTCCTATACTTGGTCCTCCATCTCTCGGTGGCCCCATCACTGAGGCTACTGATCGAGATCCACCTGACCTCCGTGAACTCGAATCCCCTGACCTGCTCTTGAAACTAGGCTACCTCTGCTCTGCCGGCACAGCTCCATAGTACAAGCCTCTGTAATACTCAGCCTCGCCCTGCACTCTCTGAAGCTCTGCCTGTACATCTGTCAACTGTGTAGCTAAGTATATTGTAGCTCCATTAGTCCCCAATGCAGCCATTGCTCTGTCTCGCTCACTGGTCATCCCCTGCAGCTGCTGCACTGCCTGATCTCTCTCAGCGTGCAGACCATCCCTCTCTACTCTCATAGCCTATACCTGTTGTATCGCAGTGTCTTGTTCTAGTCTCATCATCTCCTCATGCTGTCTAGCCGCATCTCTCTCTCTAGTCACTCTAGCTAGAGCACCATCATCCTGTCCATCTCCCCCCTGTGTTCTCAACTGTAGCTGAGCCTGATATGTCTGTGACTGTGCTCTCGCATGCCGCAGACTAATCATTGCCTGATGCCTATCTATCTCCACCCTCCTCAGCCTCATCTGTGCTCACTGCCTCCATCTCCTCTCCTCTCTAATCTGTCTCTGCAGCTGTTGAATACCAACATCATCACCTGCTAAAATCTACCCCTGAGGCTGTGCTAGTATAGCAGGCTGACCTGGCACCTGCTATGGCATCTGTATCCCTGGTGCTACTGGCACAACAGCTTGTGCTAGTGGAGCTCGTCCTCGTCTCCTCCGAACTGGTCTCTCCATCCCAATCTCTCCAATCTCCCCATCCCGTGTCAACCAAGTCGGCCTAGCTGTCACCCAGTGTACATCATACTCTGGTAATGTGCCTGGATCTGCAGGAACCTGTCCCCACTACCATGCTACTGGCTGTAATCCATCTCTCTCTGCCAAAGATGTCTCAACCACAACCTCTGGACCCCAATCAAATACCTCCTGTCTCGTCCTCCCAAAAATGGCATCACCTACTGGTACTGCCTGTGCCTCCCTAAACTGTCTCAAAGCTCTCTCTGGCAAATAGCGCTCTATAATATACACGCCGCATCCAAAAATGTATCTCGCCTATCTAGCATAGACAAGCTCTGCATCCTCCCCATCCTAGTGCTCACATCCTAGCCATGGCCTCCATACAAATCTATCCACCTCATCCAATCTCCTCCGCCAGTATACCACCCCTCGGCGCTGTCGATATGTCAAAGCTCCTCTATACATCTGCGCAAATGGCTCTCCTACTACTCTAGCAACCCATCCCTCTAGTCTCGTAACTGGAATGTGCTCATATGCCCATACATGTAACACTGTCACTCCTGCTAACATACTCGCTCCAAACATATGAGCGCAATCATGTAGATAATGATAGAGCTGTCCCAACACACACTCTGCCCATGCATATCTCGTGCCATATGAAAACATGCCCTCCATCACTGTCCCCCATCCTACTAGAAAACCTCTGGCTCTCCTATCACCCACTAGCCATCTAATGATAGCCACTACTACCCGCTGTAACCTATCATAGAGCTCCTCCATCCTCACCATTGGAATCTCTGAACCCTCTGCTCCAATGTCTAGTGTCCCAAATAATCTCCTGAATGCCGCTGGACCCATATCAGGATCATAATCCACATGCTCCCATCTATCAGAATCCTCAAAATCTGGAACACATCCTCTAAGGTGATGGTCGCCTCTCCTGTCGGTAACAAGAATGAACTGTGCTCGCTCATCCATCACTCCACCATCGCTGTCATCAGCCCCTGATGTGCCTGAATTGGCTCTAATCGAGAGACATGCTCCAAGCTAGGGATCTCTAACACCAGTAGCTCCACTGCATCTAACCATCTCACCAGCCATAAATCTCTCAGATGTGGCTCTCGTGATACCAATGGCAGTAGTACATCCTGCATCATCCATTTATCCTTGTCAGTCCATTCCATTAGTCATCCATATCAAAATTTGCTTATCTATTTGCTATTCTACCCTACACCTACCATAAGCATTCTACTTTCCCACATGCACTTCTTCTTAGCTCACTAGCGACTAGTTTTACCACATGCGCACCTATTTTGTCTAAAGGTGAGCTATTTCTACTCATGCGCTTACTGTTTGCATATAAGCGCTATTCACCTTATGCGAGCCATTTCTATTCATATGCGAGCGAAACTACTCTATGCGATAGCTATTTGCCCATAAGCGAGTATTTTTGATTCATATGTGCATTTTAGCTGATATTTTCCTGCCAACAGGATGCAACCACTTTTTGCATAAGCGACCACCCTGCGCCCATAAGCGAGCTCTACTACTGTATGCACCTTGTTTTCCGACATAAGCGACCTAAAACCGCTATTTCCTAACCTAGTTGCTTTTGGTGACGTGTGTGCATTAATTACGCTTTTAGGCTATTAATTACACGCTTTTGGGAAAAGTTTTGAAACACACCAGTACGCCTGCTCCCTCTAGTCACCCATGTGTCCTCACTCGCTCCGCACGATGATCCCTACGTGGAATAACCATCCTGATAAGCTCTGCAACCCTCACTCTCAGGAGCTCTAGATTTCTCTAGTTTCTGAGCACAAATGAGCACAAATGAGCCTATTTGCCATTGTAGAACCTACTTATAGCCCTTCTCAAAACCCTAATTCTTCTATGCCACAGCCTATTTTCTTCCACCCAACCCCCATTTTCTTCGCGTCTGCCTTCTTTTTAGCCTTTTTCTTTTATCGCGAGGCAACCCAGCCCTTCCTGGTTAGCCTGGCTTCCCTCTCGAGGGGGCATCACCTGCCAGTTACACTGGGGCATAACTTGTTTATCGAACACATATCATATCTTCTTTGACACAACGCTCTATTGAACATTGTATCAAAGAGGGGCAAAATGTAGACACCCAAATTTGTCCCAAATTTGTCCATGTCTTGCAACACCTTGTTAAATCATTATCCATTAAGCCAATTAATTAAATAAATTTTATTTATTTAGTTAAATCCCATTCAATCCCATCATCATCCTACTTAGCCAATTAATTAAATAAATTTTATTTATTTAATTAATTCCACATCATATCCCAATCATATCCTATCGTCATCCCAATTAATTAAATAAATTTTATTTATTTAATTAATTTCCACATCATATCTTATCCCATCCTATTCATCTATCCAATTAATTAAATAAATTTTAATTTATTTAATTAATATCCAACTTATATCCCAACTAATTCAAATATTTTATTTGAATTAAACATTCATCTTTTATCATATTCCAACACTTGTCCAGTCAATCATGTGTTGTAAGACAACTATCATTCATATCCTTCACATGCACAACTAGTGGGACCTAAATTTAGTATCTTTTAATCCTAGGTATTCACATAGCCTCTGAATCTCCACCGTCGATTGATCTTGACTGAGTCCTATATAAACACCCTCTCATTCCATATGAGACATCCAGCAATCATATAGCACCTACATTATCATCTTGAGCATGTGAGCATTCATTTGAGCTTTTATCATCTATCATGGTAGCTTTCAGCGTTGCAATTGTTCATTGTTGAAGAAGCAGTCCACATTTCTTAAACAAAGAATCGCACGGTCTAGGTGATGTTATGCTTGAATTGCATTATGCTTTGATTTCATTTAGATTAGATTCCTTGATGATGGTAGGGTTAGGGTTTCATGGCTATGCTTGATCTTCTAAACCTGACTTTTCACCTATCACAGACAGGTCATGATGAGCACAAGTGTATGAAGAAAAAGGTTGATCACCTCGCTCATCTCTTAGAGAAGAACAAGATATGTGCACCTGAATCCTTTGAAGTATCCTCATCCACCCTAGAAACTTCTAAGTCAAGAGGTAAATAGAAATTCAAGGACAAGGCTCTTGTTGCATTTGGCTCTTCAGCATTTTCATGGGTTATTGAATCCCGTGCCTTGCACCATATGGTTCTTCATAGGTCAAGTTTACTTCCTTATAACCCCATAACATGTGCACCATTACCCTAGGTTATGACACTCTAGCAACAATTGTTGGGAGAGTGTCTGTTGCAATTGAGGGGGGACATTCACTAATGTCCTTAGTGTACCTTCACTTTCACCTAATCCCCTATCTATGTAATTGATCACTCACATAGGCAAGGGCATGAGATTTTAGTTTACACTAGATTTAGTTGAGATCATAAGTTTGCACAACAACAACTTAGTAGCATTGGGAAGGGCACATCACCAAGCCAGGTTGTTATCACATTTTTCCCTTGATATTTCTCCTACCACATTGCTTACTCATTTAGATGGGGTTAACAAATTATGGCATGAGAGGTTTTGTTGTGTGGTCTCACAACACGTCCCATTTTTCCTTAGCAAAATAGGGACCCAACTTTTTCTTTGCTTATGTGTTTTCTCGCTTTGGGCAGTGTGGTAAAATGTCAAAATTCAAGTTTAGAAAATCCACTCTAGTCTAGGGTCATAAGTAGACAAGTAAAGACATACTCGGAATAATAAACTAGGGGCACGCTCCAAGATAAGTAGTAGAAAACACAAAGTGCTAAAACATGCTCATATTCCTAAATGTTAATAGACCATAACCAATTAATGCCTTAGTACAAGTTTTTCTAAAAGATAATTATATATTAGAAAGAAAAATATATCTACAAGAGGGCATAGCCCCTAATTATACAACAATAGAAATCCTTGCAAACAATCCCAACCAAAGGAGACCATGAATATTTTATAAAAAATAGGGAATGAGGGAGGGGATATATGTCAAAGGTTTTGCAACATGTGCTAGAGAATCTTCAACTACCAAATTCATAGATAAGAGACAAAACACATGAGAAAGTTAGAAATGTCAATCACTTGGTAGAAGCAAAATGTGTGTTGCAAAAGGAAAATGAAATCCAAGTGAAGATTCTTAAAAGAATGGGTCTAGTTTCATTTGATAATGTGAAGGACTAAGAGGCTCCAGACCATTAGATGCCAGCTTAGAATCAATGACTATGACAATCTAAAAGGTACTAGCATGGTGGGAACTCAAAAAATTCCTAAAACTACAAGTATGCATTCAAAATTGGGACACACTATGAGTTTAGGCCTCATAGCATATAGAGGAGGACAATGTGAAGCAACCATCATACGTCTTTAGAAGATCAATGACTAGTGTATCTAAGAGGATTGAAGCATGGTTGTAGCTAGTGAGAGGCTCAAAAATGAAAAGAAGGAAAGCAAAGAGATGGGACACACCATCGCATAAACATATGAAGGATGAATAACCTATGTCCTCAATATAATTCTAGTTTTTAAATGTAACACTACAAATAACAAATAATATTATTATTCAAATCATAACCCTTCATAGTATATCAAAATCTAATATTATTCCAAAAATATTATCAATTACTTGCAACTTTTAGTTCATAATAATCCTATGTATAAAAAATAATGAAAACACTATAAATCTAATTTAGCACCTTATTTTAAGAAAAAAACAAATATTCTTTATGGAATACTAAGAATAAAATAGGCAATGAGATATTGGGGGCATGTTAAACTAAGCATAACATTAGATTTTCTTAGACAACTCATTAAATAGTTGGATAGATCTCATGTTATAAAATTCATGTCAATTGATGCTATGTTCTAGGTAGGTAATCAAATATCATTATCTTAAAGTGTACAAAATGTTTTTCCTTAATTTAGCCACATCAATATAGACAAAATACAAATCAAATCTTCTAGGAAAAAATATGGCATATAATATCCATCATAGGTTGCAAACTAAATTAAGTCTATTCGCTCTCTTCACAACAAATCCTATGTTCTAAATATTAGGTATAACTAATAAGACCAAGGATTGTCTCATTAGGATAGATGAGCAAGGCTTATGATCAAACACAGAATGATAAAGGTGCCAATACATTAAGGCAGGGTTAACCTTCTTCACTTTTGAATAGACACTAAGTCTCAGAGGGTAATCCCTAAGATTCATAAGAAAAAATCAACCAAAGATAGGGCAGATAAAACAAATTTTGAGGGAAAACTCACCCTATATAAAAGAAGCTCCTGAAAAGGTTTAACTAGACACAATTCTACAAGTTTACTAAACCAAATTCAAAACCTCTTTTAACTATAATAAGTCTGTTAGTGTATATTAAGCTCAGTTAGGGTAGGACTATTTTTAGTCTTAGGAGTCTCAAGGCTTTAATTAGCACGTCTATTTTTAGAACATGTGTCTAGAATCACTTATCTTGAGTTAAGTAGTTGCATGCATGTCTATTTTTAGGCCACTACTATTCTCAAGCTTGCTTTCCTATTTTTGGCATGTCTACTCTTAGGAGACTTGTGCATATATAAGTACTTGTTCATGTGATTTAATACATCATCTAGTTTTGCTTTGCATATTGCTTATGTCTTCAATAGTGTTGAATGTGTGATTATTGAGCTCTCGTGACTCATGCCCATACTTGCAATCTTTCACAACAGTTCTTGGTTTCCACATGGTATCAGACGGGAAATGGTAAGGTTGTGACTCTATTCTTCTATAAAATTTGTTTGAGCAAACCCTTCATTATTCATTACTGGTTCAATTGGAGGGCATTTTTCCCCATTTAGAAGGCATTTTTCACCATTCAATGGTATTTTTTTTTGTTCTAGAAGAGCTTATTTTTGTTTTAGAGGTATTTTTTATTGGTACAAAGGTGTTTTTCTTGGCACACCATCATTTTTTTACTGGTGCAGAGTTTTTTGGCATAGAGGCTGTATGTTTTGGCACACAAGCCTTTTTTGAAGTGTTGTGGCCAACTTTTTAATTGTTTAGGGGAGTTTCTTGGTGCACTAGTATATTTTTTGTTACACATGTTCTTTTTAAAGAGATGTGGCCTATTTCTTAATAGGCACGCCCTACGTTTGTAGCCTATGGCCTATTTAACAGCCATGAAGGGATTGAACACATGCTACAACTTGTTCAAATAGGCCCATATGGCACTTACAGGGCATACAAATCCTTCTATTGACCCCCACAGCAACCTAATCATGCCCAGCATCAAGTTTTCACTCAGCACAGCTTCAATTCACTACACATTAGTAGAAACACCAAGTTTTTAGATTTTTTCATACGTGATAGAGGCAAACAACACTCATATGTTGTCCAAAGATGGATTTTCTTGGTAACCCACCCCTACAAACAACAAATTAAGGTATTTTACCATGCTTTTTTGACTAGTTTCTTCATAAATTCACCAAGCCTTGTGTTTTGTTCTAAAAATTTAGGTTTTTTTAGAAAATCTATATTTAGACTTCTTAAAAAAAAACATTTAAAAAAAAATCAAGTTCTTCCCCTTGTAAAAGTTTGATCTTTGCTGAAATTCCTTGGCAAATTAAACTAAAAGAGCATTTAAAATCATGTAATAGGCAAATTTTGCCCACACACTACTTATAAGTTGCTACAACTATGGGCGTATCTAGAATAATCATAACCTAGCATCTCATTGGGTTGTCATGTTTTCTTTTTGCAATATGGACTCTAATAAGGCTATTTCACCGTTAACCCCATTTAATTATCATGACTGGAAATCCAAAATCTAGCATATGTAGAAAAACAAAGGGTTATACAGGGTTACAATGAGCATTGAAATGAAACCATCTGATGATGACACTAAAGTTAAATGGTTTAACAAGTGTGACCATGCCTTCACTTGTTTATGTTTTAGCATCTCTCTATAATTACTCTTTCATGTAGAATCTTTATCAAGCCCCAACAAGTTATGGCTTGCTCTTGATAAGTTCTTTGGGAGGGTAGATGACATGAGAGTGCATGAACTAGAGAATGAGTTAATTAGTTTGAGTTCAAGCACATTTAACACATTAGAAGACATTTTCTCCAAGTTTTTAATTAGTTTGAGTTCGAGCACATTTAACACATTAGAAGACATTTTCTCCAAGTTTAAATCTATCAGGTTGTACTTAAAAGAATGTGGAATTGATAAAAAAATATGACCAACTAATTCTCTCAATTCTCTCCAAAGTTGGTCCTGAATACTCTATATTCGTGTCTACATTCTATTCCACCAAGAGAGCTCTTGGATCCACTTGGAAAATGCCATCTCTAGATGACTTCATTGCTCTGATTTAACCAGAGAGAAAGACAAGTTAATCCACATGGGCACTGTGAAATCCTCAAAACCTCAAGCCCTAGTAGTTGGAAATAGTCAACACCAACAAGATTCAAACAACAAAGGAAATCTAAACAAAACACTCAAAAGGATCATGATACAAATAAAGAACAAAAACCTAAGACATTTAAGAGTCACACAAAAACTTTATCCAAACAAGAGAAACCTAAAAAGGACAAATTTTAGTGTGCCTACTGTAAGAAGACATGTCATGATGAGCACAAGTGCATGAAGAAAAAAGGTTAATCACCTCACTCATCTCTTAGAGAAGATCAACATACGTGTGCTTGAATCCTTTGATGTATCCTCATCCACCCTAGAAACTTCTAAGTCAAAAGGTAAACAGAAATTCAAGGGCAAGGCTCTTGTTGTAGTTGGCTCTTCAGCATTTTCATGGGTTATTGAATCATGTGCCTTGCACCATATGGGTTCTTCACAGGTCAAGTTTACTTCCTTGGAACCCCACAACATGTCCACCATTACCCTAGGTTATGACACTCTAGCAACAATTGTTGGGAGAGTGTCTGTTGAAATTGAGGGGGGACATTCACTAATGTCCTTAGTGTAACTTCACTTTCATCTAATCTCCTATCTGTGTAACTTATCACTCACATAGGCAAGGGCATGAGAGTTTAGCTTGCACCATATTCAGTTGAGATCATAAGGTTGTACAATAACAATTGAATAGCATTGGGAAGGGCACATCACCAATCCAGGTTGTTATCACATTTTTCCCTTGATATTTCTCCTACCACATTGCTTACTCATTCAAATGGGGTTAGCAAATTATGGCATGAGAGGTTTTGTTGTGTTTTGTTGCTTTGGGCGGTGTGGTAAAATGTCAGGTCTTGATCCATGGTCAAAAGTCATGTTTAGAAAATCCACTCCAGTCTAGGGGCATAAGTAGACAAGTAAAGACATACTCACAATAGTAAACTAGGGGCACTCTCCAAGATAAGTAGTAGAAAACATAAAGTTCTAACACATGCTCATATTCCTAAATGTTAATAGACCAGAACCAATTAACTCCTTAGTACAAATTTCTAAAAGATAATTATATATTAGAAAGCCAAAATATATCTACAAGAGGGCATAGCCCCTAATTATAAAACAATAGAAAGCCTTGCAAACAATCCCAACCAAAAGAGACCATGAATATTTTATAAAAAATAAGGAATGAGAGAGGGGATATATGTCAAAGGTTTTGCAACATGTGCTTGAGAATCTTCAACTACCAAATTCATAGATAAGAGACAAAACACATGAGAAAGTTAGAAACCTCAATCAGTTGGTAGAAGGTAAAAGTGTGTTGGAAAAGGAAAATGAAATCCATGTGAAGATTCTCAAAAGAATGGGTCTAGTTTCATTTGATAATGTGAAGAACATAGTGGCTCCAGACCATTAGATGCCACCTTAGAATCAACGACTATAACAATCTAAAAGATATTAGCATGGTTGGGACTGAAAAATTCCTAAAATTAGAAGTATGCATTCATATGTGGGACGCACTATGAGTTTAGGCCTAATACCATATAGAGGAGGACAATGTGAAGAAACCATCGAACGTCTTTAGAAGATCAATGACTAGTGTATCTAGGAGGATTCAAGCATGGTTGTAGCTAGTGAGAGCCTCAAAATGAAAAGAAGGAAAGCAAAGAGATGGGACACACCATCACATAAACATATGAAGGATGAATAACCTATGTCCTCAATATAATTCTACTTTTTAAATGTAACACTACAAATAACAAATAATATTATTATTCAAATCACAACCCTTCATAGTATATCAAAATCTAATATTATTCTAAAAACATTATGAATTACTTGCAACT
Source organism: Cunninghamia lanceolata (assembly GCA_027924645.1). Taxonomy (NCBI): domain Eukaryota; kingdom Viridiplantae; phylum Streptophyta; class Pinopsida; order Cupressales; family Cupressaceae; genus Cunninghamia; species Cunninghamia lanceolata. The sequence goes on from BSBN01001226.1 coordinate 11,022,870, forward strand.
TTTAGTTCATAATAATCCTATGTATAAAAAAAGTAATGAAAACACTATAAATCTAATTTAGCACCTTATTTTAAGAAAAAAATAGATATTCTTTATGGATTACTAAGAATAAAATAGGCAATGAGATATTGGGACATGTTAAACTAAGCATAACATTAGATTTTCTTAGACAAATCATTAAATACTTGGATAGATTTCATGTTAGAAAATTCATGTCAATTGACCCTATGTTCTAGGTAGGTAGTCAAATATCATTATCTTAAAGTATACAAAATGTTGTTCCTTAATTTAGCCACATCAATATAGACCAAATCTTCTAGGAAAAAAGATGGCATATAATATCCATCATAGGCTGCAAACTAAATTAAGTCTATTGGCTCTCTTCACAACAAATCCTATGTTCTAAAGATTAGGTATAACTAATAAGACCAAAGAATGTCTCATTAGGATAGATGAGCAAGGTTTATGATCAAACACAGGATGGTAAAGGGGCTAACACATTAAGGCAGGGTTAATCTTTTTCACTTTTGAATAGACACTAAGTCTCAGAGGGTAATCCCTAATGTTGATAAGAAAAAATCAACCAAAGATAAGGGAGATAAAATAGATTTTGAGGGATAACTCACCCTATATAAAGGAAGCTCCTAAAAGGTGTCACTGGACACAATTCTACAAGTTTACTAAACCAAATTCAAAACCTCTTTCAACTACAATAAGTCTATTAGTGTATATTAAGCTTAGTTAGGGTAGGGCTATTTTTAGTCCTAGGATTCTCAGGGCTTTAATTAGCACGTCTATGTTTAGAACATGTGCCTAGGGTCACTTATCTTGAGTTAAGTAGTTGCATGCATGCCTATTTTTAGGCCACTACTATTCTTAAGCTTGCTTTACTATTTTTCCAACGTCTATTCTTAGGAGACTTGTGCCTATACATACTTGTTCATGTGATTTAATACATCATCTGGTTTTGCTTTGTATATTGCTTATGTCTTTGATAGTTTTGAGTGTGTGCTTGTTGAGCTCTCGTGACTCATGCCTGTACTTGCAATCTTTCACGACAGTTCTTGGGTTCCACATGGCATTAGACTGGAAATGGTAAGGTTGTGAATCTATTCTTCTATCAAATTTGTTTGAGCATACCATTCATTATTCATTACTGGTTTAATTGGAGGGCATTTTTCCCCATTTAGAAGGTGTTTTTCACTATTCAATGGTATTTTTTTTGTTCTAGAAGAGCTTGGTTTTATTTTAGAGGTATTTTTTATTGGTGCAAAGGTGTTTTTCTTGGCACATCATCTTTTTTTTTATTGGTGCAGAGCTTTTTGGCATAGAGGTGGTATGTTTTGTCACACGGGCCTTTGTTGAAGTGTTGTGGCCTATTTTTTACCTGTTCAGGGGAGTTTCTTGGAGCACTAGTATATTTATTGTTACACAAGTTCTTTTTAAAGAGATGTGGCCTATTTCTTAATAGGCATGCACTACTTTTACAACCTATTACCTATTTAACAGCCATGAAGGGCTTGAATATAGGCTACAACCTTTTCAAATAGGCCCACATGGGCCTTACAGGGCATGCAAATCCTTCTACTCACCTAGCCTTGTGTTTTGTTCTAAAAAATTAGGGTTTTTTTGAAAATCTATATTTAGACTTTTTAAAAGAATATATTTTAAAAAAAATCAATTCTTCCACTTGTAAAAGTTTGATCTTTGCTCAAGTTGTTGGGCAAATTAAACTAAAAGAGCATTTAAAATCATGTAATAGGCAAATTTTGCCCACACACTACTTATAAGTTGCCACAGCTATGGGGGTATCTAGAATAATCATAACCTGGCATCTCATTGGGTTGTCTTGTCTTCTTTTTTGCAATATGGACTCTAATCAGGGTATTTCACCGTTAACCCCATTTAATTATCATGACTGGAAATCAAAAATCCAACATATGTAGAAAAATAAAGGGTTATACTGGGTTTAACAAGTCTGACTAGCCCTTCACTTGTTTATGTCTTAGCATATCTTTGTAATTACTCTTTCATGTAGAATCTTTGTCAACCCCCAACAAGGTATAGCTTGCTCTTGATAAGTTCACTGGAAAAGTAGATGAGATGAGAGTGCATGAACTAGAGAATGTGTTAATTAGTTTGAGTTCGAGCACATTTAACACATTAGAAGACATTTTCTCCAAGTTTAAGTCTATCAAGTTGTAGTTAAAAGAATGTGGAATTGATAAAAAATACGACCAACTAGTTCTCTCAATTCTCTCCAAACTTGGTCCTGAATACTCTGTATTCGTCTCTACATTCTATTCCACCAAGAGAGCTCTTGGATCCACTTGGAAAATGCCATCTCTAGATGACTTCATTGCTTTGATCTAACTAGAGAGAAAGACAAGTTAATCCACATGGGCACTGTGAAGTCCTCAAAACCTCAAACCCTAGTAGTTGGAAATGGTAAACACCAACAAAATTCAAACAACAAAGGAAATCTAAACAAACCACTCAAAAGGATCATGATACAGATAAAGAACAAAAAACTGAGACATTTAAGAGTCAAACAAAAACTTTATCCAAACAAGGGAAACCTAAAAATGACAAAGTTTAGTGTGCCTACTATAAGAAGATAGGGCATGATGAGCACAAGGGTATGAAGAAAAAGGTTGATCACCTCACTCATCTCTTAGAGAAGAATAATATACATGCACCAGAATCCTTTAATGTATCTTCGTCCACCTTAGAAACTTCTATGTCAAAAGGTAAATAGAAATTCAAGGGCAAGGCTCTTGTTGCAGTTGGCTCTTTAGCATCTTCATGGGTCATTGAATCATGTGCCTTGTACCATATGGGTTCTTCATAGGTCAAGTTCACTTCCTTAGAACCCCATAACATGTCCACCATTACGCTAGGTTATGACACTCTACTAATAGTTGTTGGGAGAGTGTCTGTTGAAATTAAGGGGGGACATTCACTAATGTCCTTAGTGTTCCTTCACTTTCATCTAATCTCCTATCTGTGTAAATGATCACTCACATAGGCAAGGGCATGAGAGTTTAGTTTACACCAGATTCAGTTGAGATCAGAAGGTTGCACAACAACTTAGTATCATTGGGAAGGGCACATCAGCAAGCTAGGTTGTTATCACATTTTGCCCTTGATGTTTCTCCTTCCACATTGCTTACTCATTCAGATGGGGTTAGTAAATTGTGGCATGAGAGGTTTTGTTGTGTGGTCTCATAACATGTCCCATTTTTCCTTAGTAAAATAGGGACCCAACTTTTGCTTCTTGTGTGTTTTCTTTCTTTGGGTAGTGTGGTAAAATGTCAGGTCATGATCCATGGTCAAAAGTCATGTTTAGAAAATCCACTCTAGTCTAGGGGTAAAACTAGACAAGTAAACACATACTCGTAATAATAAACTAGGGGCACTCTCCAAGATAAGTAGTAGAAAACACAAAAGTGCTAAAACATGCTCATATTCCTAAATGTTAATAGACCATAACTAATTAACTCCTTAGTACAAATTTTTCTAAAAGATAATTATATATTAGAAAGCCAAAATATATCTACAAGAGGGCATAGCCCCTAATTATACAACAATAGAAATCCTTGCAAACAATCCCAACCAAAGGAGACCATGAATATTTTATAAAAAATAAGGAATGAGAGAGGGGATATATGTCAAAGGTTTTGCAACATGTGCTAGAGAATCTTCAATTACCAAATTCGTTGATAAGAAACAAAACACATGAGAATGTTAGAAACGTCAATCACTTGGTGGAAACAAAAAGTGTGTTGCAAAAGGAAAATGAAATCCAAGTGAAGATTCTCAAAAGAATGGGTCTCGTTTCATTTAATAATGTGAAGGACTAAAAGGCTCCAGACCATTAGATGCCAGCTTAGAATCAACGACTATGACAATGTAAAAGGTACTAGCTTGGTGGGAACTCAAAAAATTCCTAAAACTACAAGTATGCATTCTAAAGTGGGACCCACTACGGGTTTTGGCCTAATAGCATATAGAGTAGGACAATGTGAAGGAACCATCATATGTCTTTAGAAGATCAATTACTAGTGTATCTAAGAGGATTGAAGCATGGTTGTAGCTAGTGAGAGGCTCAAAAATAAAAAGTAGGAAAGCAAAGAGATGGGACACACCATCACATAAACATGTGAAGGAGGAATTGTTGGAAACAAGGTAGATAACTGAGAGGGGGATTGAATCAGTTATCTCTAATAATTTTACTTTATTTTTCCTTTTATAATTTTTGCAGCATCAAAACACATAAGCATATATAATCATGAGAGCATAAATGAAATCAACACACATAACACAAGGATTTTAATGTGGAAAACCCTGTTAAGGGAAAAACCACAGGGCGACTAACCTAAGATTGTATTCTCTATTAAAAGAATAAGAAGTACAAAATGGCACTTGCCAATTAGGGCTCACTGCCCACGCACACTGCTCACAAGAGGCACACTGCCTACAAGGGACTCACTGTCTAAAATGTTTATAGAAGGTAACTAGGTGTTTGAACTAACAAGAGGCATCCATATATGCTAAGGTTTAGTTCCGATTAGGTTCAATAAACTGATCTAATGCACTTCATTCTTCCTCTACTTAAGTGTTGTTGTTCTATCACATACCGGACTTGTATTGCTTCTTCCACACTTCTCTCTACATTTCTTCACACACTTTTTCTTACACACACACCTTCATACTGAAATCCATCTGGTATATATATCTGCACCAATGATTTCAACATCTTTCTAGTTGACAGCTGAATATTGGACATATTTATAAAACACTGATCCGTCGGCTGATTCCAAGCTTAATATGTGATGCCTATCAAAAACATAGACATAGACATTACTTATCCAGATTGAATTTTGATACTTTGCCGGTCAGTTCTTCCTTAGCCTGCTCTGCCTGTCTGGAACCCAACACTCAGATGCTCATATCTTTTCAATGATTCATCACTGAAGGCTCATTCTTTGGAATATAGTAGTCATGATACTCCTCTTGACTTGCCCAAGTCCGACTTGCTGAGTTACACCCTCTAAGAGATCCGGACCTGATTGTCAGACCTTGCTGCATGCTCTGTTCTTGTTCACCGGGCCATAACACTCTTCAATCTGACTTCCGGTATAGGCATACTATGCTCTGTGGATGTGTGGGATAGACTTTGTTGCCATCAATGACAACAATCGTGAAGCCACACAGAGTCTCTTGCCAACAATCTCCCCCTTTGGCATTGATGGCAACACTTAGTGAAAAATGACTAAGTGTCGTAGCAAACTCCCCCTTGGCTGATTCTCTATCTTATGTACACTTTTACCGGACCTCCGCCTTAGTTGGATTCCACATTTTTCACAACTCCTCACTCCCCCTTTGACATCAATGGCAAAGGGTGGAATCCGCACACCAAAATTTGCAAAAATCAACCTATACATAGCCGCGTAAGTATATATACATGTTATACTTACATATACTTAAGTATATCCGCAAAAGTGGTCTTCAACTATAAAAATTATGTTGCCCAACTCTACTTCATCCTATCCAAAATTGAGATGTGCCCACTCAACAAAAATGCATAAGCTTCTGGCCTTCTTAAGTCTGCCAAATCATTGGTCCAGGCTGTGGTCTGAGCATCACTTAAGGCCTCATGCATTGCCTCTAACTTGGGGATAATTATCCCTCTAATGTCACTCATCCTGCTTATTATATTCCTCTTCTCCTTTTCCAGCCTCTTTATTTCATTTATAATGGCAATAGCCTGGCACTCTTGATTCATTATGGATGTGATGAGAGGATCAAAATTTGAAGATAAACTTGACAGTTTACCTTCTTGTTCTTTCACCTTCTTTTCAATATCCTCTATCACTTTAGACCAGGATAGACAAACTTTGTACATTTCTCTGCCATCTTTAAGAGCATTTTCTAGGCTCTTTATCCCAATATCCAGGGTTCTCCTATCATTAGCTATGTGTCCATGTACTTCAGAGAATCTCTTTCCCAAAAATTCTTTCCAAACCCTTTCTTCTGTCAATTTCTCTAAGGAATCAAAATGAGTGTTGACAGAGTTTATCAGAGATATAAGGTTACCGAATAGAGAGGCCGAAGGATCCTTTTGGAAGGATGGCATGATCTTCTCCAACATTCTGAATGCAATCTCTATCAACTTACAATCTTCCATGTGAGACTTCAGAAGCTTTTCTTTTGCTTTAGCTTGGGCAAAGGATGCTATCTTCATTGTCTAGATCGGAGATGGGGAATCAAAATTGAGTGGTTCGTGAAATAATTCTAGTTCATCTATTTCTATCATTTCTTTGTTCAAGAAGCTCTTTAGTGCCTCTGCAGTGTCTCTTGCCAAAGACTTAGTCTTCCTTCCTTTGGCAACCTCAGAACTATCATCAGGGATCTTCTCTATTTGTTCTTCTTTTCTTCCCTTTACCTCCTCTTCTTGACTCAATTTCTCCTCTTCTCTTGCTTCTCCTTTAGTACCTGAGTCTACAGGGGGATCTGGAGGAGAGATGTTGACTTCTTTATGGACTTCCTCTTCCGGAACAGAGGAATCCAAGTCCTTAGACTTCTCCTCATCTATCTCTTTTGGCTCTTCTACATTTTTTCTCAGTAGATTCTTCTTTTGATGCACTTAATCCTTTGACATCCATGGTAGAAGGTTCTTCATCTATTTCCTCTATAATAGGAAGATTAAATCTTTTAAATGCATTGCAGAGGATGTCTTCTATTTCTCTTGCTACTTGATCAGTCTCTCCAAGCATAAGTTTGTTCATTCTTGCTTTGCTCCGGAACTCATCCTTGTAGTCCTTAAAGATCATGTTCATTTGTTTTGGAGTAATGGAAGGATAGAGCTAAATAGCAATCTATGCTTAGATCTCTGGGTCCTTTGCATTAGCATTCTCTATTATGAGTTGAAGTACCTTCTCTAGACTTTTGGGAAGTAGAGAGACGATTTCAATGAATTCTTTATTATAAATGTTTAGGTACCGGACTGTAGCATCTTCCAAAATCTTCTTGTCAGTATCACTATATTCATATCATAAAATTCAGTGACTGGTTGCAAGTTCCCATCCACTATGACTGCCTTGATGATATCATCAATAGAGAGAGTAGGCCTTTCAACAAATTCTTCTACCTCTTCTTCTTTGTTTTTACCGGTAGAGGATTCTCTGGATGTTTTCTTCTTATTCTTCATTTTCTTAACTTCCTCATCAGACTTTGTTTCTTCATCATCCTTTTGGCTTATGTATGACCCTGTGGCCTTTGTTTTCATTCTCTTTTCTCCCTCTTCAGATGTTTTTGCTTCTACTTTTGAGGTTCTTGAGCTCTTAGAGGTGGCAGGTGTAGAGCTCTTGGAGGATCTAGTTTGGGAGGAGGCTTGTATCGGAACACTTTCTTTTTTTGCTTCTTGTTTCTCTTTCTTAGCTCATTCTATTTTCTCTCTATTGGCATCAACTACCTCCTTTGATATGCCATATCTTTTGGCAATTTCCTCTACTTCCCTTCTCAGTTTTCTTTTCATCTTTTGTTGTCTCAGTTCAACATGTATCTTTACACTTAATTCTTGAAAGGTTCCAAACCTTTCTGCCTCAGGATGACTTAGTAAGTGTTGGACATGCAGCTCCAGGATTTTCTCATCTACCTCATATCCCATTGGCATAATCTAAACTGTTCTACGCTCAACTGCCTCCATTAGGCATTAATCAGTGTCTACCATGAAGCATACTATATCCTTATGTTTTTTAACTATTGTTTGAGGAATTCTTTCTCTGGCCTGCATCAAACTTTGAAATTTTTTAAAGTATCCCTAGAGTGTTGTACTTTGAGCCTTGGCATCACCAAGCCCATACATATAGTCTCTGATTTGTATGGCAACTAGATTGTCATTTTGCCATACCCAACCACTTGATCCAGGTAGCTCATTCATATAGTAAAAGAATAGACATAGTATTAAGCCACCATACTTGAATGAGTTCTTCTTATCCTTCTTGATCTTCTGCAAGTTTTCTAATAGTTTGTTCAAAAGAAGATCACATATGTCATAATCAGCATTTTCCCTTAACATCTGATATGTTGTATAAATTGTAGTTTCAGACATAGAATTCTCCATGCTCGAATGATAGATTTTATAACCAATTATCATAGAGGCAAATTTGATATCCAGATCTATGATATCTTCTATTGTCATGGCTCTTTTGTCAAACTTAGATCTAATAGCCTCACTTACTGTCTAGTTCTTGACAGATTAGAGTGCAGGCAACCCACCGGATGAGTGCAATCCAATTACTGCCCTAATGACATCTTTTGTTATCTTGAAGGGCTTCATCAACAAAATGAAATTGTCATGTATTCTACTAAGAACATACCGGACCCATTCATCTTCTGCAAAATAGGGAAAGTGGATGCAGTGTCCAAAATACTTATCCCAGAGGGCCTTGTATTGAGGTTTGAGTTCAAACATTTCATCTATTAATTGTTTATGGTAGAAATCCATCAACTTAGATTCTCCAAATTCCTCAATATTTGCATGGTTGTACACCCTAACACCTTCTACGTGCAGAACCCCATGCGAAATGCTAGAAAAAGTGCCTAAGGGATCAACTTCTAGGGACTTGTAGGGGTGTTTCTTGAACTTTGGGCGCGGCCTATCAGTGATCTTAACAACCATTAGAGTAGCAATCTTTGTAAAAGATTCAAAGAGAGATATTTAGGAATGGAAATACCTTTTTATGCTTTTAGGGTTCACAATAAGAGCTAGAACAGGTCGTTGGTTGAATTGGATTCTGTGGTTGATCTTTAACAAAGTTGTAAAAACTTGATGCAAAGCTCTTCCTTTCTTCTTCTCGAATGCAAATGTGCAAATGATGAGTTAAAGAACCCTTTTATCTTTGTACAAATCCTAATTTCCTTTTGCAATAAATGCACAACTTAAGTCATCAGGTTGCCTTGTTCTGAGAGAGATCTTTTCAAATCACTGAGACGCACTTAGAATGATTTTCAATGATAATTGGCAATGTATCTTCTCTCCTCCAATCATGCCATGAATCAGTAGAACCGAATTTGTCTATGAAGATCCTGCTTTACTAGATGGCTGTTAAACTGGATCAATCTTGGCTGATTAAACTCTTCAAAACTCCTTGCAGATCTTTCATATTTTTACCGAGGGTTATTTGGATATTTCTCTGAGAACCCTTTAATCCGCAACATTCCATGTGCCAAATTTAGGCACCACTTGCTAGCTGGGGGAATTTATTTTCCTTTGTGACTCCCCCTAAGCCAGAGCTCATCTGTTTAGTTTTTAGAAGGAATATCAGCACTAGATTCTGGTGTGGATCTATCCCCAACATTTTCTCTACTCTTCTTCACCCAAATCTTGTTCATCTCCCTTTGAACTTCATTCGCATTCATTTTTGCCTTTTCCTTTATTTTGATTATGGTGCACCAAACCTTTTTTTATCCTGATTCTTACAGATTCATGCAATATGACTGGATCTATTGCCATTGTAGCAAACAACATTTCTTTGCATATTTGATTGATATCCTCTTGATATGCATTGATTAACCATATGTCCCATTCTATTGCATGCAAAGCATCTACCATTGAATGAATTGTTTATTTGCATATTTCTACATTAATGATATTTGTGACCATACTTTTTGCAGTCGAAACACTTTCTGGAGAAGGATGAATTAATCTGATTCATTCTTCTTCTGCATTGAGTTGCTTTATGACCGAATTTGTTGCAACTGTAGTAGTATCCATTGAAGGATGGATATCTTTGAGCATTTGGTTGCCTTACCAGAGGTCTTCTAGGCCTGTTCCTTGGATTTCCTAATCCACAGTTCTTCTAACCGGATCTAGAGCTTTCACCTTTCTCATATCCCAAGCCATGCTTGTCATCTACCCTCTTTTGGTTTTCAAGAAGAACTTCAAGTTGAGGTAGGCTTATCTTGAATTTCTCTTTGTATTCAATTGTTGTTTGAAGATCTTGTTTAAGAGTGTCTATCTGATTCTCAAGTTGTTCTTCATTATCTCTAGCTTCTTCAAGATCATATTCCAGATGTCTGATTATTCTATCCATTTTGTGGCAGTCCTCTGACTTCTCCTTGAGAGATTGTTTTAGATTATCTTCAATTTTTCTTTTCTCTTCAATTTCTTGGGTGAATCTCATAACCCCTGATTCCATTTCATGTCTTACCATAATGACCTCTTTTGATAGCTTCTCACATAGCTTGTTTTTCTCATTTAGATCTTCATTAGTATCATTGGTTTCACTTTGACTTGCTAATTGTTGAAGTAGTTCCTTTCTCTTTTTCACATAGATAATTAGTTTTTCTTTTAGCTCATTTATAAAATCATCAGCATGTTTGAGTCTTTCTCTCAACTTATTTACCTCAGAGTGAGATTTCTCAAGATCATCTAGGGTAGACTGAATTTGTTCACTCATACCATACATATCCATCGAGATTCCCAGATCTTCCTCAAGCTGTTAGGCTCTGGTTAGAGGAACCTCGCTCTAATACCGATCATTGGAAACAAGGTAGATAACTGGGAGGGGGGGTTGAATCAGTTATCTCTAGTAATTTTACTTTATTTTTCCTTTTATAATTTGTGCAGCATCAAAACACATAAGCATATATAATCATGAGAGCAGAAATGAAATCAACACACATAATAAAAAGGATTTTAATGTGGCAAACCCTGTTAAGGGAAAAACCATGGGGTGACTAACCCAAGATTGTATTATTTGTTAAAAGAATAAGAAGTACAAAATGGCACTTGCTAATTAGGGTTCATTGCCCGAGCACACTGCTCACAAGAGGCACACTGCCTACAAGAGACTTACTGTCTACAATGTTTATAGAAGGTAACCAAGTGTTTGAACTGATGAGAGGCATCCATATATGCTGAGGTTTAGTTCTAGTTAGGCTCAATATACTGATCTAATGCACTTCATTCTTCCTCTGCTTAAGTGCTGCTATTCTGTCACATACCGGACTTGTATTGTTGCTTCCACACTTCTCTCTGCCTTTCTTCGCACACTTTTTCTTATACACACACCTTCATACCGAAATCCATCTAGTATATATATCCACACAAAGGATTTCAACATCTTTCTAGTTGGACACTGGAATATTCAAGATATTTACAAAACATTGATCTGTCAGTTGATTCCAAGCTTAATATGTGATGCGTATCAAAAACATAGACATACAAGTCATAAATCATGTTAGCCAACCATGTATGATCCCTCAAATAGCTTTATCAACATCAATTACTTATCCAGATTAAAGTCTGATACTCTGCTGGTCAGTTCTTCCTTAGTCTGCTCTGCCTGTCTGGAACCCAACACTCAGATACTCATATCTTTTCCAGGATTCATCATTGGATGATCAATCTCTAGAATATAGTAGTCATAATACTCCTCTTGACTTGTCCAAGTCCGGAAGTTGTTGACTTACACCCTCTGAAAGATCTGGACCTGATTGTCAGACCTTGCTGCATGCTCTGTTCTTGTTCACTGGGCCAGAACACTATGCTCTACGGATGTGTGGGATAGACTTTGTTTCCATCAATGACAACAAGCATGAAGCCACACAGAGTCTCTTGTCAACAGGAATAACCTATGTCCATAATATAATTCTAGTTTTTAAATGTAACACTACAAATAACAAATAATATTATTATTCAAATCATAACCCTTCATAGTATATCAGAATCTAATATTATTCTACAAACAATATCAACTACTTGCAACTTTTAGTTCATAATAATCCTATGTATAAAAAATAATGAAAACACTATAAATCTAATTTAGCACCTTATTTTAAGAAACAAAACAAATATTCTTTATGGATTACTAAGAATAAACTAGGCAATGAGATATTGGGGGCATGTTAAACTGAGCATAACATTAAATTTTCATAGACAACTCTTTAAATACTTGGATAGATCTCATGTTATTAAATTCATGTCAATTGATGCTATGTTCTAGGTAGGTAATCAAATATCATTATCTTAAAGTATACAAAATGTTGTTCCTTAATTTAGCCACATCAATATAGACCAAATACAAATCAAATCTTCTAGGAAAAAAGATGGCATATAATATCCATCATAGGCTACAAACTAAACTAAGTCTATTAGCTCTCTTCAAAATAAATCCTATGTTCTAAAGATTAGGTATAACTAATAAGACCAAGGAATGTCTCATTAGGATTGATGCGCAAGTCTTATGATCGAACACAGGATGGTAAAGGGGCCAATACATTAAGGCAGGGTTAACCTTCTTCACTTTTGAATAGACACTAAGTCTCGGAGGGTAATCCCTAAGGTTCATAAGAAAAAATCAACCAAAGATAAGGCAGATAAAATAATTTTTGAGGGAAAACTCACCGTATATAAAGGAAGCTCCTGAAAAGGTGTCACTAGACACAATTCTACAAGTTTACTAAACAAAATTCAAAACCTCTTTCAACTACAATAATTTTGTTAGTGTATATTAAGCTCAGTTAGGATAGAGCTATTTCTAGTCTTAGGAGTCTCAGGGCTTTAATTAGCATGTCTATGTTTAGAACATGTGTCTAGGATCACTTATCTTGTGTTAAGTAATTACATGCATGCCTATTTTTAGGCCACTACTATTCTCAAGCTTGCTTTCCTATTTTTGGTACATCTATTCTTAGGAGACTTGTGCCTATACGTACTTTTTCATGTGATTTAATACATCATCTAGTTTTTCTTTGCATATTGCTTATGTCTTTGATAGTGTTGAGTGTGTGATTGTTGAGCTCTTGCAACTCGTGCCCGTACTTGCAATCTTTCACGACAGTTCTTGGCTTCCACATGGTATTAGACTGGGAATGGTAAGGTTTTGAATCTATTCTTCTATCAAATTTTTTTGAGCATACCATTCACTATTTATTACTGGTTCAATTGGAGGGCATTTTTCCCCATGTAGAAGGTATTTTTCACCATTCAATGGTATTTTTTATTGGTGTAAAGGTGCTTTTCTTGGCAGATCATCATTTTTTTACTGGTGCAGAGTTTTTTGGCATAGAGGCAATATATTTTGGCACACGGGCCTTTGTTGAAGTGTTGTGGCCTATTTTTTCCCTGTTAAGGGGAGTTTCTTGGTGCACTAGTATATTTTTTGTTAGACAAGTTCTTTTTAAAGAGATGCAGCCTATTTCTTAATAAGCACGCCCTACTTTTGCATCCTATGGCCTATTTAACAGCCATGAAGGGCTTGAACACAGGTTACAACCTATTCAAATAGGCCCATATGGCCCTTACAGGGCATGCAAATCCTTCTACTCACTCCCACGGCCACCTAATCATGCCCAGTATCAAGTTTTCACTTAGTTTAGCTTCAATTCACTACACATTAGTAGAAACACCAAGTTTTTAGAGTTTTTTATACATGACAGAAGCAAACAACACTCAGATGGTGTCCAAAGATGGATTTTCATGGTAACTCACCCCTACAAACAACAAACAGAGATATTTTACCATGCTTTTTTGACTAGTTTCTTCATAAATTCACCTAGCCTTGTGTTTTGTTCTAAAAATTTAGGTTTTTTTAGAAAATCTATATTTAGACTTTTCAAAAATATATATTTTAAAAAAATCAAGTTCTTCCCCTTGTAAAAGTTTGATCTTTGCTCAAATTCCTGGGCAAATTAAACTAAAAGAGCATTTAAAATCATGTAAGAGGCAAATTTTGCACACACACTACTTATAAGTTGCCACAACATGGGGGTATCTAGAATAATCATAACCTGGCATCTCATTGGGTTGACTTGTCTTCTTTTTGCAATATGGATTCTAATCAGGCTATTTCACCGTTAACCCCATTTAATTATCATGACTGGAAATCCAAAATCTAGCATATGTAGAAAAACAAAGGGTTATATTGGGTTACAATGAGCACTGAAATGAAACCATCTGATGATGACACTAAAGTTAAATGGTTTAACAAGTGTGACCATGCCTTCACTTGTTTATGTTTTAGCATCTCTCTGTAATTACTTTTTCATGTAGAATATTTGTCAACCCCCAACAAGGTATGGCTTGCTCTTGATAAGTTCTTAGGGAAGGTAGATGAGATGAGAGTGCATGAACTAGAGAATGAGTTAATTAGTTTGAGTTCGAGCACATTTAACACATTAGAAGACATTTTCTCCAAGTTTTTAATTAATTTGAGTTTGAGCACATTTATCACATTAGAAGACATTTTCTCCAAGTTTAAATCTATCAGGTTGTACTTAAAATAATGTGGAATTGATAAAAAATACGACCAATTAGTTCTCTCAGTTCTCTCCAAACATGGTCCTGAATACTCTATATTTGTGTCTACATTCTATTCCACCAAGAGAGCTCTTGGATCCACTTGGAAAATGCCATCTCTAGATGACTTCATTGCTCTGATCGAACCACAGAGCAAGACAAGTTAATCCACATGGGCACTGTGAAGTCCTTAAAACCTGAAGCCCTAGTAGTTAGAAATAGTAAACACCAACAGGATTCAAACAACAAAGGAAATCTACACAAAACACTCAAAAGGATCATGATACAAATAAAGAACAAAAAGCTGAGACATTTAAGAGTCACACAAAAACATTATCCAAACAAGAGAAACCTAAAAAGGTCAAAGTATAGAGTGTCTATTGTAAGAAGACATGTCATGATGAGCACAAGTGCATGAAGAAAAAGGTTGACCACCTCACTCATCTCTTAGAGAAGAACAACATATGTGTACCTGAATCCTTTGAAGTATCCTCATCCACCCTAGAAACTTCTAAGTCAAGAGGTAAATAGAAATTCAAGGGCAATGCTCTTGTTGCATTTGGCTCTTCAGCATTTTCATGGGTTATTGAATCTTGTGCCTTGCACCATATGGGTTCTTCACAGCTCAATTTTACTTCCTTAGAACCCCATAACATGTCCACCATTACCCTATGTTATGACACTCTAGCAACAATTGTTGGGAGAGTGTCTGTTGAAATTGAGGGGGGACATTCACTAATAGGCAAGGGCATGAGATTTTAGTTTACACTAGATTTAGTTGAGATCATAAGGTTGTGCAACAGCAACTTAGTAGCATTGGGAAGGGCACGTCACCAATCCAGGTTGTTATGACATTTTTCCCTTGATATTTCTCCTACCACATTGCTTACTCATTCAGATGGGGTTAGCAAATTATGGCATGAGAGGTTTTGTTGTGTGGTCTCACAACACGTCCCATTTTTCCTTAGAAAAATAAGGACCCAACTTTTTCTTTGCTTGTGTGTTTTCTCGCTTGGGGTGGTGTGGTAAAATGTTAGGTCCTGATCCATAGTCGAAAGTCAAGTTTAGAAAATCCACTCCAGTCTAGGGGCATAAGTACACAAGTAAAGACATACTCGCAAGAATAAGCTAGGGGGGCACTCTCCAAGATAAGTAGTAGAAAACACAAAGTACTAAAACATGCTCATATTCCTAAATGTTAATGGACCATAACCAATTAACTTCTCAGTACAAATTTTTCTAAAAGATAACTATATATTAGAAAGCAAAATATATCTACAAGAGAGCATAGCCCCTAATTATACAACAATAGAAAGCCTTGCAAACAATCCCAACCAAAGGAGACCATGAATATTTTATAAAAAATAAGGAATGAGAGAGGGTATATATGTCAAAGGTTTTGCAACATGTGCTAGAGAATCTTCAACTACCAAATTTGTAGATAAGAGACAAAACACATGAGAAAATTAGAAACGTGAATCACTTGGTAGAAGCAAAAAGTGTATTGCAAAAGCAAAATGAAATCCAAGTGAAGATTGTCAAAAGAATGGGTCTAGATTCATTTGGTAATGTGAAGGACTAAGAAGCTCTAGACCATTTGATGTCAGCTTACAGTCAATGACTATGACAATCTAAAAGGTACTAGCTTGGTGGGAACTCAAAAAATTCCTAAAACTACAAGTATGCATTCAAAATTGGGATGCACTATGACTTTGGGCCTAATAGCATATAGAGGAGGACAATGTGAAGGAACCATCATATGTCTTGAGAAGATCAATGACTAGTGTATCTAAGAGGATTGAAGCATGGGTGTAGCTTGTGAGAGGCTGAAAAATTAAAAGAAGGAAAGCAAAGAGATGGGACACACCTTTAAATAAACATATGAAGGATGAATAACCTATGTCCTCAATATAATTCTAGTTTTTAAATGTAACACTACAAATAACAAATAATATTATTATTCAAATCATAACCCTTCATAGTATATCAAAATATAATATTATTCTTAAAAGCATTATCAATTACTTGCAACTTTTAGTTCATAATAATCCTATGTATAAAAAATAATGAAAACACTATAAATCTAATTTAGCACCTTATTTTACCAAAAAAACAAATATTCTTTATGGATTACATTGGGTAATGTTAAATTGAGCATAACATTAGATTCTCTTAGACAACTCATTAAATGGTTGGATATATCTCATGTTATAAAATTCATGTCAATTGATGCTATGTTTGAGGTAGGTAATCAAATATCATTATCTTAAAGTGTACAAAATGTTTTTCCTTAATTTAGCCACATCAATATAGACCAAATACAAATGAAATCTTCTAGGAAAAAAGATGGCATATAATATCCATCATAGGCTGCAAACTAAATTAAGTATTGGCTCTCTTCACAACAAATCCTATGTTCTAAAGATTAGGTATAACTAATTAGATCAAGGAATGTCTCATTAGGATAGATGAGCAAGGTTTATGATCAAACACAGGATGGTAAAGGGGCCAATACATTAAGGCAGGGTTAAGCTTCTTCACTTTTGAATAGACACTAAGTCTCGGAGGGTAATCCCTAAGGTTCATAAGAAAAAATCAACCAAAGATAAGGCAGATAAAACAAATTTTTAGGGAAAACTCGCCCTATATAAAGGAAGCTCCTGAAAAGGTTTCACTAGACACAATTCTACAAGTTTACTAAACCAAAATCCAAACCTCTTTCAACTACAATAAGTCTGTTAGTATATATTAAGCTCAGTTAGGGAATGGCTATTTTTAGTCTTAGGAGTCTTAGGGCTTTAATTAGCACGTCTATTTCGTCTATTTTTAGAATGTGTCTAGGATCACTTATCTTGAGTTAAGTAGTTGCATGCATGCCTATTTTTAGACCACTACTATTTGCAAGCTTGCTTTCCTATTTTTGGCATGTCTATTCTTAGGAGACTTTTGCATATACGTACTTGTTCATGTGGTTTAATACATCATCTAGTTTTGCTTTGCATATTGCTTATGTCTTTGATAGTGTTGAGTGTGTGATTGTTGAGCTCTCGTGACTCGTGGCCGTACTTGCAATCTTTCACGATAGTTGTTGGTTTCCACATGGTATTAGACTAGGAATGGTAAGGTTGTGAATCTATTCTTCTATCAAATTTGTTTGAACATACCATTCATTATTCATTACTGGTTCAATTGGAGGGCATTTTTCCCCATTTAGAAGGCGTTTTTCACCATTCAATGGTATTGTTTTTTGTTCTAGAAGAGCTTATTTTTATTTTAGAGGTATTTTTTATTGGTGCAAAGGTGTTTTTCTTGGCACATCGTCATTTTTTTTACTGGTGCAGAGTTTTTTGGCATAGAGGCGGTATGTTTTGGTACACGGGCCTTTTTTGAAGTGTTGTGGCCTACTTTTTACCTATTCAGGGTAGTTTCTTGGCACAGTAGAATATTTTTTGTTACACAAGTTCTTTTTAAAGAGATGCGGCCTATTTCTTAATAGGCACACCCTGCTTTTGTAGCCTATGGCCTATTTAACAGCCATGAAGGGATTGAACACATGCTACGACTTGTTCAAATAGGCCCATATGGCCCTTACAGGGCATACAAATCTTTCTACTCACCCCCACGGCAACCTAATCATGCCCAGCATCAAGTTTTCACTCAGCACAGCTTCAATTCACTACACATTAGTAGAAACACCAAGTTTTTAGACTTTTTCATACGTGATAGAGGCAAACAACACTCAAATGCTGTCCAAAGATAGATTTTCTAGGTAACTCACCCCTACAAACATCAAACAGATGTATTTTACCATGCTTTTTTTGACTAGTTTCTTCATAAATTCACCTAGCGTTGTGTTTTGTTATAAAAATTTAGGCTTTTTTAGAAAATCTATATTTAGACTTTTAAAAAAAATATATTAAAAAAAAAAAACAAGTACTTCCCCTTGTAAAAGTTTGATCTTTGCTCAAATTCTTGTGAAAATTAAACTAAAAGACCATTTAAAATTATGTAATAGGCAAATTTTGCCCACACACTACTTATAAGTTGCCACACTTATAGGGGTATCTAGAATAATCATAACCTGGCATCTCATTGGGTTGACTTGTCTTCTTTTTGCAATATGGATTCTAATCAGGCTATTTCACCGTTAACTCCATTTAATTATCATGACTGGAAATCCAAAATCTAGCATATGTAGAAAAACAAAGGGTTATACAAGGTGACAATGAGCACTAAAATGAAACCATCTGATGATGACACTAAAGTTAAATGGTTTAACAAGTGTGACCATGCCTTCACTTGTTTATGTTTTAGCATCTCTCTGTAATTACTCTTTCATGTAGAATCTTTGTCAACCCCCAACAAGGTATGGCTTGCTCTTGATAAGTTCTTAGGGAAGGTAGATGAGATGAGAGTGCATGAACTAGAGAATGAGTTAATTAGTTTGAGTTTGAGCACATTTAATACATTAGAAGACATTTTCTCCAAGTTTAAATCTATCAGCTTGTGCTTAAAATATTGTGGAATTGATAAAAAATACAACCAACTAGTTCTCTCAATTCTCTCCAAAGTTGGTCTTGAATACTCTGTATTCGTGTCTACATTCTATTCCACCAAGAGAGCTCTTGGATCCACTTGGAAAATGCCATCTCTAGATGACTTCATTGCTCTGATCTAACCAGAGAGCAAGACAAGTTAATCCACATGGGCACTATGAAGTCCTCAAAACCTCAAGCCCTAGTAATTGGAAATAGTAAACACCAACAAGATTCAAACAACAAAGTAAATCTAAACAAAACACTCAAAAGGATGATGATACAAGTAAAGAACAAAAACTTGAGACATTTAAGAGTCACACAAAAAAATTATCCAAACAAGAGAAACCTAAAAAGGACAAAGTTTAGTGTGCCTATTGTAAGAAGACATGTCATGATAAGCACAAGTGCATGAAGAAATAGGTTGATCACCTCACTCATCTCTTAGAGAAGATCAACATACGTACACCTAAATCCTTTGAAGTATCCTCATCCACCCTAAAAATTTTTAACTCAAAAGGTAAAAAGAAATTCAAGGGCAAGGCTCTTGTTGTAGTTGGCTCTTCAGCATTTTTGTGGGTTATTGAATCCTGTGGCTTGCACCATATGGGTTCTTCACAGGTCAAGTTTAATTGCTTAAAACCCCATAACATGTCTAGCATTACCCTAGGTTATGACACTTTGGCAAAAATTGTTGGGAGAGTGTTTGTTGAAATTGAGGGGGGACATTCACTAATGTCCTTAGTGTAACTTAACTTTCATCTAATCTCCTATTTGTGTAACTGATCACTCACATAGGCAAGGGCATGAGAGTTTAGCTTACACCAGATTTAGTTGAGCTCATAAGGTTGCACAACAACAACTTAGTAGCACTGGGAAGGGCACATCACCAATCCAGGTTGTTATCACATTTTTCCCTTGATATTTCTCCTACCACATTGCTTACTCATTCAAATGGGGTTAGCAAATTATGGCATGAGAGGTTTTTTTGTGTGGTTTCACAACACGTCCCATTCTTCCTTAGCAAAATAGGGACCCAACTTTTTGTTTGCTTCTGTGTTTTCTCTCTTTGGGTGGTGTGGTAAAATGTCAGGTCCTGATCCATGGTCAAAAGTCATGTTTAGAAAATCCACTCCAGTCTAGGGGCATAAGTAGACAAGTAAAGACACACTTGCAATAATAAACTAGGGGCACTCTCCAAGATAAGTAGTAGAAAACATAAAGTGCTAAAACATGCTCATATTCCTAAATGTTAATAGACCATAACCAATTAACTCCTTAGTACAAACTTCTAAAAGATAATTATATATTAGAAAGCCAAAATATATCTACAAGAGGGCATAGCCCCTAATCATACAACAATAGAAAGCCTTGCAAACAATCCCAACCAAAGGAGACCATGAATATTTTAAAAAAAATAAGGAAGGAGAGAGGGGATATATGTCAAAGGTTTTGCAACATGTGCTAGAGAATCTTCAACTACCAAATTCGTAGATGAGAGACAAAACACATGAGAAAGTTAGAAACCTCAATCACTTGGTAGAATGTAAAAGTGTGTTGGAAAAGGAAAATGAAATCCATGTGAAGATTCTCAAAAGAATGGGTCTAGTTTCATTTGATAATGTGAAGGACTAAGAGGCTCCAGACCATTAGATGCCACCTTAGAATAAATGACTATAATAATCTAAAAGATACTAGCATGGTTGGGACTGAAAATTTCCTAAAACTAGAAGTATGCATTCAAATGTGGGAGGCACTATGAGTTTAGGCCTAATAGCATATAGAGGAGGACAATGTGAAGGAACCTTCACACGTCTTTAGAAGATCAATGACTAGTGTATGTAGGAGGATTCAAGCATGGTCGTAGCTAGTGAGAGCCTCAAAAATGAAAATAAGGAAAACAAAGAGATGGGACACACCATCACATAAACATATGAAGGATGAATAACCTATGTCCTCAATATAATTCTAGTTTTTAAATGTAACACTACGAATAACAAATAATATTATTATTCAAATCATAACCCTTTATAGTATATGAAAATCTAATATTATTCTAAAAACTTTATCAATTACTTGCAACTTTTAATTCATAATAATCCTATGTATAAAAAAAGTAATGAAAACACTATAAATGTAATTTAGCACCTTATTTTAAGAAAAAAACAAATATTCTTTATGGATTACTAAGAATAAAATAGGCAATGAGATATTGTTGATCATGATGTTGGTCATTCACAAACATAGAATAAAAGTTACACAACAACCTTTACTCATCTTGAAAGATACGATGAATTCAGAGAATTCATGATCCCAAGTCTCCGTTGATTAGGTCTTAATCTACTGACATTACTCAGTGGTTGATGTGTGTTGCTGTTTTCCATTCAGGGGCCTTACGTATTTCTGCAAAGTTCATCATTATTTCTTCAAATATCCTGCTCTGTATGTCTGCTCTGCATAAATCTCCAATAATTCTACCTCTACACTGTGAATTTAGTCAAATAATGTGCCTACAGGCTGATATTTGCATGATTTCTACCATTATTTGCAATTCTTTGCATGATATTTTCAATACTACATGCATTTAACTCAAATATGCTAATGATTTTCAGTTACCTACGGGATGTCAGCATATTTTTCTGTTCTGCTTGTTATTTATCATGATTTGCAGTTATGGTGATGAAATTATGAAATTAAAAAAAGGAAAAGGGTTAAAGAATGAGATTCCCAAAACTACTTGACTTAGATCACTGATCCACATACAAGCTCCCATACATGCAATGAAAAGAAGGAAACTAGAATCATACTTCACCAGGACATTCCACAAATCCGCATGATCCAGTGCAAATCTTCAAAGGAAAAGTTGACAACAACATGTAATGAAATGAAAGCGCTTCCAGTTGAACACAGCATTCACCAGTACATATCCAGAAATCAACATGAAGATTACGTAAAATTTACAATCAGGATGTAATCTGAAACTTCATATTCATTCAGTATGCTCAAGAACAGGTACATTTACAGTGATCTGAAGAAAGAACCTTGACATTTCAACAATTCTATCCTCATTAGTCTCAGTAATCCGATCTCCTAATTGACTCTACAGTAATCGGCCTTAATGCGCCAGATGCGTCTGTGTATATTCCTCTTTTTTTTTTTTTTTGACAAGCTCTGGCTCTTATATAGAGCAAATGCCAGAAAATAGTTACAATGATCCAAGGATCAGGATCCTCTCATAATAATCAACGGTCCAGATGAAAAGCACATGCTTCGCCAATTGGCAAATGTACAACTGGCACAGAATATTCCAGCATCTTTGATTTGATTCGGTCTCCAGCTGGCAAACAGCATATTTGACAATATCCTCCTCACTTCTGGTTCATGTTGCCTCCTTGTGCAACTTTGTAATTATCAGCTTCAGCTCTAACAACATCATGACTTCTTGCAAATAAACAGACAAACATTAAGTTCATCATCATGTGGAACACAGGAATTTAAACATTTTATTAAACATGCCTCAAAATGTGCAGCTACAGGCAATCAGGCTCCAAATCAGTGGAAAATATGCACTAAATGCATAAACAGCGTTAAAAAACACTCGGGTCAACCATCGTTTCATTTTCCCGCCCATTTCCTTGTATATCGGGTTCAAATTATGATCATGCATCGCAACATATACAAGGAAAAACTACCTTTCAATTTATTTCAAATCCGGCTTTGCATGCTATCGGCGAGACCACTACTGTCGGGAAGAAAATTCAAAGCGCGGCCGACGGTTAAAATTATGCCGATGGGGAAACTTAGAGCTTTCTACCTCTATCTGTAGGATATTGTGAATATGATGCTCCCCCTTCTCGAATATCATGATGACGTCACCGTCATGTTTCGCTTCTGTATATTGGGGAAAAGAATGACATCATCATCATCATCATGTCGAAGGAAAATAGGAGGATATGAAATATGACCCTGCTGCTGAGGAAAGGAATATGATGGTGACGTCATCGTCATATTCGGGCTTCATTAAAATGCAAAAGATGACGTCACCGTCATGCTTAGTTAAGATCAGGGGATAAATGTAATATCGGGTCACCTAAGGAAGATGATCAGGTGGTGAGTGTAATATGACCCCTTTGCGGCCAAGGTAACCCTCTCGAAAGATCAGGATGATGATGATCATCAGGATATCCGGGGCCTTTGTTAAACTTAGAACATGACGTCATCGTCATATTCGTGAACCGGGTCATGTTTTGGAAAATATGCTGCCGAAGGGAAATGTGATGATGATGTCATCCTGATATTTGCTTCTTCGTTTTTCAGGTTAGGATGACGTCATCAGGATATTAGCAAAAGGTCATATTTCTCGGCAGGAGGACATTACGAAATATCGGGTGACAAACAAGATCATGATGATCTTGACAACATGACAGGATAAAAATATGATGATCCTCCTCATCGAATATCATGATAACGTAACCATCATATTCTGTCTTCGGAGCATGAGGATGAGTTGAGGTCATCATCAGGTTAGCACTAGGGTGATATTTAAAATATGATCATGCTGAGGAATGGAATATCACCTCCCTTTAAAAGATAAGGTGATCATCATGATCATGCAAAAGGAGATCAGGAGGATATGATGACGTCATCATCATATAGCGAATATCAGCAAATATGACCCTCTCTTTTAAGATCAGGATGATGACCCTCCGATAGGACTTTGTCATGCGCACGCAAATATGCAGATGGTGGATTTTCTAAGTAGGGTGATATTATAATATCAGCATGATATTATAATATCAGGTGATGCTAAAAGATATCATGATGCTCGTTGTTATGAAATATCGGGTTACACTCAAGACATTATGCTCACGATGCGCCTAAGGTCATTTGACGGGTAAAACACACTATCACCTAAGATTGACGTCCGGATATTGGGACTGCATGATTTTTATCGGGTGATAGATCAAGATCATGATGACCTTGACAACATGACTGAGGATATAAAAATATGATGATCCTCTTGCGATTATCAGGTTTGACCAAAACTTTGACTGTGCATAACTTCCTCATATGGACGAATTTTCAGGTGATGTAAAAGGCAAACCTGCCTAGAATTTCAAGCTCTTTCTAAATATGAGGTCATAGAAACAAAATATGAACTTTGACAAACTGACCTCATGATGATGACCAACCTCGTCGAATATCATGATGATGATGCACCTAACTCATTTTTACCAAACCGCCAGAAAACAGACAACACAAGCCAAGCCAAAAGTTGGGTCCCTGTTTTGATAATACAAAATGGGGCGTGTTGTGTAACCACACAACAGATATTTGGGGACATGTTAAACTAAGCGTAACATTATATTTTCTTAGACAAATCATTAAATACTTGGATAGATCTCATTTTATAAAACTCATGTCAATTGATCCTATGTTCTAGGTAGGTAATCAAATATCATTATCTTAAAGTATACAAAATGTTGTTCCTTAATTTAGCCACATCAATATAGACCAAATACAAATCAAATCTTCTAGGAAAAAAGATGGCATATAATATCCATCATAGGCTGCAAACTAAATTAAGTCTATTGGCTCTCTTCACAACAAATCCTATGTTCTTAAGATTAGGTATAACTAATAAGACCAAGGAATGTCTCATTAGGATAGATGAGCAGAGCTTATGATCAAACACAGGATGGTAAATGGGATAATACATTAAGGCAGGGTTAACCTTCTTCACTTTTGAATAGACACTAAGTCTCGGAGGGTAATCCCTAAGGTTCATAAGAAAAAATCAACCAAAGCTAAGGCAGATAAAACAAATTTTGAGGGAAAACTCACCGTATATAAAGGAAGCTCCTGAAAAGGTGTCACTAGACACAGTTCTACAAGTTTACTAAACCAAATTCAAAACCTCTTTCAACTACAATAAGTCTGTTAGAGTATATTAAGCTCAGTTACGGTAGGGCTATTTCTAGTCTTAGGAGTCTCAGGGCTTTAATTAGCATGTCTATGCTTAGAACATGTGCCTAGCATCACTTATCTTGAGTTAAGTAGTTGCATGCATGCCTATTTTTAGGCCACTACTATTCTCAAGCTTGCTTTTTCTATTTTTGCAATGTCTATTCTTAGGAGACTTGTGCCTATACGTACTTGTTCATGTGATTTAATGCATCATCTAGTTTTGCTTTGCATATTGCTTATGTCTTTGATAGTGTTGAGTGTGTGATTATTGAGCTCTCGTGACTTGTGCCTGTACTTGCAATCTTTCACGATAGTTCTTGGTTTCGACAAGGTATCAGATTGGGAATGGTAAGGTTGGGAATCTATTCTTCTATCAAATTTGTTTGAGCATACCATTCATTATTCATTACTGGTTCAATTGGAGGGTATTTTTCCCCATTTAGAAGGCGTTTTTCACTATTCAATGGTATTTTTTTTGTTCTAGAAGAGCTTGTTTTTGCTTTAGAGGTATTTTTTATTGGTGCAAAGGTGTTTTTCTTGGCACATCATCATTTGTTTTATTGGTGTAGAGTTTTTTGGCATAGAGGTGGTATGTTTTAGCACCGAGCCTTTGTTGAAGTGTTGTGGCCTATTTTTTACCTGTTCAGGGGAGTTTCTTGGAGCACTAGTATATTTTTTGTTACACAACTTCTTTTTAAAGAGATGCAGCCTAATTCTTAATAGTCACGCCCTGCTTTTATAGCCTATGGCCTATTTAACAGCCATTAAGGGCTTGAACATAGGCTACAACCTATTCAAATAGGCCCATATGGCACTTACAGGGCATGCAAATCCTTCTACTCACCCCTACGGCCACCTAATCATGCCCAGCATCAAGTTTTCACTCAAGTCAGCTTCAATTCACTACACATAAGTAGGAACAACAAGTTTTTAGAGTTTTTCATACATGACAGAGGCAAACAACACTGAGATGCTATCCAAAGATGGATTTTCCTGGTAACTCGCCCCTACAAACAAGAAACAAAGGTATTTTACCATGCTTTTTTGACTAGTTTTTTCATAAATTCACCTAGACTTGTGTTATGTTCTAAAAAATTAGGGTTTTTTTGAAAATCTATATTTAGACTTTTTAAACATATATATTTTAAAAAAAATCAAGTTCTTCCCCTTGTAAAAGTTTGATCTTTGCTCAAATTCTTTGGCAAATTAAACTAAAAGAGCATTTAAAATCATGTAATAGGCAAATTTTGCCCACACACTACTTAACAGTTGCCACAACTATGGGGGTATCTAGAATAATCATAACCTGGCATCTCATTGGGTTGTCTTGTCTTTTTTTTGCAATATGGACTCTAATCAGGATATTTCACCGTTAACCCCATTTAATTATCATGACTGGAAATCTAAAATCCAGCATATGTTGAAAAACAAAGGGTTATACAGGGTTACAATGAGCACTGAAATGAAACCATCTGATGATGACACTAAAGTTAAATGGTTTACCAAGTGTGAGCAGGCCTTCACTTGTTTATGTCTTAGCATCTCTCTGTAATTACTCTTTCATGTAGAATCTTTGTCAACCCCCAACAAGGTATCACTTGCTCTTGATAAGTTCTTTGGGATGGTAGATGAGATGAGAGTGCATGAACTAGAGAATGAGTTAATTAGTTTGAGTTCAAGCACATTTAGAACATTAGAGTCTATTTTCTCCAAGTTTAAATCTATCAGGTTGTAGTTAAAATAATGTGGAATTGTTAAAAAATACGACCAACTAGTTCCCTCAATTCTCTCCAAACTTAGTCCTAAATACTCTGTATTCATGTCTACATTCTATTCCACCAAGAGAGCTCTTGGATCCACTTAGAAAATGCCATCTCTAGATGACTTCATTGCTCTAATCTAAACATAGAGCAAGACAAGCTAATCCACATAGGCACTGTGAAGTCCTCAAAACCTCAAGCCCTAGTAGTTGGAAATAGTAAACACCAATAGAATTCAAACAACAAAGTAAATCTAAACAAAACACTCAAAAGGATCATGATACAAATAAAGAACAAAAACCTGAGACATTTAAGAGTCACACAAAAACTTTATCCAAACAAGGGCAACCTAAAAAGGACAAAGTTTAGTGTGGCTACTGTAAGAAGACATATCATGATGACCACAAGTGCATGAAGAAAAAGGTTGATCACCTCACTCATCTCTTAGAGAATAACAACATACGTGCACCTGAATCCTTTGAAGTATCCTCATCCACCCTAGAAACTTCTAAGTCAAAAGGTAAATAGAAATTCAAAGGAAAGGCTCTTTTTACAGTTGGCTCTTCATCATTTTCAAGGGTTATTGAATCCTGTGCCTTGCACCATATGGGTTCTTCATAGGTCAAGTTTATTTCCTTAGAACTCCATAACATGTCAACCATTAGCCTAGGTTATGACACTCTAGCAACAATTGTTGGGAGAGTATCTGTTGAAATTGAGGGGGGAAATTCACTAATGTCCTTAGTGTACCTTCACTTTCATCTAATCTCCTATATGTGTAACTGATCACTCACATGGTCAAGGGCATGAGAGTTTAGCTTACACTAGATTCAGTTGAGATCATAAGGTTGCACAACAACTTAGTAGCATTGGGAAGGGCACATCACCAAGCCATGTTGTTATCACATTTTCCCCTTGATCTTTCTCCTACCACATTGCTTACTCATTCAGATAGGGTTAGCAAATTATGGCATGAGAGGTTTTGTTGTGTGGTCTCACAACATGTCCCATTTTTCCTTAGAAAAATAGGGACCCAACTTTTTCTTTGCTTGTGTGTTTTCTTTCTTTGGGCGGTGTGGTAAAATGTCAGGTCCTAATCCATGATCAAAAGTCATGTTTAGAAAATCCACTCCAGTCTAGGGGCATAAGTAGACAAGTAAATACATACTTGCAATAATAAACTAGGGGCACTCTCCAAGATAAGTAGTAGAAAACACAAAGTACTAAAACATGCTCATATTCCTAAATGTTAATAGACCATAACCAATTAACTCCTTAGTAGAAATTTCTAAAAGATAATTATATATTAGAAAGCCAAAATATATCTACAAGAGGGCACAGCCTATAATTATACAACATTAGAAATCCTTGCAAACAATCCCAACCAAAGGAGACCATGAATATTTTATAAAAAATAAGGAATGAGAGAGGGGATATATGTCAAAGGTTTTACAACATGTGGTAGAGAATATTCAACTACCAAATTCATAGATAAGAGATAAAACTCCTGAGAAAGTTAGAAACCTCAATTACTTGGTAGAAGCAAAAAGTGTGTTAGAAAAGGAAAATGCAATCCACGTGAAGATTCTCAAAAGAATGGGTATATTTTCATTCTATAATGTGAAGGACTAAGAGGCTCCAGACCATTAGATGCCACCTTAGAATCAATGACTATGACAATCTAAAAGATACTAGCACGGTGGGGACTCAAAAAATTCCTAAAACTACAAGTATGCATTTAAAAGTGGGACCCACTATGAGTTTAGGCCCAATAGCATATAGAGGAGGACAATGTGAAGGAACCATCATACGTATTTAGAAGATCAATGACTAGTATATCTAGGATGATTCAAGCATGGTTGTAGCTAGTGAAAGCCTCAAAAATGAAAAGAAGGAAAGCAAAGAGATGGGACACACCATCACATAAACATATGAAGGAGGAATAACCTATGTCCTCAATATAATTCTAGTTTTTAAAAGTAACACTACAAATAACAAATAATATTATTATTCAAATCATAACCCTTCATAGTATATCAAAATCTAATTTTATTCTAATAACATTATCAATTACTTCCAACTTTTAGGTCATAATAATCCTATGTATCAAAAAAGTAATGAAAACACTATAAATCTAATTTAGCACCTTGTTTTAAGAAAAAAACAAATATTCTTTATGTATTACTAAGAATAAAATAGGCAATGAGATATTAGGGGCATGTTAAACTGAGCATAACATTAGATTTTCTTAGACAACTCATTAAATAATTGGATAGATCTCATATTATAAAATTCATGTCAATTGATCCTATGTTGCAGGTAGGTAATCAAATATCATTATCATAAAGTATACAAATGTTGTTCCTTAATTTAACCACATCAATATAGACAAAATAATAATCAAATCTTCTAGGAAAAAAGATGGCATACAATGTCCATCATAGGCTATAAACTAAATTAAGTCTATTGGCTCTCTTCACAACAAATCATATGTTCTAAAGATTAGGTATGACTAATAAGACCAAGGAATGTCTCATTAGGATAGATGAGCAAGGTTTATGATCAAACACATGATGGTAAAGGGGCCAATACATTAAGGCAAGGTTAACCTTATTCACTTTTGAATAGACACTAAGTCTCGGAGGGTAATCCCTAAGGTTCATAAAAAAAAATCAACCAAAGATAAGGCAGATAAAACAAATTTTGAGGGAAAACTCCCCCTATATATATGAAGCTCCTGAAAAGGTGTCACTAGACACAATTCTACAAGTTTACTAACCCAAATTCAAAACCTCTTTCAACTACATTAAGACTGTTAGTGTATATTAAGCTCAGTTAGTATAGGGCTATTTTTAGTCTTAGGAGTCTCAGGGCTTTAATTACCATGTCTATTTTTTGAACATGTGTCTAGGATAACTTATCTTGTGTTAAGTAATTGCATGCATGCCTATTTTTAGGCCACTACTATTCTCAAGCTTGCTTTCCTATTTTTGGCACATCTATTCTTAGGAGACTTGTGCCTATACATACTTTTTCATGTGATTTAATACATCATCAAGTTTTGCTTTGCATATTGCTTAAGTCCTTGATAATGTTGAGTGTGTGGTTGTTGATCTCTCGTGACTCGTGCCCGTACTTGCAATCTTTCATGACAGTTCTTGGTTTCCACATGGTATTAGACTAGGAATGGTAAGGTTTTGAATCTATTCTTCTATCAAATTTTTTTGAGCATACCATTCACTATTCATTACTGGTTCAATTGGAGGGCATTTTTCCCAATTTAGAAGGTATTTTTCACCATTCAATGGTAATTCTAGAAGAGATTTTTTTGTTTTAGAGGTATTTTTTATTGGTGCAAAGGTGTTTCTCTTGGTAGATCATCATTTTTTTATTTGTGCATAGTTTTTTGGCATAGAGGCGGTATGTTTTGGCACATGGGCCTTTGTTGAAGTGTTGTGGCCTATTTTTTACCTATTGAGGAGAGTTTCTTGGTGCACTAGTATATTTTTTGTTACACAAGTTCTTTTCAAAGAGATGCGGCCTATTTCTTAATAGGCACGCCCTACTTTTACATCCTATGGCCTATTTAACAGCCATGAAGGGCTTGAACATAGGCCACAACTTGTTCAAATAGGCCCATATGGCCCTTACAGGGCATGCAAATCCTTCTACTCACCCCCATGGCCACCTAATCATGCCTAGTATCAACTTTTTAGTCAGTTCAGCTTCAATTCACTACACATTAGTAGAAACACCAAGTTTTTAGAGTTTTTTATACATGACAGAAGCAAACAACACTTAGATGAAGTCCAAAGACGGATTTTCTTGGTAACTTGCCCTACAAACAATAAACATAGGTGTTTTACCATGCTTTTTTGACTAGTTTCTTCATAAATTCACCTAGGCTTGTGTTTTGTTCTAAAAATTTAGGTTTTTTTAGAAAATCTATATTTAGACTTTTAAAAAATATATATTTTAAAAAAATCAAGTTCTTCCCCTTGTAAAAGTTTGATCTTTGATCAAATTCTTGGGCAAATTAAACTAAAAGAGCATTTAAAATCATGTAGGAGGCAAATTTTGCCCACACACTACTTATAAGTTGCCACAACTATGGGGGCATCTAGAATAATCATAACATGGCATCTCATTGGGTTGACTTGTCTTCTTTTTGCAATATGGATTCTAATCAGGCTATTTCACTATCAACCCCATTTAATTATCATGAGTAGAAATCCAAAATCTAGCATATGTAGAAAAATAAAGGGTTATACAGGGTTACAATGAGCACTAAAATGAAACCATCTGATGATGACACTAAAGTTAAATGGTTTAACAAGTGTGACCATGCCTTCACTTGTTTATGTTTTAGCATTTCTTTGTAATTACTCTTTCATGTAGAATCTTTGTCAACCCCCAACAAGGTATGGATTGCTCTTGATAAGTTCTTAGGGAAGGTAGATGAGATGAGAGTGCATGAACCAGAGAATGAGTTAATTAGTTTGAGTTTGAGCACATTTAACACATTAGAAGACATTTTCTCCAAGTTTTTAATTAGTTTGAGTTCGAGCACATTTAACACATTAGAAGACATTTTCTCCAAGTTTAAATCTATCAGGTTTTACTTAAAATAATGTGGAATTGATAAAAAAAATACGACCAACTAGTTCTCTCAATTCTCTCCAAACTTGGTCCTGAATACTCTGTATTCATGTCTACATTCTATACCTCCAAGAGAGCTCTTCGATCCACTTGGAAAATGCCATCTCTAGATGACTTCATTGCTCTGATTGAACCACAGAGCAAGACAAGTTAATCCACATGGGCACTGTGAAGTCTTTAAAACCTGAAGCCCTAGTAGTTGGAAATAGTAAACACCAACAAGATTTAAACAACAAAGGAAATCTAAACAAAACACTAAAAAGGATCATGATACAAATAAATAACAAAAAGTTGAGACATTTAAGAGTTACACAAAAACATTAACCAAACAAGAGAAACCTAAAAAGGTCAAAGTTTAGTGTGCCTATTATAAGAAGACATGTCATGATGAGCACAAGTGCATGAAGAAAAAGGTTCATCACCTCACTCATCTCTTAGAGAAGAACAACATACGTGCACTTGAATCCTTTGAAGTATCCTCATCCACCCTAGAAACTTCTATGTCAAGAGGTAAATAGAAATTCAAGGACAAGGCTCTTGTTGCATTTGGCTCTTCAGCATCTTCATGGGTTATTAAATCATGTGCCTTGCACCATATGGGTTCTTCACAGGTCAGGTTTACTTCCTTAGAACCCCATAACATGTCCACCATTACCCTATGTTATGACACTCTAGCAACAATTGTTGGGAGAGTGTCTGTTGAAATTGAGGGGGGACATTCACTAATGTCCTTAGTGTACCTTCACTCTCATCTAATCTCCTATCTATGTAGCTGATCACACACATACGCAAGGGCATGAGATTTTAGTTTACACCAGATTTAGTTCAGATCATAAGGTTTCACAACAACAACTTAGTAGCATTGGGAAGGGCACGTCACCAATCTAGGTTGTTATGACATTTTTCCCTTGATATTTCTCCTACCACATTGCTTACTCATTCAGATGGGGTTAGCAAATTATGGCATGAGAGGTTTTGTTGTGTGGTCTCACAACACATCCCATTTTTCCTTAGCAAAATAATTACCCAACTTTTTGTTTTCTTGTGTGTTTTCTCACTTTGGGCGGTGTGCTAAAATGTTAGGTCCTGATCCATAGTCGAAAGTCAAGTTTAGAAAATCCACTCCAGTCTAGGGGCATAAGTAGACAACTAAAGGCATACTCGCAAGAATAAACAAGGGGGGCACTCTCCAAGATAAGTAGTAGAAAACACAAAGTACTAAAACATGCTCATATTCGTAAATGTTAATAGACCATAACCAATTAACTCCTCAGTACAAATTTTTCTAAAAGATAATTATATATTAGAAAGCAAAATATATCTATAAGAGGGCATAGCCCCTAATTATACAATAATAGAAAGCCTTGCAAACAATCCCAACCAAAGGAGACCATGAATATTTTATAAAAAATAAGGAATGAGAGAGGGTATATATGTCAAAGGTTTTGCAACATGTGCTAGAGAATCTTCAACTACCAAATTCGTAGATAAGAGACAAAACACATGAGAAAGTTAGAAACATCAATCACTTGGTCGAAGCAAAAAGTGTATTGCAAAAGCAAAATGAAATCCAAGTGAAGATTCTCAAAAGAATGGGTCTAGTTTCATTTGGTAATGTGAAGGACTAAGAGGCTCTAGACCATTAGATGTTAGCTTAGAATTAATGACTATGGCAATCTAAAAGGTACTAGCTTGGTGGGAACTCAAAAAATTCCTAAAACTACAAGTATGCATTCAAAATATGGATGCACTATGACTTTAGGCCTAATAGCATACAGAGGAGGACAATGTGAAGGAACCCTCATACATCTTTAGAAGATCAATGACTAGTGTATCTAAGAGGATTGAAGCATGGGTGTAGCTAGTGAGAGGCTAAAAAATTAAAAGAAGGAAAGCAAAGAGATGGGACACACCATCAAATAAACATATGAAGGATGAATAACTTATGTCCTCAATAGAATTCTAGTTTTTAAATGTAACACTACAAATAACAAAAAATATTATTATTCAAATCATAACACTTCATAGTATATCAAAATCTAATATTATTCTTAAAAACATTATCAATTACTTGCAACTTTTAGTTCATAATAATCCTATGTATAAAAAATAATGAAAACACTGTAAATCTAATTTAGCACCTTATTTTACGGAAAAAAACAAATATTCTTTATGGATTACTAAGAATAAAATAGGCAATGAGATATTGGGGGCATGTTAAATTGAGCATAACATTAGATTCTCTTAGACAACTCATTAAATGGTTGGATAGATCTCATGTTATAAAATTCATGTCAATTGATGCTATGTTCAAGGTAGGTAATCAAATATCATTATCTTAAAGTGTACAAAATGTTGTTCCTTAATTTAGCCACATCAATATAGACCAAATACAAATGAAATCTTCTAGGAAAAAAGATGGCATATAATATCCATCATAGGCTGCAAACTAAATTAAGTCTTTTGGCTCTTTTCACAACAAATCCTATGTTATAAAAATTAGGTATAACTAATAAGACCAAGGAATGTCTCATTAGGAGAGATGAGCAACGTTTATGATCAAACACATGATAATAAAGGGGCCAATACATTAAGGCAGGGTTAACCTTCTTCACTTTTGAATAGACACTAAGTCTTGGAGGGTAATCCCTAAGGTTCATAAGAAAAAATCAACCAAAGATAAGGCAGATAAAACAAATTTTGAGGGAAAACTCACCCTATATAAAGGAAGCTCTAGCAAAGGTTTCACTAGACACAATTCTACAAGTTTACTAAACCAAACTCCAAACCTCTTTCAACAACAATAAGTCTGTTAGTGTATATTAAGATCAGTTAGGGTAGGGCTATTTTTAGTGTTAGGAGTCTCAGGGCTTTAATTAGCATGTCTATCTTTAGAATATGTGTCTAGGATCACTTATCTTGAGTTAAGTAGTTGCATGCATGCCTATTTTTAGGCCACTACTATTCTCAAGCTTGCTTTCCTATTTTTGGCACGTCTATTCTTAGGAGACTTTTGCATATATGTACTTGTTCATGTGGTTTAATACATCATCTAGTTTTTCTTTGCATATTGCTTATGTCGTTGATAGTGTTGAGTGTGTGATTGTTGAGCTCTCGTGACTCATGCCCATACTTGCAATCTTTCATGACAGTTGTTAGTTTCCACATGGTATTAGACTCGGAATGGTAAGGTTGTGAATCTATTCTTCTATCAAATTTGTTTGAGCATACCATTCATTATTCATTACTAGTTCAATTGGAGGGCATTTTTCCCCATTTAGAAGGCATTTTTCACCATTCAATGGTTTTTTTTTTTGTTCTAGAAGAGCTTGTTTTTGTTTTAGAGGTATTTTTTATTGGTGCAAAGGTGTTTTTCTTGGCACATTGTCATTTTTTTTGTTGGTGCAGAGTTTTTTGGCATAGAGGCGGTATGTTTTGGCACACAGGATTTTTTTGAAATGTTGTGGCCTACTTTTTACCTATTCAGGGGAATTTCTTGGCGCACTAGTATATTTTTTGTTACACAAGTTCTTTTTAAGGAGATGCAGCCTATTTCTTAATAGGCATGCCCTGCTTTTGCAGCCTATGCCCTATTTAACAGCCATGAAGGGATTGAACACATGCTACAACTTGTTCAAATAGGCCAATATGGCCCTTACAGGGCATAAAAATCCTTCTACTCACCCCCACGGCAACCTAATCATGCCCAGCATCAAGTTTTCACTCAACACAGCTTCAATTCACTACACATTAGTAGAAACACCATGTTTTTAGAGTTTTTCATATGTGACAGACGCAAACAACACTCAAATGTTGTCCAAAGATGGATTTTCTAGGTAACTCACCCCTACAAACATCAAACAGATGTATTTTACCATGCTTTTTTATGTAGTTTCTTCGTAAATTCACCTAGCCTTGTGTTTTGTTATAAAAATTTAGGTTTTTTAGAAAATCTATATTTAGACTTTTAAAAAAATCAAGTTCTTCCCCTTGTAAAAGTTTGATCTTTGCTCAAATTCTTGGGAAAATTAAACTAAAAGACCATTTAAAATCATGTAATAGGCAAATTTTGCCCACACACTACTTATAAGTTGCCACAGCTATGGGGGTATCTAGAATAATCATAACCTGGCATCTCATTGGGTTGACTTGTCTTCTTTTTGCAATATAGATTCTAATCAGGCTATTTCATCATTAACTCCATTTAATTATCATGACTGGAAATCCAAAATCTAGCATATGTAGAAAAATAAAGGGTTATACAAGGTTACAATGAGCACTAAAATGAAACCATCTAATGATGACACTAAAGTTAAATGGTTTAACAAGTGTGACCATGACTTCACTTGTTTATGTTTTAGCATCTCTCTAAAATTACTCTTTCATGTAGAATCTTTGTCAACCCCCAACAAGGTATGGCTTGCTCTTGATAAGTTCTTAGGGAAGGTAGATGAGATGAGAGTGCATGAACTAGAGAATGAGTTAATTAGTTTGAGTTCGAGCACATTCAACACATTAGAAAACATTTTCTCCAAGATTAAATCTATCAACTTGTACTTAAAATAATGTGGAATTGATAAAAAATACGACCAACTAGTTCTCTCAATTCTCTCCAAACTTGGTCCTGAATGCTTTGTATTCATGTCTACATTCTATTCCACCAAGAGAGCTCTTGGATCCACTTGGAAAATGCCATCTCTAGATGACTTCTTTGCTCTAATCTAACTAGAGAGAAAGACAAGTTAATCCACATGGGCACTGTGAATTCCTCAAAACCTCAAGCCCTAGTAATTGGAAATAGTAAACACCAACAAGATTCAAACAACAAAGTAAATCTAAACAAAACACTCAAAAGGATGATGATACAAATAAAGAACAAAAACTTGAGACATTTAAGAGTCACACAAAAACTTTATCCAAACAAGAGAAACCTAAAAAGGACAAAGTTTAATGTGCCTATTGTAAGAAGACATGTCATGATGAGCACAAGTGCATGAAGAAAAAGGTTGATCACCTCACTCATCTCTTAGAGAAGATCAACATACATGCACCTGAATCCTTTGAAGTATCCTCATCCACCCTATAAACTTTTAAGTCAAAAGGTAAATAGAAATTCAAGGGCAAGGCTCTTGTTGTAGTTGGCTCTTTAGCATTTTCATGGGTTATTGAATCCTGTGGCTTGCACCATATGGGTTCTTCATAGGTCAAGTTTAGTTTCTTAAAACCCCATAACATGTCCAACATTACCCTAGGTTGACACTCTAGCAACAATTGTTGGGAGAGTGTCTATTGAAATTGAGGGGGGACATTCACTAATGTCCTTAGTGTAACTTCACTTTCATCCAATCTCCTATTTGTGTAACTAATCACTCACATAGGCAAGGGCATCAGAGTTTAGCTTACACCAGATTCAGTTGAGCTCATAAGGTTGCGCAACAACAACTTAGTAGCATTGGGAAGGGCACATCACCAATCCAGGTTGTTATCACATTTTTCCCTTGATATTTCTCCTACCACATTGCTTACTGATTCAGATGGGGTTAGCAAATTAAGGCATGAGAGGTTTTTTTGTGTGGTCTCACAACACGTCCCATTTTACCTTAGCAAATTAGGGACCCAACTTTTTGTTTGCTTGTGTGCTTTCTCGCTTTGGGCGGTGTGGTAAAATATCAGGTCCTGATCCATGGTCAAAAGTCAATTTTAGAAAATCCACTCCAGTCTAGGGGCATAAGTAGACAAGTAAAAACATATTCACAATAATAAACTAGGGGCACTCTCAAAGATAAGTAGTTGAAAACATAAAGTGCTAAAACATGCTCATATTCCCAAATGTTGATAGACCATAACCAATTAACTCCTTAGTACAAACTTCCAAAAGATAATTATATATTAGAAAGCCAAAATATATCTACAAGAGGGCATAGCCCCTAATTATACAACAATAGAAAGCCTTGAAAACAATCCCAACCAAAGGAGACCATGAATATTTTATAAAAAATAAGGAATGAGAGAGGGGATATATGTCAAAGGTTTTGCAACATGTGCTAGAGAATCTTCAACTACCAAATTCGTATATAAGAGACAAAACACATGAGAAAGTTAGAAACGTTAATCACTTGGTAGAAGGTAAAAGTGTCTTGGAAAAGGAAAATGAAATCCATGAGAAGATTCTCAAAAGAATGGATCTAGTTTCATTTGATAATGTGAAGGACTAAGAGGCTCCAGGGCATTAGATGCCACCTTAGAATCAACGACTATAACAATCTAAAAGCTACTAGCATGGTTGGGACTAAAAAATTCCTAAAACTAGAAATATGCATTCAAATATGGGAGGCACTATGAGTTTAGGCCTAATAGCATATAGAGGAGGACAATGTGAAGGAACCATCACACGTCTTTAGAAGATCAATGACTAGTGTATCTAGGAGGTTTCAAGCATGGTTGTAGCTAGTGAGAGCCTCAAAAATGAAAAGAAGGAAAGCAAAGAGATGGGACACACCATCACATAAACATATGAAGGATGAATAACCTATGTCCTCAATATAATTCTAGTTTTTAAATGTAACACTACAAATAACAAATAATATTATTATTCAAATCTTAACCCTTTATAGTATATCAAAATCTAATATTATTCTAAAAACATTATCAATTACTTACAACTTTTAGTTCATAATAATCCTATGTATAAAAAAAGTAATGAAAACACTATAAATGTAATTTAGCACCTTATTTTAAGAAAAAAACAAATATTCTTTATGGATTACTAAGAATAAAATAGGCAATGAGATATTTGGGGACATGTTAAACTAAGCATAACATAAGATTTTCTTAGACAAATCATTAAATACTTGGATAGATCTCATGTTATAAAATTCATGTCAATTGATCCTATGTTGTAGGTAGGTAATCAAATATCATTATCTTAAAGTATACAAAATGTTGTTCCTTAATTTAGCCACATCAATATAGACCAAATACAAATCAAATCTTCTACGAAAAAGATGGAATATAATAGCCATCATAGGCTGCAAACTAAATTACGTCTATTGGCTCTCTTCACAACAAATCCTATGTTCTAAAGATTAGGTATAACTAATAAGACTAAGGAATGTCTCATTAGGATAGATAAGCAAGGTTTATGATCAAATATAGGATGGTAAAGGGGATAATACATTAAGGCAGGGTTAACCTTCTTCACTTTTGAATAGACACTATGTCTCAGAGGGTAATCCCTAAAGTTCATAAGAAATAATCAACCAAAGATAAGGCAGATAAAACAAATTTTGAGGGAAAATGCACCCTATATAAAGGAAGCTCCTGAAAAGGTGTCACTAGACCTAATTCTACAAGTTTACTAAACCAAATTCAAAACCTCTTTCAACTACAATAAGTATGTTAGTGTATATTAAGCTCAGTTAAGGTAGGGCTATTTTTAGTCTTAGGAATCTCAGGGCTTTAATTAGCACGTCTATGTTTAGAACATGTGCCTAGGATCACTTATCTTGAGTTAAGTAGTTACATGCATGCCTATTTTTAGGCCACTACTATTCTCAAGCTTGCTTTCCTATTTTTGCAATGTCTATTCTTAAGAGACTTGTGCCTATATGTACTTGTTCATGTGATTTATTACATCATCTAGTTTTTCTTTGCATATTGCTTATGTCTTTGATAGTGTTGATTGTGTGATTGTTGAGCCCTCGTGACTCGTGCCTGTACTTGCAATCTTTCACGATAATTCTTGGTTTCCACATGGTATCAGATTGGGAATGGTAAGGTTGTGAATCTATTCTTCTATCAAATTTGTTTGAGCATACCATTCATTATTCATTACCGGTTCAATTGGAGGGCATTTTTCCCCATTTAGAAGGCATTTTTCACTATTCAATGGTATTTTTTTAGTTCTAGAAGAGCTTGTTTTTGTTTTAGAGGTATTTTTTATTGGTGCAAAGGTGTTTTTCTTGGCACATCGTCATTTGTTTTATTGGTACAGAGTTTTTTGGCATAGAGGCGTTATGTTTTGGCACATGGGCCTTTGTTGAAGTGTTGTGGCCTATTTTTTACCTGTTCAGGGGAGTTTCTTGGCGCACTAATATATTTTTTGTTACACAAGTACTTTTTAAAGAGATGCTGCCTATTTCTTAATAGGCACGCCCTGCTTTTATAGCCTATGGCCTATTTAACAGCCATGAAGGGCTTGAACACAGGCTACAACCTGTTCAAATAGGCCCATATGGCACTTACAGGGCATGCAAATCCTTCTACTCATCCCCATGGCCACCTAATCATGCCCAGCATCAAGTTTTCACTCAAGTCAGCTTCAATTCACTACACATCAGTAGGAACAACAAGTTTTTAGAGTTTTTCGTACATGATAGAGGTAAACAACACTCAGATGCTATCTAAAGATGTATTTTCTTGGTAACTCGCCCCTACAAACAAGAAATAGAGGTATTTTACCATGCTTTTTTGACTACTTTTTTCATCAATTCACCTAGCATTGTGTTTTGTTCTAAAAAATTACTATTTTTTTGAAAATCTATATTTAGACTTTTTAAAAAAAATTATTTGAAAAAAAATCAAGTTCTTCCCCTTGTAAAAGTTTGATCTTTGCTCAAATTCTTGGGCAAATTAAAGTAAAAGAGCATTTAAAATCATGTCATAGGCAAATTTTGCCCACACACTACTTATAAGTTGCCACATCTATGGGGGTATCTAGAATAATCATAACCTGGCATCTCATTGGGTTGTCTTGTCTTCTTTTTGCAATAGGGACTCTAATCGGGATATTTCACCATTAACCCCATTTAATTATCATAACTGGAAATCTAAAATCTAGCATATGTTGAAAAACAAAGGGTTATACGAGGTTACAATGAGCACTGAAATTAAACCATTTGATGATGACACTAAAGTTAAATGGTTTACCAAGTGTAACCAGGCCTTCACTTGTTTATGTCTTAGCATCTCTCTGTAATTACTCTTTCATGTAGAATCTTTGTCAACCCCCAATAAGGTATGGCTTGCTCCTGATAAGTTCTTTAGGAACACAACATGTCCCATTTTTCCTTAGAAAAATAGGGACCCAACTTTTTCTTTGCTTGTGTGTTTTCTCACTTTGGGCAGTGTGGTAAAATGCCAGGTCCTAATCCATGGTCAAAAGTCATGTTTAGAAAATCCACTCCAGTCTAGGGGCATAAGTAGACAAGTAAATACATACTTGCAATAATAAACTAGGGGCACTCTCCAAGATAAGTAGTAGAAAACACAAAGTGCTAAAACATGCTCATATTCCTAAATGTTAATAGACCATAACCAATTAACTCCTTAGTAGAAATTTCTAAAAGATAATTATATATTAGAAAGCCAAAATATATCTACAAGAGGGCATAGCCCGTAATTATACAACATTAGAAAGCCTTGCCAGCAATCCCAACCAAAGGAGACCATGAATATTTTATAAAAAATAAGGAATGAGAGAGGGGATATATGTCAAAGGTTTTGCAACATGTGCTAGAGAATATTCAACCACCAAATTTGTAGATAAGAGATAAAACTCATGAGAAAGTTAGAAACCTCAATTACTTGGTAGAAGCAAAAAGAGTGTTACAAAAGGAAAATGAAATCGACGTGAAGATTCTCAAAAGAATGGGTCTAGTTTCATTTGATAATGTGAAGGACTAAGAGGCTCCAGACCATTAGATGCCACCTTGGAATCAATGACTATGACAATGTAAAAGATACTAGCATGGTGGGGACTCAAAAAATTCCTAAAACTACAAGTATGCATTTAAAAGTGGGACCCACTATGAGTTTAGGCCCAATAGCATATAGAGGAGGACAATGTGAAGGAACCATCATACATATTTAGAAGATCAATGACTGGTGTATCTAGGATGATTCAAGCATGGTTGTAGCTAGTGAGAGCCTCAAAAATGAAAAGAAGGAAAGCAAAGAGATGGGACACACCATCACATAAACATATGAAGGAGGAATAACCTATGTCCTCAATATAATTCTAGTTTTTAAAAGTAACACTACAAATAACAAATAATATTATTATTCAAATCATAACCCTTCATAGTATATCAAAATCTAATTTTATTCTAAAAACATTATCAATTACTTCCAACTTTTAGGTCATAATAATCCTATGTATCAAAAAAGTAATGAAAACACTATAAATCTAATTTAGCACCTTGTTTTAAGAAAAAAACAATTATTCTTTATGTATTACTAAGAATAAAATAGGCAATGAGATATTGGGGGCATGTTAAACTGAGCATAACATTAGATTTTCTTAGACAACTCATTAAATACTTGGATAGATCTCATATTATAAAATTGATGTCAATTGATCCTATGTTGTAGGTAGGTAATCAAATATCATTATCTTAAAGTATACAAAATGTTGTTCCTTAATTTAACCACATCAATATAGACAAAATACAAATCAAATCTTCTAGGAAAAAAGATGGCATATAATGTCCATCATAGGCTGCAAACTAAATTAAGTCTACTAGCTCTCTTCACAACAAATCATATGGTCTAAAGATTAGGTATGACTAATAAGACCAAGGAATGTCTATTTAGGATAGATGAGCAAGGCTTATGATCAAACACAGGATGGTAAGGGGGCCAATACATTAAGGCAGGGTTAACCTTCTTCACTTTTGAATAGACACAAAGTCTTAGTGGGTAATCCCTAAGGTTCATAAGAAAAAATCAACCAAAGATTAGGCAGATAAAACAAATTTTGAGGGAAAAGTCACCCTATATAAAGGAAGCTCCTGAAAAGGTGTCACTAGACATAATTCTACAAGTTTACTAACCCAAATTCAAAACCTCTTTCAACTACATTAAGACTGTTAGTGTATATTGAGCTCAGTTAGTATAGGGCTATTTTTAGTCTTAGGAGTCTCAGGGCTTTAATTACCAAGTCTATGTTTAGAACATGTGTCTAGGATCACTTATCTTGAGTTAAGTAGTTGTATGCATGCCTATTTTTAGGCCACTTCTATTCTCATGCTTGCTTTCATATTTTTGGCACGTCTATCCTTAGCAGACTTGTTCCTATAGTTACTTGTTCATGTGAGATAATATATCATCTGGTTTTGCTTTTCATATTGCCTATGTCTTTGATAGTGTTGAGTGTCTGATTGTTGAGCTCTCGTGACTCATGCCTGTACTTGCAATATTTCATGACAGTTCTTAGTTTCCACATGGTATCAGACTAGGAATGGTAAGGTTGTGAATCTATTCTTCTATTAAATTTGTTTGAGCATAGAATTCATTATTCATTATTGGTTCAATTGGAGGGCATTTTTCCCCATTTAGAAGGCATTTTTCACCATTCAATGGCATTTTTTTTGTTCTGGAAGAGCTTGTTTTTGTTTTAGAGGTATTTTTTTATTGGTGCAATGGTGTTTTTCTTGGCACATCATCATTTTTTTTTACTGGTGCAGAGTTTTTTGCAATAGAGGCGGTATGTTTTGGCACACGGGCCTTTGTTGAAGTGTTGTGGCCTATTTTTTACCTATTCAGGGGAGTTTCTTGGCACACTAGTATATTTTTTGGTACACAAATTCTTTTTAAAGTGACGTAGCCTATTTCTTAACATGCATACCCTACTTTTGCAGCCTATGGCCTATTTAACAGCCATGAAGTGCCTGAACACAAGCTACAACCTGTTCAAACAGGCCCATAT
Organism: Cunninghamia lanceolata; assembly: GCA_027924645.1. NCBI lineage: Eukaryota > Viridiplantae > Streptophyta > Pinopsida > Cupressales > Cupressaceae > Cunninghamia > Cunninghamia lanceolata. The sequence continues at coordinate 11,065,806 of BSBN01001226.1, forward strand.
GGCCCTTACAGGGCATGCAAATCCTTCTACCCACCCCCATGGCCACCTAATCATGCCTAGCATCAAGTTTTCACTTAGCTTAGCTTTAATTCACTATAGATCATTAGAAACACCAAGTTTTTAGAGCTTTTTTGTGCATGACAGAAGCAAACAACACTCAGATTCTATCCAAATACAGATTTTCTTGGTAACTCAGCCCTAAAAACAACAAACGAACATATTTTACTATGCTTTTTTGAAGGTAAAAGCACAAAGTTGTGTCACACTTTTATAAAGGAAATGACTAACACTAATCCAACTTTTAAGCTTTAATCATTAAAAGGTGACATATATGTTTTGAATTTTGAAATGATGTAAACTAATAAAATATTTATTTTTTAGTATATTTTATGTTTGTATTTTTTGAAAAAAATTTAAAAATTATTTGAATATAGTTTTTAATAAATTTACACTATAATTTAGTTGCTGATAAAATGCTAAAAATTGAAGTTACATGAGACGTCAACCTTTATATAGTAAATTTTATTTTTTTTCTTCAATTTTTTTGTGTATTTATAATTTGAAACTTTAGTGCATGGATATATTTTTTTCCAATTTTGATAAATATATATTTTTAAATAAATAATAAAATTTGCATGTATTAAAACGTAGTTGTTTCCATTCGACGTCAACTTTCATATTAATTATTTATCTAAAAAAGAAAAAAATTATACCATCTTGATATAGATTCTTTTATCTAGTGCATCATATTTTTTTCAATTTTTTTTAATAAGTTTTACTATTTTTCCTTGACATGGTAATCGACCTAATATTTTGTGTTGATAACCTACTTTTAGTAAAAATAGAAAAGAAAATATAAATAATAATTAAATTGTTAATATATATATATATATATATAAAGCTAAACTTATAGATCTACAAAAGGGTATTTTTATATTTAAAAAAAAACGTTATTCACACAAGTAGAAGTTGTTGAAATATCAAGTTTTTCAAATAATTTTATTTTTTTGGTAAATTGGCCTCACAGTGGTGCTACATATGCATTTAGCCAACAATTTTAGTTGGAAAAGTTGTGGACATATCTAACTTAGCTAGAATGAATCTTACAAGATCATATGTTTGACCAAAATTGATTTTTAGTTAGAAAAACTTAAATTCACTTGTGCTGATAAGTCGGTTGAAAGTGTGACACAACTTTGTGCTTTTACCCTTGACTAGTTTCTTCATAAATTCACCTAGCCTTGTGTTTTGTTCTAAAAATTTAGCTTTTTTTAGAAAATCTATATTTAGACTTAAAAAAAAAAAAAATCAAGTTCTTCTCGTTGTAAAAGTTTAATCTTTGCTCAAATTGTTGGGAAAACTAAACTAAAAGAGCATTTATAATCCTGTAATAGGCAAATTTACCCACACACTACTTATAAGGTGCCACAACTATGGGGGTTATCCAGAATAATCATAACCTAGCATCTCATTGGGTTGTCTTGTCTTCTTTTTGCAATATGGACTCTAATCAGGCTATTTTACCATTAACCCCATTTAATTATCATGAGTGGAAATCTAAAATCCAGCATATGTTGAAGAACAAAGGGTTATACAGGTTTACAATGAGCACAAAAATGAAACCATCTGATGATGACACTAAAGTTAAATGGTTTAACAAGTCTAACCAGGCCTTCGCTTGTTTATGTCTCAGCATCTCTCTATAATTACTCTTTCATGTATAATCTTTGTCAACCCCCAACGAGGTATGGCTTGCTCTTGAGAAGTTCTTTGGGAAGGTAGATGAGATGAGAGTGCATGAACTAGAGAATGAGTTAATTTGTTTGAGTTCGAGCACATTTAACACATTAGAAGACATTTTCACCAAGTTTAAATCTATCAGGTTGTAGTTAAAATAATGTGGAATTGATAAAAAAGATGACCAACTCCTTCTCTCAATTCTTTCCAAACTTGGTCCTGAATACTCTGTATTCGTGTCTACATTCTATTCCACCAAGAGAGCTCTTGGAGCCACTTGGAAAATACCATCTCTAGATGACTTCATTACTTTGATCTAATCAGAGAGAAAGACAAGTTAATCCACATGGGCACTGTGAAGTCCTCAAAACCTCAAATCCTAGTAGTTGGAAATGGTAAACACCAACAAGATTCAAACAACAAAGGAAATCTAAACAAAACACTCAAAAGGATCATGATACAGATAAAGAACAAAAACCTGACACATTTAACAGTCAAATAGAAACTTTATCCAAACAAGGGAAACCTAAAAAGGACAAAATTTAGTGTGCCTAGTATAAGAAGACAAGGCATGATGAGCACAAGGGTATGAAGAAAAAGGTTGATCACCTCACTCATCTCTTAGAGAAGAACAATATACATGCACCGGAATCCTTTAAAGTATCCTCGTCTACCCTAGAAACTTCTATGTCTAAAGGTAAATAAAAATTCAAGGGCAAGGCTCTTGTTGAAGTTGTCTCTTCAGCATCTTCATGGGTCATTGAATCATGTGCCTCACACCCTATGGGTTCTTCATAGGTCAAGTTCACTTCCTTAGAACCCCATAACATGTCCACCATTACCCTAGGTTATGACACTCTAGCAACAGTTGTTGGGACAATGTCTATTGAAATTGAGGGGGGACATTCAGTAATGTCCTTAGTGTACCTCCACTTTCATCTAATCTCCTATTTCTGTAACTGATCACTCACATAGGCAAGGGCATGAGAGTTTAGTTTACACCAGATTCAGCTAAGATCAGAAGGTTGCACAACTTAGTAGCTTTGGGAAGGGCACATCACCAAGCGAGGTTCTTATCACATTTTGAATGTCAGGTCCTGATCCATGATCAAAAGTCATGTTAAGAAAATCCACTCTAGTCTAGGGGCATAAGTAGACAAGTAAACACATACTCGCAATAAGAAACTAGGGGCACTCTCCAAGATAAGTAGTAGAAAACACACAGTGCTAAAACATGCTCATATTCCTAAATGTTAATAGACCATAACCAATTAACTCAGTACAAATTTTTCTAAAAGATAATTATATATTAGAAAGCCAAAATATATCTACAAGAGGGCATAGCCCCTAATTATACAACAATAGAAAGCCTTGCAAACAATCCCAACCAAAAGAGACCATAAATATTTTATAAAAAATAAGGAATGAGAGAGGGGATATATGTCAAAGGTTTTGTAACATGTGCTAGAGAATCTTCAACTACCAAATTTGTAGATAAGAGACAAAACACATGAGAAAGTTAGAAACGTCAATCACTTGGTAGAAGTAAAAAGTGTGTTGCAAAAGGAAAATGAAATCCACGTGAAGATTCTCAAAAGAATCTGTTTAGTTTCATTTGATAATGTGAAGGACTAAGAGGCTCTAGACCATTAGATGCCATCTTAGAATCAACGATTATGACAATGTAAAAGGTACTATCTTGGTGGGAACTCAAAAAATTCCTAAAACTACAAGTATGCATTCTAAAGTGGGACCCACTATGAGTTTAGGCCTAATAGCATATAGAGGAGGACGATGTGAAGGAACCATCATGTCTTTAGAAGATCAATGACTAGTGTATCTAAGAGGATTGAAGCATGGTTGTAGCTAGTGAGAAGCTCAAAAATGAAAAGAAGGAAAGCAAAGAGATGGGACACACCATCACATAAACATATGAAGGAGGAATTGTTGGAAACAAATAGATAATTGAGAGGGGGGGTGAATTAGTTATCTCTAATAATTTTACTTTATTTTTCCTTTTATAATTTGTGCAGCATCAAAACACATAAGCATATATAATCATGAGAGTAGAAATGAAATCAACACACATAACACAAGGATTTTAACATGGAAAACCCTGTTAAGGGAAAAACCACGGGGTGACTAACCCAAGATTGTATTCTTTGTTAAAAGAATGAGAAGTACAAAATGGCACTTGCCAATTAGGGCTCACTGCCCAAGCACACTGCTCACAAGAGGCACACTGCCTATAAGAGACTCATTGTCTACAATGTTTATAGAAAGTAACTAGGTGTTTAAACTGATGAGAGCCATCCATATATGCTAAGGTTCAGTTTCGGTTAGGCTCAATATACTGATCTAATGCACATCATTCTTCCTCTGCTTAAGTGCTGTTGTTCTGTCACATACCAGACTTGTATTGCTGCTTCCACACTTCTCTCTACCTTTCTTTGCACACTTTTTCTTACACACACACCTTCATACCGAATACCGTCTGGTATATATATCCGCACCAAGGATTTCAACATCTTTCTAGTTGGCAACCGGAATATTCAAGATATTTACAAAACACTGATCCGTCGACTGATTGCAAGCTTAATATGTGATGCGTATCAAAAACATAGACATAGACATTACTTATCGAGATTGAATTCTGATACTCTGCCGGTCAGTTCTTCCTCAGCCTGCTCTACCTGTCTGGAACCCAACACTCAGATGCTCATATCTTTTCGATGATTCATCACTGAAGGCTCATTCTTTGGAATATAGTAGTCATGATACTCCTCTTGACTTGCCCAAGTCCGCAACTTGCTGAGTTACACCCTCTGAGAGATCCGAACCTGATTGTCAGACCTTGCTGCATGCTCTGTTCTTGTTCACCGGCCCATAACACTCTTTAATCTGACTTCCAGTATAGGCATACTATGCTCTGTGGATGTGTGGGATAGACTTTGTTGCCATTAATGACAACAATCGTGAAGCCACACAGAGTCTCTTGCCAACAATCTCCCCCTTTGGCATTGATGGCAACACTTAGTGAAAAATGACTAAGTGTCGTAGCAAACTCCCCCTTGGTTGATTCTCTATCTTATGTACACTTTTACCGAAGCTCCCCCTTAGTTGGATTCCACATTTTTCACAACTCCTCACTCCCCCTTTGACATCAATGGCAAAGGGTGGAATCCGCACACCAAAATTTGCAAAAATCAATCTATACATAGCCGCGTAAGTATATATACATGTTATACTTACATATACTTAAGTATATCCGCAAAAGTGGTCTTCAACTGTAGAAATTATGTTGTCCAACTCTGCTTCATCCTATCCAAAATTGAGATGTGCCCACTCAACAAAAATGCATAAGCTTCTTCCCTTCTTAAGTTTGCCAAATCACTGGTCCGGGCTGTGGTCTGAGCATCAGTTAAGGCTTCATGCATTGCCTCTAACTTGGGGATAATTATCCCTCTAAGTTCACGCATCCTGCTTATTATATTCCTCTTCTCCTTTTCCAGCCTCTTTATTTCATTTATAATGGCAATAGCTTGGCACTCTTGATTCATTATGGATGTGATGAGAGGATCAAAATTCTGAGATAAACTTGATAGTTTACCTTCTTGTTCTTTCACCTTCTTTTCAATATCCTCTGTCACTTTAGACGAAGATAGACAAAATTTGTACATTTCTCCACCATCTTTAAGAGCATTTTCTAGGCTCTTTATCCCAATATCAAGGGTTCTCCTATCATTAGCTATGAGTCCATGTACTTTAGAGAATCTCTTTCCCAAAAATACTTTTCAGACCTTTTCTTCTACCAATTTCTCTAAGGAATCAAAATGAGTGTTGATAGACTTTATCAGAGATTTAAGGTTACCGAATGGAGAGGCCGATGGATCCTTTTGGAAAGATGTCATGGTCTTCTCCAGCATTCTGGATGCAATCTCTATCAGCTCACAATCTTCCATGTGAGACTTCAGAAGCTTTTCTTTTACTTTAGCTTGGGCAAAGGATGCTACCTTCATTGTCTAGACCAGAGAGAGGGAATCAAAATTGAGTGGTCCTTGAAATAATTCTAGTTCATTTATTTCTTTCATTTCTTTGTTCAAGAAGCTCTTTACTGCCTCTGTAGTGTCTCTTGCCAGAGATTGAGTCTTCTTTCCTTTGGCAACCTCAGAACTATCATTAGGGATCTTCTCTATTTGTTCTTCTTCTCTTCCCTTTACCTCCTCTTCTCTTGCTTCTCCTTTAGTACCTGATTCTGCAAGGGGATCCAAAGGAGAGATGTTGACTTTTTTATGGACTTCCTCTTCTGGAACAGAGGAATCCAAGTCCTTAGACTTCTCCTCATCTATCTCTTTTGGCTCTTCTACATCTTTCTCAGTAGATTCTTCTTTTGATGCACTTAATCCTTTGACATCCATGGTAGAAGGTTCTTCATCTATTTCCTCTGTAATAGGAAGATTGAATCTTTAAAAGGCATTCCAGAGGATGTCTTCTGTTTCTCTTGCTACTTGATCAGTCTCTCCAAGCATGTTTGTTGATTCTTGCTTTGCTCCGGAACTCATCTTTGTAGTCCTTAAAGATCATGTTCATTTGTTTTGGAGTAATGGAAGGATAGAGCTGAATAGCAATCTATGCTCAGATCTCTAGATCCTTTGTATTAGCATTCTCCTTTCTTAGTTCAAGTACCTTCTCTAGACTTTTGGGAATTAGAGAGATGATTTCAATGATTTCTTTATTATAAATGTTTAGGTACCTGACTGTAGCATCTTCCAAGATCTTCTTGTCAGTATCACTATATTCATCATAAAATTCAATGACTGGTTACAGGTTCCCATCCACTGTGATTGCCTTGATGATATCATCAATAGAAAGAGTAGGCCTTTCAATAAATTCTTCTGCCTCTTCTTCTTTGATTTTACTAGCAGAGGATTCCCCGGATGTTTTCTTCTTATTCTTCATTTTGTTAACTTCCTCATCAGACTCTATTTCTTCATCATCCTTTTAGCTTATGTATGACCTTGTGGCCTTTGTTTACATTCTCTTTTCTCCCTCTTCAGATGTCTTGGCTTCCATTTTTGAGGCTCTTGAGCTCTTAGAGGTGGCAGGTGTAGAGCTCTTGGAGGATCTAGTCCAGGAGGAGGCTTGTATCGGAACACTTTCTTTTTTTGCTTCTTGTTTCTCTTTCTCAGCTCATTCTATTTTCTCTCTATTTGCATCAACTGCCTCCTTTGATATGCCATATCTTTTGGAAATTTCCTCTACTTCCCTTCTCACTTTTCTTTTCATCTCTGGTTGTCTCAGTTCAACATGTATCTTTACACTTAATTCTTGAAAGGTTCCAAACCTTTCTGCCTCAGGGTCCTTAGGCTGACTCAGCAAGTGTTGGACATGTAGCTCCAGGATTTTCTCATCTACCTTATATCCCATTGGCATAATCCAAACTGTTCTGGGCTCAACTGCCTCCATTAGGCATTGATCAGTGTCTACCATGAAGCATACTGTATCCTTATATTTTTCAACTATTATTTGAGGAATTCTTTCTCTGGCCTGCATCAAACTTTGGAAGTTTTTAAAGTATCCCCAGAGTGCTGTACTTTGAGCCTTGGCATCACCAAGCCCATACATATAGTCTCTGATTTGTATGGCAGTCGGTCTGTCATTTTGCCATACCCAACCACTTGATCCAGGTAGCTCATTCATATAGTAAAAGAATAGACATAGTATTAAGCCATGATACTTGAATGAGTTCTTCTTATCCTTCTTGATCTTCTGCAAGTTTTCTAACAGTTGGTTCAGAAGAAGATCACATAGGTCATAATCAACATTTTCCCTTAGCATCTGATATGCTGTATAAATTGTAGTTTCAGACACAGAATTCTTCCTGCTAGAATGATAGATTTTATAACCAATTATCATAGAGGCAAATTTGATATCCAGATCTGTGATATCTTCTATTGTCATGGCTCTTTTGTCAAACTTAGATCTGGTAGCCTCACTTACTATCTAGTTCTTGATAGATTTGAGTGCAGGCAACCCACTGGATGAGTGCAATCCAGTTATAGCCCTAATGACATCTTTTGTTATCTTGAAGGGCTTCATCAACCACATGAAATTGTCATGTATTCTACTAAGAACATACCGGACCCATTCATTTTCTGCAAAATAGGGAAAGTGGATCCAGTGTCCAAAATGCTTATCTTGGAGGGCCTTGTATTGAGGTTTGAGTTCAAAATTTTCATCTATTAATTGTTTATGGTAGATATCCATTATCTTAGATTCTCCAAATTCCTCAATATTTGCGTGGACGTACACCCTAACATCTTCTACGTGCAGAACCCCATGCGAAATGCTAGAAAAAGTGCCTAAGGGATCAACTTCTAGGGACTTGTAGGGGTGTTTCTTGAACTTTGGGCGTGGCCTATCAGTGATCTTAAGAACCATTAGAGTAGCCATCTTTGCAAAAGATTCAGAGAGAGATATTCAGGAATGGAAATACCTTTTTATGCTTTTAGGGTTCACAATAAGAGCCAGAACAGGTCACTGGTTGAATTGGATTCTACAGTTGATCTTTGACAAAGTTGTAAAAACTTGATGCAGAGCTCTTCATTTCTTCTTCTCGAATGCAAATGTGCAAATGATGAGTAAAAGAACCCATTTATCTCTGTGCAAATCTTAATTTCCTTTTGGAATAAATGCACAACTTAAGTCATCCGGTTGCCTTGTTCTTAGAGAGATCTTTCTGAATAACTGAGATGAACTTAGAATCATTTTCAATGATAATTGACAATGTATCTTCTCTCCTCCAATCATGCCATGAATCTGCAGACCCAGATTTGTCTATGAAGATCCTACTTTACCGGATGGCTATCAAACCGGATCAATCTTGGCTGATTAAACTCTTCAAAACTCCTTGCAGATCTTTCATATTTTTATTGAGGGTTATTTGGATATTTCTCTAAGAACCCTTTAATCCGCACCATTCCATTTGCCAAATTTAGGCACCACTTGACTGGTTGGGGGAATTTATTTTCCTTTGTGACTCCCCTTGAGCCAAAGCTCATCTGTTTAGTTTCCAGAAGGAATATCAGCACCAGATTCTGGTGTAGATCCATCCCCAACATTTTCTGTACTCTTCTTCACCCAAATCTTGTTCATCTCGCTTTGAACTTCATCCGCATTCATTTTGCCTTTTCCTTTATTTTGATTATGATGCACCGGACCTTTTTTTATCCTGATTCTTACATCTGTAGATTTTGGGAATATGACCAGATCTATTGCAATTGTAGCAAACAACATTTCTTTGCATATTTGACTGATATCCTCTTGATATGCATTGATTAGCCATATGTCCCATTCTATTGCATGCAAAGCATCTACCATTGAATGAATTGTTTATTTGCATATTTCTACATTCATGAGATTTGTGACCATACCTTTTGCAGTTGAAACACTGCCCGGAGAAGGATGAATTAGTCAGATTCATTCTTCTTCTGCACTGAGTTGCTTTATGACTGAATTTGTTGCAATTGTAGCAGTATCCATTGAAGGATGGATATCTTTGAGCATTTGGTTGCCTTACTGGAGGTCTTCTAGGCATGTTCCTTGGATTTCCTGATCCAGAGTTCTTCTAACCGGATCCAGAGCTTTCACCTTTCTCATATCCCAAGCCACGCTTGTCATCTACCCTCTTTTGGCTTTCAAGAAGAACTTCAAGTTGAGCTAAGCTTATCTTGAATTTCTCTTTATATTCATTTGTTGTTTGAAGATCTTGTTTAAGAGTGTCTATCTGATTCTCAAGTTGTTCTTCATTATCTCTAGCTAATTCAAGATCAGATACCAGATGCCTGATTATTCTATCCATTTTGTGGCAGTCCTCTGACTTCTCCTTGAGAGATTGTTTTAGATTATCTTCAATTTCTTGGGTGAATCTCATAACCCCTGATTCCATTTCATGTCTTAGCATAATGACCTCTTTTGATAGCTTCTCACATAGCTTGTTTTTCTCATTCAGATCTTCATTAGTATCATTGGCTTCACTTTGACTTGCTAATTGTTGAAGTAGTTCCTTTATCTTTTTCACATAGATAATCAGTTTTTCTTTTAGCTCATTTATGAAATCATCAGCTTGTTTGAGTATTTCTCTCAAGCTATTGACTTCAGAGTGAGATTTCTCAAGATCATCTAGGGTAGACTGAAGTTATTCCTTCATACCATACATATCCATTGAGATTCCCAGATCTTCCTCAAGCTGTTAGGCTCTATTTAGAGGAACCTAGCTCTAATACCAATCATTGGAAACAAGGTAGATAATTGAGAGAGGGGGGGTGAATCAGTTATCTCTAATAATTTTACTTTATTTTTCCTTTTATAATTTGTGCAGCATCAAAACACATAAGCATATATAATCATGAGAGAAAAAATGAAATCAACACACATAACACAAGGATTTTAATGTGGAAAACCTTGTTAAGGGAAAAACCATGGGGTGACTAACCCAAGATTGTATTCTCTATTAAAAGAATAAGAAGTACAAAATGGCACTTGCCAATTAGGGCTCACTGCCCCAGCACACTACTCATAAGAGGCACACTGTCTACAAAAGACTCACTGCCTACAATGTTTATAGAAGGTAACCATGTGTTTGAACTAATGAGAGGCATCCATATATGCTGAGGTTCAGTTCCAATTAGGCTCAATATACTGATCTAATGCACTTCATTCTTCCTCTGCTTAAGTGTTGTTGTTCTGTCACATACTGGACTTGTATTGCTGCTTCCACACTTCTCTCTACCTTTCTTCGCACACTTTTTCTTACACACACACCTCCATACCAAAATCCATCTACTATATATATCCACACAAAGGATTTCAACATCTTTCTAGTCAGCAAACATAATATTCAAGATATTTACAAAACACTGATTTGTCACCTGATTCCAAGCTTATTATGTGATGCATATCAAAAACATAGACATAGAAGTCATAAATCATGTCGTCCAACCATGTATGATCCCTCAAATAATCAACATCAATTACTTATCCAGATTGAAGTCTGATACTCTGCTGGTCAGTTCTTCCTTAGTCTACTCTACCTGTTTGGAACCCAACACTCGAATGCTCATATCTTTTCCATGATTCATCACTGGATGCTCAATCTCTGGAATATAGTATTCATGATACTCCTCTTGATTTGCCCAATTTCGCAACTTGCTGACTTACACCTTCTGAGAGATTCGGACCTGATTGTCAGACCTTGCTACATGCTCTATTCTTGTTCACCAGGCCAGAACACTCTTTAATCTGACTTCCGGTATAGGCATACTATGCTTTGCGGATGTGTGGGATAGACTTTGTTTCCATCAATGATAACAATCATGAAGCCACACAGAGTCTCTTGCCAATAGGAATAACCTATGTCCTCAATATAATTCTAGTTTTTAAATGTAACACTACAAATAACAAATAATATTATTATTCAAATCATAACCCATCATAGTATACCAAAATCTAATATTATTCTAAAAACATTATCAATTACTTGCAACTTTTAGTTCATAATAATCCTATGTATAAAAATAATGAAAACACTATAAATCTAATTTAGCACCTTATTTTAAGAAAAAAACAAATATTCTTTATGAATTACTAAGAATAAAATAGGCAATGAGATATTGGGGGCATGTTAAACTGAGCATAACATTAGATTTTCTTAGACAACTCATTAAATAATTGGATAGATTTCATGTTATAAAATTCATGTCAATTGATCCTATGTTCTAGGTAGGTAATCAAATATCATAATCTTAAAGTATACAAAATGTTGTTCCTTAATTTAGCCACATCAATATGGACCAAATACAAATCAAATCTTCTCGGAAAAAGGATGGCATATAATATCCATCATAGGCTACAAACTAAATTAAGTCTATTGGCTCTCTTCACAACAAATCCTATGTTCTAAAGATTAGGTATAACTAATAAGACCAAGAAATGTCTCATTAGGATAGATGAGCAAGGCTTATGATCAAACACAGGATGGTAAAAGGGCCAATACATTAAGGTAAGGTTAACCTTCTTCACTTTTGAATAGACACTAAGTCACGGAGGGTAATCCCTAAGGTTCATAAGAAAAAATCAACCAAAGATAAGGCATATAAAACAAATTTTGAGGGAAAACTCACCCTATATAAAGGAAGCTCTTGAAAAGGTGTCACTAGACCTAATTCTACAAGTTTACTAAACCAAATTCAAAACCTCTTTCAACTACAATAAGTCTGTTAGTGTATAATAAGCTTAGTTAGGTTAGGGCTATTTTTAGTCTTAGGTGTCTCGGGGCTTTAATTAGCACATCTATGTTTAGAACATGTGTCTAGCATCACTTATCTTGAGTTAAGTAGTTGCATGCATGCCTATTTTTAGGCCACTACTATTCTCAAGCTTGCTTTCCTATTTTTGGCACGTCTATTCTTAGGAGACTTGTGTATATACGTACATGTTCATGTGATTTAATACATCATCTGGTTTTACTTTGCATATTGCTTATGTCTTTGATAGTGTTGAGTGTGTGATTGCTGAGCTCTCGTGACTCGTGCCCATACTTGCAATCTTTCACGACAGTTCTTGTTTCCACATGGTATCAGATTGGGAATGGTAAGGTTGTGAATCTATTCTTCTATCGAATTTGTTTGAGCATACCATTTATTATTCATTACTGGTTCAATTAGAGGGCATTTTTCCCCATTTAGAAGGTGTTTTTCACCATTCAATGATATTTTTTTTGTTCTAGAAGAGCTTGTTTTTGTTTTAGAGGTATTTTTTATTGGCACAAAGGTGTTTTTCTTGGCACATCATCATTTTTTTTACTGGTGCAGAGTTTTTTGGCATAGAGGCGGTATGTTTTGGCACATGTGCCTTTGTTGAATTGTTGTGGCTTATTTTTTACCTGTTCAAGGGAGTTTCTTGGTGAACTAGTATATTTTTTGTTACACAAGTTTTTTTTAAAGAGATGCAGCCTATTTCTTAATAGGCACGCCTTGCTTTTCCAGCCTATGGCCTATTAACAGCCATGAAGGGATTGAACACATGCTACAACCTATTCAAATAGGCCCATATGGCCCTTACTGGGCATACAAATCCTTCTACTCACCCCCACAGCCAGCTAATCATACCTAGCATCAAGTTTTCACTTAGCTCAGCTTCAATTCACTACAAATCAGTAGAAACACCAAGTTTTTAGAGTTTTCGTATGTGACACAGGCAAACAACACTCAGATGCTGTCCAAAGACAGATGTTCTTGGTAACTCGCCCCTACAAACAACAAACAGAGGTATTTTACCATGCTTTTTTGACTAGTTTCTTTATAAATTCACCTAGCCTTGTGTTTTGTTCAAAAAATTTAGGTTTTTTTAGAAATTCTATATTTAGACTTTTTAAAAAAATATATTTAAAAAAAATCAAGTTCTTCCCCTTGTAAAAGTTTGATCTTTACTAAAATTCGTGGGAAAATTAAACTAAAAGAGCATTTAAAATCATGTAATAGGCAAATTTTGCCCACAGACTACTTATAAGTTGCCACAACTATGGGGGTATCTAGAATAATCATAACCTAGCATCTCATTGGGTTGTCTTGTCTTCTTTTCGCAATATGCACTCTAATCAGGCTATCTCACCGTTAACCCCATTTAATTATCATGACTCGAAATCCAAAATCCAGCATATGTAGAAAAACAAAGGGTTATACAGGTTACAATGAGCACTAAAATGAAACCATCTGATGATGACACTAAAGTTAAATGGTTTAACAAGTGTGACCATGCCTTCACTTGTTTATGTTTTAGCATCTCTCTGTAATTACTCTTTCATGTAGAATCTTTGTCAACCCCCAACAAGGTATGGCTTGCTCTTGATAAGTTCTTTGGGAAGGTAGATGAGATGAAAGTGCATGAACTAGAGAATAAGTTAATTAGTTTGAGTTCGAGTAAATTTAACACATCAGAAGACATTTTCTCCAAGTTTTTAATTAGTTTGAGTTCGAGCACATTTAACACATTAGAAGACATTTTCTCCAAGTTTAAATCTATCAGGTTGTAGTTAAAAGAATGTGCGACCAACTAGTTCTCTCAATTCTCTCCAAACTTGGTCTTGAATACTCTGTATTCGTGTCTATATTCTATTCCACCAAGAGAGCTCTTGGATCCACTTGGAAAATGCCATCTCTAGATGGCTTCATTGCTCTGATCTAACCAGAGAGCAAGACAAGTTAATCCACATGGGCACTGTGAAGTCCTCAAAACCTTAAGCCCTAGTAGGTGGAAATAGTAAACATCAATAAGATTCAAACAACAAAGCAAATCTAAACAAAACACTCAAAGGGATCATGATACAAATAAAGAACAAAAACCTGAGACATTTAAGAGTCACACAAAAACTTTATCCAAACAAGAGAAACCTAAAAATGACAAGTGCATGAAGAAAAAGGTTGATCACCTCACTCATCTCTTAGAGAAGAACAACATACGTGCAGCTGAATCCTTTGAAGTATCCTCATCCACCCTAGAAATTTCTAAGTCAAAAGGTAAATAGAAATTCAAGGGCAAGGCTCTTGTTGCAGTTAGCTCTTCAGCATTATCATGCCTTATTGAATCCTGTACCTTGCACCATATGGGTTCTTCATAGGTTATGACACTCTAGCAACAATTGTTGGGAGAGTGTCTATTGAAATTGAAGGGGGACATTCACTAATGTCCTTAGTGTACCTTCACTTTCATCTAATCTCCTATCTGTGTAACTGATCACTCACATAGGCAAGGGCATGAGATTTTAGCTTACACTAGATTCAGTTGAGATTCTAAGGTTGCACAACAAGAACTTAGTAGCATTGGGAAGGGCACATCACCAAGCCAGTTTGTTATGACATTTTTCCCTTGATATTTCTCCTACCACATTGCTTACTCATTCAGATGGGGTTAGCAAATTATGGCACGAGAGGTTTTGTTGTGTGGTCTCACAACACGTACAATTTTTCCTTAGCAAAATAGGGACCCAACTTTTTCTTTGCTTGTGTGTTTTCTTGCTTTGGGCGGCGTGGTACAATGTCAAGTCCTAATCCATGGTCAAAAGTCAAGTTAAGAAAATCCATTCCAGTCTAGGGGCATAAGTAGACAAGTAAAGACATAATCGTAATAATAAACTAGGGGCACTCTCCAAGATAAGTAGTAGAAAACATAAAGTGCTAAAACATGCTCATATTCCTAAATGTTAATAGACCATAACCAATTAACTCTTTAGTACAAATTTCTAAAAGAAAAATTTATATTAGAAAGGCAAAATATATCTACAAGAGGGCATAGCCCCTAATTATACAACAATAGAAAGCCTTGCAAATAATCCCAACCAAAGGAGACCATGAATATTTTATAAAAAATAAGGAATGAGAGAGGGGATATATGTCAAAGGTTTTGCAACATGTGCTAGAGAATCTTCAACTACCAAATTCGTAGATAAGAGACAAAACACATGAGAAAGTTAGAAACCTCAATCACTTGGTAGAAGGTAAAAGTGTGTTGAAAAAGGAAAATGAAATCCATGTGAAGATTCTCAAAAGAATGGGTCTAGTTTCATTTGATAATGTGAAGGACTAAGAGGCTCCAGACCATTAGATGCCACATTAGAATCAACGACTATAACAATCTAAAAGATACCAGCATGGTTGGGACTGAAAAATTCCTAAAACTACAAGTATGCATTCAAATGTGGGACACACTATGATTTTAGGCCTAATAGCATATAGAGGAGGACAATGTGAAGGAACCATCACATGTCTTTAGAAGATCAATGACTAGTGTATCTAGGAGTTTTCAAGCATGGTTGTAGCTAGTGAGAACCTCAAAAATGAAAAGAAGGAAAGCAAAGAGATTGGACACACCATCACATAAACATATGAAGGATGAATAACCTATGTCCTCAATATAATTCTATTTTTTAAATGTAACACTACAAATAACAAATAATATTATTATTCAAATCATAACCCTTCATAGTATATCAAAATCTAATATTATTCTAAAAACATTATCAATTACTTGCAACTTTTAGTTCATAATAATCCTATGTATAAAAAAAGTAATGAAAACACTATAAATCTAATTTAGGACCTTATTTTAAGAAAAAAACAAATATTCTTTATGGATTACTAAGAATAAAATAGGCAATGAGATATTGGGGGCATGTTAAACTAAGCATAACATTAGATTTTCTTAGACAACTCATTAAATACTTGGATAGATCTCATGTTATAAAATTCATGTCAATTGATCCTATGTTCTAGGTACGTAATCAAATATCATTATCTTAAAGTATACAAAATGTTGTTCCTTAATTTAGCCACATCAATATAAACCAAATACAAATCAAATCTTCTAGGAAAAAAGATGGCATATAATATCCATCATAGGCTGCAAACTAAATTAAGTCTATTGGCTCTCTTCACAACAAATCCTATGTTCTAAAGATTAGGTATAACTAATAAGACCAAAGAATGTCTCATTAGTATATATGAGCAAGGCTTATGATCAAACACAGGATGGTAAAGGGGCTAATACATTAAGGTAGGGTTAACCTTCTTCACTTTTGAATAGACACTAAGTCTCGGATGGTAATCCCTAAGGTTCATAAGAAAAAAATGACCGAAGATAAGGCAGATAAAACAAATTTTGAGGGAAAACTCACCTTATATAAAGGAAGCTTCATAAAAGGTATCACTAGACACGATTCTACAAGTTTACTAAACCAAATTCAAAACCTCTTTCAACTACAATAAGTCTATTAGTGTATATTAAGCTCAGTTAGGGTAGGGCTATTTTTAGTCTTAGGAGTCTCAGGGCTTTAATTAGCACGTCTATGTTTAGAACATGTGTCGAGGATCACTTATCTTGAGTTAAGTAGTTGCATGCATGCCTATTTTTAGGCCACTACTATTCTCAAGCTTGCTTTCCTATTTTTGTAACATCTATTCTTAGGAGACTTCTGCCTATACGTACTTGTTCATGTGAATTAATACATCATCTGGTTTTCCTTTACATATTGCTTATGTCTTTGATAGTGTTGAGTTTTTTATTGTTGAGCTCTCGTGACTCGTGCCCGTACTTGCAATCTCTCATGACAGTTGTTGGTTTGCACATGGTATTAGATTGGGAATGGTAAGGTTGTGAATCTATTCTTCTATCAGATTTGTTTGAGCATACCATTCATTATTCATTACTGGTTCAATTGGAGGGCATTTATCCCCATTTAGAAGGTGTTTTTCACCATTCAATGGTATTTTTTTTTGTTCTAGAAGAGCTTGTTTTTGTTTTAGAGGTATTTTTTATTGGTGCAAAGGTGTTTTTCTTGGCACATCATCATTTTTTTTTATTGGTGCAGAGTTTTTTGGCATAGAGGCAGTATGTTTTGGCACACGGGCCTTTGTTGAAGTGTTATGGCCTATTTTTTACCTGTTCAAGGGAGTTTCTTGGTGCACTAGTATATTTTTTGTTACACAATTTCTTTTTAAAGAGATGCAGCCTATTTATTAATAGGCACACCCTTCTTTTAAAACCTATGGCCTATTTAACAGCCATGAAGGGCTTGAACACAGGCTACAACCTATTCAAATAGGCTCATATGGCCCTTACAGGGCATGCAAATCCTTCTACTCCCCCCCATGGTCACCTAATCATGCCCAACATCAAGTTTTCACTCAGCTTAGCTTTAATTCACTACACATCAGTAGAAACATCAAGTTTTTAGAGTTTTTCGTACATGAACAAACTCAAGAAAAGAACTAAGTATGCACTTAGAAGACCATAAGGTGGGATCTATGACAAACCAAATGCACATCCATATGTCTACTAAAAGCATTCACGATCAAGTATACTTTAAAAATTCCATAACCAAACCATATGAATTCATATGATATATTAAAAGGATTGTATCAATTAAACTTTAATATAATTTTACAAATCATTGCATGGATCAATCCATTAATACAACACTAGGCTAGGAAATATATCCTTGAGAACAAGTATTTCATAAGTATCCTCTAAAAACACTCAAATAATTATGAGAAACCTACATCATAAAGAAAATTTTGTATTCAACTCCTTTCTCTAGCTTGTAAGTGCATGCAGATATGAGAAATTAAGTTAAAACAAACTAATTGATACCCTAGACTTCACTTCATTAGTGGACACATGTATATACAACAAGAACTAGTCCAAAACCAACTAACAGCCTTATTACATCCTTCAAAACATACATATATAGCTTGATAAGTCTATTTTGGAACATAGGGGTGTGGGTATTCTCTATTTTGTACTAAAATCAATATTAAACTCGTATTTATCAACAAACTACTCCAAGCACACCTGCATATGGGATAAAATCCATATATAGAATCAAATTGAGAGTGCACAAAATAGGAATAAGATTTAAAAGTTATTCAAATCATAATATTTTAGTCTTCAAATAATTCTACCCTCATGGTCATGTTTGTCTTGGATTCTCAACCATAGAAATTAGGGGAAGAGCTCTCACAAAAAGGGAGCAAAGATGGGTTCCTCATGCTCATAGACCAATATAAACACTTAGATGCCTAGGTATTCAAGCCCTACGATCATGAGCATCACTTAATAGATATAAAAATGTGAATTTATTGTGCTTACTGATTTTATTGGCACTCGAGAAGCTCCAATAGATAGGGAACCTACACATCAACATTTTCTTTGAATAATTGTGTCAAAACCTCTAGACAATGGAAGCTTCATCTTGTATTCTACACCTAACACTAAACTAACTAAACAAACACTATGGAGCTACAAATGATACAGAATAAAAAACTACTCTAGCATATAGCCTACCATATCTAAGTAGTAAACGAAAAGGGATAAAATGAATATAAGGGTTAGGAAGGAGATAGGGTTAGAGAAACAAATAAAAAGGGTGGGAAAAGCAAAACCAAAGAAGAGTAACCCATTTACTTTCTCTAGAGTATACAAACAACACTCCACTATTAACATGTGTATGCCTTTTATGAGGGTACCTCAACTTACACTATGCGAACCTACCCATAATAGAATGACATTAACTAACATCTATGGTGAGTGGAAATTCAATGTAAATGGATAATCCACTCTAGTCTAGGGGCATAAGCAGACAAGTAAACACATACTCGCAATAATAAACTAGGGGCACTCTCCAAGATAAGTAGTAGAAAACACAAAGTACTAAAACATGCTCATATTCCTAAATGTTAATAGACCATAACCAATTAACTCCTTAGTACAAATTTCTAAAAGATAATTGTATATTAGAAAGCCAAAATATATCTACAAGAGGGCATAGCCCCTAATCCTACAACAATAGAAAAGCCTTGCAAACAATCCCAACCCAAGGAGACCATGAATATTTCATAAAAAATAAGGAATGAGAGAGGGGATATATGTCAAAGGTTTTGCAATATGTGGTAGAGAATCTTCAACTACCAAATTCATAGATAAGAGACAAAACACATGAGAAAGTTAGAAACCTCAATCACTTGGAAGAAGCAAAAAGTGTGTTGCAAAATGAAAATGAAATCCACGTGAAGATTCTCAAAAGAATGGGTCTAGTTTCATTTGATAATGTGAAGGACTAAGAGGATCTAGACCATTAGATGCCACCTTAGAATCAACGATTATGACAATCTAAAAGATACTAGCATGGTGGGGACTCAAAAAATTCTTAAAACTACAAGTATGCATTCAAAAATGGGAACCACTATGAGTTTAGGCCTAACAGCATATAGAGGAGGACAATGTGAAGGAGCCATCATACATCTTTAGAAGATCAATGACTACTGTATCTAGGAGGATTAAATCATGGTTGTAGCCAGTGAGAACCTCAAAAATGAAGAGAAGGAAAGCAAAGAGATGGGACACACTATCACATAAACATATGAAGGAGGAATAACCTATGTCCTCAATATAATTCTAGTTGTTAAATGTAACACTGCAAATAACAAATAATATTATTATTCAAATCATAACCTTTCATAGTATATCAAAATTTAATATTATTCTAAAAACATTATCAATTACTTGCAACTTTTAGTTCATAATAATCCTATGTATAAAAAATAATGAAAACACTATAAATCTAATTTAGCACCTTATTCGAAGAAAAAAACAAATATTCTTTATGGATTAGTAAGAATAAAATAGGCAATGAGATATTGGGGGCATGTTAAATTGAGCATAACATTAGATTTTCTTAGACAACTCATTAAATACTAGGATAGATCTCATGTTATAAAATTCATGTCAATTGATCCTATGTTCTAGGTAGGTAATCAAATATCATTATCTTAAAGTATACAAAATGTTGTTCCTTAATTTAGCCACATCAATATAGACCAAATACAAATCAAATCTTCTAGGAAAAAAGATGTCATATAATATCCATCATAGGCTTCCAACTAAATTAAGTCTATTGGCTCTCTTCACAACAAATCCTATGTTCTAAAGATTAGGTATAACTAATAAGACCAAGGAATGTCTCATTAGGATAGATGAGCAAGGCTTATGATCAAACACGGGATGGTAAAGGGGCCAATACATTAAGGCAGGGTTAACCTTCTTCACTTTTGAATAGACACTAAGTCTTGGAGGGTAATCCCTAAGGTTCATAAGAAAAACTCAACCAAAGATAAGGAAGATAAAACAAATTTTGAGGGAAAAGTCACCCTATATAAAGGAAGCTCCTGAAAAGGTGTCACTAGACACAATTCTACAAGTTTACTAACCCAAATTAAAAACCTCTTTCAACTACATTAAGACTATTAGTGTATATTAAGCTCAGTTAGGATAGGGCTATTTTTAGTCTTAGGAGTGTCAGGGCTTTAATTAGCACATCTATGTTTAGAACATGTGTCTAGGATCACTTATCTTGAGTTAAGTAGTTGCATGCACTTCACAATGTAGTCTAATTTATTATACCAAGAACTTCTTGATCTATATCTTGTCAATTGTATTTGTAAGATAATAATTAGACAACCAATTATCTTTAAGGGCTCAATTCTAATAGGAGCACTTAGCCTTGATTCTTAAACATAGTAAAGGAAGGTGGAAGAGATGGTAATTGACTAATCTTTCTACAATTGATAGTGGCTTCAATGCACTATCAACTAGGGTGATTGTATCAGAATGTGTTCTCACTTCATAACAACATCATTTAGATATCTAAATGCACATTCTAGGACTCCAATTCTTGAAGTTGTGAAGTCTAATATTTCAATCAAGGTCTAGAGGTTTCTCCATCATAGTGATTATGGTGACCTATCACTACCATTGTCACCATATAATAGTGATCAAGAGTATGATATAGTTATAGACACGAGGATCTGATTAGTGATTATTGTAACTTGGCTCTAGTTTTGCCTACATTGTGCTCTAACTAAAGATAAAATTTTGAAAGGAATGCAATGAATGAATTATTAATTGTATATCATTCTATATTGTTTCATACTAAACTTATGCAATGAGATTTAGTTAGGAATTATTACATGTCAAAGAGTAAACACAACTATGGTTGAGAAATTTGTTTAAGTGTTGGATTGAAATGGAATCATAATAGGTGGGGTAATTTCTTCTTGCATTAAATGCCAAGTCTTAATTACATTTGTATTTGTCTTGGTATTTTGTTTAAGACTTTACCTTCCATAGACTTTTTGGGGTGTGATCCCATTCCGCCCACATTTTTGTGAGTTAGTGTAATACATTTGTTTTTACACTAATGTAATAAAAGGCTTATTCATAAAAAAATATCACTTAGATTTACAAACAGAGGATGGTAGGAACATTTTAATTGAAGTACCACGAAAGAACCTAGTTTTGCATAACATCACTTTAGAGCATTTTCACAAATAATCTTGTTGTGTACTGATCCTTTACACAATTTTTTTGGGGTAGATCTAGGAGAAAATGCCACCTACCAATTTACCAATTACCATCTAAAGGTATTTCTAAATATCATTAGTGTTTAAAGTAGAGTAGAAGGCAAAGTAAGCAGAGGCAGACCAATCGAACTAGAGAGCAAAAGTACACCCTTACTAAGATTAGATCCATGTGGCAGTGGATCAATCCACTAATGGGGAAGTGACTCAGAGGCATAGACTTGACCCTTCACAGAGGGTTGAGATTATTCAAATTCCAAAGTAGAGAGTATAGACACAAAAAAATGTTTGCAGCCTTCAAGCATCCAAAATTTAGTGCCATATCAAGATTATTTTTCTTCAATAAGGATAAAGCTAAGTGTCTTTTATCTTTTTTTTAATTTATTTTTCTAAAATATTTAATGCCATTGGACCCTTGATCTATTGGGGAAGTTAAATGGTTCTAAATGAACCCACTATCAAAATTAGTATACCCACTATCCATTATTAATTGAAAATTACCTATACCCACTATCAATTATTAATCTGAATTATCGTTAGTTATTTATATGCGTCTTATTATATTAGAAAGGCAACTAAATTCAAAAAAGATCAATTTGTTTTTCCGAATTAAAAAAGTGAAAGTATTTATCTCCGTGACGGTAGGATAGTAGAGGATTATAATACGTACGGATTGAACTCTTTGAATTAAGACAAAAAAAGGAGATCCACTGTGACACTGAATAAAATGGTAGTCACAGGCACCTCATCGGCAATCGACCCGGGCTTTAATTAAATATAACTGGATTGTGAAAAAAGAGATATTTGAGGAATCCTTGAAATTTATTGTGACGAACAAACAACACAACGGCACAATGATTAAAGCAAATTACATTTGGTGATGTGAAAGTAGGTAACAACACTACGCGGCAAACATTGAAGTCGGTTCCGTCTGGCCGCATCCGCTGGTATATTTAAAGCTAGATAGAAACACTGTTTGGGATTCCCCTGCCGGTCATTCCGCCCTCCTTGGAGAGATCAGAAGTGCCCGGATAGAGCAGAGTGTATGGAACCTGCGAGGGGCCGTACCTGTTCTTGAGGTTGGGATTCGTGTTCCTCGCCGACACATTCTTCTCCACAGTTGCCAGAGCGGAAGAGAATCGCCCAAAGGCTTGGTCGATGCCCTCATCGTCGGTCCATTCAGGAGTGGAGCCCTTCACCTGTCCCATGTACACCTCGTCCGTAGAATGCTTGGACAGAAGCTCCAGCACTGCCATTACAGTGGTGGCCTCAGTCGGGGTGGACACAGTTGAAAGCATGAAGTTCTCGGGGTCTTTCACCATTTGGGCGTAGTCAAAAGAATGTTGTTCAGGAATGAAGCGTCTGCTAATGGTGGGGAGATTGGGCATGTATCCTCCGTAGGCATATTGCCCGAAGTTGACGGCTGCGTGGTGAGCAGACGCAACCCAGATGATGGTGGTAATCGCTTCCACAGCTTCTGCCATCGATTCCATCTGGTACCATCCGCTTTCGTTCTTCAGGTCTCCATGCCCCACGTTCACCACCTCCTTCCACCACGCTTGCACTTCTGTGTCTCTTTTGATTGCATCGTCGCTCTTGTAGTAGAGAGAGAAATAATCACTCACCCATTGCTTTAAAGCAGTCCAGATCTCCAGGCCGTCCACTGCATATGGATAGTCTTGTACAACAAGCCTCAGTCCGTAAGGTGCGGTTGAGTCTGGAACTGCCATTCCTCTGCATAAATAGTAATTAATTAATTAAAGTGGTGAAACACAGGTAGCATTTGGCACTTGTAGAGCGGGCAAATTATATAAGCCTAGGTTTACCTTTTAATGAGATCGGCGGGCAAGCCTTGTTCATCGAGTTTCCAGTTTTTGTATGCCTTGGAGGTCAACTCTATGGCGTATCGGCCTGGTGTGAATCCGGTTTCGATAAAACCTTTTGCATTAATTAGAATCTGTCGGGCAGCTTGGTTGATGTCCATGGTATCAAAGTAATGTGGAAGCAATAACTTGTGAAGTGGATGCATTTTGCTCAGTTGCGTGTTTGTGGCAATGATGAAGGGCTCAATGACCGCATGGGTTCTTAGCCTGCACAACATGGAACATTGATGAATACGGCAATAACATACAAGTTAAAATTAAAGTCTTTGTGTTATCTGGAATGAAATTCACAACTCTCATAATTTTTTTGGGCTGTTGGTTCCTTTTTTTTAGCTTTTGCTAGCACTTCGTTGCCTTAGAATGATGATGCAGACTCTTCTTTGTACTTGCAAGTTAAAATCCAGGAAGTACCCTGGTTTTTGCAAATTAACTCGTAGAATATAAATAGTTTTGAACAACATAACCTAGAGAGGCACAATCACATTCAATTTATATCCAATGGAAATCTACATCAATTTTTCATATAATTTATGAGTCTAGTCAAAAGAAACAAAATTAGATACAATAGTAGGAAATCTTTAACACGGTCAATGACACATACAACATAGACCATATTCCATTCTACCTCTGCTTGCAAAGTACTCCTCTGATCTGTGTTTCTCCCTTGATCACTAACTTTATTCTATCTCCAACTAGAAAACAAAAAGAAAACCCTTCAAAAACTTTTGTCCCATCATCTATCGCTAGCACAGTTCCCTCTAATTTTGAACTACCATTAAAAAATAGAAAGTATTAGACAACTGTTAAAAAAAGAACTAGATTGAACGAACTACCAAAATAGCTTACTATTATTACTAGGACAAAAATCATAAACAAAATGAATGCTATTCAACTGTGGGGGTTTCTTTGGCACCAGCTATCAAGGTTCTATTCAACATCAAGGTATCACCCATTTTCGCTTCAACTTCTTCTATCAAGGGTTCTCCTCTTTCTTTTTCCTAACTCACAATCACTCTCTTAGGGTTTTGAGGGAAGTATATATCCCTATGGGTATCATTACAATTAAATCACTTCAAAGGTTTCCAACCTCCAAAAAATTATTGTCCTCTTCCTCTACCTCTATAGCCACCCTTCCCTTAAAAGTTTGGATTCACAATACCTTATGATCTTCCTCATTATCCGATTTGAAGGAACTTCCTCTTACCCTACTCGAATTACTTCCACGTCTTTTGTTTACCACTTCACCCAACATAGTCATTTTTTCCTCTACTTTCAAGGCTAATTGATATGCCTCATCCATAATATTCACTTTGGGCAAGGCTAGTTCATTTCAGAGTTGAAATCTAAGTCCATTAATGTATCTAGTTGCTTCATAATCATCATCTTCTTGCAAATTACTATTGATTTGCAACCTCAAAAATTATTCAATAGAATCTAACATGATTAACTCATTTTTCTTTATATTTTGGAATTATTTAAAGAATCTTTGTTGATAATTCGAGGGCATGAACTGAGCTTTCAAATGTTTTAACATCTTTGGCCACAGTGTATTTTTCTCTTTCCCTTGTCTTCTCCTAGCATTTTGGAGATTCTCCTACCATAGAACAACATGATACTTCATCTTAGATGCTACAAGTTTGACCCTCCATGGGCCAATTTCTTCCATTCTTTCCATGTCATAGTATTTTTCTAATTCTTGAATCCAACCCAAGAACACTTCTAGATTTAATTCACCTTTAAAATCAAGGACTTTAACCCTAACTCTAGTTTTCTATTTTTTATAGCCTCAATAAGTCTTTTCATGGGATCTATGGCTCCTCTTTGACCCCTTTGAACTTCTGGTTCTTCCTCAAAATCCTCATGAGTCAACCTAGCCTCAAGGGCTTGCAACCTTCTTAGCACTTCATCATTTGCAATACCTCTCCATCTGGCATTCCTCATGCATCTTCTTCCCCAAACCACATGAGCTCCCCTCTGGGCCATTCAAGTTTTCTCTGATACTAAAATGATGGAAGCTCTTCTCTGTACCTACAATTTAAACTCCAGACAGTACCCTATTTTTTGTAATATAACTAATAGAATATATATAGTTTTGAATAGCATAAGCTAGAGAAGCACAATCACATTCAATTCATGTCCAAATGAAATCTACAACAAGTTTTCATATAGTTTATGAGTAGTTGAAAAATACAAAATTGGACACAGTAGTAGGAAATCTTTAACATAGCTAATGACATATACAACATAGACCATATTCCATTCTACCTCTACTTGCAAAGTACTCCTCTATTCCATGTTTCTTCCGTGATCAGTAACTCTATTCTATCTCCAACTAGAAAATAAAAAGAAAACCCTTCAAAAATTTTTATCCTAGCATCTACAGGTAGCATAGTTTCCTCTAATTTTGAACTACCATCTAAAAAAAGGACTTAGACAGCTGTTAAAAAAGGACTAGACTGAATGGAATACAAAAACAACTTACTATTATTAGTAGGACAAAAATCGTAAAAGAAATAAACCACAACTCAATGAATAGGTCATGGGAAGGAGATGTGAAGATTGTTTAGATTAAGGTGCCATCAACCTTGTAAATGTCATGTAATTAATTACTCCTAATATTATTTGTAAATTTGTATAAGGGAAGAAGTATTCACTAAGTAGCGATCTTGTTTCAGCCGCATGTTTGATCTCGGTACTTGACGGATGTAGTTTATCCAAAGGGTGCAGGGGGTACACCCTACGTGGTTCGGGGGGCTCATCCCCTTGGTGGGGGGTCCAGGGGCCATACGTCCTGGTGGGGGTCAGGGGCCAACGCCCCCGAAAGCCACATTTTATATATAAATTACTATTATAAACCTAGATCATTCATCGTTAGGTCACAGATTTGACAGTAGAGGTTATGTTGGATTTTCTTACCCTAGAAGGCAACCGTTTTATGAGGATATTGTATTATGACTGTGTTGTAGTAGGGAGTTGAGACTAGAAAAATAGGCGCTGCTAGATTGAAGACATAAGAAGAGATTGATAGTGTTGTATTGTAAAGTCCATTGAAGTTAATACATACTGGTGCATCTCTTCTTGTGTGGAGTTTTTTCCTTGAAAGGGTTTCTCCATGTAAACATTGTGTTATGTGTTTGATCTTTTTTTCCATTATTTCTTTGTGGTGATTTCATACTATCTCTATTTTGGTTCTGCATAGTTATAGTTGTAATTAGTTTTTCGTTGATAGTTGTTTACCTTCATTTCTAACAAAGATGCTCTGTATCAAATGATAATTGATTTCAGAAATTTAATATAACAAGTTTCACTAGATGCTCTAAATCCTTTTTTTCTAATGGACTGAGAAAGTTCCAAACCAAATAAAATCATATCTTAAGTTATGTTAACCTTATCTAGATTACTCTTGGCTTGTCAAGTGTACATAACAATTCTATCTAATAAGTGAACTTAATTGAACTTCGTATTATCCAATTTTGTAAAGGTGAGTTATTATAGTCTAGGTAATTAACCTTTATTTTCCTTGATTGACCTTCTCACATACCAATGATGGTCCCAACCTAAGAAGCGAGCTTCATTGCTTCCTAATTGAGAATAAAAGAGAAACAAGAACAAAATTAAAATTAAAACAATATCAAAAGAAAAAACAGATGCTGGCGACTGACACAACTGTCATTAATGTAATTAATATGTATTACAAGCATTAATGAAGCTTCCCAAATATCTTGTAGAATATCTTGTCTTGTGAGTTTTAATTTTCTCATGTTTTGCGTCTGTAATATATGTGCCTACTTGTATATGATACGATTAATTTTTGGAAATTAAAATCTCAGATTCCTCCATGTGAGAAACATGAAGTAGGTATCAGGCGGGCAGCACGTCCTGCAGTGTAAGAAATTTTGTTTTGTCTTATTTTATGTACTCTGTACATACCTATACCTATGATAAGATTATTTTTCAAAAATTACAAGTTCAGATTCCTCCATGTGAGAAACATGAAGCATCAGGCAGCACTATGAACGTGAGTTATGCGAGGGCTTTTGGATAAGATCAAAAAGCCAGGCTTTTGGATGTCCTTATAAAAGTACACGCATCATCAGTCTTCAAACATATTATATTCCCGTAATTTATCCGATGCTCGCATTCAATTTACAATGCCTGGCTGAAGTTGCGCCCTTGCAACGAATGTTTTTTATGGAGTATGCAGATGTAAAAACAATTACAATTGAACATTCAAACAAGTTCGAATTCATTAATGTGCAAATACACATACAAATGTGTTTTACCATAAATCAGCTAAACCTGTGTAAGTGCATTGAAATATAAGCATGGCATACATGGATACTATGACATACATTTTGTTGACAAATCTGTGCAAGTATTTAATTATTCTGTTAGAGATTAAATTTAATTTAGTTGTCGTACTTGCTAAAGATCATATCAAATTGTGTTTTGTTGGTTTAAAGGAAATTCAAAAAATAAATTATCAATTTTTTTGAATGTTTTAATCTAATTTATCTATTGGTGAAGAAGTAAATGTTTTTCTTTTTAGTTCGTGTAATTTGTTGAACCTAGTGATTGTGACAAGTCACAAATCATATAAACTCCATGATAAATTATAAAAGTTATATATATTTTGGCTTTACTGAATAAAAAAAATTATCATCTAGCTTACTAGACTACTGCCCATCCAAATCCACACAAGTATAGCCCACTTAATATGTATTAGACACAAGCTCTCATAAGATATGATAGAATTCATTCCTCTAAGTTATACATGTCATCAAATTTCCAATTTTGAATAACTCTTTGAATATTAATTAAACATGAGCTTACTTGAGATTTAGTAAAGGTTACAAAAGTGAATTATGCATATTGGCTAGGTTGAAACAAACACTATGCTAATTAAAAGAAGTATTACATTATTTTAATAATGATTTTAATGGTGGTGGGAGGACAACAGTAGATTGGTGCCTTACTTGTATTGGTAACTGAGTCAAACATTGGGATTCATACAAGCACATCAACAAACTCAAGAAAAGAACTAAGCATGCACTCAGAAGACCATAAGGTGGGCTCTATGACAAACCAAAAGCACACCCATATGTCTATTAGAAGCATTCACTATGAGGTATACTTTAAAAATTCCATAACCAAACCATATGATATATTAAAAAAATTGTATCAATTAAACTTTAATATATTTTTACAAATCATTCTGTGGATCAATCCATTAATACAACACTAGGCTAGCAAATGTATTCCTTGAGAAAAAGTATGTCATAAGTATCCCCTAAAACACTCAAATAATAATAAAAAAAATTGCATCATAAAGAAATTTTAGTATTCAACACCTTTCTCTGTCTTGTAAGTGCATGTACATATGATAAATTAAATTAAACCAAACTAATTGATACCCTATACTTCACTTGATTACTAGACACAAGTATATACAACAAGAAATAGTCTAGAACCAATTGAAAATTTTATTACATCCTTCAAAACATACTTATATAGCTTGATAATTCTATTTTACAACATAGGGGTGTGACTATTCTCTATTTTATATTCAAATCAATATTAAAATCTTGTTTATCAACAAACTACTCCAAGCACACTTGCATATGGGATAAAATCCATATGTAGAATCAAATTGAGAGTGCACAAAGAAAGAATAAGATTTAGGAGTTATTCAAATCATAATATTTTAGTCTTTAAATAATTCTACACTCACAGTCATGTTTTTCTTGGATTTTCTTCCATAGAAATTAGGGGAAGATCTCTCACAAAATTGGGGCCAAGATGGAGTCCTTATGTTCATAGACTAATATATACACTTAGATGCCTAGTTATTCAAGGCCTACGATCATGATCATCACTTACTAGATATAAAAATAATGTGAATTTCTTGTGCTTACTAATTTTATTAGCACTTAAGAAGCTCCAATAGATAGGGTACCTACACATCAACATTTTCTTTGAATAATTATGTTAGAACCTCTAGAGAAGGGTAGCTTCCTCTTCTATACTACACCTAACACTGAACTAACTAAACACGCACTATGGCTACAAATGATATAGAACAAAAAACTACTCTAGCATATAGCCTACCCTATCTAAGTAGTAAAAGAAAAGGGATAAAAAGAATATAAGGTTTAGGAAGGAGATAGGGTTAAAGAAACAAATAAAAAGGGTGGGAAAAGGAGAACCAAAAAAGAGAAACCCATTAAATTTCTCTAGAATATACAACCAAATCTCCAATATTAACATGTGTATGCCTTTTATGAGGCTACCTCAACTTACACTATGTGAACCTACCCATAATAGAATACCATTAATTAAAATCTATGGCTAGTGGACATTAAATGAAAATAGATAATCCACTTCAATCTATGGGGCATAAGTAGACAAGTACACACATACTCGCAATACTAAACTAGGGGCAATCTCCAAGACAAGTAGTAGAAAAGACAAAGTGTTAAAAAACACTCATCTTCCTACATGCTAATAGACCATGATCAATCTCTTTAGTATAATATTCTAAAAGATAATTCTATATTAGAAAGCCAAAATATAACTACAAGAGGGCATAGCCCCTAATTATACAACAATAGGAAGCCTTTCACAATCCCAACCAAAGGAGACCATGAGCATTTTACAAAAAATTAAGGAATGAGAGAGGGGATATATGTCAAAGTTGTTGCAACATGTGTTAGAGAATCTTCAACTTCCAAATTAGTAGATAAGAGACAACACACATGAGCAATTAGAAACCTTAATAAAAAATAACTAGAATCATAATGACTTCCTCTACATGCATGTACCACTTATTATTTCTAAGATTAGAGGACCCATGTGATCTAATAGATAATGAATCCTAACTGATCATAATAAATATCGAGTGATCACTTATTATTAATGACCATTACAAATAGTAGAGTGTGTGTTAGACATTAATCAATATGTGCCACATTAAATAGACAATGATTGACTAGAAGGGTCAAATTCACTTGGCAAAAAGAAAAGTGTGTTGCAAAAGGAAAATGACATCCACATGAACATTCTCAAAAGAGAAGGTCTAGTTTCATATGATAATGTGAAGGACTAAGAGGCTCCAGACCATTAGATGCCACCTTAGAATCAATGACTATGATAATTTAAAATATACTAGCATGGTGGGGACTCAAAGAATTATTAAAACCACAAGGATGTATTCAAAAATAGGACCCAGTATGAGGTTAGGCATAATATCATATAGAGGAGGACAATGTGAAGGAACCATCACACATCTTTAGATGATCAATGACTAGTGCATCTAGGAGGATGCAAGCATGGTTGTAGCTAGTGAGAGCCTCAATAATGAAAAGAAGAAAAGTAAAGAGATGGAACACACCATCACATCAACATCTAAAGGAGTTACAACCTATGTCATAAATCTAATTCTAGTATTGAAATGTATAACCCTACACAATAATAAATAATATTATTATTCAAATAATAGCCATTCATAGTCTAGCATAATCTAATATTATTCTAAAACTAGTATTAATTACTTGCAACTTTTAGTTCATAATAATCCTAAGTATAAAACAATGTAATGAAAACATTATAAATCTAATTTAGCACCTTATTTTAAGATAAAATAAAATATTATTCATGGCTTACTAATAATAAAATAGGTAATGAGATATTGGGGGCATGTTAGATTGAGCATAAGATTAGATTTTCTTAGATAACTGATTAAATACTTGGATAGATCCCATCTTATAAAATTCATGTCAATTGAGCCTATGTTCTAAGTACGTAATCTAATATCATTATCTTAATGTATGAAAAATATTGTTTTTAATTGTAGCCACATCAACTCTTCTAGGAAAAAACATGGCATATAATGCCCATCATAAGCTATAAACTAAATTAAGTCAATTGTCTCTCTTCACAAGAAATTCTATGTGCTAAAGCTTATGTATAGTTCCTAAGACCAAGGAATGTCTCATTGGGATAGATGAGCAAGGCTTATGACTGAACACATGATGGTAAAGGGCCAAAATATTAAGGCAAGGTTAAACTTCTTCACTTTAGACTAGACACTAAGTCTAGGAGGGTAATCCCTAAGGTTCATGAGCAAAATTCAATCAAAGATAAGGAAAATAAAATAAATTTTGAGGGAAAACTCACCCTATATAAAGGAAGCTCCTAAAAATGTGTCACTAGCCTCAATTCTACAAGTTTACTTAGAATTTAAATTCAAAACCTCTTTCAAGTACAATAAGACTACCATAAAAGCAACTAATAATCAAACTAGTCATGTTCGCCTTAAAAATTGTATTGTTATGGCATACTTCATGTGTGATAGTCAATTTAAGCAGCAATACATAAACTAGAAATATATTTTCAATTTTAGGTTCTCAAGATATGATCCCTTAAATAAAACTAGGTGTGTAAAGCTGAGTAAACCAATTTCTAAATAGCTATTATAAAATAGTAACTCGTATTATTTATTTTGTGATTTTAGTGATGGTGAAAGAGTAGGAAGAAAATATATTGGTTCCTTCATCCAACTTGTGCTACAACTTTTATTTGAGACAAGATGATATAAGCTAAAAACAAACAAAATATTCACTGTTCAGAACTTAAGAGTTTCATAATATGACTCTGCATGCATACAAAAAAGTTATGATGCTAGTATACACAAATGAATCAAACTAATAACAAAAAATATACCTGATCGAATCTTTTTTAATGATCCACATGTAAACAACAACACTTCCCATAATATGATGCAATTAATCCTTGGAAAATAGTTTCTTAGAGGTTTTGTAGTTCCTAGGATAATTAGTTCCATACACACTCAATATGTCATATAACAACTATAAATGAAGGAGAACTTCTCAATACTCCAAACAATATAACAAACACAAATAGATACATTGAATCAAGTACTTTACATTAAAAATATTTATGAATGCTTACACTACATGTATTTTTGATTTAAAATTAGGGTTTACATTCAAATATGCCCTTTTGTTAAAAGAGAAACAAGAAAAATATCATTTATCTAGTACCATAAATGTGTCTTCACCTCTCACTCAACCAAAAAAACTACCCTCTGAAAAAATCTACAAATATGCATGCTATCTCCTATTTTTTAGCAATACAAACAAAGCATTTAACCTATTTCAATCAAATCTAAGTTTTTTCCAATATCCCCTACCAACAACAAAAGGAATATTGAATCTATTAATTTTTTTCCATCTTATTTAAAATTTAATTAGACTTTTGTCTTGTAGCCAAATATTTTAAATTTCTTTTAATGTAGTCATCTCACAAGTTGAAAGATTATATTCTCGACACCATATATTTCTCTACACAAGACTACAAAGCACTATAAAAAAAAACTAATAAATTAGAGATATTAGATTACCAATATCCTCTACACCCCCATTAGATTTTACCCCTATTTAATTTGCATCAATATCACTACCAAAAAATAAATAAAATCTATATAATACATAAGCTATGAGCAATATAGGGCATAAAAAAAACAAATCTAAAATAAAATTCTTCTTCTCAAAGACCCCCATATTCTTTTATCATTTCAAAATAGAGATGATAGAAACATGCCAAGTTTTATCACGAATAACATTGGGGATCTCCTCATAATCCTCAACACCAAATCATGCCATGGTGAAAGCAAGATTATTTACTATGTTTAATGCATTGTGTATCCTCTCACATCTAAGTTTCAATGACAATATTATAATCTTCTAAAATGAGATGTCTCCTTATAGCATTAATTCAATGGCTTCCTTTTTTAATAAAATGCACAAATGTTTCATATGAAAAGAAAAGTGGCTAGCATCATATTTTTTTATGAATAATATTCATAAAACAAATCTCATGAGGTGGCACCATACTCCATAGATTATCACAAATTTTACCTTTGTTTCTCTTATGAGACATAATAAAGTGTAGTAAATGCTGTCACAGAGGATTGAGCCCTAAATGCTAAAAAGTGTAAAACTCATCAATCCTATGCAACATGGGATCAAACTTAGTTTGTGGGTGACCTATTGTGAGAATGAACCTCCATATTATGGGCTAGTTCCCATTTGCATTTCCTATGAAACTAATGATATTTTGATGGGAAAAAGGGGAAAAGGATAACCGTTTGAAAGTAAAAGCTACATCTATAAGGTGGTGCACCAAATGATATTAGAAGGGCAACTTAATTCACAACTATATTTTCAATAAATTTGTTTACACAAATCAATAAAGGGCAATTTGACCACATTAATAATTCATAAGAAGGCTTGATTATCAGTCTTTTGGAAGGAAAGCTAAGTTTCACAACTTTGAAGAAAAAATAAAAAAAGCACAACCTAAGACCTATGAGATGAATTGCTTTTTTGTGCATATACAACAATGAATGAGACAAAAATTAAAGGTTTTGATTGTTTAAAACACATTAATTCTATCAAAAAATCATTCATGAAGACATATAGATGAATCTAAGAAAGTAAAATGTTACTCTTTTTGAACAATAGAAGGAAAATGTTACTCCAAAATATCTCTCTCATGAGAAAAATAGAAAATCGCTAAAGAGAAGGGTTACAACTGCTCCATTTTGAGCTAAAATAGTCTCAAACTCCCCCTCTTACTTTGTTTGACCAAGAAGAACTCCAAAATTACCGCAATTTGACCAAAAGTCAAGGAAATCTCCTCCATAGTTAACTAATTGCTGACTCAACTCACAGATTTCTTTTACTTCTTGCACGAGTTTAAGGTAATTATTAGTTTATTCTAACAAATATTAAGGTAAATAAAAGTTTATTCGACCTTCATATATGATATAATAACTAACAACTTATACATTTATTGTAAAAAATATTAAGGGAAAATCATTTCTCATTTACCTTAATATATGTTAAAATACAATCTTGATTTTAATGAAGTCATGAAAGGAATGAAACAAATTTGTTACATCCTTCAAGCCTATATGTTTGATATGTCTATCATAAAATCACATGCTTGCACTCCACTATCTCGTATAGAATCCTCATTGTGTTGACTCCAAGGCTATTTTTGTCTTCTCTAAGAAGTGCAATTTGTAAACACAAAGCAAACATATACCCTTATGGCTCCCATGACAAATCACATGCCTTAGGTTTCCACACCTACAAGTTCTTGACCTTGGGTAGTTTTCATTTGTTTCTATTTCGTGTCAAAAGTCACAAAAAGGAAATAATCCCATTGGGCTAGGACAAGAAGTGACCAAAAGGTGTATCAAACCCTAAAATACTTTCATTCTTCTCCTCTGCACACTTCTTTGCTGATCTTTTTTGTTCTGTGCCACCAAGAAGATTATGGAGAGCTGCTGTGATGAGGAAAAGTGCCACCATGGGATAGCATGTTGAATCTCCCTTTCTAGATCTGCTATCTCCACTGGTAAGTTCCTTTCTATGCATCCTCTGTAGACGTCTTTATATCTATTGATCAAGTGTCCTCTACAATCATTGGGCTGAGATTGTTTGTGTTCATGAATTTTATATCATTTGCATCAAAACCACCACGACACTACTGCAATGACCCATTATTGTGGTTGTAGACATCCATGAATTTTCTGTATAAAAAAGTACTTTATGCTTTGTTTTAGTTACTTTATTTTCTGGCACTTTGATATTTATCATTCATTCACTATTGTAGTAGTCATCTTGTAGTTGACTTTCTCATACATTTTGTATAGTCATCATAATGATTGCTTTGAGAACAAACTTAGTCTCTTATTTGTGGAGTTTGTGCTGATGTATTCACAAAACCCTCCACCTAGAGTAGTTAAGTGTGCATTTTGTTTTGCTGGCAACAACATTTTTTGCTGAGTAGAACCTGTAGCATGGCTACATAAAAAAACAGATCAATTTGAAGCCATGACTATTTTGGATTTACCCTCACTTGGACCTCCTCACATTTTCTTTTTAGTCCATATTGCCGCTAGTATGGGCAAAGTGGATACTACATTAGATATAGATTGGTATCATGATCTATGGTGGGATTGAGATAAACCTCAATCTCTCTCACAACTTTGTCCTCCCCTAGCTTGGAAAATGCTTCATCACCACAGCATCCAACTTTTTCATGCTACCATCTCAATGGTGTGTTGATTGCTATCCCTCCTTACATGAGCCATTTCTATCTTTAGATTGACAGTACTTTATCCTTAATGTGACTCGAATTCTCTTTGCAGGTCTGAGAAACTCTGTATGCTGTTGCCAAGGTCAATGTACTTTACTTTATTCTTTGTATTGCTCTAGCAGCCATTCATTGACCATTACAAGATTGATACACAACCCTTGACAACACTGTATTAACTATAAAAATGACTGCTCTCTTGCATATTGACTATTGACTATTGTTGTACTCATACTGCCCCACTTGGAATGGTAGTGGGCTTATAATGTGTAAGTTATGATACTGGAGACTTCTCTGTCAACAAAACTATCCCCTTTTCCTTGTTAGCTCTTGTCCTGCATAGTCTAGGGTCCTTCTTATGGATGATGTAGAACCTCATAATATGTTTTTTCCCTTTTGACTACTTAGAGCAACCTGTGGCTCTCAATTTATGACAACTTTCTTGCCTTAGTAACTATTTATAATGGCTACTCTATTAAATGTATACTTGTTGTCCTTTGATGATATGTTCTTTTTTCCTTTTGACTACTTACTTGCATACCATCTATAGCAATGGTCAAACATTTCACATATAGTTTTACACCTCATTCTTAACAAATTGTGTTCATGAGGACATTGCATCTTGAAGGTGCTCACTGTATGCTCTGAGATTTGTACCTGCTCTATTGGGGATGTTGATAAGCATGATGTGACTATACTTGACATTGTGATGTTTCCTTGTCACTTGTATGCCATGCTACTATCATCTGTTGACTATTATTAGTGTCTTTGACTGCCATTTGCACCATATACTAGCTCTAAAAGCTCTTTGTCACTTTTATCTTTAATACTTGTTGTTTTAGGAGCCTTTATGACAACTCTCCATGACTGTCCCTCTACAGTGTATGACTATCATAGTAATATGAAATCATTCTATTTAAATGTCATCCATGTCAATGGTTAAATATTTACTGAGCAAGATTACACCTCATTCACAACAAAAGTGGTAAATATTTGTATTGTTCTATTAAAAGTTTCTAGTAATCATGGCCTTGATAGCATCACACTCATTTTATTGCTTTCTATCATATAGTCTTCATGAATTTGTTTGCCTTTTGTCTTAGGCCTTAAAATGTCTGTCATCATGCACTAAATTTCATCTCTCTTGTAGCTTGACTACTCCTTTGTTGTTCATATGCTTGCTACTATGCATGATAGATACAGACCTTTGCGTTTATGCCTCCTATAATGTTAAGTGAACCTATTCATTCTGGGTCTGAGTATGTATGGGAATAACTTTGATAGTGGCTAACATTGGCATATGTTAGCTCACTATGCATTTAATCATTTTCATTGTCAAATATACCCTTGAATGGAAACCATTGAATGTATTACTGAGTATTAGACTGTATATTGCTGCCCCCTTTCAATCTATAATGACTGTAGCCTAGAAAATGCCTTCTCACTGCTATTATAGCTTCCTCTGTGTTTGTATGTGAGTGCATTTTGTTGATCATGACAGTCCACTAGACATTTAAGGCACTGCCTCTTAGACTTTACCATTATTTCTAACAACAGTTGACTACTCCTTGAATACTTGCATACTAATTTGCCTACCACTCTGCTTGTTACCTCTATCAAACTTATTTTTGATATGACTACTCACAAAATGCACATGATAGGGTCTGACTGAACTGAATACTCCATACTAGTTTGACAGTCATTTTCTTATAATGATTATTCTTCCTTATGGACAACCATTGTGGTATGCCTGCTAAAATCATTGAGATGACTTGTTTGTTCATGATTTGTTGTGACATTCATTCAGATATATCTGTACATTGTTTAAAACTTGGTCCATGAATGTCATTTAGATATGTTTGTTTCATGGTCTTTTATAGTCTTGTAAACCTTATTTACACCCCTTTTAATGAGAACTCCATTGCATCATAGTGGCAATTGCTTGATGTTAAAAACTGCTTCAATGGTTGCTATAACAATCACCTGTTGATTGATTTGGACTATCCCTTTGACAGTCACCTAAGACTATTCCTCACTCCTTCAATTGATCACAAAATACATATGATGACATTTAAGGCAGACAATGATTTATAAGCCCTACTAACAATTCCATCCCTCTTACTATCTTAATAGTCTTTGTTTTGTGTGACAATAGTCCCTTGACTATTTATTGTGCTTCGAAGCTTTTGGCTGCTCTTCATACCTTAACCTTAGGGCACTAAGGAATTAGAAGACCCTTAACTATTTCTACAGCTCTCCTAAGACTTCTCTACTCTTTTTCTTCTCCATGACAATCATTCTTAGACTGTTCTATCCCTATCATGATATGCTTTGTTGTTTGATAGGATTTCATTTGCTCTATTGGATTTTACTATTGAGATCTTCTTGAAGACCTCTGTGACTATCATGCATTAATGGTTGTTGCTCTTTAGCTTGTTCATTCTTGATTGTAGCACTCCAATCTCCGATGATAGTTATATGATGTAGCATTTTGGTACACCTCCATGATATTGTAACTCTTCTATTCAACTGTACCCTTTCACTTGGCTACCGTCACTTTATGACAGTGAACTAGTGACTATTTCTCCTCTTGCTTTGTGAGATGTTCATTTAGGTGTTCTTTTCATATTTGACTGCAACCATCTTTATGTCTATGCAGTGGTGTCCTTGAATCTTCCTTTATTCATTATGGCCACTTCCTTCAGGTGACTGTCCTTTGAGGTGCATCAAATCAGACCCTTTTGGTCATAACTTCCTTCAGGTACCTGCTAAATAGAATGTGAAAGTTGTTCTGGATACCCTTTTGGCCCTTATCTGACATATATTAAAATGGGATAGGGATTGTTATGCAAAAATGGTAAAATATTACTTTTGTAGCTCATTATTTTAGCCTCCTTTAGATGGCTTATGTTGTACTTTATCATTTCCATGACATTAATGACTGCCTTGTTGTAGCCTGATTACCAATCAGCTAAGAATAGAATAGCATGCTAGGCTCAACCCTCGTGGGAGCCACATTTTCTCCACATGCAGTAATTTTCATATAAAATAATACTTGACCTAAACTTGCACAGTCAACAAACATGTTAGACAAAAATATAGGGATGCAACCTCTCTTTGATTTGTATGACATGAAGCTTCTCTTTTTTATCTATCATTTGATTTGATATCTACATCTCTTTCTCAGTTATTCATTCTACTTTTGCTGATTAGTTATAGAATAGCAAGTGTTTTCTTGATTAGATATGAATGGAATTAGGGATAGAACCTTGAGCTCTAACACTAGTTTTTCTTCATACCTTGCAGGTTCTTCTCCTGGAGCTGCATCTAGACAACTCGAGATGTTGATGTGACCTCCAACAAGGGGATTCGTGATTCATGAGGCAATGATGGGTCTCATTCTTAATTTCATTTATTTCCTTTTCTTATATTCTACTTGCTACTTTATATCTTATCAGATACAGTTACTCCCACAGCCTGTGTGGGACTATATAAACATCTTTTTTTTTAATACATCAACTATTTCATATCATGTAATGAATAATGTGAAATTTCTTTTATGAATCACTTCCATAACATGAAATAATTGAACACTATTTGAAACTTATGTTTATAATCACGAAGAATTGACAAGTTTATAAGCACCTCTTTTTTGAACTGCATTGATTTGCACTGAATGAACTACAATAACATATTCAAACCAACCTCCTCTACACATGCATTATGCTCATATTTAGTTGAAGACATAGTACAAATAGAAACAATCTTTTGCTCCACATCTGATTTTTCTAATTTGGTGGCACAAAAAGGAATACAAGAACCTTTAGCTACTGAAGTAGGATAGATATGCTCAATGCTAAGCTCATTATGAGGTGTTTCAATTGCTCTTGGCTATGAATTGGCTGCTGTATTGAAGGATCACTCCTAAAACTTGGAATTTTGATTGGCTTGGATTCCACAGCCTTTTGTTCCTGTTCACCACACGAACTTGGAATCTTGATTTTAGGAGGGTTAAGAAGCTCATTTTGCTTGAAACTTGATAACTTATACTTTCGAATCTCCTCTTGAACAGGCTGATCTGGGATGGAAAGAAATGTTTGGACCTTGTGCTTTTGAGATTGAGCAAGCAAAAACTTGATTTGCTCCTCTTTTGTGGCTATCTCCCTCTTAAGACTGTCCTCAAACTGTAACCTTTGTGCCTCCAACTCCTGCCCATGAAGACAGGTTTGATAAGCCAGTTCTTCATGTTGCATGTTATATTCATTTTCTCTTTTGATTTATGATATCTGTCTTTGAAAATATAAAGCAATTTCCTGAATGCTCATGCTAGTTTTGTGTAACTTTAAAGTCATATCTTGAATGTTCATGCTATCCTCATACTGAGGTTGATCAACATAAAAAGTATGTTGATTGGAACCAAAATTGTCATTCTAGGTCTAGTTATGAGCATAGGTAGGCTACTAAGAAGGCTGAGTAGGGGTGGGCGGGACATAAACATGTTGAGCATGTTGATATACTGCTGTTGTATGGCTGTTTGGGATAAAACTTACAGTTTTTTCAGTCTGATACAGATATCAAAAAGGTTCTAAGATTGCATTTTGGTAAAATGATGAGGTAGAAACATAATTTCCTTGATAGTTTGAGATATTAGAACCTTCTAATGAGCTGGATTTTCATAATTTTCTTCCTAAATCAAGAAAAATAGGTCTGATTTAGAAAATTTTGTACATACCAACAAAGTCGCTAGGTGATTGGAAGGATTCTGCTAAGGAAAGAACCAAGGATATGACCTAAATCTTTATCCTTGATAGTCTCTAAGCTTCAGGACTGCTAAAATTAGTAGATTTGAACCTATAGAGTCCCCAGGTATGTGAGAAACTGCCTCAAAAGGTTGATCTTGCTGATATACACACCGAATATCAACAATGGATGAGAACTTATGGACTGTGATAGTTGAATTGGTCCCACCAGGCGTGCCAAAAACTATTGTCACAGAGGATTGCGCCCTAAATGCTAAGTGTAAAACTCAGCAATCCTATGCAACATAGCATAAAACTGAGGTTGTGGGTGACCTATTGTGAGAATGAACCTCCAGATTATGGGCTAGTTCCCATTTTGATGTCCTCTGAAACTAATGATATTTTGATGGGAAAAGGGGGAAAAGGATAACTATTTGAAAGTAAAAGCTACCTCTATAAGGTGATGCACCAAATGATATCAGAAGGGCAACTTAATTCACAACTATCTTTTCAATAAATCTATTTACACAACTCAGTAAAGGGAAATTTGACCACATTAATAGTTCAAAAGAAGGCTTGATTATTAGTCTTTTGGAAGGAAAGCTAAGTTTCACAACTTTGAAGGAAAAATAAACAAAAGCACAACCTAAGACTTGTGAGATGAATTACTTTTTTGTGCATATACAACAATGAATGAGACGAAAATTAAAGGTTTTGATTGTTTAAAACACATTAATTCTATCAAAAAATCATTCATGAAGACATTTACAAGAATATGAGAAGGTAAAATGTTACTCTTTTTGAACAATAGATGGTAAACACTGCAAAAATGACAAAATATAACCTGTAAACCTGCTAATGTATATAAATCTAGAAAAAATGAGTTACAAAATTGAATGGCTTCTCTACAATGTGCAAGGGAAAGCATAAAATCATGGACCAAGGCAAAACTCTAAGTCTTTTCTCATATAATACAAAAGGAACTCCAAGGGACTAGCATGAGTCAACTGCAGCCAACTCTACTCCAAAATATCTCTCTCATGAGTAAAATAGAAAATCCCTAAAAAGAAGGGTTACAACTGCTCCAATTTGAGCTAAAATAGTTTCGAACTCCCCCTCTCACTTTGTTTGACCAAGAAGAACTCCAAAATTACCTTAGTTTGACCAAAAGTCAAGGAAATCTCCTCCATAGTTAACTAATTGCTAACTCAAATGAAATATTTCTTTTACTTCTTGCACATGTTTGAGGCAATTGTTAGTTTATTCTAACAAATATTAAGGTAAATAAAAGATTATTCGACCTTCATATATGCTATAATAACTAAGAAATTATACATTTATTGTAACAAATATTAAGGTAAAATTATTTCTTATTTACCTTAATATATGTTAAAATACACTCTTGATTTTCATGAAGTCATGTAAGGAATAAAAGAAATTTCTTACATGCTTCAAGGCTATATGTTTGATATGTCTATCACAAAATCACATGCTTGCACTCCACTATCTCCTATAGCATCTGCACTATGTTGACTCCAAGGCTATTTTTGTCTTCTCTGAGAAATGCAATTTTTAAACACAAAGCAAAAATATACCCTTATGGCTCCCATGGCAAATCACATGCCTTAGGTTTCCACGCCTTCAAGTTCTTGACCTTGGACAGTTTTCATTTGTTTCTATTTCATGTCAAAAGTCACAAAAAGGAAATAAGCCAATTGGGCTAGGGTAACAAGTGACCAAAAGGTGTATCAAACCCTAAAATATATTCATTCTTCTCTTCTTCACACTTCTTTGTTGCTCTTATTTTTTGCACTACCAAGAATATTATGTAGAGCTACTGTGATGAGAAAAAGTGCCACCATGGGATAAAGTGTTGAAGCCCCCTTTCTGGATTTGCAATCTGCACTAGTAAGTTCCTTCCCACGTATCCTCTGTAGATGCCTTTATATCTATTGATCACCAGTCCTCTGTAATCATTCGACTGAGATTGTCTGTGTTCATGAATTTTATATCATTTGCATCAAAACCACCATGGCACTACTGCGATGACCCATTATTGTGGTTGTAGAAAGCCATGACTTTCATGTATCAAAAATCATTTATGCTCTATTTCTATTACTTTATTTCCTGGCACTTTGATATTTATCATTCATTTGCTTCTATACCAGTCATCTTGTAGCTAACTTTCTCATACATTTTGCACAATCATCGTAATGATTTATTTGAGAACGGACTCAGTCTCTTTTCTATGGAGTTTGTACTGATGTTTTTAAAAATCCCTCCACCTGGAGTAGTTAAGGGTACATTTTGTTTAACTGGCAAGCACATTTTTTGCTGAGTAGAACCTGTAGCATGGCCACATCCAAAACCGATTCACTTTCAAGCCTTGACTATTTTAGTTTTACCCTCACTCAGACCTCCTCACATTTTCTTTTTAGTCTATATGGCCACAAGTATGGGCAAAGTGGCCACAAGATCAGATATAGCTTGGTATTATGATCTATGGTGGGATTGAAATAAACCTCAATCTCTCTCACAACTTTGTCCTCCCCTGGCTTGGCAAATGTTTCATCACCATGGCATACAACATTTTCATGCTGCTATCTCAATGGTGTATTGACTATTGTCCTCCCTTACATGAGCCATCTTTGTCTTCAGATTGACAGTACTTTATCCTTAATATGACTCGAAATCTCTTTGTAGGTCTGAAAAACTCTGTATGCTGCTCCCAAGGTCAACGTACTTTACTCTCTTCTTTATATTTCTCTAGGAGCCATTCATTGACCATTACAAGATTGATACACAGCCCTTGACAACATAGTATTAACTGTAAAAATGATTGATCCCTTGCATACTGACTATTGACTATTGTTGTACTCATACTGCCCCACCTGAAATAGTAGTGGGCTTATAATGTGAGTTATTATACTAGAGACTTTTTTGTCAACAAAACTGTCCCCTTTGCCTTATTAGCTCTTGTCCTGCATAGTCTCGAGGCCTTCTTATGGATGTTGCAGACCTTCATAATATGTTTTTTTCCCTTTTGACTGCTTAGAGCAACATGTGGCTCTCAATTTATGATAGCTTTCTTGCCTTAGATAGCTAACTATAATTGCTACTCTATTGAATGTATACTTGTCCTTTGATGTTATGTTCTTTTTTCCTTTTGACTACTTACTTGCATACCATCTATAGCAATGGTCAAACATTTCACATACAATTTTACATGTCATTCTTACCAAATAGTGGTAAATAGTTGCATTGTTTTCTTAATTGTGGTTCATGAGGACACTGCATCTTGAAGGTTCTCACTATATGCTTTGAGATTTGTATCTGCTCTATTGAGGCTGTTGATAAGCATGTTGTGACTATACCTAACATTGTGCTATTTCCTTGTTACTTGTATGCCATGCTGCTATCATCTATTGACTATTACTATTGTCTTCGACTATCATTCGCACCATATACTGTCTCTGAAAGGTCTTTATCACTTTTATCTTTAATACTTGATGTTTTAGGAGCCTTTATGACAAATCTCCATTATTGTCCCTCCAAAGTGTATGATTGTCCTAGCAATATGAAATCATTCTATTTAAATGTCATCCATGTCAATGGTTAGACATTTATTGAGCAAGATTACACCTCATTCACAACAAAATTTGTAAATATTTGTATTGTTATATTAAATGTTGCTAGTAATCATGACCTTG
Source organism: Cunninghamia lanceolata (assembly GCA_027924645.1). Taxonomy (NCBI): domain Eukaryota; kingdom Viridiplantae; phylum Streptophyta; class Pinopsida; order Cupressales; family Cupressaceae; genus Cunninghamia; species Cunninghamia lanceolata. Next base: position 11,110,028 of record BSBN01001226.1, read on the forward strand.
ATAGCATCACACTCATTTTATTGCTTGTTGTCATATAGTCTTCATGATTGTGTTTGACTTTTGTCTTAGGCCTTAGAAGGTATGTCATCTTGCACTAAATTTCATCTCTCTTGTAGATTAACTGCTCCTTTGTTGTTTATATACTTGTTACTATGCATGATATATATAGACCTTTGCATTTGTGCCTCCTCCAATGTTAAGTGAACCTATTCATTTCGGCTCTGAGTATGTATGGGAATAGCTTTAACAGTGGCTAACATTGGCATATGTTAGCTCACTGTGCATTTAATCATTTTCACTTTCAGCTGTACCCTTGAATGGAAACCATTAAATGTATTACTGAGTATCAAACTGTATATTGCTGCCCCCTTTCAATCTATAATGATTGTAGCCTAGAAAATGCCTTCTCATTGCTATTATAGATTCCTCTGTGTTTGTATGTGAGTGCATTGTGTTGGTCATGATAGTCCACTAGACATTTAAGGCATTGCCTCTTAGATGTTACCATTATTTCTAACAACAGTTGACTGCTCCTTGAATACCTCCATAATAATTTGCCTGCCACTCTTCTTGTTACCTCTATCAAACTTATTTTTGATATGACTGCTCACAAAATGCACATGATAGGGTTTGACTGAACTAAATACTCCATACTATTTTGACAGTCATTTTCTTTTAATGATGTTTCTTCCTTGTGGACAACCATTGTGACATGCTTGCTAAAATCATTAAGATGACTTGTTTGTTCATGATTTGCTGTGACACTCATCTAGATATATCTATTCTTTAAAACCTGGTCCATGACTGTCATTTAGATATATTTTTTTCATGGTCTTTTACAATGAGAAGTCCATGACATCGTAGTGGAAATTGCTTGATGTTGAAAACTGCTTCAATGGTTTCTACAACAATCACCTATTGATTGATTTGGACTATCCCTTTGATAGTCACCTAAGATTGTTCCTCACTCCTTCACTTGATCACAAAATATATATGATGCCATTTAAAGCATACAATGATTTATAAGCATAATAATAATTCCATCCCTCTTACTATCTTAATAGTCTCGGTTTTGTGTGACAACAGTCCCTTGACTATTTATTGTGCTTCAAACCTTTTGGCTGCTCTTCATACCTTACTAAGGAATTAGAAGACCCTTAACTATTTCTACAGTGCTCCTAAGACTACTTTGCTATTTTTCTTTTCCATGACAATCATTCTCAGACTGTTCTATCCCTATGATGATATGCTTTGCTATTTGATAGGCTTTCATATGCTCTATTAGCTTTTACTATTCACATCTTGTAGACTTTGACTGCCCCTCTTCCTTTTGGAGACTTCTATGACTATCATGCATTAGTGGATGTTTCTCTTTAGCTTGTTCATTCTTGACTGTAGCACTCCAATATCAGATGATTGTTATTTCATGTAGCATTTGTGTACCTCTATGATATTGTGACTCTTCTATTCAATTGTACCCTTTCACTTGGTTGTCGTCACTTTATGACAATCAACTAGTGATTGTTCCTCCTCTTGTCTATGGACTATTTCTTATTACCCTTTTGCTACTCCTTTGTGAGATGTTCATTTAGCTGTTCTTTTAATATTTGATTGCAACCATCTTTGTGTCTATGCAGTGTTGTCCTTGAATCTTCCTTTATTCCTTATGGTTGCTTCCTTCAGGTGAGTGGCCCTTGAGGTGCAACAAATCTGACCTTTTTGGTCATAACTTCCTTTAGGTACCTACTAAAGGGAATTTGAAAGTTGTTTCGGATACCCTGTTGGCCCTTATTTGACATATATCAAAATGGGATAGGGTTTCTTATGCACAAAGGGCAAAATATTACTTTTGTAGATAATTCTTTTTGGCCTCCTTTTGATGGCTTCCACTATACTTTATCATTTCCATGATGATGATGACTGCCTTCTTGTAGCTTGACTACCAATCAACTAAGAATAGAACAACATGCTGGGCTCAACACTTGTGGGAGCCACATTTTCTCCACATGTTGTAATTTTCATATAAAATCATACTTGACCTGAACCTGCATAGTCAACAAACATGTTAGATAAAAATATAAGGCTGCAACCTCTCTTTGATTTGTATGACATGATGCTTCTCTTTTTTATCTATCCTTTGATTTGATATTTGCATCTCTTGCTCAGTTATTCATTCTGCTTTTGCTGATCAGTTATAGAATGACAAGTGTTTTCTTTATTAGATATGAATGGAATTAAGGATAGAACCCTAAGCTCTAACACCAGTTTTTCTTCATCCCTTGCAGGGTCTTCTCCTAGAGCTGCATCTAGACAACTTGAGATGATGATGTGACCTCCAATAATGAGATTCATCATTCACCAGGCAATGGCGAGTCCCATTCTTAATTTCATGCATTTCCTTTCCTTGTATTCTACTTGTTACTTTATATCTTATCAGATACAATTACTCCTACAGCTTGTGTGGGACTATATAAACATCTCTTTTTTTAATACATCAACTATTTCATATGATGTAATGATTTATGTGCAATTTCTTTTATGAATAACTTACATAACATGAAATAACTGAAAACTATTTGAAACATATGTTTATAATCACGAAGAATTGACAAGTTTATAAGTACCTCTTTTCTAAACTGCATTGATTTTCACTGAGTGAGCTGCAATAACATATTTGAAACATAATTTGCAAAGATTAGTTTAACTTTAGTCACTTGTTATCCCTTGAATGTATGTTACCTTTTTTCTTTGTCTTCACTTACCCGGATGGTGTAACAACCCAATTTGAGCTATTTCATGATTCTCATAAGTGTTCATGTAATACTTTTTTGCCAAGACAGTAGACATTGACTAGATGACCTTATGCATAAATGTTTTTTCCCTTACCCCCTTTTAACAACTACTCTTAAAGCCTCACTAAATTGAGCTAGAATTATAATTTTAGTAACAATAAAAATATGACATGAGGATGCAAAAAGTGAAGTATGGGTACCCATAATTACACCAATATAAAATGTAAAAGTACCATAGGGCATGGCTATTGCAAGAAAACACCCAACATTAAATGTTCATATGAGATTAATATAGTAAAACATGTAATTTCACATTTAAAATATCATCCATTGGGAAAGTAAGAAAGGAGCAAATACAAGTTACACAAATGCTTGAGAAATTCAACAAAGAAGGTAGTAATAGCATAAACTGTAATGACACAAAATATTCATGACTATAGAAGAAGCCAATGCTAGCTTTGGTGAGGGTGAGTGGACCTTATAGGCACTACAAGAATCTAATTTAATCTCTAGTTGTAGACTTAAAAACATGCTAGGAAAAACACTAGACACAATAGCTATAGATCTCAAAAAAGAGAGAATGCAAAGAAGAAACAAAACAAAAATGCAGACAACATAAGGAAGACAACACACTAAACACAAACAAAAAGGAAAACATAACTACATAAGGAAGAAACACTAGACAAAAATTATGTATAGTAGCATTTGGATTATCATAATTAAGCAAAATAATTTGCTTTCAATATTGCCCATTAACAAAAAATTCCATAATATCATCTCCTTGATTTATAAGTGTCTTGGCTACATTAATTTTCAATAACATATGGGCCTAACCACAAAAACTCAAACTTACTATTCTTTCCTTTGTCTTGTAATCTTACATTCTATAAAAGACCAACATATCCTAACTGAAAACATCAAGCAACATGTCCTATCATTTGTGAACTTTTGTTTTATTTTAACAGGGCTTCTGCATGAACATGAGTTATAGGAGGGCTTTCTGATAGATAAAAAGCTAGGCTTTTGGATGAGATAAAAAATACATGCTTTTGGATGTCCTCCTTAAAAAAGTATACACATCATGAATCTGCAAACATATTATATCCTCGAGTAATTTGGGTTCCCATGCTCGCATTCAATTTACAACACCTGGCTTAAGTTGTGCCCTTGTGATGAATGTTTTTGAGTATGTAGATGTAAAAAGAAGCCCAAATTCATTAATGTGTGGTGCAGTCATGGTTGGAGGGTTCATAGAATGAATTGTCCAAGCCATGCAACAAGAGTAAACACAACAGAAACAACTCAAACACAGAATGTAATGAATGATCCAAATAATCAATATATCATAGATTCCAAATGCTTACATGCCAACAAAATGCGGGCTACAAATTAGGGCTCATAGGAGCCTATTTATCTAGTTACAATAGATATGGCTTTGAAGCACAAAACATCTAATTGAAGTAATCTAAATCATATGATCAAACTACTTATGAATTAACTACTTTCCTATGATTCCTAGAGATCTATATATTTCATCTTCAAACTCCAAAATTCCTCTGCATCGGCCTAGAAAGAAGTTGCAATCTCCAATGATGAGGTGTAATATGTAGAACAAATAGGTCAGTCTTAAACAACTGGTACTCCTCTGCAAATGAATGAATCAGGGTACAGATCTCAAAGAAGGTTCATTTGATCCTTATGTGTCTTGTGATATGCTTCATTTAGCTCTAAACATCATCGAATTGCTTCAGAAACCTTCTCCTTCAGCTGATTATTTGTATGCTCTGTTATGTGAAAACATGTGATCTTATGATAATGATAACTTTCTGGAAACTAATTCAAATAATCTAAATTTTGGATATGATGTGCATGATGATGTCTAGATGCTAAGTCCTACTCTATAAGAGTTGATATGACAATGTGGCAAAATGCAGTACAAAATGTTAAAATTGTTATAGGCTAGACTGAACTAGAAAATGAAAGAAAACAAAATAATGCAAATATGTTTGGTTGATGCAAGGTTGCTCTACAACCTAGGATGCTCCTACATCAGACACCCATGGTTGTTAAAAAAGTGATTCCCTCACTTTGTTGGAGCTAGAGGAAAACCAAGACAGTCCACCTTAGCCTAAGAAATCCATGTTGAGTCTTCTTCCAGTCTGCCTTTCCATTTTACCAAATATTCCTTGGATTGCTTGTCTCTGGTGTTGTGTCCAACTTTTCTATCCAAGATGTTATCTATTTACTCTAGTCGTTGCTGTGGTAACTAATTTTGTAAATGATCTTCAATGCTATCACTGGATTCTACTTCATGATACTGATATAAGTCTGTAATGTTGAAAATAGGTTATATCCCCAATGTCTCCAGTAGCTCCACTTCATATGCATTTCCTGAATCAAATTTCTTGATTATCTTACATGGTCCAAACATCTTCATCTTCAACTAATTATATGTCCCTATTGGAAATATCTTTTTTCTTAGATATACCATCACCTCATCCTCCACTGAAAATTCTTTGTGTCTTCTCTTCACATCTGCTTGCTCCTTATACTTACTGTTCATCTCCTCCAAATTCTTCTTAACCTGATTATGTACTGTCTCCATGTATCCCTCAAATTCTTCTATCTCTGTACTTGTTTTATTCTCCATACTTATGTCTCTCAACTCTGCAACTCCTCTAGGGTTTACTCTGGTTACAATCTAAAAAGGTTTCTTTCCTGTAGTCCTATTAACTAAATTATTGTATGCAAACTCTGCTTGTGCTAGAATTAAATCTCAATTTCTTGTCTTCTCTTCTACCAAACATCTGAACAAGTTTCCCAAAGTCTGATTTACCACTTCTTTTTGTCCATCTATGTGTGGATGAAATGTTGAACTGAACTTTAGGTCTGTCTTCATCTTCTTCCATAATCTCCTCCAAAAGTATCCAATGAGTCTTGTGTTCCTGTCTAAAATTATTCTCTTAGGTAATCCATGCAATCTCACAATCTCCTTGAAAAATAGGTCAGTGACATGCACTGCATTAGTTGTCTTCTTACAAGGTATGAAATGTGCCATCTTTGAAAATATGTCTACCACTACAAATATAGAATCATGTCCTCTCTATGTCTTTGACAATCCTAATATGAAATTCATGCTTATGTCTTCCCAAGGTCTCTCTGGTACTATCAAAGATTTTTACAATCTAGTATTCTGACTACTTCCTTTTGCAACTTGATATACTCTACAACTCTGCACAAAATTCCTTACATCCTTATATATCTAAGGTGAAAAGTAATGTTCACTTACCAAAGACAATGTCTTGTCAATTCCAAAATGTCCTACTAATCCACCACTATGCTTCTCCTTTATCAAATTATCTCTCATTGAACTCCTAGGTATACACAACTGAATTCCTTTGAACAACAGATCCTCTTGAATGAAATAATCCAACCACTTACTTCAATCTATCACAACAGGTTCCTTGCATGCTTTCCATCATTATGCAAAATCAAGATCTTCTTCATACCTATGTTTTAGCTCCTCAAAACCTTATACTTCAACTCTCATCTTTGTAAGAAAATCCCTTCTTCTACTCAATGCATCTACAACTTTGTTTGACTTCCCACTCCTATGCTTCAGTAGAAAGGTGTAACTCTGCATGAACTCTACCCATCTCATATGTCTCTGATTTAACTTTCCTTAACTATTCAAATATTGTATTTAGCCCGATGATTTGTATACACCACAAATTCCTTAGGAAATAAGTAATGTCTCAACTTCTTCAAAGCTTGAATTATGGTATAGAATTCCTGATCATAAACTGAATATATTCTCCTTGCATAATTCAACTTCTCACTGAAATATGCTACTGGTCTACCTTCTTGACTTAACACTACTCATATTGCATTTCCACTTGCATCACAATCTACTTGAAATACTTTGTTGAAATCCAGTAATGCTAACACTAGTTTCTTTGTCACTTTCTACTTAAAGAATTCAAAACTTTTATCTTCTCCTGATGTCCACTTAAAGTCCTTTATGTCACCTCTCATTGTCTCTATCATTGGTGTGCATACTGAGCTAAATTTTTTAATGAACGTCTAGTAGAAACTAGCTAATCCATGAAATGGTCTGACTTCTCCAATTCTCTTAGGTGTTGGCCATTAAAACATTGCTCTAACTTTCTCAGGCTTCATCTTCAATCCTCCCACAGAAATCACAAATCCCAAATATACAAACTCTTCCTTCATGAAACTACATTTCTTGATGTTTATCAGCAACTTCTCTTCTCTTAATCTCTGCAATACTTATCTCAAGTGCCACAAATCTTCTTCTTTTCTCTTACTAAAAAAACATAATATCATCCAAGTATACAATAACAAACTTACCCAAGAATTTCTTCAAAACTTCATCCATCAACATCATGAAAGTACTCGGTGCATTTTTCAATCCAAAAGGCATCACTAACCACTCATACAATCCTTCATTTGTCTTAAAAGTAGTCTTCAGTTCATCTCCTTCTCTAATTCTGATATGATGGTATCAACTCTTCAAGTCTATCTTTATGAAATTCTTTGCTCCACTCAAACTATCCATAATGTCATCCATCCTAGGCAATGGAAATCTATACTTAACTATGATCTTGTCGATTGCTCTAGAGTCTGTACACATTCTCGCTTCTCCATCCTTCTTATGTGCTAGCACTGTAGGTACTACACAAGGACTCAAGCTTTCTCTAATCAAAACTTTCCTTAATAGCTCCTATATCTGTCTATTCAGTTCTACATTCTCTACTGGTGTCATTCAGTGTGCTACTTTGTTAGGTGAACTAGCTCTAGGTATAAGATCTATATGATGACTGATACTCCAGATCGGTGGCAATCATTTAGGTACATTATCTAATATGATGTCTTCATACTCTGTCAAAAATTAAGTTATCTCCTCTAGCTATGATTCTTTAGTCTTTGTGCTTAGGGTTCAGGGATTCTTAGGAATCAAAGCACAACACATATTCTCATGCCTCAAAACCATCCAAAAATTTCCTTCCATCTACCAAACAGATTCTAGCATTCCCACATATTTCAATCTTAGGTTCATCTTCCAAAGGTATCAAGGTGATTTTCTTTTCATTAGATACTATAGTGTAAGTATTCTTTCTTCGATCATGTATAGCTTTTCTATCATACTGCCATGGTCTACCCAACAATATATGACATATATCCATCGGCATAATATCACACAATACTTCATCATGATAAGATCCAATATGAAATTTACCAAACATTGTTCACTCACCAATACCTTGTCTTCTTCCTGAATCCATGCTATCTTGTAGGGCTTAGGGTGTTTTAATCTCTCCAGGTTTGGCTTATTCACCATGTCCTCTGAAACCAAATTATCATTACTACAACTATCAATGATAACCTTACAACATTCACCTCCTGATTTGCATTTGGTTCATAACAAACTTTTCCTCTACAGTGGTTCCTCAATTGTCTTTGTTTGAAATAGTGCTCTCCTCATGACTAGTGATTCTCCTTTCTTAGGTTTTCCAACTGAATTAGGTGATCCAACAGGTTGTTCTACATAAGTTATTCTTCCACTATTCTATGTCTTCTTACTTCTACTTCCCTGATGAAATTCAAATGCTCTGTCCTTCACCTCCACACTTAAAACAGGTTCCTCTAGATGTTCTCTTATCAAACTCTCTTTCATCTCTCTTGTATCCTTCACTCTACTAAGAATTATGATTCCCTCTGTAGTAGAAAGTTCTATCATCTCTCTCGTATACATTATTATCTCTATCTTCCTTCTTGTATGGACTATCTTGTTTGTTTTACTCTCCATATGATCTTTCTCCTCCAGAATATACTCTACCTCTTTGAAATTTACTTCATCTTCCTCTCTATCTCTACTCATGCTTTTTATTCAACTTTTCTTCAACTTTTAGGGTGAACTAATATGCTTCTTCTATTGTTGTCATTCTTACAAAACTTGGTTCTTCTTAAATATTCAACCTCAATCAATTCATGTATCTTGCCACTTTCTCCTTTCTTACTTCACTATGTCCAGTCCTTATGATCATCTTATGAAATTCTTTAGTGTACTCCTTCATATATTTCTCCTTCTGTTTTAGGTTTTGCAATCTCTTAAACAGTTCCAACTCATAGTCAGTAGGTATAAATGGATTCTTCAACTTTGTCACTATTCTATCCCATTTTATGATCTTTTCTTTTCCTCTTCTATTTCTATCCAATTGTACTTCCTTCCACCAAATCACAACATGTCCTTTCAAATTAGTCTTCACAAATCTCACCTTCTCTGGATCTTCAATTTCTTCATATTCAAAGTATTCCTCCAAGTCATTTATCCAATCAATCAATTCCTCTAGATTCAAATTTATAGTGTAATTCAGTAGTTCCACTCTAGGTCTCTTTCCAATCTTTGAAATAGATCTCAACATCTTCACTTGATCTGATTCTTCTTCTTCTTCTAGGGTTTCTTCATTTTGATCAGTGGATTGAAATTCTTCATCATCACTTTCAATATTAAGTCGAGGTGTTAGTCCTCTTCTTCAATCTTCTTCAACATCATCCAATCAAAATTTCATTGTTTTGATCATCTCCATCATTTTCTCCATTCTTCCAGCCATAGTACCTACAATGGGTATTCTCCTCGGTGGCATCTCTTCCTAAGATCAAGTGTAACTACCTCAAATTTGGTGATTGATCTAGAAGGTGACAACTGCCTCACAACGGCAATCAGTTGACAACATAGGTAAATTGCCTCAAGTCAGTGATCTATTCACAACAAGATCTTATAGAATACCTTCACAAACTTTGAGCTCCCAAAAGATTCAAAACTTTTCTCTGATACCACTTTGTGCAGTCATAGTCAGAGGGTTCACAGAATGAATTGTCTATGCCATGTAACAAGAGAAACATTATGGAAACAATTCAAACATAGAATGTAATGAATGATCCAAATGCTCAATATATCATAGATTCAAAATGCTTACATGCCAGAAACATGTGTGCTACAAATTAGGGCTCATGGGCCTGGTTATCCAGTTACAACACATATGGCTTTGAAGCACAAAACATTTAATTGAAGTAATCTAAATCATATCATTGAACTACTTATGAATTAGCTACTTTCCTATGAATCCTAGAGATGTATATATATCATCTTCAAACTCCAAAATTGCTCCACGTCAGCCCAGAAAGAAGTTACAGTCTCCAATGAAGAGGTGTAATGTGTAGAACAAATAGGTTGGCCTTAAATAACTAGTATTCCTCCACAAATGAATGAATCAGGGTGCATATCTCAAAGAAGGTTCATTTGATCCTCATGTGTCTTGTGATACACTTCATTTAGCTCTACAAGTCATGAAAGTACTCTGGAAACCTTCTCCTTCAGCTGACTGTCTGTATGCTATGTTATGTGAAAACAGGTGATCTTCTGATAGCGATAACTTTGCAGAAATTGATCCAAATGATCCAAATTTTGGAAATGATGTGCATGGTGATGTCTACATGCTAAGTCATGCTCCACAAGAGCTAATATGACAATGCGGAAAAATGTAGTACAAAATGTTGTAATTGCTATGGACTAGACTGAACTGGAAAATGAAAGAAAACAAAAGAATGCAAATGTTTTTGGTTGATGCAAGATTTCTCTACAACCTGGTATGCTCCTTCATCAATGTACAAGTACACATACAAAATTATCTAACCAAGATTTGCACTTCTACTTAATTCAAGAAGTAACATTTGAACCCTAGTTAGTATTCTTGGGACTCTAAGGGTCGTTAGATGCTAAACATGATTTGTGATATTTGGGCTTCCCTTGTGCCCAACTATACATTGTGATCTAGAGCTTCTTGATTGGTTAAGTCATACTGAGTCAACATGGTGGTGAGTCTTGATTCCTACACTCAATTGTGCTCATAACCAATAGGTAACTTACTGGTAGGATTTTGCTTGAAGGTGCTACCAAATGTGATATTGATGGGTGCCATCCAATGTGCTATGATGGTGGATCTAGGGTGATTTTTTAAATATTTTATTGTTGTGCTCATTTAAATAATTGTTAGAAATGAAGGTAAACAATTATCAACAAAAATATGATTACAACTATAATATAGATATTAATTGTGCAAAACCAAAATGGAGATAGTATGAAATCAACACAAAGAAATAATGAAACAGAAGATCAAAAACATAACACAATGTTTACATGGAGAAACCCTTTCGAGGAAAAACTCCACACAAGAAGAGATGCACCGGTCTATATTCAAAAGAGTTTACAATACAATACTATCAATTTCATCTTCAGTCTTTAATCCAGCAACACCTATTTTTCCACTCTTAACTCTTCTCATACATAGCCGTAATACAATATCCTCATAAAGGGGTTACCTTCTAAGGAAAGACAAGCCAAAATAATTTCTATCATCAGATCTATGACCTAATGATCAACGATCTAGATTTATAATGAAAATTTATGTATAAAATGTGGCTTTTGGGGGCAACACCCCTAGACCCCCCACCAAGGAGATGAGGCTCATAGACCTCACAAGGGAGTACCCACCTACACCCCCATATAACCATCATTTGTTAGGTACTAAGAACAAGCATGCAGTTGAAACAAGATTGCTACTTGGTGAATACTTTATCCATTATGAATGATATACAAATAATATTAGGAGTAATTAAATACATAAGATTTACAAGGTCGATGGCATCTTAATCCTAACAATAATGAAAAGGTTTTCTATGAGTGACATGTAAATGCTCACATGATATGCTTTCTACTCAAGATAAACCCAAATATCCAATTCCAACATTATAGTTGAGGTCTATTGGCTTGGGCCCAAAAATGCAAAATTGTGGCTCTCTTGTTTGCTTGCAGTGTCTACTTGATCAACTATCAATCTAATGAATCTTATTATTTGTTGATTCCCCACGGTCATTCAATTATTGCTTCCTACCTTGACTATGGCCTTGTCCATTTTCTTGTCATGTTTAAATCCTCATATGTCAAGTTCCCTATGCTTACTCATGTCTAATCTTAAATCTAATATTCATGTTTTCTTGGAAGTCTAATTAAATGAATTAGGGTTGTGTGCTAGTTTCCTTTTCATTATTTTCCTAGCTTCATGCATGCTTTAAATTCAGACCCAAGCTCTTTAATGTTTCTAGTTGAGTGAAGCCCTAAAGTTTGTAATATATATCATCTTTGCATCTAGGTATATCATGCATTGAGCCTTTTTCTTTGATGCATACTCCAAATTTTTATAGGTTTTAACTTACTCAACAAATTACTTCCACCTAGAAGAGAATCTTGATGTCTACATAGATTCATATCTAGTTTACCTCGTAAAATTCTAGTCAAGAAAAGCCTTTAAATGCATGGTTTGTGTCCTTAAATCTTGAACCCGCCACATGATGCTTAGTTGTTTCTTTTGGACAATGACCACATGTTATCTCTAAAGTCCTTGTGCCTCAACCTTAGACTCCAAGTTCCAAGTTTCTAAGTTTTGGGCTTCTCTCCTCCATCGTGCCATTCCTATCAGCTCTGAATTTCCCTTTTGTAATTCATAAAATTTTCTAAGAATTGCGAATCTTAGAGGTCAGAGTGGTGGCCTTTCATCTTCTTCCAAGCTAGCAGAAGGGTGAGGGTCTGACGACTAAAGTCCGATGAAGTTCAAGTTCTTCTAAGTCTTTCGAGCAACAACAAGTGGGAGGTTTCTTTTCTTCCTTCCTTTTTTGCATGCTGTTTTCAGAAGGCCTGATTGTCGAAGTTTGACAAAGTTTCAAAAGAGTTTCTAAGTGTTGTGGGCATCAACAACCAGGGGTTTTCTCTTTCTACTTTCTTTTCAAAGACAAAAGGCAGAAGATTTGATTGCTGAAGTGTGGCGAGATTCTCTTTAATATGGAAAAGGTGAATGATGACAACTAGGATGAATGCTATATCAATCCCTTTTCCATATAACATTCAAGGACAAGACCGAGCCAAATCACTACCAAATGGAGGTGGACTTAGCTACAAATCTTGTGCTCAGATATGTTGTAGAGGAATCAGATTTAATTCAACCTTTCTATTAAATCCTATGTTAACAATGCATGAAACCCTAATTTAACAATGATTAGCTCATAACAAAGTGTAACATCAGAAAATATCCCCTTGGGGGCTTTTCCCTCATAAGGTTTAGCTCCTGAGTCTTTAGCATGCATTTAAAACATTTTAGTTCATATTTTGGCATCCCGATGGAATGAGACCTAGGTTCCATGACAAATTGGACCTAGGTGGACCCCTTCAGTTGTACCCTGTCCAAAATAGGGGGGAGGACTTGGGTGGACCTAATTTTTGGGTGTTAGTTTGTGACCGTTATTAGGTCCCTTTGCTAACACGGTAAGTTTGAATTTTGAAAACCTTGGCGGGAGTGTTTGTAGATGCATATATAAACATGCTTAGGCATTCATTTGTAAACTAGATTTCAATTAGATAGCAATTGTGATGTTCAAGTGTTCTCAAAGTGATTCAAATCTTCTGTTGTGTTGCAAGAGCAAACTTGGATGTTTTGTGTGTTGATAAATATAGATTTAAGCATCAATCTCCTCATGGCATGAAGAACCTCTTCCTCCATGAGAGCTTCACTACAAGGTGACATAATATTGTGTTTTCATTATTGATTCCTTTGGTTTTTTCCTCTGCCTCACAAGGGCATGCATTCTTTGTTTGACAACAGTGTTCAAAGACTTAAGTGTCCTCCGGGGCTTGACTGAGGAAAGCCTCTAAACACCACAACCCCCAAACCAGGTCTTGTGATTACAGGTTATAGGTGTCACATTTGGGAAAAGTGGAGTTGCAGGAAGGATTGATAGACATTAGGGATTCAGGATCTGAAGGAAAGCAGTACACAGGAGCACTTCCAAGACTTGGGTGCTCACTCTAGTGTCCTATGTAGACAGATTTCAGGAAATAGAAGTTAGAGCCGTGGTGATCAGTGTCGGAAGGAGCTCTAGATTCCACGAAGAAATTGGCACCTTGGACTTGTGCACCCACTCTAGTTTCCCCAACTATTTTGCTTCAAAACCCTAAAAATAGGTATTTTGTGATTCAGTAGTTTACTCCTGTCTGCAAGAGCTTTTTCTGTCTTTCGTCAATTTGTTGTCATATTTGCATAATTAGGATTTTGATGGTTAATTGGGCATAAGAGAAGGAAAATTAATAATCAAATTCCCTAATCCAAGTTTCCCTACATTTGTAAGTGACCTAGGGTATGATAGTGCTCGCCACTCGACCCTAGATCCTTCAATGTTTAGTGGAGAGGCAGATTTAATCATCTAAAAACTAAAACATTAACAAATCCAATTTTCCCCTAAACATTTTGATGAACTAGTGTTTTTGGACTTAAATTGCAAATTTCTGAGTATTTGTCTTCAGATTTGGATTGATTTCATTCATTCATTTAGTCATTCATTTTATTGCATTGCAAAAAATTCAAAAAAAAAAATGAAAATTTGGGAAAATTCAAAAAAATTGCATTGTTGGGCTTACTAAATTGTGTCAATTCTTCCCAAATTTTCCTAATTCATGATTTTTACATTAGATTTGATATAAACTATAGAAAAATATTAAAAATAAAAATTTTGCATTGCAATTTTATCATTTAATTGCTAGGGTTTTGTGGAAATTTTAACAATTTTTTATAACCTAGTAATTCCAAAATCTAGGGTTAGTAGGAAAAATCTTTTATCAGATTTTTCTACTAATTTTAGAGGATCATTGAAATTTTCATTTGGCTTTAGTCTTGCATTTTAGTGTGAATTTGCATTTAAATTTAAAATATTTACAATTTTGCATAGAAAATTTCAACAAAAACTAGCAACTTTGATACATTTTCATTAAATTTTCATGGGAATTTTGCATATTCAATCATTTTCAAATCTGAGAGTATTTAATTTCCATAAAAAATCAGACTTCAAAACATTCACATAGCACTTTGTCCCAAGATCTCAAACGTAGGGCTTTGAAAACAACGATTTTCACTATTTTTGGCCTTATCGACTTTATAAACTTGCACCATAGGTTTGTTGTGAAAGATATTTTGGCATTACTTTTTTGTTATCAGGGTAATCATTTTCTTCCCCTCATAAAAATCTTCACCACACCCTTTTAACGGGCTCTTGTAGTGAAAATTTGGTGAAAAACTACATATTTTGACTATTTTGCCCTAGGGCTTGACTCAGTTTGCACTCCAAGTGTGTTGTGATCAATTTTATAGATTAATATGACTGATATTATTGATATTATTTGTTTTACCTCCTAAAATTCCTTACAACACCCCTTTTTCTATGTCTTGGAGTTGAAAAACCGTGAAAAAGCCTATTTTTGCTATATTTTCACTAGGGTTTGACCTTAAGTGGCACTAAAAGCATGTTGTGTTGGGTATTTTTGCACTAAGTGGCTGTTATTACTAATAATAATTTCTTTCCATCATCATTTTTCTCACAACACCCTTTGTTATGCTTTCTTGAATTGAGTTTTGGTGAAAAAAAGTGCCTATTTTGACATATTTTCACTATATTTTGACTTGGCATCAACTTGAAATCGCATCAAGATTGTGTTGAGAGTGATTTTTTTTATATTTTGGACTAATATCAGACATATGACTTTCTTCCCTTGACTTAAATCCTTACAACACCCTTTGTTTCATTTGATAGCATTGAAAACATCAAAAAATCAAGCATTTTGGGCTATTTTTGCTCTTGTCTTTTGCACCAATTTTGAAAAGATTTCAAAATCTGATTTGGCATTGATTTGAGTATATAAAAATGGCCTCTAACAAAAATAGAAATAATAGGTTCCCTCCTAGACCATACATGAAAAGAGAAACAACTCGCATGTGAAAAGAACTTTAAATCGAAAGGACAAGGTCCTTTTGCTGAGGTTCCTCCCCCAAAATCCTTACAAGGATTGGGAGATCATTATCAACAACAAAATATTCCACTGCAAAAAATGAGGTTTGGTCATGGTGCTTCTTCTTCTAATTTGCAAAGACCTATGAAAAAGCGATGCCGTGTCTTACAAGAGATAAGTGGTGGAAGAAAGAGAAATAGAAAAGCAAGAGAAAGATGAAAAAGGAGACAAGAATATGCCATAAAACTTGCCTCTCAAAAAGAAAACATTGATCCCAACATTCAAACAAAAAGAAACAATCCTAATGATGAACCAGATATGAATTTAGCTATGGTACCATATGTCCCACTATCCTCCAATATTAGGGAGTGGGAAGATGACGATGATGATTTGATTATAGACAATTTCTAGCCCAACAGGGGCCCTACAAGTAAGTATCTCTAACCCTTTATCTCTATCGTGATGTGCTTACCCCGTGATGTGTTATGTGTTGTTTAGGCCTCCTGGGATGACCTTAGATTCTCCCATAAGGTTCAGGATACTAGGAGACCGCCTTTGTTGTGACCTTCTATTTGTATCATCATTCTTCTATATATTGCCTCTCTTTGATTTCATTATTGTGTGTTGTGTCTTATGGACATAGCGTCATGGTTGGTGACTTGGGGGCACCCTCCTATGTGACTGTCCCTAAGACACTTGTTTCTCCTCTCTTATTTATTATTTCCCTTCCTCTAGTGTTTCCACCTTATGGGTAGATGACGACAAACATTTATACTGATGTGGACCTAGTGTCCCTTTCGAGAGCAATCAAAAAATGGACTTAGTTCCTAATATGATGATGGGGTTTTATTTCTTATTTGACTCTTGGCTAGTGGAAGCACTCGTGCTTTCCGTGTAGTGAATTTGATGATGTTTCTATCACATTTACAAACCTTAACAATATTGCTTCTCTATGCACCTTTTTTTTCCTTTGAATCTAGCCTTGATAGTACTCGATTCAGAGAGCTTTGTGATATAGCCCCATGGTTATCCTCAAACTCCAAATTCAATGTATACCTTGGCTCTTTGTGTGGTCAATCATATGCATTGATGTTGTTGTTTATCATGATGTTGTAGACACTAACATGTTTCTTGCAGAGATGTGTTTGTGGGAACATTTGGTGATCATAAAGTACATGTCACCTCTGGGGGGCATGGGCTTTGCAAAAGTCAGTGTTCCCTTGTGTGTTTTCTTTCTACCTTAATGTGCTTGATAACGATAATTGATATCAACCCACTTAAGGTGGGGGCATATATAAGGTAAGCTATCTGTTGTAGACATTAGCAATGTGTCTAACCTCAAATGCCAAGACTTGCGCCCTAGAGTAGTGCATTGTGCATCCTAAGTTTGTTTTCAATCAATCAATCAATCATGTAAGCCCTTTGCGGAGGTGGGATATTGAGCATATCCTTTTTCTTAAGCCCTCTACAGAGGCAGGGATTGTGTATTTCTCGGAGCAAATTGCATCATCTTGTCATTTTCAAAAGTCCTCTGCAAAGGCAGAGAGCGGTTCTGTGACTAACTCAACCCTTAAGCGTATTTTTGATGATTGTTGTGGTGAAGACCAATCGTCAGTGTGTGCCTATAATGTTCCTAAGATGGTGATGAGCCTAGAAATAGGGAACACAACATCGCTTGTCTGTCATTTTTTCTTCATGTCTTCAAGTGTGTGTGTTTTGGTGTGCTTGTTTTGTATTATATTGCTCCATATACAGAGACCAGTGCCCTCGGGTAGTGCTTCCTGCATTTTTGGAGGTTTTACATGTCTTGTGTGTGTGTGTTACCCCATATATACAGAGACCTATGCCCTAAGGTAGTGCATCATGTATAATGGGAGGTTTATTTACTTTCTATTACTTGCATTTGCATTTCATATATATATGAGAGAAAGAAAAGAAAAGATATCATTTCTATCTTCCATGCATTAATGTGTCTTCTATGCATTAACTATCTTCTCCGTGTTCTGTGTGACTATGACTATCTTCTCTGTGTTTTGCGTGCTTGTTACTGTCTTCTATGTGATTGGCATGTCTTCTTCGTGCTTGATGTGTTTTCTATGTTTGTTACCTTACTTTAATGCATGTATTGGCCTCGCATTTATACATACATTAAAGTGGGGGCTAAATGTAACATCAAAAAATGTCCGCTTGGGGGCTTTTCCCTCATAAGGTTTACCTCTTGGGTCTTTACCATGCATTTAGGACATTTTAGTTCATATTTTGGCATCTCGATGGAATGAGACCTAGGTTCCATGACTAATTGGACCTAGGTGGATCCCTTGAGTTGTACCCTTCACAAAATAAGGGTGGAGGACTTGGGCATCCGTGCCCTAGTCCTACCCTATTTTTGGGTAGCCCTAATTTCTGGGTGTTGGTTTGTGACCATTATTAGGTCCCTTTGCCAACACAGTAAGTTTGAATTTTGAAAACCTTGGCAGGAGTGTTTGTAGATGCATATATAAACATGCTTAGGCATTCATTTGTAAACTAGATTTCAATTAGATAGTAATTGTGATGTTCAAGTGTTCTCAAGCTGATTCAAAGCTTGTATTGTGTTGCAAGAGTAGACTTGTATGTTTTGTGTGTTGATATTTGCAGATTTGAGCATCAATCTCCTCATTGCATGAAGAGCCTCTTCCTCCATGAGAGCTTCACTACAAGGTGACATAATATTGTGTTTTCATTATTGATTCCTTTGGCTTTTGCCTCTACCTCACAAGGGCATGCACTCTTTGTCTAACAACGGTGTTTGGAGACTTAAGTGTCCTCCAGGTCTTGATTAAGGCAAGCCTCTTAACACCACAACCCCCAAACCAAGTCTTGTGATTGCAGGTTACAGGTGTCGCATTTAGGAAAAGTGGAGTTGGAGGAAGGATTGGCAGACATCAGGGATTTAGGATCTGAAGGAAAGTAGGACACATGAGTACTTCCAGGACTTGGGCAGTTTCTCTAGTGTCCTCTGCAGACAGATTTTAGGAAACAGAAGTTATAGCCTGGTTGATCAGTGTCGAAACGAGCTCCAGAATCCGTGAAGAAACTGACACCTTGGACTTGGGCGCCCACTCTAGTGTCCCTGACTATTTCACTTTAGAACCTCAAAAACATGTATTCTATGATTTAGTAGTTTACTCTTGTCTGCAAGAGCTTTTTCCATCTTTCATCAATTTGTTGTCATATTTGCATAATTAGGGTTTTGATAGTTAATTGGGCATAAGAGAAGGAGAATTAATAATCAAATTCCCTAATCCAAGTTTCCCTACATTTGTAAGTGACCTAGGGTACGATAGTGCTCACCACTTGACCCTAGATCCTTCAATGTTTAGAGGAGAGGTTGATTTAATCATCTAAAAACTAAAACATTAACAAATCCAATTTTCCCCTAAACACAAAGAAAGTATAACAACAATCCATAAACCAATTGCACATGGATGAATAGGAAGATGATAGAATATGTCTCCCAAAAGTAGAGGTGTTAGAAGACTAATTCGGGACTACCCAAGTCCTAATTAGAAGATTCTACCTGAAGTCTAAACTGAAAAGATGTTACAGATCCTGCCCTGATGCAAGATTTGAAGTCAGAAAAGGTAGAAAGACTAGGGCACCACTGCCAAAGTCTTGGATACAGGAATATTCTATAACCATTATCAGATCCCAAAACCCTGATCTTCACTCAATCTTGTCGTATCTTCACATTCCCCACATCTCGCTCCTATAACCTGCACACAAGATGACAATAGAGGGTTTTGGGGGTTATGGTGTGTAGGGACATGCCTTAGTCAAATCTTGGGATAACATTCAAGCTTCCCAACACCATTGTTTGATAGAGAGTGTGTGCCCTTGTGTGGATAGAGGCTGAAAACAATGATAATAATGATGAATCAAATGATGATAAACAATAATGATATCACCTATGTGATCAACCCTTAGAATGATGAAGATTCTTCAACTCCTAAGGTGGATAGATAATAACTTCATTCTTACAACAAACACACAATAATAACACACAAATCTGCTCTAGAATCACAATGAATGCTCTTGCTTTCTTCAATTCAATATCATAACTGAGCTATCTCTGTCTTGCTTACGAATGAACTAAAAAATACACTTATATATGCTTTCTCACTAATAATAATGAAATTAAACCAAAAGAGCTGACAAGGAGAAACCTTTTGAAAGGTCCCAGGCTGACATAAAGTTAATTTTTCCCTGACCAATCAGGAGAGACTTGGGTGGTGGTTCCCAAGTCTTTGGGCTCCTTTTGGGTTTGGGATAAGATAAATAAATATGGGCCCCTTATTCCCAATTTACATTGGTGTTGGTAAATTCTGCATTGGGATGAACATTTAGCATGAATATTGTAATCACCTACACCTAGGAGGTAAACAAGGAGGTAAAAAGATGTGTGGACACTTTTTACTCCATAACATTTAGCCCCCACTTTAACGTGTATACGATTTCATGATCTGTACATGCATTAAAGTATGACCAAAGCGCATCAAACACATCAGGCACTAGAGAGAAGACACACCCTAAGTTTGGAAGACCATCTCTAGCTCCTAAGCTTAGGAAAACATGAGAAAACACTTGACAGTCATGTAAAACACAAAGAGGATAGTAAAGAAGCATTGAATACACGGAGAAGACATGAATACAGTCATGCAATACACAAGGTATACATGGAGAGATGACATGATTAAACAATTATACCACCCTAACTAGGTGATGGGGGGAGCTCATTGCTACATGCCACAATCAAAAGTATGAAAAACACACAGCATGGGGGAGCTCATCGCTACATGCCTCCACAAAACACGCAAGACACAACATGTGGGAGCTCATCGCTATGTGCCTCCACAAAACACTTAAGACACATGAAAAACACACGAAATACATGAGCATCGTAGAGTGTATCATTGACACACTATATTTCTTATACAAAGCAAACACAAGCAACAAGGAGGAGCTCATCGCTACTCTCCACCATCTAAAACATGCCAAACACACCTGATGGTTGAGCTATGCTAGCACAACTACTAAAAACATGTGCTTATGGGTAAATAACTCAAGATCTAACCCTACCTTTGTAGAGGACTTTTTCAAAAGGATGTGCAACCTACCCAAGGGTATACATCATCCCACCTTCTGCAGAAGGCCTTTCAAAAGTATGCCACCCCACCTGCTTCATGGAGATACCTTATAGTGAAAAGGAAGCATGCACACAAAGTATACAACCCCACCTACGTTGCGGAGATACCTTATGGTGTAAAGGAAGTATATGCAAACACAAAACAAAGTATACAATCCCACTTGTGTCATGGAGATCTTACGATGAAAATAAAGTATACACACACAATTTATCACAATGTCTAAGATATCCAAGCATTTACCACAATATATGCCCCCACCTTAAAATGGTTACTCCTTGTTGGTAGCAATCACGTTTAAGGTAAGGTTGAAAACATGCAAGGGAACATGAGCTTTTGCAAAGTCCATGCCCCAAAGTGACATGGGCTTGCAATCACCAAATTATTCCCAACAATCATGATAGAAACACATCAATATCATTTTCTAACAATCATTGATCAATAATAGGATATGGTTAGAAAATCTATTCTAGGATAATAACTAAATCATTTCATTAAACTGATACATAAACAAGGTAGCATGCCACTCAAACAAACCAAGGCTATACTTACAGGTTCAGAACTGAGTATAACTATGAGGTTATACTTTAGATATATCAGAATCAAGTGTAGCTACAAGGTGAGACAAAAACAATTCACAGTGCATAGAAGTAGATTTAGAGTATTACAAAGGCTTGTTATAACAATTTCACAATACGATACATGATCACATCACAACACAAAGTGATTCTAATAGTCAAATGTCAGTAACAAATTACCCCCATCTTCATATATGGATTAAGTCCATTTTGATATTCTTGTTAGGGACACACATTCCTTATCAAAAGTGTAAATTTGTTGTCATCACCTACCGACTAGTAGAGCCACAATTACAATAGAGGAGACAAAAGTGACTTAGGGTCAAAACATCGGAAAATGCCCCCAAGACAACCTCCACAATCTTATGCCCCAAAGGCACCACACATAACAATTGCAGCAAGAGAGGAGAGTAGAAGAATAGAAAAACAAATAAAGGGAATGTCACGAGAGAGGCAATCTCCTTGTATCCTTGACCTTACAAGAGCATCAAGGGTCATCCAAGGAGACCTAAACAAAGATTTAACACTACATGGGGGAACACAAGAAAACACACACACACACACACACACACATATTTATTTAAGAGGAGACCAAGCTTGCGAGCATGTTGGAGAGGTGCTCTATCATGTGTGGCGGAATAGATGAGAGATTATACCTGTTTGATTTTCACAATAGTTGTGTGGTGCTTGATACACATATTTTTGTATCATTGAAATCTTTTGATGCTTGCGATGAGTGAATCATTACCTTTTTCAGCAGATTTTGATGATTCGTGCCTTGCTCTTTTTATTTCTTAATCTATTTTGCTTGATGAATGAGCTTTTCATGATGAAATGGGATGCTTTTCATTGTTATAGCTTTCTCCTTATTATTGTGATTGTATGTAGTCTGTTCCTTTTTCATATCTTGTGTATTTTGGTTATCTCCCAATTCGTAAAGGGATAATGAAGGAGAAACCTCAGTGTAAATACATTTTGCTCATGGATGAGCTAGATCTTTGATTTCAGGCCAATCTTTTTTTTCCACATTTTCTAGTTCTATTAGTCCAACTATTTCATCATATTCAAGAAATTCAACTTCAGGCTCTATTTCATTTTGTTTTTCCACCATGTTGTTGATGTTGTGCTTAGGAAAAGGATTAGTGAATATTTCTAGATTCTGATTTGGAGGAGCAACTGACTTATTTCCATTATCATTTACACCAATCACCTGTATTATGTTAGAATCAATGAGATCTTGAATCTCATGTTTAAGATGCATACATTTTTCAATGTCATTTATTGCCAAGTAGTGATACTAGCAAAAGGAATTATCATCAAATGAAGGTCCTTTCATCTTGTTACTTTTTATTAGAATAGTAGGAGGAAGATTCAAAAGATTGTTAGTTACTGCTTTAATTATTATTATTCGAATGAAGAGAATTAAATAATGGAGTGAATTGTCTCTGTTGCTACCTGAATTTGAATGGAGTTTGATTTGAAATAGATGCCACTTGTGATTGAAAGTTGTGCGACTGTTGCCCATTAATCTTGATGAAACTCTTGTTATGCTTCTTGAATGATTGTTGAGATATTCTAGCTTCAGAATGACCAACAAATGTAGATGAGTTATGATTCTCATATTGACTAGCTGAGAGTTGGTAATTGCAAAGAGCTATGCATAGATGTTGAAAAGAACTACACTTAATCAACAATATTTTGTCATGTATGTTTAGTTGTAGATTCGTAATGTATAATTTTTGAATGTCCTCATCTGTAATTGAATATTGTATTTGTACAAAGAGAGCTTGATACCAACTAATGAATTTTGTTAATTTCTCTTTCAAACCTTGTTTACAATGGACCAAGTCAATCAATGAGATAGGAGGTATAATGTTTTCCTGGAAATGTTGCAATAATTGATCAACTAGATGTAAGAAGGATTGTATTGAGTTAGGAAGTAAAGAGCAAAACCATTCCAAAGTGGTACAATCTTTGAGAGATCATGGAAAGAGTTTTTCTAACAATGCCTTGTCAAATAAGAAATCACTACACAGAGTTGTGAATGCTACTACATGATTATTAGGATCACCTTTGCCACTGTACTTTTCAAGGTTGGGAATCTCAAATTCGATAGGCATTTGGGCTCATAAGATTGTATAGGATAAAGGATTGTGAGCATGATATGTTGGTATATTGGGTTGAGATGAAGCAATGGACATATTCTCTACTTTTTTCTGCAAGGATGTCATACTTTGCAAAAGTTGGTTTAAGATTACATCACTAGGTGATGTAGTTTGTATATTAGATACCATGTTATTGAATGGTATAGTATTGGAATTGGGGGTGGTTGAGAATAGCTATTCATGGGTATAGACACATGGGGTAGTTAATTTTGGTAATTGTAGTTTACGGATTTTTAATTGTTCTTATTAGATGTTCCCATGTTAGTGGTAGCATTACCACAAGTTTGTGTAGTATTAGTGAGAATTGATGATGTATAAGTGGATATTCTCATAGGCGGCATGGGTGTCAATACTTGTGTACCATTTTATTTCGGTGATGACACATTATTTATGTTATTCGTGCAGTTAGTTGTTGACATAATGTTGTTATTGACTATATGGGCTATTCCACAGATTACATAAACACCTTCTTGTCCTTATTGCAATAAGCCTCTTATACCTTTAAGAACAGGTACTACTTCTTGAGATAGATGTTCTTTTCCCATAAATTCTTGAAAATTAGCTAGTTCTTTGTGCTGTTTCTTGATTTGGTCTTCAAGTACATGTGAAACAATGCCAATTATGTCCTCAGAGTCATGAAATGTTTTTTCTTCTCACATATTGGCATTAGTGACATTTTGTAAAGTTGTTGATTCACCTTTCGTAAAGTAGTTGTGTAATGGATTTTCTGATGTTTACATATTGTTGCTACTGAAAGCACTAGAACCCATCAATCTACAACTTCTTCTTACCAAGGTGTTGGTGTTAGGGCAATAGGTTGTACAACTCATACAAAGTTTTATAACACTCAATGCAGTAACCAAGGATATGATCAATGAGATTATGAAAATTAAGGTAGTTATGCTTGTTGAAACACACAATGTGTAATTGCAAAAGTATTAATTTTCAAATCAAGGATATGAAAGGATGCAAAATCAAATATGATGAATATTGATACAATAGATATGATCATGAAATATAATTTTTGAAACCCTAATGCAAAATTTTATCAAAAGACAAGCTTTTTTTAATGCCTAAATATGCACTCTTTTCAAGATCATGCAAGATTTTCAAATGAATGTTGATAAATATGTAATGAATCAATGAAAGATCTGATTTAAACAATCAACAAGATACAAATGCTTAAAGCTACAGTTTCACCAAAATTTTTAATATGAAAAAGGTGAATGATGACAACTAGGATGCACACTAGATCAAACCCTTTTCCATATACCATTCAAGGATAAGATTGAGCCAAATCACTAACAAATGGAGGTGGACTCAACTATAGATATTGGACTTAGGTATTCTATAGAGGAATCTAATTTAATTCAACCTTTCTATCAAACCCTAGGTCAACAATGCGTGAAACCCTAATTTAACAATGATCATCTCATAACAACAAAAGTACAATAACAATCCAAAAACCAATTGAACAGGGATGATCAGAAAGATGATGGAACCTGTCTCCTAAAAGTAGAGGTGTTGGAGGACTAATTCAGGACCACCCAAGTCTTGATTGGAAGATTCTGTTCGAGGTCTGAACTAGAAAGATTTTACAAATGTGTCCTTGATGCTAGATTTGAAGTCAAAAAAGGTAGAAAGATAAGGGCGCCATAGTCTAAGTCTTGGATAAGGAATATTTTGTAACTATTGTCAAATCTTGAAACCTTGATCTTCACTCAGTCTTCATGTATCTTCACATTCTCCATATCTTGCTCCTATAACTTGCACACAAGACAACAAGAGAGGGTTTGGGGGGTTATGGTTTTTAGGACTTGCCTCAATCAAATCTCAGGATAGCATTAAAGCTTCCCAACACTAGTGTTTGATAGATAGTGCATTCCCTCATGGGGCAGATGCTAAAAACAATGATATCACCTATGTGATGAACCCTTAGAATGATGAAGATCCTTCAACTTGTAAGGTGGATAGATGATAGCTTCATGCTTGCAACAAACACACAATAACAAAAGAAAATTTGCTCTAGAATCACAATGAATGCTCTTTCTTGCTTCACTTCAATATCATAACTTAAACTATCTATATCTTGCTTACAAATGAACTCAAAAACACACTTATATATGTTTTCCCGCTCATAATATTAAACCAAAAGAGCTGATAACAAGAAACCTTTTGAAAGGTCCCAGACTAACATAAACTTAATAAATTGCCCTGACCAATTAGGAGAGACTTGGTTAGTGGTACCCAAGTCTTTGGTCTCCTTTTGGGTCTGCGATAAGATAAAATATGGGCATCTTATTCCCAATTTACATTGGTGTCGAGCAATTTTGCATTAGGATTAACATTTAGCATGAATAATGTAATCATGGGGACCTAGGAGCTAAACAAGGAGGTAAAAATACATGTGGAAACTTTTTACTCCATAACAATTTTGAATTTTTTTCTAAGTGCTCCGGGATCGGGTGGCTCCTTTCTTCTCTTCCATAATGAACGATGTATGGTGAAGGGCCGATCTCCAAAGCCTGGTGATTTCCTTTTGTTCCTTTTGGACATTAGATATCGGGGCTTCATTCTATACCTTTTTTGAAAGGTTGATTGCCTAGAGGAATCCTGATTGGTTGGGGCCCGACTATTTTTCCTTCCTCGCTCCTTCTGCCATCTGAAAACATGCCAATAACTTCTAGGATCACCATTAATGTGAAATGGGTAGTTGAAATTAATGTTTTTATTTAGTTCATGGGGTTGTTTGGGGTTTTCCCACCGATTTCATCCTTAGAGCTGAGTTGTGAAGGCTTTAAAAGGAAGATTGAAACTCATCTAAATGTTTGGTCGCTAAACCAATTTCCTACTCTGCAAATGCCTTTGTTTGTTGATAGGGCATCAAATGATGTTAGTCTTGTTTGCAAGTGAAGGGATGTATTCAACATGGTGTAGGAAGGATGTGTAAAGTAGATCTTCATGTAATGGTATGACTCCATGGGAGTTTCTAATGATTTTGGCAAATGTAAAATCATAGCTATATGTTTTCCCTTGCCACATTTGCTAGCACGATTGTAATTGGGGTTTGGAGGTGTGTGACAACATTCAAGTTAATACAAGGCTTTATATTTCCCATTGCTTTTGTTGCATATGAATCATTGTAGTTCTTTCTTGGATTATTAAGCATGTTCATTACATGAAGGTTTATTTATGATATGTATGTGAATATATGTTTGGTTCCATTGATTCTCTGCTACATATTTTCTTTCCTCCTTGCACTCTATGACTCAGTTTCCCAATGGAGTAGGCACCAATCCATATTGGGGATGGATCAATCACTATGTTAATCAAACACTCATCATGTTAGGTGTAGGAGAAGGTGTAGGTTTAGTTTAGGCTTTCTCATGTTGTTCATGATTCAGTGTAATAACTAGGGATAGATCTGAAGTGATGCAAAATTATTTTAATAATTGGTAAATCATGTACATATAGCCAAGCACTATGTATCTTGTGTATGTAAAGTTAAACAGAGTCATCTTAAGGAATGTGATGTAGTTATGTTTGGGTGCAAATGCATAGTGTAGTAATCAACCTAATATAGAGGCATGTGTAACCAGTTTGTGTTGACCTAGTGACAACTTTGCGGGTCAAGTGTACATTGGGTATGGCTATGTTTGTTTCTTTGTATTCTAATTAATGCCTCAAGGAATATCCCTCCTTGGTCTAGCTACTTGCCTAAAGTGTAGAGGGGTCTACCCACTCCTGTAAGTTGGCCAAAATCACCTTGATGACACCCCTAGCCTAGGTGATTCTAAAATGTTTTAGGGTTTTAGGTTACAATAATTTTGGGAACCAATAGAGATGCTCCCATTTATGATCATGATCCTAGCTATGATCAAGAAAACCAATTTGATCCTCTTATTAAACTTTATGATATCCATGACCATGAAAGCCAAATTGATATCCTCCTTGAACTTTATGATACCCATGATCATCAAAGGCAAAATAATCCTATCACATATCCAACTTGCCCTATCAAATATCCAACTATAACATCCATATCCTATGATGAGACACTTAGTCCCCAAGACAACATAAACAATCAAAAAAATTATTTGGACCATATCACAATGGATCCCAATGAGCATAGTTGTAGTCAAGATCTTACTTACATCATGCTTGAAAAATACAATCCATAGTGGATACCGGTGAGCATTCAGATAATCAAGGAATAATAATAACCAACAATGATCATGAAACTAAAAGTGTACACAACGAGCAAGGTATAACGAGTCTATATGATGAGCCAATACATGAATACCATCAAATAGGATCTACTATCTTTATCAAGACAAGTTTACTTGTAGAGGAGACAATAGCCAATTCATATTACTCTCAGAAAAATACCGAGGAGTTGGCATCATGTTTCAAAGATGACAAATATCCTCTCACAAACAAGATATGTCAAAGCATGCATTATCATGGAAAATGATTGGGCCTTTATGAACAAAGAATCCTAGAACCTATCCTAATCCACATCAAAGACATAGTCAAAGTATTGGCACATAATTATCTAAGGAATCTAATCATGTTAGTGATACTTCTAAGATCACTAAGGAAACCCCATTCAATGAGAGCATTGAGATAGGGACCATTCATAGCCCTTGCACTAAACTTATTGTCAACAATCTTGACAATCATTCCACTGCCACTTCCACCATCTCTAACACTGAACTTTATCCTCCACATCTTGATCAAGACCAACAAAACCATAGAGCATACAAAGAAAAATCTCCAAATCAAACATCAAAAGCATATGAAGTCAAAAATCAAGGTAAGCCTATAAAAGGAATATGGGTCCCAACACAAAATAGACCAAGTAAATCAAATTTTCCAAATATCTCAAGCAATCAAAGTTATCAAAATCAAAGCAAATGTACCTTACATATAACAAATGTTCACTACCTCATAATAGATACAAGAACATTGGTCCTAATCACCATCCTAGTTCCACATCTATGCATCATAGTGATAAATCCAAAGTGCAAGTTTGGCGAGTAAAAAATACGTAGAACCCATCTATATTGCTAATTTATTGAACCAAGTCAACTATATCACAATCACCTAAGATCACATCCACTATCCCCCATCTAAAATCACTTCTAAAACTCAAAAAGTTCAATTCCCAAATCCGTTGTGTTGTGGCAGCAACACTTCACTATAAGGGCTATAATGGTTCCCTATCAAAATATAATAATTTGGACAAGGCCAACTTCTAGTTATTGATGAAGATCACACAAACATCAAAACATTGTACACGAGTGCTTTAATCCTTGCAAGGAAGTTAGTGCAAGCAGGACATTAATGGCATGTTATGACAATTGCATCTACATTGACTATCTCAGACAGATAGGGATATTGATGACTCTTTGAGTATCAGTTATCAATGTTATCTAGTCAGAATACAAAAAAAAAAAATAAAGAAAATAAATATAAATAAAAAAATTAGATGAGAATAAAAGAAATATTTAATATCTTTTATTCATTTTTGGTAGTTTGAGATGGAGATTTAATTAATAAAATTAATTAAATCATGTGTGGGAAAGGGCATTATGACTTAGGAAAATAGATTATAGCTTAGGGGAAATGATTAGGACTAGGGATAAATGGGGATAATTAGGGATAAAGATAGGCACATGTCCCGATACTTGAGATAATTAGATAACGAATAAAATCAGGATGATCAGAGAATAATTGATTAAGATTGGGACATTTAGGATGGTTAAGAGATAAATTGGTCAATGTAGGGGATCAGGACTTGTTTTTGGATAAAGTGGTCAATTTTGGGTGTCGACAGTATCATTTTGTTTGTGACATGGTGGAATATGGGAGGGTAATTTTGGACAAAGTTGATACTTTGGAGAATGTTGATAATACTTTGACAAAGCTAGTTAGCGCAAAGAAGCTTAGATGGTGTATTAAGTCTATGGGCCTTTCATTCCCTAGTATATAGTCAATAGTGTTGCTACTTCCTTTGCTCTTGAACGGTGTTTAACAATTGGGAGAATGTTAGGAAAGGTGTATCAACCTTGGATCCTACTGTTCAAATATATTTTTGGGCTATAGAGGTCATTTTTTGTCCCAAAAATTACCAAATTTGGCTTTAACTAATTAAAGTGAATTATGGTGATGTAGAACTCTCTAAGATCTTTAATTTAAAAAGGGCATCGAATCAGGTTCCCATATAAAAATTTATGGCCTCTAGAAGTTCATCTTCCACTTTCAGAATGTAAGAGCATCTATGATGCATAAGAGAGTTGTAAGAGGGAATTTAAAATGTTGACCAAGAACATTTACCAACCTATGGCATGTCATTATGACTATCATAAAGTATCTTTGGAGGGTTTGAATAAGAAAAATTAGAGTACCTGTGTTGTGAGGATAACTATGACATATTATTATAGATTCTTCTAGGTCTTCTCTTGGGATTTGAGTGTT
This sequence comes from Cunninghamia lanceolata, assembly GCA_027924645.1. NCBI lineage: Eukaryota > Viridiplantae > Streptophyta > Pinopsida > Cupressales > Cupressaceae > Cunninghamia > Cunninghamia lanceolata. The sequence continues at coordinate 11,140,136 of BSBN01001226.1, forward strand.
TGAATTTGATTAGCAAATTTGGGAACCACTTCTGGGTGGTATTAGCTCATGGTTTTGTGATTCCCCTTTGGTATTTTCATGTATTGGTTTCTCTATTTATTAGGTTCTTGGGATGGATTTTAGATAGTGTATTTGGTAGGTATTGCTATGTTGTTGGTATTACTCTAGATCTAAGTGTTGGTGTTGTATTTTGTGAAGGTTACTTGCCTCAATTATTTTTTGTAACTAATATTGATTCTAATTAATACATTGATTTAGAGTTTGGAAGCTATTTTTTTTTAAATGGTTTTCCCAAGATATATCATTATGTTATGGTGAATGATTTTATTGTGTTGTTTATTTCTTACAAATTATTTTAGATCATATTTTCTTCATGTCTCCTTGTAGATTAGTGTTGGAAGTGTTTTGGGACCCTAGCTTCCATTTAACATTAACCAATCACCAATAAGTTATACAAGAGTCAATTAAGTGATTTATAATTGATTACAACAAGTCAATGAATGCATAAAATAAAGTGCACATGCCTAAAACAAAATGTACTTAGATAGGACTCAATCTAATGGATTGTGTTGACTAGGGAGAGATGAATTGACATGGGTTAATTGGTGAAAGCCATGGTTGTAATTTATTAAATTTAGTCATTTTACCCCAATCATGGCATGACTCTTTGAGAAAAAAAATGGTGGTACAAACACAAATACGTTTTCTATAAAAATAAAATAGAGCTAGGAAACAAAATATGGACCAAGAAAGCTTACAAGAAATAACAGAGGCATTGATAAACCACAAAAAAATCTCAAATTTGTTATTAATAAGGTGAATAAATAATTTAAACTATAATAGAGGTGTTGGTATAATAACAATGGTATTACATTGTTAGTGTTTGATATTAGTTTGTTCACTACCACCAGTTATGAGTAGTTCCTACCACCGGTTATGAGTAGTTATGTTCAGTTACATATAACTGAACTCCCCTCATAGTTTATATACATGGTTTTGTATCTAGATATCATTGAATCAATACAAAGTTTAGTTTACTTCATATGGTATCAGGGCAAGTTCAAAAATGGGCTATGAAGAGAAAGGTTCAGCATATGAGATGTTTGACTACTAAAGGCGTTTCATCCATTGCTTGATTTATTAAGGTGCTATAGAAATTGTTTAAGTTCTTGTCAAGGCATGTTTTTTAATATGTTGTTGAGCCACTACAAATTTTTTTTAGTAGTGTTGTTCCACCGGTGCATAAAAGACGCAGAGGCAGTGAAGTGGAGGATACATTGCTACAATAAGAACTAGTTGGAGATGAGCATAGAAAGAAGAAATTCATTGTCTAATTGATACATTGCAAGGGATCTATAATTGAATGGCTGCATACAATCTTTGAGGCATATGTTTTGAGGCATGTTGGCATATGAAAGTTGTTGCAGGCTATTGTGAAAAAGTGCCTAACTTATGATCGTTGCAGGCTTACATTTAAGCAAGTCACCCTCAGAGAAGAGAGCACTGACTAGAAGAAGTTAGATCGCATTGCAATTTGATTGAAAGCCTACAATTTTTTGTGTTGCAGAAGCTAACAATGCATAGTTAGCCTATCCTCTTGTTTCACATTGGAGGTTATTAGTCAGGGAAAGGTATATATTGAAGTGTGTATGGAAGTACAAAACTTTATAATCAAATATATTTAATTCAGAGTAAGAAGGTTAATTTGGTCTTATCATTTCTTTTTGGAGTATTATTTTTAAATGGAGGTTCCATTAGACAAGTATTCTAGTTTTAATTTTCGTACTTGGAGAATGAAAATTCAAATGCAACTAATGAATAAAAATTTATGGGGAATAGTAAGTGGAAAGGAAAAAGCACCTGTAGATGAAAATAAGTTATTAGATTGGAGTAGTAGAGATGATAAAGCTAAGGCTATAACTGTTGCAAGTATGAGGTTAATCAGTGTTGTCATTGATGTCAACATACTCATATTGCATTGACAAGAAGGATTGGATGAGCTATGTGCTGAGGATATTGAGAAAATTAGTCTCAATCAGGAACAGTGAAGAACATTGATGAGAAGAAGGCAAAAGTACTCAATAGGTTGATGATCAAAGGATGCAGATTAAATGGTTTGTAGATATGAGTCTTGAGATGATCCAATTAAGTTTTCAAAGGTCCGCATGAAGATTTGAAGAAGTTGTGATTGATCAAGTAGAACTGGTTTCGGGAGGTGCTCTGGAGTGACAGAGTGCTACAAAGAGGTCCAGTGAGATCCGGAAGTGCATTATCCTATCTTGCGGATTGGATGGAGTGTTTGGGATGTCCTTGTGATGTGTCATCTCAATTTGTTCATGATTTGTGGTGCAGGAGCACCTTGACTTCCATAGGAGTTTGATTAAAATGATCCAATATTGTAATGATTCATCATTGTATAAGGTTAATCAAGTCATTGTTATGTATTAGAGGTCACTAGGAAGTTCAAATATGCAAAATATTGTAAACCATGTAAAGGTTGTCAATGTAAAGTTGGAAAAAAGATGAAGAATGAGGGAAGGTGAAGAGTCATTTAGCTCTTGGTTTGCTCCAAATCAGTTATGAACTGAAGAGACATGTTTAATGCCTTTAAAAGGCCTTGTAACCATGAAGAATGGGTGGGTGGTTGAAGATTTGAGCATGGAATGAGAAAAAACAATGTTTTCCTATATTTTCCTTCAGAAATTTGTTGTCTTTTGCTATTGTACAGCCCTGTATGGAATTGAATGGATGTCTAATAGATTGAAAATGTTATATCCTTCAACCACCTTCCATTTTCTTCTTGTCCCATGCATTTTTATTTAGTTTTGTGAAAGATATGAGTGTTTTATGGACTGTAATTTTCTAATTTTTCCTGCAACAGTCACATTGCAGCATTTGGTATGGTTTTGTATGGACATATATAGTAGTAAACCATATATGGTTGTAAAGAGTATTGAGTCTACTTTCCATTTCTTTTTTTTGCATCAAATTTCATTAAGATTTGAATAAGTTATGGCATTTTTATTGAGGGTAGGTCTGTAGAGTTTAATTTTCTTAAAATACAGTCTGAAATAATGCATGGTACGACTTGGTATGGCCTCACATTGATACATATAATAGATGGATGGAAAGATATGTGTTTCTAGTTTACAATTATTTTGGTTTGGTATAATTTCATTAAATTGTATGAGAGATATTGCAATTTTGGTGAGGGCAGGTCTGAACACTGCCTAGGGTTTGTAGTTTTGGGAAAAGAGTCATAACTTTCTCTCCTACCATTGGATCTTCATGAAAATTGGAGGAAAAATATGTATTAATGTTCTCTTAAACCTGACCAAAGAAATTGGATTAGTTTTTTGATTTATTAATGTTATTGAGGATAGTTTTGGTCCTCCTACCTCTGCATCAATTTGGAGGTCCGGAAGCACATGGTTCAGTATGACAGTGGTAGTAGACTATGTTCTTGAAGTTCCAAATGAGGAAGAGAAGAGATTTCGGTGAGCAGAGGAAGTCCGGATGTTCCTAGTCATTTAGACAAGCCTGTGAAGGTTCTTGGATCATGTTGAGGTTGTGTTGTTGGTCCGCATTGGTGGTAGAGCCCAGAATTGAAGATATTCTTCCGGATGAAGTTCTTGTTCAGACTAGCTGACCGGATGAGTTGTTCATCTTGCAAATGCTTTTGTGGTGGCCGACCGGTTGTGTTATTCATCTTGCGAATGTTCGTATGGTTGATTGCCAACTTAGATGATTGTTCCTAAGTCGATGTCTTGTATAAATAAAGGTTTCTGAATTCATTTCAAAGCGTGTTGAGTAGCAGATGAGTGTGGTATAGTGAAAGAGTGAAAGGCAGAGCAAGCGTGTCTTGAGCTTAAATGGAACTGATCTAGACATAGTGAAGATGTCATTCTCTAGTTCAAGGTTGTGATACTTTTGATCTTGTAGACAGTGTGTCTCTTGTAGGTAGTGTGCCTCTTTGTGAGCAGTGTGCTCGGGTAGTGAGCCTTGACTGGCATGTGCCATTTATTTTTCTTATTCTTCTAATAGAGAATAATCCTTGGGTTAATCACCCTGTGGTTTTTCCCTTAACCAAGTTTTCCACGTCAAAATCTTGGTGTCAAATGTGTTGATGATTATCTGCTCCAGTGTTTATGCTTTGTGCTTTCATGAATGATTAATTGATATGCTGTTAACTAACAAGAAGAATCAAGTGTTTAGAAGTAGAAGCAAAGTTTTTGTACAACTGATTCACCCCCCCTCTCAGTTGTGTGCCCTAGATCTAACAATTGGTATCAGAGCCAAGTTCCTCTGAAAGGAGCTTAACTGCTTGAGGAGATCTAGGATGTTGTCATACAAGAAGGATAGTCCAAAGTTTGATGGAATGAATTTCTCGCTCTAGAAAGGTTGCATGAGATGTCACTTGGAGTGTATGGGAAAAGCATACCTGTCCATGATCACAAAGGCTTATGTACCTCCACAGGGTGGTCCGACAACACTGAATGAAATCACAGATGCTGAAAACAATTTGCAGACCAAAGAAGCTCTTCTAAGTGCATTGAATGACACAGAACTCTCAAATGTTATTGACCTACCAACTGCATATGAGATCTGGGTTAAACTGAAACTTCTGCATGAAGGAGATGAGTTTGTTAAGAGTGCAAGGTTGCAAAGTCTGAAAGGGAAATTTGAAAGATTGAAGATGAGAGATGATGAAAATATCACTACCTTTATGCCATGAGTAAATGAGCTGGTGTGTGGAATCAGGAATGCTAGCGGTGTTCTGGATGAAAATGAAATTGTTTGCAAAATTCTCAGATCCCTTCCTACTGCCTACAAAATCAAGGTTGCTGCCATTGATGAATTTAGAGCCCATACAACAGTCACAAGAGAGCAATTGGCTGGCAAACTAGCTGCATTTGAAATGACTGAGTGTGGAGATGATCCCCCCAAGACTGAATCTGCATTCAAAGCTAGTGCCTATGTGAAAGGCAAACAAAGATTTGATCTGAGAGAAAACTCTTCAAGGAAGCTCTCGTGGTATGATCAAGCAAGAAAAGACATGGAAGAGGAAGAAGTAGAAATAGCTCATTTTGAAGCCCTCATTGCAAAGAAACTGCCAAGAGGATCTAGTAAGTATGAAGGAAAGTTACCTTTTAAGTGCTTCAATTGCAATAAGATTGGTCATTTTGCTTCAAGATGTCCAGAAAGATCTACAAGGTCAAATGCTAACAAACAAAGGTTCCAAAAGAACTGTTATTACATTCATGAAGAAGATGATAATGAAGGAGTAATAGATGATGAATTAGAAATGGGAAGCAAATCTGGAAATGAATGGGCGTTTATTGCCATCAAGGAAGAAGATTCAATATCCTTTGAATCTGTCAATCATAAGGTTATGGAAAGAGCATTGGCTGCCCAAGTTGAAGAAAAATATGATTGGGTTATTGGCCATGGATGTTATCACCACATGACAGGTGACAAGAACAAATTCTTAGATTTGGAGAGATATGAAAGAGGAATGGTAAAGTTTGGTGACTATTCTACTGGCAGAATCAGAGGTAGGGGAACTATTTCTTTTGATGGAAAGAGCAAAACTAGTAATGTACTATATGTTGAAGGATTGAAGCACAATCTTCTCAGTGTTGGTCAATTGGTGGACAAAGGCTATGATCTCCGGTTTAAGAATGGAAGATGCAGGATCTTTGAAAGCTCCAGAACTGAGATTGCATTCGGTACTCAAACAAAAGGTAATATCTTCCATCTAGTTGGTTCTAATAAAAGTTGTCTATTTGTTCAAGTTGATCAGAGTTGGTTATGGCATAGAAGAAAGTGTCATGTGAATTTTGATAACATCATCAAGATAAGCAATACTTAGGTTGTAAGAGATCTTCCAAAATTGGTGAAACCTACAAATAGTTTGTGCAAAGAATGTCAGCTAGGGAAACAGAGTAGAGTCTCTTTCAAAAGCAAGGATCAGTCCTCTACCGGATTGTTGGAATTAGTTCATACTGATCTCTATAGTCTGACAAGAATCAAGAGTATGCAAGGTGATAGATATTTTATGCTACTAATTGATGACCATTCCCGGATGATGTGGGTTACCTTCCTAAAAGAGAAATCAGAAGCCATTGAGAAGTTCAAAATCTTCAAGGCTATGGTAGAGAATCAAACTGGATTGAAACTGAAATGTCTAAGGTCTGATAGAGGTGGTGAATTCACATCCGGTGAATTCATAGACTTTTGTGAGAAGCATGGCATAAGGAGACAGTTGCCTGCTCCTAGGACTCCACAGCAGAATGGAGAAGTTGAGAGAAAGAATTGGACCATCCAGGAAGTAGTAAGGACAATGATGATGGAAGCAAATGTTCCTTAGATGTTTTGGAGAGAAGCTGTCAGCACTGCAGTCTACACCTTTAATCGAGTTCAAATTAGAAGCAATACCGGTAAGACTCCTTATGAACTTTGGTTTGGCATAACACCCACTGTGAGATATTTTAGAGTATTTGGTAGCAAGTGTTACATCAAAAGAGATGAAGATTTAGGAAAGTTTGATGCTAGAAGTGATGAAGGAATTTTCTTGGGTTACTCCACTCAAAGCAAAGCATACCGGTGTTACAATAAGAGATTGAGAAAGATGATAGAAAGTACAAATGTGAAGGTTGATGAAGGAATTGAGAAACCCTCAAGATTCTATGAATGTGATGAAGATGATTAGAATGATTCTCTTGTGCAAGGAGCTTAATCCTCCTCTGAAATCTAGATCCAGACTGATCCGGTAAATCAGGAAGAAGAAGTTTGTCTGAATGAGCCTGATCAAGAATTAGTAGTGCAAGAAACTCCAAAAGTTCCAAGGTATGTAACTCTAAATCATTTTGAAGATTAGATTATAGGTGACAAAAGCAAAAGGGTACAAACAAGGAGGAAAATTGCTCAAGATTCAAATGAATACTATCTGATTTCAAAGATTGAACCTAAAACAATTAATGAAGCTTGCAATGATGAAAACTGGACCAAAGAAATGGAAGAAGAGTTGATGCAAATTGAGAAAAATCATACTTGGGATCTTGTTCCTAGACCTAGAAACAAGAATGTGATTGGAACCAAATGGGTCTTCTAGAACAAACTAAATGAAGTTGGTGAAGTAATTAGAAACAAAGCTAGATTGGTCTGCAAAGGCTACTCTCAAATAGAAGGAATTGATTTTGAAGAGACCTTTGCTCCGGTGGCAAGAATTGAAGTAGTCAGATTATTTCTTGCATTTGCTACCTTCAAAGACTTTAAGGTATATCAGATGGATGTCAAGTCTGCCTTCCTAAATGGTGATTTGGAAGAAGAAGTATACATTGAACAACTAGATGGATTTCAATTGTTTGATCATGATGATATGGTCTACAATTTGAAGAAAGCACTGTATGGATTAAAGCAAGCCCCAAGAGCATGGTACGAAAGGTTGGATAAGCATCTTGTGCAGATTGGTTTCAACAAAGGTACTGCTGATAGTAATCTATGTTTCCAAATAAATAAGGAAAACATCTTGATTGTTGAAGTATTTGTTGATGATATCATCTTTGGAGGAAAAGACAGTATGTGTAAAACTTTTGCAAATCAAATGAAAAGTGAATTTGAAATGTCAATGCTTGGTGAAATGAATTTCTTTTTGGGTCTGCAAATTACTTAGACAAAGAAAGGCATCTTTATCTATCAGACAAAATATGCAAAAGAATTGTTGAGAAAATTTGGAATGGAAGATTCAAAGCCAATGAACACTCCTATGGCAACCGGATGTAAGTTGAGCAAAGATGATGACTCTCCTAAAATAGATCAGACCAAGTACAGATCAATGATTGGAGGACTATTGTATCTCACTCAGACTAGACTAGATATAATGTAGGCTATTGGTCTTGTGGCAAGATTTCAGGCTGATCCCAGAGAATCTCATGTCATGGCAATCAAAAGAATTTTTAGGTACTTGAAAGGAACAGTTGAGTATGGTCTATGGTATCCTAGAGATCAGGATTTCTCTCTTCATGCATACACAGATGCAGATTGGGCAGGAGATGTGGATGATAGGAAGAGTACAAGTGGAGGAGCATTCTTTTTGGGAAAAAGATTGGTTTCATGACTAAGCAAGAAATAAGAGGCAATATCTCTGTCTACAACTGAAGTAGAATACATTGCAACGGCAAGTGGTTGCACTTAGATTTTATGGATGAAGCAGATGCTAAGAGACATTAAAGTTGAATATGAGGAGCCTATCACAATTTTCTGTGATAATTCAAGTGCAATAAATATTTCTAAGAATCCGATGTTGCATTCTAAGACCAAGCACATATCTATCAAGTTTCACTTTCTGAGAGAGCAAGTGAACAAGGGTGAAGTTAGATTGGAGTATGTACCCTCCAAGAATTAGATTGCAGATATATTTACTAAACCTCTTCCCAAGGACTCTTTTGAGTATCTCTGGGAGAAGTTAGGGGTCATGGCCCCTCTGGTGATGAACTAGGATGCACTGATGTGCATCAGTCCGGTTGATATCGCAGTCATATCTTGTGATCCAGATTGATGATGGGCAACTGCTACTAAGGGGGAGCAGCTGGTATGATTTTGATGTATTAAGAATTGCAAGTATGAGCCATTTGCCATTGATGTCAAAGGGGGAGAGAAGACATGTGGTTGATGATCAAAGGGGGAGCAGTAAAGGAAGAGAAGACATGTGAAGAGTTGTTGCTGTTAGGGAGAGCTGTGACAGAAAGGAGAAGACCTTGTCTTGATGGTTTTCCACATCATATGTTGCCATCAATGACAAAGGGGGAGATTGTTGCAAGTATGAGGTTAATCAATGTTGTCATTGATGTCAACATACTCATATTACATTGACAAGAAGGATTGGATGAGCTGTGTGCTGAGGATATTGAGAAAATTAGTCTCAATCAAGAATAGTGAAGAATAGTGATGAGAAGAAGGCAAAAGTACTCAATAGGTTGATGATCAAAGGATGCAGATTAAAGGGTTTGTAGATATAAGTCTTGAGATGATCTAGTTAAGTTTTCAAAGGTTTGCATGAAGATTTGAAGAAGTTGTGATTGATCAAGTAGAACCAGTTCTGGGAGATGCTCCGGAGTGACAGAGTGCTACAAAGAGGTCCGGTGAGATTTGGAAGTGCATTATCTTATCTTGCAAATTGGATGGAGTGTTTGGGATGTCCTTGTGATGTGTCATCTCAATTTGTTCATGATTTGGAGGTCCGGAAGCACATGGTTCAGTATGACAGTGGCGGTAGATTGTGTTCTTGAAGTTCTAGATGAGGAAGAGAAGAGATTCCGGTGAGTAGAGGAAGTGAGGATGTTCTTGGTCATTCAGACAAGCCTGTGAAGGTTCTTGGATCATGTTGAGGTTGTGTTGTTGGTCCGCATTGGTGGTAGAGCCCAGAATTGAAGATATTCTTCCAGATGAAGTTCTTGTTCAAACTAGCTGACCGGATGAGTTGTTCATCTTGCAAGTTCTTGTGGTGGCCGACCGGCTGTGTTATTCATCTTGCAAATGTTCATATGGTTGATTGCCGACTTAGATGATTGTTCCTAAGTCGATGTCTTGTATAAATAAAGGTTTGTGAATTCATTTCAAAGTGTGTTGAGTAGCGGATGAGTGTGGTATAGTGAAAGAGTGAAAGGCAGAGCAGGTGTCTCGAGCTTAAATGGAACTGATCCAAACATAGTGAAGATGTCATTCTCCAGTTCAAGGTTGTGATACTTTTGATCTTCTAGACATTGTGTCTCTTGTAGGGAGTGTGCTCGGGCAGTGAGCCCTGACTGGCATGTGCCATTTATTTTTCTTATTCCACTAACAGAGAATAATCCTTGGGTTAATCACCCCGTGGTTTTTTCCCTTAACCGGGTTTTCCACGTCAAAATCTTGGTGTCAAATGTGTTGATGATTATATGCTCCAGTGTTTATGCTTTGTGCTTTCATGAATGATTAATTGATATGATGTTAACTAACAAGAAGAATCAAGTGTTTAGAAGTAGAAGCAAAGTTTTTGTACAACTAATTCACCCCCCTCTTAGTTGTGTGCCCTAGATCTAACAATAACCAGTCTTTCTCTTTCTGACACTGAATTGCACCACATTGATTTGGATAAATCATCAGCCAAAATTTGGGATAATCTGAATAAATTGTTTGGAGCAAAAGTAGTTAATGCAAAGTTTTCTCTAAAACTTTAATTATTTAGATTTAAGATGGAAGATGGAATCACAATGTCAAATCATATAAGTAACTTGTAGTCTCTCATTAGATAGCTAGCAGAGGTTAAGGTTACAGTAGATGATGATGATGCTAGGGCCATCCTATTAAATAGCTTGCCTTCAAAATATAACAATGTTGTTTCTACACTCAGTCAAATACCTTCACAAACTCTGGAAGGTATGATTTCTACTCTTCTAGTAGAAGAGAAGAGAACAACAGAAGATTTAGAAGATGATTCTTAAGAGAAAGCATTATTCTCAAGAAGCAATTACAAGAGATCAGAGAAAATCAAATGTTTTTATTGTAAGAAAAATAATCATACAGTTTGGGATTGTAGAACTCGAGCTAGGGATGTTCTTAAAGGAAAGGTCAAAAATGAAGGAAACCTTGCTTTCATTGAAGATGATAAAGGATCCACTAGATATTGAGGATGAGGATCCACCAGATGGTGCTATTAATTTTTGTGGTTACACCCTTTAAGCCTTCAAATTGGAGGTAGGTGGCATTGGAGGATGGAGGATTTTCAATCATCTCAAGTTATTTTCTTGCTTTGAGATGATTCTTTGCATGAGAAGCATTTTTGGTTTTGGTTGTTTTGCTTTTCTTTGTTGATGCTGACGAATTTGAAGAATGTATGTTTTGTGAAGATTTTGTTTTGTAGATAGGTTTGGGATTTGGTGTTGAGCTCAATATGGATTGTTTTCCAGAGAGCTTCAAAGAGTATATGATCGAGAATTATACCCTTTCGTGGTCACTAGATAATGAAAGAGATCTGTTGTATCTCTTAAGGTTCATTGTCGAATAATTTAAGACTGTGATATGAGAGTTTGGGACTAAAGAGCTTAAGAACATAGCTTGAAGCTATGTCTTTCTGAGGGTAGATGAGATAGCATGATGGAGTCCCACTTGGTTTAGGATTTGTTCTTTGGGAGAAGATCTTCTATAAAATATGTATTCATATTATGTAATCAACTTTGTTGAGTATTTTAGGATTCAGGGGGGTACCTTGGTACTATTGTAGGAAGAATGTAATAATGGGGGGAATGTTGGCATAATAACAATGGTATTACATTGTTAGTGTTTGGTATTAGTTTGTTAACTACCACCGATTATGAGTAGTTCCTACCACTGGTTATGAGTAGTTATGTTCGGTTACATATAACTGAACTCCCCTCATAGTTTATATACATGGTTTTGTATCTGCATATCATTGAATCAATAAAGAGTTTAATTTACTTCATAGACAAAATATAGACCAAGAAAGCTTAGAGGAAATAACAGCTAGGCATTCATAAACCATTAAAAAATCTCAAATTTGTTATTAATAAGGCAAATAAATAATTTAAACTATAATATAGGCAATCGTACAAAGCTAAAATCAAAGTGCTTGAAGACCATGGTGACTTCAAATAAGGAATTCCTTAATTTTCTTAAGAAAATTTGGGTGTATTATGCAAGCAACAACATGAAGCCAACATTTCTATTCAAACTACTTGAAAATATAGATTGAGCATGTGCCCATGCTCACTGGGTTCTTGCTACCTTGAGATAGATAGTCATCCACCCTCTCTAAGGATAAAAGGAGCTAAAGCCAAAATAATGTAGGTAAATACTAGTAGTACACAAAGAAGAAACCTATAGAATATTATGGAAATTGTGATACAAATGGTCATACAAATTCATCTTGTTAGAATCTATACCAAAAGAAGTGGCCTTACTAGAAAGGTGAGATAGGTTAAAATACTTCTATACTTATGATAAATGAAGAGGGTAAGATAAAATAAATTGATTGTGGTACAAATTTTCTTGCACTACAAAGAAGCTTAAATTTAGCTTGTTGACACAAGAGGAAAGTGAACATTCAAAATTTTTTAGTATTAACATCAATAGTCAATAATTTTAAAGTTGCTTCACATTTTTCTTCTTTTTGGCACTTGATAAACTCATATCTCAAGATTTTCTTGGAAAACATGGTCTAGAAAAATATCAACAAACCAAGCCTTATGCTTTGGGTTAGGTTAAAGAAGGTATTTATTTTCTTCTAAGTAGATAATATAGATTGAATTTTGTAATTAGCTTAAAGTTTGTTGATGAAGTGGTTGTGGATGTTGTTCCTTTGAATGTGTGTGGAATTATTTGGCAATCACTACATGTTTGATAGAAAATATATTTGATTACCAAAGGTAAATAAGTATCTCTTAGTCAAATGTAATAAGAGATTCATGTTGCTTGCTTACTAAGGAAACAAGGAACAACCTAGAGGGATCTTGGATCATCATGGAGGGAGGATTTTGAGTGAAAGAATGAGGATCATTCCCTTTGAGGTGGAGATAATTGGTGAAAGTTTAGTAGAGTATCACAATTTTATAAAGGAAGTGGACAAGATTAGTCTACCTTTCTAACTTGAAGCACCTAAAAGTGACATATGTTTTAAAATTTTAAATGATGTAAACTAATGAAATGCATAATTTCTAGTGTAGTTTATGATTTTTTTTTAATTCAAAAAATTATTGGATATAGTTTCTGTTTGTAAAATTAATAGTATCCTTTATTTGCTAATAAAAGCCTTAGAAATTGCTAATAAATTTTATTTTTCTTTATTTTTTCGTATTGTTTTAAATCAAGTGTACTAAAAACATAACACTTTTCAAGGGACTCCACCTTTTTTCTTGACTATTTATAAAAAAAATTATATCATCTTAAATAGAATTCTTTCCTTATAAATTATAGTATTTTTGTGAAAGAAATCAACCTTGTCTTTGGGCACTAGACTTACCTAACTGTACTAAAAATAAAAAAGAAAATATTATCACTAATTATAATCTTAACTTTTTGTTAAATGTGCTTTTACATCTACAAAAAGGTTTTTAGATTTATGTGACTAGAAGTGGCAATAACATTATGTTTTTCAAATACTTTAATGACAAGAGGCAATTTTGTTATACAATAACAAATGACTTGTGGTGTTACAATTTCCTCAATATTTGACTTCCTTTGACTTTTCAAGCCTTGTTCTCAAGATTGTAAAGCATAAAGAAGCTACTGTATTCCAAAATTAGGAAATGGGAAGCCATGTAATTAGAATTAGAAGTGAGTTCAAATGAATTCATAGTTCCATTAGATCATGCGTAATAGTGAAGTGTTAAAACAAAGTCACTAGAGATCTCAGGAACTTAAAAAAGTTAGATTCATGCTACTTGTATGTCTAAGTAGTCGAAGATCGTAAGTTACATAAAAGTCAAGTGTTAAGAGAGTTGTTCAAGATCTTAGGAACTTAATTGAGTTAGATTCATGCTACTTGTATGTTCAAGTAGCCTAAGATTGTAGTTGTCTTCAGGTTTGTAGATTCAATTGAGTAGTTGGCTCACTTTTTGCTAGAGCTTTTTCTCCTTACGTGAATTTCTCTACAGTAAATCTTTTGTCTAAATTTTGTGGGTATTGTTTCTCTCATTTGATTATATTTTTTTACTTATTACACTGCTTAGAGAATTTCAATTTCCATACTCTTCATTAATCTTTTGTTGATAAATTGTTGTATAAAACTCCCATCATAGTTTACAAATTAAAAAAAAAAATAGGGGAAAACACAACCTTATGTGAAAATTTCATTTTGATTTCATATAATCTCAATTCCTCTCTTTATCTATAATTAGATCATAGATAATATATGCTCCACTTTTAAAAAAGATTTTAAAATATGCAATATACTAATTTAAAAATATCATAAGACTATTTGAAACATAAAAAAAAAAGTAATTATTCTTTATATTAAACCACCATTTTACTTTTATAAACATTGTTTTAACCAATTAATGTCTTATGTATTATTTTGTATAAATGTAACACCATATTTAAAAAAAATGGGTGGATTAAGTCACATCCCATAGTCTATGTAAAGTCATGTTTTAAATAATATATTTTTTTAAAAAATAACAAGCCTCAAATTTGCTAAGCAACAAAAACCATGCATCCAATAGGAGGAAAAGGAGGTAGATCACACTCATCAAGATTGTTCCAACTTCCAACCATTAAACAAATCTTAACCATTTGGAATTGAATTCCAACCTATAAAAACACCTCCTTCATTATACCTCCTCACAATGAGTGGCCATGTAAAACACCTCTTCCATTAAACTTGCTCACCATGAGTGGCCAACAAAAAAAAGAAGAATATTGATATTGGTGAAAGTACAATTATTGTAAAGTTTCATTGCGAGCCTTAGAAATAGGAGGTTTACTTGGTGTAGGGATTGGGAAGCTAGCATCGCCCTTTAAACACCTGTCAGCCTATCATACAAGGGAAAACGTTAAATATAATTTTAAAAATACTTTTTCTTGTTAATTTTTGAAGTCCATACCTTATCAATTATTCTCTAACAAATGAGGAACTTGTAAAAATTTTCTTTGTAAATTTTTAGTTTTTCGTTTATTGACTCTCATCAAATGAGGAACTTGTTATATGAGCAATCATGTATGAACCCGAGTTTTAAATAATTGAAGGCAAACATGTTTTAAAATTGCATGTGATAGATTTCCCAATATTATAGGAGTAAACCTAATTTGAACTCGTTATATGAGAAATCATGTTGGGGTTACTGATCTCTCGTAACCAATGCATATTTAAAATTCTAATATTTCCTACGAATTATAGTTATGCACGTAACTAAACCCTAAGTTTCAAATAATTGAAGGTCAAGATGTTTAAAAATTACCTGTGACAAAGATTTCCCAATATTATAGGTGTTAAGACTGAAAGCACAACTCAATTGCAGAAAAAAGGTAATTAACAGTGCACAGATGTAATTAGAAAGCAAACAGAAATAAGACACCAGATTTATCGTGGTTCACCAAACTTGGCTACATCCACACTGAGCAGAGGAATTGTTATTGATAATGAATTTGTGTTTTACAATGAGATATCAAGCATATATAATGCTTCATTATACATCACAAGAGGAATGTGAAAGGACAAGCAATTGGCGGGAAAAATAATGTGTCCGTTGGTCTTCATTTCCTTACAATCTCCCACTTGAAGGTCAACGGATGCTGCAACTCACCAATCATTCCCCTACTCTAAACTTTTGATTACTTCTTCTTAACCAAACCAAGAGAAGTCCTGGCACATTCAAACTTCTCTTTGGAAACAACCTTGGTGAAAATGTCTGCCAGATTGACCTTTGTGTCAATTTTTGCAACTTGTAACTTGCCCTCTTCAACTACAAGACAAATGAAATGAGCATGTATGTCGATATGCTTAGAATGGCGCTGAGATGAATGATTATGAGCCATAAAAATAGCACCGCGACTATCACAAAACATAACATACTCACTTTGTTGACATTTCAAATCACCAAACAACTGTTGTAACCAAATCATCTCCCTAGCACCTTTGGAAAGAGCCATGTACTCAGCTTCGGCAGAAGAAAGAGCAATAGAATGTTGCAGCCTCGAGACCCAACTAATGGCAGCTCCAGCAAACATGAAAACATAGCCAGTAGTAGATCTTTGTTTATCTAAATCTCTGGCAAGATCAGAATCAGTAAAACCTTGCAGTTGTACCTTATTGCGACCAAAACACAAAGCATAATCAGAAGTACCTTTAAGATACGTTAATATCCATTTGACGGCTTCCCAATGAGGCTTACCAGGATTGCTCATGAACTTGCTCACAACTCCCACTGCATGAGCAATATCAGGACGAGTGGAAATCATAGCATACATAATGCTACCAACAGCGGATGTATAAGGAACACCTTGCATAAACTCTTTATCCTCTTGTGTTTTTGGACACAAATTAGAAGATAAATAAAAATGGGCAGCAAGAGGAGTAGAAACAACCTTTGCATCAGCCATACCAAATATATCTACAACCTTTTCAATGTATGCCTTTTGTGACAACATGATCTCCTTTTGTCTTTCCCTAGTGATGGTCATTCCAAGAATCTTCTTAGCTGGGCCTAAGTCTTTCATAGCAAATCTCTTAGCTAATTGCGACTTCAATTCAGAAACAATCCTCATACTTGTACTGGCTACCAACATGTCATCAACATAGAGCAAGAGAATGACAAACTCACCATTAGGAAGTCGCTTATAATAGACACAAGGATCTGATTCACATCTCAAGAAGTTATGCTCAATCATAAAGCGATCAAACTTGAGATACCATTGGCACGGGGCTTGCTTGAACCCATACAAGCTGCGCTTCAATCTGCAATAAAGATGTTCCAGTCCTTGTTTTTTAAAACCTTCTGGCTGTTCCATGTACAGTTCTTCATCAACATCACCATGTAAAAAAGCTGTCTTGACATCCAACTGATCAAGTTCAAGATCCCAAACTGCAACCAAACCCAAAACTACCTGGATTGTGGTCATTCTCACAACTGGTGAGAAAATCTCATTAAAATCTATGCCTTTCTATTGATCATACCCTTTGACAACCAGTCTAGCGCGATAGCACTTGTTGCCCCCATCTTCCTCTTTCAACTTGTATACCCAACGGTTCTTCAAGGGTCTTCGATTAGGCGGAAGTGGCACTAAATCCCAAGTGTTATTAGCCTGCAAAGAAGTCATTTCATCTTCAATTGCCTCTTGCCATTTCAGAGAATCAACTGCCTTGCAAGCCTGTTTATAGGTAGCTGGTTCAGGTTGATCAGAAATCAATAACTCTGGTTGTGCCTCCTCTGAATACAACAATTCATAATCTGAGAATTTGGAAGGACGTCTCCTCTCTCGGGTAGACCTCCTTAACTGAGAAACATCCTATTGCAAATTTGAGTCGTCCAAATTCATGTTCTGCAACTGACTTTGAACATTTTCTATTTGATTTTGCAAATTGGCCTCATAGCTCTAACTCTGCACACTTCCCTGTTGCTGTGCACCAATAGTGCTCTGTTCAAGCAAAATTGCCTGACTCTGTAGATCACCTCTAATCACCTACCTATGTGAAGAAGGTTGTATAACCCCTGTGCTAGGTTTCATATTACCATGACTTACAAGCTGCAAAGTACCAATGCAAGGTGGATTATCAAACAGAGGCTATGTTTCTCCTAGAGGCAGTGATCTTAAGTTTGAGGGTAGTGTGGTATTAGCAGGTAGCACTTGACCATTAAAAGCTTGCGTGGGAATAAGAGGATGCTGCGGGTGTGTATTTGACTACATATGTGTGTGAGGAGGTAGCGAATGAGTGTGAGGAGGCAGTGTATATGTTGGAGGCATCGAGTGGTGTAGTGAGGGCAGCGATCCATCACTTAGAGGCTGTGAATTCACAGTTGGAGGTAGCATAATATCCAAAGGAGGCTGTGTAGAGTATGCAGGGGTCTGAGAGGAAATTGCTAGAGGCAGCGTGGGAATAGGGGAGGGCAGCGAATACATGTTCGGGAGTAGTGACTCACCAGCTAGAGGCTGCGTTGGCACTGGAGGAGAATCCACATCAAGAGCACCATTTAATGGCTGTGCAAAAGAAGCACCATTGTCAAACAAATCAACCTTAATATATTCTTTTGAATATGTACTTTCTCTGTGCAAACCTGGGAAAACTCTTTTGTTGAAGACGACATCCCGACTGCGAGTGACCTTTTTGGCGATGGGATCCCACAACCTGAATCCATACTAATCCTCACCATACCCAACAAAGATACACTTCTGTGACTTGGGATCCAATTTGGATTGTTTCTCAAGAGGAATAAGAGCAAACGCTTCACATCCGAACACCCGTAGATGACTATAAGAAATACGCTTGCCCATCCACCTTTCCTCAGGAATGTCAAGATTTAACCGAGATGAGGGAGCTCAATTAATGAGGTAAACCGCTGTGTTGTAAGCTTCTACCCAGAACTCTTTGCCTAGTCCAGCATTGGAAAGTATACACCATGCTTTTTCCAAAATCGTTCTGTTTAACCTCTCTGCAGCCCCATTTTCTTGTGGTGTATAAGGAACAATTTTGATTCTCCGAATACCATTGTCAGCACAAAAACTATCAAACTCTAGTGAACAAAATTTGCCGCCATTATCAGTTTGCAAACACTTGATATTATGCCCACTCTGATTTTCAACTAGAGCTTTGAAATTTTTGAACTTGCTGAACACTTCAGATTTTTTATTAAGCATAAAAATCCAAACTTTCCTAGTGCAATCATCAAGGAAAGTTAAAAAATAATTAGCACCTCCAAGAGAAGTTACCTCAGTTGGCCCAAAAACATCTGAATAAACTAGCTCCAAAGGTGAGGTGTTCTTCTCATGACCCATCTTTATGAAGCTAATCCACTTCTGCTTGCCATAGAGACAATGTTGGCAAAAGTCCAAATCCACAGATTTCAACCCTGGTAATTATTCTCTTTTGATCATGACTTCAAGACCTTTCCTACTCATATGTCCAAGCTGTTGGTGCCACAGCTCGGTTTCGTTGTCCGTCACTGTCATAGCAGCTCCCACTTGAGAGTCATTCTCAAAAACATATAAACTGCCCTCTCTATTTCCTTTGGCAATCTGCATGACACCTTTAGTAACCTTCCATCAATCTAGATAGAAGGTAGTATTGCAGCCTTGTGAGAACAATTGGGTTATAGAAATCAGATTCTTTTTCAGTTTTGGGACATGCCTAACATCTTACAAAAGCCATTTGCTTCCATTTTTAGATTGTAGGAGAACATCACCTTTACCAATGATGTCCAATGAATTGTTATCCCCCAAGTAGACCTTCCCGAACTGTCCTCCTTGATAATTAGAGAAGGCATCCATGCAAGAGGTGGCATGAAAGGATGCACCCGAATCTAGAACCCATGAATCTGAAGTGGTTTCACTTACAGACAAAACCAAAATATTATCACCCTTGTCATAAACAGCATTGACCTCGCTGTCTTTAACCTTCTCTTGTGCCTTCTTATAGGAATAACAATTTTTCTTGGTGTGACTGGGCTTACTGCAGAACCAACAGTCACCAAATCTACCTCTGGATTTTGACCTCTTCGCTGATTTTGATCTTCTTCTGTTATTGTCTTTGCCTCTATTATGAGGCCTTCCTCTACTAACAGCGGTTAGGGCTTCACTGGAAGATATTTCTTGGTTCTTTCTATGCATATCTTCACTAAGGAGTGTAGCTGCTACGTCATCAAAAACTAATTTTGTTTTGGCTGTAGCTGAAGTACTTATGGCCATCACGACACCTTCCTAGCTATTGGGCAATGAGCATAGCAGCAAGATTACTTTAATTTCATCTTCCAACTTTATCTCCACTGAAGTCAGTTGGGTAGGTAAGGTATTAAACTCATTCAAATGGTTTGACATAATTCCACCTTCTTTCATTTTCAGGTTATAAAACTTTTTCATAATAAAAACTTTATTGGATGTTGAAGCCATCTCATACATCTTACAAAGTTTATCCCACAACTCCTTCAAAGTCTTCTCCGCTGAAACATTAAACAATACATTGCTAGACAGCGAGAGGAAGATCATAGCTCTTGCCTTCTTATCCATCTTGTCCCACTCTTCATTCGTCATTGAGCTTGGCTTCTTTGCTGACCCTTCAAGCGTGAGTGAGAGGTCTTGTTTTATCAACAAAGACTCCATATGTACTTTCCATAGTCCAAAATTCTGACCAGAGAACTTCTCAATCTTTGGTTCCTCCATGGCTCGAAAATCTAACACCGATTTTTGCAATCAGCTATACCGTCACCGTACAGCTCTGATACCAATTGTTAAGACTGAAAGCACAACTCAATTGTAGAAAAAAGGTAATTAACAGCGCACAGATGTAATTAGAAAGCAAACAGAAATAAGACACCAGATTTATCGTGGTTCACCAAACTTGGCTACATCCACACTGAGCAGAGGAATTGTTATTGAGAATGAATTTGTGTTTTACAATGAGATATCAAGCATATATAATGCTTCATTATACATCACAAGAGGAATGTGAAAGGACAAGCAATTGGCGGGAAAAATAATGTGTCCATTGGTCTTCATTTCCTTACAATAGGAGTAAAACCTAATTTCTTCATTATCTCCTTTGATATCCTTTGTATTATTATAGTAGCAACTTGCGGACATGTAAATTTAAATAGCAGAATTATCTTTATTACAGTAGCAACTTGTGGACATGTAATTTTAAATAGCGTATTGATTAGGCCAGTGCATTTTTTAATTAGAATTATCTATCTATTTATATACATAGTTGGAAACCTTGAACAACCTATGAATAAAATACCAGAGAAGCAAATCCTGT
This sequence comes from Cunninghamia lanceolata, assembly GCA_027924645.1. NCBI lineage: Eukaryota > Viridiplantae > Streptophyta > Pinopsida > Cupressales > Cupressaceae > Cunninghamia > Cunninghamia lanceolata. The sequence continues at coordinate 11,160,594 of BSBN01001226.1, forward strand.
GGAATCTTATTCGAATGCTATATTTGAAGTTAACATGGATATAAGGCAGAATGTTTTGCGTCTTCTCCATATTATATATCCATCTGCTGATATGCAATTGTTTTTTCAAATATTTAGCACGTGGAAAGAAGAGTCTGTATTTCTGTCTATTCCAGCTGTTGTTGTATATGACTGCTGGTCTTTGACTTTAACCAGTTATTTCAAGGCATTTATTATGATCAATATAATAAAAGAAAACATACAAAACAGATAATTGCAGATTGTATAAATAACTAAAAGTTTGTTCATAGAATAGGGAGGAATATTTATTGAACCGGTGGTGTGTAGGTGGGTAAGCTAGAGTGCAGAGTCACCATTGCTATAGTTATAGCATATAGATGAAATCTATCTGAGATTTTTTTCTCTTTGTAAACCATCAATATAGTAAAAGAGAGAGGGGTCAAAAGATGTAACTTCTAATGTAATTTAGATCCCCGCATCCTTCTTAAAGCTATTCTCCTTTAGTCTTTTTCATTAGTTATTAGTCTTGGAAATTTCTGTTTAAATAAATTAATATTGTGTTCTATAGAATTGAATTTTTGTGAACACATTTTTAAAGTGAAGCCTAAAATTTAAATGATTTGAAGCTACTCACAAATAACATTGACATAGATTCAAAATAACATTAACATTGTTTCTTTTTACAAATTTCATTCAATTATAAGTACTTATGTTCAACATTTGATCATCTTTTATTTACATCTAGAATAATCATTGAGGCTCCTATACCCACAAGTACTATAACAACAATTCAACCATGTTCAACTATTGAATCATTTCCCCTACTCTGAACAGATCTTAATAATTTCAATCATCAAATATTCTAAGTATTTTATTACATTTTATTTTATAGGAGATATATGCGTCTCTATCTCTCTATATATACATATACATACTCTTGTATATATTATATATATAAAAACAATCTCAATGTCATAAACATGAAATACAACATACATGTTTTGTTAATTAAATTATATGAGGTTCTATATATGGGGTAATATCAAGACTTCAACATGTATAATAGCATACTAAACCAGCCAAACTAGACTACACAAAGTATTAAGGAACTATATTTTCTCATTTTTGTTGTACAATATGAGCACTATTTGGTCACTTGGTTGTCTCTTTATAGTTTTCTTTTTATTCTTCAATTTAGCCCACCCTATTGTAGCTTCCTTTTCTTCATAATCTATTGCATAAGATGACTCAAAACAAGATTTGGTTATAGCTACCAATAAAGATTCTTAAATTTCAACATCTATACTCTATTCCTCATCATTTGATAAATAAACCCTTTATACATTTCTTGTATGAATTCATTGTTGCATTGGTCTAAGAAGAGATTGTTTTCTTAAATCAATAAATGTCATCCTATGGGAATCCTACCCATATATGTTACTTCAAAAAACTAGTAAGATAGGCCTAGGATGTCGAACAACAAATCTCAATAGATACATATTCATCAAAATAATTCAACAAATTGTTATAGAAAAATAGATGAAAAAACCTTTGCCCCAACTCAAGAAACCAATAAGATTAACCATTGATAGGAAGAGAAGACCCTCCATCATTTTACATCATTTGGAAGCAAACTAGAAACCACTATAACATATTCATGAATGTGGAGAAAGTACTATCAAACACATGCCCGATAAATGTGATCCTAGGGGGATTGAATGCCCATATATATTAATTCAAAAAACTAGTTACATAGGCCTAAGATGTTGAACCAAGAATCTCGAGACATACATATTGATCAAAAAAATTTAATAGACCATACACAAATATATATGAAACAACCTTTGTCCCAACTCAAAAAACCAATAAGATTAACCACTAACATGAAGGGAAGACCCTCTATCCTTTTAAATCATTTGGAAGAAAACATGGAAATCACTATAACATATACACGAACATGGAGAGAGCACTATCAAACATATGCTCAAGAATCTTGAGAAAGAAATATCTACCTTTGAATGTATAGTGACATAGAGATCATGAAATAGAAACACACATGTGGCAAACTATTGTCACTAGATCTGTTAATGTCAAAAATCTTCTCGATCTTGTGATCTCCTCTAAAGCCACCTGTAATAAATGTAATTCTTATAAAAAAGATCTCATGCACAACCAATCTTGCTTTTCCCAATATGAAGTTGCAAACATCATTTTCATGATTGTCTAGTGCCAAGTTGAATTCATCTAGCAAGCCCTAAATTAACTCATATTGAGCCTTCCTATGGATATATTTACTAAATTAGACTTTGTGACCAATTTGATTGGGAAGACCCCACCAATAGCACATGGGCTAGCATCATAGTCATACATTTATCCAAATGAACAAAACTTTCCTTGATGAATGTATTCACTAAGAATTTGACCAAACCCACATCTCAAAGGAAGTCCATTGTATTGGGTAGGAAAATGGAGATGATGGTGTTGTATAGATTCCTCTAGGGAAACTTTTTTAAAACTTCTTATCCAAAAATCACTCAAATGGGTTTCTCCACAAGCAGAGTGTTGATAATAAAAACTTTGATCAACTTCAGTAGATCATACCTCTAATTATTTTTAGTCTCTCATTTGCAGGGTTCCATTAAGACACATTAATTTGTAGGATGAGACATGGTGGAGACATAGAGGAGTATTATAGATTGTAAATATTTGATAGGAGGTGCATATTTATAAACTTCCAAGTAAATAAAGGAAAGATGCCATCATAATAAACTTGAGTGACGAAGTGCTTGTGTGTGCAAACTCTAAAGAGTTATGAGAAAATAAACAATCATCATTGATCCAAGATGGCCTCTAGCATTGTAGTTCATATAACACACAAAAAATGTTCCAAATGGGTTACAAGGTGGTTCCTATAAATACCTACAACATAAACATAGTTAAAAAGTATTGTCCTTTGAGGATTGCATGTGAGGATAGGTAGCCCTTTATATCTTAGAAGTTTCAAGATTAGTACAAGCAAACATGTGTGATGCTTGAATTCACATGAGTCGATCCTAGCCTTAACATTAAAGATGGGACAAATCATGTGGGGATAGTCCGATACGTAGCTATTCAAAATAGAAATATTCAAAAATACCATGTGAATGCCAAGTAGGACTCCAAATTTAGTCATGAAGTATCTCCCAATTTTTAACAAACTCTTTGACACTAATAGGACCTTAAAAGTTTTGTCTTCCCATAAATTAAAATCTACACTAATTTTGTATGAAAAATCTCTATCAATGGCAAAGATGGCCAATCTAGCAACCAGTGCATTTGCTTCTCGATAATAATGTTTACACTCAAATTTAGAAAATAAGTCTAATGTATTCTAGGATTGGAGAAAGATGTCATAAATTTTTTATTTTTTTCCTTTCCTCAATCAAATCATGTAAATCAAGATCATTGGGTTCCCTTTAATAAAGCTATTGGAAATGTTCAAATACCTACAAATATTTAGACCAACCACATAGGCATGTGCTTCTACCTTATTGTTGGTTAAAAACTATATTTTTTTAGACGCTGGAATAACTATATTGCCATCCCAGTCCCTAATCACACACCCTATACCTGAAGTACCTAGATTTCCATGAAACGTTCCATAAAAAGTGACCTTGTATACATCCTTGCTAGGAGGAATCCACTTAAGCAAGGATTAATCAATAGTACAATGTAGTTTTTTTTTATAGTCCCATGAATGGGGCAAAATTTCAATGATTTCCATTTCTTAAGAATTTTTTAATACCAAGATGTAAAAGTAGATCTTTTACCCAATTTATTAGAGATGCTAGACATTACCATTTCTACCTCCTCCAAATTAGAGATGGCATCTGTAAACTTTGAAGGCTTATTACAAAAAATTCTAAAGTTTCTTTCTTTCCAAGTCATCGTCGAGTGGGAAATAATCTAGATGTAATGAAAGATGGACTTAGAATAAAAGACTGTTCATCATTCAAAAATTTAAAACAAAGACTAAGGAAAAGCATCTAGAAGATCAATTGAGTTTGTTACAAAGCCATGATTCCTATCATGATCTAGCAAAAGGACATCACAATAAATGGTGATTGACACTCTCATTGTGATTTCCATTGAAAGTGAAGTAGAAGTTACCAGTTAAGCCAAATCTAGTCAATCTATCACCAATAAGGATTTTCTTGTTAAGGACTAGCCATGCAAAAGCCCCAATTGTCAAAAGATGTGATTGATCCCAACGTAATGCTATAGGACATTTCAAGACACTTATATTTTCAATTTGCACTATACATATCCCTAATCATATAAGTACCACACTTAGAGCTAGTTCATCTCAAAACATCATTACCTAATCTTATGAAGACCTTCCTACATCCAAGTTTATCTTTCAAAATTTATTTTTGAGGCATAGGAATGGGAAGATAAAAATCCTTTTCAATCCATCCTTGTGATCCCAGTCATTGTGTTTGTAACTAAGTTGTCTTTAACCTTGATCCTACATGCTTCAGATAAAGCCACTGCGGCCTCTAGTAGACCTTCCCACAAATCTAGGTTGGGAGATCCATTCTAAGAGTCAGTCTAAAAGATAACCCTATCACGATTTCTAATCTCCCAAGTAAACCGGTTAATGATTATCTTGTGACAATAAATAATGAAATTCCAAATGTGAGATCCGTTAGGAGCATTGGCAATTGTGAGAATTATGCAAAAATCCTTAAGTCTATGTATTTACTTTGAAGGATTTTGCACCATTTTAATTTTAGATGGTTGTGCAAACCCCAAACAAGTTCAGCCTCCAAAGCCAAATTTTGACCAAGGAGATTTCTTATGCCAGCACCACCATGTAGTTTTATATCTTACAAACTGACTCTTAAGCAATAATAAAGGAGAAATTTTTCTTATTTGCATTTCCATTCCAGACAAAATACTTCACGATTTTACATGTGAAATTAATAACCAAAGAAAGGGATTTTAGAACTATCATCATGAAGATAGGGACAACAACTAGCATTACTTTGATTAACAGAAATCTACCAGCAAAGGGAAGTCATTGCCTCTCCAAGTTGATAATTTGGACTGTAAAGAGAAAATCACCTTTTTCCATAAGAGAGAGCTACTAGTACTATAAAAAATGGAAAACCATTTTGTATTTATTTCAGAGCACACCCAATTTAAAACCAAAAAGATATTTTTATTTTTGTTTGAACAAGGGGAAAAGAGTTGAAAAAGAAAACCTTAGAATTCTCTTTGTTGATCCTTATTTGAATTATATTTGTCCTACAATCCCATCGATTTACTTTTGTGCCTTCTATTGGGATCCTTGCTAGGTTTAAAGAGATCGAGCAACCTCTTAAAATTTTAGAGGAGAACCTACTTTATTCAATTGCATCACATGCTTTGCCACATTATTGCCTTGAAGTTCTTTCGATTCAAAGCCCTCCAACTCCTTCAAAGAAACTAGAGCTGCACTTTACTAATAAATAGGATAAACAAGATCATTGCCGCTATCTTACGGATTTCAATGGTTTAGGTTTACCCATTTTGTACTTTATTATTATAAACCCTACCTATAAGTAATATCAATAGTGAAAAAGCTATATTTTCATAATCGATGACATAATTCCAAGTCCTATCTTCCACTTTTAACCAAATCCCATAAAGTAATCCTCTTAATATATCGAGTAACATTTGAATGTGAGCAAAGTTAAAGTGGATCAAACCATCTATTTTCTAGTTTAAAACTAAGATCTCTCAAGCATATTTTTTATTCTTGAAAACAACCATCCACCCAAAACTGTACAAAACTGACATAACTGAGAAAGTTTTTAGTCATCAAATTAAATGCAAGAAGTAATCCTAGTTCACCAAGACCCCTTTCTAAAATATATGATTTATGCTCAATTGTTTCACACAACAAAATAAAAAGCCTTGGGGCACTTGGATATATCTCCAACAAATGAGGAACTTTGTTAAATTTTTGTGTGTAATATTTCAGTTTTTCGTTTGTTGACCGCCATCAAATGAGGAACTTGTTATATCAGGAATCATGTATGAGAAATCATGCTTTAAATAATTGAAGGCCAACATGCTTTAAAATTGCATGTGACAGATTTCCCAATATTATAGGAGTAAAACCTAATTTGAACTCGTTATATGAGAAATCATGTCGGGGTTTACTGATCTGTCATAACCAATGCATATTTAAAATTCTAATATTTCCTCCGAATTACAGTTATGCCCGTCACCAAACCCTAAGTTTCAAATAATTGAAAGCCAAAATGTTTTAAAATTGCCTGTTACAAAGATTTCCCAATATTATAGGAGTAAAACCTAATTTCTTCGTTATCTCCTTCGATATCCTTTGTATTATTATAGTAGCAACTTGCGGACATGTAATTTTAAACAGCAGAATTATCTTTATTACAATAGTAGCTTGTGGACATGTAATTTTAAACAGCCTATTGATTAGGTCAGTGCTTTTTTTAATTAGAATTATCTATCTATTTATATACATACTTGGAAACCTTCAACAACCTATGAATAAAATACCAGAGAAGCAAAACCTGTGGAATCTTATTCGAATGCTATATTTGAAGTTAACATGGATATAAGGCAGAACGTTTTGCGTCTTTTCGATATTATATAGCCAGCTGCTGATATGCAATCATTTTTTCGAATATTTAGCACGTGGAAAGAAGAGTCTGTATTTCTTTCTTTTCCAGCTGTTGTTGTATATGACTGCTGGTCTTTTACTTTAACCAGTTTTTTCAAAGCATTTATTATGATGAATATAATAAAAGAAAACATCAGAATTTATCTGTTCTAAAAATTGAACCAATTGGGGAAAGGTTACTTCTTTCATTTCAATTCCATCAGCAACCATATTCTCTAAAACTTTCTTGTGATAGAATTCACCTATCGGATTACCAAAGTTTTTCAAGAAAGTGGTATACATCAAATCATGTTGCTGTTCATGACTAGAAAGATAAAAATGCTCATACTGCCTTTTGCAGTAGGTTTTGAAATCTCTTAAATCTTTACATTTTCCCTTGATAAATTTATTGTATTCCAATTTCTCCATGACATCCCTTTTTCCAACAAACATGCGGAGAAGTTGAGCACATACCTGATCAGTTCCTTTGTCTAAAAGATTTTCCTTATAATCATCAGGTAATCTTTCCCACACATGCTTTGCTGTTCCAGTCATAGCATTTAATGCTTGCTTGATAACCTCCTTTTCCTCTACATCAGTGTTAGTGGATAAATAATTTGTTATCCATGATCTCATTGCATCAATAGCTCTAGTATTTTCTAACACTTCTAGCTTATCAAAATTAACAAGAGGAGCTGTGTCTGCTTTGTAGGACTGGATGTTCTTAAATGGATCCTCCTTAGGAGAGATTCCATTTCCACCTCGAGCCATCTGGACTCGACCTTGTACTGGTGGTGGCTCATACTGACCTGTCATAGGATTGAACACTTTGGACTCTTCTTTAGTCATGAGAGATGGACCTTCATATTGAGCTTGAAGATAGCCTTTAGCATCTTTAGGAAAATGTTTAACCTTGGACTTGAATCCAGTATTTTGAATGACCACTGATTCACTCTGGACAGTTGTTTGAATTTTGCCAGACTCTGTGTGAATCAAATCTTTGACTTCAACATGCTGTTGTCTCAACATGTTAAATTCTTCTTGGAGCTCAGTAGCTCTTTGACCATTATGTTTGACATGTAAATCCACAGTATTTAACTGTGTCCCTAAAACATCAGTTTCCAACTTGGTAGCATTACGAGCTGTCATAGTAGCTTGGAGCTGTTCTTGTCTCCAAACATCAGCTTGTGTCCTGAACTGTTCATACTGAGTTTTTAGTTCAGAAAGCTCTTTCTTCACAGTTTGTGTCCATTCATCAGAGAGCCTTTGTTCTAATTTTTCTAAAAGTTGGACAACTGTATGGAAATTCTCCTGATGACTCAGGTGAGCCTTTTGGCTCTTGACAACTTCTATTTCTACCCATTTCTTTCTATCTTCCATAAGAAGCATGGTTTTCCTTATACACAAATTAGTCCAGTTCAACAAGTTACTTTGACTAGGACCACTTGCTCCTATAGGAAAGACATGAACTGGCCAACATTGGACTTTGTAATGACCTTTTGAATCAATGACCATGAAATCTTTGAATGGGGGCAGACGACTAGGAACAGTACTAGACCCGCCGGGAGTATCTACAATCTTGGATTCTTCAGCATCTAGATTCTGTTCTGGGAAATCAAACAATGTCTGAGACATCATCATTCTAACATGTCCGAAAAGGACTCGGACATTTCTAGATTTTGGTGGGAAGACAAATGAACAGTCTTCACACTTGAACAAACCGTTTTCTAATTCAGAATACTTTTGGTGTTGACATCTAACCACTTCACTAGACCTCTGGGGTATATTTACAGAGGGTTGAGAGTGTCGATACACAGGAGGTTGTGGCTGTTGATACACAGAAGGTTTAGGAACCTTAAACAAACTTTCAAAACCTTTACTTGGTTGTAATCTCACAGACTGGGATCTAGGCAATACAGAAGGTTCTGTAAGCATTTGATCATTAAAGGAAGTTTCTCTACTTAAAGCAGGGGAGTAAGCACTGCTTCGGGAACTACCAGAAAACTGACTTCCTTGTGATTTTCCAAACTTGATAACAGCCTGATTCTCTAATTCTTCAATTGAGATTCCTCTCAATCTACTAGACGTTCCACAGTCTGACTCTTGTGTTTCTGAATCCCAAAGTTCCATAGCCCATTCTTCAGGCATTTTAATATCCTTATGCCGCACAATCTTTGGGGCCGTCAACTGGGTACTATCACTGCTAGAGGTCCAAATAGTAGACAATCCTTCTAATCCTCGACTTTGTCTCGGATTTATCATCAAGGGCATAACCTTATTATATAGATGGTAATGGACAAGGAAAACTAGGGAATGATCAACAGAATCCTTTTTCATGAACAAATTCATGGTATTAAACTTATATTCTAATACATCCCTAAGGTTTTCATCTTTAAGGCTAACAGGAAAGTCTAACAGACAATCTACGAAGATGGGACCTTTGGCCATGGAGTCGCAACCTGCTCCAAGCAGTGAGTGAGACAGTTTCAGAAACCTAGCATCTTTAAGCATCATTAAGACTATGATTGGCAAACCTTTACGGTAATGACCATATACACCAATCCTAACATATGAAAGATGCATAAACTGAGGATTACTTTTGTTCTCATAAGCTTTCTTCCTAAACTTCTTTATCAGTTCATCTGAAAAGATATTCAATCTTCCCTGATTACCACCTTTGACAACGTGTTGCAATTCGGCAACATGACAATTCTGAGAGGACTTATAACCAAACCAATCTCGCAAACCAATATCCTTATTATTTATCATATCTATGATACCTTTAGGAATATCTCTATAAATTTCATGAGGAGGAATCCTAGGAACCTTAAAAGGCTTTTCGGGTTCCGACCCAACTACAGATAACTCATCTAAAGCATTACCACTACTTTCACCAGTAGTAAACATAGACTCATTGTTTGCAAAGAAATTAGTAAACCTAACCTCTTGGTTTCGATCTGCCGTGAGATCGATGCTGCCTGTCGACTGAGAATTGGAAGAAGATTGAGAAGCCATCTGCGCTCGAATCTGCGCTCAGAACCTGCGCTCGAAAGACCTGATAACAGCCCAAGCTGCCCTTCAACACCTAACCACGGCTCACCACGGGACTTACTTCTGGGACTTACGACACTATGTGACGGCCTGAGACCATACAGGGAGCATATACAGAGAGTAGTACAGATGATAAAAGAGATTATGATGAAGTAATCGTTAGGCAACAACGATGACATACAGCAATAATATCGTCTCCTGAGACTCTGATACCATATTTGAGCTGCAACAGACAAACATATGGAACACCATAAACAGGTACAACTAAATAGCGCACACGAATACTCAAAATATTATTACTTGTAAACAGAAAGCTTACACGCATGTTCATCTATAACAATGCTCGCTTTAAACAGAGATACATAGAGCTTACTAGCTATGGACTTCTATAGAAGCTTGGGACTCAAGCTTTTGCAACACTTTAAAGCCGGACTGGCTACTCAAACTTACACTCGTATTTCTATTCTAAGACTCTCAGAATTCACTCTGTGCTTAGACTTGCGCCGGATCGCTTGTGAAATGCAGGCGGCCCTGGGCCCTTATATAGGGAAACGAGGGCAGATCTTTTTACCCCGATCACATAATCCTTTGGAGTCCGACCACAGATGAATGACACGAAGACACCTTATCCGAAGAGCATCCCAAGACGGTGGGACCCAATTGCTCGTGAACAAGATAAGGTCGGCAACCGACACTTCCTTTTACAAACGAGAGGAATAACTCGTACACGCACTAAGGTGACGTGTTAACCCCTTTAAAACATGGTAAGGTCCATGCCTTTCATTTCCTTACGAGGCGAAAGATTCCCCGATGAGTGACAAGCCCACTCATTAGCCTTATCTCGAGCTCGTGCTGTGGGTGGAAGTACTTGATTCCATTGGGGCCCACCCGATGCAACCTTCGCATAATTCACCTTCTGGGTGCGTACAATCAGGAGCACGATAGAAACCTCTAGAATCATATTGCGGTACTCTCGGATCATCCTCGGAGAAGTCATGACAGTTGGCACACACTTGTGAGGACGCATGTGGGATACAGCCTGGGAGACCATCATCTTCACGCCACATGATACTCATTACCTTGATCTTGTGCGGGTGTGCAAGGACAGCATTGCTGGCATACGGAATTCCTCGGGCAATTCTGTAGGTCTTGGTATGCAACCAAATGGGAGTTTGATGCTGAGTGAAATAATTCAAACAATTCCCAATGGTCCAGTTACTGAATCTGGATGTTGGCCCGCTAGGTCCATACATTTGACACATATGCCTGCTGATGGCATTTTCAGCTGCTGAATTGAACTGAAGTTTGAAAATGCATCCAATGTAAGCGGTGGTGCCGTTGAACTGTAACTGATCAGCCTGTGGATAGGGACCAGAAAACATCTTTCTGATAGTAGTGACACCAAACTCATTGTGCAACCATTGGAAAGGATTTCCAATGTCTGGATTTAGAAATCTAACAGGGAGAACAAAATCTCCACACCAGTTCTGAAGAGCATGTCCTATGTCTGGGTCGATAGGCTCAGCTTCGGCAGAGAACTCAAAGAATGGTGTCTCAGTCCATAAACCTGGAGTAGTAAGCTGCTGTTTAGCAACAAGCATTTGAAATCTATCATAAAGGAAATCAGCAGCCATTTGATGGTTGTGTAAATCCTGATGAGGAAAGGGATTACAACTCCATTGTTCACAACTTGGCTCACTCCATCGTTGTTCTCTGATTTTGACAACACGAACTTTACCAGACAAAGCTCTACTATGTTTCTCTTCTTTCGACTCCTTCTTTTCTTCTGCATTGGCTTCAAGTTTAGACTTTATCCAGAAACCTTCTTTTGATTCAAAATTTGCAAAAATATTATCAACACCTGGTAAGTGAACAAAATCAAATTCATAGGTGTTGAGTTGTTGTGCCCATCTGAGAAGGCGACCACGAGTAATCTTGTTTCTAGATTCTTTTTTGAAAAATCCTCTTAGATGCTGCAAATCACTTTTCAGCAAAAATCTTTTATCAGCAATAAACATTTGAAAAGCCCGAAAAGTATTAACAACAACTAGAATCTCTTTGTGAGTACTATGGTAGTCTTTCTCAGCATTACGGAATGCCCCTGAGACAGTTCTGACAATTTCTCCCTTATCTTTAGGATCAAAGATTGGAGTTTTCTGTTCTCTTAAAATACCAGACCATGCAAATTCACTTGCATCAGTTTCTACAATTTTATAACCTGGTCCTGGCAACTTCAGGGGTGGCAATTGGGCACACTTGTTTTTTATATTCTGAATCAGCTTATCATGATACGCTGTCCATGGGGGAGGCTTCTTACTGAGAAGCTTGTTCAAATCAAGACGATCTTCAGCAAGCTTGTGGTAAAAACCAGCAATATAATTCACCAATCCTAAAAACCTTTGTAACTCCTTGACATTGGTGACAGGCAAATATGCAATTTTGCGTAGAATATGAGGTTGTGCCTCCATCTTCCCCCCTGGGAGAAGCTTGATGCCAATGAAGACAATAGACGACTGAGCAAAGATAGACTTAGAAGGATTAACAGCTAATCCATGGTGCGTACAGACAGTCAAAAACTGACGAAGGTGCTGGAGATGAGAATTCATTTCAGGACTGAAAATAAGAATATCATCAATATACAGTTGAATGAATTTAGTAAAGGGTCGAAATAAAGCATCCATCCGTTGCTGAAAGATGGAAGGAGCAGTTTTGATACCGAATGGAAGGACTTTCCATTCATAGAGACCTTGAGGCACCGAGAAAGCAGTTTTATAATAATCCTGGGGTTTAAGCTTAATCTGCCAATAACCTTTGGTGAGGTCAAACTTAGAGTACACATTACTACCTTGGATGGACTGCCAGATATGGTCTTTGCTTGGTAAGGGATGACGATGATCCACAAGACACTCATTAAGAGGTTTATAATTAACGACAAGTCTCTTTTCAGGTAATTCCTGGCCATTCTCATCTACTTTGGGGACATACATGGCATGACAAGAGAATGGTGACTCTGAGACCTGAATAAGATCTTGCTCTAAGAGAGAAGAGATTTCTTTAGCACAAATTTCTGTTTCAGAAGCAGTCATGAGAAAGTAATTGGCCTTACCTGGTGGTAGCATTTCTTTACCATTTGCATCACGCTTGAGTGGAAGGTCACAAGTGATCCTTCGCTGGTGTTTTGACAAATCTTTGGTGAACACAGCATCTTCAAATTCTTTCTTCATTGCTGCTATATCCTTTTCATTTTCTGCATACTGTTGAATCAGGTATGCATGACTGACGTCTCTCTTCTTCTTCTTTCCTGGCTTTGGCTATTGGTGAGTAAAAGACAGAGGTTGATACACTCTAGGGAGCTGATAGTAATCTTTGAATGTGAGGAACTCGCGGTCAATGATGAACGGTTCCCATTCCTTAATGGCATTGCTTCCTAGAATACCATCATAGTCTTCCACTTCATATTGCACAAACAGTACTTGACTGGGAGTTTCTTCTGTTCCAAGGCGAACAGGTGCAACACAGTAGGCTTTACTACCTTCTTTATCCTGGTTGGCAAATGTGATACTGGTATTTCCCTCTTTCCATGCATCTTCGGGAAAACAATTTTTTCGTGCAAGATTTAAATCTGCACCAGTATCTATTAGGAAGGACAGAGGATAGGCTTGGATACCTCTGAAATGGATAGTAAGTATGACAGCAGGACAAATAGACGCAATTTTAGCACTACGGACATACTTATGGTCACGGATCATATTCACATGACTGGAGGACCCTGGTTCTATTTCTCTAGGAGGAGAACCTTCAAAAGCTTCATCTGTTAGATACCTAAAAGGATTGTCTTCTTCAGGGAGTTCAGTTTTAGTAACAGGGTATCTAGGAACTGGAGCTGGGGCTTGATGAGGTCGTAAAGACAAAGGGCGCTCAATAGGTCCAGGTCCTTGAGTTAACTGAATCTCACTAATAGACTGTTTAATTATTGGACTATAAGGCTTTTCACCACAGAGAAGCTGACTTTCTCTGGGACTGACAGACCTTGATACTAGGGCATTTCCACCAGTATTGATCCTATTTATATATTTCTCCAAATCAGGAGACTTTTCCATTTCTTCCTTCAAATTGAAATTTTCTTCTTCATCAAGTTCAAGAATTTCAGCTTGTGCTTGAAAGATTACCTTGAGAAGAAAATCTTTCCTTTGACGACGCCATATACGTCGAGCCATACTTCCAGGTGCTGGTGCTTCCAGCAATCCACGCTGCGGCAGAGGCAGGGTTGATTCAAGACTGTGTTGAGAACTTGTGAAAACAGGAGTTTGAGGAGGAGAACTCCTTCTTTGCCAGGGTGCTGGATGATATCCATGCGATTCTTGAAAACTCTGGCCACTGAATGGCCTTCTGGGCTCTCTAGGCTGCAGCAGATACAACTTTCTTGCTTTTAGCTGTTCTAACTGAGCATTCAGCTTTTTCCATGTTTCCGGAACCATATCCATTTTATGCAATCGACCTTCAATTTCTATTATCTGGTCGATGATCTTGTTTAGTTCATTCTGAACAGGAGCACTTCTCATCATGCGGTAGTAGAAAGATATCTCACTGCCATAAGAACTGGCAGAACTATCAGAATCTGACATTTGGATGTCTTCAGCCAATGACTTCTGAGAAATTGAAAGATGATTCAATTTCGCAGAGACTTCTTCCGCAGCAGACTGATATTCTTCGTCTAATGAAGACTCAGAATCTGAACTCAAAACTATGTCTTCGGAGTCTGACGGATAGTCATTTATATAGATGTAGTCAGGTTCTGTGATGCCGTGAGCTTGCATTGCACGCATCTTTCCACGTCCTTTCTTTTTCTTTCTTTCGGGACACTTATTGGCATAGTGATCCCCTTTACAGATGTAGCAGGTTGGCTTCCACTTGCTACCTTTCTTTTGTTTATCCTTCTTTCGGAAGAAACCTTTCTTTCCTTTCCAATTCTTCTTTTTGATCTTTCGATCTTTGATATCTAGTGCTTTGAATCTTTAGGTGGGTAAGCTAGAGTGCAGAGCCACCATTGCTATAGTTATAGCATATGGATGACATCTATCTAAGGAGATTTTTTTCTCTTTGTAAACCATCAAGACAGTAAAAGAGACAGGGGTCAAAGATGTAACTTCTAATGTAATTTAGATCCTGGACATCTTTTTTAACGCTATTCTCCTTTAGTTTTTTTCATTAGTTATTACTCTTGGAAATTTAAGTTTAAATAAATTAATATTGTGTTAGAATTAAATTTTTTTGAGGACATTTTTAAAATGAAGCCTAAAATTTAAATGATTTGAAGCTACTCATAGATAACATTGACATAGATTCAAAATAACATTAACATGTTGCTTTTTACAAATTTCATTTAATTATAAGTATTTATGTTCAACATTTGATCATTTTTTATTTACATGTGAAATAATCATTGAGGCTCCTATATCCACAAGTACTATAACAACAATTCGACCTTGTTCAACTATTGGCTCCTTTCCCCTACCGTGAATAGATCTTAATAATTTCACTCATCATATTTTATTACATTTTATTTTATAGGAGATATATGCATCTCTATCTCTCTATATATACATATACATACTCTTGCATATATTATCTATATAAAAACAATCACAATGTCATAAATATCAAATACAACATACACGTTTTATTAATTAAATTATAGGGGGTTCTATATATGGGGTAATATCAAGACTACAACATGTATAATAGCATACTAAACAAGCTAAACTAGACTACACATAGTATTAAGGAACTATATTTTCTCATTTTTTTCTACAATATGAGCACTATTTGGTCACTTGGTTGTCTCTTTATAGTTTTCTTTTTATTCATCAATTTAGCCCACCCTATTGTAGCTTCCTCTTCTTCATAATCTATTGCATAAGATGACTCAAAACAAGATTTGGTTATAGCTACCAATAAAGATTCTTAAATTTCAACATCTATACCCCATTCCTCATCATTTGATAAATAAAAAAGGAACCCTACCCTCTATATATTTCTTGTATGAATTCATGGTTGCATTGGTCTAAGAAGAGATTGTTTTCTTAAATCAATAAATGCCATCCTAGGGGGATCGTGCCCATATATATTAATTCAAAAAACTAGTAACATAGGCCTAGGATGTCGAACCACAAATCTCTAGAGATACATATTCATCAAAATAATTCAACAAACTATTACAGAAACATAGATGAAAAAAACATTTGCCCCAACTTAAAAAACTAATAAGATTAACCATTGACAAGAAGGGAAGACCCTCCATCCTTTTACATCATTTGGAAGCAAACTAGAAACCACTATAACATATTAATGAACATGGAGAGAACACTATCAAACACATGCCTAATAAATGTGATCCTAGGGGGATCATGCCCATATATATTAATTCAAAAAGCTAGTTACATTGGCCTAAGATGTCGAACCACGAATCTTGAGAGATACATATTCATCAAAAAAATTTAATAGACCTATACAAAAATATATATGAAAAAACCTTTGCCCCAACTCAGAAAACCAATAAGATTAACCACTAACAGGAAGGAACGACCCTCTATCCTTTTAAATCATTTGGAAGCAAATATGGAAATCATTATAACATATGCATGAACATGGAGGGAGCACTATCAAACACATGCCCAAGAAACAAGCAAGAAATATCTACCTTTGAATATATAGTGACATAGAGATCATGAAATAGAAACACACATGTGGTAAATTAGTGTCACTAGAATTGTTAATGTCAACAATCTTCTCGAGCTTCTGATCTCCTCTAAAGCCACCTCTAATAAATATAATTCTGATAAAAAAGATCTCATGCACAACCAATATTGTTTTTCTCACTATGAAGTTGCAAACATCAATTTCATGATTGTCTAGTGCCAAGTTTAATTCATCTAGCAAGCCCTAAGTTAACCCATATTGAGCCTTCCTAAGAATATATTCACTACATTAGACTTGGTGACCAAATTGATTGGGAAGACCCAACCAATAGCCCATGGACTAGCATCATAGTCATACATTTATCCACATGAGCAAAACTTTCCTAGATGAATGTATTCACTAAGAATTTAACCAAACCTACATCTCAAAGGAAGTCCATTGTATTGGGTAGGAAAATGGAGATGATGGTGTTATATAGATTCCTCTAGCACAATTTTTTTTAAAATTTCCTATCCAACAATCACTCAAATGGGTTTCTCCACAACTAGAGAGTTGATAATAAAAACTTTGATCAACTTCAGTAGATCATACCTCTAAATATTTTGAGTCTCACATTTATAGGGCTCCATTAAGACTCATCAATTTGTAGGATGAGACATGGTGGAGACATAGAGGATGTATTCTAGATTACATAATATGCATACATATTTTATAGAAGATCTTCTCCCAAAGAACAAATCCTGAACCAAGCGGGGCTTCATCATGCTATCTCGTCTACCCTCAAAAAGGTGTAGCTTTTAGCTGTGTTCTTGAGCTTTTTAGTCCCAAGTTGGGTAAGTGCAAGAAGATGGGGGGCCAAAAAGGGGTCTTAAGTGGCCACTTTTTTTTTCTGAAATCAGGAAATATTGGCCTTGGATAAGAAATTGAGCATAGTTACACTCAAAATTTGGAGATGCAACCAAAACAATGTTTGTAGTGCTCCAAGTCTACTTTCTAAACTTTTATTTTTTTTAAAAATGGCATAGATTAAGGGGTTCAAAAGAGGGAGCCACAGAAATTGGTGTTGTTTCTGTCAAAAAAACATAGCATATCATGTTTTGTGGCTCCCTCAAAAGGTCAACTTTTTTTTGGTATTTTAAAAATCGCTTTGGTGAGAAATTAGTTAATAGCATGTAGTTTATGCCTGATTTTTCTGATAATTTTTTTATGAATATTTGATTTTTTACTAATTTTCAAAGTGGACACATCCTAAAAAATAGAATTTTGGCCGTGCTACCCCTATAAATTTTGAAAACTAATTGAAAATCATTTTTTTCTTTTTTTAATATTTGTAGAATGGAGTCTAGTTTCTAAATATGTAATTTTTTTGAAATTTCAATGAATAATTAATTTACAATGAAAAAAAGACCAAACAGTGGGTTTTTTCCCAAAAATGGACACACAAACAAAATAAATTAAAGATGAAAGGCTTAACTTTGTTAAAATGTGAAAAAAATCACATCGTCAAATAGCTAAGAGAAAGCTTAACATTACCTAGGTGTTCAATTTGTTTGACCTTGAAACACGTGCAAATATGAGGGTTAGCACGAACGAAATTATGTGAAATCTTGAAGAATATGGAAAAACACATCTGTGACTATTCAAAAGGCACTCCAAGCCTTTGGGTTGGAAATCCAAAGCAAATCCTAAGCCCAAGGCTTGGGATTCCCAAAGCAAGAGATAACACGAGCGCGTTATAACGTGCTCGCATTTTCCTTTCTCACAAGTTTGTTGTTTCTCATGTTTGACATAACGTGAGCACGTTATAACGCGCTCGCATTATGTTCCCCTTAAATTTTTAAATGTTTAAGGCTATTAATCATGTATGTACGTATGTATGCCTATATGTATGTATGTATGTATGTATGTATGCCTATATGTATGTATGTATGTATGTATCTATGTATGCCTATATGTATGTATGTATGTATCTATGTATGCCTATATGTATGTATGTATAGTGTCGAGGGCAGAGGAGGGTAGAGATGGGAGTGAGCCAGATAGGGGAGGAGAGGGGTGGATAAATATTGAGTGATTAAGGTTTAAGGTTGAGGGTTAAGCATTTAGGGATAGGATTTAGAGTTTAGGGAGAAGGGATTAGAGTTTAGGACCTTGAGGGATTAGGGTTTAGGGTTGAGGCTTTAGGGATAGCGTTTAGGGTTGAGGGTCGAGGGATTAGGTTTAAGGTAGAGTGTTGAGGGTAGAGGGATTTAGGATAGGGTTTAGGGTTGAAAGTTTAGGGTTGAGGGATTAGGGTTTAAGGTATAGTTTAGTAGTTTACTCGCTATGGATGTACCATACACAAAGCTTTTCTCATAGGGTTTAAGGTATAGTGTTGAGGGTTGAGGGATTAGGTTTTAGGGTTGATGGATTAGGGTTTAAGGTATAGTGTTGAGGGTTGAGGGTTTAGGGATAGGGTTTAGGGTTGACGGATTAGGGTTTAGGGTGGAGGGATTAGCATTTAATGTCAAGGTTAGGGTTAGAGTGTCAAGGGTAGAGGGATTAGGGATAGAGTTTAGGGTTGAAGGTTTAAGGATTGAGGGTTGAGGCTTTAGGGATGAGGGTTTAAGGCTTAAGATATAGTGTCAAGTGTTGAGAGTGTAGGGATAGGGTTTAATTTTTAAGGGTTAAGGGTTGAGGGATAGGGATTAGGGTTTAAGGTATAGTGTTGAGGGTGGATGGTTTAGGGATAGGGTTTAGGTTTGAGGGATTAGGGTTTAGGGTTGATGAATTAGGGTTTAATATTAAGAGTTGAGCCTTGAGGCTTGAGGCTTGAGGTTGAGGGATAGGGTTAATGGTCAAGGGATTAGGGATAAGGTTTACGATTGAAGGTTTAATGATTTAGGGTTGAGGCTTTAGGGATGAGGGTTAAGGGATTAGGGTTTAAGATATAGTGTCGAGTGTCAAGCGTGTAGGGATAGGTTTTAGGGTTCAAGTTTTAAGGGTTAAGGGTCGAGGGATCAAAGTTAAGGGTTGAAGGATTAGGGTTTGACGTTGACGGTTGAGTACATTGAGGTTCGAGGGTTAAGGGTTTCGGGATAGGGTTGAGGGTCGAGGGATTAGGGTTAAGGGATAGGGTTGGAGGGTTTAGGTATAAGGGACTAGGGTTCAAGGTATAGTATTGAGCCCATTGAGGAGGGATAGCATTTAGGGTTTAGGGATGAGGGATTAGAGTTGAGGGATGAGGGTTTAGGGATAAGGTTTAGGATTAGGGTTGAGGGATTAGGGTTTAAGGTATAGTGTTGAGGGTTTAGGGATAGGGTTTAGGGTTGAGGGATTAGAGTGAAGGTTTGAGGGATTAGGATTTTATGTTAAGGGTTAAGGGTTTAGGGTTTAGGGATAGGGTTGAGGATTGAGGGATCAAAGTTAAGGGTTGAGGGATTAGGGTTTGACGTTGAGGGTTGAGGGTTGAGGTTCGAGGATTAAGGGTTTAGGGATAGGGTTGAGGGTCGAGAGATTAGGTTTAAAGTAGAGTGTGGAGGGTGTAAGGATTAGGGATAGGGTTGGAGGGTTTAGGGATAAGGGATTAGGGTTTAATGTATAGTATTGAGTCTGTTGAGGATTTAGGAATAGGGATAGCATTTAGGGTTGAGGAATTAGGGATTAGAGTTGAGGGATGATGGATTAGGGTTGAGGGTTGAGGGATTAGGGTTTAGGGATAAGGTTTAGGGTTGAGGGTTGAGGGATTAGGGTTTAAGGTATAGTGTTGAGGGTTGAGGGTTTAGGGATAGGGTTTAGGGTTGACGGATTAGGGTTTAGGGTTGAAGGATTAGCATTTAATGTCAAGGTTAGGGTTAGAGTGTTGAGGGTAGAGGGATTAGGGATAGGGTTTAGGGTTGAAGGTTTAAGGATTTAGGGTTGAGGCTTTAGGGATGAGGGTTTAAGGCTTAAGATATAGTGTCAAGTGTTGAGGGTGTAGGGATAGGGTTTTAGTTTGAAGGGTTAAGGGTTGAGGGATAGGGATTAGGGTTTAAGGTATAGTGTTGAGGGTTGATGGTTTAGGGATAGGGTTTAGGTTTGAGGGATTAGGGTTTAGGGTTGATGAATTAGGGTTTAGGGTTGATGAATTAGGGTTTAATGTTGAGAGTTGAGGGTTGAGGCTTAAGGCTTGAGGCTTGAGGTTGAGGGATAGAGTTAATGGTCAAGGGATTAGGGTTAAGGAATAGGGTTGGAGGGTTTAGGGATAAGGGATTAGGGTTTAAGGTATAGTATCAAGCTCGTTGAGGATCTAGGAATAGCGATAGCGTTTAGGGTTTAGGGATGAGGGATTAGAGTTGAGGGATGACGGATTAGGGTTGAGGGATTAGGGTTTAGGGATAAGATTTAGGATTAGGGTTGAGGGATTAGGGTTTAAGGTATAGTGTTGAGGGTTTAGGGATAGGGTTTAGGGTTGAGGGATTAGAGTGAAGGGTTGAGGGATTAGGATTTGACATTGAGGGTTGAGGGTTTAGGGATAGGGTTGAGGGTCGAGGGATCAGAGTTAAGGGTAGAGGGATTAGGGTTTGACATTGAGGGTTGAGGTTTGAGGGTCAAGGGTTTAGGGATAGGTTGAGGGTCGAGGGATTATGGTTAAAGTAGAGTGTGGAGGGTGTAAGGATTAGCGATAGGGTTGGAGGGTTTAGCGATAAGGGATTAGGGTTTAAGGTATAGTATCGAGTCTGTTGAGGGTTTAGGAATAGGGATAACATTTAGGGTTGAGGGATTAGGGATTAGAGTTGAGGGATGATGGATTAGGGTTGAGGGTTGAGGTATTAGGGTTTAGGGTATAGTGTTGATGGTTGAGGTTTTAGGGATAGGGTTTAGGGTTGATAGATTAGGGTTTAGAGTTGACTGATTAGCATTTAATGTCGAGGTTTAGGTTAGAGTGTCGAGGGTAGAGGGATTAGGGATAGGGTTTAGGGTTTAAGGTTTAAGGATTTAGGGTTCAGGCTTTATGGATGAGGGTTTAAGGCTTAAGATATAGTGTCAAGTGTTGAGAGTGTAGGGATAGGGTTTAAGTTTTAAGGGTTAAGGGTTGAGGGATAGGGATTAGGGTTTAAGGTATAGTGTTGAGGGTTGATGGTTTAGGGATAGGGTTTAGGTTTGAGGGATTAGGGTTTAGGGTTGATGAATTAGGGTTTAGGGTTTAGGGATAGGGTTGAGGGTTGAGGGATCAGAGTTAAGGGTTGAGGGATTAGGGTTTGACATTGAGGGTTGAGGGTTGAGGTTTGAGGGTTAAGGGTTTAGGGATAGGGTTGAGGGTCGAGGGATAGGGTTGAGGGTCGAGGGATTAGGGTTAAAGTATAGTGTGGAGGGTGTAAGGATTAGGGATAGGGTTGGAGGGTTTAGGGATAAGAGATTAGGGTTTAAGGTATAGTATCGAGTCTGTTGAGGGTTTAGGAATAGGGGTAGCATTTAGGGTTTAGAGATGAGGGATTAGAGTTGAGGGATGACAGATTAGGGTTGAGGGTTGAGGGATTAGGGTTTAGGGATAAGGTTTAGGGTTGAGGGCTGAGGGATTAGGGTTTAAGGTATAGTGTTGAGGGTTTCTTTCATCAAATATAGATTTATGGGTTCAATTATATTGATTGCCTCTCTAGTTTTGGGGTGTGGATGTTTTGGAATCAATTAGGAAGTCTTCAGGAGACTTTGTGGAAGTGGATTGGAAATTGCTTGATAGAACCCCTACTATTTATGCTTGGATAAGGATTTGTCACAAACTAGAACTTTTGCTTCCAAAGAAGATCTATTTTTCTTCCTCGATGGGCATTTTCTATCAAGAACTTGATTATGAGGGCTTGCCCCTTCATTGTTATGCCTATCATATGGCGGAGCATCTGGCAAGCTCTTGCAGGAAATAGGAAAAGTTCTCCCTCAAAAACCTTTTGGTCATTCAAATCTGAAGGGGAAGGTTTGGAAAGAGATGTGATCAATGCAAAGGATGTGATCAATTTATAGCAGGAAAAAATGTGAGCGCGTTATAATGCTCTCGTGTTTTTTCTTGTTATTGAAACGGTAAAAAAGTGTTGACCCCGTGATCTAGGCCCACATGCTCTATTTTCTTACTGATTCTGCACGTGCTTCGACAAAAAAAAAGTGCTTTCATGCTGTTGGGAAGTTCACATGCACATTTGACACATTGTACCACCTTTGCATGATCTTTTCACCACCTTTTCTGCTTTGCCAACTTGAGAAGGAGGAAATAACATAGTTTTCACACCAAGTTTGATATATATCTATTCAAGTTTCAATTTTTGTAGTGTTGCAATGTTAATTGTGATTCAATTTTAGGAATTTAACATTATAGATTGGTTAATAGTATTGTTGTTAGTAATTATATTTGAGTGTTATTCAATTTAACATTGAAAAGGAAGCAAGTGGTGAAAAACTCAAATTGTTGAGGAGTTTGATGCAGGAAGAAAAAAACACTACATAATTGGGTACTCTCTCCATTCGAATCTTCATTTTTTAGGTATGTCAAGTCTTTACATGCATGTGCTTTACATTTTCCTTATTTTGGATTGAATTACTTTATCATGCTTTATCATACATGTTTAAAATAGACACATTCGCAATTAAGAAAGCAGCCTACAATCTCACATGATGCCATGTATGTTTTCTACACTTGGGCTCTTTAATAAGTATGTGTAATAAATAGACCTTAACATACCTTGATGTCAAACTATACAAGAATAAATCCTTACAACATAATAAAAATATAATCCCACTATTATCTTGTATTCATTTCTTAGGAACTAATATTGGTCTCTTTATCATGCTATAGACAAATTCTCCATCATGCCGAGGAAATGATCAAGAATTAAACCAACATAGGAAGAGATAGAAGCTAAGAATGCAAAGAAAGCAGTGGCTATGAGGGAACTACAACCAATAAGGTGCTACATCATGGTTCCAGGACCTTGAAATGACGGCCAAGCATGTAGGAGGAATTTTCAAGGAGCCAGAATATTTTTGAAACTCTAAGGAACTAGTCCAAAGACTCTATGGCACCATCTTGATACCATTGAGTCAAAGTTGGAACTCAAACATATTAAAACAAGGTCTAGGAAGGTAGGCGCCAACATTGGAAAGACTCTTAATGAGCACCTAAGTTTGAATTGATCTTGTGATTGAAAGTTTGGTGATGTATTGGTGCAAGATGATCTTCATTTGAAGCAATGTAAGTTCCAGGAAGGGTTTAGAAGTTATCAACCTCTTCACTAAGTTAGGCACACTTTACAAGCTTTCTTACCCAAGAGTTGCACCTCATTAGGACAAGGCGCATCTTAACCTCCGGGACTTTTCCAAAGAAGCGCTTCACTTTATTAGCACCTTTGGACCTTGTTTTGCATTCTGAAAGAGAAGGCGCACTTTGGAGGCATTTCTAACCTAGATTGATGCCTAGGTATAGTCATCTCTCTGGAGCATTACAATGTGTTTTAAAATGAAGGAGGACATTTCATAAGTTGGGGAATTGATCACTAAAGACCTTGGAGTGTTTGAATTACTAAGCAAGAAGGCGCATTTCCATGGAGTAGCATACTCTAGATAGCGCCTAATGCCATCAAGGTGCAATTCCACCCTCACTTTGGTGCCTATCATCAAGAAGGGGCATTGGGCATTCCTTGAACAGTTTTGAGCGTTTGAAGTTCGTGAAATCACCAAGGAATGTTGGGCACCATGTGTATCCTCAACAAGCTTGAGTTTGTGCCTAGAGAAGTGGGCACTTATTCATGTTTTAACTTCCCTCTTGAAGTGCCTAACTTGGGAAAAAGTTATCTTGTTGTTAGTCAAGTGTTTGATGTGTTTTGGAGACTCCAAAAGACTTCCTCTTACTAGGAGCCCTTCTTGGCAACTACAACCTTCAATTGGCACCTAGATCCTGAAGAAAAACACTTGCAAGTGTGGGCGCACTTTCCTTGTGATGGAGCATCAAACTGGTGCCTAGAAATCATAATGCATGAAGTGAGTGCCTAGGATCCTATTGGTCCAATAGGTGGTTTTGGGATCCGTGTCAAGTCATTGGATTAGGTTGCCAACTTAGAATGATTTTCATGCACTTAGACTTCAAGGCACCAAAACTAGCAGGATAATATTTGGGGGGAAACCATGCTGATAAAAGTTGGGTAAATTTAACCTTCAAGTGTGATTAGGCTCCATATAACAACAATATTTATATCATGTCCCTTTGCTTTATGAAATAAGTAGTATGTGTCAAGTCATAGGGATAACACTATGGTCCTTACAAATTTCTCTGTGACTTTTGATAAGATTATCTACTCTCAAATTCACACTTAGGAACTCTCAAATTCTTGCCTTGACCAATTTGTTCATATTGAAAGGTATCACAAAATCACCAATGGGTTATATGAAGAAATGTATAGAGACCTTTGGAATGTAATAGTTGGAGTTCTTATGAACATGAGACCCATGGATGGGGCTTGTGTACTAAGTTGATTTTTCATTTACACATTTGTTTGATATCCTAGATACATTGGTTGGATAGTGATGGGATGATACACTATGGGAGTCACATGATTTTGTGGCGCATAAGCTCCACTAGGTTGTTGAAGATGTGGGAAAGTGTCATTACTAGTATTTTGAAAAAAAAAAATTAGATAGGGAGGATTGAGTTGCCCCCTAGTTTTTCTCAACCCTAGTGTTGAATGGATTCATTTGAACTTTTGGTCTTTCTATAGTTTTGTCCTTTAGAGGTTTCTCAACACCTCTAGCCTTTAGCATCCTGATCCATTGGGCTAGTGTGGCTATGAGGTTGGAAAGTGTTGCAACCTCCATCCTTTAAACTTCTCCACCTTGTTATGGGTTGTTTTGAGTATTTTCACTTGCTTTCTCTTCGAGAATATTTTATAATGATACATGATGTGTCATAGATCATTCAACTTGATAAACAACATGGAGGGATTCTCTTGCCTCCTATACTTCTTGCAAATTTCTTTATAGATAGCTCACATCATTGTCCATCTAGGTGGTCATTTCCCTAAATATTATGATAAGATAATCCTATTAATGAACTTTAGATTAAATGAGAATCAACATGCTTTGTCTTGACTAGAATAGTTGGGATGGACAAAAATCTATTGATTCTAGGTTGGGTTGTTAAAGGTCAAGAAGTTTTGGTGTCTAATGCCCTCTAAATCTAAATATTCAAAATCATAGTGGTTCAAATAAGTTACAACACACTGATCTCACCAATGACAACCTTCAGACCACACCCGTCAGTGAGACTCCAAACATTGGTGAACTCTAATCTCGTTGGGCCGATACACCGATCGATTTCAACTGTTGGTGTGACCCCCTTCATCGGCGAAGCTCTCAACTACTCTTCTGATGCATCGATGGGATTATCTTCCAATACACCAATGTCTTCGACTTCAAACCACACTCATCAGCAAGACAAACCACTATCAGAGAAGCCTAACCAAGGTCTGCCAATATGACGAACTCTTGATGTCGATACAAGGTTCTTTTGAACAAAAAGCGTGCCTAGGCTTATGGAGCTCAATTTGATGTATTTATTGAAAGCTCAAGGTGGATTGATGCTTATTGAAAATGCCACTTAGTCCTTCATTTTCATTCCAGGCGTCATTTCCTATTGACTTGTATACTCCTCCTCATCCTAGGGTGCCATAATGAAGTGGTTTAGACAATAGGTGTGCTTCACTTACTAGAGGCTTGTTCTCCTTCCACCTTAGGCACACTTTTATGGTGGAACATGTGTCGATGGGTGCCTTTTCTTAAATGAATCCTCTCTCTAAGTTGGGCGCCCTTTTGAGGCTTTATGAGTTGCAAATTGTGCCTTAACCCTTCATGCTTGTTGCTCAATGTTTGAATGTTTAAGAAAGTCTCCTTTAGGCACTCATCTTAATGACTTTTTCTCAAGGCGCAATCATCCTAGTGTTTCAGGATATTAGGCTACCAGACTTAGTCATTTTTAGGATCTCAAACATAAAGAATAACATGATGATTCATTTTTTTGTATTTCATATAGTTGACATTCTATGCTACTCATAAAAAATATTAATATTTTCTGTTCAACATGACGATTCATTTTTTTTTAAAATACAACCTTTATCTTTTAGTTCCAAAATGAGGATTAGGTGATACTTGAATAACAATAGCTAGCTTATTAGATCAACAAACATCCTATGTAATACAATTGGACTTTAAATATCTGAAGTAGCCATCTACAAATATTTATTCAAACATGGATTTATAATGCAAGTATGGATGCCATAAATAAAAAAGTTTTGTATTAACCAAATATCCATATAGGCATACATCAATATCTGTCAATATAAGTATAAAATATATACAAAATAGCCATATAGGCTTACAAGAATGCCATATAGGCATACAATGTCAACTATATACAATACAAAATATATGTCCACAAATGCCATATAGGCATACAACAAAGGAACACAATAAAAAGTCATTCCCCTCTGGCTAGTGAAGAGAATAAATCATGGACAGCCTTTGATCTTCTAGGGGATGGAGACGTGCATGTGGGTGGTCTACTATGAACCTGAGGGCTACTCCTCTTATTTAGTTCTCCCTGCATCTTTAGTTGTTACAATAAATAGTATAGACATTAATATATAGAAATTACATGTTATAAAAAATGAAACATTTAACAAAATAATCACTTACCGCTAACATATGATGTGTCTCCTCACTTGCCTCAGTAGCAGGAATAGGCCCTGGTGATGTCATGTCCTATAGAAACCATCCATATAGAAATTAAACTTCAAATCAATAATCTTTTGATTTTTCAAAAATAGACAACTATAACAATGAATGTAAATTGAAATTTACTAATCTACCTCATACCCCTGTCAATGCCATGGAGCTATGAATTGCAGAGGCCACACCCTGCTCCATTGCCTTATGAACATGGGGAGGTGTCTCCGCAACCTGCATCATCTAGAAATAAAACAACATTATTGAATTACAAAAACTATAATAGTGATACAAATCATGGCTCCTAACATACACACATTCATCTAAACATGGAAGTACACACAATAAAGCACACAAGTCACATACAAAAATCTAGTAAGTACAATTCATTCATTAAACTATTTATTTTATTACCTCCGTAAAGCTTTGAAGTCCACCACCGCTGGCAGGTGTTACCATGAAATCTACAGTATTAACCTATTCAACATCCAAAATTAGATATTAGAATACCATTCATATAATGATGCTATTCACATGTAATATTTATAATTGTTTACTAGTTACATACCCTGACAGTAGATGATCTAGTGTAAAATGCATGTGGAGAACGACTGAAAACTACATCGACGCTATGACCCTGAAATTTCATTAAAATTATCAATTTAAATTAGTTAATCTTACATTTCAAAAATAAAATTTAATAAATTAAATTCAATAAACTTGCTAATATTTACCTGATATCAAGGCCAAAAGTCTCACTCAGGAGGGTATCTGTCATCACCATCTGCTCAGCTACAGATGTAGCCTGTGCACCTGTGTCTTGACTATCCATGGGGTCATAACCACAGGCTGACCTGCAAGTCTGACAAGTATGGGGTGGGACCCTGCTCCTCACACTATCTCCCAACCCACTCTATGCTGCAGGACCGGCATACTCTATGATGCTCTGGGTCAAGGCACTAATGGACTAAAGTGTATCGACCTCAACACTCTCCTTCACAATGGAAGGGATAGAGACATGCTCATGGGCTGGTCTGTTGATTACTCATCTCACTACCTGCTGTGGGTCAAGACGTGCCCCTGGTCTATCTTGTGATGACTGCCCACCTCTACCCTGGAAGTCCCGCATATCAAAATAGTTTGGCACTTTATTAAGGACAAACTCGCAGTAGAGTTTTCTCAAAAAGTATTGCGGACCTCATTATTATTGCATGGAAGATGGTCAAAAACCATCCACCACCTCTACCCAAAATTTTCTCTTATCTCTTGGTTGTTGCACCAATGGATAGGGAACCTCTTGCATGTAATGGGTGGAGGTTGATTTGTTTGTGGGTTTGTGAAAATGGAACACAAGTCTAATTTTGTGATTTGTAATTTTTTCACATCTTGGTATGACAGCTTGTCTGCATAATAATCTCTAAACTCTCTCCTCTTATCCACCCAACTAGTTATTTGCTTGCTAATTGAATCTACATTTGATAATATAGATTCAAGAGATTCAGCAAGCATGGCCCTATGCAAGGTTGAAGTGGAAGGATCTTTCAACCTTGCAATTATATCTTCAATTTCTTTTTTGTTGTTTTCAATTTGCCCCATTATATTTTCTTATGTTCTAGGGGCATGTCAAGGAATGGATGGAGGAGGTTGTTGTTCTGCAGGTATTTCCTCCTCAGGATTTTGTTGATTTTGAGGAGGAGGAGGAGGAGGAGGTGCATTAACATTTCCTGACAATTAACGAAATATACATCAAAAATCAACTAAAACCTACCTATTTAGAAACAAATTCAAACAAAAAAAAAATATAACTCACTCCTTTGGCGTGCTCGACGTCGTGGTAGCATTTTGGTGACGAATCGATAAGGTTTTTATGTTGAATGGAGTTTTACAAAATGCGAGCACGCTTTCTAAGGTTTGCAGGCCGCGGGCATAGAGGAGAAGAAAGAAATGAAATGAAATTAGAAACCTTTTTTTTAAATTTATAGCAAGTCATAACGCGAGTGCGTTATAACATGAGTGCGTTATAACGTGCTCGCGTTATGACTTAATTTTTTTTAAAATTAATTTGGCCACTTTTTGGCCCCCCATCTTTTTGCACTTACCCAGCTCTCAAATCACAAAGTCTAGAATTATTTGACAATAAACCCTAAGAGATACGACAGATCTCTGCCATTGTCTAGTGACCGCGAAAGGGTATAATTCTCAATCATATACTCTTTGAAGTTCGCTGGACAACAATCCATATTGAGCTTAACGCCAAATCCCAAACCTGTCTCCGAAACAAAATCTTCACAAAACATACATTCTTCAAATCCGTTAGCATCAACAAAGAAAAACAAAACAACCAAAGCCAAAAATGCTTCTCATGCAAAGCATCATCTCAAAGCAAGAAGCTAACTTGAGATGAAGGAAAATCCTCCATCCTCCAATGTTGCCTGCCTCCAATCTGACCCTATTACACTTTAACCAACTGATGTCTTAGATAAGTCTTTGGAAATCTCATCAAGTGTAGTATAAATGGCCCCGAGAGCAGAAGCAATGTTTGATGTAGCCATGATAAAATAAAGTGAACAAAGTGTCAAATTCCACCAAAAGTGCACCTTTTACAATATAGTTTAAACAAATATATCCTTATAACTCCAATTTTCTTTTTTCACCTTATTACTCCAAATATTTAATAAGTTAAATCAACAAATAAAATTCAAACAACTTCTCATTTCACACCTTATATCTTCAAATCAACTCCTTACAACTTCAAAAACCCATTATTTCATCATTTTCAAAATAAACATCTCATATAGATTTGTACACAACAAACATGCACTTCACATCCAAAATTTGTTGTTAGAATCTCTTATAACTAACTCTTGCATACTTCAAACTAATTTCACTCTCATAATTTTCAATATAGTTAAGATTATTGAATTTCAAAACTTTAAAACAAGGAATTAGGGCTACGGTGAAACACTAATATTCAAATTAGAACTATTCGTGTTTCAGTTTGAAAAAATCATACCTATATTAGGATATCATCACCATAAACCTTCCTCAAAAAATTTCTCCAAAAACTCCTATCTTCAATAGCCTTCCACAATGTGGACTTCCATGCAGACTCTCAAAATTTAAGATCCCTTCCAATCTGTCAGACAACAACAACAATACCTAATTCACCCTTCATATATACAAAAATTTGCAGCTACGGCTTTCTCTTCCAAATAGAAAGTCACCTACCATTTCTCAGGTTCTAACCCTAGGTTGTTAAATCCTGGCCATACGTTATGCAGTGAGATGCAGGGATATAAAGGCTGGCTATTGATTTTCCTTTTCTTCTAGGTCTGGTGAATGCAATGAGCAGTAGTTGTTTAATATCCTGCTAATTTAATTACTGTAGCCATCCAATTTCTAGGATGAGGATCTGCTTTGTCCAATCATGACTTCAATCATCTTATCATAGACACAAGAACGAACCTGCCTAGGGTTGTATGCTTCTAGAAAATGAAACAACATCAATATATAACTTTCTCCCTACGATATAAATCGCTGCAAACATTTCTTCATTCATATGGCACAAAATTAGACATTTGATCCCCTCCAAACATATAGGCACAAGGAAGTATTATGCTCTGATACCATATTGAAAATGGTAGAGCAAACTAATTAAGCAATTGCATAGAAATATAAGAAATCTAGAATAATATATTATGTCTTGGAATGTTGTTGCAATACAATTCAATGGCTTTTTAAAGCCTTATTGTTCCCGTATATAACTTCTTACAGGAAAGTAACTTCCAAAAACCTAACTTATAAACTAACATTTAACTAATAATTTCGCCAAGATGACCTCTAGCATTGTAGAATATTACACCCAAAAATTATTCCAAATGTGCCACATGGTGGTTCCTATAAATACCTACAACATAAACATAGTTAAAAAATATTTTGTCCTTTGAGGATTGCTTGTGAGGATAGGTAGTCTTTTACATCTTGGAAGTTTCAAGATTAGTACAAGCAAGCATGTGCGATGCTTGAATTCACATGAGTCAATCCTAGACTTAACATTAAAGATGGGAGAAATCATTTGGGGATAGTCCAATACATAGTTGTTCAAAATAGATATCTTCAAAAATACCATGTGAATGCCAAGTAGGACTCCAAATTTAGTCACGAAGTGTCTCCTAATTTTTAAAAAACTCTTTGACACTAATAGTCTTAAGAGTATTGTCTTCCCATAAATTAAGATCTACACTAGTTTTGTAAGAAAAATCCCTATCAATGGCAAGGATGGCCAACCTAGCAACTGGTGCATTTGCTTCTCGATAATAATGTTTACACTCAAATTTAGAAAATAAGTCTAATGTATTATAGGATTGGAGAAAGATGTCACAATTTTTTTAAATTTTTTGCTTTCCTTATTCAAATCATGTTAATCAAGATCATTGGGTTCCCCTTAATAAAGATCTTAGAAATGTTCAAC
The DNA here is from genome assembly GCA_027924645.1 of Cunninghamia lanceolata. Classification (NCBI taxonomy): domain Eukaryota; kingdom Viridiplantae; phylum Streptophyta; class Pinopsida; order Cupressales; family Cupressaceae; genus Cunninghamia; species Cunninghamia lanceolata. The sequence goes on from BSBN01001226.1 coordinate 11,192,198, forward strand.
TACCTACAAATATTTAGAACAAGCACATAAGCACATGCTTCTACCTTATTGTTGGTTACAAACTACATTTTTCTACAAGCTGCCATAACTATATTGTCATCCTAGTCCCTAATCGCACACCGTGCACCTAAAGTACTTATATTTCCTTGAAAAATTCCATAAAAATTGACTTTGTACACATTCTTGCTAGGAGGAATCCACTTAATCAAAGATTTATCAATAGTAATGTAGTTTTTCTTTATAGTCCCATGAATGGGGGGAAATTTCAATGATTTCCATTTCTTAAGAATTTTTCTATCCCAAGATGTAAAAGTAGATCTTTTACCCAATTTATGAGAGATGCTAGACATCACAATTTCTGAAATGGCCTCCTCCAAATTAGAGATGACATCCATAAACTTTGAAGGCTTATTACAAAAATTTCTAAAGTTTCTTTCTTTTGAAATCAGCATTGAGTGGGAAATAATCTAGATGCAATGAAAGATGGACTTAGAATAAAGGGTTGTTCATCCTTCAAAAATTTGTAGCAAAGACTGAGGAAAAGCATCTAGAAGCCCAATTAAGTTTGTTACAAAGCCATTATTCCTAGCATGATCTAGCAAAAGGACACCACAATAAAAGGTGATTGACACTCTAATTGTGATCTCCATGGAATGTGAACTAAAAAGTTACCGGTTAAGACATATCTAGTCAATCTATCACCAATAAGGATTTTCTTGTTAAGGAATAGCCATAAAAAAGCCCCAACTATCAAAAGATGTGCTTGATCCCAACATAATGCTACAGGACATTTGACGACACTCATCTTTTCAACTTGCACTACATATCGTTAATCATATAAGTACCACACTTAGAGCTAGTTCATGTAAAAACATCATTACCTAAACTTATGAAGACCTTCCTACATCCAAGTTTAACTTTCAAAATTTATTTATGAGCCATAGTAATGGGAAGATAAAAATTATTTCCAATCATTCCTTGTGATCCCATTCATTGTGTTTGTAACTATTAATGTATAGTATAGCATATTACATTGTTTAACCACTGCACAGTTATGATTGTTTATACGTAACTACATCTGTTGGTTACATTAGTTGCACTATATAGCTGCTCTATAACTGTTGTATCAACCAACTACACCACAGTATATATCTGTGTGTTGTATTTTCATTCTTCATCAAATAAACTACAACTTTCCCTACCTATTTCGAATGGTATCAAAGTAGTTTCACTGAGGCGCAGTACATACTATGGGTTTCTATGTTTGTTTGTGTATAGAGGGCATTTTGTTGAGGTGTATTCTATGTTTGAATCCAAGCTATATCTTTGGCAACATACAAGGAGGAAGATATAGTCCACAGGCCTGAGAAATCAAAGAAAAGTGGAAGAGTGATTTTGCAATTTTTGAAGGTTATTAAAAAATGAGGGCGCATTGAATAGAAAGTTGAGGACTATGTGGAAGGATGCGTAAAAGTATTATTTGCTGATCATGTGAGACGATTCTTTTTGCTATGCTGGAAATAGAAGACATTGCAATCACTTTGGATTTGGGATTGGCCATGAGGTTTCCCTAAGTTATCTTGCAGTCGGCATTATTTAAACAAAGCATGATTATCTATCTTGTAATCAATTTTTTGGCCCACATGAATAATTGTCTACTTGGCTCTTAAAGGTGAGTTTGAAATTTTCATTCTATGTGAGTTTGGTGGAAGTCCATGTGGAGGAGACAAAAGGATAGAAGGCTTCACAAGATGCTCCTATATAGAGAAGGCATTCAATCTACAAAGCTTGGTATGTTTTTCAAACTTTGAAATCATTTTACTATTGAAACTTGTAGACATTTATAAATCTATTGAGGAGTTAAGGTTGGTATCATTTTAAAATGGATTTTCCACTAGACAAGTATTATGGATTCATTTTTTCATACTTGGAGAATGAAAATTTAGATGCAATTAATGAATAAAAATTTATGAGGAATAGTAAGTGGAAATGAAAAAGTACCTACAGATGCAAATAAGTTATTAGATTGGAGTAGTAGAGATGATAAAGCCAATGCTATAATTGGTATTTCTCTTTCTAACACTGAATTGTGCTACATTGATTTGGATAAATCATCAAATCAAATTTGGGATAACTTGAATAAATTGTTTGAAGCAAAAGCAATCAATGCAAAGTTCTCCCTAAAGCTTCAGTTATTCAGGTTCAAGATGGAACCTGGAATTACAATGTCAAATCATATAAGTAACTTGTAGTCTCTCATTTGATAGCTAGCAGAGGTTAAGGCTACAATAGATGATGATGATGCTAAGGCCATCTTATTAAACAGCTTGCCTTCAAAATACAACAATGTTATTTTTACACTCAGTCAAATACCTTAACAAACTCTAGAAGGTATGATTTCTGCCCTTCTAGTAGAAGAGAAGAGAACAACAAACTATTCAAAAGATGATCCTCGAGAGAAAGCATTATTCTCAAGAAGCAATTAAAAAAGATAAGAGAAAATGAAATGTTTTTATTGTATTGAAAAGGGTCACACAACTTGGGATTGTAGAACTCGAGCTAGTGATGTTCTTAAAGGAAAGGTCAAAAATGAAGGAACGATTGCTTGCATTAAGCATGAGGATTCAACAGATGATGAATGTTTTAAAGATGACTCTTCTCCTGGTGTCAATAATGCATTAGTATTGTAAAACTTCAAATTGGAGGCAGACGGCATCAGAGGATGGAGGAATTTTCATCATCTGAAGTTAGCTTCTCGCTTTGAGATGATGCTTTGCATGAGAAGCGTTTTTGGCTTTAGTTTTTTTGCTTTTCCTTGTTGTTGCTGACAAATTTGAAGAATACATGTTTTGTGAAGATTCTGGAGACAGCTTTGGGATTGTTAAACAGTAAATGCTTGATTGATTTATTCAGTGAATTACAAAAGCATTTATACAAGGAGAAATGCAGTTAGGAAGTTTTAACCAATCATTAACTAGTCATAACTGCATAACCGGCCTAGTAACCATTGTCCCACTGTCTGTCAAACTAACAATTTAATATATTAAACAATGCTAACATTCCCCCCTTATTACATTGTTCTTGCAATAGTACCAAGGGACCCCCCTAAATGCTAAAATACTCAACAAAGCTGATTAAATAATATGAATACATATTTTATAGAAGATCTTCTCCCAAAGAACAAATCCTAAACCAAGCGGGGCTCCATCATATTGTCTCGTCTACCCTTGGAAAGGTGTAGCTTCAAGTTGTGTTCTTGAGCTCTTTAGTCCCAAGCTCTCAAATCACAGAGTCTTGAATTATTCAACAATGAACCCTAAGAGATACGATAGATCTCTGCCATTGTCTAGTGACCACGAAAGGGTATAATTCTCGATCATATACTCTTTGAAGCTCACTAGACAATATCCATATTGAGCTCAACACCAAATCCCAAACTTGTCTCCAAAACAAAATCTTCACAAAATATACATTCTTGAAATCTATCAGCATCAACAAAGAAAAGGAAAACGACCAAAACCAAAAATGCTTCTCATGCAAAGCATCATCTCAAAGAGAGAAGCTAACTTGAGATGGTGGAAAATACTCCATCCTCTGATGCCGCCTACATCCAATATAATATGCTTACACTCTATCCATTTGCTTTAGACTCTTCAATAGCACAAGCATGCAAGTCTCTCAAATTTCTATCAAATGGCATCGTAACCACAAACATAATGTGTGACCATTTAAAAATAATGATATCAATTTTGATCTATGATGGACTCATTTACCTCCAATCCTTATTTTCCTTATCACTCCAATACATACAAATGTACACTTAAATTTTGAATTCACAATCACATAATTTCAATTGTTTTTCAAATAACCAACTTTCCCATACACCATTGATAATGCATTTTGAAAAGTGAAATAATTTGTGATCTTTCTCTAAGTTCCAAATAATTCAAACAAATTCCCCTTTCACACCAAAGAAATGACTACATAGTTTTGAACTATGATTTGAAGATCATAAATCAACTATGCTAGGCAGATTTACGTGCAATTTTGTTGAACTCCATGTAGTTAATACCATAAACTTTGATATCATTACTCGTATCAACCATGCATCAATTGATAATGTTTACACCAAAATAGAACAATACATTTGATTTAAATTTAGGGTTTATTTTGTAAACCTCTTCCTTTACATAGCCATTTCCTCCAGTTTGCCCAGGTTGGAATAAAACTGCACCTTACACGGCTTATCTCAATGTTTTGTTTAATCTTCCTCCTATGCTATTCATTAAATCTGCAAAACACCTTTCTATCCTACTATGGACTCCTTCATTAAATCAAGACTTGTAGAGCGCCTTTCTTCTCTTTTACATGCTTGACCATAAAATTAAAACTATACCCATACCTTTTTCAAGCAGATCACTTATATCAATGGCACATTAGAAAATTAATTATTACAGTCTTTAGAATGAAACACCAATTTCTCTATCTTGCCCACTCATTTATAATGTCCTTCAACAAGTATATTATCACTGTGCATTACCTTGGAGTCATTGTGCCCTAATAATTCTTCACACACCTTGTCTATGCTTCCAAATTCCACTAAGATTCTAAGACTACATTAAGAGGCTATGCGCTACAATAGATATTGTTTCCAATAGGTGTTGTCTTGTTCTTTCCTATGGTGAAACACTTAACGGTCTTCCACCAGACTTCACTATTTAACTCTTCAATCTCTAATTTTTAACATATAGGCACAAGAATAAACTTGTTCCTTTTGAAATACTCCGTCATTGGATTCAACTTCCTTTCATTGCGATCTTGTCATCTTCGTTTGTAGACAACTCCATGATACACAGGAGATCCATGCTCCTTCACATTGTGGACTTCAGTTCCATACACAAGATCCTCACGCAGGCTAGATCAACAATGCCATAGCTCTGATACCATATGTTAAATATTAAATGCTTGATTGATTTATTCAATGAATTACAAAAGCATTTATACAAGGAGAAATGTAGTTAGGAAGTTGTAACTAGTCATTAACCAGTCATAACTGCATAACTAGAATGCTAACAGGGATTTGGTGTTGAGGTCAATATGGATTCTTGTCAAGTGAGCTTTAGAGTATATGATTGAGAATTATACCCTTTCGCAGTCACTAGACAATAGTAGAGATCTATCGTATCTCTTAGGGATTGTTGTCGAATAATTCAAGACTTTGTGATTTGAGAGTTCAGGATTGAGAGCTCAAGAACACAGCTCAAAGCTACACCTTTTTGAGGGTCAAGAGACAACTTGATGGAGCCCCACTTGGTTCAGGATTTGTTCTTTTAGGAGAAGATCTTCTATAAAATATGTATTCATATTAAGTAATCAGTTTTGTTGAGTACATTAGCATTCAAGGGGAGTCCTTTGGTACTATTGCAGGAACAATGTAATAAGGGGGGGAATGTTAGCGTATAGTATATCATATTACATTGTTTAACCACTACATGGTTATGGTTGTTTATACATAACTACATCTGTTGGTTAAGTTACTTGCACTATATAGTTGCTCTATAACTGTTGTATCAACCAACTACACCACAATATATATCTGTGTGTTGTATTTGCATTCTTCATCAAATAAACTACAACTTTCCCTACCTATTTCAATAACTAAGTAGTCTTTAACCTTGATCCTACAGGCTTGAGATAAAGCCACTTCGGCCTCTAGTAGATCTTTCCACAAATCTAGGTTGGGAGATCCATTCCGAGAGTCAATCTAAAACATAACACTCTCACTAATTCTAATCTCCCATGTAATATGGTTAATGATTATCTTGTGACAATAAATAATGAAATTCCAAATGTGAGATCCCTTAGGAGGATTGGGAAGTGTGAGAATTATGCACAGATCCTTAGAATCTAGGTATTTAATTTTAAGGATTTTTCACCATTTTAATTTTGGATGGTTGTGCAAACCCCAAACAAGTTCAACCCCCAAAGACAAATTTTAACCAAGGAGTCTTCTTAGTACAACACCACCATATACTTTTTCATCTTACAAACTGACTCTTAAGCAATAATAAAGAAGATTTTTTTCTTATTAGGATTTCCATTCGAGACAAAAGACTTCATGATTTTACACATGGAATTAATTACCAAAGAAGGGGATTTTAAAACTATCATCATGAAGATAGGGACAAAAACTAGCATTACGTTGATTCACAACAATCTACTAGCAAAGGAAAGTCATTTCCTCTCCAAGTTTATAATTTGGACTGTAAAGAGAAAATCACTTTTTTTCATAAGAAAGAGCTACTAGTACTATAAAAAATGGAATACCACTTGATATTTGTTGTGCAACACCCCCAATTTAAAACCAAAAAGTTTTTTTATTTTTCTTTGAACATGGGGGCAAGAGTTGAAAAAGAAAAGCTCATAATTCTATTTGTTGATCCTTATTTGAATTATATTTCTCCTACAATCCCATTGAGTTACTTTTGTACATTCTTTTGGGATCCTTGTTGGGTTTAAGGAGAGCGAGAAGCCTCTTAATATTTTAGAGGAGAACCTACTTTATTCAATTGCATCACATGCTTCGACACATTATTACCTTGAAGTGCGCTTTCAATTTAAATCCCTCCAACTCCTTCAAAGAAACTAGAGCGACACTTTACTAATAAATGGGATAAACAAGCTCATTGCCATTATCTTACCGACTTCAAAGCTTTAGGCTTGCCCATTTTGTACTTTTTCATTATAAGCCCTACCTATTAGTAATATCGATAGTGAAAATTTTATATTTAAATCATAATCAATGACGTACTTCCAAATCCTATCTTCCACTTTTAACCAAATCCACTAAAGTAATCCTCTTAATATAACTAGTAACATTTGAATGTGAGAAAAGGTGGAGTGGATCAAGCCATCTATTTTCTAGTGTAAAACTAAGATCTCTCAAGCATATTTTTTATTCTTTAAAACAACCATCCACCCAAAACTATATAGGAAGATAAGGGAGTCTAATCCAAACTAGCATAACTGAGAAAGTTTTTTGTCATCAAATTAAATGCAAGAAGTAATGACTTAATATGTAAAACATTATTATCCTAGTTCACCAAGGCCCCTTTCTAAAATATATGTTTTATGCCCAATTGTTTCACACAACAAGATAAAAAGCCTCGGGCTGCTAGGATATACTTCTATTAAACTTTTAAACATTCCTAACCAACTTTTAAAATCCAAGCATGGAGCTCAATTAAACTTTTCAAAATCCATACTAAACCTCTGTTTGTAAACTTTTCTTCCTCATACATGACTTCATGACCATGAGAAAGGATTGGGTGCTCACCTATACATGGAATGAAAGTTACCCTTCACATATGATCCACTTAAGTTTCCATTGCATATGTACCATCTACTTTAATCTCTTCCTCAACCCATTTGGAATACAAGACCCTACCTACAAGATCTATTTACATAAACTAATAAAGTCACTCTCCCACATGGCCCTATTTACTAGGTGTAACAGGGACCACAAGGGGCTTATGCCTCACTAACAACTGCTCTTCTCATCCTCATTTATTGTTTTCTAATCACTAAGGCATACAAGACCATTGATACTTGTAGAGCCTTCGATAGCCTTTAGATTGGAAACATTCTTCTCCTATACAACCATCTTAGAGTTTGCATTTGCTTAGTCGAGAGCATCCCCTTTGATTGGAAAAACAAATGAATGAATAAATAAAATAATTAAAAAAATTAAAAATAAAAAATCAAATTAAATAGAAAAATATTTAAAAAATTAAAAATTAAATGTACCTACCTCTTTCGTAACTTAGCTTTTATAAATTTAAAAACACAAGAAATCAATAAATAATAAAATTTTACAAACAATGTTTAAGAAACATATGGTTGGAAAAATAGTCACTTAATGCAGTCAATGCAATAATTTTCATCATATTGTTATGTCCAAATACATGGAGCATATCATTTAAATTTACTCAAATAATGCAGAAGACAAAATAGTGAGAATTAAAGATCTCACAAGAAAAGCAGTTCAACATTAAAAAGATCATAAAATCAAATAATGCAAAAGATAAAATTAGTTGATATCATTTCTACAATTTTGGTTTGTTTTGATATTTATATTTTGAGTTTCGAAATAGAATGCCATGGTCTCATACAACTATATTTTTTGCTTAAATTTAAGTAGCAGAAATGGTCCTATGCAAATTTTAAATTATGTATAAAGGATAATTTAGAATCTTCCCCTATTATAATAAAGCAACTACATTTTAGGGATTAAAAATATGCTATGAAAAAAATGGGTGCTAAAATTCTACAGGAACTCCATAATGAAAATATGCCATGTTGTTGCATATATTTCCTTCCCTGTTTTTATTTATTTTACTCCAAATTTGATCTCCTAAATTTTATTTATTAATAAATGATTCTTTACTAATTTTTTTTTTAAATTTAATATAAATTACAATTTAGGATAACCATTTAAAATAACTAAAAAAATAAAATATACACACTAGCTCCACAAGTGATTCCTTAAAAATAAACGAAGCAGCCACATGGGACCTATGAAAAAATAGTAAATTGAGTATTCAAATAAATGTGTGTTATAGTTTGAATCATATTCGATAATAAATTCTTATAGTTGACAAAAAATATTATCTATCACATATAATATGATTCCCTATAAAAATAAATTGAAAATAATTATTTTTTAATATTATAAAGCAATTTCTATTATTATTATCCTTCTGTCTTCAACTACGAATAGGGAGGAGCTATATGAAGCTTTGGGGATGGTGAGGGAAGCTCTTGATAGCAAACAAACACTAATTAAGTGGTTTTTCATAGAGATAAACAAGATTAACATTCAGCTCACTACTATTCAACAAAGGATGGGAAGAGGTGTTGAAATTGATGATAGGTTGGATGAGGAAATTCAACTATCCTAGGACACCATATTCAAGGTTAAACAACTGGAAAAGGACCTGGTGACTCATAGCCAGGAACATGACACTCGCTTGAACAATGTGGAAACCAAAATTAAAGATATTAAGAAAAATATGCAAAGGATGCTAGAGATCGGCAAATTCACCATACAGAATACCACAAAAGGAATAAAAATCCTAACCAAAAAGATGAAGGAGCTAAAGGAAGAACACATGGCAAGGATGGGGGAAGAGAAGGACACTAAGGGTAAGTTGTAGAAAATAGGGAACAAAGATAAACAGTGTAAAAGTAATAATCAGGGGGGCTCAAGCTCTAGGACCTGTGGAAGCAAAAATAAATCGTTCCAAGAGGAGAAGGATGAACTTCTGGGCCTCGTCAAACTTCATGAAGAATTTTATAAATAGGAATTGGTTGTTGCTGAAACTCTTAAAAGTATGTGACCTTGCTAACAGGATCTGAAAAGCTAGTTGTATGGTGTGCTACTGTCTCTTTGTTGGTAGTATCTTTAATATGTTTAATATCTAGGCTCATTATCTTCCATTAGGTGTTTTTTGTCTTTTGGCTGCTATCCTACTATGTTATATCTTTGGGGTAGCATCTGATTGTAGTGTTTTGGGGTCTCTTCAAAACTTGTTTTACCCCTTTTATCCAAAACAATTTCTATTATTACAATATTTCTAAAATAAATACTAACCACTACATATTACTTGTTAAAAATCAAGTTGATTTCATATTAATCTAACATCCTCTAGCCAAATCTATTCTGAGATCAGATAAAGAGAACAACCCAAACCAGAACCAAGAAAATGAAATGAATGCAAGACACATTTTAAATTCTATGTAAAGAAGAATTCCAAATATTATAAGAAAAATATTTAAATCCGTCAACATAGTCATGTCTTGTTCATCCCTTCTTAAAGTGGGGACTAATGTTTTCATCCCACTAAAACTAATTAATTATGCTCTTGAAAATCATGCAAATGCAAGGAAAACATTATTTGCTAAGGTCTATAGTAGATTTCAAAATTGGAAATTTGTTTTTTTCCTGCTTTTTTCTGATTGGCTTTACTCTTTTTTGTAGGGGTTTTGGGGTTTTTTCCATTTGCAAAAATAGGGAAAAATATTCTTGCCAATCAAAAAGGAGTAGAGGAAAATTGTGGTGTATTTCTAATGTTTTGAAGACTATTGATATGTCTTTGAAATGGGTAACTAGCCTGTTTTGAGGGTTTCTTGGTGGGCATGTGTGGAGGCATGTGGTAGCTATATAGGGTTTGCTCAGGCTATGTGTTGTGCATTGATGCATTGTGGAACTCCTGAGATCTACATGACTAAAAAACCATATTGTAGTTCAGGGAAACATACCTTGCTTATTTTTATGGGCATTGGATGGATTTTTTGTAGACTGCTTCTTGTTTTTTTATAACCGTTGAGGTAAATGGTGTGCATTCCTTTTGTTTTATCCTGCATGCAAATTTTTTTGTTTTGTTTTATTGAGGTCTTGCATTTTTGGGCTCGAGATAGCAATTCATGGGGTTTTTAGCTAAAGAAGTGCCGTGAGATGTGCCTTGATATTAGCTCTTGGACTGCATTTAATCTTGGATATGAGCCATCATATGTGTTGTTAATCTTGAGTTTTCTATTCTCAGCATTGGAAAAAATATTGTTGATTATGGTCATCTTAAATACTATGTTATAGTGATGTGTTTGCTTTATGCTTCAATGTACGTTGTGCATGTGAGTCATTATATAAACATTTGCTCACTCAGTAGGTGGCAATATTTATATTCTTATGATGTGGTTTCTGTTGGTGATTGTTTTGATGCAATCATAACAATAAGTTAAAATTCACATATAATGAACTGAAACTATACTTGAAAGATAAGAAGGAATCATTTGAGATTCAACTAATCCCAAGTCTACAATGGTTCGGTTGGTCAAGTTCAGTTGGTCAATGTGAAGCTGTAATGTTCAAGGGGCCTTACGTAGTTTAGGTTTGTTTGGTGGTTTACTGGACTAAGAATATGCAAAAAGGTCATGAGATATGTCAATACTTTTCATTCCTTTGCATAAAAGTGTTACTGTGCTGCAAGTTTTAGATGGTTTTCTTGAATTTTTGCAGCTTTCTTCTTTATCTATTTATGAAAACTGTCTACTTATAGCTCTGTTATGCATGCTTCTTCAAATTTGAGACAATTTCCTTTAGATTTCTACGTTTTCAGCTAAATATTTTAGATGAGTTGGGAAAAGTTAGAAAGATCTAATCTATACCTCATTTAATCTACCGAAGGATCTAATTGTTTCTGTTATGCACTATGTAAATACCACAGTAATTTGATCAAATCCACAGTGAAAACCTTAAATGCAAGTTCTGAGCATTTTCACAAACATACATTTAAAATTGCAAGCTCTCAAAGAAAATATTTCAAAACACAAAGAAGAGCAGGAGAACACTCAGAAGATAGATGCAGAACTCCAGATTCTATTGTATTAGAAACGAATAGTCATACATGATATACGATGTAGGAATGACTCTTAGTTTCATTGATCATACTACAGAGAACTTACAAGCTTTACAGATACAGTAAGGCAGCCAGACATTCCACGCACACCTTACTGCAGACAAACAGGCGACCTCCTTCTTCTACCTCTAAACTATGCTAAGCTAACTCGCTGTGTGCTTCTAAAAGAAAAAATCCCTGTTGTAGCCCCTGTTGTAGAGTATTACAGTGTAGAGAGGCACAATATAAAGACATTCTGATTGTCCTCACTATAGCAAAAAAACCTAACCAAACCCCTGGTTCAAACCCCTGGTTACAACAATAAATACAGGTGAACCAGCTCTTCAAAATATCTCTGAGCAGTGTCAAATCTGGGCGAAATATTGCCCCTTCTAAGAAGTTCCGACAGCTCAGCAATAACTCTTGTTTGTCTGTTGTAGTAATACTCTCAGCTGCAACCTTGTTCTTCACTTGAATGGCCTTGACTTTTTCGCACTTCGTCTTTATCTTCCTGCTCCTGAGATTGGATTTCCTTTCTCCATGAGGTCACTGTGTTGACTTTCCAGCTGCTTCCTCAACTGCAAGCCTGCAAGACAAGACAAGCAATAAGTATTACATTTATCACATAAATAGCAGGAAATTAAAATAATCGTTCAAATCCAGGTGACTGTGCAAAATTGTGGAAATCGGGTCCAAAATACTCTTAAAACGCGTTCAAAACACAAACAGACTGCTCAGAACCCATCGGGTCAACTATCGTTGACCGGGAAAATGCCACGGGCGCCAAAAAATGGTTTAAAACTCTATCGCATTCCATTTCCCACCCATCGGCGTGAGATTCGCCATCGGCGTGTCAAAAAATCGCTCGGCCGATGTTCGCTGTTTGGCTGATCACCTTTCCATCGGGAAGACAACTCATATCGGTGGGAGAAAAAATGAACTTGGCTGATAGATAAAACATGCCGATGGCGACTTAGATCCTTCATCTGCATGATATTTTGGAAAAATGATGCTCCCCCTTCTGAAGGTCCAGATGACATCATTAGGATGTTTCGCTTCTGTATATTGGGGAAAAGAATGACAATCATCATCATCATCATGTCGAAGGAAAAATAGGAGGATATGAAATATGATCCTGCTGCTGAGGAAAGGAATATGATGGTGACGTCATCGTCATATCCGGGCTTCATTAAAATGCAAAAGATGACGTCACCGTCATGTTTAGTTAAGATCAGGGGATAAATGTAATATCGGGTCACCTAAGGAGCATGATCAGGTGGTGAATGTAATATGACCCCTTTGCGGCCAAGGTAACCCTCTCAAAAGATCAGGATGATGATGATCATTAGGATATCCGGGGCTTTTGTTGAACTTAGAATATGATGTCATCATCATATTCGCGAACCGGATCATGTTTTGGAAAATATCCTGCCGAAGGGAAATGTGATGATGATGTCGTCCTAATATTTGCTTCTTCGTTTATCAGATCGGGATGACGTCATCAGGATATTTGCAAAAGGTCATATTTCTCGGCAGGAGGACATTACGAAATATTGGGTAGACAAATAGGATCATGATGATCTTGACAACATGACAGGATAAAAAATATGATGATCCTCCTCATCGAATATCATGATGACGTAATCATCATATTCCGTCTTTGGAGCATGAGGATGAGTTGAGGTCATCATCAGGTTAGCGCTAGGGTGATATTTAAAATATGATCATGCTGTTGAGGAATGGAATATCACCCTCCCTTAAAAGATAGGGTGATCATCATGATTATGCAAAAGGAGATCAGGAGGATATGATAACGTCATCATCATATTGGCGAATATCAGTAAATATGACCCTCCCTTGAAAGATCAGGATGATGATGATCATCAGGATTTTGACATGCGCACGCAAATATGCAGATGGTGGATTTTCTAAGCAGGGTGATATTATAATATCAGCATGATATTATAATATCAGGTGATGTTAAAATATCATGATGCTCGTTGTTATGAAATATCGGGTTACACTCAAAACATGATGCTCACGATGCGCATAAGGTCATTTGACGGGTAAAACACACTATCACCCAAAATTGATGTTTGGATATTGGGACAGCATGATTTTTATCAGGTGATAGATCAAGATCATGATGATCTTGACAACATGACTGAGGATAAAAATATGATGATCCTCTTGCGAATATCAGGTTTGACCAAAACTTTGACTGTTCATAACTTCCACATATGGACGAATTTTCAAGTGATGTAAAAGGGAAACCTGCATGGAATTTCAAGCTCTTTCTAAATATGAGGTCACAGAAGCAAAATATGAACTTTGACAAACTGACCTCATGATGATGACCTACCTCATCCTGACCTTCATGATGATGATGCACCTGACTCATTTTTACCAAACCACCAGAAAGCAGACAAACACAAGCAGAAGCAAAAAGCAAAGCAACAACAGGGGTCCCCATTTTGCTAAGGAGCAATAATGGGGCGTGTTGTGAACATCACAACAACTAGCAACCAAAACAAAACAATGAAATTCAGAGTGTTCAAGGAAACTAGATGAAATGAATCCATAACTTCCGACTATCTTTTCTGCAAATTACTATTCAGCCTGAGACTTAAGGTATTCAATAAAGATGCATGAATTTCCATTTTTAGTTTAGTTGTGTGCATGTGATTAATTATCCTCATCTTGAAGATCAGTTGAACAAACTAGTGACTGACATTAGCCTACGTAGGTGAGGATATTCCCTCATAGCCGACCGGATAGAGCCTTGCTCCCAGCGAGCGTCCATAGCCCCGGCAAGGTTATTGTTACAATTCTCCTAAGTAGAGCTCCACTGCCAGCGAGTGTCTATAACCCCGGTAGAGTTACTTAGATGGCTTAATCTAGATTTTCAGTATAATCCGCTTTATTTATTTATTTATTTATTTTTGTTTTCTAATTTTGAAAGATTTCATAAGATATAGCAATTTGTAACTTCATGGTGCAAGGAGTGGACACTTGCTGAAATTAAGCTGAGAATTGTAATGGTAGCAAGGGTGACCTCTAATTTTTCACCTAATATCTACACTGGTAGGTTCAACAAACCCAAGGATTTTAGGTGTGTCATCGTGAGAAACCTGCTTCGAATTCTCAATCACATTTATTGAATACAAAACTTCAGAAGATGAACAACTCTCTACATTCATGACAGTAACAAGCTATGTGTAAATTGTAAATGATTAACTTGAATACCCTAAATTTTATATTGTTTTGAATGGTTGCTAGTTTTGCTCCTTAATACTCTAAAGTAAAATAAAGATCCCTGCTGAGGAGACAACAAACAAACCAAACAAATAGGCTGTACAAACAACACAACAAAAGAAAAAACTGTACAAACAGAAAGAAACAAAAAGCAAAAAACAAACAGAAGACAAGCTATACAAACATCCAACCCAAAAGAAAAAACAAAAGAAGAACTGTACATTACCCACAGCATTTTACATTAAGAAAAAAAGACTGCCCCCCTTTTACCTCAAGCCTGGAAGTAGTGTTTCAAATGCTGGCCATTAACTGGTAATGGCACATCTTCTCCAGTCAAGGTCTTAAGTCTAAAGGTGTTATCTCCTATTATTTCTGAGACTTGTAATGGACCCAGCCATAATTTATCAAATTTTCCATGGCTTCCTTTCTTTTCATGTGCTTTGTCCCAGCACAACACTAAGTCTGATATCCTAAATGTCTTGACTCTTGCCCTTTTGTCAAACCACCTCTTAACAACCACTTGGTGTTTGGCAAACTTCTCGAGGGCTTGACCTCTTTTCTCTTCTAGTTGTAACATTTGCACTATTCTGGCTTCCCTATGGTTATCAAAGCCTAAATATTCATTAGCAAACTTCCAGGTTGGTATTCTCAGATTAACCGGAAGTATGGGATCAGTCCCATAAACTAAGTGATAAGGTGTGCTACCTAAAGCTATTTTAAACTTGGTCCTATCTACCCATAATGCATATCTTAATAGGGTATTCCACTCTCTAGGACTTTTGGCAATTAACCTCTTGATTATCTCTAATAAAATTTTGTTTGTTGATTCAGCCAGTCCATTACCTTGAGGGTAATAATTCGAAGAAAACCTTAGAATAATCCCATATTCAAATGCCCATTTAGAAAATTTTAAAGAAGAGAAAGCAGGGCCGTTATCACATACCAATGAATAGGGCGTTCCAAACCTGGTGATAATATTTTCTTTAAGGAACTTGATAACTACCTCAGTTGTGGAAAATTTGCAGCAGGTGGCCTCAGTCCACCTTGTACAATAGTTTGTTACCGTCAATATAAATTTGTGTCCTGCAGAAGATGGGGGATTGATGACTCCGATAAAATCCAAGCCCCACTGTGCAAACGGTCTGGATTCGATCACAGGTTGCAGTGGATTGGCCGGATTTCTCCCTTTGTCTGCTGCAGTCTGACAGGTGTGGCAACTTCTGATGTGACTCTTAGTATCTTTGAACATAGTGGGCCAGTAATAGCCCGCCCTCAGTATTTTGTGTTGTAGCTAAATGGGAGCCATGGCCGGTTCCGTACTTGTCATGTAGTTCTGTCAACACTCTATCAGCTTCAGTTCTATTTATGCATCTCAGGTAAATTCCATCATGGTTCTTCCTGAATAGAAGACCTCCTTGCACCATGTAATTTTGTGCCTTAATCTTCAAGGCTCTCCTCTGAGAAGCCTTCATCTTGCTTGGGTACTTTCCGGCTATCAGGAAGGTGCTTAAATCATCGTACCAGCCTGATGCGTCCTGGGAATTCAATACATATTGTTGTTTTATCAGATTTGGATCCATGTTTGCTATTGTTTGCACTAGCGCCTGCCCTCTGACCAGCTTTGCGGGAATGATCTCCATGTCAAATTCTTGCAGTGTGGTGATCCATTTGGCTCTTTTTTCTCCAGGCTCGTTTTGCATCAGCAACATTTTTACTGCTGCGTCTGGTACTATGGCTTTAATCTGGCTGCGCAGAATTTAGTGTCTAAATTTTTTCATAGCCTTTACTAATGCGAATGCCTGTCTTTTGATATCTAGATATCTCAGCTGTGCATCCTTCAGAGGCGCACTCATAAATGCTATGGGCCTCTCTCCATTATTTTCACCTTTCTGTGTCAAGGCAGCCGTGACAGAATGAGAAGATGCAAAGGAGTAGATGTAAAACGGGCTTGTGTAGTCTGGACTTGCCAATACAGGGGCATCAGAAATTGCCTCCTTGATATCTTCAAACGCGGCTTTGGCCACTAGTGTCCATTCCATCTGTGCATCTTTCTTCAACATGGCATTCAACGGCTGCACGATCTCTGCAAAACCTGTTATAAACTTCCGAACAAAGTTAATTTTACCAAAAAATGATTTCAATTCTTTCCTACTGTTTGGTATTTGCAAATTTTTTATGGATTCTATTCTATCCGGATCAATTGAAATTCCATTTTCAGAAATGACATGGCCTAATAATTTACCTTCAGTTACGCCAAATATACATTTCTTAGGATTAAGGGAAATCCCATACCTTTCACATCGCCTGAGTACTTTTCTGAGGTCTTCAGCGTGGGTGGATGCATCCTTGGAATACACAGTTAAATCATCCATATACACAACAATGCATTTACCTGATAATCCACGGAATGCAACGTCCATGGCCCTCTGAAAAGTGGCACCTGCATTGATTAGACCAAAAGGCATTCTTCTATACGCATAATTTCCCCATTTGCAAGTGAAGGTGGTTTTTAGTCTATCTTCTCTATCAATTAAGACCTGATTATAACCTGAAAAACCATCTAAAAAAGACATCATCTTTGTGCCATTTACTGCTTGCAGTACTTCGTCTATTGGGGGCAAAGGATAATTATCCTTTTCAGATGCCTTGTTTAAATTTCTAAAGTCTACGCACAACCTGATGTCTCCATTTTTCTTCCTCACTGGTACCAAGTTAGCTACCCAGACAGAATGTCTGACTGGGAAAATTATTCCAGCGGACAGTAATTTTTTAACTTCCTCAAAGATTAAAGGCTCTAGAATGGCATTTACAGGCCTCTGTTTCTGCCTAAATGGTTTGACTTCTTTTCTTAAAGGTATTACGTGAGTTATGATGGACTCATCAAATGTTTTCAAGTCTTCATAAGTCCATGCTATGACATGTTTATATTCTTTCAGAACGTCCAGAACCTCTTTTCTAATTTTCTCAGAGCAAGCTTTCCCAATTAGTACACTTTGTGGATTTAGCTCAGTCCCTAAGTTATGTAAATCACACCTACCCCCTTCTGTTTTGGGTAAGTCCTTCTATCTTATTACTCCGTCGAAGTCAAAGATGTGTTCTAATTCAATTACTCCTTTTGGTAAGAAGTTGCTCTTTAAGTTGATCATATCTTCTTTGTCCCATGTTACTTCAGGCCTTTCTTGTTCATCAATGATTTGGGCCTCAAATGCCTCATTACAAGTCAGAAAATTAATAATTTGTTGATCCTCTCCAAATACCTGAAAGTGTGTAACGTTGTCTGGTATACTGGGCACGTCAACTAGTTCAACAGCAAATCGTCTTAATCCTGACAGTGTCAATGGTTCTAATGTACTAGCAGCAACTGCTAACGCATCTGGCCTGTGGTTCAGCTCTCTAGGAATGTGTTCTATGTTAAAAGCATCAAACGAATCCATTAAACTCCATACTCTATGTCTGTAACTAATTATTTTCTTATAATTACAGGCATATAGTTTCCTCACTTGTCTGACTACTAATTCAGAGTCTGAAAATACTCTGATGGTTTTTACCCCTTTCTTGATGGCCATGACAAGTCCTAAAATTAGGGCCTCATATTCAGCAATATTGTTAGTGCAGGAAAATTGTAATCTATATGCTGCCAAATGTGATTTACCTTGAGGATCTATGAGTTCAATACCCACACCTGCGCCCTGTTTTGATTTGGACCCATCACATTTTAACGTCCACATGCCATCTTTACTTTTCTGATCTTTTACCTTGGCATACTTTGTCCCTTTTATTGCCTGTGGGGTGTTGTCTTGTTTATTCATGGGTTTTTCCGTTTGGTTATCTTGCATATGTGGGTTTTTAGTTTGCAACTCAGAAAGATAACTACCCTTGTCCTCTATTTCTTTTCCTAAATCTGGAATCAAGGCATCTATATTATCCTGAACATATCTCAGTGTTGGATCAGGATTCTCATCTTTCTCTTGTGACTCTACCCTCCCTATGCACTTTTTGTATTCATATTCAATGATGTCTTTGCATATTTCACAATTCTCCTCAGAATGTTGCCTATCATGGACTCTACACCTATTTTTATATAACTTACATTGGACTGGGAGATTGTGTGTAACGCACTCTTCCACCTCTCGTCTAATGGCATGACCAAATTTGTCTATTGCATTGTTTTCTTCATCTGAAGAATTCCCGTCAGACTCAATGAATAGTGTCATTCTATTGTTGACACACTTTTTTCTAATGTTTAACATCATAATCTCTTCAATCTGCATCCCATTGTTGGTAATTCTATAGACACCTGGTTCAACAGCAGCATATAATATTTCATTAGTTCGATTATACTCTGTTATCATATGTTTCATTCTGGGCTCTGCCTCTATTCTGATCTGGTTTGGGATGCCTCTCCATGGTAACCACATGTGTGAAAAGTCAGTAGCCATATATCCGTTTAATGTCTTGAACCAATCCCTACTTAGCAACATTCCATAATTTACGGGTATATCCACTACTTGAATGTCAAAGATATGGCTTACCCTAGGGTCTGAAGCTAATTGCACTTGTATGTTCATGAGTTCTCCTATCACGCTAACCTCGGTCTTATCTAATTGCGTGACAACCTTGGCAGATTTGGTGGGAGTTAGCCCGAGAGTTTTACATATTCCTAAGGGCATTACGTTGGCTGAAGCACCAGAATCTACCATGCAATTGTGTATATTCTTCCCACACAACCTAACAGTTAACAAGAAAGGGTGAGTATCCCTCTTATCCGCATGTATTACCACATTTGTATTGGAAGGCTGCTCAACTTTCTTACCCTTCTCCTTAGGTGGTGAATCACTATTAGGAACAGTTATATCAGCAGACACCTTGTTTGTTATGGATGTATCCAGGGATTTTAAAAAAGCATTTCTGATCCCTGGGGTCTTCAATAATTCATTTAGAGGTATACTGACCTTAATTTTCTTTATTTCCTCTGATAAGTAATTCATTAATCTTGTTGTCTCTATTGCTTCTGTCTTACTTGTTTGATCCTTTTGCACTGTTGTTCCATTATTTGTGTGCTGACTAGCTTTAAGTATGGCAGGATTGTTGCTAGCATTCTGATCTGGGGGTGTATTGATATTATTCGGAGGAGTGGAAGTGGTGAAAGGACCTCCCGGCCTAGGGTTGTTCCTCAAATTGTAGGTGTGGCTTTTATTTGTTTGTTGAAAGGCCTGCACCTCCTCTATTTCATTTAATATCTCATTTTCAGATTCAAAAGGAAACTAAAAAGCATTTAACACAAAGGCTGATTCAGGATAAAGACTTTCACAACAGTATGGTTCATCCTCTAGCAATTCATCCTCTTTCTCTTCTGCAGTTGCAAAGGTAAACGTTTCTAAGACTAATGCTGTGTCATACTTTGAGGGTACTACCTCATTACCCTTAGGAATGAGAAATTCAGAGGTAGGAGGCTGTACATCTATGTTGAAAATACTAGCTGCCAAGTGGAACTGTGGATAGTCATGCTCAGCATGGGCATTGGTATTGTGAAATCTGCACCAATTTTTGGGTGCTGTACTAGCCATTTGTATGCTAGTCGTTTGTTTTGTACCATGATTATCTGTATTCTCAAAAGGAGAAGCCAGAGTACCGTTGTTGGGCCCAGTGTTCCATGTCTTGGGTGGCCTAGGTTGATTCTGATTTTTGTTATTATTGCCCCGGGTCCTATTATCTATCACTGGCCCCCTATTTTGCATTGGTTGCCCCTGACTGGGGCCTTGATGCTGATTGTACTGCTGATTTTGATTGAGACTATAATTCTGATTTTGGCCTTGGTTGTGATTTTGATGTGGATTGTAGTTTTAGTTGCTTCTTCCATAGAGGTTCTCATTTCTTAGCTGTGTCACTTCGGTCGTTAATCTTTTCAAATGTGTAGTAATTTCTTTGATTTCTTCCCTATCCTCCTGTGCTTTTGCCACAGTTACATCCCTAGGAAGTTGGAAGAAAGGCTGACCATTATTTTGACTGTTATTGGAAGTACTAGCCGTGTAAGGAGTTATAGCTTGGATTGGAGTAGGATTATACACAGGTGTGTAAGAAGGAACCGGATTTACTAGTGGAGCGTGCTGCACAGGGACTCCATTCCATGGGTGTGCCTGACTCTGCACCCCAAAATTTCCTCCATTGACAAATGGACTATAAGTTGTATGCCTCATTTCTTGGTTCACTGAGGCTGCCTCCTTATAGGCTTTGGATATTGAATCTATGTCAGGTTTTCTTTTGACAAACATGGTGGTTAAAGGATCCAAGGCAGCATAGTACATAGCCAACAAGGGAGCATCATCTATGGTATAAGGGGCTACCAGCCTAGAATAGGCCTTTTGAAATCTGTCATTGAAATTATCAATTAGCTCTCCCTCACCTCGTTTTATAGCAGCCAATTTATGATACAAAGCGCAAGGGTCAATGGGTCCTCTAAATCTTGACAGAAATGCTTCTTCCATAAGTGCCCAGGAAGAAATGTAACCATTGGGTAAGTTTACGTACCAGCTAGAGGCCTGCTCATTAAAGGTGTAAGGAAACAATCTACACACAACATCCTCGTGCTCTAACATAGCCCTAAAACATGCTTCCTTAAATATTCTAATATGATCTTCTGGGTCCTGATGCAACTGGTATTTGGGACATATCTTTTCTGGATTTTTGGGCATCTCATGATAATCATTGAAGAGTATGGGAGAATTGACATCGAAATAAGCCATTGCAGGTGTTTGAGCTTGACTTGAACTTGCAGGAATACCTGGATTGATTGGTGGATTAGGATTTAGAGGAGGATTGAGACCTCCAAGAGTGCCTGAACCAAGATTTAAAGATCTGAACAGTGATCTATCAGGACTTACAATACTACGGATGTTAAAAGGTGACCCAGGAGGTGTTCCAGATGAACTTCCCGTTTGCGATATCTTTGGATTCCAAATTAAAGGGTTTTTACTTCGCCTTGTATCAGGTAGTTGCAAAAAATATATCTTCTGAACTAGATCTAGACCTAGTCACTCTATTACTGTCGTTAGCCAGTTTGAAATGAAACCTAACTCAGGAAGGCCCTCCTTCTAGCGCCAGAAAACTGTTGGTGATTGTTTTGATGCAATCATAACAATAAGTTAAAATTCACATATAATGAACTGAAACTATACTTGAAAGATAAGAAGGAATCATTTGAGATTCAACTAATCCCAAGTCTACAATGGTTCGGTTGGTCAAGTTCAGTTGGTCAATGTGAAGCTGTAATGTTCAAGGGGCCTTACGTAGTTTAGGTTTGTTTGGTGGTTTACTGGACTAAGAATATGCAAAAAGGTCATGAGATATGTCAATACTTTTCATTCCTTTGCATAAAAGTGTTACTGTGCTGCAAGTTTTAGATGGTTTTCTTGAATTTTTGCAGCTTTCTTCTTTATCTATTTATGAAAACTGTTTACTTATAGCTCTGTTATGCATGCTTCTTCAAATTTGAGACAATTTCCTTTAGATTTCTACGTTTTCAGCTAAATATTTTAGATGGGTTGGGAAAAGTTAGAAAGATCTAATCTATACCTCATTTAATCTACCGAAGGATCTAATTGTTTCTGTTATGCACTATGTAAATACCACAGTAATTTGATCAAATCCACAGTGAAAACCTTAAATGCAAGTTCTGAGCATTTTCACAAACATACATTTAAAATTGCAAGCTCTCAAAGAAAATATTTCAAAACACAAAGAAGAGCAGGAGAACACTCAGAAGATAGATGCAGAACTCTAGATTCTATTGTATTAGAAACGAATAGTCATACATGATGTACGATGTAGGAATGACTCTTAGTTTCATTGATCATACTACAGAGAACTTACAAGCTTTACAGATATAGTAAGGCAGCCAGACATTCCATGCGCACCTTACTGCAGACAAACAGGCGACCTCCTTCTTCTACCTCTAAACTATGCTAAGCTAACTCGCTGTGTGCTTCTAAAAGAAAAAATCCCTATTGTAGCCCCTGTTGTAGAGTATTACAGTGTAGAGAGGCACAATATAAAGACATTCTGATTGTCCTCACTACAGCAAAAAAAACTAACCAAACCCCTGGTTCAAACCCCTGGTTACAACAATAAATACAGGTGAACCAGCTCTTCAAAATATCTCTAAGCAGTGTCAAATCTGGGCGAAATATTGCCCCTTCTAAGAAGTTCCGGTAGCTCAGCAATAACTCTTGTTTGTCTGTTGTAGTAATACTCTCAGCTGCAACCTTGTTCTTCACTTGAATGGCCTTGACTTTTTCGCACTTCGTCTTTATCTTCCTGCTCCTGAGATTGGATTTCCTTTCTCCATGAGGTCACTGTGTTGACTTTCCAGCTGCTTCCTCAACTGCAAGCCTGCAAGACAAGACAAGCAATAAGTATTACATTTATCACATAAACAACAGGAAATTAAAATAATCGTTTAAATCCAGGTGACTGTGCAAAATTGTGGAAATCAGGTCCAAAATACTCTTAAAACGCGTTCAAAACGCAAACAAACTGCTCAAAACCCATCGGGTCAACTATCGCTGACCGGGAAAATGCCACGGGCGCCAAAAAATGGTTTAAAACTCTATCGCATTCCATTTCCCGCCCATCGGCGTGAGATTCGCCATCGGCGTGTCAAAAAATCGCTTGGCCGATGTTCGCTATTTGGCTGATCACCTTTCCATTGGGAAGACAACTCATATCGGCGGGAGAAAAAATGAACTTGGCCGATAGATAAAACATGCCGATGGCGACTTAGATCCTTTGTCTGCATGATATTTTGGAAAAATGATGCTCCCCCTTCCGAAGGTCCAGATGGCGTCATCAGGATGTTTTGCTTCTGTATATTGGGGAAAAGAATGACAATCATCATCATCATCATGTCGAAGGAAAAATAGGAGGATATGAAATATGATCCTGCTGCTGAGGAAAGGAATATGATGGTGACGTCATCGTCATATCCGGGCTTCATTAAAATGCAAAAGATGACGTCACCGTCATGTTTAGTTAGGATCAGGGGATAAATGTAATATCGGGTCACCTAAGGAGCATGATCAGGTGGTGAATGTAATATGACCCCTTTGCGGCCAAGGTAACCCTCTCAAAAGATCAGGATGATGATGATCATCAGGATATCCAGGGCTTTTGTTGAACTTAGAATATGACGTCATCATCATATTCGCGAACCGGATCATGTTTTGGAAAATATCCTGCCGAAGGGAAATGTGATGATGATGTTGTCCTAATATTTGCTTCTTCGTTTATCAGATCGGGATGACGTCATCAGGATATTTGCAAAAGGTCATATTTCTCTGCAGGAGGACATTACGAAATATCGGGTAGACAAACAGGATCATGATGATCTTGACAACATGACAGGATAAAAAATATGATGATCCTCCTCATCGAATATCATGATGATGTAATTATCATATTCCGTCTTCGGAGCATGAGGATGAGTTGAGGTCATCATCAGGTTAGCGCTAGGGTGATATTTAAAATATGATCATGCTGTTGAGGAATGGAATATCACCCTCCCTTAAAAGATAGGGTGATCATCATGATTATGCAAAAGGAGATCAGGAGGATATGATAACGTCATCATCATATTGGCGAATATCAGTAAATATGACCCTCCCTTGAAAGATCAGGATGATGATGATCATCAGGATTTTGACATGCGCACGCAAATATGCAGATGGTGGATTTTCTAAGCAGGGTGATATTATAATATCAGCATGATATTATAATATCGGGTGATGTTAAAATATCATGATGCTCGTTGTTATGAAATATCGGGTTACACTCAAAACATGATGCTCACGATGTGCATAAGGTCATTTGACGGGTAAAACACACTATCACCCAAAATTGATGTCCGGATATTGGGACTGCATGATTTTTATCGGGTGATAGATCAAGATCATGATGATCTTGACAACATGACTGAGGATAAAAATATGATGATCCTCTTGCAAATATCAGGTTTGACCAAAACTTTGACTGTTCATAACTTCCACATATGGACGAATTTTCAAGTGATGTAAAAGGGAAACCTGCATGGAATTTCAAGCTCTTTCTAAATATGAGGTCATAGAAGCAAAATATGAACTTTGACAAACTGACCTCATGATGATGACCTACCTCATCCTGACCTTCATGATGATGATGCACCTGACTCATTTTTACCAAACCGCCAGAAAGCAGACAAACACAAGCAGAAGCAAAAAGCAAAGCGACAGCAGGGGTCCCCATTTTGCTAAGGAGCAATAATGGGGCGTGTTGTGAACATCACAACAGTTTCCTGAATGTAGTGTTTTTGCAACCGTGTTTAGCCTACAAGGTTGTGTTTCTTCTGTTTACTTTTGTATCTGGTTCCTTTTAATCAATTCACAAACCTTGTCTATACTTCTGTATTGTGCACACGTCTACCATAGCATTTCCAATGAGCAGATTTCTTTGTCATTTTCTTTGGCAGCTCACATACCTTGTCTATGCATCCACATTTTTATTTGTCATTTTTGTTATAATATTTAGTGGTTAGGTGGCTAGAATTTTTAGGGTTTTAATTTGGGCTATTTTTATTTTTTGGTGGTTAGAGGGTTACCTTAGACTGCTAATGAATAGAGTTGAAAGGAGACAGTAATGAGTGTTTAGTATAGTGGGGATGCATAAAATAGTGTTTTTGATTGTTGATTTCTTTTAATTTTATAATCAAGTGAAGCTGTATTAATTGATGTTGTGTTTAGATGTGGGCAAATCTCATACTAAAGCTGAAGGGTAGACATTAAAATAACAATATACAGTCGATGTGTTTAGTAATTTATTTTGTGATTGGAGTTCATCGATGACTCATTTGTATTGTCACTTTGAGTTTGGTTTTCTCTAATGGTACAAAGGGGATATACAATCTTGTTTGCGTGATATGGGCTCGCTCTTCCTTGCTAGTGTCTACTCTGATGGTTAGCTAGATGGAAATTTTAGGGTTTTAATTTGG
Source organism: Cunninghamia lanceolata (assembly GCA_027924645.1). Lineage (NCBI taxonomy): Eukaryota > Viridiplantae > Streptophyta > Pinopsida > Cupressales > Cupressaceae > Cunninghamia > Cunninghamia lanceolata. The sequence goes on from BSBN01001226.1 coordinate 11,217,926, forward strand.
GCTATTTTACTTTTTTGGGGGTTAGAGGGTTACCTTAGACTGGTAATGAACAAATTCAAAGGGTTTTAATCCATGATCATTGTAATATTTTTCTACTATAGTAGGAATTTGAATTAGACGCCAAGGAGATCATTAATTGGCTAGTTAAGCTATACATTCATGTTATTCATTATTGTTGATTTTTATTTTTATTTTATAATAGGTGAAGTAATATTAATTAATGTTGTTTCTTTTCATATTTGTATTTTGTGTTTTGATGTGGGAAAATCTTGCACTAAAGATGAAGGGTACATTAAAATCACAATATATAGGTGGTTTGTTTAGTAATTTATTTTGCTATTGGAGTTCACTGACGGGTTTAGTTTTCTCTAATGACACAAAGGGGATATACAATCTTGTTTGGATGATATGGGCTCACTCTTCCTTGCTAGTGTCTACTCTAATGGGTGTCCATGATATGATCGCTAGGAACTTATCAATAGGTTAGTTTTGGCAACCTCGTGCACTAATTTTATTTCGTTACAATCCATTTGCTATATTTTACTTATTGTCTACAAGATTTGGCTATTAAGATAAAATTGACTAAATTTGTTCACATCATTAACATATCAACATACAATGCTTGTATCGACTAAATGTTTGTGACATTATATGTTAAATGGACTAGGATCAAGCGCTTAGTGATTGAGTTGTGATATTATAAAGTAAAAAGAGAATCGGAGAATTATAGTTTTTCCCACATCATTGAAGACCTGGCCAAGAATGAAGGCAAAGCTTAAATAGGCTCAAACTTATACATATTTATGCATCTTCTATCTCACATTTAGTTGTTAGTTTTATTGGGATTTGTAAAATCCAAATTAGTTTTCAATACATGGCTTGATGATCTTATGTTTTGATACTTGTTTCTTAAGTTTTGCATTATTAAGAATATTGTTTAGTGGTTTTCAGGCTTTATATTGTCTCTTTCATCCAAAACTTGTATACAAACTCAATACACATATAGTTCAAATAAGTTATCCTTGTGTTGTTTATATCTATGGTTTTGTGGTTATGACAACTTCTCGTCCTCCTCTGGAGAAAAAAAATGAAATTGAAAAGTTTAAAAATACGGTCATGGATGTTAGAGTGCTCTGCCCAAGCAAGATGCCAAGTTTTAACTGTATCATATGTAAGTTTGACTATTTAAGCTCCTATTTTATTATATATAAGTTTGAGCCTATTTAATTTCTACCTTCATGCTTGGCCAGGTCTTCAACGATGTGGGAAAAGCTACAAACTAAGATGGATCAACTACTTAAGACTAAATCTGAAGCGAGGTTCCTTCAGTCCACAAGAATAAAATCTTATCATTGAACTACATGCACCTCTTGGAAATAGGCTATCTCATGCCCATTACTGGGCTTTATTGATTATGAGAAAGAGCCTAGCATTTAGTATTTTGATGTTATTAGATTATGGAAGATTATTGAGTTAGTTTATCCCACACACATGTGCTCTCAACTAGAAACCCAGTTGCCTGGAAGGACTAAAAACTAGATATAGAACTTGTGGAATTCATGTATTAAAAATAATCTAAGACAATGTGGTATTGATCCTATTACTCACAGGCCTCTCTCTAAGACCAGTGCTGCTGAAACTATAGAATGACGAGATGTGCCGCCTTTAAATTTTCTTCAAACACTATGGTGTTCTTGTTGGGGATGAAGCTTAATCTGCAAGCTATAAGTATGGTCTCTGGGTCTTCCCTTATTGGGGACATTGGCATGGATAATAAAATAACAAACCTTACAATTTTCCCCATGGGTGGAGCAATTTTGGCTACAACTTTGGATTTTCCCATTGATATTGGAAATGAACTTAAATCATAGGAGCTTTTGATATTTACTTTTTCCCTTGTTTATGTTTTAAAGTATATTTACATTGTTCTTGGTGCAATTTTATATGAACTACCATATATATATTTTAAATACAACTGTCAAAAAAATATTTGAAAATTAAATTGTAGTATGATGGTAACAAGTTTACAATATGATTGCACATTTAGCTATGACCATACTATATGGCATAGAGAAATATTTTCTCAATTTTTAACAAAACACATTTCCCAGGTCTAATTCACATTACAATGCTTTTGATTTTCACTCCTTGGCATGCCTTTGCTACTATGCATCTCGCATAGACTCCACTTGCATTGCAGTTCTTGTTTACATATATTTTTTAAATGAGGGACATCTTATCTAATCCTGTGTCATATACATCTATGACAATAATTTGGAAAAAAAAAAAGAGTTCCTAGTCTATAGGTAGTATAGAATGTGCCGCACAAGATGCTTAAGTTTCCCCCTCGCTGATAAGTTTCATACACGCATATGGGAAATACTAACACCAAGTGACTCTTATTCCATTAATATTAGCAATTGGACCCATAGGTTCAATGGGCATTATTAGTATGCCTAAAAATCAACTCTCGACATGCATTATTTTGCCCCAAAGATCCATTCAAAGTGTCACCTTTTACCTTTGCGATCAAAACCCCCTATTTAGAATTTATTTGACATGATTTGTAGGGATTTTTCTTCCAAAATTCTAAGTAAAATAGTTCACCCTGTGTTTACTTCCCTTCAAAAAATTGGTTAACCTAAGGCTTTTGTCAACAAATCAGAAATATTGTAAATTGACGAATTTGCCAACTAGGTTCTCAGGTTCATGATTTCACCAATTTTTTGGTTTACTGACTATTGTCATGAAGGATTGTGCCCTGAATGCTAAGCCTTAAATCTTGGCAATCTTGTGCAACATGGGAACATTCTCAGACTGTGGGTTGTCTATGGTGAGAATGAACCTCTGGAAGAGTTGACTCCCTTTAAATGCCCCTTGGATCTAATGTACTTTCATGGGAAAAGAGATAGAAGAATGATTAAATAAACTTAAACTTATCCTAAGGGGGTGATGGACCAATAATTATGTCCTAACTTGCAACTGATTCACAACTATTTTTCAATATATCTACTCCTACAACTCAAACTAAACAATCTTATCACAAAAATGTTTTAGAGAAAGGCATGAAAACAATCCACATTTTTGGAAGGAAAACCAAAGTTTTTCACAACTTTAAAAGTAAAGAATCACCTGCATAATCTATAACCTGTGGTAAAATATGCACTACTGTATACTTGCTTTAATAGAATGAGACATAAAACTTAAAGGTTTCATTTTAAAACATAGTAAATATTTATCAAATCATTCATAAGATAACAAGACACCTGAATTTGGATAGAAGAACACCTAATTTTAGTGAGAAATAGAAGGAAAACTCTGCATTAACTATAAAACTACTAAAAATAAATTGTTGCTACTATATAAAACCTATAAAAAGTTGAGTTACAATACTCAATATCTCTCTCTGCAATGTGCAAAGGCAAGAAGAAAGCAAGAACTGAGAAAAAAATCACAAGATTTTTTTCCCTATAATACAAAAATCTCTCTCAAAAAAGCAAAGGGACGTGATCTCCTGTCTAACTGGACTCCAAATGATGCATGAATAGACTAGAAAAGTCAACTCCCAGTTGTTGGGTGAGCAAGAGGAAAAAGCCTAAATAAAAGGGCCCATAACTGCTACAAAATGAGCTATTTTAGGTTACAACTTCTCCTCACATGGTGTTTGACCAAAAGAACTACCAAACATAGACCATTTGACCAAAAGTCACAAATAGAAGAAGAATAACCTCCTACATGAATCTCCAACTCCTGTTTGTCTCTTCTTCACTTCTTTGCATGATTTGAGGGAAAAAATAGTTTATTTTAACAAGTATTAGAGGTAGTTTAATTTAATAATTACCTCAATAAATGTTAGAATAATTACAATATGCAATTTGGTTAATCTAGCAAGTGTTAAGGTATTCCTAGTAAATAATTACCCTAATAAATGATAAAATAACCTATGATAGTCTTTAACTCATGCAAAAAAGGCTAATGATGTTGCTTCTTGTCTTCAAACTTTTGAGGAAATCATAGGGCATGATAATGTTTCATCATAGTGTTCTCATTCTTTTCTAAAACTTTATCATGATTCTTTTGGTGTCTTACGTTTGAAAAGAAAACCTTTTAAAAGGTCAAAAATTGCTATCATTACCTTATATCTCCTTTGACTTTCATAGGCTCCTCATGCATCATTAGGCATTAAGACTTTTAAAAGCATTCAGCTCAGCTAGAAATTGATTTTCCTCAATGATTTTTTCTATACATAAGTCATAAAAAGACTTAAGCCTCGCTTGTGCTTAGTCAAAATCTTGGGCATCATATAAAAAGACTTCTCCAAACCCTAAGATCTCATTTTGTTTGTTCTTTTTCATCTTGGCCTATCCTCTGAGCACCACAATTGAGGTCTTCACGGAAAGGTTCTCTTTCTCTACTCCTCTGCAACTAAAACTGGTAAGCACTTGTAGCAAAACCCCATATTGTCTTGCCTTCTTTGATAATGGTGAGTATCATTCTGTATTAGTGTTCTTATGCTGTGAGGAAACAACGAGAAGTTTGTTTTTCTTCTGCTTGTATCTACTATGTTACTTTGAAGTTTTTTCTCTTTCTATACATTTTTCCTACATATGAGCCTTAGCTTCACAAAGCTTTGTCAATGCCTCAACATGGAGACTTTGAAGATTTTCTAGAGCAGTAAGATTTAGTTCGTCGAGGACCTCACTCTTCAGCTGAGAAATAAGCAATGTCATTTCCACACCTTGTTTCTTTCTAACTTCAAGAGAAGCCCTTAAACATTCTAATATATTTGTGTCTTTATGCTCATCCACTTTAATATAATCTTCTTTAACTTTCAATCCATCTGCTATACCATTACTGTTTCTACCATGTTAAAAAATCATCAACAATTCTAGTCTCAGATTTTCTTACTACCTCCTTGAATTTTGCAACAAGAACCCACATGCCAGCTAAGTCCTTCTCCAAATCTATTTCTCTCCTCTTTTCTTAATCAAATGTCTTTTGATATTCTATTTCAATGTGATCTTTTTTAGCTAAATTAGCCTCTAGAGCAGCTTCCTTCTCTTTCCTTTTCATGAAGTTGCTCCTTCAAATCCTATAACTTTGTAAGATGTTGTATTCTATCATATTGCAATAGTGTTACTGTTGCATTCTATTCATACAGTGCAGTCTCGCATTCCCTTATTTGTCAAGGGTTTCTCAAGTCTTAAGCTATCCTTGAAAAAGAATATAAACCCTATCAAGACAAAATATACCCTTTTTAGCATGTTCATTTAGTAAATAAATAACCTCTTGAACTAATATAAGTATGAGGATTTGGAAGTTGATGATTGCTCAAATATTTTATTTGACCCTTTATGACTACACATACATGAATGTTACTGACACTTCTTAAGTCATTGAAGATGCTAGAATAGATAGCTTCACAGGCCAACTTTATTCACTCCTCTTTTATCATGAATTCTCTATATCTTGACTCAAAAATACCATGGCAGCTACGGATCCAGACTAAAACATTGGGGTCTCTGCTTTGGCGGCTGAACCATGAATCATACCCTCCTTTGTAACTGACAAATGATGGATTGAATTTGCATGATACAATAGAAGAAGCTTTGTAGTGAACTTGACAAGGATAGTTTAATCCATATCCCACCATGTAGCTTGTGGCTCTTGAGTTGTCACCAAGTATATAATCAACCTGTGACCTAGCCAAGGCTAGGAGTTCAGATGGCTCTACATTTCCATATGTGCATTGTAGATTCTTTCTAGCAGAAGACAAATAATCAAAGTAGGTTGTTAGCAAAAATGAGGCAATTATCACAAAATGCATGTTGTTCCATTTCTGTCAATGTAGGAGTCCACCTGGTGTTCATTGTATGCTATATTCATGTTTTTGAAGACAAGAACACATGGAAAAATCAACTTTCTCTTGATATTGTTGTAGTATGGCCTTCTTTTTCCCTCCCTTTCCTTGGATGAGGAACATGGATGCAAGCACTTGGACCCCTAGATATTTATTATCCCAAGAGAATTGTGTCATAGTCCAATCTGTCCCACCCATGGAGTCTACATTTTTTTAATTAGGTATCTCAAGTACTTCTGATCCCTAGTTGTCCTATGAAGCCATGTGTCTACCCATAGTAATTAATCATTATATCCACTTATAGATCTGTAAAACTTCTGCACATAAGTAATGCTACTCCTTTTGAGAAAAAATGAGAAATTAAATCTTCTTTATTGCACTGTTGAAGGAAAAGAGTACCTCTATTTCTTTGCTTTCTTTTGGAAATGTATCCCTATGATAACACATACATTCAATACCATCTTTCACATATTACATTTCAGCACCCAAATTGGACTATATATTTGTGAAGGTACGCTGTACCATTTCAAGATAACTCATTACTTTTACCTCCCAAAGCTAATATAATTACATAGCTTGTAGCATATTCTACAAAAAGCTCATCCTCATCAAAATTCCCCAAAGATACTGTTTACAATTGTCACTTTCTTGGAATTCATGCTGCTTGACTGTCTTCTTGTTATTCATGTGACTATCATTATAGTTTTATACAACCTCATGAAACCTTGCATTCACTTCACCTTTGCCTTGCTCTGAGACATCATGCAAACTCTTAAGAAGATCTATTAGCCTTACATATCTTTCATTTTTCCGAGAAGCTACATCAATGGTCTTATTTCCTTCATGACTATTATTAGATAGTCCTTCATTACTGTCATCATACAGTTGTTCCTAATTCTTTTTCCGCTGTTATCTTCTTCTCAAAGCCCTTACATTTCTCTTGAACCTCCATGATCCTTCAAATATGGACACTATCCTAGGCAATGTAGAAGGCGTCTATCCTTCTGTTAATGTAAGACAAGACTTTCAACATACTCTACATTATTTGTAGACTTCTTCATCCTCTCACTATTCTTACTATAGTTGTGACTATTGTTTGTTTGTTAATCCTACAGGTATGTGTTATGCAAAACTATGAAAAGGTCTAGGGTTGGCCTTCTTAGAATGATTGTTGTACCTCTCTATTATGCTTTGATTCATGTGCCCTACATAGTTTTGACTGTCCTTTGTTCATGCTTTATAAAATGACCATCCTAGCCATGTACCTGACTGTTCCTATCCCTGTCTATTGTCATCATTTTGTAGGAGTCTTTAGGGCGTATGAAGGCCTTCAATACAGACTACTTGGTGTCTTACATGCATACCACTATTTAGAGTTGTTACCTTGATGTTGGTTGTCCCTGTTCACTGCTCCCCTAAACCTCAATCTGAAGATGATAGGGTCTTCAAAGATCTTTGTATTTAGTGAGATAATGATGAACTTCAAAACCTTAATTAGCTTCCATTATCCTACAAAAATATTTCCTTCTTTGGATAGATTGAATTTCTTGAAATAGATTATGATCATATAGACCCCTGTAATGCTCCAAAACAAAGATTTATGAGGAAAAATGTATAATCCTCTGTAGGCCATCATATACTTAACATTTGTTGTAGTATATCTAATGAATTCTCTAATTTATAGCTTCCTGATTACCGTTGTCCATAAAGGAGTTTGAATCATTTATTCACTACTACATCTGTTCTTGGTAGACTAAACAAAACCCTCCATCAAGATCTTTACTTTCTTCAAAGGTCTCTTACATAACTGTAGTTATACCTTGTTGACTAGTTCATTGTCACTTCCTTGTTATCCATGACACTCCTTTGTAGGATTTCTTTTTGATTGCCTACCTTTAGGACTATCCAATCATTATTTTAAGATTAGAACAGTCCTCTATTATCCACTTCTTTATCTTGACACCTTTCTCTATTGTCATTGTCTCTTGGACCATACCTTAACAACTATGCTTGGACTATCCTTTCACTATTGCTACAGTTACTATTGGACTACTATCTTGATTGATCTGGATTGTCACACCCATTTTTGCAGCATCTCATGGTAAGTTTGAACTGCTCTGTTACCCCATCCATGCTTATATCCTTTTCTATAGTCTTCATTGTTATTACATGATCTTCTGGTGATAGCTAGATCACCTCCTTGTATGATTGAATTTGTAGCTGCACACTCAGTAAACTAGTTAGATAAAACATAGAGGCTAATAGCATAATGATGATTATCTGATCTTCATTTGTTGCACCTTCTCATAGCTGTATATTTACATCTAAAGATAATTTATCTCCTTTATCTTTTTGATTAGGTGTTTTATGAAAGGTAGAAAGTACACTTGATGTTATTTCATATAGAAGTGAAAAAGAATCCTGGGCTCTAATATTCCTCCTCATTCTCTCTGGTAGGTACCTACGAAGACCTTAATGCCCGATATGAAGATGGTACAGATGTCAATGAGGTTCGTTGTTAAGGCAATGATGGAACCCTTATTCCCTTTTATATGTTTGTTCCTTTATATCAGATGTACTTATTTTCTTCCATTGAATCTTTGTACAGTCAATCCCATGGCTTGTGTAGGAGCCTATAAACAGATTCTCTTTTTGAATATAAATAATTGTTTTATGCAATGTTTTTGTGTATTGCTTCTTCTTCGTGAATCAATTGCATAAAGATTAACTCAAAATGATTGCATGATACAGATGTTCATAATCATGAATAGATTTAGAAAGATTTGTGTACCTTTTTTCATTTGATAATGATCAACTATAATGAATGGACCATAAAAACAATTTACAACTCATATGTTATTCTTCCCTTCTCCTGCCAATCTTAGGATATCTCCTCCTTTGTTGGGGGTGTCCTTCCCATCCATATTTGGCTCATGTAGTAGCTCTTACTGAGTTGCTACTTGATTTTGGTAAGGATGATAACCAGAATGGCCCTCCACCAGGGAAGTAGGCCTTCTATGGCTGACTGAGAGCCTTCGACCTTCTTTTCCTTTCCACTTGAACCTATCTGCTTCTTCAAAGCAACAAATCTCAATGTTGTCCCAACCTGACCTGATTGGGCTGGAAAGTGCAATTAGGTAACATTTTTGGTGACCTCTACACTAGTTTTTCTTGCTAAAACTCTCCTGACCAGTTGCCTAGTATGTCTATTGGGCAATAGAGTCTTTCCTTGGCCTTTACAACTCAAAAAATTCATTGAAACTCAGCTACTAGAACAACAACAACAACAAAACACAACTGAAAACAAAACAAAGTTGTCTCTAAATAGGGTCCGCCAACTATGCAGTAGTACTTCTTGGAAAGTAGAAACTAAATTGAAAAAAATGGCCTACCTACCTAAACTAAACAAAAGAATAGGCTTGCTAAATAAAGCCATTAACTGGCTCTACAAAGTAGCTTCCTTTCCTGATCAACCTGGGGTGTTTTTCATGCCTCTGTGCAACTAATGAGTGGTGTGGATGGGGTGGGCATTCAAAGAACTTCTGTAATACCTCTTCAAGAAAAAGAACAAACACACATACCCACTTGTTTTGACTAAAAATACAGTTATTCTGAGGTGGACAAGTGAGACGGCTCTCTCCTTCCTGCTGCTCTTCTTCATGCCTTGAAACAAGCATGATAGGTGATGGCTTCTCCTTGTTACTTTCCAACTGGATTAGATGTCAAATAGGACATCCTCTTGACAAACCCATGCTCATACACATAGTGTTGTTTTGATGTTTACAATCTGTTGTTCCTTCCTCATCCTGTTGACCAGAGACCTCTGGAAAAATAGTAATTTTCACCTGTTGTTCTTTCTATTTATGAATTTCTTCTTCTTGAGGTGTTGTCTTGACATCTAAATTTGCACAAAAATCATCTGTCTTATCCCAAAACAGGTCGTCTTCCAATTCTTCTTTACTTTTGTATATAAGAGGACCAATTTCAGCCTTATAATAACTCTCTTGAATGCTTGTAGGAACACCAAGATCTTGAATTTGAAGCATCAGTTCTATTTTGGTTACTTGTTCAACTTGGTAGTCAGCCTTATCTTCATGCAAAAAAAGCTTATTAGCCTTTAAAATAGGACTTTCCTTCTGCTCTTCTAGCTGAATTGAGGCCCTATGTCTATTCTTGTCTTCATGTACAAACAACCTGTCATGTTCTATAATGTCTTCTTGCTGCTCTAAATCAACTGGTAAGATGAGCATTTGTATGCTCTCTTCATCGCTGTCAACACAACTAGGTAGCTAATCAAACAAAGAAACTAAATCTTCTTCCTCATGTGGTGCCTTGTCCAATGAAGTGTGTATAAGTTGTCTTTGCAATTGAAGACTTTCACCTTGTAACCTATGTACTCTACTTTCATTCATCTTATGAACAATATTAGAGAACTTCTCAAATGAATCAAAATGCAAAGGATTCAGTGTCAAACATGAATCAACCTCCCCTGCACATGCATGATGCTCATGTTTAGCTGCGAACACAGTACAAACAATAGCAACCTTTCTTGCTCCAGGTATGATTTTTATAATTTGGTGGCACAAAAAGGACTCGAAAAACCTTTAGCTAGTGAAGTAGGATAAATATGGTCATTTCTAATCTCATTATGAGGCATTATGGACTGGTCTTGGTTATGACTTAGTTGTTGAATTGAAGGAGCATTCCTAAAACTTGGAATTTTGATTGTCTTGGATTCTACAACCTTTTCGTCTTCCTGATTTTGGATTGGCATGCAAGGAGTGGATTTAACAAGGTTTGACATTTTATAATCAGGATACTTAGTCCAAGAAGGCTGCCATTGTTGTTCAAAACTTTGATGACTCGATTAAAGCTTTTGAGATGACTAAAATTAATTACTAATGAACTAGTTTTGAATGCAAATAGGTTCCTAAACAAAATCAGAACTTCTAAAACTTAGAATTTGGGCTTTGGGTCTTTCAACTTGAGCCAGAAGTTGTCTCATTTGTTCCTCCTTAACAACAATCTACCTATTTAGACATTCTTCTTCATACTTTCTCTTTTTTTCCATCTCTTATTGATAAAAAAAGGCCTCATAAGACTGCTTCTCCTGTTGTTGGAGATAGGCTTGACAAACTAGTTCCTCCTGTTGCATGTTATACTCTCGCTCTCTTTTAATGGCATCAAATTGTTTTTAAAAATATAAATCCATATCTCAAATGGTCATGTTATCATCATACTGAGATTGATCAACATAAAAAGCATGTTGATTGGGAACAAAATAGTCTTTGTAGGTTTTGGTTATGAGCATAGGCCATGAAGGTTTAATAATGGTGGGTGGGAGGTAAGCATGTTGAGCATGCTAATATACTGTTGTAGTATGGCTATTTGGGATGAAACCAACAACATTTTCAGTCTGATAAGGATATTAAAAAGGCTCTAATACTATATTTTGGAAAAATGAAGCGATAAGAACATAATTTCCTTGATAGTTTGTGATGCTATAACATTGAAATGAGCTAGGTCTTCATGAAAATCTCTTTTTGAAATAAGGAAAAGCATGCTCGACTAAAAAATTTATACACATACCAGCAGAGTCGCCAGGTGATTAGAAGGATTCTACAAAGGAAAGAATCAAGAATACCACTGGGATTTAATCCTTGATAGTCTTTAAGCTTCTGGACTATTGAAATTAGTAGATTTGAACCTATAGATTTGCCATGTGTGTGAGAAACTGCCTCTAAAGGGTGATCCTGTTGATATACACATGAAATATCAACAATAGATGGAACTTGTGGACTGTAATAGTTTGATCTATCCCAATGGGTGTGCCAAAAACTATTGTCACAAAGGATTGCACCCTGAATGCTAAGCCTTAAAGCTTGGCAATCCTGTGCAACATGGGAACATTCTCAGACTGTGGGTTGTCTATAGTGATAATGAACCTCTAGAAGAGCTGACTCCCTTTAAATGCCCCTTGGATCTGATGTACTTTCATGGGAAAAAAGATAGAAGAATGATTAAATAAATTAAAACTTATCCTAAGGGGGTGATGCACAAATAATTATGTCCTAACTTGCAACTGATTCACAACTATTTTTCAATATATCTGCTCTTACAACTCAAACTGAACAATCTTATCTCAAAAATGTTTCACAAATAGGCATGAAAATAGTCCACTTTTTCTAAAGGAAAACCAAAAAATTTCACAACTTTAAAAGTAAAGAATCACCTGCACAATCTGTAACCTGTGGTAAAATATGCACTGCTATATACTTGACTTAATAGAATGAGATAGAAAACTTAATGGTTTCATTTTAAAACACAATAAATCGTTATCAAATCATTCATAAGATAACAAGACACCTAAATTTGGATAGAACACCTAATTTTATTGAGAAATAGAAGGAAAACTCTGCAATAACTTTCAAACTACTAAAAATAAACAACTACTACTATATAAAACTTGTAAAAAGATGAGTTACAATACTCAATATCTCTCTCTGCAATGTGCATAGGCAAGTAAAAAGTAAGTACTGAGAAAAAAAAGTACAAGCTTTTTTCCCTATAATACAAAAATCTCTCTCAAAAAAGCAAAGGGCAGTGATCTCATGTCTAACTAGACTCCAAATGATGCATGAATAGGCTGGAAAAGTCAACTCCTAGTTATTGAATGAGAAAGAGGAAAATGTCTAAATAAAAGGCCCCATAAATGCTCTAAAATGACCTATTTTAGCTCAGAACTCCTCCTCTCATGGTGTTTGACCAAAAGAACTCCCAAAAATAGACCTGTTGTCATGAAGGATTGTGCCCTGAATGCTAATCCTTTACAAGCTTGGCAATCCTATGCAACATTGGAACATTCTTAGACTGCAGGTTTGTTTGTTTCAAGAATGGACCTCTAGAAGATCTAGCTCCCTTTAAATGCCCCTTTGGATCTGTAAACTGATGAGGAAAAGAGATAGAAAAATACTTGAATAAACTGAAACTGAACTAAAAATCTATCCTAAAGGGGGTGATAAACCAATATTTTAACTCTAATATGCAATATGATTTTCAATTACTCTCCAACACACTTGTTCTTACAACTCAAACTGATCAATTTTACTACAAAAATGTTTCACAAATAAGCATGAAATGACTTGCATAATCTGTAACTTGTAATGAAATTAAACTTTGTATACTTGCATTCAAAGAATGAGACAGAAAACTTAGAGGTTTTGTAATTGTTACCAATTTTTCACCTATAGCTCAAATTGGCAAAGCTGGTTCATTTTCAGTTCATTATTTTAAGATGAAAGATTCATAACATTATCTAGTCACATCAGTTGCATAGTTTCAAGTTATCATAAGAGATTGGTTCAGTTTTTATGTAGGAAGGAGTATAAATCAATTATCATTCATTGCTTTATACAATGTTTATCAACGGTTGAAAGATGTCTCATAATACATTGCAGTGCTTTATTCACTTTATCAAATAAGATAAATAAAATTGAGTCAGATTACATTGAATGAAGAACAAGGAAGATAAATTGTTTGTCCAACACAAGTAGTGGGAATAGCTGGACTAGAATATCAAAGACAACCTACTATGCAACTGTAAGAAAAGGAAATTGACAAAATCTATAAATGACAACATATCAATCATTGCCTGAGGTATTTAAAGCCAAGTTGATCTTGCTGCAGTTGTCTCTTTCTTGCCAAGCTCCGAATATACTTGAACCTGCATTGGGAGAGAGAGAGAAGGGTTAGAGTTCATGACATGGTCTTATTCATACACTGCATCAGATGAGACAGAATGCATAATAGACTGTATATGATATGCAAGATCAGAAAAAGTATAGCATCCTTATTTAGAAGAGAGAGAAAATGAAACATCATTGAGTATCAATGTTTTTTAAACTAATGAGTTTGTTTCATGTGCAAGTATAGGATAAGTCATGTAGCTATTTTGAAGACTAATTTAGCATGTGGTGTTAAGTGGGCTCACACAAGGGTTGAGCCCAGCATTCTTCCCCTCAGTCTCAAGGGGAATGAGATAGGAGTATGTTTTCACACTAAGCAAAGAAGAGCCTTTCAATTGAAGGAATGATACATTATTTTAGTGCATGAGCTTTTAGCTTAGTGTTCATACATGATTAATAGTCCAGAATAATTTGAAGTGAAAACTATGAATGAGCATTAAGCTCTTTATAGGACTGCCATGCTTTGAGAAAGATCCATTTGTCACACCACGGATTGCATTCATTATTTTATACTTTCATGCATTCTGACTACTACAGTGAAGTGTGGTTGTCATAACATAAACAACCAAAGGAACCACAGATGCATAAAGATGCATGAGTACAACAAGGAATAGTAAGAAGTACAGTTTCATAAGAAAAATTAGAGGAAGTATTCTCTAAGTACGCATTACAAATTTCATAAATGATAATACAAATACATCATAAGGAAAGCTCAACTATGAAGCTATAAGAGCATTCAACTATTCTGTATCAATGTTTGAGGTTTCATTCATGCTTCTAGTAAAGCTCAGTTGTCTGGAGTTGAAGTAAATGTGACTGTTTTTCTCAAGAAAAGTGGTAATCATATGTATAATAATCATGATTCGTTCAAACCATCATCAAACAAACAATTGGACAGTAGTACATCAAGTACTTATCATATGATGCATGAACAGCCATAAAATATCCAAATGATAGTCATAATATATAGTGCTTATGCCGAGTGAGTTGTAAATGAACTACAAAAGCATATTCCCTCAACTGGTTAAGTATAGGAGCTACTATCATTCAATATGATCGGTATGTAAGTGCATTTTATGTAATATAGTGAAAATGGACTGCAAGTTATATATCACATGTTACAGGTGAAATAGAACAACCATATACATCATGTAGACTCATATACATCCATGCTTTATAGTGCTATAGAAGAGTTACGGCCATTCAAAAATGGTATGTACATGAATACTTTTGCGATGGTACATGAAATTGGACAGTGAGAGAATATGCCATATCCAACATTGAATGGGATCATTCCAAGTGTATGCAAGACAAATACAATAATGAATCATCAAGTTGAGCAGAGAAGCAATGCCCAACCGTATATGAGAAAGGATGTTGTAAGCTATAAAGAGCAAAGTGCAGTTTCAAAACTCAAAAGATGTATATATAATATCAAAGGCTTGCCAAAGAATCTCACCACAACTAGAATTCAAAGTGTTGTCATCTCAAACAATGTAAGATGCCACCACCATGTCAACAGACATACAAAATATGAAATGGCGTAGCATATTAAAGGCTTAGTTTTATCTCAAGACACAAAGTCACTTAGATAACACCTCGTAGCCATTGAAGACAAAACATAGGCCAATTGAAAGTAAGTGCTACCACTTGCAATTAAGGTGTTGCTTGTATTTATTAAAAACCACAACATATAAATGAAGTGCCAGCTTCAAAAGGATGGCAGCCATGCCATATCAAAGGAGCGGCCTGAGTCATAAAAGACATTTGTGTAAAGTGTGCAGCGAATAATAATTCAATGCAATATCTCATATGAATGGCACAAGCTAATAATAGATGAAGCTTTTGTCTAAAAGCGAGCATAGTATGTCAAGCACAGGGAAGAATGATGGCGTTGCTAGTTGATATGGAGGTATGGGCATATTAAGATCAAGATGCACAAACAATGAGAAATAAACCATTCAATAATTGTGCGACATCATCAAATGTGGTGCTAGAGTGTAAACAATGTCCAACCTTGTAAGAAGCACGTGCAACCCTACATACATATTGATGGCACAACCATATAACACATAATCACATCAATAAGTCTTTAGCAAAGATTTCAAAATGAAGGTGTAGGCTATAGAAAATGGTGCCAATCATAAAGAGCCATGACTTTGAATAAGGGAATTTCCTAGAGCAAGCTGAGCACTTTACCAACATGAAGAAGATAAAGGGAAACAACACAGTAATCTGAAGATGACAGCTTACCTTTATTTCAAATGACGAATATGTACAAGGTCATAACACTTCCTCATTTTGCTTTCATTTTTTCAGAGATGTCACCTATGGTGGCTTCAAGACACTTGAAGGAGGCGACATTGAAACAAGATAAATGTATCAATAAAATGTATGCATCAGTTCCAAGGCAAAGAAAAGGGATAGTAGTTTAAAAATATAGTGAAATGCATTAGAAAGCTACAGAAGCTGCATCTTAAAAAGTAGAGTGTGTCTCAGAAATGAAGAAAATGGTAACCAAACTTGTGAAGCATAACATTACCTTTTCGGATTGGGTGAAGAGTTATCGAAATCCATTGGGAATGCTCAAGAATTTACAGCTCCAAACCCTACCCCATGGTGGCAACAAAGGCAGAGTGTTTTCTCAGAAGGTGCAAAATGACAATGAGGTGAAATTATAGGGCTTCGATTGCTTTTGGGTTAGGGTTTCATGTATGCCCTAACTCAACTTGATTATTTTATGACATTGGTTCAAAAGGAAAAAAAATTAGAGACCTCAACTAATGCCATCGTGGTATTTTTCCCATCATATGAGTGCCTAGTCGTATGACTTAGGTTCATGCCTTAGGTCCTTCTGAGTATTTAATGTTTAGGCTTTATGCCTTAAGCCTTTGCCACATTTGAAGATAGGATACAAATCCACATGCCCTTAGAACCTTTTTGCAGAGCCAGATAGGTAATAAGCCTTAGAGGCTTTCTTTTATTCTTGCAAATCATTTAACATGCCTTCATGTTTTTATGATTTTTTATATAGAAAAATCAAATGCCATATAATGTAATATACTTGGCAAAATAAGACAAGATATAAGCCTTGTGTTTCTATTTTTGCAAAAAGTCAAATCAAGATAGATAGAAGAATAAAACTACAAAATCTTTGTAAGGTAATATTTAAAGCAATATTCTTTATAAATTGCTTTCAAATATTTGTCATTTAATGCAGTAAACTAGACAAAATCTTGCTTTTCTAGATTTGTTTTCTATGGGTGAAATTGAACAGATAATGACAAATTGGTGCTTTTATGGAGCAGATAAAGCATGTTGTAAAGAATATTTTGGTGGGGACCCCTTTGGGGATGAGTTTGAAGATGTTTTCTTCTATTTTGGAGTAGATATCTGAGCTTTTTGACAACTTTTTAGGAGGATCTCAGATTTGCAGATTCAGTTTGTTTTTCCTTTGTAGATTGGGGAGATATATATGGCATATTCAGAGTTAGTATGGTATTTAGAGTCAGATTCAAAGTTAGAGATTAGAGTTCAAATTTTTAGAGTCTTCCTCTCACACTGAGAGAGTTGTACTTCAGTTTCTTTGTACTCATTATTCCTTCTAGTTTATAGAGCAGCAGTTTTCCTTCCCATTTGTCTACCAATTTGCAGAGTCAATTTGATATTTCATTGTGAGAGCTATTTATCCTTTATCTTGTCTTGATTTTGTAATGTTTATGCAAATATTTTATTTGATTCAGGTTGCATGTTGTGTTTAGATGAACCTTCATGTGAAATGTTGATGAATTAAGTATAATAAAAGGGTTGTGAGAGTTATAGTTCTATGAACTGATTATGAGTAAGATCTGGTAGGAGTTTAAGTATTGGTGCATCACCTTAAGAGTTAATTTCAGTTATTTGTTTCATTTCGGTTATCCTTCTATCCCTTTTCCCAAAAATCTATTTAGATTAGATAAATCATAAGGAGAACCAACTCACTCTGGTGATTCACTCTCAACATAGATTACCCACAATCTAAGAGTGTTTCCATGTTGCAAGAGGATACCTAAGTTTATATTTGCTAAGGGTGCAATCTTGATTCTTAACAGTTTTTGGCGCGCCTGGTGGGATAGATTGGACTGTTTTAGTCCAACAATATTTTCATATATCTTGATATTTGGTGTGTGTATCAGTGATCTCAACCTTTAGGGGTAGAAAATTGAACACATTTGGTGACTCCAAGTTCAAATCTATTGGTTTTGATATGATCAAGTGCTAGTATGGTACAAAATCTTCTATTCATTCCATTTTCTAGCTTTCATATGAGTAAAAATGTCATCTTTTCATAGCCCAAAAGTATACCCACCCCCATACTATGAAAATGCCACTTATCCATCTCTAGGTCAGCCATATTAGACCAATTATTCTACTATTTCCAATTCCATGGCCCTTCAAAACTAGTATGCACAGTATAATTACCACCCACCCACCCTTGCTTAGCCTCCTTACTAGCTAAAACAGTCTAAAATTAAGGAGCTTAAAGACATTCTGTTAGACCTCAACAGACAGATGGAGGAGATTAAAAGGCAATGTGAGTATAATCAGCACGAGGAGGAACTGGCTTATCAAGCCTATCTTCATGAGTAGGAGTTGGAGGCACAATAACACAATTTGAGTTAGAGATTGCAAGCATAAAGAGTTATCAGTATCAACGAGGAGGGGGCTTTCAACCAAGGCAGTATGAAGAGTGTGATTTGTAGCTCCAAGAGTTAAATCACCAAGCTTACCTTCAACAGCTAGAGCAACCACCCTGTGAGACCTTTGGTTCTGATTAGGAGACACAAAGGAGATAGTTTGAAGAGAATCTTGAGAGAGAGGTAGCTGCACAAACAAAGCTTTTGCTTGCTTGAGCCTAAGAAGCCCCTTTTATTCCAGAGCAACTGACTCAAGAAGAGGTTCATAAGTATAAATTTGCAAGTTTTAGACAAAATGAGCCTCTTAATGCCCCTAAAGTTGAAATTTGGAGTTTCAAGCAAAGTGAACCTCTTATTCTTGCCAAGGTCAAGATTTCTAGTTTTAGAAATCCTTTACCCTTGCAAGAACCTAGGTTGGCACAATCTGAACTTGTTTTGCTTCAAAACTAGCCACTTGAAGAATATTTTTCCAGCCAAGAACTTATTTTTGAATGCAAATAGACTCCCCAGAAAATCAAAATCCCAAGTTTAAGAGGTTCTAATTTTGCTGAGGAGCCTGTTAGCATTCAAGAGCAGTCCATTGATCAACAATTTCAGCCTAGGACAGAACAACCCCTTGAGCAGAACTGTTCCTTGCAAGAAATTCAAGAAGCCCCCCAAATTTTCCCACTTAATGAATCTAAGGAGGAACTATCTGATCAAGATGTTGCACTCCTCTAGGAGAAGATTAGAAAGGTATATCTATCACTTTAGTTGAAGAGTCTTCTCAATCAAGGCAGCAAGAGATTGAACCAGAAGAGGCTTCCCAAAAGGAGTCCTTGCTTGTTTTCACTAATGAGCTTCCTAGTTTCATTCAAGAGGATAAAGTTGCTCCATTTTTCATCTCAGAAGATCAACCAGTGCAGTATAATATCAATGATTATTTTAAGGTCTCCAACTGGTACAACGATCATGAGATAGAGATAAGAAGAAGTCAAGCATTTTGATGAGTTACTGAATGAAGATCATCAATATCATCATAGAGCATTGGATCAAGAAGTAGGGAATACAGAGGAACCTGATTTGGATCCCAATAAGCTTAGTGAAAGCTTTCATGAGGTAAAAAACATCCTTTTTCTGTCAGAAAATCAGGAAACTTTGTTTTGGAGTAGTCTTGAGATTCATGTTACAAACATAGATAATATGCAAAAAGAGGGTGTTGAACCTTAGTTTTCAGCTAACCTATTTGATGAGCTTCCTAACTTCATGCAAGAAAGTGAAAATGGCATGTCCATGCTAGGCTCTGATCGCCATAGTTATGAGCATCATTTAGATAGGGTATCGACCCAAGATCAGATATGTGAAATAAGTCATGCCTTATGTGATCAAGAGTTTGAGGATGATCCATTTCAAGCAGAAATTGAGCTTTTTTGTTCACATTTAAAGGCTATGCCAACGTCTTTGGAGGAGGGTTATCTAGAACAACACAAGCAAGAAGTGGAAATGGCTGTATTCTTAGATGAATCATTGGTTATAAAGCATTCTAACTTGTAGCCAAATCTTGGCTGGTTGGAGGAGTTGCCTTTCTGTTACACGCAGGAACTAGAGGATGATATGCAAATTGATAGTTTGTCAATAGAGGCTAGTTCATTATTCAAATTATTGCCTTCATTTATTGAAGAAACACATGTTTTAGAGTGTATCTCCTTGAATATTTTGAGCCTACTATAGCTCTTGCTAAGAATCTTCCAAGTTTTGATAGTTTTGATGAGCTATTGGCTACTCTAACAGAGGAACATGACCCATTAATTAAAGAGGAGGAAGCCACATGACAAGCTATCATGCAAGGTACAGATCATGCTATTGTTTCTGGTCCAAAACCTTTAAGGGGATGTCCTATTAGGTATCTAGCCGATTTGGAAATAAATAGAAGGGGATAGCTTCATAGTGACACTGATTTGGATCGTCAAGAAGGGTATCAGGTGGATCAATTAGCTAAAGAAGTCAAGTGGGTAAGTGACTATATTTTCTTTCTTAGAAAGGTGTCACAATAGTTTTCTGAAGATTTAATTGTTCTCCACCATTTTGGGATGACTAACAAGCTTATGGAGTATTGTAGACTTCAAAGGAAGGGCAGTTATTTTCTTGAGCCACTGAATGGTTTTGTCTGACCATTTACTGTGGCTGGTTAGAGTAGGTTAAAGTTAGTGTTTTCAGTCAGTAAGTGCTTCATGCACATTTACTTTCAGTTATTTTGTTTCCCTAAGTACTGCTGCATAGGATTTTTGGCCACCAAGGACTTCTAGTTTGCTTTCTATTTAGTTTGCTTTTGTTTGTTGTTGCTGTTTGGAGTGGTTTTGAGTACAATTTTTTCAATTTTTTGAGTTTAAAGTTAGTAGAGATAGACTCCATGCCTAATGGATATCCAAGGCAACTAGTCTTGATGCTTAACAGGAAATAATATAGCAAAAGTCACCAGAAATATTACCAATTTTTCACCTACAACTCAAATTGGCAGAGCTAGTTCATTTTCAGTTTGTTATTATAAGATGAAAGATTCATAACATTATCTAGTCACATCAGTTGCATAGTTTCAAGTTATCATAAGAGTTTGGTTCAGTTTTTATGTAGAAAGGAGTACAAATCAGTTATCATTCATTGCTTTATGCAATGTTTATCAATGGTTGAAAGATGTCTCATAATACATCAGAGTGCTTTATTCACTTTATCAAATGAGATACATAAAATTGAATCAGATTACACTAAATGAAGAACAAGGAAGATAAGTTGTTTGTCCCACACAAGCTGTGAGAATAACTGGACTAGAATATCAAAGACAACCTACTATGGAACTCTACTGACAAAACGTATAAATGAGAACATATCAATCATTTCCTGAGGTATTTGGAGCTGGGTTGATCTTGCTACAGCTGTCTCTTTCTTGCCAAGCTCTAAATATACTTGAACCTACATTAGGAGAGAGAGAGAGAGAGAGAGAGAGAGAGAGAGAGAGAGAGAGAGAGAGAGAGAGAGAGAGAGAGAGAGAGAGAGAAGGGTTAGATCTCATGACATGGTCTTACTTATATGCTACATTAGATGAGACAGAATGCATAATAGACTATCTATGATATGCAAGATCAGAAAAAGTACAACATCCTCATTCAAAAGAGAGAGAAAATGAAACATCACTGAGTATCAATGTTTTTTAAACTAATGATTTTGTTTCATGTGCTAGTATAGGATAAGTCATGTAGCTATTTTGAAGACCAATTCAACATGTGGTTTTAAGTGGGATCCCACAAGGGTTGAGCATAGCATGCTGCCCCTAAGTCTCAAAGGGAATGAGATAGGAATATGTGTTCATACTGAGCAAAGAAGAGCCTTTCAATTTAAGTAATGTTACATCAGTTTAGTACATGAGCTTTTAACTTAGTGTTCATATATGATTAACAATCCAAAATAATTTGAAGTGAAAACCATGAATGAGCATTAAGCTCTTTACAAGACTGTCATGCTCTAAGAAAGATCCATTTGTCACACCACATATTGCATTCATTATTTTATACTTTCATGCATTCTGATTCGTATAATGAAGTGTGGATGTCATAACATAAACAACCAAAGGAATGACATATGCATAAATATGCATGTACAACAAGGAATAGTGAGAAGTACAGCTTCATAAGAAAAATTAGATGAAGTATTCTCTAAGTACGCATTGCAATGATCATAAATGATAATGCAAACACATCATAAGGAAAGCTCATCTGTGAAGCTATAAGAGCATTCAGCCGTTCTGTATCAATGTTTGAGATTTCATTCATGCTTTTGGTAAAGTTCAGTTGCCTAGAGTTGAAGTAAATGTGACTATTTTGCTGAAGAAAAGTGGTAATCATATGTATAATAATCATGATTCATTCAAACCATGATCAAACAAACAATTGGACAGCAGTACATCAAGTACTTTTCATATGATGCATGAACAACCATAAAATATCTAAATGACAATCATAATATATAGTTCTTATGCCGAGTGAGTTGTAAATGAACTACAAGAAGTATATTCCCTCAGCCGGTGAAGTAAAGGAGCTACTATCATTCAATATGATCGGTATGTAAGTGCATTTGATGTGATACAGTGAAAGTGGACAGCAAGTTATATATCACATGTTACAGGTGAAATAGAACAATCATATGCATTATGCAGACTCAGATATATCCATGCTTTACAGTGCTATAGAAGAGTTACAGCCATTAAAAAATGGTGTGTATATGAATACTTTAGAGATGGTACAGTAAACTGGACTGTTAGAGAATATGCCATATCCCAGGTTGAATGGGATCATTCCAAATGTATGCAAGACAGATACAGTAATGAATCATCGAGTTGAGCCGAGAAGCAATGCCCAACCGTATATGAGAGAGGATGGTGCAAGCTATAAAGAGTGAAGTGCAGTTTCAATACTTAAAAGTTGTATATATAATATCAAAGGCTTGCCAAGGAATCTCACCACAACTAGAATTCAAAGCATTGTCATCTCAAACAATGTAAGATGCCACCACCATGTCAACAGACATACAAAATATGAAATGGCGTAACATATTAAAAGCTTAGTTCTATCTAAAGACATAAAGTCATGTAGATAACACCTCACAGCCAATTGAAAGTAAGTGCTACCACTTGCAATTAAGGTGCTTCTTGTATTTATCAAAAACCACAACATATAAATGAAGTGCCAGCTTCAAAAGGATGGCAGCCATGTCATATCAAAGGAGCGGCTTGAGTCATAAAAGATATTTGTGTAAAGTGTGCAGCTAATAATAATTGAATGCAATATCTCATATGAATGGCACAAGCTACTAATAGATGAAGCTTTTGTCTAAAAGTGAGCATAGTATGTCAAGCATAGGGAAGAATGATGGTGCTGCTAGTTGATATGGAGGTATGGGCATATTAAGATCAAGATGCACAAACAATGAGAAATAAACCATTCAATAATTGTGTGACATCATCAAGTGTGGCGCTAGAGTTTAAACAATGTGTAGCCTTGTAAGAAATGTATGCTCTAAACAGAAGAACGTGAAACCTACATACATAATGAAGGCATAATCTTTTCCATATAAATCATGGCACAACCATATAACACATAAGCACATCAATAAGTCTTCAGCAAAGATTTCAAAAAGAAGGTGTAGGCCATAGAAAATGGCACCAGTCATAAAGAGCCATGACTTTGAATAAGGGAAGTTCATGGAGCAAGCTGAGCACTTTACCAATAGGTAGAAGATAAAGGAAAACAACATAGTAATTTGAACGATGAATATGTACAGGTCCGTAACACTTCCTCATTTTGCTTTCATTTATTTAGAGATGTTACCCATGGTGACTTCAAGATACCAGAAGGAGGTGACATTGAAACACGATAAATGTATCAATAAAATGTATACAGTGGTTCCAAGGCAGAGAAAAGGGATAGAAGCTTAAAAATATAGTGAAATGCATCAGAAACATACAGAAGTTGTGGCTTAAAAACTAGAGTGTGTCTCAAAAATGAAGAAAAGAGTATCAAACTTGTGCAAGATAACATTACCTTTTCATGATTCAGTGAAGATTTATCGAAATCCATTGGGAATGCTCAAGAATTTATATCTCCAAACCCTACCCCATGGCAGCAGTAGAGGGAGAGTGTTTTCTCAAAAGGTGTAAAATGACAATGAGGCAAAATTCTAGGGCTTCGAGTGCTTTTGGGTTAGGGTTCAATGTATGCCCTAACTCGACTGGATTATTTAATCACATTGGTTCAAAAGAAAAAAAAAATTAGAGACCTCAACTAATGCCATCATGGTATTTTGCCCACCATATGAGTGCCTAGTTGTATGACTTAGGTTGTTCATGCCTTAGGTCCTTCTGAGTATTTAATGCTTAGGATTTATGCCTTAAGCCTTTGCCACATTTTAAGATAGGATAAAAATCCACATGCCCTTAGAACCTTTTTACAGAGCTAGATAGGTGATAAGCCATAGAGACTTTCTTTTATTCTTGCAAATCATTTAACATGCCTTCATATATTTATGATTTTTTTATATAGAAAAATTAAATGCCATATAATGTAATGTACTTGGCAAAATAAGATAGGATATAAGCCTTGTATTTCTATTTTTGTAAAAAGTCAAGTCAAGATAGATAGAAGAATAAAACTGCAAAATCTTTGTAAGGAAATATTTAAAGCAATATTCTTTATAAATTGTTTTCAAAAGTTTGTCATTTAATGTAGTAAAGCAGACAAAATCTTGCTTTTCCATATTTGTTTTCTTTGGGTGAAATCAAATAGATAAGGACAAATTGGTACTTTTATGGGTCAGTTAAAGCATGTTTTAAAGAAGATTTTGTTGGGGACCTCTTTGGGGATGAGTTTGGAGATGTTTTCTTCTATTTTGGAGTAGATATCTGAGCTTTTTGACAGCTTTTTCAGAGGAGCTAGGATTTGGAGATTCATTTTTTTTCCTTTATAGATTGGGGAGATATATACGACAGATTCAATGTTAGTATGGTCTTTAGAGTCAGAGTCAGAGTTAGAGATCAAAGTTCAAATTTTCATAGTCTTCCTCTCACACTGAGAGAGTTGTACTTTAGTTTCTTTGTACTCATTATTCCTTCCAATTTATAGAGCAGCAATTTTCCTTCCCATTTGTCTACCCATTTGCAGAGTTAATTTGATATTGCATTGTGATAGCTATTTATCCTTTGTCTTGTCTTGATTTTGTGATGGTTATGCGAATATTTTATTTTATTTAGGTTGATGTTGTGTGCAGATGAACCTTCATGTGAAATGTTGATGAATTAAGTATAATCAAGGGGTTGTGAGAGTTATAGTATTTTGAACTGATTGTGAGTAAGATCTGGTAGGAGTTTAAGTATTGGTGCATCACCTTAGGATTTAATTTCAGTTATATGTTTCATTTTAGTTATCCTTCTATCCCTTTTCCTAGAAAGCTATTTAGATTAGGAAAATCAAATGGAGAACCAGCTCACGCTAGAGATTCATTCTCAACATAGATTACCCACAATCTGAGAGTGTTTCCATGTTGCAACAGGATAGCTAAGTTTATCTTTGCTAAGGGTGTAATCCTGATTGTTAACAGTGATAAAACATAGTAAATTCCTATCAAATCACTCAACATGAGACAAGACACCTGAATTTGTGTAGATGAACACCTGATTGTATTGATGAATAGAATGAATGATCTGCAAAATAAAAATGAAATGTTAGAAAATAAACTGTTGCTATTGCATAAAAAATAAAAATGGTTGAGTTACAAGACAATCTCTCTCTGCAATATACAAAAGAAAGGAAAAAGAAAGAACTAAGAAAAAAGCATGAGCTTTTTTCCCTATAATACAAAATATGTCCCAAAAAGTGAAAGGGAAGTCAAGTCCAACTCAACTAGACTCCAAAATATGAATGAATGAGTCTGAAAAAATAACTCCAAGTTGTTGGGCGAGCACAAGAGAAAAGCGTAAAATTAAAGCCCCAAAATTGCTCCAAGATGAGCAAAATTAGCTCAGAACTCCACTTCCAAAGATAGTTGACCCAAAAAATTGTCAAAATTAGTCAGTTTGACTCCAAAGAAAAAATAGAAAAGAATATCCATCCTGCATGAGTTCTACTCCTCTCCTATTTTTGCATGATTAGATGGCAAAAAGAAACCTAATTTAACAAATATTAAAGGAAAACTTATGATTTTGCTTTAATAAGTGTTATATTATGCTTATTTCTCCTCTAGGTTATGATATGACAAGTATTAAGTCAATTTATAACATTATTGCACTTAATATTTGTCAAATTACATTTATTTTGTCAACTTTTGCAAAAAATAAAAGGGGTTTACTTAGTCTACATTAACCCTTCAGGCAAAATTAACCCTCTTTGTCCTCTCCATGCAAAAATAATACCCTATTCTGCCCTTAGTCATCAAAAAGGCCAAAAAACTGCCCTAGGTCAAATAGTAAAGTCAAAATATCTCATTCTTCGCTTACTTTTCTCCAACCTTAATCATGACTAATCTTTTTTTTGATTGTAAGGTGAGAAAAGATCATCAAAACCACAAATCATTTATTTGAGATTCCACGGGCATTATATGTTTTCCTAACTCTCAACACCTCCAAGGTTTTGAGCATCGTAGATACTATTTGCAGTGATTTTAATTTTTGTCTCAAAAAGGTAATACAAGACTTTAGGTCTCGGGCTAGGGTATTAAGCACAAAAACCCACCGAACCCTAAAGGCAAAACATTTCTCATTCCTCTCTATTAAGTTGCTCTTCCTGTGTTATGCATCGCCAAGGGTTTTGGCACCTGTTAAAGAGCCTCAATATCAGCCTTTGGAGGGTTTCTTAGCTCGTCGCAGCCCCTGAAGGGTTTCTGTGCTGTCAAGGAGGATGTCTGCAGCCTCTCTGCAGGGTTTTCTCTATCTGCTGCACTGCTCCTAGCATTTGGTAAGCTCCTCTTTACCCATACTGCCATGTTGCTTTCTTAATCTTTGTTTAGTCACACACAATAGAAGGGAAAATGCTTTCTTTTTGCATGATCTCTGTGCATAGAAGGAGAAAACCTTGCTTCACTTTGTTCTTTTCAACTCTTTGATAAACACTGTTTCCTACAGTGTAAAAAAAATTGCCATTTTTCTGGTTTTCACCACCACTTTGCTTTGTACCTGAACACATAGATTGTGTTAACTTGACTTCATCAAGAAAAATCCCACCATGGGTGTGCTTTTGGATTCTCTTATTTCCTTTATACCTCTTAAGATATTATATTTCACAGCATTCTTCTTTCTCTCAACAAAATCTTTGTCTTCCTAGGATACTGAGACTTTGAGAGACTTCTTCCTCAACAAACTACTGCTGGCTTTTGTCAAATGATCATCTCTATCAAAGTTTTCATAGGTTTCTTTCCATGAGTGCATTTTCTTTGGAGTTATATATTTCCTTTTGACAGACAAAGTATGAGTACTCAAGGATAAATTACTGACAACTTCCATAAAAATCTTAGAGTTCTCAAATAATCTCACAGACGGAGTAATAACTTTTTGCTTGCTGGGTATACTTAAATTGCCACATTCAAGTTGCTTTGATGATTGAATAGGTTGGGAGTTGCATCTTCTCCTCTTGTTGTCTCTTTCCAAGGATTCTTTGGAAGTTATTGTGGACGTGTTTTCCTCTATTATGTATAGTTTTTCCTCCACCTCTATAAAACTTGGTATATTAGTTCCCCTGTCCTCAGTGTGTATTCTTGTTCTTGTCGATGGAATGATTTGAAAGCTCTCTCTGCTCATTATCTATGTACTTGTTCAAAAACAATCACATGACCATTTCTAATTCATAGGTGACTGCTCCTTTCATGAGACAGTACTGCATTATTCATGACTGCTGCACCTTACTATCCAACCCCATCCAAAGCTTCATCTCCCAATGTACAAGAGAGATGGAATGTAGTTGCACAATTTCCATGGCTACATTGAATACAAGCACCATGCTTCTCCTTGTATAGAGAACATAGTAACTTCCACCGTTCACTCTTTATACCTTCCACATTTTTATTGGTTCCATTTTCTCTATATTTTCTCTATATGTTTATGGGACCCACTGACAACAAAATAAATGTGCAAACTGTAAGTATTCATTACTATCTCTGTTTGAAGATGGCCTTGCTATTTACTTGATCTTTGTTATGACTGATATGCCCACATCTATATGACTATGACTGCTTACTTGGAGACTATCACACTCTCCATTTTTTATCTGCCTCACATGAAAAGATATTGATCCATTGTCTTCATGGCATCCATTGTCCTCATTTGGGGTATCTGAAGCTGTCTTATTGACTATCTTTTAGACTGTGGAACCTTGAATGCTAGGTAGCAAATCTTGTTGGCAAACCATCTGAAATCACTACTTCTGACATTCTTATTGCTGTTATGGTGACTATTTTCTCTGCACATTTAACTACTCTCCCAGTTTAATGGCTACACTTTAGTGTCTTGTAGCATTTCCTTGTCTTATGTTCCTTCAAATATATCTAACTGTTAAGACACTCCTGCTATTTCCTTGAGATCGTCTTGCAATTACTTCTTTGACATCAAGAATTGCTGATCTTTTAGGTTTGTTACAGCTGTCCACTAGCTATCCTCTCTACTTTTTATGACACTTATGGACTAAATTTGCATCACAGGAACCTACCTCTGTTACTTCTCTTTTATTGGAAAACATTTTATTATGCAAGTTGTTGGACTTCAGTGTGACAGTATATTGCTCCTTGTAATGCAAACTTTACACCTTGACTGTTGAATGTGATATGTTCCGCTGTCCTCTTTTGACTGTTGGTAGTCATGTACATGACTATCTATCCACATTTATGTTGGCAGTCCTATATATGACTGTTCAAACACAGTCAATAGGACTTTATATAGTCATATGACTGTTCATTGTGCTGATAAACTCTTAGAGTGATTGCCCTCCTTCATGCTAAACCATGTAGATTTGAAAGTCTGTTGTTAACATTCTACTGCTACCATCATCGCAAGGTTGAAATAGATGCTTTTATGACTGTCCTTGCATTGATGACTTCTTAAATCTCCTGAGCAAGTCACAGCCTACTAGCTCTGGCATATTGATACTTGTAAATCTTATGTGTATTATCTTAATGCCTTTCAAGGCTGCTCCTTATCAGCTGGTAAGGTTTGAAGGCACCTAACCTTTATGACATAAAGATGAAGAAATGGTGGTCTTGTGATACCTCTATCTCTGCCATTCATGCTTGACTGATTTCTTCATTTTGTATATGGCCCCTCAAACAACATCTAAAATTTACTGCTCTCTTAACTTCTGTTATGCATCTGCTATCTTCACCCCTGACTGTTTTCTTTGAACACCACTGCTCTTTGCCATGTATGCTTTGTTGGTGATGTGATTGCTACTTGGTGCTTCTTTTTTATTAGCATGCGAGTCCTACAATTTGTATTATATAATCTTTTAGCAATTATATATCCTTATCTATGCCACTGTTTACAATCCCTTTATGATGCTTTTCCTGTACTTTGGACAGGCTCATGGAGATCTCTGTCTTTATTCGTGCTGTCATGTCAGCAGATCTAGGTATTGTTCTAGCTTTATAAGACTGTCATACTATGACTGTCCCATTTTATTTCTTCAAAGGTTTGCATGGGTCAAGACACTACATGAATCATTTCATCTAGAAGCCCTTGATGTCTATTTTACCTTTGCACATTTCACCAAAACCTAGAGATAGAATGTTATATGTATCGACATTAGGTATGAAACCCTCTTCCATTCTCTTCTATGATCTTGTAGCACCTACTGTAATTCCTCCTTATGACAACAAGGGATTGCTTTGCTTTGATATGGTTAAGATGAATGCTTCTTCAAGTTTGTATTTCTATGATACCTCTTTCAACCAACCTATTGTTGCTTTGAAAGTGACTGTCTCCTAGTATATGGTTGGTATGTTGCTCCTAAATCCTGCTAACTATGTGCATATTGCCTCTTACCCACATCTAGAGTTTTACACATCCTCATTTATGAGGTGAATGCTTTGCGACTATCATGTTGCTTTCAAAACTCTTTGACTATCCTTTGTTGTTAGTCTTGCATGCACTATACTTCCAAGACTATCCTAGCACTTGCACTTTGCAGTTATAATTGCTGTCCTTGAGGCCTGACTACTCCTATATATTGAGATTTGATTATTCATCAAGGCTCATCCTTTGACTTGCAATGACAGTCTTAAATCAATGATTGATCTTTTAAGAGTACTTGTATCTTTACGGTGAGTAAACAAGTTAAGAAAAACAAATGAGGTTTATGGCCTCCTCTTTTGATTGTATGATCTTCAGCTTCATCTTATGCATTTGATGTTGTATTTATCTATACCATTTTGTTGATTGGATGTAAAATAATAAGTATATTTTGAGTTACTACATATAGAAGTAGAGATGAAACCCTAAGCTCTAACTCCATTTTGTTGATTGGATGTAAAATAATAAGTATATTTTGAGTTACTACATATAGAAGTAGAGATGAAACCCTAAGCTCTAACATCACATTTTACTTCCTCTTGTAGGTTCAATTGGAGCTACCACTAGGATAGCTAGAGATGTTGGTGCAGACAATGGGATTCGTCATTCACTCAGATCTTTACTTTATATGCTTTCCTTTAGTTCAGATGTACTTATTGTTGTGCATTGAATCACATACAGTTACTCCCATGGCTTCTGTGAGACCATATAAACACTTTTCCTTTGAATATAATCAGTTATTTCGTGCAATATGACTTGTGTATAATTTCTCTTTCTTGTAAATCAATTGCATAACATAACTGAACATTATTACATGTGATAAATGTTTATAATCATGAAAAACTTGACAATGTCATATATACCTTTATGAACTGCATCAAACTGTAATGAATGAAATGCAATGAACATAACTGAAACATGATCTGTAATTACTAGGTTAGCCAAAACCTCACATGTTAGACCTAGGATGGCTCTTGCCCTACTGGAGTATCCTGTCACCTTATCTGGCTCATGTAGTAGCTCTAATTGAGATGATACATGATCTTGGTACTCTAATCTCTGCAAAGGTCCTCTATCTAGATAGTAGGCCTTCTAGGCTGGCCAGTGAACCTAAATTTTCCTCTCCGTTCCTTTTGAACTATCTGCTTCTCTAAAGTACCAATAGAAATTGTTGTTACAACCTAACAAAATTGGTTGCAAAGCACAATTTGGTAACAAGACCATTTGACCAAAAGTCAAAAATAGAAGAAGAATAACCTCCTGCATGAATCTCCAACTCCTATTTGTCTCTTCTTCACTTCTTTCCATGATTTAAGGGTAAAATTAGTTTATTTTAACAAGTATTAGAGGTAGTTTAATTTATTAATTACCTCAATAAATATTAGAATAATTACAATATGCAATTTGGTTAATCTAGCAAGTATTAAGGTAATCCTAGTAAATACTTACCCTAATAAATGCTAAAATAACCTATGATAGTCTTTAACTCATGTAAAAAAGGCTAATGATGCTACTTCTTGTTTTCAAACTTTTGAGGAAATCATAGGGCATGATGATGTTTAATCACAAGGTTCTCATTCTTTTCCACACCTTAATCATGATTCTTTTGATGTCTTAGGTTTGAAAACAAAACCTTTTAAAAGGTCAAAAATTGCTATCATTACCTTATATCTCCTTTGTCTTTCATGGGCTCCTCATGCATCATTAGGCATTAATACTTTTAAAAGTGTTCACCTCAGCCAGAAATTGATTTTCCTCAATGATTTTTTCTATACATAAGTCATAAAAAGACTTTTAAGCCTCGCTCGTGCTTAGTCAAAATCTTGGGCATCATGTAAAAAGACTTCTCCAAACCCTAAGATTTCATTTTGTTTGTTCTTTTTCATCTTGGCCTGTCCTCTGAGCACCGCAATTGAGGTCTTCATGGAAAGGTTCTCTTTCTCTACTCCTCTGCAACTAAAACTAGTAAGCACTTGTAGCAAAACTGTGGATTTTCTTTCCTTCATTGATAGTGGTGAGTATCATTCTGTATTAGTGTTCTTATGCTATGAGGAAACGACGAGAAGTTTATTTTTCTTCTTCATGTATCTTATCTGTTACTTTAAAGTTTTTTACTCTTTCTATACATTTTTCCTACATCCGAGCCTTAGCTTCACAAAGCTTGATCAATGCCTCAACATAGAGACTTTGAAGATTTTCTACAGAAACAAGATTTTGCTCGTCCAGGTCATCACTCTTCAGCTGAGCAATAAGCAATGTAATTTCCACACCTCATTTCTTTTCAGCTTCAAGAGAAGCCCTTAAACATTCTAATATATCTGTGTCTTTCTTCTCATCCACTTTAATATCATCTTCTTGAACTTTCAAGCCATCTGTAGTACCGTTATTATTTCTACCATGTTCAAAAATCGTTGACAATTATAGTCTCAACGTTTCTTACTACTTCCTTCTTGAATTTTGCAACAAGAACCCACATGCCAGCTAAGTCATTCTCCAAATCTGTTTCTCTCCTCTTTGCTTCATCAAACTTCTTCTGATATTCTATTTCAATGTGATCTTTTTCAGCTAAAGCAACCTCTAGAGTAGCTTTTGTCTCTTTCCTTTTCATGAAGTTGCTCCTTCAAATCCTGCAACTTTGTAAGATGTTGTGTTCTCTCAGATTCCAACTATGTTATTGTTGCTTTCTGCTCATATAGTGTAGTCTCACATTCCCTTATTTGACAAAGGTTTCTCATGTCTTAAGTTGTCCTTGCCAAAGAATATAAACCCAATCAAGACAAAATATACCCTTATTAGTATGTTCCTTTAGTAGATAAATAACCTCTTGAACTAATATAAGTATGATGATTTGGAAGTTGATGATTTTTCAAATATTTTGTTTGACCCTTTGTGACTATGCATACATCAATGTTACTAACACTTCCTAAGTCATTGAAGATGCCAAAACAGATAGCTTCACAAACAAAATTTATTCCCTCCTCTTTTATCATGGATTCTCTATATCTTGACTCTTGAAAATACCATGGCAGCTAGGGATCCAGACTAAAACATTGGGGTCTTTGCCTTGGTGACTGAACCATGAGTCATACCCTTCTCTGCAACTGAGAAATGATGGGTTGACTTTGCATGATACAGTAGAAGCAACTCTATGGTGAACTTGACCAAGACAGTTTGATCCATATCCCACCATGTAGATTGCGGCTTTTCAGTTGTCACCAAGTATATAATCAACCTGTGACTTAGCCAAGTATAGGAGTTCAGATGGCTCTACATTTCCATATGGGCATTGCAGATTCTTTCTAGCAGAAGACAAATAATCAGAGTAGGCTGTTAGCAAAAATTCAAATGAATTCTCTAATTTATAGCTTCCTAATTACCCTTGGCCATAAAGGAGTTTGAATCATGTATTCACTGTTGCATCTGTTCTTGGTAGACTAAACAAAACCCTCCATCAAGATCTTTACTTTCTTCAAAGGTCTCTTATATATGTGCAACTATACCTTGTTGACTAGTTCATTGTCACTTCCTTGTTATCCATGACACTGCTTTTTAGGAGTTCTTTATGATTGCCTAACTTTAGGACTATCCCATCACTCTTTTAAGATTACAACAGTCCTGTATTGTCCACTTCTTTATCTTGACACATTTCTCATAAGATCTCTGTCAAACTTCATGAGTGCAGACCTCTGTTGTCATTGTCTCTTGGACCATACCTTAACAACTATGCTTGGACCGTCCTTTCACTATTGCTATAGCCACTGTTGGATTTCTATCTTGATTGATCTAGACTATCACACCCCTTTTTATAGCCTATCATGGTAAGTTTAAATTGCTCTATTACCCCAGCCATGCTTCTATCCTTTGCTATAGTCTTCATGGTTGTTACATGATCTTTTGGTGATAGCTAGCTCACCTCCTTGTATGGTTGAATTTGTACCTGCACACTCAACAAACTAGTTAGATAAAACATAGAGGCTGATAGCCTGATGATGATTATCTAATCTTCATTTCTTGCACCTTCTCATAGCTGTATATCTGCATCTGAAGAGAGTTTATCTCTTTTATCTTTCTGATTAGGTGTTTTATGAAAGGTAGCAAGTACACTTGATGTTATTACATATAGAAGTGAAAAAGAATCATGAGCTCTAACATTCCTACTCATTCTCTCTTGCAGGTACCTATGAAGACCTCAATGCCAGATCTGAAGATGGTGCAGATGTTAATGGGGTTTGTCATTTAGGCAATGAGGGATCCCTTTTTCCCTTTTATATGTTTCTTCCTTAATATCAAATGTACTTGTTTTATTTCATTGCATCTTTGTACAGTTAATCCCATAGTTTGTGTGGGAGCCTATAAACAACTATTTTATGTAATGTTTTTGTGTATTGCTTCTTCTTCGTGAATTAATTGTATAAAGATAAACTGAAAATGATTGCATGATACAGATGTTCATAATCATGAATAGATTTAGCAAAATTTGTGTACCTTATTTCATTTGATAATGACCAATTGTAATGAATGGACCATAAAAACAATCTGCAACTCATATGTTATTGTTCCCTTCTCCTATGTCCTGCTGTATTGGGGGTCTACTACCCTCCTTATCTAGCTCATGTAACAACTCTTACTAATATGCTACTTGATTCTAGTAAGGATGAAAACCAAAATGGTCCTCCACCAGAGTAGTAGGCCTTTTAGGGCTGACTGAGATCCTTCAACCTTCTTTAATACCATTCCCCTTAAACCTTATATTTTTCTTCAAAGCAAAAATCTCAGTGTTGTCCTAGCCTAACCTGATTGGGCTAGAAAGTGCAATTAGGTAACACTGACAATAATGCAAAAAAGGGAAAGTTGAAAGAGAGTTGTCTCTTCTTCAACAATGTTTCTAAGGAGGCCTTTGTCAGTGAATCGGCAAGGTCACGGACCACCAATTTCACTAATTAAGTTTTGGTGTTTGAATTTTCTTTGATTTTATGATAAGGCGACAAGGAGGTGGGGGTCTTCGAAAGAAGGAAACACAAAGGATGAAGAAAAGGTATAGAGAAAAGGTGAAAGTTTGTGGCCTTTTGTCGACAAATCAGTTAGTTCGTGAATTGCTGACTTCCCCGACTGAGCTCGTGGGTTTCTATTTTTGTTTATTCATTGATAAGGCAACCAAGCAGCATACAGTCAATCCCACGGCTTGTGTGGGAGCCTATAAACAAATTCTCTTTTTGAATCTAAACAGTTTTTTTATGCAATGTTTTTTGTATATTGCTTCTTCCTCATGAATCAATTGCATAAAGATAAACTAAAAATGATCGCATGATACAGATGTTCATAATCATGAATAGATTTAGAAAAATTTGTGTACCTTTTTTTTATTTGATAATGATCAACTATAATGAATGGACCATAAAAACAATCTGCAACTCATATGTTATTCTTCCCTTCTCCTGCCAGTCTTACGATATCTCCTTCTCTATTGGGGGTGTCCTACCCATCCTTATCTGGCTCATGTAACAACTCTTACTGAGTTTCTACTTGATTCTGGTAAGGATGATAACTGAAATGGACCTCCACCAGGGTAGTAGGCCTTTTAGGGCTGATTGAGAGCCTTCAACCTTCTTTAATACCTTTCCCCTTGAACCTATCTACTTCTTCAAAGCAACAAATATTAGTGTTGTCCTAGCCTGACCTGATTGGGCTAGAAAACACAATTAGGTAACACTGACAATAATACAAAAAAGGGAAAGTTGAAAGAGAGTTATCTCTTCTTTGGCAATGTTTCTAAGGAGGCCTTTGCCAGTGAATCGGCACAAACCACCGATTTCATTGATTAAGTTCAGGTGATTAAATTTTCTTTGATTTGTTGATAAGGTGACAAGGAGGTGGGGGCTCTTCAAAAGAAGGAAATGTAATAGATGAAGCAAAAGGATAGAGAAAAGGTTAAATTTTGTAGCCTTTTGTAGGCAAATTAGTTAGTTCGTGAATTGGTGACTTTCCCGATTGAGCTCGTGGGTTTCTATTTTCATCGATTTGTCGATAAGACGACCAAGTAGAAAAAGACAAAGGGTTTGAAAGAATGGAAGCAGGCCGCATAAGTTAAAGTTGTCTAAGGCATAAAAGAAAAAGATAGCTTGTAGTCTTTTATTGGTGAAAGGCTTGGTTTGCGAACTACTTGGTTCGTCGACAACCAAGTTTGCTACCACAAGGATTCGTTGACAGAGCGATAAAAGAATGAAAGAAATTTTTTATAAGGCATGAAAGGAAAGGTCAAATGCTTCTAAGGAAATAAAAGTAGAAAAGAAAAATTTGAGTCTTTTGTCAGCAAATTGGCTAGTTCGAGAACTGTCAATTTCACCAACAAGGTTCAACAGTTTGCCTTTTCCTTAATTTTCTAACAAAGGGAGATAAAGGTAGAAAGAAGAAATATGAATGAAGCGTCAAAGTGGATGGTTCACCAAGTAGATATTTTTCCAATAAAGGGGAAAGAAAGGTGTATAGGGTGGCAAAGGAAGAAAAGAAAGATAGTTTCTCTAGTTCGCAAACTTGACAGTTCGTTGACAAAGCAGTTTGCTGACCAATCAAAAGGCTGATTTGAAAAAGAAGATGCTCAGTGTAGAAAAGAGTAGAACCTAAATTTTGATGGCCCAATGAAAATTGAAAAGGATGATCAATCAAGCAGGTTTCTGAATTCTTTAGCTACAACAATTTCAAAGGCAGCTTGTAAGTGAAAATTGGACAACACTTTTAAAGTGTTGTAAAATCTTTAAAGGGGCAATTTTATGAAAAACACACCATGATTACAGGATTGTGCTGATAGATATGTACCCAGCAATTAATGTCTAGCAGGCCAAGGTTAGTTGCAGGTGGTTGAAACAGTAGAGATCTTCAATACAAAAGTACCAAAATTAAATAAAAGGATAAAGTGTCTTAGCGGCCAAATATTTTTGCTGATACTTTCATTCTAAAGGGTTTCCAGAGGATGGGAACCTGGAGGTTTTCAGAGTTGTTAGGGAATGGGCATTTCTTCCAATCTAACAGATTGTCAGACAAGGCCATGGGCCAATTTTTAATGCAGCATGGGTTTCTTGTTGACTGGGTTTTTAGTGCCTAGGGCTACACAAAAGAGTAGAGGACTATATATGAATGTTTGAGTGACATTTCATGGGGTTGGTTTTGTGTGGGTGGTCCCTAGAAGACAACTACAAGTGTAGAAAGTTATAGGGCAACCATTGAAATGTTGGTTCAGTTCATTGGGGAGTGCAGGCCTGCAAAGTCAAAGGAGTTAGTATTGTATATGGTTCTTATTGTAGAATGTCTCCAGGTCATTAGGTATGTACCTAGGAAAATTTCTCAATCACAGATGAGTATTTTCCTTTGCCATGTTTGATCACATGAATGTAATATTGGGTCAAATGAATGTGGCAGCATTCTGAAAATATTGCAATCTTTGTAATAATCTCTCTCAAGTTGTATATGGGCATATGGAGTTATGTTTTGGATTACTAAGTATGTTCTATTTCAAGAAATCATACTCTTTATTGTATGTAAATACATAGCTCATTGTTCCTTTTGATTTCAGTTTGTGATTTCCTTGATGAACTATGACTCTGTTTCCCATAGAGTAGGCACTGGTCTGAAATCATTCTTATCAGCCTCCCATCTTTTAAATCAAACAAATATTTACCAATAGTTTAGGGGAAAATCTGACTTTCCTGTGCATGTACATTCACACAATTTGCATCAACTATAGATGGGTCTTGAGACAAGCAGTTATTCTTGCTTCAGTGACAGTCTTTGGGACCAAGACAACAATTCAGGTTTGGTTGTTCATCAATTTTTAGTTTCTCATCTCGTTTGACCTCAATACCTATTAAGGTATACCCCTTGGAATATCCCTCTAGAGTTTAAGATGAGCTCAAAGTGTAGAGGATCCTACCCACTCATGTCAGTTGGCCAAAATCGCCCTTAACCTATTGATAAACCTATTTCAATCACCTTGACAACACACCTAGCTTAGGTGATTTTTGAAATGTTTTAGGGTTGTGGGTTGCAATTATTTTGGGAACCAACATTTTAGCACCATTGTCAGGGATTAATTGAAAGGTCTAAGAATTTGAAGACCCTAGTACTAGTCAATTTGCAGTTTTGCTTCTCGTCAACTTATGCCAATCTTTTTGACATTGTTTCCCAGTCCAGTAGCTAGAAATATTTTCAACACCCCTGTAACAGTGATTTACAGTTACATATTTTGTTTGGATAAGTTTGGCCTCTCATTAACTTATGCTGGAACATTTTACCACCATTGCAGGGGAAGAGTTACATGCTGGATTAGAAAGATTTATAGACTCTGCCAGTGTGAGCAACCTAGAATCAGTCTTGAGGCCTTGTAGATCGGTCACACTTTAAGGGATTTCCTCATTCAGTGAGGTGGTGACTCTATTGTCACAATGAAAACAAAGTGTTTTTTCTATGTGCATGATTCAAAGAGAATGCAACTAGTTAAGGTACATGTTCTTTCTTCCATCTTTGAACTATGGTTTTTTCTTAGTAAAGAAACATATTATTTGCTCTCCTTTTTCCTTGCACAAATGATTTGTAATCAGCTATGGCTAAATGAAATAGACAAATTTACAATATGGAAATTTTTTTGAATGTATCATATGATGAAATCCCTAGATATTATGATAGAGAGAGTGTTCGTGAGTATGATGAGGATGAATGTCCCTACTTTTCATATAACCCAAGCCCATATGCACCCTTGCATAATCAAAATGGTTTGATTAGGTTGCAGTATGAAATTGAAAAAGAAAAGAAGTTGGTAGTCTCTATTGCAACAAGAAAAAGTATTAGAAAATCAAACCAGGCTACGTCAATCCAAGCTGCAATCCAATTCTCTTCATACCATTGCCAGTGGCTCATTTTTTCAGCCTCATCCCATTGCCATTGAAAATACATACAAACAACTAGATCTCTCTTGGGTCAATTATGAAAAGTAGTGCACGCCCAATAAAATATATTATCAGATGCCATTATTTGATGGGTGTGAGGTTTATGATGGGAAGGCACATGTTCTTGCATTTTCAAAGTTCATGGATAAATTTTGATTTGAAGATGAAGATATGTGGATGAGATTTTTTATTAGATCTTTGTGTGGAGTGGCACGAAAGTGTCTTGTTAGTTTCCCTAACCATCACTTTACCTCTTGGAATGACTTAGTGGCTACATTTGAAAGTTTTACAATTGGTTTGGACCCCATTGTTCTTGTCCAAAAACTTGAAAATATTAGATTCCATGAAGGGGAGTCTACCATGGAGCTCAACCACAGATTTGTGGTTGCCCTATCCCACATCCAAGAGGATTTCAAACCTGATCTTCCTGTTTGTATTGACATGTATCTAAGAGCTTATAAAGTTACCTTAAGCTTAGATTCTATACTAGAGGAGTTCAATCTGATGAGCATGCAACAAATGCACTTGTTCATTGATTGTGTTGAGAGAATTAAGAGGGATATGATTGCAAAATCCTTATCCTTAGATACATAAGTGACTGGTAATAAACAAATTGTTGTAGCGGAGCAAGGAGATGGATGTAAAATGTGATCTAGACACAATATCAAGTGATGATTGTGTGTGTAGGAGGGTAGAAGAAGGTGTTGGTGCAGTGTATGACAATCATTTAGATGAAAATAGTTGTGATTGCACTTGTATTGAATTGGATCCATCATCAATGGATGATGAAAATGATAATATCAATGATGATTCCCAATTTAGCGAAGAGAATTATGACCCTACTACTTGTTGTAGTATTGTGGACCACCATGAAGGTATGTATGCAAATGAAAAATTGAATAACTCATCTCATGTAGTTGATTGTATAGACGATATATACATTGACGATACAGATAATGATGAATGTATGAGCATAAGGCATAATGTCCTTTATGAAGAGCATGCAAATCTATTAGGTTGTACAATTCATGATTATCATTGGTTCATGGATAATCCTCTTTTTGAAAGTGACTTAGGTTTTACTGGGTTTGAAGAGCATCAGCTCAGAGAGTTATTAGTTTTGAAAGGGGAGAATCAAATACCATACTAGATCAATATGACCCGACTACCTATAGGCACCAAGTGGACAAAGAGACGTGTGTGTACACGATGATGAAGATTTCACTCAGTCAGTTCTTAAGGATGGTTATGTTGAGTGTATGTATGCAAATGATTGAGAGTGGGCAAGAGGTTGGTCTCTTGTTTAGTGTGTTGACCTCTTTTATCCTTGATGATGACATTAAGGCCATTAACATTTGTTTGCATGAGGATGATGTAGATCTAGTTGAACTAGATCGTAGAGCTATAGATATAAATGATGGTGCAGCCAATGAGATTCAAACTAAAGACCTTGCCTATGAGGGTTGTGAGAATGAGGAGCATGCAGATGTATGTGATACATTGTCCCAACCATGCAATGGTTGTGTTCATTATCATATGGATTAAGCTTCAATTGGACTTCATGGAGGCATTACTATAGTTACAAATGATGTGAAAGTAACATGTTCCATCTATGAAGTCTCAGTCACAGATGCATTTTTAGAGCTTTGTTTAGGGTAGTTATCTCTTATTGGTGTGGATCATGTTGAGAGCACTTTTTTGAGCCCATTGGTTGGGCTTGCTAAGACTGAAGCTGGGTGTTCTCATGTGGTTCAATTTTTTGATCTTTAGGGTGAGGAGGAGAAAACCATGAGTGGTTTTCTTAGTAGCAAGTTTTACACAACAGAGTGTGTCAAGGAATACAAATAGAGAGACGACTTGAAGATTGTGAGTCTTCACTTGAAGTGCCTCAAATTTCTGATCTATATGTTGATTATGCAGAATTGGATTTGAATCAAGCCTTTGATTCAATCATGGAGGAACACATTAGCATTTGTAGTGTAGTTGGGTCACAAGGACTTGATTAATCATATGACATAGCCCAGTTTGAGACCCCACCTGAAGTGGATGCATTTCAGTCGGATATTCTTCTTCATGTTGATATTTATGTAGGTTTAGATATGCATCATGCTAAAAAAGATCTTGAACGTAAGCATTTCTATGTGATTCAACATGATGATAGGCCCTATTATTTATGGTTGTCAGGTCCTGATAGTCATTTCCATCTTCAACATAATGGTATGAATAGCTGAAGTTTGTATGTGCATGCATGCAAGGTGTTTTTATTGCTGACATTGGGTTATCAATGTAGCAAAGGGTTGAGAGAGATCAACTCCTTCAATAGGCTTTTCTTTGATAGGGGCAAGTAGATTCACAAATTTTTTGTAGGGTTGGCCTGCAATGTTTCAAAATTTTGGATATATAGTCAATTTTCTTTTGTGCCCTTGTGCCTTTGACCATATGTTGTCTTGTAAATACATCTTATTTTTTTCCCTTTTGTTTGTTTTTTGCCTTTTTGGTCTACCTGGAGATGTTCTAGATTCTCATTGTGCCAATTTTTCTACACATCCCCAACTAGAGCCAGTGTTAGCACCCCTAAAAGTTAGCTCCCAACATGCATTATTTTTCCCTAAAGACCCATTCAAAGTCCCACCTTTTGCCTTTGCGGTCAAAACCCCCTATTTAGATCCGATATGAGACAATTTGTAGGGTTTTTTCTTCCAAAATTCTAAGTAAAAATTCCCCCCAATTCAATGTGTTTACTTCCCTTGGAAAAATTGGTTCACCTAAGGCCTTTGTTAGCAAATAAAAAAAATCGCGAATTGATGAATTTGCCGACTAAGTTCGCAGGTTCATGATTTTTTTATTTTTCTGATTTACCGACAATAATGTAGAAAAGGGAAGTTTAAAAGGGAGTTGTGTCTTCTTTGGTAAAGTTTCTAAGGAGGCCTTTGTCAATGAACTGGCAAGGTCATGGACAGCCGATTTTGCTGACCAAGTTCGGGCATTTGAATTTTCTCTAATTTGTCGATAAGACAAAAAGGAGGTGGGGGATCTTCAAAAGTAGAAAAGGCAAATGATGAAGCAAAATGATAGAGAAAAGGTTGAATTTTGTGGCCTTTTTTCGGTGAATCATCTAGTTCACGAACTACCGACTTCACCGACCGAGCTCATGGGTATATGTTTTTGCCAATTAGTGGATAATGTAACCAAGAGGCGAAAGATGAAGGGTTTGAAAGAATGGAAAGTGGCCACAAAAGGTAAACTTGTCTAAGTCATAACAGAAAAAGATGGCTCATAGTCTTTTATCGACGAAAGGCTTAGTTCGCAAACAACTTGGTTCACTAACAACCAAGTTTGTCGCCTCAAGGATTCGCTAACTAAGCAAAAAAATAATGATAGAATGTTTTTCTAAGGACTCAAAGGAAAGGAAAAATGTTTCTAAGGAAACAAAGGTAAAAAAAAAATTGATTCTTTTATCAGTGAATCAACTAGTTCACAAACTGTCGATTTCGTTGACAAGGTTCAATGGTTCGCCTTTTCCTTGATTTACTGACAAAGGGAGATAAAGGCAAAAAGAAGAAACATGAATGAAGCGGAAAAGTGGATGGTTCACCAAGTTGATATTTCTTTGATAAGGGGAAAAGAAAGATCAATAGGGCGGCGAAGGAAGAAAAGAAAGACAATTTCTCTAGTTCACGAATGTGACAGTTCACCGACAAAGCAGTTTTCTGACCAGTCAAAAGGTTGATTTGAAAAAGAATATGCTTAGTGTAGAAAAGAGATAGAACCTGAGTTTTGGTGGCCCGATAAAAATGAAAATGATGATCAATTAGGCAAATATATGAATTCTTCAGGTACAACAATTTCAAAGGGAGCTTGTAAGTGAAAATTGAACAACACTTTTAAAGTGTTGTAAAAGCTTAAAAGGGGTGATTTCATGAAAAATATGCCATAATTAAAAGATTGTGCTGATAGATATGTACCTAGCAATAAATTTTTTGATAGGCCAAGGTCAGTTGCAGGTGGTTGAAATAGTAGAGATCTTCAACGCAAAAGGACGAAAATTAAATGAAAGGATAAAGTGTCTCATTCGCCAAATCTTTTTTCTAATATTTTCATTCTAAAGGGATGCTAGAGGATGGGCACCTACAAGTTTTCAGAGTTGTCAGGGAATGGGCATTTCTTCCAATCTGATAGATTGTCTAACAAAGCCATTTGTCAGTTTTTAATGCAGCATGGATTTCTTGTTGATTGGGTGTTCAATGCCTAGGGTTGCACAAAAGAGTAGAGTGCTATATATGAATGTTTGAGTGACATTTGATGGGATTTGTTTTATGTGGGTGGTCTCCAGAAGATAACTATAGGTGCAGAAAGTTGTAGGGAAACCATTGAAATGCCAATTCATCTCATTGAGGAGTGCAGGTTTGCAAAGTCAAAGGAGTTATTATTGTATATGGTTCTTGTTGTATAATGTCTCCATGTCATTAGGTATGTACCTAGGAAAATTTCTCACTCACAGATAAGTATTTTCTATTGTCATGTTTGATGGCAAGAATGTAATATTGGGTTAGATGAATTTGGTAGCATTCTGAAAATATTGTAAGCTTTGTAATAATATCTCTCAAGTTATATATGAGTATATACAGTTATGTTTTAGATTACTAAGTATGTTCTATTTCAAGAAATCAAATTCTTACATAGCTCATTGTTCCTTTTGATTTCAATTTGTTATTTCCTTAATGAACTATGACTTTGTTGCCCATAAAGTAGGCACTGATCTGGAACCATTCCTATCAGCCTCCCATCTTTTAAATTAAACAAATACTTACTAGTGGTTTAGGGGAAAACCAACTTTCATGTACATGTACACTCACACAGCTTGCATCAGCTATATAGGGGTCTTGTGACAACAATTTGTTCTTAGTTCAGTGACAGTCTTTGGGACCAAGACAATGATTCAGGTTTGGTTGTTCATCTATTTTTAGTTGTACATTTAGTTTGAACTCAATACCTATTAAGGTATACCCCTTGGAATATCCCTCCAGAGTTTAGGTTGAGCTCGAAGTGTAGAGGGGCCCACCCACTCTTGTTAGTTGGCCAAAATCACCCTTAACCTGTTGATAAAGCTCTTTTAATCACTTTGATGACACCCTTGGCCTAGGTGATTTTTGAAATGTTTTAGGGTTGTGGGTTGCATTTTTTTTGGGAACCAACAGGGACACCAATAATTTTGAGAAGATATGGTATAATTTGTTAGATGCTTTATCTTATATACTAATTTTTGAATTACTTAATCCACTAAATTATGTTAACATTATTTTACATTGGCCCCCTACTTGGAGATCACTACTTTATCTCTATAGATCATTAAAAAATATAATTTTGAAAATTTTAGTTCACCTTCAATGTGATGAAATGCTATAACACAAAAATTTAAAATTTTTAAATAAAAATAGTCAACCAACATCTATTTATTAGACTATAAAATTCAAAACAAAAAAGTTTTGAATATTTCTTTGGCATGTATATTTGTCTTCCTTTCTAAAGTTTTTTGAAATCTATTTTCTCTAATGTCAGGATTCAACCAGTAGACATAGTTGTTACAAAAGGAACAAGACAAAAAGTTATAATATTAACATGAACACACAATCTTGCACATTAGGAAATCATAAAAGTAAACAATAACAATAAAGAGGATTAATTTTTAAAAATTAAACTTTGGAGCTTGCTAATGGCCTTAACAAGATGTTTCCTATACTTGATGCCTAAGGGAGACACCAACTATTTGAGGAAGTCATCCATAATGAATTGAAGGGGTTGAGTCTTGGCAATCTTCTGTACCTAGGGAGACATTTGATATAGATTTCATTGATGTGGGGGATGATATTCGTTGCACATACACTATGGCTATACAAAGTGGACATTGGTAGAGTTGGTA
This sequence comes from Cunninghamia lanceolata, assembly GCA_027924645.1. Taxonomy (NCBI): domain Eukaryota; kingdom Viridiplantae; phylum Streptophyta; class Pinopsida; order Cupressales; family Cupressaceae; genus Cunninghamia; species Cunninghamia lanceolata. The sequence continues at coordinate 11,262,635 of BSBN01001226.1, forward strand.
CTAAATGAAGAAATACAAGGGAAAGCTCAAGCAAAGTTGGAGGCACTGGTATGGTAGGATGGATGTGTTTGAGATATTGCAAAACTTTTGTACCTATAGGTGGTGGTTAAATAGAGTTTGAATGTATATTAGATAATTAATATCAAGTGGTGGAAACAAATTGAGGGTTGTTAACTTTTCCAAGAAATAATAGTACACCTCTTATATGTACTCATAGTATTTACCATATCCTAATTGCCACAAAACACAATCTACCAACTCTTCCATCAAGGGATTTAAAGAGCCTAACCTTTAAAATTTTATGTTTAGTCTCCTTACCTTGGGAGGTACAACTAAGAATCATATTGAACAAAAATAATCATATAAAACACAAAAAAATCAAAGTGGTGGAGGTTGACAAAACCTCCTTTATCTCAAATCTATTAACATGCCCTAAAGTAATTTATTAATAGTATCAAACTTCTCTTCTATTTTCTTTACCTAAGAGTATGTTGAATCGAGGAGATGTTGTATATAGGGGGTAGTAAGTAGTTGATCATCATATTTCATTTTTTTCTTGTTATAAGACTTTTAGAGGTTGCCTTTTCAAAGTGGGCCAATCTAATAATTAATCATTTTGTACTTATTTTATTTGTATTATGTGAAATACACTATTTTACTTTTATTTACACACTTCTCTATTATTGTATCATTAGTATCTTATGAATTTGATATGAATATTGATTTGAATTTATTGTCACAAAAACAATCCTTACGTGAGAAGCACTTGAAGAATTATATAGATAGAGGGTCTAGATTAAAATGACTACCATGCAATCAATCTTAACTGTTGATTTTTATAACGACATCATAAATTATAAAAAACACAAATTGTTCCATTTTATTATATGTTGACATAGAGCTTGTAATAATGTCGATATTAGGATAATGGGGACCATTGGTTTGCAAAGAAGCCCACATGTCTCTTAGAAAATTCAAAGAAAATAAGAGGAATTATAATTGGCCCACCCATTAACATGGACAACTGCAATATGTTGTAGGTAGACCCGCAATTCACATTTTTTTCTCACCTACAACTTTTTAGGTCATAGTGCATAGGGATCCAATGCAATCACTTACCAACTTTTTATAATCAAATATGAATCATAAAATATGATGCTATTTGATTCATAGTACCATATCTCATTTTATCTTTATTTATTTTTATAAACATATACACATGCCTAGTTTTCTTTTCCTTTTCCTTTTTGTGAATGTAGGGAGGAGCAATGAATAGGGGCATGGCATGAAGGGAGTTGCAGAAGTGTTTTTATTTTTTTCTTAGTTGTATGTTTGTTTTAGGTTGGAAACTATGGCGCAAGGCACGACAAAAGGACTGGTAAAGTTGAAAGGTTCGATTCCTAGAAGGGTTATGGTTTCATAACCCCTGATGATGACGGACATGATATATTATTTCACCAAAAATGGATTCATTCTTTCACCAACAAAAGATTTCCATTTAAAAGCCATCTAAATCACATAGAACATATATATCAAGATGATGAAATTGTGACAAACATTATCATCTACAAAAAAATCGCAATGTTCATTATTTATTCTAGGATAAATTAATTTCTAAAACAATTAGAAAATGAAATTGTAACAAACATATTATCATCTATACAAAATTTCCCTTACATTGTTAAGAAGGGTAAGTGTGTTTTCTCAATAGTTTCTTGATTTTTTCTCAATTAAGAGAACTATAAAAACTAGAACATAAGGTATAGATAACTATAAAAATGACTTAATTTCTCTTTATTAGAGTTACATTTAACCTTAAGGAAAATAATCTCTCACTTAAATTGTAAGAAATATATTTTTTAATTAATTATTATTAGCAATTAGACTTATAGTTTTAATGGGCATGCTGGTAGTTATCAATGACATGAAAGATGATACAAAGTATAGGTATTAATAGACAAGGTCATTTAATAAGTCTCAAATGGAAGAAATTGAAAGGCATATTTCTTCTAGATGAATAGGGTAAATCATATGATAATTGAGTTGATTAAATGTATATCTAGTGAGCATAATAATATGGATCTAAAAATAGTCATATGACAAAATATTACATAATACCAATTGAATGTCACATCTTTCTTCTAGATGAATTGTAAATTTTATCTTGGTTGAGTTTTAGAGAAGAGAAAGCTAACCATGTGATGATTAAATTAAATCATAATGAAATTATTACAATGCTTAATGGATGTGAGAGGAAAACAAAATGGGTACCTACTTTGGAATGATTTTCCATATACTTGTAGTTAAAAAAAATTAGGATGTTAATAATGGGTAGAATCAAAGTATATAAATTAGATAATAAAGAAACTACATTTTCATCACCATGGACCATGGATCTTTGTTTCTTTAAGTGTGCATATATGTCACTACATATCCATTGTCCTCATTATTATCCAAGTCAGAAGTTTGGAGAACAAATAAAGGTTTGCTAATTTAAAGGATTCAAACATCAAAATTTATTATCCCACAATCCAAATAAGAACACCCATAATAGAAATGATAAAGGCCAATAAGGAAAAGCAAAGTCTTGATAGAAAGGATGAAGACTTGTATTCCAATTGCACTCATGCCCATCTTGCCAATACACCTCAATTTACTTAAGTAACAATAGAAAATTAGAAAGGAAATAAAAAATATTGCCTAATATGACTGACTAAATTTTATCTATTCTTACAACTCTTTTCCACCTAAAATTTAACTTGTCTAGCCTATAGAAAGGATGGATGTTTCTAATTTTCTATATATAGACAAACTTGAATTATAATAAGTGAAAAAATGACTACAATAAAGTAGTATGAAATATCTGGATAAATGTTCTCCTATGTCAAATTTCACATTAAAATTGTCTAAATAAACAAATATTAAAACCTTAATAACAAAAAATCCATAAAACATTTCTTATATTAAAAATTTATTTGGGTACAATGTTTATGCCTATCATATTGTCTAAAAATGAATAAGTTTGTGGGTTCTCTCCAGAAACCCACCAAACTGAGGGTGAAACCCTTACAAATTGTAATCATGAAAAATTGACATGAAGGAAATGATAACAAATGTAAACATCATATCGAATCACGATCCATTGATAGGGTGGAGAATGTTGTACCCAAAACACTCTAGCTTTACCCAAATAGATTAATGTTGATTGCTTGATTCAGCAGCATAACGATAGGATAGGGATTGATAGATGAATGATTGGATGAATGCAAGATAGATAGATGATAGATTGAGAAGAAATTTTGACAGCATGTGGATACTCAAAGAAGATTTGTTGCAAATGGCTCAAGAGAGGCTAGGTTTATAGGAAAGACCTAGTTAGAATGGATGGACAAGATCAATTAGGGTTTGGAAGACATGGATGGCAAGGATTGATTAGGTTTCCTTGCACATAAAGAAAGCGTAGTCATGTGACAAGTGTATGAAGGAGAATGAAAGGAATCTAATTCAAATATTATATTTGAATTAGTTTGACATGTGAAGGCATATTAAGTGGGAGATGAGACATGTGGCATGTGTCTCAATGTTATGAGAGGTGAGGGAGTAATTCAAATTTTTAATTTGAATTATGTGAGACATATGAAGGGGTATTATTAACTAAACAAATGGGACTTATTTAGTTAATTGGAATGGGATCAAGTGGGATTAATTAAATAAAGTGGGATTATTTAATTAATCAAGAAGGTGATTAGGTTGGACAAATGGGATGGGAAATTAATTAAATAAATATGATTTATTTAATTAATTGGCTAAGTAATTATGATAGAATTAGGAGTGGGGTAAGTGGGATTTGTGAGTGGGATGAGGTTGGATGACCTAGGACCTAAGGCAAAACACACAAGGTCATGTCGACAAGGTGTTATGTCAAGACATGGACATTTTTTAGTGTCTACACAAATCATATACCTACTTAAGATTTCCATAACCCATATTTTTCATTGATTGATAATACAATGCTTCCTAAAAGCCCCTTTTTAAAGGGGGGATAATTTACAAACACCAAAAGGCAATGTAAAAATTACTTGTGGGAAAATCTACATGTAGTAATTTTAACATGGAATTTCTCAATTACACTTCCTAGCCCATAGCTATACTAAAGGTGACAGGAAAATTGCTAATGTAATTTGCTTATTTTGGTTTGAAATCTAAACAAGCTATTTTTTCCATGTTCCAACAGATTATGCCTCAACCAATGATCCCTATGTCTACAAACAATCTTGACCATATAGCTAAGGATGCATGCATGTATATATTAATCAGGCATCTATATGCCTAGACAACCATAAAAAAAATTATAGAAAACATAGCAAAAATGATAACAAAGAAGGACTACACTTAAGACATAGTTAGACAAGAAATTCATCATTCCCGTGGCATAAGTCTGAAGTGCATCTATGATAAAAAACCAGTAGTAGGTTCAGAAGATGTTATCTCACCTACTACCTTAGGAGTGTATTGATTGGGCTTTAAGCGCATGGTGGCCCTATGCAATAAGATGGAATGACCTCGAATAATTTTGAATACATTTTATCATTTTCTCTTTTAGAAAAAATCTCATTCAAAAATCCTAATAAATTTAGCTCCTTTACAAGAAAAGTGATTGAATGACTACAAGCTGCCTTGTAATTAACGAAAAAATGGGTGGTGGTAATTTGGCTAGTGGAAATGTAGGTGTCATCCAAAATCCCACCAACCCAAGAATGTGTTATCGACCTATCCATATACCTAAAATATGATTCCATTGAGATCTGCATATTTATGAGCACTCAAATAGGGGAGGCCAAAATGTATATCAATGTATATTGTGGAATTCTAAGGCATTAATATGATATTGTTAAAGATGAAAAAGTTAATGAAAAGAAGTGTTAGCCAAGTCACGATGATTATAAAATCTATGATTAGCCTTACTTTAAGCTCCAAGCCCTATCTAAATTTTGTTTCCTTCTAGTTGAAGCTTTTGGCCACCTGATTATACCCATTGCACGACCTTGTGGTTTATAAAGGAACCAATCAAGCCTGTATTTTATCCTAGGTTTTATTCTATTGGGATTATGAAATCCATTTACATTCGGATTGACATTTACATACTTATACTAAAGTGCATTGTGGCCCTATGCTAGAAGATGGAACCTCCTAGAATAATTTTGAACACCAAATGAATCAAATAACAAGTTTAACTTGATCGAACCTCCTAAAACAATTTCATTTGCCCAGGGCCTTAGAATTTCAAAATATACATTGATATGCATTTTAGCCAAAGGGACACAATCTCATCCTTAGGACAAGACTATAGGTGTAGTGGCATCCAAAATATTGGAAATGCAAGTAATGAAATAGAAAAAATGCTTGAATATGAAAGAGGTTAATCATAACACAAGCTATCAATCTGACAATCCATCTTGTCCTTGCAGTGTGATGGAGTTGGCAAGGCATGCGGGCGGCTATTTCATCAGTTGTGTCTTGGTATGGGAGGTAAGGCTAAGGTGTTGGGTGGAGAGTAACATTGTTTTATCCTCTCTGGCAGTGATGGACACCCCAATTAGGATGGTTTGCAACAAAAGGAAGATGCCTTTTTTAGGGCAAATAATAGACAAGTGGAGGAACCATGTATCCAAGCCGAAGAGTGATATTGTTTTATTCACTATTGAATGGATTCTTGGGGAGGAATATATGGTGAATATGAATAGGTATAGGGTAAACTTAGACTTGGCATCAATGTTTTTAGTGGTTCTGTTGGACGCGAATGAAGATAAGATAATGATTCAGACGTTGATGGAGTCTTATGTAGAGGATGAATTTCATGGGGGTTAGGAGGTTTTGGAAATTGCTCATTATGGTTTCGACATCCCACTCCTAGGGGAATTCCATATGGTAGACGTAGTAGGGGATGCAGTCACTTGGTGGCCTTTTGTGGTGGAAGTTGGTGTGGAAAGGATTGGTGGGTGTAGATGATGAGTGACATAGAGCATCGCTTTCCTTAAGATGCTAGTGGGACTTGATGTCATAGATGGCTGGATGTAGGAGATATTGGAGACATACTACACATCATATAGTAATGCTTGAGGGTGGGCTTTGTATGTGTGGGTAGTTAGTTTTTGTAGATGGATAGATACAGTTTATTACATATGCAAGAAATGTAAACATATATGAATGACTATAATAGTGGTAGATAGGTGGACAACAAGGATTTTCCTATGGCCCTATAAAAAAATTATGGTGGTGGTTTTTTTTGTTGGTTCTCCAAACTTTGTTAATAGTTTAGTTAATTTTAATATAAAAGGGAGCATGCCCCTAGTCTACAGTTTACTGATAAAAAAAATCATAACTAAAGCTATATATTGAAAGGCAATTAATATGCCAAATAGTTTAAAATAATCATTATTGAGATTACTAAGAAAAAATGCTACAAGAGAATATTAAAACAGAAATAAAAAGAAAAAAGAGACAATTTTCATTGCTATGTATAAGTTGTGGTACATGCACAACTAGTGTATATTTGTTTAAAAATAAATAAGGCTTTGCAATAATAATAATGTGACCCATGCATTAAATAAAGAAACATTATATTTCAATTTTTAAAGATTGCATCCTAGTTGAGAGTGACATTTGAACCTCACAAAGAGTTTATTGAAGAACATACAATAATTCCATGCTCACATTCTTTTGCTTAAGATGAATAGCAACAAAAACATAACCTTTCCATCTGTATGGAGGTATATAGTTTATCTGAGTCACATAATTTTTTTCATTTGTTTTTGAAAAATTATTGGATCTATTGTGGCCAGAGTAATAGATACCCATCCAACATCTTGGTTCTATTTACAACCAATGTCTTGTTTTTTCTTGTATTCTAACAAAAAGTGCTTCTGTAGACTGAGTTTAGGAGGGGCCAAGACACATGAGACCTCCATTAGTCAATGGGTGAAACATCTCTGTCAGGTGAATTAAACCCCGAGCATGTTGTTCATCTACTTACAATACTGATCGTTGCTCTATGCATTATGTATGCTAACCATCATATTACATGCTAAGTGAGGAGGTCTTTAATGTAGTCAAATTTACTATTTATTTTAGTTTGTCATTGAATACTTCTAGTAGGTCATCAAAGCTAGAGTTAGGGGAGCCAATAACAAAGGACTTCACATGGACTGGTACCAATTTTAAAACATGTTTTATATGCATTCACGTCCATAGTATGTGCTTTATTTTATTTCCTTTATTTCCCAGCCATTAGTGTTTGTTTGGCATGGAAATAGTTCTTTGAACATAAACCCTCATTGTATCTGATTCTTCATATTGTAAAGTTAGTCTAGTTAATGCTTATCCCCCCACAACCATCAAAACGATGAAAATAAAAAAAAAGTGTAGTAATGAGAATAGAGAAGGCATAATATACTAGTGAGTGTTTTGACTAAAGAAAAATATGGTGAATGGAAAAGAAAAGCAGTGTGGGACAAATTTTAGAGAGTAATAAATAAAAAATGTTTTTTGGTTGACTATTGTTTTCAAATGTAAGGTCAATATTTATTTGATGGTAGTTCTTTTAATCTCTACCATCAATCTGTGTAATTCATCTAGTGCTCCTCACTAAGGTCAAGATGTTCATTGGTTTTTAGTTGTTCATGTTGTTTGAACTCAATACCTATTAAGGTACACCCCTTGAAATCTCCCTCCAGAGTTAGTTGAGCTCGAAATGTAGGGAATGAAACACACTCCCATAGAGTTGACCTTAAACCCTCCACATTTTGTTGATGGATTTATTATTCTAGCATGACGAAAACCCTAGCCATGTGAGTGTGATTCTATTCTAGGAAGAGGATCTGTGCTTTTGGGACCCAACATTATGGCATCATTACCAGGCCTAAAGTTTACTTTATCCATTGTTAGGTTTTAGGCAACTAGAACATTTTCACACTTATGTAACATTTATCTACTTTTGTACATTTTTGTTTGGGTAAGTCTGGCCTCCCATCAATTTACACCAACATTTTGGCACCATTTCCAGGAATGTAATACTTTGGTTCAGATTTGAAGACCTCTGTAATAGTGATCAACATTTGTGCATTGTGTTTGGGTACATTTGGCCTCCCATCAACTTACACCAACAGAATGGCACCATTGTCTAGGAATGAAATCTTGTTGGTAAAATCTAATGGGTTGCCAACTCAAGTGTCTAGCTTAAAATGAATTTGGAGACTCTACTAGTGAGCTCAACCCAGAATCATTTTATGCCTTGGAGTATGGTCACACTTCAAGGAATTCCTCTTTGGAAGAGGTGACAACTCTACTGTTAAAGAACAAAAGTTTGTTACTTCTGCCCCTGGTTGCTATTGGTGATTTGAATGCTCCATCTTGATGTGTAGCAACTGGTTAATAAAGGTGCATGGTTTTTTCCTTACCTTTTGAAGTTTGTGTAGTTCCTATCATGTTGAAGGAACAAATTTGTATACCTCTCTTTTTTCCCTACATTATAGGATGTTTTAGTCATGGCCAATCGGTATGAAGATGGAGATGTTCCTTCACAAACATCTTCATGTGTATCAGACCCTAGGAAGTTCTATATTGGACTAGATAACCATGACCATTCTGACAATGCATTTTCTAATCATGGCTTTGCATGTTATACAAACCTAAACTTATATGCACCCATGCAAAATAAAAATGACTTAGCAATGTAGAAATGTGGAATTGATAAGACTAAATAGTTTCTAGAGTCTTTGTGGTGGCAAGAAGAAACAAAAAATCATATTAGGCTGCTAGAGTCTAGGGTGCAGTCAAATCCTTTCCCTGCTACCCCAAAAAATCAAATTGGTCAGTCCCCTGCATCTCCCTTAGATCCAATGTATAATCAGTTAGACCTCTCTTAGGTTAACTACAAAGCACAAGGCATGCCAACCAAGGTCTATAGCCAGTTGCCCAATTTCAACGGGTACAACATTTGGGAAGGGGACACACATATTGATGTATTCTCAGAATTTATGGAAAAATTTTAGTTTGAGAATGAGGATATGTACATGCGACTCTTTGTTAAGTCATTGCATGGAAAGGAAAAAGAATGGATGCAAAACTTTCTAGGGCATTCCTTTTCATCTTGGAATGAACTGGTAACAATGTTTGAGAATGAATTTGCCAAAGGTCTTGATCCTACTGATCTTGTCATAGAGATAGAAAAAATTAAAAGATAAGAGGGAGAGTCAGGAAAAGATTTTGGTCACATGTTTGCTATTGCTATTTCCCATATTCGAAATGATTTTAGACCTAACACTCTCACTTGTATTGGTATGTTTTTCGAAGCATATGAAATTGGAATGAGTTATGTGCGAGAAGATTTCAAAATAACAAGTTTGTAGCAGACATATTTTCCCCTAGATTCCATGGAGAAAATGAGAGATGACTACATAAAGGGTTTGTTGTCCACAAGTGGATACATGTGTTACTAGTAATAAGCATGTTGATCCAAACAATGGCAATGTGGATACAAACAATCAGATGACTGCAGTATTAGAGGAATATGATTGCGTAGTCATAAGGGTATAAGTGGAATGTGGTGCATCATGTGACAACAATGTAGATGACTAAGACAATGTATGCACCTACCTTTAGTTCGATAGATTATCAAGTGAAAGTGAAAATGATGAAACCAATGGCAACTTCCAACCTAGTGCTAAGGTATATGGCTAAATGAACAATGAGGATGCTATGTACGGGTATGTGCAGGATCATGATGGGCCAAACTATACCTCTAAGTGGCAATGAAAATACAAAAAATCAGACTTTATAAAGTTCATGTGAAAATTTGAATGAATTATCTACACAATTTGAAAAAGATGTAAAAACAAAATTTGTAGAGAATTGAATCTAGTTTATAGGCTACTATTTTTTTTTAAAAACTAAATTTACTTAGTGAAAATTGAATATTTCAATGGACAGCTTTTAAATTTTTCACAAAAAAATAAAAAGTGGGTGTCTGTCTAGCCAACCTAACTATGAGTAAAATTATATATATTTTTTTGAAACTTTCAAAATAAGTAGAGGACTCATGTCTGGATGTGACGCATATTTATTTGAATTTTTTTTCCAATAAGATAATTAGTTATGATTTTTTTACTGTGACTTTTTTTAAAAACTAAAAAGTAATTTTCCAGCCAACCTAACTCGATAAAAAAAAAATCAAAATTCAATTTTTTTTTAACCTATAGCTAGAAAAGCATAGAGTGTGACGTAGGTTTCGGATCTCAAAAAGGTGAAATGGTTTGAAAGTTATGGATGTTTTTCAATCAGTGTATCCATCAGGATTTCAGAGACACGGTATAATGAAAATTATTTATAATTATTTAATAAAATGATAACCAAACAAATCTTATATTTTTAGAAAGCTAACAATTTTTTCTATAAACCCTTTTCGTTTTATCAATTTTGCATAAAAAAAGTCGTCAGCGCGAACGGTGAAGTTTGAAGAAGAGACTGAAACATGAAAACACGTTAGAATCCAAAAAAGTTAACAACCAAAACAGATATCCATCTTGCTTTGTACCAAAGCAAGATGGATATCCATTTTGCTTCGGTAAAAGCAACTCAAAACAGATATTCATTTCCTTGATCTATGAAAATTTTTGTACCATTGGTTTTGGATGAAGAGAAGCAACATATTTGAAACATCGAGGCAATAATACAAGAAGTTAAAGTTAGTTGGTCATTTATAGGTGTATCTATTGTTTCATATCACATTACACATAGAATTCTAATTAACAATCTAGTTTCCTCATTTGGGGGAACATTTTTTTATCTGTTTCTAATGGAAATATTTAGTTAAAAATTGGTGGCTCCTTGTGAAAAGTATGTTCTCTTATCAAGCACACATAACCAAGAAGGTTGATATCCATTTTTGTTACATGTTTGTTGATCACATCTTATCAATAGGATGTTGCTTGGTGATAGTTCTAGGTTTAGTGAACAATATTCTCAAGCTTATTGCAATTTTTACACTTGTGCCAAATTTGGTACCAAACCCTTTCACCTTTTCAATTAATCCTGATAGTGTCATCTCACTCCATGCAAATCAAACCAACATTAGGACCATGTGAATGAGATTAAGGATAGCCTTGAAATATGAATCTTTGTACTTTTGATTATCCTTTTAGCATGACAATCCTTTAGGATCATTGTACCCACGTGCGACAATCCTTCAATCTTCTTTTATTTATATTTCTTTCCTGTTCATACACAAGATTCTCATGCCTTGTAGTCATGAGAATCCACAAATCACCTAACTATCCTTCGTGAGACTATATCTTATTTTGACAGTGATAGTCATCGTCCATTCACAAGTCTCCTCTTTAACATAGATACCCTTTGCATATGTTTTGACTTCATGATTTTCCTTTTGTATGTTGTATTATGGTATGAAAATACTATGGCCCCTTCTTCATCCTCTTGTATAATGAAATTGAAGGTCGACACTTACGGTTACTCTTCTTTATTACTTGGTGATAATGAATCCCTAATTTTTTATTGTCTTGAAGCTAAATTTACCACTGTTGAGACAGTCAGAGTTGATTCTTGATCATGAATATTGTGAATTACTTCAAATATCCATGGACAATTTCAATTGTGTTTCTTAAGACACCCATGCCTTGACTATCCCTTGATGTTGGTCATGATTGTGCTTGGATGGCACAATAGTTCATAGTTAGATTTTTGCCACTAAAGTTTTCCTTTGACAAAGTCATATTTGTAGTCCACCTTTTGATGATGTTCAAACAATATAAATACTTATTCTTAACATAAGCAATACATTTCTCACAAATACCAATGCATTCTACTCATAAGGTTCATGGCACCATGCCTAAAGGTATGATAGTCAGCAGTGTACTATTATGGCAGCCTATGGTTGGTTTGACAATCTATAATAGTGATAGCATTCATGCCTAATAGTCCTTATCGTTATTGTCATAATATATTTTACATTTGAGGCCTTGTCTACAACATACAAAGTTTACCTTTCTCACCCATACCTTCAGTATATAAAGGACATTGATAGGGAATTTTTAATTTCCACTCAATCAGTGCAATCTAGGAGAGGATAGATTGTCTAAAGTTGTAATCTATTTCCATTTACACTTGCCATAACTACAAATGCTTAGTGTTTATTCTCAACCCCGGTATATGAATAAAATGTGACCTATTGTTCTAATAGGCCTATAGGGACAAAGAGGTGATAAAGCCTTTAATTTTAAACATGACATGGTTTTGATAACTTCCCATATTGGTAAGGTCCTGGATGACAATCCTTTGATGCACCTAACTATAATAGGTGTTATGATAGTCATTGGTATCTTTTCATTTCTTTCTTGAATGGCCTACAAATAAGACATAAGACCTATTAGATCCTTCATAAATAAGAATTCTCATTCATTACATTTAAACTTAAACTCCCTAAACATCCATCAATCCATCCATTAATATCAAAATGCCATGAATATCCTATGATCAACCATTCTAATTCCTAGGATAGTCATATATTGCAATTTTGCTTCTCTATACTAAAATAGCCCAAGGAATATCTACCCTTGAATTTGTATTTTAACAATCTAATGTCTTTACGAATAACATTGAGCCTTCTTTTGGGACAACATTTTTGCCTTTAGAAGCTCCTCATTTGATGATAGCCTAAAATAGAATAAGTGGATAGTCATAACATTTTAGCATATAATGGGAAAACCCTAAAGTGTGATAAAGTCTATACATTATCTATTCCCATCCATGTCACGAAGCAACTATTCAAATGCTAGGCCAACATGATTTAAACAATCATAAGGGCCAACAATCCACTCCAAATGCATGGGAAAAGGACAAATCTTGGATCCCATATTAATCATGTTCACATGGCTGCTAGCATCTTCAAGTGAGTCAATACAAAAATTGAAAGCCTCAAACTCATACACTTCAGAAAAATATACCTAATTATAAATTTGATATGCATGAATAAGGAAGTCCTCATGCAATACAAACTAAAATGTGTCATATTTAGACATGTCATCAAGTTGAACTACATCATGTTGAGACTTGTGTTTACTTAAGCATTACAAGTCACTTGCCTCTTTGCATGCTTCAAAGTTCCAAACAAAGGACTCAACTTTAGGTGTAGCAGAGTCCTCATCAATGATTGATTTACATGGCCTTCAACAAACTAAAATTATATATCATCTTTATGCTTATATGGAGGCTATATCATCTTTACAATTGTATGTCCAGGCTCTTTAGGAGTCTTCACAAATGTGTCAAAAGTAAGATTACTCAAATCAAATAATGGCTTATATCCAGAGCTTTATTAAGTTGATACCTAGGTGGATTAGTGTGTAAACATTCATATTAGATGGTAATTCACAAGTTTATAGAATAATAAAATGAATCCCTAGTCTAGAATCCAAATGTATATAATAAAATGGATATCTATTTTGTAGTAGCGATATGGACGTTGCAGAGTGTCCGTTGACAAAGAATTGGGATTTAAGAAATGGATATCCATTTTGAAAACGGATATCCATTTTGTAAATGCAGAAAAAAGACAAAAGGAATATTGTTGGGCCCGACATCCGCAACCAGAGACCCTCTGCTGTCAAAATACTCGTGATTTCTAGCTATGATAGTGAAAGGAATATTTTTATGCACTTTTGAAGACAATTTTCTTGTTACAATCATAAGGGTGATATTTTTGTTCCCCTAATGGGGAGCAACAGTCGTCGTAAAGCAAAAAGGAGGAGGAAAGTTACAGTGGGGGAAATTGAAGCAATTAGGGAAAAAGATAGGGAAAGGAAGAGGATTGGAAGAGTGGGTTTGGCGGATGCTCATCAACGTGAATCTTCTTCTTTACCATCTAATGACATGCAAATTGAAGATGTTAATTTTGATTATAATGAAATGTTAGAGAAGAATGAAATTCACCATGATATTGCAAATGAAAATATTGAAAAATGTTATGAAACACCTATTCATAATAGCAATACCATGGACAAAGAAGAAGAAGAAAAATGAAGATGTGCACTTGAAGAAAGTGCATATGAACATCATGATGTTGAAATTGCACTCCATAATCAATTTGTTGATAAAATTGATGAGGTTGATAACATGGATGAAACAAGAACAATCAATGTATCTCCAAATTTCATAAGAGAGGACATTTGTCAAGAAGAGAATAACCGTGATGAAATTGGAAAACACCCAAGAACCCCAAAATGGTTACTTGAAATTGATGAGAACATAATGGAAAAACTTGAAGGCAAGAGGTCGTCACGAACGGTTCGGTTGTGGGCTACAAAACTCTTCAATGAATACTTTGAGATAACATTAACCGAACAATGCCAAATTTTTGTGCAATTATTAAAGATGTACAAAATGAGACCTTTAGTAAAGAAATTAAAGATTTGGTTAAACAAAGTGTCCGATCGGAAAAAAATTATTGTTAGAAGCCATTTCAATGCACTCAATTCTGTTGGAAAGACTAGCAAGGAGAAAGATAAAAGAGGTGCCCATAGAGTAATAACAACCTCAATAGTAAGCAAACAATTAAGAAATGCTCGATTAATGAGGCAAACTTGTGTTGACTTAAGATTGAATCGTAAAACATTGTCAAAAGCACTAGCATTAAGATCAAGGCTAGCTAGTCCTCTTGCCAATGATACTTGGGCTTTCAGTGGTAGGCTTCCACGAGTTGACAAGAAGCTAATTGATAGCACAAAGGAAGAAATTGAACAATTTTGGCACACTAACTCTAGGGTATCACCAAATGCAAAAGATGTTGTAAAGTTAAGAATTGGTGATAAAGACCGCACACCACATCCTAAACATTACTTGGAATGTAGCCAAACAACATTGCACAAATAATATTGTGAAACTCACCCAGGTATGACAATCTCACAAAGAGCATTGGAATCTCTTAAGCCATTTTATTGTGTTCCTCTTAAAGTTCATAATACATGTTGTTGCAAATACCATGTAGAGTTTTCTATGTACCTTGAATTATTATGCAAGATTCATTCTACTTTGCACACTAACAAAATGTTACAGGAGTGTGGTGCAATTCAACTACCAAAGTCATCTAGGGACTTATTGGATTTATTTCTATGTATTAGAGATGATGGTTGCATGTTCTACAAGAATGATTGTTTAAATGAAAAGTGTTTACAATGTGGTGGGTTATCAATGTTTGTTTCATGTTTTCATGAGGGCAACGGGCATGATTTTGGAAAGAGAATGGTTGAGAAAAAGAGATATGAGATAGTGAAATACAATTTGAAAAGTGGAGGTGAAGGTTCTAGATGTGAGTTGATTGTAATAGAGGTAAGTATTGCTGATTTTATTGATGATTTTAAGAAAAAACTTTTCTACAAGTATGTCAGACATAGCCACAGGTCTCGATGGTTAGATCAACAGTTCAGGATGTGTAAAGACTCTTTTCTGATTGGAACTATTGTCTCTATAGTTGATTTTGCAGAAAACTATACATTGCAACCCCAAAATGAAGTTCAATGCTAATACTACAATTCTATTCAGATTGCTATTTTTGTTCACATCACATATAGACATGCCCTTGAGAGTACAGAAGAGAACAGGAAGATTGTCAGAGAATACCATTTTTACATGAGTGATGATCGATCTCATTCAGCAGAGTTTGTGCAATATTGTTTTCAACAATTTTATGGCTTCTTGCAAGAAAAAGATATTAGAATGGATCAACATCTCATTTGGTCAGATAATTGCACTGGTCAATTCAAGAATGCTCGTAATTTCTATTGGTTGAGCAAAATGCATGTAGAGAAGGGTATACCTCATATTTGGAATTTCTTTTAAGTCGGGCACGGAAAAGGTGAACATGATGGAGTAGATGCATGCATGAAGAGAGCTCTTTTTAAAGAACAACTAAAGATTAGAGGTGGTGCTACATTCAGTGATGCAGATTCCATTGTTAAGTGGTGTAACTATGCATTGTCACGAGGAGTGGCTCTTGATTCTGAAGTGCGCAGGTTCTTTTGTTTGGTTGATGATGGGATAACAATAGAGAAATTGGAATGTCAGAGAATTAGTGAATCATCAAAGATGCATTCATTTCAAAGCTCAGATGCAAGTACATGGACTATTTGGACACAAAATTAGCTTGTTTTTGTTAGAGTTGTATTAAATGTGATTGAAACAATTGTGAGTCAAGTGAGTGGGTAGATGCATGGATTCCACAATATTTAATCCCTTTATATGAAGGTCAATCATCTTCCGTCAATGACATGGAGAGCTCATTTGACTATGAACATCTTTCAGACCTTGTACAGCCAGGTCATGTTTATGCAGTTGTTGCACCGCATGGAAATGAAGAGAGGTTAGACTATTGGTTGGCACGATGTGTACAGGGAAAACAAAAGCTAACACAACCTGTGACAGATGATGATGGGTTCACATATCCTACAGGATCAGTTGTTATTGCTAGGACTTGGTTACAAACATATATGATTAAAAAGAATGGCATCCTGGCCTTTGAAGACTTTGAGAAGCATAAAACCATATTGATGTATTCTCACCTAGTTGTAGTAACAAATGTCAAGTTACTAAAGCATCATGGAAAACCAAAATTAAAAGAACTATGGACAATTAGTAATGCTGATCATGAAGCAATATTGGATACTTTGAAGGTAAGAGATGACCCTTCAAGTACACTTGACTAGCATTTAAACTACCAGATGGTCAGGTATGACATTTTTATCTTAACTTGTTCTTGTTTTTTCTATTTTTTAGAATTGTTTTATTAAAAATCTTGTTACTTTAACTATAATGCATGCTTTTGACTATACAGGACTGCGAATAAAGTTATTTTACATGGCATCATAGATTATTTTGCATGGTATCATAAATTATTTTGTATGACATCGTAGGTTATTTTGACTATACTCGAGGTATGATTTTTTGTTCTCATTTGTATTTCTTAATATTGCACATTTGTACCTTTTTCTACATAAGGCATTCCATGAGATGACATGTATTTGATGTCTTTTGCCGAATAGTTCATGTTCCTTGTCTATGCTTTCACATATTACATACATGTGTCACATGGCAATTGCAACTACAACATCTGAAAAAATTCTCATTTCTTTGAGGTATTCCACCAAACAGTGCATGTGCCTTGCCTATGCTTCCTTACTTTGCATTCTTATAAAAGTCCTATAATAGTCATAATTAATCTTCATACTAATCTTGATAGTAATCTTGCCATCATTGTATTCCATGAGATGACAGTCCTATAACAGTTCTATACATGTCTACTAGGATAGTTTTAATTACAACAGTCCTACAACACTGCTAAAATAGTCCTAGAACAGTCCTATAATAAGTACAGCATTTAATGTACATATTTATGATATTTATGTTTACGTAAATTTGCTTGTTCATGCTTCTCATAGGACATCACCTCCCCTACCCATCCAGCTCTACAAAAGAAGAGAGACAAGAAATGATCAAGAGGGATCACCAATTGGCGGTAAGTGATTGATTACTTATGTCATGTTATATATTTTGAATATTAAATTCTATATTAATGTGCTTATTGTTTGATTGTATTAATAGGTGGAAATTCAAAAATCTTTATCGAGGAGGTCTAGTTGATGAGTGATAGAGGATGACTCATTGACTGGTTCACCATCTTCATGGCCTAGCAAGAGCCATAGATTATTTGATAGCAATCTGGATAGGAGATTTGATTTTGGGACATTTTGTTACATATGCCTATTTGGCTTTGTAAACATACTTTTGTATGTTATCGATGTATATCGTTGTATATACCCATATGGTTTTATTTGTATATGCCTATATGGCTTGATATATACACTATACATTATTTTCATGACATTATGCATATATGTATATATAAAATCCTAATTTGGCACAAGTAGGGAGAATGCTTGCAAAGGTTATGGAATTTGGTTTTAAACGTTCCAATTGTATTTGCTTCAAAGTTTCTAAAGCCTTTTCAAAAAATCGATTTTGTGCATATCTTTCAATCATTGCATTCCATGAGATAGCATCTCTTTGAGGTGTCATGCCAAACTATTCACATGCCTTGTCTATGCTTCCACACTTGGGATTTACACCCGCCAATTGTATTTTCTTAACATTTCCTTTCAATCCTTATCAAAAATCATGTTTTGTGCACATATTGCAATCATTGCATTCCTTCATTTACAACACATGATTAAATAAGAAGATGCATATTTACAACACCTAAGAATATGTAGTAGTGTTTCTCATGTCACCAATACTATCTTTACATCTTCACATACATGGCTTACAACATGTGACAATATGAATGATAGAGAATGTTTGTATCAACATGATGGAACAACATGAACAAATTGCATGTTTGCATCAATTTCATTGGTTCAATGATTAAGAATGTGTCAACTTGAACAATATTTTTTGTTCTTCTCATCAAGACCTTCATGAAATGATACATTGGTTTCTTTATATTCAATCATGCATTGGAGATCTTCAAAGTGTTAAAGATGTTTGACGTAATGAAGAAACTTGTTATTTTGATGTATTTCAACTCCAAACTTCTGCCTAGAAGTGAAGGCGCTAATCCTTGATCAAACTAACCTAAAAGTGCGCCTTGGTACTTAGGGCGCTAGATTATGATTGATCAACCTAAAATGTGCACCTAAGGCTAGATAGTGCCTTACTATTTGAGGTGCTAGTTCATGCTTCTAGAACACCAAAAGTGTGCCTAGATGTTGGGGCGCTAGCTCTTGCTCAAGCAACCTTGAAAGTGTGCTTTCACAAGGAGGTTAAAATGTATTATCAAAGGATTAAGTTGAATCAAGGAATCATCATTGAAGATAAGTAAAACATGATTGTGAATGACACACACTTTTCACCATCTCTAACCTCACAATTCAGCCTTCCATTGGAAGCTCATATTGTGCCTAAAGGAATGGTACTGAGATATCATCCATGTCAATGATTGAGAATGTGTCAACTGGAACAATATTTTTTTTCTTCTCATCATGGGGCCGAACGAACTATGCCAACACATCGAGGTGGGTAGGTAAATGCTAGGAGAGGTCTTGTTTTGTGTACCAAGTGTCCCAGTGATTCTGGGCAAGAGGCTACCGGGAAAGTCCCTTAAGATCCCTGAGACCAAAAAACTACCAAACTTTGACGGAGTAGTTCTTAGAATTCGTGATAGCTGGGAATGTTTTATTTAGACCTACAGGTGCATGTGGAGTCCATCCACAATAACCTCTCTTATTTTTGGTCAACTCCATTCCATTTTCCCATACCGAAATTAAACGCATTGTTGCAAAATGCTTCAATTTGATGCAATGGAAAGGTGCTAGGTGTGACATTTTTCATTCCATAGCTCATGGGGTTGAATGAACTACGCCAACGCATCGGGGTGGGTGGGTAAATGCCATTGGAGGTCTCATTTGGTGCGCCAAGCGTCCCAGTGATTCCAGGCAAGAGGCTACTAGTAAAGTCCCTTAAGATCCTTGAGACCAAAAAACTGCCAAACTTTGACGGAGCAGTTCTTAGAATTTGTGATAGCTAGGAATGTTTTGTTTAGACCTACAAGTGTATGTGGAGTCCATCCATAATAACCTCTCTCATTTCTGGTCAACTCCATTCCGTTTGACCGTACCGAAATCAAACGCATTGTTGCAAAATGCTTCAATTTGATGCAGTGGAAAGGTGCTAGGTGTGACATTTTTCATTCCATAGCTCGTGGGGTCAAACAGACTATGCCAATGCATTGGAGTGGATGGGTAAATGCCATTGGAGGTCTCATTTCATGCGCCAAGCGTCCCAGTTGTTCTGAGCTGTAAGCTATCGACAAAGTCAAAAGTTGCTAGGATTGATATTTTGCATTCTACAGGTCCTGGGGCTGAACAGATTGTGCCAACATGTAAGGGTGGGTGAGTAAATGTTGGGGGAGGTCTTGTTTTGTGTGCAAAATAGCCTAGTCCTTCCGAGTGGTAAGCTACCGGCAAGTCACTTTACCGGTAGCTTACAGCTCGGAAGGACTCAGATGCTTTGCACACAAAATGAGACCTCCCCCAGCATTTACTCACCCACCCCAACATGTTGGCACAATCTATTCAGCCCCAGGACTTGTAGAATGCAAAATTTCAATCCTAGCAACTTTTGACTTTGTTGGTAGCTTACAGCTCGGAACAACTGGGATGCTTGGCGCATGAAACGAGACCTCCAATGGCATTTACCCATCCACCCCGACACATTGGTGCAGTCCATTTGACCCCACTAGATATGGAATGAAAAATGTCACACCTAGCACCTTTCCACTACATCAAATTGAAGCATTTTTTAACAATACGTTTGATTTTGGCACGGTCAAATAGAATGGAGTTGACCAAAAATGAGAGAGGTTATTGTGGATGGACTCCACATGCACCTGTAGGTCTAAACATAACATTCCCAGCTATCACAAATTTTGAGAACTGCTCCGTCAAAGTTTGGTAGTTTTTTGGTCTCAGGGATCTTAAGGGACTTTGTCGGTAGCCTCTTGCCCGGAATCACTGGGATGCTTGGCGCACCAAACGAGACCTCCAATGGTATTTATCCACCCACCCTGACGCGTTGGCACAATCCGTTCAACCCCACGAGCTATGGAATGAAAAATGTCACACCTAGCACCTTTCCACTGCATCAAATTGAAACATTTTGCAACAATGCGTTTGATTTTGGCACGGGCAAACGGAAAGGAGTTGAGCAAAAATGAAAGAGGTTATTGTGGATAGACTCCACATGCACCTGTAGGTCCAAACAGAACATTTCCAACTATCACGAATTCTGAGAACTGCTTCGTCAAAGTTTGGCAATTTTTTGGTCTCAGGGATCTTAAGGGATTTTGCTGGTAGCCTCTTTCTTGGAATCATTGGGATGCTTGGTGTATGAAATGAGACCTCCAATGGCATTTACCCACCCACCCCGACATGTTGGCATAGTCCGTTCGACCCCACGAACTATGGAATGAAAAATGTCACAGCTAGCACCTTTCCACTGCATTAAATTGAAGCATTTTGAAACAATGCGTTTGATTTTGGCACAGGCAATCAGAATGGAGTTGACCAAAATAAGAGAGTTTATTGTGGAGGGACCCCATGTGCACCTGTAGGTCCAAACACAACATTCCCAACTGTCACGAATTCTGAGAACTACTCCGTCAAAGTTTGGCAGTTTTTTGGTCTCAGGGATCTTAAGGGACTTTGCCAATAGCCTCTTGCCCAGAATCACTGGGATGCTTGGTGCACAAAATGAGACCTCCCCTGACATTTACCTACCCACCCTGATGTTTTGGAGTAGTTCATTCGGCCCCACGATGAGCAGAACAAAAAATATTGTTCCAATTGACACATTCTCAATCATTGACATGGATGATACCTCAGTACCATTCCTTTAGGCACAATATGAGCTTCCAATGGAAGGTGTAATTGTGAGGTTAGAGATGATGAAAAGTGTACATCACTCACAATCATGTTTTACCTCTCTTTAATGATGATTCCTTGATTCAACTTAATCCTTTGATAATACATTTTAACCTCCTTGTGAAAGTGCACTTTCAAGGTTGCTTGAGCAAGAGCTAGCACCTCAACATCTAGGCACACTTTTGGTGTTCTAGAAGCATGAACTAGCACCTCAAATAGTATGGCACTCATTCTAGGTTGTTTATTCAATAATTAGCGCCTTGTATTCATTATCAAGGCGCATATCCAAAGTCATAGAGATATGAAGTGGCACCTCACTAATCTAGGTGCACATTTGATGGTGTAGAGAGGTAGATGTGTGCCCAAGTCATCATTTGATGCCTTCAATAACTATAAACTCCTTTGATGATGCATTTTATCCTTCCAATTCACTATCTAGCCTTAGGCGCACATTTTAGGTTGATCAATCATAATCTAGTGCCCTAAGTACCAAGGCGCACTTTTAGGTTAGTTTGATGAAGGATTAGAGCCTTCACTTCTAGGCGGAAGTTTGGAGTTGAAATACATCAAAATAACAAGTTTCTTCATCACGTCAAACATCTTTAACACTTTGAAAATCTCCAATGCATGATTGAATATCAAGAAACCAATGTATCATTTCATGAAGGTCTTGATGAGAAGAACAAAAAATATTGTTCAAGTTGACACATTCTCAATCATTGAACCAATGAAATTGATGCAAACATGCAATTTGTTCATGTTGTGCCATCATGTTGATGCAAACATTCTCTATCATTCATATTGTCACATGTTGTAAGCCATGTATGTGAAGATGTAAACATAGTATTGGTGACATGAGCAACACTACTACATATTCTTAGGTGTTGTAAATATGCATCTTCTTATTTAATCATGTGTTGTAAATGAAGGAATGCAATGATTGCAATATGTTCACAAAACATAATTTTTGATAAGGATTGAAAGGAAATGTTAAGAAAATGCAATTGGCGGGTGTAAATCCAAAGTGTGGAAGCATAGACAAGGCATGTGAACAGTTTGGCATGACACCTCAAAGAGATGCTATCTCATGGAATGCAATGATTGCAAGATATGTACAAAATGGATTTTTTGAAAAGGCTTTCAAAACTTTGAAGCAAATACAATTGGAACATTTAAAACCAAATTCCATATCATTTGCAAGCATTCTCCCTACTTGTGCCAAATTAGGATCTTATATATAAATATATGCATAATGTCATGAAAATTAGGGCACATAAGGAATTTTGTCATATTGATTCTATTGATCTAAAACCATTTTCAATGCTAAACATATCATCAATGGACTAAAGAACTATCATCATAATGTATGGCATCATGGGATGTATCATGACATGCACATAAGGAATTTAAATTATATTGTATATCAAGGTGTATATATATTAAAATCTAGTCCATAATGGTAGACATATACAAAAATTTGGCAAATATGCCAACTTAAAACATTTTTTACAAAATGTGGCATATGCCATGTCTCAAAATCTATATACAATCTACATGCGAAATAGCTACATCAAATACTACAAGTCCACTTGACCCTCAATCTGTGATGGATCCTAAAAAAGTGTCCTCTTTGTACCAAAATGTCTAGTAATTGATGGAGGCGAAGTTTCCTGCATTAACAAGTTAAAACACAAGTTTGATTAATCTCTTCAATGGTAAATAAAAATAAGTTAAAGTTAGTAAATAGATTCTTATCTACTACAATTAAGAACTTTCATTTATTAACATACATCTAAATCACTACAATCAACTATAAGACTACTAGATAAACTATCAATTATTTAGAAAAATTCAATTCAATTATCTCAACTCTATGTTGTTGTTCAAACAATCGTTCTGCAAATGATTTTCTCTTAAGACGATCAGGTGTCCTAGTGAAGCATGATGGCAAAGGTGGCAAATCACTCACATTCTCAAGAGACCACATAAAAGTAAAGTAACATTGAAATAAATTAATATATAATTATTAAACAAAATAGGAAATGCATACATTTAAAAAGGTTACATGTGTTACACACAAACAATCTAGAGTGCACTACACAAAAACTTATCTACTAGAAAACAAGCACATACCACCCTTGAGGCCTCTTGCATCAATTGAGGACTCTGAATTATCAAAATGACAAGAATGTAAGATTCTAAATGACTATAATCAAATATTTAAGTTTTCTAAATTATCAATTAAAGTACAATTCAATCAAATTACCTCCACCCTTTGTTGGCATTGAGAATGTCGTTCTACAAATGATAGTCCCTTGGCTTGATCAGGAGTTTGAGAAAAGACTATTGGCAAAGATGCCACATCATTCACATTTTTGATTGACTATAAAATAAAATTAACATCAAGATATAAATTAATATATAATTACTCACAAAGAAATAAATGGATAAAAAAAAGTTGATGTGTAGAACAAATTATACCAGCAAGTCCAAGCCAAATTGTATGGCAGGCAAAGTTCCATGATGAACTTCTGTCAACTCCTCCTCTGTCATCAACTGTTATCCCACTTAGATACATTAGTACTAATAAATTTGTTTATATATTCAAATGGAATAGACCATAAAATTTAACTTTAATTTTTACCTGCACAGAAGATTGCTCATGCATTTCTCCTCTATGGTTCACTGATCCGGTAACTTCTACTCTTGTCCCTGACCCCTCAGCTTGAGTTTTGGACCCCATTGCCTCATCTCGTGAATGGAGATCATACTCTGATGTGTTCAACGGTGGCTCACTACTCTCCATAATAGGACCTAAGCATAAATGATTACAAGAAATGCAATGATGGGGCACACATACATGTGTGCATGACGACGGTCTAGTAGAACTAGGTGATCCAATATCATCACCTTCATCATGTGCTTGTGCAAATTGAGATGTCTGTATAATCAAATGCTCGGTCAAAGAGTGTATGGCACTAAGGCCCTGTTCTGTTGCATTTACAACAACGTCTGGGTGTTGCATTGGGGGTGGAGAAGGGATAGCAGGAGGGGGAATATAGGGACCTTGTACTTGTCTAATTGCCCCAGGTCTATCTTGAGGCATTCCTTTGCCCACTCCTTGAAACTCTCTAAAATCAAAATAATTAACATGTTGACCCATGACGAACTCTGCATAGAGTTTACGAAGGAAATACAAAGGTACATCTAAATTGTTGTTGGGTGGTTTATCAAAAACCATCCACCAACGATCCCAAAAGTTCTGACTAATGCCCTCATGAATACACCATTTGATTGAAAACTTGGGCTTACGAACATCAACATGCAATCCAGTTTTAGGATTGACAAAGTGTTCAGCTAACATAGTTTTTGTAGTCTCTAATTCTTTAACTTCATCATATGACAAACCATTAGCATATTCGGCCTTCTTGGCTTCTCGCCATTGCCTAAATGATTTGTGTTGGGTTGACAAGGTTTGAACATGATTAATGATTCCCTCTAAATTCGATGTCATTGTAGACAATCGAGGGTGGCGGCGATACATTTCTATGATCCTACTTATATGATCAATATTTCTTTGAATATTCTCTTCTATTGTTAGAGGGGGAGGGTTTGGGTTTTCATTTTGTGTATCCATTTTAACTAATTAAAAAAGGAAAACATACACACTTAGCATAAAAAACCAAAAAATTTGCTTGAATATACAAAACAAACAAAAAAAATGCTAAAGATCTTACCTTTTAGGATCGGATATCTGTTCACCTCTGATATCCGTTCTTCAAGGATGCCACTGGGTTTTCCAAGCCGTGGGTTTGCAAAAACGCAGTGTCTTTTTTGCTTTTTATGTTTTTCAAAATGGATATCCATTTTCTTTTTCTCAATTATTTTCATTGTTTTTTATTTTAGGCATTTTAGCTATAAAATACAATCCAAATTTTAGAAAGGTTGTATCATATGAAAGGAGAGATTTTGGACAAACTATCAAAATTTATATGGGATTATGATGATATATATTTTTGATTTTTATATGATTTACTTATACTAAGGTATCTCATAGTATTTCAAAGGCACTTTTGAATAGATAATTGTCATAAAAAAATTGTAAACACTAACCCCTAAACCATAAACCCTAAACCCTAAATAATGCCCCTAAACCTTAACTCCTAACCCCTAAACCCTAAATGCGAGCAACCCTAAACTCTATCTCCTATCTCTCCCTTATCTCCCTATCTCTATCATCGGGCTCTACCTCTCAATCCTTCTCCTTATTTCTCTAGACATCTCACTCACTCTCTATCTCCCTATCTCTCCCCTTTGTCACCTCTATCTCTCCCTATCTGTCTCCTCTCTCTTTCTATCTAGCTATCTCCAAAACTGAGAAACACTAAACCCAAGAACACCCTAAATCCAATCAACTCTAAACCTATATCTCCCTATCTCTCCCCTATCTCCCTATCTCTATCATCCCTCTACCTCTCTTGATCTCTCTCCCTATGTCCCTGGCCATGCGCCTCACTCTCTATCTCCTTATCTCTCTCCTCGGTCTCCTCTCTCTATCTCCCTATCATTCCTCTCTCTCTATAAACCCTAAATCTAAAACCCTAAACCTCTAAACCTAACCCCTAACCCCTAAACAATTTAAATCCTAAAGCCTAAACAATGCTCCTAACCCCTAAACCCCTAAACCCCAAACCCCAAACCCCTAAACCCTAAACCCAAGTAACCCTAAACCACTATCTCCCTATCTCTCCCCTATCTCCCTACCACCTTTGTCCCTCTACCTCTTAATCTCTCTCCCTATGTCTCTGGCCATGTCCCTCACTCTTTATCTCCCTATCTCTCCCCTCAGACTCCTCTATATCTCCCTATCATTCCTCTATTTATAAACCCTAAATCCAAAACCCTAAACCTCTAAACCTAACCCCTAACCCCTAAACAATAAATCCTAAACCCTAAATTATAATGCCCCTAAACCTGAGAAACCCTAAACCCCAAACCCCTAAACCCTAAACCCAAGTAACCATAAACCACTATCTCCCTATCTCTCCCCTATCACCTTTGTCCCTCTACCTCTCAATCTCTTTCGCTATGTCTCTTGCCATGTACCTCACTCTTTATCTCCCTGTCTCTCCCCTCAGACTCCTCTATATCTCCCTATTGGTCTGATGCAGAGCACACAGTGGAAGCTCTCAAAACATGATGAAATACCCATCAAAACCCATAGTTCAAATAGATTAAAGCTTAATCAGCTTTAAGAAACCTTCTCAAAGTCCCAAATAACATCAAATCATATACATTCTTCCTATCGACAAGATAAACACTCTCAGCTGACTCAAAATTCTTATACTGATGCTCCAATCACTCCACTTTTGACGAGCCTTTGAACCTTTCACAGTGACATATATCCCCTAAACCTTAACCCCTAAACCATAAACCCTAAACCCTGAATAATGCCCCTAAACCTTAACCCCTAACCCCTAAACCCTAAACCCTAAATGCAAGCAACCCTAAACCCTATCTCTATCATCCCTCTACCTCTCAATCCTTCTCCCTATTTCTCTAGACATCTTTCTCACTCTCTATCTCCCTATCTCTCCCCTTTGTCACCTCTATCTCTCCCTATCTATCTTCTCTCTCTTTCTATCTAGCTATCTCCAAAACTGAGAAACCCTAAACCCAGGTACACCCTAAATCCAATCAACTCTAAACCTATATCTCCCTATCTCTCCCCTATCTCCCTATCTCTATCATCCCTCTACCTCTCTTGATCTCTCTCCCTATGTCCATGGCCATGTGCCTCACTCTCTATCTCCTTATCTCTCTCCTCGGTCTCCTCTCTCTATCTCCCTATCATTCCTTTCTCTATAAACCCTAAATGCAAAACCCTAAACCTCTAAACCTAACCCCTAACCCCTAAACAATTTAAATCCTAAACCCTAAATAATGCCCCTAAACACTAACCGCTAACCCCTAAACCTAAGAAACCCTAAACACCTAAACCCTAAACCCCAAACCCCTAAACCCTAAACCCAAGTAACCCTAAACCACTATATCCCTATCACTCCCCTATTTCCCTACCGCCTTTGTCCCTTTACCTCTCAATCTCTCTCCCTATGTCTCTGTCCATGTCCCTCACTCTTTATCTCCCTATCTCTTGCCTCAAACTCCTCTATATCTCCCTATCATTCCTCTCTCTCTATAAACCCTAAATCCAAAACCCTAAACCTCTAAACCTAGCCCCTAACCCCTAAACAATAAATCCTAAACCCTAAATTATAATGCCCCTAAACCCTAACCCCTAACCCCTAAACCTGAGAAACCCTAAACCCTAGACCCCTAAACCCTAAACCCAAGTAACCATAAACCACTATCTCCCTATCTCTCCCTATCTCCCTATCACCTTTGTCCCTATACCTCTCAATCTCTCTCGCTATGTCTCTTGCCATGTCCCTCGCTCTTTATCTCCCTATCTCTCACTCGGACTCCTCTATATCTCCCTATTGGTCCTTTATTTCTCTCTAAACCTTAACCCCTAACCCAAAACCCTAAACCCTAAATAATGCCCCTAAACCCAAGCAACCCTAAACCTCTATCTCCCTATCTCTATCATCCCTCTACCTCTCAATCTCTCTCTCTCTCTCTATGTCTCTGGACATGTCTCTCACTCTCTATGTCCCTATCTCTCCCCTCTGTCTCCTCTATCTCTCCCAAACTCTATTAGTCCCCTCTCTCTATCTCTCTTTAAACCATAAACCCTAAACCCCTAAACCCGAGCAACCCTAAACCTCTAAACCCTAAATAATTCCCCTAACCAACCTCTAAACCACTTCTCTATATAGGTGCAACTAATACCACTTTTTCATTGTTTTCCACATTTAATTATATTCTTTTCCATTTTCCAAGTCCTACATGTGTCCAAGTTGTATTGTTTGTCAAGTTTTTAGTCTAATTGTTAGTCCTAGCTCTCATGGTTATTAAAATGTTAGTATAGTTAGATTTATCCTTCGGTAACATTAATTTACACATTGTTGCACAAACAACCACACTGAAACATAATCTTACCTAATTAAGGTTAACCTTTAAGGTTCTTTCATAAATGGTGAGCTTAACAGATCCAACTAGTTCAATGTTCTTATAGTCCATGCTTACCCTTCCAAGAGCGTTCATGCCATGTTAACTTTGCATTATGTCCTAACATATCACATGAAGGACATCATCATCACAAGGAATAACAATGCCATGAAGGATTAACGAAGGTGTAGCTTCACCACATAAAGTATCATTCATAATTTTATCACTAGAGGGTAAGGGTATATTATGTGTATCCTTCTCAAACCATGTATCATGAATCAAATCATATGAAGGATTGAGTAAAGAAATTTAGGGCATGAAATCCAAAATGCCCCAAAACACATCCCCTGCTGCCCCACCATTCCTATCCCTGAAATATTGGAACATATTCTAAAAGTGATTATTTCACATGATGAACAAAACTAAATATTGTATTATTGATTATTTGAGTAATTCATTGGTGATGATTCTTAGTGTTTAACAAATCCTTATGGATCAATGTGTAAAGAAGCTACCAATGTTAATTTGCCCCCCTCCTTCACTAGAACAGTCTTTAAGGAGGTTCATATATTGATGGGAGATCCAAGATTTAAGAGGCATATTTTCAAAAAGAGTAAAAAGCCTTTTTCCAAATTTTTTTTAGAAAACGAATATCCGTTTCAAAGTCAAACTTTTCCAAGTCACAAATTTGGCTAAGTAAAAACACGATTTTTTTCCTATTGCCACTGTTTGGCCCACAATGATCTTGTACATACCCATATGAGGATGAACAGTCAATGGGATTATCTTGTAAGGTTGATCATGTTGAGTTTAAACAAGTAAAACATGGGATTATAAATAAATTGGTTTCTTGTTTAATTTGATGCCCTCCTTTGTTCCCATTTGTGATGATGAAGTAGTTGATATTTGCTTACATGAGGTTGATATAGAGGTGGTTGAACATAATGAAAACCAACAAGAGATAGATGCCAGTGTAGTCATAAATTTTTAGTTTGATGAACTTTCCCTAGATTGTGAAGACAATGATCATGCGGATGCATATGAGAACCTATTTATGTGGTGCAAGGTATGTTGTCTTCCTCATCAAGAGTGTGCTTCATTTGAACCACTAAAAAATGAATGTGGAAGAATAAATATGTCATCAGTCTCATTGCAATACTGAGTATGACACAATAGATTGCCAAGGTGAACTTGAATTAGAGAGACAATTAGAAGAACTTGATTCATCATGTGAGGTGTCTCATGGTTCTAATTTGTGTTCTAATGTTATAAAATTTAGATTTAGTCATGCTTATGATTAAGAAATTAAAATTTGTAGTAGCACATGTGAAAGTTGTGTTCAAGAGCTTGGCATAAATGCAAATGAATATGAGTCTTTCCACTTTGATGTGGAATGTTTATCAGTTCTTGAATGTGTTGGTCCTACAGTAGAGGTTGAGTCCTTTGTATGGGATATTGATGTGAATGAGCAGCAAGTCATGTCTATTCTTGAACTTCAATAGATGATAGCCCAACTTGAAGGTATGCCTGAGCTGGAGTCTTTCCAATTTACTTTGCAAGATGAAGTGTCTTCTCTTGTGGATCAGTAGTGCATTTAGGTACAATTCTCCTTGCCATGTGAATTGGAGGTGTTCTCCTCTTCCCTCAATTTGCATGAAGAGGTTAGTAGGTATGACAATTTGGCAGTTGATGATGGATGCTTCCTTCCATCTATCTCTTTTGGTGCTGACCTGGTTCTATATTTTTCACCCCTTGTTTTTGGGAATGCATATGATGTAGTATGGAATAGGTTGAACACCTACTATTTGTGGCTGCCCTATTGCAGTGTTTTCAATGGTGAAGTTTGTCTTCACATCATATACAATGACTGCATGTTGGTACATGTAGATGAAAGACTTCATTTGTTCTAGTTGGGTGATGAAAATTATTTTTGTTTTAGGAAGATCAGCTCATTCATTCAACTATTCTTTAACAACGGTAAGTAGTTTCAGTCATCTTGTGCAAGTTTTACCTGTACAGCATGTTAAAATTTTAATTTGTACCCAATACCTATAGTGTTTGTTCTTTCATTGCAATGGTTGCATTGGCCTATTATATATATCTCTATTGTGGTTTTTTTAAAATAAGTTATTTCCCCTATTCTTTTTTTGCCTTTTGGTCTACCCGGAGATGTTCTGGATTCTCATTGTGCTAAGTTTGTCACACATCCCCAACTAGAGCCATTGTTGGGACTTCAATTTTCCATGGCTCAAAATTGCAAAATTTGTTAAGATACTTGTGTATGCCCCTTTGTTCCCATCTAATGATATCCTATCAGAGACTATTTTAGTATGGATCAATCTCTAAAATTTGTCTAAGTGTTTCATCTTCAAAAATTCCTAATTGGTGCCTTTGTTGTCTAACCCATCATTTATACCCATTTTAAGACAGTTTCCATGGGTATTCATAAAAATTATTAAGTGAAAAATCCCTCAAGTCATTAGGTGTTCCTTCCTTAGAAAATTTCTAAGTCTAATTTTGATTGTCAGCAAATTGATCAATTCGTGAACCTGCAAACTTGTTGATTAGTTCACCATTTTGATTTTTCACCAAGCAGCCGATAGAGAAATAAAAGAGAAAGAAAAATCAAGTCTTTTTTTGGTGAAGTGGGTGGTTCACAAACTTGAAAGTTCGTCGATGGCCCAAGTCACCTACAAGAAAAGTGGAAGAAATTTTCTAAGGGAAGAGTTAAGTGGGCCTTTATTGGCGAAGTGGGCGGTCCACGAACCTACTAGTTTGTTAATTGACAAGTTCATTGATAGGTGAAGTCATCGACAAAGAGAAAAGAATAAGAGCCAAACAAAAGTAAAGAAATATGAAGTGCATGGTTCGCGTCGAGTGAGGTTTTTTGATAAACAAAAGCACTGACAAAGAAAGAAAACAAGGTAGGAAAAAGAAATGAACATAGATTTTTGGTGGAGGTGGAAGTTCACAAACCATCACATTCATTGATCTTCAGGTTTGCCGATGAGGTGTGTCACCAATAAGGAAGGCTAAAGTGCCAAGAAAAAATAGAGAGGAAGGGAGAAGATGATTCCAAGGTTCATGATAAAAGAGACGTGTCAAAAGGCAAAATAAAAAATCAAATGCAAATGTAAAGCATGAAGTAAATAAGATAGTTTAAAATATTTTAAAGTTAGTTTACAATATTTTAAAGTGTTGTAAAAGATTTATACATATACTTTCAGTGGGATTTTTATTTTTAAATGTTGATCTATCCTAGCCACCATGAATTCAAAACCAAACATGTTGTATAGGTTGGTGGTAAGCTAGGTCAGATTGATTGCAGCGAGTAATGGTGGTTGGTAGGGTAATTTGTTTCCTGCCTAGATTGCAGGTAAAAATAATCCTATATATACATGATTGAGAGATGTCCTAGGGGTTGGTTCTTTGGTGGTAGTTGGAGGATGTGTAGGTGTAATGTCTCTAGGGCTCCAAATCATGTTATGTCTAGTTATAGAGAAGAAATGACATAGTGATACAAATGAAAGATAGAGTGTTGTAGGGGTTGTGTAGATAATGTCTCCATGTTTGTTTGTATGCATTTAGGGTTTTCCTCTTATCACATTTGCTGATAAGTTTGTATTAGACATTTAAAAATATGGCAACATTTTAAATATATTACAAGCTTTGTAATTGTCATCTTTTCTCTCAATTTGAATGCATGCAGTTCATTCTAGATAATTAAGTATGTTTGAAACACAAAACATGTAATCTGATACAACATATGCTCAGATCATTTTTTTTCTTTTCCATTGTTTTATTTTTTGTTACCTAGGACTATGTAGGCTAGTTGGATTGACACCAATCTTGGCTCCATCAAATCAATCTCATACCATTTAAAAAAAAAAATTTACCAATTGTTTTAGGGAAGGACCATCATTTGTGTGCATGTATACTTGCATAGTTTGTATTAGCTATATAGGGGTTTTATGAGAGCTGTTGTTCTTGGTTCAGTGACGGTTTTGGGATCAAGATAATAAGTTGGGTTTGGCTATTTGTTGGTTTTTAGTTGTTCATGTTGTTTGAACTCAATACCTGTTACGGTATAACCCTTGGAATATCCATCCAGAGTTAGATGAGCTCGAAGTGCAGGGGATGAAACCCACTCCCGTAGAGTTGACCTTAAACCCTCCACATTTTGTTAACAAATCTCTTACACCAGAATCAAATTTTGAGGTGTCAATTGTGCTAAAACTAATGGAAGTGAGTAAGTGATTCCAAGATTCAGGCAATGAACACAATAATGTAACTGCCTTGTCTTCATTTTCAATTTTTATACCCATACTAGTTAATTGGCATATAAGAGTATTGAAAACATTTAAATGATCAATAATTTTGATACCTTCCTTCATTCACAAAAGATATAGCTGCCTCTTCAAGTATATTTGATTTGTTTAGGATTTTGTCATGTAAAGGTTTCCATTTTGCTCCATAACCTTGATGTTGTTTCTATTGATTTGAGGATAGAAAATTGAGAGGGGGGTGAATTAGTTGTCTCCAAAATTCTATTTTAGATATTTAAAAGCTTTCTTATATTCAAACAGTATATCAAGGATTTAATCATGGAAGCATAATGTAATAAATCAAAGGCAGAATCATACACAACACAAATAACACCAAGATTTTAACGTGGAAAATTTGGTTTTAAGGGAAAACCATGGGGTGACTAACCCAAGATTGTATTCTCTGTTAAAAGATTATGAAGAATTAAATGGCACCTACCAATTAGGGCTCACTACCCAAGCACACTACTCATAAGAGGCCCACTGCCTACAGGAGTGACACTATCTATAGAAGAAAATAAGTATTACATACTTGAACTGGAAGTTAGCATCTTCACTATGCTTGAGTCTATTCCATTAAAGCTCAATACCTCTACTCTATTTTTCACTCCTCTTCCTTACCACCTTCTCCTCATGATCACACGGATACCTTTGAACAACTTTGCACCTCTTATTTATACATGACATTGACTTTGGAATGATCATCAAAGTCAGCAGAACACATGTTGCAAGTATGAGGTGAACTAGTGTTGTCATTGATGTCAACTTACTCATATTGCATTAGTAAGAAGGTTTGGATGAGTTGTGTGCTGTTGTTATTAAGGAAATCAGTCTCCATCCGGAACAGTGAAGAATAGTGATGAGAAGAAGGTAAATGTATTGTATAAGTTGAGAACCAGAGGATGCAGATTAAAGGGTTTGTAGATAAGACTATTGAGATGCTTCAGCTAAGATTTCAGAGGTCCGCATGAAGATCTGAAGAAGTTGTGGTTGTCTGTGTGGAACTGGTTCCGGCAAGTGTTCAAAGGTGATAGAGGATCACAAAA
Source organism: Cunninghamia lanceolata (assembly GCA_027924645.1). Lineage (NCBI taxonomy): Eukaryota > Viridiplantae > Streptophyta > Pinopsida > Cupressales > Cupressaceae > Cunninghamia > Cunninghamia lanceolata. The sequence goes on from BSBN01001226.1 coordinate 11,296,616, forward strand.
AGGTCTGGTGAGGTCTGGAATTGTATTATCCTAATCTACGGATTGGAAGGAGTGTTTGGGATGTCCTTGTGATGTGTCATCTCAAGTTGTGTATGATTTTGAGGTCCGGAAGTACCTTTTGCATTGTGACAGTGGCGACAGACTGTATTCTTGAAGTATCGGATGATGAAGAGAAGAATTCTGGTAAGCTGATGAAGTACGGATGTTTTTGATGATTCAGGGAAGGTTATGATGATCATTGGATCATATCTAGTTCGTGTTGGTAGTCCGCATTGAAGTTAGAGTTGGATTTGATGTTATGGCTACCAGTTGTTGGTGTTCTTCCTGTAACAGGCTGACCAGATGTCGACCAGATGTTCTACATGCCTTGCGAATGTTATTGTGATGTTTGCCGACTTAGATGATTGTTCCTAAGTTGATGTCTTGTATAAATAAGTGTTTGAGAATTCATTTTGATGTGTGGATTGTGGGGATGAGTGTGGTATAGTGAAAATAAGTGCGAAAGGCAGAGCAAGGGTTTTTGGGCTTAAATGGAACTGATCTAGACATGGTAGAGATGTCATTCTCCAGTTCAAGATTGTGATTCTTATCACTTTGTAGACAGTATGTCTCCTTGTAGGCAGTGTGCCTCTTTGTGAGCAGTGTGCTCGGGCAGTGAGCCCTAATTGGCATGTGCCATTCATTTTTCTTATTCTTCTAACAGAGAATAATCCTTGGGTTAATCACCCTGTGGTTTTTCCCTTAACTAGGTTTTCCACGTCAAAATCTTGGTGTTTAATGTGTTGATGTTTATCTGCTCTTGTATTTATGCATTATACTTTCATGGATGGTTAATTGATATGCTGTTAACTAACAAAGAAGAATCAAGTGTTAGAAGTAAGAGCAAGTTTTTATACAACTAATTCACCCCCCCTCTCATTTGTATGCCCTAGATCCAACAATTGGTATCAGAGCCAAGTTCCTCTGAAAGGAGCTTAACCGCTTGAGGAGATCCAGGATGTCATCATACAAGAAGGATAGTCCGAAGTTTGATGGAACGAACTTCACTTTCTGGAAAGGTCGCATGAAATGTCACTTGGAGTGTATGGGAAAAGCATACTTGGCCATGGTCTTAAAACCATATGTACCTCCACAGGGTGGTCCGATAACTCTAAATGAAATCACAGATGCTGAAAATAATCTGCGGACCAAGGAAGCTCTTCTAAGTGCATTGAATGACTCAGATCTCTCAAATGCTATCGACCTACCAACTGCATATGAGATCTTGACTAAACTGGAACTTCTATATGAAGGAGATGAGTTTGTCAAAAGTGCAAGGTTGCAAAGTCTGAAAGGGAAACTTGAAAGATTGAAGATGAGAGAAGATGAAAACATCACTACCTTTATGCTAAGCGTGAATGAGCTGGTATGTGGAATTAGAGATGCTGGTGGAACTCTGGATGAAAATGAGATTGTTTGCAAAATTCTCAGATCCCTTCATGCTGCCTACAAAATCAAGGTTGCTACCATTGATGAATTTAGAGTCCACACAACTGTCACAAGAGAACAATTGGCTGGCAAACTAGCTGCATTTGAAATGACCAAATTTAGAGATGATCCACCCAAGACTGAATATGCTTTCAAAGCCAGTACCTATGTGAAAGGCAAACAAAGATTTGATCCGGGAGAAAACTCTTCAAGGAAGATGTCATGGTATGATCAAGCAAGAAGAGACATGGAAGAAGAGGAAGCAGAAACAGCTCAACTTGAAGCCCTCATTGCAAAGAGATTGCCAAGAGGATCCGGTAAGTATGAAGGAAAACTACCCTTTAAGTGTTTCAACTTCAATAAGATTGGTCATTTTGCTTCAAGATGTCTAGAAAGATCTGCAAGGTCTAATACTGACAAACAAAGGTTTCAAAAGAACTGCTATTATGTTCATGAAGAAGATGACAATGAAGGAGTAATAGATGATGAATCAGAACTAGGAAGCAAATCTGAAAATGAATGGGTGTTTATTGCCATCAAGGAAGAAGATTCAATAACCTCTGAATCTGTCAATCACAAGGTTGTGGAAAGAGCTTTGGCTGCTCAAGTAGAAGAAAAGGATGATTGGGTTATTGACAGTGGATGCTCCCACCATATGACTGGTGACAAGAATAAGTTCTTAGATTTGGAAAGGTATGAAGGAGGAATGGTAAAGTTTGGTGACAATTCTGCTGGCAGAATCAGAGGTAGGGGAACTAATTCCTTTGATGGAAAGAGCAAAACAGGTAATGTACTATATGTTGAAGGATTGAAGCACAATCTTCTCAGTGTTGGTCAGTTAGTGGACAAAGGCTATGATCTACAGTTCAAGAATGGAAAATGCAGAATCTTTACAAGCTCCGGAACTGAAATTGCATCTGGTGCTCAAACAAAAGGTAATATCTTTCATCTGGTTGGTTCAAATAAAAGTTGTCTATTTGTTCAAGTTGATCAGAGTTGGTTATGGCATAGAAGAATGTGTCATGTAAATTTTGATAACATCATAAAGATAAGCAATATTCAGGCTGTAAGAGATCTTCCAAAATTGGTGAAACTTACAAATAGTTTGTGCAAAGAATGTCAGCCAGGTAAACAGAGTAGAGTCTCTTTCAAAAGCAAAGATCAGTCCTCTACCGGATTGTTGGAATTAGTACATACTAATCTCTGTGGTCCGACAAGAATCAAGAGTCTGCAAGGTGATAGATATTTCATGTTGCTAATTGATGACCATTCCCGGATGATGTGGGTTACCTTCCTAAAAGAGAAATCAGAAGCCCTTGAGAAGTTTAAAATCTTCAAAGCTATGGTAGAGAATCAAACCAGATTAAAACTGAAGTGTCTAAGGTCTAATAGAGGTGGTGAATTTACATTTGGTGAGTTCATTGACTTTTGTGAGAAACAGGGTATAAGGAGACAGTTGTCTGCTCCTAGGACTCCACAGCAGAATGGAGTAGTTGAGAGAAAGAACCGAACCATCCAGGAAGCTGCCAGGACAATGATGTTGGAAGCAAATGTTCCTCAGATGTTTTGGAAAGAAGCTATTAGCACTGCAATCTACACTCTCAACCAAGTTCAAATCAGAAATAATACCGGTAAGACCCCCTATGAACTTTGGTTTGGCATCACTCCTACTGTGAGATATTTCAGAGTATTTGGCAGCAAGTGTTATATTAAAAGAGATGAAGATCCATGAAAGTTTGATGCTAGAAGTGATGAAGGAATTTTCTTGGGTTACTCCACTCAAAGCAAAGCATACCGGTGTTACAATAAGAGATTGAGGAAGATGATAGAAAGTACTAATGTAAAAGTTGATGAAGGAATTGAGAAGCCCTCAAGGTTCTATGAATGTGATGAAGATGATCAGAATGATCCTCTGGTGCAAGGAGCTCCTTCCTCCTCTGAAATTTAGATCTAGACTGATCCGGTAAATCAGGAAGAAGAAGTTTGTCTGAATGAGCCTGATCAAGAATTAGTAGTGCAAGAAACTCCCAAAGATCCAAGGTATGTAACTCTAAATCACTCTGAAGATCAGATCATAGGTGACAAAAGTAAAGGGGTACAAACAAGAAGAAGAATTGCTCAAGATTCAAATGAATACTGTCTGATTTCAAAGATTGAACCTAAGACAGTAAATGAAGTTTGCAATGATGAAAACTGGACCAAAGCAATGGAGGAAGAATTGATGTAAATTGAGAAAAATCATACTTGGGATCTTGCTCCCAGACCTAGAGACAGGAATGTGATTGGAACCAAATGGGTCTTCCGGAACAAACTGAATGAAGCTGGTGAAGTAATCAGAAACAAAGCTAGATTGGTCTGCAAAGGCTACTCTCAAATAGAAGGAATTGATTTTGAAGAGACCTTTGCTCTTGTGGCAAGAATTGAAGCAGTCAGATTATTTCTTGCATTTGCTACCTTCAAAGACTTCAAGGTATATCAGATGGATGTCAAGTCTGCCTTCCTAAATGGTGATCTGGAAGAAGAAGTTTACATTGAACAACTAGATGGATTTAAATTATCTGATAATGATGATATGGTCTGCAAGTTGAAGAAGAATTTTTATGGATTGAAGCAAGCCAAAAGAGCATGGTATGAAAGGTTGGATAAGCATCTTGTGCAGATTGGATTCAACAAAGGTAATGCTGATAGTAACTTATATTTGAAAATTGATCATGAAAACATTTTGATTGTTGAAGTGTTTGTGGATGATATCATTTTTGGAGGAAAAGATAGTATGTGCAAAACTTTTGCAAATCAAATGAAAAGTGAGTTTGAAATGTCTATGCTTGGTGAAATAAATTTCTTCTTGGGTTTGCAAATTACTCAAACAAAGAAAGAGATCTTCATTTTTCAGACCAAATATGTGAAAGAATTGTTGAGGAAATTCGGTATGGAAAATTCAAAGCCAATGAACACTCCTATGGCAACCGGATGTAAGTTGAGCAAAGATGATGACTCTCCAAAGGCAGATCAGACAAAGTATAGATCAATGATTGGTGGATTGTTGTATCTCACTCAGACTAGACCAGATATAATGCAGGCTGTTGGTCTTGTGGCAAGATTCCAGACTAATCCTAGAGAATCTCATGTTATGGCAATCAAAAGAATTTTTAGGTACTTGAAAGGAATAGTTGAGTATGGTCTATGGTACCCTAGAGATCTAGATTTCTCTCTTCATGCTTACACAGATGTAGATTGGGCAGGAGATGTGGATGACCAAAAGAGCACCAGTGGTGGAGCATTCGTTTTAGGTAAGAGATTGGTTTCTTGGCTAAGCAAGAAACAAGATGCAATATCTCTGTCTACAACTGAAGTAGAATACATTGCAGCAGCAGGTAGTTGCACTCAAATCTTATGGATGAAGCAAATGCTAAGAGACATTAAAATTGAATATGAGGAGCCTATCATAATTTTCTGTGATAATTCAAGTGCAATTAATATTTCTAAGAATTCGGTATTGCATTCTAAGACTAAGCACATATCTATCAAGTTTCACTTTTTGAGAGAACAAGTGAACCAGGAAGAAGTCAGATTGGAGTATGTTCCCTCCAAGGATCAGATCGCAGATATCTTTACTAAACCTCTTCCCAAGGACTCTTTCAAATATCTCTGGGAGAAGTTAGGGGTCATGGCCCCTCCGGTGATGAACTAGGATGCACTGATGTGCATCAGTCTGATGGATATCACCGTCATATCTTGTGATCCGGATTGATGATGGGGAGCTGCTACTAAGGGGGAGCAGCTGGTATGATTCTGATGTATTAGAATTGCAAGTATGAGCCCTTTGCCATTGATGTCAAAGGGGGAGAGAAGACATGTGAAAAACAAGTGGTTGACAATCAAAGGGGGAGATGTAAAAGAAGAGAAGACATGTGAAAAGTTGTTGTTGATAGGGGGAGCTGTGACAGAAAGGAGAAGTTCTTGTCTTGATGGTTTTTCACATCATATGTTGCCATCAATGACAAAGGGGGAGATTGTTGCAAGTATGAGGTGAACCAGTGTTGTTATTGATGTCAACTTACTCATATTGCATTAGTAAGAAGGTTTGGATGAGTTGTGTGCTATTGTTATTGAGGAAATCAGTCTCCATCCGGAACAGTGAAGAACAGTGAAGAACAATGAAGAACAGTGATGAGAAGAAGGCAAATGTATTGTATAGGTTGAGAACCAGAGGATGCGGATTAAAGGGTTTGTAGATATGAGTCTTGAGATGCTTCAGCTAAGATTTTAGAGGTCTGCATGAAGATCTGAAGAAGTTGTGGCTGTCTGTGTGGAACCAGTTCCGGCAAGTGCTCAGAGGTGACAGAGGATCACAGAAAGGTCCGGTGAGGTCCAGAATTGTATTATCCTAATCTATGGATTGGAAGGAGTGTTTGGGATGTCCTTGTGATGTGTCATCTCGAGTTGTGTATGATTTTGAGGTCTGAAAGTACCTTTTGCATTGTGACAGTGGCGACAGACTGTATTCTTGAAGTACCGGATGATGAAGAGATGAATTCCGGTAAGCTGATGAAGGGCAAATGTTTTTGATGATTCAGGGAAGGTTATGATGATCATTGGATCATATCTAGTTCATGTTGGTGGTCTGCATTGAAGTTAGAGTTGGATTTGATGTTATGGCTACCAGTTGTTGGTGTTCTTCCTGTAACAGGCCGACCGGATGTCGACCGGATGTTCTACACACCTTGCGAATGTTATTGTGATGTTTTCCGACTTAGATGATTGTTCCTAAGTTGATGTCTTGTATAAATAAGTGTTTGAGAATTTATTTTGATGTGTGGATTGTGGGGATGAGTGTGGTATAGTGAAAAGAAGTGCAAAAGGCAGAGCAAGGGTTTTTGGGCTTAAATGGAACTGATCCGGACATGGTAGAGATGTCATTCTCCAGTTCAAGATTGTGATTCTTATCACTTTGTAGATAGTGTGTCTACTTGTAGGCAGTGTGCCTCTTTGTGAGCAGTGTGCTCGGGCAGTGAGCCCTAATTGGCATGTGCCATTCATTTTTCTTATTCTTCTAACAGAGAATAATCCTTGGGTTAATCACCCCGTGGTTTTTCCCTTAACTAGGTTTTCCACATCAAAATCTTAGTGTTCAATGTGTTGATGTTTATCTACTCTTGTGTTTATGCATTATACTTTCATGGATGGTTAATTGATATGCTGTTAACTAACAAAGAAGAATCAAGTGTTAGAAGTAAGAGCAAGTTTTTATACAACTGATTCACCCCCCCTCTCAGTTGTATGCCCTAGATACAACAACACACACTTATTTTATTATAGAGCAATTACAAAAATATAACTTAACTTATTACAAAAACTTAATGCGCATCACTACACTATCGGCCACACATAGATGGGACTTCAATAATCTTTGAGAAACACACCATGCTTCGTAAAGCATCTTCAAGATCATCCACAACATGTGCAAGACATCTAGTTGGCCAGAGATAGGAAGAACATCATCACCCAAAGGTAAATCTTCAATTATGAGCTCAATCTTCAGTGTGAACCACCAACATGAACTGGACATAATCTAGAGACCACCACAAGCTTGCTTGAGTCACCAAGAACACCCGCACCACTTCTGCTTACTGAAATCATTCACATCTACATCCAAAACTTCAAGAACATAGTCGGTCATCACTGTCACATTAGAAGAATCACTTACGGACCTCCAAACCATGAACCAATCGAGTTGTCAGTGTCTATTGACCTTCCAATCATGCCACCAGTTCTGCAGAACATGATATTGCATTTTTGGATCTTACCGGACCCATTTGTGCCACTCTGTTACCTCTGAACAACTTCCAAAACTATTTTATTCATATGGCCATAACTTCTCCAAATCTTCATGCAGACCTTTGAAATCTTCACTAGAGCACCTACAGACACATATCTACAAACCCTTTGATGCGCATACTCTAATCTTCAACTGGTTGGGATCTTTGCTTCATAGAACTTCATTGTCTTCACTGTTCTTCTCTATTTCTGATAAGGCTAATTTTCTCAATATCCTCAGCACGCAACTCATCTAATTCTTGACATCAATGACAACACCATTTAGGGCCATACTTGCAACAATCTCCCCCTTTGTCATTGATGGTAACATATGATGTGAAAAACTATTTTAACCATCAAGACAAGAACTTCTCCTTATTGACTAACATAGCTCCCCCTATCACCAATAACCATTCACATGTCTTCTCTTCCTTTACTACTCCGCCTTTGATCAGCAACCACTTTTTATTTTTCACATGTCTTCTCTCCCCCTTTGACATCAATGGAAAAGGGCACATACTTGCAACCACTTGTCATACTTCAGAATCATACTGACTGCTTCCCCTGAGTAGTAGCCTTCTAACATCAATCTGGATCACAAGATATAACTATGGGAGCCACCAGACTGATGCAGATCAATGCACCTTAATTCAAAATCGGAGGGGTAATAACCCTTAACTTCTCCCTGAGATACTCAAAAGTGTCCTTAGGTAGAGATTTGGTAAAAATATCCACAATCTGATCCTTTGAGGGTACAAACTCCAATCTAACTTCATTCTTGTTCACTTTCTCTCTCAAAAAGTGGAACTTGATGAATATATGTTTTGTCTTTGAATGCAACACCAGATTTTTTGATATGTTTATTGCACTTGAGTTATCACAGAAGATTGTGATAGGTTCTTCATACTCCACTCTGATGTCTCTTAACATTTTCTTCATCCACAATACTTGAGTGCAACTGCTTGCTGCTGCAATATACTCTACTTCTGCAGTAGACAGAGATATTGTCTCTTGTTTCTTGCTTAGCCAACAAAACCAATCTTTTCCCGAGAAAGAATGTACCACCACTGGTACTCTTTCGGTCATCCACATCTCCTGCCCAACTAGCATCTGTATATATATGAAGGGAGAAATCATGATCTTTAGGATACCATAATCCATACTCCTATGTTCCCTTTAAATACCTAAGAATTGTCTTAATTGATATGACATGAGATTCTTTAAGATTAGCTTGAAATCTGGCAACAAGACCAAAAGCATTCATAATGTTAGGTCTAGTTTGAGTGAGGTAAAGCAATCCTCCAATCATAGACATGTATGTTTTCTAATAAGCTTTGGGAGATTCAACATCTTTACTCAACTTACATCCAGTAGCCATGGGAGTATTCATTGCCTTTGAATCTTCCATCCCAAATTTCTTCAACAATTCTTTCACATATTTGGTCTAAGATATGAAGATTCCTTTCTTTGTTTGAGTGATTTGTACACCCAAGAAGAAATTCATTTCCCCAAACATAGACATCTCAAATTCACTTTTTATTTGATTTGTAAAAGTTTTGCACATACTATCCTTCCCTCCAAAAAATTATCATCAACAAATACTTCAACAATTAAGGTATTTTCATGATCAATCTTAAAATATAGATTACTATCAGCAGTACCTTTGTTGAAACCAATCTTCAGAAGATGTTTATCCAATCTTTCATACCAGGCTCTTGGGGCTTGTTTGAGTCCATACAATGCCTTTTTCAATTTGCAGACCATATCTCCAATATCAGATAATTGAAATCCATCTAGTTGCTCAATGTATACTTCTTCTAATTCACCATTTAGGAAAGCAGACTTGACATCTACCTGATATACCTTGAAATCTTTGAAGGCAGTAAAGGCAAGAAATAATCTGAATGCTTCAATCCTTGCCACCAGAGAAAAAGTCTCTTCAAAGTCAACTCCTTCTACAAAAGAATAACCTTTATAGACCAATCTAGCTTTGTTTCTTATTACCTCACCATCTTCATTTAGTTTATTATGGAAGACCCACTTAGTCCCAATCACATTTTTGTCCTTAGGTCTGGGAACATGATCCCAAGTGTGATTCTTTTCAATCTACATCAATTCGTCCTTCATTACAATAACCCAACTTTCATCATTGCATGCTTCACTTACTATTTTTGGTTTAACTTTTGAAATCAGACAATACTTCACTGAGTCTTGAGCAATATTTCTTCTTGTTTGAACACCTTTGCTTCTATCTCCTATGATCTAGTTTTCAAAATGATTTCATCTTACATACTTAGGAGTTTTCGGAAACTCTTGCACTTCTAATTCTTGGACAGGTTCATTCAAGCCTGTCTCTTCTTCTTGTGTTTCTGGATTCTCTGGATTAGTCTAAATTTGAATTGGAGTTTGGATTTGTTCTTCTTGGTCTAAGATATCATTTTGAACATTAGCTTCATACTCATAGTACCTTTAGGGGTTTTCCATGCCTTCATAGACCTTCACATTTGTGCTTTCCACAATCTTTCTTAGTCTCTGGTTATAACACTGGTAAGCTTTGCTTTGTGTAGAATAACCCAAGAATATTCCTTCATCACTCCTAGCATCAAACTTACTAAGGTCTTCATCTTTTTTGATATAGAATTTTCTTCCAAAGACTCTGAAATACTTCATAGTAGGAGTGATGCCAAACCATAGTTCATAAGGAGTCTTACCAGTCTTGCCTCTGATTTGTACCTGATTAAGAGTATAAATAGTAGTACTTACAACTTCTCTCCAATAGATTTGAGGAACATTTGCTTCCATCATCATGGTCCTAGAAGCTTCCTGGATGGTCCGGTTCTTTCTCTCTACTACTCCATTCTGCTGTGGAGTCCTTGGAGCAGATAATTGTCTCTTTATCTCATGTTTCTCATAGAATTCTATGAATTCTCTGGATGTGAATTCTCCACCTCTATCAGACCTAAGGCATTTTATTTTTATGCCTGCTTCATTTTCTACTATAGACTTGAATATTTTGAACTTCTCAAGTGCCTCAGATTTCTCTTTCAAGAAAGTCACCCACATCATCTGGGAGTGATCATCAATTAGCAACATGAAATATCTATCACCTTGCAAATTCCTGATTCTTACCAGACCACATAGATCAGTGTGCACCAAGTCCAACAATCTAGTTGAAGAATGTTCCTTGTTTTTGAATGAGACTCTATTTTGCTTACCTAACTGACATTCCTTGCATAAACTATTAGTAAGTTTCACCAGTCTTGGAAGGTCTCTTATAGCTTGAGTGTTGCTTATCTTAATGATATTATCAAAATTCACATGACACATTCTCCTATGCCACAACCAACTCTAATCAATTTGAACAAATAAGCAACTTTTGCCAGTACCAACCAAGTGAAAAATGTTACATTTTGTCTGAGTACCGGATGCAATCTCAGTTCCAGAGCTTTCAAAGATCTTGCATTTTCCATTTTTGAAATGGAGATCATAGCCTTTGTCAACCAACTACCCAACACTAAGAAGATTATGCTTTAAACCTTCAACATACAGAACACCACTGGTTTTGTTCTTACCATCAAAAGAAATGGTTCCTCTGCACTTAATTCTGCCAGCAGAATTATCTCCAAACTTTACAACTTCACCTTCATATCTTTCCAGGTTTATGAACTTATTCTTATCGTCAGTCATATGGTGAGAGCATCCACTGTCAACAACCCATTCATCCTTTTCTTCAACCTGAGCAGCCAGAGCCCATTCTATCTTATGATTGGCAAATTCAATAGGCATTGGGTCTTCTTCCTTGATGGCAATAAACACCCAGTCACTTCTAGATTTGTTTCCTAACTTAGATTCATCATCTATTACTCCTTCATCATCATCTTCTTGAACATAGTAACACTTCTTTTGAAATCTTAATTTATTAGGGTTTGGCCTTGAAAATCTTTCTGGACACCTTGAGGCAAAATGACCAATCTTGTTGCAATTGAAATATTTGAAAGGCAATTTTCCTTCATACTTACTGGATCCTTTTGGTAGTCTTTTTGCAATAAGGGCTTCAAGTTGTGCAGCTTCTGACTCATCTTCTTTCAGATCTTTTCTTGCTCTATCATACCATGTTAATTTCTTTGAGGAATTTTCTCCTGGATCATATCTTTGTTTGCCTTTTGTAGTGACATTAGCTTTGAATGCAGATTCAATTTTGGGGAGTGCATCTCCAAACTCAACTAACACAAATGCAGCTAACTTTCCAACCAATTGATCCCTTGTAATATTTGATAATGATCTGAATTCCTCAATAGCAACAACCTTGTGTTTGTAAGTAGGAGGTAAGGATCTTAGAACTTTGGCAACAATCTAATCTTCATCCAATGTTCCACCAGCACATCTAATGCCACAGACAAGCTCATTTGCCCTTGGCATAAATGTAGTAATATTTTCATCTTCACTCATCCTCAAGCTTTCAAACTTTCCTTTCAGATTTTGTAACTTTACACATTTAACATATTTGTCTCCTTCATGTAGAATCTCTAGCTTTGTCCAAATTTCATAAGCAGTTTTCAATCCCATAACATTTGAGCTTTGTATCAAATAAGGCACTTAGTAGGGTTTCTTTAGCTCAAAGATTATTTTAGGCATTTCTAATTTCATCTAGAGTTGTCAGACCATTCTTTGGGGGAATATACTCATTTGTAGTCATGTTCTGATACTGCTCTCCCATGCATTGCAAGTGACATTCCATGTGACTTTTCCAAAGAGTGTAGTTTGTTCCATCAAACCTTGGACTGTCCTTCTTGTAGGATGATATCCTGGATCTCCTCAAGCGGTTAAGCTTCTTCTAGAAGAACCTGCTTTGATACCAATTGTTGATTTAAGGACAAACAACTACGAGGGGTGGGGTGAATCAATTGTCTCCAAAATTATGTTTTTAGATACTTAAAGATTTCTTATATTTGAATAGTATATCAAGGATTTAATCATGGAAGTATAATGTAATAAATCAAAAGTAGAATCATACACAATATAGATAACACCAAGATTTTAATGTGGAAAACCTGGTTAAGGGAAAAACCACAGGGTGACTAACCCAAGATTATATTCTGTGTTAAAAGAACATGAAGAATTAAATGGCACCTACCAATTAGGGCTCACTGCCCGAGCACACTGCTCACAAGAGGCCCACTGCCTACAACTGTCTACAGAACAAAATAAGTATTACATACTTGAACTAGAAGTTAGTATCTTCGCTATGCTTGAGTTAGTTCCATTAAAGCTCAATTCCTCTACTCTACTTTTCGCTCATCTTCCTTACCACCTTCTCCTCATGATCACATGGATACCTTTGAACAAATTTGCACCTCTTATTTATACATGACATCGACTTTGGAATGATCATCAAAGTCAACACAACACACTTATTTTATTACAGAGCAATTACGAAAATACAACTTGACTTATTACAAAAACTTCATATGCATCACTACACTGTCGGTCACACACAGCTGGGACTTCAATAATCTTCAAGAAACATGCCATGCTTCGCAAAGCATCTTCAAGATCATCCGCAACATGTGCAAGACATCCATTTAGCCCGAGTTAGAAAGAACATCATCACCCAAAGGTAAATCTTCAATTATGAGCTCAATCTTCAGTGTCGACCACCAACATGAACTGAACACAATCTAGAGACCACCACAAGCTTGCTTGAGTCACCAAGAACATCCGTACCACTTCTACTTATTGAAATCATTCGCATCTACATCCGGATCTTCAAGAACATAGCCAGTCATCACTGTCACATTAGAAGAATTGCTTGTGGACCTCCAAACCATGAACCAATCGAGTTGTCAATGTCTATTGACCTTCCAATCATGCCACCAGTTCTGCAGAACATGATATTGCATTTCTAGATCTTACCAGACCTATTTGTGCCACTCTGTTACCTCTGAACAGCTGCCAGAACCAGTTTTATTCATATGGCCATAACTTCTCCAAATCTTCATGTGGACCTCTAAAATCTTGACTGGAGCACCTTCAAATACATATCTACAAACCCTTTGATGCTCATACTCTGATCTTCAACTGGCTGGGATCTTTGTTTCATAGAACTTCACTGTCTTCACTACTCTTCTCTGTTTCTGATAGGGCTAATTTTCTCAATATCCTCAGCATGCAACTCATCCAATTCTTGACATCAATGCAACATGAGTATGTTGACATCAATGACAACACCATTTCGGGCCATACTTGCAATAGTTTCCTCTCCAACAGTATTAAAAAGAACATCATCTACCAAACACAACCAAATTGTGCTAAGAGCTCTTGTATCCAGATCTTCCCAGTCCTCATCGGTCATATTTGCAAGTTTCTTTGTCTTTCCTACCAAGGCCTTGTGCAATCCTTATTGCACCAATAGATCGCATATCCTGAGCTTCCACAACTCAAAGTTATTCTTCCCATTAAATTCCTCCACCTTGAACCTTGCATTCAAAACCTTTGCCATTTGATGCTGCAGAACAAACACCAAATCCTAACACAACCGCTACAAAATACAATCTCTGATACCACTTGTTTATATTCCTTTAGATTTAAAGAATAAACTTAAAACCTAGAATCGTATAATATTCCAGCACAAGTTAGTTGCAATTACAAAATTACATTGCCTTTCAAAAGGTTAGAAAGATTAAAATAAAAAAAACATCTTCAACATAACTCCCTCTGTCAAATTTAGAAGAAAGTAGATTTTTCCTTTCTTTAGGAAAAAACTAGATTTAAAACAAAAGGTTTTTGTTTTCTTTCAAAGATAAATTTCTTACTTTCTATAATCCAACACGGATAACTATGTAAGTGCATTTTTTAAATGAAAGATCTTTTATCTATTGCTAGGTATAGGACAACAGATCGTGAAAAACAAATGCCAGCCTGTGGAATCTTTTGCTAAGTATAGGACAAGCACATACTGCGGCCCCAAGACGCTTCCTTCCAAGTTTCCCACTGACTGCTCAGATCCCAGTGATCCAGTGGGCACATGGGAAAAACCTAAATCCCAGGTGACTCTTGAGTCTTATCCCGTAAAATTGTATTCCCGGTATTCTTGTACATCTTGCGGCCTGCCTGACTGGGAAAAGACTGCATGGAAAACACGGGTTGGAAAATTTAATAGTACATCATACTGCCCTGTGATGTGTAGAGAGGAGAATTAGTCATCGCATTTATGAGTATTAATGAATCGAACCCACATGCTATGATAGCATTGATGAGGTAGACATCAGGACATGAGGCATTAAACACGTTTATTGAAACGAACAGAAGCCATCGCCATCGAAGTTCGACCGTTTGTCTATAAATAGACATGTGGAGCAGCAAAGGTATCTCAATCTCAACGAGTGCGAGTGGTTTCAGAGTTGGTTTAATCGCCAACTTATACGTTAAGCCTTAGCAAGCAAGAGTTTGGAGTAGGAAATAGCTTTTAAGATTAGCCAAGATGAATGTCAAAAGTTTCTTGAATAACATCTCTGTTCCAATTGTTCCAACAATCCCAACAATTCCAACCTGGCCACATAAAAATGGGAATGTGGAGGAGTTTGAAATCAAAGGAGAAGTGGTGTTAATGAAAGCATACCTTGCTGATGTTAACGATTTCTCTGCCACGATAATGAACACTGTCTCTGATTTGTTCGGGCAGAAAGTGTTTCTTCAGCTCGTCAGTAGCGACAAGATTGATCAAGGTAATATTATTATTAGTTATTTCTACGATCCTAAGTGGCTACATTAATCTTTTTTTTCTTCACTCATAATTAGTTTATAACATTGTACGACGTATGACTTGTAATGGCGTAGTTACGGGATTGGGGAAGACAGGTACGGAGATATCGATAGACTGGACCTGGCTAGATGGTCCCATTGCTGGCGACTCGAAATTCTCCGTGACCTTCACATGGAAGGCTGAACTGGGAGTGCCTGTTAATTTTTATGTAGCTTGGACAGGTGTTCTAGTCTCGGGTGGTTATTACGAGGCTGGAAACACAGCTAGAATAATTATCTCCATACCTAGATAATTGATTTCTCGAGAGACTTCTAGATATTAGGGTTTAGAGTCTAATTAATCCTAGCCATTGATTAAGATTAAATCATGGCCATTGGTTTTCAATGAGGGGATTATAAAAGAGGATCAATAGGCATTTGGAGAACACAGATCCGAGAAGTATTTGCAGCGATAGCAAATAAATAAATTTGCGGTGATAGCAAATTGATTTGCAGTGAGAGCAAGGGCGCAGCGATAGCGTTCAAGACAGCAGTAGTGGAATTTCTATAGGAGAAATTGGGAGAAGAATTTCCAGAGGAGATCATTGCCGGAGCTCTGCCAGTAAGAGGCAAGCAGTCTATGTATTTCCTGATTTGATTTAATAAAGTTCCTCATCTGCAGTACTGGTTTTCCCTTCGGGGTTTTTCCAGGGACAATTTGTCCAAAATGTTGTGTTGATTTTATTTTTCTATCTCCGTGATTTTTCCGTGAAGTTGCAGCTGTGTTATTATTTAATATTTGCTGTAAATTAATTAATTTTTCGGCAGCCAAATAATCTTATAAGATAAGAAATTAATAATCAGTAGCTGCAATAGATTTTTCACATGGTATCAGAGCGGATCTGAGGGCAGAACAGGCACAGGGAGAAAGAAAAAATAATAAATAAAAAATCTAGGGTTTATAAAACCCAGTTTGACCTCTTCAAATTATTATTTCTTTTGAGATGGCCTCAGCAGGTTTAAGAGATCAGGACAGATTGGATGGAGCCTCAAATTTTGGTGTCTGGAAAGCCAGAATTTCTTTATTGCTAGAAGAGAATGGTATCAAGGATTATGTGACCACTGTTGTACCTGTACCTACAGTTGCAACACAGCTCGTAGCATATAAGAAGGAAGATGCCAAGGCAAGGAGGCTGATTCTTGACGGTGTTAAGGATCATATTGTTCCGCATATTGCAGAGTTAGATACAGCAAAGACGATGTGGGACGCCATTATGAATCTGTACCAGAATGCTACCCTTAACCGAAAGCTGATTCTCAGAGAAAAGTTAAGGAATACCTGGATGAATAAGGGAGAAGACGTCACAAGTTACCTCACCAGACTTAGACTTGTCAAGGATGAATTGGCAGCTGTTGGAGACAAACCAAAGGATGATGAGCTAGTACGAATAGCCCTGAATGGGTTTACTAAGTAGTGGGATGTCTTTGTTCAAGTTATTAATGGACGAGACACTTTACCGAGTTGGGATCGACTATGGAGTGACTTCACTCAGGAGGAGCTTAGACTAAGTCTTGTCAATGGAACCAGCAGTAATAGTCAGAAAAGTGAGGTGGAACAGGAAAACGTTGCCCTAGCAGGAAAAGGGAAAGCGAAGAAGGGGTCTGGCAAAGGATCAAATCCAAAAAGTGAGAAGAAGAAGGACTTATTTAAGATCAAATGCTATGGCTGTCACGAGTTCGGCCACTATGTCAGCGATTGCCCACAAAGGAAGAAAAATGAAAAGAAGGGCAAGAAGCAAACGGCAGCTTCAGCAAGTGTAGATGAGCTTTCTAGTAGAATGGAGGATGAGTTTGCACTCATAGCTTGCCTGACTAGCTCAACCTCACAGGGTGTTTGGTATATAGACAGTGGGGCGTCATTTCATATGACAGGAGTTAGGGAGTACTTCTCCAGATACAAGGAGGAGGACATCAGATTCCAGATTCAGATGGGGAACAAGTCCAAGTGCAATCCAGTTGGGAGAGGGACTGTTCTATTTCAGAGGGAGAATGGCAAGCCTATTTCCATTCATGATGTGTTGTATGTGCCAGGCTTGGGCATGAATCTAATTTCTATATCTGTCCTTCAGGATAAAGGCTACAATGTACTCTTTAGAGGGGCGCATGTTTTAATCAAGCATAAGGATTGGAAATCACCCATAGCTATTGGAGTTAGAAGCGGTCGACTTTATAGGTTGCAGTTTGATACTCCTAAGGCACTAGTGAGCAGCAGTAATCCTAGAGATCAAGGAGAGCTATGGCATAGAAGGATGGGCCATATACATCATGGAGCACTTAAATTGCTTCGTGAGACAGTGACAGGTGTTCCAGATGTGAGCACAAAGCATGATGATGTATGTAAGGGATGTGTAATGGGGAAGTTTGTGAAAGCAGCTTTTCCAAGGAGTGACACCAGATCCAAGGGAGTTCTTGATCTAGTACATTCAGATATATGTGGACCAATGTCAACGAAGTCTCTCAGAGGATATGAGTACTTTGTTACTTTTATTGATGATTTCTCCAGGAAGACCTGGATATACTTCTTGAAGACCAAGGATGAGGTCTTCAGTCACTTCCAGGAGTTCAAAGCTCTTGTGGAGAATTCGACAGGCAGGAAGGTAAAGGTTCTTCGGTCAGACAATGGAGGCGAGTACAAAGGGAAAGAGTTCCAGGAGTTCTGTACCAGGGAAGGAATCAAGAGAGAGTGGACCGTTCCTTACAACCCGCAGCAGAATGGGTTTGCTGAGAGGAAGAATCGTTCTATATCGGAGGCAGCAAGGGCTATGTTGTATGACCAAGATATGCCACGATACTTATGGGTAGAGGCATGCAGTACAGCAGTATACATACAGAACAGGGTTCCACATAAGGTATTGGGCAAGATGACACCAGAGGAAGCATTCTCAGGGAAGAAGCCAGATGTTAGTCACTTCAGGATATTTGGGAGTTTGGCGTTTTGTCACATTCCAGGGGCTACACGTTCCAAGTTAGATCAGACTGCAGAGAGAGGGTACTTTGTGGGGTACAGCGAGACCTCAAAGGCATATCGGATATTTATTCCAGGGACCAGGAGGATTATAGTCAGGCGTGATGTCAAATTCATGGAGGACAAGGCATATAGGAGGTCCAGAGATTTGCCAGCAGATGATCAGAATGAGCAGCCAACAGAAGCTCCAAGGATTGTTCAACCAGAACAGGGGCAGCGAAGCACGAGTACAGTTACTAGTACAAGCACAGGCTCAGGTGCTGAGAGTTCGCAGAGTATGGAGCAACAGATACAGCAAATCTAAGAGATGCATCAAGAAGATATGGAGTTTGATATTTCATCCTCTATAGTTGACAGGAGGAACCGTGAGGTTCAACAGACACATAAGGATACTCAGGAGTTTGTGGGAGCTCCTAGGACGAGTAATAGACAGCGGAAACAACCAGCTAGGTATAATGACTATGTGGCATTGGTTAGTCAGTTTGTAGATAGTGAACCTTCCAGCTATCAGGAGGTTGCACAGCAACAGGTGTGGCAAGATGCGATGGTTGAGGAATATACCTCAATAATGCAGAATGATGTGTGGGAGGTTGTGCCTAGACCGACAGATAGGGCAGTGGTTGGATCACGCTGGATCTATAAGATTAAGCATGGTGCAGACGGTAGCATCGAAAAATACAAGGCAAGGTTCATGGCCAAGGGGTTCTCTCAAAAGGAGGGAATAGACTATGAGGAGACATTCGCTCCAGTGGCCAGGTATACTTCTATACGAGCCGTAATCTCACTTGCAGCGCATATGGGATGGCAGATCCATCAAATGGATGTCAAGACGGCATTTCTTAATGGTGAATTGTTAGAAGAGGTATACATAGAACAACCAGAGGGCTTTGTAGCACACAGCAGCGAAACCCACGTGTGCAGATTGAAGAAAGCTTTGTATGGACTCAAGCAGGCTCCCAGGGCGTGGTATGAGCGCATTGATAGATACTTGCAGGGAATAGGCTTTGTGAAGAGTGAGGCGGATGCTAACCTCTACTACTTGGTGGTTGGGGGTGAAATTCTCATTCTTGTTCTATATGTGGACGACTTGTTTTTAACAGGTTCACTGGGGCTTATAGAGGAGTGTAAGAGGGACCTTGCAGCAGAGTTCGAGATGAAGGATTTGGGGCTTATGCACTACTTTCTAGGCATGGAAGTGTGGCAGACAGATGGAGAGATTTTCCTTGGACAAGGGAAATACTGCATTGAAATCTTGAAGAGGTTTGAGATGCAAGATTGCAGAGCCATGTCTACACCTATGATCACGAATTGGAAGAAGGTAGACACATCCAAGGAAAAGAATGTAGACCCCACCTTATACAGGATGTTGATTGGATCTCTCATGTATTTGGTCAACACTAGGCCAGATATATCCTTTGCAGTAAACTCTCTTAGTCAGTTCATGGTTGAGCCGAAGAGAGTGCATTGGATAGCGGCAAAGCATGTATTGCGGTATTTGCATGGTACAATTGAGTATGGGATCAGATATGCTCGAGGTGATGGTATCAAGTTGATAGGCTATACTGATGCAGATTGGGCAGGTAGTGCGGTGGACAGAAAAAGCACTTCAGGGTGCTGCTTTAGTTTGGGATCAGGAGTTGTCTCTTGGTACAGCAGGAAGCAAAAGTCTGTGGCTCTGAGTTCTGCAGAAGCAGAATACATAGCAGCTAGCATGGCAACGTGTGAGGCTATATGGCTTCGGAAGTTGCTGGTAGCCTTGTTTGGTCAGAAGGTTGAGACTACAGTGATACACTGCGATAATCAGAGTTGCATCAGATTATCTGAGAATCCAGTGTTTCATGATAGGTCTAAGCATATAGACATCAGATATCATTTCATCAGGGATTGTGTATAGTGGAGGGTTGTTCAGCTACAGTATATACCTACAGATCAGCAGGTAGCAGATATTTTGACAAAGGCATTGGGGAAGGCAAAATTCATCTTCTTCAGAGGTAAGTTGGGTGTTATGCAGAACACCTTCCTCGCTAAGAGGGAGTGTTAATTTTTATGTAGCTTGGACAGGTGTTCTAGTCTCGGGTGGTGATTACGAGGCTGGAAACACAGCTGGAATAATTATCTCCATACCTAGATAATTGATTTCTCGAGAGACTTCTAGATATTAGGGTTTAGAGTCTAATTAATCCTAGCCATTGATTAAGATTAAATCATGGCCATTGGTTTTCAATGAGGGGATTATAAAAGAGGATCAATAAGCATTTGGAGAACACAGATCCGAGAAGTATTTGCAGCGATAGCAAATAAATAAATTTGCGGTGATAGCAAATTGATTTGCAGTGAGAGCAAGGGCGCAGCGATAGCGTTCAAGACAGCAGTAGTGGAATTTCTATAGGAGAAATTGGGAGAAGAATTTCCAGAGGAGATCATTGCCGGAGCTCTGCCAGTAAGAGGCAAGCAGTCTATGTATTTCCTGATTTGATTTAATAAAGTTCCTCATCTGCAGTACTGGTTTTCCCTTCGGGGTTTTTCCAGAGACAATTTGTCCAAAATGTTGTGTTGATTTTATTTTTCTATCTCCGTGATTTTTCCGTGAAGTTGCAGCTGTGTTATTATTTAATATTTGCTGTAAATTAATTAATTTTTCGGCAGCCAAATAATCTTATAAGATAGGAAATTAATAATCAGTAGCTGCAATAGATTTTTCACAGTGCCTGGTGCATTGCTCGTCAAGAACGCGCACCCGAGAGAGTTCTTCTTGAAATCGCTCACCCTTTCCGCTGTACCCGGCAAACTTCCAGCACTTCGTTTTTTCTGCAACTAGTGGGTCTATCCTTACTACTATTTCAACCAACCCGTGCGAGTCTTCTTTTCTACTAAGGTATTATTGGAAAATAGGTAATTTGAAACAAATAATTTGAGAAGTTAGAAGTAATCAAGTAACAACATATTATTAATGTGCATTGTACCCTCAACATTGGTGATTTCAGAGCCATCTTCCCAATGACACACCGGAGGGTTTGTCGAAGTTGAGAAAGCAAGAGCTGACTTCTCTGCGAGGAAATGGTACCGGAGAGAGGCGGTGCAACCCAGATATTAATCCCGATCTCCGCAGGGAGGTGCTCGGTGGGTCGCAGGACCTTCCGTATCCCAGAAGATGTAGAACTGGACGTGCCCGCTGTGTAACAGGTTCTCTAAATGTTATAGAGCTTCAAGCCTTTCTCTAATGTTTAAATTAGTTCGGAGGTTCAATGATAATGTTTATAATATGACAGATCGGAAGTTCGAAAGCGTGCCTCTCTTGGCCACCACCCTGACCCAATTCTTCATTCCGCCAGACGAGAAGTTCCCTCATATCAATCTGTCCGACGACAGGGCTAATTTTGTGCGAGCCATCGCCAAAAAGGTGGTACCCACCATCAAGTCCCAATTTGGTGATGAGTTCGAGTCGCTGCAAGAGGTGAAAGATATTTACAGCAGAGGAATCCCGAAGAATCTCAACAATGTTATGGCTCTTGGTCAAGACCTAATTCCTCTTCAAATCGTTAAAGGATTGCTCAGCACACAGGACCAAGCGCTCATAAATTTCACAGTTCCCCAAGTTCTTAAGGGTACGAGATCAATAGTATTTACAAGTGATTCCTTTTACTTAAATATAACTGATGCTAAAATTTCAATTTTTTATTTGCGATTTGCAGCTGACGACCTTGCATGGAAGACAGACGAAGAGTTTGCACGCCAAGCCCTTTCCGGTATCAATCCCATGGCAATTCAATGTCTGCAGGCAAGCAAATTGAAAAACTCCTTGTTTTAATCTAATTAATGTACTTTGACGTTGCAGTTGAAGATTGATTATAATGCTAATGCTCTTCTCTTAAACTTGGAACAGAGCTTTCCTCCATCCAGCAGCTTGGACGCCGAGTTATATGGCCCTCAAGAGAGTTGTATAACGGCAGAACATATCGAGAAAAAACTCGATGGCCTTACCGTGCAGCAGGTATGTTATATCCATATACTGATTCAAATTTCAACAAGATATCAGGAAAGGAGAAAGGCTTTTTGATCTTCTGACCAATGTCATGATGGGATTAAATGTGATTAGGCTGTGGAAGCAAAAAGACTCTTTATGTTGGACTACTACGATGCGTACATGCCCTACATCGAACGCATTAACAAACAATCAGATGACCTTAAAATGTATGCCTCCCGCACTCTCTTCTTCCTCACAGACCAAGGAACTCTGAGGGTAGTTGCGATCGAGTTGTGTCTGCCTTATACCAGTCTCACCCAAGCTCAAAGAAATGTTTACACCCCGGCTGAAGGGGGAGAAGAAGGCGCTCTGTGGCTGCTCGCCAAAGCACATTCAAGAGTCAACGATGCTGGTTATCACCAGTTAATCAGTCATTGGTAAGACCACATTGAAACAGGACAGTAATTTAGTGTATTCATAGTACATACTTCTATTTACATCAAGTTGACAGATGAATCATGTCATAATGATTAATTTTCCCATTCTTCATGCAGGCTAAGAACTCACGCCGTCATCGAGCCTTTCATCATTGCCACTCACAGACAGCTGAGCAAAATGCATCCCGTTCACAAATTATTACTCCCTCATTATTTTGACACCATGGACATTAATCAAGCTGCCCGGCAGACTCTGATTAATGCAAATGGTGTATCGAACAAGGATTCACACCCTACAGATACGCCATAGAGATCTCCTCTAAAGCATATAAAAACTGGAAACTAAATGAACAAGGGTTGCCCGCCGATCTAATTAAAAGGTATAGTACTTTCTCTGCTCTTTTACTCTCTACTGCCAATGTATCATCACATAAATAATTTCGAGTTGTGAAATTTATGCAGAGGGATAGCAGTTCCAGACTCAACGGCACCTCACGGACTGAGGCTTGTGATAGAAGACTACCCATATGCAGTGGACGGCCTGGAGATCTGGGCTGCTTTAAAGCAATGGGTGAGTGATTATCTGTCTCTCTACTACAAGAGCGACGATGCAATCAAGGAAGACACAGAAGTGCAAACGTGGTGGAAGGAGGTCGTGAATGTGGGGCATGGAGACCTGAGGAACAAAAGTGGATGGTATCAGATGGAGTCGGTGGAGGAAGCGGTGGAAGCAATTACCACCATCATTTGGATTGCCTCTGCTCACCATGCAGCCGTGAACTTCGGGCAATATGCGTACGGAGGATACATGCCAAATCTCCCCACCATTAGCAGACGCTTCATTCCTGAGAAACACTCACTTGACTATGACGAAATGATGAAGGACACAGAGGCGTTTATGCTCTCATCTGTGTCCAACCCCAATCAAGCCACTACGGTGATGGTGGTGTTGGAGCTTCTGTCGAAGCATTCAACGGATGAAGCGTACTTGGGGCAGGTGAAGGGATCCACTCCGGAATGGACCGACGATGAGGGCATCGAACAAGCCTTCGGGCAATTCTCTGCAACTCTGGCTGGCGTAGAGAAAAATGTGTCGGAGAGGAACAAGAATCCCAATTTGAAGAACAGGTATGGCCCATCACAGGTTCCATACACGCTGCTCTATCCAGCCACCACTGATCTCCCCAAGCAGGGCGGACTGACCGGCAGGGGAATTCCAAACAGCGTTTCCATTTGATCTTTCTCTCTTCCCTCCAGCGTCAATATCGTCTCTCTTAAATTACGAGAAGTTTTTGTTTAAAATAGCGGCTGCGACGATTCTGCCTCGTTGTTGAGCTGTTTAATCATTCACTAAATGTCAGTTATTTAGAAGTAGCTGGAGTGGGGAACTGCCTTATCCATCTTGTTAGCACTTGCCTTTGCTAAATACTATTATCACCACCATTAGTTAACTGTGTATTGCTACTTCGAAATTAGTGAAAATAAATATTTATCTTTTGAAAAATTTATATGCAAATTTTGTTTTTTAAAAATATTTAAAAAATGAATTATTAGAAATTTGATTGGTTGTAGAGTTTCACCTCTTATTCTATCTTTCTGGTTGTTCAAAATGTAATAATTATTGGTGTACACTAACCTATGAACATACTATGAACACATTGGAAAGTGAAACAATTGACCCATATTTGCAAAAAAAAAAAAAATACAACATAGTGATGAAATATTGCTAAACATAACCTTATTCAACAAAGATAGTTGGCACCAAAAACAAAATCATATCCCAGAAGCACATAGTAATTAAAATGTGTCATAACGACAACATTGAAAACATAAATGGGCAAGGACAAGCTCATTCCATGAGGTAAGACTTATAGAACCACCTAAGAGCGCCAAACAATGCACATGCCACGCCATGAGATTTGCAAAACCACATAAAAGCACCAACAAAGCATACACACGGGGTGGGGGAACAACTTCTGGAAGGGATCAAAGTTTTGGAGCCTCTGATAAAAGAATTCCCTAATTTTTACAATTGCTAGGCATGCTGGTTTTAGTTAATAAAAATGAATATGTTCTTGTTGTAATAGACTACATTGTTTCTCTAAAAAGTGATGTTTTCACGATTTCTCATCGAGGAAACATGGGTCATGCCATTCGAGTACAATTTTACTCTCTATTTACAAGATTGTCTTTTAAACAACTTCCAATTTGGATTATGGACTGATTGTGTATCTATGGATTGTGTATTTTGAAACAAGGTCACATTGTATGTGGCTGTCATAGAGAGCACATAACTCTTACCAAATGAGATATGCTTCAAATACTTTCTTAACAAAACAATGATTGAATAAGATCTCAATAACATTATTTGGAACCTATTTATCCAACCACTTGGCTAGCGAAAATTTAGAACAAATAAGCCAGGACATGATCGTATAGCTTACCCACTCCTAGAGTGTATGTGAAAGCAATTATTGGCTTGTGTATTGCATTGTAAATGTCATTAATCAAAATGTTGTAAATCATATTTGATTTGATTGCTATATGTGTACGAACATGCTCTAAACACATTGGAGCTACAAACTTCTCATTCTATGAACACATTGACATATGACGTTTCTTTTCCCTATTTTTCCACTAATACTTCCTCTAACTCTAGAGACCCTCCTCTAAAACTAAAGAAGCCATTTCTACACATTAAAACACCTTGGACCCAAATTGACAACAATAGAGAATTATTTTTCTTATAATTTACTAGAGTCCTCTACCACTTCAACAACAATTTGATACATGTATATAATGATACCCATGTGTGATATTTTATAGCTCTTGCCATAGTTTCACAAAATGTCATGAAGGCATTTAGAATACATATACATAAGCCAAGCATTAAGGCATTTGAGCATTTCATTTGAATCCACGACTAGGAAATAGCTGCAACATTACATTAAGATCAATGCCTCATATATGCCCACACAAGTAATAATAGCATGTTAGAAAAAGATCATCACGTATGAGATTAAATACCAAGCACTATAGATAGAAGATCAATAGTGAAAAATAGTTTTGAGAGAAGATTAAAGGCCCATCGACCAATGACCAAACATGAAACTACACCATGTTTATTAACCAATAAGCTTAATTTTCCTATGATGTAATACAATAATACACTCCAGAGCCAAAACAATAAGTCTTCGACATTGTCCAATACCTCTACATTCATGTGGGAATATCCAAGTCATCATATAAAGTTATATTTTATTTGTCTTATGTTATTTCTTTTTGTTCTATGTTAAGGGGGCATTGAAAGTATATTTTATGGTGTTTACAATGTTTGTGCTAAGTTTTGTGGAAGGCAAAACCTCCACTCAAAGTGAAACACAAACCTATAAAATACTTATCTTTGGTTTGGCATTATGAAATGCATGCCCTCTGGTTTATGTAGTGAAGATCGTAGAATTCTCATTTTCCAACAGCCTTGGATTCACAAACAAGCTCACAATAGCAAGGCAACATAATTATTTTTCATGCATATATTCCCCTTTTTTTATGACAAGGAGGAGTAAAATATGAGAGTACCAAATTATAATTACCCACAAGCTTCCAAATAAAATTCAAATTAAAAGGAAAGTTTATCAAAACCTAATTAAGGTTGGTGAGCATAAGTTATAAAGTGTTTCTCAACCTTCTCAATGAAGCATCTAGGTAGATTACATATATACCAATTTAAAAATATTAAAGCTTTCATGTGATTGTATATGATATGAATATTCCATTTAGAAACCTTTTCTTGGGTTTGTCTCAACTAGGTAACACTCCATACCAAGCTCTATATTAACCATCTAGTTTATTGGATGCCCATGTGATCATAATTTTTAATTAAATAGAAATTTAAAATATACTAAATTTTGAATTTTAATTTATTTATATATATAATATTATTATACTAATATAAATATAATATATTTATATTTATATTAATTATTTAAACGATTAATTTAATCTAAATATTAATATTAATATATTAATTATATTCTTAATATTTATTATAACACTTATTAATATACTAGAATAGATCTCTTAAATACATCTATCTAAATAAATTAATCTTGGTGTAGTACAATTTTGACTAGGACTTATTTCTTGTCTACTTATTTGCATATGTGGTATTTTGAGTGTATAGCTTGGTTTATTTTTATTATTTTTATTATTATTATTATGATTATTTATGTTGATAGGAATATTCTTGTCTATATATTCCTCTCTTGTTTGTTCTTTCATTTTTTGTATTAGTATGTATCTAATTGTATTTCTCTTAGTATGTATTTTTATGTTATTTTTGTCCTTCAGTTTTTAAGCATTAGTGGATTTTTCTATATACTAATATATGCATACACTATACACAAATTGGAAGTAGTAATAAACATTATTCATAGTTTCATATCTAATGTTTACTGTTATTTCCAATTGGTTTATAGTATATGTATACATTTGCATGTAGAATATTTTGCAATGCTATTGTGGGTGTTCATTTATTTTTATGTGTTATTTTAATCTCTATTTTAGTTATTTCTCCTTCATTCCTTTTCATTTGTTTATTTTTCGTTATGCTTTTACTTGTCCTTATGTGGATTCCCTCCTTGTTCCTATATTCTTGTTTTGTTCTATGTTCTCTTTTATTCACTCTTGATATGTTTTACGTTCTTTTATATATATTTGCATTTATATAACATTAGTTATATTACAAATAACATACTATGTTGTAGTATTATTTATGTATCTGGTTACTTTAGTATGTAGCGCTTCAATCTATATTTTTATTTATGTATTTACTTTTATTGCAAGCTCATACTTGTGGATATTCATTTATTTTTATCCCCTCTTTTTATGTTTTTCTTTCTCACACATCACCTCCTCCCCTTCATATTGTGTTCACTTCCTTGTTTTCCTCTCTTATTCCTTTATAAGGTCCAGTTTGCTATCCAACTCACACATTGTCCTCTTCCTGATGATGGATCATTGAGCATGATCCGAAATGTTGAAGCAAAAACATACACAGTTTAATCTAGAAGCACTCTACTCATTAAATTAATCTCAATTTTTTTATTGATAAGTGTTACCAGAGCGGTAGCTCCCTTCCATTAAAATAAAGGAAAAAACATCAAGAGTTAAAGGCCTTGTATAGATTGGGCCAAAATCAAGAGCACCAAAGAACTCTTAAGTCCTTTAGCAAGGTCACTCACCCTCTCCACTTGTGAGGGGAAATGAGATCTCCATATTGACTTATGAAATAAGAGGACTCCATATTATTTATCCTAATACATTCTCTGAATAGCACCAGTGCTTGGTTAGAAATATTGCTTTTCCTTACAAACACTGCATCAAAAACTCCAACTATCATCCAAAATTTTGGTCTCTTATCATAGGCAGAGATAGTAGAATACACCTTGCAAACCATATCATCCCTAAAAAATGCATTCACCAAGATTTTACCACTTGATTCTGACCTAGAATCAAAATAGAGTTCATCATGAATTCTTCATAGATGAATCCATCATGGAGGTGATCTCTGGTAAAGAGGTGGTAGCCAACTGCCTTATTCATCGCATCCACCACCACCGTAGCTTTAGCATTAAATAGTCAATGGATCTAGTCCTCAAGCAATTCTTCCTCATCAGCCTCCTCGTCATGCTCCTCCTGTAGATCTTCATCCATATCCTTGTGATCTTCCTACAAGTTATGATTAGAGTGTGATTCCTCAAGATCCTCAGGCTCAGATTGCTGGGAAATGCAAATGCAATTTATCTCCATTCTTTGTGCCATGGGTGAAATTCTCAATTAGGAAAAAATGTGAAAACCAAAAATACAAAGATATTGCATGCCATGGTATGCCATTAAAAGAAAATGCAGTGATATGCCATAGGATCTTCTCATAGATACTCCTCGATCCCGAATCCATCTTTTGATAGTCTCATAATGGTAAGTTCGGCTAGGGCTCATAGGTTTTAGAAATGACAATGTCCTCTTCCTATACACAAGCACAATTTACAAGAAAAATTGTGCACCTTATTCCCTTCACGATAGACATAGGAAATGGAAAATCTTCTTAAGCTTTCCATAATATTCCAAATTTCCTCTGCTAAATATTTTAACCTCCAGTTAAAAATATTTTTGTTCACAATGACATTCACATAGATGAGGTAATCCACTTTAATATCTAAGATGGACAGATTGTTGTCCCTGTAGAATCACAGACCATATAGTAGAGCTATGAATTTCGTATCATTATTGGTGTCAATTTGTAATTTTTTAGAGATTGCCCAAACCAAATCCCCATGATTAATCTTGATGACAATTCTTGCTCTAGAGACACCTAGGTTTCCCTTGGCTACACCATCAAAATTCATTTTTAATCTTATTGAAGGAGAGGCAACCCATTTGATAGCAACCCATTTTAGTTTGTTCTCCACTTCTTGACCCAAGGAGTGTACTTGTATTGGTATCTTAAGATCGGACTATCACTTCATGACCTCCCCATCCCAAAAGGAAAAGGTGTCAAAGGAGAAGTGAGAAGTTTGGTAGTAACAATTTCCTTGACCACATTCTCAATTCTCTTAATAACTTCATCTATACTTGCTTCCTTATTTTTGAAGATTCTAAGATTTCTCTCTTTCTAGATATTTTAGGTGAGGAGAGAGGGGCTTGCAATCCAAAGATTGTCCCACATCAAATTGTGGAACTGAGGCCAACATTTGATAAGATCTAAAATGTTAATAGGAAGGGCACCATACCATCCTAACCTTCCTTTTAACCACTCCCAGCAAGTAGAGACAAATGGGCAAGATATAAGGAGGTGATCCACCATCTCCTCAGCCTCTAAACACATGATACACCTCAAGGACCCTAGGATACCAATCATCTTTAGTCTTTCACCAGTGAGAATCCACTCATGTAGAGTAGTCTATGTGAAGGCTCTATCTTTAGAAAGAGTCCACTTGCTCTAGCAGAGCTCGAAGGGCCAATTGGTCTTTTCACTAAGATGATTTACAAAATGTATCAAAGTTTTATAGAGTAGGAGCCATATTTTGATCCCATCCAAATGGTGTCACCACCTTTCCCATTGAAAATCACCTATCTAGATATGAGAGCATCATGCAAGTCTCAAGATGCATTCTCATCAAGAGGGAATCGAGATATTAGTTCCCAATCCTAGTTTGATCCAGTTAGAAAGTAATGAACCTTATTCCCAAAGTGAGTAGATAGTGATCTCCAATGATTACTCAAGCTAGGAATATCTACAAGGGATGGTAGGCCATTCACGGAATCTACCCAAAAATTTGCACACACACCATTATGAATGACCAAAGCGATAAGTTTAGAGATTTTCCATCTGTAGTTCTCCATGAAATTCCATATGTGAGAGCCCCTTGGAGGATTTGGGTTGGTCAACATGTGTACAGGACCATTTGAGTCCAAGTATTTCTTCTTAAGAATCTGACACCATCTTGCATTCAGATAACTGTACATTTTCCAAATGAGCTTGGCCCAAAAGGGTGTGTTTTTTTTCTAGATTTCTAAAGCCTGCTATGTTAGATTTTTTATGCCTCTTCCAAGAGCCTTAACCATTATGAAAAAGAGGAAGGGAGACATTGGTTCCCCATGTTGAATGCCTCTTGTTGGTTCAAAAAAGCCACATGGACACTCTTTAACTAAAACTAAGTACCACGAGGAGGAAATATAGTTGTAGATCTAGTCCAACCAATCTTTGTAGAAGCCAAATTTCTCCATTATTTTGATTAGGAATCTCCAATTAACTTTGTCATAGGCCTTACTTATATCTAGCTTGGGAATCATGCAGCTCTAATTCCCAGATGTGATGGAGTGCAGAGATTCATGAGTTGTTATGATGCTATCAATAATGTTGTAGTCCAGAGTGAACCCACTCTGCTCCTCCAAAATGGTGGGGGGAAGCCTAATTTTTAACCTATTGGAGATTACTTTGGCAACCATTTTGTAGATATTGTTGCACAATGAAATTGGTCTGAAATTGCCAAGGGATCTTAGGGCTTGCTTCTTGAGGATGCGGGCAATAAATTTGTTATTTATAGCCTTGACCATGCCCTTCAACTTATGTGGATCTTCCATGGATTTCTAGATATCATCTTCTAAGATCTCCCAGAATTCCTTAAAGAAACATGCCAAAAACCCGTCTGAACCAGGGGATTTATCTAGAGGAAGTTGGAACACAGCCACTTTCAATTCTTCCTTAGAGATATGGTGTAGTCATGGCCAGAGGATTCACATAATGAATTGCTCAAATTGTACAGTTAGCGTAAACACAACGGAAACAACTCAATTGTAGAATGTAATTGAAGATTCATATATTTAGAATATCAAAGAATTACAATGTTCAGATGCTGGCAACATGCGGGATACAATCAAAGGGCTCACATGCCTAATTCCTAGTTACAACAGATATGAAAGATATGGCATTGAAGTTGCTTTCTAGAACACAAATGTCTAATCTAAACTATCATAGTCCTTAAATAAGAAGTACTAACTTCCTAATGCATCTATGAGATATATATATCATCTTCAAGCTCATGAAATCCTCTATGTTAGCCACAAAAGAGGTTACAAACTCCAATGAAGGATGTAACATGTAGAAACAAATAGGTCAACCTTCAACATCTGGTAATGCTTCACAAATGGATAAAACTGGGTGTGGACCTCAAGGAAGGTATATCTAATCCTTATGTGCCATGTATGATATTCCATTTGGCTCTACAAGTCATGGAAGTTCTCCGTAAACCTTCTCCTTCAACTGACTATGTGAATGCTCTATTCTATGAAAACAAGTGATCTTCTGATAGCAATAACTTTTAGCAGACAAATCTAAATGATCTAAAATTTGAATATAATGTAGATGATGATATGTAGATGCTAAGTCCTCCACACACTCTGATATGAAGATATAGTGAAATGCAATACAAAATGCTAAAATTGCAAATGATTGAACTGAACTAAAAATGAAAGAAAGAAATAATACAAATATTTTTGGTTGATGTAAGATTGCTTTGCAACCTAGGATGCTTCTACATCAAACACTCGAGGTTGTTGAAAAATTGAGTCCCTCACTTTGCTGGGTCTAGAGGAAAACCAAGTTGGTCTACCTCAGCCTAAGAAATCCATGATGAGTCCTCTTTTGATCTACCTTTCCACTTTACCAAATATTCTTTATACTACTTGCGTCTAGTACTATGTCCAACTATGCTATCCAAGATGCTCTCTATTTGTTCTAGTTGATGTTGTGGTAACTGATTCTTCAATCCATCTTCAATGTTGTCACTTGACTCTCCTTCATGATACTGATATAGGTCTGCAATGTTGAATATAGGTGATATACCCAATGTCTCCAGTAGCTCCACTTCATATGCATTTCCTGAATCAAACCTCTTAAGTGTCCTACATGGTCCAAACTGCTTCATCTTCAACTTGTTGTATGTTCCTACTAGAAATCTCTCCTTTCTCAGATATACCATTA
This sequence comes from Cunninghamia lanceolata, assembly GCA_027924645.1. Lineage (NCBI taxonomy): Eukaryota > Viridiplantae > Streptophyta > Pinopsida > Cupressales > Cupressaceae > Cunninghamia > Cunninghamia lanceolata. The sequence continues at coordinate 11,328,610 of BSBN01001226.1, forward strand.
CTTCATTACCAATTGAAAATTATTTGTGTCTCCTCTTCTCATTTGCTTGCTCCTTATACTTAGTATTCATCTCCTCCTAATGCTTTCTGACTTGATTATGTAGTGTCTCCATATATCCTACAAATTCTTCTGTCTCTACACTTCTCTTGTTCTCCATACTGATATCCCTCAATTCTACAACTCCTCTAGGGTTAGTTCCTATCACAATCTTAAATGATGTCTTCCCTGTTCTCCTATTCATTGAATTATTGTATAGAAACTTTTCTTGCAGTAGAATTAGATCCCAATTTCCTACCTTATCCTGCACTAAACATCTCAATAAGTTTCCCAAACTCCTATTTACTACTTCAATTTGTCCATTTGTTTGTGGATGAAATGTTAAACTAAACTTTAGGTTTGTCTTCATCTTCTTCTACAATATCCTCCAAAAATATACAATGAATCTTGTATCCCTGTCTGAAACTATACTCTTAGGTAATCCATGCAATCTCACAATTTCTTTGAAAAATAAGTTAACAACATGCACTGCATCATTTGTCTTCTTACAAGGTATTAAATGTGACATCTTTAAAAAACTGTCCACCACTACAATTATAGAATCATGTCCTTTCTGTGTTCTTGGCAATCCTAATATGAAATCCATTCTTATGTCTTCCCAAGGTCTCTCTGGTACTATCAAAGGTTTGTAAACACCAGTATTTTGACTACTCCCTTTTGCAACTTGACATACTCTACAACTCTACACATACTTCCTTACATCCTTACATATTTGAGGCCAAAAATAATGTTCATTAAGTACCAAAGCTACTATTTTGTCAATCCCAAAATGTCCTACTAATCCACCACTATATTTCTCCTTGATCAAATTATCTCTCATTGAAATCTGAGGTATACACAACTGATTTCCTTTGAACAACATATCCTCCTAAATGAAATAGTCTAACCACATACTTCTATCTCTCACAACAGGTTCCTTACATGCTTTCCATGGCTCTGCAAAATCAAGATCTTCCTCATACATGTACTTTAGGTCTTTAAAACCTAATACTTCTACTCTCATCTCTGTTAGCAAATTTCTTCTTATGTTCAATGCATCTACAACTTTGTTTGATTTCCCACTCCTATGCTTCAATACAAATGTGTAATTTTACATAAACTCTACCCATCTCATATGTCCCTGATTCAACTTTCCTTGACTGTTCAAATATTGTAAATCTTGATAACCAATGTACAACACAAATTCCTTAGGCAACAAGTAATGTCGCCACTTCTTCAAAGATTGAATTATGGTATAAAACTCATAATCATAAATGTAACGCCCCGCATGAACACCTTAGAGAACAACACATCTACTCTCTGGAAAACGGAATAATTTTTTTAAAAAAATGAATAAAGTATCAAAGTAATGTTAACACATATAAATACATCATTTGACCTAACGACCAGTCCTCTAAGATATCATGGAAGCATTACTTGACAAATCAAACAACCTAATCTGACGTACATCATTAACTAACATTAATAGATCATTCTAAACCTATTGCATTAAATCGATAAACATTTACATCTCCATAACATCAGATAAGTAAACATCAGGATCTAGTACATAGTTACAATTTCTTCTCACATATGAGTACATCAATACATTGTTACTTAACACCTTCTGAACACTTACATTATAAATCAACTGATACACAGACAAGTACATGGATATAAATCCCTTACTTCATATCTGGTACAAGATCTAACGGCTGATACACATGAACAATAGCAAAGGGAAAAACCAATGGATAAAAGCTCTTCCACCCGACCATGTGGAACCCTGAGGTCCACCCCCCCAGCTAGGAGTTAACATAAGGTTCCCACTACAACATACAGTTAGGTAGACAGTGGACTATAAGAACAAAACAACACTTAACTCCAACAACATAAGCCAATATCACAAACAACTTAACAACACTTCCAGAGACAAGCACATAACGAATGGGGACAGTATAGCTAGGGAATGCTAGACTACAGTAGGGAGAAGTGTCATCACATGGCTTGTCATGGGTTGTCCTGGTAAGCCTTCCTAGGCCCCGGCCCCCATCTTGGGTTGTGCTGGCAGCCTCTCCCAACTCCCGGCCCCCATACAACGCTCATGCGGAATCAACATACCTTTCATGAGGACAAGGTAGTTGATCTTGCCATTCCAGGTCTTCTCATCTCATCTCAAGCCTAAACGAGCACTTGAGCCATGAGTGAGGCATCCACTTATCTTTATTTAGTGTGATTAACTACCCAACCCCCTAATTCATTATTTAGGTTATCACTGAGTTATCAAACTCCCACATGGGTTGTCCTGGACACCACTTTGGGCTCTGGCCCCCATTGAGAGCCACTCCCCTACCTGCAACTAGAAAACCCTACTCAACAAGCACAACAATCATCATCATGACAACAATGATACATGAACCATGCAAGGCATTAACAATCTTGCATCACCATTATCCTCATATCAAGGTGTATATATAACAATGCAAGGAATTATCGATCTTGCATATCAACTTATTCACAAGGACAACTAACAAAACCTTGTCCATAGCAATACATAAACATTACTCCTACTCTAGTACTCAATGTCTCCCCATAATGCAAACCTCAATATAAGATACTTACAGTCAATACATCCACAAAGGGGATTATCACCTCCTCATTATGCATTCACGACATCAAATATTCATCATATCACATTATCTTTCATCCCAGACATAACTAGAGACAACATATCATAATATATTCAATACACATAAAAACACTATACTTGAAAACCAATCACGTTATCCTATGCCTCTGGACTGACTACCTAACAACTTGCACAGTGGACCCCATTACATCCAACAATCTCATTACAATGCTAATAAACCCACTATCAAGACTATTTAACCAAACTTCAATTAACAAAACCTTCATAATGATGTTGTAATAAGATTGTTACCAGAATTAAATTAATCAACAATAATCATAACAATTTAAATTAAACTTTTAACTACATTTCTTTATAGTTCAATAAATTAAATCTATTAACTTAACTAAAATATTAATCTACATTTGATTTTGCCCTTTTAAAACTAACAACCATAATATTTATACAATTTCCCATTAGACTTCCTCCCATACATTTTCTAGACGGCTTGGAGATGACAACAATCTTATTTGAATTAATAACAATAACATAAATAATAATATTAACAATAATAATAATAAAATCAATGGGATATAAGGTAGTCAATATTTTTCATCGAAAGAACATTAAATTAACATTGCAAATAAATTTAATAAGACAATTAGTTATTCAACAATGCCTCAAAATACTATAACCTACTTTAGTGTAAGTAAATTATACTAACCCTATTATGCATATCATCATAATCCAATGTAAATTTTGACAGTTTGTTTCAAAATCTCTTCTGCCACATGATACGGTCCTTTAACAATTTCAGCTGTAAATTACAGTTAAAATAAATGTTCTAACTACGGTTTCATGTCCTTCTTACTTAGTCTGTAGATCATACTTCTATAAATTGATATCCCTAAATGCATTAACCTATAGGTGACCATTACATACAAGGTTGATTGTCGGCTTTCTTGAGGACACCCTAAGTCAAAATAATCATTACTTCATATCTACACAAGTCAGCTGAAACTAGTCCCCCTAGAATGTTAGACATTTCTGTAACAAGGTTACCTAGTGTAAATGATGATACTAACATATAAATGCAGATTGGAGCAGCTAATCTCATTAATTCATTGGTCCAACTACATGCCACAGCCCAATTTGTCTACTACTACCACCGTTTGATAAAGAAGGATATATCACTTCGCTTCCTAGAATTCAGTCAGGCTAAAATTCAACAAGATATACAACAGGTAGAAAACTTTAAACCTGGCAGGAATAACAATTCATAAATACTTAGATGCGGGGTGCCCCTCTGAATTAAATTCTCCTAAACATTGGACATTAAATTTGCTAAACCTTCAGATGCAGTCAAGAGCTTTAAAGAGAATCCTCTCATGTATCACATTTTATTCGCTTTGACTCGATTTCATTTTATAAACAACAGCTCCACCAATTCCCTTCAAACGGCATCTCGAATCATGCCTTGAATCACATTTGTAACCCTTATCGCATCATACCTGCAATCAATTCATTATTTTTTTAATGTTAGGCACAATGATTACATATCTCACATGACTCCTGCCAATGTTGTTGTTGAGGCTGTGGTGATGGGGAATAATATAACTAGAGGTAAGATAAAGACTTTTCATTGCAATCAATTGCCATCCACATACATTTGATGTGTGCCAAACAAGGGCAGGTGCGTCCAGCCTAAATGTGATTAAATCTGGTCTAAAATATTATATCGTACTAGGGCTAATATAAGAAACTATATAATTTTTTTTATTTACTATTCATGTAATATCAAAGAAGAACAAGGAGCTTGAATAATCAAATTGTTTAAAAAGTAGATTCATTCTGATTGTGTGTGGGGTTGTGACCTTGGAGTGCATGATAACTATTTACATGAGTTATTTGGATGACAACTTAAAGTGATATGGCGTTCATCAAGGAGCCAATCTGTTCAAAGATTTCCATGGTCGTAGCCATAGCCAGACCATCAAGTAGTTGCAAACTCTTCTGCGTCACCCCCTCTCAAAACTCCAAATCGCTGCTTTTCTTGCTGAAAACGCATTGATCTTACTGGCTTCAGTGCAGAAATAATTTCTAGAAATCATTAGCCTTATTTTGACAAAAGAATGAATTTGGGTGAGAAGTGATGTTACCTGGCAATAATGATGCACAATGTGTACCCCATGCTCAGCAGCAACGACCCCAAATTGATGTAGCTGAGGTAATGAAACGATGGTAGCTGAGAAAACACTATTACGATTGCACCTACTATGATTATAAAATGGTTTGATTTGAGGCATTTGTGTGGCTTTACATTTGTTACACAATTACAACCCCAAATCATGTGAAGAAATAGAAGAGATGCAATTATTGTGTTGTGTTCTAACATTTAACAAGGCTATCTCCATATAGTGGGCGCTGAGAAGGATGCACCCCAAGCCCACTCCCATGTTGATTGTGGTCGAAAAGGAGACCACCAGATAAAGCAACCAGTGCCTATGCACACAATTAATCACACATTTAAGTAGATAGCGAACGATGTGAACGTGGGTTGTGGAGAGAGGATATGAATTTATCGCAAACATCTCTAGCAAGCTCTCTGAAGCGAATGTGTCGATGGCCCTGCCTATAGCAGTTATCAAGTGCTTTGGACATGAGGAAATTGTTGTAGAGAGTGACTATTGCAATAGTGGAGGGAAAAACCTCATGCTCATCCCATACCACGAAGGCATAAGGCAGCGTCAAAATAGTCAATCCAACTATTGCAGTCATCAAATGAAACACTCTTTTCATTTAGCAGACATATCCCATCCATAGGCGCGGGAGTTTTACACAAGCTTGGGGAAATTAGCTGGAAAGATGAAGGCATCTGTAAGAGATATCATCATACGGTATGTAATGGACGCAGGATATACACCTAATAAATTCATTGCAAAGGCTTTAGTCATCCAAAGAAGAATTTGACAGTATCAACTCTCAAGCCCAGGCAAGGGCGAAAGCTCTTGGGCGGCCACTGCGAATGTTTTGAGAATCAAGCCTAAACCTTTATCAACGTTGGCCTTACAAATTCTAAAGCGAATGCACTCGGCAGGAGTGGATTAGATCTTGGTAGAATTCAGAATATAACAACTACAGAATATACTGAATATAGTAAACATTGAAAGGGATCAAGAACAAAAACAATGCTCTGGTAGAGGAATGCGCAGAACAAAGATTTTATTAAGGAAACCCTAGGTATAGTCCTCTAATGCGAAATGAGAAAATAACATTAACACAATTGAAAGAACCTGTATACGCTGCAATGTCCTCAATTTGTTCTTCGCAGCTCCGTCTTTCTTCCCAGATCTCCCATTCCCGTTCCTTCTTCCCTTCTCTCCTTCTCTCTGCTTATTTTATAGAATTCCTTACCCCCCAATTGTCTGTACTCCACCATTAGGGGATAAACACACGACCCAATGCCAACCATCAAAGAAAAATACAGCTTACTTTCATTTAATTTTTAATAACCTTACAATATAACCCCTATTCTTTTATTTACTCAAGAGTAACTTCCATTTAATATAATACAACTTATAATTTTTACTTTATTTAATTTAGTATTTTATACAGATATTTAATATACAACAACTCATAAATATATCTATTACTTTATTTAATCATTTATTTACTTGGCCACATATATTTACTTTCATGTTTATTTTATTAATAATAGAATAATTCCACAACTTATTATTTATTTTTAACTACTTTATCTCCTTTATTATTTATTTTTATTTATTAATTATTTAATATATATTTGTTATATAACAACCAATGATTATTTATAAATCTATTTAATAAACATTAATCAAATTTATCTATTTATATACCACAATTAACCAATCACAATCATGCAATTACTCGACCATCAAGCATGTAGAGAAAGCAAGATGACAACCCATAGAGACAAACGAAACTGAGAACAATGACTAGACGCAAAACTGAAGACTTATCCTCTACAAGGATGACGGATAACTAGGGAACCTTATGCTAACTCCCATCAACAATTCCATTGGCTAGGGCACGCTCAGACCTGCTAGTTCAGGTGGAGTCGATGCCCGGTACCTGCATCCTGTAGCAAACCTCAAGGTTAAACATATATATACAACATGAAGTCATGCACACAGTAAACAGAAATCGCAGCATGGCAGGGTACTCGGACATGAGTAATGTGACACTGTTCTGTTCACATAAATACATCAACAATTCAGTATTCAGTTATCTACAAGAACATAGAATAATCAATAACAATACGATCTAGTATAACAATTATTGTTAAAGCATCATAACCCTAATTAAATATCACATTAAACTCAGAAATAACATTAATCCATTATATCAAATATGTCCATTGAACTACGAAACATAAAATATCAATAATCTAATATCATCGATCGTCATCATAGAAATAGGTCCATAAACAACTCAACGTAATAACAAAGAATCCATGTCATGATATCTAATCCTACTAGGAATACTATCAATCTGACGGAAGCAAGGTGAGGGGCACTACAATAAACTAGATATCTTCTCCTTGCATCATTCAACTTCTCACTAAAATATGCTACTGGTCTCCCTTTTTGACTTAACATTGCTCCTATTGCATTTCCACTTGCATTAGAATCCACTTAAAATACTTTGTTAAAATCTGGTAATGCTAACACTGGTTTCTCTATCACTTTTTTCTTTAATAATTCCAAACTTTTATTTGCTCCTAATGTCCCCTTAAAATCCTTTTTGTCACCTCTCATTGTCTCTGTCATTGGTGTGCATATTGAATTGAAATTTTGGATGAACTTCTGGTAAAAGATTGCTAATCCATGAAATGATCTTACCTCCCCAATGCTCTCCAGTGTTGGCCACTCAATAATTGTTTTAACCTTCTTAGGGTCCATCTTCAATCCTTCCATAGAAATCACAAATCCCAGATATACTAATTCTTCCTTCATGAAACTACATTTCTTAATGTTTATCAGCAACTTCTCTTCTATTAACCTCTGCAATACTTATCTAATATGCCACAAATGTTTTTCTTTTGTCTTATTGAAAATGAGAATATCATCTAAGTATACAATAACAAACTTACCCAAGAATTTCTTCAAAATCTCATTCATCAACCTCATGAAAGTACTTAGTGTGTTAGTCAATCCAAAAGGCAACACTAACTGTAGACATGAAAAATTGACCTATGATCAATTTCCTAAGTCCTCCCTTCTCATGAAATTTAATTTATTTTAATTAATTGATTAAATTTCCATTTATCTTTAATCTACCCTTAATCTCCTAAAGTTTAATTAATTTTAATTAATTAATTAAATCTTTTCACCTTTTACCATATCCCATGAATACTAAATTAAAATTAATTTATTATTCACTAACCCTAAAATCTTCCCATAAATAATAAATTAAGATTAATAAAATTAATTTATTATTTACAGTTCACATAACCAAAAACCTATTATTTACCTACCTTTTGTCGTTCAACTACTCAAACCACTTTTAAACCATTTTCCCAAACTTTATAAAACCTACCTCATTTTTCAGTTACCTCACTGGCAAATTTTACAATAGAGTTATGCAATACTCAAAGCTACCACATTTCATTTTAACTTCAGTAACATTTATCTTTGTTTGATTTCTATAGTTTTATCTTGAGCTTTTGATGATGCATTCCATATAAATTTTAGGGTTTATAATTGTTTAAAACATTTTCAAATAAAATTTATATCTGGTTGTATTATAGTTTTCATGTTGCATCTAGATTTCAAGAAAAAATATATTTTTGATGCAACATTAATTTATAGTTTTATCATTAATCTTTTATGTTGCACTTAGTATAAATTTTTAAGGTTTGTAATAATTTCAAATCCTTTTGCAAAAAATTATATTTGGTTGTAAACATTAAATGGTGAAATCGACGTGAACACACTTCTGCTAATGGTTGTTTGTGCAAAAGTTTTGGTGGGTTTGTGTAGGTTTTGCACTGAATCTTGGAGGTCGTCCTCTGCAATCCTTCACACATTGTCCACATTTGTTGGTTCAGAAGTCCAACTTCTAATTTTCTGTTGATGGTTAGCAGAAAACAAAATTCAGGTTTCAGTAAAGGTATTGAAATGCAACTGTGGCAGCATCAAAGTGTGCCTAATTTTTGGGGCAGTTTTTCTCTTCCTTTATTTTAAGTAGAGCATTTTTTTATTATGCATTCTTTTTTTCATAATACGTTAAACAGTTCCAATAACTTCGTTGTAGTGACTGTCTTCCTCCTGCAAATTAGCTTCATCATAATGTTGTTGCCATAATGTCATTTAACTGGTTCCACTACGTGTACCCACCCTTTCTTCAAATGTCTCACAATTTCAACCCGCGCAAATAAACCCTGCTGCGAGACACGGTTTCTATAGTTATGATCACAACGGCACGCCGGACCGCACTCCATGACCACTAGAGGACCTCCATACAAACCATGCAGATTATTTTTATCCTCAAAATTAGAGTTTAAACCTACCACTTCGAAATTAAGGTTTAATCTTCTTTATCGCTTCATGATCATCCTATGCCATGTGTGGAAACCTAGCTCTAATTGGTTCTTCTAATGCCTTCCATTCCAAGTGTGTTCGAGTCTTGGAACTCTCCCGCAAGTATACATAAATGTATTCATTCATTTCTCGAGTGGAATTTTAGTTCATAACATTAATTTTGAGACATTCTCTAGTTCTTTTAGATGGCTTTTCATGCACCAAATTTTCTAGTCTTTGTGTAATTTCAATGTTTTGCAAGGTTAGATTCAATTCGGCTAATATTATTTTCCATTGTGTCTGTGGGCAAAAGTACATTCGAGTGTGTGTATATAGTGGAACCATCATCACACTCAATTCTAGTTCTGTATTTATCACTCGCTTATGGGAATAATTTTGTTTGCCAAATGTTTGTCAGTTTTGACTTACCTTTCCCAGTAGCTTGGAAATTTGGTATTTAAATTGGCGCAAATAATTAGGGTAAGAAAGGGCTAGTTTGGAAAGAATCTATGCACGTTCCGTTGGACAGGTATTTTGTCTCAAATTTAACAAATAGCTGAGTATTGACATATCTTAAACCTCTCATGTGTGCAAATGTCGTAAGATTTTTTCAATTTGTAAAAGAAATTTTGTACTGGAAAATTTACTAAACTCATCTGTTGTTTATATCGGCGAATTCATTGAACCTCCTATGTGTGCAGGTGCTAAAGTCGTCGGTTCTTCCTATCAGCGTATTCCTTGAACATCTTATGGGTGTAAATGCTAGAAGCGATTATCCACTTGAACAAGTGTAGGGATAGCGCTATCTATTGATATACCACAGCATTTTCCACATTTTCTTCTAAATCATAGTTGACATCACGCTTTCTTTAACGGATGAGGCCCTTTTCTTTTAGCCTTGATTTGTTAGCGTCAATTTCTCCGTCATTTACTCTCCTTAAACTCTAAGCTAACTAATGCTAATGTGTTACCGAAGGATTACTCTGCAGTTCCTCTTTTTCACCGTCTTCATGCAAATTAGGATGGTTAACAGCAGTTGAACTCTGCTTTCACTGCACTTTTCACCGCATTTTCTCTTTTGCTGCGGTTGGTTTAGTTTTTGTAACATTGGTTAACACTTCTTTTACATCAAGGAATATAGTATTACACAGTTCGTGCTCTGTTTTTCTGAAGCTCTGTTTTTATTTTTTCTGTATGCAAATCTCTGTTTATTTTTTCTGGTTGATCTATGCAGCTGTAGCTGCAAATTTCACATGGTATCAGAGCCTTGGTGCCAGAAAGAAGAAGTACAGTATTTTTTTTTGCAGATATAGAAGATCAGAGCTGAAAAATGGAATGTTCACCCTCTGCCATTCTCACACCATACAATTATTTTGATTGGAAGCCAAAAATTCTACTTCAGCTCAGAAGTAGAGGCCTCTATCGAATAGTTATGAATACAGAGGTTGAACCCAATCCAGCAGTTGAAAAATCTAAATACTTCAACCGCATGGATGAAGCATTTGGTCTGCTGTGCTTATCCATCTCTCCAGAATTGTTGTTTCATGTTGAGGCATGTACAACTCCAAACCAAGTTTGGAATACATTGGAGACTCTTTTTGGAAAGCAAGATGAAATGCGGGGTCATATCCTTGAAAATGAGCTCAACTCATTAGATCCAAGGAGTTTTGATAATATTCAAGATTTCTTCACAAAGTTCAAGGCATTATTGCTTCAGCGCAAAGGATGTGGAATTGACAAATCCAAGGACGAAAGTAAATTAATCCTTACTATTCTATCAAAGTTGGGTCCAGAATATGCAGTATTTGTCTCTGCTTTCCACACAGTTAGGCTCACAACAGGAGCAACTTGGAAGATGCCCACACTGGATACCTTCATTGAGTCTCTAGTACATGAGCAGGATGAGCTAATAAAGATGGGCACATTGAAGAATTCCAAAGCTCATGCACTTGCTGTGCATACAAGTGGGAAGAACAATTCCAAATCCAACCAGCAATTCAAAGGCAAAGGGAAGAAGGATTCATATCCAAGAAAGGAAGGCAATCCCAAACCTCCAGATGGATCTACAGGCTCAAAAGAAAAGAAGGACAAAAAGGGCCAATCAAAGTGCAACTATTGCAACCGTGGGTACCATCCAGAATCATTATGCATGAAGAAGACCATTGATCTCATGGCTCAGACACTTCAACAGCATAATCTTGGTAGCCTTATCCCTGAGAGTGCCAAGAAGAAGCAGGAAGAAAAAGCACCTGAAACAAGAGACAATGCTCATGCATTGATTGCTATTCATTCTTCTTCAAATGCATGGATCATAGACTCTGGAGCTTCACACCACATGGCAGCCACAAAAGATGATCTTTCTTCTTTGAAACCATATTCTGGTTCTTCTATTCTCATGGGAGATGGTTCTCCTGTAGAGGCAACTGGAATAGGAAGCGTAGAGGTTGGAATTGGAAGTTTTGAGAATGTCTTACATATTCCAAAGCTTTCTGTTAATCTTCTTTCTGTGTATCAAATGACACATACTGGAACCGGTAGGAGAGTTGAATTCACCCCTGATTCGGTGACCATATTTGACATGCAAGACAACTCCAAAATTGCTGTTGGTAAGGCAAATCATCAATCTCATCTATACACTTTTTTTGATTTTGTTGCTAAATCAGATTCTACTTTACTTCTAACACATGCAAATGATGAAAGTAGAATTTGGCATGAAAGATTTGGTCATTTAAATTTTAGATACATGCAGCAACTTAACAAACAGGGAATGGTTAAAGGCTTGCCAGCCATAGAATTTTCTGATGGAGTCTGTGAAGGTTGTGCTCTTGGAAAGCATCCATAAGAAAAGTTTCCCAAAGGGATTGCATGGAGAGCCTCTTCTCCTTTAGAGCTTGTTCATAGTGATCTTATGGGTCCATTTCCTGAACCTTCCATGAGCAAAGCCAGATATGTGCTAACATTCATTGATGATTGCACAAGATTCACATGGGTGTATTTTCTCAAATTCAAATCTGAGGTGTTTGACAATCTTAAGATTTTCAAAGCCCTTGCAGAGAAGCAGTCTGGGAAAATGATCAAGATCCTCCGCACAGATAATGGGGGGGAGTATGTCAACAATGATGTCCAACATCTTTGTGATGAAGCAGGAATACAGTTGCAGAACACAGTTCCTTACACTCCACAGCAGAATGGGGTAGCTGAGAGGAAGAACCGATCTTTGAAAGAGATGGCCAGTTGCATGTTGCATGCTACGTCCCTTCCCTCAAAATTGTGGGCTGAAGCAATCAACTGTGCTTCATACATACAAAACAGATCTCCTCACAAATCTGTTACAGGAAAAACTCCTTTTGAAGCATGGAGTGGTATGCAACCAGAAGTCACACATTTTCGTATTTTTGCATCCCGTTCATGGGCTCGCATTCCTACAGATAAAAGGAAGGCTTTGGATCCTCAAAGCAAAGAATGCATCTTTGTTGGATATCCAGATGGTGTGAAAGGTTATAGATTGCTAGATCTTTCTACAGAAACACTCTTCATTGAGAGAAGTGTCTATTTTGATGAAAGTCCCATGCAAGCATCTCGGGAGCAACATGCCACCACTTCTGTACTTCCTCCTCTTACAGATCTCAAGGATGATGCATGTAATCACATTGATCTTATTTCAGATATTTTTGAATCTGATTCAGAGGAACATGAGCATGAATGTGCTGATCCAAATCCAATCCTTGATTTGGATTCCAGTGATGATTCAGTATCCCCTGTGGAAAATCAAAAAACAAGGAGCTTAGCTGATATATATGAAGTCCCTCATGCACTCACAGCTACTGAGCCCATCATGCCGATGCATGCCTATGTGGTTCTAGCATCCGACCCTCAGACTTATGCAGAAGCTACAGGGAATCCACTTTGGGAAGCAGCCATGGATGAGGAGTACAACTCCCTCATTGAAAACCAAACTTGGGATTTGGTTCCACTTCCTTCCAATCGCAAGCTTGTCAGATGTAAGTGGGTCTATAGGACAAAGAAATCAGCAGATGGACATGTGAGTAGATACAAAGCACGATTGGTCGCCAAAGGTTTTCAGCAAGTTCATGGCATTGACTATGATGAGACTTTTGCTCCAGTGGCAAAAATGGACTCCATTCGATTGGCTCTTGCCATTGCAGCATCAAGAAGGTGGGAGGTTCATCACATGGATGTGAAGAATGCATTTCTTCACGGTGATCTCAAGGAGGAGATCTACATGGAGCAGCCACAAGGGTATGTACAAAATTCCTCATTGGTATGTAGACTCAAGAAGTCACTCTATGGCCTCAAGCAGGCACCTCGAGCTTGGTATGCTAAAATGGATTCTTGTCTTCTGTCTCAAAATTTCATACGATGCAAATCTGATCCAAATGTTTATATGCTGAGAACATCTGACTCTTTGTTGCTCATAGTACTCTATGTAGATGATCTACTAATAACAGGTGATTCACCCACAGCCATTGCTGCAATTAAAACTGCTTTGCATGACAGATTTTCTATGACAGACATGGGTCTCCTACATTTTTTTCTTGGCCTTGAAATTAGTCAGAATCAATCAGGAATCACAGTTGCTCAATCCAAGTATGCACGAGATCTCTTGGTTCGGTTTCACATGACTGACTGCAAGCCAGCTGCCACACCTTTCCTATCGAGTGTCAAGCTTGAGGATGGCAAGGATACGCCATTGGTTGATTGCACACACTATCGTCAGCTCGTGGGGAGTCTTCTTTATCTTACTCACTCTCATCCAGATCTCTCATATGTAGTGGGGATTGTTTCTAGATACATACAAGAGCCGCATGAGCTCCATTGGAAGGCTGCCAAGCGTATACTTCGATATGTCCATGGAACCATTTGCTATGGGATTCATTATTCAGCAGGTTGTGTTTTGGATCTCATTGGCTACACTGATTCTGACTGGGCTGGTGATAACATTGATCGCAAGTCCACTTCAGGATATGTACTTAGTTTGGGATCAGGCCCCATTAGTTGGTCAATTAAGAAGCAATCTACCATTGCTTTATCGTCAACAGAGGCTGAATATAGAGGTGCAGTCAACACTACCATTCAAGCTATTTGGCTGCAACACTTCCTAACTGAGCTTGGTATCCTCTTTCATCATCCGACTGTCATTTGGTGTGACAATCAGAGTACATTGAAGGTTTGCAAAGATCCCATACAGCGGCAGCGAACCAAGCACATCGAGATCCACATGCACTTCATCCGTGAATTGATACATGATGGAGTCATCGACTTGTAGTACTGTGCCAATTCTGACCAGATTGCCGACATCTTCACGAAGACATTCACTGAGCAAAAGTTTCATTTTCTACGAGACCTTCTTGGGGTGAAGAACACTGCAACACAGTAGCTGCCATGCACTATTACTGTATTTTTTGAGGGGGGGTTTTGTTCCCACAGGGTTTTCCCTCTTTCCTCCTTTTTTTCTTTTCTCCTTAATTAGCTTAAGGGGGGGTGTTAGTGTCAATTTCTCCGTCATTTACTCTCCTTAAACTCTAAGCTAACTAATGCTAATGTGTTACCGAAGGATTACTCTGCAGTTCCTCTTTTTCACCGTCTTCATGCAAATTAGGATGGTTAATAGCAGTTGAACTCTGCTTTCACTGCACTTTTCACCGCATTTTCTCTTTTGCTGCGGTTGGTTTAGTTTTTGTAACATTGGTTAACACTTCTTTTACATCAAGGAATATAGTATTACACAGTTCGTGCTCTGTTTTTCTGAAGCTCTGTTTTTATTTTTTCTGTATGCAAATCTCTGTTTATTTTTTCTGGTTGATCTATGCAGCTGTAGCTGCAAATTTCACATGATTGTAATAAATTGAAGATCAAATAATAAATGATTTATGTAGGATGCTACAACTCGCTCCCTTTTGCATTGTGTGTGAAACATGTGTTTTGGAAGGAAAATATCTTTGCTTAATTAGGTTGCTATATGTTCAAGTTTATTTTATTGCTAACGATAATTGTTTTATGATCGAGTCTTTAACAATTGGTGGTGTTTGTTGTTTCATTTTTGCTTTGCTTTGCTATTTGAGCTCTCTCTTGAATTTTTCATGTTATGAATACTACAATTTTGATATCTCTTTGTGTTAATAACATGTGAAATTTGAATCAAATTTTGCAGTCCTATTGTTGAAAGCTTCCAAGCTTTGTAATACTATTACATCACCCTATTATCTATTTAAATTCAATCATGCCATTCATCAGATGTAATAGTTTTGTAAGAACTTTGTGCTAACATTTCTATCTTTCATAGAGTTCACAGGGGTAATGCTGTAAGAGCAGGTCTTTACATTCATGAATGACTGTTATTTTCTTATGTAAGATTGGGACTTCTATTGAAACCTTAATAGCATGATTCAAACCATCGCATGTGCACAAGGAGGTTAATAACTGCTAATATTTTATTAACTACTAGGAGTGGCATTTTATATTAATTGTAAATGCTTGCAAACCACCTATATGTGACTAGAATCTACCCAAACTATTAAACATAGAGATAATCGTTGTGTGTGATCAAGTTTCATGCAAGCCATCAGTGGCCAAAGTGCTTGTTTTTAGCCCTAAGAGGCTGTTTCATGCAAAATAGATATAATTTTTTCAATTTTTTATCGGATTTTCATTTTTTTTGTAGGTGTTAGAAAGTTGATTTAGAGAACTACATCGCGATGAAGGCCATTAGCCCAAACTCATCTCATATTTTTAGGTATAATTGTTTTAAATTCATTCACTTTGTTTTATAGCATCAAACACACTTTATGTTGCATTTAACATTTTGTGTGGTTTTGTAGGATTCATTTGCTTTACTTGCAGCTTTACGCCTGTCAAAGACTAGTTTGCAAACTACTAATCAATTTGTTGCAGGTTTGATTGTCAGATAATCAACTCTTGAAACATTGTGTCTTCTTTTTATAGATTAGATCACATTTGGGTTCGTTGGTCTAAAAATGAACTCAAGTGTTTGTCTCATCATAAGAACTTGGGTTAAAATTAACAAGTGTTTGCCATGTCTTGTGGTTTACATTTTCTTCATTGAATGTATATGCTCTTCTCTCGTACCACTCTGCGCTCTTGAGTATCAAAAGCGTTCCTTTGACATTTTGTATAACCACCCCACATATTTCGATTTGGAATTAAAATGAACCCGATGTGAGCGTGAGACAAAGGTGTTGTGTATGCTCTCTCCTTGCACTTCGTGTGATCTGGGAGATCAAAAATAATGTACTTCCTTGCTTTTGTGTACCATTAGAGGGCTTGCCACCCTACTTCAAAAGGTGGGAATGACCCAAGCGGTAACAAACTAAAGCCAAGCTCTTTCAAACTGCTATATAAAAAATGTGTTTGTGACGAAAGTCATAAGCAACAGGTGTGGATGTGTCATACTGACAAGTGCCACCCCTAGTGTCTACATGACATGTCAAAATCCGTTCTTAGGAAGGGACTGGGAGGCCTCTTGATTGAAATAATCTTGAGTTAATCTTACTGCATGTATGGCCACCTTGAACGAAAGCCCTTACTAAGAACTAATTGTTTAGTGGCCAAAATCCTTTTTACTTGCTAGCAAAGGAACAATCGTTTTGAAGCCATCCCATGTCTTCACTATTCAAGTGTAGAGGCATAAATTCCTCTTTGGGGGAATGAGATTTGGTGTGCCCAAGAAGTGTGTGTCATATAAGGGGGAGCCAGTGCCACCAAGTCTCTAGTTGTCCACCTTGTTTAAGTGGCTAGAGAAATCCAAGTGGGGATCTAGTAGGTAGCATCTCTTCATAGCCTAGGTTGTGCAAATTATTTTCAAAGTGTGTCATTTCACATCAAGATCAAACTCAAAATCATTGTCTACTTGTGTTTTATGTGGGTGTTTGAAACAAATCTCAATCAAACATCACATTTAGAACCTATGTCATTTCAACCTTGCTCAAAAAGTCAAACAACTGCAACACTATCCCTCTACACAAGTCCATTGTTCCTAAACAGAGAAGTGAAAACATAGTCGTATGTAGTATTTTGTGCATCATTCTTCGATTATGATCTTTTAGGGTTCCCATCTTGAGTCATTGCATATCCAGAATATCCCAGTTAGTCATACACACATGCATATCCATCACCATTCAAACAAAATCCTTAGTCACACTTCCATATCAATCACCATTAAAACAAAATTCTTAGTTTGCATCTAGGTTTCTCTCTTTAGTCTTCAACCAAAACATTTGGCTATCATATTGTTTTTACCACTTGAGGTTCATCATCCTTGAGTTGGGAAACATATCATTAGGATAGGATAACTTTCTTGGAGTTTATCATCTCCTACTTTAGCATACCCTCTCTTGATCATTGTCCTTGTGTCTATCCATCAGAGAACAAGTAATCATTGCCTACATAATCATTGTCAGACCTAGAGTTACCTTGATCTATTTAAGAGTTGTCATCAACCCACTTGAACTTTTTAGTCGGTGTCATCTTACTCATATTCACATCCTTAACATTGTTCAATCTTCATTCATCAAAATGGTTGTGATCATCAACAAATCTAGGCCAAAGCCAAAACTATACATACTCTGAGGTGACTCAAATTTTGCTCCTAGTTGTGAGGAGAACTTTGTACATCTGAGTGGTGAGGAGAACTTTGTAGATCCTAGTGATGATGAGAATTTTGTAGATTCTAGTGATGATGAGAACTTTGTAGAATCCTTAGCTCATCTTAATGATACTCTTCACAAGGGAAATACCACACCAAGTTTGGAATCATATGTGCCAATCCATCTACTAGTCCTCCATCACCATCCAACAGAATGCCTATACCAACTTGTTGAATGATTTTCTCCATAGATTCTTTGCAAAATCTAAAAGCAAAAGAAAATCTATGGAGAAATCTAAATCCAGTCATCCAATTTCATTCCCATCTAGCACAAGTAATCTTAATCTTACACATAAGCCTACACCATCTATCATTATCCATCCATTATATTGTCCATGCAACCATGTGTTAATGAAGGATGTGATCCACTGGATACTAGCAAGGAATCAACCATTACCCTCATGCCATCAAATCCCTATCCTTGAAACTATCCAAGAACCTTCAAATGTCATGCCTATTTCTCCTATCCCATCTTGTAGTACACAAAAATTATTAAGTCTCTTGAAAATCCACCTACCATAAGCCCAATTCCTTCCCCACCATACATCGAACTTATCAAAGAAACCTCCATTCCTATCCAAACTCAAGAGTTATATCAAGGGTCAACTCCAAAGTATGATTAACCTTGCTCCTTATCAAATCAAGATCAAAGCCTTTCCATTCAACCTATCCATAACATATATCTTTTATATGATCAAGACATTATCTATGATGAAGAGCCTATCCATAAGCAAGTTGATCCTATCCATAATTCCACAACTATCTATGAGCAAGATATCCAAGAACCACATAATCCATCTACTCCTCATTCTTATTTTAGCAATAAGAGTGAGTATGAAAGTCTTGTTGATCAAATTGAGCACTCACCTCACTTCGTGGCATTCCTTCGAAGCAAAGAAACTTCTCCTTCACTCCATGATCCCACAACATCCATTTCCCTTGATGAGACGCTTGGTCCCCACAACCACATAGATGATCAAACAAATACATTGGATCTTCATGGGCATAATGAGCATAGTCAAGATCCTATTGCTCCTTCACCATCTCATATTGATCCTATTTTGAAATCCCCATCATATCCTGTTAGTCTGGCTACTTTCATCCAAGAATGTTCTTCCCTAGGAAAGTAACAACCATTTTGTATCACCACACCTTCTCCATCCAATAATGAACTCAAGTCTAATGTCCAAAACACCTCTAGTCCCATTGTTCATCATATACCCCAAAACATGAACTATCAAGGTAAAGGCTTAGGCCTTCATGACCAAGGTATTTTGGAGCCTATTCATGTCAAAGTCCCTCCATGCTCATATGGCCTTGGATATACACCCCATGGACAAAAATCTAAAGATGTTGGCGATTCCTCAACTCCTCCTAAGTCCACCACTTTCCATCATAAATCCTATTATATCCATAAAACATATGTTTCCATCCCTCCTACATCATCCTACAAACCCAAAAAGCGTGTGACCATCCATCTACCTCCATCCACTTTACCTCCACTTCTTCCAACTCCTAACATCCCTCCATCTACTTTACCTCGACTCCTTCCAATTCCAAATATACCCATCCTCAAATCCCCTTATCACTTTAGCCACAAATCCATTAATCCCTCTATTCATACATCTCGTTCCAATAAATCCCCGACAATTCCTAATCACAATCAACAGATGCACACATTGACTAAGCATGAAGCTATCCCACATACCCCAATTACTATTTGAATCAAACCGTGCGAGTCTTCTTTTCTACTAAGGTATTATTGGAAAATAGGTAATTGCCCATCCTCAAATCTCCTTATCACTTTAGCCACAAATCCATTAATCCCTCTATTCATACATCTCGTTCCTATAAATCCCCGACAATTCCTAAGCACGATCAACAGATGCACACATTGACTAAACATGAAGCTATCCCACATACCCCAATTACTATTTGAATCAAACCGTGCGAGTCTTCTTTTCTACTAAGGTATTATTGGAAAATAGGTAATTTGAGAAGTTAGAAGTAATCAAGTAACAACATATTATTAATGTGCATTGTACCCTCAACATTGGTGATTTCAGAGCCATCTTCCTAATGACACACCAGCGGGTTTGTCGACGTTGAGAAAGCAAGAGCTGACTTCTTTGTGAGGAAATGGGACCGGAGAGAGGCGGTGCTATGATCGTGTGTATGACTACGATCTTTACAATGATCTGGGCAGCCCAGATATTAATCCCGATCTCCGCAGGGAGGTGCTCGGTGGGTCGCAGGACCTTCCCTATCCCAGAACATATAGAACTGGACGTGCTCGATGTGTGCCAGCTCATCCTCTGCTAAATCTCATTAGTTAACTGTGTATTGCTACTCTACAATTAGTGATATGCTAATATTTTTTATGCAAAATAAATATGACTTTTGAAAATTTTATGTGCAATTTTTTTTTAAAAAAAATTTTTAAAAATGAATTAGTATAAATTTGATTTGTTGTAGAGTTTCATTTTTTATTCCATCTTTTATATTGTTAAAAAAATGTAATAATGATTGGTGTACAATTCTAATATATGAACATGCTAAGAACACATTGGAAAGTGAACCAATTGACTCATATTTGTAAAAAAAAAAAGCATTCTAATGAATTGTTGCTAAACATAACCTTATTCAACAAAGACAGTTGGCACCAAAAACAAAATTATATCCCAGAAACACATAGTAATTAAATGTGTCATAACAACAATATTGAAAACACAAATGGACAAGGACAAGCTCATTCCATGAGGTGAGACTTGTACAACCACCTAAGAGCACCAAACAATGCACAGGCCACGCCATGAGATTTGCAAAACCACATAAGAGCACCAAACAAAGCATACACACGAGGTGGGGGGACAACTTCTAGAATGGATCAAAGCTTTGGAGGCTTTGATAAATAAAAGAATTCCCTAATTTTTACAATTGCTAGGCATGTTGGTTTTAGTTAATAAATATGAATATGTTCTTGTTGTAATAGACTACATTATTTCTCTAAATAGTGATGTTTTAATGCTTTCTCATGGAGGAAACATGGGCCATGCCATTCAAGTACAATTTTACCCTCCATTTACAAGATTGTCTTTTTTAACAACTTCCAATTTGGATTATGGATTGATTATGTGTCTATGGATTGTGTATTTTTGAAACAAGATCACAGTGTATGTGGGTGTCATAGGGCGCACATAACTCTTACCAAATGGCAGATGCTTCAAATACTTTCTTAACAAAACAATGATTGAATAAGATCTCAACAACATTATTTGGAACCTATATATCCAGCCACATGGCCAGTGAAAATTTAGAACAAATAAGCCAGGACATGGTGTTATAGCTTACCCACTCACAGAGTATATGTGAAAGCAATTCTTGGCTTGTGTATTAAATTGTAAATGTCATGAATCAAAATGTTCTAAATCATATTTGATTCGATCATGATGTGTACGAACATGCTTTGAACACAATAGAGCTGCAAACTTCTCACTATATGAACACATTGACATATGATGTTTCTTTTCCCTATTTTTCCACTAATACTTCCTCTAAGTCTAGAGACCCTCCTCTAAAACTAAAGAAGCCCTTTCTAAACATTAAAAGCGCCTTGGACCCAAATTGACAACAATCTAGAATTCTTTTTCTCAGAATTTACTAGAGTCCTCTACCACTTCAACAACAATTTGATACATGTATATAATGATAACCATGTGTAATATTTTATAGCTCTTGCCACAGTTTTACAAAATGGCATAATGCATTTAGAATACATATACATAAGCCAAGCATTAAGGAGTTTAAGCATTTCATTTGAACCCACAGCTAGGGAATGGCTACAACATTACATTAAGATCAATGCCTCATAAATGCCCACACAAGTAATAATAGCATGTTAGAAAAAGACCATCACATATAAGATTGAATACCAAGCACCATAGATAGAAGATCAATAGTGAAAAATAGTGTTGAGAGAAGATTAAAGGCCCATCGACCAGTGACCAAACATGAAATTGTACCTTGTTTATTAACCAGTAAGCTTAATTTTCCTATGATGTAATACAATAATACACTGCATAGACAAAACAGTAACTCTTCCACATTGTCCAATGCCTCTATATTTATGTGGGAATATCTAAGTCCTTATATAGTTAGTTATATTTTATTTGTTGTATATTATTTGTTTTTGGTTCTACATTTTTTTTTGCTCCACAAAATGCAACCAAGGTTGTGAGAATTTGTATTAACATCAAAAACATATTACAATCATGTCTTTTCTTTGTGTTGATTTTCTATCTTGTAAGGTGAAGTGGAGTTTCTTTAAAACAACTTGAGTTGGATTTTTAGCAACAACATTTTTTTTATCTAAGAATAGGATGTTTTTGAGTTTGTGAGATTGAGATAAAATTAAGAGTGATTTTATGTGTGATTTAAAGATGAATAAAGCAAGGAAAGTTTCTTTCCTTTCACATTAAGTAAAGCAGTTGGGCTCTATATATAAGATTGTTGTAGCAAACTCAAATTGTATTCTTTCAAGAGAAAGTTTGTTGTTAGGCTAAATAGAAGATCCAACAGTTGTTGGTTTTTCCCCACACTAGGGTTTCCTAGGTATATCTGTGTTATTATCTATTTGTGATTGGCTTCTTGTTATTTTTACTTCCGCTGTTATTTGCTATTAATTAACCCAGAGTATTGATTGTCATAAATCAAAGAGAGATTCTATTCTGTGAATTTATTATGCAATTAATCTATAGCTGGATTATAAGAAATTAACATGGTATCAGAGCTCTAAACTCTGAATATGAAGCCAAGATTTGTGACGCAGATTTCAAGAAAAAAATAGTTTTTCGTCTCCAGTTTCTTCTGTGGCTATGGCAACCAGTGTTTGATATGAGGACAGACTTGAGGGTGTGTCTAACTTCTTATAGTGGAAGGTTCAGATTACATCCATTCTCAAGGAGAACAGGCTATGGATCTATGCTAGTACAAAGGTGACACTACCAACAAATGATTTTGTTGCCCTAGATTCGCATGAAGTCAAGGAGGCCAAGGCTCAGAGGATTATCTTGGATGGGATAAGAGATCATCTAATTCCTCATCTGTTGGGGAAAGACACCACTAAGGAGATGTGGGATACGCTTACAGAACTTTATCAAAGTTGTAAGATGATGTTGAAGGACAAATTGCATAACACCAAGATGTCTAAAGGAGAGAGTGTGACCTCTTACTTGTCCAAGCTGACACAAGTCAAGAATGAGCTGGCTGCTATTGGAGAGACGATTGCTAAAGATGAGTTGGTACGTATAGCCTTGAATAGTTTTTCAAAGCACTGGGAAGTGTTTGTCAAGTGTGTTGTTGGTAGAGATCGGCTACCTGATTGAGCGAGGCTTTGGGATGATTTCATTTAGGAGGAGATCCATGAAGGTGCTCATCGAGGAGATCAGATAAAGAAGAGTCAAGACAAATAAAATCTTGCTCTTGCAAGCAAGGGAAAGCAAAAGTCCCCAATAAAGAGCAATATGAAGGTTCTTCCAAGACTAGGAAGAAGAAAGATCTAAGAAAGATAAAATGTTTTTGCTGCCATCAGAAGGGTCACTATGCCAGTCAATGTCTGAATAAGAAAAATAAGGACAAGCAAAAGAAGCAAGTTGCTGCCATAGCAGAGGCGGATGAGTTTTCACTCATTGCCTATCTCTCAAGTTCAATTGCCAATAGGGTATGGTATATTGATAGTGGGGCTTCTTTCCACATGACAGGAATTAGAGAATGCTTCACCAAGTTGGAGGAGAAGATGCTAGATTTCTATATTGAGCTCAGAGACAATGCCAAGTACCATGCAACTGGTATTGGCACCATCAAGTTTTAGAGTCTGGCAAACCCTTGTTGGTGGAGAATGTGTCATATGTCCCTGGCATGATGAAGAATTTAATCTCAGTTTCTACTTTGGAAGACAATGGTTATATCGTGGCCTTTGAAAGGGGCAAAGTCTACATTCGTCTCAAGGATTCCAAGGTTGCAAAAGTGATTGGAGTCAGACATGGCATCTTGTTTCAGTTACAGTTTGAGCCAGCACATGTGTTGGTAAGCAGTTGTAGAGGGCTAGGAGAATTGTGCCATAGGAGGATGGCTCATCTTCACCATGGAGCACTTAATGTGCTCAAGGAAATAGTGACGGGACTGCTTGAGATGAAGACAGAATACCATAAGGTGTGTAAGGATTGTGCTCTTGAGAAATATGTCAAGACTCGTTTTCCAGGCAGTGACACTAGATCCAAAGGGATTTTGGATCTTGTACACTCAGATGTATGTGGGCCCATGTCAACAGTATCCTTGAATGGGTATGAGTATTATGTTACTTTCATTGATGACTTCTCCAGGAAGACATGGATATATTTTCTGAAGAATAAAGATGAGGTCTTTAGTAGGTTCAAAGAGTTTAAGGCTCTTGTGGAGAACCAAACAGGGAGGAAGATCAAGATACTGAGGTCTGATAATGGAGGTGAGTATACCTCAAATGCTGCCAAAGAATTCTGTACTCAGGAAGGTATCAAGAAAGAGTTGATAGTTCCATACAACCCTTAGCAGAATGGGGTCACTGAACGAAAAAATAGGGCTATAGTTGGAGCAACCAAGGCCATGCTTCCTGATCAGGATCTACCTTGGTTCTTATGGGTAGAAGCTTGCAATACAACTATGTATTTGCAAAATAGGAGCCCTCACAAAGTGTTGGGTAAATTAACTCTAGAATAGGCATTCACTAGTAAGAAACTAGATTTGGGGCACATTCGTATCTTTGGATGCCTTGTGTATTGTCACATTCCTATGGAGAAGAGAAGCAAGTGGGAACCAACTGCAGAGAATGGTATCCTTGTAAGGTATAGTGAAACCTCTAAGGCCTATCAAGTTTACATTCCTACCCTTAGGAAAATAGTTGTTCACAGAGATGTGAAGTTTGAGGAAGAGAGGGCTCTTCAGAACTCTAGCAGCTTGATGAATGAGGAGAAGCGATCACCCACGGTTGAGGCAAAACAAATCCCTCAAACTTCAGTCTCGCAAGTTGGAAAGTAGAGAAAGCAGGTCGATCAAGTTGATCAGAAAGAGGAACAAATAATTCCTTAGCCTCAAATTCCTATTACTGAGAAGAAGATAAGCAGGGTAGCTGAGTAGACACTGAGAGAGGCCCAAGGATATGTTGGTGACCCACAGGATTCAATCAGATAAAGAAAAGCTCCCAAATGTTATTCTAATTATGTGGCACTTATTAGTGAATTAATTGAAGAGAAGCCTTCTAGCTTTCAGGAGGCATCCATGCACCAAGTATGGAGGGATGCCATGGTGGAAGAGTATTCTTCCATCATGAAGAATAGAGTGTACGAGGTAGTACCATGGCTAGAAGGTAAGTCTGTGGTGGGCTCAAGACGGCTATATAAGATTAAGCATGCTGCAGATGGTAGTGTGGAAAAGTTCAAAGCCTAGTTTGTGGCTAAGGGGTTTTCTCAGAAGGAAGGAGTCAACTATGATGAGACTTTTGCTCCAGTAGCCAGGTACTCATCCATAAGAGCTATCATTTCTATAGAAGCACAGATAGGTTGGAGGATTCACCATATGGATGTAAAGACAACCTTCCTCAATGGAGAGATTGAGGAAGAGATTTACATAGAATAGCTAGAAGGATTTGAAGCACATGGGAGGGATTCTCATGTATGCAGGTTGAAAAGAGCACTGTATGGACTCAAGCAGGCTCCTAGGGTGTGGTATTCACGTATTGATAGTTACTTGCAAAGCATGGGCTTCATCAAGAGTGAGGCAGATCCAAACTTGTACTATGTTCAGGTGAAGGATGAACTTCTCATATTGGTGTTGTATGTTGATGACCTATTTCTCACAGGGTTAGAGGAGCTCATAGTCCACTACAAGCAGGGTCTTGTAGGAGAGTTTGAGATGAAGGACTTGGGGTTGATACACTACTTTCTGGGATTAGAGGTGTGGTAGAAAGAGGGAGAGATCTTCCTTGGACAAGGGAAGTACATAATTGATATCTTGAAGCAATTTAGGATGGAGGACTGTAATCCCATGTCCATGCCACTTGTAACCAACTAGAAGAAGATTGATGCTTCTAGATCAGAGGCAGTGGACCTAACCTTATACAGATAGTTGATAGGCTCTCTTATTTATCTGGTCAACACCAGGCTAGACATTTGTTTTGTAGTGAACTCACTTAGTCAGTTTATGGTGGAACCTAAACGTGTGCACTAGATAGTTGTGAAACATGTTTTGAGGTATCTTCGAGGCACAATTGATTATGGGTTGAAGTATACTCAACAGGATGGATTGAAGATCAAGGGGTTCACCGATGTAGATTGGGCAGGTAGTACAGCTGATTAGAAGAGAACTTCAAGATGCAGTTTCAGTTTGGGATCAGGAGTAGTCTCTTAGTACAGTAGGAAACAAAAGTTAGTTGCACTGAGTTCTACGAAGGTTGAGTATATGGCAGCCAGTATGGCTACATGTGAGGCTATCTAGCTTCAAAAAGTTCTAGCTGAGCTCTTTGATCAAGAGCTAGATCCTACAGTCATTTACTGTGATAATTAGAGTTGTATCAAACTCTCTAAGAATCCAGTGTTTCATGACAAGTCAAAGCACATTGAGATCAAGTACCACTTCATTAAAGATTGTGTGGAGAAGGGGACAGTGAAGCTCCAGTACATTCCTACAGACGAGCAGATAGAAGACATCCTAACCAAGGCCTTGATGAAGAGTAAGTTTGAATTCTTCAGGGATAAGTTGGGTGTTGTGCAGAACACTTTCCTCGCTAAGAGGGAGTGTTGATTTTCTAGCTCGAAAGGTGGAGTGGAGTTTCTTTAAAGCAACTCGAGTTGGATTTTGAGCAAGATTTTTTTTATCTAAGAATAGAATGTTTTTGAGTTTGTGAGATTGAGATAAAATCAAGAGTGATTTTATGTGTGATTTAAAGCTTAATAAAGCAAGAAAAGTTTCTTTTCTTGCACATTAAGTAAAGCAGCTAGGCTCTATATATAAGATTTCTATAGCAAACTCAAATTGTATTATTTGAAGAGAAAGTTTATTGTTAGGCTGAATAGAAGATCCAACAGTTGTAGGTTTTTCTCCACACTGGGGTTTCCTGGGTATATCTATGTTATTGTCTATTTGTTATTGGCTTCTTGTTATTTTTTCTTCCACTGTTATTTGTTGTTAATTAACCCAGAGTATTAATTGTTATAAATCAAATAGAGGCTCTATTCTATGAATTTATTGTGCAATTAATCTGTAGTTGGGTTATAAGAAATTAACACTTTGGCCATCTCTAGCACAATACAGATTAATGTACTCTTTGTGCCTTACAATGGCATCAAAATTCATTATAAAAAATGAACCCCAGATTTTTGTTGCCACAATTCTTAGAAGTCCAAAAGGTGGCTCAAAACTCCTCGCTAAAGCATCACCATGAAGGCCCATCATTACAAAGGGGGAAACCAAAAACCACAAAATCTGTCACTCTCACTGTTCACTCCACCACCCAGTAGAATTCCTCTGAGCTCACCACATTCACAAACCTCTACACCTAGAGCATATTCTCCTCATGGTCTAGACCCACCACTAGCTAAAGAAAATCTCTGCCCACCTTCACCCACCACTGGTGCCTTGCCAACTTTTGTTCATTCAGGTTCAGAATGAAGGGTTTCTTCTCCACTGCTACTCATGGTTGTAACGAATTATGAATATCCCCAGGTGATGGACAAGATATGACAAATCCAATATGCTGAAAGAATGATAGGAATTAAGACCAGAACTCAACAAACTCAGTTTTCTACTTGTGAGATAAGTTTCCTTGATTCTTTACAACTTGTTGCTGTATTTGTATTAGGAAAAGAATAAAGAAAATTGACTGATTTCAAATCACCAGTATTTAGTTTATAACCTAGAAAGGAAACACAACTATAGATTACCACGTCGGCCTAAGTCACAAAATTTGGTATATAGAACAGTTGTAAAAAACACAATTTTAGATGATAGTTAGTAACAAAAATAGTCCATTATGTCATGAATATAGAGAACAACACCCTACATTTTGTGTTGTTGCTGTCTACGCTTGGGAAAATCCTGTTTGAAGGGCATTGAATAAAGCATTCAATAATATACAGAGCCAACATCATTTAGAATAGAAAATACCAAGTTATTCCTGTTAACAGAAGTAAAAGAACACATTGCAAGGAAAATTAACCCATAGATGGAGTCGTCTCAGCCAAATAACTATAGTAAACTATTACATCCAGCAAAGTAGAGATGCTGACATCGGCTTCTATACCAACGAATAGTGGGAAATGGCTTTTCCTTCAACAAACCCATGAAAAGGAAGTTACAAAACATCTACGCCATGTCCTAGATTCAAATTACACTCTTCCTCTGCATTTCTAGTGTAAATTCTTCTTAGTTGGCATTCTTGCATAGGAAAGCCCGATCCATGCTGTGTTCAACCGATTGTTTTTTCTCTAATCTTTGTTGTGCTGCCCCTAACCAATTTTCTTCAAAAATGAGAAAATAAAAATCATCCAAGATCCAAGAGCTAACTGAATTTCTCTTCTCTTATTCCTTCGATGTATGATTGACATTATCCTTTAAAAAATACATTCAAATGATTATTATCTGGGATACATAAACAAGTTAGAAACCCCCCAACCACCAAGCTAAACACCACCAAAATAAACAAGCCAAAAATTGGACTAACACAAAACACAAAACAAAAAGACACGAAACATGGGAAAAAAATTGATGCTCCTGCATTAGGAGCCCCCCCAGATGAACAAAAATCATGATCTTCAGCTCATGAGTTCATCAATGTTGAGACCATGCTTGGAGATATCAACTATTGTCATCCAAGTGGCATCTTCCAAAGGATGATCGCGCCACTTGACCAAATACTTGAAGTACTCCTTGCCTCTATTCTTCTTTAGCAACTGATGTTCCAAAATACACTCAATATCAAGTTTAGCCAGCTTGGTCACTTGCTATTCTTAACTTGGATTCAGTTGTGCTTTTGTTGCACCTTCATCTTCAGTACCTTTGTAGGGATACAAATCTGTCACATTGAAGATAGGTGAGTTACCTATGCCTAGAGGAAGGTCTATCTCATATGCATTCGCTTAAAATTTATAGAGAACTTTGCAGGGACCTATCTTTTTCATTTTTAGTCTGTTGTATTCACCTGTAGGAAATTTTTCCTTCTTGAGATGAGCTAAAACAAGATCACCCACCTGAAAATGAACTTCTCTCCTCTTCTTATCAGCATGCTATTTATATTTCTGATTACTACCTTCAATTTGTAATTTAACCTCCTCTTGAAGGTCATGAATTACTTTGGCAAAGTCTTCTCCATTCGTACTTCTCTTTTCTAACCCTCAAAGATCTTTGAGCTCAAATACACCTCGAGGGTGCACATGCCATAAACAATATAGAAAGGGTTGAAACCTATACTCCTATTTGGAAAATCATTGTAAGCAAACTCAGCCTATGCCAAGGCCATATCCCAACTACTAGGTGTATTCCCAACAAGATACCTCAACATGTTACCCAGACTTTTATTGACCACCTCAGTTTGGCCATCTATTTGGGGATGGTATGTTGAACTGAAACTAAGGTGAGTTCCTAATTTCTTCCAAAGTGTTCTCAAAAAATGGCCTACAAACTTTGTGTCTCTATCAGATACAATACTGCATGGTATACCATGTAACCTCACCACTTCTTTGAAGAACAAATTGGCTATATTAGTAGCATCACTAGCTTTCTTGCAAGGAATGAAGTGAGCCATTTTTTAGAATCTATCCACAACTATGAAAATAGAGTCATTGCCTCTTTGAGTCCTAGGCAAACCTACAACAAAATCCATACTTACAGCTGCCCATGGTCTTTGTGGAATAGGTAAGGGCTGATATAAACTTGTGTTTTGACTGTTGCCCTTCATATGCTAGCAAACTATACATATCTCTACATACTTCTTTACATCCACTTGCATCTGTGGCCAATAGTAATGTGCACTCAACTGCAAATAGGTCTTATCCTACCTGAAATGTCCTGCTAGGCTACCACAATGTTTTTCTTTCAAAAGATTATCCCTCATTCAACCTCTGGGTATGTACAAATGATTTCATTTGAACAAGAAACCTTCTTGTTACATAAAATCAGTCCATGGACCTATATTTCTACTAATTGGATTGTTGCAAACTTCAAATGATTCTTTGAAATCAATGTCATCAACATATAATTCATTCAAACTCTCAAACCCAACACTATTAGCCTGAATCTCATGTAGCAAGAAACTTCTACTTAATACATCAACAACCTTGTTTGGTTGCCCACTCTTGTGTTTCAACACAAAATTGAAACTTTGAAGGTATTGTACCCATTTTGCATGTCTTTGGTTTAGATTAATAAACTGAAGTGCATGGTTATCTGTGTAGACAAAAAAAATCTTTGGAAGCAAGTAATGCCTCCACTTCATCAAAGATTGTACCAATGCATAAAATTCAAGGTCATATGTGGAATATTTCTTCTTAGCATCATTGAGTTTCTCTCTGAAATATGCAACCGGTTTACCTTCTTGACTTAGGACAACACCTATTGCTAAGCCACTGGCATCACACTCCACTTGGAATACTTTATTAAAATCATGTAAAACAAGTATAGGTTGTTCAATTACCTTTTGTTTGAGAAATTTGAAACTTCTTTTAGCCTCTTCGGTCCATAGAAATTATTTTTTATGTCCCTTAAATTGTATCAAGAATGGGTGCCATTATATGACTAAAATTCTTTACAAACTTCCTGTAGAAACTAGCAAGCCCATGAAAACTCCTTACCTCATATACACTCCTTCATAAGCCAATCAAGAATGGCATGAACCATTTCTTTATCCATTTTTAATCCTTCCTTGGATACCACAAAGCCCAAATAAACTAATTCTATTTGCATAAACACATAGATTTTAAGATTGATTAGCAACTTCTCCTCATGCAACCTTTGCATAACCAACCTTAGGTGTTGTAGATGTTCCTCTTTAGACCTGCTAAAAACTAGGATATCATCCAAATACACTATTACAAACTTACCCAGGAATGGTTTCAAGACTTCATTCATAAGCCTCATAAAAGTACTAGGTGCATTTGTGAGCCCGAAGAGCATAACCGGCCATTCATAGAGCCCATCATTAGTTTTAAATGTTTTCTTCAATTTGTCCCCAAGTCTGATATGAATCTAGTGATATCCACTTTTCAAGTCTATCTTTGAAAAATACATAGAACCACTCAAACAATCCATGAGATCGTCCATCCTTGGAATAGGACCTAGTACCTAATAATAATCTTATTAATAGCTCTGGAATTTGTGCAGATTTTTTATATTGCTAGGAACACTGAGAGGGGGGTGAATCGGTGTTCTATAAGTCTTTTCTTGAACTTTTACTTTTAACCATTTCAAAAGAATAATCCAATAGAAACAAAATATACAACTGAACAACATCCACGAAAGCATGACACATAACACCAAGATTTACGTGGAAAACCCAAAGAGGGAAAAACCATGGAGAGGATTAGCTCTCAAATATATATTGCAATCTTTACAAAAATGATGTTCAAGCTTGGTCACTCAACAGGCCTAGAACATGTTGGCTTATTGCCATGAAGTCCAACTAGATTTAGTAGGCTCACTCCCTCAACCCTAAACCTAGCAAGATTACAATAAGGGTTGTTAAACCCTAAGGGCTGTTAAACCTTTTGAAGGTTCACTGCCTTGATGATGAAACCATTCTTTTCACATAAAAACTAAATACTGCTTAACCATCTGCCACTATGCCAGGGTGCAGTCATTTAGCAACTAAATTCTGAATCCCAAGTCTTCATCACTGCTTCACTTCTAAGTCTGCTCTTCTATTTGCATGCTCGCACACTACACACACTCTACTCATACACACTTCAACCAAAGATCATCACTCTTATATATATATATATATGCATCATTATCTAGTTCATAATCAGGTCAGCATCCAAGAAGTGAAACGTGTACATAGAAAGATGTACCTTGTCGCTCAATCTAATGCACTATGTGTCACGAGAACCCAAATCTTCTCCCAAATGTGTTCATATAGGTTGGCTCTAATCATTCAATTACTTACATAGACCCTCCAAACATTAACTCTTCTCCGCATAATGATTAATATACTTGTCGGCCTCTTCCTTAAGAGTATGCTTAACAACTTCATCTACTGACTTACAACTTTTACTGAGGATCTCAAAACACCTTCTAAATCATATCAAGGACTCTTTACATATTCCCAATCTTACCCTTAGAACTGCAAGGCAAGATATCATTTTGCAGAGAAATGCAGACCATCAGAACTTAGACTCTATCTTTGTCAAACTCTGTCAAACACTATGCACGATACTTAGAAGCTTGTATCTAACCTTCTGCTAGACTTCAGATCTCCTAAATCTGGAATAAGACACTTCATATATGTGTTTACAACACCTCAAAACCACATAATGAAATACTTGTCTGTGGAGGAATGCGGACCACTGCACTAGACCATGTTCAATGTTCCTACTAAACCTTTGCTTACCTAGACTTAGGTATTTCTTCACAGTGACTTATGGAGAAGATCAAGACTTAATCTATGATGCATAACACTATCAAACAACTAAGAACATCATACTTGAACCGCATAAACTAGTTATGAATCGTGGAGACATATTGTCTGACTTACTATCTTCTACTTAGAATACTTTCCACACTTAGCCATATTTTGTCATCCAGACCTGAAATCCAATATATTCTTCTAGAGATATCTCTTCTTATCATAGTGATAGGATCTCTGAGCCTTGTTACCATCAATGGAAACATACCGGTCCATACCGCAATAGTGTCTCTTTCCAACAATCTCCCCCTTTGGCATTGATGGCACACTTAGTGAAAAATGATTGACTGCTCCCCCTTACTGTACATACTTTATTTTCCTACTCCCCCTAAGATGATTATCCATTTTTCATTGATCTACTTCTCCTTCTTTGACATCAATGGGAAAGGGTGTGATCTAGAACCAAAAATTTGTCAAAATCTCAACAATTGATGTACTCAGCCGCATATTTGCAACTGCAATCTACTTCTTTGTATTACATATATTTGAGAATGTCATTGAATAGGTTTTTGATCTGTGCCCACTCAATATCCTAGTTGTTCTTAGAATTATTCAAAATTTGAATGTGTCCACTGAAAAGAAAAACTATAGCTTCTGCCTTAATGAGATCAGAAGGTGTGTCTGTTTGTACAGCTACCCTAGCCTCTGTAGCAAGATTTGTCATTGAGTCTAGTTTAGGGTAGACTAGTCTCCTTAGTTGTCCCATTCTACTTTTTATTTGATATTTTTGATTTAATAAGTCAGTCAGATCATTGTGGATGCTGATGACTTCTGCTTCCTTATTTCTAACTAATTTTGTTGCTGGATCAAATTTGTTAGAGATGTCCATCATTTTCTGTTCCAATTCTTTGATCTTTTCTTCAATCTCCTGAGCAGCTTTTGGCCAAGATAGACAAAATTTGTACACATCTCTAGCTTCTTTCACAACTCTTTGAATGTTGGATATTGAATTTTCTAACGAAATCTTATCCTCGACTAACATTGTCTATAATTCTTCTAGTCTTTTTCCTTCAAATTCCTGCCTTACTTTTGTTTCATTAGATTTCTCAAACGATTCGAACTAGTTACTTAATAAATTTGTTAATCCCTTCAAATGACTTGATGGGGGCATGGATGAATCCCTCCTATGAGTAGGTAACAACTTATCCAAAATCCCAGATGCTTCATTAATCAGTTTACTATCCTCAGTAAATGATTTCAACAACTCTTCTTGAGCCATTTCTTGAACAATCGAATCTCACTTAAATTTCTATGCCGAAAATATTTTGTCCAGATTTATTTGGCCCTGTAGTAACTCTAGTTCATCCCAATCTAGTTTTTCTTTCTCCAGAACTCTTTTACTGAAGCAACAGTGTCTCTTGTCATCAATTCTTCACAAGGTGAGACTTTCTTTTTCTTCTCTCCTTCAAGTGTGGCTTATGTAATGGATGAGATCCTCATTCTTTTTCTGGGACTAGATGATGGTCTCTCCTCTTTAGATTTCTTATCTTTCTTTTTTGGAGTGTTTGATGCCCATTCTACCAAAGTACTTGTGAACTTGGATCCTCTTGATTTGGTTTCTCCCTTACTTAATTGTTCATCTGATGTTTTCTTTGACTGCTCAGGTTTCATCAACATTTTGGAAGATAATTATGAGAACGTCCCAAATCTATCTTGTTTGGGATCAGTAGGTCTACTTAGTAGTGTATCAACTAATTTAGTCAAGACATCTTCTGCAACTTCATAACCTAGTGCAGGGACCCATATAGTTCTTGCTTCCATGGCTTCCATAAAGCATTTTTCTTTATCTACCATGAATACAATGTCCTTTTCATATTTTGTCACCATTGTTTTAGGTATCCAGAACCTTCTTACCCTTTTCTGTTGAAAATCTCTAAAGTATTTCCACATGATCTCATTTAGCATATCTGCATTACCCAAATTATGTAAATAATTTCTTATTTGATCAGCTATAGGAATGTGGTCAAGCCAAATAACATTTCCCAGTCCAGGTAGCTCTCTTAGGAAGTAAAAGAGTAAACATGTAATCAATGTTCCATATTTGAAAGAATAATTAGTTTCTTTTATCATTTTCAAGTTCTCCAAACGTTCATTCCAGGCAATTCACAAAGATCATAATCTGTATTGTTTTTATCATGTCATACGCTATGTATATAGCTGATGCAGACACAAAATTTTTCTTGTTGGAGAAGTATATTTTCTATCTAATAATCATTGATGCAAATCTGACAGCTGGATCCCTAATATCATTCATTGTAAGGCCATTCTTCTCAAATTTGGCTCATGTTAGCTACATTACCACATTATTCTTCATTTTCTTTATGCCTGAAACCCTTCCAGAGGATCTCATACTGGTTACTACTTTAATGGCTTCTTTAGTTATCACATAGGGTTCATCAAGCCAAAAATATTCATCATGAATTATGCATAGAATAAGCTTAACCCATGTATCAATTAGAATTGTGGGAAAATCCAATCAGGTGTCAAATATCTTCTCTCCTAGAACTTTGTAATCATCTTTTAGCACAATGTCTGCAGTAGTCAGTTCATCCAAATACAGTTTGCCTAACTTCATGTGATCATATTCTTCTAAACTGGTATGAATGTATGCCCTGATATCTTCCATATGCATGACCTCATGTAGAGTAGTTGAGAATGCCCCTAACGGATCATTTTTTGGCAATTTGAAGAATTGTTTCTTAAACTTGGAGCGAGACATTTTCCTATCTCAATTACCTGAGGAGTAAACATTTTTCAGAGCAATTTAATTTTCATAGTAGGGTTTTAAGTTGCAAATACCTCTTTTCATTGAGTTAGGGTTTCCTTTCTTTGAATGTTTCAGATATTGGTTGTTGTTGCTCAAGTTTAGCTCTGATCTCTCTCAATTTTTGATTGCTCTGAGTGCAAAGTGATTTTGAAACCAAACAAGTTCCTTTTATCCTTCACATGGCTTGACCTAATCATCATTAAATGCTTATTCTCAAAAGGTTGTTAAAACCCTTTACTATATAACACAGTCGATTAGGATTAATCCGCAATATACCGCATTAACCCTTTTTTTCCAGTTTTTCTTCTAAGAGATGTGTCACATCAGATTCCATGATATGCCTTCGTACCAAATTCTAGCACCCACTTTATGGCTAGGGGATTTGGATTTTCTACACTGCTCCCCCTGAGCCAGAGCTCTCAATTTATTTCTCGGAGGAAGTATCTACACTGGATACTGGTGCAGATTGATCCCTGACTTTAATCACATCTTTCTTGATCCATACTTTGTCCATTTCTTTCTTGATTTCAACCGGATCAACTTTCTCTTTTCCCTTATCATTTCTCTGCTCTTTTTTCCTTTCTTCAAAATAGTGATTTATCTTTTCATTTCTACTTCTACAAAACCTTGCAACATGTCCAAATTTGTTGCAATTGAAGCACACCACATTCTTTTGACCTTGATTCCTTTCATTGATTGAATTTGATCTACATTGATTAGCCATATGTCCAAATCTATTGCATACAAAACATTTTCCATTGAATGATTGACTGTTCCTTTTATTTTGAGAATTATTTCTTACCAAGCTTTTGCATTCATTTAATCTGTGTCTCATTTTTTAGCATGCATTGCACCTAATAGAAATTTGAATCACTTTACATACAATAGCTCTATGACTAGCTTATTGCAAGTAAAACATCTTCCTTTGAATGTTTGTTCATTTCTTCCATTGTTGGGACTTCTCCTGATCTAATTTCTACATTCATTTGCTCTATGACCAATTTTCTTGCAATTGAAACATTGAACAGAGAATGATGTAATCTTTTGATTTATTTTGCTCCTACACTGAGTAGCCTTATGACCAAACTTATTACATGAATTACAATAACCATGAAAAGATGGGTACCTTTGTGCATTTGGTTGTCTGACTGGAGGTCTTCTAGGTCTTCTTTTCTAATTTTTGAACTAGTTTTCCTTATTTTACTGTATTTCAGTATTTACTTGACCAGATTTTGAACTTTCCCCTTTTTCATATCCTAGACCTTGCTTGTTATTTGCATTCTTTTGGCTGTCAATCAATTCATTAAGCTTTGTGGTACTTATCTTGATTTTTTCTTCAAAATGTTTGGCCTTGTCTAGGTCCATTTTTAGACTTGCAATTTCTTTTTCCAGTTTTGTACAATTTTTTGATTTGTTTTTCACAATTGAATTTAGTTCATCCTCTTCTCTTGATCTTTCTACAACTTCTTCTTCTAGCTCATTCAAAGATTCATTTGTTGATAACAATTGATCACTTACTTCTATGTATTTGTCTTTGAATTTCTTGACTTGCTCTCTTAGATTTAAGATGCATTCATCAGCTTTTTGTAAGTTTTCTTTCAGATCACTGGCTTCTACTTTAGAATTTTCAACATCCATAAGGGATGCTTCTAGTTCGTTATATCTTTCATAATTTCTATACCTTCTTGCTGCCATGATCACACTATCCCAGATCTTCCTCAAGCTGTTAAACTTCTTCTAAGGAACTTGGCTCTGATATCAATTGTTGATTATTGGGAACACTAAGAAGGGGGGGGGGGGTGAATCAGTGTTCTATAAGTCTTTTCTTTCACTTTTGCTTTTAACCATTTCAAAAAAATAATCCAATAGAAAAAATATACAAATGAACAACATCCAGAAAAGCATGACACATAACACCAAGATTTACATGGAAAACCCAAAGAGGGAAAAACCACGGAGAGGATTAGCTCTCAAATATATATTTCAATATTTACAAAAATGATGTTTGTTACAAATATGTACCTAACTGGGTTGTCATTGATGTCAACATATCCTTGTTTCCATTGGTGTCAGTTGTATCCTATTTTACTGTCTGCATAGAAGACTGGACTGTTGAGGATATTGAGAAAATTAATGATAATCAATGCATGTGGATCATGTTTCTGTGTAGAGGGTTGTCACAGATTTCTCCAGTTAAGATTTGAGAAGTCCACATGAAGATTTGAAGGAATTATGGCCGTCTGAGTAGAACTAGTTCCTACAATACTCAGGAAAGACAGAGTGATAGGAAAGAGGTCCAGATTGATTTGGTAATATAACATTTTGATCTGCAGATCTGAAGGCAAGTTTGGGAAGTCAATGTGTATCATCAAAACTAGTGGTTCATGGTTTGGAGGTCTGCAAGCTATCCTTCTTGTTTGACAGTCATGGCAGAGAGTGTTCTTGAGGTTTCAGAGGAATATTCAATTGCTTCTGATCATTTAGTTTAGAATGGATGTTATTGGTGAATTTAATGTTCTTGTGGAGGTCTCTGGATCATATGACTAGTATATTAGAGGTCCGCATTGAGGTTTGAGCTTGTTGATTGAAGATTTCTTCTTGAGGTCGATGTTCTTCCCAGTCTATGGTAGATGCCTTTAAAACATCTTTATGAAGGATGGAGTGGTTGTAGAAGAAAATTCAAGTCTCAGTTGTGTTTGGCCAACAATGTGATGATCCACGTTAAGTTTAGCCAACCTTGTTGATCATTCCAAGGTTGATAAAGTATATAAATACTTGTTGAAGAGGTATTGAAATTATCCTTGTGCAAAATAGATCAATCCAAAGAGAGGATCAGGAGAAGAGCAGAAAAGAAAAGGAGTGAGAGCAGTACAGAGTGTGAAGAAGAATTTGGGTCAGAACGAAAGTTCTTGAGCATTCATTGAAACTAAATCAGGCATGAAGTAGATGCTATTCCTCAGTTAATTGTTTCTAAACAAATTCTATAGGCAGGAAGCCTCTCTTTTGAGCAATGAGCTCTGGGTAGTGCACCCAAAGGCATGTGCCTTCTATTTGATTAAGTACTTTTAACAAGGTAGACATTTTTGTGGGTTAACCCCCACCGTGGTTTTTCCCTTAACCAGGTTTCCACATCAAAATCTTAGTGTCAAGTGTGTTGATTATGTTTTTGCTCTTATGCTATTGATTAATGCTTTAATGTTTACATCACTAATCTAATAGTAAGATAATAAAGAAGGTTAAAGGAAAGAAATTTTTTGTGGGACAACTGATTCACCTCCCCCCTCTCAGTTGTCTAGTTCCAACAATTGGTATCAGATCCATCTATCCTCGAATAAAAGCCTAACCACTTGAGGAGATCCAGGATGTCGACCTACAAGAAGAATAGTCCAAGATTTGATGGAACAAATTATTCTATTTGGAAAGCTCGCATGGAGTGCCATTTACAACGCATGGGTGATGCCTATTGGGCAATAACCAATGTTAAGTATAAACCTCCAAAGAAAGGTCCTTCAAGTCTTGATCAAGTCAAAGATGCTGAAAATAATCTTCAAGCTAAAGAAGCCTTGTTGAGTGCCCTAACTGATTCAAAAATGACAAATGTCTTTGGTCTAAAAACTACTTATCAAATCTAGAAAAAATTGGAGTATCTATATGAAGGTGACAAATATGTCAAATGTGCAAAGTTGCAAAGTCTGAGAGGAAAAATTGAAACTATGAGGATGAGCAAAGATGAAAACTTCACAATCTACATACAAAAGATAAATGAACTTATGTGTGGCATCAGGTGTGCCGGATGAACTTTGGAAGAATCAGAAATTGTATCAAAACTACTCAGGTCTTTACCTGATTCATACAAACATAAGGTTGCAGCTATAGAAGAAATCAGCATAGTCTCAGAGGTTACAAGAGATCATTTGGTTGGCAAAATTTTAGCTTTCGACTTAAGTGAGTTTGGTGATTCTCTTCCCAAGTCTGAATCTGCATTTAAAGCCAATGTGTATGGAAAACAAAGATATGATCTAGGTGAAAGCTCTTCTGCAAGATCAAATAGATTTGTAAAGACAAGAAAGGATCTTGAAGATGTTGAAATAGAAACATCAGGTCTTGAAGTTATTATTGCTAGAAGAATGCCAAGAGGATCTGGTAAATATGAAGGAAAATTACCACTCAAATGCTTTGCTTGTAACAAAATTGGTCATTTTGCCTCAAGATGTTCGAAAAGGTTTTCAAAACCTAACCCTAATAGGTATAAAGGTCAGAAGAAATGTTACAATGTCTAAGAAAATGGAGAAGAAGGGGTAACAGATGATGAATCTGATCATGGAGGCTCCTCTGAAAATGATTGAGTGTTTATTGCTATTGAAGAAGAAAATCTGGTGTCTACTAAATTTGCTAGCTATGAAAATGTAGAAAGTGCCTTGTCTGCTCAGGTTATTGAAAAGGATGAATGGGTAATTAATAGTGGATGTTCTCATCACATTACTAGTGACAAGAGTAAGTTTGTGAACTTT
Source organism: Cunninghamia lanceolata (assembly GCA_027924645.1). NCBI lineage: Eukaryota > Viridiplantae > Streptophyta > Pinopsida > Cupressales > Cupressaceae > Cunninghamia > Cunninghamia lanceolata. The sequence continues at coordinate 11,368,500 of BSBN01001226.1, forward strand.
GAAAACTATGAAGGAGGACTTGTAAAATTTGGAGACAACTCAGCTAGTAGAATCCATGGTAGAGAGTCCACTCCTTTGATGGAAAGAACAACACCAATGATGTTTTACATGTAGAAGGACTGAAACATAATCTTCTTAGTGTTGGACAGTTGGTTGACAAGGGTTATGATCTTCGGTTCAAGGATGGAAAATGTAGAATCTTGGAAAGCTCCAGAATTGAAATTGGATCCGATACTCAAACTAGAGGTAACATCTTTCACTTGAGTAGTTCTGGCAAAAGTTGTTTGATTTCTCAGATAGATCAAAGTTAGCTATGGCATAGGAGGATGTGTCATGTGAATTTTGACAACATTGTCAAAATAAGTTCCACTCAAGCTATAAGAGATCTTCCAAGACATGTGAAACCTAATAACATATATAGAAAATGTCAATTGGGAAAATAGAACAAAATTTCATTCAGGAGTAAGGTATAAGGTTCAAGTGAGAGATTGGAACTGATACATACTAATCTGTATGATCCTGCTAGAGTTAGGAGTGTGCAAGGAGACAAATATTTCATGCTGCTAATTGATGATTACTCTCGGATGATGTGGGTAACTTTTCTGAGAGAAAAACCAAAAGCCCTTGACAAGTTTAAGGTGTTCAAGATGATGGTTGAAAATGAGATTGGTGAAAACTAAAGTTTCTGAGATCTGACAAAGATGGAGAATTTACCTGCAGTGAGTTTGATGCTTTCTGTGAAAAGTATGGAATAAAAAGACAGTCATCTGTGTTGCAAGTATGAGGTGAACCAGTGTTGTCATTGATGTCAACATACTCATATTGCATTGACAAGAAGGATTGGATGAGCTGTGTGCTGAGGATATTGAGAAAATTAGCCTCAGTCAGGAACAGTAAAGAACAGTGATGAGAAGAAGGCAAATGTATTGTATAGGATGCGAACCGGAGGATGCGGATTAAAGGGTTTGTAGATATGAGTCTTGAGATGCTTCAGTTAAGATTTCAGAGGTCCGCATGAAGATCTAAAGGAGTTGTGGCTATCAGTGTAGAACCGGTTCTGAAAAGTATTCAGAGGTGACAGAGGATCACAAAAAGGTCCGGTGAGGTCCAGAACTGTATAATCCTAATCTGCGGATTGGAAGGAGTCTTTGAGATGTCCTTGTGATGTACCATCTCGAGTTGTGTATAATTTGGAGGTCCAGAAGTTCCTCCTGCATTATGACAGTGGCGACAGACAGTGTTCTTGAAGTTCCGGATAAGGAGGATAAGAGATTTCAGTAAGTAAAGGAAATGCGGACGTACCTGGTCATTCAGGCAGGCTTGTGAAGGTTCTTGGATCATGTTGAGGTTGTGTTGTTGGTCCGCATTGATAGTAGAGCCCAGAATTGAAGATATTCTTCTGGATGAAGTTCTTGCTCTGTTTAGCCGACCGGATGAGTTGTTCATCCTGCGAATGTTCTTGTGGTGGCCGACCGGATGTGTTATTCATCTTGTGGATACTCTTATGGTTGTTTGCCGACTTAGATGTTTGTTCCTAATTCGATGTCATGTATAAATAACGGTTTGTGAGTTCATTTCGAAGTGTGGATTGTGTGGATGAGTGTGGCATAGCGAAGAGAAGTGCGAAAGGCAGAGCAGAGGTTTTTGGGCTTAAATGGAACTAATCCGGACATGGTAGAGATGTCATTCTCTAGTTCAAGATTGTGATTCTTATCACTTTGTAGACAGTGTGTCTCCTTGTAGGCAGTGGGCCTCTTTGTGAGCAGTGTGCTCGGGCAGTGAGCCCTAATTGGCAAGTGCCATTCTTTTTCTTATTCTTCTAACAGAGAATAATCCTTGGGTTAATCACCCCGTGGTTTTTCCCTTAACCGGGTTTTCCACATCAAAATCTTGGTGTTTAATGTGTTGATGTTTATCTGCTCTTGTGTTTATGTATTATGCTTTCATGGATGATTAATTGATATGCTGTTAACTAACAACGAAGAATCAAGTGTTTGAAAGAACAAGAAGTTTTATACAACTGATTCACCCCCCCCCTTCTCAGTTGTATGCCTTAAATCCAACAATTGGTATCAAAGCCAAGTTCCTCTGAAAGGAGCTTAACCGCTTGAGGAGATCCAGGATGTCGTCATACAAGAAGGATAGTCCGAAGTTTGATGGAACCAACTTCACTCTCTAGAAAGGTCGCATGAAGTGTCACTTGGAATGTATGGGAAAAGCATACTTGGCTATGGTCTCAAAACCATATGTACCTCCACAAGGTGGTCCGACAACTTTGAATGAAATCACAGATGCTGAAAATAATCTGCGGACCAAGGAAGCCCTACTAAGCGCATTGAATGATTCAGATCTCTCAAATGTTATTGACCTACCAACTGCATATGAGATCCTGACTAAACTGGAACTTCTGTATGAAGGAGATGAGTTTGTCAAAATTGCAAGGTTGCAAAGTCTGAAAGGGAAATTTGAAAGATTGAAGATGAGGGATGATGAAAACATCACTACCTTTATGCCAAGAGTGAATGAGCTGGTATGTGGAATTAGAAATGCTGGTGGAACTCTAGATGAAAATGAGATTGTCTGCAAAATCCTAAGATCCCTTCCTGCTGCCTACAAAATCAAGGTTGCTGCCATTGATGAATTCAGAGCCCACACAACTGTCACAAGAGAACAACTGGCTGGCAAACTAGCTGCATTTGAAATGACCGAGTTTGGAGATGATCCTCCCAAGACTGAATCTGCTTTCAAAGCCAGTACCTATGTGAAAGGCAAACAGAGATTTGATCCGGGAGAAAACTCATCAAGGAAGATGTCATGGTATGATCAAGCAAGAAGAGACATGGAAGAAGAAGAAGCAGAAACAGCTCAACTTGAAGCCCTCATTGCAAAGAGACTGCCCAGAGGATCTGGTAAGTATGAAGGAAAACTACCCTTTAAGTGTTTCAACTGCAATAAGATTGGTCATTTGCTTCAAGATGTCCGAAAAGATCTGCAAGGTCTAATACTAACAGACAAAGGTTTCAAAAGAACTGCTATTATGTTCATGAAGAAGATGACAATGAAGGAGTAATAGATGATGAATCTGAACTAGGAAGCAAATCCAGAAATGAATGGGTGTTTATTGCCATCAAGGAAGAAGATTCAATATCCTCTGAATCTTTCAATCACAAGGTTGTGGAAAGAGCTTTGGCTGCTCAAGTGGAAGAAAAGGATGATTGGGTTATTGATAGTGGGTGTTCTCACCATATGACTGGTGACAAGAATAAGTTCTTAGATTTGGAAAGGTATGAAGGAGGAATGGTAAAGTTTGGTGACAATTCTGCTGGCAGAATCAGAGGTAGGGGAACTATTTCCTTTGATGGAAAGAGCAAAACAGGTAATGTACTATATGTTGAAGGATTGAAGCACAATCTTCTCAGTGTTGGTCAGTTAGTGGACAAAGGCTATGATCTCCGGTTCAAGAATAGAAAATGCAGAATCTTTACAAGCTCCGGAACTAAAATTGCATCTGGTGCTCAAACAAAAGGTAATATCTTTCATCTGGTTGGTTCAAACAAAAGTTGTCTGTTTGCTCAAGTTGATCAGAGTTGGTTATGGCATAGAAGAATGTGTCATGTGAATTTTGATAACATCATCAAGATAAGCAATATTCAGGCTGTAAGAGACCTTCCAAAATTGGTGAAACCTACAAATAGTTTGTGCAAAGAATGTCAGCTAGGTAAACAGAGCAGAGTCTCTTTCAAAAGCAAAGATCAGTCCTCTACCGGATTGTTGGAATTAGTACATACTGATCTCTGTGGTCCGACAAGAATCAAGAGTCTGCAAGGTGATAGATATTTCATGTTGTTAATTGATGACCATTCCCGGATGATGTGGGTTACCTTCCTAAAAGAGAAATCAGAAGCCCTTGAAAAGTTCAAAATCTTCAAAGCTATGGTAGAGAATCAAACCGGATTGAAACTTAAATGTCTAAGGTTTGATAGAGGTGGTGAATTTACATCTGGTGAGTTCATTGACTTTTGTGAGAAGCAGGGTATAAGGAGACAATTGTCTGCTCCTAGGACTCCACAGCAGAATGGAGCAGTTGAAAGAAAGAACCAAACCATCCAGGAAGCTGCCAGGACAATGATGTTGGAAGCAAATGTTCCTCAGATGTTCTGGAAAGAAGCTATCAGCACTGCAGTCTACACTCTACATCAAGTTCAAATCAGAAACAATACCGGTAAGACCCCCTACGAACTCTGGTTTGGCATCACTCCTACTGTGAAATATTTCAGAGTATTTGGTAGCAAGTGTTATATCAAAAGAGATGAAGATCTAGGAAAGTTTGATGCTAGAAGTGATGAAGGAATTTTCTTGGGTTACTCCACTCAAAGCAAAGCATACCGGTGTTACAATAAGAGACTGAGGAAGATGATAGAAAGCACTAATGTGAAAGTTGATGAAGGAATTGAGAAGCCCTCAAGATTTTATGAATTTGATGAAGATGACCAAGACGGTGTTCAGATTCAAGGAACTCAATCCTCTCCGGTAAGACAGAGTCAGCCTGATCCGGTAAATCAGGAAGAAGAGATAGGTTTGAATGAGCCTGATCAAGAAGCAGCAGTGCAGGATACTCCCAAAATTCCTAGGTATGTAACACTAAACCACTCTCAAGATCAGATCATAGGTGACAGAAGCAAAGGTGTGCAAACTAGAAGGAATGTTGCTCAAAATCAGGATGAATGTTGTCTAATTTCAAAGATTGAACCTAAAACAGTAAATGAAGCCTGCAATGATGAAAACTGGACTAAAGCAATGAAAGATGAATTAATGCAAATTGAGAAAAATCATACTTGGGATCTTGTTCCCAGACCTAGAGACAGGAATGTGATTGGAACCACATGGGTCTTCCGGAACAAATTGAATGAAGCTGGTGAAGTTATCAGAAACAAAGCTAGATTGGTCTGCAAAGGCTACTCTCAAATAGAAGGAATTGATTTTGAAGAGACCTTTGCTCCGGTGGCAAGAATTGAAGCAGTCAGATTATTTCTTGCATTTGCTACCTTCAAAGACTTCAAGGTATATCAGATGGATGTCAAGTCTACTTTCCTAAATGGTGATTTGGAAGAAGAAGTTTACATTGAACAACCGGATGGATTTCAATTGTCTGATAATAATGATATGGTCTGCAAGTTGAAGAAAGCATTGTATGGACTAAAGCAAGCCCCAAGAGCATGGTATGAAAGGTTGGATAAGCATCTTGTGCAGATTGGATTCAGCAAAGGTACTGCTGACAGTAACTTATATTTCAAAATTGATCATGAAAACATTTTGATTGTTGAAGTGTTTGTAGATGATATCATTTTTGGAGGAAGAGATAGTATGTGCAAAACTTTTGCAAATCAGATGAAATGTGAGTTTGAAATGTCTATGCTTGGTGAAATGAATTTCTTCTTGGGTCTACAAATTACTCAAACAAAGAAAGGAATCTTCATTTCTCAGACCAAATATGTGAAAGAATTGTTAAGGAAATATGGTATGGAAGATTCAAAACCAATGAACACTCCCATGGCAACCGGATGTAAGTTGAGCAAAGATGATGACTCCCCAAAGGCAGATCAGACAAAGTATAGATCAATGATTGGTGGATTGTTGTATCTCACTCAGACTAGACCAGATATAATGCAGGCTGTTGGTCTTGTGGCAAGATTCCAGGCTGATCCTAGAGAATCTCATGTTATGGCAATCAAAAGAATTTTTAGGTACCTGAAAGGAACAGTTGAGTATGGTCTATGGTACCCTAGAGATCCGGATTTCTCTCTTCATGCTTACACAGATGCAGATTGGGCAGGAGATGTGGATGACCGGAAGAGCACTAGTGGTGGAGCATTCTTTTTGGGGAAGAGATTGGTTTCTTGGCTAAGCAAGAAACAAGATGCAATATCTCTGTCTACAACTGAAGCAGAATACATTGCAGCAGCAGGTAGTTGCACTCAAATCTTATGGATGAAGCAGATGCTAAGAGACATTAAAGTTGAATATGAGGAGCCTATCACAATTTTCTGTGATAATTCAAGTGCAATTAATATTTCTAAGAATCCGGTATTGCATTCTAAGACTAAGCACATATCTATCAAGTTTCACTTTTTGAGAGAACAAGTGAACAAGGAAGAAGTCAGATTGGAGTATGTTCCCTCAAAGGATCAGATTGCAGATATCTTTACTAAACCTCTTCCCAAGGACTGTTTTGAATATCTCCGGGAGAAGTTAGGGGTCATGGCCCCTCCGGTGATGAACTAGGATGCACTGATGTGCATCAGTCTGGTGGATATCACAGTCATATCTTGTGATCCGGATTGATGATGGGGAGCTGCTACTAAGGGGGAGCAGCTGGTATCATTCTGATGTATTAGAATTGCAAGTATGAGCCCTTTGCCATTGATGTCAAAGGGGGAGAGAAGACATGTGAAAAACAAGTGGTTGATGATCAAAGGGGGAGCAGTAAAGGAAGAGAAGACATGTGAAAAGTTGTTGTTGATAGGGGGAGCTGTGACAGAAAGGAGAAGTTCTTGTCTTGATGGTTTTTCACATCATATGTTGCCATCAATGACAAAGGGGGAGATTGTTGCAAGTATGAGGTGAACCAGTGTTCTCATTGATGTCAACATACTCATATTGCATTGACAAGAAGAATTGGATGAGCTGTGTGCTGAGGATATTGAGAAAATTAGCCTCAGTCAGGAACAGTAAAGAACAGTGATGAGAAGAAGGCAAATGTACTGTATAGGATGCGAACCAGAGGATGCGGATTAAAGGGTTTGTAGATATGAGTCTTGAGATGCTTCAGTTAAGATTTCAGAGGTCCGCATGAAGATCTGAAGGAGTTGTGGCTGTCGGTGTAGAACCGGTTCCGGTAAGTATTCAGAGGTGACAGAGGATCACAAAAAGGTCCGGTGAGGTCCGGAACTGTATAATCCTAATCTGCGGATTGGAAGGAGTCTTTGAGATGTCCTTGTGATGTGCCATCTCGAGTTGTGTATAATTTGGAGGTCCGAAAGTTCCTCCTGCATTATGACAGTGGCGACAGACAGTGTTCTTGAAGTTCCGGATAAGGAGGATAAGAGATTTCAGTAAGTAAAGGAAATGCGGACGTACCTGGTCATTCAGGCAGGCTTGTGAAGGTTCTTGGATCATGTTGAGGTTGTGTTGTTGGTCCGCATTGATAGTAGAGCCCAGAATTGAAGATATTCTTCCAGATGAAGTTCTTGCTCTGTTTAGCCGACCGGATGAGTTGTTCATCCTGCGAATGTTCTTGTGGTGGCCAACCGGATGTGTTATTCATCTTGCGGATACTCTTATGGTTGTTTGCCGACTTAGATGTTTGTTCCTAAGTCGATGTCATGTATAAATAACGGTTTGTGAGTTCATTTCGAAGTGTGGGTTGTGTGGATGAGTGTGGCATAGCGAAGAGAAGTGCGAAAGACAGAGCAGAGGTTTTTGGGCTTAAATGGAACTGATCCGGACATGGTAGAGATGTCATTCTCCAGTTCAAGATTGTGATTCTTATCACTTTGTAGATAGTGTGTCTCCTTGTAGGCAGTGGGCCTCTTTGTGAGCAGTGTGCTCGGGCAGTGAGCCCTAATTGGCAAGTGCCATTCTTTTTCTTATTCTTCTAACAGAGAATAATCCTTGGGTTAATCACCCTGTGGTTTTTCCCTTAACCGGGTTTTCCACGTCAAAATCTTGGTGTTCAATGTGTTGATGTTTATCTGCTCTTGTGTTTATGTATTATGCTTTCATGGATGATTAATTGATATGCTGTTAACTAACAACGAAGAATCAAGTGTTTGAAAGAACAAGAAGTTTTATATAACTGATTCACCCCCCCTCTCAGTTGTATGCCTTAAATCCAACAATCTGCTCCTAAAACTCCTCAGCAAAATGGAGTTGTGGAAAGAAAGAACTGGACCATTCAAGAAGCTGCCAGAAACATGATGATGGAAACAAATGTTCCTCAAGTTTATTGGAGAGAAGTTGTGAGTACTATTGTCTACACTCTTAACCAGGTGCAGATCAAAGGAAATTCTTATAAGACTCCTTATGAGCTTTGGTTTGGTCATCCTCCTATTGTGAGATACTTCTGAGTCTTTGGTAGTAAATGTTATATCAAAAGAGATGAGGACTTAAGTAAGTTTGAGGCAAGAAGTGATGAAGGAATATTTTTGGGATACTCAACTCAAAGTAAGGCCTACTAGTGCTTCAATAAAAGATTGAAGAAGATTGTTGAAAGTGCGAATGTTAAAGTTGATGAAAGAAAGGAAGGACATTCTAGGTACTCCAGATATGATTCAGATGATCAAGATGAAAGCCAAAATCAAGGAAGGAAAGTTGAAGTTTAGACCTAGATTCAGTTTGAACTGGTGACTCCAGAGGTTAACACAGATGATGAGGAACAAGTTCAAGAAATAGAAGCTCAAACAATCTCCAAAACTCCCAGGTATGTAAGATTAAATCATCCTAAAGATCAGATCATAGGAGATGACAGTAAAGGTGTTTAAACTAGGAGAAAAAAGTCTCAAGATCAAGAAGAGATTTGTTTGATTTCAAGGATTGAACCTAAATTAGTAAATGAAGCTTGCAATGATGAAAATTGGGTCAAAGCAATGGAAGAGGAATTGATACAAATTGAAAAGAATCTCACATGAGATATAGTTCCTAGACCTAAGGACAAAAATGTGATTGGAACCAAATGGGTCTTCTGGAATAAACTAAATGAAGATGGGGAGGTGGTAAGGAATAAGGCAAGATTGGTATGTAAAGGTTGCTCTTAAGTGGAAGGAATTGACTTTGAAGAAACTTTTTCTTTGGTGGAAAGGATAGAGGCAGTTAGATTATTTCTTACATTTGTTGCCTTCAAAGATTTTAAAGTATATAAAATGGATGTGAAATCAACATTTCTAAATGGAGATTTGGAGGAAGAAGTCTACATTGAGCAACCAGAAGGATTTCAGTTGTCTGATAAGGGAGATATGGTTTGTAGATTGAAAAAAGCCTTGTATGGACTCAAGCAAGCTCCAAGAGTCTGGTATGCCAAATTGGATAAGCATTTGCTTAAGCTAGGATTTAGCAAAGGTACTACTGACATTAATCTCTACTTCAAAATTGATCATGAGGACATTCTAATTGTTGAAGTTTTTGTTGATGATATCATTTTTGGTGGAAATGAATGCATGTGTAAATCACTTGTTGATCAAATGAAAAGTGAGTTTGAGATGTCAATGTTTGGTGAGATGAATTTCTTCCTAGGTCTGCAAATTGTTCAATCAGATAAAGGCATCTTCATATCTTAGTCCAAGTATGTAAAATAATTGCTAAAGAAATTTGGAATCAAAGACTCAAAGCCAGTAGGTATACCTATGGTAACCAGATGCAAGCTAAGCAAAGATGATGACTCTCCCAAGGCAAATCAGAAAAGATATAGATCAATGATTGGAGGATCATTTTATTTAACCCAGACCAGACCTAACATCATGAATGTAGATGGACTTGTTGACAGATTTCAAGCTGATCCAAAAGAATCTCATGTTATGGCAGTCAAAAGAATTTTTAGATATCTCAAGGGGATAATTGATTATGGACTATGGTATACAAAGGACAATAACTTCACTCTTCATGCATATATAGATGTTGATTGGGCAGGAGATGTGGATGACAGAAAAAGTACTAGTGGTGGTGCATTCTTCTTGGGGAGAAGATTGGTCTCTTGGATAAGAAAAAATCAAGAGGCAATATCTTTATCTATTGCAGAAGTAGAGTACATAGCAGCAACAAATAATTGCACTCAGGTTTTGTGGATGAAGCAAATGCTGAAGGACATCAGAATTGTGTTTCAGGAGCTAGTCACAATTTTTTGTGATAATTCTAGTGCAATAAGCATCTCAAAGAATCTGGTATTGCATTCAAAGACAAAGCATATATCTATCAAGTTTCATTTCTTAAGAGAGAAAGTAAATGAGAATTAAGTCAAGTATGAGTTTGTGCCTTCCAAAGATTAGATTGCAAACGTCTTCACTAAGCCTCTTCCCAAGGATACTTTTGAGTATCTCAGAGAGAAGTTAGGGGTTATTACCCCTCCTGAGAAGAAATAAGATGCACTAAGGTGCATCGATCTAATGGAATTCACACTCATATCTTGTGATCCAGATTGATGTTAAGGAGGTACTACTCAAAGGGGGAGTAGTCAATATGTAAATTTTGGGATCAATCTGAAGCAAAAAGAGATAAAATATAGCAAATATGTGCCCTTTTCCATTGACGTCAAAGGGGGAGAGAAGTCATGTGAAAAACTAGTTGTTGATGTAAGGAGGAGTAGTGGTTGCAAAAGTGAGAAGAGAAAGGGGGAGAAGTTCTTGTCTTGATGGTTAGATTCAATTTTTCACATCATATGTTTCCATCAATGACAAAGGGGGAGATTGTTACAAATATGTGCCTAAGTGGGTTGTCATTGATGTCAACATATCCTTGTTGCCATTGGTGTCAATTGTATCCTATTTTACTATTTGCATAAAAGACTGGACTGTTGAGGATATTGAGAAAATTAATTATAATCAATACATGCAGATCATGTGGTTGTGTAGAGGATTGTCAGAGATTGCTCTAGTTAAGATTTGAGAAGTCCGCATGAAGATTTGAAGGAGTTATAGCCGTCTGAGTAGAATCAGTTCCTGCAATACTCAAGAAAGACAAAGTGATAGGAAAGAGGTCCGGATTGATCCGGTAATATAACATTGTGATCTGCGGATCTGAAGGTAGGTTTGGGAAGTCAATGTGTATTATCAACATTAGTGGTTTGTGGTTTGGAGGTCTGCAAGCTATCCTTCTAGTTTGACAGTCATGGCAGAGGTTGTTCTTGAGGTTTCGAAGGAAGATTCAATTGCTTCTAATCATTTGGTTTAGAATGGATGCTATTTGTGAATTCAATGTGCTTGTGGAGGTCTCTGGATCATATGGCTACTATGTTAGAGGTCCACGTTGAGCTTTGAGCTTGTTGATTGAAGATTTCTTCCTGAGGTTGATGTTCTTCCCATTCTTGGCCGACTGGATGTTCCTAATCTATGGAGGATGCCTTATAAACATCTTTATGAAGCATGGAGTGGTTGTAGAAGTAGATTCAAGTCTCACTTGTGTTTGGCCGACAGTGTGATGATCAACGTCAAGTTTAGCCGACCTTGTTGATCATTCCAAGGTTGATGAAATATATAAATACTTGTTGAAGAGGTATTAAAATTATCCTTGTACAAAATAGATCAATCCGAAGAAAGGATTAAGAGTAGAGCAGAGAAGAAAAGGAGTGAGAGAAGTACAAAGTGTGAAGAAGAATTTGGGGTAGAGTGAAAGTTCTTGAGCATTCGTTGAAACTGAATCAAGCATGAAGTAGATGCTATTTCTCACTAAATTCTGTAGGTAGTAAGCTCCTCTCTTTTGAGCAGTGAACTCTGGGCAGTCCACCTGAAGGCATGTGCCTTCTATTTTATTAAGTACTTTTAACAAGGTACACATTTTTTTGGGTTAACCCTCACCGTGGTTTTTCCCTTAACCGGGTTTCCACATTAAAATCTTGGTGTCAAGTGTGTTGATTATGTTTCTGCTCTTATGTTGTTGATTAATGCTTTAATGTTTACATCACTAATCTGATAGTAAGATAATAAAGAAGGTTAAAGGCAAGAAACATTTTGTGGGACGACTTATTCACCCCCTCTCAGTTGTCTAGTTCCAACAATGTTCTGTCTTGGTCATTCCATGGGCCTAGAACATGCTGGCTTACTGCCATGAAGTACAAGTAGATTTAGTAGGCTCATTGCCTCAACCCGAAACCTAGAAAGATTACAATAAGGATTGTTAAACCCTAAGGGCTATTAAACCTTGTTGAAGGCTCACTGCCTTGATGATGAAATCTTGCTTTTAACATAAAAACTAAATACTGCTTAAGCATCTGCCACTATGCCAGGGTGTAGTCATTTAGTAACTGAATTTTGAATCCCAAGTCTTCATCGCCACTTCATTTCTAACTCTACTCTTCTATTCACATGCTCGCACACCACACACACTCTACTCATACACACTTCACCAGAAGATCATCACTCTTATATATATATATCCACATCATGATTTAATCCATAATCAGGTCGGCATCCAAGAAGTGAAATGTGTACATAGAAAGATGTACGTTGTTGCTCAATCCAATGTACTACATGTTGCACTGACCCAAATCTTCTCCCAAACATGTTCATTCAAGTCAGTTCTAATCATTCAATTACTTACATAGATCATCCAACCATTAACTCTTCTCCACACAATGATTAATATACTTGTTAGCCTCTTCCTTAAGAGTATGCTTAACAACTTCATCTGCTAACTTATAACTTTTACTAAGGATCTCAAAACACCTTCCAAATCATAACAAGGACTCTTTATATATTCCCAATCTTACCCTTAGAACCATAAAGAAAGATATCATCTTGTAGAGAAATGCGGACCATTAGAACTCAGACTCTATCGTTGTCAAACTCTATCACACTATGCCGATACTTAGCAGGTTGTAGCTAACCTTCTGCTAGACTTTAGATCTCCTAACTCTGGAATAAGAAACTTCATATATGTATTTAAAACACCTCAAAACTATATAATGAAATACTTGTCTGTGGAGGAATGTGGACCACTGCACTAGACCTTGTTCACTATTCCTGCTAAACCTTTGCTTACCCGGACTTAGGCATTTCTTCACGGTGACTTCCAGAGAAGATAAAGACTTAATCTCTAAAGCATAACACTATTAGACAACTGAGAACATCATACCTGAACTGCATAAATTGGTTATCATCTGCGGAGACATACTGTTTGACTTACTGTCTTCTACTTAGAATACTTTCCACACTTAGCCATTTTCTATTAGCCGGACCTGAAATCCAATATGTTCTTCTGAAGATATCTCTTATTGTCATGGTGATAGGATCTCTGAGCCTTGTTTCCATCAATGACAACATACCAGTCCATACCAGGATAGTGTCTCTTGCCAACACATTCTCCATTCACCTTCTTTCTTGGGTACAAGAACTGTAGGTACAACACAAGAGCTAAGATTCTCTCTTATCAATGACTTCTCAAGTAACTCTTCAACTTGTTTCCTAATCTCTTCATATAACTTAGGGATCAATCTATATCAAGCCTTATTTGGAAGGCTAGCTTTAGGAATTAAGTCCATATGATGACTAACACTCCTCATGGAAGGCAGCTTATTAGGAAAATCAGCAACTATAATATCCATGTGCTCTTGCAATATATCCTATATTTCATTAGGCAAATCATATATCTTTGTAGACATAAGCACAACCTTGGGCATAGGTACCCAAGCATATCACATTTCCTCTTCTTTCATGGCATGCAAAAATTCTTTTCTACTCACTAACATGATCTTGTTGCTACTACTACTATTGTTGTCCTCTTCTTGTTCTTGCAAAGGTAACAACGTATGTTTCACACCATCTTTCTCAAAAGTATAAGTGTTACTTCTCCCAACATGTATGGTTTTCTGATCAAATTGCCAAGGTCTACCAAGTAGTACATTACACACATCCATAGGCATGATGTCACACATTACACTATCCTTATATCTTCCTATTTGGAACTCAACCAAAGCTTGTTCATCTACCAACAATTGATGTCCTTTTTGTAACCACTAAACCTTATAAGGTGTAGGGTGTTTAGTTCTTTTAAGGACTAATTTTTCCACCATTTTAATGGCTACAATATTATCCATACTACCACTATCAATAATAAGTTTGCAAGACTTACCCTTTACCTTGCACTTTGTCTTGAATAAGGCTCTCTATTGCACAGGTTCATGATTCTCCTTTGGTGGCTTCAATAGAACTCTTTTGAACAATAAAGATTTTCATTTCTTGGGTTCCTCCATGTGATGAGAAGGTGACCAGGTACACTTTCTTGATCTAATTGCACAACCTAATTGCTTCTTTTAGGCCTTTTGTGACCTTCTTGAGGTAATTCAGGGCACTCCCAATTCTTATGACCAACAAACTTGTTGCACTTAAAACACTTTCTTATGAAACCTCTTCCTCTTCCTTGATAACCACCTCTTGCAAATGGCCTTCCTCCTCTTTTTTGATAACCTCCTCTTTTTGGATTGGTTGCCCCACTAGAACTACTTGCGCCTTCATCATGATGGTGTTGTTGTCCTCTTCCGGACTATTGTCCACTTCCACTATAGCCTCTTCCTTTACCTCTACTTTGTTGAATTTGATTTCTTACAAGCTTCTCTTTTGCTTTGATAGCATATTGATAGGCTTCCTCAAGTGATCTTGGGGACAATAGACTTAACTCATCTTGTAAACTATATCTCAAACCATTAAGGTATCTAGCTACCTTTTCTATATCCTCTTCACTATGGCCTGATTGAATGACCAGCTTGTAGAACTCTTCTGTGTATTCTTTCACTGACATGACTTTTTGTTTGAGATTTTGTAGCCTTTTAAAAATTTTGTTTGATAATCTCCTAGAAGAAAATTTTCCTTCAATTTGGCAACCATCCGATCCCACGAAGTAATCTTTTCTCTATTTTTCTTTCTTCTCTCCAATTAGACATAGTCCCACCACATTGCAGTGTGGCCTTTGAGTCTTGTGCATGCAAATTTGATTCTCTTTTTTTCCGGTACACCCTCATACTCAAAATATTTGTCAAGATTATTGATCTAATCAATGAGTTTCCCACCATTGAGACTTCTTGAATAGATAGGCACTTCAACTTTTAGCCTTGCTCCCACATTCATGACTGTTCTTATCAATCTCACAAATCCTCCTACTTCTTCTCCTTGAACTACCTCTTCTCCAGCTTGCTTCTCTTCTTCTTCCTCAGTTTCACTAACATCTTCAACTATTGTTCCTCTCCTTTATGCCTGCTACATGGCATCTAACCTTACCGTAATGTTTTGTAGCATCTCCAAAACACCTTCATCATGATGACCTCTTTGACCACCTCCTCACATTCTTCTTGGTGGCATTGTGCCCGCTCCACAATCATCCACTCACTTGCAGCTCTGATACTAAAAATGATGGCCAAGATATGATAGATCCAATATGCTAAAAGAATGATATGAATTAAGGCCAGAACTCAACAAAAATCTATTTTCTATTTGTGAGATAAGTTTCCTTGATTCTTTACAACTCACTACTATATTTGTATTGGGAAAAGAACAAAGAAAATCAACTGCATTCAAATTACCAGTATTTAGTTTCTAACCCAAAAAGGAAACATAATTGCATATTACCATGTCAGCCCAAGTCACAAACTTTTGTATATAGAACAGTTGTAAGAAACATGATTTTAGATGACAGTTAGTAATGAAAACAATCCATTATCTCACAAATATAGAGAACAACACCTTGAATTTTGTGCTACTCTTGTCTACTCTTGGGAAAATCTTGTTTGAAGGGTGATGAATAAATCATTCACCAATATACAGATCCAACGTCATTTAGAATAGAAAATACCAAGTTATTACTGTCAATAGAAGCAAAAGAACACATTGTAAGAAAGATTAACCCATAGATGGGGTCATCTTAGCCAAATAACTCTAGTAAACTATTATATCTAGCAAAGTAGAGATGCTAACACTGACTTCTATACCAAAGAATAGTGGGAAATGACTTTTCCTTCAACAAACTCATGAAAAGGAAGTTATAAAACATCTACACTGTGTCCTAGATTCAAATTACACTCTTCCTCTACATTCTTGGTGTAAATTCTTCTTAGTTAGCATTCTTGCATAGGAAAGCCCCATCCATGTTGTGTTCAACCAATTGGTTTTTCTCTAATCTTTGTTGCACCGCCCCTAACTATTTTTCTTCAAAATGAGAAAAGAAAATTCATCCAATTTCCAAGACCTAACTCAATTTCTATTCTCTCATTCCTTCAATGTGTGATTGACATTATCCTTTAAAAAATACATTCAAATGATTATTATCTAGGATACATAAACAAGTTAGAAACCCCCAACCACTAAGCTAAACACCACCAAAATAAAACAAAAGTCAAAAATTAGACTAACACAAAACAAAAAGGCATGAAACATGGGAAAAAAATTAATGCTCCTACATCACCAGGCCATGGAATTCCTACTCCCAGCTCAGCGTGCACTACAATGTCCACATCATCTAGCAAGATGTCTGGCATGAAAACTTTATGGAGAAGAACCAGGGTTTCAGCTTTCAGATCACCCAGGTCCAGTAGAGAGGCTAGGAAACGAGAAGAAATATTTGTGTTAACCTGATATCTATCCACTAAGATAAGAAAATCCAATCCTAGAACCATTCTTTCCGCTTCCATGAATAATTTGGTCTATTGCTCTCATATTGTTGGTTCCCAAAATGACCATAACAGAAAACTCTAAAACATTTCTAAATCACCTAGGCCAGGGATTGTCGTTAGGGTGATAGAAAGAGGCTTATCGGTAAGTTAGGGGCAATTTTGGCCAACTAATAGGAGTGGGTATACTCCTATGTGCTTTGAGCTCATCTTAAACTCTAGATGGATATTCCAAGGAGTATACCTAAACATGTATTAACATCAAAAATAGATGAACAACTAAAACATATGAACAACCAAACCCTTTGATCATCTTCTTAGCCCCAAATTTATCACTAAGTTAAGAAGAGTTAGCTGTCACAAGACCCCTATATAGTTGATAAAGCCAATCCCACATGATGAGGATGTATAAAAACTACTACTACGTCTAAAGGATAGATGTATTGTGTTGTTTTGAAGATTGGATGATCTAGGGCAACTCAGACTAGTGCCTATCCATTGGATTGTAGAGTCTAGCATCCAACAGAGGAGAAACAACTACAGTAAAAAGTACAACTACCTCTTTGATAAATCAAATGCATAAAAATCAATACCAAATCACTAAAAATGCTTAATAATCCAACACCATGAGCTCACATTCATACCACTAAATGTGGCAAGAGCAAACTATAACTGCGATTAAGTTTGCTAGAAAGAACATCTACAACAGTGGAGAAAAATAGCAGTTTTATACAAATATTTACAAATTATATTACATACATTTCATAACTATTTTATGCTAAACAAAAGACTGCAAAATAAACTTTTCTTCTCTGCCTTCTGAAGCTTAGAACCTATTAAGAGAACAATGCCCAAAAAATGACCAACTAACCCTTAATGCATCAAAGACTTATGCATATAGAGAAATTCAAGCTAACTCCATCATTTGTAGCATTGCACTTAGTCAATGAGTATGCTCATGCCACATTAAATTCAACCCATTGCAATGTAAGGAAATATGCATGTTTGGAATCCTACCCACTTTCTAACAACACTGAAAATATTAGAAGAAGATTTCTTGCACTCATACTTGTTACCAAATTGTACTTGGCAACCCAATTAGACTGGGCTGTAACAATTGTTTTCTAATGCTTTCATGAAGCAAGTGACTTCAAATGAAGCAGGATGGAAGAGAATATTAGATCAAAACAGTCAAGAGAGAGGCATCAGCCTCTACATTTTATCTAACATGTTTGCTCACTGTACAAATACAGGTACTTGAAGACCATTCATCTATGCCATTTTCATTCGAAATATAAAGGCTTACATATAATATGAAGGGTCGCATTACCCTTGGAATTCAAAAAGAGATATGGAAGGTGGTAGTTCATTTTCCAAAAAAAAAAAGTTTTGGCAGGGTCATAACTCCTCGCTACTTTATCAAAATTCAAATTTTTTGGACTCGTTAGAAAGATAAACTAATTATCTAGTTCAATTTCTAGGTTGCTAAGGGTAACACCAAAGCTACCTCAAGGAGGATTTCCTTGATTTCACTCTGAAGGCCTTCGAAAATGTAATTTACTAAGATGTAGAAAATATCAAAAAAAAATTTCAATTTTCAATTTTTGATATTTTCCCAAAAATATCATTCTGAACTCGATTAGAAGTCTTTCAAGGTACACAAAAATAGAAGAGGAGTCAAACTAAAGTTCAAGGTCATGCAGGGAGAGATATTTAGAGTTCTATTTTTGACATGACTATTTTTGGTAGTTTCTTGGTCAAGCACTTTGAGACTTGGAGTTCTGAGCTATTTTTGCTCATTTTGGAGGAGTTTTGGGGCCTAAATTTTAGGCTTTTCACTTGTGCTCACCCATCAACTTGGAGTTACTTTTTCAAAAACATTCATGCATATTTTCGAGTTTAGTTGAGTTGGAGTTGACTGCCCATTCACTTTTTGGGGACAGTTTTGTATTATATGAAAAAAAACTTATGCTTTTTTTCCTTAGTTCTTGTTTTCTTGCCTTTACATAATGCAGAGAAGGAGATTGTCTTGTAACTCAGCTATTTTTATAGTTTCCAGTAGCAACAGTTCATTTTTTTAGGAATCTATTGTTATTTTGCAGAGATTCCTTCCATCTTCTAATACAATCAGGGGTTCTTCTATCTAATTTTAGGTGTCTTGTTATTTTGTGAGTGATTTGATAGGAATTTTTTGTGTTTTGGTTCAAAACCTTTGAATTTTTTGTCTCATTTATTAGATGCAAGTATACAAATTTTAGCTTATTACAGGTCATAGCTTGTGCAAGATTATTCATGCCTTTCTGTGAAACACTTATGTGGTGAATCTAATCAATTTGGATTGTAAGAACATGTTTATTGGAGAATGTTTGTGAGTTATATTACAGTTTTAAATCAAAATATTGGTGCATCACCCCCTTTAGATAGGTTTTTTGTTTAGTTTTCAGTTTATGCAAGTTTTCTTCTATCTTTTTCCTCCATCAATTACAGATCTAAAGGGTATTTAAAGGGAGCTGACTCTTCCAGAGGTTCATTCTCAAAACAGACAAACCCACAGTCTGACAATGTTCCCAAGTTGCAGAGGATTGCCAAGCTTGTAAAGGCTTAGCATTCAGGACACGATCCTTCGTGACAATAATACTATACCTAGAACAACAAAGAGGGAAGGTTCAAACCCTATTCCTGACACATGCAACCTCTGACATATCCAATTTGTCTTACAAGTATACCTGTGCATTGAAGAATTTTACTATGTCAACCACTTGCATGGCACTATTCTGAAGAATCATAAATTTCTAGGTACAAATTAGCCTGTATAAATCCTACAATCATGGCGCACATTTTAGGGAGTTACCCCTTTTAAAGCCTTTATGACACTTCAAAAATGTTGTCTAATTTTTGATTTTGGGCCATCTAATTTCTAACTCTACCTTTCTAGACCTGTGCTAGGTATCCTTCTTTTCTTTATTAGCCTTTTGTCCATTATCACAAACTTCTTTCATTCCCCTCGTCTACTTACTTTTTTAGCAAACTTTCACTTTTACAAACCATGAGAAACACCCCCTTTTGTTTGGCACTTAATCTTCATTTTTGACCTCCTTTGTGCCTTATAGATAAATCTTCAATTTTGTGAACTTCCCTCTTTTCTACATTTGGGCTCTTTGTTAGAAAATTGCCCTATTGGTGAACTTGAGAGACCAGGAACCACCTTTCTTTGCTGACTTATCATTTTTCCTTCCCTTTCACCTTATTGGCGAATTGGGGAAACCATGAACTTATGAGCTTTGTCTGAGAAATTGAGAGTTTGTGAACTTGCCAGTTTGACAACAAAAGACTTAGCTTTGTCTTCTTTACCTTAGTTTCATTTTCCTTTGTCATAAAATTTCTATTGGAGAACCATCGATTCAGTGAACCTTTCAGCTTGCAAACCAAACTTTTTACCCAAAAAATAATTGCCTTTTTCCTTTTCTTTCTTTTCCTTGGTGTTTAATATGGAAAATGAGGAGGATGTAGTTCAGGTTTGATTTTGCTAGTTTGTGTAAATCCTCCTTTCTCCACTAAACATTCAAGGACTTCAGTCAAGTAGGGAGTCTACTATAGGCCTTCAGTCACTTAGAACATAGGGAAAATTGGAATTGTGTGATTTTGTTGTTTAATTAAGTCCAATTATGTTCAAAACCCTAATTATGCAAATTCATAAGCAAATGAATAAATTATAGAAAATGCTCACACATAGAGATATCAAATGATAATCAAATGCGTACTAGATTTCGAAGTTCAGAAAATGGAAAAGTCAGGGACTAATGAGTAGGTGCCCTATTCTAGTGCCATACTTTTTGTCAAGATCTAGGAATCTTGTTTACAACATGTTCCTACTATTCTAGACATTCTTCAATTGCGGGATCCGGAGGACTTATGAGTGGGTGCCTGAGTCTAGGTCCCTATTTTCTCTTTTGATCGACAATTCTAATAGTCTGCACTGCTCTCCTATAGCTCCACTTTTTTTCTCCTACAACGTGTAACCTGCAATCATAGAAAAATGGGTTGGGGGTTGTGGTGTTTAGAGGCTTGCCTCAGTCAAGCCCCAGAGAGATATTCAAGTCTTCCGAACACTATTGTCAGATAAAGAGTGCATATCCTAGCAGGATAGAGGCAAAATCCAAATGATAAAGGATTGAAAACACAAATTATATCACCTTGTAGTGAAGATCTCATGGAAGGAAGATGTTCTTCATGCCATGAGGAGATGGATGCCAAATCTGCAAACACAAACACAAAAACAACACAAATTCTGCTCTGCAACACAATGAATGCTTTGAATCACTTTCACAAAATCATAATGCTCATCTAATTTACATCTAGTTTATAAATGATAATCTAATCATGCTTAGATATGTAACTACAAACATTCCCGCCAAGGATTTTGTAATTGAAACTTATCGTGTCAGCATAGGACCTAAATAACAGTCATAAACCAACACCCCAAAATTGGTCCTGACCTAAAATAGGGCAGGACGAGAGCCTGGGTGCCCAATTCCTCCCCCTATTTTAGGTAGGATTATTGTTAAGTGCATCCCCTGAGTCCTATTTACCATGAAACATCAGTGTTTTCTCACTGGGAGTCATCAAAATCATGCAAGATGCTCTAAATGCATAAATAGGACCCGGGAGCTAAACCTTGAGAGGGAAAATCCCCCAAGGGGACATTTTTTGAAATAACATTTATCCCCCACTTTAATGTATGTATAAATGCAAGGCCAATACATGCATTAAAGTACAGTCCACAAACATAGCAAACATGCCAAGCACAGAGAAGACACATCGACCACAAAGAAGATAGTAAAAAGCATGCAAAACATAGAGAAGATAGCTATAGTCACACAAAACATGGAGAAGACAACATTGAAGACACAAAACATAGTGGATAAAGTGAATGCAGTGAAGACAGTGATGATTTTCTTTTTCTTTTTCTCATATATATGAAATGTAGATGCAAGTAGAAGGAAAGTAAACACACCACCCATAATGCAGGAAGGACTGATCACCACCAATCTTTAAGACTGCATATGGGGCAACAGACCTGCAAAAAAAATCAAGCATGCCATACAAATCTCAAAGCATAGGAGGGACTCATCGCCATTGGTCTTTAAGACTATGCTTGGGAACAAACACACAATACACACACACTTGGAAGACATGGTAGACAAGCGATGGAGTGTTCTTATTTCTAGGTTCATCACCATCTCAGGTACATTACAAGCACACACCAATGATTGGGCTTCACCACAACAATCACCTAAAACATGCTTAAGGGTTGAGTTAGTCATAGAACTGCTCCTCACCTCTTTAGAGGACTTTTGAAAATGACAGGATGTGTACTCTCCACAAGAAATACACCATCCCTGCCTCCACAAAAGGCTTAAGAAAAGGATGTGATATCCTACCTCTATCGAGGGCTTAAATGATTGTAATAGATTTTAAACAAATCTCAGAGTGCTGGAAGGACTCATCGCCACCAATCTTTAAGACTGCACCTAAGAGCAAGCACATTGCTAACATCTAAAATAGACAGCTTACCTTATATATGCCCCCACCTTAAGTTGGTTGATATCAGGTATCGATATCAAGCACGTTAAGGTAGGTAGAAAACACACAAGGGAACATGAACTCTCACAAAGCCCATGGCCCCCAGAGGTGACATGCACTTTACAATTGCCAAATGTTCCCATAAACACATCCCTGTAAGAAAAGTGTTAGTGTCCATATAGTCATGATAAACAACAATGCATAGAGAACTGAGGAATGAAAGATTCAAGATAAATAAAGTGCATAGAGCAGTTGTATTGTTATGTTTTGTAAGTGCGATAAGACACCATCAAGATCACATGGAGTGTTTCTACTAGCCAAGTGTTGGATAATATATAACAACCCCATTGTCATATATGGACTTGGTCCATTTATTGATTTCTTGTTGAAGGGACACTAGGTCTGTATCAGTTTAATATGTTTTTCATGATCCGCCCACTAGATAGAAACACTAGAGAAAGATAAACAATAAATCAAGAGAGGAGAAACAAATGCCTTAGCGATAGTCATGTAGGAGGGTGCCCGCAAGTCAACAACCACAAAGCTATGTCTATAAGACAACACACAATAGTGAAAATAGAGGAGAATCAATATAGAAGAATGATGATACAAATAGAAGAAGGGTCACAATAGAGGTAGTCTCTTGGTATCCTAGACCTTACAAGAGAATCAAGGGTCATCCCAGGAGGCCTAAAACAACACATAACACATCATGGGGGAAACACATCATGAGAGATAAGGAGTTAGAAATACTTACCTATTTCATCCCAATGTTAAGAGCATACATATCTAGGATATCTCTCATGTTGTTTTGGTCTTGTTGATATTGTATTAACATTAAGTTTAGGATGACAAGAGGCTTTAGTGGGCTTCAAAGAGCAGTATCCTATACCAGCTGTGTAATTAATTCTAGCAATTTGTAAAGGTACTCTGATTCCTTGTTGATTTACACCACATCCATTACCTACATAGTCATGATTTTTGTACAATATTTGAAATCCACAACTGTAAAGAGAGTCCATTTCTTTAGAAGATGGTGAAGCCTCATAGGTCTCATAATTTGTAGTATAAGTGAGAGCATTGTCTTTGTTTTCTACCAAGGAGACTTTACATTTCTCAGATGCTTCAAAAGATTGCTTAGATGAGATCGATGCTACTTTTGATGTGTCAGGATTATTAAGTTTATATTCACCATTAAAGGAATGAGTAAAATCTAATGAACCCCAATCATCACCAAAAAGTGCATTCGATGGTGTAGAATTTTGCGCATCATTCGTGGTAAGAGGCATTCATGAATCGGCTTGTAAATTGTTTAAGCTCATATGATTATGAACTAGTTTTTGTGTTTCAATATGTAAACAATTATCTGGTTCAGGATTGCCATGAATAGTATGAAGTTTACCTTTGAATATTAATTTGATTGAATATTAAATCCAAAGCGTTAAGAGAACTTTCACTCTCATCATTCTCAATGTGTTTTGTCAAATCTTCTACTATTCAAGGGTATGTGCTCATGAGAGATATGAAGTTGCCATAATCAGATACATAGTCAAGGATTTCAAATGAAGAGAATTTAAATATATCCTTGTGATACATAGCTTGTAAATAAGTGAGAAAATTAGGATTCACATTAAGAAATTTGTAGAAACTCTCAAAGTTTTTGATATATGCATGTAAAGGTACCAAACAGAAATGAGATGAATATTCCATAATGAAATGTCTTGTAACATCAATGTAAAATCAGATTTTAAAATATTTTCAAAAGTTATGCAAAAGACAAGTGTAAAACTATGTATGAAAATGACCTAAACTGCTTGATCTTTCAACTTTTTTCATTGCAAATAAGTGAAAGAAAAGGTGTTGTAAGGAAATTGATGAAGTGAAGAAAGTAATATGTATGCTATCAGTCTAATAAAGCAATAATATCCTTCACACCATGCTTTTTGATGCAAATCTAGAGTGATGACAAGGCAAAACCTAGTGAAAATACATTAAAATATGAAAATTTTCACAAATTTTTAATGCAAAGACCTAATAAAAGAGGTGTTGTAAAGAATTTTAGGAGGTGTGTCATATTATAGAAGTAATATAAGTCATATAAATCTATAAAATCCATCACAACATGCTTGGAGTGCAAATCTAGGTCAAACCCTAGGGCAAATATAGTCAAAATATGTAATTTTTTTACCAAATTTCAATGCAAAAGAATACAAAAAAGGGTGTTGTGAGGAAAATGATGATGGATAGAAAATTATAACAATAATAACAGCCACCTAATGCCAAAAAATCCATCACAACACACTTATAGTGTCACTCAAGGTCAAACCCTAGGGAAAATATAGCAAAAATATGCAATTTTTCATCAAATTTCCACTATAAGAGCCCAATAAAAAGGTGTTGTAAAGAATTTTAGGAGTGAAAGAAGATAAAAATCCTAATAATATCCAATTAGTGCAGAAAAATCCTTTACAACATGCCTATGGAGAAAATCTAGAGAGACATTAAGGCCAAATTCTAGTGAATATTCAAGGTTTTCAAACCCTAGACATGAAATTTTGCAAGAAAACCACTATGATGAAACACTACCATTATAAATCATTCCTAATGAGTTTTTTAAAAGGGTACTAAAATATGAAACAAGATTTTGACTACAAACCTTAGCTAATGCAAAACTAGGTTATATGGAAAAATGCACAATTTCAAGCAATTTTTATCAATTTAAGAATGATGAATGGAAAAAAAATTCTATAAATTAAAATAGATCTGATGATAATGACAGAAATTTTATAAAAATTAAATGAAAACTAACTCAAATTATTTTAAAATGCAAGGTTAAAATGCCAATTTTTTTCAAATTTTTCAAATCTTTCAATTTTTTTGTAATTTTTCAAATGCAATAAGATGAACAATAATATGGATGAATGAAATGAATGTAAATCTAAAGTACAACACTCAACAAGGTGTAAAATTCAAAACAAACATGGGTTCACCAAAATGTTTAATATGGAAAATGAGGAGGATGTAGTTTAGGGTTGATTTTCCTAGTTTGTGTAAATCCTCCTTTCTCCACTAAACATTCAAGGACTTCAGCTGAGTAGGGAGTCTAATACAGGCCTTCGATCACTTAGAACATAGGAGAAGATTGGAACTATGTGATTTTATTATTCAATTAAGTCCAATTTTGCTCAAAACCCTAATTATACAAATTTGGAAGCAAACAGACAAATTACAGAAAATGCTCACACACAGAGATAAAAAAAAAATCAAATGCATACCAGATTTCAAAGTTCAGAAAATAGAAAAGTTAGGGACTAATGAATAGCCGCCCAAGTCCAGTGCCATACTTTTTGTCGAGATCTGAGAATCTTGTCTACAACATGTTCCTGCTATTCTAGAGATTCCTCAGTTGTGGGATCCAGAGGACTAATCAGTGGCCGCCCAAGTCCAGGTCCCTATTTTCTCTTCTGATCGGCAATTATGACAGTTTGTACTTCTCTCCTGCAACTCCACCTTTTCTACTCCTGCAACCTGTAACCTACAATCATAGAAAAATGGGTTGGGGTTGTGGTGTTTAGAGGCTTGCCTTAGTCAAGCCCCAGAGAGACATTCAAGTCTTCTGAACACTGTTGTCAGATAAAGATTGCATATCCCAGTGGGATAGAGATGAAATCCAAATGATTAATGATTGAAAACACAAATGATATCACCTTGTAGTGAAGATCTTATGGAATGAAGATGCTCTTCATGTCATAAGGAGATGGATGCCAAATCTACAAACACAAACACAAAAACAACACAAATTCTTCTCTGCAACACAATCAATGCCTTGAATCACTTTCAAAAAATCACAATGCTCATCTAATTTCCATCCAGTTTACAAATTATAACCTAATCATGCTAATATATGCAACTACAAATATTCCTTCCAAGAATTTCATAATTGAAACTTACCGTGTCGGCATAGGACCTAAATAATGGTCATAAACTGACACTCCAAAATTGTTCC
This sequence comes from Cunninghamia lanceolata, assembly GCA_027924645.1. NCBI lineage: Eukaryota > Viridiplantae > Streptophyta > Pinopsida > Cupressales > Cupressaceae > Cunninghamia > Cunninghamia lanceolata. The sequence goes on from BSBN01001226.1 coordinate 11,394,449, forward strand.
TGACCTAAAATAGGGTAGGACTAGGGTGCAGGTGCCTAATTTCTCCCCCCTATTTAAGGTAGGATTATTGTTAAGTGCATCCCCCAAGTCCTATTTTCCATGAAACATCAGGGTTTTCTCATTGGGAGTCATCAAAATCATGCAAGATGCTCTAAATGCATAAATAGAACCTTGGAGCTAAACCTTGAGAGGGAAAAGCCCCCAAGGGGACATTTTCCAACATAAAACTTGGCAAAATCCACAAATTAGATATCAAAAGGTAGGGCTTCGCCTTTGACCATGTACACTTTGAACAAAGAAGAAGAACAAAATGCCTGACCTTAAAATACTTGGACAAATAAAAGTCGCTAGGGGTCGAGTCTTGGGCCTTCTTCCTTCTACCTTCCAAAAGGAAGAAGGAAGAAAAGGAGAACTCTTGCATTTCATAAAACATAGAAGCCTTTGAAAATTTGGCAGACTTTAACCTTTGGGCCTTCCGCTTTCTTCCTTCCTAAAGGAAGGAAGAATTGAGAACCGTTGCCTACCGACATCTGTAACACTTAAAAGAATACTAGCCCCACTGGACTTCAAACCTCATGCCTTCACCGTTTTACCTTCTTGGAAGAAGAGAGAACATCATAACGCTGACCCTCAATGTCCACATTACTTAGAATAATTTTCAAACCTTAGACGGACTTCGGCCCCCAAGCCTTCCACCTTGCACTTGTCTTAAAGAAAAGGGAAAGCCGCAGGTCTGACATCTGACCTCTGAAACACTTATTCAAATTATGAAAATGATGGGGGTTGGCCCCTAGGCTTATCACCTTATGCATTCACCATCTGGAAGAGGAAAGAGAGGAGCCCCACCATCCACCCTAAGCACAAAAAAGAGAACATTTATCAAGGATCGGCCATTGGGCCTTCTCTATTTCACTATCCTCAAAGGAAGGAAGAAGAGCCAACCTCCGTCATCTGCTGCCCACTACATACTTAGAAGAATTTGAAACAAGTATAACCCATCAGACTTCAAACCTCAAGAATTCTCCCTAACACCTCCCTTGAAGAAGACTGAAAGCCAAAGGCCGGAACTTTGACCTTCAACAAACTTAGAAGAATTTTGAAGAACTCAACACTTAGACAAACTCTAGCCTTGGAGGGCTTTAAAGTCAATAGAGAAAGCATGATGGAAGGAGGAAGCCCAAAACCTTGACCTTTGGTAAAGGTGAAAAATACAAGGAAACACTTAGAGTTTTGAGACTTAGTCATTTTTTTGGGCCTTTTTCCTTATACTTTCAAAAAGTAAACACATAGAGGGCTATTGAAATAGACCCATGGGAAATATCTTTGATTGGGTATCAATGATGGGCTTTTCAACAAAGGTACAAAGTGGGATTCAGATGGATTTTGGAGAAAAATAATGCATGTTTGGGAGGAAAATTTTACAAGTACCAACACTGTCTCTAGTTGGGGATGTGTGACAAACAATGTCATAGTGAGGATTTAGATCTATGGGCAGACCAAAAAGGCACAAAACACACAAAAGGGAAAAGTATAAATGTATTTATAATAAAGGCCTAAATACATGACAAAATATAGTCATAAACATTAGAGCACAAAATACTATTGACTGTATTCAAAATACTAAGGGCAACATTTACTTACGAAAAGTAAAGCTTCAGATGTTGTCCATGAATGGGCAACTCTAGAAGTTATCCCTCCATGTTTCTGATGTAATGTGTCCTGGCTAATGTTTCCATTAATTTGATATGGGCCCAGCCATAATGGCTCAAATTTGTCATGCTTACCTTTGTCCTACGATTTTGCATTCCATAGGAGAACTAGATCACAAATCTAAAAACTCCTTTTGACTGTTCTCTTGTTGAACATATGCTCAACCTTTTGTTATTGCAACAAATTTTTATCATGTGCTAGCCTTGTGGCATCATCCAACTCAGTCAACTTGTGCATCCTCAACATCAAAGCATCATCCCCACCATCTCCTATTTGTTGCAATAGCTAATCTACAAGCAATTCTAATGTTATGGGTATTTTGGCCTCTAATCCATATACTAGATCAAAAGGGCTCTTACCTATAGCACCTTTGTATGTGACCCGATCTTCCCAAACTACATATTTCAACTTATCATCCCATCTCTTCTTGTTTATATCTAGAGTCCTCTTCAAGATCTTCATGAGGCTCTTATTGTTGGACTCAGCTTGTCCATTACTCTGCGGATGATATGGTGATGAGTGAATCAACTTAATTCCATGCATGGAACACATATCTATTATATCTTGAGATCTGAAGCACATGGCATTGTCTGCAACAATTTTAGATGGTACTCCAAATCTGGTTATCACATTGTTCACAAGGAATTCAATCACTACCTTGGATGTGGCATTGTGAGTGGGGATAGCCTCAACCCACTTGGTGAAATAGTTAGTGACTACAAGGATCCACTTAAATCCATTACTAGAGTTCTCTTGAATCTACCCTATAAAATCAATGCACCATTTCTGAAATGGTGCCTCAATTGTAACTAGTAAAAGAGGTAATGCTCCAACAAATTTCATCTTGCCAAAAAAACGTTAACAAGCATCACATTTGTTGACCTGTCTTGCAGCATCTTTGAAGAGACTTGGCCACCAGAGGCCTACCCTGATAATCTTGTGTGCTATGGTTTTTGAATGGAAGTGCCCACCACATATTCCCTAGTGATATTCCTTAACCACCTCATATTGTTTCTGGTATAGACATTTCAACAGTAGTCCCTCATGCTTTCTCCACATTAATATACCTTGAATCAAAACATACTTATGAGATTGGAGCTTAAGGGTCCTCTGCTAAGTGACATTCATGCCTGGGGGACATTACATGTTGACAAGATAAAAGATAATATCTTTATACCATGGAGCATCTATCAACATATATACATCAACAGGTTGAACAACATCTACTTTATTTACCTCAGCTACCTCTAAGTTAGAATTATCCATCAACTTAGCTAAACCTTGGCCTCTAACCAATTTGGTGACTTGAACCTCAATGTCATACTCTTGGATCTTGTTTATCTACTTGCATCTTCTTCCAAAAGTCTCTTGCTGTGTGAAAACACCTTTAACAATAGAATGGGGCACATTTACAATTGTCTTTACACCCATGAGATATGGCCTAAAGTTTTTTACTGCCTTAACCAAAGCATATGCATGCTTCTCCATAATGGAATAATTTAACTCAACATCTTGCAAAGACTTTCTAAAAAATCCTTTTGGTTTCTCAAATCCATCCTCATTCTTTTGTAACAACACAACATTAATAGTATAAAATGAAGAAAAAGAAAAGAACTGGAAAGGCTTGGAATAATCTGGGCTTACAAGCATTGATGTATTCTTTAGGGCCTCTTTTATGTCAACAAAAGCTTCATCTAGTTCCTTTTCCCATTTGATGGAGTGTCCCTTCTTGAGCATCTTGGAAATTTTTTTAGTCGTCTCAGCGAAGTTAGGAACAAATATCCTCACAAAGTTAATCTACCCAAAGAAGGACTAGACACCCTTGACTATTTTAGGCTGAGGGATAACTTCAATGACCTTAACTCTTTCATGATCAATTTTAACCCATTCCCTAGACACAATATGTCCCATCAACTTTCCTTCCTCTACTCCAAATTGACATTTCTTGGGATTCAAAGAGATCCCATACTCCAAACATCTATCAAAAATCATTTGGAAATGCTTGCAATGATCTTTCCTCTATTTAGAAAAGGTAGTAAGATCTTCTTGGTAGACAACCATAATCTCATCAATGAGGCCTACAAAGGCCACATCCCTTGCCCTTTGAAATGTTGATCCTATATTCTTCAACCCAAATAGCATTCTCAAATAAGCATATGTTCCCCAAGGAGTGGTAAATGTTGTTTTGTATTGTTCTGACTCCTTGACCAACACCTAGTTATATCTTGAGAACCCATCCATCATAGACATCATCTTTGAACCAACAAGCTTCTGCAGAAGATGATCCATGCTTAGAAGAGGATAATTATCCTTAAGGGATTTGATGTTCAGATTTCTAAAATCTACACACAATCTATTCTCCCCATTCTTTTTCCTTATTGGGACAAGATTAGACACCCACTTAGAATGTTTGATTGGTTTAATAATACCTCCCTCTTTCATCTTTATCAATTATTTCTGCATTTTGGGAGCTATAGTTAGGTTTATAGGCCTCTACTTTTGCCTAAAAGGTTTTGCATTAGATTGGAGGGGAATAGTATGCTAAAATAGATCCTCCCTATAAGCTTTCATCTCATCATAAGACCATCCAAAACATTTTATGAATTTTGTTAAAAAAGAAATCAACATTTTCTCTTCATGAGGCTTTAATTTCTTACCTATATAAACCATTTTAGGCACCTCCTTACTTCCAAGGTTAACACCTTCAACACTATCCTCTTCAATAGGTTTGTCTTTACTCTTCCAGTGGTCTGCATTATCAGACATTCTTTCCAGCTCCACCAATCCCTTAGCAATAGCATTTGTCTTCAACTACACCACCTCGCTTCCAAAAAACATTTCCTTGCCATTTTCCATCTCTATCATAAGCTTCCAGTCAATCACTTGACCGTCAAACTCATCCAGGCAATTGAGGAACTTGTAGATCTGATTACTATCATTGAACACTTGCCAACTATATAGGTTATTAGGGATTGTTGGCCTTGTAAGCACTTCCACAATATGATGGTCATGATGAAAATTCATTTGAGGATCACATTTTGATGTAGCTACAACTAGGGAATTTGCCTCCTCATTTTTAGTCCTCTCAATCTATTCAATGCCAAAGGCATCAAACAGCTCCATGGCATCCCATATAGTGTTCATGTATGCCCTTAACCTTATATCCTTGGAAGCAAACTTATTTCTAATTTGTTGCACCACTAATTTTGAGTCACCATAAATCTTCAAGCACTTGATTTTATGTTTGTGAGCAACATTTAAACCTAACAACAACGCCTCATACTTAGCTATGTTGTTAGTGCACTAAATATCAAGTTTGAAAGATATACAAAATTCACCATCTGAGGATATCAAAACAATTCCAGCATCTCAGCCTTCTCTCAAATACACACCATCAAAATACAACATCCATAAATTAGATGTATCACAAATAGAATTGACAAGATTGGAAAGTAAAACATTCAGGAAAGGATTATCATCAATGGAATATCCCATAAAGTGGTCTATATCAGTGTCAAAGAAATTGGCATGATCTTCCTATATTTTATATATGTCCTCTATGTTTTGGTCTTTCACCTTCTTCTCCCTATATAGCTTCACCTCTGTACCCTGGACTGGAATAGTGGAACATGAAAGATCCATCTAAATACTTCCACCCATAGATGCTACCCATTTTCTTGATAACTGTTGTCATGAAGGATTGCACCTTGAATGCTAAGCCTTTACAAGCTTGGTAATCCCATGCAACATGGGAACATTCTCAGACTGTGGGTTTGTTTATTTTGAGAGAGAACCTCTAAAAGAGCTAGCTCCCTTTAAATTCCCCTTTAGATTTGTATCTTGATGAAGAAAAGAGATAGAAGAATATTGTATAAACTAAAAATGAATTGAAAATATATCCTAAAAGGGGTGATGTACCAATATTTTAACTTAAAACTGTAATATGATGCACAAACACTTTCCAATACACCTGTTCTTACAATCCAAACTAATCAAGTTCACCACATAAGTAATTCATAGAAAGGCATGAGAAATCTTGCACAAGGTATGACCTATAATAAACTAAAATTTGTATACTTGCATCCAATAAATGAGACAGAATTCAAAGATTTTGAAGTAAAACATAGAAAATTCCTATCAAATCACTCACAAAATAAATTACACACTTGGATTCGGATAGAAGAACCCCTGATTGTATTAGAAAAATGGAAGGAATCTCTGTAAAATAACAATAAACTACTAGAAAATAAGTTGTTGCTACTATAAAAAAATTAGAAAAAATGGTCGAGTTACAAGACAATCTCCCTCTCTGCAATATGCAAAAGCAAAAAAGCAAGAACTAGAGAAAAAAGCATGAGCTTGTTTTCCTATAATACAAAATCTGTCTCCAAAAGTGGATGGGAAGTCAACTCCAGCTCAACTAGACTCCAAAATATGCATGACTGAGTCTAAAATAGCTACTCCAAGTTGTTGGGTGAGCACAAGTAAAAAGCCTAAAATTTAGGCCTCAAAAATCCTCCAAGATGAGGAAAAATAGCTCAGAACTCCAAGTCTCAAAGTCCTGGACCCAAAAACTGCCAAAAACAATCATGTTTTACACAAGGTCAAAAATAGAACTCAAAATCTCTCTCCCTGCATGAACTTGTACTTCAGTTCAACTCCTCTCCTATTTTTGCATGATTAAGGAGAAAAAAATAACCTATTTTAACAATTATTAAATGCAATTAATGTGATTGATTTAATAAGTTATGTAATGCATGTTTTTTCTCTCTATGGTTATTACATATCAAGTATTAAGTCAATTTATTTAACATTATTGCACTTCATACTTGTTAACATACAATATTTTTTGCCAATTATTTATGCAAAAAGATAAGGGGGTTTACATTACAACAATAGCCACTTAAGGCAAAAAATAAACCCACTTCCATCTCCATGCAGAAATAATAACCTCCTACTCTGCCCTATCACAACGAAGGTCTCCGAACTGTCAATATTTCTCTAAGTCCATAGATAAGGTCAAAAGACCCTCATTTGCCTTCACAACCCTTAGTCATAATTGTTTTTTTGTTTGACTTTGAGGTTTAAAACATTATCAAAAACACCAATCATTATCACACTCCTAATGACTCCCATCGGCCACCACATGCATCAAGTTTTCTTGATGATTATGTTTTAAAGGTCAAAAAACACAATAATACCTTGTTACCCAACGACCCCTTGGTTTTCATTAGGCTTTCATGACTTGAAAGTCATGGCCCATGAGCTCCAATTTGATTTACATCTCCTTCTATGTTTTTTACTTAAAAGTCAAAAAAACCCTCATTAGGGCTCGGGCAATGAGACAAAACAAACTCGAAAACCCTAAGAACTAATCATTCTTTTCACTCATTTTTGCTTGGGCTCCATGCTGCGTTGCCATGAGAGGGTTTCAAGGACTATTTCAAGCATCTGGGTAGCTCTTATTTGTAGATACAAGGCAAATATCTCTATTTTCCTGCTTCTAGTAAGCTATTTCTCCATTTCACTATGTTTTTTATGCAAAAAAAAAGTTGAAGAGTACTCTTTGTTTTTGTTTCTGCTACAAACTCTTCCTCTCTCTACATTTTGTGACAAAATGGTGAAAGACAATACTCTTTTTACATTATCTTTTTTTCTTTATTTCTTGTTGTTTCTTCAAGAAAATGGGGAATAGCACCCTCAGCCTAAAAATAGGCTGGTAAGAACTTGTAATGTCATCTTTACTTTCTATTGTCTTACCTTGTTAAGATACTATGAAGACCCTACTTTCTATGAAAAGATAAGAGGGGGACTTCCTTTTTCTATGTGGTACTCTTTTACTACTTTGGCTCTTGTGATGAAAGAAAGAAAAACTTTTTTTGTTGCTCTATTTTGGATGTATATTGCCAGAAAACTTTGGAAAGGCCACCGTGTTTCCTGTCCAAACCCTAACTGGACCTTCTTTACTCCACTCCTCATAATGAAATTTTTCTTTGCACTTGATTGCATCTCTTTACCAGAAAGGATGTAAAACAACTCCTTGCTTGCTGCATATGGTTTTTTCTATATGATGCTCTATGCTATGCTCTTCTATTTTTCATTGAGATAAGAACAAGTAAGAAAAAATATGTCTTTTGGGCTTTATTTCATGACTTAACTAAAAGTGTTGTTTGCCTTCTTACAGACCCTAACTAGGGTTTTAGGTTGTATTTGATGCTCTTCTTAAAAGCTATATTATCTTTCCTGTGCATGCTCTACTCTCTCTTTTGATGGACCTTGCTAGGGTTTGAGTGAAACCTACAGAAATCATTTATCTACTTTGCATCTCTCATGATTGTCCTTACTCTCATAATGGTGTTTCATTGTGAAACCCTCTTACTTTCATTTGATGCTCTATTAAAGGAAATGATGAAACTACAGTGTTTCCTCCTTGCCCACTGCTAGGGTTTCATGAGAATCCTGAGAGATCTTTTGATTCCTTACCCTCTTTGATTCTCCTCATGCTTCCTTGACTATTGCATGGACTTGTTAGACTACTCTGGTAAAACTATGAAATATATCTCTATTTATTTGACCCTTCTTACTTTCATTGATGTGTGTTTTGAGAAGACTATAATGAAAGTACTGCACTCATTCTTATAATATTTTGTGATGTCTTTCTTTTGGCCCTAGATTGTAACTGCTTCTCCTTACTCTGTCACATGTCATGTTTTCTTTCATTATACATTCACTGTGATCTCTATAATCTTTTTCCTATTCTCTCTGTATCTAGCATTTCTTGAAACTCCTTTTACATGTGCTACAGATATTGCCAAATCCTTTGAATGCCTAAAATGTGAACTTTGGTTTAAAAACATTACCTTTGATATGACCATGCACAACATTGAACAAACTTTGGGTGCCTCCACACATGCATTCCTATAACTTATGCAGATTTCTATAATCTGTCTCATTCCTCTATGTGCTCTCTACTCATTGTGTTGGGTCTGTAGGTCAATACATAGCCATCCTCTTAGACTATTATGGTGAAGCTGACAGATTTCTAGGCATTAGTGGTTGTTCCTCATTTTTGACTACTCCAATATTGACTTTTGTTGTTGTCATTGTGACTATCTATGATGTTGTTCTCTTCAAATGCAAATGATGACTGCTTAGATGATTATTATCTTTGTTTACATGGTGCTTCTCTCACTATCAACTATTTTGTCACTTGTCCATTACTTGGACTTGAGTATGCATGCCTTGTGGACAGCCTTCAACTTTCTAAATCATAACTTGTTTGTTGATATTAGTGACCTCTCCTTCAAAATTCTAATAGCTATAGCTGTTGTACCTTGATGATATGGCTTGTATTGTTCTCATGCACTACTTACATTGTACCTTGACTATTACAGGATTCATACGAAGTGACCGCTCTATGCTAATGTTGCCCTTTGTGACACTTGTGTGATCCTTAAGTCTATTGTATGACTGTACCTTCAAAACTATCTTGCCAATTACACTTCATGGTTTCCTATGGCTGACTTGACATAGTTTGATGCCTCCTTACACAGTATCTCTAATATGAAAGAAGTGGTACAAACTCTATCACTGTATCCTTTGCTTGTTTATGATGTCTTAACCATAGACCTATATTCCCTTTCAAAACCTTGACTGTTTCAGACATATCATTGTCTTCTTATATCAAATCTTGTCCACAAACTATTATCACTGAAACAATTTATAAGCATTATTAAATTCCTTATAGTTGTCTGCCCCTTCATAAAGGATTTGGTAGGCTTGTGTAGAGACTTAAGCTCTTTGTCATTTTCTTTGACCTTGAATGATAGTCATACACTATTTGATCTTTGATGGCAAGCTATGCCTGAAGACTTATATTTTTTTCCTCATTGTGCCTTCACTAACTATCTTCAAAAAACCTAAAGCTTGTTGCCCCTTTATATCTATCTCTCTTAATCATGAATGGTACTACTCCCTGTGTCTCTAATAGTCTCCATTTCTTCATGCCACTATCTCCTTACTAACTGGATACAACTTCTTTACGCACATGACAAAGCTTGAAACTATAAAAATGGATCATTGATTGCTTATTCAAATGTGGTCCATATTGACAAGTACTTGGAGGACTAACTTCATCATGCAAGACCTAGTTTTCAAACACCTTGATTACCTGTGAGTTGGTAGAGCCTCCACTAACCTATGAATGGTTCCCTTTGTGTCATGGGGAGTCACTTTAAATATCTAAGTTGAAATAACTTCCATCTATAGAAAAATCTCATCATTGAGCAAAACTTTAATAAATACCTTGAACTCCACCAGAGATCTAATGATCCTACATGAAGGTTTCAATGTCTTTCTCTATCCTCCATGTTACAGACCTATTTAGTCCTCATTAAATGTGTTGTATCCTCTATAGCACAAGACTTTCCCCTTAATGGCTTCTGTCAGATGACACTTATCTCTATTGTATGTTGGATTATTCTTTCTCATTACATGAGGCAGCCATAACAAGACTATGTTTTTATGGTGGACAATCATTAAGATGAATGCATTCTAAGGGTCTTGTTGTCCTCATGAAGTTTAGTAGTTCTTTGCCATGGCATCTATATCTTGCACTGTTCCAATGCCTTTTACCCCTAGGGTAAATGCAAAGAGATGGGGGACCAAAAAGTCACCAGCATGTCCAAAAGTAAAGCAAAATGTGAGTGCGTTATAATACACTCGCATTTTTCTTTGCATAAAATAAAAAATAAAACTCATTTCTCCTCACTCACAGCTGCGACCATTGCAAGCTTAGCAGCCAAAAAACTCAGGTGAAAGCACGATCGTGTTGAAAAAAAGGCTATCTAATCAAGTGTAAGAGATAAAATGACAAATCCACAATGCCATCTCACCGCCAAAGATGTCTTCATACAAATTTGGAGGCTCCAACATAAGAAGGTAGGGTTTGACTGATTTTGTTAGTTTGAGAATAATTTTTGAGTTTTCAATGTTTGATTTGTTTTTATATTAAATTTACAATTATTGGGGAAAGAGAGAACCTAAATTCAGTTGAGGAGGGTGAAAACAACCCCCAAAACCCTCCAAACCCTCAAAACCCACCTTCACCTCCTTTTTTAATGTAAGGGATAATCAAGAACACTACCTAGGGATAATAGAAGAAAAAAAGAAACATCTTTAAACTATTATTCAAACCCTAAAGAATCCAAGTGGAACCATTGATCTTAGGAGGGCACTTGCAAAATCACTAGAGGAGATTGTGTCTCACATGCATTCAATGATAAAACAAATCACCAAATTCCAAGACTATAGGGAGAGGTGTTAGCAATATTATGCCGACAAGTTATCATATGAACAAGTCAAGAATGAAAAAATTACAAAATCTCAATTATGTGCACACTTTATTAATCCCAAAACCGGCCAAAGATTAGAAGAAAGTTGCAAATGATTTACTATACATTGGTGTAGGAATAAAGAAATATCCTGAAACTTTTGGGATAGATGGTACATGGTCTTCGATGAGTACCCATGCAACAATGATGAGGTACCATAATATTTCTTGAGGAAACTCCATTGTGAGTTTGTCCTCAACAAGATTCTAAATAATTTTAACATTCGTGAGTTCCAGGGTAGAGGTGGTAGCTCTACCCAAGATAGACTTGGGGCTAGGCAAGATGAAAACCATGTTCTTGTACCCTGAGCGAGGCCAGAGCATAGGTCACTCCATTTGTCTTTGAAGGAGAGTGTTGAGGTGGAGACATTACAGTCATTGACTACTCTCACCCAAACTCTATCATAGCATGCCGATGAGGGTGAGAGTAGTAGGCATCATGTGTCCCCACATTTGTGCAATTCATGTGGGAGCCTATGTGATTATGGGACATAGGAGGTATGATAGGACTCTCAGCAGAATGATACAATGTAGGGGTAGGGTGATGCGACACAGGGGTAGGACATATTAGATGAACTTGTTCTCAATGACAATCTCTTACAGCATACATTTGGTATTAACTCTCAGGTAATTTTTTATAAGTTTCATCTTGATTTGGTATATTGTTATTTGAAATTTGTAATTAATTTTATATGATTATCTATATTATAAGTCAAAAATAATGTATGTAATTGTCTACGCAATGAAATTCTAGGGTCAAAAACAATGTATGTAATTTATTGTAGATATGTCAATGGTAATATTATTTTGTGACAATTTGATGATTTCAACAATCACCGACACCTCTACGGTTTCCTTGGTCCCCTGGATGCCAACCCACCACTTTTATGGAGGTAAATTTAACCATTTCTAATCATTATGCATTTTTAAAATAATGTTATGTATTTATTTTGTGTGAATAATCTTGAACTTAATTTTTAGATGCTGAATATAGTGGAGACTCCTCCTAATCTTCATGAGTCAGCATGGATAGGCATTGTTGAAGCCATGATGTCTACACATCCTTTGATTGAGGTATGAGCCAATAACATGAAAATTTCATAATTTTGTATTTCTTGTTTTATCTCATGTCATTTGATGTACATAAATGATATTTATGTTTGGTTAATTTTGCTTCTTGATGCTTCTCACAGGAGGTTACAACTCCAGTCTGTCCAAGTATGGATGTAGAGAGAGATAAGATGATGGAGAGTGATCATCAAGTGGCAGTAAGTGACTGATTACATATGTGATATTATATATTTCATACATTTTCTATATTAATGTGCATATATTGTTTAATTGTATTAACAGGTGGAGCCGGATCGACTTCTGTCAAAGAGGTCTACTTGATGATATAAGAGAGGATGAGTCAGCGATTGGCTTTACATCTTCACGGTCAAGCAAGGGATATCAATTATTTCATAAAATTCCATAGGAAACTAGTTTTTGGGACATTTTTTGTATGAACTACCAATGTATATTTTTGAATATATGCTTGTATGGCTTTGTTTGGACATGCCTATATGGCTTTGTATATAAGCTGGATGTTATGTTCATGACATTATGTATATGACAACATCTATTAAATATTTAATATGATGATCAATTATCGTTATAGGAATTCGGTTTTACACATGCCAATTGCATTTGCTTGAAAGTTTATAAATCATTTTCAAATAATCCATTTTGTGCATATCTTGCAATTATTGCATTATGTGGGACTGTGCATTTCTTCGAGGCATCATTTCAAATAGTTCATGGCCTTTGACCTATGCATCCATAGTTTCCATACAGTTCATGTGCCTTCATGAGCTAACATTTCTTTGGGATATCATGCCAAATAGTTCACATTCCTTGTCTATGCTTCCACGCTTTACATACATGTCTACAAGGGTAGCTATAATTATAGCATGTGAAAAATTCCCTATATCCTTTATACTTTGATGGCTATCCATACGCTATTCCAAACATTCTATTTAGGTGTACAGATAGGGAGGATGTTGGCAAAGGTTGTGGAATTTGTCTTTACACGTGCCAATTGCTTTTACTTGTTCAAAATTTTCTAAAGTCTTTTCAACAAATCCATTTCATGCATATCTTACAATCATTGCATTCCATGAGACAACATTATTTGAGGCATCATGTCAAATAGTTTGAACTTTCATTGTATATGCTTCCACACTTTGCATACATGTCTTGCAGGGTACTTACAACTATGACATTTTTCAAAATTCTTATATCCTTTATGCTTTGATGCAAGATAACTCCATAATGAAGGGTGGTTGATTTTTTTTGGTGTGGATGAGGGTGTAGGGGTGGGGTGGGGTGTTGCAAGACATAGCATCACTAGGAAAAGGGTCTTTGTTAACCATAGCATTGGTGACAATAACATACCAATTAAACTTTTGTTTAAGAAGTGGAAATTATGTCAACCTATATTGTGAAAGAAGAAAGCAATGCATAGTAGGGTATCAAAGATCAAACTCACTCAATCAATCCTTGGCTATTAAATTCTTAACACCTCAAATAAAGTGAAATTTTCTTCACAATCTTCCACTATGCCTTGTAGGACAGCAAAAGGGGTATTTTTGACATAATTTGGAGGAAACAACTCTAACCCATGAACTAAAAACTATTTTGGATGCCCATTATCCTCTTAAAAAACATACTTCAAATGTAGATTGGGGTGTTTTGTAACACAAGGGACAAAATAGGACTATTACGCTACAATTTAGGCCTAATTAGGCTAGTTTAGATGGGTCACCACAAGGTTTTCTAATCCTAGACTTCAAATCTTCACACCAACACCTTAGACATGTAAAAGATGGTTTTCCCAAACAATTCCAACCATTACAAACCTTTTCCCAAGAGCTTTTCTATAAGCCCTAGCTCATTTGCACATTCTATATCCAAAAACATGAGATTTTAGCCTAGGGCATCAACCAAACTTGCATTTATCACTCTCCCCTACTCCTACAACATTGTAGACACCTAAAATACCCTAACCCCATCCATTCCACCAAGTTTCAAGAGATTTCATTGGATGGAATGGTGGGTTTTACATTTTTCTTGCCTTCAAGGCAGTTAAACATGGGTTCCAAACCAGTTTTAGAAAAATTGCTCTAAAAGTCATATTTCAAAGTTCATAATTAGTGGAATTAGTTTTAAGTGATGGGAGTGGGTTGTTGTGAGAAATAAGACAATATGGACTAGGGTAGTAGTTGGTATGCATGTGACTTGTATGCATTTTAAATAGCACTCAATGAAAGATTTTAACCTTTTTTCATAAAGGCATAGCTTGTATTGTAGACAATCATGCTTAACTTGATTCAAATAGTGCCATGTTGCAACATCATAATGTTTATTGATATTGACAAAGATGTTACTTATTTCCTACCTTGTCTTTGCCTTTCCTTCTCTCTTAGCATTTGTAATGGCACCATTAAATTGAGTCCTTCAACAATTACTTGGGAAGGATCTATGAAACTTTCTAATTATATGAATGGCTTTTTTTTCGAGGAATGAATTTTATTTTTTCACTTGGCTCAATAAAGTTGGAAGTGTGTCTATTCATCTAAATGTGCATTGAGATGTGCTTTCTAGGTCTTTTGAATTTTTGGACCAAGGAGATGGTATTTGTTGAAGAATAGTATGAGTTTTCTTTATGTGGTCACATTCAATGCTCATTCACTAGAATGTTGGCAATTAGATTTTATGCTTTCTTTGGTGTATGAATTGAATGTTCTTGTAGTCTTATAGAAATTGGGATGAGTAGGAAAGAGTTCATTTCAATCTTTGTTGGCACCTGAATTGTTTCTAGGATTTGTTGGCACAGTAGGTCTGATATTTAGATGTATCAGACTATGGATTCCATGATATTCCATTTCTTTAAGGCATCATGTCAAACTATCCACTTGCCTTCTCTATGCTTCCACATATTGTATACATGTCTCCTATGATAGTTGCAACTACAACATCTTGCAAAATTCCCATATCCTTTATGATTTGGTGGATGTCCATGTACTATGTTCCAAAGATCTTAGTTTGGCACTAGCAGAGAGGATGTAGTCAAAGGTTGTGGATTTTAACTGTACACCCGCCAATTGGTTTTTCTCAAAAGTTTCTAAAGCATTATTTGCATATCCTGCAACCATACCATTCCATGAGACCACATTTCTTTGAGGCATCATGTCAAATAGTTCACTCACCTTGTCTATGCTTCCGCATTTTGTATACATGTCTTCTAGGGCAGTTGCAACTACAACATTTTTCAAAATTCTAATAGACCACATTTTTTTGAGGCATCATTTAATGCAACTACAACATTTGATAAAATTCCCATATGCATTTTGTAAGAATACATGAGATAATATATATTTCCTTATGATTGCCCTAATTAGTAAGAATTAATAAGAAAGAAGCATAATGGCAATAATTAGTGTTCAACGATTTCTAATGAAGACCCAGGGTTTGGGTGCCAATGGAAACTCACCAAACCCTCAAATCAATCTTTATTTGAAGAGATTTTATGATTTAGACTAATATAAATGCTTGGGTATCTCATGAGCATATTGAGATTTAATCATTGCTTTGTTTCTTGTAGGGTTTGTTTCCCTGCTTCTAATCATAATAATCAAGGCTATGGGACAACAAGGTTATAGAGTAGCTCTTGTCATGTCATATGAGAAGATCATGGCCATAATACCATCAAGATTTTGTGAATTTCAACAACAAATTTCTATCTATCCAAACCGTACTATCGTACACACTCAAGAAGGCTTCAGTTTCATGTAGTAGAAAGGTACTAGGAGTGAAATTTTGCATTCCATAGCTCGTGGGGCTGAACGGATTGTGTGAACATGTCAGGGTGGGTGGGTAAATGCTAGGGGAGATCTCATTTCATGTGCCAAGTGCCCCAATCATTTGAGGCAGTAAGCTACCGGCAAAGTCCCTTAACATCCCTAAGATGAAAAAACTACCAAACTTTGATGGAGCATTTCTTAGAATTCATGGTAGATGAGAATATTTTTTTTGGACCTATAGGTGCATGTAGATTCCATCTACAATAACCTCTCTCAGTTTCATTCAACTCTTCTATGTTTGACCATGCCGGACTCAAACGCATTCTTGCAAAATGCTTCAGTTCCATGCAATGGAAAGGTTGCTATGTGCCATATTTTTTATTCTAATCATCATGGGGCTAAGCCAACTATGCTAACATGTCCAAGTGGGCAAGTAAATGCTAGGGGAGGTCTCATTTTGTGCACCAAGTGTCTCAGTTGTTTCAGGTTGCAAGCTACCGGCAAACACAAAAGGTGCAAGGTGTTGGTAGCTTGTAGGCCAAAAGGACTGGGACACTTGGCACATGAAACAAGACCTTCCCTACAATTTACCCACCCACTCAGACGTGTTGGTGCAGTCATTTTGCCCCCAACACCTGTGGAATGCAAACATTTAGTGTTAGCAACTTTTTACTTTATCGATAGCTTACAGTCCAGAATGATTGGGACACTTGACACATGCAATGAGACCTTCTCTAGCATTTAATCAAACACCCCTATGTGTTGCCATAGTCTGTTCGGTCCCATGATGAGAAGATCAAAAAATATGGCACCTGGCAACCTTTCCACTACATGAAATTGAAGCATTTTGCAAGAATGTGTTTGATTTCAACACGGTCAAATGGATAGGACTTGAACAAAATCAAGAGAGGTTATTGTAGACAGATACCACATGCACTTGTAGGTCAAAAAAAATATTCTTAGCTGCCACGAATTCTAAGAAATGCTCCATCAAAGTTTGGTAATTTTTCATCTTAGGGATCTTAAGGGACTTTATCGGTACCCTGCTACCCTAGGGCACTTGGCACATGAAACGAGACCTCCCATGGCATTTACCCACCCACACCAACATGGTGGCATAGTTTGTTTAGCCCCACAAGCTATGGAATGCAAAATGTCACTCCTATCATCTTTTACTGCATGAAACTGAAGCATTTTGCAAGAATGCATTTGATTTTTGCACGGTCAAATGGACTGGACTTGACCAAAACCAAGAGAGATTATTGTGGACAGACCCCAGGTGCACCTATAGGTCTAAACAAAATGTTCCTAGCTGCCACCAATTTTGAGAACTATTCTGTCAAAGTTTGGTAGTTTTTTCATCTTAGGGATCTTAAGGGACTTTGCCGATAGCCTGCTACCCCAAACAATTGAGGCACTTGGCACATGAAACGAGACCTCCCTTACCATTTACCTACCCACCCCGAAATGTTGGCATAGTCCGTTTGGCCCCATGATCTATGGAATGCAAAATGTCACTCCTAGCACCTTTCTACTGCATGAAACTGAAGCATTTTGCAAGAATGCATTTGATTTCGGCACGGTCAAATGGACTAGAGTTGACCAAAACCAAGAGAGGTTATTGTGGATGGACCCCACATGCACCTATAGGTCCAAACAAAACATTCCCAGCTGCCACAAATTCTAAGAACTGCTATGTCAAACTTTGGCAAATTTTGCGTCTTAGGGATCTTAAGGGACTTTGACGGTAGCCTGCTACCCCAAACGATTGGGGCACTTGGCACACAAAATGAGATCTCCCTTGGCATTTACCCACCCACCCTAATGTGTTGGTGCAGGTTGTTTGGCCCCATGAGCTATGGAATGCAAAATGTCACTCCTAGCACCTTTCTACTGCATGAAACTGAAGCATTTTGTAACAATGCATTTGATTTTGGCACGATCAAACAGACTAGAGTTGACCAAAACTAAAAGAGGTTATTATGGATGGACCCCATGTGCACCTGTAGGTCCAAACAAAATGTTCCCAACTACCACGAATTCCAAGAACTACTCTATCAAAATTTGGTAGTTTTTGTATCTTAGGGATCTTAAGGGACTTTGCTGGTAGCCTACTGCCCCAAATGGTTGGGGCACTTGGCACATGAAATGAGACCTCCCCTTGCATTTACCCACCCACCTTGACATGTTAGCATAGTCTGTTCAGCCCCACGAGCTATGGAATGCAAAATGTCACTCCTAGCACCTTTCTACTGCATGAAACTGAAGCATTTTGCAAGAATACATTTGATTTCGGCACAGTCAAACGGATTACAGTTTACCAAAACTAAGAGAGCTTATTGTTGATGGACCCCACATGCACTTGTAGGTCCAAATGAAGTGTTCCCAGCTACCACAAATTTTGAGAAAACCTATGTCAAAGTTTGGTAGTTTTTATGTCTTAGGGATCTTAAGGGACTTTGCCAGTAGCCTGCTGCCCCAAACGATTGAGGTGCTTAACACCGTATTTTGTGATAAAAATCAACATTATGAGGACACTTAAGAAATCTTTAACACATGAAGATACTGAGAAGACTAAAGACATGGAGGACAAAGAAGCATGAAGACATGAACAAACTCCTATCATGAGGAAGAACCACAACCCAATCCAACTCCTAAAAGCATGACATGTTATGATGAAGAACCACAACCAAATCCAATGATTCAATGGCATAAACCAATTGGTTTCATTTGATTTTATTAAGTTTTGAGTAAATTAGAGCATTTTTTCTCTAGACTGCTTGAAACCCTCATTAGGGTGAGTTCTGACTGAAAATCATGGATTTCTCCTCATTCCACCATTGAATAAACTTTAAACCTAGTGGAATAAGGGTAGACATGTTGTGATTTGTGTTCTTGAAGTGGCAGGAGCAGGGGATGAATATTGAGGCCAATTAGTTGATGCCCTAAGAAAAAAACCCTCTTGTTTTTGGCATAGGAGATGCATAGATGTTAGGGTTTGTAGAAAGGCTCTTGGTAAATGGTTTGAAGGGATTGGAAATGTTAAAGCAGACTATTTGGGACATGTCTGGGCTATTGGCATGAAATTTTAAGGTCTACGTTGTGAAAACCTTATTGTGACCTAAGGGAATAAGCCTAATTAGACCTAAATTAAAGCGTAGCAATAGAAATTAGCCCAAAGTGTTCCAAAACAACTTCACCTACAAATTTGGTATGTTGTCAAATGCCATAATGGGTACGCAAATATGTATTCACATTTTGGGTATGAGGTCTAGTTAGGAATTTATGTTGGAAAAACTGTTTGTGGAGTACGACAAGGAGAATGGGAAGCTTGTGAGAGAAACCCACCAAATTAGGGTTCTATTTTTGTAAAGGTTGTTTGATTGAGTTAGGTAGAAGTCCTCCACCATGCTCTGCATCAATCCACCACTACTTTTCAAGTTCATACCACTTCTTGAAGCACTACAACTCTATGCATTACATCACATACTCTATGAAGAAGCATAATGGTATCATCAAACAATAGACAACCAATTTAGACCTGCACAATTATGCATTCATTACTTTCAATCAAATGCAATTGGCACGTGTAAAACCAAATTTATGTAAGGATAATTGATTAAACATAAATATACATCAAAAAGCAAAATTGACTAAACATAAATATACTGGAGTGAAGCAATTCATACTACTGTTTATATACAAAATAAAGTACAAGTAACCATCTAGGAAAGTTTTAAGCATACTTACAAATTAATCCAATGAACCATCTGGGTCTTCTCTACTCTTTATTGTGTCAATTATTGCCTCATGGTTAGACTCACGCACCTTCCACAATGTCTTGTTCAAAGGTCTACCTCGATATTGTATCAAATGAACATTAGTTGCCACGACAAGGTTGGAGTAATGAAGAATCTTCTGATACATGTCAAAGTCCTCAAACAGCGAAACATTAACACTCTTATGTGGGTACCTTCTAAGCCATGTTCTAGTAATAACCACTGATCTTGTAGGGTATTCAATGTTTTATCCATCTGTAGCTGGGGCCTCCAATTTCTTTTTGGCCTCAACACAATGACAAAAGTAATAATTTATTCCCTCTTCGTTATCTTCATCTATAATAACTTCATAAACATGCCCTATAATAATATGTGTAGCAAATTACATGAAATTAGTCAACATTACAAAAATACTACAAAGTTTAAGATAACATTAGCAATTTCAAAAACTATGCAAGTAGATATATTACCTAGTTGAAGTAGATCTGATATGTGGTCAAAGTCAACTGATGATTCCATCTCTGTCAGTTCTAGTGCCGTTGACGGTCAATACATGTCAAGTGGGCTAAGATAACTTAACCGCCATTCATCAACCCACTCCTTTGACTCTCACTCATTCCAAGCTTGAATTGTACATGAAGAACAAAAGCATGCCATCTTCCATGTATGGATACTCCATGAACCTATAATTGAGCTTCTGAAAGAGTGTAGCTCACTTGATCCTATTAGTGTACAATAGTCCTCATATGGTGCAATGTTAGTATCATCTATCAACCAAAAAAATCTATGAGTTGAATACTTACCTTCATTACGTAGACCCATCGAAGCATTGCACCACTTGACAATTGATTTTACATCTGTCAACTTTGGATTGTCTTTATACTTTAACTCTTCTCGTGCTATGGCTCTTTTAATATACGCTCCTACACCATCATGCTCCCCCTTTCCATGTCTAACCTCACAAAAGTTCCACATATGTTGAACCCCTATAATATTATGCCTCTTTCTCATCCAATGGAAATTCTGCGAGTTCTTGAATTGTTATGGATAGTTATCTAATCATATGATATGTTGACTGAATGATATGCTCCTTCTAGACAAATCATTGTAGAACACTTGAAAGCAACCTTGCACGAACTCCATGGAATGCATGTGATCATCACTTATATAAAAATGATACTCCCTTATGATCTTGTTGTCATCCTTTGTACTATCATTCGCATGAATGAATGCGATGTGCACAAATATAGAAACATGTGTTGAGTTGTAATATTGGGATTGCACCTCACACTGTGGCTGTAGACTGTAGTTCTCTACAAAATCAACGACTGAAACAATGCTGCCAACTGGAAATGTGTCCTTGGATAACTTGAATTGTAAGTCCAACCATCAAGATCTATGGGCATGTCTTACATACTCATACACTATACTATCACGAAATATAGACATAAACTGGTACACTAGAATCTTTTGAATAACATATTCACACCTCTTTGCTTCTTTACCATCTTTTGTATTGTATGCCACTATTTTATACTTGCCAAACTCTACTAGTTCATTTCCAATCGCATGTGTTCTTTCCATATGTTCACATATTGGTATACATTGCAAGCCACCATAATGCTGACATGTGCCATCCAAGCATAATTTCCTATAAAATATTTGACCTTCCTCTCTATCACATAAAATTATTGATATGAAGTCTCTTGAAGTAGTTGGTGGGGCACATATGTAACAATCCTACAAAACATTGTTAGTATGCAAATCAAAACATATAGACCGATAAACATCAAAATGGTTAGAAAATTCACTATGTAATCTACAACAAGTAGTGTGTGTGTGTGATTTAGTTTGAAAAAGAAAGGTTTTAGCATTTCAAAATATCTTTGAGAAATTTTAATTTGAGGATACATCTCTAGAAATCTACCAAAAAATTATGTTTGAGTCATATCCAAAAATGCTTTGGATGTGGCTCATGTTTTCGACTACCGATTCTCTTTCTTACCACATCCCTTTGATTCGGAGATACCCTTGTGTAATTTTTTCAACAGTCTTCAATTAGTGATCTCAAAGCTTCAACAACAACTTTGTCTTTTCATGGGAGTCTCCCAGAGAATGCCCACAATTCATTAGTGTTTGGATCCTCAACTCTTTGACATCTTCCAACTGCTCTCATTAGAGTTTTTCTATTTATTTTCAATGATTGACTTGTCTTTCTAATGAGGTGAGCTTTTTTTGTTTGTTGGCCTACTATTGTTGATGTAATGACACATCGTGTGACATTAATATCCTTTGTGCATGAGGTGGAACCCACACTCTCATATGCACTCATTAGATTCTTGACAATTGATTTTTCACTTGAGGCATTAGATGTTCTTAGGCCAAGAATCTTTATAGTGGGCCTAAATTTCAGATTTCTCATCAATTCAACAAAGAGTTGACATCTTATTTCATTTAAATTCTCAAAGGATAATTTCAATATTTTATTCACATATCTTTGGCAAGTGTGCATGGGAATCTTATCCTACATGGGCTTCAATACATTCTTATCAATATCAATTAGAAACTTAGGCTTCCTATGCAAAATTCTAGGAGGCATTTTAATTGGCAAAGTAGACTCAACATTTGGAATTTCTTCAATATTTACTTGATATGGGATAGATGATGTACCTTCAATTGGAGGTGAAAAGGATGAAAATGATGTACCTTCAACTTGAGGTGTGAATGATGGTGTGCCACCAACTTGAGAAGAAAATGCAGATGTACCTTCTACTTCACTTGTGAAAGATGGAGTGTCTCCAATTCGAGAAGATAATGATGGTGTTCCTTCAAATTGACCTGTGGACGATGGAGTGCCTCCAACTTGGAGATTCACTTTCCTCATTGCATGGAGTTTGTGCATTCATTCCCTTTATGCCACCAATTCCATCACTTTCTTAGCTTCATTAGACATGTCATGTTTCTCTTCAATTGGCAATGGTGGAATGTCTTCTTGTATGGTTGACAATTTCCTACTTTCCTGAATTCGCCTCATTCTTTCTCTTATCCTCTCATTCTCAACTTTATGTTGTTCTGGTGTTAGAGTCTTTGCTTGTTTCCTTGGCATGATGATGATTTCTACAAGCATGATGAATAAGACAATGATAATTAGAACCTTTATAATGACATTGAATAATGGTCACAATGAAAAAATACAAAATAAGTTATCACATGTAGCCACTACTAAGCATGAAGACACTATGACAGCAGATATGAAGAATGATGTGATTTTGGAGGGAAATGATATTGAGTTGAAGGTCAAGGATGAATTGATTTTGGAGATTCAAGATTTCCTTAAAAGGTATGCTACTATGAGGATAGATGAAGTGTTTCATTCATTGCTTGCACAAATAGATGTTAATCATTCTACTTCTTTCAAGATAGAGGTTGATATACAAGTTGCCAAAGTTGTAAAAGCAACATTTGCATTTTTGTCTCAAAAGGAAGTTGAATGGTTGGGTTTTGAAAAACAATTGGGAAATGGTAGGTTATGATTGTAAATGATTTAAAAATCCATGTATGGTCAATTAAGGGGTGGGTTGATGAAAATTTGAAGATTGAACAAATAAAAGTACTCTGTTTTCTACATTTTCTTCATTAAATTTGCTGCTACAGAGCTGTGTACGGCCCTGTATGGCCTAAAACTGGACAAAATTTGAATGGATGTTATGGTACTCTAAATTCTTGTTCTTTTGTAGTTGGTTTCACTTGATTTCATCAAGTTAGGAGAAAGAGCAAACTTACTAAAACTTGTTTGAAACCCCCACTAGGGTGTGCATTGATTGTAAAAAAATGAATTCCTCTCCATTCCACTGATGAATTGGCCTCAAACTCAGTGGAATGGATGTAGTTGGGGTATATTTAGTGTTCTTTATGTTTTTAGGAATAGGGGAGGAAGATTAGTGAAGGTTTGTTGATGCCCTAGGCTGAAAACCTCATGTTTTTAGGCAAATAGGATGTATAGGAGTAAGGGTTTGAACAAAAACTCTTAAGTAGTGATTGAATTTGCTTGGAAAAGGTTGAATAGACATCATATGGTGGTTCTGAGCCATTGGCATGGAAATTTGAGCCTTGGAGTGTGAAAACCCTACTGTGACCTAGTTGGATAAGCCTAATTAGGCCTAGTGTCAAGCATAGCAACAAATTTTTGACCTTGATGTTCCAAAACAACCTCACCTGCAAATTTGGTATGTTGTCAAATGCCATAATGGGTACTCAAAAATGTGTTCATATTCTAGGTCTGAATTTTGGTTTGAGAATTATGTTGCAAAAACCCTATTTGCTGTCCTACAAGGCCTAGTTGCAATTTGTGAAGAGTTTTGAATTTGTGAAAGGTGAATGTTGATTCTTGTTAGGAACTCACATTGGAGTGAATCTATGTTTCATTGAAACCTTGAATGGATTGTTGAGGGTTAGGCATTGTCCTTTTGTCCTGGTTCTAATCATGGTGGTTGCCCTATGCCTAGAAACCTAGTGTGCACCAATGGAGTCTATAACCATGGAGACTAAGATCACTAACCTATTTTGTTGAAAGCCTTTGTGTCTACCCCTTCTCTGCATCAAAAATCATTGAGAATGATGGGACAGTTATGTATATCTCTTCCATAATAGTTGAAAATGGACATCTTCATAACCATCCATACTCTAATAGATTGACAGGGCTGCCAATGAGTTGTGAAGCACATGAATCTACATTTTCTTCTAAACATAGACCTACCTCAGTGACCTAAGTGATGTATGTGCAAGGATAGTGATAGGAAGGGGATATTTTTATGGGGATGAGAGGATTTTGTGATGGGGGTGGTGGGAATTTTTAACTCAATCTCAAATTTGATTGTGAAAGGCAACCTATCAAAATTCCATGCTTGGGACTATCCTAAGAAACATTTTAAAATTGTTTAGCAAATTGTCAATACCCTATCTATGAATAAATCTGGTGCAGGGCACCATGTAGGTCTTAATGTGGAAAAGTTGCAAAGTGTTAAGTATTTTGGTGTTTTTGTGTTAAAGTCAATTTGTGTGTAATAAGGTCTTTAATACCATTTTTATTGTTTGTAAGTGGTTTCGAGTCACGATGGAGTCAATTGGGTAAAATTTGTAAAAAGTTGCTCTATGTTGCAAAAAGTTGCAAAAGTTGTCAAAGCAACTTTGCAATTTTTACATATGAAGGAAGTTGAACGGTCAAGGGATTTGAAAAGAAGTTGTAGGCAGTTGGTTTTAATGTGTAATGTTTAAATACACCTTGCATTGGTTGAGGCAAGTTTCCAACAGTTGTATGGAAGATTGAACGATATTAAAAACTCTATTTTTTGCATTTTAAGAGCATAATTTGCTGCTACAACATTTTGTACGGCCTTTTATGGCTAGGGAGTGAACATTTCTGCATTGGGATTGGTGAAGGAATGAATTAGCTAATATTTGAATCTTGTTTCATCTAATTTCATGAAATTTTGTGTGAGTTAGAGCATTTTTTCTAAAAATTGTTTTGAAACCCAAGGTTTTAGTGTTTTGAGTGAAGAAAATGAAGTTTTGAGCCATTCCACTAGTGAAATAGCTTGAGAACTGGTGGAATGGAAGTAGATGGGTAGTGTTTTGTGTTGTTGATGTTGTAGTAGCAGGGCGAGTGTGTTAAGTGCTAGTTTGTTGATGCCCTAGGCTATAAAACCACATATTTTGGGCATAGAAGATGTATAAGAGCTAGGGTTTGTAGAATAAGCTTTGGTAGATTGTGTCAATGGTTGAAATTTGTGTGTACAAACCCCATATGTTATGTTAGAAGCCTTAGAATGAAGAGTTGAAGCTTGGGGATTGAAACTCATATTGTTGCCTTGTTGCTTAAGCCTATTTAAGCCAAATTAGCAGCATGGCAGTCCAAATTTGAAGGGTTTGTTTCAAAACAACCATATTTTTAAATTGGATATGTTTTCAAATAGCTTAATGGGTATCTGGAATGGTGATCAATTTTGGGGTGTTGGGTCTATTTTGAAAATTATGTGGGAAAAACCTTGTTTGTTGTCCTACTAGGGGAATTGGGGAATTGTGAGAGAAACCCATGAAATTAGGGTTCTAAGTTTGAAAAGTTTGAGTTGTTGAGTTAGTTTGTGATCATCCACCCTACTCTGCATCAAAATCTATCCACACCTTAAGATTATTCTAGTGAAGTATGGGTCAAGTGACTCACGAGATCCTACAAGCTTGTGAAATAAGTAAGAAGACTATCTTAATTAAGAAGAGATGACATTCAACTACTCCCTAGTCATGCCTTAATTGTCACAACAAGGGAAAAAAGGAAGATAGTCTCATGAAATATGTTGTGAATAGTAGTGACAAAATTATGCTTTGGATTAGTGTAGAGGGTGAAGAAGGGATATCAAGAGACAATTATTGAATTCAAGGCTCATTAATACGCAATACCAAACTCAAGTAAATAATCATGTGCATAAGCTAAATTTCCATAAAGGCCATTGTGAAGAAGGATACAATCTATTGTCATAACCAACACAAGTAGGATAATCATGAATAGGTACAAATGCCTTGCTTAGGAGTGTTGTTGATCTTTGCAATGAGAATGAAGGTGAGGATGGGTGCTACAGAAAGATATCCTAGATAATTTCATCACATGGAGACATGACTATCATATTAAGATGCAAATAAGACTGTCATGGCTATGAGGGTAGTCGTAATAGTCATAACAGTCCTAACTTTATTCAATTTAAGGATAGTCATATTCATGAAATTTGGATTGAGTTTGATTTCATTTGAGGTGGTGTGATGGAGTTTAATTATGTTCAATAAGTTTCACATACGACTGTGCTAACACTGCAAACCATTGAAACACACATGAAGGAAATCTAAATTGTTGAAATACATAGTGTGTAATTGATAGAGTAGTCCTAGGGATAGCCATCTAGGGTTATTGTGATTAGATAATTATGGAATGATGAATCCACTATGACATGATGAATTATACGAATCATGAAGACAATGATGGAGATCCACGGAGAAAACCAAGGAGGACAAGATAAGACATGAAATTTGTGAAGTTGCCAATGGCAACAAATTTACCACCTAGTTGTCCTTAAGTAATCGATGATTGCAAATGGATGTATTTTGGCTTCTATTTACTAAAAGTGACTTATTTATGATGAATATAATGCTCAGAATTGTTTCTTTCACGTTTAAGAAGTTTCAAAAACAAGTGGACATTAGCTAGAGCTATCTTGGAAACATGAATATTTGGACAATTAGGAAATTTTGAAAGGTATATTATCGATAAACATAACCACCATCATGTGCTAACAAAGGACAATTAGGAAATTTTGAAAATTGTTGTGTCACATGTGCATACAAATCATCATGAATAGGTGCATAAGGAATGTCCTAGCCCAAGACACTAAAGAGGTCTCCACATCCTCCAACCTTCTCCAAGAGAATTCATACTATGAAACATGCATGGAGAAGTTATCAAAAGGACACCTAACAATTATGTCTAAATATTCAATAGAGACAAGTAGGATTGTCATAATAGGGGGCATAGGATAGCCTAAGATTCAAGCCATTGCATGGTTCTATTGAATGAATTGAATTATGCATATTAAGGAATAAATCCTTCTATATCATCCTAGGGCAAAAATTAAGAGTCTTCCAAAATAAATCTTGGCTCCATTGATCATGAATATGAGTATGACAAACAATTGTTCACTAAAATTATTTTACATGAAGTATTTGATAATGTTTTTCTCTTGTATAGCTGAAAATAGGTGAAATGAAGGCATGAAGGGTCGAAACAAGGTGGAAACATGAGCAATTTGGAGTCTCTTTGACTGAACTAACTAATATACCTAGACACATATATATTAAAGAACATAAAGACATAAATACATAAAGAACATAAGAACATATATATGTGAATTAAAATGGACATAAGCTGAACATACCTTAGAATTCAATATTGCAGTTGACCAATTCTCCAAAATATGGCTTCAAAATCCTCAAATTCTTCTTTTTCACAAGTTTGATTATGAACTCTATATAATTCTAGAATAGGATTAGTGAAATTTATACAAAAAATAAACATATATCATGAAATTCAATCTATATATCAATGGTAATTATCTTTGAAACAATATCACACATGAAACATGAAACTTTTAGTTTAAATAATCCAATTTTCTCCAAAAACATGCAAAATTAGTTTGTCTACATTGAAAAAACAAAAAAGGTGGTGGATTGATATAAAAATGATTCTCAATAAGTCAAACAACATGAAAAGTGTTTTCTTGTCTGATATACTATGTGAAAAGCAGAAATAATAGTCATGTGGGGTCTAAAACATGGATCCCACATGCTTTTTTACCATTTTTCATGCTTCCCAAAATGTGCTCATGTTATAACATGCTCGCTTTATAATGTGAGCGCATTCTGGGAAGCATGAAATCATAAAGGTTCATGCATGCAAAAATCATAACCTTCTCAAGGTTAATACTAGGAGGGACAAATATAACCTTGTATCTACATGGGAGAGTCTCTCTCTCTCTCTCTCTTTCTTCATTTCTCTATCCTATATAGAGAGAGGGATCGAAAGACATGGAGAGATAGAGAGGGACATGGACATGGATAGGGAGAGCGCTCGGGGACATCTAGAAAGAGATGGAGAGATAGAGATAGAGTTAGAGAAAGGAAAAAATATAGAAAGAGGGGGCAAATAGAGAGATAGAGAGGGATAGGTGGAGATAGAGACGGGGAGAGGGAGAGACAGGGATTGAGATAGACAAAGGGGTCTATAGAGGGAGAAAGATAGAGATACATATATAGAGAGAGGAGGGAGATATAGGGAGATAGATCTAGCAAGGGAGAGATGGATAGGGAAATACAAAGAGAGAGGTAGAGAGGGATATATTAAGAGATAGGGTTATGCGGATAGATAGAGATAGAGAAAGAGATGGAGAGATGTCTAGAGACATAGGGAGAGAGATTTCAAGAGGTAGAGGGATGGGGAGAGAGATAGAAAGGAGGAGAGAGAGCTAGCGAGGGATAGATTAAGTGATAGGGATCCATATGTCCAGAGAGATAGAGATAGGGAAAGAGATCAAGAAATACAACTTCCAGAGACATGGGGAGATAGATTTGAGGTAGAGGGATTGGGAGAGTGATAGAGAGGGGGAGTGAGATAGTGAGGGAGGGATAGATAGAAAGTTGAAGTTAGAGAGGGGATCGAAAGAGAGATCAAGATAGAGAGACAAGGAGAGAGATAGAGAGGTAGGTATAGTTAGAAAAAGGATAGAGGAGATAGAGATATCTCTCTGAAGCTCGGTCTCCTCTATATCTCCCTATTCTCCTCTCTACCTAAACCATAAACCTAAACCTCTAAACCTTAACCCGTAAACCATAAAACTTGGAAGAAACCCTAAACCTCTAGATCTCCCTATCTCTCCCAATCTCTATTGGTCCCCTCACTCTATCTCTCTATAAACCCTAAACCCTAACCCCTAAACTAGAGCAACCCTGAACCCCTAACCCTTAAACCCTAAACCCTAACCTCTAAACCATAAACCCTAAACCCCTAAAGCCTAAATAATTCCCCTAAACCCTAAACCGTATTTACTTGAGCAACCTTAAACTCATGTAAACCTCAAATAATGCCCCTGGGGATGATGGAGGATCAATGGGAAATGGATGTAGAATTATTGGATCTTGATTAAATCATTATACTCATTGGGATGTGATTTGATAGAATACAAGTTATTTGTTTGATTGTCTATGTTTTCTTGGGGACCAAGTGTCTCATCATGGGATATTGATGGATAATGAATAGGACTAGCACAGGATGATGGATAGGAATGATGTGGGAACTTACTTGCTCATGGATAAGATCTTGATCATAGATAATATCTTGATCATAGGGAGGATAAACATGGATAGCACGATATTAGATATATGGATAGGGTAAGTGGGGATGCATTGATATTCATTGGATTAGGGAGTAAGAGGTGGTGATGGGGGTTCACTAGGAGATGTTGGAGGATTAATGATGGGATCGATGTATAGAGGGTTTGACCATTAGATGGTAAGGAAACCAAGATGGGATTAGATGGGATGTTTGGATTTAGATTAGGATGGGTGGTTGGTGTTTCCACATTCTTTGGACAAGGGTCTTAATGTATAGCTATTGGGTTTCTTAGATGGATGTGATGGGTTCTTGGATCCAGGATCAATAATATTTGGATGTTTGACAACATGGCTACATGATGGGGTTTAAATTGGACTTATAGTAGGAATCTCACTGAAATGGATAGACATAGGAGTGGATGATGGTGTTGGAGTGGTATACATGTTATTAAGAGGTTATTTGTTAGGCTCAAGGATAGGAATTTCAGTGCATGATGTTCTTAGATTCCTTGCTAATAGTCCTTGGGTCACATCCTTCATAGCTTCATGGGTTGATGGACTAGGATATGTATATAGTTGATGGATAATGATGGAAGATGTTGTGGGGTTAGGATTAGGATCAAGTGAATGGATATAGGAGGCCCAGAAGGATAAGGATTGGGAGTGTTAGAGGGGGATGAAATTGGATCAGTGGATTTCGATGGCTCCATATCTTTGCTTTTATTTTTGGATTTTGTAGAGACTCTTTGGAGAAAAATTTTCAAGCGTTCATGGGTTGATGGATTAGAGCTTAGAATGTTTGATGGTGGATGATAGGGATTGATGGATTAGGAGATGGGTGGACTAATGTGTTAGTATTATGAGGATTTGAGGGAAATTATAAAACAATTCCCCTTTAACCCTAACCCCTAAAACCTAAACTTGAGCAACCCTAGAAACTCATAAACCCTAAATAATTTACCCCTAAAGGTATGAGCAACCATAAACTCATAAACCCTAAATATGCCCCTAAACCTGAGCAACTCTAAACCTCTCTCTCCCAAAACACCTAAACCCTAAATAATGCCCGTAAAATCTAACCCCTTAACCAAAAACCAAAGCAACCCTAAACCCCTAAAACCTAAATAATTCCACTAAACCCTAAACCTAAGAAACCCTAAACTCATAAAACTAATCAACCTTCTCTCTCTCCAAAATAAGAAAACTAGGACTCTCTCTCCATATCACCTTTTCTCTCCCCTCTCTCTCCCATCCATCTCCATCCTCTCTCCCTCTTCCTCCCTCTCCTCTCACATGTCGATAAATAATGTGGAAACAAGAAAACTAGGACTTGCAAAGAGGGACGAGGATATAAATTGGGATGATGAAATGGAAACAAGATAATTTATGAAATTTCATTTGATGGGAAGAATGATGAGGAGAGGTAGAGAGGGGAGGGAAGTAGAGATTGAGAGAGAGGATAGGAAGAAGAGAGAGGGTAGGATGTAGACAGTGGAGGTAAGCAGAGACTGAGAGAGAGGGTAGGAGGTAGATAGGGGAGGGAAGTAGAAAGTGAGAGGGTAAGAGGTAGAGAGGGAGGGAGAGAAGAGAGTGAGAGAGAAGGTAGGAGGTAGAGAGGCGAGGGAAGTGAAGAATCAGAAAAAGGGTAGGAGGTAGATAGGGGAGGGAAGTAGAGAGTGAGAGAGGGTAGAAGGGAGATAGGGGAGGGAAGAAGAGAGTGAGAGAGAAGGTAGGAGGTAGAGAGGTGAGGGAAGCAAAGACTCGGAGAGAGGGTAGGACGTAGAGAGGGGAGGGAAGTAGAGAGTGAGAGAGATGATAATAAGTGTAGCTGCCCTTGTAGACATGTATGTTTAAAGTGTGGAAGCATAGACAAGGCATGTCAATTGTATAACATAACACCTCAAAGAGATGTTCTATAATGGAATGCAATGATTGCAAGATATGCAAAAAATGGATTTGTTGAAAAGGCTTCAGAAACTTTCAAGCAAATGCAATTGACATGTGTATTGCCAGTTATGCTCATCATAACGCAAGCACGTTATAGCACGCTCGCGTTATTGATTTCACATAACACACTTGCATTATGCTCAGTGTTCTTTGACATGTTTTTATCAGTTTTTAGCAAAATCTGGAGATGATCTACAGTGTGCTCCCCATCAGGATGGCACTTTTTTCAATGAAAACTCAAACAAATACCACCATAATCTTAAGCTCTTTGTTAGCTATCTAACTGTAGACACCTAAAATTGGCTTAGATTGAATTAAGTAAATATTCTAATATTTATCTTAATTCATATTTTCTTCTATCAATTAAATAAATATTATAAGTTTATTTGATTGGTTCATTATCCTATAATTAAATAAAATTATTTTATTTAATTGAAATCCCTAAATTCTTCTAATGTCTCAAATCCTAAATCCACCTCACAAAATCCATGTCATCAGTCCACCTCATCCCTTCCACCTCACCATGTTGCACATATAATTAAATATTCTTAATATTTAATTAGCTAATATCCTCCAAAATCCAAAAATTGAATCTTTAATTCAATGTTCCCCACTATTCTCCACTCATTGAATCTTTAATTCAATTGTTCTCCATTATCCTTCACCATGAATTCTTAATTCAATTGTCATAACTCACTATCCTCCACCATGAATTCTTAATCCAATTGTCATAACTCACTATCCTCCACTCTAAATTTTTAATCCAATTGTCATAACTCACTATCCTCCACTCTAAATTTTTAATTCATCCACTACAAATAAAAGATTCACTTTTATTCCTAGCCATTGATTTCATCAGTTGATCCTCACCCCCCATTCTATTTTCAGAAAATTTATAAATAGAACCCTCTTCTAAGCCATCAGGGAAGAACTTCATCTTGCACAATAACTATACTCAAATTTCTCTTCTTCTCTCTCTATTTCTAGTATCCTCCATTAGTGTGTTGAAGCTCACATTCAACACAAACAGGTATCAAAAAGTCATTCTTCCTTTGCCATCTTCAACAAGCCAACAAAGTAAGGAAAGCTTCTGAGGGCTTCACAAATCAGGATCAAAGAAAGATAGGCGAGCAATAGAAAACGACAGGTAAAAGGGTCTGTAAGTATATTCTTACTCATTTTGGTTTGATGCCTCTTTGCTTGCATATTCTATTAGTGTTTGGGTTTTTGTTTTCATTAATTTGACTAATCCAATTTCCCATTTACATTTTGACGCCCACCGTGTTCTAACCCACCTTACTTTTTATAGTGTTTGTTGAGTGTGTTTTGTCGCAGGCTTCAGGTGCGTCTTGTTGCAAATTTGGACATCAACCTTCATACACGACCTCTTTGGCTCAATCGAATCTCACCATTGAGCTCAGGAGACCTTACAGGTGCAAAATAATATATCATTTACCTACTTTGGATTACTAGAAAATTTTTAAAAATTTTTTTCCCTTTTTACACTATTTGAAAAAACAAAAAAATTGCCTTAGGTTCTATTTGTTCTCCTATTTTAACATTTTAATTAGCAAAAACAAATTATTAAAAAAAAAAAAAAAGCATTAGGTTTTATTGTTATTTCCTTTTAATATTTTTAGTTTAAATTAAAAAAACAAAAAAAACCCGAACTCCCCATCCCCCCGACCCCTCCCACCCCCCCACCCCGCCGCCACCCGCGGCTCCCCCGCCACTCCCTTCCAGTGTTCCCCCCATGCCCAGACCCCATCCCCCCTCCTCCCCCTCGCCCCTCCCTCTTCCCTCCCACCCTCGCTTACCCCCGAACCCCCCTGCAACAACCCCCCCCACAAACCCCAGCCCTGTCCCCTACCCCGAACCCCCATTTTGCCCACTCCTTGCGTACCCCGCAGCCCCAAGAACCCTGCTCCCCCTCTGCACCCCGCTCCCCCAGCCTCGATCCCACCTCCCGCGCTCTGCCTCCCCACTCCTCCCTGCGACCCCCCCCTCCGCTCCCTTCCCCCGCCTGAGCGCCGCTCCCCTGCCTGCGCTGTCGCCGCCCGCCTCCCCTCTGTGCGCTGCCACATCTGCCACCACCGCCACCAAACAACACCTCCACCACCGCCGACTTCCACCACCGCCTCCTCCACCGCTGCCCACCACCTCCGCCGTCCCTCCACCTCTGCACACACAGCACCATATCACATTTTTTTTTAACAATAATTTAAAAAAAAAAATAAAATAAAAAATCAAATCAAAACAATCACTTTTATATAAAAAAAAAAACAATAATTTAAAAAAATAAAAAAAATAAACCAAAAATCAACACAAAACAAAAAAACATATTTTTTTAATAAAAAATAAAATTTAAAATTTAAAAAAAAATCAAAACAAAGGAGGGAGTAAAACTTTTTTTTCCCACATAGTAAAATAGGTCTTTTTTTCAAATTTTCACAACTTTCACATACGACATCGAAATCGCACAAATTTGGACTTTCTGGAAAGTTGATGAGTCGACCTTTGCAGTGGTGAAAACATTTTCAGGTGATGATACATTTTCCCCACTTTTTTTGCAATCAAAATCAAACCTACTTGCACAACGTGTTTGGTCAATTTGTTTACCTTTTGCTGACTTGTGAGTTTTTGTGGAACTAACTACCTTGTTACAGCTTCTTATCACTCACACAGAGCAAATCAGTTTTCTAACATGTTCATGCAAGATGAGCATTGAAGACATCTTGATTTATTGCACTAAGTCTTAGAAACATATTGCCTTCTTAAGGGATAATTGAACAAATCATTTCGGCAATCTAAGTCTTAGGAACATACTGCTTTTCTTAAGGGACAATGGACATGTATGCGAAAACACCTCAATTTTCTAAGGGACAATGGACATGAATGCCAAACACTTCAATTTCATAAGGGACAATTGACAACTACAAACGTGTGTGTGCCTAGTTTAGTTGCACCTTATTTTTCTTATAACGGGACAATTGAACCTTTGCTTGACGTGCTTGCTCTTACATTTCAGTACTTCCTGTAGAAGGGCCTGCTTTTGGATTGCGATTCATCCAAAAGGGACGACCCTAAGCGGAGTTTTCCTTTGAATCACTATATAAGAGGGATAAGGCAAAAGTCAAGTCCTAACTGATGTCATCCTTACCTTGTGGTGCTAAACTGAAAAGAGGTGTACTAGCTCCTTGTGGAAACGATTTTCACATTGAGCGAAGTGTTTGATACTCTTCGTAGGATTGGTTAAAACTTTTAGTAGCTTGTCACATTACTCGTAAAGCGTTGGTCCCTCAAAGTTACTAAGAACCATTTTAGATAGAGACTACCTGACTTACCTCCAAATGTTACGGTAATCATCAATGCAAGGGGAATCGATTTAAGCCCTTAAGATACTCACCATTGGCTCCCTTGAGAAGAGATAGTATTCCCTTGGCCATAAAGCTCTTGTGACCTACTTGAGCTTTCCAAGGGGAGGGTGAAATATCCCTACCTATCGTCTCTCGCAAAGATACAAAATATCTAACACCTTTACGGAATGATATTTTTATCGACAGAGTATTAAGCTGTGAGTTGATCTACTGCAATGAAACCTTGTCTCTAGGGATAAAAAGTGTTTGATAGTTGTTTGCAAATTGTCTCATACCTGTGGAAACATTGGATTTTTTTGTGAGCCTTGAACATACACTATTTGTTGTGTCAGTCCATCTTTGCCGACTTTGTTTGCTGTGTTTTCTCTTGCCAAAAAAAACAAATCTAATCAGAAACAAACCACCAAACACAAAACAAAAGAAAAAGAAAAAATAGTCTATGCGGCGCAATCTGTCTTCAAGAGAAAGATTTCACCAGTCTGAGGTACCCATTTCAATTTAGTCTCAGGATCAAAGATCAGGTTCCACCTTCCAATCAGTTTTCCATCCATTTCACACCAAAATCTCTCTCGCCAAATCATCCCATCCACCTTCTATCAGGTTTTCTAGTCCCAAAATCAAAGTATCCCATATCAGGTCAGCGTAGGTCCTTCCATATCATTGTGACTTCAAGTAAACCTAGTAGGTCACAGAACCTTACTAGTGGTTCGTTGCATGACTAGTCACTGCACAGTAAGACAGGTATCGAGTACCCTTACTAGTGGCTATCGTCTTGTATCCGCCGCCTAACTTGACATCATTGAGCGAGAAGGTCCTTTATCCAAGCCATATCCTAGATATCCCATTCTTAGCAGTCTCCGTCAGCATCTGGCCAAAATC
This sequence comes from Cunninghamia lanceolata, assembly GCA_027924645.1. Taxonomy (NCBI): domain Eukaryota; kingdom Viridiplantae; phylum Streptophyta; class Pinopsida; order Cupressales; family Cupressaceae; genus Cunninghamia; species Cunninghamia lanceolata. The sequence continues at coordinate 11,430,303 of BSBN01001226.1, forward strand.
TCTTGTCCCAATCCACCTCATCCCACATCACCTTGCATGGTTCTTACTCGATCTCAATACAAAAAACAACTTGAAATGGTCGGCTCATCCCACTACATCTTCACACCTCCTGATAATGATGAGGAAATCTCTGACGAAGAATATCAGAACAACATCCAAAGTAGGAAATTCCAATGCTTAGTAGATAAAGCGCTCCGTGACAACCCCCAAAAATATTTTCATCACCTTGCTAGTCTTGGAACTAAACTCCCTGCAGATTTTGATATAAGCTCAATCTTGGAAAACATAGAGGATGGTCGTGCAAGGGGAAAGAAAACCCTAGACCCAAACACAAATGAAAAAGGAAAGAAAACCCTAGACTCAAACGTAGAGGATAGAGACAAGAAAACCATGGAAGACATGCGAAAATAGCTTGAGTGCCTCAAACAAGAAATGTCAGATCTCAAGACGAGTAAGAACACAAAAACTTACTCCTTGGAGGATATCGCACCATACCCCTTTGACAAAAGTCTAAACATGGCACCCTCTCCCTTCCGATTCGTAGTTCCTAAATTAGATAAGTACAAAGGGAAAGGGGACCCTAGAGATCATATTAGGTAATTCAACGTAGCATGCATAGAAGTAGCTCATGATGAGACCTACTTAATGAGACTTTTCCCTAGATCTTTGGGCTGTCAAGCTATGGAGTGGTTTTCACGCCTCCCACCAGGCATCAAATCTTTTGATGAGCTTGTCAACAAATTTATCACACATTTCTCTTACAATATCAAGCACGAAGTATCTATGCTAGATTTATGCAACACCAAACAAAAGAGTGGTGAATCATTTGCCACTTTCCTACAACGATGGAGACAACTAGCAAGTAAGTGCTCCTATGATATGCTAGAGAAACAACTAATGGAGATGTTTGTCCATAACCTCAATAATGATCTTAGCTATCAAATACTAATCCAATGCCCTACATCATTCTCCGAAGTCATTGAAATGGGATTGTTCATTGAAAAAGCTATGATCACCAAGGGGCAACTCAAGTTATATAAGGACACACCTACCTCCAATTACTCAACGAATAAATCAAAGTTTTGGACCAAAAATAAGAATGTGGTCAATGATGGGGTAGTAGATGCCAAGGCAACAGCTCCCAAGCAACAACCCATATTCACTCTTAAAGGAGAAACAAACAATGGCATGCTCAATAAACCACCCTCTCGGGAGCCCAGACCTTGGTTCAGTTCAAATCCAAGGAGAAAATTCACACCGTTGGGTGAGTCACAAGAGTCCACACTAAGGAAGTTGTTGGCTAATAATGAAATCTCTCTACCGCCAACAAGTGATTACGAGCCTATAGTCAAACCTCCCTACTGGAAGGACACAGATTATTGTGAATATCATCGAGGCAGGGGGCATACAATCAACAACTACATCTGCCTCAAAAATGTGATACAAGATGTGCTAGATCGAAGCCAGGGAGGAACCCAATAGCATACCTCCAATGAAACTCATGTTGCCTACAGGGATCCACTTTTGAATCACAATAGACCATACAACAACAATAACAACAACGGCAACAACCACAACATAAACAACTACAATAGAAATAACAATAATGACAACAATCGCAATAGGCCAAATCAAAACAACGGGACTAGTAATGCTAACTATGCAAGTGTGCCATTTGATTATACCATAAACTACATTTCTGAGCAAGTCCCCCAAGTCAATGTCATCTCGCCCAATCAACAATCAGGACCTAACAGAACTAGTTGTAGTATAATTACCCGCAGTGGTAAAGTCACGCTCAATACCACCCCTCCCAGGTCGTCCCCTTCTCCATCCAACTTCTGTCAGTACAATGTCATCGACCAGTTACAAAAAACCTCAGCTCACATTTCCATCTTGGAGTTATTGCGTCTATCTCCTTCTCATAAGGAGATTCTTGAGAAAGCCTTAGTGGAAACCACTGTCCCCACTAACTTGGCCCAAGAGAAATTCCAGACCATGGTAGGTCATTTGACTTCCTCCAACACCATATCATTTACTGAGCAAGATGACCTCTTTGTATCTCAACCCCATAATACTCCTCTCCATATCATTGCCTTCATCCACAAACACCGCATCAAGAGGGTTCTCATTGATGGAGGTGCCAGTCTAAATATTTGTACATTAAAGCTGGTCCTTGCATTGGGGTTCTCCGAACAAGCAGTTGATCCAAGGAAAAAAATCACCATCAAAGCTTATGACGAGGAAGAAAGAACCACAAAGGGAACAGTGGTCCTACCCATTCAAGTGGGACTAGTGATAAAAGATGTTGTCTGTCAAGTCCTTGATCGGGAGCTCGCTTATAATATCTCACTAGGGAGACCATGGATCCACGCCATGAGTTGTACCCTCTACCTATCACCAATGCATAAAATTCCCACATAGTGGTGAACAAATCACAATTCAAGGCGACCCTAACCCCTATCAACATTGCAACTCTTTCCTTGCAAAACTTGAATAATAGAGCATGTATATCCCCTACCCCGCAGCATGACCATACCGCTGAAGCCTCCTCCTCAAGACCCAAAGAGCAGAAAATTACCATAAAAGAAAGCAGAGTGGGAGAATACTCCATCGAGCACAGTCTAAATCTAGCCAAATTGCCTGTCTCCTAGATCTTTTGGCCGACCCAAGCATTTTCCAAAGCCATCTGCTCCTCCTGTAGCTCCCGCAACTCCCTTTGTAAAATGGGGGACCTTATCTAATGAAATAGAGGAGAGATACATCCTGCAATGGCTCTATACTAAAGAAGAAAACACACCCCAAGATTTGCCTAGACTCCCAACAGAACTCTATGGGCAAGGTGAGACTATTCTACCTAGAATGGGGTACGAAGGACAAGGCCCCATTGGCCTCAGAAAAGAAGGAATCATTGAACCTATACAACCTTCTTCATCCTCATCGGCTAGAAACACAAGTGGCCTAGGATACAAAGGCAAGGGTAAAGCCAAGGAAAATGCCTATCTTGTAGAAATGATCCAAACACTCCAAGAAGATAGCGACACAGATTCCAATGAATATGAGTGGGATGAGCTAATAGAGCATTCCTATGATGGCAAAGAGGTCGATACCATCCAAACTTTTAGCCCCTACCATGAGGGACAGACGCTACCAAACAGACCACTAGAGTCTAAATTGCCCATCTCTGAGATTATGCCTTTCAAGGAAGGATCAAATTCCATCGCAATAAAATAACTTAGAGGAAAGTACCATCCCGAACACCACCCATTCCTATACTCCTAGCATATCCATTCACACCATCAATGAATTAGGCCTATCCTCCGATTCCATCCCCCTTGTACATCCTGAGCTTATTAACTGGGATCTGCGAGGAACTCCCCAACTAGACATGTTCCAAAATGGTGATACTTACATTGACTATATGCACCTTAGGGACCACCTACCCAAAGGAGATCATAAAGCTAGTTTCTCTATTGAACTTAATACCGTGGCTTATTTCGGAGAGGATGCCAAGCCTTCCAGTCACAAAAATATCAAAATAAAAACTAGATCTGATGGTGAAAATTGTTTTGCGGCAGTGTCAAATCCCAAAATAGTAAAAAGAAAAGACACATCTGAAGGTGAAAACCCAACGGTGGCACCTGATGATGGAAGGCTTGACACTCTCCCCGATGACATGCATCAAGAGAAGTCTCAGATTGTTGTGGAACCTACAGAGCCAGTCAACATTGGTACAGAGGAACAGCCTAAGATCATTCATTTTGCTAAATCTCTTACTCCACCAGAAAAGACCAGGTTTGTATCGTTCTTCAAGGAAAAGAGGGGCAGCTTCACTTGGTCATATGCAGACATGCCAGGTCTAGACCCAAACTTGATTCTACACCATCTTCCATTAGACCTAGGAGTAAAACCAGTGAAACAAAAGCTTAGAAAGATGCATCCACACATAGCACTATTAGTCAAAGAACTCAAGAAATTACTGGATGTAGGGTTCATCAGAGCTATAGACTACCCGAAGTGGATATCCAACATTGTGCTAGTGTCCAAACTAGATGGCCGAGTCTGATTATGCAATGATTTCAGAGACCTAAACAAAGCTTGCCACAAGGATGATTTTCCATTGCCAAATATAGATATCATACTCAACTTGACAGCAGGGCATACCATGTTATCTCTCATGGACGGTTTCTTAGGGTATAATCAGATCAGGATAGCACCAGAAGACCAGCACAAGATAGCTTTCACTTGTCCGTGGGGCACTTTTTGTTGGAACGTCATGCCATTTGGGTTAAAAAACGCAGGGGCCACATATCAATGTGCTATGACAACTATATTCCATGATATGATGCATGTAACAATGGAGGACTATGTCGATGACATCTTAGCAAAGTCACTCACAAGAGAATCACACCTGGATGTGTTAGAAACAGTCTTTCAGAGATTAGACCAATTCAAAGTCAAGTTGAATCCAAAGAAATGTGTGTTCGGAGTCACTTCAGGCAAGCTACTAGGTTTTATCGTGTCGGCAAATGGAATAGAGGTGGACCCCACAAAAGTCAAGGCTATCACGGACATGCCACCTCCTAAGACTCTTACACAACTAAGATCGCTACAAGGCAAGCTACAAGCAATCTGCAGATTCATATCCCAACTGGCAGACAAGTGCTAACCATTCAATCATCTCCTACACAAGAACATTCTATTCAGATGGGATGAGAGATGTGAAGAAGCCTTCAACAAACTAAAAGAGTACCTCCTGAATCCACCCATTCTCATGCCTCCTATCCAAGGGAAACCACTGATACTCTACATATCTACTACACCTACAGCTCTTGGGGCTCTTCTGGCACAACAAGATTATGAGAATAAAGAAAGAGCTGTCTACTACATCAGTCGAACATTGGTAGGCTATGAGTTGCAATACTCACAGATAGAAAAATCATCTCTGGCAGTAGTTTTTGCTTCCCAAAAACTCTGACATTATATGCTAGCACATCCAGTCAAACTTATTGCAAAAATAGATCCACTAAAATACCTACTAAGCAAAGCAGCTCTCATAGGTCACCTAGCCAAATGGGTAATGCTCCTGAGTGAGTATGACATTGAATATATAGATAGAAAAGCTATCAAAGGGCAAGTCATTGCTGATCAGTTAGCAGAGGCATCGCTACAAGACACCACCCCAATGCAATTTGATTTTCCAGATGAATCCTTATTCAACATCTCAACACATTCCTGGAAGCTCTACTTTGATGGGTCCTACACAAACCATGGATCGGGGGCAGGAATCTTGTTTGTAACTCCTCATGGTGACACTATTCTGAAGTCTTACTGTTTGCTATTCCCATGCACCAACAACATAGCTGAATATGAGGCCCTGGTCATTGGTATCAAGATGGCAACCGAATGGAAAATCAGAGAGCTACATGTCTATGGTGATTCTCAACTAGTGATAAATCAAGTCAATGATGATTACCAAACCAAAGATGAAAAGCTTATCCCTTACAAGCGAATGGTTGATGACTTAAGGAATACTTTGTGATCATCTCTTTTGAGCAGATACCTTGAATTGAGAACAAAGCAGCAGATGCCATGGCAACCATTGCATCCCTTCTTGAGATTCCAAAGAATGAGTCACAGTATGAGTTCTTAGTAGAAACTATTCGATAGCCAGCTTATGATCTTCCAGAGAACCATACCATATGCTTTTTAGTTGGGTCTGATTCACCTTGGTATGGTATGATTTATACTTATCTCAAGGACAACACCTTCCCACCTGACCTATCTTCAAACCAACGACGAACCTTTATATGCCAAACCTCTCGCTATACCATTATTGCCGATACCCTATACCGACGTGGTCTAGATGGTACTTTACTCCGTTGTTTAGAACGAGAAGAATCCATAACCGCTTTGCAAGACGTACATGAAGGGATTTGTGGAACACACTCTAGTGGTCCCTCCTTAGCCAAGAAACTCATGCACTTGGGTTATTATTGGCCAAACATGGAAATGGATTCATATCAGTTTGTCAAGAAGTGCAAGTAGTGCCAAATACATGGGAACCTAATACATGCACCAGCTCAAGAATTGAGACCTTTAATGACACCTTGGCCCTTTTGCCAATGGGGACTTAACCTTGTAGGAAAGATCCATCCACCCTCATCCAACGGCCACAAATTCATCATAATTGCCACTGAATACTTTACCAAGTGGATTGAAGCCATTCCCCTCACCACCATCACAAGTAAACAAATCTCCTCATTTATCCTGAATTACCTCATCTACAGATACGGGATTCCTTCATCCATTATCATGGATAATGGAAGACCCTTCAAAAACCAAGATGTACAAGAACTCTGTGATTGATTCAAAATCCAACACTGTTTTTCCTCACCATATTACGCCCAAGGCAACGGTCAAGCTGAAGCATCCAACAAGACCATCTTGAAAATCCTCAAGAAGACAGTCAATGATGCTGCCCGTGATTGGCATATCCAACTCAATCCTTCTCTGTGGGCCTATAGACCAGTATACACACTCCCACAGGTGCTACACCATACGCCCTTGTCTATGGCTCAGAAGCTATCCTTCCCATTGAAGTTGAATTGCCATCTCTCAGGGTGTCATTAAAAGGTCTCATATTAGATGAAGAATACATAGTCTCCAAATTACAAGAACTAGAGTTGCTAGAGGAAAGGAGACAGAAAGCTTTTGACCATCTCAAAGCATATCAACAAATGATGTCAAGAAGCTATAAGCATAGAGTTCGCCCAAGAATCTTCAACGTTGGAGATCTAGTCCTTAAGGAAAATCCCCGCAATCAATAGGATAGGGAAAAGAAGGGCAAGTTTGAACCCAACTGGCTGGGGCCTTATGTAATTGTAGTTGCTTACGGATCGGGGGCATATCAGTTGGCAACATCAGAGGGTGAACTATTAGATGACCCAATCAACAGCATGCATCTTCGTCAGTTTTATACCTAGGAGAACCCCAATGTAAGGGAGGCACAAAATACAAAAAAAAATAATAAATAAGAAAAATCAGAAACATACAAAAAAAAATCATCCTTTGGTGAAAACCTGGCAAACAGGCACCTTGGATAGGTATCATGATGAAAACCTCGCACACAGGCATCATGTTTACTTTCTATCTTTTCGTGCAAATAAAAGCCAGTGATGAAAACCTAGTAAACAGGCATTACTTGTGATAAACCGCCTTCTCCATCTTTGGGAAACCAATCACCTTGAGTCCATTCTTCCTTCACTCATGTCCCGTTCGACCCATATCTGTCCCATAATAAACTCTTGACAGTTACCTATCATGGCTTGCTACTCTATCTCTTTGTCGGCCTTGTCAACCAAGGTTTTGTCCCATACCGTATCCATTGCATAAGCCTAGCATAGTGTCTCTTGTTGGTTTTCCATAGCCCAAGTCCATGAACTACGTTCCTCTGCGTCGTCACGTAGGCAAGGCCATATTCTTATGTGCCCCCGAGGCTTGCACGGTCCCATCCATGCCATTTCTTGTCATCTTTCTTGTCGTCTTTCTTCTAATCCATCCATGGTCCATTAGGGTTTACCCTGAACTACGTTGCCTCTGTGTCGTCACGTAGGCAGGGCCATTTAGCAAGGAGCCCCCGAGGCACTAGGTCAGTCCCTTAGGGTCCGTCTCACTAATAAGGATTGTGCAATCTTCTCACTAGACAAACAAGAGCAATAAAGCAAGCTACCCAAAAAAAATACAAAAATCTTGACGCAAAACATCAACCTATCCAAGACAAAACAAGAGTACCATATCAAAACACTCAAGCTAATTCTATCTCAAATTATGGCAAGAAACAAACACATCCAAATGTATGAATGTTTTGTGTTGGTTAGATTAACTTACAGTCTTGATTTACGCTATCATGCCTTTCTATGCTATGATGGGGGCATGATTATTTTCTTTGTTTGCTGCTTGTCGATTAAACTTTAGGAATGTGACGATTTCTGTCTAACGACATGATCGGTAAAAGATCATCGAGGACTTCGAGATCTAAACATGAAAAGGGGCAATCTTTGTTTGTTGAAAAATGCAAGAAGTACTCAGGTCATCTAGATTCAATTTTGGCTAGATGCTTGTATCAACTTGTTAAATCAAAATCCATGTAAGTAATACTCAAGTCATCTCGGTCTAGTTATACCTAGATGCTTGTATTTTCTTACAACATAATAAAGCCCAATGATGAAAGCACTTCAAAATACTTGCTATATCAAGGTGACAAATATCCATCTCCATATCCATACCGTATCAAATTGTGTCTCATATCCGTATCCATATCCATACCGTATCCAATTGCAAGTCTATCATTAATCCATGCCAATCAAGTCAAATCAATCTTGTCAAATGATCCAATCACAATCAATGGTCTTGATCTTTGTTCAGTCGTAAACCAACTAAATCAATCAATCAATTGTCTTAGACAGGATGTTGCATTGTCAAAACCAGACCAACACACGCGTCTTACACGACATGCTTCATTTCCTGAAACCAGACACTATCCTTCATGTTGCTCTAGGGATATATCATTCCCCACCATGACAACACTATCATATCAAATGTCTTAGACAGGATGTTGCATTGTCGAAACCAGACCCGGAGTCTTATACGACATATCTCATTCCTGAAACCAGACATCATCGATCCATATCATTGGTTTACCGCTCGATAGGGGCAATACTTTGTTTGTTCCTGTATCATTTATGCATACTTGCTTACTTGCTTGTGTGGGTTATCATATCATTCATCCCTTTCTTCTGCATCCAACCATTTCATTTCCTGTCAACATATCTTATCATGAGATTGTCCATCTCATGCCTTCCGCCTTATCCCCATCCAATCTCCCGAGGGGGCATCCTATCGTCATAACCCGTACCAAGGGAAAACTGGGGCATATATCATTATCAGACTATTCTTATTCTTTGAAACAACGTGATAAAATACATTGCTTCAAAGAGGGGCAAAATGTAGACACCTAAAATTGGCTCAGATTGAATTAAGTAAATATTCTAATATTTATCTTAATTCATATTTTCTTCTGTCAATTAAATAAATATTATAAGTTTATTTGATTGGTTCATTATCCTACAATTAAATAAAATCATTTTATTTAATTGAAATCGCTAAATTTTTCTAATGTCTCAAATCCTAAATCCACCTCACAAAATCCACCTCATCTTTCCACCTCATCCCTTCCACCTCACCATGTTGCACATATAATTAAATATTCTTAATATTTAATTAGCTAATATCCTCCAAAATCCAAAAATTGAATCTTTAATTCAATGTTCCCCACTATTCTCCACTCATTGAATCTTTAATTCAATGTTCCCCACTATTCTCCACTCATTGAATCTTTATTTCAATTGTTCTCCATTATCCTCCACCATGAATTCTTAATTCAATTGTCATAACTCACTATCCTCCACCATGAATTCTTAATCCAATTGTCATAACTCACTATCCTCCACTCTGAATTTTTAATCCAATTGTCATAACTCACTATCCTCCACTCTGAATTTTTAATTCATCCACTATGAATAAAAGATTCACTTTTATTCCTAGCCATTGATCTCATCAGTTGATCCTCACCCTCCATTCTATTTTTAGAAAATCTATAAATAGAACCCTCTTCTAAGCCATTAGGGAAGAATTTCATCTTGCACAATAACTATACTCAAATTTCTCTTCTTCTCTCTCTATTTCTAGTATCCTCCATTAGTGTGTTGAAGCTCACATTCAACACAAACAGGTATCAAAAAGCTGTTCTTCCTTTGCCATCTTCAACAAGCCAACAAAGCAAGAAAAGCTTCTGAGGGCTTCACAAATCAAGATCAAAGAAAGATAGGCGAGCAATGGAAAACGATAGGTAAAAGGGTATGTAAGTATATTCTTACTCATTTTGGTTTGATTCCTCTTTGCTTGCATATTCTATTGGTGTTTGGGTTTTTGTTTTCATTAATTTGACTAATCCAATTTCCCATTTACACTAACCATATAATTTTTTTCACATTTTGAGTACGTTTAGTGTTTCATTTTGAATTTCTTTTGTTAGTGTGTCCATTTTTTGTCAAAAAATAGTGTCTAGTATTTTTTACTTCTTTTTTTAACTGTTCATTGAAATTTAAAATAAGTTACCTTTTTACAAACTAGAGTCCATTCTACACATATTAAAAAAAAATGATTTTCCATTAGTTTTCAAATATTTTAGGGGGGAGCATGCTCAAATTTCTATTTTTTAGGATGTGTCCACTTTAAAAATTACTAAAAAATCAATTATTCATTAAAAAATTATCATAAAAGTTAGGGATAAACTACATGGTATTAGCTAATTTCTCACTGGAGTGATTACTGAAATACTACAATAAAGTTAACATTTTAGGGGGAGCACACCAGATGCTATGTTATATTTTTTTGAGAAAAACACGACCAATTTGTGTACTCCCCCTTTTTTAACCCCTTAATCTCAACCATTTTTGAAAAAAACATAGTAGTTTAGAAACTAGATTCGGAGCACTACAACTCTTGTTTTTGTTCCATCTTCAAATTTTGAGTGTAGCTATCTTCAATTTCTCATCCAACATCAATGTTTCTTGATTTCAGAAAAAAAAAAAAAAAGTGGCAACTTAAGACCCCATTTTGATCCCTCATCTTTGTGCACTTACCCCCTATGTGGTTCTCTCATTAGTTTGAAGAAGACCATGTCTCTTGTGATGTTGACTGCTCCTTATGAGATGCTACCTTCATTTGACTATTATCTCATTGACAAGTGTATGAAAGCTATTTTAGTCAAGAACCTTCTTCTATTTCTCTATTCTTGACAATCTTGAAATTGGTTTCAGTTGCTAGTTGCAAGGCTTTAGCTATCATGCATGTTTTGGACTATCTCTAGGAAGCCTTTGCTCATGACTATTTCCTTTATGTTTTCTCCCTTTTTGTGAATACCTTCATGATTGTCTCTAGATTCTTTTGAACAGCACCTAGGCTATTGGTAGATCTCTATGTTGGCAGTATGACTGTTACAGTACCTTCAAAACTGTCTCCTTGATGCTTGATTGCTCTTGACTAGTCTTTTATGATACTTGATTGCACCTTTTCATGGATGTACTCTCAAAATTTACAATTGTTGTAAGAGATGTTATTGATGAAAGGTCTTTAGGTACCTATATATGCATAGAGAACAAACATGTTAGATAAAAACATAGAGGCTAAAGGCTCTCTTTTGATTGTTTGATCTGATACTCATCCTCCTATTTCATTCCCATGCATCTGATGTTCATTTTGTCTGTTTCTACTTTGCTGATCAAATGTAGAATAGAAAGTACATTTTGGATTATTATATATAGAAGCAAAGATGAAAACCTGAGCTCTAACATCAATTTTCTCTTCCTCCTATAGGTCTTCACTCAGAGCTATCACTAGGACAAGTAGAGATGTTGATGCAGAAAACAAGGTTCGTCATTCACTCAGGTAATGACGGGTCCCATCCTACTTTTATATGCTTTCTTTTCTTGCAATGTACTCATTATTGTGCATCTGATCACCTATAGTTACTCCCACGGCTTGTGTGGGATCATATAAACACTTCTCTTTTGAATATAATAGTTATTTCATCTCATGCAATGACTCATGTACAATTTCTCTTTGTAAATTAATTATTTAGAATAAACTGAACATTATTGCATGAAATATGTGTTTATAATCATGAAAATTTTGACAAAGTTATAAATACCTTTCTAAAACTATACCAAACTACAATGAACACCTATGAAACATGATCTACAAAGAACTAGTTTAGCTTCAAGTTCACCTATCATCCTTTGGATACCTCTTGCCTTGTTGGGGTACTCTTCATTTTATCTAGATCGTCTAACAACTCTATTTGAGCTATTACATAATCTTGGTAGCATGATCATTAAACAGTTCTTCATCAAGATAGTAGATATTGACTGGATGGCTCATGAACTTAAGCCTTCTTTTACCTCTTCTTTTGAAGTCACTTTCTTCCTGAAAGCATTAAAAAACAACTATTACAACCCAGCCTAATTGGGCTACCAAGCACAATTTGGTAACAATAATAGCATACCCCACTTGGCATGGCAATCCACAACAATTATATCCATCAGGAAGGATTTGTTTGGGTAAGAAGCAAATTTGAATTCAACATCTTTAACTAGACCTATCACATTAACCTCACTGAAATCCATGGCAAAGCATTTGCCAAAAGATGTGGACACCTTTAGACCCAAATTGTTCATGATTTCAAGTGACATGACATTGCTAGATGCCTCTGAATCAAGCATACAATTGTGTAGTAGCCATTCATTTATGATCAAGCTGGTGTAAAAAGGGTCTACTCCCATCCTGATGTTAACCATAGATGACCCTAAATAAATCTGAATTATTTCATCATGACCTACGCCCTCATTTTTACCACTGGGAACAATAATAGGTTATTTTTTGTGCATCTATAATAGCGATAAATGAATCTACCCTATCTCTATCTTTAGGAATTCTAAGGAGTTCCACTACTGGTACAAAAATTCAGATTTGGCTGAAGACTTGAGCCATGCCAATAGGGTTATAATTGGGCATAGGAGTATCACATGAAATAGTTACGTCATTTGCGCAAGGAATGTAAGGTATTACTTGATTAGATGAAATATCCTTACCTTTTTCCTTTATCTTCTCCTTTTCTGGTCCCTTTTATGCCCGAGCCTGATCATGATTCTCACCACCTTTTGGATAATGAACCCCTAGGATGGGTGTAGTAACTGGCTGCACTATTGGTACTAGATTCTTTTGTACATATTTATTTTTTGCTATTGGAGACTGTGTCGAAACTTTCTTCTTTTTAGGCACACTCTTCTTTGGAGTGCTACTACTTTTTTGCTCCATGTTCCCCTTACATTTTTCCCTATCCCCATTCAATCTTTGTTGTTTTGATTCCTTGGCAGGGGCATTATGCACATGGACAGTCCTATTTCTCAGTTGATAGCCTCCTTAGACTTGCAAAATGGTTGCACCAGTCAAGGCTCTCATGTCCTCTTTTGAAGGCTTGGACTGCTAATATTTCTTTTGCATAAGGTCCCTCAAGAGCCCAAAATCATGAGCTAGCAATTGATACTTTATTGGATCTTCATCATAATCATATTGGAAAATATGACCATATTCTTCATAGCTATCACAATCAACACCCTGACCCATTTGCTCATAATCTTCTACATCAAACTAATTTATTTCCTCTTCATAATACTCAGCTGCACCCTCTTCATTTGGAAATTCTTCTTCTTTGCTCAATAAATGAGCCACCACACAGTTTGCTAGATCATGGGGGAGGAAGCAAGCTTGTCACCATAAAGAATCATCTTGAAAATTAACTTGATCCTTTCTCAAAGGGTCAGGGGTGTCCCTTTCAAGTTGTTTGAAACTTACATGCATGAGGGTAGCTTATATGTCCTTTTTCTATGGTCTCTTAGACCAATCAGTGTTATAAAGCCTATTATGCAATCTTTGACCTTCATTAAAATGCATTGCAGCACCCTAAGGTGGCAACCCTATGTCGTTTCTAGCAATTTTATAGGACAAATCTTTCACAACCCCCATGAGTTTTCCCAATTTGTCATCAGTAGTGATAGGTTTATTGAAAGTGGTTTATCTGGCTGGGACAATTTGATATCAAAACTTTTGACATGCTTCCCTAAAGCTCTCATATTACTTTCTATGTTTATGGATATAGCATAGGCCTCTATTAATGTTTGTGGACTCTTGTCCCTCAAACAATAACATATTTTTGTATCAAAGGCACCACAATATAAAACTAAATACATAGATTCATTGGGTCTCATATGAGGAGGTACCTTTCTCATTGTCATGATGAAGTGTCTATTGAAGTCAGCTACTGTTTCATTTATTGTTTTCTTAATGGCTATAAGTTCATGGATAGCAAACTTGGGATCAATCCTGTCCCCATATTGCAATCTAAATACTCTCATGAACTCCTCCCAATAATCAATACTATTATCAGGAAGGAATTTATACCATTCTTTAGCACTCTCTTCCAATGAATGTATGAATAATTTCATCATAACATCTTCATCCTCAATTTCAAATTCATCAGTTACATTAATGAAATGCCTAAGATATTCCTCACCTATAACAACATTGTACCTTGAAACCTAAGAATTTTCCCTAATCTCAGTTGGAATTGGATTAGGAAAGTCAGGTATGCCAAAGAAATCACATTGTTTATACCTTCCAACTCTCAGTGGCTACCTCTATTGAATAAACCTCTGTGCTTATCTTCGTTGTGCATGCCCAACGTTCTAAACATTACCTTGTTGGTGATTAGCCTAGTTCTGTGGTGGTTGAATGTTAATATTTTGAGCATGGGCTTGATTTATGCCCTACTATCCCATTTGATGTTGATGTTGTTCTCTCTGATTATTTTTCTAATTGTAGTACTGTGGAGGTGCACATTGCTTATTTACATTTTGATTTAGACCCTACTATTGTGCATTCTAGTTTTGTTGGGCCTATTGGGCCTCATAGATGCTACCCAAATGCTTCTGGACCTTTGTTTGATCAATTCTTCCCTCTTGAGAGGTAATGGGCCCATTGCATCTATGGTCTGCAACAATTGAGGAAACTACTTTTCAATTTGATCCCTGATGAACCACTTGCCTTGATGAGGAAGCTTACCTATTTGAATCACATGGTAAAGAGGGATATGCTACCTCTTTCATGTCTTGACCAAAACATCAGTGATCTGATCAATTGTGAGTGGAGAAGTGGTGTCTGGATTCAATTCTGTATTGTTGATATGTTTTGCAACGTCTAAATTATCCAACAATGGTGGAAAGTATGGACACAACAACTCCGCATTAAAAATAGGGTGCATTCCAAGAAAAGATGACAGATTGAGCTTAAAAGCATTCTCACCTATTTTCTTTGTGATGGTATATGACCCATATCGAATGGGATGGAGTTTCTTGTATGACCCTTGAAGTCTCTCTTTCTGAAGGTGAAGCCATACCTTGTCTCCAATATGAAATTGATGAGGTATACAATGTTGATCATGCTTGTCCTTGTACTTTTGACTAGTGTGTTGTAGTATGTCCTAAACTTACTATTGGATATGGAGGATCTTCTCAACAAACTTGGCTGCCTTATCTACTTCCTTCTCAGCATGTGGTGATGGATCATCTAACATAACAGGTATTGCTACATCAATAGGAGCCAATGGTTGATACCTAAGACACACGCCAAATGGGCTATGCCCTGTGGAACCATGCAAGGAACAATTGTAGCTATGTTGTACATATGGTAAACTCTCATCCCACGTATGAGGATGTTTTGAGTGATACATTTGCAAAATATGAATAATAATTCGATTCACCACCTTAGTTTGCCCATCCATTTGTGGATGAAATGTAGTAGACTTTGTCATATTGGTATCCATCATATCCCAAAGTGATGTACAAAAGTTGCTAAGAAAACTATTGTCCCTATCAGAAATTATACTTTGTGGTAGACCAAAATGGACCCAAACATTTTCAAATAAAATCTTGGAAGTTTCTTGTGCAAAGATCCCCTTCTAAAAAGATACCATGATGGCCATTCTTGAGAATCTATCTACCACCACATATACACAGTCATACCCATGTTTTGTAGATGGTAAGCAAAACATGAAATCCATTGAGATTGATTGCCAACATTTAGTTGGAATGAGAAGGGGTGTATACAATCCTTGCTTATGATTGAAAGGCTTTGCAATGGCACAAGCTATGCAAGCTCAGATGTACAAAGTGACATCATGTTAGAATTTGGGCCAATAAAAATACTTTTGAAATACAACAATGGTTTTCTCCTTTCCAAAGTGTCCTACAACATGGTTGTACTGTGCCTCACATATCATCTTTTGTCACTCCTTAGTTGGAACACATATGTGTCCCATGTGATAGAGAATACCATCCTACAAGTAAAAGCTAGGGACTTGTTTACCTTCTATTAGCCTATTGTAAATGTCAGCAAAATCAACATCTGAACCATATAATTGAGACCATTTTTGTTTAGTGACCACAAGCACCCAATACCACCATTAAAGCTTTTATTAGAGGTCTACTCAATTAGTCTGCAACTTTATTACTACTCCCCTTCTTGTGGTAGATATTGAGGTGAAACTATTTCAAGTAGGCAGCCCACCATTGATGCCTATCATTTTGTAGCTTTCCTTGTGTCTACAGGAATTGTAGAGGTTTGTGGTCTATGTGTATTATAGTCTCCTTCCCCAAGATATAGTGTTTCTATTGTTTGCAGGCCTAAACAATGGCATACAATTCCTTGTCATATGTAGGATACCTCCGCATTGTATCAGAGAAAGTTGTACTATGGTAGGCAACTAAATGCTCGTGTTGTATGAGCACTGCCCCAAGTGTATAATTTGATGCATCTATCTCAATTTCAAAAGATTGTGTTAAATTAGCAAGTGCCAATACTGGTGCAGAACATAACCTTTTCTTCAATTCTGTGAACACTTTTTCTTGTGCCTCTGTTTAACAGAATTGTGCCCTTGATCCTCTCCTAAGTGCCTAAATCATGGTCCATGCCAATTGTGAAAATCCAAGCACGAACCTCCGATAGAAGTTAGCCAACCCTAAAAAACTATGAAGTTCTATGAGATTCTTGGAAGATGGCCAATCTTTGATAACTTGTATATTTTCAAGGTCCACACGAACACCCGTTTTGTCCATAATGTATCCCAAGTACTAAATACTCTCCATACCAAATGAACACTTATCTTTATTAGCATAGATCTTATGTTGTCCCAAGGTTGAGAGTACTTGTTGAACATGTTGCAAATGATCACCCCATGTCTTACTAAAAATGATCATGTCATCTAAGTACACAAAAACAAAATAATTAGTGAGTGGCTTGAGAATATCATTCATCATCCTCATGAAAGTAGAAGGGGCATTAGTCAAGCCAAAAGGCATGACTAGCCACTTGAACAAACCTTCCTTGGATTTGAAGGCAATTTTCTACACATCTGTTGGATTAATTGGCACTTGGTGGTGCCCAGACTTCAAGTCAATTTTGGTGAAAAACTTAGCCCCTCTGATTTAGTCCAACAAGTCATTAATGCAAGGGAGCAGGTATCGGTTCTTCATAGTGATCTTGTTGAGAACCTAATAATTGATGCAAAGTCACCATGTTCCATCTTTCTTCTTGGCAAGAACAATTGGGCTTCCACATGGTGAAGTACTTGGGTGAATGTGTCCTTTTTAAATTAACTCATGTATTTGCTACTTGATTTCATCATTCTCCAAAACTGACCATTTGTATAGTGGCACATTTGGTAATGGTGTCCTTGGAATTAGATCAATTGAATGCTTGACTTGACAGTGTAGTGGTACCTCTCCTGGTGAGTTAAACACATTTTCATATGTTGACAATATTTCATCCATCTATTTTTGTTGATTGGTAGTGGTGACCATTTTTTCATGGGTATTGGCTAAAACTAACCTCTTTCCCTCAGTTTGAACCATTAATAGAACAAATGTTCCAGTATGAGAAATTAAACATTTACATTGTTTTGTAGTAATCAAAGATAATGGTTGTGCAGGACTTGCCTCAAGCATCTGATACTTCTTTTCATCCAATTTTACAATGACACTGTGAGGTATGGACTCATATACACCATGATGCGTGTACATATATGGTTGCCCCAATAATACATCATAGACATCTAAGGGTGCCACATCATATATTACTTCATCTTTGAATGGTTTGATATAATAACGTAAGTGACATTGTTTATTTACCTGAATGTCTTGTCCTTGGCTTACCCATCCCATATAATATGTCTATGGATGAGGTGTGGTCTGCAAGTTCACTCTTTTAACAGTCTCATGAGAGATCAGATTCTTTTGACTTCTACTATCAACAATGAAATGGAGAGGCTTTCCATTTACCCACATTTGTGAATGGAATAAACGTTCCTCATCTTCACAAGGCAAAATTTTGGCAATGGAAACTATGGCATATGGATCAACTTCAATTATTTGGTCATTATATCTTTGCTCAAAAGGGTCTGCAGGCAATGATTTAGGTTCAACCTCCTTTTGATGTAATATTGCCATCAACGTCTTGGCAACTCGACAGTTCTTGGTGTTATGTCTTAGGCTTTTATGGAATTTATGCCACATCTTATTTCCATCTTGTTTGTTGTTGATGATGCATGTGAGGAGAAATCCTTAGCTATATGTTTTCCCATGAATTTGTGGCCACCTTCATTCTTAGGTTTGTTATTTGAAAAATGATCTTTTTTCCCCTTTTGCTTGATTGTTTCCTCAATCTTCACTACATATTTGTAGGTAGTCCCTAAGGTCTCAATATTGAGAAAATGCATCTCTATTTGGATATAATGATGGAGCCCACTATGGTACTTCAAAATTTGATATTTTTCTATATCAATGATACCAAACTTTGTTGAAAGAGCATGTAACGTATTGGTGTAACCTTGAACAGATTTATCCTTCTTCTATCAAAGCAACTACCTCTCCACATATCTGTCCTCATAAGAATTTTTAGGATATTATTCTTCCTTGATATGTTCCACAAACTCTCCCCAAGTGGGAGTATCCTCTACTATCACATCAAACTCTACACCATCAAGAGCTTCTCTAGACAACAGTCTATTTTCCCATGATTGTTTTACATGACACTTAGCCTTGAGGAGAGAAAATGTTATTTTTTCACCATTAGAGAAGTAATTCAGAGAAAAATATATATATATATATATATATATATATATATATATATATATATATATTAATAGCCAATTATTAATAGTATATTGGTTGATTTTCCCTTCAAAATTTGGAGTACCAAAATTTACCTACACCTTGGAAGGACCGTGACCACCGAACGGTACTCTGCCTATGTTTTGTTGTTGATTACCCCAATTTTGTTGTAGCAAAGGAGAGAACTAACTCATCTCCTCACATTTTTTTTCAAAGCTTCTTCAACAATTTCTTTGAAAGAATCTGATTGCTCAACTTTTTCTTCCATTTTCAACCGAGTGTGCCTCACAGGAAGATAGTCAGATGGGTCACGTGTCTTCAATCCCAACTTTTGATAACCTGATTGTGTGTGGTGTGACATGTAGGAGTGAATTGCTTTGATACCACTGATCTGGACAATACCTAGTGTTGATGTTGTAGTATTGTAATGCACATGTATAAACAATGTACAACTGAGTTTTTGCAAGTACGCTTGAACTCACTGGGAGTTGTATATTACCTACAAAAATTGCTTTATTCACTTCCAATTCAAAATATATACATTTTTATAGAATATGAAGGGTATCCTTACCCTTGGAATTCAAATGAACAATTGGAAGGTGAGAAACTATTTACAAAATTTAAATTTTCAAAAAAATATGAAATTTTGGTTTCCCCACTTGGCAGGGTCATAACTCCTAGCCATTTGGTCAGAATTTGGACTTTTCTAACTCATTAGAAAGATCTCCAAGAGAAATATTTTGATTTTCTTCATACCATGCCTACAACTACTGCCCTAAGCAACTGATGAAAGTCTTGATGCCCAATTCCACTCTGAAGGCCTCTAAAAATGCGATTTACTAAGAAGTAGAAAATATTAAAAAAATAGATTTTGATACTTTATAGTTTCTGCCTCAAAGATGCCACCCAAATGCTCCTGGAACTTTGTCTGATCAATATTTTATATATATCTTATCTAACTTTTAATATAGATATATATTTTGATAATAAATCCAGTTTAGGATCTAGGAACCATGTCAAAAAAAGAGGATTTTCCTAGATTGTAAAGGCACAGAGCCCCTAGGTCCAACCAACTTCATCGTGATTCGATGAGGTATTGAATTCAACACAATATACTACCTAAACCATATATTTATATTCATATCATATTGTATCAATGAAGGAGACTTTGACATTGCACTCAAGTCAATCCATAACCATATGCACCCAGTCTTAAAAACATCCCAAAGACCAAAACTAAATAGAAGCTGAAGGAACCACCCAAAACCATACCCTACTTGAAATATATAAGTGAAAGGTTTATCATATCCAACAACTACCCAATATAGCTAAGAAGTAGAGAAAGCATCCAAGTATGAAAGGGGATTGGGATAAATTATATAGGCTCTAAGCCACCCTAAAATATAAAATATTGCATTTTTCACATGACATGGTCTTACCTAGCATAGCCACCATCTAAACATCCTCTGAGCCCTCATTGTCACAACAATTAGAAAAATATCTTCAAACCCTTAGCCAATTCCTCCATCACCCATTGTTGACATAATTGCCTCTTCTTAGAAGCATGTAAATGGTAGAGAATGTAGCTAAAATAAACCTTCACTTGGTGAATAACATCTTCAATATCATCATGTAGCAAATAAGAGCTAGTTGCATTTGAAAGAAAACAAGTTCAAGATAAAGTTTGAGCTACATCAAATACATTCCACTTCCCATGTGTGCCCAGGGTTGAGTAGGAGATTATCTGTGGTGGAGTGAATCCCCAAACTCAGAGCCCCATCCATATATTTCACCAATTCCCATATCTGAATAACCCATTACTAGAGATTTGGGTCCTTAATTTCCTTCTTGATGAATGCCATGAAGTCAACAATCATCTCCTCCTTGAGACACTAATGTTTCCTTTTCTTTGAGATTTTCTCACCAATTTTAGCCTTTCCCTTATTCTTCCTACACACCTTACCAGCTACATCATGTAACCCCTCCATGCTGTAATGTCCCCAATTTTTACAAGTAACTTAAATGTGTCTAATTGTAAATTAATTTTATAAAGTATTTTAATTGCTTTATAAAATTAATATTTTAATAAGTTACTTGAAAAATACTTTATTAAATAAAGTATTATTGTATGCACACATTCAAAAAGGGTCATGTAAAAGCATTTAATATTGTAAGGTGTGATTGTGTACATAAAAACTTTCATTTAATAAAATTAGGGCCTATCCTAATTAATGAAAGTTTAAAAGGGATGTTGAGAGTCATTGTTGAGTATGTCTGTATGTTTTAGTTTTGTGTTTATGACTTTTGTCAAGTTGTATTCAGCTGTTGTCAAGGTGATGGCCCCTTGCATTTGTTGAGCCGAGGAGATGGCCCCTTGGTGAATTGTAGAGGTGAAATCATCTCATATTTCACAACTGAGCTTTAAAGTGTCTTTGGTTCGATTGTTGGGTTTTCGTCATTTGGTCAGAGACGTTTTTGTAAGCTTCATTGAGAATTTGTGTTTGAAAACATGACTGGATAAAATATGCAAATTTTTGGATATTGTTCATGCATGGTTTTACTTGCAAATTTATTGATTTGTAAAATATAAATTTGCAAGTCTCATTAATAGTTATAATTTGTGGGTTCAATTGTTGAGAAATATTGTGGTTCTCTATAATGTAAGAGCTTTTGTAGACAACATCTGACAGTGTGGGTCCCATCCATGTTAAAGAATTTTAGGAGGGTTTGAATATGTCATTTCTAACAAGACATTGTAGAATTTGAATTTACATATTTTATTGAAGACTTTGAAGACACCTTCCTTCTTCAGAATCATGGGATATCAATACCAGTGGGGCTCATCAAAGCATTCAACTTTTATTTATATCTGTAAATAGAGCTCATATCATCAGATTGTGGCACCTAGATGACGCAGTGTATAGAGGTGATAGAGAGGGAGATCGTGGCACCTTCTTGATGTGAGTCATATGTGTGAATTATTGCTAGCGATTAAAGGAGTCTTGCATATTAAACCTTAAAAAGACTTTATTCGTCCACCACCACCTTTGTAAGGAGAAGTAATAAAGCCTTTTAGAAGAGATTATGTTTGGATCACATGAATGAGCATTTTCAGGGAATCTTGGCATATTGAAGAGGAATTTATGGCTCCTATATATGTTGCTACAGGGATCACCAATAGTGATGTTATAAGAGAATGTGTGGTGCTACATAAGGGAGAGAACAAGCATTAGGTACTAACAATACCATCGATGCCATTTGGAGTCATCAGAGAGAGCTATTCATATATGCATCAAGCATACCAATTGAAGATTGCAACATTGATATCTCAGACTAGATCGCATTTTGTGAAGGTGTTTGTACTACTCATTTGAAGACTTCGTGGGATTTGTTTACATCCAATGCCATCAGTGGGAGTTTCTTTGAGTATCATATTTGAAGCAATTATGTGAGTATTCATTAGGCATCTAAAGAATCAACATAGCCTTTCATTAAAGGATCGAAGCATGGTATAAGGTAACAACATTCAACAGGGAACATCAACGACTCCATCGATCATTCCTTGCATAGTTTGTGGCAGACTGTACTTAGGTAATCACTAACCATTTGGCACCATCAAGATCTTTTATAGGGTAACAGATTGTAGCAGAAAGGAATCTAAAGATAGCCAAAGACTTGAGTGAAGTCTCCAACTTTGAGGAGGATCAGCTATCAACTCCTGAGGACCATCAACTCCATCATTTCAAGATTCTTATGAATAGATTGGAATTATGATTCATGTGTGGGTGCTGAGCATCATAACTAGTTCGAAGATCTCATAGTTTGTTCTGTGTATGTGAGATTAAACTGAGAATTTTGTGACTGAAATAAGATCATTCAAATCTTTAATTTGAATGAAACAGTTTATATTTTCAATTTGCTAATTGAATTCAATTCTAAGCTTTAGAAAGGAATCAGAGTAGGTGGTCCATATCCATCAAGGATGCAAATGTTTATCATTGTTCATTGAGACGTATAAAGAAATCTATAAGTTATCATAAACATTTGCAGACAATATCCATCAGGGATATTACAGTGGTATCAGAGCCTTCGTCTTGCCAGCCTGTGTGGGTTTGAAAATTTTTAGAGTTATTAATTATGGCTTCTAAATTTGTTGAGGAGATAATGGTTGCTTATGATGAATACATAGCACTTCCAGATAAAGTGAAAGATGATCTAGACTTCGAGCAATATTTGGAGTATCGAAAGGATAGAAAAATGATGAAACAAAGAACAAAGGAAAAGGTTTCCAATAAAAAAAGTTCAACTCATAGTTCACAGCAGTATGAAGATTCAAGGAAGCCTAAGTGTTCTAGAGATTCAACAAGATCAACTGGTACAAGGTCAAGTTCGTCCAAGAAGGTTAGTTTGACTCCTAATGATAGAGTTATGCAATGGTTTATAAATAATGCATCTACAAGTGAAGTTGTCAAAAGTCATGAATTTGAGAAGCGTGAGGACAAAGAGATGAAATTACTTGAGGCTTCAACAAAAGAACATGAGTATGGCATGAATGCAACTAATGGTATTGATTCCTTGATTGATATTTCTATAGGTGAGATGGACAATTCCAATGATGATTCCTTGCTTGAGCATGATCTTGACTTAGTTTCACAACATGAAGAAGACATAAAGGTGAATGAGTTTGATAACATCCATGAAACAGTGAAAAAAAATCAGATTTTTGGGCCAGTAAAAGATGAAGAGCTTGTAACACTTCATGATGACCTCAAGATTGAAGAAAAGTATAGGAAAGTTGAAGACAAATTAGCTATGGTAGATGAAGGTATGGTTTCTCATGATGAGACTAACATTGTCATTTCATCTCTTCTTCATGTTGATAAGGAGACATGTGATTTGAATGATTTGCAAAATGATAATGTTTATACATATGATAGAAAATCAGATATTTCAATTTGTTATGAAGGGTATAAATTATTGATAATCAATCATACATGAAAGAGGTCAGCTATGAGGTATGTAATTCACATGAAGAAGAAGACATAGGTGATATACAAGAGGAGACACACATTGAATCAGAATTTGATGAAGAAAACACAATAGAATGGCATGATGTCATTACTGATTTGTTTGAGGACAGTAGCACTATGTCTCATCATTCTAATGAGATAGCAGATTTTGATCATGGAGAGGGCAATAATTTGACATCATCTATGGATGGAAGCCATATATCAAATGATACACATGAAGATATCAATCCTAAGAGGACTGATTTTGTATACTTTGGCATAGATGAGGTAAAGAGATGTGAAAAGATGAATGAAGAATGTATGAAAAGAACCAAGGAGGCCAAGATGGTGGCTGCCAATGCAAAAAAACATCTTCAAGAAGTCAAAGAAAAGGTCAATCTCATCAACATAGCAAGGCAAAGAAGGATAGACAACATTAGAAGTCTCTTTATTCAAAGAGATGATGAACCTGAAATTACACATTGTTCTAATGATGGTGATGATGAGATTGATGATACATATCATTTGGATGGTTTAGTGAAGACTTTAAACATGATGGAATAGGATAAGAGAATGCCTACATGTTTTGACATATGGATAGATGAGGATAATTCAAAATTTTTAGTTGATGTTGGTCATTTATTTGATAGTGTTGTTGATGGTATTGATGACATTCATAGTGGATCAACCACTCAAGAGTTGTCATTGGTTTGTAATGAAGACATCCATAACTCATCTTTCATTAAGCCACTGATTTCTTATGATATGGCAGCTATCTACTTGTTGATTGGTGATTTCATAGTCATAGATTCATCATGGTTTAGTGACTGCCCTAGTTGGAATGACATTGCACCTCTTGATTGTTCATGGCCTACATCATCTATTCAATTGCTTGGGAGTGTGTGGAGGCATTTCTATTGGTTGGACATGGAGTATAAGATGAGTTTCTTTGGTTTGCATTGGTTCGGTGACATTTTTGACATCACCTATATTGCTATTCTGATTCATGACAGTAAGATAGATTCATTATGGTACGACAACGGAAGCGGTCCCAGGATCTTCTTCGTCAGCAGACTTGAGGAGATGCAATTGAGCATTCTTGTGGAGCCTCGATGGATTTGGGATCCAGGGATTGGCTTCATTTTTCTTTCCCATTGCTTGGGGACAAGCAATGTCAGGAAGGGAGGGCTATAATGTCCCCAATTTTTACAAGTAACTTAAATGTGTCTAATTGTAAATTAACTTTATAAAGTATTTTAATTGCTTTATAAAATTAATATTTTATTAAGTTACTTGAAAAATACTTTATTAAATAAAGTACTATTATATACACACATTTAAAAAGGGTCATGTAAAAGCATTTAATATTGTAAGGTGTGATTGTGTACATAAAAACTTTCATTTAATAAAATTAGGGCCTATCCTAATTTGGCTAATAAGCCATTCTATATGTGCACACATCTTGTAACTGTGAAAATTTTGGTAGTTTGGTAGTCCTTTCCTAATAAAATATTATTTTTTTGGTAGTCCTTTCCTAAAAATAGGCTCAAATTTTAATTACCATGACTGATTTTACAATACACATTAAAAAAAAAATCTCTTGCCATTTGAATTCATGGTGTTTCAATTATTTCTTTTGCCATTACATTTATATATAGCTTGTTGCATATTTTTTTTTGATGCTGCAATATGTGAAATGAGGTGAAGGAGAAAAAGGTGTGAAATACATGCCGTTTTACTTATCTCTTGCCATGTTTGCCAATGGACTCATCTGGATTGCTTATGGATGCATACACTTCAACACAAATCTTGTGGTACAGATTAATATTCTCAATATTTTCTCATTCTACTGGTTATGTTATTAAAGTGCAATTTGTTGATTTTGTGGAGTATTTAATGTTTGCATGCAGCTCGGAGAATCTTAGTTAATAGTGCACGCCATATATTACAGAACCACGAAATGGGGTGATGATGATCAGAAAGCTATTAAAATGGACATGGATTAAATGACCATGGCTTCCTCCGTCCTCTTGGGGTCAGCCGTGATATGACATATTTTTTTTGTTTAAAATAGATTTCAATTTGTTCGACAGTGAATTTTACGAAGGTTTGGATTTTCAATTTCAGAACGCAAACACATGGTTTCTTTCTTCTATTTTTATCCTGTCCATGTAGAGCTGCAGCTTAAATCTATGGCTGCCATTGATTGTATCCATTTTTCTCAGTGTCAATAATCATTATTTTTTGACATGCATTATGTGATCATCATTCAGTAGGGTTTGGATATTTATACTTAATTTTTTTAAGTATTTACTAAGTTGCTTGCTCATTCAGTAGGGTTTGAATGTTAATATTTTGTTTTTAGGTTATTTTTAGAAGTGTTATGGTCTTGGTTGGCAGTCTTTGAAGTAAAAGAGTGGTATTCAGAATCAAATACTGGGCAAATTTAAATTAGTTAATGCCCAACAAAAATCACCAAAAAATTTACTAAATTGAATCCTCCATGCTACAAACTCCATTCTTCTTATATGGGTTCTGCAGAAGATTACTGTTGAACAAAATGAAACAATTGCTACTATGAGGGTTAGAGGAGGAATCTCAATACATTACTACTGAAAATAAGAGGTTTAATTACCCAAGGAAAAGTACACCTTGCAATTGTATGCAATCATAACCTGAATCAAGATAGCGTTTCTTTGAATAAATTGGGGAAAACCCCATTAATCTAAAGATTTATCTGTACATCAATATATTTAATCATTTTAATCATAAACTGAATCAATACAATCAACTAAAGCACCAAACAAATTGATGAATGCCTATTTATTGGTAACAAAAATTGTGAGGACACAGATACATTTTGCCTTGACTTCCTCTGTAACCACCCAAGTATCTAAGGAAAATAAGAAAATTATTTTAAATTAAAATCCAGGGGCTCCTTGTGTATTTTTTGGCCCAACCTTACAGATTAAATAGAACATATTTCCTTTAAAAATTTCCCAATCTTATTATACAATCCTATATTAATTTCTTTTAGAATTTAATTTTTTTAAAAGTGTGATAGATATCAAGATATCTCATGTTCCCTATCTTTGTAGTACCCACATGGACTAAATGTTGGCACAAATAAACTGATTCATTTCCCTGCACACATGCAACACACAAAAACCATCTGAATCAAAATGAGATGACTTGGTCGAGAATTATAAAGGAAAATAGGCAATATAAACATAGTGAAATAAATAAATCAATATTCACAAATTTTGTGAGAGAAGAAGTGAAATGGATAAAGCATTCCAAAAAAATTTCCCACACAATTTTTCTTCTCAAACATGCAACAAAGGAGAAAAAAATTAATAAGAAGCAAAAGTGAAAATTATTTTAATTTATAGGTGACAGTTGTTTTATTTATTTTAGTAATTTTTAGAAAGGATTTTCTTTCTTTAAAATACATCACTTCTTCCTAAGATATAGCCACTTTATTATAGTAATAGATGCATTTAAATGATTTTTCTTTTATATTAATATTTATATTTAATAATTAATATTTATATTTAAGTATTTTTTTTAAAAAAATTATATTAATATTTATATCTAATTTGGAAGGTTTCAGTTTTATGTTGGGTTAATTATAATTTTATTATTATTAAGAGGATCTAGGTTTTTATAGATTAAATAGAACATATTTTCAAAAAAATCCCAACCTTATTATGCAATCCTATATTAATTTCTTTTAGAATTTTTTTTTAAAGTGTGATAGAATGAAAGTTCATCTATCAAATACATACTTATAAAAATTAAAAGTGGATGTGCATAATAGAAAAATATAGTTATGCTTTATGTGCTTTATTATTGTTTTAAATTGTTATTGGTGCTTTTTTAAAATTTAGATTGATATTTAGTAATGTATTAAGATATTAGAATGAGGTGCTTTATTATTGTTTTAAAATCTTGTTGGTATTTTTTAAATTCTAAATTTTTATTTAGTAATAGATTAAGATTTAGAAATCAAGCTATTAGTTAGACATATCATACCATTATTATTTTTTAATTGAAAAGTAGATGAGACTTTAATTTTATTACTTTATTTTTTAAAAATAGGGATAAAAGTTTTCAATTAATACCATTTTAAATGGCCAGTTTATTTATAATTAATCAATTAAGTTAAAATTTTATTTATTTCAATTATTAATATTTATATTTAATAATTTATATTTATATTAATAGTTATATTTAATAATTTAGATGCATTTAAATGATTTTTTTAATTTTTTATTAATATTTATATTTAAATATATTTTGAAGTTAACTTTTTTATATTAATATTTATACCTAATTTATAAGGTTTTAGTTTTATGTTGGGTTAATTATAACTATATTATTAAGAGGATATGGGTTATTATAATTTTAGTTAGAAAAGATTAATAAATGAGAAAATAGATTATTCCATTAAAAATATATTAGGGTTAAATTTTTTAATATTAACTAATTTTTTAAAATTCACACAACACAATATAAAATAAATATTGGTGATGTAGAGAGTTGGTTAACATTCATGATACCTCTCCAGTTAAATCTCTCAAAACTTTGAGAATATTACCACCATTATCATTTAAACAATGCATTAAGATAGAAAGTGCAAATTATGTTAAGAATAGGAAAATGAAGAGCATCCATTGCACAATGGTGTCTCTAAGTTAACCATTGAGATAACATTCAATAAATATTCAATTTATTTGTCATTCATTTACATAAATGAATATTGTGTTGTTACCAATAATATTATGGTCTTTGTACTTGCAATAATAATTTTCTTTCAATTGTGTTCATGTAATTATAATTGTATAAAATAAAATATTTGTTGCCATTTTATTTCATATAGCTTAATATTTAATATGATATCCTAATGTGATTTATTAAAAGTTACATTCAAAATATTAATATATTTTTATGTTGTTATTATACCATGATGAGACATAATAAGGGGGTACAAGATGAAAAAGATTTTGGCAATTACTAAATATATGATTTCTTTATAATTTGGTTCTCCAATGCTTCATTCATGATTTAGTTCATGTGGTTATTCATTTAATACCATTTTATTATTTTTATTTTTATTTTAAAAGTTGAATTTGTTATAGTATATATAACCTTGTCCACCAACTATACTATATTTAATGACTTTCCAATAAAATATAAATATATACTATTTAACGATAGGCCTATAAATATTTGTGCCTATCGGTCATTTGATAGCACCTTTGGTTCATATACATACACAAAGTGAATGTCAAATTTAGTGCACACACACACACACAAAGTGAATGCAAAATTTAGTTCATACACATTTCATACACACAAAGTGAATGTCAAAAGCACACTCAAATAATAAATGGATGTCAAAATTCAACTACATACTTCACACAAACAATAAATGGATGCCAAGACACTAAACAAAGTGAACTCTAAAATTCAAATAAATAAGTGGATGCTAGAAAGTAATGCCTAAAGTTCAATCACACTTCAAACAAACAAAAAGTGGATGACAAACTAAATCACACTAAACAAACAAAATTCAAAGACAGTTCGAACAAACAATGTTAGCAATAGGCCTATAAACTATCTAAAATTAATTTTATTTTTATTTAAAAAAAATTAATTTCTTATAGTATAAATAGCCTTGTCCACTAACTATTACATGTAATGACTTTTGAGTAAAAATATAGATATAAACTATCTAGCAATAGGCTTATAAATATTTGTGCTTATCGGCCATTTGATAGCACCTTTGGTGCTTTTACTAGTTGAAAAGTTTAAGAGGGATGTTGAGAGTCATTGTTGAGTATGTCTGTATGTTTTGGTTTTGTGTTTATGACTTTTGTCAAGTTGTATTCAGCTGTTGTCAAGGTGATGGCCCATTGCATTTGCTGAGCTGAGGAGATGGCCCCTCGGTAAATTGTAGAGGTGAAATCATCTCAGATTTCACAACTGAGCTTCAAAGTGTCTTTGGTTCGATTGTTAGGTTTTTGTCATTTGGTCGGAGACCATTTTTGTAAGCTTCATTGAGAATTTGTGTTTGAAGACATGACTGAATAAAATATGTAAATTTCTGGATATTGTTCATGCATGGTTTTACTTGCAAATTTATTGATTTGTAAAATATAAATTTGCAAAGTCTCATTAATAGTTATAATTTGTGGGTTCAATTGTTGAGAAATATTGTGGTTCTCTGTAATGTAAGAGTTTTTGCAGACAACATCTGACAGTGTGGGTCCCAGCCATGTTAAAGAATTTTATGAGGGTTTGAATCAGCCGTTTCTAACAAGACATTGCAGAATTTGAATTTACATATTTTATTGAAGACTTTGAAGACGCCTTCCTTCTTCAGAATCGTGGGATATCACTACCAGTGGGACTCATCAAATCATTCAACATTTATTCATATATGTAAATAGATCTCATATCATCAGATCGTGGCACCCAGATGACGCAGTGTTTAGAGGTGATAGCGAGGGAGATCGTGGCGCCTTCTTGATGTGAGTCGTATGTTTGAATTATTGCTGGTGATTAAAGGAGTCTTGCATATTGAACCTTAAAAATACTTTATTCGTCCACTGCCACCTTTGTACGGAGAAGTAATAAAGCGTTTTAGAAGAGATTATGTTTGGATCACATGAATGAGCATTTACAGGGAATCTCGGCATATTGAAGAGGAATTCGTGGCTCCTATATATGTGAAGACTTGCTACAGGGATCGCCAATAGTGATGTTATAAGAGAATGTGCTGCGCTACATAAGGGAGAGAACAAGCATCAGGGCCTAACAATACCATCGACGCCATTTAGAGTCATCAGAGAGAGCCATTCATATATGCATCAAGCATACCAATTGAAGATTGCAACGCTGATATCCCAGACTGGATCGCATTTTGTGAAGGTGTCTGTACTACTCATTTGAAGACTTCGTGGGATTTGTTTACATCTGACGCCATCGGCTGGAGTTTCTTTGAGTATCATATTTGAAGCAATTATGTGAGTATTCATTAGGCATCTGAAGAATCAACATAGCCTTTCATTGAAGGATCGAAGCATGGTATAAGGTAGCTACATTCAACAGGGAACATCAGCGACTCCATCGATCATTCCTTGCATAGTTTGTGGCGGACTGTACTTAGGTAATCACTGTCCATTTAGCACCATCAACATCTTCTACAGGGTGACAGATTGTAGCAGACAGGAATCTAATGATAGCCAAAGACTTGAGTGAAGTCTCCAACCTTGAGGAGGATCAGCTATCAGCTCCTGAGGACCATAGACTCCATCATTTGAAGATTTTTATGAATAGATTGGAATTATGATTCATGTGTGGGTGCTGAGCATCATAACTAGTTCGAAGATCTCATAGTTTGTTCTGTGTATGTGAGATTAAACTGAGAATTTTGTGATTGAAATAAGAAGATCATTCAAATCTTTAATTTGAATGAAACAGTTTATATTTTCGATTTGCTAATTGAATTCAATGCTAAGCTTTAGAAAGGAATCAGAGCAGGTAATCAATATCCATCAGGGATACAAATGTTTATCATTGTTCATTGAGACATATAAAGAAATCTGTAAGTTATCATAGACATTTGCAGACAATATCCATCAGGGATATTACAGAAGCCATCAATCACATGAATAAATAGAAGTAAATAGAAATGTTACACTTTTAGAACTCAACACATGACCCACTACCACCCACAATAAAAATGAGAGTATGAAGGACCATGGAGTGTAATTAATACACACGCAAACGACATTAACAACATGACACCACCCACCACCTCTCCTACCCATTAACCGATGACTTTATATATATATATACTCCTCTAAAAATATATAAAATTTCTCTCTTACACACATAATTCATATTAAATTATATAAAATTATAACTATATTATAATATTGTTACTTACACATATATAAGTAATATTACTTTCATATACATTCAAGATGTAGATTTATGTTTGAAGGGTAAATGTCAAATTTTAATTATCTTAAAACAATAAAAATTTACTTTTTAAATGTATAAGTATTACTTATCTTAAAATTATGTTGGGGATTAAAATAACATCTTACATGTTGTAACTGTCGATTCTACTAGCATATCTACCTTTTAAAAAATCTATTTGAAATACACTGAGAGATATCCTTTTCAAGGTACCTATTCAACTTATATATGATTAACTGATAAAAAAATAGGTGCCTTGAAAATGATATCTTTCAATAGATTTTAGATAGATTTTTGAAAGATAGATATGATAGTTACTGAGAGGCATTCCATAGTGGCATCAATGGAGCATCATGTCATGGTCACGTACATTAAAAAACTAAAACATAATTGATATACATTTAAAATACTAAAACTATAAAGTAACTTTTAGTTAAATAAAAATAGTGTTACAAATAAAAATAAAGTAAACAAAATAAAATAACTCAAGACTAATTTATTTAGATATATGTATTTAAGAGATCTATGCTAGTTTATTAATAAGTATTATAATAAATATTAAGAATATAAGTAATATATTAGTATTAATATTTAGATTAAATTAATGATTATAATAATTATATAAATATAATAATATTATATAGATAAATTTTAATATATTTTAAAATTTTATTTAATTAAAAATGATGATCACATGGGCATCTAATATACTGGATGGTCAATTAGAGCTTGGGATGGAGTGTTACCTAGTTGGGAGAAACCCAAGAAAAAGTTT
The DNA here is from genome assembly GCA_027924645.1 of Cunninghamia lanceolata. NCBI lineage: Eukaryota > Viridiplantae > Streptophyta > Pinopsida > Cupressales > Cupressaceae > Cunninghamia > Cunninghamia lanceolata. The sequence goes on from BSBN01001226.1 coordinate 11,462,924, forward strand.
CTAAAACTCTAATAATTATAGAGAGTATTTTTCAACATGCAAGACAAATTTCAAAATAATATGTTCAGTATTGATAAATAGAATATTCATATCATCTACAATCACATGAAAGCTTTAATATTCTTAAATTGGTGTATATGTAATCTACCCAAATGCTTCATTAAGAAGATTGAGAAACACTTTATAACTTATGCTTACCAACCTTAATTAGGTTTTGATAAACATTGCTACCCTTTAATTTTTTTTTTTTGGAAGCTTGTGGGTAATTCTAATTTAATACTTTCATATTTTACTCCTCCTTGTCTTCAAAAAAGTGGAATATATGCATGAATAATAATTATGTTGCCTTGCTGTTGTGAGCTTGTTTGTGAATGCATGGTTGTTAAAAAATTAGAATTCTACAATCTTCACTACATAAACCAAAGGGCATACATTTCATAATGCCAAACCAAAGACTAGTATTTTATTGGTTTGTGTGATCACTTGAGTGGAGGTTTTGCCTTCCACAAAACTTAGCACAAACATCGTAAACACCATACAATACACTTTCAATGCCCCCTTAACATAGAACCAAAAACAAATAAAATGCAACAAATAAAACATAGCTTTATATGATGACTTGGATATTCTCACATGAATGTAGAGCTATTGGACAATGTGGAAGAGGCATTGTTTTGTCTATGCAATGTATTATTGTATTACATCATAGGAAAATTAAGCTTATTGGTTAATAAACATGGTGCAGTTTCATGTTTGGTCACTGGTTGATGGGCCTTTAATCTTCTCTCAACACCATTTTCACTGTTGATCTTCTATCTATGGTGCTTGGTATTTAATCCTGTACGTGTTGGTCTTTTTCTATCATGCTATTATTGCTTGAGTGGGCATATATGATGCATTGATCTTAATGTAATGTTGCAACCATTCCCTAGTCATGGATTCAAATGAAATACTCAAATGCCTTAATGCATGGCTTATGTATATGTATTCTAAATGCATTCATGCTATTTTGTGAAACTGTGGCAAGAGCTATAAAATATCACACACAGTTATCATTATATATGTTTATCAAATTGTTGTTAATGTGGTAGGGAACTCTAGTACAAATTCCAAGAAAAATAATTCTCAATTGTTGTCAATTTGGATCCAAGGTGTTTTAAATGTGTAGAAATAGATTCTCTAGTTTTAGAGGAGGGTCTCTAGAGTTAGAGGAAGTATTACTAGAAAAATAGGGAAAAGAAATGACATATGTCAATGTGTTCGTACAACGAGAAGTTTGTAGCTCCAATGTGTTCAAAGCATGTTCGTACACATATCACGATTGGATCAAATATTATTTACAAGATTTTGATTCATGACATTTACAATGCAATACACAAGCCAAGAATCACTTTCACATACAGTCTAAGAGTGGGTAAGCTATAACATCATGTCCTGGCTTATTTGTTCTAAGTTTTCATTGGCCAAGTGGTGGGATATGTAGGTTCCAAATAATGTTGTTGAGATCTTATACAATCATTGTTTTGTTAAGAAAGTTTTTGAAGCATTTGTCATTTGGTAAGAGTTGTGTACTCTCTATGACACCCACATACACTATGACCTTGTTTCAAAATTACCCAATCCATAGACACATAATCAATCCATAATCCAAATTAGAAGTTGTTAAAGAAACAATCTTGTAAATGAAAGGTAAAATTGGACTTGAATGACATGAACCATGTTTCCTCCATGAGAAAGCACGAAAACATCACTATTTAGAGAAACAATGTAGTCTATTACAACAAGAACATATTATTTATATTAACTAAAACTAACTTGCCTAGCAATGCAATGCTTCGCTTGTTGTAAAAATTAGGGAATTCTTTTATAAAAGGCTTCAAAGCTTTGATCCCTTCCAAAAGTTGTCCCCTACCCTGTGTGTATGCTTTGTTTGGTGCTCTTATGTGGTTTTGCAAATCTCATGGCACAATGTGTGAATTTTTTAGTGCTCTTAGGTGGTTCTACAAATCTCACTACATGGAATGAGCTTGTCCTTGTGCATTTGTGTTTTCAATGTTTTCGTTATGACACATTTTAATTACTATGTGTTTCTGGGATATGATTTTGTTTTTGGTGCCAACTATCTTTGTTGAATAAGGTTATGTTTAGCAATAGTTCAACACTATGATGTTTTTTTTTTTTTTGCAAATATGGGTCAATTGGTTCACTTTTCAATGTGTTCATACCATGTTCATAGGTTAGAATTGCACACCAATCATTATTACATTATTGAACAATGTGAAGGATGGAATAAGAGGTGAAACTCTACAACCAATCAAATTTCTAATAATTTGCATATAAATTTTTCAAAAGATAAATATTTATTTTGAATATAATATTAATTTCTATCACTAATTTTAGAGTAGCAATACACAGTTAACTAATGCTGGTGACGATAGTATTTACAAGAGGCAAGTCCTAATAAGATGGATAAGGCAGTTCCCCACTCCACCTAGTTCTACATAACTGCACTCGTTATTGCATTACATTTATTCATTGATTAAACATCTCAACGATAGTGCAGAATCGTTGCAGCCGCTATTTTAAACAAAAACTTGTCGTAAATTAAGAGACAATATTGACGCTGAAGTGAAGAGAGAAAGATCAAATGGAAACGCTGTTTGGAATTCCCCTGCCGCTCAGTCCGCCCTGCTTGGAGGTATCAGTGGTGCCTGGATAGAGCAGCGTGTATGGAACCTGTGATGGGCCATACCTGTTCTTCAAATTGGGATTCTTGTTCCTCTCCGACACATTTTTCTCTACGAGAGCCAGAGTTGCAGAGAATTGCCCGAAGGCTTGTTCGATGCTCTCATCGTCGGTCCATTCAGGAGTGGATCCCTTCACCTGCCCCAAGTACGCTTCATCCGTTGAATGCTTCGACAGAAGCTCCAACACTGCCATCACCGTAGTGGCCTGAGTGGGGTTGGACACAGATGAGAGCATAAACGCCTCTGGGTCCTTCACCATTTTGTCGTAGTCAAGTGAGTGTTGCTCAGGAATGAGGCGTCTGGTAATGGTGGGGAGATTGGGCATGTATCCTCCGTAGGCATATTGCCCGAAGTTGACGGCTGCGTGGTGAGCAGACGCAACCCAGATGATGGTGGTAATCGCTTCCACAGCTTCTGCCACCGATTCCATCTGGTACCATCCGCTTTCGTTCTTCAGGTCTCCATGCGCCACGTTCACCACCTCCTTCCACCACGCTTGCACTTCTGTGTCTTGTTTGATTGCATCGTCGCTCTTGTAGTAGAGAGAGAGATAATCAATCACCCATTGCTTTAAAGCAGCCCAGATCTCCAGGCCGTCCACTGCATATGGATAGTCTTCTATAACAAGCCTCAGTCCGTAAGGTGCGGTTGAGTCTGGAACTGCCATCCCTCTGCATAAATTTCATAACTCGAAATTATTTATGTGACGATACATTGGCAATAGAGAATAACAGAGCAGAGAAAGTACTATACCTTTTAATTAGATCGGCGGGCAAGCCTTGTTCATTTAGTTTCCAGTTTTTATATGCTTTAGAGGAGATCTCTATGGCGTATCTGTAGGGTGTGAATCCTTTTTCGATAACACCATCTGCATTAATCAGAATCTGCCGGGCAGCTTGATTAATGTCCATGGTGTCAAAATAATGAGGGAGTAATAATTTGTGAAGGGGATGCATTTTGCTCAGCTGCCTGTGAGTGGCAATGATGAAAGGCTCGATGACGGCGTGAGTTCTTAGCCTGCATGAAGAAAGGGAAAATTAATCATTATGACATGATTCATCTGTCAACTTGATGTAAATAGAAGTATGAATACACTAAATTACTGTCCTGTTTCAATGTGATCTTACCAATGACTGATTAACTGGTGATAACCGGCATCGTTGACTCTTGAATGTGCTTTGGCGAGCAGCCACAGAGCGCCTTCTTCTCCCCCTTCAGCAGGGGTGTAAACATTTCTTTCAGCTTGGGTGAGGCTGGTGTGAGGCAGACACAACTCGATCGCAACAGCCCTCAGAATTCCTTGGTCTGTGAGGAAGAAGAGAGTGCGGGAGGCATACATTTTAAGGTCATCTGATTGTTTGTTAATGCGTTCGATGTAGGGCATGAACGCATCATAGTAGTCCAACATAAAGAGTCTTTTTGCTTCCACAGCCTAATCCCATCATGACATTGGTCAGAAGATCAGAAGTCTTTCTCTTTTCTTGATATCTTGTTGAAATTTGAATCGGTATATGGATATGACATACCTGCTGCACTGTAAGGCCATCGAGGTTTTTCTCGATATGTTCTGCCGTTATACAACTCTCTTGAGGGCCATATAACTCGGCGTCCAAGCTGCTGGATGGAGGAAAGCTCTGTTCCAAGTTTAAGAGAAGAGCATTAGCATTATAATCAATATTCAACTGCAACGTAAAAGTACAGTAATTAGATTAAAACAAGGAGGTTTTCAATTTGCTTGCCTGCAGACATTGAATGGCCATCGGATTGATACCGGCAAGGGCTTGGCGTGCAAACTCTTCGTCTGTCTTCCATGCAAAGTCGTCAGCTGCAAGTCGCAAATAAAAAGTTGAAATTTTAGCATCAATTATATTTAATTTACTCGATAACTAGTACTAGAAGGAATCACTTATAAATACTATTGATCTCGCACCCTTAAGAACTTGGGGAACTGTGAAATTTATGAGAGCTTGGTCCTGTGTGCTGAGCAATCCTTTAACCATTTGAAGAGGAATGAATTCTCGACTAATATCCATAACATTGTTGAGTGACTTCGGGATTCCTTTGCTGTAAATATCTTTCACCTCTTGCAGCGAGTGGAACTTATCACCAAATAAGGACTTGATGGTGGGTACCACATTTTTGACGAAGGCTCGCACCAAATTAGCCCTGTAGTCGGACAGATTGATATGAGGGAACTTCTCGTCTGGCGGAACGAAGAATTGGGTCACGGTGGTGGCCAAGAGAGGCACGCTTTCGAACTTCCGATCTGTCATATTATAAACGTTATCATTGAACCTCCGAACTAATTTAAACTAAAATCAATTTACATTAGAGAAAGGCTTGAAGCTCTATAACATTTAGAGAACCTGATACACAGCGGGCACGTCCAGTTCTACATCTTCTTGGATAGGGAAGGTCCTGCGACCCACCGAGCACCTCCCTGCGGAGATCGGGATTAATATCTGGCTTGCCCAGATCATTGTAAAGATCGTAGTCATACACACGATCATAGCACCGCCTCTCTCCGGTCCCATTTCCTCGCAGAGAAGTCAGCTCTTGCTTTCTCAACGTCGACAAACCCGCCGGTGTGTCAATGGGAAGATGGCTCTGAAATCACCAATGTTAATAATATGTTGTTACTTGATTACTTCTAACTTCTCAAATTACCTATTTTCCAATAATACCTTAGTAGAAAAGAAGACTCGCGCGGTTTGGTTCAAATAGAAGTAAGGGTAGACCCACGAGTTGCAGAAAAAACGAAGTGCTGGAAGTTTGCCGGGTATAGCGGAAAGGGTGAGCGATTTCAAGAAGAACTCTCTCGGGTGCGCGTTCTTCACGAGCAATGCACCAGGCACTCCCAGTTCAGCCTTCCATTTGAAGGTCACGGACAATTTCGAGTCGCCAGCAATGGGACCATCCAGCCAGCTCCAGTCTATCGATGTCTCCTTGCTTTTCTTCCCCAATCCAGTAACTACGCCATTAGCAGTCATAGGTCGTACAATGTTATAAACTAATTTAAATGAGGTGAAGAAAAGACAGATTAATGTAGCCACTAAGGATCGTAGTAATAACACATAATAATACTATTACCTTCGTCAATCTTGTCGCTACTGACAAGCTGAAGAAACACTTTCTGCCCGCCCAATTCAGAGACCGTGTCCATTATAGTGGCAGAGATATCGTTAACATCAGCAACATATGCTTTCATTAACACCACTTCTCCTTTGATTTCAAACTCGTCCACATCCCCACTTTTATGTGGCCATGTTGGAATTGTTGGAATTGTTGGAACAACCGGAACAGGGATGTTATTCAAGAAACTTTTCATCTTGGCTAATCTTAAATAATATTTCCTACTCCAAATTTTGAAATTTGATATTGAGATTGAGATTGACATACTTCGCTGCTCCACAGGTCTATTTATAGATAGACAAGCGACCTTCGACGGCAATGGCTTCCGTTCATTTCAATAAACGTGTTTAACGCCTTACCGGAAATGTATTTAAAAATGGCATCACTTCTGCCAATATTCGCCATATCTTGACGTCTAGCCTGTCAATGCAGTTACTCCGTCCTTATCGATGCCATTGCCGTCATAGGCAGAGGTTGATTCATTAATACTCATAAATGCGATGGCTAATTCTCCTCTCTACACATCACAAGATAGTATGATGGACTATTAAATTTTCCAACACGTGTTTTATATGTTTGCAGTCTTTTTCAGATCATGTACAATAATAGCGGGAATAAAATATTACGGGATATTCCAGACTCAAGAGTGACCTGGGATTTTAGTATTTCCCATGGGCCCACTGGATCACTGGGATCTGAGCAGTGAGTGGGAAACTTGAAAGGAAGCGTCTTCGGGCGGGAATATGTCCTTGTCTTGTACCTAGATTCCACAGGTTGGCAATTGTTTTTCACGATCTGTTGTCCTATACCTAGGAATAGATAAGATCTTTCATTAAAAAAAATGCACTTACCACGATCTGTTGTCCTATACCTAGGAATAGATAAGATCTTTCATTTAAAAAAATGCACTTACCACGATCTGTTGTCCTATACCTAGGAATAGATAAGATCTTTCATTTAAAAAATGCAGATGAAAACTATCTCAGACAGGCCACTACTGTTTAAAATACATAATAATGACCGGAGGCCTGGACATCAACTTGAATTAAATAAAAGAGTTACAATGCACGTTTTGCAACTTGTATAGATGACTCTGGTTTCAATATTGAAATTATGCTGGTTTAAACAATTTTCCATTCTTAAAGTGGGGTTTCGAGTTCGGTGATTTTATAAACAATCGGTTATCTAATATATTTTATGGGCTATTTTTTCTGATTTGTTATTTTTTTAATAATTTTTAAAAAAAATTGGATTGGTTAATTAGAAATTTTAAAAAAGTATTCACAAACCTTTTTTTATATAATTTTAATTGTAAAATTTGCATACTCATGCTAATTTTCATTTAGTTTTGGGCTTATTTTGATAAAATGTCTTAATATAATTGTATATTGATAATTTGTATTAAGTTTGACTCATTTTTCAATCCTTATCCATCTTTATTTACTCTTAATTGTACATATTTCTATACATTCGATCTTGTCCCAACCCTATTTGCACCAATTTTCACACATTTCACCTATTATCAACCTAGACTTCCATGTATTTGCTCCTATAACGTAGAAAATTGCACACCCTTGCAATGCCACACTATGTATTGGACCTACTTTGTGTTTGTATCCTCTAGCGCGTGTTTTTAGACTTATTTAGCCCTTTCCTTAGCCTTTTTATACAATTGGTGCCAAGATCACACTTGTATTCACGCTTTCCAATGGCCTCTATTGTGTAAAATTAATCTTTTGTTGTACATTAAACCTTTCTTTTTTCCAAGTGATTAGAGCTTTTAGGAGCCATGGTTGCATGGATGCCAGCACAATGTGTGGATGTTCATGCAACTCACTAGCATCCATCGACATTATGTTGTACGGTTGTAATTTGTATAGTATATTTCCACCTTGCTGCATGTCTAGGTCTTTGGTAATGGCCCTGGCTCAAATCTGAACATCTATTCTAGGCCTTGGACCTTTTTTCCCTTTCAAGCTCATTTTTTGAATCCATCTTATCAATCTATCAATTTCTCAAGCTCTCTATCAATCTACTAGCACCCTTGATTAGATTTTCAACAATCTCTTTGGCTATTGACATTCAAATCTCTTATGTGAACTTGAGCAACAAATCTACAAATATTCTTCAAAGCTTTTGAGCACTTTGCATCATGTTGGGGTTGTCCTTGGCATTTTTACCTTGCATGAGGTGAAAGCATTTCAACATTCTTCTTTATTTCTGTTGTTATTTACAAAGTATATAGTTGTGTGTCTAGCACCTCTTGGATTTTCATTTCCTCTTGTCTAATATTAGGCACACTAGTTTATTATTCTTTGTAAACTTAAGAATAATATTCGTAGAATTTGTCACTATTCTTAGCTCCTAGACACAGTTAGGATAAGAGCACACACTTCTATTTCAATTTTTTTTTTTATCTTGGTTGCTCGTGGAGGTCAAAAAACCAAAATAGGGGCTTGACCATTTGTGGCAAGCTCTTAAGCAGCCCCAACCTTTTTTTCTATTTTAGTTAAAAGTATTTGGGAGATATTTAACTACATAGAGGTTTGCTTGTATCTTCCTCTTCCTTGTCATTTCTATTTTCATTTTGATAATACATAGATTACATATCTTTTCTTCATTGCTATATCGTCCAGATTTATACTTTTTTATCTTTATTTTCTATTGTGCAATTAACTGTAGGATCTGGGAAGAAAGGTGGCGTTTTACTAGTTTCTACTTTGCTGACATTATATGGATGACAACACATCTCACAAACATCTACATACTACACAAACATCCCCAATAGTCAGCCTCACCTTTCGATTCCATGGTTCTATTTGCTTGTAATTTATGGTTTTCATCTTGTTTTGTGAAATTTGTATTTTAGATTCCTATAAATCAACATCTTGTCCATTAGCATTTATGTCTTAGCTTGGTGAAAAACACTATTTTGCAAGTTTAAAACATAGTAGGATATTTTAGTCTAAATTTGTTCTTTCTGGTTAGAAAAGAAACAAATTATTTTCTTCTAAAGAACTAGTTTAATCCTAGTGTGGTGTCTTGAAAATATTTTACTTGGAAAATGTAGAAAATTATTAGTTAAATGAAAATTTCAACCCTACATTTTTGTGAAATTTGCATGCCCATGTCATTTCCCATTTAATTTTGTGTCCATTTCAAGGAAATGTCTTGATACATGTACATAGTAGCAAATGGTACAATCTTGTGCAAACTTGGTCTCATTCCCCTAGCCTCTTACCCATTTGCATACCCACATATCCCTATCCATTTAGCCCTATCCTATCCTTATACACACACATTCTATGTGTTCAATTTTCTATCAAGTTTTCACATTCACCTATGCACCTACCTCCATGTATTTGTTAAACACCTAGATTTGACTATTTGCCTACGCTAGGACATTTATGTAGCCACAGGGTTGTCCTACAGGTTGCAAACTTGTCTGGTATGCTTTCAACTTTTAAAGTTCAAATTTGGTCAACTGCCCCCCATTCACCTTGTTTCTTTAAGTTGAGTAAACATCTAAAGATACATGAGAAGTCAAACAAATCATTCAACCTAAAGCATTGGAAGTGATTAATAGTGACACATTTCTATTTGGTGCACTAAAAAGGAATAACAAATCTATACACAAGAGCCCTTGCCTACTTTCTTCGATTTTTGTACACTTTCTAGGGGTTGATCTTGGATAACTTATCTCCTTGTGATGAAATGATGATCCTTTAAGGTATTTCTAAACAGGACCAATCCCCTAGATCTTCAAGCACCAAACCCTTAGATCTTCAAGAAGAGTAGAGAAAACTTTCACATACCAAGTGAGTAAAAGAGCAGAACATCATTGTGCACAGGGATGAGTTCAAACTTAGAGGACTAATCTATGACCACAAATTCATACCAAATTCATGAACTTGCCCTTTGATAGAACACCGATCTAGTGCACACATTGAGGTATTTAATTGATAGAGACATTATTTTTTGAATATACATAGTTAGATTCCATAATCTTCTCAAAAGGCACTCACTCTTTGATTATAGAGCTAAATACCCTATTTATCACATTTAAATTTCTTAAAATAACAAAATACATGGTCTAATTCCCTACCTAATTTTATTATCTAAATTTATTATGCTTACTTAATTACAATTTATTATGCTTACTTAATTACATTTATTTAATTAACTTTGATTAATAATAAGAAAACCCAATAATGGAGGGAAGAGGGGAATCGGTGATTTAACCTTTCACAAAACTGCAACAAGTTTTCGAAGAGCGTGAGAAAGATGTGAAGTGACAGTCAAGCTATATAAGCACGTGCTTGTGTTGATGTTCCAATCCACCCAAGCCGGTTTCGGGTTCTCGCATTCAGATTGCGAAGTTATTCTTTGATTTTAGAGTTGAGAGAAGGCCGAGCATGGCTTCTTCGAGCGATGAAGTAGTACAAGAGGTCCCTGGAAGCTATGGCTTGCCCATCATCGGAGCCATTGCAGATCGTTTCGACTACTTCGTTAAGGAAGGGACAGAGGCTTTCTTCAAAAAGCGCATTGAGAAATATAAGAGCACCGTATTCAGAGTGAATATGCCGCCTGGGCCGCCTTTGTTTCCCGATCCTCGCGTCATAATTCTGCTGGACGCTAAGAGCTTTCCCATACTCTTCGATGTGACTAAAGTGGAAAAGAAGAATGTCTTTACGGGTGTCTACATGCCCAGTACAGACTTTACGGGAGGCTACCGGGTGCTGTCGTATTTGGACCCTTCCGAAGAAAATCACACCAAGCTCAAGAACTTCTGCTTCCATGTACTCAAGACCAACGCATCCAAATGGTTTCCAGAATTCGAGCGGGCCACGGGAGAGCTGTGGGCTAAGCTTGATGAACAATTTGCCAAATCCGGCAAGGCCGAATTTGACAGCGAGAATTTGCAAATGTGTTTTAATTTTCTGTGCAGGTCGGTGCTGGACAGAGATCCTGCAGATCCAGGGCATGCCAGCCTGGGAACGAACGGTCCTACTTATATTCAGAAGTGGATTGGGCTTCAGCTCGCTCCCATTGCAAGCACGGGTGTGCTGCCCAAGATCTTGGAGGAGGTCACCATCCACGCGGTCCCTCTGCCGGCCCTGCTTGTGCGTGGGGATTACAACAAAGTGTATGATTTCTTCTGGACGTATGGCAAGCAGGCGCTGGACGCGGCGGAGGAGCAGTTCGGTCTAAAGCGAGATGAGGCGTGTCATAATTTGGTGTTCAACATATGCTTCAACACCTTCGGAGGAATGTTCGTTTTTTTCCCCACCCTCATACAACACATTGCGGCGGCGGGCAAGGAGCTGCACGCAGATCTGGCAAAAGAAGTAAGAGCTGCCATTAAAGATAACGGAGGATTGAACATGAGAGCTCTGGAGAGCATGGCGCTGCTTCATTCGACGGTGTATGAAGCGCTGAGGATTGAGCCGCCCGTGCCATTCCAGTACGCACATGCGAAAGAGGACTTGGTGGTGGAGTCGCACGATGGGAAATATGCGGTGAAGAAGGGAGAGATGCTGGGTGGGTATCAGCCCTTTGCCACCAGAGACCCCAAGGTGTTCGACAATCCCGATGAGTTCCTTCCCCGGCGTTTCATGGGAGAGGAAGGGCAGAAATTGTTAAAATATTTGCTGTGGTCGAATGGGCCGGAGACCGAGCAGACAACAACGCAGAACAAGCAGTGTGCGGGGAAAAACTTCGTGGTGCTGATATCACGGCTGCTGGTGGCGCATCTGTTCGCGCATTACGACTTCTTCGAGATTGACCCCTCCACAACCAAAGTTGTTTTTACCTCCCTCCAGAAGGCCACTTCTTAATTCCCCGTCTGTCACTCTCTTTAATGTCCCAGATGTCTGTCTAGCCTTTGTGTGTCCCTCCACTTAATAAAGACGTGTGTAATGTATATCAAAATGTATCCCGATAGGACGGAGTACGTGCTTTTTTTAATTTTAATATTTGGTGATAATAACCGACGGCTTCCTGTCGAAGTCAATGTATCTTTGTGTGTGAAATTTAAAAAAATTGTGGCGCTATTCACTCAAATCCTCAAACTCGGGCAAAACGGACAAAAGCAATATGAGGGCCCTTATTAGTTCCAGCACTGTCTATCCAGCCATCAAAATGGCATCCCATGGCATGCCCATTCTATGCCTAGAATTCTCGTGTTAACAATGATTATTGACAATATAAGGAGTAAGTTTAGGATTTCATAAAAATCACCATTGAAATGAAGTATATGCTCATATTCATCAAGATTAGTTGACCTCTAAGCCAAGACAAAATATAATATAATATAAGGAAAGACAAAATATATAGTTATAAACATTATACAATATTTCTTTAGGGGTATCGCATGAATGAAAATAATTACTTATCTGCCTATCTTTTCATCATGGGTATAAGCACAAGATTGGTAACAACTCGTCTCACAAGCGACATTTTCAAATATTGAAAATGAAAGCAACTAATTTAAACACACAAACACAGCAACTTCCTACTAAGCTAAAACAAAGACTAGTGATCTAATGCAAACAAGACTTGAAAGGAATAACTAGATCATTAACAACATGATCTTAGGAATCGAAAATCCACGTTGCATGGAAAACTATAACCTCAATAGACAGGCATTGGCAATACAAAGTCTAATGCTATAATCTACTTTCAATTCAATTCAAGAAATTATAAACACAGTGAAATATATACAAAGATAAACACATGGAATGACAATTCAATAGCATAAGTGTAGTGTCAACTATAATTACTCTTGTTCTGTGTCCAAAGCACTTATTTATAGATTACAAGATGTCCATTTTTGAGACTTAGGATAATAATTATTTTAACCCAAAAATCAATGTTTTAAAACGCACAAATACTTAAAGCTCCTAAAAAATTGGAAAGGAAGTACTTTAAAGAAAAACCTACTCTTAAACAAAGAAAAAATAAAATACAACTAAAACAACCCAGACATAGGCCCTCGACTCTACTCGGAAATAAAACCTCTAGAAACAACAATTGCTATAAAAAGTAGAGCCAATAATAGCAGTTTGATTCATGAAGGCCCTCTATCATTCTAATACAACTCCTCACTCTGAAAGCAAAACCCTAACTGCCAAGCCATTGACAAGTACATAATCTTGGTGACTTGAATTTGATGTCCTCTATGGCAACAAGGAAAATATAGTGCTCTAAACCCTCAAACTCATTGTGGAAGATCTTACTAACCTTAACCATCTTGATCCATCTTGTTTGAATCCCTTGAATAAAGATATGACCAAAACCCTTGAATCTAAAGCCCTGAAATTTGTCACTCACAAAAACTATCATACAACCCTAATACACTCATTTTACATTCTCTAAAATGGCTAAAGCCTGCTTGAAAACTTTGCTCTTCTAATGGTTCATATACAGTGATATATTCTTGGAAATAGAGGTATTGTAAAGGGTGCAAAACAATTATCATGTCTTACTCAAAGCCCTGCTGCTATAGGTGACCGAAACCTTGTTTTAGCCACCTTTAGATGTTGGAAACCCTGCCAATTGGTGATAACCCTATTAGGCATGCTTCCATGAAATTTCCACCACTTTGAAACTGACTTTTATTGGTTCTAAGCACCTTTTCTCTATTGTACTTTCTACTTAAAGTTGGCCAGAAAAACTCTAGGAGCCTATTTCTAACCTCTTTTTCCATTTACCAAGCGTCTCAACACACCTAGATGCTTATTTTAGACTCTTCAATTACTTAAGCTTATATAGACACATATCTCTACCTTCCAATACACTTAAAATCATTCAATGAACATCTAGGCACCCTAAGATGCTATTACCTACTCTAAGCACCTATCCCTGCCATATCTATCACTTAAGCTCGATCAAACACATGCTGTCATGTTGTTTCTTCTCTGCTCTTGATTTTGAGTAAGAGAATGGCCCCTCTCCTAATACTGGGAAAACAAAATGCAATCTTTGAATGACAACTATTGATAATGATTGGGCTTGATAGGCCCTTGGTGGTGATGATAAAATCTCACTATTAGCCCCTAAGTGAGCCTTCTGGTTTAATCCTCTGTTGCGTTCCTATTTACCCTTATGTTGTTTGTGCCTCTTATTCTTTTCCTTTCCTCTGTATTTATCTCTTTTTATTTTTTTAGGGCAACCCTTTTATTTTCCCTGTCACTTTTTGGTTCATCCCAAATCATGCAAAACATTAATTTTAGTTTAAATTCTTTTTTTCTTTCAAATTGAAACCCACACATGCTTCTCTTTATTAAAACATATAAATATATATCCCTCATTTTCCATGGTCAATAGGTTAGTTCTATAAAAACATAGCCGAAGCGACATAAAACAACTGAATCATAAGCTCAATAGTGTATCATCATTATATTTATCTATAATCAAGCATTAAGTAGAATTCAATAGTTTTCCATGCATTAAACGTAAATGAAAACAATCCAAAAAGTTTGAGACGTGACATCCCTAAAAATAGAAAAGTGTAGCTCATCCCTACGAATAGAAAAGGGACCCTATAGACTGGATTTCAAATAGATTTAAATTGAAGCAAATAAAATATAAATTGTACTGGGTGTGTGCTAGTGAGGATTAGTAAAGGGGACTAGCTTGAAATGCAACATAACAAATCTAAAGATATGCTAAGAGAGACTAACTACATATGTATTGGACCAAGATATTTTATTCCTACTTTACTCATAGAGATGATTATTAAATCTCACAACATAAGTAAAACTTGTATTTTTCAATAACCAAGTGTTGTGACACTCTCTTTTAAGATAGCCTATAGTGGATTCTTCATAACCATGGTGAATTCTTGCATCTCTACAAGATCCACTATTTCTCCTAGTTTGTTGTGCCATTTGAATATGTTGATCAATGTAGCCACAATAAGTTTAACATGGACCATGGTCAAACCTAAGCCAAGGCAAATCCTCCTACCCACACCAAATGACCTCATCTTTATCCCCTTGCCTCTACTAATATCTACTTCTACATTAATAAATCACTCTAGCATAAATTCCACATGATCTCCTACTCTATTGGATCAATGCCCATCTGCCTGCCACACACATAAACCATAGTATTTGCGACCATGTAAATAGAAAAACATTCTATTTATGACATCCTAATTTGGTTTCATATGTATTGGTTATTGTGAAGGTCTGTCAGAGAGGATACCATTGGCAAGTAGAATGAAGTGGGAGATTAAGTTTAGGGTTTGTGTTTAAGTCAGTGGATGTGAAATAAAATATATTAAACTTTTATTTAAATTAATAAAACAAGAGCCAACACAAGATTACAAGCTTTCTAATTATGGTTTAAAGAAATTTATAGTATGCGGGCTCTCTTTACATAGTTACCAATCCTGCATTAGTCGAAACTACGTAAAATTCTAAACAATAACTCTATGGATTTCACTAAATTAGGGTACCATCTAAATTTTATGTTTTTATAGATTTTATAATTTAGCCGTTGCAACAATAACTAACCATTTGCCTTCTTTTTAAATATTAATTATAAGATAATTAATTATTAGCACATTTAAATTAATTGAAATTAACTCAAGATAGAATTGAACAGCAACAAGACCACTCAATTGTCTTCAAATTGTGAAGTGTTGTGAATAATACACTTCAATCCATTGCTTTATAAAAAGATTGCCTATTTCATGTTTCACAGCCAAAGATATAGGGAGTACCTATGAATCTCGCCCACAATAGTGTAATACACATAACATCTTAAGCCTCTAATTATAATCACTAATTTTTGCTCACCTGGTACATGTGGGATTAACAACCTAAATATTTACTCTTTCGAGGAGGCTCTTCTTAAAGAAAACTCAACATCCCCGAGATCTGAGTAATGGATTGTAATTGCTAGATAAATGTCTGCAGCTAAGTGCTAAATAGGTATGGCTCATCTCATGTCTCTACAGTCTCAGTGGGTTTAACAGATTTAGGCTAAAACATAATCCATACTGTGACGGAGGGAAATGACTGCCTTCTATTTGAAAGCATGATGGCGGGAGGGAAATGACCGCGTGTTGTTTGAAAGTGTGATGGTGGGAGAAAAAATTTATGGAGGGGCAAAGGAGGGGCCCACGAGCCACATCAGAAGTCAATTGTTAGAGTGTGTGACTTAAGCCTAGCCTAGGAAAACACCTCCACACAAATATTTCAAGCATCAGAAAAACATTCAGAAAAATCAGACATCAATTTGAACAAAGATTAAAAGATATAAATGAGAATACGTGAGAAGAACCAAAGATACCCAATACCTACTCCAGCAAAAATCCCAACAAGAATAATATACCAAACTTGTTATCTCAAATGTATCGATTCAATTGCCATCCATTTCATGGTCACCCATTTTATAAAAAATTCTCCTCCAGAGTGCTTTAGTATCTCCAACAAATATCTGACAAATTATTTTTTCTCCTATATAAATACCAAATGAATGGAGCGCTGGGACTCAAATTTCCCTCTCCTTTGTTCAGAGATAAAATTCATGGAAAGAAAAACAAGTAATTTTTTTTTTTAAAATATGATAATTCTTACCATGATGAAAGAATTTTCCATTGTTGCCTTGTAGGTACGAATCCAACACGCGTTTATTTTAATGGAGTAGCAAGTATCGTGTCCCACTCCAAAACACATGCCCTCACCCTGAACTTTGTGTGCCTCCTCTCTCCATGGTAGATAGCTTTGGCATAAATTTAGCTCTCTTTCTACTTGTGAACACCCTTTTTATCTTACCTTCAGGGAAATACTAGTTAATTAGGGTTGTTTAAATGTGGTTTTTATTATTAATTGTACTCTTTGAATTAATTAGGTTTGTTTAAATGTGGTTATTATCAATTGTATTTTCTGAATTAATTATGTTGAGAGACGCATTCTACACTTGCAGCATGGGTGGAGATGAGGAACCTCAAGAATCTAGATTCAATGTAAAACAACAACCTAAAAATAGATTAGAATATTAGAATCTTTTCCAAGGCCCACAACTATTATAAATTTGGGTGTCCTATTTTATAATGCAAAAGAGTAAATATAAAATTAGTAAATGCACAACTATAAACTGCATTGAATGCATAATGTTGGCGGCTCCCTTTATTATGGCATCAATGGTTATGACTAATGAATTTCTTAAATTAGCATCGACAACTTCTTTATTTTTAGTTGCTTGTCCTATGACGGTTTCCACTATCGTAGTGCCTATTAATATAGTTCCTTTCTTCAAGAAAAGTAACAGTGGCTTTGTCTTTCCAGCTCTGGTTTTTAATAGTGACATTTGGTCTATTTACTCATGTTTTGGTAGACTATGCTTCATGGCTTCTTGGTGCCTCTTTCTTTTTGATTCTTTGTTTAAAGGATTGGACAATCAATGCTATTATTTGGTAAATTTTTTAAGCTATGCTTTGTTTTGACTGATGTATTTGATTTTCTACATTTTCTATTAGTTAGTAGATGAGGTCAAACCATTGCATTATGGGTTTCGAATTTTCGTTTGATTTTGATTTGCATCTTCTCCTTTTTATCAATTGTTACAAAGTAGCTACTGGATATCAATATTAGTATACAAGTATTACCCCATGATGCAGGGGCATCCAAGCTCATAGACAATCTTGCATCACCAAAAAAAATATTTTTTGTTCATGTTTAGTTTTCAACATTTTTGGTGTAGGCTTGACTTTAGGAGCACCTTGTGAAGTATTGTAAGGATAGAAATCTTCATTTCTCAAAACCTAGTTTCTATTTCTTACATTAAGTGCAACTAGGGTGTTTAATGTGACTTGTAAAATTATTATATTGCACAATTTGAAGGTCCTAGGAGTTGAAGGGGTCCATTTGACATGGTAGAAGGGGCTTGTGAAGGAAAATTTATTTATTTATTCAACTTGGATGCCTTGGGAAGTATGTGAAGGATATTTTATTGTTCATATTCCTTCGTTTAAAATTTAATATTTCATTTATTTTGGGCACCTAGAATAGAGGAAAAAGCTAGTGATTTTTGGAAAAATGTTACACCCCGTGTGTTTCTATCCATTTACTATTTACCTAGGTTGGTTAAATTGTTTGAATAATGGGTGATTATGGAATATTTACATTTATATGTATTATGAATCTTAATTTGAAATATGTTGAAAATGGAATAATGCAATGTCTTGTATTATATTTGATTATTGATTGAAATTATATAAAGAAAATGGTTATATATTTTGATCAGCTAACTACTATGATGATGATCTAAGTGGATGCAAGAACAGGTTGGTCCTCCGAAAGGGAGGGGAAGTATCACTCAGAAGAAGGACTTGGTCTGGTAACCCTAGAGAGACCTAGATTGAGCAAGCACACACACACACACACACCATCCTATTTGGATCTAGTTGTGTCAAGTTAGTTTGGTTAGCGGTAAGTGATCTTAGTTGTGAGTCCTAATTCTTGTTTTGGTTAATTTGAACCTGCATGTTGTTAAGTGTTTGGTTGTTTGAGTAAGGTTTTATTGTGATGGTTATAGCTTGTGTGAATTCACGATACGTTCTTATACATGAGTCAATACGAGCATGAATATACATAGGTAGACGTACCTACGTACATTCATGAGCGTATTCCTCAAAGATATGGAAATATCGATTGGACAGTGCAAGAATTATCATCTCTATGTTGTATATACATTTTATGATATTTTGTCTATGAAGATTTTATGGCAATAAATGAATTTAAGAATAATATTATAAGTGATTTTTGTGATTGATGATACGCACACACACATATGTATAATATTATTATATTCTTATGTTTTTAAAAATAAATAATTATAATGCTTTTGGAAAAATGATATTGTTTTTCTAAATATTATCTATTTGATATATAATATTTAGAAAAACAATATCATTTTTCCAAAAGCATTATAATTATTTATTTTTAAAAACATAAGAATATAATAATATTATACATATGTGTGTGTGTCTCTCTATATATGGGTTATAAAGTTTAAAAAGGGCACGTAGCCCATAAAAGAGAAGTAGTTTATTAAGCACTTGAATAAAGGACATGGTAAGCACTCCATAAGGAGGCACGCGACCTATTCAAAGAAAATTAAAACCTAAGCACCACCCTAAAGTAGTACGTGTGATATCCATTGGGGAGGTTAGTGGGTAAAACTAATAGCCTTACCTCATGCCTTATAAAGCACTTATGCAAGCGCTTAGTGAAAGGAAATTTATACACTTCACTTTGTGAGTTTGTGACTGAATTCTTTTGGTAGCTTGACTTTTTCTTTTAATGCATAAGGAATTTGGAAAATTAGTTAGAAGATTTTTATAAGAGTTTTTCATTTGTTTCAAACGTACTTGGACTTTTTCCTTGCAACCAACTTTGTAAGCTAATAGGGAACATGATTGATTTAGTGTCAATTTTATGAAGAGTGTTTAATCTTATAGAAGTCTATTTTATTTATTTAGCTAAGTTGTTTTACAAGTGTCTTTATATGTGTTAATTTTTCATTATTTCTTTGCCACCTCTAATTTTGTTTAAGGGAGTTGTGTCAACTTTGCAAGCTAAATTGTAGCTTGAGTTCTCTTGGATTTTTAGTATAAAAAGAGGAGCTCTCTCTCATTCTTTACACACAAGTTGCATCCAAGAGCCTTCTTATTTTTGCTATTGAGTTTTGAGCTAGTTTTGAGAGTTTTGTCATTTTGTTTTTGGAGAGTTGTTTTACTTGGAAGCAAGGTCTAGTGTGTTGGAAGGAGCTTGAGCAAGGAGTCTTCATTGATTTGTTGGAGCTATTATCATAGGCATGAGGATTTCTCTTTTATTATGATTCTCTATTTTGAATGGCATTTTATGTTGTTGTTATGATGGAATGAATTGTGTTATCTATTTGATTGCTTACTTGAAGGTATATTATATATATTTAAATAGTAATAGTTTTGTGTTATGAATTAATCTCCTTAGTAGGAATTAGTGACTAGATGGGATTTGTATGATTATTTTGGGTATGGATAGATACTAGTATAAAGAGAAAAGGATAGTAAACTGTAGATAGATTTACTTCTTCATTTATGTCTTAATAAAAGCTTGGAATAGGTTAACCTTGGGATATGTTATCCAATAAAGAGGGAGATAACCTAGTCTGGAGATTTTTGTCTTTGCAAATCAAGATAGAAGGGTGGGTGAACGTGTGATGTCCATTTCAAGTTAGGGGTGATGAAAATTTGGCCAAAGTAGTGTAAGTAGCCACTGTTTACACTATCAGTTCACTATGATCCAAGTTTACATACTAGGAAGGGAAATAATGCTTGTATGTTGTAGCCACAATGTATGACAGTACTAAGTGTTACCATTTTTAACCATAGCTCAAAATTAGCTGAGCAGATGTGACAAATTCTAAAGGCTTTCTTGAAGCCCAATATGAAGGTCCGTCTCTTACATTCAAAGGCACTACAGTGTATAATCCTTTGACAGGCCAGTATGAGCAGCCACCATCCCATGGTCAAGTCCAAATGGCCCGGGGGGGAAATGGGACTTCTCCAAAAGAGGATCCCTTCAAAAATATCCAGACATACAAAGCCGACACACCTCCTCTAGTTAATTTTGATAAGCTAGAAATTCTAGAGAATACTAGAGCAATTGATGCAATGAGGTCGTGGATAACAAATTATACATCTACTAACCCTGATGTAGATGAAAAAGAAGTAATTAAGCAGGCTTTGAATGCTATGACTGGTACAGCTAAGCATGTTTGGGAAAGGTTGCCAAATGATTACAGAGAAAATCTGTTAGACAAAGGAACTGATCAGGTATGTGCACAACTTCTCAGAATGTTTGTCGGTAAAAGAGATGTGATGGAAAAGCTTGAATATAATAAATTCATAAAAGGGAAATGTAAGGATCTCAGAGATTTTAAGACTTACTGCAAAAAGCAGTATGAGCATTTTTATTTATCAGGCCATGAACAAAAGCATGATTTAATGTATACTACTTTCTTGAAGAGTTTCAGTAATCCGATAGGAGATTTTTATCACAAGAAAGTATTAGAAAACATGGTTAATGATGGACTTGAAATGAAGGAAATAACTTTTCCACAATTGATCCAGTTTTTGGAACAAATTAATGCTGATATTTGTGATGAAGCCAAGTTGAAGAAAGAGGTAAAAAAGGTTCAGCCTATCCTGTCAACCACTATCTGCCACCGTCTCGATGATGAAAAAGGAGACGCATGTGCTGGTTGCCATAAAGAAAAGCCAGATAAGTATGACAGAAAGTTCTGTAAAAGATTCAAAGGCCTTGGCGTAAAGGATCACAAAGTAAAGAAACGTCAGAAGAAAGGATTCTTCAGAAAAAGGGACAAGCAAAAGAAAGGCAAGTGGAAGCCAACCTGTTATATCTGTAAAGGCAATCACTTCGCCAATAAGTGTCCTGAAAGAAAGAAAAAGAAGGGACGTGGCAAGATGCGTAGCATGCAAGCTCACGGCATCACTGAACCTGATTATATCTATATAAACGACTATCCATCAGATTCTGAAGACATAGTTTTGAGTTCAGCTTCTGAGTCTTCATCAGAAGAAGAATATCAATCTGCCGAAGAAGCAGAAGTATCTGCTAAGCTGAATAAGCTTTCAGTAGATCAAGTTTCAGAAGAAGCAGTGGAATCTGATAATACTGGTTCAGAAGTATCTTTCTATTGCAGAATGTTGCGAAGCGCCCCTGTCCAGAATGAGCTCAACTCCATTGTTGAACAAATCATGGAAATAGAAATGAGACTCCATAAGATGGATATGGGTCCAGAAACTTGGGCCAAGTTAAGATCCCAGTTGGAGCAATTGAAAGCAAGGAAGTTGTATCTATTGCAACCAAAGGAGCCAAAAAGACCTTTCCAAGGTCCACCCAGTGGTCAGACTCTTCACGAGAGTCATGGTTATCATCCAGCCCCATGGCAAAGGAGACAGTCGCCTCCTCAGAGTCCTGCTCAAACCAGTCTGGCGTCTACCTTGCCCTTGGGACAAAGAGGAATTATTGAAGCTCCTGCACCTGGAAGTATGGCTCGGCGTTTATGGCGTCGACATCGCAAAGAATTCCTTCAAAAGGTAATATCTCAAGCCCAAGACGAAATTACTGAACTAGATGAAGAAGAAAATTTCAATCTTCATGAAGAATTACAGAAATCTCCTGACTTAGAGAAATATATAAATAGGATAAATTCTCAGAAGGAAGTATCCATAGATCTCCAATGTAGAGAACCTTCTTACAGTCCTATTCTTCAGCAGTCAGTAGATACAGTTCAGCCTACAAAAGCCCCTGCTTATGGTCCAATATCTATTTTTGGCCCAGTAGAGAATACTCTGTCTCTTAGGCCTAACCAGAGACCAGCTCAACCTATTCAGAGGATAACTCCGAATATTCAAATCCCTAAACCGGAGCTTGATGAAGATCCATTAGCAGTCTTGGACACTGATGCATTTGAAGGACCTACTCCAATAGAAGTAATAAATGTTGAGTCTTCCGGTTACCATGTCAATATGCTCAAAGATCATAAGTATGTCAGAAGTGCTAAAATAGCATCTATTTGCCCAGCAGTCATACTTACTATTCACTTTAGAGGAATCCAAGCATATCCTCTATCTTTCCTAATAGATACTGGTGCAGATTTAAATCTGGCACAAAAGAATTGTTTCCCTGAAGATGCATGGAAAAAGGGAACTACAAAAATTACTTTTGCTAATCAGGATAAAGAAGGCAGTGATTCATACTGCGTTGCCCCTGTTAGATTGGGAACTGAAGATAATCCCACACAAGTTCTATTTGTGCAGTATGAAGTTGAAGACTATGATGGCATTCTAGGCAGTAATGCCTTAAGAGATTGGGAACCATTTATTATTGATCATGAATTTCTGACTTTCAGAAATTTCCATCAAATTCCCAGAGTTTATCAGCCATTGTCTTTCACTCAAAAAATCCAGAAGCCCGGCAAGCCGAAGACAAAACAGGTCAGTCATGCTTACCTGATCCAACAGTATGCAGAATCTCAGAAGGATATTGCTGAGATGAAAAAAGAATTTGAAGATGCTGTATTCACCAAGGATCTGTCGAGACATCAGCGCAGGATCACCTGTGATCTCACTTTGAAGCGCGATGCAAATGGTGAAGAAATGCTTCCCAAAGGTAAGGCCAACTATTTTCTCATGTCTCCAGTAGAAATCGAAACATGTGCTAAGGAAATAGCCACTCTCTTAGACTTAAACCTTATTCAAGTGTCTGAGTCGCCATTTTCCTGTCATGCCATGTATGTCCCAAAAGTCGATGAGAATGGGAATGAGTTACCTGAGAAAAGATTAGTTGTCAATTATAAGCCTTTAAATGAATGTCTTGTAGATCATCGTCATCCTCTGCCTAGTAAAGATCATATTTGGCAAGTCATCCAAGGTAGTCATGTTTATTCCAAGTTTGATCTTACCAAAGGTTATTGGCAGATCAGTCTGAAACCCCAGGACTATTACAAAACGGCTTTTTCTGTACCTCAGGGTCTGTATGAATGGAAAGTCCTTCCATTCGGTATCAAAACCGCTCCTTCTATTTTCCAACAGAGAATGGATGCTTTGTTTCGACCCTATGCTAAGTTCATTCAGCCGTATATTGATGACATTCTAGTTTTCAGTCCTGAAATGAAAACACATCTGCAGCATCTCCGTCAGTTTTTGGATGTTTGTAAACACCATGGTCTTGCACTCAATCCCTCCAAGTCTGTCTTTGCTCAGACTTCTATTGTTTTCATTGGTATCAAACTTCTTCCCGGGGGGAGAATGGAGGCACAACCGCATATCTTGAACAAAATTGCCCATTTACCTGTAACAAATGTGAAAGAGTTGCAGCGTTTCTTAGGATTGGTCAATTACATTGCTGGTTTTTATCATAAGCTTGCAGAAGATCGAATTGATCTGAATAAGTTGTTAGGAAAGAAACCTCCTCCATGGACATCCTTTCATGACAAGTTGATTCAAAACATTAAGGACAAATGTGCTAAGTTGCCACCCTTGAAATTGCCAGGTCCAGGATATAAGATTGTAGAAACTGATGCAAGTGAATTTGCATGGTCAGGAATTCTAAGGGAACAGAAAACAACTGTGTATGATCCCAAGGATAAGGGTGAAATTGTCAGAACTGTCTCGGGTGCATTCAAAAATGCTGAGAAAGAATATCACAGTACACATAAGGAAATCTTAGCAGTAGTAAACACATTTCAGGCTTTTCAAATGTTTATTGCTGACAAAAGGTTTTTACTAAAAAGTGATTTGCAGCATTTGAGAGGATTCTTCAAGAAAGAATCTAGAAATAAGATTACTCGAGGACGTCTCCTCAGATGGGCACAGCAGCTCAACACCTATGAGTTTGATTTTATACACTTACCTGGTGTTGAAAATATTTTTGCAGATTTTGAATCAAGGGAAGGTTTCTTGCTGAAGAAAAAGCTTGACACCAAGGAAAAGGAATTAGCTAAGGTAAGAAGAATTTCTGGAAAAGTTAATGTCATAAGAATCAGAGAACAGCGCTGGTCTGAGCCAAGTGTTGAACAGTGGAGTTGTAATCCCTTCCCTCATAGGGATCTACACAACCATCAAATGGCTGCTGATTTCTTAAGTGATAGGCATGAAATGTTAGTGTCTAAGTTAAAACTAACCACTCCTGGATTATGGTCAGAAAGTCCATTCTTTCAGCTTTCAGCTGAAGCAGAACCTATTGATCCAGATGTGGGTCATGCCCTCCAGAACTGGTGTGGTGATTTTGTCCTACCAGTAAACTTCCTCAATCCAGAAATTGGAAACCCTTTCCAATGGCTACACAACGAGTTTGGTGTTACCACCATTCGCAAGATGTTTTCAGGACCATATCCTCAAGCAGCAGAATTACAGTTCAATGGGACAACTGCCTATACGGGGTGTATTTTCCGTGTTCGTAATATTGTTATACCAGAGTATGGTGCTCCTTATGTTTGTCTATGGCAGCTAATATTTGGTATCAGAGCCTCTTCTAGTAACGATATTATAGCTGAGTGTTACCGTTGTCGCCAAACGATAACTCCATTATAATCTCTTTTCATAATCTATACTGCTCTCTGTATATGCTCCCTGTATTGTCTCAGGTCGCCAGTTACTGTCGTAAGTCCCAGTAGTAAGACCCGCTGAAAGCCGTGTGAAGGCGTGAAGGGCAGTTTGGGCGGTTATCAGACCTTTCCGAGCGCAGGTTCGAGCGCAGATTCGAGCGCAGATGGCTTCTCAATCTTCTTCCAGTTCTCAGTTCGTTGGTGGCATCGATCTCACAGCTGATCGAAACTCTGAGGTTAGGTTTACTGATTTTTATGCAAATAATGAATCTATGTTCACAGATGGTGAGTCTAGTGGTAATGCTTTAGATCAAGTCTCTGCTGTAGGAGTAGAACCTGAGAAACCATTTAAGGTTCCTAAAATACCTGCACATGAGATTTATAGAGATATCCCTAAGGGTATTATAGATATGATAAATAATAAAGATGTTGGTTTGCGTGATTGGTTTGGTTATAAGACCTCTCAGAATTGCCATGTTGCGGAATTGTCTCATGTAGTAAAAGGTGGAAATCAAGGTAAATTAAATATCTTCTCAGATGAGTTGATTAAGAAATTCAGAAAGAAAGCATATGAAAGTAAGTCAAATCCTCAGTTTATGCATCTTTCTTATGTAAGGATTGGTGTCTGCGGTCATTACCGTAAGGGTCTCCCAATAGTGGTTTTAATGATGCTCAAAGATGCTAGGTTCTTGAGGTTGTCTCACTCTCTGCTAGGCGCGGGATGTGATTCCATGGCCAAAGGTCCTATTTTTGTAGATTGTTTGTTAGACTTTCCTGTAAGTTTGAAAGACGAAAATCTAAGGGATGTTTTGGAATACAAGTTTAAAACTATGAATCTTTTCATGAAACGGGATTCTGTAGATCATTCCCTAGTTTTCCTCGTTCATTATCGTCTGTACAATAAAGTCATACCAATGATGATCAATCCCCGTAAAAGTCAGGGATTAGAAGGAATGTCTACCATCTGGACCTCAAGTAGTGACAGTACCCAGCTGACAGCCCCTAGAATTGTTCGGCATAAAGATATTAAAATGCCTGAGGAATGGGCAGTAGAGCTTTGGGATTCAGAAGCTCAGGAAGCAGACTGTGGTTTCACAAATAATAGATTAAGAGGAATTTCCATTGAAGAGCTAGAGGATCAAGCTGTTATTAAGTTTGGAAATGTCAGTTTGTCGGGAAGTAATACTTCTAGTCAAGATTCCAGCAGTCGGTCTACCCCTGCTGTTAGTAGAGAAACTTCCTTTAAAGTTCCCTCTGTTTTACCACACTCTCAGTCTGTCAAAATCCAGCCAAATCAAGGCTTTGAAAGTTTGTTTAGAATACCAAAACCACCAGTTCAACCCAGATCTTTTAGATCTACCGAAACTCAACCACCTTCAATGCAGCAAATGATTAAGTGTAATCATCAAAAGTATTCAGAATTGGAGAATGGTTTGTATAAATGTGAAGACTGTTCTTTTGTCTTCCCTCCTAGTTCTGGTCGTGTTAGAATGATGATGTCTCAGACAGTTTTTGACTTCCCAGAACAGAACATAGAAACCGAGGAGTTGAAGGTTTTAGACACTCCCGGAGGATCTTGCACAGTTCCAGGACGTTTGCCTCCCTTTAAGGATTTTATGGTAATAGAACCTAAAGGTCATTACAAGATTCAATTCTGGCCTCTTCATGTTTTCCCTATAGGAGCCACCGGCTCTAGTCTGAGTTTGTATAAGCCTAGTCAGGCTTTAAAGTGTTGTAAAAGCTTGAGTCCCAAGCTTCTATAGTCTTATGAAGGCTCTATAGCGCGCCTTGTATTAGATGAACTACTTTGTAAGCTTCCTGTTTGTTAATAATAGAATATTGAATCTGCGTGTTCGTAATATTGTTATACCAGAGTATGGTGCTCCTTATGTTTGTCTATGGGTTAATATTCTTCTGTTATGAGTTAGTTGCATATTTATTATGTTTCAGTGTTAAATGTAGTTCAGTTGTTCAAGAAAGGAGGAAAGATTTTAGATCATTTATTGCATTACAGGACATTCAATAGAGATAAGTATTTCATTCATCACAATGATTATTCATTTACAAGTTGAAATACATAAAGCAATAAGCATTGAAGTGAAAGAAATAATGACATATCAGATGTCCCACACAAGCCGTGGGTATAGCTAAACATATGCAGATATAAAGAAAATACTATGCATCTAATGAATAGAAAAGAGAAGACATAGCCATCATTGCCATGGGATTGTCGATCTTCAAAGTTGCCTCTTGTCCTACTCCTGATCTTGACATGTACTTGCAAAAATGTGGGAAGGGTCCCGTTAGAAGCTCTAGTTATGAAAATCCTTTATCCATCAGAAGAGGCATAATACTTTGATTATAGTGCATTGATCAAATGAACATCATCCATATGCAGAAGGAACTAAAAAGGAAACAATTGTGGAACATCATTGTTTTATTCTAATATGTTTGTTTCATGTGCAGGTATAGGTTAAGTCATGTAGCTGATTTGAAGACATTTTGGTACGTGGTATAAAATGGGCTCCCACAAGGGTCGAGCTCGACATGCTGCCCCAATTCTCAGGGGGGGATGGATTGCAAATATATCAATCAAATTAATTAAACTAAAGGAACATCAGGCAATCAGGTACATGCTCATGATTACAGTTCAAAACATGAAATGAAACCATATGGATGTGACTGAAATCATTAAGGACAACTGTCAATTTTTCTTCAACTGTCATTGGGGAAGTAAAATTCATAAGAGGTATAGAATTACATCATCAAGAATATATAGTACATATATAGATGAAATGCAATTCACATCAAGTGTGTTTGTCATTGTAAGAAAGAGGACTGTATTGCTCATGTCTCAAGAGTGACAGGAAAGGAACCAAGTAAACATTTTGTCTTTCTATGTCATATTGCATTGATGAAGAAGTCATGTGTTTGCTTCTACTCATCATAAAATCATAAGTGCATTTATGGAGCAATGAATAGCTACAATAATGGAAAAGAATGTAGATTGCATTGCAGATCAGATAGACAATGGCAAAGTATATACAGAGTTCAAGAACCATTTTGCATGATCAAATTTAAGTGTATCCAGGAGTGTCATATCTATCAAATAAAGCATATGGGAAGTTCACACACAGCTGAGAGGAACAACAAATCATACATAAGTCATCTCGTAGTGGATACCATGAGTCCATATGTATACATCTATCATCTACAGAGAAGGGTTAAGAATGTCATATCCATCAAGTGAGTTGAAACTGAAGAGAGTGTCTAAGGACAGAAAAACACATGCCATATCATCATTCAAGGTATATACAGTTATACAACTAATACAAGATACATAATGATCATTCAAACCATCAGTTCGAGATAGCAAAATCCATAGGACATATGCCAAATATCCATGAGAAGATTAAATGTATCACATTCATCAAATAGAGACATCATTCATTAAGCATTAATTATGTTAGAGCCCCTTCCATTGAAGAGAGAGAGTGTGATGTGACTATCTCAAAGAGTGACAAGAGATGTTCAAAACTGTCAGGTGGAATAGCCATATGAAGCCAGTCATAGCTTACAAATGCAACCATCATACTACTACAGGAGGTAGCATGTGGGAAGTGCTATTATTTAGAGGCATGCCATCTTGAACAAACAATGAGATAGCCACATAACATCCAATGTGCAACTAAGAGAGGACATTTAAAGGATAGATATAAAAGTACAGCTACATTACATACACATAATGCTCATGCCCAAGTGATAGTACATAAACAACCATGTGCATAATTAAACATATTTGCAAAAGAGCATTATTATTATGTAGTGCTATTGAGCAAATGTGTATTGTATGGCATACATGATCCATAGCCACCTATAGGGTGAGGTATAGTATCACAGACATGCCGCCTTAAAACAGTGTATAAGGAGCTCAAATGGAGCACTCTCCATGAATATTTTTGCAATGTTAGAGCAGGTAAACAATCATCTCAGGTATGTGCATATCAAAATGGTGTCATCTATAGGAAATGGCATACAGGAAATGAGAGCACTTCAATATGATCATATGAACCTGAAGTTTCTTTTACATATATAAATGATGAGTGAAGTTCAATATGTATGATGAGCTTAGTACACATCTGGAAACTGCAACATCCATATAATGTCAATATATGAAGCTTTCAACAAACTATCATGTATATGAAATGAAATAAATTCAATTGGACACCAATATATACATATCAGAAGTAAATGTAGATATAGAACCATATTAAGTGGTTTCAAGCCATGAGAAGGTGAAAGGGACTGTACAGAAATAATGATATGGTCGTGGTAAAAGTTTAGCTATAGAATGCCATAGAGACAGTGGAAATACAAGTTTTACTCCATAGATAAAACAACTAGAGGAGGACAACACAGTAATTTCAAAAAAACATGTTAAATTATGAAACCATGGTGGCTGAGGTCTGACATAAAGAAATGGTGAACTAATTCGTGTTCAAACCCACTGAGGGTTTTAGGAGAAAATACAACTCCATATCAACAAAGAGTTTTCACAGTTATAGCTATAGCTGAGATCTGCATGTGCCATTTTAAAACTTCGTGGAAATGTTGAAATACAAAAGAAGCATACAAATTTCGAAGAGCTCAAAAGCTTGCCTTATTAATAAGAGGATCTGTGTATGATGTCAAGGGTTTCTTCATTTTCGCTATGACAATGTTCTTAGTTAAACTTAGCAAGACATCCATGGCAGCCCAAGAATGAGAGACGACAACAAAGAAATGATATTGAAAGACACAAGTAAATGTATCAGTAAAATATATAAAGCCGCGGCCAGGAAGGCTTAGTCACACCTCAAATATAGAGCAATGCTCATATTTGGGACAAAAGATGCTTTACCTTCTTTTATTCTGTGAGATCTTTTAGAGAGTCTACTTGATGGCAATGAAAATAGAACATTTCTAGTCCAAATCCTAGTAAGCTCATGGCGGCTAGAAGAACGGTAGAGTGATACAAGATACACCATAAATTTCATCAGAAAATATGCAAAGGTCGTGGTTCAAAGGTCTTTTTCACCTCAGAAAATGAAAGGAAGTAAGGGATTATGATTCATATAAGTTATCAGACATAGCCTTACCTTATTTTCCATGTGGTATCCATAAGAATCATGCTTAGAGACATCAAAATGAAGTTGCAAGTCCAAACCCTAGTCAATGGCGGCCATGGTGTGCAGAGCTTCATTCTCTCTAAGTGCCAAAGTGAAATGTATGAAATTTAAGGGATTCAAATGTGTTTTATCTATTAGGGTTTCTTTGTACCCTAATTCGATGGCATATTTGAACACATTTTATCTTTTGTGACATAACTAATACCCATGGTGTTAAGTGTTACAAGGTGTTGCCTAGACTCATGGTATTAAGTGTTACAAGGTGTTGCCTAGACTCATGGTATTTCATTAATATTTAAAATATCAAATTTATCAATAATATATATACAATGAATCAAAATAAAATAATCACATTAATATAAATATTACAATTTTGTTATAATATTTGCATAGATTTAAGGAAAAAATATCATTTGTTTAACATTAAAATAAATATTATTTGTTTAATAACTAAAAAAAATCATTGCAATAAAAAGTAAAATAAAAAAATTAATAGTTTATCAATTGTTAAAGTGATAAAGGTCAAGGGAATTTTTTTATTTTTACCATTTATGACACTTTGTAGAAAAATAAAATAAAAAATTAATAATTTATCAATTGTAATAAAGGAACTTTTTTGTTTTTTTTAATCATTTATGACATTTTGTAGAAAAATAAAATAAAAAATTAACAATTTATCAATTGTCAAAGTCATAAAGGTAAAGGAAACTTTTTTGTTTTTATCATTTATGACATTTTGAAAAACAATTAATGGACAAGATTGATTTCATGGTAATCCTTTTAATCTAGGCCCTTCATCTATATAATTCATCATGTGATGCTCACATAGACAAGGCTTTCAGCCTAAAAATTGTGGCGCTATCCACTCGAATCCTCAAACTCGAGAAAAACGGAGAATAGCAATACGAGAACCCTTATTAGTTCCTGCAGGAGGGAGGAATATTAATGGATGTAATTTCTTTTCCTTATTTAGTTAATAATATAAATTAAAAAAATTA
This sequence comes from Cunninghamia lanceolata, assembly GCA_027924645.1. Lineage (NCBI taxonomy): Eukaryota > Viridiplantae > Streptophyta > Pinopsida > Cupressales > Cupressaceae > Cunninghamia > Cunninghamia lanceolata. The sequence goes on from BSBN01001226.1 coordinate 11,494,100, forward strand.
AACAACAATGTTATACTTTATATTTTAATTTTTTATCTAATAATTTAAAAATATCATAATTTTTAAATTATGATATTTCTGTTAGTGGTGTGTATAAATGAAATTAATGTTATTTTTATTTTAATTGATACAAAAATTTATTGCATTGTTAACTTTTAAGTTATATGTGCTGAAATTTCAACTCTATTAATACTCTTTGTTGCTTCAATAACATTAAAAACCACTAGGCTTAAATATCATTCATTTCAATGGTCAAACAACTAATAGCAATTATACACCTCATCCACAACAAAAAAATGTAAATATTTGTTATTTAATTAATTCATGTTATGGGTAAGTGCAAAAAGATGGGGGGCCAAAAAGTGGCCAAAAAATTTTCAAAAAAATTGAAGGCAAAATGCGAGCGCGTTATGGCTTGGCAATGACAAGCCTTAGGCTCGTCATTGCCGAGCCATAACGCGAGCGCGTTATAACGCGAGCGCGTTATGGCGCGCTCGCGTTTTAAACTGCTACTTATTAAAAAAAAACCCCGCTGCCATTTCATTTCATTTCATTTCTATGAGCTTTTCCTCCGCCCGCGGCATAAAACCCTTGCAAAAACGCGCTCGCGTTCTACAAAATGCCGTTCAACACAAAAGATTTGTCGATTCATCGCTGAAATGCCGCCGCGACGTCGAGCACGCCAAAGGGGTGAGTTATCTTTATTTTTTTGTTTGAATTTCTTCCTAAATAGGTAGGTTTTTGTTGATTTTTGATGTATATTTTATCAATTGTAGGAAATGTTAATGCACCTCCTCCTCAAAATCCACAAAATCTTGAGGAAGAAATACATGCAGAACAACAACCTCCTCCATTCATTCCTCGACATGCCCCTGGAACACAAGATAATATAATGGGGGAAATTGAAAACAACAAAAAATAAATTGAAGATATAATTGCAAGGTTGAAAGATCCTTCCACTTCAACCTTGCATAGGTCCACGCTTGCCGAATCTCTTGAGTCTATGTTATCAAATGTAAATTCAATTAGCAAGCAAATAACTAGTTGGACCGATAAAAAGAGAGAGTTTAGAGATTACTATGCAGATAAATTATCATACCAAGATGTCAAAAAATTACAAATTACAAAAGTAGACTTGTGTTCAATTTTCACAAACCCACAAACAAATCAATCTCCACCCATTACATGCAAGAGGTTCCCTATCCATTGGTGCAACAACCAAGTGATAAGGGACAATTTCGGGCAGAGGTGGTGGATGGTTTTTTACCATCCTCCATGCAATAACAATGAGGTCCCGCAATACTTTTTGAGGAAACTCTACTCCGAGTTTGTTCTCAATAAAGTGCCAAACTATTTTGATATGCAGGACTTCCAGGGTAGAGGTGGGGGCTCAGCACAGGATAGACCAGGGGCATGTCTTGACCCACAGTGGGTAGTGAGATGAGTAATCAGCAGACCAGCCCACGAGCATGTTTCTATCCCTTCCATTGTGAAGGAGAGTGTTGAGGTCGATACACTAAGGTCGATTAGTGCCTTGACCCAGAGCATCATAGAGCATGCCGATCCTGCAACACAGAGTGGGTTGGGAGATAGTGCGAGGAGTAGGGTCCCACCGCATACTTGCCAGGCTTGTGGGTCAGCCTGTGGTTATGACCCCATGGACAGTCAGGACGCAGGTGCACAGGCTACATCTGCAGCTGAGCAGATGGTGATGACAGATACCCTCCTGAGTGAGACTTTCGGCCTTGATACTCAAGTAAATATTAGCAAGTTTATTGAATTTAATTTATTAAATTTTATTTTTGAAATACAAGATTAACTAATTTAAATTGATGATTTTAATGAAATTTCAAGGTCATAGCATCGATGCAGTTTTCAGTGGTTCTCCACCTACATTTTTCACTAGATCATCTACTGCCGAGGTATGTAACTAGTAAACAATTATAAATATTACATGTGAATAGCATCGTTATATGAATGGTATTCTAATTTCTAATTTTGGATGTTGAATAGGTTAACACTGTAGATTTCATGGCAACACCTGCCAGCGGTGGTGGACTTCAAAGTTTTACGGAGGTAATAAAATAAATAGTTTAATGAATGAATTGTACTTACTAAATTTTTGTATGTGATTTGTGTGTTTTATTATGTGTACTTCCATGTTTAGATGAGCGTGTGTGTATGTTAGGAGCCATGATTTGCATCACTATTATAGTTTTCGTAATTGAATAATGTTGTTTTATTTCCAGATGATGCAGGCTGCGGATACACCTCCCCATGTTCATAGGGCAATGGAGCAGGGTGTGGCCTCTGCGATTCATAGCTCTATGGCATTGACAGGGGTATGAGGCAGATTAGTAAATTTCAATTTACATTCATTGTTATAGTTGTCTATTTTTGAAAAATCAAAAGATTATTGATTTGAAGTTTAATTTCTATCTGGATGGTTTCTATAGGACATGACATCACCAGGGCCTTTTCCTGCTACTGAGGCAAGCGAGAAGACAGATTATATGTTAGCGGTAAGTGATTATTTTGTTAAATGTTTCATTTTTTTATAACATGTAATTTCTATATATTAATATCTATACTTTTTTTTGTAACAGGTAAAGGTGCAGGAAGAATTAAATAGGAGGAGTAGCCCTCGGGTTCATAGTAGACCACCCACATGCATGTCTCCATCCCCTAGAAGATCAAAGGCTGCTCGTGATTTATTCTCTTCACCAGCTAGAGGGGAATGACTTTTTATTGTGTTCCTCTGTTGTATGCCTATATGGCATTTGTGGACATATATTTTGTATTGTACATAGTTGACATTGTATGCCTATATGGCATTCTTGTAAGCCTATATGGCTATTTTGTATATATGTTATACTTATATCGACAGATATTGATGTATGCGTATATGGATATTTGGTTAATACAAATCTTTTTTATTGATGGCGTCCATACTTGCATTATAAATCCACTTTTGAATGGATATTTGTAGATGGCTACTTCAAATATTTAAAGTCTGATTGTATTACATAGGATGTTTGCATTTTCTTTGATAGGCTTGATAGGCCATGGATTACATGATGGTGTTTGATGGAAAAGTATGGTACTAGAAGACTCTAGTTCATTCTTAATAGGCTTGTGATTGATAATATCTTTGCATGATTGCACTTGATCTTGGATCATGGGCATGTTGTTAGGATTTTGATTGCATTGTGATGTTTGATGGATAGGCATGGTGTAAGTGTAAGATACCCAACTAGTTCTACGAAAAATTTTCCTTACTTAAACACTTTTACTTGCTAACAATTCATCAACTACTTCAATAACATAAAGATATACATCAAGATAACTATTTGAATGAAAAAACATTAGAGTTGGGTACTTGTCTTGTTACTTGATTCAATCAACTTGCAATGTCTTATTACATGGAAAATGCTTTCAATAGCATGAAGTACAACTCATTCAATGGAAATACAAGGACAGGCCTTGAAGCCTTGATGTTACAATGTCTTCCTTACTTGAGCAACATTTGAAGATTTGGAATGTTCAACTCATCACCTCACAAGGTAGGCGCATATTTGAAGGATTTACAAGTTTTTCTGACTTGGGCGCTAAGTTGAGGTGACCTCCTCCTAAAGTTGCACCTTGTCAACATTAGGCGCCAATTAGAGTTATGGATGCTCTGGATTGTTTCCAAAAGTAGGCGCCAAAACATCATCATTATGAAAGTGTTTTAAATGCTAGGCACCCAAATGAGCCCTGTGGAGTCTAGGCGCTCCTTTCATGCATTCTGTGTTCTAGGCGCCAATTGAAAGGAGTGGAGAATAGGGCAAGCGCCTTCCAAACTAGGTGTTTCCTTAAGGTGACAAGGACTTAGAAAGTGTGCCTAAGGTGAGTGCCTTAAGTGAAAAGGTCTAACAAACATCTTTGAACCCCCTTTCAAGGTTAGGCGCATTCTGGAGGTGGAAACAAGTAGAAGGTGCGCCTTAGCTTCCTTTGTCAATTCTTGCAAGTCTTTGTTGATTAGGAAGGTGGAATGCTTCATTGTAGAATGAGTGCCTATCTTCTAATGTCCAAACTACTTCTTCTGGCTCACTCTGTGGCTAGGCACCAGAGCTAAACTGTTCACACAAGGGAGTGCGCCTAGACTCACTTGATGTTTTCTTACTACTTCAACCCCTGGAAGATGTTCCAAGGTGTTCCCTTTTACAAGCACCTGACCTCCCAAGTTCCTTCATGTGCTATTCCTTGAAGGCACCAAAACTGAGCTCCAGTGCCATGGGATTGTGCCTAACATCTTTGAAGAGTTTCTAAGCCTTTTGCAAGTTGACATCCCAAACTCATCTTCTAGGCGCAACAGGAGCTTTCTAAAGGAGTTTCCAAGTTTTAGACACCAAGCGAGGTCATGGGTGAATGGAACTGCGCCTTAGGAGATGACTGGATCCTAAGCGTCAGTCTGGAGTTACAGTGGAATTGATATGCGCCTCAACTAGCTTAGGCGCCCATTTGAAGTGATTCCTTTAACACTTTTCTGTCAATCTCAACTGCAAGGATGATCTCCTAATCCAATTTTGATCCTCTGGAGATGCAAATAGCTTTACATTTCACTAGGCGCCATCAATGATGATCATCAACCAAAGCGCATTTCAAAGGTGAGATAGGCAAGTGAGGTGCCAAACTAGTCCTTAAGACTTATCTCCTTCTATCAAGTCAATTTCAACTATGTGAGAGAGTTCTATTCTATTTGCACCTGGGCTAGGAATTCACCTAAGAGACATCACTTAGCTTTAAAACTTTCAATCTATAGCCATCTAGGATAGGCGCTCCAATGGAGGATCCTTGAACTCATGCATTGGCGCCTTCTAGTTCTAGGCACCCATTTTGGATGATTCATCCTGATACTAGCGCCCAAAATGACTAGACTCTCTTCATCATCCAATTCACTTTGAAGACTCAAGTTGGAGACTTAGTTGTCTATCCATGTTCTCCAGAAGATTCATTGTAACTCTATGCACTATCTCCTTCAAGGCGCTCCTTAAAAACATTAGAAGTGCTCAGGACTTACCTTAGTCCAAAGCGCCACAATCCATTCCTTAAAGCACAAAGAATTCTCAAAGGCACCCCTATTTACCTCTAAGCACTCAAATATCATTTAGATTCAAGGTGCACATTTAGCTCCAAAACGCAAATTTCCATCATCAACCCATCAAGGTGCGTCATCTTCCCTTTGTATCCCCTTCAAGGCGTAGACATTCACTTCTTCACACTCAAACTCACTCTCTAGCGCCAGAATAGGTGTATAACTTCAAATAAGGTGCTAATCTTAGGTTTCTAAGTATTTAGTTTGATCTTAAGGCTATCCTTCCTCTAAGCACTCTCTTCAACTCCCTCACTGAAGGCCCTCTGTAAGTTTGGGCGCATTTCATCCCAAGGCGCTTCAACATCATCCAAGGTGCAAATTCACTCTCCAAGACAAGGTGCAAAAAACCCTATCCTAAGGCGCTCAAATCTTGCTTCTAGACCTAGGCGCACAAACATGAGATTAAGGATCATTCTGGCCACCATCACTTCCCTAAAGGCGCAAAATTGGTGTAGATACATTCCATTTATTAAGGATCATTCTAGCACCCAAATCTTGTCAAAGCAAAGGATCAATAGGTTCTCTCTAAGGCGCACTCCAGAGTTTGATCTTGTAAGACTTCTCACGTCAAAATTTTGACCAAGACACTGAAGGCACTAGTCTTTATCATCTAACCCTATAGTGCACTTACTCATTATGATATACTCCTCAACTTTGTATTCAACCTTGCCCAAGGCGCATATTCACTATAAGGCATTCTCACTTTGTCAAGGCTCAGAGGGCTTCAACTTGCTAAAGGGTAGAGGTCTAGGCGCATATCTGACTTGAAGCTCAAGGCGCTCCAACCCTCTTGCTCTGGAATTCCTTCTAGGCACTAAGTGACTTCTCCAATTCCTTGAAAACATTTGAAGTGTTTTACCTTCTCAAGGTGCTCCTTCGAACTTGACTCCAAGGTGTTATAATCTCAAAGGTGCTGACATCATCTCAACCAAAGGCGCTCAATGATTCATCCCATATCTAGGCGCTAAAACACTTAATCAACCAAGTGATTCAAGGCGCCATTCAGTAAACTCATCTTCCATGATATTCCTATCAAGGCGCATATCACTTCTCTCATGGGCTTTAGGCGCTCAGTTGAGTGTTTCAATACTACTTAGGTGCCAAATTCATTTTAATGCACGAAACACAAAGAGCTTTCAAACACTGGGCGCTCATAAAGAGTCTTCCAACCTTGGGCGCTAAATTAGGTCTTTGCAACTATCCAAGGCGCATATCTTCATTTGAACAACTTATGGTGCCAAGACAACTTCTCATTAGGGCGCTCAAAACACTTGTGTTTACATTTGAAGTGCTTTACCTTCTTAAGGTGCTCCAGACTAACCTGACTCCAAGGCGCTCCATCATCATCCTTAAGGCGCTAAAAACATCATCCAACTCCTTAAGGCACTTCACTGTCAAAGTTTGAAGGCGCTCTACCTAGACCTTTCCCCTAGGTGCCATAACTCCTAAGCGCTCACCAGATAACTCTCTTCTTCAAGGTGCAAATCTTCCTATACTATGATTGCCTCTGAAACGCCGATTAACGTGATGTGAGGGTGCAAAGGCTACTCCAATCCTCAGTGAGCGCCTAGTTTAAACAAGGAGAAATAAAGCATTCAAAACTATCCAAACGATCATCCCCTTCCTAATGTCTTCACTGCTCTGAAAAACCTTGGCCAAAATGACACATAACAACTCCTATGAGCGCCCTTATGCCCTAGGATCATCTAGTTTGTGCGTCTTGTAATGAGGAGTTCATGTAAGTTTGGAATGAGTGCCTTGAATAAGTGTAAACTAGCCTAGAGAAGGGTATGTGCACCTTGAGTGCCTTGAGCATTCCAGAGATAACTGTGCGCCTAGAACAATATGAGCGCTCATGATGATGATTAACGCCCTGATGAGACTATGAGCGCCTTGTTCAGGAGATACCTTGTTTGATCATAAAATGCGCCTTGAGTCTTGAAGGTCTTGAGCGCCTAGGTGATTTGGATGTTGGGATGTTGGTATGCGCCCAAGATTGAGGTAAGTGAGCGCTTGTAATGGAGGAGAGCAATGAGATGGAATGTCTTGTAGAGATTGGCGCCCAGAGACCCATTTTTGCGCCTTTGATGATGACCATTTTTGCATAAGAGTTTAGCGCCTTAGAGTTGTAAACTTTCTCTTTGGGCGCCCCTGAGTGAATGTTGGTGCCTTGGACAACTAAATACGCCTTTGATGGAGTGGAGCCCAGAAGGGGAGTAGGAGGAAACACAATCTTCAAGATTCATCAAGCTTCAAAGTTTAGGTCAGAGGTTATCCACTTTATCCAAGGAAGGTGTTATCATCTACACTCTGAGAAGGTAATGTCAAAGGCCATCATGAAGGATCACTTCATCAACTTCAAGTCCTTCAAGTTCAAGTCCTTTCACCTAGCAAGTCCAAGAGAGATTTCTACTCCGATTCATGAAGTAAGCTTATATCATCCTTATCTACTTTGCAAGAAGAAGAAACATTACAAAGTCAATCAAATGAGTTACAAGTACCATACATCCAATTGCAAGGAGTGAACCACCTTAAGGAAAAATAGTTCTCTTGAAGTTACTTGAAATGTCAAAAGGTTTAGCGCCTCCAAGTAAGGTCAGAGGTGAGGTTAGAGGTGAAATGCACCTTTGGACCATTCTGGCGCCTTAGATGAAGAACCTATATCTTGAGCCCAAGAGGTAAAATTTACGCCTTAGTGGATTTGGAGAGTTACAGAGATTAGAGAAAAGTGCCTTGAAGATAGAGTTGTTCAAGGTGCATGTGTGATTTGGTCAAAAACAGGCGCCTAGAGTGAATAGGCTTTCATCCTGACTTAATACACTGCCTCCTTCTGACGATTTTTGGGGCAGCAGAAAACCTTTCACCACGGGCAAATGCCTCAGAGCTATAAAAAATCGAGAGAGGTTATTGTAGAGGCACTCTACGTGATCCCGTTGCCTCAGACGGAATATTTTTAAGTGACACAGTTTTTGAGTAACATCTTGTCAAAGATTGCTGCCTTTTTACACTTTGGACTCTTCAGGGATATCGTCGGTACAATGTAGCTCCGACTGTTTCGACATGTTTGGGTGAAAAATAGGACCATGCCTAGCATAAATGTACCCATTCAGATGCGTTGGAACAGTCAGTTTGGTCGCATCAGGAGCAGGACGAAAGTTACACCCCTTTGCAACTTTACACTACCTCCTTCTGAGGATTTTTGGGGCAACAAAAAACCTGACACCACGGGCAAATGCCTCAGAGCTATAAAAAACTGAGAGAGGTTATTGTAGAGGCACTCTACGTGATCCTGTTGCCTTAGATGGAATGTTTCTAAGTGACACAATTTTCAAGTAACATCTCATCAAAGATTGCTGCCTTTTTGCACTTTGGACTCTTCAGGGATATCGTCGGTACAATGTAGCTCCAACTGTTTCGACATGTTTGGGTGAGAAATAGGACCATGCCTAGCATAAATGTACCCATTCGGACGCGTTGGAACAGTCAGTTTGGTCGCATCAGGAGCAGGACGAAAGTTACACCCCTTTGCAACTTTACACTGCCTCCTTCTGATGATTTTTGGGGCAACAGAAAACCTTTCACCACGGGCAAATACCTCAGAGCTATAGAAAACTGAGAGAGGTTATTGTAGAGGCACTCTACGTGATCCCGTTGCCTCAGACAGAATGTTTCTAAGTGACACGATTTTTGAGTAACATCTCGTCAAAGATTGCTGCCTTTTTGCACTTTGGACTCTTCAGGGATATCGTCGGTACAATGTAGCTCTGACTGTTTCGACATGTTTGGGTGAAAAATAGGACCATGCCTAGCATAAATGTACCCATTCGGACGCGTTGGAATAGTCAGTTTGGTCGCATCAGGAGCAGGACAAAAGTTACACCCCTTTGCAACTTTACACTGCCTCCTTCTGACGATTTTTGGGGCAACAGAAAACCTTTCACCACGGGCAAATGCCTCAGAGCTATAAAAAATTGAGACAGGTTATTGTAGAGGCACTCTACGTGATCCCGTTGCCTCAGATGAAATATTTCTAAGTGACATGATTTTCGAGTAACATCTCGTCAAAGATTGCTATCTTTTTGCACTTTAGACTCTTCAGGGATATCGTCGGTACAATGTAGCTCTGACTGTTTCGACATGTTTGGGTGAAAAATAGGACCATGCCTAGCATAAATGTACCCATTCAGACATGTTGAAACAGTCAGTTTGGTCGCATCAGGAGCAGGATGAAAGTTACACCCCTTTGCAACTTTACACTGCCTCCTTCTGACGATTTTTGGGGCAACAGAAAACCTGACACCACGGGCAAATGCCTCAGAGCTATAAAAAACTGAGAGAGGTTATTGTAGAGGCACTCTACGTGATCCCATTGCCTCAGATGGAATGTTTCTACGTGACACAATTTTTGAGTAACATCTCGTCAAAGATTGCTTCCTTTTTGCACTTTGGACTCTTCAGGGATATCGTCGGTACAATGTAGCTCCGACTGTTTCGACATGTTTGGGTGAGAAATAGGACCATGCCTAGCATAAATGTACCCATTCAGACGCGTTGGAATAGTTAGTTTGGTCGCATCAGGAGTAGGACGAAAGTTACACCCCTTTGCAACTTTACACTACCTCCTTCTGACAATTTTTAGGGCAACAGAAAACCTTTCACCATGGGCAAATGCCTCAGAGCTATAAAAAACTGAGAGAGGTTATTGTAGAGGCACTCTACGTGATCCTGTTGCCTCAGACGGAATGTTTCTAAGTGACACAGTTTTTGAGTAACATCTCGTCAAAGATTGCTGCCTTTTTGCACTTTGGACTCTTCAGGGATATCGTCGGTACAATATAGCTCCGACTGTTTCGACATGTTTGGGTGAAAAATAAGACCATGCCTAGCATAAATGTACCCATTCGGATGCGTTGGAACAGTCAGTTTGGTCGCATCACAAGAAGGACACCAAAAATGCAAAAGTTGCTTTGTGCAACTTGACAACATTGACACTTTTTTGCAACATGACTCAAAGACTCAAACTGACCCCAAATGACTCAAAGTGACTTAAAATCACCTTGATTATAGAGGTCAAGGTGCTCCTTATCATTCATTCATTATGAGCGCCTTGGGAGAATGGTATATAGGTCATCATCATGATTGGGTGCCCTGGATCCAGAGTGTTGGAGAGATCATCAAATGGTGTCTAGTAGGGTGAGTTATGAGTTTGATCGCATCAGGAGCAGGACACCAAAAATGCATAACATGATGATGTAAAAATGTGTACATATGTGTAAAAATGTAGGAGGAAATAAAAAAAGACAAACCTTACAAATTAATGTGCATACTTACAACTCAATGTAACATAACTTTACAAAATCAATGTGAATACTTACAAATTAATCCAATGAACCATCTGGATCTGCTCTACTCTTTATTGTGTCAAGTATTGCTTCATGGTCAGACTCACGCACCTTCCACAATATTTTGTTCAAAGGTCTACCCCGATACTTTATCAAATAAACATTGGATGCCACGACAAGGTTCGAGTAATGAAGAATCTTTCGATGCATGTCAAAGTCCTGAAATAGCCAAATATTAACACTCTTATGTGGGTACCTTCTAAGCCATGTTCCAGTAATAACCACTGATCCTGTAGGGTATTCGATGTTTTCTCCATCTGTAACAGGGGCCTCCAATTTCCTTTTGGCCTCAACACAACGACATAAGTAATAATCTGTTCCCTCTTCATTATCTTCATCTACAATAACTGCATATACGTGTCCTACATTGATATGCGTAGCAAATTAGATGAAATTAGTCAACATTACAAAAACACTACAAAGTAAGATGATATTACCTAGTTGAACTAGATGAAATTAGATGCATATATGTGCCCTATATTACCTGGTTGAACTAAATATGATATGTGGTCAAAGTCAACTGACGATTCCATCTATGTTAGTTCCAGTGCCGTCAGGGGTCGATACGTGTCAAGTGGGCTAAGATAACTTAACTGCCATTCGTCAACCCACTCCTTTGACTCGCACTCATCCCAGACTTGAATTGTACAAGAAGAACAAAAGCATGACATCTTTCATGTATGGATACTCCATGAACCTGCAATTAAGCTTCTGAAAGAGTGCATCTCATTTGATCCTGTCAGTGTACAACAATCCTCATATGGTGTAATGTTAGTATCATCTATCAACCAAAAAAATCTACGAACTAAAGACTCACCTTCATTACCTGGACCCATGGAAGCATTACACCACTCGACAATCAATTTTGCATCTGTCAACTTTGCATTGTCTTTATACTTTAACTCTTCTCGTGCTATGGCTCTTTTGATACATGCTCCTGCACCATCATGCTCCCCCTTTCCATGCCCGGCCTCACAAAAGTTCCACATATGTTGAATACCTGTAAAATTATGCCTCCTACTCAGCCAATAGAAATTCTGCGAGTTCTTGAATTGTGATGCACAATTATCCGACCATATGATATGCTGACTGAACGATATGCCCCTTCTAGCCAAATCATTGTAGAACACCTGAAAGCAACCTTGCACGAACTCCGTAGAATGCGTGCAATCATCACTAATATAGAAATGATACTCCCTTATGATCTTTTTGTCATCCTCTGTACTATCATTTGCATGAATGAATGCGATGTGCACAAATATAGAAACCTGTGTGGAGTTGTAATATTGTGATTGCACCTCACGCTGTGGCTGTAGATTGTAGTTCTCTGCAAAGTCGATGACTGAAACAATGCTACCAACCAGAAATGTGTCCTTGCATAACTTGAATTACAAGTCCAACCATCGAGCTCTATGGGCATGTCTTGCATACTCATACACTATGCTGTCACGAAATATAGGCATAAACTGATACACTGGAATCTTTTCAATAACTAATTCACACCTCTTTGCTTCTTTACCATCTTTTGTATTGTATGCCACTATTTTATACTTGCCAAACTCTACTAGTTCATTTCCAACCGCATGTGTTATTTCCATATGTTCACATATTGGCAAATGTTGCAAGCCACCGCAACGATGACATGTGCCATCCAAGCATAATTTCTTGTAGAATATTTGACCTTCCTCTCTTTCACATAAAATTCTTGATATGAAGTCTCTTGAAGATGTTGGTGGGGCACATATGGCACAACCCTGCAAATCATTGTTAGTATGCATATCTAAACATATAGACCTATAAGCATCAAAATGGTTAGAAAATTCAATATGTAATCTACAACAACAAGTAGTGCATGTGTGATTTATCTTAACATAGAAAGGTTTTAGCATTTCAAAATTTCTTTGACAAATTTTAATTTGAGGATACTTCTCTAGAAATTTACCATAAAACTGTGTTTGAGTCTCATCCAAAAAATGCTTTGGATGTGGCTCGCGGTTCTGACTACCAATTCTCCTTCTTACCACATCCCTTTGATTCGGAGATACCCTTGTGTAATTCTTCCAAAAGTCTTCAATTAGTGATCTCAATGCTTCAACAATTGGTTTATCTTTTCGTGGTAGTCTCCCCGAGAACGCCCATAATTCATTGGCATTAGTGTCCTCAATTCTTTGGCGTCTTCCAACGGCTCTTGATAAAGTTTTCCTATTAATTCTCAATTCTTGACTTGTCTTTCTAATGAGACAAGCTTTCCTCGTTTGACTACTTACTATAGTCAATGTAATCACACGCTGTGTTGCATTACTATCTTTTCTGTGTGAGGTGTTACCCACACTCTCATACGCACTCATTAGATTCTTGACAATAGATTTTTCACTTGAAGCCTCTGATGTTCTCAACCCAAGAATCTTCATGATAGACCTATACTTTATACTTCGCATCATTTCAACGAATAGTTGACATCTTGCAGTCTCATTTAACTTTTCAAAGAACAATCTCCAAATCTTATTAGCATATCTTCTACAAGTGCGTTTTGGAATCTTACCTTCCATTGGCTGCAAAATATTCTCATCAATATCAATCAAATACTTTGGCTTTCTATGCAAAATTCTAGGTGGTGTCAAGTTAGGTAAATTCATCTCAACATTAGGAATTTCATCAATATTTAAATGAGATGGGTTAGATGGCATACCTTCGATCGAAGATGGAATAGATGACATACCTTGAGGTTGAGGTGGGAACGATGGCATACCTCCTTCATCACATGTGAGTGATGATGTACTCTCAACTTGAGATGTGGTAGATGGTGTCCCTACATGTTGTCTTGCGGTAAAGGATGTGTCTCCAACTATGGTATTCAAATCTCTCGTACCACGAAGTTTTTGCATTCGTTCTCTTTGTGCCGCCAATACCATATCTCTTTGTGATGGTTGTGGTTCTTCTTCAATTGGTATGTCTTCATTTATCGTGTCCAATTTCCTCTTCTCACGAAGTTCCCTCATAGCCATTGCTTTCTTTGCATTCTTAGCTTCTATCTCTTCCTGTGTTGGTTTAATTCTTGATCGTTTCCTCGGCATGATAGAGAATTTGTCTATAGCATGATAAAGAGACCAATATTAGTTCCTAAGAAATGAATACATGATAATAGTGGGATTGTATTTTTTTTATGTTGTAAGGATTTATTCTTGTATAGTTTGACATCATGGTATGAACTAAGGTTTGTTTATTACACATAATTATTAAAGAGCCCAAGTGTAGAAAATATACATGGCATCATGTGAGATTGTAGGTTGCTTTCTCGATTGGGAATGTGTCTATTTTAAACATGTATGATAAAGCATGATAAAGTAATTCAATCCGAAATAAGGAAAATGTAAAGAACATGCATGTAAAGACTTGACATACCTAAAAAATAAAGATTTGAATGGAGAGAGTACCCAATTATGTAGTGTTTTTATCTTCTTGCATCAAACTCCTCAACAATTTGAGTTTTTCACCACTTGCTTCCTTTTCAATGTTAAATTCTTAAAATTGAATCACAATTAACATTGCAATACTACAAAAATTGAAACTTGAATAGATATATATCAAACTTGGTTTGAAAACTATGTTATTTCCTCCTTCTCAAGTTGGCAAAGCAGCAAAGGTGGTGGAAAGATCATGCAAAGGTGGTACAATGTGTCAAATGTGCATGTGAACTTCCCAATAGCATGAAAGCACTTCTTTTTTGTCAGAGCACGCGCAGAATCAGTAAGAAAACAGAGCATGTGGGCCAAGATCACGGGGGTAACCACTTTTTTACCATTTCAGTAGAAAGAAAAAATGCGAGCGCGTTATAACGCGAGCGCGTTTTGTCCTGCTATAGATCCCTAAACCCTCAACTCTGATCCCTTGACCCTCAACCCTTAATGTCAAATCCTAATCCCTCAACCCTCAGCGTCAAATCCTAATCCCTCAACGTCGAATCCTAATCCGTCAACCCTCCAACCCTATCCCTAATCCTTACAACCCTCAACCCTTAAATCTGATCCATCAACCCTCAACATCAAACCCTAATCCCTCAACCCTAATCTGTCATCCGTCATCCCTCAACTCTAATCCCTCATTCCTAAACCCTAAATGCTATCCCTATTCCTAGACCCTCAACAGGCTCGATACTATACCTTAAACCCTAATACCTCTACCATCGACACTCTTATTTAACCCTAATCCCTTGACCATTAACCCTATCCCTCAACCTCAACCCTCAACCCTCAACTCTCAACATTAAACCCTAATTCATCAACCCTAAACCCTAATCCCTCAAACCTAAACCATATCCCTAAACCATCAACCCTCAACACTATACCTTAAACCATAATCCCTCAACCCTCAACCCTAAACCTTATCCCTAAACCCTAATCCCTCAACCCTCAACCCTAATCCCTCATCCCTCAACACTAATCCCTCATCCCTAAACCCTAAATGCTATCCCTATTCCTAAACCCTCAACAGACTCGATACTATACCTTAAACTCTAATCCCTTATCCCTAAACCCTCCAACCCTATCCCTAATCCTTATACCCTCCACACTCTACTTTAACCCTAATTCCTCGACCCTCAACCCTATCCCTAAACCCTTGACCCTCAAACCTCAACCCTCAACCCTCAACATCAAACCCTAATCCCTCAACCCTTAACTCTGATCCCTTGACCTTCAACCCTGATCCTAAACCCTAAACCCTCAACGCCAAATTCTAATCCCTCAACCCTATCCCTAAACCCTCAACCCTCAATGTCAAATCCTAATCCCTCAACCCTCAGCATCAAATCCTAATCCCTCAACGTCAAATCCTAATCCGTCAACCCTCCAACCCTATCCCTAATCCTTACAACCCTCAACCCTTAAATCTGATCCATCAACCCTCAACACTATACCTTAAACCCTAATCCCTTCAACCTCAACCCTATCCCTAAACCCTTAACCCTCGAACCTCAGCCCTCGACGTCAAACCCTAATCCCTCAACCCTTAACTCTGATCCCTCATCTCTCAACCCTAACCCTAAACCCTCAACCCTCAACATCAAACCCTAATCCCTCAACCCTAATCTGTCATCCGTCATCCCTCAACTCTAATCCCTCATTCCTAAACCCTAAATGCTATCCCTATTCCTAGACCCTCAACAGGCTCGATACTATACCTTAAACCCTAATCCCTCTACCATCGACACTCTTATTTAACCCTAATCCCTTGACCATTAACCCTATCCCTCAACCTCAACCCTCAACCCTCAACTCTCAACATTAAACCTTAATTCATCAACCCTAAACCCTAATCCCTCAAACCTAAACCCTATCCCTAAACCATGAACCGTCAACACTATACCTTAAACCCTAATCCCTCAACCCTAACCCTAAACCTTGTCCCTAAACCCTAATCCCTCAACCCTCAACCCTAATCTGTCATTCGTCATCCCTC
Organism: Cunninghamia lanceolata; assembly: GCA_027924645.1. Lineage (NCBI taxonomy): Eukaryota > Viridiplantae > Streptophyta > Pinopsida > Cupressales > Cupressaceae > Cunninghamia > Cunninghamia lanceolata. The sequence goes on from BSBN01001226.1 coordinate 11,510,096, forward strand.
AACTCTAATCCCTCATTCCTAAACCCTAAATGCTATCCCTATTCCTAGAACCTCAACAGGCTCGATACTATACTTTAAACCCTAATCCCTCTACCATCGACACTCTTATTTAACCCTAATCCCTTGACCATTAACCCTATCCCTCAACCTCAACCCTTAACCCTCAACCCTCAACCCTCAACTCTCAACATTAAACCCTAATTCATCAACCCTAAACCCTAATCCCTCAAACCTAAACCCTATCCCTAAACCATCAACCCTCAACACTATACCTTAAACCCTAATCCCTCAACCCTCAACCCTAAACCTTATCCCTAAACCCTAATCCCTCAACCCTCAACCCTAATCCCTCATCCCTCAACTCTAATCCCTCATCCCTAAACCCTAAATGCTATCTCTATTCCTAAACCCTCAACAGACTCGATACTATACCTTAAACTCTAATCCCTTATCCCTAAACCCTCCAACCCTATCCCTAATCCTTATACCCTCCACACTCTACTTTAACCCTAATTCCTCAACCCTCAACCCTATCCCTAAACCCTTGACCCTCGAACCTCAACCCTCAACCCTCAACATCAAACCCTAATCCCTCAACCCTTAACTCTGATCCCTCGACCTTCAACCCTGATCCTAAACCCTAAACCCTCAACACTAAATTCTAATCCCTTAACCCTTCACTCTAATCCCTCAACCCTAAACCCTATCCCTAAACCCTCAACACTATACCTTAAACCCTAATCCCTCAACCCTAACCCTAAACCTTGTCCCTAAACCCTAATCCCTCAACCCTCAACCCTAATCTGTCATCCGTCATCCCTCAACTCTAATCCCTCATTCCTAAACCCTAAACGCTATCCCTATTCCTAGAACCTCAACAGGCTCGATACTATACTTTAAACCCTAATCCCTCTACCATTGACACTCTTATTTAACCCTAATCCCTTGACCATTAACCCTATCCCTCAACCTCAACCCTCAACCCTCAACCCTCAACTCTCAACATTAAACCCTAATTCATCAACCCTAAACCCTAATCCCTCAAACCTAAACCCTATCCCTAAACCATCAACCCTCAACACTATACCTTAAACCCTAATCCCTCAACCCTCAACCTTATCCCTAAACCCTAATCCCTCAACCCTCAACCCTAATCCCTCATCCCTCAGCTCTAATCCCTCATCCCTAAACCCTAAATGCTATCCCTATTCCTAAACCCTCAACAGACTCGATACTATACCTTAAACTCTAATCCCTTATCCCTAAACCCTCTAACCCTATCCCTAATCCTTATTCCCTCCACACTCTACTGTAACCCTAATTCCTCGACCCTCAACCCTATCCCTAAACCTCAACCCTCAACCCTCAACATCAAACCCTAATCCCTCAACCCTTAACTCTGATCCCTCAACCTTCAACCCCGATCCTAAACCCTAAACCCTCAACGCCAAATTCTAATCCCTCAACCCTTCACTCTAATCCCTCAACCCTAAACCCTATCCCTAAACCCTAACCCTAAACCTTGTCCCTAAACCCTAATCCCTCAACCCTCAACCCTAATCTGTCATCCGTCATCCCTCAACTCTAATCCCTCATTCCTAAACCCTAAACGCTATCCCTATTCCTAGACCCTCAACAGGCTCGATACTATACCTTAAACCCTAATCCCTCTACCATCGACACTCTTATTTAACCCTAATCCCTTGACCATTAACCCTATCTATCAACCTCAACCCTCAACCCTCAACCCTCAACTCTCAACATTAAACCCTAATTCATCAACCCTAAACCCTAATCCCTCAAACCTAAACCCTATTCCTAAACCATCAACCCTCAACACTATACCTTAAACCCTAATCCCTCAACCCTCAACCCTAAACCTTATCCCTAAACCCTAATCCCTCAACCCTCAACCCTAATCCCTCATCCCTCAACTCTAATCCCTCATCCCTAAACCCTAAATGCTATCCCTATTCCTAAACCCTCAACAGACTCGATACTATACCTTAAACTCTAATCCCTTATCCCTAAACCCCCCAACCCTATCCCTAATCCTTACACCCTCCACACTCTACTTTAACCCTAACCCCTTCAACCTCAACCCTATCCCTAAACCCTTGACCCTCGAACCTCAACCCTCAACCCTCGACGTCAAACCCTATTCTCTCAACCCTTAACTCTGATCCCTCATCTCTCAACCCTAACCCTAAACCCTAAACCCTCAACCCTCAACGTCAAATCCTAATCCCTCAACCCTAAACCCTATCCCTAAACCCTCAACACTATACCTTAAACCCTAATCCCTCAGCCCTCAACCCTAAACCTTATCCCTAAACCCTAATCCCTCAACCCTCAACCCTAATATGTCATCCCCCAACTCTAATCCTTCATCCCTAAACCCTAAATGCTATCCCTATTCCTACACCCTCAACAGAATCGATACTATACCTTAAACCCTAATCCCTTATCCCTAAACCCTCCAACCCTATCCCTAATCCTTATACCCTCCACACTCTACTTTAACCCTAATTCCTCGACCCTCAACCCTATCCCTAAACCCTTGACCCTCGAACCTCAACCCTCAACCCTCAACGTCAAACCCTAATCCCTCAACCCTTAACTCTGATCCCTCGAACCTCAACACTATACCTTAAACCCTAATCCATATCCCTCAACCCTTAACCCTTAAAACTTAAACCCTATCCCTACACCCTCAACACTTGACACTATATCTTAAGCCTTAAACCCTCATCCCTAAAGCCTCAACCCTCAATCCTTAAACCTTCAACCCTAAACCCTATCCCTAATCCCTCTACCCTCAACACTCTAACCCTAACCTCGACATTAAATGCTAATCCGTCAACCCTAAACCCTAATCCTCAACCCTCAACCCTCAACCCTCAACACTATACCTTAAACCCTAATCCCTCAACCCTCAACCCTAAACCTTATCCCTAAACCCTAATCCCTCAACCCTCAACCTTAATCCATCATCCCTCAACTATAATCCCTCATCCCTAATCCTTAAATGCTATCCCTATTCCTAAACTCTCAACAGACTTGATACTATACCTTAAACCCTAATCCCTTATCCCTAAACCCTCCAACCCTATCCCTAATCCTTACACCCTCCACACTCTACTTTAACCCTAATCCCTCGACCCTAAACCCTTGACCCTTGAACCTCAACCCTCAACCCTTAATGTCAAACCCTAATCCCTCAACCCTTAACTTTGATCCCTCGACCCTCAATCGTAATTTGTCAACCCTCATCCCTAAACCTTAAACGCTATCCCTATTCCTAGACCCTCAACGGGCTCGATACTATACCTTAAACACTAATACCTTATCCGTAAACCTTCCAACTCTATCCCTTATGCCTTAACCCTCATGATTAATAGCCTTGAATGTAAAAAAAAATTGAGTGGGACATAACGCGAGCGCGTTATAACGCGCTCGCGTTATATCAAACATGGCAAAAGATAGACTTGCGGGAAAGAAAAATGCAAGGCAAAACAAAACGCGAACGCGTTATAACGTGAGCGCATTATAACGCGCTCGCGTTATTTCTTGCTTTGGGAATCCCAAGCCTTGGGCTTGGGATTTGCTTTGGATTTCCAACCCAAAGGCTTGGAGTGCCTTATGAACAGTCACAGACGTGTTTTTCTGTATTCTTTAAAATTTCACATAATTTTGTTCGTGCTAACCCTCAGATTTGCACGTGTTTCAAGGTTGAACAAATCGAACACATGGGTAATGTTAGGCTTTCTCTTAGCTATTTGACGATGTGATTTTTTTCACATTTTAACAATGTTAAGCCTTTCATCTTTAATTTCTTTTGTTTGTGTGTCCGTTTTTATGCAAAAACCACTGTTTGGTCTTTTTTTCATTGTAAAATAACTATTCATTCAAATTTCAAAAAAATTACATATTTAGAAACTAGACTCCATTCTACAAATATTAAAAAAATAAAAAAATGATTTTCAATTAGTTTTCAAAATTTATAGGGTAGCATGGCCAAAATTCTATTTTTTAGGATGTGTCCACTTTAAAAATTAGTAAAAAATCAAATATTCATCAAAAAATTATCAGAAAAATCAGGCATAAACTACATGCTATTAGCTAATTTCTCACTGAAGCGATTTTAAAAATACCAAAAAAAAGTTGACCTTTTGAGGGAGCCACAAAACATGCTATGTTATGTTTTTTTGACAGAAACAACACCAATTTCTGTGGCTCCCTCTTTTGAACCCCTTAATCTATGCCATTTTCAAAACAAAATAGTAGTTTAGAAAGTAGACTCGGAGCACTACGAACATTGTTTTGGTTGCATCTCTAAATTTTGAGTGTAACTATGCTCAATTTCTCATCCAAGGCCAGTATTTCCTGATTTCAGAAAAAAAGTGGCCACTTAAGACCCCTTTTTGGCCCCCCATCTTCTTGCACTTACCCTTATTTTTATTTTAATTGATACAAAAATTTATTGCATTGTTAACTTTTAAGTTATATGTGCTGAAATTTCAACTCTATTAATACTCTTTGTTGCTTCAATAACATTAAAAACCACTACGCTTAAATATCATTCATTTAAATGGTCAAACAACTAATAGCAATTATACACCTCATCCACAACAAAAAATGTAAATATTTGTCCTACTTTTACTGGCCAAAATTATCCTTTAACTGTTGAAGGGGATGATGTTTAAGAATAGCCATTAAAAACTATTAAAACCACTCAAATCTATGTGTCTACATATCGCAACAGTAAAATCTAATCTCCATTTTAATATGAGAAGACATACAATTTTTTTTAAAAATCTTGTTAGTCAACCAAAATAATTAAGTGTTTGTCTAGTCACTAGTGGTGTTGAATGTTTGTGGTGAATGGCATGTTTTGTTTTTGTTAGGCAGGGGGATGGATCCAAATTAAAATGGGAAGATGTTGGCTTTTTTGTGTTAATTTCTTATAACCCAACTACAGATTAATTGCACAATAAATTCACAGAATAGAACCTCTATCTAATTTATAACAATCAATACTCTAGGTTAAATAATAGCAAATAATAGCGGAAGCAAAAATAACAATAAGCCAATCACAAATAGACAATAACACAAATATACCTAGGAAACCCCAGTGTGGGGAAAACCCTGCAACTATTGGATCTTCTATTCAGCCTAACAACAAACTTTGTCTTCAAAGATACAATATGAGTTTGCTACAGCAATCTTATATATAGAGCCCAGATGCTTTACTTAACGTGCAAGTAAAGAAACTTTCCTTGCTTTATTCAGCTTTAAATCACACATAAAATCACTCTTGATTTTATTTCAATCTCACAAACTCAAAAAAATTCTATTCTTAGATAAAAAAATTGTTGTTGCCAAAAATCCAAATCGAGTTGCTTTAAAGCAACTCCACCTTTTGAGCTAGAAAATCAACACTCCCTCTTAGCGAGGAACGTGTTCTACACAACACCCAACTTATCCCTGAAGAATACAAACTTATTCTTCATCAAGGCCTTGGTCAGGATGTTTGCTATCTGCTCGTCCATAGGAATGTACTGGAGCTTCATTGTCCCCTTCTCCACACAATCTCTGATAAAGTGGTACTTGATCTCAATATGCTTTGACTTGTCATGAAACACTGGATTCTCAAAGAGTTTGATACAACTCTGATTATCATAGTAAATGACTGTAGGATCTAGCTCCTAATCAAAGAGCCCAGCTAGAAGTTTTCAAAGCCAGATAGCCTCACATGTAGCCATACTGGCTGCCACATACTCAGCCTCTGCAGAACTCAGTGCAACAGATGTTTGTTTCCTGCTATACCAAGAGACTGCTCCTGATCCCAAACTAAAACTGCACCCTGAAGTGCTCTTCTGGTCAGCTGTACTGCCTGTCCAATCTGCATCGGTGAACCCCTCGATCTTCACTCCTTCTTGCTGAACATACTTCAGCCCATAATCAACTGTGCCTCAGAGATACCTCAAAACATGTTTCGTAGCTATCCAGTGCACATGTTTAGGTTCCACCATAAACTGACTAAGTGAGTTCACTACAAAATAAATGTCTGGCTTGGTGTTGACCAGATACATAAGAGAGCCTATCAATTATCTGTATAAAGCCAGGTCCACTACCTCTAATTTGGAAGTATCAATATTCTTCCAGTTGGTCACAAGTGGCATGGACATGGGCTTATAGTCCTCCATCCTAAATCGCTTTTGTGTATCAATTATGTACTTCCCTTGTGCAAGGAAGATCTCTCCCTCTTTCTGCTAGACCTCCAATCCCAAAAAGTAGTGCATCAACCCCAAGTCCTTCATTTCAAACTCTCTTGCAAGATCCCGCTTGTAGTGAGCTATGAGCTCCTTTGATCCTGTGAGAAATAGGTCATCAACATACAACACCAATATGAGAAGTTCATCCTTCACCTAAACATAGTATAGGTTTGGATTTGCCTCACTCTTGATGAAGGCCACGCTCTGCAAGTAACTGTCAATATGTGAATACCACGCCCTAGGAACATACTTGAGACCATACAGTGCTCTCCTCAACCTGCAAACATGAGAATCCCTCCCATGTGCTTCAAATCCTTCTAGCTGTTCTATGTAAATTTCTTCCTCAATCTCTCCGTTGAGGAAGGCCATCTTTACATCCATTTGGTGAATCCTCCAACCCATCTGTGCTACTATAGAAATGATAGCTCTTATGGATGAGTACCTGGCTATTGGAGCAAAAGTCTCATCATAGTCGACTCCTTCCTTCTGAGAAGACCCCTTAGCCACAATCCAGGCTTTGAACTTTTCCACACTACCATCTACAACATGCTTAATTTTATACAGCCATCTTGAGCCCACCACAGACTTATCTTTTGGTTGAGGTACTACGTCCCACACACTATTCTTCATGATGGAAGAATACTCTTGTTGCGAGTATGGGCCTAACCGGTGTTGTCATTGATGTCAACATACTTCTGTTACATCAGTGATAAGGATTGGATGAGTTATTTGTTGAGGATACTGAGAAAGTCAATCTCAATCAGGAACAGTGAAGAACAGTGATGACAGTAAGGAAATAGCTCAAGACAGGTTGAGGATTAGAAGATGCAGATTAACAGGTTTGTGGACATGAGTCTTAGGAGGTTCTAGTTAAGATTTCAGAGGTTCGCACGAAGATATGAAGAAGTTGTGATCAATCAAGTAGAACCGGTTCCGGGAGATGCTCAGGAGTGACAGAGTGTTACAGAAAGGTCCGGTGAGATCTAGAAGTGCATTGTCCTATTCTGTGGATTGGAAGGAGATTTGGGGGAGTCCTTGTGATGTGTCATCTTGATTTGTTCATGGTTTTAAGTTCTGGAAGAATCTACTCCTTTGTGACAGTCATGACAGATTGTGTTATTGAGGCACTAGATGCAGGAGAGAAGAGATTTGGGTAAGTAGAGGAAGTGCGGATGTACCTGGTCACTCAAGCAAGCTTGTGAAGGTTCTTGGATCATGTTGAGGTTGTGTTGTTAGTCTGCATTAGTGTTGGAGTCTGGAATTGGAGATATACTTTCAGATGAAGGTGCTCTTTCTTAGGCTGGCTGACTGAATGAATTATTCATCTTACGGATGTTCTTATGGATGTTTGCTGACTTAGATGGTTGTTCCTAAGTTGATGTCATGTATAAATAAGGGATTGCGAAGTCATGTCAAAGGTGTATTTGTGGAGATGAGAGTGTGGTAGTGAGGAAAAGAGCAAAAGGAAGAGCAAAAGGATTTGGGCTTTAATAGAACTGATTCAAGCATGGTGATGATGCTATTTACCAGTTCAAGTATGTAATACTCATTTATTGTAGATAGTGTGTCTATTGTAGGCAGTGAGCCTCTTGTGAGCAGTGTGCTCAGGCAGTGAGCCCTAATTGGCATGTGCCATCTTATTCTTTCTATTCTTCTAACAGAGAATAATATCTTGGGTTAGTCACCCCATGGTTTTTTCCTTAACCGGGTTTTCCACGTCAAAATCTTGGTGTCTCACGTGTAGATGTGTTTTCTGCTCTTGATTAATTACATTAAGGTTTCATAATTGATTTATTGTTAATGCAAAGTGAATGCAAGTGTTGAAACAAGAAAAGTTTTGGACAACTGATTCACCCCCCCTCTCAGTTATCTACCCTAAATCTAACAATTGGTATCAGAGCCAAGTTCCTCTTAAAGGAGCTTAACCGCTTGAGGAGATCCAGGATGTCATCCTACAAGAAGGATAGTCTGAAGTTCAATGGAACTAACTTTTCTCTTTGGAAAGGTCACATGGAATGTCACTTGCAGTGCATGGGATTTGCATACTGGTCCATGGTGACAAGGGCTTATGTTCCTCCACAGGGTGGTCCGACAACCCTAAATGAAATCACAGATGCTAAAAATAATCTACAGACCAGAGAGGCTCTTTTAAGCGCATTATCTAACTCAGAACTCTAATGTTATTCATCTACCAACTGCCTTTGAGATTTGGAAGAAATTGGAACTTTTGCATGAAGGAGACCAGTTTGTTAAATGTGCAATATTACAGAGTCTAAAAGGGAAATTTGAAAGACTAAAAATGAGAAATGATGAAAATATTACCTCTTTTATGCCAAGAGTGAATGAGCTGGTTTGTGGAATCAGAAATGCAGGTGGAACCTTGAGTGAAGATGAGATAGTTGGCAAAGTTCTCAGATCCCTTCCCAAGTCTTATAAAATCAAAGCTTTTGCAATTGAAGAATTCAGAGCTCCCTCAACAGTCACAAGGGATCAATTGGTTGGTTAGCTAGCTGCTTTTGAAATGGCTGAATTTGGAGATGATCCTCCAAAGACTGAATCTGCATTCAAAGCAAGTGCCTTGGTAAAAGGAAAACAAAGGTTTGATCCAGGAGAAAACTCAAGGAAATCTTCATGGTATGAAAATGTAAGAAAAGACTTGGAAGAAGAAGAAGCTGAAACTGCTCATCTTGAAGCTCTTATTGCAAAAAGACTACCAAGAGAATCCGATAAGTATGAGGGAAAATTGCCTTTTAAGTGTTTTAACTGCAATAAGATTGGTCATTTTGCATCAAGGTGTCTAGAAAGATTTTCTAGGCCAAAGAATAATAAACCAAGATTCTAGAAGAATTGTTACTATGCTCATGAAGGAGATGATAAAGGAGTAACAGATGATGAATCAGAGAAAGAAGACAAATCCAGAAGTGACTAGGTGTTCATTGCCATCAAAGAAGAAGATCCAATACCCTTTGAATCCGTAAATCATAAAGCCCTGGCTGCCCAAGTTGAAGAAAAGGATGATTGGGTCATTGACAGTGGCTGCTCTCACCACATGGCAAGGTGACAAAAACAAGTTTATAGATTTGGAAAGATATGAAGGAGGTCTGGTAAAGTTTGGTGATAACTCTGCAGGTAGAATCAGAGGTAGAGGAACTATTTGTTTTGATGGAAAGAACAAAACCGGTAATGTATTATATGTTGAAGGATTGAAACACAATCTTCTCAATGTGGGACAGTTGGTGGACAAAGGCTATGATCTCAGATTCAAGAATGGAAAGTGCAAAATCTTTGAAAGTTCTGGAACAAAGATTGCATCAGGTACCCAAACAAAAGGTAACATCTTTCACTTAGCTAGTACTAGTAAAAGTTGCTTATTTGTTCAAATTGATTAGAGTTGGTTATGGCATAGAAGAATGTGTCATGTGAACTTTGATAATATCATCAAGATAAGTAATACTCAAGCTGTAAGAGGTCTTCCAAAATTGGTAAAACCTACAAATAGTTTGTGCCAAGAATGTCTGTTGGGTAAATAAAGTAGAATCTCATTCAAAAGCAAGGAACAATCTTCTACCGGATTATTAGACTTGGTTCACACTGACTTATGTTGTCCGGCAAGAATCAAGAGTGTGCAAGGGGATAGATACTTCATGTTGCTAATTGATGACTATTCCCGGATGATGTGGGTAACCTTTCTGAAGGAGAAATTAGAAGCTCTTGAAAAATTCAAAATATTCAAGAATATGGTGGAAAATGAGACCGGATTAAAATTAAAGTGTCTAAGGTCTGATAGAGGTGGAGAATTCACATCCGGTGAGTTCATAAACTTTTGTGAGAAACATGGAATAAAGAGACGGTTGCCTACCCCTAGAACTCCACAGCAGAATGGAGTTGTTGAGAGAAAAAACCGGACCATCCAGGAAGCATCCAGGACCATGATGATGGAAGCAAATGTTCCTCAAATCTATTGAAGAGAAGCTGTCAGCACTGCAGTCTACACTCTCAACCGAGTTTAAATTAGACACTGTACTGGTAAGACTCCTTATGAACTCTGGTTTGGCATTACTCCCATAGTGAGATACTTTAGATTTTTTTGTAGCAAATGTTACAATAAAAGGAATGAAGATCTAGGAAAGTTTGATGCTAGAAGTGATGAAGGAATATTCTTGGGTTATTCTACTCAAAGCAAAGCATACCGGTGTTACAACAAGAAACTGAGAAAGATTGTAGAGAGTATAAATGTGAAGATTGATGAAGAAATTGAAAGACCCTCAAGAATTCTTGAACATGATGAAGATGATCAGAATGGTGTTCAGACTCAAGGTATCCCAGTCTCTTCTGAGAGACAAAGCCAAGTTGATCTGGTAAGACAGGAAGAAGAGATAAGTCTCAATGAGACTGATCAAGAGTTAGAAGTACAAGAGACTCCCAAAATTCCAAGGTATGTAACTCTAAACCACTCTGAAGATCAGATCATAGGTGAAAAAAACAAAGGGGTGCAAACAAGGAGGAGAATTGCTCAAAATTTAGATGAGTATTGTCTAATTTCAAAGATTGAACCTAAGACTGTAAATGAAGCTTGCAATGATGAAAACTGGACTAAGGCAATGGAGGAAGAACTGATGCAAATTGAGAAGAATCACACTTGGGATCTTATTCCTAGACCAAGAAACAAAAATGTGATTGGAACCAAATGGGTCTTCCGGAACAAATTGAATGAAGTCAGTGAAGTAATCAGAAACAAGGCTAGATTATTTTGCAAACGTTACTCTCAAATAGAAGGAGTTGATTTTGAAGAAACTTTTGCTCTGGTGGGAAGAATTGAAGCAGTCAAATTATTTCTTGCATTTGCTACCTTTAAGGATTTCAAGGTGTATCAGATGGATGCCAAATTTGCCTTCCTAAATGGTAATTTGGAAGAAGTGTATATTGAGCAACCGGATGGATTTCAATTGTCTGATCAAAGTGACATGGTTTGTAAATGAAAAAAGGCACTGTATGGACTGAAGCAAGCCCCAAGAGCCCGGTATGAAAGATTGGATAAGCATCTCTTGAAGATTGGTTTCAATAAAGGTACTGCTGACAGTAATTTGTATTCCAAAATTGATCATGAAAATATCTTAATTGTTGAAGTATTTGTTGATGATATCATTTTTAGAGGAAGAGACAATATGTGTAAAACTTTTGCAAATCAAATGCAAAGTGAGTTTGAGATGTCAATGCTTGGAGAAATGAATTTCTTTTTGGGTCTACAAATTACTCAAACAAAGAAAGGAATCTTCATCTCTCAGTCAAAATATGTGAAAGAATTGTTGAGGAAATTTGGAATGGAAGACTCAAAGCCAATGAACACTCCAATGGCAACCGGATGCAAGTTGAGCAAAGATGATGACTCTCCCAAGGTTGATCAGACAAAATATAGGTCAATGATTGGAGGACTGTTGTATCTCACTCAAACTAGACTAGATATTATGTAGGCCATTGGTCTTGTTGCTAGATTCCAAGCTGATCCTAGAGAATCTCATGTTATGGCAATCAAGAGGATTTTTAGATATCTAAAGGGGATAGTTGAGTATGGTCTATGGTATCCTAGAGATCATGATTTCTCCCTTCATGCATATACAGATGCAGATTGGGCAGGAGATGTGGATGACTGGAAGAGTACCAGTGGTGGAGCATTCTTTTTGGGAAAAAGATTGGTTTCTTGGCTAAGTAAGAAACAAGAGGCAATATCTCTGTCTACAACTGAAGCAGAATACATTGCAGCAGTAGGTAGTTGCACTCAAATCTTATGGATGAAGCAGATGCTAAGAGACATTAAAATAGAATATGAGGAGCCTATCACAATTTTCTATGATAATTCAAGTGCAATAAATATTTCTAAGAATCTAGTGTTGCATTCCAAGACCAAGCACATATCTATCAAGTTTCACTTTTTAAGACAGCAAGTGAACAAGGATGAAGTCAGGTTGGAGTATGTGCCCTCCAAGGATCAGATTGCAGATATCCATACTAAACCTCTTCCCAAGGACTCTTTTGAGTATCTCAGGGAGAAGTTAGGGGTTATTGCCCCTCCGGTGATAAACAAGGATGCACTAATGTGCATCAGTTCGGTGGATATCACAGTCATATCTTGTGGTCTGGATTGGTGCTGGGGAGCTGCTACTCAAGGGGAGCAGCAGGTGTGATTATCAAGTTACAAGAATGGGCCCTTTGCCATTGATGTCAAAGGAGGAGAGAAGACATGTGAAAAACAAGTGGTTGATGATCAAAGGGGGAGCAGTACAGGAAGAGAAGACATGTGAATAGTTGTTGTTGATAGGGGGAGCTATGACAGTAAGGAGAAGTTCTTGTCTTGATAGTTTTTCACATAATATGTTGCCATCAATGACAAAGGGGGAGATTGTTGCGAGTATGGGCCTAACGAGTGTTGTCATTGATGTCAACATACTTCTGTTACATCAGTGATAAGGATTGGATGAGTTATTTGTTAAGGATACTGAGAAAGTCAATCTCAGTCAGGAACAGTGGAGAACAGTGATGACAGTAAGGAAATAGCTCAAGATAGGTTGAGGATTAGAAGATGCAGATTAATAGGTTTGTGGACATGAGTCTTAGGAGGTTCTAGTTAAGATTTCAGAGGTCCGCATGAAGACATGAAAAAGTTGTGATTGATCAAGTAGAACCGGTTCTGGGAGATGCTCAGGAGTGATAGAGTGTTACAGAAAGGTCCGGTGAGATCTGGAAGTGCATTGTCCTGTTCTGCAGATTGGAAGGAGTTTTGGGGGAGTCCTTGTGATGTGTCATCTTGATTTGTTCATGGTTTTAAGGTCTAGAAGAATCTACTCCTTTGTGACAGTCATGATAGACTGTGTTCATGAGGCACTGGATGTAGGAGAGAAGAGATTTGAGTAAGTAGAGGAAGTGTAGATGTACCTAGTCACTCAAGCAAGCTTGTGAAGGTTCTTGGATCATGTTGAGGTTGTGTTGTTAGTTCGCATTAGTGTTGGAGTCCAGAATTGGAGATATACTTCCAGATGAAGGTACTCTTCCTTAGGCTAGCTGACTGAATGAATTATTCATCTTGCGGATGTTCTTATGGATGTTTGCTGACTTAGATGGTTGTTCCTAAGTTGATGTCATGTATAAATAAGGGATTGCAAAGTCATGTCAAAGGTGTATTTGTGGAGATGAGAGTGTGGTAGTGAGGAAAAGAGCAAAAGGAAGAGAAAAAGGATTTGGGCTTTAATAGAACTGATTCAAGCATGGTGATGATGCTATTTACTAGTTCAAGTATGTAATACTCATTTATTGTAGACAGTGTGTCTCTTGTAGGTAGTGAGCCTCTTGTGAGCAGTGTGCTCAGGTAGTGAGCCCTAATTGGCATGTGCCATCTTATTATTTCTATTCTTCTAACAGAGAATAATATCTTGGGTTAGTCACCCCATGGTTTTTCCTTTAACCGGGTTTTCCACGTCAAAATCTTGGTGTCTCACGTGTAGATGTGTTTTCTGCTCTTGATTAATTACATTAAGGTTTCATAATTGATTTATTGTTAATGCAAAGTGAATGCAAGTGTTGAAACAAGAAAATTTTTAGACAACTGATTCAGCCCCCCTCTCAGTTGTCTACCCTAAATCTAACAATTGGTATCAGAGCCAAGTTCCTCTTAAAGGAGCTTAACTGCTTGAGGAGATCCAGGATGTCGTCCTACAAGAAGGATAGTCTGAAGTTCAATGGAACTAACTTTTCTTTTTGGAAAGGTCGCATGGAATGTCACTTGCAGTGCATGGGATTTGCATACTGGTCCATGGTGACAAGGGCTTATGTTCCTCCACAGGGTGGTCCGACAACCCTAAATGAAATCACAGATGCTGAAAACAATCTACAGACCAGAGAGGCTCTTTTAAGCGCATTATCTAACTCAGAACTCTAATGTTATTCATCTACCAACTGCCTTTGAGATTTGGAAGAAATTGGAACTTTTGCATGAAGGAGACCAGTTTGTTAAATGTGCAAGATTACAGAGTCTAAAAGGGAAATTTGAAAGACTAAAAATGAGAAATGATGAAAATATTACCTCTTTTATGCCAAGAGTGAATGAGCTGGTTTGTGGAATCAAAAATGCAGGTGGAACCTTGAGTGAAGATGAGATAGTTGGCAAAGTTCTCAGATCCCTTCCCAAGTCTTATAAAATCAAAGCTTTTGCAATTGAAGAATTCAGAGCTCCCTCAACAGTCACAAGGGATCAATTGGTTGGTTAGCTAGCTGCTTTTGAAATGGCTGAATTTGGAGATGATCCTCCAAAGACTGAATCTGCATTCAAAGCAAGTGCCTTGGTAAAAGGAAAACAAAGGTTTGATCCAGGAGAAAACTCAAGGAAATCTTCATGGTATGAAAATGTAAGAAAAGACTTGGAAGAAGAAGAAGAAGCTGAAACTGCTCATCTTGAAGCTCTTATTGCAAAAAGACTACCAAGAGAATCTGATAAGTATGAGGGAAAATTGCCTTTTAAGTGTTTTAACTGCAATAAGATTGGTCATTTTGCATCAAGGTGTCTAGAAAGATTTTCTAGGACAAACAATAATAGACCAAGATTCTAGAAGAATTGTTACTATGCTCATGAAGGAGATGATAAAGGAGTAGCAGATGATGAATCAGAGAAAGAAGACAAATCCAGAAGTGACTGAGTGTTCATTGCCATCAAGGAAGAAGATCCAATACCCTTTGAATCCGTAAATCATAAAGCCCTGGCTGCCCAAGTTGAAGAAAAGGACGATTGGGTCATTGACAGTGGCTGCTCTCACCACATGACAGGTGACAAAAACAAGTTTATAGATTTGGAAATATATGAAGGAGGTGTGGTAAAGTTTAGTGATAACTCTGCAGGTAGAATCAGAGGTAGAGGAACTATTTGTTTTGATGGAAAGAACAAAACCGGTAATGTATTATATGTTGAAGGATTGAAACACAATCTTCTCAGTGTGGGACAGTTGGTGGACAAAGGCTATGATCTCAAATTCAAGAATGGAAAGTGCAAAATCTTTGAAAGTTCTGGAACAAAGATTGCATCAGGTACCCAAACAAAAGGTAACATCTTTCACTTAGTTGGTACTGGTAAAAGTTGCTTATTTGTTCAAATTGATTAGAGCTGGTTATGGCATAGAAGAATGTGTCATGTGAACTTTGATAATATCATCAAGATAAGTAATACTCAAGCTGTAAGAGATCTTCCAAGATTGGTAAAACCTACAAATAGTTTGTGCCAAGAATGTCAGTTAGGTAAATAAAGCAGAATCTCATTCAAAAGCAAGGAACAATCTTCTACCAGATTATTAGACTTGGTTCACACTGACTTATGTGGTCTGGCAAGAATCAGGAGTGTGCAAGGGGATAGATACTTCATGTTGCTAATTGATGACTATTCCCGGATGATGTGGGTAACCTTTCTGAAAGAGAAATCAAAAGCTCTTGAGAAATTCAAAATATTCAAGGCTATGGTGGAAAATAAGACCAGATTAAAATTAAAGTGTCTAAGGTCTGATAGAGGTGGAGAATTCACATCCGGTGGGTTCATAAACTTTTGTGAGAAACATGGAATAAAGAGACGGTTGCCTACCCCTAGAACTCGACAGTAGAATGGAGTTATTGAGAGAAAGAACCGGACCATCCAGGAAGCATCCAGGACCATGATGATGGAAGCAAATGTTCCTCAAATCTATTGGAGAGAAGCTATCAGCACTGTAGTCTACACTCTCAACCGAGTTCAAATTAGAAACTATACTGGTAAGACTCCTTATGAACTCTGGTTTGGCATTACTCCCATAGTGAGATACTTCAGAGTTTTTGGTAGCAGATGTTACATTAAAAGGGATGAAGATCTAAGAAAGTTTGATGCTAGAAGTGATGAAGGAATATTCTTGGGTTATTCTACTCAAAGCAAAGCATACTGGTTTTACAACAAGAGATTGAGAAAGATTGTAGAGAGTATAAATGTGAAGATTGATGAAGAAATTGAAAGACCCTCAAGAATTCTTGAACATGATGAAGATGATCATAATGGTGTTTAGACTCAAGGTATCTCAGTCTCTTCTGAGAGACAAAGTCAAGTTGATCCGGTAAGACAGGAAGAAGAGATAAGTCTCAATGAGACTGATCAAGAGTTAGAAGTACAAGAGACTCCCAAAATTCCAAGGTATTTAACTCTAAACCACTCTGAAGATCAGATCATAGGTGACAAAAACAAAGGGGTGCAAACAAGGAGGAGAATTGCTCAAAATTCAGATGAGTATTGTCTAATTTCAAAGATTGAACCTAAGATAGTAAATGAAGCCTGCAATGATGAAAACTGGACTAAGGCAATGGAAGAAGAACTGATGCAAATTGAGAAGAATCACACTTGGTATCTTGTTCCCAAACCAAGAAACAAAAATGTGATTGGAACCAAATGGGTCTTCTGGAACAAATTAAATGAAGCCGGTGAAGTAATCAGAAACAAGGCCAGATTAGTTTGCAAAGGTTACTCTCAAATAGAAGGAGTTGATTTTGAAGAAACTTTTGCTCTGGTGGCAAGAATTGAAGCAGTCAAATTATTTCTTGCATTTGCTGCCTTCAAGGATTTCAAGGTGTATCAGATGGATGTCAAATCTACCTTCCTAAATGGTAATTTGGAAGAAGTGTATATTGAGCAACCGGATGGATTTCAATTGTCTGATCAAAGTGACATGGTCTATAAATTAAAAAAGGCACTGTATGGACTGAAGCAAGCCCCAAGAGCCTGGTATGAAAGATTGGATAAGCATCTCTTGAAGATTGGTTTCAATAAAGGTACTACTGACAGTAATTTGTATTTCAAAATTGATCATGAAAATATCTTAATTGTTGAAGTATTTGTTGATGATATTATTTTTGGAGGAAGAGACAGTATGTGTAAAACGTTTGTAAATCAAATGCAAAGTGAGTTTGAGATGTCAATGCTTGGAGAAATGAATTTCTTTTTGGGTCTACAAATTACTCAAACAAAGAAAGGAATCTTCATCTCTCAGTCAAAATATGTGAAAGAATTGTTGAGGAAATTTGGGATGGAAGACTCAAAGCCAATGAACACTCCAATGGCAACTGGATGCAAGTTGAGCAAAAATGATGACTCTCTCAAGGTTGATCAGACAAAATATAGGTCAATGATTGGAGGACTGTTGTATCTTAGGGTAAGTGCAAGAAGATGGGGGTCCAAAAAGTGGCCAAAATAATTTCAAAAAAATTTAAGTCATAACGCGCTCGCGTTATGGCTTGGTAATGACAAGTCTTAGGCTCGTCATTACCGAGCCATAATGCGAGCACATTATAACGCGCTCGCGTTATGACCTAATATAAATAAAAAAAAAGAAATCAAATTTTATTTCATTCTGATTTTCTCCTCTGCCCGCGGCTTCCAAACCCTCAAAAATGCACTCGCGTTCTGTAAAATGCTAATCAACACAAAAAGCTTATCAATTCGTCGCCAAACTGCCGCCACAATGTCGAGCACGCCAAAGGGGTGAGTTATCTTTGTTTTTTTGTTTGAATTTCTTTCTAAATAGGTAGGTTTTTGTTGATTTTTGATGTATATTTCGTTAATTGTCAGGAAATGTTAATGCACCTCCTCCTCCTCCTCCTCCTTCTCCTCCTCAAAATCCATAAAATCTTGAGGAGGAAATACCTACAGAACAACAACCTCCTCCATTCATTCCTTGACATGCCCCTAGAACACAAGATAATATAATGGGGCAAATTGAAAACAACAAAAAAGAAATTGAAGATATAATTGCAAGGTTGAAAGATCCTTCCACTTCAACCTTGCATAGGTCCACGCTTGCCGAATCTCTTGAGTCTATGTTATCAAATGTAAATTCAATTAGCAAGAAAATAACTAGTTGGACCGATAAAAAGAAAGAGTTTAGAGATTACTATGCAGACAAGTTGTCATACCAAGATGTCAAAAAATTACAAATTACAAAATTAGACTTGTGTTCAATTTTCACAAACCCACAAACAAATCAACCTCCACCCATTACATGCAAGGGGTTCCCTATCCATTGGTGCAACAACCAAGTGATAAGGGATAATTTCGGGCAGAGGTGGTGGATGGTTTTTGACCATCCTCCTTGCAATAATAATGAGGTCTCGCAATACTTTTTGAGGAAACTCTACTGCGAGTTTGTCCTCAATAAAGTGCCAAACTATTTTGATATGCGAGACTTCCAGGGTAGAGGTGGGGGCTCAGCACAGGATAGACCAGGGGCACGTCTTGACCCACAATGGGTAGTGAGATGAGTAATCAGCAGACCAGCCCACGAGCATGTTTCTATCCCTTCCATTGTGAAGGAGAGTGTTGAGGTCGATACACTGAGGTCGATTAGTGCCTTGACCCAGAGCATCATAGGGCATGCCGGTCCTGCAACACAGAGTGGGTTGGGAGATAGTACGAGGAGTAGGGTCCCACTGCATACTTGCTAGGCTTGTGGGTCAGCCTGTGGTTATGACCCCATGGACAGTCAGGATGCAAGTGCACAGGCTACATCTGTAGTTGAGCAGATGGTGATGACAGATACCCTCCTAAGTGAGACTTTCGGCCTTGATACTCAGGTAAATATTAGCAAGTTTATTGAATTTAATTTATTAAATTTCATTTTTGAAATACAAGATTAACTAATTTAAATTGATGATTTTAATGAAATTTCAGGGTCATAGCGTCGATGCAGTTTTCAGTGGTTCTCCACCTACATTTTTCACTAGATCATCTACTGTCGAGGTATGTAACTAGTAAACAATTATAAATATTACATGTGAATAGCATCGTTATATGAATGGTATTCTAATTTCTGATTTTAGATGTTGAATAGGTTAATACTGTAGATTTCATGGCAACACCTACTAGCGGTGGTGGACTTCAAAGCTTTACGGAGGTAATAAAATAAATAGTTTAATGAATGAATTGTACTTACTAAATTTTTGTATGTGATTTGTGTGTTTTATTGTGTGTACTTCCATGTTTAGATGAACGTGTGTGTATGTTAGGAGCCATGATGTGCATCACTATTATAGTTTTCGTAATTGAATAATGTTGTTTTATTTCCAGATGATGCAGGCTGCGGAGACACCTCCCCATGTTCATAGGGCAATGGAGTAGGGTGTGGCCTCTACGATTCATAGCTCCATGGCATTGACAAGGGTATGAGGCAGATTAGTAAATTTCAATTTACATTCATTGTTATAGTTGTCTATTTTTGAAAAATCAAAAGATTATTGATTTGAAGTTTAATTTCTATCTGGATGGTTTCTATAGGACATGACATCACCAGGGCCTATTCCTGCTACTAAGGCAAGCGAGGACACAGATTATATGTTAGCGGTAAGTGATTATTTTGTTAAATGTTTCATTTTTTTAAAACATGTAATTTCTATATATTAATGTCTATACTTTTTATTGTAACAGGTAAAGGTGCAGGAAGAACTAAATAGGAGGAGTAGCCCTCGGGTTCGTAGTAGACCACCCACATGCATGTCTCCATCCCCTAGAAGATCAAAGGCTGCTCATGATTTATTCTCTTCACCAGCCAGAGGGGAATGACTTTTTATTGTGTTCCTTTGTTGTATGCCTATATGGCATTTGTGGACATATATTTTGTATTATACATAGTTGACATTGTATGCCTATATGGCATTCTTGTAAGCCTATATGGCTATTTTGTATATATGTTATACTTATATCGACAGATATTGATGTATGCCTATATGGATATTTGGTTAATACAAATCATTTTTATTGATGGCATCCATACTTGCATTATAAATCCACTTTTGAAAGGATATTTGTAGATGGCTACTTCAAATATGTAAAGTTCGATTGTATTACATAGGATGTTTGCATTTTCTTTGATAGGCTTGATAGGCCATGGATTACATGATGGTGTTTGATGGAAAAGTATGGTACTAGAAGACTCTAGTTCATTCTGAATAGGCTTGTGATTGACAATATCTTTGCATGATTGCACTTGATCTTGGATCATGGGCATGTTGTTAGGATTTTGATTACATTGTGATGTTTGATGGATAGGCATGGTGTAAGATACCCAACTAGTTCTACGAAAATTTTTCCTTACTTAAACAATTTTACTTGCTATCAATTCATCAACTACTTCAACAACACAAAGATATACATCAAAGATAACTACTTGAATGAATCAACCTTAGAGTTGGGTACTTGTCTAGTTATTTGACTCAATCAACTTACAATGTCTTATTACATGGATAATGCTTTCAATAGCATGAAGTTACAACTTATTCAATGGAGATACAAAAGAAAGGCCTTGAAGCCTTGATGTTTACAATGGCGTCTACACTTGATCAACTCAACCAAACTCAATAATGTCAACTGAATGTCAACACGTCACAATATCACAAGGGAGCATCACCTTGGTTGTGGCATGGATGAACATCATAGTTGTAAGACTCTTAGGGTTAGGTGCCAACTGAAGGTAGTAGAGACCAGACTAGGCGCCATCCTAAGCTGGGTGCTTCCTTGAGGTGGTAGAGACATGGATGAACATCTAGTGGGGTTTGATGACTCTATATTGACACTCAAATTCACTTAGGTGCAATATTAGTGTTCTTCTGACTAGGCGCCAGATAGGAGGATTCTCAGGGGTTTTGGTGCCTAGGTTACAACTTGTCAATTTCTCAAAGAATCTTTGAAACACTTGACTTCCAAGGATTATCATCTTACCCTCTCTTAGGCGCATGTTTGGAGTAATGTCAACTAGTATCAGCGCCTATTATCTCAATTCACACTTGACATCAAACTTTTGAAGCTCTTTTACCCTAGCGCCTTTATCTTCTATCAAGCGCCTAACATTCTGGAGGTGAATTCCATCTTAATCCAAGTCTTCAAGGTACTTCCAAGTTTAGGCGCCAAAACAGGGTTATGGAGGAGCAGAACCATGCCTTAGGAGGATGACTGAACCCTAGGCGCCAATTTGAGGTTGCACGTGTTGTTATGTGGAGCCTAATCAGACTCGGAGGTTATATTTACCCCAATTTTATTGGCACGGTTTGCCCCCCAAATTCCTACGGCGTCAAGGGGCAGCGGTATTGATTATTGTAAGAAAACCCTATTTTGTAACTGACAAAAAGCTTGATAAAAAGCAGCTAAGGGTTAGGGTTTTGATTATTGTATTGTAGCATTTTGCAGCGGTATTGAGTTGCAGGGATTGCTGATTGTAATTAGTTTGATTTACTGGATAATAATATTGGACTCTCTGTTTGGTGGATGTAGCCCGAGTTTGGGTGAACCACGTTAAAACTTGTCTCTCGCTATTATTATTTCTGTGTATTTCCATTTCTCTGTTTAATCTTTATTTGCATTTAATTGATATCTTCTGCTGGCTAACCCTAACAAGTGGTATCAGAGCGGGTTGTGTTCGATTATCGACTATAGGAAAGTCTCACGGTTGAGTGGGAGCAATGGCGGATGAGGGTAAATTGAAGGTCGATAAATTCAATGGGTAGAACTATTAGTTATGGAAGATGCAGATGGAGGATTACCTCTATCAAAAGGATTTATGGAGGCCGTTGGAAGGAGTAGCCAAGAAATTGGTAACAATGTCTGATGAGGATTGGAATCTTCTTGATAGAAAGGCACTGGGAACCATTCGGTTGTGCCTGGCACTGTCAGTGGCATTCAATATAACGGAAGTGATGACAACAGATGGTCTAATGAAAGCTTTGGCAAAATTGTATGAAAAACCCTCAGCCTCAAATAAGGTATTTCTCATGAAGCAGTTGTTTAATTTGAAAATGGTTGAAGGTGGATTTGTAATAGGTCATTTAAATGAATTTAAAAAGATTGTCAGTCAATTGACTTCTGTATATGTAAAATTTGATGAAGAAGTTAGAGCTCTCTTAATATTATGTTCATTGCCTGAAAGCTGGGATAGTTTGGTAATGGCGGTTAGTAACTCTATTTCTGGTTCAAATACCCTGAAATTTGATGATGTTGTTGGTGTTATTCTGAGTGAGAAAATTCGTAGGAAAAGCTCAGGTGGATCCAAATCAGGTAGTGTTTTGAATACAGAAAGCAGGGGTAGATCAAAGGAGAGAGGAAAAGGTTTTGGAGGTCATGGGAAGTCACGAGGAAAATCAAAGGACAAAAGATCCCAAACCAGAGGACAGAAGGATTGTTGGTACTGTGGAAAACTAGGTCATCTGAAGAAAGATTGTTGGTCTCAGAAGAACAAAGAAGGAGACAAACAAGAAGGCAATAAGGAAGCAAATGTGGTAAGTAATAAATCTGAAGATGACACTTTGATTCTTTCCCTAGATAATGCTGATGATTCATAGGTTTTAGATTCAGGGGCCTCATTTCATAGAAGTTATTTCCTTGATTATGTCCAAGGGGATTTTGGGCTGGTTTATTTGGGAGATAACGAATCCTGTCAGATTGTTGGAAAGGGAAGAATCAAGATTAAGTTACAGAATGGAAATCATTAGCTACTACAAGAGGTAAGGCATATTCCAAGGCTCAGTAGGAATTTAATTTCAGCAGGGTAGCTAACTGAACAAGGTTGCACTGTTACATTTACTGATAAAAATTGGAAGGTTTCAAAAGGTGCCTTAGTAGTAGCAAAAGGTGTGAAAGTAGGCACCTTATATCTTTGTACAGGTCATACCATTCCTTCTACTTTAGCTGTTATAGAGAAAAAACAAACAAGTTCAGGAACAATTGCTACAGGTTTGCAGGAAAAGATTGGAAAAATTGCTGCAGGTTCTGAGACAACACTGTGGCATAACAAACTTGGGCATATGAGTGAAAAGGGTATGAAGGTACTTCATTCTAAGAAAGTTTTACCAGGTCTGAAATGTATTAATATGGATTTCTGTGAAAGTTGTGTGTATGGAAAATAAAAGAGAGTCAGTTTTCTCAAGGATGGGAAGCAAAAGAAAAATGAAAAATTAGAGCTTGTGCATACAGATGTATGGGGACCAGCTCAGGTATCTTCTCTCGGTGGCACTCGGTATTATGTTACATTCATAGATGATGCAACTAGGAAAGTCTAGCTTTATTTCCTTAGACAGAAATCTGATGTATTTGAAACATTTAAGAAATAGAGAAGCTTGGTTGAGAATGAGATGGGTAAAAGATTAAAATGTCTCAGATCTGATAATGGCGGTGAGTATTGCAGAAAAAAATTTAAAGATTATTGTTCCTTTAATAGAATTTGTAGGCAGAAAATAGTTCCAGGGACTCCACAGGAAAATGGAGTGGCTGAACGCATGAATAGGATGATAATGGAGCGTGCAAGGACCATGAGATTGCATACTAGGCTGCCTTTAAACATGTGGGCAGAGGCTGTCAACACTGTTGTATATCTAATTAACAGAGGTCCTTCAGTTCCTTTGGGCTGTGGTATTCCAGAGGAAGCATGGACAGGCAAGAAGGTGAGTTATTCTTTTCTGAAAACCTTCGGCTGTGAAGCATTTGCACATATAGACTCTGAAAATAGAACCAAGCTGGACACAAAATCAAAAAGGTGTACCTTTGTTGGATATGGCATTGATGAATTTGGTTATAGGCTTTGGGATTTTGTAAATCAGAAAATTGTGAGAAGCAGGGATGTTATATTCAATGAGAAGGTGTTGTACAAAGATTAGTTGCAGCAGCATGAGAAGAAAGAAAAAGATTATGTGGTGCTGGACGATACTCCAAATAGTGATGTTCCAGTGGTTCCTCATACTCTGCAACAGCAACTAGAAATACCACAAACTCCAGTGAATGTTAGACGGTTAACAAGGATAAGTAGACCTCCTGAAAGGTTTTCTCCCTCTTTGTATTCTATTTTGTTAACAGATGCTAGTGAACTAGAAGGGTATGATGAAGCTATGCAAGTGGATACACAGGTTCAGTGGGAGCTTGCAATGAAAGAAGAAATGGACTCCTTGCTGAAGAATCAGACTTGGGAATTATGTAAGTTACCTGCAGGTAAAAAGGCTTTACCAAATAAATGGGTTTACAGGCTGAAAGAGGAAGATGGAGGTAAGAAATGATTTAAGGCCAGGTTAGTTGTAAAAGGATTTGCACAGAAAAAGGGCATTGATTTTGATGAGATATTTTCTCCGGTTGTCAAGATGACTTCTATTCGTACTTTTTTAAGTATTGTGGCTACTAAAGATTTACATTTGGAACAGCTAGATTTTAAAACTACCTTTCTCCATGGTGATTTGGAGGAGGAGATATATATGGAACAGCCCCAAGGATTTGAGGTCAAAGGTCAGGAGAAACAGGTGTGCAGATTGAAGAAGAGTTTGTATGGCCTGAAACAAGCACATTGGTGCAGGAGCACCTACCTGACAGCTGGCCTTCATGAGGCAGTTAGTAGTTTAGGTCTTGTTTATGTTTCCAAGAAGGTCTGTTAAGACCAAATGCATGTAATAAGGTCACGCTGATCATGATAAGATCATGCTGACCAGGCTTTTACTATTTTTAGGAAGTTTGTTAGAACAGCTGTCATGATGTATGATCGGTTGGATCTCCCAGCCGCCTGGAGAGTTCCCAGCCGCTTGGAGTCAGGTCAGTAGTACTCGTAGGAAAATCTATTTAAGCTTGAGATCGGTTGATATTGCATAGACAGAGAGATATCATCGATCGGTAGTATAGTATTGTATTGCGCAGAGGAGCTTGAGTGTGCTGTGTGAGGAACATCATATTGTATTGCATCTTTGAAATCAATAAAGATCCTGTTTCCGGTTTCCTGTTTAATCCCCTTTGTGTAATCAATTTGCTGGTTTGGGTGGCTTCATGGATTTACTGATCCATTCCACCGGTTGATCCGTCTGATCGGTGGAATGGCGATGTATAGTAGGTTAGGTTGTAGTTTGTTTGTTTGCATGCAGGTGTGCAGGATCGCGGTCGACAGATGTTGAAGACCCTAGCATGGGTATGTGCTAGGTCGAGCTGATAAGATAGAGTGTGGAAGATCACCCTGAGAGTGGATCGGGTCGTCCCTGGAGGATCGGCGAAGTGAAATTTCGCTAAGTGAAGAAGTTCGTCAAAACGGCATCATCAGGATATCTTGGTGAATATCCTGCAGTCAGTTTGAGCATCGTCATCCGGATAAGTGGAGGAGAGTATGATGCTTTCGAGTGCATGAAGTGCAAGTGCGTCGGGGTGATCATCATCAGGAGGGCCGAGGAGGAGTGTATCGGCATCAGGTTGAAGATCGGGTTGATCAAGTTGATCGCGCGCCGAAAAAGACTAAGTTTGGCCAAGAGCAGGATATGACATCATCATCATCATGATATACGTCATCAGGACATTTCGGAGCGGCAGGATATTGAGAAGCTGCGGGTGACGTCATCGTCATCAGGATATACGTCATCAGGATATCGGGTGACGCAAGCATCAAGGCTACGGTGCGAGAAGTTAAGGTTTGTCATCATCAGGATAAATGGGAAGAACCGGATGTTCGTTATCTTGTTGATTATCATGATGCTGAATATCATGATGCTGAAGGAAGAAAAGACGGAAGTTGTCGCTGAAGTGAACAGTGGACGTCAGGAGGATGTTCGCGCTGGTCGAACATGATGATGCTGCCGAATATGATGATGCTGTCGATAATCGAGTAAGGTGATGCTGTTGACAGGCGAAAGTGCGAAGACTTGTCTGCAGGAGGATATCGGTCGGCAGGCGAAATATGATGATGCTGATAGTGAAGTCAAATATGATGATGATGAGGATGAATATGATGATGATGATGGGCTGCAGACATCCAAGCTGTATGCGAAGGTTATAGTGTGGATGCCTCTGCATCATAGTGGTATCAGAGCTCAGCAAAAGGTCTGGGCTGTTGTGTGTTGATTCTGTCACCGAAAGGGCAGAGGTAGAGTTGAATTGTGTGTTGTGTGTTGATTGAGAGGTTGACAAAATGCCTCCGAAAGGTAGTGGTACTGCAAGGGAATTGCAGGAAATGAAGGAAAAACATGCTAGAGAGATGAGGAAGATGAAGGAGCTTGCTGAAGCACTTCAAGCCAGGCTGACAGCCCTGGAAAAGAACAAAAAGAGGGAAGTGGAAGACAGTGAGTCAGAAGAAGATGAAGATACTGTAGAAGAGTATGAAGAGGTAGCTGAAGATCTGGATGCTGAAGACCAGAGATTGGCAAAACTATTAAAGGCAGTGCAGAGTGAAAAACCTAAG
Source organism: Cunninghamia lanceolata (assembly GCA_027924645.1). Classification (NCBI taxonomy): domain Eukaryota; kingdom Viridiplantae; phylum Streptophyta; class Pinopsida; order Cupressales; family Cupressaceae; genus Cunninghamia; species Cunninghamia lanceolata. Next base: position 11,536,596 of record BSBN01001226.1, read on the forward strand.
GTAAAGGTTGATGTTACCAAGTATACTGGAAGCTTGAATGAAGATGAATTGTTGGATTGGATTGCTGCACTTGATAATCACTTTGAATGTGAAGATGTTGCTGAGGATCAGAAGGTAAAGATTGCAAAGACCAAGTTAGGAGGTCATGCTTTGGTATGGTGGGATTATGTACAATCTGAGAGAAGGAAACAAGGGAAGTCTAAGATCACTTCATGGGATAAGATGGTAGCAAGGATCAAGGGTAAATTCTTGCCAAGGGATTATGAAATCCAGATGTTTAAGAAGCTGCAATTTTTAAAGCAGAAAGATAGGGATGTGAAAGCATATACTGAGGAATTTTATCTGTTAAGTATGAGATCTGGTCATCATGAGAATGAGGTAGAAAAGGTGGCTAGGTACTTGGCTGGTTTGAGGTTTAACATACAGGATGAGTTAGTGTTAGCTAACCCTAAGAATGTGGAGGATTGTTATCAAATGGCAATCAGGATTGAAGAAAAGATGAATAGAGGACATGATAAGTCCATGAGAGGAAGAGGAAACCATAGGGGAAGAGGAGCAGCCCCTACACAAAAGCAAACAAATGAGGGTCAAGAAGACACTGGTAAAGGACAGGGACAGTCTGATTTCAGGGGTGGATGGAAAGGTAATAGAGGAAGATTTGGAGGTGGTAGAGGTTCTACTGCATTTTCAGGAAAGTGTTACACCTGTGGTGAGTTTGGTCATCCATCTTTCAAATGTCCAGAAAACAAAGGTTCATCATCCAAAAATGATAGAACTAGTGACAAGAGAGTACAACTGGTACAAGAAGAGAAAGTAGAAGAAAGTGCACAGAGTTCAAACAGAGATCCTGCTAATGTTGGATATCCAGAGAGTGGAGAATCATTGATGTTAAGGAGAATTAGTTTGCAGGCATCAAAGGATATGATGCAAAGAAGAGCTCTTTTCAAGACCACATGCAAGAGTAAAGGTAAAGTATGTAAAGTTGTCATTGATACTGGTTCAACAGACAACATGGTATCTCAGGAAATGGTGGATAAACTGCATTTGGAAAGGATTCCACATCCACACCCTTACAAGACATCTTGGGTGAGTGATAGTCAATCACTTTTTGTCTCTGAACAGGCATATGTGGATTTTCAGATTGGAGCATATCATGATAGAATTTTGTGTGATATTTTGCCTATGGAATGTTGTCACCTACTGTTGGGTAGACCATGGAAATTTGACAGAAGGGTACTGTATGATGGGTATGCTAATACCTACACCATCAAGAAGGATGGGAAGACTATTAAGTTGATGCCATTGCAGGCAAAAGCTGCAGTACAGAAGGCAGCCCAAATCATTTTAATGGGAAAGAAGGAATTTGTGCAGATGCCTAGAGGAGCAGGCATAAAGGCAGTTCAGGACACTGCAGGGAAAGGAGTTGTTACAGACAGCAAGCTGAAGAAAGTTTCAGTTGTGACTGACAGAGGTCAGCAGCAGGTTCAGAAACAGGGGTGCAACCAACCATCAGTTGAGAGGAATGACAAGGATGTTGTCATAGTTGGGACTATTGCTTGTCCTATAAAGATTGACAGGAAGATAGAGTTGAACATTTCAGCAGTTCAAGAGGCAGTTCAGACAGAGGTTCTGGTCAGGCAACCTGACAAACACAGGGTATGTGAGACAAAGGCCTACATCAATAGGCATGAGGATTTACTTGCCAGAAAGCAAGTTACAGTGCAGAAGACTTGGAGCAGCCAAGAGCCAGCAGAGGACAAAGCTGGAACAGTTCAGCATATTGCTAAGGCAAAGTGTAAAGGTGGAGGACTTCCACATACTAAACTCATGGGACATGAGTTCTTTTCTGTTGGGGAGTATGGTGCAGGAGCACCTACCTGACAGCTGGCCTTCATGAGGCAGTTAGTAGTTTAGGTCTTGTTTATGTTTCCAAGAAGGTCTGTTAAGACCAAATGCATGTAATAAGGTCACGCTGATCATGATAAGATCATGCTGACCAGGCTTTTACTATTTTTAGGAAGTTTGTTAGAACAGCTGTCATGATGTATGATCGGTTGGATCTCCCAGCCGCCTGGAGAGTTCCCAGCCGCTTGGAGTCAGGTCAGTAGTACTCGTAGGAAAATCTATTTAAGCTTGAGATCGGTTGATATTGCATAGACAGAGAGATATCATCGATCGGTAGTATAGTATTGTATTGCGCAGAGGAGCTTGAGTGTGCTGTGTGAGGAACATCATATTGTATTGCATCTTTGAAATTAATAAAGATCCTGTTTCCGGTTTCCTGTTTAATCCCCTTTGTGTAATCAATTTGATGGTTTGGGTGGCTTCATGGATTTACTGATCCATTCCACCGGTTGATCCGTCTGATCGGTGGAATGGCGATGTATAGTAGGTTAGGTTGTAGTTTGTTTGTTTGCATGCAGGTGTGCAGGATCGCGGTCGACAGATGTTGAAGACCCTAGCATGGGTATGTGCTAGGTCGAGCTGATAAGATAGAGTGTGGAAGATCACCCTGAGAGTGGATCGGGTCGTCCCTGGAGGATCGGCGAAGTGAAATTTCGCTAAGTGAAGAAGTTCGTCAAAATGGCATCATCAGGATATCTTGGTGAATATCCTGCAGTCAGTTTGAGCATCGTCATCCGGATAAGTGGAGGAGAGTATGATGCTTTCGAGTGCATGAAGTGCAAGTGCGTCGGGGTGATCATCATCAGGAGGGCCGAGGAGGAGTGTATCGGCATCAGGTTGAAGATCGGGTTGATCAAGTTGATCGCGCGCCGAAAAAGACTAAGTTTGGCCAAGAGCAGGATATGACGTCATCATCATCATGATATATGTCATCAGGACATTTCGGAGCAGCAGGATATTGAGAAGCTGCGGGTGACGTCATCGTCATCAGGATATACGTCATCAGGATATCGGGTGACGCAAGCATCGAGGCTACGGTGCGAGAAGTTAAGGTTTGTCATCATCAGGATAAATGGGAAGAACCGGATGTTCGTTATCCTGTTGATTATCATGATGCTGAATATCATGATGCTGAAGGAAGAAAAGACGGAAGTTGTCGCTGAAGTGAACAGTGGACGTCAGGAGGATGTTCGCGCTGGTCGAACATGATGATGCTGCCGAATATGATGATGCTGTCGATAGTCGAGTAAGGTGATGCTGTTGACAGGCGAAAGTGCGAAGACTTGTCTGCAGGAGGATATCGGTCGGCAGGCGAAATATGATGATGCTGATAGTGAAGTCAAATATGATGATGATGAGGATGAATATGATGATGATGATGGGCTGCAGACATCCAAGCTGTATGCGAAGGTTATAGTGTGGATGCCTCTGCATCACACATTGGCAATGGTATTTAAAATTTGACAGTTTTATGGCTTAGCAAGGCTACAACAGGTGTAATTCTGACCATTATGTTTATTTTAAGAGGTTGGATAATGACAGCTACATTATTTTGTGTTTATATGTTGATGACATGCTTGTAGTTGGGTCTAACATGGATCACATAAGAGAGTTAAAACATCAGTTAGCACAGTCATTTGCTATGAAGGATTTGGGGGTAGCAAAACAAATCCTTGGTATGAAAATTTACAGAGATAGGAAGAATAGAGCATTGACTCTATCTCAAGCTGCTTATGTTGAAAAGGTGTTGCAGAGATTCCACATGGAGAATGCAAAAGCTGTCAGCACACCTTTGCCTAGTCATTTGAAATTGACTAGGGAGATGTGTCCTAAGACACAAGAGGAGGAAGAGAAAATGTCCAAGGTACCATATGCTTCACCTGTAGGAAGTCTAATGTATGCCATGGTATGCACAAGACCAGATATTGCACATGCTGTAGGAGTCGTTAGCAGGTATATGAGTCACCCCGGATTAGAGCATTGGAATGCTGTAAAATGGATTCTCAGATATTTGAGAGGTACATCCAATAAACACTTATGTTTTGGGGGCTCTAATACTAATTTAGCAGGTTATGTAGACTCAGATTTGGCAGGGGATATTGATACCAGGCGGAGTACTACAGGATATGTTTTTACTGTAGGTGGAACTACGGTGAGTTAGATTTCCATGTTACAAAAGGTGGTTGCTTTATCCACCACAGATGCAGAATATGTAGCTACAACAGAGGCAAGCAAGGAGATGATATGGCTACAATCTTTCATGAATGAATTGGGCACACCACAGGTTAATAGTTATTTGTTTACAGATAGCCAGAGTGCCATACATCTTGCAAAGAATTCTACCTTGCATTCAAAGACCAAACACATACAGTTGAGGTATCATTTCATTCGGTCGGTATTGGATGATGGACAGTTACAGCTGGAAAAGATACATACAGATGACAATCCAGTAGATATGTTTACAAAGGTAGTAACAAGGGAGAAGCTGAGCTCCTCTTTAGCTTCAGTTGGTCTTCTAGACTAAAAACAACAAAAATAGAACAGCAGAGTCCAAGGTGCTTATTTCCAGTGGGAGCTACAGGGTCAGTGGTGTTATGATCAGTCTCCAAGTGGGAGATTGTTGTTATATGGAGACTAATCAGACTCAGAGGTTATATTTACCCCACTTTTATCAGCGCGGTTTCCCCCCCCAAATTCCTACGGGGTCAAGGGGTAGCGGGAGTTAATTTTTTCATTGACCAACATAAGAAAATCCTATTTTGTAACTGACAAAAAGCTTGATAAAAATAGCTAAGGGTTAGGGTTTTGATTATTGTATTGTAGCATTTTGCAGCAGTATTGAGTTGCAGGGATTGCTAATTGTAATCGGTTTGATTTACTGGATAATAATATTGGACTCTCTGTTTGGTGGATGTAGCCCGAGTTTGGGTGAACCACATTAAAACTTGTCTCTCGCTATTATTATTTCTGTGTATTTCCATTTCTCTGTTTAATCTTTATTTGCATTTAATTGATATCTTCTGCTGGCTAACCCTAACAGCAAGAGCATAGGTATGCGCCAAGCAGAGTTTGATGCTCAAAACATTAACATTATTCAGTGAAATCCTTTTTTGACTCTAGGTGCCATTTGAAGGCTAGAAAGAGGGAAGTTGACACCAACTACATTAGGCGCATTTCTGAGGTGATGGAGACCAATAAGTGCGCCTTGTCCTCTGGCTTTATTCCTTGTTAACTTTACAACTTAGATTATCTGAACAACACTGAGAATGCTTCCCTTCTTCCTGATACAAGTTGAAAGATCCACTGGGTGCCATTTCAGGTGTTTGGAGAGATCATCAACCAAGGGAGCTAATAGAGCCTTTGGCAAATGAAAAGAGCGCCTTACTTGGATTTGATTTCTGGATGCCAGAATTGAGGAATTTTGTGTCTTGGCTAGGAGTTTCTCATTTCAATCTTGATTATTCATCTAAGTGACTTTCCTTAGCTCCCAAGCCTTCAATCTATCCATTACCCCCTGCTAGGTGCTCAAAATAGAGTGTTAACGCCTTATGAAGGTTAGGTGCATTCTGAGGGTGGGGAAGGCAAGTGAGGGCGCCAGACTAGGCCTTGAGACTTCTCTCCTCATCAAAGGCTTTCAATCCTAGGCACCAGATCCAAGGAGTTCCAACCAACACATGCGCCTAGTGCTATGAGTTCACCCAAAGGACATCTTTAACTTGAAAACTTTCAATCTTTATCCATCTATGTTAGGCGCTCAATTGGAGGATCCCTAGAAACATGTATAGGCACCTTGAGGTACTTAGGCACTTAATTTGGATGATCCTTGTGCTAGGCGATTAGTAAGGAAAACTGGAGTGAAATGGGTGCCTAGGCTCCCAAGCTTCCATACTTAGTCAAATTTTAGGGTTCTGACCTTGTTCCTACAAAACAAATAGATAGAGTTAGTCTGAAACCAATTCATTCCCTCATCATTTGGAATTAGCCTCTGAGAATGAGGAATAGGCTAATCCATTATACACTTGATGATCAAGCCGGGAATGGAGACATGACACATGGTACTAGGCTAATCATTTTGGGTTTTGCATGAGCCTCGGACAAGGTAATAGGCATAGGGTTTTTATCTTGCATAATTATTTTTTCAAACCAAGGGTCCATGACGGAAATGATTAAGGATGATAGAATGTTTGGATTTTGGACTTTGAGATGTTTATGGTTGTAAATGTTTATTGTTTGGACTCAAATTTTGTTAAATGGTTGTTTGAAAGAGGACACATCAAACACAACAATAAGATTGGTTTAAGTATGGATGCAAATGATGTTTACTAGTTTACTAGTGTGATGATGTTTACTAATGTGATGTTGATTACTAATGTGATGATGATTTTGCATGTTTTCAATGGTTGGGATCTACAAGTTATGCATTTTTTTGGGATGCACACCTCATTGATTGTAGTGGGATGACTTGAATGCATATTGCCTATATCCATGGGATGACTTTGTTATTTTTCCTTGTCTATGCTCATTTGTGCATTGGGATGAGAGGATGGATGTTGCTTTGATAGTGATGTGTATTCATCACCTAGTGATGGATGATCTTATATAGTGGTTGGGTGTAATGGACAAACTCTTAGATTATGATTATTATTTGTAGTGAGAGTGCTTTGACATCTTGGCTACTATTTTTAGGAGATGGTTATCTTCATGTGGTTGTAGATGTTGATCCTTGGTTTAGAGGTGTTTGGTAGTGTGTCTTGGTGGACTCTTGATTCTAGATTAGAGTATTAGCATGATACAAGTTCTCTTGAGACTAGGATGTTTGTATAGGTTCATGTGATCTTCTAGGAGGAGATGTTAGATCATGATGTCATGTTTGGATACCTAATTTTGTAGTTGGAGTTTTGACAGTGGTATTGTTGGTTCTCTTGGTATTGAGTATATTGGTCATGTGCTTGGGAGCTTCATGATAATGTGGTGTTGCATTTGGAGCTTAACATGGATTGATTGGTTGTAGGTTCTCACACATACTTCGAGACTTGGGTGAGGCTAGAGTCCTCTTGGGATTAGAGACACTTGTTGAGATGGTTACCCTTTAGAGGTTTTAGTAGGAAGACCAAGGAGACTTTCACTTGGATATGGGCGTGAGTTAATTATGGACCTAGAGAAGATTCTTATTGGAGAGAGTCATTGTGGCTTGGTGTATCTTCGACGAGCATTCTTATTCCCCACTCTTGGTCTACTCGACAGACTATCATCTAAGAGGTATTTCCCATCCTTTAGATGAATTTTTTTAATGCTTTATCTTCTCATGGTTATGGATCTTGAGCTATGGTTATTGGTTCTAGAGGGTTCATTCAAGGGGTGTCTCTAAACATGCTTTTTCTCAGGCGCTAAACTGGAGTTGTCTAGATGCACAAGTGTGCCTCCCTCAATGAAGTTTATTTTGTTAACTTAGTTCATCCTAGTGACTCAAGGGGTTGTTATATTCTTTAGGCGCAATCTTTCATAGACTAAAACATTCACTCCATGTTAAGGCGCTCAAAGGAGGCTCTGGAGATGGAAAATGGCACCTTAACTCACTTATGTAAATTTTGGACTTTTAGGCAATTGAAAGATGTCTTGGAGGGCTCAATTCTTCAAGGCGCCCATTTTGTTCACCACTTGTAGCATCACTTGTTCAAGGCGCATGTGTGATTTGGTGAAAAACAGGCACCTAGAGTGAATAGGCTTTCATCCTGACTTGATACATTGCCTCCTTCTGACGATTTTTGGGGCAGCAGAAAACCTCTCACCACGAGCAAATGCCTAAGAGTTATAAAAAATCAAGAGAGGTTATTGTAGAGGCACTGTACGTGATCATGTTGCCTTAGATGGAATGTTTCTAAGTGACACAATTTTTGAGTAACATCTCATCAAAGATTGCTACCTTTTTGCACTTTGGACTCTTCAGGGATATCGTCGGTACAATGTAGCTTCGACTGTTTCGACATGTTTGGGTGAAAAACATGACCATGCCTAGCGTAAATGTACCCATTTGAACACGTTGGAATAGTTAATTTGGTCGCATCAGGAGCAGGACGAAAGTTACACCCCTTTGCAACTTTACACTACCTCCTGACAATTTTTGGGGCAGCAGAAAACCTTTCACCACGGGCAAATGCCTCAGAGCTATAAAAAACTGAGAGAGGTTATTGTAGAGACACTCTACATGATCGTGGTGCCTCAGATAGAATATTTCTAAGTGATATGATTTTCAAGTAACATCTCGTCAAAGATTGCTACCTTTTTGCACTTTTGACTCTTCAGGGATATTGTCGGTACAATGTAGCTTCGACTATTTTGACATGTTTGGGTGAAAAACATGACCATGCCTAGCATAAATGTACCCATTTGGACGCATTGGAATAGTTAGTTTGGTCACATCAGGAGTAGGATGAAAGTTACACCCCTTTGCAACTTTACACTGCCTCCTTCTAACGATTTTTGGGGCAGCAGAAAACCTTTCACCACGGGCAAATGCCTCAGAGCTATAAAAAACTGAGAGAGGTTATTGTAGAGGCACTCTATGTGATCGTGTTATCTTAGATAGAATGTTTCTAAGTGACATAATTTTTGAGTAACATATCGTCAAAGATTGCAGCCTTTTTGCACTTTGGACTCTTTAGGGATATCGTGGGTACAATGTAGCTCGAACTGTTTCGACATGTTTGGGTGAAAAATAGGACCATGCCTAGTGTAAATGTACCCATTTGAATGTGTTGGAATAGTTAGTTTGGTCGCATTAGGAGCAGGATAAAAGTTACACCCCTTTGCAACTTTACACTGCCTCCTTCTGACGATTTTTGGGGCAGCAGAAAACCTTTCACCACGAGAAAATGCCTCAGAGATATAAAAAACTGAGAGAGGTTATTGTAGAGGAACTTTACATAATCACGTTGCCTTAGATAGAATGTTTCTAAGTGACATGGTTTTTGAGTAACATCTCGTAAAAAATTGCAGCCTTTTTGCACTTTGGACTCTTTAGGGATATCGTCGGTACAATTTAGCTCAGACTGTTTCGACATGTTTGGGTGAAAAAAAGGACCATGTCTAGCGTAAATGTACCCATCCGGACACGTTGGAATAGTTAGTTTGGTCACATCACGAGTAGGACACCAAAAATGCAAAAGTTGCTTTGTGCAACTTGACAACATTGACACTTTTTTGCAACATGACTCAAAGACTCAAACTGACCCCAAATGACTCAAAGTGTCTTAAAATCACTTTGATTTGGTGCCCAATGTACATTATAGAGGTCGAGGCACTCCTTATCATTCAAACATCTTAGATGAGCGCATAGGAAAGGAAAAAGCTCTAAGTTTCATCATCATGAGTGCCTAATATCAAGAGACTTTAATGGCTCAAACCTTAGCATGGAGTCCTAAGGTGCATTTCATGTCTCCTTTCATCTAGTTTGGTGCCCTATATGTGAAGGAAGATCTAAAGGCATGAAAGTGGATGTCATATTGCAAGAGTTTGGATCATCAAAATTGAAAGAAATAAGTCTATTAAGCTTGGGCACCCTTGGTCTTCTTTTCGTTCATTATGAGCACCTTGGGAGAATGGTATATAGGTCATCATCATGATTGGGCACCCTAGATCCAGAGTGTTGGAGAGATCATCAAATGGTGTCTAGTAGGGTGAGTTATGAGTTTGGTTGCATCAGGAGCAGGACACCAAATATGCATAAGATGATGATGTAAAAATGTGTACATATGTGTAAAAATGTAGGAGGAAATAAAAAAAGACAAACCTTACAAATTAATGTGCATACTTACAACTTAATGTAACATAACTTTACAAAATCAATGTGAATACTTACAAATTAATCCAATGAACCATCCGGGTCTGCTCTACTCTTTATTGTGTCAAGTATTGCTTCATGGTCAGAGTCACGCACCTTCCACAATATTTTGTTCAAAGGTCTACCTCGATACTTTATCAAATGAACATTGGATGCCACGACAAGGTTTAAGTAATGAAGAATCTTCTGATGCATGTCAAAGTCCTGAAATAGCCAAATATTAACACTCTTATGTGGGTACCTTCTAAGCCATGTTCAAGTAATAACCACTGATCCTGTAGGGTTTTCGATGTTTTCTCCATCTGTAACAGGGGCCTCCAATTTCTTTTTGGCCTCAACACAACGACATAAGTAATAATCTGTTCCCTCTTCATTATCTTCATCTGCAATAACTGCATATACGTGCCCTACATTGATATGTGTAGCAAATTAGATGAAATTAGTCAACATTACAAAAACACTACAAAGTAAGATGACATTCCCTGGTTGAACTAGATGAAATTAGATGCATATACATGCCCTATATTACCTGGTTGAACTAAATCTGATATGTGGTCAAAGTCAACTGACGATTTCATCTGTGTTAGTTTCAGTGCCGTCGGGGGTCGATACGTGTCAAGTGGGCTAAGATAACTGCCATTTGTCAACCCACTCCTTTGACTCGCACTCATCCCAGACTTGAATTGTACAGGAAGAACAAAAGCATGACATCTTTCGTGTATGGATACTCCATGAACCTGCAATTGAGCTTCTGAAAGAGTGCATCTCATTTGATCCTGTCAGTGTACAACAATCCTCATATGGTGCAATGTTAGTATCATCTATCAACCAAAAAAATCTATGAACTAAAGACTTACCTTCATTACCTAGACCCATGGAAGCATTACACCACTCGATAATCAATTTTGCATCTGTCAACTTTGCATTGTCTTTATACTTTAATTCTTCTCGTGCCATGGCTCTTTTGATACATGCTCCTGCACCATCATGCTCCCCCTTTCCATGCTCGGCCTCACAAAAGTTCCACATATGTTGAATACCTGTAAAATTATGCCTCCTACTCAGCCAATAGAAATTTTGTGAGTTCTTGAATTGTGATGCATAGTTATCTGACCATATGATATGCTGACTGAACGATATGCCCCTTCTAGCCAAATCATTGTAGAACACCTGAAAGCAACCTTGGACGAACTCCATAGAATGCATGCGATCATCACTAATATAGAAATTATACTCCCTTATGATCTTTCTGTCATCCTCTGTACTATCATTCGCATGAATGAATGCAATGTGCACAAATATAGAAACCTGTGTGGAGTTGTAATATTGTGATTGCACCTCACGCTGTGGCTGTAGACTGTAGTTCTCTACAAAGTTGATGACTGAAACAATGTTACCAACCAGAAATGTGTCCTTGCATAACTTGAATTGCAAGTCCAACCATCGAGCTCTATGGGCATGTCTTGCATACTCATACACTATGTTGTCACGAAATATAGGCATAAACTGATACACTGGAATCTTTTCAATAACTAATTCACACATCTTTGCTTCTTTACCATCTTTGGTATTGTATGCCACTATTTTATACTTGCCAAACTCTACTAGTTCATTTCCAACCGCATGTGTTCTTTCCATATGTTCACATATTGGCAAATGTTGCAAGCCACCGCAACGATGACATGTGCCATCCAAGCATAATTTCTTGTAGAATATTTGACCTTCCTCTCTTTCACATAAAATTCTTGATATGAAGTCTCTTGAAGATGTTGGTGGGGCACATATGGCACAACCCTGCAAATCATTCTTAGTATGCAAATCTAAACATATAGACCTATAAGCATCAAAATGGTTAGAAAATTCAATATGTAATCTACAACAACAAGTATTGCATGTGTGATTTATCTTAACATAGAAAGGTTTTAGCAATTCAAAATATCTTTGAAAATTTTTATTTTGAGGATACTTCTCTAGAAATTTACCATAAAACTGTGTTTGAGTCTAATCCAAAAAATGCTTTGGATGTGGCTCACGGTTTTGACTACCGATTCTCCTTCTTACCACATCCCTTTGATTCAGAGATACCCTTGTGTAATTCTTCCAAAAGTCTTCAATTAGTGATCTCAATGCTTCAACAATTGGTTTATCTTTTCATGGTAGTCTCCCCGACAATGCCCATAATTCATTGGCATTAGTGTCCTCAATTCTTTGGCGTCTTCCAACGGCTCTTGATAAAGTTTTCCTATTAATTCTCAATTCTTGACTTGTCTTTCTAATGAGACAAGCTTTCCTCCTTTGACTACTTACTATAGTCAATGTAATCACACGCTGTGTTGCATTACTATCTTTTGTGCATGAGGTGTTACCCACACTCTCATATGCACTCATTAGATTCTTGACAATAGATTTTTCACTTGAAGCCTCTGATGTTCTCAACCCAAGAATCTTCATGATAGACCTATACTTTATACTTCGCATCATTTCAACGAATAGTTGACATCTTGCAGTCTCATTTAACTTTTAAAAGAACAATCTCCAAATGTTATTAGCATATCTTCTACAAGTGCATTTTGGAATCTTACCTTCCATTGGCTACAAAATATTCTCATCAATATCAATCAAATACTTTGGCTTTCTATGCAAAATTCTAGGTGGTGTCAAGTTAGGTAAATTCATCTCAACATTAGGAATTTCATCAATATTTAAATGAGATGGGTTAGATGGCATACCTTCGATCGAAGATGGAATAGATGACATACCTTGAGGTTGAGGTGGGAACGATGGCGTACCTCCTTCATCACATGTGAGTGATGATGTACTCTCAACTTGAGATGTGGTAGATGGTGTCCCTACATGTTGACTTGCGGTAAAGGACGTGTCTCCAACTATGGTATTCAAATCTCTCATACCACGAAATTTTTGCATTTGTTCTCTTTGTGTCACCAATACCATATCTCTTTGTGATGGTTGTGGTTCCTCTTCAATTGGTATGTCTTCATTTATCATGTCCAATTTCCTCTTCTCACGAAGTTCCCTCATAGCCACTACTTTCTTTGCATTCTTAGCTTCTATCTCTTCCTGTGTTGGTTTAATTCTTGATCGTTTCCTCGGCATGATGGAGAATTTGTCTATAGCATGATAAAGAGACCAATATTAGTTCCTAAGAAATGAATACATGATAATAGTGGGATTGTATTTTTTTTATGTTGTAAGGATTTATTCTTGTATAGTTTGACATCATGGTATGAACTAAGGTTTGTTTATTACACATAATTATTAAAGAGCCCAAGTGTAGAAAATATGCATGGCATCATGTGAGATTGTAGGCTGCTTTCTTGATTGGGAATGTGTCTATTTTAAACATGTATGATAAAGCATGATAAAGTAATTCAATCTGAAATAAGGAAAATGTAAAGAACATGCATTTAAAGACTTGACATACCTAAAAAATGAAGATTTGAATGGAGAGAGTACCCAATTATGTAGTGTTTTTATCTTCTTGCATCAAACTCCTCAACAATTTGAGTTTTTCACCACTTGCTTCCTTTTCAATGTTAAATTCCTAAAATTGAATCACAATTAACATTGCAACACTACAAAAATTGAAACTTGAATAGATATATATCAAACTTGGTGTGAAAACTATGTTATTTCCTCCTTCTCAAGTTGGCAAAGCAGAAAAGGTGGTGGAAAGATCATGCAAAGGTGGTACAATGTGTCAAATGTGCATGTGAACTTCCCAATAGCATGAAAGCACTTATTTTTTGTCGGACCACGTGCAAAATTAGTAAGAAAATAGAGCATGTGGGCCTGGATCATGGGGGTAACCACTTTTTTACCATTTCAATAGAAATACAAAACACGAGCACATTATAACGCGCTCACGCTATAATGCGCTCGTGTTTTGTCCTGCTATATATTCATCACATCCTTTGCATTGATCACATCTTTTTCCTACAAGGGCTTGCCAGATGCTCCACCATATGATAGGCATAACAATGAAGGGGTAAGCCCTCATAATCAAGTTCTTGATAGAAAATGCCCTCAACCCTCAACGTCAAACCCTAATCCCTAAACCCTCAACTCTGATCATGGAGCAGTCCGCAATAACCTGTACCATATTGGACTAACCCTAACTGTGCAGAGGGAATATGAAATTGTGAGGTGATCACCAGATGGAATGTGGACTTTGAGCCACGAGGAGAGATTGGTACAGAATGGATTCAAGGAGGAAACTGTGCAAAAGATTTTCATGTTGCAAGCGAGCATCAGACTGTTGGCGTAATTTGGTGGATGATATGTTTTTCAGCGTGAGGTGGTGGCATCAGAGAAAGGCCAAAAGGTTGGCCCGATAGTGATTATGTGGCTGATAGGCAAATAAGCAAAGCCGCTCATTGGAGAGAGATGGCATATCGGCGGAAGAAATCCTGAGGTGGCCGATAAGAGAAGTGTTGCCAATAGAATAGATTAATCGATGGTTGAACTGCTTGATCGGTTCAACAGGTTCATTTGGGTTTGACGGTTCAAGCAAATGGTTCAACCGAATGGTTCAAGCAAAAGTTTCAACCGAATGGTTCAAGCGAAAGGTTCAACCAAATGGTTCAAGAAAATAGTTCAAGCGAAAGGTTCAAGCGAATGGTTCAAGTGACCGGTTCAAGTGAATGGTTCAAGAGTTCAAAAGGTATGAATAGTTTGTAAGTTCAATGAGTTTAAGAATTCGATGGTTCGAAACTAACAAGTTTAGTGGGTTCAACCGAGGAGTTCAAGGGTTCAACCACTATGGTGGTTCAATACATTTTGTGTTGTTTTATGTTTCCGCAGCACGCTCCCTATCAAATTGGTAATCAGATAGGGGTTTTTCAGGGGAACAACAAAAGGGTCTGGCTGATACAGGCTGAAATTGCCATTTTGGGTGGACTATGGAATTTCCTCCACATCACCTATCTCTAAACCCTCAACCCTCAACCCTAATTCATCATCCCTCAACTCTAATCCCTCATCCCTAAACCCTAAATGCTATCCCTAATCCTACACCCTCAAGAGACTCGATACTATACCTTAAAATCTAATCCCTTATCCCTAAACCCTCCAACCCTATCCCTAATCCTTACACCCTCCACACTCTACTTTAACACTAATCCCTTGAACCTCAACCCTCAACCCTTAACGTCAAACCCTAATCCCTCAACCCTTAACTCTGATCCATCAACCCTCAACACTATACCTTAAACCCTAATCCTTTCAACCTCAACCCTATCCCTAAACCCTTGACCCTCGAACCTCAACCCTCAACCCTCAATGTCAAACCCTAATCCGTCAACCCTTAACTCTGATCCCTCATCTCTCAACCCTAACCCTAAACCCTCAACCCTCAACCCTCAATGTCAAATCCTAATCCCTCAACCCTTCACTCTAATCCCTCAACCCTAAACCCTATCCGTAAACCCTCAACACTATACCTTAAACCCTAATCCCTCAGCCCTCAACCCTAAACCTTATCCCTAAACCCTAATCCCTTAAACCTCAACCCTAATCCATCATCCCTCAACTCTAATCCCTCATCCCTAAACCCTAAATGCTATCCCTATTCCTATATCCTCAACAGAATTGATACTATACCTTAAACCCTAATCCCTTATCCCTAAACCCTCCAACCCTATCCCTAATCCTTATACCCTCCACACTCTACTTTAACCCTAATCCTTATACCCTCCACACTCTACTTTAACCCTAATCCATCATCCCTCAACTCTAATCCCTCATCCCTAAACCCTAAATGCTATCCCTATTCCTATATCCTCAACAGAATTGATACTATACCTTAAACCCTAATCCCTTATCCCTAAACCCTCCAACCCTATCCCTAATCCTTATACCCTCCACACTCTACTTTAACCCTAATTCCTTGACCCTCGACCCTATCCCTAAACCCTTGACCGTCGAACCTCAACCCTCAACCCTCAACATCAAACCCTAATCCCTCAACCCTTAACTCTGATCCCTCGACCCTCAACACTATACCTTAAACCCTAATCCTTATCCCTCAACCCTTAACCCTTAAAACTTAAACCCTATCCCTACACCCTCAACACTTGACACTATATCTTAAGCCTTAAACCCTCATCCCTAAAGCCTCAACCCTCAATCCTTAAACCTTCAACCCTAAACCCTATCCCTAATCCCTCTACCCTCGACACTCTAACCCTAACCTCGACATTAAATGCTAATCTGTCAACCCTAAACCCTAATCCTAAACCCTCGACCCTCAACCCTCAACACTATACCTTAAACCCTAATCCCTCAACCCTCAACCCTAAACCTTATCCCTAAACCCTAATCCCTCAACCCTCAACCCTAATCCATCATCCCTCAACTCTATTCCCTCATCCCTAAACCCTAAATGCTATCCCTATTCCTAAACCCTCAACAAACTCGATACTATACCTTAAACTCTAATCCCTTATCCCTAAACCCTCCAACCCTATCCCTAATCCTTATACCCTCCACACTCTACTTTAACCCTAATTCCTTGACCCTCAACCCTATCCCTAAACCCTTGACCCTCGAACCTCAACCCTCAACCCTCAACATCAAACCCTAATCCCTCAACCCTCAACCCTAAACCTTATCCCTAAAACCTAATCCCTCAACCCTCAACCCTAATCCCTCATCCCTCAACTCTAATTCCCCATCCCTAAACCCTAAATGCTATCCCTATTCCTAAACCCTCAACAGACTCGATACTATACCTTAAACTCTAATCCCTTATACCTAAACCCTCCAACCCTATCCCTAATCCTTATACCCTCCACACTCTACTTTAACCCTAATTCCTCGACCCTCAACCCTATCCCTAAACCCTTGACCCTCGAACCTCAACCCTCAACCCTCAACATCAAACCCTAATCCCTCAACCCTTAATTCTGATCCCTCAACCTTCAACCCTATCCCTAAACCCTAAACCCTGAACGTCAAATTCTAATCCCTCAACCCTTCACTCTAATCCCTCAACCCTAAACTCTATCCCTAAACCCTCAACACTATACCTTAAACCCTAATCCCTCAACCCTAACCCTACACCTTGTCCCTAAACCCTAATCCCTCAACCCTCAACCCTAATCTGTCATCCGTCATCCCTCAACTCTAATCCCTCATTCCTAAACCCTAAACGCTATCCCTATTCCTAGACCCTCAACAGGCTCGATACTATACCTTAAACCCTAATCCCTCTACCCTTGACACTCTTATTTAACCCTAATCCCTTGACCATTAACCTTATCCCTCAACCTCAACCCTCAACCCTCAACTCTCAACATTAAACCCTAATTCATCAACCCTAAACCCTATCCCTCAAACCTAAACCCTATCCCTAAACCATCAACCCTCAACACTATACCTTAAACCCTAATCCCTCAACCCTCAACCCTAAACCTTATCCCTAAACCCTAATCCCTCAACCCTCAACCCTAATCCCTCATCCCTAAACCCTAATCCCTCAACCCTCAACCCTAATCCCTCATCCCTCAACTCTAATCCCTCATCCCTAAACCCTAAATGCTATCCCTATTCCTAAACCCTCAACAGACTCGATACTATACCTTAAACTCTAATCCCTTATCCCTAAACCCTCCAACCCTATCCCTAATCCTTACACCCTCCACACTCTACTTTAACCCTAATCCCTTCAACCTCAACCCTATCCCTAAACCCTTGACCCTCGAACCTCAACCCTTAACCTTCGACGTCAAACCCTAATCCGTCAACCCTTAACTCTGATCCCTCATCTCTCAACCCTAACCCTAAACCCTAAACCCTCAACCCTCAACGTCAAATCCTAATCCCTCAACCCTTCACTCTAATCCCTCAACCCTAAACCCTATCCCTAAACCCTCATCACTATACCTTAAACCCTAATCCCTCAGCCCTCAACCCTAAACCTTATCCCTAAACCCTAATCCCTAATCCCTCAACCCTCAACTCTAATCCCTCATCCCTAAACCCTAAATGCTATCCCTATTCCTACACCCTCAATAGAATTGATACTATACCTTAAACCCTAATCCCTTATCCCTAAACCCTCCAACCCTATCCCTAATCCTTATACCCTCCACACTCTACTTTAACCCTAATTACTCGACCCTCAACCCTATCCCTAAACCCTTGACCCTCGAACCTCAACCCTCAACCCTCAACGTCAAACCCTAATCCCTCAACCCTTAACTCTGATCCCTCGACCCTCAACACTATACCTTAAACCCTAATCCCTATCCCTAAACCGTTGACCCTTAAAACTTAAACCCTATCCCTACACCCTCAACACTTGACACTATATCTTAAGCCTTAAACCCTCATCCCTAAAGCTTCAACCCTCAATCCTTAAACCTTCAACCCTAAACCCTATCCCTAATCCCTCTATCCTCGACACTCTAACCCTAACCTTGACATTAAATGCTAATTCGTCAACCCTAAACCCTAATCCTAAACCCTCAACCCTCAACCCTCAACCCTCAATACTATACCTTAAACCCCAATCCCTCAACCCTCAACCCTAAACATTATCCCTAAACCCTAATCCCTCAACCCTCAACCCTAATCCATCATCCCTCATCCCTAAACCCTAAATGCTATCCCTATTCTTAAACCCTCAATAGACTCGATACTATACCTTAAACCCTAATCCCTTATCCCTAAACCCTCCAACCCTATCCCTAATCCTTACACCCTCCACCCTCTACTTTAACCCTAATCCCTCGACCCTAAACCCTATCCCTAAACCCTTGACCCTTGAACCTCAACCCTCAACCCTCAATGTCAAACCCTAATCCCTCAACCCTTAACTTTGATCCCTCGACCCTCAACCCTATCCCTAAACCCTAAACCCTCAACCCTAATCTATCATCCCTCATCCCTAAACCTTAAATGCTATCCCTATTCCTAGACCCTCAATGGGCTCGATACTATACCTTAAACACTAATCCCTTATCCCTAAACCCTCCAACTTTATCCCTTATCCCTTAACCCTCATGATTAATAGCCTTGAATGTAAAAAAATTTGAGGGGAACATAACGCGAGCGCGTTATAACGTGCTCACATTATGTCAAACATGACAAAAAATAGACTTGCGGGAAAGAAAAATGCAAGGCAAAACATAACGCGAGCGCGTTATAACGCACTCGTGTTATTTCTTGCTTTGGAAATCCCAAGCCTTGGGCTTGGGATTTGCTTTGGATTTCCAACCCAAAGGCTTGAGTGCCTTATGAACAGTCACAGATATGTTTTTCTATATTCTTCAAAATTTCACATAATTTCGTTTGTGCTAACCCTTAGATTTGCATGTGTTTCAAGGTCGAAGAAATCAAACACATGGGTAATGTTAGGCTTTCTCTTAGTTATTTGACGATGTGATTTTTTTCACATTTTAACAATGTTAAGCCTTTCATCTTTAATTTCTTTTATTTGTGTGTCTGTTTTTAGGCAAAAACCACTGTTTGGTCTTTTTTTCATTGTAAAATAACTATTCATTCAAATTTCAAAAAAATTACATATTTAAAAACTAGACTCCATTCTACAAATATTAAAAAAATTAAAAAATGATTTTCAATTAGTTTTCAAAATTTATAGGGGTAGCACGGCCAAAATTCTATTTTTTAGGATGTGTCCACTTTGAAAATTAGTAAAAAATCAAATATTCATCAAAAAATTATCAGAAAAATTGGGCATAAACTACATGCTATTAGCTAATTTCTCACTAAAGCGATTTTAAAAATACCAAAAAAAAGTTGACCTTTTGAGGGAGCCACAAAACATGCTATGTTATGTTTTTTTTGACAGAAACGACACCAATTTCTGTGGCTCCCTCTTTTGAACCCCTTAATCTATGCCATTTTCAAAACAAAATAGTAGTTTAGAAAGTAGACTCAGAGCACTACGAACATTGTTTTGGTTGCATCTCCAAATTTTGAGTGTAACTATGCTCAATTTCTCATCCAAGGCCATTATTTCCTGATTTCAGAAAAAAAGTGGCCACTTAAGACCCCTTTTTAGCCCCCCATCTTCTTGCACTTACCCCTCACTCAAACTAGACTAGATATTATGCAGGCTATTGGTCTTGTTGCTAGATTCCAAGCTGATCCTATATAATCTCATGTTATGGTAATCAAGAGGATATTTAGATATCGAAAGGGGATAGTTGAGTATGGTCTATGGTATCCTAGAGATCATGATTTCTCTCTTCATGCATATACAGATGCAGATTGGGTAGGAGATGTGGATGATTGGAAGAGTACTAGTGGTGGAGCATTCTTTTTGGGAAAAAGATTGGTTTCTTGGCTAAGCAAGAAACAAGAGGCAGTATCTCTGTCTACAACTGAAGCAGAATACATTGCAGCAGCAGGTAGTTGCACTCAAATCTTATGGATGAAGCAGATGCTAAGAGACATTAAAATAGAATATGAGAAGCCTATCACAATTTTCTATGATAATTCAAGTGCAATAAATATTTCTAAGAATTCGGTGTTGCATTCCAAGACCATGCACATATCTATCAAGTTTCACTTTCTGAGAAAGCAAGTGAACAAGGATGAAGTCAGGTTGGAGTATGTGCCCTCCAAGGATCAAAGTGCAGATATCTTTACTAAACCTCTTCCCAAGGACTCTTTTGAGTATCTCAGGGAGAAGTTAGGGGTTATTGCCCCTCCGGTGATAAACAAGGATGCACTAATGTGCATCAGTTTGGTGGATATCACAGTCATATCTTGTGGTCTGGATTGGTGCTGGGGAGCTGCTACTCAAGGGGAGCAGCAGGTGTGATTATCAAGTTACAAGAATGGGCCCTTTGCCATTGATGTCAAAGGAGGAGAGAAGACATGTGAAAAACAAGTGGTTGATGATCAAAGGGGGAGTAGTACAGGAAGAGAAGACATGTGAATAGTTGTTGTTGATAGGGGGAGCTATGACAGTATGGAGAAGTTCTTGTCTTGATGGTTTTTCACATAATATGTTGCCATCAATGACAAAGGGGGAGATTGTTGTGAGTATGGGCCTAACCAGTGTTGTCATTGATGTCAACATACTTCTGTTACATCAGTGATAAGGATTGGATGAGTTATTTGTTGAGGATACCGAGAAAGTCAATCTCAGTTAGGAACAGTGGAGAACAGTGATGACAGTAAGGAAATAGCTCAAGACAGGTTGAGGATTAGAAGATGCAGATTAATGGGTTTGTGGACATGAGTCTTAGGAGGTTCTAGTTAAGATTTCAGAGGTCTGCATGAAGATATGAAGAAGTTATGATTGATCAAGTAGAATCGGTTCTAGGAGATGCTCAGGAGTGACAGAGTGTTACAGAAAGGTCCGGTGAGATCCGGAAGTGCATTGTCCTATTCTGCAGATTGGAAGGAGTTTTGGGGGAGTCCTTGTGATGTGTCATCTCAATTTTTTCATGGTTTTAAGGTCTGGAAGAATCTACTCCTTTGTGATAGTCATGACAGACTGTGTTCTTGAGGCACCAGATGTAGGAGAGAAGAGATTTGAGTAAGTAGAGGAAGTGCAGATGTACCTGGTCACTCAAGCAAGCTTGTGAAGGTTCTTGGATCATGTTGAGGTTGTGTTGTCAGTCCGCATTAGTGTTGGAGTCCGGAATTGGAGATATACTTCCAGATGAAGGTACTCTTCCTCAGGTTGGTTGACTAAATGAATTATTCATCTTGCGGATGTTCTTATGGATGTTTGCCGACTTAGATGGTTGTTCCTAAGTTGATGTCATGTATAAATAAGGGATTGTGAAGTCATGTCAAAGGTGTACTTGTGGAGATGAGAGTGTGGTAGCGAGGAAAAGAGCGAAAGGAAGAGCAAAAGGATTTGGGCTTTAATGGAACTAATTCAAGCATGGTGACGATGCTATTTGCCAATTCAAGTATGTAATACTCATTTATTGTAGACAGTGTGTCTCTTGTAGGTAGTGAGCCTCTTGTGAGCAGCGTGCTCAGGCAGTGAGCCCTAATTGGCATGTGCCATCTTATTCTTTCTATTCTTCTAACAAAGAATAATATCTTGGGTTAGTCACCCCATGTTTTTTCCCTTAACCGGCTTTTCCACATCAAAATCTTGGTGTCTCATGTGTAGATGTGTTTTTTGCTCTTGATTAATTACATTAAGGTTTCATAATTGATTTATTGTTAATGCAAAGTGAATGCAAATGTTGAAACAAGAAAAGTTTTGGACAACTGATTCACCCCCCTCTCTCAGTTGTCTGCCCTAAATCTAACAACTCTTCCACCATAGCATCCCTCCATACTTGGTGCTTAGATGCTTCTTGAAAGCTGGAAGGCTCCTCTTCATATAATTCACTCATAAGTGCCACATAATCAAAATGATGTTTGGGAGCTTTTCTTTGTCTGACTGAATCCTATGGGTCACCAACATATTCCTGGGCCTCTCTCAGTGTCTGCTTAGCTGCCCCATTTCTTTTCTTCTTAGTAATAGGAGTCTGAGGCTGAGAAATTATTTGTTCCTCCTTCTAATCAACTTGCTCAGCCTGCTTGCTTTGCTATCTAGCTTGCAGGACTAAAGTTTGAGGGATTTGTTCTACCTCAGTCATGGGAGATTGCTTCTCTTCATTCATCAAGCTGCTAGACTTCTGAAGAGCCCTCTCTTCCTCAAACTTCACATCTCTGCAAACAACTATTTTCCTGAGAGGAGGAATGTAAACTCAATAGGCCTTAGAAGTTTCACTGTACCTAACAAGGATACCCTTCTCTGTAGTTGGTTCCAATTTGGTTCTCTTCTGCATAGGAATGTGACAATACACAAGGCATCCAAAGATGTGAATGTGCCCCAAATCTGGTTTCTTACCACTGAATGCCTCTTCTAGAGTCAATTTGCCCAACACTTTGTGAGGGCTCCTATTCTACAAATACATAGATGTATTGCAAGCTTCTGCCCATAAGAACCAAGGTAGATCCTGATCATGAAGCATGGCCTTAGCTGCTCCAACTATAGCCCTATTTTTCCATTTAGCAACCCCATTCTGCTAAGGGTTGTACGAAACTGTCAACTCTTTCTTGATACCTCCCTAAGTACATAAATCTTTGAAGGCATTCAAGGTATACTCACCTCCATTATCAGACCTCAGTATCTTGATCTTCCACCCTGTTTGGTTCTCCACAAGAGCCTTAAACTCTTTGAACCTACTGAAGACCTCATCTTCGTTCTTCAAAAAATATATCCACGTCTTCCTAGAGAAGTCATCAATGAAAGTAACATAATACTCATACCCATTAAAGGATACTGTTAACATGGGCCCACACACATCTGAGTGTACAAGATCCAAAATCCCTTTGGATCTAGTGTCACTACTTGGAAAACTGGTCTTGACATATTTCCCAAGAGTACAACCCTTGCACACCTCATGGTTTTCTGTCTTCATCTCAGGTAGCCCCGTCGCAATTTCCTTGAGCACATTCAGTGCTCCATGGTGAAGATGAGCCATCCTTCTGTGCCACAATTCTCCTAGCCCTCTATAGCTACTTACCAATGCATGTGCTATCTCAAATTGTAATCAAAACAAGCTACCATGTCTGACTCCAATCACTTTT
Organism: Cunninghamia lanceolata; assembly: GCA_027924645.1. Lineage (NCBI taxonomy): Eukaryota > Viridiplantae > Streptophyta > Pinopsida > Cupressales > Cupressaceae > Cunninghamia > Cunninghamia lanceolata. The sequence continues at coordinate 11,559,937 of BSBN01001226.1, forward strand.
GCAACCTTGGAATCCTTGGGACGAATATAGACTTTGCCCCTTTCAAAGGTTATGATGTAACCCTTGTCCTCCAAAGTAGAAACTCAGATTAAATTCTTCATCATGCCAGGGACATACAACACATCCTCCACCAACAAAGGTTTGCCAAACTCCCTCTGAAACTTGATGGTTCCAATACCAGTTGCATGGTACTTGGCATTGTCTCCAAGCTCAATATAGAAATCTAGCTTCTTCTCCTCCAACTTGGTGAAGCATTCTCTAACTCCTGTCATGTGGCAAGAAGCCCCACTATCAATATACCATACCCTGTTGGCAATTGAACTTGAGAGACAGGCAATGAGCAAAAACTCATTCTCAAATTGTGATGCAAACTTGTCCACCTCTGCTGTGGCAGCAACTTGCTTCTTTTGCTTGTCCTTATTTTTCTTATTTAGACATTGACTAGCATAGTGACCCATCTGATGGCAGCAAAACATTTTATCTTGCTCAGATCTTTCTTCTTCCTAGAATTGGAAGAACCTTTGGATTGCTCTTTATTGGACTTTTGCTTGCCCTTGCTTGCAATAGCAAGATTTTCTTCATCTTGACTCTTCTTTGTCTAATCTTCTCGATGAGCACCTTCACGGATCTCCTCCTGAATGAAATCATCCCAAAGCCTCACCCAATTAGGTAGCTAATCTTTGCCGACAACACACTTGACAAACACTTCCCAGTGCTTCAAAAAACCATTCAAGGCTATACGCACCAACTCATCTTCAACAATCGTCTCTCCAATAGCAGCCAACTCATCCCTGACCTGTGTCAGCTTGGACAAGTAAGAGGTCACGCTCTCTCCTTTAGACATCTTGGTGTTATGCAATTTGTCCTTTAACATCATCTTACGACTCTGATAGTCACTTTGATAAAGTTTTGTGAGCGAATCCCACATCTCCTTGGCAGTATCTTGCCCTGATAGATGAGGAATTAGATGATCTCTTACCCCATCTAGGATAATCCTCTGAGCCTTGGCCTCCTTGACTTCATACGAATCTAGGGCAATAGGATCATTTATTGGTGGTGTGACCTTTGTACCAGCATAGATCCACAGCCTGTTCTCCTTGAGAATAGAAGTAATCTGAACCTTCCACTGTAAAAAGTTAGACGCACCCTCAAGCCTGTCCTCATATCAAACACTAGTTTCCATAGCCACAAAAGAAACTGGAGACAAAAATCTGATATTTTTTCTCTCAAAATCTGTGTCACAAATCCTGGCTTTATATTCAGAGTTTAGAGCTTTGATACCATGTTAATTTCTTATAACCCAGCTACAGATTAATTGCACAATAAATTCACATAATAGAACCTCTATCTGATTTATAACAATCAATACTCTGGGTTAAATAATAGCAAATAACAGCGGAAGTAAAAATAACAATAAGCCAATCACAAATAGACAATAACACAGATATACCTAGGAAACCCCAGTGTGGGGAAAAACCTACAACTGTTGGATCTCTTATTCAGCCTAACAACAAACTTTGTCTTCAAAGATACAATATGAGTTTGCTACAACAATCTTATATATAGAGCCCAGCTGCTTTACTTAATGTGCAAGTAAAGAAACTTTCCTTGCTTTATTTAGCTTTAAATCACACATAAAATCACTCTTGATTTTATATCAATCTCACAAACTCAAAAACATTCTATTCTTAGATAAAAAAAATTGTTGTTGCTAAAAATCCAACCCGAGTTGCTTTAAAGAAACTCCACCTTTCAAGCTAGAAAATCAACATTTTGTATTCCACAAGACACATTAATTTACTTCTCTTTTGTTGCAATTGGTAGTAGTTGTGAAGGTTCATAGCAAAATATTGGATCTCAAAAGACACTGTGGAGGAGGCAGCTTTTCCATCAGATCTTGGAGTTGAATTGTATTTGCTCTTTTATTTTGTTTTTGCCTTTTTTGTGGAGTTTACTCATGGATCTGTTTATTTTGATTATTTTGGGTCACTATATTGAGTCACACTAAGGATTAGAATCCAATGACAATTAGGTAATGGTTTTTTACACAAACCCACATTTCTCTTGTGAACAAACCCATATAAAGAACATAGCTACTTAATTATTGTTAATGCACAAGTTTGAGAAAGAAAGCTATAGATTTCTATGTAAGAACATACGTTAAGACATAGACCTACAAAATGATCACATAGCTCAACAATAGGTCTTTATAAGGAGAACCTAGAGTGTCAATCTTAGTTATTTTTCAAAAACCCCACACTAAGCTATTCACATCAAGCATAAGTACGTACTCCAAATTTTTCTATTGTGCTTTCCCATATACATAATTAGCATCCAGCCTTACATTGTGTAATGAAATCTCATTTAGGATCCTTCTATTGTCTTGTGAAGAGTTTTTTCTTGCATATAGATTGAGCTCATTTTTTGGCCGATAGGCCATTATATATGTGCACACATCTAGTAATTGCCAAAAAATTGGTAGTCCCACTACTTTCCTCATCAACAATTTAAAAAAAAAAATGGTAGTCCTACTCCACAAATTTAAATTTTGGTAGTCCTTATTTTTTGGTAGTCTTTCAATTTTTTCTCTCCAAAATTTTAAAAAAAAATCCTGCTACACATAAATCGCCATCCATTAATTTTAGTGGAGCTAATATGGATGATGGAAATGGAAGTGGAAGAGTCATGGTGGACGTTATAAGGAGAGATAATGGAATGTTATTTTCTATATATTTTCATGTTTAGCTTCTAGAATAGGAGGCAAATTTGGGAAGGCTTTTGTTTGGGAATACGGATTGTGCAGGTTTTGCATGATTAATCTGGCATCAATTCCATAGCAGATACAAGGTAACTTGGTTTGTTTGCCCTCTTGATTACTTTCATTCGTTTCTCTGTAACTTGCTTTCTTGTGCCTATATTCTGATCATTTTATGAGATGATGTCTCCTTGAGAGTGTTTTCACGGCATTAGTAAATTTATTAAATCTTAGTTTTCTCTTCCATGGCATTAAGTAAATGTTTTAATGCTGCCTTTTCAAAATATGATGGATCTCCTTTGAAAATCTCTTGAAAATCGATCTCTAGATTCTTTAAAACAATAAAAAATCACCTTCTTCCAAGCTGAACCTGCACAAAAATGGATGCTTATTTTTGAAATATCTCCAGAAACCTCTTTTATATGGCTAGAAGTGATGATTTTTGCCTCTATGTAATCTAAACCTACATAAAAATCTTTCAATTTCTCCTTCTAGATGCTCTTTAATGCCAAGAATGTGCCTTCTAGCTGCATATATCTGTTCTAGATCATTAATGGTGGATAAAATCAAGGTTTAATGTGAAAAATATCTCCACAAAGTGAAGCACTGCCCTTGCCAACTCCCAATCTGCCTTGCAAATGATAAAATCCAAGCACAAATGCCTCTTTATAATGGAGTACTACCTTCTAGGTCTTCCATCTGCTTTTTTTAATTTTTAGAATACTTTATATGATTTTGGAAACATGCAAAAAAAGGAGTGAGGATGAACTGAAGTTATCCTCCTCTATTTATATGCAAAAAGCATAAATAACTAAAGTGTTGTGGAGAGGATATGGTGAAGCTCGTTAGATGAGATGTAAACAATATTAGGGTTATCTAAGTGTTTGAGGCAAGGCATTGTAAAGGATTGAAATCGTTGCGGACCCTGGCACATCTAGGTCATTTGGAGCAAATCATGATTGATGAATGTCATCAGCTATAGAGTATAGAAGGTCTAGAAGAGTTGCAAGGACTGAAAAGACTGGCAATTGAAGTGCCTTGCAAAGGATATGCATTGGTGATTTTACCTTTTGCATTGAAAAGGGAAAAAGAATGTTAACTATTTTTTTTGTCATGTGTTTTAAAAATTAAGTGATTTACATTTCTAATATTTGTATCAATTATTTAATGTCCACCTTCTTTATGCCCATATTTGAAATGTTTCAGAGGTTGCCCTTAGAGTCTACCATTTTAATAGGTAAGGCAAGCGGTGAAGCATGGTCTAGATTGGATGTAAATTTATTTTCTGACGTGATCAGCACCAAGATAGAGAGAGAGGAGACTATTTGTGGGAAGAGATAGAGATACAGAGAGGAGAGTATTCAGGGAAAAATCTGATGGAGACGAAGATGGCATAATGTACAATAGGATCAACCCTTTATTGAAACCAAGCAAAAACTTATGGAACTTGAGAAAACCTTAAGAAACTAAGATTAATAATGCACGACATGTTCTCCACATTCTTATTTGGGATCAATTTTTGAGCATGTGGAGGCAATCCAAATGATTAGTTGATATTGAGAGGGATAAAATTGGAAAGACAGACAAACATTCAAAGCCAAGGTTTGAAAATCTATTAAAAAATGCAAGTTGGTAATGGAAGAGAAATAAAATTATGTTGTATTTGATTCAGGTGGGGTAACACAAGGAAAAGGAAATGAGCCATTACTATTCTTAGCTGCAAAGTCGTTATATGTGGGGTAATGCAACAAGTTGTAAAATGTGAATATAAAAGTTATTTCACTTTGACATATGTTTAAATTGATTTCTTGGATATGTCATTAATAAAATTGATAGTTTAAGTTCCATATATTCAACATTATATACATGGTTTAGTAGTGGATCTTCTCTATTTCAATGATTAAAATGCAAGAGTGGTTTTGTTTATGCATTTTTGAATCATAAGTAAGAATTGTTTCTTTGCAATAAAGAACTCATTAAGAGGGAGTTGGTAGGCATGGAAATATTATTGAGAGGAACCTATTATAAGCTTGCAGACACAACTTGAGAGGGATTTTATTAAGTGTTCTTGGAAATTCAACTCTAAATGAATTGAGAACTGACTTGTAGGGTCCCAAAAATAAACTATAATAGTATAAGCTTACCTAGACTAAACCAATCAAATGATGGATCACTTAATAGTTATTCCCCAACAACTAACATTTTTGAACTCTCGCCAAAGTCACTACCACTATTATTGGGGTTAGTAAGATCCTCTTAAGTTACACCTAGAGCTTGGACCATGCATGATACGCTGGTTAAGATTTAGGTATTTAGTTTTTAAATCGAGAAAGTATAATCCTTTCATTGACAACATTCATGGAAATGTTGAAGTTGGGTGGGAAATTGCTCAAAGCTGCCATGTTTGAAAAGGGCTTGCTAACATTAAGAGGTTAACTTAAATCTCAAAGCGGGTCTTGTAGAGAAAATGGGGTTGGAATTGGGTCTGTAATATGGTAAACAATAAAGTTTAAATGTACCAAAGTTCAAGCATTTAGTGAATGCCAAAGTTAGTACACTATTTACACAGTTCACACACATAGAGAGAATAAGAAAATTAAATCTAAGTGAAAGGTAAAATTCAAACATACTTCATACAAAGTGAATGCCAAATTTATTTCAAACATTCACACACAAAAAGTGAATGCTAAAGTTCAAGCACACACTTTACACACACAAAGTTCAAGATGCCAATTTTCAATTCACTCCATGTGAATTTGAAAGCTCAAACTTACCTTGACACACAAATAGTAAATAGATTTAATAAGTGAATGACGAAGGTAGTTCACTCACATTTCATACAAAAAGAATGAATCCACAATTAACTCAAACAAATTAATGGGATGTCAAATTTCAAACGTACGCTTCACTTAAGCAAAATGGATGTCAATACACAAATAATAAGTGGATCAAATCCAAGTGAATGTCAAAGTTAGCTCACTCACAGACACATAAAATGAATATAAAAGTTATTTCATACACACAAAGTGAATGTCAAAATTTCACTCAAATAATAATGGGATGTCAAAAGTTCAAATGCATACTTCACACAAACAATAAGTGGATGCAAAGTGTACACAAGTGAACTCCAAAGTTCAAATAAATAATTGGATGCCAAAGTTCAAACACACATAGAAAGTGAATGCCAAAAGTTCAAACAATAAGTGCACAGAAAGTAACGGTTAAAGTTTAAATGCACTTCAAACAAACAAAGTTCAAAGACACTTCAAATAAAAAATCAATGGATGCCAAAATTTGAACACACACACAAAGTAAATGTCAAAGCACAAACGCACACTTCACATAAACAATAAATGCAAACAAAGTGAATTCAATTTTAAACATATAAATTGAAACACATAAAAGTCAATGCTAAAGTTCAAACCCATTCTTTACACACAAAAAATGAGTATATCAAATTAGAGTGAAAAAGTGAATTCAATTTTTAAAATACAAAATGAAACAAATATGCTAAAGTTCAAACCCATAATTCGCAAAAACAATAAATATATCAAACTAAAGTGAATGCCAAAGTTACACTCTACAAACAATAAATAGATTCCAAAGGGAAACATGCTAAACAAATGTGTTTAAAATATAACTTTCAAATAGTATAACACTAATTATGGAAATATTAATAGATTGCATTGTGGTTGAATGGAAGACCATAGTTATCTAATAGTTTCTTTATGATTTGGTTCTCTAATGATTCATTCATGATTTAGTTCATGTTATTCATTTAATATCATTCCATTATTTTTATTTGCCAAAAAATAATTGTATTTATTACAGTAATTATAATGTTGTCCACCAATTACAAATATAAATATAAACTATCTAGTGATGGGCCTATAAATATGTTTGCCTATCGGCCATTTGATAGCACCTTCATTGCTTTTACTAGTTAGCACTAAGATGAGCTTGCTCTTGTTGTAGTACTCGCATAGGGATGGGATGAGGACTATTAAAATGAGTTAAATCATTAGAGGGAATTAGGTGCTTATAAGAAGAAAACATTGATTCTTGCCATGACTTGCTTTTAGAAGAAAGAAGATTGTGTCGAAAAGTATGGGAGGATAGTTGAGGAGTATTTGTGAACTCCTTGCAAAGAAAACAGGGTATATGTACATGAAATATGAACAAAAATGAATTGAATGCTGGTCTATCCATTTCAACATGAAAAATCCCTTTTCACTTCTTTCTTGACCTTCAGTCTAAGTTTCACAAACAACAATCCAATGTAAACACAGAATTCACATGCAGTCTGATTATTTTGTCCATAAATGTGTAAGGCTAGCTCGATGTTTTCATAAGTAGCAAAAAAAAAAAAGAGAGTCATAGAACAAAATTAATAGTAATAATTAGTTCAAACTTCAACAAAATGGTTCGTAAGAAAAATCTCGCAGAGTTAAGAAAAGCCTTACAGAGTTCAAAGAAATGGTTGTAGGCTAAATAGTTCATGAAACATTGATTGAACACTTAAAATTTTCCTTCAAATTTCAATAGTTCGGGCTAAACTTGTGTAGGAGCACCAAGTGATTCAAGGAGATTCATGTTGAGTTTTTGTTTTGATTTCATGTTGGTCATATTGTCCTATGTTGTAATAAGGTCCATTGGACCATTTCAAGTTGACTCCATGTTGATTGCAAATGATGTATGGCCATGGTGCCAATAGTTTCACAAAGGCAGTCAAGTCAAAGTTGGTCTAGGACAGTCAAATCCTCCATAAGCCTCCAATGGAGTGACAATTTGTCATAGGTGTCTGGTGTGCATCTCATTTTCATGTTAAAATTCATGTTAACATCATCCTAGAGGGGTTTCTAATAGTGGATTTGTAATCAACCTCTAATGCCCATTGTAGACAATGAAAACAATGGATAGTTCTGGCAATTTTGAGAGGTTGGTGGGTGGTTTTCAGTTGTCCAATTGATTCAAACTGATTGGGAGGTTTGTAAATTGCATATAAGACTCCTCAAGCCCGTGGAGGAGATGAGGATGAAGTTTGGAGGAGATATAAGAAGTAGTTCCTTGTTTTCTGCAGTTTTTTCCTGCATTTTTGTTATTCCTGTTCTTTTTCCGTACCTGTATGTTACAGTTATACTCCCTAACAGTAATGATTCAATAGTTGCATGAAGTAAGATCAATTTAAATGTGATTGGAGGTTTTGAAACTATTTTATAAGGAAGAAATAAGAATTTGACTGTAAATCACTTGTAAAACCCTAATTTAGGGTTTTGTGTAAAAACGATGGTAAATTCATGCCTTCCACTGGTTTGAGTCCCCTTGAACCAATGGAATGGGCTCTTCTCTATTTTTTTCTATACTTTGTAACATGTTTTTGGAGCAGGGAACATTGTTGGAGGAGTTTGAGTTAAAAGACTTAACATCTCTATGTGTTAGGTGTTAAGAAGAGGAACAGTATAAGCCCAATCATTTGCAGTCCATTTTGGAGACCTAAAACCTAATAAATCCTTAGTTTTACCATGCCCCTAAGATGTATAAATGGTTGGTTGAGCACTGTAATCAAAATTGAGGGTGGTTTCTTCACAAAATAGGGCTAATTGGGGCTCTAGGCTACTAGGAGGGGTTATAGGTTAGACCATATTGTCCAAAACAACCCATACCTGATTTGGAATATGTTGTAGGGAATCCAAAAGGGTATCTCTCAATTGTCTAAGATCCTTGGTAGCACGTCTACATAACAAGTTATTGCTGACTGTGTCAAAACAGAGGGCTATAAGGCCAAAAGCAGTCCTATGAAGGAAGTAGGGATTTTAGGGTCACAAGACCTTGTTGGATGGTTGGAACAAGTTGCCTAAGTCATCAAAGGACCTTGTAGATGTCTACCCTATATTGGTTGAATGTTTTGATTGAGATTCCCATTTGTGTCATTGGTATAGGGTATGGATTTGAGAACCTTGTCCTCAAAAATAGTGAATTGTTTTGCTTCCATTGAATGCCTTGCAAAGCCAACTTGTTGAGAGTTGTTAGGATCTCCTTGGACTCTACATCATAAACAGTCCACAAAATAGAAAACTTCAATGATCTCATTAGAATTTCAATCATTCAGGCTAAACAATCCATAAGATATTGATTGAAAATTTTTAAAAAATTAACTAAAATTTCAACAGTCACGATCCTCATAAGCATGAAATAAAGCATTAAAACTTCCACATTGCTATAGAAAATCTTAAAGACGGTGATAGATTGAAATTTAAAATTTGATAAACAAAAAGGCATAAAATTTTTAGGAACAAGTCATAAAAATAAAGAATACTAAAATGCAAGATTACATATGTTGAGGATAAAGAGTAGCAAGAAGATTAAACTAAACGAACAGAACAGAAAATAATGAAAGAGAAAATATTAAACAATTATATAGAGACAACATGAATTACGTGGTTTACTAATTGGTTCACTATTAAGGGTTACGTCCACCACAAAGACAACATGAATTACGTGGTTCACTATTAATAGTTACATACACCAGAAAAGTAGGGAAAACTCTATTTTATTATATTCACAGCAGCATATACAATCATATTTCATCAGTCATACACCCATGAGAAATGAACTCTCATTCTATAGATACAAGAAACAATGAATAACAAAGGAGCAAAATGTGAAGAGTCACAGATCAAAGAGACTGTTGGACTTCACAAATTAGCAATGAGAAGCCTAGACAAATTAATTTTTTTTTCTTTGCTTCAATTGTAATTTTCTAGGGTTTAAGTAGACTCTGACCATAATCTTTGATATCAGAGTATCTAATTTCTTCTTAAGCTTGTCAAAAGAATATGACTTGATTTTATTACAATTTATGTACAATGTATATTGATGACTTCTACTTGTTCAATTCATGCATAGTGTTTTACTTGTATTTGCATGAGTTCAGTTATAACCCATGGCTTGTGTGGGACATCTGATATGCCATAGTTTCCTTCAATGCAATGTTTGTTCTCTTATGTATTCAAAATTGTAAAATAAACAATTACTATAGTGAATGAATACCTATCTCTTTTACTGCTCTGAAATGCAATGAATAATTGAAACTTTTCTTTTCCGCATTTGAACAACTAAACTGCACTTGTCATAACAACTATGCAACTAACACAATAGAATAAATCAAACCACATTCAAAAATGATAAATGATAAATCTGCTCAGCCAATTTTTTGAGCTGGGGTCAAAAAATGGTGACATTTCTAGTGACTTCTACTGTATGCTTGCCTACTAAGCATTTGACCGGTTGCCTTGACATCCATTGGGTATAGAGTCATACTCTGTCATTCTCAGAAACTCAGAAAACACTGTACTTTAGCTCTCCAATAGTTTAAATAGCAGCAGTAAAAGTGAAAACAACTCTACTAAAAGCAAACTAATAGGCCCTGATGGCCAAAACAAAATGCTGAAAAAAAATGTGCATGAGCACTTATTTACTGCAAAACTACTCTACTATATACAAAAGAACTCTCTTATCCTCAAAGGCAATGCTTGAGGTGGATCCCATTAACTGGGATAGGCAGCACCTCTCCACTCAACTTGGACAACTAAAATGGATTGTTTTCTTTGTACTCTGTGATAACATAAGGTCCATCCCAAATGACATCAAATATAGAATGTTTACCTGGCCTACTCCTTAGCTCATTCCACTTGAACACTAGATCTCCAATAGTAAAGCTCCTTGGTCTTGCTTTCTTATCAAATGCACTCTTCATTTGGGTTTGATGCATATCAAGCTTCCTTAAGGCCTCTTTTCTTGTCTCTTCCAACTCCATGAGCTACGCAAACCTGATTACAAGAGGCTGCTCCTCTAGCAGCTCAAGTTCTTTGATAAAGGCCAATGTAGGCAATTCAATTGAAATAGGTAACCGAGCCTCTTTTCCATAAGTAAGCACATATGGGGAACAACCAGTAGCCCTCTTAGGTGTGATTCTGTCAGTCCACAGAGCTAACTTTAACATTTCATGCCAAGTCTTCTGATTATCCTGAATAGTCTTCTTGATGATTCTTATCATATTTTTGTTGGTAGATTCAGTCTGCCCATTACCCTGTGGGTAATAGTTAGATGAAGTATTCAAATAAATGTTATTTCTGATAGACCAATCTAAAATTCTCAATCCCAAAAAGGCAAGACCATTATTAGAGGTGATCGAATCTGGTGTACCGAATCTTGACAATAAGTCTTGATAAAAACCTAGGACATTAGATTCATTTGTGTCTTTTAAGGCAACAATCTCGGTCCACTTGGTAAAATAATCTGTGGTGGTCAAAATCCACTTGTGGCCTTCACTTGAAGGTGGATTTATTGGTCTTATGAAATCTAACCCCCTCTTTGTGAATAACTATTCAACTTTAACAGGATGTAAGGGTAGGGCAGCAAGTCTTTGCTTACCTGCAATAGGGAACATTTCTCACATCTTCTCACCCAAGCAAAAGAATCCTTAAATAGATCAGGCCAGTACTAACCAGCCTGCATAATGTTCAAGGTGGTTGTTCTAGCTGCAAAATGACCTCCTAAAGGTCCATTGTAAAAATCCTCTAATAGTCTATTAACTTGTTCAAGCCCAACACACCTCAGAAAAACATTATTAAAATCTCTCCTATATAGAATACCATTAATAATAGCATAAGGAGTAGCTTGCAATCTCAAATACCTTCTTTCTGCCCTATCCAAACCAATTGGACACTCACTGGTCTACAAAGAATGCATCATTTGATGCACCAAGCTATTTGCTTGAGCTCGTGCATTAGCTGGTTAATTATTATTCACCACCATTTCGGTCTCTTCTTGCTATTTTTCCTCAAACTCTTCACTTTTAGCAAGTTGCTCGCATAAGTCTTTACCTCTAATCAGTTTGGTTACTTGGATGTCAACATCGAATTCCATAACCTTGGTTATCCAACCAGCTCTCTTATCATTTATATCTCTATTTAATAAAAAAACTCTTGACAGTGGGATGAACAACCTTTAAGTGAATTTTGTTATTAGACAGCATGTGGCTAAACTTCTTGAGGCTCCTTTTAACAGCAAAAACATGTTTTTCCACAAAAGAGTACCTTACCTCATACTCGTGTAACTCTTGGCTGAAAAATGCAATTGGCTGCTCTAATCCTTCATTGTTCTACTGACACAACATTGTAGAAATAGTATCAGTCCCTCCAAAAGCATACAAAATGAAATCCTTCTCATAATTAGGATTGATGAGGGTAGGGGCAGCAATGAGGGCTTCTTTTATCTGCTCGAAGCTTCCTTTTCCCTCCTTAGTCCAATTGAATGACACATTCTTCTTCAAAATGGTAGTAAGAGGTTGTAACAAAGCTGTAATATTTGGAATAAACCTCCTAACAAAATTAATTCTACCAAGAAAACTTTGCAAACCTTTTTTATGTGTTAGTAGTGGTAGATCTAAAATGGCTGAAACTCTGTCAGGGTTAATAGTAATACCTTCTCTTGAAATAATGTGACCAAGGAGCCTTCCTTCATGTACTAAGAATATACATTTTTTGGGATTCAATGAAACTCCAAACTCCCCGTACCTTTGAAAAATCTGCTTCAAGTGGTCAAAATAATCATTAGAATCTTTTGAAAAAATAGTTATATCATCTAAATAGACCAAGACTATTATGTTCATAAGGCCCTGGAAGGCCATATCCATTGCTCTTTGAAAGGTTGTCCCCACATTGGACAAACCAAATGGCATTTTCTGATAGGCCATGGTACCCCACTTAGTCGTGAATGCAGTTTTATATTGGTCTTCTTCTTTGAATAGAATTTGATTATATCCAGAGTATCCATCTAACAAAGAGTATCTATCAGAACCTGAAATAGCTTGCAGTATTTGTTCCATAGAAGAGAGAGGGTAATGGTCTTTTAATGAGGCCTAATTTAGATCATAGAAATCAACACAAAGTCAGATTTCACCATTCTTGTTCCTAACTGGGACCAGATTGGAAACCTAGGAGGTATGTTTTATTGGGAAAATGATACTACTCTCAATCAGTTTATTTAGTTCAACCTTCATTAAGTGCTCAAGTTTGGGATTGAGGGGTCTTTGCTTTTGCCTAACAGGTCTAGCATTAGGCTCTAACTCTATGGTGTGCTGGGCGAAATTGGGATCAAAACTTCTCAAGTCCTTATACTCCCATGCAAAGACATCAGAAAAATCGTGACATAATTGAATAAAAGATTGTTGTTCTTCTCTAGTACATACCTTTCCAAGCTTCAGCAATTTGTCCTTGAAAATTTCTATGTTTTGATAATGTTCTGGCTTCACCATCATACCGCATTTATCTTTTCTAAACTGATCATTAGTATTAAACAGTGATTCTAAGGTGACCAATCCTTTGGGCAACTTGTTGGTCTTCAATTGAACAATCTGATCTTCAAATTGCTGTTGATATTTATGTTAATTATCTACTACAAATTTAGTTTCTACACCTAAAAAACTTAGGATTTGTTCATCATTGTTAAACACTTTCTATGAAATACTATTGTTAGGTACAGAAGGCCTAACAACTATGTTAACATATGGTTGTATCTCAACATTCTTAATCTGATTAGGAATCTCAGACTAAGATCCCAAGGCTACCAACCTATCTACATACTTATTTTGATCCCTTGGAATTGAATCAGATTAAAAGCATCAAAAAATTTAATTGAATCCAACACCCTATGCTTGTACCTTTTGAGCAGATCATTTTTAGCAACATTTAGATTCCTAACGTAGTTAACGATCAACTCAGAATCTCCATAAACTTGGATAAATTTGATACCCTTCTTTCGAGCCCATTCTAAACCATGGATTAGGGCCTTATACTTAGCCACATTATTTGTGCAGCTAAAGGTAAACCTTAAGGCAGCATAGTACTTGTCTCCTTGAGGTGAAATTAACATATTACCTCCACCAGCACTCATCTTGGTCCTTGATCCATCGAAGTACAGCTTCCACAGTTGACCTTCTTTCTATTCAAACTGATTTTGATCATTAGTCAGATTAGGAATCACTGTATCCAGTTCCTGTATCATATAGAAGCCTAATCCTACCTCATCAGTGTGACAGAAAGGGTCACTTTCATGATCTTCAGCTGCCCACTCATCTAGACTTATGTCTTCTATAGCTGCATTGGGATCTGAGCTCATGAGTTCATCCTACTACCCATAGGTGATGTATAGATTAGCATTTATTAGGCTAGGAACATAAGGTTCAATGTGATCTTTTGCAAGTGGTTCAGATTGTATAATTACTTTTGTACCATATCTCATTCTAAAGAACAAATGAGTCCAGTCAGATGAAAGAAACCTACCCAACCTGGCTGTGAACTCCCTAGAAAGGAAAATTACAAATCTAGGCAGAAGGTCAATGATGTAAATATCCTGATGGATGGCAAAATTAGGACAGGCATGTAATGTGAGTGGTAGATTTTTTATTATCCCTATAATACTAAGTGTAGATCCATCTAACTGTACTACTCCTTTTGCAAGGGGCTCATAAACCAATCCTAATGAGTCGGCTACACTTTTGGGCATAACTGAACTACTTGCCCCTGAATCCACTATACAGTTATGAACCAATTTATCTCCAATAATGAGACTTAGGTAAAAAGGGGGTGGTTTTACCTCATCTACTTGCTGTCCAATTTTTATCTTGGAATTGTTAGCAAGTAAAACCTTGGCCTTCTCTTGACTGAAATGTTTAGAAAATTTGAGTTTGGTCAAAGCTTCTTGCAACAAACTCTTTTGACCAGGGATGCGTAAGGCATACATAATTGACATGCTCACTATAGCTTTCTTAAGATGATCAACTATATTAAAAGCAACAAGATTTACCGTATGCTATCCTCTTGCTGCAACTGCATCAATTTGACCTTGTAAAGACTACTGCTACATTTTGGACTGGTCTTTGACTAGTACTGTTTGCTCCCTTTGCAGAATTTGTACTTTCTACTGTGGTACAGGGGTAGTCTATGACAGATAAACTTGGTTTTTACCCCTTACAGCCTGCTGTTGTATTATAGCAGCTTGCTAATTTACTTCTGTAGCCCTCAATCTTGACCTTGTATTGACTGAAACAGGTGCACCTTGTTGATTCTGACCTTGAAAATAATTTACACCACAATAATTAGATTCTTCCTAGTTCATCAAGACCACATCAGCCTTATTCTATGGATTTGAAGCTTCACCATTAACCCCCTCTGAACTTGCATAGTTGTTTTGAACCATGAGTGCCTAATTTCTTACTCCATTCATGCAGGTAGCTTGATTATGTGGCTGGTGACATGGATAACACCAGTCACTATCCTAAACTAGGTTATTCTATGTGGGTACAAGCTCTCTAGAGGCAATAGAAGTATTTGGATTATAAGCTTGAAAAGGCCTAGGGTTATAATTCTTTCTCTGTCCCTGAGGATCAGCCTGAAAGGGTTGTCTGTATTGCTGATTGGGCTGATATTAGGTATTTTGTTGATTAGGTTGATACTCATTTTGATAGGGAAAACATTTTTCCATATTCACCAGCTTGTTTGCAATTGTCCTTAAAGTATTTTCCAACTCTGGAGTACTTTGGGTCTGACCTGGGACAGCAATTTGTTGGGTTGTTTGATATCCTATTGCTGGAACAGGTGGGACAATAGCTATAGGAGGCATTGCCATAGGCATTAATGGCTGGATTTTAGGGAAAATGGGCAAGGGGGGCCTAAGGGCTATCTTCCCTGCTTGAATAAGACAGTTTTCTGCTCTAACAATGATCTCAAAAGAATCTGGAAGGGTGGTCCCTCCCATAGACTGTATCATTACTGAAATTTGTTTTTTCAAAGCTTTGAGATAAAATAGAAAAGTATGCCTTGGTAAAAGTTTTACCATTGTGGGAATTCTATCCCAGGTTCTCTGAAATCGGTAATTGAAATCAGCCATGTGTTCGTGGGGTACCCTCTTGATGGTGCTCAATTGCTTTAGCGGTGAGATATGATCTGACTTGTCCTTGAAGTGCTTATGTAGTCCATATCCCAATAAGTCCCATGATGTTATCAAATTTTTAGTGAGTCCTCTGAACCACTGTAAGGCCTTCCCTTTTAATGAAGAAGCTAAAATCCTGATTGCCACATTTTCTTGTGTGACATTGTGTACTGAACATAAGGTTGCTACATCTTGAATATGTTCAGCAATAGTAGTGTGATCCTCTCCAGTGAAATAAGGCAGACTTTTAAGGGCTACCATCAGAATGTCATCTCTTTAGGCAAGCTGTAGTGGGCTGCCTCCATTGAAAGTAGCAAAAGCATACTACTTAGCCATTATAGGTATTTGAACTATCAACACTGGGCTTCTACTTCTTTTGATTGGGCTTGTAGATCTAAAACGAGAGGGTGTTGACTTTGATCTTCTTGATGACTCAACTATTCTGCTTGCTAATCTGCCTCTCCTTCTAGGTGTAGATAGTTGTAAATAGTCAAATGGGTCTGGATTAGACCTGGTTTTCATAAGCTGCAAGCACTAATCTACGTTCAAACTAGAAAATGAGTCGCTAGGTATACCAAAAGCCTCCAAAGACTGGTAAAAATTGTTGCATATACCAGAACTATAGCTATGAGGGTACAAAACTTCTAAAATTACTTCCAGAGTCCCACCGGGCATGCCAAAAACTATTATCAATTCAAGTATGCATCCTTGTTAAGCCTTGCGAAAAGCTTAACTACCTATTGAAACATGGAATCATTCTTGGATGTGGGTCTCCTTTCATGAGAATGAATCTCCAGAGTGAGCTGGTTCTCTTATAATTCCTAACCTATGACTTGAGTGGAAAAGGGATAGAAAGAGGTAACTGAAGTGCAAACTGATTCTAGAATCTAAAAAAACTAAATGAAGTTCTATCATTCACAGATGGATCCTCTAACATTTATCTTCTCAACTTCACTGATAGTTATTCCTTAAGTAATTTGCAACAAGGTTTGCTATTAAACACAAATTGCAACTAGGAAGAAACCAAATTTTAACAGTGTTGAGACAAAATAAAGGACTAGAATAGTCACAATATGACATCAAACCAAGACTGCAGAAATATATGTGAAATAGGGAGATTTTCTATTAGAACTGAAAGGAATACAATGCATAAAAATGAAATATGTTAGCCAACTATTGTATACAACTCTGCAAGAGAGAAGAAATGGATGCTAACTATCCCCCTAAGAAAAAAACTATTTTTTTCTCCTATATAAGTCTCTAAATGATATCTTGTGAAGAAAGATGAAAAAGCTCCTAAAAATAGCTCTATAATCCATTTTCAAGCTTCAGATAAAAGCTGCCAAAAATAGCCTCAAAGTTCCTCCAAACTGCAAAATAAAACTGCCAACTTGATCCTCTAAGTGGTCCCCACCAAAATTGCATCTAAATTTGTCCAATCTGCCTCATGAAAGCAAAAATTTTGTCCTATTGTGCTCAATTTCACCCAAGGAAATCCAAATGATTTAACTGCCTAAAAAAAATAGTTTAACTTCAAAAGCAACTTATAACTGCATTGCTTTTAAAGTTAACTTTACATGACTTGGCAGTTTTTTTAATCGATATCCTATCGATATGTTTTTTTTCAAAAAAAATGATATCTGGTTTATAATTCACCAAGATATTTACAAGATATCATTCATGATTTTCTATAAAAATCATAAAAATATGAACTATTACATGTGTTGCAAAAAATAAATAAAAGCCCTAAAAGGCTTGACACCATGGACTCTAATGTGTCGATACTCCTTCCACCTTATCATCATCCATATGGCTAAAAAACTTCAACTCCTTGCCTCTAAGGTGCCACCATGTTGCATTGACCAACTTTGACAATGTCTTCCTCTAGCATAATCTTCACACTCTCTGGTTTTGGCTTGATTTTATGCATATATTGAATTATGTGAAGGAACAAAAAAAATGCATATGTGGGAGGTCAAAGACACTCGACCAAATGCATTATCAAATAATGCTTTGACTCCAAAGTGAGTTGATCACTAATAATGATTAAGACCATGCAAATTCTAAGGGTATATTTCATGGTGTTGCTTACCTTTGACTTAATACAAAAACCATATTCCCAATGCAATCGGCCACCCCTGCTTATGATTGCTAAACACTTATCAACATGAAGTGTTGACCCCGATCACATTTAGATAAAATGATTAAAAGATTTGCATGGTCAAAATATGAAGGGATGTCGAACAAAGGCAAGTGATAAACCATAAAAACTTAGACATTTCATTTTGTTGTTGTTGGTGATGGCTCTACAATTTTGGCCACCATATTGGTGTTTCATTTCTTGTGTGTTTTCTTTCTTCATTTAATCGTCTTCAGTGATCGAAAGCACTGTATTTCTCTGGCCAAAATAATAGGCCGGTTCTGGTAAGCTTGAATCTGAGCTTTCAATGATATTTTGTTGTGTTTTGATAACTTATTTTTGTTACATGGTTGTGGCCATTAGCTACTCTTAGTCTCTCTGTTTGATAACCCTTTGTTTGTGTTTTTCTGTGTTGAACTCTTAAAAAAATGTCAAAATGTCAAAATCTTGTTCAACTAGCCACGAGCATTAGCCTTCTCTCAGTTGCATTATCAATGGTGTGTCAACTATTTCTCCTTGCCATCCGCTCTTTCTATAGCTTCTCTTATCTCTAAATACACAAAACTATGAAGAGGGTTTCATGTTTTTCTTTATATTAGAAGGGTATGTGGACTACCTCCTCAAATGGCAACGGTCACTCCTTGCAATGCATTCTGTAGCCTCCTATTGTCTTTTATTGTAAAACTATGAAGAGTTCATGTATTGTTAGTGAGGGTTTCATTTTTATCTTGCATTGAACTTTCTTTTTATGCACTACCATGTCTTCTATACTCTATTCGACCTTGCTCGACTGTGAAAAGAAAGAAAACTTTTGTTCTTTAAACTTGATAAGGGTTTCATTTCTTTGTATTAGACAATAAACTCATTCCTTACGACCTTGTTTGGATAGTTCACAATATCATTTTCCCTCCCTCCACTGTAAAACACATGGTTCTGATAATTGATGTGGGTAACTAAAAATATGATTACATTAGGTGCTATATGCCACGAACCTACCATGAATGTATCTGTATTTTTATGCCTATTGTATACACTTCAAATTTGAAAATTGAAGCAATATTTATTCTTTTCTAAGCATAGGAACTTCTTTAGTAACAAACATGGCACATGGTATCACTTCCTCTTCATTATATTGTCATTGTTTGATGATAATCACTATTATTGTTCCAATGAAGTGATGATTTCTTGCATTATTCTCTCTCTATAGCTCTACTTACTCTTTATGTGGACTTTGCACATGAGATGTATAATGTCACTTTTGAACTCCTCCTCTTCCTATAGAAACATATATACTTTCTTTTCTGTATCTTTCACTTGTCCATTCAGTGGACTATAGCAACCAAATTTATTTTATATGATGATCTGGCTGTATTATGACCTTGTAGCATTGAAACACATGAAGCAACACTTACTTGTTCTGAGTACATTGTAACATATGATGAACCCCTACTATGCCTTTTTACTGTATTCTATCTTATCAAATGCATCATATGAGATGTCCTGTAGGACATGATTAGGTCCACTGTATTTGCTGTTTAGACTTTGGTAGATCACTTCTTATAATGAAAAATTTCATTTGAACTCACTCAACCATAGATGCAACCATACACTTATACATTTCACTTCGAGAAAAAATGATATACTGTAGCATGAAGGATGGTCATACCAGTTTGACTACTCCTTGTCACATGATAACAGTACTTTATTAGACATATGTAATGAAATGCCCCTTTTTTATTCTCTTGGAGCTTGTTAAAGACAAATGATAACAATACTTTATCAAACATATGTAATGAAATGCCCATTTTTTATTCTCTTGGAGCTTGTTAAAGTCAAAATGAGCCATCTGGGTTGGCTGTCTTGTATTCTCTATTGTCTTTGCAATTTGCTTACTGATTTATAACGAACACTCCAATTGGACTATTGATCATGAATGAGTAAGTAGCCTTTAGATAATTCATACTTGTGAACACTTACTCCTTCATCAGTTAGATGATTACAAATGTATTGTGTACTCTTGATTATTATCATGCTTGAGAATGTTATTCCATAGTAGCTGAAGTAGTGTATAGGTTGTGATATGCATTGAATCTTGTCCTCCATCTATTCATGTCGTGCTCTTGGTTGCATTTCATTATCTGAAGTGAAATCATGGTCATATCCTGACATGGGACTGATGCATATGATAGTTTTCTTACTCTTTCATCTTGTCATGTGAAAGTTATCAATGATTCTCTTCTTTTGTTCATCCCTTTTAAGAACAAGGGACAACAGCATGTTGAGCTCAACCCTTGTGGGAGCCCACTTAACACCACATGTTGATTGTCTTCAATCAGATTAATGATTTGTCCTATACCTGCACATGAAACAAACATATTAGAATAAAAACAATGATTCTCTTATGTTTGCCTGCCTTTAGTTCCTTCTGCACATGGATATTCTTATTTGATCAATGCATTACAATTGAAATATTATGTCTCTCTTGATTGATGAAGGATTTTCATAACTGAAGCTTCTAACAGGACCTTCCCACAATTTTTTTAGGTACATGTCGAGATCGAGAGCTGGAACTGGAGGCTTCTACAAAGATCAACTCAAAAGGCAATGATGGCTATGTCTTTCCCTCATCTTCATTAGATGCATAGTGTTTTACTTGTATTTCTTCTCCACCATTGATCTTCCCCCACACAACTCTATAAATACAACCCTCTTCTTCTTCATTTGATATCTTTCATTCGAGTAAACTTATGCTGCAGAAACCAAAGTGCGCCATTGGCACCCCATCTTCATATCACTTCATCATCCATCCATTTCATAGTGTGTTGAAACTCATCTTCAATCACACCAAGTATCAGAGCCAACTTCTCCTTGTCATTTTGAGGAATCGAAGCAAGGAAGCAAGCTTCCTGAGGGCCATATTCATCACCACAAGATCAAGAAAGAAAAGGCAAATAATGGAAGTTGAAAGGTAAAAGGTTGTGAGTATCTTCTCCATTTTATTTTAACTGTCCTTTTATCTTCATATTTCATTGATGTTTGGGTTTTTTTTATTAATTTGATTATCCCATTTTTACCTTTACATTTCTGGCACCCACCGTGGGGCTCTTGCCCCTAATCTAATCAAAATCTAAGTTTCTTAGTGATAGGTTCTGTAAAGGTGTCGTACAGGCTTCTGATAGGTTCATCCGACGCATACATCCTCTGAGTCGGCACATTTACCTCCTGTCACGGTGCATACAATCTTCTGGCGCATATACCTCCCAAGCTGGCACATTTGCTCACTGTTCTGGTGCATACATTCCCTGTTCCGGTGCTTCTACTTCTTGTTTTGGCACATGAGTAACTCTAGCGCATACACCCTACCTTACGACGCTTTCATACTGTCTCACAATGCATTTATTAAAATGACGCTTCTATCTCGTCTTCCTGCACTTTTGACATCTGTCTCAGCGCATTTGTAAAATGACACTTGCATGCACTATTTTTGTGCATACAGATGGATAGTAGTGCATCTGCTTTCTCATTAGGGTTTTTAGATTTTCTAGTGATTTTTTAGGTTGATTCTAACATTTGTCTTGTAGGATTAGAGGTTGGAATAGATCATTTAGTTGCATTGGTTAATTCACTTAGATTAATTAAGAGAAAAAGTAAAAAAAATGCATGCATGCAAATCTCATGTAGTCTTTAACTAGGAGGAGAGTAACTGAACCACTACTATCTTTCCTAGTTTAGAACATTGTTATCTCACAAATGGCATAAACATTGCTATCTTTTAAACAATTCAAAGTTAACAAATGCCTAAGTGCCCAAGTAGATAGCCCATTTAGTTTTTTTCCTTTTAACTAGGTTTGGATTAATCATTGTATTCTGTGATTGTTAAATGACAATAGGCTTATACTCTCCCCTTTACTGGGTGACCAGAACACCAGACTTGTTATTCCATCTGTATAACCTTTAGAGGGGGCTGCCCTTGGATGCCCACCTGTCCGAGTGGGAACGACCCTGAGTGGAAATAGGCTAAAGCCAAGCCCTACTGATTAACTTTAAATAAACTTTGCTTGAGGCAAAAAGCCTCCTGTAACGAGTGTTGCTGTGTTACATCGACAGCCAACCTCCCCCAAAACCCTCCAAGGCGTAACCCTTGGAGGTTGGGAGACTCCATAACGGAGAGTAGTGCCGCCGCACATGTAACCACTCGAATGGTTGCCTTGACTACTTAGCTACTTGTTTAGTATACCAAAAACCCCTATTTGTTGACACAAAGGGTGGAGCCTTTGAAGCGGCCTCGATTCATGTGATTCTTAGTAGAGGTAGTAGGGACAATCCTATGGTTTGGTGGGGGTACAAGCCTAAGGAAACCCAAATTTGGTATGTGTGAGAAGTGAGTGTCATGGAGGGGTGCTGATGCTACCAGATCCTAGAGCTACATGCTTTGAATATGTACAACTAGAGGATTCAACAAATACTATCCTATCCAGCCTAGGTTGTACTTGTTTTTGAGTCAAAAAGTCCAAAATACAAAAAAATATCAAAAGATAAAAAAATCATGAAAACTTCTATGTGTTTGCTATGTCTTCTGCCATAAATTGAAAATCAAATTCTCAAAAAGACCAAGTTTTCAAACCAAAAATAGAAATTTTTTGAAAAACGTGCCAAAAACTCTAAAAAACCAAGCTAAAACCAGAATGACACTTTTGATTCGACCTGCAGTGCATTTGCTAAGACTTGTGGTGCATTTGATAACTGTTGTGGCACTTTTGAAAACAACCAGATTGGTGCATTCACTGTGACCTATGGCGCATTTACACCTTGTTACGACACATTTAATTGCTGTGCATCCAAAAATAGAGAGCTATTCCGTACCTTCCAAGAGAAAAATTTTCAAATGTTCAAAAGCTATTACAAACTTGCCTTAGTTTTTCCAAGATCTAATCAAAATCTTGCAAGTCAACCATCTCCCTCTTCTTCCACACCATATCATCCAAAATCTCACAAAATTCTTCCAAAAATCCAACAAGGTTAGAACCAAGCTATTCTTGATTGCATCAAACCTCAAACAAACCTAGTGAGTCTCCACTATCAAAGATCACTAATCCTTTGCTCTCGGAACTCTACTAGTGGCTTGTGCAAGACTAGTCCATATCAAGTAAATGAATTTCTATCATCCTTACTTCAACTATCGTTTTGTATACCCAACTTGTTTGGCACCAATAGATCTAAGAACCTTGCTCAAATCTTGTCACATTCTAGCAGCTTCCTCAAAACTATCAAAACTCACTCCATCCCATCTCTAGATCATCTTGCATGGTCTTAATGAGGTTACAAAAATAAAAATATATTGAAATGGCTGAGAAAACTATCCCAAACTCTCACGAAATGATGAGAAAATTTCTATGGAAGAAGTCTTCCAAACATAGCAAGACAAAATATTTCAACGCATAATGGATAAGGTACTTGCCCGAGATCCTACCAAATTCTTTCTACACCTAGCACATCAAGGAATCAAGCTCCCTAAAGATTTTGATGTAGAGGCTCTAAAAGAACTTGAGGAAGAAAGAAATCCTAAGGGAAGCACACATGAGGAAGTACCCACAGGCAAAAGCAAAGCAACCATTGATTCCATGGATGCCTTAAGTCTAATGACCCAACAGATACAAGCTTTACAACAACAATTCTTAGATATGCAAGTAGGAGCATCAACTAAACATTACTCCCTAGAGGATATTTCACCATATCCTTTTGATAGGACCTTGATCATAATACCTTTCCCCTCTAAATTTGAGGTGCCAAAATTTGATAAATATTGAGGAAAGGGTGATCCAAGGGACCACATTAGGGAATTCAACACTACTTGTCTTGAAGTCGCACACAATGATATTGTTGTGATGTTCACAACACGCCCCATTTTGCTCCTTACCAAAATGAGGACCCCTGCTGTTGCTTTGCTTTTTTTGCTTCTGCTTGTGTTTGTTCTGTCTGGTGGTAAAGGGAAAAGAGAGTCAGATTTGCAAACCTTGTTAAAAATATAGAAAATTGCATTTTCAGTACCATTGCATAATATGGTTGGATTCCTTGTGAAAAATGAGCCAGGGTTGCTTTTTGAACCATCTCAAAATTCATCATATTTTGCAAGTTATGATCATTTAGGTAAAATGTACTATCAGGTTTTGCATGATAAACAGTCAGTTGTTTGCCTTTTTTCTTGTTAGCATTCGTTTTAAATTTCGAAAAAATTTCGTACTTAGTAGTTCCGAGTCATGGGCAATTTTGTCTGGGTTCTACTCTATATGTTACATTTGATTGTTTTGCCAAAAATACATCGATTCATTTAGGTCGCCATTACTTATTCATTGGAAGTGTTTTTACAGGTTTGAACCTGCACGTTGAACCATCTGATTGAACCTTTTTTTTTGGTTCAATGGTTCAGGGTTCAATTGGTTTGGCATGCTCAAAAATGTCTAAAAGGGGGCGGGCTGTTATTTCGTATTACAACGTTGAACCGCGCGTTGAACCTTCGTTTTGAACCTTTTTCTTGGTTCAAATGTCCAAAGTTCACGGGGTTCATTTTCTTTTTAACAGTCGCTATGCTGCGTTGAACCGCCATGTTGAACCTTTTTTCTTGGTTCAAGGGTTCAAATGTTCAATAAACGGAGAAGCTTCAGTGGGACTGTCGCCGATAGTATGCCATCGGCATAACATTAACTATCGGAGTATTGTTTTTGACTTTCGCTGATGGGCGAAGTCACGCAGATAGATGGAAAAGGACTTGGCCGGATATAAAATGAATGACATCAGCGTAACATGTTTGAATCGGCGGAGTTTGGTTTTTTCTCGCCGAAGACTACGATCTCCCTGATGGCCTTTTGCCATTGGTATAACCATTACCGTCGGCCATTATCTTTTGGCCCTTGCCGATGGAAGAAATAACGAAGCGATAAAGGGCATTGGTGGAAGAAATTTAGAGTTCGCCGATGGCAAATCTCTCGCCGATGAAGAGGGAATAAAGAGAAAAGACCATCGGCCTATGTATTTTGAGACACACCGATGGGCAATATCAGCCCGATGAACATAAGAAAAAGAAGCAAAGAAGAAAAGGCCATCGGCCAAGGTAAAAGCATCGGCGGGAGGAGTTTGTGAGTCGCCGATGGGCGATCTCATGCTGATGGAGAACAACGAAAGAGCATTGGTATAAGGTAAGTCATTGGCGGAAGAAGTTTAGTGCCTGTCGATGGTATAATCTCTCACCGATGGGAGGTCATCGGCCAAGCAATATAGATCGGTGCGAGCATTTGGACCTTTGCCGATGGGCAAGGTCAGGGTGATGGAAGTAAGGTGGATGATATGAAGGGTTGTCGGTAAGAGTCTCACCGACGAATGACATCGATGAAACAGTGAAAATCGGCGAAGAAATTGTGAGTTCGTCGATGGCGATTCTCATGCCGATAAAAAAGAAATGCAAGCCGAAGGGCCGTCAACCAAACAATAGTGATCAGCGAAGGAATTTTGGAGCTTGCCGATAAGTAGGTCTCACGCCGATGAAGGCGATGAGCAGGTAAGCTGGGCCATCAATGAAACAAGAGGCATCGGCGAAAGAAATAAGGAGCTTGCCGATAGGCGAATCTCTCGCCGATGGAACAAAGCAAAGGGGGGCCATCGGCCTAACGATGATGATCGGCGAAGGGGATTTAGAGTTCACCGATGGCGAACCTCTCACCGATGGAGAGCGAGGAAGAAATAACAAAGCGATAGAAGAGAATGATCGGCGAAGGAATTTTGAGGCTCGCCGATAGTACAGACCTACGCCGATGGAAAGAAATAAGAAGGAAATAACGAGAAAGGGCCATCGGCTAAATAATGAACATCGGCTAGGTAATTTTGGACGTGCCGATGGTGATTATCATGCTGATGGGCGGGAATGGATGAAGCGGTGGAATTTTAAACACATTTTTGGCACCCGTGGCATTTTTCTGGTCAGCGATGGTTGACCCGTTTGGTTTTGGGCAATCTATATACATTTTGAACGCGTTTTTGAGGGTTTCTGAGCTAGATTTCCACATTTTTGCACAGTCACCCTGATTTAAACAAATATTTTGAGTTTCCTACTGTTTATTTGATAAATGTGATACTTATTGCTTGTCTTGTCTTACAGGCTTGCAGTTGAGAAAGCAGCTGGAAATTCAACACAGTGACCTCATGGAAAAAGAAAATCTGATCTCAGGAGCAAGAAGTAAAGATGAAGTGCGAAGAAGTCAAGGCCATTCAAATGGAGGACATGATTGCAGCTAAAGGTATTACTACAACAGACAAACAGAAGTTATTGCTGAGCTACCAAAGCTTCTTAGAAGGGGCAATATTTTGCCCAGATTTGACACTGCTCAGAGATATTTTTGAGGAACTGGTTCACCTATATTTATTGCTGTAACCAGGGGTTTGAACTAGGGGGTTTAGTTAGTTTTTTTTGCTATAGTGAGGACAATCAGAAAGTCTTTATATTGTGCCTCTCTGCACTGTAATACTTTACAACAGGGATTTTTTTAGAAGCACACAGCAAGTTAGCTTAGTTTAGTTTAGAAGTAGAAGAAGGAGGTCACCTGTTTGTCTGCAGTAAGGTGTGCATGGAATGTCTAGCTTCCTTACCATATCTGTAAAGCTTGTAAGTTCTCTGTAGTTTGATCAATGAAACTAAGAGTCATTCCTACATTGTAAATCATGTATGACTATTTGTTTCTAATACAATAGAATCTGGAGTTCTGCATCTATCTTCTGAGTGTCCTCATGCTCTTCTTTGTGTTTTGAAATATTATCTTTGAGAGCTTGCAATTTTAAATGTATGTTTGTGAAAATGCTGAGGGCTTGCATTTAAGGTTTTTTACTGTGGATTTGATCAAATTGCTGTAGTATTTACATAGTGCATAACAGAACAATTAGATCCTTTGGTAGAGTAAATGAGATGTAGATTAGATCTTTCTAACTTTTCCCAACCCATCTGAAATATTTAGCTAAAAATGTATAAATCTGAAGGAAATTGTCTCAAATTTGAAGAAGTATGCATAACAGAGTTAAAAGAAGATAGTTTTCATAAGTATATGAAGGAGAAAGCTGCAATAATTCAAGAAAACCATCTAAAACTTGCAGCACAGTAACACTTTTATGCAAAGGAATGAAAAGTATTGACATATCTCATGATCTTTTTACATATTCTTAGTCGAGTAAACTACAAAGAAACTCTAAACTACGTAAGGCCCCTTGAACATTACAGCTTCACATTGACCAACTGAACTTGACCAACTGAACCATTGTAGACTTGGGATTAGTTGAATCTTAAATGATTCCTTCTTATCTTTCAAGTATAGTTTCAGTTCATTATATGTGAATTTTAACTTATTGTTATGATTGCATCAAAACAATCACCAAAAGTTTTCTGGCGCTAGAAGGAGGGCCTTTCTGAGTTAGAGTTTATTCCAAATTGGCTAATAACAATAATAGAGTGACTAGGTCTAGATCCAGTTCAGGGGATATATTTGTGCAACTACCTGATATTAGGCGAGGTAGGAACCCTTTAATTTGGAATCCAAATATATCGCAGGCTAGAAGTTCATCTAGAACACCTCTTGGGTCACCTTTTAACATCCGTAGTGTTGTGAGTCCTGACAAATCACTGTTTAGATCTTTAAATCTTGGTTCAGGCACTCCTGGAGGTCTCAATCCTCCTATAAATCCTAATCCACCAATCAATCCAGGTATTCCTACAAGTTCAGGTCAAGCTCAAACACCTGCAATGGCTTATTTCGATGTCAATTCTCCCATACTCTTCAATGATTATCATGAGATGCTTAAAAATCTAGAAAAGATATGTCCCAAATACCAGTTGCATCAGGACCCAGAAGATCATATTAGAATATTCAAGGAAGCATGTTTTAGAGCTAGGTTAGAGCACGAGGATGTGGTGTGTAGATTGTTTCCCTACACCTTTAATGAGCAAGCCTCTACCTGGTATGTAAACTTACCCAACGGTTACATTTCTTCCTGGCCGCTTATGGAAGAAGCATTTCTGTCAAGATTTAGGGGACCCATTGACCCTTGTGCTTTGTATCATAAATTGGCTGCTATAAAATGTGGTGAGGGAGAGTTGATTGATAATTTCAACGACAGATTTCAAAAGGCCTATTCTAGGCTGGTAGCCCCTTATACCATAGATGATGATCCCTTGTTGGCTATGTACTATGCTGCCTTGGATCCTTTAACTTCCATGTTTGTCAAAAGAAAACCTGACATAGATTCAATATCCAAAGCCTATAAAGAGGCAGCCTCAGTGAACCAAGAGATAAGGCATACAACTTATAACCCATTTGTTAATGGAGGAAGTTTTAGGGTGCAGAATTGGGCACCACCATGGAATGGAACCTCTATGCAACACACTCCACTATTAAATCTGGTTCCTTCTTACACACCCGTGTATAGTCCTACCCCAATTCAAGTTATAACTCCTTACACGGCTAGCACTTCCAATAACAGTCAAAGCAATGGTCAGCCTTTCTTCCAACCTCCTAGGGATACAACTATGGCAAAAGCACAAGATGATAGGGAAGAAATCAAAGAGATCACTGCCCATTTGAAAAGATTAACCACTGAAGTGACACAACTAAGAAATGAGAACCTCTATGGAAGAGGCAACCAAAACTACAATCAACATCAAAATCACAACCAAGGCCAAAATCAGAACTATAGTTTCAATCAAAATCAGCAGAACAATCAGAACCAAAACTATAATTAGCATCAAGGCCCCAGCCAGGGGCAACCAATGCAAAATAGGGGGCCAGTGATAGATAATAGGACCTGGGGCAATAATAACAGAAATCAAAATCAACCTAGGCCACCCAAGACATGGAACACTGGGCCCAACAATGGTACTCTAGCTTCTCCTTTTGAGAATATAGATAATCATGATGCAA
Source organism: Cunninghamia lanceolata (assembly GCA_027924645.1). Taxonomy (NCBI): domain Eukaryota; kingdom Viridiplantae; phylum Streptophyta; class Pinopsida; order Cupressales; family Cupressaceae; genus Cunninghamia; species Cunninghamia lanceolata. The sequence goes on from BSBN01001226.1 coordinate 11,588,777, forward strand.
AACAAACGGCTGGCATACAAATGGCCAGTACAGCACCCAAAAATTGGTGCAGATTTCACAATACAAATGCCCATGCTGAGCACGACTGTCCACAGTTCCACTTAGCAGCCAGCATTTTCAACATAGATGTGTAGCCTCCTACCTCTGAATTTCTCATTCCCAAGGGTAATGAGGTAGTACCCTCAGGATATGACACAACATTAGTCTTAGAAACGTTTACCTTTGCAACTGCAGAAGAGAAAGAGGATGAATTGCTAGAAGATGAACCATACTGTTGTGAGAATCTTTATCGTAAATCGGCCTTTGTGTTAAATGCTTTTCAATTTCCCTTTGAATCTGAAAATGAGATATTGAGTGAAACAGAGGAGGTGCAGGCCTTTCAACAGACAAATAAAAGCCACACTTACAATTTGAGGAACAACCCTAGGCCAGGAGGGCCTTTTACCACTTCCGTTCCTCGAATAACATCAATACACCCCCAGATCAGAATGCTAGCAACAATCTTGCCATACTTAAAGCTAATCAGCACACAGATAATGGAACAGCAATACAAAAGGATCAAACAAGTAAAACTGAAGCAACAGAGACAACAAGATTAATGAGTTACTTGTCAGAGGAAATAAAGAAAATTAAGGTCAGTATACCCCTAAATGAATTATTGAAGACCCTAGGGATCAGAAATGCTTTTATAAAATCCCTGGATACGTCCATGACAAATGAGATGTCTGCTGATATAACTGTTCCTAATAGTGATTCACCACCTAAAGAGAAGAATAAGAAAGTTGAGCACCCTTCCAATACAAATGTAGTAATACATGCAGATAAGAGGGATACTCCCCCTTTCTTGTTAACTGTTAGATTGTGTGGGAAGAATATACACAATTGCATGGTAGATTCTGGTGCCTCAGCCAACGTAATGCCCTTAGGAATATGTAAAACTCTCGGGCTGACTCCCACCAAATCTGCCAAGGTTGTCACACAATTAGATAAGACTAAGGTTAGCGTGGTAGGAGAGCTCATGAACATTCAAATGCAATTAGTTTCAGACCCTAGGGTAAGCCAAATCATTGACATTCAAGTAGTGGATATACCCGTAAATTATGGAATGTTGCTGAGTAGGGATTGGTCCAAGACCTTAAACGGATATATGGCCACTGACTTTTCACACGTGGTTACCTTGGAGAGGCATCCCAAACCAGATCAGAATAGAGGCAGAGCCCAGAATGAAACATATGATAACAGAGTATAATCGAACTAATGAAATATTATATGCTGCTGTTGAACTAGGTGTCTATAGAATTACCAACAATGGGGTACAATTGAAGAGATCATGATGTTAAACAGTAGAAAAAAATGTGTCAACAATAGGACAGCATTATTCATTGAGTCTGATGGAAATTCCTCAGATGAAGAAAACAATGCAATAGACAAGTTTGGTCGTGCCATTAGACAAGAGGTGGAAGAATGCGTTAAGTACAATCTGCCGGTCCAATGTAAATTGTACAAAAACAGGTGTAGAGTCCATGATAGGCAACATTCTGAGGAGAGTTGTGAAATATGCAAGGACATCATTGAATATGAATACAAAAAATGCATAGAGAAGGTAGAGTTACAAGAGGAAAATGAGAATCCTGATCCAACACAGAAATATGTTCAGGATAATATAGATGCCTTGATCTCAAATTTAAGAGAAGAAATAAAAGACAAGGGTAGTTGTCTTTCTGAGTTGCAAATTAAAAACACACATATGCAAGTTAACCAAATAGAAAAACCCATGAATAAACAGGACAACACCCCACAGGAAATAAAAGAGGCAATGCATGCTAAGATAAAAGGTCAGAAAAGTAAAGATGGCATGTGGACGTTAAAATGTGATGGGTCTAAATCAAAACAGGGCGCAGGTGCAGGTGTTGAACTCATAGATCCTCAGGGTAAGTCACATCTGGTAGCATATAGATTACAATTTTCCCGCACTAACAATATTGCTGAATATGAGGCCCTAATTTTAGGACTTGTCATGGCCATCAAGAAAAGGGTGAAAACCATCAGAGTATTTTCAGACTCTGAATTAGTAGTCAGACAAGTGAGGAAACTATATGCCTGCAATTACAAGAAAATGATTAGTTACAGACATAGAGTATGGGGTTTAATAGATTTGTTTGATGCTTTTAACATAGAACACATCCCCAGAGAGCTGAATCATAGGCCAGATGCACTAGCAGTTGCTGCTAGTACATTAGAACCATTGACACTGTCAGGATTGAGACGATTTGCTATTGAGCTAGTTAACATACCCAGTATACCAGACAACGTTACACACTTTCAGGTATTTGGAGGGGATCAGCAAATTATTGATTTTCTGACTTGTAATGAGGCATTTGAGGCTCAAATCATTGATGAACAGGAAAGGCCTGAAGTAACATGGGACAAAGAGGATATAATCAACTTGAAAAGCAACTTCTTACCAAAAGGAGTAATTGAATTAGAACATATCTTTGATTTCGATGGAGTAATGAGACAAAAGGACTTGCCCAAAACAGAAGGGGGCAAGTGTGATTTACATGACTTAGGGACTGAGCAAAGTCCACAAAATGTACTAATTGGGAAAGCTTGCTCTGAAAAAATTAGAAAAGAGGTTTTAGACGTTCTGAAAGAATATAAACACATCATAGCATGGACTTATGAAGACTTGAAAACATTTGATGAGTCCATCATAACTCACGTAATACCTTTGAGAAAAGAAGTCAAACCATTTAGGCAGAAACAGAGGCCTGTGAATGCCATTCTAGAGCCTTTAATCTTTGAGGAAGTAAAAAAATTGCTATCTGCTAGAATAATTTTTTCAGTCAGACATTTTGTCTGGGTAGCTAACTTAGTACCAGTAAGGAAGAAAAACGGAGACATCAGGTTATGCGTAGACTTTAGAAATTCAAACAAGGCATCTGAAAAGGATAATTATCCTCTGCCCCCAATAGACGAAGTGCTGCAAGCAGTAAATGGCGCAAGGATGATGTCTTTTTTAGATGGTTTTTCAGGTTATAACCAGGTCTTAATTGACAGAGAAGATAGATTAAAAACTACTTTCACTTGTAAATGGGGAAATTATGCGTATAGAAGAATGCCTTTTGGTCTGATCAATGCAGGTGCCACTTTTCAGAGAGCCATGGACATTGCATTCCGTGGATTATCAGGTAAGTGCATTGTTGTGTATATGGATGATTTAACTGTGTATTCCAAGGATGCATCCACTCACGCTGAAGACCTCAGGAAAGTACTCAAGCGATGTGAAAGGTATGGGATTTCCCTTAATCCTAAGAAATGTATATTTGGCGTAACTGAAGGTAAATTATTAGGCCATGTCATTTCTGAAGGTGGAATTTCAATTGATTTGGATAGAATAGAATCCATAAAAAGTTTGCAAATACCAAACAGTAGGAAAGAGTTGAAATCATTTTTTGGCAAAATTAAGTTTGTTTGGAAGTTTATAACAGGTTTTGCAGAGATCGTGCAGCCATTAAATGCCATGTTGAAGAAAGATGCACAGATGGAATGGACGCCAGTGGCCAGAGCCGCGTTTGAAGATATTAAGGAGGCAATTTCTGATGCCCCTGTATTGGCAAGTCCAGACTACATAAGCCCGTTTTACATCTACTCCTTTGCATCTTCTCATTCAGTCGCGGCTGCCTTGACACAGACAGGTGAAAACAATGAAGAGAGGCCCATAGCATTTATGAGCGCGCCTCTGAAGGATGCACAGCTGAGGTATCTAGACACCGAGAGGCAAGCATTCACATTAGTAAAGGCTGTTAAAAAATTCAGACACTACATTCTGTGCAGCCAGGTCAAAGCCATAGTGCCAGACGCAGCAGTAAAGATGTTGCTGATGCAGAACGAGCCTGGAGAAAAAAGAGCCAAGTGGATCACCATGCTGCAAGAATTTGACATAGAAATCATACCTATGAAGCTGGTCAGAGGGTAGGCGTTGGTGCAGATGATAGCAAATACAGATCCAGATCTGATAAAACAACAATATGTATTGAATTCCCAGAGCGCATCAGGCTGGTATGATGATCTAAACACCTTCTTGATAGCTGGAAAGTACCCAAACAGGATGAAGGCTTCTCAGAGGAGAGCTTTGAAGATTAAGGCACAAAATTATATGGTGCAAGGAGGTCTTCTATTCAGGAAGAACCATGATGGAATATATCTGAGATGCATAAACAGAGCTGAAGCTGATAAAGTGTTGACAGAACTACATGACAAGTACGGAACTGGCCATGGTTCCCATCTAGCCACAACACACAAAATACTGTGGGCGAACTATTACTGGCCCACGATGTTCAAAGACACTAAGAGTCACATCAGAAGTTGCCACATCTGTCAAACTGCAGCAGATAAAGGGGGAAATTAGGCCAATCCACTACAACCTGTGATTGAATCCAGACCGTTTGCACAGTGGGGCCTGGATTTTATTGGAGTCATCAATCCCCCATCTTCTGCAGGACACAAATTTATACTGACGGTAACAAACTATTGTACAAGGTGGACTGAGGCCACCTGCTGCAAATTCTCCACAACTGAGGTAGTTATCAAGTTTCTTGAAGAAAACATCATCACTAGGTTTGGAACTCCCTATTCATTGGTATGTGATAATGGCCCTGCTTTCTCTTCTTTAAAGTTTTCTAAATGGGCATTTGAATACAGGATCATTTTAAGGTTTTCTTTGAATTATTACCCTCAAGGTAATGGACTGGCTGAATCAACGAATAAAATTTTATTAGATGTAATTAAGAAGTTAATTGCAAAAAGTCCTAGAGAGTGGAATTCCCTGTTGAGATATGCATTATGGGTAGATAGGACCAAGTTTAAAACAGCTTTAGGTAGCACACCTTATCATTTAGTCTATGGGACTGATCCCATACTTCTAGTAAATCTAAGAATACCAACCTGGAAGTTTGCTAATGAGTATCTAGGCTTTGATAACCATAAGGAAGCCAGAATAGTACAAATGCTACAACTAGATGAGAAAAGAGGTCAAGCCATCGAGAAGTTTGCCAAACACCAAGCGGTTGTTAAGAGGTGGTTTGATAAAAGGGCAAGAGTCAAAACATTTAGGATATTAGACTTAGTGTTGTGCTGGGACAAAGCACATGAAAAGAAAGGAAGCCATGGAAAATTTGATAAATTATGGCTGGGTCCCTTACAAGTCTTAGAAATAATAGGAGATAACACATTCAGACTTAAGACCTTGACTGGAGAAGATGTGCCATTACCAGTTAATGGCTAGCATTTGAAACACTACTTCCAGGCCTGAGGCAAAGGGTAGTTCATTTTGGTGTAAAGTGTTGTAAGTAATGTACACTTCTTCTTTTGTTGTTTTCTTTTTTTTGGTTGGCTGTTTGTGCGATTTGTCTTCTGTTTGTTGCTATTTTCTGTTTCTTGTTGTTTGTTTTGGGTTTTGTTTGTACAGTTTTTTTTGTTTTTTTTGCTTTTTGTACAGCCTGTTTGTCTGGTTGGTTTTTTGTCTCCTCAGCAGGGATCTTTGTTTTACTTTAGAGTATTAAGGAGCAAAATTAGCAACCATTCAAAACAGTATAAATTCAGGATATTCAAGTTAACCATTTGCAATTTACACATAACTTGTCACTGTCATGAATGTAGAGAGTTGTTTATCTTATGAAGTTTTGTATTCAATAAATGTGATTGAGAATTCGAAGCAAGTTTCTCACGATGACACACCTAAAATCCTTGGGTTTGTTGAACTTACCAGTGTAGATATTAGGTGAAAAATCAGAGGTTACCCTTGCTACCATTACAATTCTCAGCTTGATTTCAGCAAGTGTCCACTCCTTGCATCATGAATTTACAAATTGCTATATCTTATGAAGTCTTTCAAAATTAGAAAACAAAAAAATAAATAAATAAATAAATAAACAGATTATACTAAAAATCCAGATTAAGCCATCTAAGTAACTCTACCGGGGCTATAGACGCTCACTGGCAGTGGGGCTCTACTTAGGAGAATTGTAACGATAACCTTGTTGGGGCTATGGACGCTCGCTGGCAGCAAGGCTCTATCCGATCGGCTATGAGGGAATATCCTCACCTACGTAGGCTAATGTCAGTCACTGGTTTGTTCAACCGATCTTCAAGATGAGGATAATTAATCACGTGCACACAACTAAACTAAAAATAAAAATTCATGCACCCTTATTGAATACCTTAAGTCTCAAGCTGAATAGTAATTTGCAGGAGGGATAGTTGGAGGTTATGAGTTCATTTCATCTAGTTTTCTTGAACACTCTGAATTTAGTTGTTTTATTTGGTTGCTAGTTGTTGTGATGTTCACAACACGCCCTATTTTTCTCCTTAGCAAAATGAGGACCCCTACTGTTGCTTTGCTTTTTTTGCTTCTGCTTGTGTTTGTTCTGTCTGGTGGTAAAGGGAAAAGAGAGTCAGATTTGCAAACCTTGTTAAAAATATAGAAAATTGCATTTTCAGTACCATTGCATAATATGGTTGGATTCTTTGTGAAAAATGAGCCAGGGTTGCTTTTTGAACCATCTCAAAATTCATCATATTTTGCAAGTTATGATCATTTAGGTAAAATGTACTATCAGGTTTTGCATGATAAACAGTCAGTTGTTTGCCTTTTTTCTTGTTGGCATTCATTTTAAATTTTGAAAAAAATTTGTACTTAGTAGTTCCGTGTCGTGGGCAATTTTGTCTGGGTTCCACTCTGTATGTTACATTTGATTGTTTTGCCGAAAATACATCGATTCATTTAGGTCACCATTACTTATTCATTGGAAGTGTTTTTACAGGTTTGAACCTGCACGTTAAACCATCCAATTGAACCTTTTTTTGGTTCAATTGGTTCGGCATACTCAAAAATGTCTAAAAGGGGGCGGGCTGTTATTTCATATTACAACGTTGAACCGTGCGTTGAACCTTCGTTTTGAACCTTTTTCTTGGTTCAAATGTCCAAAGTTCGCGAGGTTCATTTTCTTTTTAACAGTCACTATGCTGCGTTGAACCGCCGCGTTGAACCTTTTTTCTTGGTTCAAGGGTTCAAATGTTCAATAAATGGAGAAGCTTTAGCGAGACTGTTGCCGATAGTATGCCATTGGCATAACATTAACTATCGGAGTATTGTTTTTGACTTTCACCGATGGGCGAAGTCACGCAGATAGATGGAAAAGGACTTGGCTGGATATAAAACAAATGACATCAGCGTAACATTTTTGAATTGGCGGAGTTTGGTTTTCTCTCGCCAAAGACTACGATCTCCCCGATGGCCTTTTGCCATCGGTATAACCATTACCGTCGGCCATTATCTTTTGGCCTTTGCCAATGGAAGAAATAACAAAGCGATAAAGGGCATCGGTGGAAGAAATTTAGAGTTCACCGATGGTGAGGGAATAAAGAGAAAAGACCATCGGCCTATGTATTTTGAGACACGCCGATGGGCAATATCAGCCCGATGAACATAAGAAAGAAAAGCAAAGAAGAAAAGGCCATCGGCCAAGGTAAAAGCATCAGTGGGAGGAGTTTGTGAGTCACCGATGGGCAATCTCACGCTGATGGAGAACAATGAAAGAGCATTGGTATAAGGTAAGTCATCGGCGGAAAAAGTTTAGCGCCCGCCGATGGTATAATCTCTCGCCGATGGGAGGTCATCGGCCAAGCAATATAGATCGGTGCGAGCATTTGGACCTTTGCCGATGGGCAAGGTCAGGGCGATGGAAGTAAGGTGGATGATATGAAGGGTTGTCGGTAAGAGTCTCACCGATGAATGACATCGATGAAACAGTGAAAATCGGCGAAGAAATTTGTGAGTTCACCGATGGCGATTCTCATGCCGATAAAAAAGAAATGCAAGCCGAAGGGCCGTCAACCAAACAATAGTGATCGGCGAAGGAATTTTGGAGCTCGCTGATAAGTAGGTCTCACGCCGATGAAGGCGATGAGCAGGTAAGCTGGGCCATCAATGACACAAGAGGCATCGGTGAAAGAAATAAGGAGCTTGCCGATAGGCGAATCTCTTGCCGATGGAACAAAGCAAAGGGGGGCCATCGGCCTAACGATGAGGATCGGCGAAGGGGATTTAGAGTTCACCGATGGCGAACCTCTCACCGATGGAGAGCGAGGAAGAAATAACGAAGCGATAGAAGAGAATGATCGGTGAAGGAATTTTGAGGCTTGCCGATAGTACAGACCTACTCCGATGGAAAGAAATAAGGAGGAAATAACGAAAAAGGGCCATCGGCCAAATAATGAACATCGGCCAGGTAATTTTGGACGCACCGATGGTGATTATCACGCCGATGGGCAGGAATGGATGAAGCGGTGGAATTTTAAACACATTTTTGGCGCCCGTGGCATTTTTCTGGTCAGCGATGGTTGACCCGTTTGGTTTTGGGCAATCTATATACATTTTGAATGCATTTTTGAGGGTTTCTGAGCCAAATTTCCACATTTTTGCATAGTCACCCTGATTTAAACAGATATTTTGAGTTTCCTGTTGTTTATTTGATAAATGTGATACTTATTGCTTGTCTTGTCTTACAGGCTTGCAGTTGAGAAAGTAGCTAGAAATTCAACACAGTGACCTCATGGAAAAATAAAATCTGATCTCAGGAGCAAGAAGTAAAGATTAAGTGCGAAGAAGTCAAGGCATTCAAATGGAGGACATGATTGCAGCTGAAGGTATTACTACAACAGACAAACAGAAGTTATTGCTGAGCTGCCAAAGCTTCTCAGAAGGGGCAATATTTCGCCCAGATTTGACACTGCTCGGAGATATTTTTGAGGAATTGGTTCACCTATATTTATTGTTGTAACCAGGGGTTTGAACCAGGGGGTTTAGTTAGTTTTTTTGCTGTAGTGAGGACAATCAGAAAGTCTTTATATTGTGCCTCTCTGCACTATAATACTTTACAACAGGGATTTTTTTAGAAGCACACAGCAAGTTAGCTTAGTTTAGTTTAGAAGTAGAAGGAGGTCACCTGTTTGTCTGCAGTAAGGTGTGCGTGGAATGTCTGGCTTCCTTACTGTATCTGTAAAGCTTGTAAGTTCTCTGTAGTTTGATCAATGAAACTAAGAGTCATTCCTACATTGTAAATCATGTATGACTATTTGTTTCTAATACAATAGAATCTGGAGTTCTGCAGCTATCCTCTGAGTGTCCTCTTGCTCTTCTTTGTGTTTTGAAATATTATCTTTGAGAGCTTGCAATTTTAAATATATGTTTGTGAAAATGCTCAGGGCTTGCATTTAAGGTTTTTTTACTGTGGATTTGATCAAATTGCTGTAGTATTTACATAGTGCATAACAGAACAATTAGATCCTTTGGTAGAGTAAATGAGGTGTAGATTAGATCTTTCTAACTTTTCCCAACCCATCTGAAATATTTAGTTGAAAACGTATAAATCTGAAGGAAATTGTCTCAAATTTGAAGAAGTATGCATAACAGAGTTAAAAGAAGACAGTTTTCATAAGTATATGAAGGAGAAAGCTGCAATAATTCAAGAAAACCATCTAAAACTTGCAGCACAGTAACACTTTTATGCAAAGGAATGAAAAGTATTGACATATCTCATGATCTTTTTGCATATTCTTAGTCCAGTAAACTACAAAAAAACTCTAAACTACGTAAGGCCCCTTGAACATTATAGCTTCACATTGACCAACTGAACTTGACCAACCGAACCATTGTAGACTTGGGATTAGTTGAATCTTAAATGATTCCTTCTTATCTTTCAGGTATAGTTTCAGTTCATTATATGTGAATTTTAACTTATTGTTATGATTGCATCAAAACAATCACCAACAGATACTTACCTTATGCGACTGTTTCCAAGAAACTTAGGAGGACAAGCCATTGAGTGATTTTCTAGACTACCACCTAGCATTAAAACTTTCAACAAACTTGTGGACAAATTTGTCACGCATTTCTCCTATAATATTGAGCATGACACCTCAATCTTGGATCTTTGTACCACCAAGCAAAAAGGTGGAGTCTTTCGCCACCTTCCTACAAAGATGGAGACAGTTGGCAAGTAAGTGCCCTCATCAAATGCCTATAAAACAAATGTTGGAAATGTTTGTCCATAACTTACAAACCGACCTAAGCTATCAGATACAAATCCAATGTCCTACTTCCTTTAGCAAGGTCATTGAGATGGGTTTAATCATCGAAAAAGCTTTAATCACTAAGGGTCAAATAAAGCTCTATAAAGACACTCCTAGTACCAACACCAACACTGATAAACCAAGATTCTGGACAAAGAACAACAACATTGTGAATGATGGGGTGGTAGATGCCAAGAATGTGGCACCCAAGCAAGCAATCTTCAACTTATTGACTCCTCAAAACAACCCCCCGCAAAATAAACCAAGAAACACTGAATCACGGTTTACCAATTTTCAACCTAGGAGAAAATTCACACCTTTGGGAGAATCATTAGAAACTGCCCTATGGAAGTTAATCACAAGTAAGATCATAACACTCCCATTGGCATAAGAATATGAACCAAAAGTCAAACCTCCTTGGTGGAACGACAATGATTTCTATGAATACCACTAAAACAGGGGGTACAAAACCAATGATTGTATTGCGCTCAAACACACTATCCAAGATTTGATCGAGCAAAACAAAATATCCCTTGATGGACATACCTCTAATAATGATCACTAGGCATTCAAGGATCCTCTTCCCAACTACGAGCAGGGAGGGCCTTCCAACCAAAACAACAGTGGAAATAACAACGCCAACTACACAAATGTCGCCTTTGACTATGTTGTTAACCACATCTCTGAAAGTGATTCATGCATCAATGTGATCACTATAAATAAAGAGTCAGATTGTAATGTTACCACCCGCAGTAATCAAGTCACTCTTAGGGGAACCCCTGCCCCTCCGACTAATCAGTACAACATCTTGGATCAACTCCATAAGACACCTGCACATATCTCCATTCTAGAACTTCTACGTCTGTCTCCGTCCCATAGGGCCATTCTTGACAAAGCTTTATCAGAAGCCTTCATTCCAACAAACCTTGCAGAAGAATAGTTTCAAACCATGGTAGGTCACATTACCTCACCTCACTCCCTATCATTTACTGAAAAGGATGATATGTCAATCACTCAACCTCATAATGCCTTGCTTCATATCGAAGCCTTCATACACAAACACAAGATAAAAAGGGTTCTAATCAATGGAGGAGCTGGTTTGAATATTTGTACCTTGAAGCTAATCCTTGCATTGGGGTTTGTAGAAAAAGCTATTGATCCAAAAAAGAAAATCACTATCAAATCCTATGATGAGGAGGGGGGACCTTCTAAGGGAATTGTTACTTTACCGATCAGAGTGGGACCTGTAGTAAAAGATGTGGCATGCCAAGTCCTCGATATGGAGCTAGCATATAACATTCTTCTTGGGAGACCATGGATACATGCTCTGAAAGCAATGTCGTCAACATACCATTAGTGTATTAAATTCCCCTATGAAGGCCAAGAGATCACCATCCAAGGTGACCCCAATCCATTTCAGTATTGCAACTCCATTCAATCTAAACCTAAAGTTGTGATCCCTAATAACCGTGCTTCTACTTCATCTTCATCTCGTGTTGACCCAGCTTCACTTGCTTCCTCTTCAAAAGCTTCTCAACCTAACCTCAGACTCAAAGATAAGGGCTTGGGTGAGTACACAATCTCCCAATCCCTCTGTTTAGCACAACTCCCTGTATCTCCTAGATCATATGTGAGACCTATCCTGAGAAAATCCAAAGCAAAGAAAACTACCAAAGGTCCATTTATCAAATGGGGAAGCCTCGAAGATGAGAGAGATGAAAAGGATATCCTACAATGGTTATACAAGGATGAAGGTAGTTCACTAACACAATAAGACTATCACACTATACAAACTAAACAATATGGTCAAGGATTCCAAATGTTGCTACAAAGAATGGGATATGAAGGACACGGACCACTCGGCTCAAGAAAAGATGGTATCACTGAATCCATCCAACCTCATACCTTGATAGCCCGAGACACTACAGGGCTAGGCTACACTAGTACATCAAGAACCAATAGAGAAAATAAGAATAAAGGCAAACAACTAGAAACATCTACTAGCAATCTAGTTGATCAAATTCAACAAATGCAACTAGGAAGTGATACTGATTCTAACGAATATGAATGGGATAACCTCTCTGAACTATCTTGTGACGAGAAAGGTATCAATTTTGTCCATGAGTATGACCCAACCCATGCAAATGAGACAAGGTCCAAGGGCTAGACCACTAGAGTCCGACCCACATATTAACGCTAGTGAAAGTCGTGAGGAAAGAATGATCCCCCCTTGATGGATCCACTGATAGAGAGTACCATAACAGACTTTGTCCATGCTTTTAACAACTCTATCTTAACCATCAACACCATCGAACTAGACCAACTCATTGACTCCTTACCATTAGTGCACCCCGAATAGTTCATAGATTGGGACCTACAAGGCACTACCCCTGAGCTCGACACCTTTGAGAATGATGAAGCCATCATAGACCATCTTGAACTTAGAGATCATATACCCACAGGGGACCATAGAGCTGGCTATGTCATAGAACTCAATGAGAAGGCCTATTTTGGTGAGAGTGCCAAGCCTTTCAGTCTCAAAAAGATCAAAATGAAAGAACGATCTAATGGTGAAAACTGCTCTATGACAGTGTTAGATCATGAAAATAGTAAAAATATAGATGTATCCAATGGTGAAAACCTCTATGAGGTGGCGAAGGATGGAAGGCTTGACCCTCTACAAATCTTACACGTCAGGAGAGATCTTCAATCTTGATAGAACCAATAGAATCAATCAATGTCAGTACAGGTGATAATCCCAGAATGATGCACATGGCACAGTCTTTAATAGAACAAGAAAAGCCAGCATTTGCCAACTTCTTCAAAAGGAAACAAATCAACTTTGCTTGGATATATGCAGACATGCCAGGGCTAGATCTGAATTTCATAATGCATCACTTATCTTTAGCTCTAGGAGCTAAACTAGTAAAGCAAAAACTCAGAATGATGCATCCACATGTGGCCGTCATGGTGAAAGAAGAGGTAAAGAAACTATTAGATGTCGGATTCATCATACCAATAGACTATCCTGAGTGGGTTTCAAACATAGTACCAGTTGCCAAACCAGACGGCAGAGTCTGAATATGTAATGACTCCAGGGACCTGAACAAAGCTTGTCCGAAAGATGAGTTCCCCCTGCCAAACATTGACATGATTATGGATCTCATAGTAGGGCACACCATGCTGTCACTAATGGATGGTTTTTCTAGATATAACCAGATAAAAATTGCACCTGAAGACCAGCACAAGACTGCATTCACATGTCCTTGGGGAACCTATTGTTGGTGTGTTATGGCATTTGGATTGAAAAATGTTGGCACAACATATCAGAGAGCTATGACCACAATCTTCCACGACATGATGCACACTATAATGGAAGACTATGTTGATGACATTCTGGCTAAATCACTCACAAGAGAAGGACACTTGGCAGTACTAGAAAAAATCTTCAACAGACTGGAAAAGTTTAATGTGTGCCTCAATCCAAAGAAGTGTGTATTTGGAGTTACCTCAGGTACACTACTTGGATACATAGTGTCCGCCAATGGAATTGAAGTTGACCCAGCTAAAGTGAAGGCCATCATGGAAATACCTCCTAGGAATCTCACTCAGCTAAGGTCCCTACAGGGAAAACTACAATCTATCAAAAGGTTCATTTCTTAATTGGCAGACAAGTGCCACCCATTTTCTCACCTTCTACATAAGAATATCCCTTTCAAATGGAATGATTCATGTGAACAAGCATTTCAACAGTTAAAAGAGTATCTCATGAAACCACCTGTATTGATGCCACCGATTCAGGGGAAACCTCTACTACTGTATATCTTGGCCACACCAATAGCTCTAGGAGTTGTTCTTACACAACAAAACTATGATTGGAAAGAACAAGCAATATACTATATTAGTCAAACACTTATTGGGTATGAACTGCAATACACGCCAATTGAAAGAGCATGTCTCGTTGTAGTTTTCACCCCACAAAAGTGGAGACATTATATGTTGTCACATTCTGTCAAACTAATAGCAAAGATTGATCCACTCAAATACTTACTCAACAAGGTAGCTCTAACAGGTAGATTGTCCAAATGGGTCATGCTCCTCAGTGAGTTTGATATCAAGTATGTAGACAGGAAGGTAATAAAAGGCCAAGTACTTGCAGATCAACTGGCAGATGTACCTCTAACAGATGATAGCCATTTGAGATTTAAATTTCCAGATGAATCTATCTTTCACATAACTACAACAACCTGGAAAATGTACTTCGATGGATCATACACTTAGCATGGATCAGGAGCAGGTATCTTGTTAATCACACTTAGTGGCGACACCGTTCCTAAATCATACAGATTACTCTTTCCCTACACTAACAACGTGGCAGAGTATGAAGCACTAGTCATTGGCATCAAGTTAGCAGTTGAATGGAATATTAAAGAACTTCAGGTATATGGTGACTCACAGCTGGTCATAAATCAAGTAAATGACGACTACCAGACAAAAGATGAGAAATTAATCCCTTACAAACGAATGGTAGATGACTTCAAAGAATACTTTGTCAAGATCTCTTTTGAGTAGATACCGAGGTTGAGAACAAAGCTGCAGACGCCATGGCCACGATTACATCTCTCCTCGATATTCTAGATAATCAATCATGTTACGAGTTCTTGGTAGAGCCGGTGTCTTGTCCTACATATGACACCCCTAAATCCCATATCATTTGCCACATTGTTGGAGTTGATGCCCCCCTCTATGGAAAAATATTTCCCTATCTTAAAGAGAATATCCTCCCACCTAATCTCTCTAGTAACCAAAAATAAACCTTCATCTGTCAGGCATCCCGGTATGCCATTATCGCCAATACCATATATTGCAGAATCTCGATGGTACTCTCCTTAGATGTCTCAATAGTGAGGAATATCAAACTGCCCTGAGCAAAGTACACGACAGTATATGCGGGACTCACTCTAGTGGCCCTACCCTAGCTAAGAAACTCATACGCATGGGATACAACTGGCCAACCATGGAACAAGATTCCTATCATTTTGTAAAGAAGTGCAAAAAGTGCCAAATCCATGGGAACTTGATACATGCACCACCACAGGACCTATAGCCGTTAATGACTCCTTGGCCTTTCTGTCAATGGGGACTCAACTTAGTGGGCAAGATCCATCCTCCTTCATCAAGCGGCCATAAATTCATAATCACTGCCACTTAGTACTTCATGAAGTGGATTAAAGCCGTGCTTTTAGCCAATATCACAGGCAAGCAGATTGCCTCCTTTATCCTGAACTATATCATTTGTCGCTATGGTATCCCTTCGTCTATTATCATGGATAATGGACGACCCTTCAAAAACCAAGATGTCAGGGAACTATGTGACAAATTCCATATTCAGCACCATTTTTCAACCCCCTACTACGCCCAAGGCAACGGCCAAGCAAAGGCATCAAATAAAACTATCCTAAAAATCCTAAAGAAGACTGTCAATGATGCTGGCTGTGATTGGCATGTCCAGCTAAACCCCACACTGTGGGCCTACCGTACAAGCATCCGTACACCCATAGGTGCAACACCATACTCCCTGGTCTATGGATCTTAAGCTATCTTGCCCATTGAAGTCGAGATCCCATCCTTGCGAGTTTCGTTAAAAGGCCTCATATCTGATGAAGAATACAAAGTGACTAGACTTCAAGAGTTAGAGCTGCTCGAAGAGAGAAGGCAACATGCCTTTAACCATCTAAAAGCATATCAGCAACGAATGTCCAGAAGCTACAATCATAGGGTAAAGCCCTGAGTCTTCCAAGTAGGTGATCTAGTCCTTAGAGAAAATCCTAGAAATCAGCAAGATAGACAGAAGAAAGGCAAGTTTGAACCTAACCGGTTAGGTCCCTATGTCATCATTATAGCTTATGGGTCAGGATCATATCAATTGGCTACATCTGAAGGTGAACTGTTTGATGACCCTATCAATAGCATGCATCTTCGCAAGTTCTACACCTAAAACCCCAATGCAAGGGAGTCCTGAAAAAATTAAAAAGTGATTAAAAAACAAACAAAATTTAAAAAAAAAATAATAGAAAAATAGCAAAAAAATTGTCCTTTGGTGAAAACCTGGCAAACAGGCTCCTGCGATAGGTACCATGATGAAAACCTAGCAAACAGGTGTCATGTGTACTTTTAGCTTTTGTGCAAATAAAAAGTGGTGAAAACTTAGTAAACAGGTGCTATCTGCAACAAACCACTTCCTCCATCTGGTGTGACCTCATATTTCTTGTGTCCATCATTTCATTCATCTTGAACCAGTCCTTCAACCCATTGTTGAACTACATCACCTCTGAGCTATCACATAGCCAAGGCCATTCTTAATGCAACCCCAAGGCTCCACTCCACTGTCCCATCCGTCCCATGTCTAGTCCTTCTATCTATCTGAGTCCATACCATTTCTACATCTTTGCCATCGCCTAGGTCTTAGGTCTATCAGGTTCACCCTGAACTACATTGCCTTTGCATCATTATGTAGGCAAGGCCATTTAGCAATGAGCCCCCGAGGCTCTAGGTCAGTCCCTTAGGGTCTGTCTCTCCATGTCTGTTTGTCGTATCACCCATAATAAGTCGATCCTTTGTCTAAATTGGGGGCAACTCCTCGACCTGGTTATGGATTTGGATTCTTGAATGCAACATGTTCTAAGAGGATACCAATAAGGGTTGTGATATCTTTCACTAGACAAGGAAGCGCAGCAAAGCAAGCTTCCCAAACAACAAAACTCTTGACACAAAACATCAACCTGTCCAAAGTAAAACAGAGCACCATACCAAAACACTCAAACTAATTCTATATCAATTATGGCAAAAAGACACATCTAATGCAAGAATGTTTTGTGAACAGGTTTACTTACAAAGTCTTGGATTTTTGTCATTATGTCTTCCTATGCTACTCAAGGATGCCAAAAGCTAGAGATGCTATGATGGGGGCATAATCTTTTTCTTTGTCTATTGCTTGTGAATCAAACTTTAGTAATGTGACGACTTTTGTCTAATGACATGATCAACAAAAGATCATCAAGGACTTCGAAGGACTAAACATGAAATGGGACAATCCTTGTCTGTTGAAATGCAAGAAGTACTCAGGTCATCTAGATTCAAGTTTGACTAGATGCTTGTATCAACTTGCTATATCAAAATCCATGTAAGGAATACTCAGGTCATCTCGGTCTAATTATACCTAGATGCTTGTATTTTATTACAACATTTCAAAAAGAGAAAAGCAACAAAAAGTGCCCAATGATGAAAGCAAAAGACTTGTAGTATCAAGATGACAATCCACATCCGTCCCATATCCCAAATTCCATATCAACCATGCAATAAGAAAACCTTGTATTATATCAAATGAAAGCTTGTATTTCTTCATTTTCTTCTCTTTCGCCTATCTATATCATCTCTGTGTTGATTGAGTACATTTGGACATATAAAAAATATAGCATAGGTAACATATCATATCACATAAGATAGTCATTCACATGATTAAAACATTTGCATACATAATAAATACATTAGATCATTTTCCATACATTTTTAGGTCATCCATATACATGTGCATCTGCATATCATATCAAAAATAAAAAACATAGAAAAATCCATATAGAGCTACATAATCATATCCATAAACATTCGCATTTGCATATTAAATCCATCTAGTGTGCATCACATATGCAAAACATCATACGATAGATTGCATCCATAACATATAAACATAGAACACATGCATATAGAACATCAATAACTGCATCATCATATAATCCTCAAAACATGGCCAAATGTACAATATATCAAAAAAAACATTTGTCCATCTCTCAGAGTCATATCAAAAAATGTATACAAAGTACAACACGATGGTGATACATGTCTCGGGGAAAAATAGTACATATAAAGGCTATCTCAGCCATAAAAAATGTGTACATCAGATCAAAAAATTGGTTCAAGTATCCAAATATGGCTGCCCCTGCTATCGTGGAGCACTACTCCCTACGCTACCCTCTCCTCTGTCTCCCCCAGACTGCTGGGGGGCCCTGACTGATCCTATAGATTGAGACCCACCTGCCCTTTGAGATGCCACAGACTGGCTCCTGAAGCTGGGTGCACGTTGATCTACTGACACTGCCCCATGATATAAAACTCTATAATACTGAGCCTAAGCCTGCACTCTGGCAAGCTCACTCTGTACCTGGGCCAGTTGTGTCTGTGCTTGCTGCACCTGTGAAACCAAAAAGTTGGAAGTACCATCTGTACCCATAGCTGCCATGGCTACATCCCTCTCTGCTCTCATCACTCACGCGCTAGCTAGGGCTATGTCTCTCTCCCTAGATAGCTCTAATATCCATCCTGCATCTGCATCCCTATGGGACTCTGCTGCTCTCAGATGGGCCCTCAGATGCCTAACCTGACTCTATAATGCAACCATAGCCTGCTGCTGTAAGTCAAGCTGCAAAGCCTGCCCTACCTGTCCCTATCACGGTGCCACCTACTGTGTTGGCACCTGTCCCTGCACCTGCTACTGAGCCACCTATTGTGGTGGCGACATTGGTCTCTGAGGTACTACCTACTATGCTGGTGCTTGCACCTGTCCTACAGCTTGTGGCTGCGCAACTGCCTGCTGACCCGAAGGTCCCTCCCCAGACCTCCTCCTTCGTCTCGATCTGCCACCTCCTCCTCCTCTATCTCCTCCATCATCTCCCTGACCTCCTCTCCCCCTCCTCCATCCCCCTCTCCTCCTACCAGCTCCACCCTCGTTGTCTAAATCATCCTCATCAATATGAGGAGCCAACTCTCTAGGTCTTGAGTATCTAAGAAATGGGTGAGCTGCAAACCATTCCTCACAGTCTGGCGTCATGCCAACATCCACTATGTCTCTCCTCATTGACCAAGCTGCATGAGGAATCTACTGGAAGTCTGCCAAGGCCTCCTCATATGATGCCACGGGACCCCACCTACATCTCTTTGCATGGGTCCTCGCAAATTAGGCCTGTCCTTGTGGTCTACCCTATACTCGGCCAAACTACCTCTACACTCTGCTCACAATCTAACACTCCAATATGTACCTGGTCCTACCAATAAGCCATCGTGTCTGGAAGCAGTAGGGCAACTCATCGGCCTCATCCTCCCATACCTCGCAGTCTAGGTATGGGCGCCAGATAACTTAATCCACATTATCTAGTGTATGTCTCCAATACTCCAACTTTCCCATCTTGTGCTGGGAAATCACACATGCATATCTATAATGGTAGAGCTCACTCCTCTGCCTGTGAAAGAGACATATCAGCTGTGTGATAGCTATATCCTCCTATAACCAAAAATACGACAAAGATACACCTACTGACAAGATAGCCCCTCTATGATACATGACCTGGTGCATATCCCTGTATAAATGAGCTAACATGCACACACCCCATGCATACCGAGTCCCATTAGTGATCATGCTCTCTAGCACCCTCCCCCAACCAATCAAGAAGTCGTGTGACCTCCTGTCAGGGCATACTACACTACCGATCAGTCCCGCCACTATCCCCGTGAAGTAGTCATAGAAGTCATGAATGTCTTGCCACGAAATCACTTGCTCCACCAACTTTGGGTCATCGAACACACATCTGCACTCTGCCAAGCCAGTGTCACGCTGTGACTCATACTCTATCAACTCTCCCTGAATAGGGAGGTACAGAATCCTGTACACATCCTCTAAGGTAATCGCCATCTCCCCGGTCAGAAGATGGAATGTCCCATCCTCGCTATGGAATCGCTCCACCGCTGTAGTCAACAACCCATGCTTCGTGCAAACCTCAGGCATGAAACAAATATAATGAAGCCCCATAGCACCAAGGCCCTTGCGGTCAATCTCAGTCAACATATACTGCTGCAACAATGGTAATAGGAACTGCTCTTATGACATAAGGGTATCTTGGATATCCTCATGCAATTAGCCAAAGCATAGCATCAAAGAAATCCATATCCAAGCAAACCTACTTAAAGCAATCAAACTATCCTATCATTGACTTAGCATATCAAATTAATCAAAACAACATATCATCTCTTGACTAGATTCTCGACAATCTCAGAGATCACTTATCAATTGACACATCGATCAAGGTGCCAATTGGGTTAATTTCGTTAACTCAACTAATTTTCCTAGTGCAAATGCACCGATCCAGGTGGCAAATGTGCTGATCCATAACATATGTGTTGCTTCACCGTGAATGCGCTGCCCTTTGACGTGTATGTGTCGTTCTGGCACATGCACCACTTCTTATGTCCTATGCACCGTTCCACAATGGATGTGCTAATTCACAACCTATATGTGCCAAACTATCATATGCGCCATAAGATATCTCAAATGCGCCACTTAGCAACATATGTGCCATTTCAGAGCCTATATGCACCAAACTACAGTTCGGCACATCTGTCCTAGCTTTTTTTCCTAAGCATTTATTGCCCTAATAGAGGACTTTTAGCGAGTTTTGACGAACTACAGACCAGTGGTCCTGCCTCTGCTGGCCAATCGAACCGTCAGACTCACTCAAACCAATGCTCCTCGTGTAGAATATCCATCTCTCTGTTGACTGCTCTAGCTGCCATGCTCTCCTAAACTCTCAAAGACCAATCAACTAAGGACAAGTGTCCAAATGAATAGAACTTGTGGACCCAGCTCCTATATATAGCAAGTGAACCATAGCTGACTGTGTGACAACTGTGACTACTTCTCATATCTATTCCTTCGAACAATGTCCCATTTTTCACCTTCTTCATGAGATTGTCCATCTCATGCCTTCTGCCTTCTTCCCGTCCAATCTCCTGAGGGGGCATCCTGTTGTTAAACTTGTACCAGGGGCAAACTAGGGCATGTATCATTGTCAAAAATTTATATTCTTTGAAACAACATGATAAAACACATTGCATCAAAGAGGGGCGAAATGTATACACCTAAAAATGACATGACTCCACGTAAATAAATATTTTAAATATTTATTTCATCTTCATATTCCTCTATCAATAAATAAATAAATTATTTTATTTATTTGATTCACTTTCTCCCACTTAATTAAATAAATTTCATTTATTTAATTAATTTCATCTATATCAACTTTATTCTTCTAAAATAATTAATTATTTTAATTGTTTAGTTAAATCATCCATTCTTCTAAATTTAAATAAAATGAAAACTTATTTAAATTAAATCTCCACAAAATAAAATATATTTTTATATTTTATTTATTCTCTAAAATTATCTACAAGTAATTAAATAAATTTATTTACTTATTTATTCTTTCTTATCTTCTAAAAAAGTCTTTCTTATCTTCTAAAAATAAATTCTTCTTGTCATACAAAAGCAAAAGCTGAGTTAAAGCAACTTTAAAGCAACTTTGCTCTTAAATTAGAAAAAATAAATTCTAATTTAAGAAATAAAAACTCATCCTCATCAAGAAAGCAATTAACTCAACAAAGCTTCTTTTTGAATGACACATGTAATTCTTCTATTCGTGCACGTTCTCTCGAACATTCTCCTCCGTTGATCTTCTCATTTCTTCTCCACCATTGATCTTCCCTCACACAACTCTATAAATACAACCCTCTTCTTCTTCATTTGATATCCTTCATTCGAGTAAACTTATGCTACAGAAACCATAGCGTACCATTAGCACCCCATCTTCATATCACTTCATCATCCATCCATTTCATAGTGTGTTGAAGCTCATCTTCAATTACACCAAGTATCAGAGCCAACTTCTCCTTGTCATCTTGAGGAATCGAAGCAAGGAAGCAAACTTCCTGAGGTCCATATTCATCACCACAAGATCAAAAAAGAAACGACGAACAATGGAAGTCGAAAGGTAAAAGGTTGTGAGTATCTTCTCCATTTTATTTTAACTCTCCTTTTATCTTCATATTTTATTGATGTTTGGGTTTTTATTATTAATTTGATTATCCCATTTTTACCCTTACAGTTTCCTTCAATGCAATGTTTGTTCTCATATGTATTCAAAATTATAAAATGAACAATCACTATAGTGAATGAATACCTATCTCTTTTACTACTCTGCAATGCAATGAATAATTGAACCTTTTTTTTCTGCATCTGAATAACTAAACTGCACTTACAATAACAACTATGCAACTAACACATAATAGAATAAATCAAACCACATTAAAAAATGATAAATGATAAATCTGCTCAGCCAATCTTTTGAGCAGGGGTCAAAAAATGGTAACACTAACACTTAGCCAATTTTCACTAAGTGTTGCCATCAATGCCAAAGGGGGAGATTGTTGGCAAGAGACACTGCTAGGCATGATAGGTGTTGTCATTGATGGCAACTAAATCCATCTTACACATCCGCATTACATCAATGGATCATACCAGAAGTCAGAGTGAAGATTTCTCTATGTCAGGGTAGTCATAAATAGAGCATGTGACAGGGTCCTGTATCTTGGTCCGGATATCTCCAGTGGTAAATCACAGTGTGCTACAGATCTAAGGGAGTGATAAGGATTGTCAAGATTATCTAAATCCAGAAATTTATCCTCATGTGATGAAGGATTCAGAAGTTATAAGCATCTGAGTATCAGGTTTGAGTTAGTCAGTACAGTCAGAAAAAGAACAGGCTAATCTAGTATTTGATCTTGGTCTGGATGAAGAACAGTTGTTGGATAAGCAATTTGTGATAATTAGTGGTATTGGCTGACATGATTGATGATTTGAGAACACAAGTTTTGGTCCGCGTTGTTTTTTGTGCATGGATGTAGCTGACAGAGTAGAGGTCTTAATAAATGTTCTAAGTTTTCTTGAAGCTGACTACAGTTGATTGAATTTCTTGATGCAGATATATATAGCCAATGGATTCAAGTGTTTTGGTGTGTATATATGTGGTGTGATAATGAAGTAAGTGTGAAACGGTAGAAAGAAGTGTGAAGGTGAAGATCTAAGCTTAAATTATGGTTGAAGAGTGAAATAGGGCAAAGTAAGGATGAAGTGTATAAGATTAGCATTTTGTGCTTAACCAGAACTAAACTTTTGCATTGGTAGATGCTATTCATCAGTTCAAACATTCTGTAATCTTCTTGTAATCATTTCTTGTAGGCAGCGAGCCTCCTGTAGGTAGTGAGCCTCTTTGAGCAATGAGCCTAAAGGCATGTGCCTTCCCCATTTGTAATACTTTTAACCAAGTATAAATTCTTGTGGGTTAACCCTCACCGTGGTTTTTCCCTTAACCGGGTTTCCACGTAAAAATCCTGGTGTTCATGTGTATGATCTTTCTATTTCTGCTCTAATGTTCATGCTTCTTTCTTTTGAATGTATATGGTGAATTAATAAAGGAACATAGTAATAAGTTTTGCAGAACACTGATTCACCCCCCCTCTCATTGTTCCTTAATTTCAATAGAGGTGTCATCTCCATCCATCTCTAGATTCATTTTGGAGGATGAGGATTCAACACCTAACTCACCCACATCCATCTCTCTTTGGGCTAGAAAGCCACTTTTAAGTGTTGGTACTAGGGTACAAAATCCAATTGGTGGTCAACTTACATTGTCACATTACATGGCACATGCTTTCTATGCCTTTGCTTCTAAGTTCAGTGTTGCTTCTTTGAGAGTTTCTATGGATTCACTACAATAGGGTCATATTCAAGATCCACTTCATTGGGACACACTTCTGCTAGACATGTCTTGGTTGTTTGTAGAGTCTCACATATCGGATCTTGATGACACCTTGGAGGATCTCATCTTACTATTTGATGACAGTATACATACACCTACTACTACTACAACTACAGAGTATAGAGAGACTTCATCAAGGGCTTCCAGTGATTCTTCATAGGACATCTTGTGGGATTTGTATTGTATCCACATGGAATGCATTGACATTCCACTTTCATACATCAGTTCTTCAAATCCTATTCTTCATCAGTCTTCACATGTCTTTGAGAGGTCACTTGTTTCAATTAGGGTTGAGCCTCTTGATTTGATTGTGACACATTTCGACATCAGCATGATGAAATTTGAGCAGTGTTCTAAGACAGGATACATCATGAGACTTACCACTTCACCTCGCTTTTTTGAGCATTCAACATTGGAGTTGTTTCTTCCTAAGGGGAGAAATGCCATTTGTCACAAATGGATCATTTTCAGTATTCATACACGGGCATTCTATTTTGGCATAGGGGCTACTTCATTGTTAGGGGCTATATAGTCTCTTGTACTCTCTTATGGGGGGTCATATTTGCATCATCACAGTTAGAGCAACATTTTTTCAGGCTTGGTGCAAAGTTATCATCTTCGAGGAGGCTTCCTAGTGCTTTTCTTTTTTCTTTCTCTCTTTTTGGAGGGAAGTTTTTCCCACAGGGTTTTCTTCCTTTCTTCACTTTATGATAGATTGCATTGTATTGCATTGCACATGGGTACCTGATCAAGCCTAGTTGCCAGAACCCATCTTCTTTTCCTGACCTAAGCTTTGCTTAAGGGGGGGTATTAATGTATATTAAGCTCACTTAGGATAGGGCTATTTTTAGTGTTAGGATTCTTAATGGTTTATTTAGCACGTCTATGTTTAGAATAGGTGTCTAGGGTCACTTATCTTGAGTTAAGTAGTTGCATGCCTATCTTTAGGCCGCTACAATTCTCAAGCTTGCTTTCCTATTTCTGACATGTCTATTCTTAGGAGACTTGTGCCTATAGGTACTTGTTCATGTGAGCTAATACATCATCTCATTATTTCTTTGCATACTGCTTTGTTTTTTGGTATTGCAGGAGTGTGCAATTGTTTAGTTCTCATGACTCGCACCGGTACTCATATCCTTCCATTCGATCCTTGTTTCTGACAGTTTGCAGCTCTAATGTGTTAAGAGCATGTTCGTACACATATCACCATCGAATCAAATATGATTTACAAGATTTTGATTCATGACATTTATAATGCAATACATAAGCCAATAATTACTTTCACATACACTCTAGGAGTGGGTAAGCTATAATATCATGTCATGGCTTATTTGTTCTAAATTTTCACTGGCCAAGTGGTTGGATATGTAGGTTCCAAATAATGTTGTTGAGATTTTATTCAATCATTGTTTTGTTAAGAAAGTTTTTGAAGCATCTATCATTTGGTAAGAGTTATGTGTTAGATCTATGACACCCACATACACTGTGACCTTGTTTCAAAATTACACAATCCATAGACACACATTCAGTCCATAATCCAAGTTGGAAGTTGTTAAAAAAAATGATCTTGTAAATAGAAGGTAAAATTGTACTTGAATGGCATGATCCATGTTTCCTCCATGAGAAAGCATGGAAACATCATTGTTTAGAGAAACAATTTAGTCTATTACAATAAGAACATATTCATTTTATTAACTAAAAGCAACCTACCTAGCAATGCAATGCTTCACTTGTTGTAAAATTAGGGAATTCTTTTATTAGAGGCTCCAAAGCTTTGATACCTTCCAGAAGTTGCCCCCTACCCCGTGTGTATGCTTTGTTTGCTACTCTTATGTGGTTTTGCAAATCTCATGGCACAGTGTGTGCATTGTTTTGTGCTCTTAGGTGGTTCTACAAATCTCCTTGCATGGAATGAGCTTGTCCTTGCCCATTTGTGTTTTCAATGTTGTCATTATGCCACATTTAATTACTATGTGTTTTTGGGATATGATTTTGTTTTTGGTGCCAACTATCTTTGTTGAATAAGGCTATGTTTAGCCACAGTTCATCACTATGTTGTACTTTTTTTTTGCAAATATGGGTCAATTGGTTTGCTTTCCAATGTGTTCATAACATGTTCATAGGTTAAAATTGTACACCAATCATTATTAGATTTTTTGAAAAACCCTAAGGATGGAATAAGAGATGAAACTCTACAACCAATCTAATAATTAATTTTTAAAATTAATTTTTTTAAAAAATTTGAACATAAATTTTTCAAAAAATAATATTTATTTTGCATAAAAAATATATTAACATATCACTAATTTTAGAGTAGCAACACACACATAGTTAACTAATTAGATTTCCCAAAGGCAAGTGCTAATAAGATGGATAAGGTAGTTCCCCACTCCACCTACTTCTACATAACTGCACTCGTTATTGCATTACATTTATTGAACGATTAAATAGCTCAACAAAGGAGGCAGAATCGTCGGATCCACTATTTTAAACAAAAACTTGTCTTAAATTAAGAGAGACGATATTGACGC
The DNA here is from genome assembly GCA_027924645.1 of Cunninghamia lanceolata. NCBI lineage: Eukaryota > Viridiplantae > Streptophyta > Pinopsida > Cupressales > Cupressaceae > Cunninghamia > Cunninghamia lanceolata. The sequence continues at coordinate 11,615,142 of BSBN01001226.1, forward strand.
TGCAGTGAAGAGAGAAACATCAAATAGAAATGTTGTTTGGAACTCCCCTGCCGGTCAGTCCACCCTCCTTGGATAGAGTAGCGTGTATGGAACCTGTGATGGGCCATACCTGTTCTTCAAATTGGGATTCTTGTTCCTCTCCGACACATTTTTCTCCAAGCCAGCCAGAGTTACAGGGAATTGCCGGAAGGCTTGTTCGATGCCCTCATCGTCGGTCCATTCAGGAGTGGATCCCTTCACCTGCCCCAAGTACGCTTCATCCGTTGAATGCTTCGACAGAAGCTCCAACACCGCCATCACCGTAGTGGCCTGAGTGGGGTTGGACACAGATGAGAGCATAAACGCCTCTGTGTCCTTCACCATTTTGTCGTAGTCAAGTGAGTGTTGCTCAGGAATGAGGCGTCTGCTAATGGTGGGGAGATTGGGCATGTTTCTGGTCAAATCTCTTAAAATTTAAATGTTTATCTCCTTCCATATGCTTTATGAAGTATCTCATACTGAAAAGATCAGTCATCTATTTCCCTCCATATTGTTAGGAGAACCCTCCACGACTGGTCACAAAATCATTGAAAACTTAAAATGCTTGTCTTATTCCTACTATGAAGTGATTTCTCTTTTTGTTGACTTTTCAATCTAGTCATTCATAGATCATCCTGGCTAGAAAACTTATTGAAAGTCTCCCCTATAAATTCTACACAGCTCTGCCTAAGAATCTGTAAGCACAAAAATATGCACAGCCTCCACGAGAACCCCTATGATGATTTTAATCCTTGTCATGTACATGTAAGCATGAAACAATATCCTCTAAGAAACAAACCTCTTGATGACGTGTCTTCTTTCTTGTCTTGTGATGTTTCCTCTTTGTCGTTTTCTCTCTCTCTCTCCCCATTTTTGACACTTTTACGACACTTGTTGATTTGCATTTTCTTAGATTTTGACCCTATTCCTAAGCCTTGTGAGTATCTTTTAGGTGAGTTTTCACCTTTCCCTTGTGTTTTTCATCTTTTGCACCCCCTAGAATCCTTTTAGAGGTCCCCTTATCCATCTCCAACTTTCAGTTTTTAGTTTCACTCAACCAATCCAAATCTCCCCTATTATTTATAGATCTCCCCCGAGAGATCTTGCAATGCAAGTGGAGATTTGGATTCTTGCACATCACTGACCTATTCCCAAGATCCCCTCCTTTTTCTCTCTCTCCTACCATCTACCCTCTGTTGTTCCTTTGAAAACACTTTTTTTCCTGGATCTCCCCCAGGCAACCCAGTGTCACCCCCTGGACGACCCTACCAGCAAAAGAGGTAACCCTGTCACCTTTCTAGCTATGGAAAAACTTGAGTTTCTCACTTAAAAAAGCTCCATTTTTGCCCATTTTTCTTCCAATTCGCATGTTTTTTTATGGGTGAGTGCAGGATCATGATGGGCCAAACACTACCCCTAAGTGGCAATGTAAATGTGAAAAATAGACTTAAGTAACTTCATGTCAAAAATTGAATGAGTTATCTACATAATCTAGAAATAAGGTTGTAATAAAAGTTGTAATAAATTGAATTTAGTTAAAGGGCTACTTTTTTTTTTTTGAAAATTTTAAAAATAGTTTGGTGAAAATTAGATATTTCAATGAAGCACTACTAGAATTTTTAGAAAAAACATAAAAAGTAGGTGTCATTTTGGCCAACCTATGTATGAGAAAAAAATAATATTTTTCCTCCATGATTTGTATTTAAGTAAAGGACACATGAGCAGATGTGACGCATATTTTTTAAAAAATTTTAAGTAAATAAATAATTATTTATGATTTTTTTACTGTGTCTTTTTTAAAATATTAAAACTTAATTTTCAGCCAACCTAACTTGGTCAAAAATATAAGAAACTCAAAAATTTTAAATTTTAATGTATACCCAATAAATCCTAGAATGTGACACATCTTTTGGATTTAAAAAAGGATTAATATGTTGAAAGTTATGGGTGTTTTTCAATATGTATATCTATCAGGAAATCAAACATAGCGTATGTAGAAAATTAATAATAATTACCAATTAAAATTATTATGAGGCATATATTATATTTTTAGAATCTTAATAGCTTCTTCTATAAACCCTTTTTATTTAATTAAATTTAGTTACAAAAAAGTCTATCAGCTTCAAGGATGAAATTGTGGAAATTTTAGGATAACACTAAAAGGGTGGTTTGGCAAGTTTTGGGGCTCCCACTTGCCTAAATATGAGGTAATCCTAAAGTATTTTTGGAGGCAATCCATATTTAAGCTAGAAATATTAACATCCTTTCCATCCAATTCTAAATATTAGTCTAAATGTTAGCACTTTTTCATTCAGCAAGTTTTTTCTCTATTGCCACTATTTGGCGCATCATGATCTCACACTCACCCTTATTCCTACTATGGAGTTGACTATTTCATGCACCCACACATGCATAATTAACTCTATTTGATCTAAAATTAACAACCCAATCAATCTCATGCATCCTTCCAACTCTAATTCTTCTTCAGTGATAAGCTATTATTGATTTATCACTCCATAATTAGTTGAGTTCACTAAATAATCAACCTAGTTCACTCCCTAATCTATCCTTGTTAACTCATCAATCAATTGAGTTAACTTTTCAATCAATCCCATTCTTCCAACCTATAAATACCCCTCTCCCTCAAGCACAAAGGGAGGCAAATTCATTGTGAACACAACTCTTGCTAGTTTTTGCTCTCCAAATCAGCATTCTAATCCTCTCACAGGATGAAGGTGTCTTTTATTTTATTCATTGTCCAATCAAGCATCGTTATGCTACTTCAATCAATGCCATTGTACTCATCAAAAGCTCTCATTGAGCTCTTTGAAGCTTCAACAAGCTTCCTTTGGTTCTTTGTGTCATCTTGTCATCAAGAGTTCTTCTTGTTGCTTCAAGAGGATTCGAGGTTGCCAACATCAAGGATTTATGAGGGTAGTGGAATCACACAAATCTTCATTCTTTCAGGTTCCTTTATTGCCTTATTCAATTCATAGTAATTAGAAAATCAAAATTGCTCTTAGGAATAGTAAATTATTGCTTTTTCCTTGATAGATATAGCATCTTAGAGATAGTTTGCATTCATAGATTAGATTAGTTTACTTGCAATTTTCCTTTTATAGATTAGTTGTTTCAAAACAATAAAAAACCCAAATAAACATAGATAAAAATTGCATTAGGGAAAGTCATATTAGCTTACATTTCATATTTCAATTGTTAGATTAAAAAGCTCTTTTCATTCATAAATACTAAAAAAGCACAAAAACAAGTTTCCATTTCATTTAGCTTTGCATGCATATAGAAACCCTAGAAAAGATAAATAACTTGAAAACCCTCGATACCATCACAAGGTAAACCACAATAAATGATTCAATCAAACCCTTGGTCACATCACAAGGTAAAAACAAGTCAAAGCATAACTAAACCATAGGTCAACTAAACCCTAAGTCTAGTTAAGGTTGGTCATTACATGTTTATCTCTATCTTGGCTCATGAATGTGCCTAGGAGTAAGAGATGAGTGGGTAAGGGTTAGATCCTCAATGAGATTGAGGAAATCAATCCATGACAACAACATGAGACATTTACTTTACCACAACAAGATCCATTTGTCCTCCTATTAATAGAAGAACAAAGACAACTCCAAATATAACAAGAACTCATTCAACGAATAGAAAGACAAGAGGACATAAACGAAAGTAACCACTTACCCACACAAAGGTGGAATAGAAGAAACCCCAACATGAGAAGAGAAACTAGTGATCCTTCAAGTCATAGGGTTATCTCAATAACTACCATCGAATGAAACATTCAACTTAGCACACAACAACAAGAGCCACAAAACTTGTCGACCCCTCTCCACGAAGTCCAGCTCTCCAACGAGCCAAACCCCCACTGTGTCTCACCTCCTCTCAACTGGCTACTTCCATGAGAGTGAGAGTAACATGGCAAGGAAGGAAGGGTCTGTGTGCATCCCCAAGAAATTGGAGTCACCATTTTGAGCATACATATTTTGGTGAACTCGACGTGAATTTATAAATCCTTCTAGGACTAGTAGTTTTGCATTCCAACATTAGATATTCATTCGTCACCATATGTCATCAGCTTCACCACATATTTTGGTGAACCTGACGTGAAGTTACAAATCCTTCTAGGATGAGTAGTTTTGCGTTCCAACTTCAGATATTCATTCGTCACCATATGCCGTCAGCTTCACCACATATTTTGTTGAAACTGACGTGAATTACAAAATCTTTTTGATTTTGTAGTTTGCATTTGCATTCAATGCTTCAAAAATATTTAGCAAAAGCTTCAAAACATTCTCACATTATTCTTCATAGCCTCTCTTACTGCTTCAACTTCTATTACCTTCACCATCATATGCTCCATTTATTTAGTGGTGTCTGTGGCACCCTTAAATATGACAGAACCTTATTTAAACCAAGGGAATATTCCCTCAAGAAAACCTAAAACACCTTCCTTCAATAGGTACATGCCACCACATCCATATGCACCAATCGCTAACTGCTATGACTACGAAGATTTTGGTTATGAACATGATCAAAGAGAATCCATGCGTTCTCTATCTTTAAACAACCCAGCTTGGGAAAACAATCCGGCCATACCAAATGTGCCACATAAAGCCATGAGAGTAAGGTCACAAATACATCAACCCAATCAACCTTCCACAAGCACATCAAGTACTCATCTTGATTAGGAAGTCAAACGATTAGAAAAACACTTACAAGAAGCAAAAGACACTCAAGAGGCATTGAGGATCGCCTTGCGAGAAGAAAAAAGAGAAAATACTACACAAGAAGAAGAATATCATCACGAGCATACTCGAAGAGACCATCCAAGAAACAAGGAAATACCTAGAGTTGCCACTCCTGCAAATTTAATTGCAACTCTAGTGCTAAGGATTAGAATGCTAGAAGCAGAACAAACAATGCTTGAAAGAAGGCAAAAGTCCCATGATGACAATCGAATTGAACAGAACCAGGGGGCATCTCAAACTCTCCCCTACCTCAACTATTATTTAAGGAATGCAAGCAATAACATATGCCAAAATGGGAATCCTCCCATTCAAAATGTTCAAAACATGCTAGGAAATCCTTTAAACCAAATGGTAGGATATCAACACGCCCCAGCTGGATTGTTGTTAACTACACCTCAATCGCAAAGTGCCTTCCTCAAAACTTATCTCAGGTACTTGAAGGAGCATCTTGATAAAAACATAAGAAGCATACAGCTACCTCGGCCACTGCCAGGTCTCCTAAAGTTCAAAGGAGAAGGAGATCCAAACTCTGACATTAAAGCCTACACCATAGCAATAAGAGAACTCCTCCCTTGGGATGGGGTTGTAGAAAAAATATGTTTGAAAACTCTTGAAGGCATAGCCCTGGATTGGCACAATTGCTTACCAGAGGCTTCAATTCACTCATTTAGACAACTCGTCAGAGAGTTTGTCATGGCATTCGACATGAACAAACTCATTAAAGTAGGGATCAGAGAATTCCTCACAATGAAATAGGAGCCAAACGAATCTATAGCCCACTTTGTCACTTGATGGAGGCAAGTCCTTGACTCCTCAACTAGTGACCTTAACATGGATAACCAAGAAATATGTGACCTTTTCTTACACATCTTAAACAAGGACATGAGAGAAGATGTTCAAATATTGCCATACAAATCCTATGAAGAAGCATTGGAAAGTGCTTCGAGGATTGACCAAGCTACCATTGACAGTGGAAGAAAGGTCTATGGGTCAAATGAAAAGTTGACAAAGGAAGATACAAGAAACAACATGGCTATCATTAAAATCCTTAAAAACAATAGGAACGCAACCACAGATGGGGTGATAGATCAACCCCCAATCAAGAAAGTAAGAGATGACTACAATGGGAGAGATTACTATCCTCCTAATGTAAATGCCATAGACCGACCTAGGAACAATGGGTACTAACTGAGGGACAATTACCAAAATTGGAACCGCAATGAAAATAGGAACAGAAACGATGGAAGATATGAAAGACCTGCATACAAGTTGAATCAGTTTTGTTCTTTTCATAGAACAAGGGGATGCAGTATAGAATCTTGTAGAGAATATAACAGATTCATAGCAAGGCTACTAGAAGACCAGCAATGTTTTCTCATAGAGATGTTCTTGAACCCACATGAGGTCACACTGGATAACAAGGATACAAGACAAAACCAAGCTCCAATAACTCCACAAAATGTAAACATGAGAATCTATCAGGACCTATTTCCCACACATAAAGACACAAAAATGACAAACCAAAACAAACTAGCTCAAGGTAGTAACCCTGAGGTTCCACTGCAACTAGAACAAAAAGAAGAAGCTAGGATGATCAGATTAGTCAAGATTATGTAGAATGAAGAAGAAGAGGAAGACCATGGAGATGAAAATGAGAAAATAGAATCATACAAATGTATCATTTCAATAGTGGAACTGATACCAGCTCCAGTCGGACCTTATGAGCTTATAGAAGATTTAAAGAAGAAATATGCTCACATTTCATTCATTGACTTACTTAGGAACTCCCCTTCACATCGCTTAGCATTACTAAAAGCAATAGATTTAAAATACCTCAACCAAATTATGCCACCACCTAGTGAGCAAATCAATCATGTGGACTATGACATTAGTCTACCAAATTCAAAACTCAAATATCTAGGGTTCTTCTTTGACTTACAGCAAATGCCTTTTGAGGCAGAGTTAACCAAAAAAGGAGACCCTACGTTATATCTTCAAGTATGGATCTATGACATTTGCTTCAAGCAAACCTTAATCGATGATGGGGTAGCAGTTAACATAGTTCCTTTCTCCCTATTAGTGAGGATGGGCTATGGACACACTAATATCACTGCTTCATAAGACACTCTAAGTGGGTACGATAATCTAAAGGCTACCACCATAGGTAAGATTACCCTTCAAGTGACCTTGGGACCTAAAACCATTCCTACCACATTCTACATCATAGACAAAGACACAAGATATAATTTTCTTCTTGAAAGACCATGGATACATAGAATGAAATCTGTGCCATCCACATTATTTCAAGAAACTTGATTCCTACACTTAGGGAAAGTGTACGTAGCAAAGGGAGATCCAGAACCTTTCAGCATGTTGAGGTCAAACATACCAAACCAGCATATAGGTATCCCCATAGATTATGAACTCCCTACCAACAAATTGACCATCCCTAATCCTACACTGTAATCGATATGCATCAAATGAATGGAATTCTTGGAAAAGACCATAAATGCCATAGAGGTCAAAAGTTTAGAGAATGAGGCATTGTCAAAACAAAAGGAAATAGTCCCCAAAGAAAAGACAGTTGAGATCATGGAATGGATAGAGTGGGATGGATCACTCCAATTCCCCCTAGAAGTACTCATGATCAACATCCAAGAGGCCTACAAATTCTTCCCTTACATAGGAGAAAAAATGCATAGAACTGAAGGTCCAGTGTTTGAGACAACCATGTTAGACTTGAGAAATGTAGACCCACACGCTTTCTTAGACTTTGAGGAAGACATAACAGAAACTTATACTTCATTGTCGCCACTAAGTGAATCACATGTCCCCAAGGCACTAGAAGAAATAGAATCTTATGAGCCTCTGACACCAATAAATGATTCATATCAACCACTGACAACCATGGGGGAGGTGCACTCTATTGACAATGAATTAACTAATGCCATAGGAATGCTACCTAAGGTGTTCATGGTGTCTCAACCACAAGAGAAGCCAACCACCTCTACCTCAATTCAATCAAATGAACTTGGTGAGTGGGAAGCACCTCTAGTACAAATCAAAATGGTTGAAAGACTTCGTGACAAAGATGAAGAAAGTGAAGGTACTTTTCATAGAGAATGGAAGATGAGAGTGTCATTCGATGTTGATGACCCTGTCATTTTTGAACTACCAAAGAGTTACATCAGATATGCCATGGACTTAAGACCTAAACCAAATGGGAGGACAAGTATAAGCTTTGTCCCTCCTGATGAGAAAAGGGAGCCACAAACTCCCCTTGAGTTGTTCCAATTATTCCAAAGAATCCAAGAGAGACTAGATGTGAAAATCTACATGCAAGAACAGTTCGACCTGCTAGTAGAGTTATTAAATTGTGATAGAGTTCTGTATTGGACCCCTTCCCACCAACAAGCCTTTTGAGACTTACTTCGTCTCACACTGCCAAGAGAAACCACCAAGTTGGTAACAATAGAATCAAATGACAAACCCTACCTAATATGAGAACTCATCCTGAAAAAAGGTAGCATGAAGAATAAGAAAAGAAGATGAAAAAGAGTCTTCATAGAGGACTAGAAAGGTCCTTACATGGTCAAAGAAGATGTCATAAACGGTGTCTATCTCTTATGCACAATGGAGGGAGAGGAATTTGGCAAAATAGTCAATGCCTTTCATCTCAAGAAATATTATGTCAAAAAATACAAAAAAATCATAAAAACAAAAAAAATACAATTTTTTTTTAAAAAAAATCAAAATGTCAAAAATAATTTGTTTCTTGCATTTTAGCTTCATTCTATTCATCTTGCATTAATAGTTAGTGACTTGCTCTTGTACCATTTTCTTTTTAGTAGGGAGTCTAATGTTGCCTAGATATATGTCATCCTTTTAGAACCTAGAGATTCCCCATTTTCACAATCTCCATTATCCCCTTTTCATTCCTAGTGATTCTAATCAAAGCCTAGCTATTAGCTTTACACTAATCCCAGAATTAATAAGTCAAGATGTTAGGTCTAAACAAAGTTAGTATTCAAACCTACAGTGTTCAAAGGAAGTTTGCAAGTAGACCTTCCCAATTCTTCCCTAGTAGTAGTGAAGTCTCACCAGATAAGAAAACTTGAGGTGGTGCTCAGCCCCTTATCTTTCCTGGCCAAAAATGTTTGGATGATTAAAACTCTAAAGGAAGGATTCTAAAATTCAACCGAATAAAAAAATGAGTGATCAAAATAAGAGTGTGAGAAATCAAATTATTGTATATAAAAGTCCCAAAAGCATTCATTTCTTGAAAAGTTGAAAATCTAAAAAAAATGAGAAAAATCAAGTGAGGCATTCTAGAAGATACAAAAAAAGTAAAAAAGAAAAAAAAAAGATACAAAAAGAGAGTGAAAGAGAGAAGACTACTGAATGTCCATACTCTTGTGTGGAGATTAGTCTAAACTCGAAGCCTCAAGGGTGACATTCTAATAGAGAAAATAAAAAGAAAGGTACAAAGCACACACACGCACTAGCTAAACAAAATTAAGAGTCTAGTAGTCTCTAGGAACATCTTCTACCTAGGGACCCTTGTTCTTTCCCATTTATCTTTACCCAGGGTCTACCTTGCTTGTCATCTGTGATCTAATTCTAGCGAACACCAATAAAATTTGTTATTTGTCTAAGGTTGAAAGCTTGTCAGATTGTCTTATCTAGATAAGAATCAATGTTTAGCCTTTAGTAAAGCCCAAAATTAGAAACACTCCATTTTCACTCCCGCTCCCCACTTGATTTCCAAATCCTATCTCACAGCCTTGATTAGGTCTCTTATATCAAGACAACTTGCAATCCCCTCGATTGAAAATCGTATTAAAGAGCAGTCACATTGTTTGTTCCACATTTCATTCATGCCAAAATCAGAAAATGAGTCTCAAAGAAATAAATTCAAATGTCATATCTCATAAAATTTAATAGAAGTAAATGTTTCATTTCAATATCTCTCATGTTCTTGCATCTGCATATCGTAAAACTGTATCTCATACATATGCCATAAAAATTACAAAAACATGTCATCATTATCATACTTGCATCATTAAAAGAGTTGAAAAGGTCAAAAACATAGTTGAAAAGTTCTCAAAACCTCCAAAACATGCACAAGAGATGAGTACAAATCTGATAGGTGAAAACCATAAAAGGATAAACTTTCATAGATACATCCAAAGTTTACATATACAAGAGTATCAAAGAGCTAAGACAAAATGCTCTCAAAAGAAATAGAGGCTCCCCATGCAAGGGGCCATGAGTTCAAGAAAGGAAGTCAGGGTCAATTCCCTCCAATGGAACCCTCAAGACTTTGGCTCCTCTGTCTATGAATACCACTGGTCGCTCCATGAGACTTGTAGGAGCGAGGTGCCCTACTGTGAATGCCCTGCCATACAAGCATCTCGTCATCCAAGACTAAGATGATCCATCTCTAAGAGCATCAGATTCTCACCCTTAAGGGTGTGAATCGTAGCCTTCAAGTCTACATTCTCCTGACATCCATGGTAGACAGGAGCGAAAATCTTTGTGTGTCGCCCAGCAGTAGGGGGCATACCAGGATCATCTAAAAGATGGTCTCAAGTCATCCTAGTGAAGGGATAAGACAAGCCAACATTAATCTCATGAACAAAATCCCTCCACTCTATGACATTACTTGAAAAAGAGAATCGAAAGAGAAAGATGTGTTAGTTCCCCATGAAAAGAGAAAGGACAAAAGTGCAACAAACAACAAACAAAACTCACGTGGATCACCTGGCTGCCAATTAGGGTTAAGTTGTTGCATCACCTCATCTGAATGAGGAGTTCAGAGAACAATAAGAGGACCCTTAGGGATGTTAGATGCATCATCTGCATCATTGGTAACATCAAGATTCTCATCATTTGCATCCTTGGGCAAGCCCTCATTTGACGAATCATCATCATCAGGAATATAGTCCCCATCAGTAGACTATAAATCCACAGCTATAATGAGTGATCAGGAAGGAGTTCCTCTCCCTCCGTTTTGTCCTCCTCTGGGAACCCTAGTAATGAAGACTCTAGGAGTCAAATGAGTCTAACCAATTAATCTCTATCCAATCTCACCCATCTCTTGAACAAACTTGTAGCAAGTGGACATTAGGGACAACTCCTCAAAGAAGTCCTCGCCAAACTACTGTAAACTTCACGCAACATGATGGGCCTCAACTAGACCATTATGGTCTAGAACCTCGGATACTCCATGACAATACTCTCTGATATCACCATTGTGAGCCCAGGATCCCGCCATGTCAAGATAAGGATCAAAGATCATGTCCTCATCCATAAGAGTAGCAACAATGGGCAAAGAAGCATCAAAGTGACCCACACGCATCCATCTAATTGCTCTCGGCAAACATCTATCTAGAATCAGAATAAGCTTCTGATAAGGCCTAATGTGCTCAAATATCCATGTTATAACCAAAGAAGAGTGGTTAAAAGCTAGAACCCATCGTCGTGAAATATGATAGAAGTCCCTATAAACCATGGCCAAAATATCTGGTCCCTAAGCATAGATCGTGCCCTCCTTAATGGCACAAATGATGGGTGCCTAACACCATCTAAAATGAGCCAAGGCCTTGTCTCAAGACAGCCTAGATGCAATCAAACCAATTAGGAATCTCCTCAGAAGTGGGATGTGAAGTCGAGGCATGGAAGTGAGTTGGACTCCTGTCTGATCCTTGGGGCGACTAACCCCATAAACTCTGCCCAGGATGCCTTGTCCTCGAAGGACTTGCTAGCTAGAAGGATGAGAGGATGTCCTCTCATAGGAACTCCAAGTATACGATAGACATCAAATAGAGTGATGGCCCACTCTCTAGAGATATGTGGGAACCTGAAACTGTTCATCTGTGCATCCTAGTAGGTCAGAATATCATAGCATATGCAGGACACAAGGTGAACAACAAGCACGTGACAAACTCTAGCCAGACCTGCTCTCCTCAAAATAGCACAGTCTTCACTACTCAATAAAGTAAACATCCATGAAAGCCACCCCTACTCTCGATAGGTATTCCATTGGATACGCATGTCCTACAAAATTAGAAAAGAACTTTAGATTAGATCTTGTAAACTCACAAAAATCCTAAAAATCATAAAACTTGTAGAAAATCACACACAAAAAAGTGTATAACCCCTCAAAACTATAATAAACCGGTGAATACAATAGTCAAAACAAGTCAGATCATAGTGAAACAAGCATCACAAAAAATGACATTTCAATCAAAATCAACCCAACAGGGTTGCCCCCGGGTGACCCAGATGTTCTGTAGGATCTCCCCTAGGTGACCCTACTATTCTGCAGGATCTCCCCCAGGTGACCCTGTTGTTCTGCATGATCTCCCCTGGGTGACCTACCGGACAAAAGGGGCAACCCTAGAGGGAGATCCCTCAAAAAAAATTGCTCTAAAAAACTTCATTTCTCAACTAATTTTAAAAAATGAAAGACCTATCCTACTCTAAACGACAAAATAGAGACAATGCAACAACAAGAATTGACAAAAATAGATAATTTCAAGATATTTTTCACAAACTTCAAACTAGGGTTTAGAGAAGATTTTTTCTCTGTTTGCATACTTGATTCTTTATAGCTGAAGAAGAAGCGGCAATCTTTGTGATCTCCTTAATGATATCTTTCTACTGACTTCTCACATGATCAATTCCATCATTGTTTCGCTTCGATCTCACAATTTGACTTACTTTGTTTGCCCTTAGTTTAGTTTCATTTATGCATTTTTAGATTAGTTCTTTTCTTTAATGCATCTCTTTCGTGTGTCATTTTGCATGTATTCATTCCTACAGGTCTAACTCACAAAGGCAAACAACTAGTCAAACTTGAACGATCCATGGTAAGTTCATCATTTCAGTTTTCATGATTCATTCTGATACATTTAAATTATGAATTAATACTAGTTATTGAGGGTACAATTGCGAGAAAATTGACAATAGGTGAGGCCTAGTTTGGGAATGATACCTACCTTTCATGTAGACTATCGTCCCCAAGGGGGCAAATATGTAAGCACAAAAATCACACATAGCCTCCACAAGGACTCCTATAATGATTGTAATCCTTGTCACGTACATGTAAGCATGAAATAATATCCTCTAAGAAACAAACGTCTTGATGACGTGTCTTCTTTCTTGTCTTGTGTTATTTCCTCTTTGTCATTTTCTCTCTCTCTCCCCATTTTCGACAATTTTGTGACACTTCTCAATTTGTATTTTATGAGCTTTCAACCCTGTTCCTAAGCCTTGTGAATGTCTTATAGGTAAGTTTTCACCTTTCCCCTATGTTTTTTATCCTTTGCACCCCCTAGAATCCTTCTAGAGGTCCCCCTATCCATCTCCAACTTTTAGTTTTCAGTTTCACTCAACCAATCCAAATCTCCCCCTATTATTTTCAAATCTCTCTTGGGAGATCCTGCAATGCAAGTGGAGATTTGGATTCTTGCACATGAATGACCTATTTCCAGAGGTAGATCCACTCCTTTTTCTCTCTTCTACCATCTCCCCTCTATTGTTACTCTAAAAAGCTTATTTTGCTTGGATCTCCCCTAGGTGACCCTTTCTAGCCGCAGAAAAACTTGAGTTTCTCACTCAAAAAAGCTTCGTTTTCACCCATTTTTCTTCCAGTTCGCATGATTTTTTATGCCTAATATGGAGTTGACTATTTCATGCACCCATACATGTATAATTAACTCCATTTGATCTAAAATTAACAACTCAATCAATCTCATGCATCCTTCCAACTCTAATTCTTCTTTAGTGATAAGCTATTATTGATTTATCACTCCATAGTTAGTTGAGTTCACTAGGTAACCAACCTAGTTCACTTCCTAATCAATCCTTTTTAACTCATCAATCAATTGAGTTAACTTCTCAATCAATCCCATTCTTCCAACCTATAAATACCCCTCTTCCTCAAGCACAAAGGGAGGCAAATTCATTGTCCACACAACACTTTCTAGTTTTTGCTCTCCAAATTAGCATTCTAATCCTCTCATAGGATGAAGGTGCCTTTTATTTTGTTCATTGTTCAATCATGCATCATTGTGTTGATTCAATTAATGCCATTGTGCTCATAAAAAGTTCTCATCGAGCTCTTTCAAGATTCAACAAGCTTCTTTTTCTTCTTTGTGTCATATTGTCGTCAACAGGTCTTCCTATTGCTTCAACATGATTTGATGTTGCTAATATCAAGGACTTCTAAGGGTAGTGGAGTCACACAAATCTTCATTCTTTTAGGTTTCTCTATTGCTTTATTCAATTGATACTAATTAAAAAAGCAAAATTGCTCTTGGGAATAGTAAATTGTTGCTTTTTCCTTGATAGATCTAGCATCTTAGAGATAGTTTGCATTCTTAGATTAGATTTGTTTACTTGCAATTTTCCTTTTCTAGATTAGTTGTTTCAAAATAATCAAAAACCCAAAAAAACATAGTTCAAAATTGCATTAGGGAAAGTCATATTATCTTGCATTTCATATTTCAATTGTTAGATTAAAAAGTACTTTTCATTCCAAAATACTAAAAAAGCACAAAAATAAGTTTGCATTTCATTTAGATTTGCATGCATATAGAAACCCTAGAAAAGATAGATAACTTGCAAACCCTTGACACCATCACAAGGTAAACCATGATAAATGATTCAATCAAACCCTTAATCACATCACAAGATAAACACAAGTCAAAGCATAACTAAACCCTAGGTCAAAACCCTAAGTCTAGTTAAGGTTGGTCATTACATATTTATCTCTATCTTGGTTCATGAATGTGCCTAGGAGTAAGAGATGAGTGGGTAAGGGCTATCCTTAATGAAATTGAGGAAATCAATCCATGACAACAGTAGGAGACATTTACTTTTCCACAACAATATCTATTTGTCCTCCTATTAATAAAAGAACAAAGACAACTCTAAATACAACAAGAACTCATTCCACGAATAGAAAGACAAGAGGACATAAATGAAAGTAACCGTTTACCCACACAAAGGTGGAATAGAAGAAACCCCAATAGGAGAAGAGAAACTAGTGACCCTTCGGATCATAGGGTTATCTCAATAACAACTACCATCGAATGAAACATTCAACTTAGCACACAACAATAAAGGCCACAGAACTTGCTGACCCCTCTCTGTGAAGTCTAGCTCTCCAACGAGATAGACCCCTGTCGTGTCTTGCTTCATCTCAATTGGCTACTTCCACGAGAGTGAGAGTTACGTGGCGGGTCACCCTATGGCAAGGAGCGAAGGGTTCGTGTGTGTGCCAAAATCCAACCTGACAGCCCTAGGCAACTGGTGTCATGATTTTGAGCATACATATTTTGGTGAACCCGACGTGAATTTACAAATCCTTCTAGGATGAGTAGTTTTGCATTCCAACTTCAGATATTCATTCATCACCATACGCCTTTAGCTTCACCACATATTTTGGTGAACCTGACATGAATTTACAAATCCTTCTAGGATGAGTAGTTTTGTGTTCCAACTTTACATATTCATTCATCACCATATGCCATCAACTTCACCACATATTTTGGTGAACCCGACATGAATTACAAAATCTTTTTGATTTTGTAGTTTGTGTTCCCATTCAACACTTCAAAATTATTTAGCAAAATCTTCAAAGCATTCTCACATTATTCCTCATAGTCACTTTTGCCGCTTTAGCTTCTATTACCTTCACCATCATACACTCCATTTATTTTATGGTGTCTATGGCACCCTCGAATATGATAAAACTTGATTTAAACCAAGGGAATATTCCCTCAAGAGAACCTGAAACACCTCTCTTTGATAGGTATGTGCCGCCACATCCAAATGCACCAATCACCAACTTCTACGACTATGAAGATTTTGATTAGAATAAGGTCAAAGAGAATCCAGGTGTTCTGTATCTTTCAACAACCCAGCTTGGGAAAATAATCCAGCCATACCAAATGTGCCACATAAAGCCACAGGGGTAAGGTTAGAAATACATGGACCCGATCAACCTTCCACAAGCACATCAAGTACTCATCTTGATGAGGAAGTCAATCTACTAGAAAAACACTTACAAGAAGCAAAAGACACTCAAGAGGCATTGAGAATCTCCTTGCGAGAAGACAAAAGTGAAAATGGTTCATGAGAAGAAGCATATCACCATGAGCATACTCGAAGAGACCATCCAAGAAACGAGGAAACACCTAGAGCTGCCACTCCTATAGATTTAATTGCAACTCTAGTGTCAAGGATTAGAATGCTAGAAGCAAAACAAATAGCTCCTGAAAGAAGGCAAAAGTCCCATGATGACAATCGAATTAAACAAGACCAGGGGGCATCTCAAACTCCCCCTACCTCAACTATTTTTCAAGGAACACAAGCAATGACATATGCCAAAATGGGAATCCTCCCATTCAAAATGTTCAAAACACGTTAGGAAATCCCACAAACCAAATGGTAGAATATTAACACCCTCCAGCTGGATTGTTGTTAACTACACCTCAATCACAAAGCAACTTCCTCAGAACTTATCTTGAGTACTTGAAGGAGCCTCTCGATCAAAACATAAGAAGCATGTAGCTACCTCAGCCACTACTAGGTCTCCCGAAGTTCAAAGGAGGAGATCCAAACTCTCCTATGAGCTAGAGTGAGAGTGGCATGGTGGATCACCCCATGGAAAGGAGGGAAGGGTCTACGTACATACTGAAATCTGACTCGACATCCCCAAGCAACTAAAGTCATGATTTTGAGCATACAGAACCAAGCCTGACTTCTCTTATATAGGTCATCAGTTGAGTGGGAGCCTTTCCCTACCTTGGGTTGAGAATCATTTCATCAAGAATTTGGTCAATGGCTTTGTTAGCCAATGTGTCTACCACCTTGTTCCCTTCTCTGTAACAGAGTGTTACTTAGAAAGTCTCCATCTTTTTCATCAATTCCAAAGCATGTTGTAGGATGTAGTCAACCCTCCAATTCTCTATTTTCCTTGCTTTGATTTCCCTGATGATGTTTAAAGAATCCCCCTCAATCCAAAGGGTTCTGAAATT
Source organism: Cunninghamia lanceolata (assembly GCA_027924645.1). Lineage (NCBI taxonomy): Eukaryota > Viridiplantae > Streptophyta > Pinopsida > Cupressales > Cupressaceae > Cunninghamia > Cunninghamia lanceolata. The sequence continues at coordinate 11,631,985 of BSBN01001226.1, forward strand.
GTGGTCTATTTCCAATTGAAACCCATGTAGGAGTGCCCATGCCTCATCCTCATTATTAGTTCCTTATGAAATTTTGGTTGGTTTGGCCATTATCAAATATCCTACATGATTTCTAATGACACAACTCATTCATGATAACCCTTGTTAGGAATATATAGGTAGATCAAACCAATTCCACATAACCCAAAGGAGATAATGATGCATACAATCTTATAGATTTACCATAATGCAAAGATCAATAGACAAACAATGAGATAACACAACATGTACCCTGGGAAACCCCTCTTTGAGGGAAAAAACCTACCGTCCAAAAGCATCCATACTCAATGTATTATTCAGCAATAAGAAATTACAATACACTCACAAAGTCTCCATAAACACCTCTGAAACATCAAGCTCCTCTATTGCAACCTCCATGTATCCAAGCATGAATCCACACATCCCATGCCATGCTTTACAATATGCACTCTCAAGAGAAAAACTCAATACAATGATAGCCTCTCCCACAGCCTATAAAATAAGAGCCAACCCTAACCACTAACCCTGTGCTTGCTTTTATAGACTCAAGCTCACACAAATATAACTTGTGGTATTGGATAAAAACAATGTGACTCAAAAGCATGAGCACAAAACCATTGACCCCAATATTTATTATTTTACACAAGTAATAAATATTTGTCTTATGTGTCCCAATGTTAAATACAACTTTTACAAGTGATAACAAATAAATATTTAATGTGGCTAAACACATCACTTAAGATGCACCACAAAAGAATATTTTACATAATTAAATTAATTAATGTTATGCAAGGTGAAAAACACATGTTTTCCCAACATCGGCCTCCCGCCGGTGGCCAAACCCTTGGCTGAGCATAGCCCACAGGCCGGCCAACAAAGCATCGTGAGTGGAGGCCTGCGTAGCCCAACAGGGGCTTTTTTTTAGACAAAAAACATTTTTTTTAATGGCAGGTAGTGAGCAGAAAAATATATGACAATGACCAAAAAATTTTAATGTGGACTTTAACAAATTAAAACCCTAGGTAAATGCCTTTTACAAGTCCATGGAAAATTAAACCTACTTTTTCAGTCAAAGATGATGATGTCATAGTAAACCCTACACCAATGCCACATCAACATAGTATGCCCAGTCAACAGTGATGATGTCAGCGATGACATCATGCTTATGTCAATATGTATGGATGGGTCCGCTAGGGCCCCCTTTTAGCCCTCGGAGGGCATTTTTTCTAGGAGGCTTAACTTGTGTCCACAATGTTGGATTTTTGACTTCTTAAAGGTCTCTCCAAGTACTATGCAGTGATGTAGGTTTGGTGATCATATTTTGTTGTTTGTGTCAAAATTTGGTGCCTTGAAGTTAGGCATTGCTCCGAGACAATTTTATGCTCATAACTTTTGCATACTGAATTAGATTTTTTTATTTCAGATAGACGTTGGAGAGCTATTGATGTGTACTATAGATTGGATCATGTAGTTTTTCATTTTGGTGTGTAGAGAGAGTTTGGTACTTGTTTGATCACTTGTGGGAGCCATATATTTAGGGTGTGATTTTGAGAGCATTCAGATGGATTTTTGGGCACAAACTTGTGGGAGTGTATGTTGCAATGTGACCATCAACATGGTATAACATGTTTTCATATTTGTGCTTCTAGTTACAGGTTTATAGGTGTTTTCAGAGTTTGAGCTTTGATGGAGATAGGTACACAGGTTGTCTTCTAGTTTGAGGACATGATTGATACATGTGTGAGACTTGGAGTCTAATTTCAGTGGGAGTTGAGTATAGGTATAGTGTTGATTATTATGGTGTTATGGATATGTAGTCACACTTTTGCATTGACACGACATAATCATGTAATTGATTGACAGGTATGGGCTATGATGTTTGATTCATGATTACAGGTGGTGTTGTTTTAGGGGATTGTTCTTATCTCCTGGATGCTTGGTACTTCCTTGACTATGGTTACTTGTGTTGTGGATTTGTTTAGCAAATCAAATCTAGCATTGATTTGGTGTTGAGTCTTGGAGTCTAAAGGTTGTCTTCTTTGTTATACCAGTTTGTAGGTTACTAATGTGATGAGGAGTTTGCATGTTACATGTGTTTGGATCTTTGACTTATGTAGTTTTGTGGATTAGCTACCCCTTTTCTACAGTGAGATGACTCCTATGTGGACTATCTTTATCCATGAGATTGATTCAGTGTTTATGCAAACTTTGTTAGTTGTCCTTGTTTGTGGTCATTGTGCATTGGTATGTTGCATTGTTATGAGAGGATGGATGATTAGAGTGACTGAATAGTCAGTTATTGGGACTTATAGCATGTTTATCATGATGTTATGGATAGCTTAGATACATGGTTTTATGTGATCTTTTGATAGTGATGGTTTTAACTTCTTAGTTCGGAGATCATGGTTTTACTTTACCTTTTGGGAGTTGTTGATGTTACAGTAGGATTCCTTGATTGTGTTGGGGCCATGGATGATCTTTATTTAGGAGATGGTTACTTTGTTGCCATGTATAGCTTGGTGCCATGATTTAGTGGGAGTTTTGGCAATGATATGGATTATCATTAGTGATGGATGATCTTCTTCAATGGTTGTGGGTGCCTTGGAGAGGCTCTTGGATTATGATTATTGTTTCAGTGAGAGTACTTTGACAACCTGAGTTCTATTGTTAGTAGATGGTTATCTTCATGTTGTTGGAGATTTTGACATCCTTGTTTACCATGGAGGACTTTTGGAGTCTTTGGTTGAGGTGTCGGTTTATGACTTGTTAGTTTGACATGTTGATCCTTTGTTTTAGAGATGTTGATATTGTGTATTAGTTTACTCTAGATACTAGTTTGAGTATTGACATGATACAGGCTCTCTTGAGATAGGATGAGTGCATTATTGCATGTGATCTCATAGAAGGAGATGGTTAGATCATGATGTCATGATTGGGTTCCTGATTTTGCAGTAGGAGCATTGACAATGATCTTGTATGGTTCTCTTGGTATTGAGTACATTGATTATGTGATTGGGAGCTTCATGATAGTGTAATGTTGCATTTGGAGTTCAACATGGATTGATCATGGAGGTACTCTTGGATGTTTGGAGACGTAGGTGAGGCTAGAGTTCTCTTTGGATTAGAGACACTTGTTGAGACGGTTACTCATTAGAGGTTTCAGTAGATAGATCGAGGAGCCTACACCTAGATATGGATGTGAGTTCATTATGGACCTAGAGGAGATTGTTCTTGGAGAGAGTCTTTGTGACCTGGTGTATCCTCGAGGGGCATTCTCATTCCCCACTCTTGGTCTACTCAGTGGTTTATCATATATAAGGTATTGCCCATCCTTTTAGATGCATTTTGCTTTATGTTTTATCATCTCATGGTTATGGATCTTGAGCTATGGTTATTGGTTCTAGAGGGTTCATTTGAGGGACATTGGCATGGTTTTCTCTTTATTCATATGCTTTGTTTTATGATTTCCATTATGAGGAGTTTAGAATATGTGATTGGGCTTATTCCTGGTCATGGAATGGTTATGAGTTTGATCTACTTTGAATAGAGAGGTTTAGATCCATGTTGTTTACATGATATATATGTTAATTTGATCTATGGGATTGAATGATTAGGTGTTGTTGAGACTTTTCATTTGGGGTTGTGAAGATCATACTTTACATAGTTTTGCACTTTGAGGTGTTGGTAGGACATTATGATTTATAGGTTTTCTCTCTTTTTCCTATGCCTACTTCCTAGAGGATCATGTTGATATGGTTGGACTTGGGATAGGTATGGTGACATGTTGTGAGAGAGTTTGAAGTAATTTATCTTGCATGTGTGGATCATTGTGATTGTTCTTGATACTACATTAGCTCATTGTTTAGCCACACCTTGGTTTGAGTGTTGATTGGTAGACTTGGTATGTCTTGGAACTATTTTCAAATTTGACAGTACCCATGTAGTGGGAGCTCCTAGATGTATGTGTTCTTCATTTACAGGTTTTATACATGCAGCTTATTATTGTCGTATATGGGTTTGATGTGTTGTTGGCATGAGTTTACTGATGTTGTTGATACCTATGAGGTATGGATGGTTGGATGTATTAGCATATGCTTTGGATGCTATTTTTTAGTCATGTGGGTTTTTACCTTTGATAGCTACTTGGAGCTTTTGTTATCACTTGGATTTGATGCTAGTGTTCTTTGGATTAGTGCATCTTCACCTTGGCATGTTCCTTTTCTTCCATAGGTGGCACATTGGAGGATGAGAGGAGTTCTTCCTCAAGATGGTGGTTACTTTAATTTTATTGCAGGTATCTTGATGGAGCATGAGAGCATGTTGGAGATTCATGTGGTTTCATGTTTGCCTATGATGATGTATTTCATTGATTGACCCTTATGCAATGTATATAACAAGTGGGAGAATGTTGGGAAAAAATTGTTGTTCACCTTGCATAACATTAATTAATTTAATTATACAAAATAAATATTTTTTTGTGGTGCATCTTAAGTGATGTGTTTAGCCACATTAAATATTTATTAGTTATCACTTGTAAAAGTTGTATTTAACATTAGGAGACATAAGGCAAATATTCATTATTTGTGTAAAATAATAAATATTGGGGTCAATGGTTTTGTGCTCATGGTTTTGAGTCACATTATTTTTATCCAATACCACAAGTTATATTTGTGTGAGATTGAGTCTATAAAATCAAGTACAAGGTTAGTGGTTAGGGTTGGCTCTTATTTTACAAGCTATGTGAGAGGCTATCATTGTATTGAGTTTTTTTCTTGAGAGTGCATATTGTAAAGCATGGCATGGGATGTGTGGATTCATGATTGGATACATGGAGGTTGCAGTAGAGGAGCTTGATGTCTCAGAGGTGATCATGGAGACTCTGTGTGTGTATTGTAATTTCTTATTGTTAAATAATACATTGAGTATGAATGTTTTTGGAGGCTGGGTTTTTTCCCTCAAAGAGGGTTTTCTGAGGGCATATCTTGTGTTATCTCATTGATTGTCTATTGATCTTTACATTATGGTAAATATGTAAGATTGTATGCATCATTATCTACTTTGAGTTATGTGGAATTCATTTGATCTACTTGTATATTCCTAACAAATTGAAGTACATGTAGGAGTGTCCATGCCTCATCCTCATTGTTAGTTCCTTGTGAAGTTTTGGTTGGTTTGGCCACTATCAAATTGCGTGCACTATTTCTAATGACACAACCCATTCCTGATAACCCTGGGTTTCCTCGTCATGCTTTGTCAAAGTTCAATTTAACAGAAGGCTATGTTGGGGGACTCCATGTTACTAAGTTTTGATCCACTCTTTGGTTGTTCACCTGAGTAGCTATTCCATTAGTATTTGATTCCATGTGAGACCAATTTTTTATCATCAATTCATCCCATCTCGTCCACTTGGAATTCTAGTTGCTTGTCTTCCTAACATTAGTTATCACCACTTTATAAATTGCTTTATCTAAGTCCCCACAAACCTTTTGTGTTGTCCAAATTTTTTTGTTTGAAAATCTAGAAATTCCTTTCTCTCCAAATATGCCATATCACCATGGATAGGCTTACTTCCCATAAGAACACAAAATTTGATTATGAAAATAGGTTTGGCCAACTTTTGAAGAATAATAACAATATTTCTGGTAATGATGTAAACCAATTTAGTTGTTTGAAGAGCTAGTGCCAGCAATACCTACTAAAGGGACAATGGAGTAAAAGATGATCGAGGTTCTCTTCTTCTTCCCTACACAGGACACATCTTAAATTTGCTCCAATAGACCATTTATGAATTCTATTCCCCATGAGAATTCTCCTATGGAGTGCAAGCCATGTGAATTCTCCTGCCTTTGGTAGCATTGCATCATTCCAACATAGGTGTGTTGGTCAATCTGATTTATTATTTGAAGAAATACTTATGTATCTTTTTTTTATCGTATATGTGCTTGAGTTGTTTGTTGTCCAAATTAATTCATTCTCCTATTTAAAAACAATAATTCTGGATCTTAAGAATTGTTGAAGTAAGGATTTTTGGAACTGGGGTATATCACAATCCTCTAAACTCCTCCATTTTGCTCTTTGGGAGTAGGAGCCTAACCCCAAATGGTAGTAGTCATGTACCTTAGTTCCCCAATGTCATTTTAGGTATGTCTTCACTTCTTTGAATTCACCCCTTGAAGAGAGCTTTTGCCATCCATTCTATGAGTCCTCCTAGAAATTTACTTTCATTCCATTGAGAATTATCCATTTGAGGTTTGGCAAAATAACTTCCCTACTCTTTATTATCAAATTCCACATGGACGAGCCCCATGGAGGATATTTCACTGTAAATATCTTCTCTCTCTTGCTGTTGTCCAAGTATTTGGATTACATCAATTTAGCCCATTTGGAAGGTGGTCTCCTGTACATGCTCCATGCTAGCTTAGCTCTTAGAGCTTGGTTTTATTCCTTTTGGTTTAAGATCCTTGCACCCCCTTCAGGTTTTGGTTTGCATACCTTCTCCCAACATAATAAGTGGATCTTTATTTTGTCAATAGACCTTTTCCATAAGAATTGTCTACAAATTTTCCCCATTTCTGATGTTATGCCTTTTGGAATTGGTAAGTTTGACATCTTATATGTTGGTATAAATGTTAGTACTACTTTGATTAGTGTCAATATGCCTGCCAGCATCAACTATCTTCCTTTCCATGTTCCTATTTTGCTCTTCAAATTCACTATAACCTCTTTCCAGAATTCATTTATGTCTCCCATCGAATAGAGGAATCCCAAGGTACTTACCTGGTAACCCTTCTTCTTGAAAATTAAAAATCTTGGATATTTCCCCTATTTGGCAATCTCCAAATGGAAAAAGAATTTCTTAGATTTTTTGCCATTCGCTTGTCAACCTAACGTACAACAATAAGTTTCTATGATATCTTTGATTATAAGGGATTACATCTATGACACTTGACCAAATAAAATGGTATCATTAGCAAAGAACGCATGGGTAAAAGGTTCTTTCATATTTCTTATCCTTATTCCTTGCCATAGTTTCCTTCTATTTGCAGGGTAAGTGGAAGAAGTTGGGTCCACATAGAGGGGAAGTCACAGGCAAAAAAAAAATCTTGACAGAAACAAGTACCCATTTAGGAAAGCGTGCCCTAGCCTAAACGGGTACCTGCTTAGAAATGGGTGCCCTATCCTAAATGGGTACCCGTTTAAAAATGGGTCCCTGTTTCTATATAGACATTTAAATTTGAAACAAAACCATGTGCACTTTTTTTTTCCCACACAAAAGGAAAACGGGTACCCATTTCTATATAGACATTTAAATTTGAAAAAAAACCATGTGCACTTTTTTTTCCCACACAAAAGGAATGGGTACCCATTCATAATGCGTACCCATTTTAGAATGGGTACCTATTCCTAAAAGCTTAGGCTTGGGAAAGGCATGGGAAGCCAACCCCTTGCCTTGGACCTGCAAATTTTTTTCTAAGTACAGAACAAGAGAAAAGACTAAGTTTACCTATATGGATGATGACATTTTTTTCTAACATTTTTTACGAAATTAAAACCCATTACAGATAGCAGTGTCAAGTTTTCAAATATGTAATTCTTTTTTATTGGACTTGCTTTTCTATTTATTATTTAATTTATGAGTAAATTTGTCCAAAAACTTGAAATGACAGGTGCTTGTATTTTTTTAATAACTTTTAATTTTTAAAGTTTTTTGAAAAAAAAAATATGTCATCAATCTACACATCATTATTTACATAATGAAAAAAAAATTCATTTTATGATTAGGTTTGCTCAAATTATGTTGGCCGTACACGAGGGTTTTTGAAAACAGCAATTAGAGCCAATAAAAAATTAATTTTAAAAAAAATTGGAAAAAAATTAAAAAATAATATCCTCATCAAACTTTACTGTACTACACATCTTTCCCCAAAAGGATTTAGAAAAATACTTTTATTTAGGTCAAATTATGTTGGTCGTACACGTGCATGGTATGATAAAAAAAATAATTTTTAAATAGTAGTTTTTAGAAATGCCTATTGAAAAGCAATTTTTATCATCTGGGTATTAAAATAAATTATATATTTGGAAACTAGACTCCAAGTACTATATTTCATATTACTAACTATTTTTAAGATTCAATTTTTAAGTGCTTCAAATGTTTAGGTCAAATGTGACAAATTCTAAAAATCAAGGAAAACACTTCCATTTTTTGGCCAAAAAGTGGACCTAACTTCTTGCACTGACCCTACATCTCTGCTTTCTCATGTCAATTCCTCCATCATAAGAATGAATAGGTACGGGGATATGGGATCCCCATACTATATGCCTTTGGTTCATTCGAATGGGGTTGTCTCCATGCCATTGACAAAAATTGTGAATCTGGTCCCTGTAATGCAAGGATAAATTCATTTCCTACATTGTTTAGAGAAGCCTAATTTATTGAAGACATGCATTAGAAAATCCCAATCTACCTTGTCTTATGCTTTTTCCATATCTAGTTTTATTACCATACAAGGGTCTCTTCCTTCTTTAATGGAATGGAGAATCTCATGGGTAATGATCACTCCTTCTGATGTGTCTTTCCCTGGTACAAAATCTCCATGTTCCTCCAAAATGATAGATGCTATTCTTAATATTGTCGCTTTAGTGAGAATTTTATACACATAATTGCATAGTAAAATTGGTCTGAATTCTTTAAAAAAATAGGTGTTTTAGCTTTGGTGATGAGCATGATGCTAGTGTTCTTCATTTCTTTGAGGACATTAGTGAATTTCCTCGACTCTTCCACCACCAAGAAGACATCTCTTCCCACGGTGTCCCAGCATTTTTGAAAAAATCTTCCTAACCATCCATCCATACCTAGGGCTTTCTCTCTTAGCATTGAGAAGACAACTTTTTTGACCTCCTCCATTGTCAATTCCTTCATCATTTCTCTATTTTTTCCTTGATATCAACTTGGATGTGTTGAACTTGCTATCATACCAATTGGATGAGATATTTTTGTTAGATAATAATTTTTAGTAAAATTCCCCCGCTTCCTCTTTTATCTCATGTATATTGCTTGTCATCGATCCATTGCTCTTCTTAATACTTTTGGTGGAGTTGGAGGTGTGTCTGATATTGGTAGAGAGGTGAAAGTATGTTGTGTTTCTATCACCCTCTTTCAGCTAGGTTGCCCTTGATTTTTGCCTCCAAAAGATATCTTCTCACCAATACTTCTTCCAGCTCTTTCTTTAGAGATTTATCCGTTTCAAAACTTTCAACTTCCATACCAAATTTTATAATTTTGGATGAAACAATGCTTAACTCCTGCTGAATTCTAGTCTTTTCCTTGAAAATGTTCTTGAAGTGGTCTCGATTCTATTCCATGATTTTCTTCCTCACATACTTTAGTTTAGAAGATAGCTAGTACATTCTCGAACCTTTCACAAAGGGAACAACTTGTCACCATTCCTAAATTAGGGGTACGAATTTTGGATCTCTTAGCCACATATCCTTGAATTTTAAGTGTCTCACTTTAGGACCAATTTCCTCTCCTATCTTGAGGCTAACTGGGAAATGATTATACCCAGAGAAAGCTAGGATTTCTAATGTGTGTTCCCAATTATCCTATATACATTGGCTAGAAATTAGGAATCTATCTAGTCTTTCGGCTATCTTTAGAAAGTTGTTCTTTCTATTTGTCCATGTATATTTTCCATTCATAGGATTGCAATCTATGAGATTGTTGTTCTCAATGAAATTTTTAAAATCCCTTTGAGTTCTTGAGGGATGTGAAATAACCCCCATTTTTTCAAATTCTTCCATCACTGCATTAAAATCCCCTCCTAGTATTATCTTTTCATTCTTGATTATTTTTAAAATTTGGACGAGATGGTTCCAAAGGAACTACTTTTGAGTTGTGGTTGTTGGTCCATAATGCATATAATCCATAGATCCTTTGAATTTAGTAGTTTGGGAAACTTATCTAAGATCCAGCTCTCCCTTCTCCCTATAATTTCTAGTCTTGGAAGATGTTTTTCCCATAAAATTGCCAGTCCTCCATATGCACCACTGTTTGAAGAGGCTGTTGTCTCCCAACCTTTCCATTGGTTGAATTCTCTATCTCCCTGATTTACTAAGAGTTTGGTTTCCTGAAGGAGTACTATTTCTTCTCTAGCCCCATCAATTTGAGATTTGATGAGGCATATTTTGTTAGGGGCACTGATGCCCCTAACATTCCATGTTAAGACTCTCATTGCTCCTAAGGAGAGCTTACCACTCTCGTCTTATTCAAAGCCCTATCTATGGTTGTCTAAATACTTGCTGGAATTTCTAATTGTGTCTTGGTTTTTCTCTGTTTGGTGCTCTTCCTTGAGGAAGTCGATGTGTTTTCACTCCTCTAAGCTCCATAGTTGTCTATGAGATGCCTAGATTTTTCTCTTCCTCTTCTCCATTCTCAAAAAGGACTTCCTCAGCAATTTCATCACATATTTCATTTGCCACTTTTGTTAAAGCCTCCTCCAATATAGCCTCCATCCTTCTTTGTCTAGATCTGAAGCTTCTTCTGCACCTACCGAATCATTGGTTGAGTCTTGGGAGGCTTTCCTTTCTTTCTCTTCCTCTTGGTTTATAGGTTGTAACTCTCCCTCCTCCTCAACAACCATGTCTTCTTCATCCATCTCTTCTCTTATTGGGATGCTCTCTCTAAGTTCCCTTCTTGGGTCTCTTTCTTCCTCATCATTGTGTTTCCCCTAGACAAAGGGGAGAACACCACTTAAAGGTTAATGTGCTCCTCCACCTCCTATGTGTCCTCTATGTCTGTCCCTTCAACTAGTTGGTCTTCCCCATCTTCTTCATTTCCTTCCAAAAAACCTTCAAACTAGCATGCATTTATTATACTTTCCTCAAGGAGTGCCTTGTGTTGATCAAATCCTGTCTTGTTCTCCCTGTTTCTTCTTCCTATGAGACGTCTGAGTCCAAAGTTTTTGCTCCTTCAAAGAAGATTTCATGATCCCATATGCCCTCTAGAGTTTCTATCCTTATATTTTTTGAGGTTTCTCCTTTGTTTCCATAAGAATGCACATACTGATCATGGATAACCAGTAATGATTATGTTTAGTCTCAATTTCTTGACATATTCCTAGGGTGTTTCCTATCATTCTCAATATTTACAAATCTCTATACTCCATACTAAGGTTTGTGATTTGAACCTAGAAAGGAAAGAAAGGTAGTTATTCCATATTGGTGACAAAGTTTGGCTTCCATGGCTGACAATAAATATTTGTCTCTCCATATTTCCACGTACTATTTTGTAGTATTTTATCTATATTTCCTTGATTTTGAAATTTGAAAACAAAGAAGCCATCTCCTAGCTCAAGCATTTATTCCTTTTGAGGCCAGTGTTTGTCTACCTATTCCTCTGAATCAATGACTGAGAAGTGACTGGAGAGGACCTTACCTATTAACTTTGTTTCCCTTAGAAGTTCTATAATCCTCTTGATAGTTTATCTTGGAAGTTGGGCTCGTATTTCCTGGTGTTCTTTCTACAAGTTACCTTTGGGAAGTTCTGCTTAGGCATGTATCTCCGTTCCTCTTCTTTTTATAGATCCTTTGGAAATCATCGTCCTTTGTAGTTTTGTCCTGGTCATGTCTTCTCACTTTCGTTCCTCCTTTGGTGCCTAATTTTCCTCTGGTTGTGGTAAGACCACCTTTTTGTGTTCCCATATTTGTTTGATTGTTCCTTTTTCTCAAAGGTCTTCTATTGTATTTGAAATGCTTCCTCTTGTGGTCTCAGGGGGGCTTCCTCTGCCAAAAACTTCTTATAGTCTTTCTTCGGTTCCCCTCTTGTTCCTTAAAATCTATAATCCTCTTTATATTTGAATCCTTTATGGTTAGAGTATTCCTTAGAATGACATTGATCCTACAATTTCTCTTCTCTCTCCCATCATACCAACTTCTGGGTCTGGAGTTTTTTCCCACATTTTCTTCATTCCTAAACCAATGCCCTATTCTCAAGTGTTGCTCATTCTTTCTTCCAGTCCAAATTTCTTCATTGACATATCTGGTTCTAGAGTTTTTCTCCTCGAATATTCTATCCCTAAATTGTCTGTGAGCCATCTTCCATAAGTCATTTCATATCACCCTATCAAGATTCTAAACAAGAGGGGAACCAAAGAAAATATTGATCCTTTTATTTTATATTTCATTTTTCCATGAGCTACATATTGATCCTATCTTCCCATGTCTTGTGATAGTGATGACCACACACCCAATGAGGCTTGACCTTATGTAATATATACTCCTTATGTGATGGATATTAATGAGGATAAACCTTTACCTATTCATGATTTTGTTGTACGTTATGATGATATTCCTCTTGCATGTCATGATAGCACTATGTTTATCCCCATAGATTCATGTTCTTTTTATGAAGCACCATATGATGAATCTAAGGATAATGATCCATGTGAGCTACCTTGCCTTTTACATAATGATATGCTTTGTGATGATAGCTCTTTTACATCCCATGTTAGCTCTATGATATCCATAGAAATATTTTACCTAGTGATACATTCCATGATAATATCTTGCATTATGATGTTAATCAAATAGTTTATCATGAAATGTTATTGATGCTTCTTTTTCATTACATGTGATGACATTGTTGGTATTAGTGAGGATTTATTATATTATAATTTTGATGGTATAAATGATACATCCTTACATGTGTTAAATCTTTCTTGATTGCTAATTATGAATATTTAAACTATGATATCTTATTGATTAGTGAGTTTATACTCTAGTTTGAGAGGTAGAGCATTAAAATGATTTGATTCATGTCTTGATTATTATATTCATTTATGGATTTATCACATGATTTTATTGAACTATGTTTTTCTTGTCCTAGGGTCCTTGAGGATGGTATGGACTTAGTTTAGCTTTTTCATGGTTTATCTTTCGATATTTATCCACCCTCTTCTCCTATTATTCATATACCTTTCATGTTAAGCCATATCCTTTGAGAGATATTCCTACTTTTCATGATAAGAATACTTCATACAGTTATCATATAATTATATATACACATCAAAAACTAGCTAGAGGTCAAGATGTCCCATTGCAACAACTAGTTTTGCCACCTAATCTAGTTGATATTCCTCCTATACCTAAGATTACATCTAAGGTACCTAAGATATTTGAAATTATTAAACTTTAGAATTTAACAGGCTAAAATATCTCTTAAAAGGATTTAGTCTGTGAATCACCTTTATGTAATGATATCATGCAAAAAATCTCAAAGAAGACACAAATAGGTTATGGTGTACCACTCCATGTCTAGTGACTTCTTTGATAAAATATATTGGTCATAAGGAACATTTAATGTCATTTCCTTTGATGATATAAACTCCCACATGTTTTTATTATTAATGATGTGTTACCTTGTAGTTTATGGTGAGATATGATAAACTAAACATTAAACATTCCGTATTTGACAATAGATCTAGTTTGAATATATGCACCAAGAACTCTTTAAAAAATTCAATATGAACATGTTATGATTACAAAAATCTAATCTTATTATTAATGGATTTAAAAATGTTTGTAGATAATATTTGGATGCAATTACTCTTCCTATCACAAATAGTTCACTTACTTTAGACACATTTTTTCATGTAATGGTTGGAAAGATATTTTATAATGTTTTGTTGGGGCATGCATGGTTTCATGCTATGTGATCCATACATTTTACATTACATAGACATGTTAAATTTTAGCATAATGGTAATAAATGTCATGTATTAGAATATCCTCAACCATTTAGTCTTTGCTAAATGGTGGATAACTCTAAGGATTTTATTACATAGAATTGATTGTTGAAAGATAAACCAACAAAGGATGATTCCCCAATAAATGGTAATGCATTATTTGTAGATGATTATGCTCCACTAGATTTGATGCCTTGTGGTGTTAGAGAGTGTCAATTTGATCCAAAATTTTATAATATCCCTTCTCTTTACATGGATCTATCTATTTATGGGAAATCACTTGAGGCACACAATGATGAAAAATTAGCTTGTGTATGTCATAGTGATATGGAGGGCTCTACTTATACTAATAATTCTTATTTTTCCTCTCCACCTCTTTAATGGTTATATGGTCTTGGATTTAAAATTGTGTAAAAACTTGGTTATAAAGGAAAAAAACTTGGACAATGTGAACATGACCTAGACTTAAGAAATTATTATTACAAGAAAATAAAGAATATTGTGGTATTAGGTACATGCTTGATAAAATGAAATAATGGATAAACGGATAAAACACAAAGGAAAAAAACATGTAGTATCAATGGTTCATATTTATTTGAGCTTTAGTGACAAATTTTGTTCATTTTCATACAAATGGTACATTTAATTTAGCTTATAATTATGAGATTCCTTTTAGTGCATTGATTAACTCATCTTATAAGAATTTTGTTATGATATACAATGTTCGTTGCTTATCACATTGATGTGTGTATTGCTACTTAATGTTGTGTAATTTAAATACACACATAAATATGTAGAAAGCACATAAACATATATTAAAAATGCCATAAATCAAATATAGAGCATACAAATGTTTGTGTTGTAAACCAATAGATATAAAGTCAAGCTATACATATCAAAGTGTCTCAATGTAAGAACTATCATAAACATACATATATCACTTGGGGCAGGCTATCTTGATGACCCCTCACCCACCTCATTCCTTCTAACTCTTGTCCTCATCTCCAACCTTGATCTAGACCCCTCCTAAGAAATTATAATCATACCTTTAAGCCTCCAAATTTCCTCATGCAAGTTTTCTATCTCCAACTAACTAGCTCTAGTATTTTCCTAGGATGTTGTTTATTGTTGTAGAACTATCAGACAATGTCCTAGATATATTTGGGAACTAAGTTGATCAAATTTTATTTCTATAAATTCAAAATTTGTAAAATTCGTCAGAAACAACAAATCATTCAAAATCACCCTAGAATTTTTATGTTAGGGATTTGACTTATATTAGAAATTATTTTGTTTGTTAGGGTTTTTGCTAGGGTTTTGCATTATTTTTATTATTTTAAGGTTTTTAATTAATTATAACCCTAACCCTAAAAATACATATAATTCTAACAAATGATTAAATAGATAAAGGATTATAGTATAGTAAAATATTATATAATAATAGGATCTATATATATATGTGTAAATTTTTATGTTTTTAGAGGATTATATATAGTTGTAAATATATATTTATAGAAGATTATATAAAGATAATATTATATATATCTTATCTAACTTTAATATAGATATATATTTTTTGATAATAAACCTAGTTTAGGATCTAGGAACCATGCCAAAAAAAAGAGGATTTGCCTAGATGCTAAAGGCACAGAGCACATAGGTCCAACCAACTTCATAGTGATTCGATGAGGTATTGATGTCAACACAATATACTAGATAAGCCATATATTTATATTCATACCATATTGTATCAACGAATAAGGAGCCTTTGACATTGCACTCAAGATAAATCATAACTATATACACCCAGTCTTAAGAACATCCCAAAGACCAAAACTAAATATAATCTAAAGGAACCACCCGAAACCATACCCCACTGAAAATATATAAGTGGAAGGTTTATCATAGCCAACAACTACCCAACATAGCTAAGAAGCAGAGAAGAATCTAAGTATGAAAGGGGGTCGAGGTAAATTATGCAGGCTTCGAGCCACCCTAAAATATTCAATATTATATTTTTCACATGACACAATCTTACCTAGAATATTTACCATCTCAACATCCTCTAAGCCCTGACTGTGACAACAATTATAAAAATATAGAATAGGCTCCACTGGAAGTGCCACCTTCAAACCCTTATCCAATTCCTCCATCACCCATTGTTGACATAGTTGCCACTTCTTACAAGCATGTAAATGGTAGAGACTGTATCTAAAATAAACCTTTGCTTGGTGAACAACATCTTCAATATCGTCATGTAGCAAATAAGAGCTAGTTGCATTCGAAAGCAAACAAGTGCAAGATAAATTCTAAGTTGCATCAAATACATTCCACCTCCCTTGTGTGTGCCCAAGGTTGACTAGGAGATTAGCCATGGTAGAGAAAATCCCCATGCTCAAAGCAGCATCCATATCTTTCACCAATTCCCATATGAATAACCTAGTGCCAAAGATTTGGGTCCTTAATTTCCTTCTCAATGAATGCCATGAAGTCAACAATCATCTCCTCCTCAAAACACTGATGTTTCCTTTTCTTTGAATTTTCTCACCAATTTTAGCCTTTCCCCAATTCTTCCTACCCACCTTACCAACCAGATCATGTGACCCCTTCACAGAAGCCATTCATCACATGAATAAATAGGAGTAGATAAAAATGTAACACTTGTACAACTCAACACACGACCCATTGCCACACACAATAAAAACAAGAGTATGAAGGACCAGGGAGTGTAATTAATACACGCATGCAAATGACATCAAGAACATGACACCACCCACTGCCTACCCTACTCATTAACCAGTGACTTTATATATATATATATATATATATATATATATATATATATATATATATATATATATATATATATATATATATATATATATATATATATATATATATATATATATATATATATACTTATATAAAAATAATATTATTCATATATATATAATCTTCTATATATATATTTCCTCTAAAAATATATAAAATCTCTCACACACACACATGTAATTCATATTAAATTATATAATATTATACTATATTATAATATTATTACTTACATATATATAAATAATATTACTTTCGTATACATTCAAGATGTAGATTTGTGTTTGGAGGGTAAAAGTCATATTTTAATTATCCTAAAATAATAAAATTTTACTTATTTAAATGTATAAGTATTACTTATCTTAAAATTATGTTGGGGATTGAAATAACATCTTACATGTTGTAACTGTGGATGATACTAGCATATCTATCTTTTAAAAAAATTATTTGAAATACATTGAGAGATATCCTTCTCGAGGTGTGTATTCAACTTATATATGACTAATTGATTAAAAAATAGGTGCCTTGGAAAGGATATCTCTCGGGCTATTTTAGATAGATTTTTGAAAGATAGATATGCTAGTTAGTGAGAAGCATTCTATAGTGGTATCAATTGTGCATCATGTCATGATGATGCACATTAAAAACATTCACAAGTGACATACATTTTAAAAAATAAAACTATAAAGTAACTTTTAATTAAATAAAAATAATGTTTCAAATAAAAATA
Source organism: Cunninghamia lanceolata (assembly GCA_027924645.1). Taxonomy (NCBI): domain Eukaryota; kingdom Viridiplantae; phylum Streptophyta; class Pinopsida; order Cupressales; family Cupressaceae; genus Cunninghamia; species Cunninghamia lanceolata. The sequence continues at coordinate 11,649,307 of BSBN01001226.1, forward strand.
AAGTAAACAAAATTACATAGGAATGAAATAACAATTTTATATGATTTCAGCATTAGCGAAAGCAAAGAGGCCGGAGAGCGTGCGGAGTAGCTACAGGCGTGTGGAGCAGAAGGGAAGAGAAATGACGAATGGAATCAGAATAGCAGGCGAGACACAACAAACAAGGGTTCAAACAGTTCAAAGGAATTGGGTTTCAACCCTTTGTACTCTTTGGCAGTGGATACATAGAAGGACACCTCCAACAAACTCACAAATCCTGTCCCAAAAATACCCAAACCCCAATCAGATCCTCAAATTTTTGTGGCCTACGAGAATTGAGAAAATCCCTTTCATGAATGGAGTGCTTATTGCAGGGATCAGATTATTCAGGAAAACCCTAACTCATCTCTTTGAAAAATGGTGTGGAATATGGTGGATGAAAATGCTAAGGCCCCTAGAAAATGTGCTACAGGTGAGCGAATAAAGATGACGTGGTAGGAAGTAGAGGCATGATTTGTGTTGTAGGCAGGTGATCAGTCGAATGGGTTGACCATAACGATGCTTTAAAACTGACGAAAGATGGTTTGCATTTGCAAGAGGAGTTGGGCAACGAAGGCATCATGTAGCTTGTGGCTCTACGGTAGTGGATGAATGAATTTAAGCATAGGAAGGTTCAAGGCTCTGCGAGGCGTATGGGATCTCCCTCCTTTGGTCCTCTCTCTATTTTGCCCCCCTCTGCTACACAAAATCACTCGAAGGGCACCTATAGACTATGCCAAAATGCTTCGAATCCTTTCCACACATGTAGTGATTTTTGCAAGGAGAGGATCCTTTCCCTTGATCCTATGGCCGACCTAGGGTTTGTTTTGGTTCCTATAGTGCCATCCAAGGAGAATATCTCTACTGCTCTAGATCTCCCACCACCTCTGTTGGTAATCCCTCCCGACCCGTGCTCCTCCTGGCTTCTAGGCGACTACAAGGTGGATTTGGCATTAGAGCCTATGGATTTTCACATATCTGATGAGTGCATAGGGAAATCCTCCTTAGACATTGGGTCATGATCTTTGATGTTCAGATCGATGGGAGGAGGACCTCTTGTTAATGATTTCATTGCCTGGTGCAAGAGCTCTTGGGATAAAATGTCTACCCCTTTTGTGGATTTGCTTGATTATGGTTTCTTTTTTGTTGTCTTTCAAAATTTTGAAGATTGCAGGTTTGTGCTGGACAATGGGCATTAGTTTTTTGGCAGATCTAGCTTATTCATGACCCCTTGGACCCCTTTCTTTGATCCTGCAAAGTTCCAAATTTCATCTATCCCAATTTGGTTGCACTTATACAATTTACCTCTGGTGATGCGTAATCCATTTCAAATCGAATCTTTCATCAACCAGTTTGGATCCTTCATTAAAATTAAGGAAGGGACTATTCTCAGAAGGTATTCTAGAGTTTGTGCCCTGATAGATATATCCAAGCCTTTGCCCCATACAATTCACATCAACTTGTCTCATGGCTCTTGGCTTCAATTTATTAATTATGAAGGGCTTCTTGAAAGATGCTTTAGGTGCAACCAACTTGGCCATAAGATTGCTGGCTGCCAATCTAAAATCTGTAAGGGCCAACAAGCCATCAATCTCAAGAAATGGGATCACAAGGTGGGCAGTCCCGATGCAGATTTTGTTTGGAGAAATCATGGCATGTTCTTGGATCACCCTTCTTTGTCTCCCCCTGAAGATGGGGCTGAGGAGCACTCTAATAACAATTTTGTGCCATCTAGTGGGGCGGAGGATGCATTGCCCCAGCAAGTGAATATGGATCAGTAGTTGAATTTTGGGGTCTTAGTGAATAAGGATTCAAATGCTCAAGACCCTTCAGATCAGACAGAGGCCCTTGCTTGCTCAATGAGGTGCTCCTTTCCCCAGACTACTAGTAGGGATACAAGTTTGGTTAAGGGTGGAAAGCATAGGGGAAGGAGAAATGAAGCTGAGAAACTTAAATTGGATGCCCTAGATGCGATTGGTGAAGGCACTCAGTGGACGATGGAAGAGCTCCTAACAAGGAGCAAAAGAAAACAAAAGAAAGGCTGATTCATTAAGGATCTGTTGGCTTCCATCATACCTTTGTTGGTCTTTTAAGTGTCTGTGTTGTCCCCTTCCTGTCCCTCTCGTCTTATATGCTCCTCGATTTTGGGTCTGAAGCATTCTTATATTTATTTTCTTTTATGTTATATGGAAAAAAACACTTCTTACGGATGAAAAAAGAAGTAAACAAAATAAAATAACTCAAGGCTAATTTATTTAGATATATGTATTTAACATATCTATACTACTATAATAATAAGTATTATAATAATATTAAGAATATAAGTAATATATTAGTATTAATATTTAGATTAAATTAATGATTATAATAATTATATAGATATAATAATATTATATTATCTTTATATTAATATAATAATATTAAATAGATAAATATATTGAAATTCAAAATTTAATATATTTTAAAATTTTATTTAATTAAAAATGATGATCACATGGGCATCCAATACACTGGATGGTCAATACAAAGCTTGGGATGGAGTGTTACCTAGTTGGGACAAACCCAAGAAAAGGTTTTTAAAACTCCAATAATTATAGAGAGAATTTTTCAATGTGCAAGACAAATTTGAAAATAATATGTTCATTATTGATAAATAGAATATCATATCATCTACAATCACATGAAAGCTTTAATATTTTTAAAATGGTGTATATGTAATCTACCCAGATGCTTCATTGAGAAGGTTGAGAAACACTTTACAACTTATGCTCACCAACCTTAATTAGGTTTTGATAAACATTCTTGCCCTTTAATTTTAATTTTATTTGGAAGCTTGTGGCTAATTCTAATTTGGTACTCTTGTATTTTACTTCTCCTTGTCTTCAAAAAAGTGGAATATTTGCACGAAAAATAATTATGTTGCCTCGCTGTTGTGAGCTTGTTTGTGGATGTAGGGCTATTGGAAAATGAGAATTCTACGATCTTCACTACATAAACCAGAGGGCATGCATTTCATAATGCCAAACCAAAGACAAGTATTTTATTGGTTTGTGTTATCACATTGAGTGGAGGATTTGCCTTCCACAAAACTTAGTGCAAATATCGTGAACACCATAAAATGCACTTTCAATGCCCCCTTAACATAGAACCAAAAACAAATAATATACCACAAATAAAGCATAGCTTTATATGATGACTTGGATATTCTCACATGAATCTAGAGCTATTGGACAATGTGGAAGAGGCATTGTTTTGTCTCTGTAGTGTATTATTGTATTAAATCATAGGAAAATTAAGCTTATTGGTTAATAAACATGGTGCAGTTTCATGTTTGCTCACTTGTCGATGGGCCTTTAATCTTCTCTCAACACTATTTACACTATTGATCATCTATCTATGGTTCTTGGTATTTAATCTTGTACGTGTTGATTTTTTTCTAACATGTTATTATTGCTTGCGTGGGCATATATGAGGCATTGATCTTAATGTAATGTTGCAGCCATTCCCTAGTCATGGATTCAAATGAAATGCTCAAACGCCTTAATGCATGGCTTATGTATATGTATTCTAAATGTATTCATGCCATTTTGTGAAACCATGGAAAGAGCTATAAAATATCACACACGGTTATCATTATATAGATGTATCAAATTGTTGTTGAAGTATTAGGGGACTTTAGTATGAATTCCAAGAAAAAAATTCTTTACTGTTGTCAATTTGGATCCAAGGTGTTTTAAACATGTAGAAATGGCTTCTCTAGTTTTAGAGTAGGGTCTCTAGAGTTAAAGGAAGTATTAGTGGAAAAATAGTGAAAAGAAATGGTATCGTTTCTCTAAACAATGAGAAATTTGTAGTTCCAATGTGTTTAGAGCATGTTCGTACACATATCATGATCGAATCAAATATGGTTTACAACATTTTGATTCATGGCATTTACAATGCAATACACAAGCCAGGAATTGCTTTCACATACACTTTGGGAGTGGGTAACCTATAACATCATGTCCTGGCTAATTTGTTCTAAATTTTCGTTGGCCATGTGGCTGGATATGTAGGTTCCAAATAATGTTGTTGATATCTTATACAATCATTGTTTTGCTAAGAAAGTTTTTGAAGCATCTGTTATTTGGTAAGAGTTATGTGCTCTCTATGACACCCACATTGCATGTGTTCTTGGTATTTAATCTTGTACGTGTTGATTTTTTTCTAACATGTTATTATTGCTTGCGTGGGCATATATGAGGCATTGATCTTAATGTAATGTTGCAGCCATTCCCTAGTCATGGATTCAAATGAAATGCTCAAACGCCTTAATGCATGGCTTATGTATATGTATTCTAAATGCATTCATGCCATTTTGTGAAACCATGGAAAGAGCTATAAAATATCACACACGGTTATCATTATATAGATGTATCAAATTGTTGTTGAAGTAGTAGGGGACTTTAGTATGAATTACAAGAAAAAAATTCTTGACTGTTGTCAATTTGGATCCAAGGTGTTTTAAACATGTAGAAATGGCTTCTCTAGTTTTAGAGTAGGGTCTCTAGAGTTAAAGGAAGTATTAGTGGAAAAATAGTGAAAAGAAATGGTATCGTTTCTCTAAACAATGAGAAATTTGTAGTTCCAATGTGTTTAGAGCATGTTCATACACATATCATGATCGAATCAAATATGGTTTACAACATTTTGATTCATGGCATTTACAATGCAATACACAAGCCAGGAATTGCTTTCACATACACTTTGGGAGTGGGTAACCTATAACATCATGTCCTGGCTAATTTGTTCTAAATTTTCGTTGGCCATGTGGCTGGATATGTAGGTTCCAAATAATGTTGTTGATATCTTATACAATCATTGTTTTGCTAAGAAAGTTTTTGAAGCATCTGTTATTTGGTAAGAGTTATGTGCTCTCTATGACACCCACATTGTGTGTCTTCTTGGTATTTAATCTTGTACGTGTTGATTTTTTTCTAACATGTTATTATTGCTTGCGTGGGCATATATGAGGCATTGATCTTAATGTAATGTTGCAGCCATTCCCTAGTCATGGATTCAAATGAAATGCTCAAACGCCTTAATGCATGGCTTATGTATATGTATTCTAAATGCATTCATGCCATTTTGTGAAACCATGGAAAGAGCTATAAAATATCACACACGGTTATCATTATATAGATGTATCAAATTGTTGTTGAAGTAGTAGGGGACTTTAGTATGAATTCCAAGAAAAAAATTCTCGACTGTTGTCAATTTGGATCCAAGGTGTTTTAAACATGTAGAAATGGCTTCTCTAGTTTTAGAGTAGGGTCTCTAGAGTTAAAGGAAGTATTAGTGGAAAAATAGTGAAAAGAAATGGTATCGTTTCTCTAAACAATGAGAAATTTGTAGTTCCAATGTGTTTAGAGCATGTTCGTACACATATCATGATCGAATCAAATATGGTTTACAACATTTTGATTCATGGCATTTACAATGCAATACACAAGCCAGGAATTGCTTTCACATACACTTTGGGAGTGGGTAACCTATAACATCATGTCCTGGCTAATTTGTTCTAAATTTTCGTTGGCCATGTGGCTGGATATGTAGGTTCCAAATAATGTTGTTGATATCTTATACAATCATTGTTTTGCTAAGAAAGTTTTTGAAGCATCTGTTATTTGGTAAGAGTTATGTGCTCTCTATGACACCCACATGCACTATGACCTTGTTTCAAAATTACACAATACATAGACACATAATCAATCCATAATCCAAATTAGTTGTTAAAAAACAATCTTTTAAATGGAGGGTAAAATTGTACTTGAATGGCATGACCCATGTTTCCTCCATGAGAAAGCATGAAAACATCACTGTTTAGAGAAACATTGTAGTCTATTACAACAAGAACATATTCATTTTTATTAACTAAAACTAACCTGCTTAGCAATGCAATGCTAGGCTTGTTGTAAAAATTAGGGAATTCTTTTATAAAAGGCTCCAAAGCTTTGATCCCTTCCAAAAGTTGTCCCCCTACCCTGTGTATATGCTTTCTTTGGTGCTCTTATGTGGTTTTGCAAATCATGGCACAGTGTGTGAATTTTTTTATGCTCTTAGGTGGTTCTACAAATATCACTATATGGAATGATCTTGTCCTTGCCTATTTGTGTTTTCAATGTTGTCGTTATGACACATTTTAATTACTGTATGTTTCTGGGCTATGATTTTGTTTTTGCTGCCAACTATCTTTGTTGAATAAGGTTATGTTTAGCAATAGTTCATCAATATGCTGTATTTTTTTTGCAAATATGGGTTAATTGGTTCACTCTTCCAATGTGTTCATAACATGTTCAGAAGTTAGAATTGCACACCAATCATTATTACATTATTAAACAATGTGAAGAATAGAATAAGATGTAAAAATCTACAACCAATCAAACTTCTAATAATTCATTTTTTAATTTTTTTTTTTTTAATTTGCATATAACTTTTTCAAAAGATAAATATTTATTTTGCAAAAAAATATTAGTTAACCAATGCTGGTGACGATAGTATTTACGAAAGGCAAGTGCTAATAAGATGGATAAGGCAGTTCCCCCACTCCACCTAGTTCTACATAACTGCACTCGTTACTGCATTACATTTATTGATTGATTTAACAGCTCAACGATGATGCAGAATCGACGGAGCCGCTATTTTAAACAAAAACTTGTCGTAAATTAAGAGACAATATTGACGCTGGAGTGAAGAGAGAAAGATCAAATGGAAACGCTGTTTGGAATTCCCCTGCCGGTCAGCCCGCCCTGCTTGGAGGTATCAGTGGTGCCTGGATAGAGTAGCGTGTATGGAACCTGTGATGGGCCATACCTGTTCTTCAAATTGGGATTCTTGTTCCTCTCCGACACATTTTTCTCTACGCCAACAAGAGTTGCAGAGAATTGCCCGAAAGCTTGTTCGATGCCCTCATCGTCGGTCCATTCAGGAGTGGATCCCTTCACCTGCCCCAGGTACGCTTCATCCGTTGAATGCTTCGACAGAAGCTCCAACACCGCCATCACCGTAGTGGCCTGAGTAGGGTTGGACACAGATGAGAGCATAAACGCCTCTGGGTCCTTCACCATTTTGTCGTAGTCAAGTGAGTGTTGTTCAGGAATGAGGCGTCTGCTAATGGTGGGGAGATTGGGCATGTATCCTCCGTAGGCATATTGCCCGAAGTTGACTGCTGCGTGGTGAGCAGACGCAACCCAGATGATGGTGGTAATCGCTTCCACAGCTTCTGCCACCGATTCCATCTGGTACCATCCGCTTTCGTTCTTCAGGTCTCCATGACCCACGTTCACCGCCTCCTTCCACCACGCTTGCACTTCTGTGTCTTCCTTGATTGCATCGTCGCTCTTGTAGTAGAGAGACAGATAATCACTCACCCATTGCTTTAAAGCAGCCCAGATCTCCAGGCCGTCCACTGCATATGGGTAGTCTTCTATCACAAGCCTCAGCCCGTGAGGTGCCGTTGAGTCTGGAACTGCCATCCCTCTGCATAAATTTCACAACTCGAAATTATTTATGTGATGATACATTGGCAGTAGAGAGTAACAGAGCAGAGAAAGTACTATACCTTTTAATTAGATCGGCGGGCAAGCCTTGTTCATTTAGTTTCCAGTTTTTATATGCTTTAGAGGAGATCTCAGTGGCGTATCTGTAGGGTGTGAATCCTTTTTCGATAACACCATCTGCATTAATCAGAATCTGCCGGGCAGCTTGATTAATGTCCATGGTGTCAAAATAATGAGGGAGTAATAGTTTGTGAAGGGGATGCATTTTGCTCAGCTGCCTGTGAGTGGCAATGATGAAAGGCTCGATGACCGCGTGAGTTCTTAGCCTGCATGAAGAATGGAAAAATTAATCATTATGACATGATTTATCTGTCAACTTGATGTAAATAGAAGTATGAATACACTAAATTACTGTCCTGTTTCAATGTGATCTTACCAATGACTGATTAACTGGTGATAACCAGCATCGTTGACTCTTGAATGTGCTTTGGCGAGCAGCCACACAGCGCCTTCTTCTCCCCCTTGGGCAGGGGTGTAAACCTTTCTTTCAGCTTGGGTGAGACTGGTGTGAGGCAAGCACAACTCGATCGCAACAGCCCTCAGAATTCCTTGGTCTGTGAGGAAGAAGAGAGTCCGGGAGGCATACATTTTAAGGTCATCTGATTGTTTGTTAATGCGTTCGATGTAGGACATGTATGCATCGTAGTAGTCCAACATAAAGAGTCTTTTTGCTTCAACAGCCTAATCAAATCATTCACATTTAATCCCATCATGACATTGGTCAGAAGATCAGAAGTCTTTCTCTTTTCTTGTTATCTTGTTGAAATTTGAATCAGTATATGGATATAACATACCTGCTGCACAGTAAGGCCATCGAGGTTTTTCTCGATATGTTCTGCCGTTATACTACTCTCTTGAGGGCCATATAACTCGGCGTCCAAGCTGCTGGATGGAGGAAAGCTCTGTTCCGAGTTTAAGAAAAGCAGTAGCATTATAATCAATATTCAACTACAACGTCAAAGTTTAACTCTGACACTAACTAGATTAAAACAAGGAGGTTTTCAATTTTCTTGCCTGCAGACATTGAATGGCCATGGGATTGATACCGGAAAGGGCTTGGCGTGCAAACTCTTCGTCTGTCTTCCATCCAAGGTCGTCAGCTGCAAGTCACAAATGAAAAATTCAAATTTTAGCATCAGTTATATTTAATTTACTCGATAACTAGTACTAGAAGGAATCACTTATAAATATTATTGATCTCGCACCCTTAAGAACTTGGGGAACTGTGAAATTTATGAGAGCTTGGTCCTGTGTGCTGAGCAATCCTTTAACCATTTGAAGAGGAATGAATTCTGCACTAAGATCCATAATATTGTTGAGTGATTTCGGGATTCCTTTGCTGTAAATATCTTTCACCTCTTGGAGCGAGTCGAACTTATCACCAAATATGGACTTGATGGTGGGTACCACCTTTTTGACGAAAGCTCTCACCAAATTAGCCCTGTAGTCGGACAGATTGATATGGGGGAACTTCTCGTCTGGCGGAACGAAGAATTGGGTCACAGTGGTAGCCAAGAGAGGCACGCTTTCGAACTTCCGATCTGTCATATTATAAACATTATCATTGAATCTCCGAACTGATCTAAACTAAAATCAATTTACATTAGAGAAAGGCTTAAAGCTCTATAACATTTAGAGAACCTGTTTTAGCGGGGGCACGTCCAGTTCTACATCTTCTGGGATAGGGAAGGTCCTGCGACCCACCAAGCACCTCCCTGCGGAGATCGGGATTAAAATCTGGGTTGCCCAGATCATTGTAAACATCGTAGTCATACACACGATCATACCACTGCCTCTCTCCGGTCCCATTTCCTCGCAGAGAAGTCAGCTCTTGCTTTCTCAACGTCGACAAACCCGCTGGTGTGTCATTGGGAAGATGGCTCTGAAATCACCAATGTTAGAGGTTACAATGCACATTAATAATATGTTGTTACTTGATTACTTCTAACTTCTCAAATTATCTATTTTCCAATAATACCTTGGTAGAAAAGAAGACTCGCACGGTTTGGTTCGAATAGTAGTAAGGGTAAACCCACGAGTTGCAGAAAAAACGAAGTGCTGGAAGTTTGTCGGGTACAGCGGAAAGGGTGAGCGATTTCAAGAAGAACTCTCTCGGGTGCGCGTTCTTCACGAGCAATGCACCAGGTATTCCCAGTTCAGCCTTCCATTTGAAGGTCACGGACAATTTCGAGTCGCCAGCAATGGGACCATCCAGCCAGGTCCAGTCTATCGATGTCTCCTTACCTTTCTTCCCCAATCCCGTATCTACGCCATTAGCAGTCATAGGTCGTACAATGTTATAAATTAATTTAAATGAGGTGAAAAAAAAAAAAAAATTTAATGTAGCCACTAAGGATCGTAGTGATAACACATAATAATACTATTACCTTCATCAATCATGTCGCTACTGACGAGCTGAAGAAACACTTTCTGCCCGGCCAATTCAGAGACTGTGTTCAGTATCGTGGCAGAGTAATCGTTAACATCAGCAAGATATGCTTTCATTAACACCACTTCTCCTTTGATTTCAAATTCGTCCACATCCCCATTTTTATGTGGCCATGTTGGAATTGTTGGGATTGTTGGAACAACTGGAACAGGGATGTTATTCAAGAAACTTTTCATCTTGGCTAATCTTAAAAACTATTTCCTACTCCAAACTCTTGCGTATAAGTTGGCGATCAAACCAACTCTGAAACCACTCGCACTCGTTGAGCTTGAGATTGAGATTGAGATACCTTTGCTGCTCCACATCTCTATTTATAGATAGACGAGCGAACTTCGATGGTAATGGCTTCCGTTCGTTTCCATAAACGTGTTTAACGCCTCACCAGAAAAATATTTAAAAATGGCATCACTTCTGCAAATATTCGCCTCTGATTAACTTTCATCCTGCAAACTGAGCCCTATCTTGATGTCCAGCCTGTCAATGCAGTTACTCCGTCCTGATGCCTACCTTATCGATGCCGTCATAGTCATGTGGGGTCGATTCATTAATCCTCATAAATGCGATGGCTAATTCTCCTCTCTACACATCACAGGATAGTATGATGTACTAATAAATTTTCCAACCCGTGTTTTCCATGTCTGCATTCTTTTTTCGGATAAGGCAGGCCGCGGGATGTACAGGAATACCGGGAACCAAATTTTACGGGATAAGACGCAAGAGTCACCTGGGATTTTAGTTTTTCCCATGTGCCCACTGCATCACTGGGATCTGAGCGGTGAGTGGGAATCTTGGAAGGGAAAGTCTTGGGCCGGCATAAGATTCCACACGAGGTCTAGCCTGTCAATGTAGTTGCTCCGTCCTGTTGTCTACCTTATCGATGCCGTCATAGTCATGTGGGGTCGATTCATTAATACTCATAAATGCGATGGCTAAGTCTCCTCTCTACACATCACAGGATAGTATGATGTACTATTAAATTTTCCAACCCGTGTTTTATATGTCTGTAGTCTTTTTCAGATCATATACAATAATTCCTGGGATTTTAGTATTTCCCATGTGCGCTCTGGATCACTCAGATCAGAGGTGGAAGGAAACGTCTTGGGGCGGCAATATGTCCTTGTCCTACACATAGCAAAAGATTCCACAGGCTGGCATTTGTTTTTCACGATCTGTTGTCGTATACCTAGCAATAGTTAAGATCTTTCATTTAAAAAATGCACTTACATAGGGGAGAGGACCTAATAGTGGTGCACCCTAACTTCACACCTCTTAAAATCATCGATGGCAATTTCGAATCACTACAAAATTTTTGCAGTAGCTTACTTGGCAATGCCCCTGCTTATAACTAAGGTTTCAAGGCCACATCATCAAATATGATGCCACATCAACATGCTTTTCATTGAGGTGTCAACTAGTTCTCCCAAAAAAAGGGTGGACCAATAGGTGTGCATTAAAACCTCCTTTGTTGGTGCGCTGATGTGGCATCACATGAGTTGCTTTTTAAATCTAAAGGGTACATTTCATTCAATTATTAGTACTTATAGTAACACTAACAACCTTAAAGTCACAACTATTGGTACTAAACTTCAAAAAATATTGGGTCTTAAATCCACATATACTATCTCAACCATTGGAACTATCTCACTTATTGGGTCTTTTCCCCTAGTCATCCACAAATGAAAACTATCTGAGACACGTCACTGTTGTTTAAAATGTATCGTATTGACTGGGTGCCTTACATCAACTTGAATTTAATTAAAGAGTTACAATGCACGTTTTGCAACTTGTATAGATGACTCTGGTTTCAATATTGAAATTATGCTGGGTTTAAACAATTTTCCATTCTTAAGTGGGGTTTCGAGTTCGGTGATTTTATAAACAATCGCGTATCTATATATTTTATGGGTTATTTTTTTCTATTACTTATGCTATTAATAAACTTTTGAAAAAATGTATTGGTTAATTAAAATTTTCAAAAAGTAGTATTCACATATTTTTTTATACAATTTCAATTGTGAAATTTGCATACCCATGCTAATTTCCAATTGACTTTGGGCTTATTTTGATGGAATGACTTAATATAATTGTATATTGATAAGTGCCGCACTTTGTATTAAGTTTGACTCATTTTTCAATTCTTATCCATCTCTATTTATTATTAATTGCACATATTTCTATACATTTGATCTTGTCCCAACCCTATTTGCACCAATTTTCACACATTTGACCTATTATCAACCTAGACATCCATGCATTTGCTCTTATAACGTAGAAAATTGCACACCCTTGCAATGTCACGCTATGTTTTTGACCTACTTTATGTTTTGTATCCCCAATTGTGCTTTTAACCTCATTTAGTCCTTTCCTTAGCCTTTTCTACAATTGGTGCGAAGATCACACTTGTTTCATGCTTTCCAATGGCCTTTGTTTTGTAAAACTAATCCTCTATTGTATTAACTTTTCTTTTTCCAAGTGATTAGAGCTTTCAGGAGCCATAATTGCATGGATGCCAGCATAATGTGTGGATGTTCGCACGACTCACTAGCATCCATTGACATCTTGTTGTATGGTGGTCATTTCTAAAGTATTTTGCCACCTTGATGCATGTCTAGGTCTCTGGTAATGGCCCTGGTTCAAATCTTAACATCTATTCTAGGCATTGGACCTTCTATTTTCCCTTCCAAGCTCATTTTTTGAATCCATCTTATCAATCTATCAATTTTTCAAGCTCTCTATCAATCTACTAGAACCCTTGATTAGATTTTCAACAATCTCTTTGGCCATTGGCATTCAAATCTCTGATGTGAACTTGAGCAACAAATCTACAAATATTGTTCAAAGGTTTTGAGCACTTTGCATCATGTTAGGGTTGTCCTCAAGACATTTTTACCTTGCATGAGGTGATAGTGTTTCAACATTCTTCTTTATTTCTATTGTTATTTACAATGTCTATAGTTGTGTGTCTAGCACCTCTTGGATTTTCATTTCCTCTTATCTAATATTAGGCACACTAGTTTATTATTCTTTGTAGACCTGAGAATAATATGCCTAGCTTTTGTCACTATTCTTGGCTCCTAGACACACTTAGGATAAGAGCATGTACCCTTCTATTTCAATTTCTTTTATCTTGGTTTCTCATGGAGGTCAAAAATCCAAGCTAGGGGCTTGACCATTTGTGGCAAGCTCTTAAGTAGCCCCAACCTTTTTTTCTATTTTAGCTACAAGTATTTGGGAGATATTTAACTACATAGAGGTTTTCTTATATCTTCCTCTTCCTTGCCATTTCTATTTTCATATTAAATATTTTTTCTTCATTGCTATATCATCAAGATTTATACTTTTTTATCTTTATTTTCTGTTGTGCAGTTGACCTAGGATCTGGTTAGAAAAGTGACATTTTACTAGTTTCTAGTTTGCAGAAATTATACGGATGACAACACATCACACAAAAATCAACGCACTACACCAACATCCCTAATAGTTTGCCTCACATTTTGATTCCAAGTTCCTCTTTGCTTGTAATTTATAGTTTTCATCTTGTTTTGTCAAATTTGTATCTCAGAATCTTATAAATCAACATCTTGTCCATTAGTATTTATGTTTTAGCTTGGTGAAAAACACTATTTTGCAAGTTTAAAACATAGTAGGATATTTTAGTCTAAATTTGTTCTTTTTGGTTAGAAAAGAAACAAATTATTTTCTTCTAAAGAGCTAGTTTTATCCTAGTGTGGTGCCTTGAAAACATTTTACTTGGAAAATGTAGAAAATTATTAGTTAAATCAAAATTTCAACCTTACATTTTTGTGAAATTTGCATCCCCATGTCATTCCCCATTTAATTATTTGCCCATATCAAGGAAATGTCATGATACATGTATACAGTGGCAAACAGTACAATCTTGTGCAACCCTGGGCTCATTCCCCTAGCCTCTTATCCATTTATATACCCACATATCCATATACATTTAGGGCAACGTCTATCCAACCCTCTTGGATGCACATTTGACTGTATTTATTGATTAACTGAAATTCACAATACTGTTGTATTGTCAATTTCAATTAATTAATAAATACGGTCAAATGTGCATTTGGAGGGTTGGATAGACAATTCTACATTTAGCCTTATCCTATCCTTACACACACACTTCTATGTGTTCATTTTTTCTATCAAGTTTTCACATTCACCTTTGCCCCTACCTCCATGTATTTGTTAAATACCTAAATTTGACTATTTACCTGCATTAAGGGCAGGGCTCCATGCGGCTGTGTAGCTTATTTTGGCTAGCAGCCATTGTTCAATATTTTTAGGAGATATTTGTGGAGCAAGTGACCCCATGGATATTTTTTTTTCTGCTTAAAATAAGCAGTTAAAGTTTTTTGCTATATAAAAAACAGAAATCATAAAAAAATATTTATTTATATAAAAATTTTTTGAGAAGATTTAGAAGAAAATTAAAAATGGAGGAGGGAAACAAACAAATGCAGCCACATTTCATTATGCAGTTGTTGTGTAACTTCAACCCCCCCTTTTTTTGAAAGTTTATTTTCAATTCTTAAACAGTGGCTGCTCCACTAAAATAGGTAAAGATTCCATATTATCCCTTTCCCGTGAATGTAAATTTGCATGGGGCCACTCCAACTGCTTAAATTTAAGCAGAAAACTCACATAAGTAGCTGCATGGGGACATGGGGTAAGACATTTATGTAATTACGAAGTTGTCCTAGAGGTTAGGTTGCAAACTTGTCCGCTTTGCTTTCAAAATTTAAAGTAGGCCAAGCAACTTTCACATGCAAATTGTGGATAACGTGGGGTCTCTTTCCCTCTGCAGCACGCGCATTATTATTATATTTAAAATATCTTCGGCATCCCGATGGAATGGATCGATAAAGCTTTAAATGTCCAAATTACGAATGGGACGTGGGCGAAGTTAATATTATTTCCCACCTCTCAATAATAGAGAGACGATTGGTATATTCATTTTCCGTTCATGGATCGGAAATAAGAACTCAATAATGGAGGGAAGAGGTATATCGGCGATTTAACTTTTCAGATAACTCTGACAACTTTCCGAAGGGCGTGAGCAAGATGTGAAGTGACAGTCAAGCTATATAAGCACGTGCTTGTGTTGATGTTCCAATCCACCCAAGCCGGTTTCGGGTTCTCGCATTCAGATTGCGAAGTTATTCTTTGATTTTAGAGTTGAGAGAAGGCCGAGCATGGCTTCTTCGAGCGATGAAGTAGTACAAGAGGTCCCTGGAAGCTATGGCTTGCCCATCATCGGAGCCATTGCAGATCGTTTCGACTACTTCGTTAAGGAAGGGACAGAGGCTTTCTTCAAAAAGCGCATTGAGAAATATAAGAGCACCGTATTCAGAGTGAATATGCCGCCTGGGCCGCCTTTGTTTCCCGATCCTCGCGTCATAATTCTGCTGGACGCTAAGAGCTTTCCCATACTCTTCGATGTGACTAAAGTGGAAAAGAAGAATGTCTTTACGGGTGTCTACATGCCCAGTACAGACTTTACGGGAGGCTACCGGGTGCTGTCGTATTTGGACCCTTCCGAAGAAAATCACACCAAGCTCAAGAACTTCTGCTTCCATGTACTCAAGACCAACGCATCCAAATGGTTTCCAGAATTCGAGCGGGCCACGGGAGAGCTGTGGGCTAAGCTTGATGAACAATTTGCCAAATCCGGCAAGGCCGAATTTGACAGCGAGAATTTGCAAATGTGTTTTAATTTTCTGTGCAGGTCGGTGCTGGACAGAGATCCTGCAGATCCAGGGCATGCCAGCCTGGGAACGAACGGTCCTACTTATATTCAGAAGTGGATTGGGCTTCAGCTCGCTCCCATTGCAAGCACGGGTGTGCTGCCCAAGATCTTGGAGGAGGTCACCATCCACGCGGTCCCTCTGCCGGCCCTGCTTGTGCGTGGGGATTACAACAAAGTGTATGATTTCTTCTGGACGTATGGCAAGCAGGCGCTGGACGCGGCGGAGGAGCAGTTCGGTCTAAAGCGAGATGAGGCGTGTCATAATTTGGTGTTCAACATATGCTTCAACACCTTCGGAGGAATGTTCGTTTTTTTCCCCACCCTCATACAACACATTGCGGCGGCGGGCAAGGAGCTGCACGCAGATCTGGCAAAAGAAGTAAGAGCTGCCATTAAAGATAACGGAGGATTGAACATGAGAGCTCTGGAGAGCATGGCGCTGCTTCATTCGACGGTGTATGAAGCGCTGAGGATTGAGCCGCCCGTGCCATTCCAGTACGCACATGCGAAAGAGGACTTGGTGGTGGAGTCGCACGATGGGAAATATGCGGTGAAGAAGGGAGAGATGCTGGGTGGGTATCAGCCCTTTGCCACCAGAGACCCCAAGGTGTTCGACAATCCCGATGAGTTCCTTCCCCGGCGTTTCATGGGAGAGGAAGGGCAGAAATTGTTAAAATATTTGCTGTGGTCGAATGGGCCGGAGACCGAGCAGACAACAACGCAGAACAAGCAGTGTGCGGGGAAAAACTTCGTGGTGCTGATATCACGGCTGCTGGTGGCGCATCTGTTCGCGCATTACGACTTCTTCGAGATTGACCCCTCCACAACCAAAGTTGTTTTTACCTCCCTCCAGAAGGCCACTTCTTAATTCCCCGTCTGTCACTCTCTTTAATGTCCCAGATGTCTGTCTAGCCTTTGTGTGTCCCTCCACTTAATAAAGACGTGTGTAATGTATATCAAAATGTATCCCGATAGGACGGAGTACGTGCTTTTTTTAATTTTAATATTTGGTGATAATAACCGACGGCTTCCTGTCGAAGTCAATGTATCTTTGTGTGTGAAATTTAAAAAAATTGTGGCGCTATTCACTCAAATCCTCAAACTCGGGCAAAACGGACAAAAGCAATATGAGGGCCCTTATTAGTTCCAGCACTGTCTATCCAGCCATCAAAATGGCATCCCATGGCATGCCCATTCTATGCCTAGAATTCTCGTGTTAACAATGAATATAAGGAGTAAGTTTAGGATTTCATAAAAATCACCATTGAAATGAAGTATATGCTCTTATTCTTCAAGATTAGTTGACCTCTAAGCCAAGACAAAATATAATATAATATAAGGAAAGACAAAATATATAGTTATAAATCTTATACAATATTTCTTTAGGGGTATCGCATGAATGAAAATAACTACTTATCTGCCTATCTTTTCATCATGGGTATAAGCACAAGACTGGTAACAACTCGTCTCACAAGCGACATTTTTAAATATTGAAAATGAAAGCAACTAATTTAAACGCACAAACACAACAACTTCCTACTAAGCTAAAACAAAGACTAGTGATCTAATGCAAACAAAACTTGAAAGGAATAACTAGATCATTAACAACACGATCTTAGGAATCGAAAATCCACGTTGCATGGAAAACTATAACCTCAATAGACAGGAATTGGCAATACAAAGTCTAATGCTATAATCTACTTTCAATTCAATTCAAGAAATTATAAACACAGTGAAATATATACAAAGATAAACACATGGAATGACAATTCAATAGCATAAGTGTAGTGTCAACTATAATTACTCTTGTTCTGTGTCCAAAGCACTTATTTATAGATTACAAGATGTCCATTTTTGAGACTTAGGATAATAATTATTTTAACCCAAAAATCAATGTTTTAAAACGCACAAATACTTAAAGCTCCTAAAAAATTGGAAAGGAAGTACTTTAAAGAAAAACCTACTCCTAAACAAAGAAAAAATAAAATACAACTAAAACAACCCAGACATAGGCCCTCGACTCTACTCAAAAATAAAACCACTAGAAGCAACAATTGCTATAAAAAGTAGAGCCAATAATAGCAGTTTGATTCATGAAGGCCCTCTGTCATTCTAATACAACTCCTCACTCTGAAAGCAAAACCCCAACTGCCAAGCCATTGACAAGTACATAATCTTGGTGACTTGAATTTGATGTCCTCTATGGAAACAAGGAAAATATAGTGTTCTAAACCCTCAAACTCATTGTGGAAGATCTTACTAACCTTAACCTTCTTGATCCATCTGCAAACTTGGAAAACCATTGTTCTAGGGTTTTAGCAAGGTTGAAAACTCTGTTTGAATCCCTTGAATGAAGATATGACCAAAACCCTTGAATCTAAAGCCCTGAAATTTGTCACTCACAAAAACTATCATACAACCCTAATACGCTCATTTTACCTTCTCTAAAATGGCTAAAGCCTGCTTGAAAACTTTGCTCTTCTAATTGTTCATATACAATGATATATGCTTGGAAATAGAGGTATGGTAAAGGGTGCAAAACAATTATCATGTATTACTCAAAGCCCTGCTGCTATAGGTGACCGAAACCTTGTTTTAGCCACCTTTAGATGCTGGAAACCCTGCCAATTGGTGATAACCCTATTAGGCATGCTTCCATGAAATTTCCACCACTTTGAAACTGACTTTTACTAGTTCTAAGCGCCTTTTCTCTATTGTACTTTCTACTTAAAGTTGGCCAGAAAAACTCTAGGAGCCTATTTCTAACCTCTTTTTCCATTTACTAAGTGTCTCAACACACCCAGATGCTTATTTCAGACTCTTCAATCACTTAAGCTTATATAGACACATATCTCTACCTTCCAATACACTTAAAATCATTCAATGAACATCTAGGCACCCTAAGCTGCTATTACCTACTCCAAGCACCTATCCCTGCCATATCTATCACTTAAGCTCGATCAAATGCATGCTCTCATGTTGTTTCTTCTTTGCTCTTGATTTTGAGTAAGAGAATGGCCCCTCTCCTAATACTGGGAAAACAAAATGCAATCTTTGAATGACAACTATTGATAATGATTGGGCTTGATAGGCCCTTGGTGGTGATGATAAAATCTCACTATCAGCCCCTAAGTCAGCCTTCTGGTTTAATCCTCTGTTGTGTTCCTATTTACCCTTATGTTGTTTGTGGCTCTTATTCTTTTCCTTTCCTCTGTATTTATCTCTTTTTATTTTTTTAGGGCAACCCTTTTATTTTCCCCGTCACTTTTTGGTTCATCCCAATTCATGCAAAACATTAATTTTAGTTTAAATTCTTTTTTTCTTTCAAATTGAAACCCACACATGCTTCTCTTTATTAAAACATATAAATATATATCTCTCATTTTCCATGGTCAATAGGTTAGTTCCGTAAAAACATAGCCGAAGCGACATAAAACAACTGAATCATAAGCTCAATAGTGTATCATCATTATATTTATCTATAATCAAGCGTTAAGTAGAATTCAATAGTTTTCCATGCATTAAACGTAAATGAAAACAATCCAAAAAGTTTGAGATGTGACATCCCTAAAAATAGAAAAGTGTAGCTCATCCCTACAAATAGAAAAGGGACCCTATAAACTGGATTTCAAATAGAATTAAATTGAAGCAAATAAAATATAAATTGTACTAGGTGTGTGCTAGTGAGGATTAGTAAAGGGGACTAGCTTGAAATGCAACATAACAAATCTAAAGATATGCTAAGAGAGACTAACTACATATATATTGGACCAAGATATTTTATTCCTACTTTACTCATAGAGATGATTATTAAATCTCACAACATAAGTAAAACTTGTATTTTTCAATAACCAAGTGTTGTGACACTCTCTTTTAAGATAGCCTATAGTGGATTCTTCATAACCATGGTGAATTCTTGCATCTCTACAAGATCCACTATTTCTCCTAGTTTGTTGTGCCATTTGAATATGTTGATCAATGTAGGCACAATAAGTTTAACACGGACCATGGTCAAACCTAAGCCAAGGCAAATCCTCCTACCCACACCAAATGACCTCATCTTTATCCCCTTGCCTCTACAAATATCTACTTCTACATTAATAAGTCACTCTAGCATAAATTCCACATGATCTCCCACTCTATTGGATCAGTGCCCATCTGCCTACCACACACAAACCATAGTATTTGCGACCCTGTAAATAGAAAAACATTCTATTTATGACATCTTAATTTGGTTTCATATGTATGGGTTATTGTGAAAGTCTGTCAGAGAGGATACCATTGGCAAGTAGAATGAAGTGGGAGATTAAGTTTAGGGTTTGTGTTTAAGTCAGTAGATGTGAAATAAAATATATTAAACTTTTATTTAAATTAATAAAACAAGAGCCAACACAAGATTACAAGCTTTCTAATTATGGTTAATTATGGTTTAAAGAAATTTATAGTATGCGGGCTCTGTTTACATAGTTACCAATCCTGCATTAGTCGAAACTACGTAAAATTCTAAACAATAACTCTATGGATTTCACTAAATTAGGGTACCATCTAAATTTTATGTTTTTATAGATTTTATAATTTAACCGCTGCAACAATAACTAACCATTTGCCTTCTTTTTAAATATTAATTATAAGATAATTAATTATTAGCACATTTAAATTAACTGAAATTAACTCAAGACAGAATTGAACGGTAACAAGACCACTCAATTGTCTTCAAATTGTGAATAATACACTTCATTCCATTGCTTTATAAAAAGATTGCCTATTTTATGTTTCACAGCCAAAGATATAGGGAGTACCTATGAATCTCGCCCACAATAGTGTAATACACATAGCATCTTAAGCCTCTAATTATAATCACTAATTTTTGCTCACCTGATACATGTGGGATTAACAACCTAAATATTTACTCTTTCGAGGAGGCTCTTCTTAAAGAAAACTCAACATCCCCGAGATCTGAGTAATCGATTGTAATTGCTAGATAAATGTCTGTAGCTAAGTGCTAAATAGGTATGGCTCATCTCATGTCTCTGCAGTCTCAGTGGGTTTAATAGATTTAGGCTAAAACATAATCCATACTGTGATGGAGGGAAATCACTGCATTCTATTTGAAAGCATGATGGCAGGAGGGAAATGACCGCGTGCTGTTTGAAAGTGTGATGGCGGGAGAAAAAAGTTATGGAGGGGCAAAGGAGGGGCCCATGAGCCACATCGGAAGTCAATTGTTAGAGTGTGTGACTTAAGCCTAGCCTAGGAAAACACCTCCACACAAATCTTTCAAGCATAAGAAAAACATTCAGAAAAATCAGACATCAATTTGAACAAAGATTAAAAGATATAAATGAGAATACGTGAGAAGAACCAAAGATACCCAATGCCTACTCCAGCAAAAATCCCAACAAGAATAATATACCAAACTTGTGATCTCAAATGTATCAATTCAATTGCCATCCATTTCATGGTCACCCATTTTATAAAAAATTCTCCTCCAAAGTGGTTTAGTATCTCCAACAAATATCTAACAAATTATTTTTTCTCCTATATAAATACCAAATGAATGGAGAGCTGGGACTTAAATTTCCCTCTCCTTTGTTCAGAGATAAAATTCATGGAAAGAAAAACAAGTAATTTTTTTTCTAAAATATGATAATGTTGCAAGTATGAGGTTATCCAGTATTGTCATTGATGTCAACATACTCATATTGCATTAACAAGAAGGATTTGATGAGCTGTGTGCTGAGGATATTGAGAAAATTAGTCTCAGTCAGGAACAGTGAAGAACAGTGATGAGAAGAAGGTAAATGTACTATATAGGATGAGAACCGGAGGATGCGGATTAAAGGGTTAGTAGATATGAGTCTTGATATGCTACAGTTAAGATTTCTGAGGTCCGCATGAAGATCTGAAGGAGTCGTGGCTGCCGGTATAGAACCGGGTCCGGCAAGTATCCGGAGGTGACAGAGGATCACAAAAAGGTCCGGTGAGGTCCGGAATTGTATTATCCTAATCTGCGGATTGGAAGGAGTGTTTGGGATGTCCTTATGATGTATCATCCTGATTTGTGTATGATTTGGAGGTCCGGAAGTACCTCTTGCATTGTGACAGTGGCGACAGACTGTGTTCTTGAAGTTCCGGATGAGGAAGACGAGAGATCCCAGTAAGCAGAGGAAGTGCGGATGTATCCGGACATTCAGACAGGCTTGTGAAGGTTCTTGGATCATGTTTAGGTTTTGTTGTTGGTCCGCATTGATAGTAGAGCCCGGAATTGAAGTTATTCTTCCGGATGAAGTTCTTGCTCTGTGTAGCCGACCGGATGAGTTGTTCATCCTGCGAATGTTCTTGTGATGGCCGACCGGATGTGTTATTCATCTTGCGGATACTCCTATGGTTGTTTGCCGACTTAGATGTTTGTTCCTAAGTCGATGTCTTGTATAAATAATGGTTTGTGAGTCCATTTCAGAGTGAGGAGTGAGGATGAGTATGGTATAGCGAAGAAACATGCGAAAGGCAGAGCAGAGATTGTTGCGCTTAATTGGAACTGATCCGGACATGGTAGAGATGTCATTCTCCAGTTCAAGACTGTGATTTTCATCACTTTGTAGACAGTGTGTCTCCTTGTAGGCAGTGGGCCTCTTTGTGAGCAGTGTGCTCGGGCAGTGAGCCCTTATTGGCATGTGCCATTCATTTTTCCTTATTCTTCTAACAGAGAATAATTCTTGGGTTAATCACCCCGTGGTTTTTCCCTTAACCGGGTTTTCCACGTCAAAATCTTGGTGTTCAATGTGTTGATGCTTATCTGCTCTTGTGTTTATGTATTATGCTTCCATGGATGATTATTTGATATGCTGCTAACTAACAACAGTGAGTTAAGTGTTTGAATGAGAAGAAGTTTTATACAACTGATTCACCCCCCCCCCTCTCAGTTGTATGCCCTAGATCCAACAGATAATTCTTACCATGATGAAAGATTTTTCCATTGTTGCCTTGTAGGTACGAATCCAGCACGCGTTTATTTTAATGGAGTAGCAAGTATCGTGTCCCACTCCAAAACACACGCCCTCACCCTAAACTTTATGTGCCTCCTTGTTGCAAGTATGAGGTAAGCCATTGTTGTCATTGATGTCAACATACTCATATTGCATTGACAAGAAGGATTTGATGAGCTGTGTGCTGAGGATATTGAGAAAATTAGCCTCAGTCAGGAACAGTGAAGAACAGTGATGAGAAGAAGGTAAATGTACTGTATAGGATGAGAATCGGAGGATGCGGATTAAAGGGTTAGTAGATATGAGTCTTGAGATGCTACAGTTAAGATTTCAGAGGTCCGCATGAAGATCTGAAGGAGTTGTGGCTGCCGGTATAGAACCGGGTCCGGCAAGTATCCAGAGGTGACAGAGGATCACAAAAAGGTCCGGTGAGGTCCGGAATTGTATCATCCTAATCTGCGGATTGGACTGAGTGTTTGGGATGTCCTTGTGATGTGTCATCCTGATTTGTGTATGATTTGGAGGTCCGGAAGTACCTCTTGCATTATGACAGTGGCGACAGACTGTGTTCTTGAAGTTCCGGATGAGGAAGACAAGAGATCCCAGTAAGTAGAGGAAGTGCGGATGTATCCGGACTTTTAGACAGGCTTGTGAAGGTTCTTGGATCATGTTTAGGTTGTGTTGTTGGTCCGCATTGATGGTAGAGCCCGGAATTGAAGTTATTCTTCCGGATGAAGTTCTTGCTCTGTTTTGCCGACCGGATGAGTTGCTCATCCTGCGAATGTTCTTGTGATGGCCGACCGGATGTGTTATTCATCTTGCGGATACTCCTATGGTTGTTTGCCGACTTAGATGTTTGTTCCTAAGTCGATGTCTTGTATAAATAACGGTTTGTGAGTTCATTTCAAGGTGTGGTGTGTGGATGAGTGTGGCATAGCGAAGAAACGTGCGAAAGGCAGAGCAGAGATGTTGGGCTTAATTGGAACTGATCCGGACATGGTAGAGATGTCATTCTCCAGTTCAAGACTATGATTTTCATCACTTTGTAGACAGTGTGTCTCCTTGTAGGCAGTGGGCCTCTTTGTGAGCAGTGTGCTCGGGCAGTGAGCCCTTATTGGCATGTGCCATTCATTTTTCTTTATTCTTCTAACAGAGAATAATTCTTGGGTTAATCACCCCGTGGTTTTTCCCTTAACCGGGTTTTCCACGTCAAAATCTTGGTGTTCAATGTGTTGATGCTTATCTGCTCTTGTGTTTATGTATTATGCTTCCATGGATGAGTATTTGATATGCTGCTAACTAACAACAGAGAATTAAGTGTTTGAAAGAAGAAGAAGTTTTATACAACTGATTCACCCCCCCTCTCAGTTGTATGCCCTAGATCCAACAATTGGTATCAGAGCTAAGTTCCTCTGATAAGAGCTTAACCGCTTGAGGAGATCCAGGATGTCGTCATACAAGAAGGATAGTCCGAAGTTCGATGGAACCAACTTCACTCTCTGGAAAGGTCGCATGAAGTGTCACTTGGAATGTATGGGAAAAGCATACTTGGCTATGATTTCAAAACCATATGTACCTCCACAAGGTGGTCCGACAACTCTGAATGAAATCACAGAAGCTGAAAATAATCTGCGGACCAAGGAAGCTCTTCTAAGCGCATTGAATGACTCAGATCTCTCGAATGTCATTGACCTACCAACTGCATATGAGATCCTAACTAAACTGGAACTTCTGTATGAAGGAGATGAGTTTGTCAAAAGTGCAAGGTTGCAAAGTCTGAAAGGGAAATTTGAAAGATTGAAAATGAGAGATGATGAAAACATCACTACCTTTATGCCAAGAGTAAATGAGCTGGTATGTGGAATCAGATATGCTGGTGGAACTTTAGATGAAAATGAGATTGTCTGCAAAATCCTAAGATCCCTTCCTGCTGCCTACAAAATCAAAGTTGCTGCCATTGATGAATTCAGAGCCCACACAACTGTCACAAGAGAACAACTGGCTGGCAAACTAGCTGCATTTGAAATGACCGAGTTTGGAGATGATCCTCCCAAGACTGAATCTGCTTTCAAAGCCAGTGCCTATGTGAAAGGCAAACAGAGATTTGATCCGGGTGAAAACTCATCAAGGAAAATGTCATGGTATGATCAAGCAAGAAGAGACATGGAAGAAGAAGAAGCAGAAACAGCTCAACTTGAAGCCCTCATTGCAAAGAGACTGCCAAGAGGATCCGGTAAGTATGAAGGAAAACTACCCTTTAAGTGTTTCAACTGCAATAAGATTGGTCATTTTGCCTCAAGATGTCCGGAGAGATCTGCAAGATCTAATACTCACAGACAAAGGTTTCAAAAGAATTGCTATTATGTTCATGAAGAAGATGACAATGAAGGAGTAACAGATGATGAATCAGAACTAGGAAGCAAATCCGGAAATGAGTGGGTGTTTATAGCCATCAAGGAAGAAGATTCAATACTCTCTGAATCTGTCAATCACAAAGTTGTTGAAAAAGCCTTGGCTGCTCAAGTGGAAGAAAAGGATGATTGGGTTATTGACAGTGGATGTTCTCACCATATGACTGGTGACAAGAATAAGTTCTTAGATTTGGAAAGATATGAAGGAGGAATGGTAAAGTTTGGTGACAATTCTGCCGGCAGAATCAGAGGTAGGGGAACTATTTCCTTTGATGGTAAGAGCAAAACAGGAAATGTACTGTATGTTGAAGGATTGAAGCACAATCTTCTCAGTGTTGGTCAGTTAGTGGACAAAGGCTATGATCTCCGGTTCAAGAATGGAAAATGCAGAATCTTTACAAGCTCCGGAACTGAAATTGCATCCGGTACTCAGACAAAAGGTAACATCTTTCATCTGGTTGGTTCAAATAAAAGTTGTTTGTTTGTTCAAATTGATCAGAGTTGGTTATGGCATAGAAGAATGTGTCATGTAAATTTTGATAACATCATCAAGATAAGCAATACTCAGGCTGTGAGAGATCTTCCAAAATTGATGAAACCTACAAATAGTGTGTGTAAAGAATGCCAGTTAGGTAAACAAAGCAGAGTCTCTTTCAAAAGCAAAGATCAGTCTTCTACCGGATTGTTGGAATTAGTACATACTGATCTATGTGGTCCGACAAGAATCAAGAGTCTGCAGGGTGATAGATATTTCATGTTGTTAATTGATGATCATTCCCGGATGATGTGGGTTACCTTTCTAAAAGAAAAATCAGAAGCTTTTGAGAAGTTCAAAATCTTCAAAGCTATGGTGGAGAATCAAACCGGATTGAAACTAAAGTGTCTAAGGTCTGATAGAGGTGGTGAATTTACATCTGGTGAATTCATTGACTTTTGTGAGAAACAGGGTATAAGGAGACAGTTGTCTGCTCCTAAGACTCCACAGCAGAATGGAGTAGTTGAGAGAAAGAACCGGACCATCCAGGAAGCTGCTAGGACAATGATGTTGGAAGCAAATGTTCCTCAAATGGTTTGGAAAGAAGCTATCAGCACTGCAGTCTACACTCTCAATCGAGTTCAAATCAGAAACAACACCGGTAAGACCCCCTATGAACTCTGGTTTGGCATCACTCCTACTGTGAAATATTTCAGAGTATTTGGTAGCAAGTGTTATATTAAAAGAGATGAAGATCTAGGAAAGTTTGATGCTAGAAGTGATGAAGGAATTTTCTTGGGCTACTCCACTCAAAGCAAAGCATACCGGTGTTACAATAAGAGATTGAGGAAGATGATAGAAAGCACCAATGTAAAGGTTGATGAAGGAATTGAGAAGCCTTCAAGATTTTATGAGCTTGATGAAGATGACCAAGACAGTGTTCAAGGACCTCAATCCTCTTCGGTGAGACAGAGTCAGCCTGATCCGGTAAATCAGGAAGAAGAGATAGGTTTGAATGAGCCTGATCAAGAAACAACAGTGCTGGATACTCCCAAAATTCCAAGGTATGTAAGACTGAATCACTCTGAAGATCAGATCATAGGTGACAGAAGCAAAGGTGTACAAACTAGAAGGAATATTGCTCAAAATTAGAATGAATGTTGTCTGATTTCAAAGATTGAACCTAAAACAATAAATGAAGCCTGCAATGATGAAAACTGGACCAAAGCAATGGAAGATGAATTGATGCAAATTGAGAAAAATCATACTTGGGATCTTGTTCCCAGACCTAGAGACAGGAATGTAATTGGAACCAAGTGGGTCTTCCGGAACAAACTAAATGAAGCTGGTGAAGTAATCAGAAACAAAGCTAGATTGGTCTGCAAAGGCTACTCTCAAATAGAAGGAATTGACTTTGAAGAGACTTTTGCTCCGGTGGCAAGAATTGAAGCAGTCAGATTACTTCTTGCATTTGCTGCCTTCAAAGACTTCAAGGTATATCAGATGGATGTCAAGTCTGCCTTCCTAAATGGTGATCTGGAAGAAGAAGTCTACATTGAACAACTGGATGGTTTTCAATTGTCTGATAATGATGATATGGTCTGCAAGCTGAAGAAAGCTTTGTATGGATTGAAGCAAGCCCCAAGAGCATGGTATGAAAGGTTGGATAAGCATCTTGTGCAGATTGGATTCAACAAAGGTACTGCTGACAGTAACTTATATTTCAAAATTGATCATGAAAATATTTTAATTGTTGAAGTGTTTGTGGACGACATCATTTTTGGAGGAAGAGATAGTATGTGCAAAACTTTTGCAAATCAGATGAAAAGTGAGTTTGAAATGTCTATGCTTGGTGAAATGAATTTCTTCTTGGGTCTGCAAATTACTCAAACAAAAGAAGGGATCTTCATTTCTCAGACCAAATATGTGAAAGAATTGTTAAGGAAATTTGGTATGGAAGACTCAAAGCCAATGAACACTCCTATGGCAACCGGATGTAAGCTAAGCAAAGATGATGATTCTCCAAAAGCAGATCAGACAAAGTATAGATCAATGATTGGTGGATTGTTGTATCTCACTCAAACTAGACCAGATATAATGCAGGCTGTTGGTCTTGTGGCAAGATTCCAGGCTGATCCTAGAGAATCTCATGTTATGGCAATCAAAAGAATTTTTAGGTACTTGAAAGGAACAGTTGAGTATGGTCTATGGTACCCTAGAGATCAGGACTTCTCTCTTCAAGCTTACACAGATACAGATTGGGCAGGAGATGTGGATGACCGGAAGAGCACTAGTGGTGGAGCATTCTTTTTGGGGAAGAGATTGGTTTCTTGGCTAAGCAAGAAACAAGATGCAATATCTCTGTCTACAACTGAAGCAGAATACATTGCAGCAGTAGGTAGTTGCACTCAAATCTTATGGATGAAGCAGATGCTAAGAGACATCAAAGTTGAATATGAGAAGCCTATCACAATTTTCTGTGATAATTCAAGTGCAATTAATATCTCCAAGAATCCGGTATTGCATTCTAAGACTAAGCACATATCTATCAAATTTCACTTTTTGAGAGAACAAGTAAACAAGGAAGAAGTCAGATTGGAATATGTTCCCTCCAAGGATCAGATTGCAGACATCTTTACAAAACCTCTTCCCAAGGACTCTTTTGAATATCTCTGGGAGAAGTTAGGGGTCATGGCCCCTCCGGTGATGAACTAAGATGCACTGATGTGTATCAGTCCGGTGGCTATCACAGTCATATCTTGTGATCCGGACTAATGAGGAGCTGCAACTAAGGGGGAGCAGCTGGTATGATTCTGATGTATGAGAATTGCAAGTATGAGCCCTTTGCCATTGATGTCAAAGGGGGAGAGAAGACATGTGAAAAACAAGTGGTTGATGATCAAAGGGGGAGCAGTAAAGGAAGAGAAGACATGTGAAAAGTTGAAGTTCTTGTCTTAATGGTTTTTCACATCATATGTTGCCATCAATGACAAAGGGGGAGATTGTTGCAAGTATGAGGTAAGCCATTGTTGTCATTGATGTCAACATACTCATATTGCATTGACAAGAAGGATTTGATGAGCTGTGTGCTGAGGATATTGAGAAAATTAGCCTCAGTCAGGAACAGTGAAGAACAGTGATGAGAAGAAGGTAAATGTACTGTATAGGATGAGAACCGGAGGATGCGGATTAAAGGGTTAGTAGATATGAGTCTTGAGATGCTACAGTTAAGATTTCAGAGGTCCGCATGAAGATCTGAAGGAGTTGTGGCTGCCGGTATAGAACCGGGTCCGGCAAGTATCCAGAGGTGACAGAGGATCACAAAAAGGTCCGGTGAGGTCCGGAATTGTATCATCCTAATCTGCGGATTGGACTGAGTGTTTGGGATGTCCTTGTGATGTGTCATCCTGATTTGTGTATGATTTGGAGGTCCGGAAGTACCTCTTGCATTATGACAGTGGCGACAGACTGTGTTCTTGAAGTTCCGGATGAGGAAGACAAGAGATCCCAGTAAGTAGAGGAAGTGTGGATGTATCCGGACTTTCAGACAGGCTTGTGAAGGTTCTTGGATCATGTTTAGGTTGTGTTGTTGGTCCGCATTGATGGTAGAGCCCGGAATTGAAGTTATTCTTCCGGATGAAGTTCTTGCTCTGTTTTGCCGACCGGATGAGTTGCTCATCCTGCGAATGTTCTTGTGATGGCCGACCGGATGTGTTATTCATCTTGCGGATACTCCTATGGTTGTTTGCCGACTTAGATGTTTGTTCCTAAGTCGATGTCTTGTATAAATAACGGTTTGTGAGTTCATTTCAAGGTGTGGTGTGTGGATGAGTGTGGCATAGCGAAGAAACGTGCGAAAGGCAGAGCAGAGATGTTGGGCTTAATTGGAACTGATCCGGACATGGTAGAGATGTCATTCTCCAGTTCAAGACTATGATTTTCATCACTTTGTAGACAGTGTGTCTCCTTGTAGGCAGTGGGCCTCTTTGTGAGCAGTGTGCTCAGGCAGTGAGCCCTTATTGGCATGTGCCATTCATTTTTCTTTATTCTTCTAACAGAGAATAATTCTTGGGTTAATCACCCCGTGGTTTTTCCCTTAACCAGGTTTTCCACGTCAAAATCTTGGTGTTCAATGTGTTGATGCTTATCTGCTCTTGTGTTTATGTATTATGCTTCCATGGATGAGTATTTGATATGCTGCTAACTAACAACAGAGAATTAAGTGTTTGAAAGAAGAAGAAGTTTTATACAACTGATTCACCCCCCCCCTCTCAGTTGTATGCCCTAGATCCAACACTCCTCTCTCCATGGTAGATAGCTTTGGCATAAATTTAGCTCTCTTTCTACTTGTGAACACCCTTTTTATCTTACCTTCAGGAAAATACTAGTTAATCAGGGTTGTTTAAATGTGGTTATTATTATTAATTGTACTCTTTGAATTAATTAGGTTTGTTTAAATGTGGTTATTATCAATTGTATTTTCTGAATTAATTATGTTGAGAGACGCATTCTACACTTGCAGCATGGGTGGAGATGAGGAACCTCAAGAATCTAGATTCAATGTAAAACAACAACCTAAAAATAGATTAGAATATTAGAATCTTTTCCAAGGCCCACAACTATTATAAATTTGGGTGTCCTATTTTATAATGAAAAAGAGTAAATATAAAATTAGTAAATGCACAACTATAAACTACATTGAATGCATAATGTTGGCGGCTCCCTTTATTATGGCATCAGTGGTTATGACTGATGAATTTCTTAAATTAGCATCCACAACTTCTTTATTTTTAGTTTCCTATCCTATGACGGTTTCCACTATCACAGTGCCTATTAATATAGTTCCTTTCTTCAAGAAAAGTAACAGTGGCTTTGTCTTTGTAGCTCTGGTTTTTAATAGTGACATTTGGTCTATTTACTCATATTTTGGTAGACTATGCTTCATGGCTTCTTGGTGCCTCTTTCTTTTTGATTCTTTGTTTAAAGGATTGGACAATCAATGCTATTATTTGGTAAATTTTTTAAGCTATGCTTTGTTTTGACTGATGTATTTGATTTTCTACATTTTCTATTAGTTAGTAGATGAGATCAAACCATTGCATTATGGGCTTCAAATTTTCATTTGATTTTGATTTGCATCTTCTCCTTTTTATCAATTGTTACAAAGTAGCTACTGGATATCAATATTAGTATACAAGTATTACCCCATGATGCAGGGGTATCCAAGCTCACAAACAATCTTGCATCACCAAAAAAAATATTTTCTTTTCATGTTTAGTTTTCAACATTTTTGGTGTAGGCTTGACTTTACGAGAACCTTGTGAAGTATTCTAAGGATAGAAATCTTCATTTCTCAAAACCTAGTTTCTATTTCTTACATTAAGTGCAACTAGGGTGTTTAATGTGACTTGTAAAATTATTATATTGCACAATTTCAAGGTCCTAGGAGTTGAAGGGGTCCATTTGACATGGTAGAAGGGGCTTGTGAAGGAAAATTTATTTATTTATTCAACTTGGATGCCTTGGGATGTATGTGAAGGATATTTTATTGTTCATATTCCTTCATTTAAAATTTAATATTTCATTTATTTTGGGCACCTAGAATAGAGGAAAAAGCTAGTGATTTTTGGAAAAATGTTACACCCCGTGTGTTTCTATCCATTTACTATTTACCTAGGTTGGTTAAATTGTTTGAATAATGGGTGATTATGGAATATTTACATTTATATGTATTATGAATCTTCATTTGAAATATGTTGAAAATAGAATAATGCAATGTCTTGTATTATATTTGATTATTGATTGAAATTATATAAAGAAAATGGTTATATATTTTGATCAGCTAACTACTATGATGATGATCTAAGTGGATGCAAGAATAGGTTGGTCCTCCGAAAGGGAGGGTAACTATCACTCAGGAGAAGGACTTGGTCTGGTAACCCTAGAGAGACCTAGATTGAGCAAGCACACACACACACACCATCCTATTTGGATCTAGTTGTGTCAAGTTAGTTTGGTTAGCGGTAAGTGATCTTAGTTGTGAGTCTTGATTCTTGTTTTGGTTAATTTGAACCTGCATGTTGTTAAGTGTTTGGTTGTTTGAGTAAGGTTTTATTGTAATGGTTATAGCTTGTGTGAATCCACGATACGTTCTTATACATGAGTCAATACGAGCATGAATATACATAGGTAGACGTACCTACGTACATTCATGAGTGTATTCCTCATAGATATGGAAATATCGATTGGACTATGCGAGAACTATCATCTCTATGCTGTATATACATTTTACGGGTTATAAAGTTTAAAAAGGGCACGTAGCCCATAAAAGAGAAGTAGTTTATTAAGCGCTTGAATAAAGGACATGGTAAGCACTCCATAAGGAGGCACACGACCTATTCAAAGAAAATTAAAACCTAAGCGCCACCCTAAAGTAGTATGTGTGATAGCCATTGGGGAGGTTAGTGGGTAAAACTAATAGCCTTACCTCATGCCTTATAAAGCACTTATGCAAGCGCTTAGTGAAAGGAAATTTATACACTTCACTTTGTGAGTTTGTGATTGAATTCTTTTGGTAGCTTGACTTTTTCTTTTAATGCATAAGGAATTTGGAAAATTAGTTAGAAGATTTTTATAAGAGTTTTTCATTTGTTTCAAACGTACTTGGACTTTTTCCTTGCAACCAACTTTGTAAGTTAATAGGGAACATGATTGATTTAGTGTCAATTTTATGAAGAGTGTTTAATCTTATAGAAGTCTATTTTATTTATTTAGCTAAGTTGTTTTACAAGTGTCCTTATATGTGTTAATTTTTTATTATTTCTTTGCCACCTCTAATTTTGTTTAAGGGAGTTGTGTCAACTTTGCAAGCTAAATTGTAGCTTGAGTTCTCTTGGAGTTTTAGTATAAAAAGAGGAGCTCTCTCTCATTCTTTACACACAAGTTGCATCCAAGAGCCTTCTTATTTTTTCTATTGAGTTTTGAGCTAGTTTTGAGAGTTTTGTCATTTTGTTTTTGGAGAGTTGTTTTACTTGGAAGCAAGGTCTAGTGTGTTGGAAGGAGCTTGAGCAAGGAATCTTCATTGATTTGTTGGAGCTATTATCACAGGCATGAGAATTTCTCTTTTATTATGATTCTCTATTTTGAATGGCATTTTATGTTGTTTTTATGATGGAATGAATTGTGTTATCTATTTGATTGCTTACTTGAAGGTATATTATATATATTTAAATAGTAATAGTTTTGTGTTATGAATTAATCTCCTTAGTAGGAATTAGTGACTAGATGTGATTTGTATGATTATTTTGGGTATGGATAGATACTAGTATAAAGAGAAAAGGATAGTAAATTGTAGATAGATTTACTTCTTCATTTATGTCTTAATAAAAGCTTGGAATAGGTTAACCTTGGGATATGTGATCCAATAAAGAGGGAGATAACCTAGTCTGGAGATTTTTGTCTTTGCAAATCGAGATAGAAGGGTGGGTGAATGTGTGATGTCCATTTCAAGTTAGGGGTGATGAAAATGTGGCCAAAGTAGTGTAAGTAGCCACTATTTACACTATCAGTTCACTGTGATCCAAGTTTACATACTAGGAAGGGAAATCATGCTTGTAGGTTGTAGCCACAATGTATGACAGTACTAAGTGTTACCATTTTTAACCATAGCTCAAAATTAGCTAAGCAGATGTGACAAATTTATTTTTTGAGTAAGGGTTAATATTCTTCTGTTACGAGTTAGTTGCATAGTTATTATGTTTCATTGTTAAATGCAGTTCAGCTGTTCAAGAAAGGAGGAAAGATTTTAGATCATTTATTACATTGCAGAACATTCAATAGAGATAAGTATTTCATTCATCATAATGATTATTCATTTACAAGTTGAAATACATAAAGGAATAAGCATTGAAGTGAAAGAAATGATGACATATCAGATGTCCCACACAAGCTATGGGTATAGCTGAACATATGTAGATATAAAGAAAATACTATGCATATAATGAATAGAAATGGAAAGACATAGCCATCATTGCCATGGGGTTGTCGATCTTCAAAGTTGCCTCTTGTCCTACTCCTGATCTCGACATGTACCTGCAAAAATGTGGGAAGGGTCCCGCTAGAAGCTCCAGTTATGAAAATCCTTTATCCATCAGAAGAGGCATAATACTTTGATTATAGTGCATTGATCAAATAAACATCATCCATATATAGAAGGAACTAAAAAGGAAACAATTGTGGAACATCATTATTTTATTCTAATCTGTTTGTTTCATGTGCAGGTATAGGTTAAGTCATGTAGCTGATTTGAAGACATTTTGGTACATGGTATAAAATGGTCTCCCACAAGGGTCGAACTCGACATGCTGCCCCAATTCTTAGGGGGGGATGGATTGCAAATATATCAATCAAATTAATTAAACTAAAGGAACATCAGGCAATCAGGTACATGCTCATGATTACAGTTCAAAACATGAAATGAAACCATAAGGATGTGACTGAAATCATTAAGGACAACTATCAATTTTTCTTCAACTGTCATTGGGGAAGTAAAATTCATAAGAGGTACAAAATTACATTATCAAGAATATACAGTACATATATAGATGAAATGCAATTCACATCAAGTGTGTTTGTCATTGTAAGAAAGAGAACTGTATTGCTCCTATCTCAAGAGTGACAGGAAAGGAACCAAGTAAACATTTTGTCTTTCTATGTCATATTGTATTCATGAAGAAGTCATGTGTTTGCTTCTACTCATCATAAAATCATAAGTGCATTTATGGAGCAATGAATAGCTACAATAATGGAAAAGAATGCAGATTACATTGCACATCAGATAGACAATGGCAAAGTATATACAGAGTTCAAGAACCATTTTGCATGATTAGATTTAATTGTATCCAGGAGTGTCATATCTATCAAATAAAGCATATGGGAAGTTCACACATAGCTGAGAGGAACAACAAATCATGCATAAGTCATCTCGTAGTGGATACCATGAGTCCATATGTATATATCTATCATCTACAGAGAAGGGTTAAGAATGTCATATCCATCAAGTGAGTTGAAACTGAAGAGAGTGTCTAAGGACAAAAAAACACATGTCATATCATCATTCAAGGTATATACAGTTATACAGCTAATACAAGATACATAATGATCATTCAAACCATCAGTTCGAGACAGCAAAATCCATAAGACATATGCCAAATATCCATGAGAAGATTAAATGTATCACATTCATCAAATAGAGATACCATTCATTAAGCATTAATTATGTTAGAGCCCCTTCCATTGAAGAGAGAGAGTGTGATGTGACTATCTCAAAGAGTGACAAGAGATGTGCAAAACTGTTAGGTGGAACAACCATATGAAGCCAGTCATAGCTTACAAATGCAGCCATCATACTGCTACAGGAGGTAGCATGTGGAAAGTGCTATTATTTAGAGGCATGCCATCTTGGACAAACAATGAGATAGCCACATAACATCCAATGAGCAACTAAGAGAGGACATTTAAAGGATAGATATAAAAGTACAACTACATTGCATACACACAATGCTCATGCCCAAGTGATACTACATAAACAACCATGTGCATAATTAAACATATTTGCAAAAGAGCATTATTATTATGTAGTGCTATTGAGCAACTATGTATTGTATGGCATACATGATCCATAGCCACCTACAGGGTGAGGTATAGTATCAGAGACATGCCACCTTAAAACAGTGTGTAAGGAGCTCAAATGGAGAACTCTCCATGAATATTTTTGCAATGTTAGAGCAAGTAAACAATCATCTCAGGTATGTGCATATCAAAATGGTGTCATCTATAGGAAATGACATACAAGAAATGAGAACACTTCAATATGATAATTTGAACCTGAAGTTTCTTTTACATATATAAATGATGAGTGAAGTTCAATATGTATGATGAGCTCAGTACACATTTGGAAACCACAACATCCATACAATGTCAATATATGAAGCTTTCAACAAACTATCATGTATATGAAATGAAACAAATTCAATTGGACACCAATATATACATATTAGAAGTAAATGTAGATACATAACCATATTAAGTGGTTTCGAGCCATGAGAAGGTGAAAGGGACTGCATAGAAATAATGATATGGCCGTGGTAAAAGTTCAGCTACAAAATGCCATAGAGATAGTGGAAATACAAGTTTTACTCTATAGATAAAACAACTGGAGGAGGACAACACATTAATTTCAAAAAAACATGTTAAATTATGAAACCATGGTGGCTAATGCCGGACAGAAAGAAATGGTGAACTAACTCGTGTTCGAACCCACTGAGGGTTTTAGGAGAAAATACAACTCCATATCAACAAAGAGTTTTCACAGTTATAGCTATAGCTGAGATCTGCATGTGCCATTTTAAAACTTCATGGAAATGTTGAAATACAAAAGAAGCATACAGATTTCGAAGAGCTCAGAAGCTTGCCTTATTCATAAGAGGGTCTATGTATGATGTCGAGGGTTTCTTCATTTTCGCTATGACATTGTTCTTAGTTAAACTTAGCAAGACATCCATGGCGGCCCAAGAATGAGAGATGACAACAAAGAAATGATATTGAAAGACAAAAGTAAATGCTTTAGTAAAAGATATAAAGCCGCGGC
Source organism: Cunninghamia lanceolata (assembly GCA_027924645.1). Taxonomy (NCBI): domain Eukaryota; kingdom Viridiplantae; phylum Streptophyta; class Pinopsida; order Cupressales; family Cupressaceae; genus Cunninghamia; species Cunninghamia lanceolata. Next base: position 11,685,662 of record BSBN01001226.1, read on the forward strand.
CAGGAAGGCTCAGTCACACCTCAAATACAGAGCAATGCTCAGATTTGGGACAAAAGATGCTTTAACTTCTTTTATTATGTGAGATCTTTTAGAGAGTCTACTTGGTGGCAACGAAAATAGAACATTTCTAGTCCAAATCCTAGAAAGCTCATGGCGGCTAGAAGAACAGTAGAGTGATACAAGATACACCATAAATTTCATCAGAAAATATGCAGAGGTCGTGGTTCAAAGGTCTTTTTCACCTTAGAAAATGAAAGGAAGTAAGGGATTATGATTCATATAAGTTATCAGACATAGCCTTACCTTATTTTCCATGTGGTATCCATAAGAATCATGCTTAAAGACATCAAAATGAAGTTGTAGCTCCAAACCCTAGTCGATGGTGGCCATGGTGTGCAGAGCTTCATTCTCTCCAAGTGCCAAAGTGAAATGTATGAAATTTAAGGGATTCAAATGTGTTTTATCTATTAGGGTTTCTTTGTACCCTAATTCAATGGCATATTTGAACACATTTTATCTTTTGTGACATAACTAATACCCATGGTGTTAAGTGTTACAAGGTGTTGCCTAGACTCATGGTATTATGGAGGTCGAGCTATGCTTCCTCAAATCTTTTTATGCCTTCATAATATGCTACCACCATCATATTGAATATGCCTAATTTTCTTATAAATACCCCTTGGAGAGGGAGGAATATCATTCCTTGGAGGTATATGCAAGCAACCACCATAATGAGATGTATATGCCACATAGGCCACATGGATTGCCAAAGCCATGCAATGATGAGTCATCAAGAGTTTTTATTTATTTTTCATCATATGATCTTCACATTATTTTTATGATTTTTTTTGAGAAAAATCAAACATTGTAACTATGAATGGCAAAAATTATAAGCCATAGAGATCTATTTTTGTTTTTGCAAATTAAATTGAATAGGAGGGAAAAATCAAACTGCTAAGCATTGTAAGGTTAGTTTTAAAGCAATCAATTATAAATTACTTTTAAAACTTAACTATTTTTAGGCAGTTAATAGGCTAATAAAACAAATCAGATATTCTTTTCAATTTGTTTTATTTAGAGGCATATAGGAAAAAAATTGAAGATTTTGTGGGCAGAAGGAAACATCTTTTTGGTGGGGTCACATTAGAGAGTCATTTGGACCGATTTGGCAGTTGTTTGGAGACAGTTGAGGAGATTTTATTTGTACTTTTCTGAGTAGCTCAAAAATGGACTTGGAGTCTATTTTTAGGAGCTTTTTCAAGTTTCTTTTGTAGAGATCTCTTGGAGGCATTTATAGGGAAAAAACTTAGTTTTTCTCAGTTAGTTGATACCAGTTTCTTCTCTCTTGTTCACAGGATAGTTGTATACAGGTAGTTGGCTCACTTGGTTTTACATGCATTATACTCCTTCCAGTTCTAACAACAAATCATCCTATTTCACACATTTTATAGTCTTGATCTGATGTTATATTGTGACTTTTGTGTTCTTTATTATGTCTCAATGTTGTTAAAAACATATTTTTTTTTGTTGTAGTTTGTGTTTGATTCAAACCTTGTTGAAATCACTTAAGGGATAAACTATTAGTGGAATGGTGAAGATTTAAGTTTGAGGATCTATTTTGTGAGTAATAGAAATTCATCTAGATTAGTTATCAATGTTCAGTTTCATATTTCAGTCATACCCTTCTATCCCTTTTCCCAGCAAATTGTTAAAGTAAGGGAACCAACTCACTCTGGAGATTCCCTCTTCACTTAGATCACCCACATTTGAGGAGGGTTTCCATGTTTCAACAGGACAGTCAAGCTTGACTTGACTAGTGGCGCAATCTTGATAGACAACACTAATTATGTAGGAAATAACACCTTGCTCAATTTAGTCTTATCAATGAGGTTACCATACCAATCCCTTCGTCAAAGGGTAGGGCCGTTTACCGATTTGGTAAATATGCAGGGGACCACATATAGTCAATGGATGGAGGAATAGTGCTTGAGTGATGCTTCCCCTCATGCAGTTGGCAGCCCTGATTTGAGGATAGACAAAGTGAAATTATGTATCTCTATTAGCTCATGAAGCTTGTATGTATCTATGTTAAGAAAAAGTTGTAATGAGAAATATTCAATTATTCTATTGGAGAAATATTCAATTATTCTATTGAGGAAATGTAATTTGATTTATGCAATGGGAGTTTGGAATATGTTTCAAATTTGCGTTTTATCAAATGAATTAAGGAAAAATTTATTGCCTTCACTATTTCATTATCGTTTCAAGTTAAACTTAGTAAATCTTAGTTGGTAGAACAATTGGCATGTTACACGTGGTATCAGAGCTACAGGTTCAGCTCTAGAACCTATATGCTCACTATGTCTTTCCCATCCAACATTAGGAGAATCTAATGTTTGGAATTCTTGTACCAGGATGGTGTGACTCATAATGACTGCTAGGAAGTCCATTATCGGGAACAAGCGCTACCTTAGGGTCAAGAAAGAAAGGGAAGCCATTGTTTGAACCATTCAAGGAACCAACGATGATAGTGACCTGTGGTTAGGAGATGCTGAGACCATGAGTCATGATTTTGCTTGGGTAACCCAAGAAAGGAAAAGGATAAAAGAGGCCATGTACTTCAACCATCTACTATCGGTCTTGCCAACTAAATCAACATATTTACCACTCATAGAGATTATTGTAATACCTTCTAGTGGTGAGTCAGAGGGATATGTACCTTAAGACTATGTATCCAAGGAAAAATCAGAGGGTTATCACCCACTTGATAATAATAATCTTGAACCAGCATCTGAAGGGTATACCCCACTTAACTATGTATCTGAAAGTGAATCTGATGGATATTCACCTCTTGACTATCTTAATAGTCAATCAATGTAAATCAATGGATATTGAAATCCTTATTTGAATGAATAAAAATAAAATTGTTTTACCAAAATTTGAGTTGTGTATTCTTGTGTGAAAAATGTTTGGAAATATGAGTATTGGATTCATTTGAAAATGTTAAATGTTTTTGAAACATTAGGAGATAACATAGAAGCTAACCTTATGGAACCTTCAAGGTGAACTTTCTTGTCAAGATGGTTAGAACAAGAACAAACCTTGGTGGAAGCAAGGAAGTAGGACAAGGAACTGAGTTCATATGGGCACTAAGTTAGATCAAATCCATGCAATGTTGATAGAAAGAAGAGAAAGAGTTGAACTTTTGGAATAAGGAAAAGGAGGAGTTGAAAAAGAAGCACCATCCAAGGAGAAAGTTCCTAGCAAGGAGAAGGAAGGAGAAAATTCTAAAGCTAGTAAGCATGAAGATGAAGGATCACCAAGAATCTCAGACCTCATCTCAATTATATTCTGAAGGGACTAAAAGAAGGAGAATGGTGAAGGAATTATTTCAGGATATGAAGAAGATTACACCTCCAAAGTTTGAGGGTAGTACCAGTGGTGATACAATCGAGGCATGGCTAGTGGAAATGGAAAAATATTTTAAAATTCAAAATTACTCTGAAATCACCAAGGCAATATGGGGAGCATTTCAATTATCTAGAGAAGGATCCAACTGGTGGATGAACATGAAAATAGAGTTAGGACTCAATTCTACTCAAATCACCTAGTTAGAGGTTTTGGAGATTTTTAGGAAACGTTGGCTACCCCAACTTTTCTATGATCAGAAGCTCACAAATTTTCAAAATCTTAGGCAAGGAGATTCATTTGTCAACAAATATTGGGAAAAGTTTACCCGACTTCTCAGGTATGTTCCTATGTATCAGGAATATGAACGATTTTACATCCAGAAGTTCATTATGGGGTTAAACAATCATTTAGGAGAAGTGGACATGCATGGCCCTACTACCATGGACCTTGTGTATGAAAAATCTCTCAAGCAATAGTAGAAGTTGAAGTCCATCACTAACTACCGTGAGAAGAGTAGGAAGAAGTTCAACTAGGCACAAAACAAGCAAACTTCCGGAGAGCCCAGTGAGGGGCAAGGATTTCCAAAGCATGATGAGAGGAGTTTTTAAAATAATTGGAGTGAACCAATGAAGGATCCTAGAGGAAATATAGTAGCAACCCTCACAATGTCGTTAGAAGAAAAAACTCTAGGAGAACCATTGGAAGAAAGAGACCGGTTAAAGGATGTTTTACTTGTGGTGGTGATCACTTTGTAAGTCAATGTCCCATTAATCCATCAAGGTCAAAACCTCATGGAAATTCTCTACCACCATAGTGGGAGGTGTTTCAATAAAGGATACATGCTGCAATAAATGGTAGGAAAGCTGAATATTACATTACTCTAATGGAAGTATCAGGTACCTTATCTGACATTCCCATTTCAGTTTTAATAGATACTGGTGCCATGTAAAACTTTATTTCACCTAGAGTAGTTAATAGAATGTCTAAAAGAGCTGGCTATATGGAAAAGTCTTGGGTTGTAGAATATGCAAACCAGACAAGAGATAAGGTGGACCAATGTTTATTTTAAGCATGGGTTGAACTTCCTAGTTTATCTATGGAAGATAATTTCTATGTATCTCCCTTAGGATATTATGATGTCATCTTAGGGATGAATTGGTTATGGAGGCATAGGGCTAAGGTAGATTTTCATGCAAAAACTATAGAATGCCTAGATAATCTTGGAAACTAGGTATCTTTACAAGGGACAACTAGATAAGTTAACTTGCGATAGACCTCAGTTGTTCAAATACATAGAGCAAAGAAGAAAGGTTGTCAACTCTTTGCAGTAAAAGTGGAAAAACTTGAGGAATGTGAAGCTGGGGATGGAGAGATCGAGAATGTAGAAAAAATGGATAAGGAGAAATACCCTATCCTAAGAGATTTTGAGGATGTATTTCCAGAAGAATTACCTGGATTACCTCCCAAGAGAGTGTTTGATTTCTCCATTGACATTATTCTAAGGTCAGAACCTATCTCCAAGGTTCCATATAGAATGACAACTAAATTGATGGAGTTAAAGTCTCAGCTGGAGGAATTGTTGTCCAAAGGATTGATAAGGCCAAGTGTTTCACCTTGGGGAGCACCAATGATCTTTGTCAAGAAGAAGGATGGGACACTACATTTATGCATAGGTTACCTAATGCTTAATAAAGAAACGGTGAATAATAAGTACCTGTTGCTGTGTATTGATGATCTCTTTGATCGAATGCGAGGTGCAACAATGTTTTCCAAAATTAATCTAAGGTCAAGATATCATCAGTTGAGAATCAAGGATGAAGACATATCCAAGACTGCCTTTAGAACCTGGTATGGTCATTATGAAATCACTGTTTTACATTTTGGGTTAACAAATACACCTATAACATTCATGAACCTTATGAATAGCATGTTTAGAGACTCCTTGGATAAGTTTTTGTTGGTCTTTTTGGATGACATTTTGATTTACTCCAAGAATGAAGAAGAGCATCTACAACAATGACTAATGAAGCATAAGTTGTATGGAAAACTTTCCAAGTGTACTTTCTTTCAAGAGGTGCAGTATCTAGGGCATGTGATTTCAGCAAAAGGAATAGCTGTCGATCCAGCTAAAATCAAGGCAGTACTTGAGTGGCTGGTGCTGAAAAATGTTTCTGAAGTAAGAAGTTTTATGGGTTTGGTAGGATATTACCATAAGTTTGTGGAAAAATTTTCTAGCATAGCTTTTCCTATCACTTCTTTACAGAGGAAAGGAAAAAAGTTTAATTGGACTAAAATATATCAAGAGGCATTTGATCTCCTGAAGAAGAAGTTAACCATAGTTCCAATTTTGAAGGTGCCGGATCTAGATGGTAACTTTGTTGTCATCACAGATGCATTAGGAGAAGGTTTGGGTGGTGTGCTAATACAAGAAGGGCAAGTAATAGCTTACGAGTCTAGGAAGCTAAAGCTGTATGAACAAAATTATGCTTCACATGATTTGGAGTTAGTGGTAGTTGTCCATACATTATAGATGTGGAGACACTATCTAATGGCTAAACCCTTTGAGTTGAAAATAGACCATCATGGTTTGAAGTATTTATTGACTCAACCTAATCTAAATGCAAGACAAAGGAGGTGGTTAGAGTTGATATCAGACTATGATTTCAACATTAACTACATTAAGGGAAAGGAGAATAGAGTTGCCGATGCTCTAAGTCAGAGAAGACATATATCTTCTTTGGTATCAATTCAGACTAGTTAAAAGTCAAGTATTGCAAGGATCCAAGGGTGATGGGTTATATGAACAAGTCAAGCAAGCACTCACAGATAATTTGCAAGATAAGAGGTATGAAGGTTTTAGTTTTGAACCTAATGGATTATTGAGATTTAATGGACGAATTTATGTTCCTAACATTGGTGAGTTAAGGAATTTGGTATGGAAGGAAGTTCATAATGCACCATACTCTAGACATCCTAGTGTTCCTAAGATGTTAGCAGATGTGAAGCCATTGTATCTCTAGAAGGGGATGAAAGGAGATGCCACAAGGTTTGTGTCCAGTTGTTTAGAGTGTTAAAGAGTCAAGGTGAAACATCATCATCTTGCAGGTTTTTTATATCCTCATGAGGTACCAAAAAGTAAGTGGCAGGTCATTAGTATGGATTCTATGCAAGGTCTTCCTATGTCAAGGAATAAACACAATGCCATTCTGGTAGTCATAGACAAGCTTACTAAATTAGCACATTTTGTACCAGGGAATCTAACGGATGGAGTTCCTATAATCGCTCAGAAGTTTATCCAAGAGGTGTTTAGATTACGTGGGATTTCTGAGAAGATTATTCCTGACAGGGATGCTCATGTAACTTCTAGGTTTTGGCAAACCTTATTTTCTTCACTTGGAACTTAGCTCAATATAAGTTTAGCTTATCATCCATAAATGGATGGACAGATGGAAAGAGTGAACCAAGTGCTAGAAGATCTTCTAAGGATGTATTGCATGGATCAGCAATACAAGTGGGAGCATTACATACCTCTGGTTGAGTTTGAATACAATAATCCTTATCATTTTTGTGATAAAAATAGTTCCATTTGAAGCATTATATGGTAGGAACTGTCAGACTCCTATAAGGTGGGATAAGCTAGAATATAGGGTATGTCTTAGGACAAAAATGTTGTCAGATATGGACAAACAAGTTAAGATTATTAAACAAAGGTTAGCAGAAGCCAATGATAGGCAGAAGAGTTATGCAGATGCCAAAAGGGTTCCTAGGAATTTCTCTATTGGGGATAAGGTTTTGTTGAGAGTTAAACCTCAAAAGAGTTCGATCAATTTTGGAAAGTCATCCAAACTAGCTCCGCACTATGTAGGTCCTCTTGAGGTCCTAGAAGAAGTCAATCTTGTTGCATATAGAATTTCTTTGCCACCATCTCTTGTCAGGATCCATAATGTTTTTCATGTGTCGCATCTTAAGAACTATGTACTAGGGGATAACCATGTTATTGATTGGAATTCTTTACAGATACAAGACCTAGGACTGGTAAAAATTGAGCCTCTCAAGGTGCTCAAAATGCGTAAGCTTCACTTACATAATAGAGAGGTTCTGTAGTGTAAGGTCCAATGGGATCTGTATGCAAAAGATTCTACCACTTAGGAAGATTATGCTGAGATAAAGTAGAAGTTTCCTCAAGTTGTTCTAGATTTTGAAAGTTCTTGAAAATAACGTGCTTTGGGATATGATACTCTTTATGTTTTATTTATATTGTGATAGTACATGATACTTAAAAATAATTGGGGATGATGATACATAAGGGAGGAGTATGTTACACCCCATGTGTTTCTATCCATTTACTATTTACCTAAGTTGGTTAAATTGTGTGAATAATGGGTGATTATGGAATCTTTGCATTTATATGTATTATGAATCTTGATTTGAAATATGTTGAAAATGGAATAATGCAATATCTTGTATTATATTTGATTATTGATTGAAATTGTATAAAGCAAATGGTTATATATTATGATCAGCTAACTACTGTGATGATGATCTAAGTGGATGCAAGAATAGTTTGCTCTTCCAAAAGGGATGGGATGTATCACTCAGGAGAAGGACTTGGTCTGGTAACCCTAGAGATACCTAGATTGAGGAAGCACAGACACCATCCTATTTTGGTCTAGTTGTGTCAAGTTAGTTTGGGTAGTGGTAAGTGATCTCAGCTGTGAGTCTTGATTCTTGTTTTGGTTAATTCGAACTTGCATGTTGTTAAGTGTTTGGTTGTTTGAGTAAGGTTTTATTGTGATAGTTATAGCTCATACGAATCTACAATACATTCTTATACATGAGTCGATAAGAGCATGGATATACATAGGTAGACATACCTATGTACATTCATGAGCATATTGCTTATAGATATGGAAATATCAATTGGACTATGTGAGAGTTATCATCTCTATGTTATATATGCATTTTATGATATTTTGTCTATGAAGATTTTATGGCAATAAATGAATTTATGAATAATATTATAAGTGATTTTTGTGATTGATGACACACACACACACACATATATAATATAATATAATATTATTACATTCTTATGTTTTTAAAAATAAATAATTATAATGCTTTTGAAAAAATGATATTATTTTTCGAAATATTATCTATATATATATGGGTATAAAGTTTAAAAAGGATACGTAGTCTATAAAAGAGGAGAAGTAGTTTATTAAGCGCTTGAATAAAGGACATGGTAAGCCCTCCATAAGGAGGCACACGACCTATTCAAAGGTGAATTAAAACCTAAGCACCACGCTAAAGTAGTATGTGTGATAGCCGTTGGGGGAGGTGTGTGGGTAAGACTAATAGCCTTTCCTCATGCCTTATAAAGTGCTTATGCAAGCGCTTAGTGAAAGGAAATTTATACACTTCACTTTGTGAGTTTGTAATTTAATTATTTTGATTGCTTGACTTTTTCTTTGAATGCATAAAGAATTTGGAAAATCAGTTAGAAGATATTTATAGGAGTTTTTCATTTGTTTCAAACGTACTTGGACTTTTTCCTTACAATTGATTTAGTGTCAATTTCATGAAGAGTGTTTAATCTTATAGAAGTCTATTTTATTTATTTTGCTAAGTTGTTTTACAAGTGTCCTTATATATGTTAATTTTTCATTATTTATTTGCCACCTCTAATTTTGTTTAAGGGAGTTGTGCCAATTTTGCAAGCTAAATTCTAGCTTGAGTTCTCTTGGATTTTTAGTATAAAAGGAGCTCTCTCATTTTTTACACACAAGTTGCAGCCAAGAGCCTTCTTATTTTTGCTATTGAGTTTTGAGCTAGTTTTGAGAGTTTTGTCATTTTGTTTTTGGAGAGTTGTTTTACTTGGAAGCAAGGTCTAGTGTGTTGGAAGAAGCTTGAGCAAGGAATCTTCATTGACTTGTTGGAGCTATTATCACAGGCATGAGGATTTCTCTTTTATTGCTTCTCTATTTTGAATGGCATTTTGTGTTGTTGTTATGATGGAATGAATTGTGTTATTTATTTGATTGCTTTCTTGAAGGTATATTATATATATTTAAATAGTAATAGTTTTGTGTTATGAATTAATCTCCTTAGTAGGAATTATTGACTAGATGGGATTTGTATGATTAGTTTGGGTGTGGATAGATACTTGTATAAAGGGAAAATGATAGTAAACTGTAGATAGATTTACTTCTTCATTTATGTCTTAATAAAAGCTTGGAATAGGTTATCCTTGGGATATGTGATCCAATGAAGAGGGAGATAACCTATTATAGAGATTGTTGTCTTTCCAAATCGAGATATAAGGGTGGGTGAATGTGTGACATCCATTTCAAGTTAGGGGTGATGAAACTTTGGCCAAAGTAGTGTAAGTAGCCATTGTTTGCATTGTCAGTTTACTATGATCTAGGTTTACATACTAGGAAGGGCAATCACGCTTGTAGGTTGTAGCTGCAATATGTGATAGTACTAGTTATGTAGGACACAACACCTTTCTCAATTTAGGCTTATCAATGAGGTTACCATACCAATCCCTTCGTTGAAGGGTAGGGCCGTTTACTGGTTTGGTAAATGTGCTCGGGACCATAGATAGTCTATGGATGAAGGAAAAGTGCTTGAGTGATGCTTCCCCTCATGTAGTTGGCAGCCTGAATTTGAAGACAAAAGAAATGAAATTATGTATCTCTATTAGCTCATGAAGCTTGTATGTATCTATGTTAAGAAAAAGTTGTAATGAGAAATATTCAATTATTCTATTGAGGAAATGTAATTTGATTTATGTAATGGGAGTTTGAGATATGTTTCAAATGTGCATTTTATCGAATGAATTAAGGAAAAATTTTCTTTATTTCAATATTTCATTATCTTTTTGAGTTAAACTTAGTAAATCTTAGTTGGTAGAACAATTGGCATGGTACAAAGCTAGTGATTTTTAGAAAAATAATTTATAACTCTTCAATTTCCAATTTGGGGTGGATAAGGATGAACTGATTTATGATTTTATTTATTTATTAGAGGCATCTATAGTAGCAAGGCATTAAATATGGCATAGAAAATTTGAATGTCATATTTAGAAGCAATATACAATGTTTAATTTAGTTTTTTTTAGGGATTTAAGGGTCAATTTGATGGAAATGAAAGAGCAGAATTGGGTGCCACATTTTGGTGCCTCACAGGGTTTTAACCTCAATAAAATGCAACCTTGAATGATGTTTAGAAGAGCCAATCTATTGAACACACTAGGATATTGAGAGGGGGGATGAATCAATATCTAATCAAACTTTAAAACCTTTGGAGCAGATTAAAATGTAAACATTATAGCATCAACATAAACATGAAATATCAACACAATGCACATCAACACATAACACCAGATATACATGGAAAACCCAAGAAGGGAAAAACCACGGTGAGGATTAACTCACAATATATGAATCTCAAATAACAACTTTGTTTTAGTGCTACAACCCAAGGAAGCAACTACTCCTTGCAGACTTTGTTTCAAGGCTACAACCCAAAGAAGCTACTACTCCTTGAAAAATTTGATTTAGGGTCACTCTCAAGGAAGCTACAACTCCTTGGAGATTTTGTTTTAGGGTCACTCCCAAGGAAGCAACTACTCCCTAACTTGAGTACAAGTTTACAAAAGATTACAGTATGACAATCCCTCTACTGTTTAAAAACATACATTGAAATTCACACCTTTGATGATTGCAATTCTACCTCTTCACATTTCCTCTTGATGATTTGATTGGTTAGGCACACTCTACACTTGATCATTGTCACAAATATGTCTTCAAGATGAATCAGGACAACATCTAAAACTTCTTCTTTCTCTCCTTTAGTCATACATCATAATGTATTCATTCTTCTCCTTTTCCTTGTGAACCTTATCAATCAACTTGCAATCACACCTCACCTAGCTCAACTAGATTTGCAATATATACATGATATTACATTGATTACACTACTTGTCATCCAAAGACAATATGAAAATTACATTTACAAGTTGGCTAGACAACACACTAAAAGAAAAGAATAGAAAGCAAGCCCTATCATGGACTACACACTGCTCCAGAAGGAGACAGATGCCTTGCAGATGCCAACACATGCTTAGCTTAGTCCTAAGCATCATTTATAGCATCAATCTTTAAGGAATCATATCTGCATGTTTTGTTCCTTTTGAAATAGGTTGGCCTTAAGCAAGAAATCATGAAACTTGAAGCATAATGGTCACAACCACATGAAAACCTTGTGCTCTACTAGAAACAAGAATAATATTCATGAGACTCCTACAGATGAGTTTCTAGGACTCATAAAATAAATTTAGGTATGCCTCAACCTCTGCACAACAAGAATTCCACACACCTTCAATCATGAATGCAGGGATGAAACAACCATCCGGAACACTCTAGAGCACATAGTCATTAAGAAATTGATCTTACGGAGCACCAAAACACCTAAAACTGATATGGATGCACTCATACATTATTGTGAACATATCATCAAAACCACATAGCCATATCTATTAGTACGGAGCACTCCAAACTTTCTTTATCAACGCTCAATTTTGCTAGAAAATAGTTCGTAGCTCTATCTCTTATAACTTTTATTGTGGAGGGACAAATGACCTGAAACTTTGGATTTAGCATCTTAGCAAGACACTTAACTTAAATCTTGAACCACATGATCATATATTTCAATGTGGAGGAATGGAGAGCCAAACATTGTACCCCTATGAACACCTTCTCTGAACCATACTACTTTTAAACTGCCACTTGCAAAACGTTCTTCTGGTAATCCAAACATCATGAAAATTGGAACAAACATGCTTTCGACCATCAGTAACATTTTCCCAACATCAGCAACACATCTAATTATTTTAGAGCTTCAAATTCCCATATTAATGTATCTTCCTGATGCTTCTAATTCCCATCTTAATATATCTTCTTGATGCTGCTAATTCCCATCGTAACATGACTTCATACTCAACACTACAAATTGATCAGGGCATGACATCCAACCATGAACTATATCTTCTCTACTGGATATCAAATCCAACCATGAACTTTAGTAACCATATTATATTCAATCATGAAATTAATTACAACCTTGTGACAATGTTGACATCAATAACAACTATAGGAATAATACGTGTAACAATCTCCTCCTTTGGCATTGATGGGAACACATACCTGCACATTCTCCCCCTTTGACATCAAGTACAAGGGAAACCACTACCTACTCATTAGAAACCATATACCTACACATTGTTTCTTCTTCCAACAACCAAACTCCCCCTTTCATCAGCAACCACTACTTGCTCTACCTGAGAGGTAGCCACCATCAATCCAGGGATAAGATATGACATGAACTGCTCATGGATAGATGCACCACTATGCATCTAGTAAGGAGGGGTAATTACCCCTAGCCTCTACCAAAGACCCTCAAAAGTGTCCTTTGCAAGAGCCTTTGTAAAAATATCTGCAATCTAATCCTTTAATGGAACATATTCCAAATTTACTTCCTTATCTACAGCCTTCTCTCTCAAAAAATTATACCTAATTGCTATATGCTTGGTTCTAGAATGCATCACTAGATTCTTAGAAACATTGGTAACACTTGTATTATCACATAAAATAGGAATATGCTCATCATACAATACCTTGATGTCCTTCAGGGTTTGTTTTATCCATAACACTTGTGTACAACAAGATGCTACTACAATATACTCTGCCTCAGCAATTGATAAAGATGCTAAATCTTGCTTCTTGCTTTGCCATGAAACCAATATGTTTCCTAAGAAGAAAGAACCACCACTTGTACTTCTTCTATCATCCACACAATCATCCCAATCAACATCAGTTTAGCCACTCAGATCAAAGTCATTTCCTTTTGGATACCATAAGCCATAATCTGGAGTTCCCTTCAAGTATTTGAATATCCTTTTTACTTCCTTCTAATGTGTTTACTTGGGATTAGCTTGATATCAGGCAACCACACATAATACATGCATATGATATCAGGCCTATAAGCAGTCAAGTACAATAATCCCCCAATCATAGATCTATAAGAAGTCTAATCAACCTCTGGAGAATCATCATCCTTGCTCAAGTGACATCCAGTGACCATAGGGGTACTCATTGGTTTTGAATCCTCCATACCATACTTATTCAACATCTCTCTAACATACTTAGCTTGAGAAATAAAGATACCATCATCTAACTAAGCAATTTTAAGTCCAAGGAAGAAATACATCTCACCAATCATAGTCATCTCAAATTCTTTTTGCATCTCTTCTATAAAACTCTTACATGTACTATCATCTCCACCAAAGATGATATCATCAACATGTACTACAACTATCAATATCATATCTCCTTCTTCCTTGATGTAAATATTGCTATCTATAGTACCTTTCTTGAAGCCTTGCTAAAGTAAGTGCCTATCCAATCTAGCTTACCAAGCCCTAGGTGCTTGCTTGAGACCATACAAAGCTTTCTTGAGTCCACACACCATGTTTGGATCTTTTGTTAGCTGAAAACCATCTGGTTTCTCAATGTAGACTTCTTCTTCTAAATCACCATTCAAATATGTTGACTTGACATCCATCTGATATACCTTGAAATTCTTATGAGAAGCAAGAGCAAGGAACATTTTGATTGACTCCATCTTAGCTATTAGAGAAAAAGTCTCTTCAAAATCAATGCCTTCAAATTGAGAATAACCCTTACACACCAATCTTGCTTCGTTACTCACAACTTCACCATCTTCATTCAACTTGTTCTAGAGCACCCGCTTTGTTCCTATGACATTCTTGTTGGCTAGTCTAGGAATCAATTTCCATGTCTGATTTTTCTCTATTTGATCGAGTTCTTCTTCAATTACTTTTATCCAATCATCATCTTTTCTAGCATCATCAAAGGTTTTGGTTTCTACTTTTAATAATAAACATAATTTTACTTGGTCATGTGTCTTAGGAGAGTTTCTCCTGGTCTGCACACCTTCATTCTTATCTCCAATGATCAGATCCACTGAGTGCTTCTTCTGAACATACTTTGTTGGAGTCTTAGGCAACTGCTCTAGTTCTTGTTCCTTTTCTTCCTTCTTTTCTTCTTCTACATCGTCAATGCATGGAAAGATATTATATTCAAAGTCATCTAAATCTTGTGAGATCTAATATAAGTCTTCGTCAACTTTTACATTTGTGGTTTCAATCATCTTTCCCAATCTCTTGTTGTAACATCTATAGGCCTTTCTTCTAGTTGAGTAACCAAGAAAGATCCCTTCATCACTTCTTGAATCAAACTTTCCTAGGTCTTCTTCATCTCTTCTAATATAGCATTTGTTGTCAAAAATCCTAAAATATCTGATAGTGGGAGGTCTTTCATACCATAGCTCATAAGGAGTCTTAGTGTTATTGACCTTTAGTTGCACCCTGCTAGTTAGATAGATAGCAGTGTGAACTGCTTCCTTCCAATACATATCAAGCATACTTACATCTTTCAACATTACCCTAGACATATCTTGTACAATCTTATTCTTCCTTTCAACCACCTCATTTTGCTGAGGGGTTCTAGGAGTTGACAAATGTCTCATAATACCATGATTTTCACAAAACTTTTCAAAGTCATTTGAAGTAAAATATCCTCCTCTATCAATCCTTAAACATTTGATCTTAGTATCCATTTCATTTTCAACCATAGCTTTAAACATGTTAAATTTGTCAAGGGCATCTACTTTTTCTCTTAAGAAAGTGACCCAAGTCATTCTAGAATAATCATCAATGAGAAACATAAAATACCTCTCACCTTGTTGACTTTTTACTCTTGTAGGGCCACATAGATCAGTGTGAATCAGCTCCAATGGATTTAAATAAGAATACTCCTTTCTTTTGAAACTTGTCTTTGTCTTCTTCCCCGTTTGACATTCCTTGCATACTGTGTTTGCCAAATTGATTATCTTAGGCATATCTCTCACTACATGAGTAGAGTTGATCGTTACCATATTATCAAAATTGTTGTGTCCTATTCTTTTCTATCACAACCAACACTCATTGGATTGAGCCAATAAACAAGTTCTTCAATTTACCTCCTTCATATGATAAATATCGCCATATGACATGATACCTTCTGCAACTAGTTTTCCAGACTCTGCCTTTCTGATTGCACAACCTTTGGCATGAAATGTAAGATTGTAACCTTTCTTACACATCTGATTGACATTGAGAATATTGTGCTTTAGACCTTTGACATATAGGACATCCTCAATCCTATTCTTCCCATTAATGGTTATAGCATCCTTTCCACATATTTGTGTTGACTCATCACCACTATACTTAACAACTCCACCATCCCACTTCTTAAGGCTTATAAACTTCTCCTTGTCACCAGTCATATGATTTGAGCAACCATTGCCAATTATCTAAGCTTTGGCTTCTTCTCTTACATGAAAGGTAGTCCAAACAACCAATGATCTATCATTGTTTTGGTCTGTTTGCAAGAGTTCAATCTTCTCACATTTTTCCACATCATCCTTTTTGTTACTAACATTCAAGGACAGGGTAAGTGCAAAAAGATGGGGGGGCAAAAAGTGGCCAAATTGTTTTCAAAAAAATTTAATACATAATGCGAGCACGTTATAATGCGCTCATGTTATAACATGCTCATGTTATGGTTTGGTAATGATGAGCCTAAGGCTTGTCAAAACCAAACCATAACGTGCTCACGTTATAATGCGCTCACATTATGGTTTGGTAATGACGAGCCTAAGGCTCGTCATTACCAAACCATAACGTGCTCGCGTTATAATGTGAGCACGTTATGAACTATTATAAATTTAAAAAAAAGCTTATCATCTCATTTCATTTCTGATTTTCTCCTCTATAAATGCGACCTGCAAACCCTAGGAAGCACGCTCGCATTTTGGAAAAGATAACTCAACACCAAAATCTTGCTAATTCATCACCAAAATGATGTCACAATGTCGAGCATGCCAAAGGAGTGAGTTTTATTTTTTTTGGTTTGAATTTGTTTCTAAATAGGTAGGTTTGAGTTGATTTTTGATGTATATTTCCTTAATTGTCAAGAAATGTTAATGCACCTCCTCCTCCTCCTCCTCAAAATCCACAAAATCTTGAGGAGAAAATACCTGCAGAACAACAACCTCCTCCGTCCATTCCTCAACATGCCCCTGGAACACAAGAAAATATAATGGGGCAAATTGAAAACAACAAAAATGAAATTGAAGATATAATTGTACGGTTGAAAGATCCTTCCACTTCAACCTTGCATAGGTCCACGCTTGCTGAAACTCTTGAATCTATGTTATCAAATATAGATTTAATTAGCAAGCAAATATCTAGTTGGATGGATAAAAGGAGAGAGTTTAGAGACTATTATGCAAACAAGCTGTCATACCAAGATGTGAAAAAATTACAAATTATAAAATTAAAATTGTGTTCAATTTTCACAAACCCACATACAAATCAACCTCCACCCATTACATGCAAGAGGTTCCCTATCCATTGGTGCAACAACCAAGTGATAAGGGACAATTTTGGGTAGAGGTGGTGGATGGTTTTTGACCATCCTCCATGCAATAATAATGAGGTCCCGCAATAGTTTTTAAGGAAACTCTACTGCAAGTTTGTCCTCAATAAAGTGCCAAACTATTTTGATATGTGGGACTTCTAGGGTAGAGGTGGGGGGTTAGCACAAGATAGACTAGGGGCACGTGTTGACCCAAAGTAGGTAGTGAGACGAGTAATCAGTAGACCAGCCCATGAGCATGTTTCTATCCCTTCCATTGTGAAGGAGAGTGTTGAGGTCGATACACTTCAGTCCATTAGTGCCTTCACCCAAAGCATCATAGAGCATGCTAGTCCTGTAGCACAGAGTGGGTTGGGAGATAGTGCAAGGAGTAGGGTCCCACCCCATACTTATCAGACTTGTGGGTCAGCCTGTGGTTATGACCCCATGGATAGTCAGGATGCAAGTGCACAGGCTACATCTACAGTTGAGCAGATGGTGATGAAAGATACCCTCTTGAGTGAGACTTTCAGCCTTGATACTTAGGTAAATATTAGCAAGTTTATTGAATTTAATTTATTAAATTTCATTTTTGAAATGCAAGATTAACTAATTTAGTTTGATGATTTTAATGAAATTTTAGGGTCATAGTGTGGATGTAATTTTCAGTGGTTCTCCACCTGCATATTACACTAGATCATCTACTATCGGGGTATGTAACTAGTAAACAATTATAAATATTACATGTGAATAGCATTGTTATATGAATGGTATTTTAATATCTAATTTTGGATGTTGAATAGGTTAATATTGGAGATTTCACGGCAACACCTGCCAGTGATGGTGGACTTGAAAGCTTCACAGAGGTAATAAAATAAATAGTTTAATGAATGAATTGTACTTACTAGATTTTTGTATCCTACTTGTGTGCTTTATTGTGTGTACTTCCATGTTTAGATGAACGTGTGTGTATGTTAGGAGCCATGATTGGCATCACTATTATAGTTTTCATAATTGAATAATGTTGTTTTATTTCCAGATGATGTAGGCTGCAAAGACACCTCCCGATGTTCATAGGGCAATAGAGCATGGTGTGACCTCTGCAATTCATAGCTCCATGGCATTGATAGGGGTATGAGGCAGATTAGTAAATTTCAATTTACATTCATTGTTATAGTTGTTTATTTTTGAAAAATTAAAAGATTATTGATTTGAAGTTTAATTTCTATCTAGATGGTTTCTATAGGACATGACATCACCATGGCCTATCCCTGCTACTAAGGCAAGTGAGGAGACATATTATATGGTAGTGGTAAGTGATTATTTTGTTAAATGTTTCATTTTTTATAACATGTAATTTCTATATATTAATGTCTATACTTTTTATTGTAATAACTAAAGATGCAGGAAGAACTAAATAAGAGGAGCAGCCCTCAGGTTCATAGTAGACCACCCACATGTGCGTCTCCATCCCCTAGAAGATCAAAGGATGCCTATGATCTATTCTCTTCACCAGCCAGAGGGGAATGACTTTTTATTGTGTTCCTTTGTTGTATGCCTATATGGCATTCTTATAAGCCTATATGGCTATTTTGTATATATGTTATACTTATATCGACATATATTGATGTATGCCTATATGGATATTTAGTTAATACAAATCTTTTTTATTGATGGTGTCCATACTTGCATTATAAATCCATGTTTGAATGGATATTTGTAGATGACTACTTCAAATATTTAAAGTCCAATTGTATTACATACGATGTTTGTTGATCTAATAAGCTAGCTATTGTTATTCAAGTATCACCTAAACCTCATTTTGGAACTAAAAGATAAAAGTTGTATTTAAAAAAAAAAATGAATCATCATGTTGAATAGAAAATATTAATATTCTTTATAAGTTGCTCAATTGAAAATATTCAAATGACTATGCTGATCCATATTCTTTATGAGTTGGTCAATTGAAAATATTTCTTAATTTCTTGTTATTATACCATATTGGGATGCAAAGAGTATGTTTGTTGTTTTGAATAAGATAGTCAAAATCATATGCTTATGAACACCTAATGACCATTGTGGTTATTAAATGTAATTCCTCTTGCATATAAGGCGAGGTTATGAGATTACTTTGAGTCTTACCTAATTTTAGTATGCAACATAACATTGGGGCTGTAGGCTTCCATAAGTCATACCTCAGGGATTTTTACTTTTAGGTGCAAATTTTCTTTAAGACCTTAGGTGCATTTCTCTACTTGCACAACCTCAAAACTCCGCCTAGAACTCAAGGCACCTTTCATCATCCAAACAACCTCAAAATTGTGTCTTGATATTGAAAGGATGTTTCAAAGTATAAAAGAGGGCGCCTTAAGGGAGGCAATTCATCTTGATTATCAAAGTTGATCAAACACATCAAACTGAGCATCATACCTCTAGGCGCATTTTTGCCTCTCTCTAAACTATCCATTTTGGCGCCTTGATGTACAGTGAAGTCTAAACTTAGTGAAGATTACGCCTAGAAAGATATCACCTTGGATATACACCTAGAGTCATCCTAGATTATCCATTTGCACCTAAGGGTCAATATAACATAATATAACTTAGGAAGACTTTGAAAATTGTCAAAAGAAGCCTAGGCACCTTTTCTTGTCTCCACCATCCATTTTGGGTGCCTAGAGGAAAATGAACTTCAAATCACTTCCAACTATAGTGCCTAGTGTTAGAACCTTCAAAATGACTAAATCTTACCAAAGGAAGTCTAGGCACCTATTGTCATTTGGATCATCATGAATGAGCGCCTAAGTGGAAGGAGAATAAGCCTCTTGTATGGAGGCACACTTTTGTGTCTAAATAACCTCATTTTGGCATCTTGAAGGAAGATGTTCTAAATCCTAAGATCTAGCGCCTAAGTGTAAAATGGTCTCCTATAGGTTTGAACAAGTGATTGAAGCCATCAAATTGCCAAGAAATGAGCTAAGTATATTAAGGCACCTTTTCTTGTCTAAACTATCCATTTTGGCGCCTAGGAGGAAGGAGATTCAACATCATGAATCAAGGCACCCTTTGCCATCAAAACAACCTCACATTGGTGCCTAGACGTGTTGGAACTGTTAGTTTAGCCACACGAGGAGAAGAATAAAAGTTACACCCCTTTGCAACTTTACACTGCCTCTTTCTGATGATTTTTGGGGCAACAGAAAACCTTTCACCATGGGCAAACACCTCAGAAATATAAAAACTAAGAGAGGTTATTGTAGAGGCACTCTATGTGATC
This sequence comes from Cunninghamia lanceolata, assembly GCA_027924645.1. Classification (NCBI taxonomy): domain Eukaryota; kingdom Viridiplantae; phylum Streptophyta; class Pinopsida; order Cupressales; family Cupressaceae; genus Cunninghamia; species Cunninghamia lanceolata. The sequence goes on from BSBN01001226.1 coordinate 11,705,894, forward strand.
ACGTTGCCTCAGACAGAATGTTTCTAAGTGACACAATTTTTGAGTAACATCTCATCAAAGATTGGTGCCTTTTTGCACTTTGGACTCTTCAGGGATATCGTCGGTATAATGTAGCTTGGACTATTTTGACATGTTTGGGTGAAAAATAGGACCATACCTAGTGTAAATGTACCTATCTGGATGCGTTAGAATATTCAGTTTGGTTGCATCAGGAGCAGGATGAAAGTTACACCCCTTTGCAACTTTACACTGCCTCCTTCTGACGATTTTTGGGGTAGCAGAAAACTTTTTACCATGAGCAAATACCTTAGAGATATAAAAAACTGAGAGAGTTTCTTGTAGAGACATTCTACATGATCATGTTACCTTAGACGGAATGTTTCTAAGTGACATAGTTTTTGAGTAACATCTCGTCAAACATTGTTGCCTTTTTGCACTTTAGACTCTTCAGGGATATCGTCGGTACAATGTAGCTCAGACTATTTCGACATGTTTAGGTGAAAAATAGGACCATACCTAGCGTAAATATATGCATCCAGATACGTTGGAATAGTCATTTTGGTTGCATCAAGAGCAGGATGAAAGTTACACCCCTTTGCAACTTTACACTACCTCCTGACGATTTTTGGGGTAGTAGAAAACCTTTCACCACGGGCAAATGCCTCAGAGATATAAAAAACTGAGAGAGGTTATTATAGAGGCACTCTACATGATCATGTTACCTCAGATAAAATATTTCTAAGTGACACAGTTTTTGAGTAACATTTCATCAAAGATTGCTACCTTTTTACACTTTGGACTTTTCAGGAATATCGTCGGTACAATGTAGCTCAGACTGTTTCGACATGTTTGGGTGAAAAATAGGACCATGCCTAGTGTAAATGTACCCATCTAGATGCTTTGGAATAGTCAATTTGGTCGCATCAGGAGCAGGATGAAAGTTACACCCCTTTGCAACTTTACAATACCTCCTTCTGATGATTTTTGGGGCAGCAGAAAACCTTTCACCATGGGTCAATGCCTTAGAGATATAAAAAACTGAGAGAGGTTATTGTAGAGGCACTCTACATGATTGCGTTGCCTTAGACATAATGTTTCTAAGTGACATGGTTTTTGAGTAACATCTCATCAAATATTGCTTCCTTTTTGCACTTTGGACTCTCTAGGGATATCATCGGTACAATGTAGCTTGAACTATTTCAACATGTTTGGGTGAGAAACAAGACCATACCTAGCATAAATGTACCCATCCAAATGCGTTGGAATAGTCAGTTTAGTTGCATCAGGAGCAGGACAAAAGTTACACCCCTTTGCAACTTTACACTACCTCTTGACAATTTTTTGGGTAGCAGAAAACCTTTCACCATGGGCAAATACCTCAGAGATATAAAAAACTAAGAGAGGTTATTGTAGAGGCACTTTATGTGATCAATTTGCCTTAGACATAATGTTTCTGAGTGATACAATTTTCAAGTAACATCTCGTCCAAGATTGCTGCCTTTTTGCACTTTGGACTTTTCAGGGATATCATCGGTACAATGTAGCTCGGACTGTTTCGACATGTTTGGGTAAAAACAAAACAATGTCTAGCCTAAACATACCCATTAGGATGCATTGTAACTATCAGTTTGGTCGCATCAAGAGCATGATGAAAGTTACACCCCTTTGCAACTTTACACTGCCTCCTTCTGATGATTTTGGGGCAGCAAAAAACCTTTCACCACGGGCAAATGCCTTAGAGATATTAAAAACTGAGAGAGGTTATTGTAGAGGCACTCTACATGATAGCGTTACCTTAGACAGAATGTTTCTAAGTGACATGATTTTTGAGTAACATCTCATTAAAGATTGCTGCCTTTTTGCACTTTGGACTCTTCAGCGATATCGTCAGTACAATGTAGCTCAGACTGTTTCGACATGTTTGGGTGAAAAACAAAACAATGCCTAGCCTAAACGTACCCATCCGAATGTGTTGGAGCTATCAGTTTGGTCACATCAGGAGCAAGACACCAAAAATTCATAACATGATGATGTAAAAATATGTATATGTGTAAAAATGCAGCAAGAAATAAAAGAAGACAAACCTTAGAAATTAATGTGCATACTTACAACTCAATGTAACATGACTTTACAAAATTAATGTGAATACTTACAAATGAATCCAATGAACCATCTGGGTCTTCTCTACTCTTTATTGTGTCAAGTATTGCTTCATGGTCAGACTCACGCACCTTCCACAAGATTTTGTTCAAAGGTCTACCTCGATACTTTATCAAATGAACATTGGATGCCATGACAAGGTTCGAGTAATGAAGAATCTTCTGATGCGTGTCAAAATCCTAAAACAACCAAACATTAACACTCTTATGTGGGTACCTTCTAAGCCATGTTCTAGTAATAACCACTGAGCCTGTAGGGTATTTGATGTTTTCTCCATCTGTAACTGGGGCTTCCAATTTCTTTTTGGCTTCAACACAACAACATAAGTAATAATCGATTCCCTCTTCATTATCTTCATCTGCAATAACTACATATACATGCCCTACATTGATATGTGTAGCAAATTAGATGAAATTAGTCAACATTACAAAAACACTACAAAATAAGATGACATTACCTGGTTGAACTAGATGAAATTAGATGCATATACATGCCCTATATTACCTAGTTGAACTAGATCTGATATGTGGTCAAAGTCAACTAATGATTCCATCTATGTTAGTTCAAGTGTCGTCGGGGGTTGATACATGTCAAGTGGGCTAAGATAACTTAACTGCCATTCGTCAACCCACTCCTTTGACTCGCACTCATCCCAAGCTTGAATTATATAGGAAGAACAAAAGCATGACATCTTTCGTGAATGGATACTCCATGAATCTGCAATTGAGCTTCTGAAAGAGTGCATCTCATTTAATCCTGTCAGTGTAGAATAGTCCTCATATGGTGCAATGTTAGTATCATCTATCAACCAAAAAAATCTATGAACTGAAGACTTACCTTCATTACCTGGACCCATGGAAGAATTACACCACTCGATAATTGATTTTGCATCTATCAACTTTGCATTGTCTTTATACTTTAACTCTTCTCGTGCTATGGCTCTTTTGATACATGCTCCTGCACCATTATGCTCCCCCTTTCCATGCTCAGCCTCACAAAAAGTTTCACATGTTGAATACCTATAAAATTATGCATCCTACTCAGCCAATAGAAATTTTGTGAGTTCTTGAGTTGTGACGCATAGTTATCTGACCGTATGATATGTTGACTGAATGATATGCCCCTTCTAGCCAAATCATTGTAGAACACCTGAAAGCAACCTTGCACGAACTCCATGGAATGAGTGCGATTATCACTAATATAGAAATTATACTCCCTTATGATCTTTCTGTCATCCTTTGTACTATCATTCGCATGAATGAATTCAATGTGCACAAATATAGAAACCTGTGTGGAGTTGTAATATTGTGATTGCACCTCACGCTGTGGCTGTAGACTGTAGTTCTCTACAAAGTTGACGACTGAAACAATGCTACCAATCAGAAATGTGTCCTTACATAACTTGAATTGCAAGTCCAACCATCGAGCTCTATGGGCATGTCTTGCATACTCATACACTATGTTGTCACAAAATATAGGCATAAACTGATACACTAGAATCTTTTCAATAACCAATTCACACCTCTTTGCTTCTTTACCATCTTTTGTAATGTATGCCACTATTTTATACTTGCCAAACTCTACTAGTTTGTTTCCGACTGCATGTGTTCTTTTCATATGTTCACATATTGGCAAATGTTGCAAGCCACCACAATGATGACATGTGCCATCCAAACATAATTTCTTGTAGAATATTTGACCTTACTCTCTTTCACATAAAATTCTTGATATGAAGTCTCTTGAAGATGTTGGTGGGGCATGTATGGCACAACCCTGCAAAACATTGTTAGTATGCATATCTAAACATATAGACCTATAAACATCAAAATAGTTAGAAAATTCAATATCTAATCTACAACAACAAGTAGTGCATGTGTGATTTATCTTGACATAGAAAGGCTTTAGCATTTCAAAATATCTTTGACAAATTTTAATTTGAGGACACTTCTCTAGAAATTTACCATAAAACTGTGTTTGAGTCTCATCCAAAAAATGCTTTGGATGTGGCTCACAGTTTTGACTACTGATTCTCCTTCTTACCACATCCCTTTGATTCGGAGATACCCTTGTGTAATTCTTCCAAAAGTCTTCAATTAGTGATCTCAATGCTTTAACAATTGGTTTATCTTTTCCTGGTAGTCTCCCCGAGAATGCCCATAATTCATTGGCATTAGTGTCCTCAATTCTTTAGCGTCTTCCAATGGCTCTTGATAAAGTTTTCTTATTAATTCTCAATTCTTGACTCATCTTTCTAATGAGATGAGCTTTCCTCATTTAACTACTTACTATAGTCGATGTAATTACACGCCGTGCTGCATTACTATGTTTTGTGCATGAGGTGTTACCCACACTCTCATACGCACTCATTAGATTCTTGACAATAGATTTTTCACTTGAAGCCTCTGATGTTCTCAACCCAAGAATCTTCATGATGGACCTATACTTTATACTTCGCATCATTTCAATGAATAGTTGAAATCTTGCAGTCTCATTTAACTGTTCAAAGAACAATCTCCAAATCTTATGAGCATATCTTCTACAAGTGCGTTTTGGAATCTTACCTTCCATTGGCTACAAAATATTCTCATCAATATCAATCAAATACTTTGGCTTTCTATACAAAATTCTAGGTGGTGTTAAGTTAGGTAAATTCATCTCAACATTAGAAATTTCATCAATATTTATATGAGATGGGCTAGATGGCATACCTTCGATCAAAGATGGAATAGATGACATACCTTGAGGTTGAGGTGGGAACGATGGTGTACCTCCTTCATCACATGTGAGTGAAGATGTAATCTCAACTTGAGATGTGGTAGATGGTGTCCCTACATGTTGACTTGCAGTAGAGGACATGTCTCCAACTATGGTATTCAAATCTCTCGTAGCTCAAAGTTTTTGCATTTGTTCTCTTTGTGCCGCCAATACCATATCTCTTTGTGGTGGTTCCTCTTCAATTGGCATGTCTTCATTTATCGTGTCCAATTTCCTCTTCTCACGAAGTTCCCTCATAGCCACTGCTTTCTTTACATTCTTAGCTTCTATCTCTTCTTGTGTTGGTTTAATTCTTAATCATTTCCTCAACATGATGGAGAATTTGTTTGTAGCATGATAAAGAGACCAATATTAGTTCCTAATAAATGAATACAAGATAATAGTGGGATTGTATTTTTATTATGTTGTAAGGATTTATTATTGTATAGTTTGACATCATGGTATGTTAAGGTCTATTTATTACACATAATTATTAAAGAGCCCAAGTGTAGAAAATATACATGGCATCATGTGAGATTGTAGGCTACTTTCTTGATTGGGAATGTGTCTATTTTAAATATGTATGATAAAGCATGATAAATTAATTCAAATAGAATTAAGCAAAATGTAAAGAACATGCATGTAAAGACTTGACATACCTAAAAAATGAAGATTCAAATGGAGAGAGTACCCAATTATGTAGTTTTTTTTTCTTTTTGCATCAAACTCCTCAACAATTTTAGTTTTTCACCACTTGCTTCCTTTTCAATGTTAAATTGAATAACACTCAAATATAATTACTAACAACAATACTATTAACCAATCTAATGTTAAATTCCTAAAATTGAATCACAATTAACATTGCAACACTACAAAAATTGAAACTTGAATAGATATATATCAAACTTGGTGTGAAAACTATGTTATTTCCTCCTTCTCAAGTTGGCAAAACAGAAAAGGTGGTAGAAAGATCATGCAAAGTTGGTAGAATGTGTAAAATGTACATGTGAACTTCCCAATAGCATGAAAGCACTTCTCTTTTATCAGAGCACGCGCATAATTAGAATGAAATGAGAGCATGTGGGCCTGGATCATGGGGGTCAACACTTTTTTACCATTTCTATAGCAGGAAAAAATATGAGCGTGTTATAACGCGCTCACATTTTGTCCTGCTATAGATTGATCCATAAATATTTGTACCTATCTCACCTTCAATAGCACCTTTACAATATCTCACCTCTAGTTCCATTACCTCATGTTCTATATCTCACTTATCTCTCCCCCTCACCTCTCTACCTCTCCCCTCTCTATGTCTCTCAGTCGCTCCTTGTCTACCTTAACCCTAATCCCTTGACCCTCAACCATATCCCTAAACCCTCGACCCTCAAACCTCAACCCTCAACGTCAAAACCTAATCCCTCAACCCTTAACTCTAATCCTTCAACCCTCAACCCTATCCCTAAAATCTAAACCCTAAAGCCTCAAGCCTGAACCCTCAACATTAAATCCTAATCCCTCAAACCTTCACTCTAATCCCTCAACCCTCAACCCTCAACCCTATCCCTAAACCTTCAACACTATACCTTAAACCCTAATCCCTCAACCCTCAACCCTAAACCCTAATCCCTCAACCCTCAACCCTAATCTGTCATCCCTCAACTCTAATCCCTCATCCCTAAACACTAAATGCTATCCCTATTCCTAAACCCTTAATGGGCTCGATACTATACCTTAAACCCTAATCCCTTATCCCTAAACCCTCCAACCCTATCCCTAATCCTTATACCCTCAACACTCTACTTTAACCCAAATCCCTCGACCCTCAACCCTATCCCAAAACCCTTAACCCTCGAACCTCAATGTACTCAACCCTCAACATCAAACCCTAAACCCTCAACCCTTAACTCTGATACCTCGACCCTCAACCCTATCCATAAAACCTAAACCCTAAAACCTCAACACTCAACCCTCAACGTCAAATCCTAATCCCTCAACCATTCACTCTAATCCCTCAACCCTAAACCCTATCCCTAAACCCTCAACACTATACCTTAAACCCTAATCCCTCAACCCTTAATCCTAAACCTTATCCCTAAACCCTAATCTCTCAACCCCCAACCCTAATATGTCATCCCTCAACTCTAATCGCTCATCCCTAAACCCTAAATGCTATCCCTATTCCTAAACCCTCAACAGGCTTGATACTATACCTTAAACCCTAATCCCTTATCCCTAAACCCTCTAACCCTATCCCTAATCCTTATACCCTCAACATTCTACTTTAACCCTAATCCCTTGACCCTCAACCCTATCCCTAAACCCTCGACTCTCAAACCTCAACCCTTAACCCTCAACGTCAAACCCTAATCCCTCAACCCTTAACTCTAATCCCTCAACCCTCAACCTTATCCCTAAACCCTAAACCGTAAAGCCTCAAGCCTCAACCCTCAATGTCAAATCCTAATCCCTCAACCCATCACTCTAATCCCTCAACCCTCAACCCTAAACCTTATCCCTAAATGCTAATTCCTCAACCCTCAACCCTAATCCATCATCCCTCAACTCTAATCCCTCATCCCTAAACCCTAAATGCTATCCCTATTCCTAAACCCTCAATGGGCTAGATACTATACCTTAAACCCTAATCCCTTATCCCTAAACCCTCCAACCCTATCCCTAATCCTTATACCCTCGACACTCTACTTTAAACCTAATCCCTCGACCCTCAACCCTATCCAAAAACCCTTAACCCTCGAACCTCAATGTACTCAACCCTCAATGTCAAACCCTAATCCCTTAACCCTTAACTCTAATCCCTCGACCCTCAACCCTATCCCTAAACCCTAAACCCTAAAGCCTCAACCCTCAACCCTCAATGTCAAATCCTAATCCCTCAACCCTTCACTCTAATCCCTCAACCCTAAACCCTATCCCTAAACCCTCAACACTATACCTTAAACCCTAATCCCTCAAACCTCAACCCTAAACCCTAATCCCTCAACTCTCAACCCTAATCTGTCATCCCTCAACTCTAATCCCTCATCCCTAAACCCTAAATGCTGTCCCTATTCTTAAACCCTCAACAGGATCGATATTATACCTTAAACCCTAATCCCTTATCCCTAAACCCTCCAACCCTATGCCTAATCCTTATACCCTTGACACTCTACTTTAACCCTAATCCCTCGACCCTCAATGCTATCCTGAAATCCTTAACCCTCAAACCTCAATGTACTCAACCCTCAACATCAAACCCTAATCCCTCAACCCTATCCCTAAACCTGAAAACCTCAAACCTCAACCCTCAACGTCAAATCCTAATCCCTCAACCCTTCACTCTAATCCCTCAACCCTAAACCCTATCCCTAAACCCTCAACATATACCTTAAACCCTAATCCCTCAACCCTCAACCCTAATCTGTCATCCCTCAACTCTAATCCCTCATCCCTAAATCCTAAATGCTATCCCTATCCCTAAACCCTCAACAGGCTTGATATTATATCTTAAACCCTAATCCATTATCCCTAAACCCTCCAACCCTATCCCTAATCCTCAACCCTATCCCCAAACCCTTAACCCTCGAACCTCAATGTACTCAATCCTTAACTCTGCTCCCTTGACCCTCAACCCTATCCCTAAACCCTAAACCCTAAAGCCTCAACCTCAACCCTTCACTCTAATCCCTCAACTCTAAACCCTATCCCTAAAACCTCAACATATACCTTAAACCCTAATCCCTCAACCCTAAACCTTATCCCTAAACCCTAATCCCTCAACCCTCAACCCTAATCCGTCAACCCTCAACTCTAATCCATCATCCCTAAACCCTAAATGCTATGCCTATTCCTAAACCCTCAAAAGGCTCGATAGTATACCTTAAATCCTAATCCCTTATCCCTAAACCCTCCAACCCTATCCCTAATCCTTATACCCTCGACACTCTACTTTAAACCTAATCCCTCAACCCTGAACCCTATCACGAAACCCTTAACCCTCAAACCTCAATGTACTCACCCTCAACATCAAACCCTAATCACTCAACCCTTAACTCTGATCCCTTGACCCTTAACCATATCCCTAAACTGTAAACCTTAAAGCTTCAACCCTGAACCCTCAACGTCAAATCCTAATCCCTCAACCCTTCACTCTATTCTCTCAACCCTAAACCGTATCCCTAAACCCTCAATACTATACCTTAAACCCTAATCCCTCAACCCTCAACCCTAAACCTTATCCCTAAACTGTAATCCCTTAACCCTCAACCCTCAAACCTAATCCCTCATCCCTCAACTCTGATCCCTCATCCCTAAACCCTAAATACTATCCCTATTCCTAGACCCTCAACGGGCTCGATACTATACCTTAAACCCTAATCCCTTATCCCTAAACCCTCCAACCCTATCCCTAATCCTTATACCCTCGACACTCTACTTTAACCCTAATCCCTCGACCCTCAACCCTATCCCGAAACCCTTGACCCTCAAACCTCAATATACTCAACCCTCAACATCAAACCCTAATCCCTCAACCCTTAACTATGATCCCTCGACCTTTAACCCTTAAAACTTGAACCCTAAAACCTATCCCTACATGCTCGACACTCGACAATATATCTTAAACCCTAATCCCTTAACCATCATCCCTAAAGCCTCAACCCTAAATCCTTAAACCTTCAACCCTAAACCCTATCCCTAATCCCTCTACCCTCGACACTCTTCTTTAACCCTAATCCCTTGACCATTAACCCTATCCCTCAACCCTCAACCCTCAACCCTTAACTCTCAACATTAAACCCTAATTCATCAACCCTAAACCCTAATCCCTCAAACCTAAACCCTATCCCTAAACCATCAACCCTCAACACCTATACCTTAAACCCTAATCCCTATCCCTCAACCCTTAACCCTTAAAACTTAAACCATATCCCTACACCCTCAACACTTGACACTATATCTTAAGCCTTAAACCCTCATCCCTAAAGCCTCAACCCTCAATCCTTAAACCTTCAACCCTAATCACTCTACCCTCGACACTCTAACCCTAACCTCGACATTAAACGCTAATCCGTCAACCCTAAACCCTATCCCTAAACCCTCAACTCTCAACACTATACCTTAAACCCCAGATGCTATCCCTATTCCTAAACCCTCAACCCTCGACACTATACTTTAAACCCTAATTCCTTATCCCTAAACCCTAAACCCTATCCCTCAACCCTTAACCCTTAAAAATTAAACCCTAAAACCTATCCATAAACCCTCAACGCTCAACACTATATTTTAAACCCCAATCCCTTAACACTCAACCCTAAAGCCTCAACCCTCAATCATTAAACCTTCAACCCTAGACCCTATCCCTAATCTCTCTACCCTCAACACTCTACTTTAACCCTAATCCCTTGACCATCAATCCTATCCCTAAACACTCAACCCTCAACCCTCAACTCTCAACGTTAAACCCTAATCTATCAACCCTAAACCCTAATTCATCAACCCTAAACCCTAATCCCTCAACCCTCAACACTATACCTTAAACCCTAATCCCTCAACCCTAAACCCTAAACCCAACAAAACTGCTTTGCCTTATGTTAGGTTGTTAAACCCATCATTTTTGACACTCTTCTCTTAAAGATATTTGAGTTGCAAGAATATGTCAGAAAAAATGGCTATGAACTTTTTTAGTGTTAGTAATGTTATATGACATGTTTTTCTGGCCCATCTGGGGTTCATTATGCCAATAGGTGTACACACTATGAGAAAAGCTTTGCATATGGTACATCCACAGTGAGTAATTAGCAGTTGAAATCAGAAGGATGATCATTATGAGAAAAGCTTTGCATTGGGGTACATCTATGTTTCTTGCTGTCCACCCCGCACTTAGGGAAGGTATATTGTTATGAAATAGGCAAATAATCTCCCATTGTTTACTAGCTCTATCCACAATAACTACTAAACTATACCTTAAACCCTAATCCCTCAACCCTAAACTTTCAACCCTAAACCCTATCCCTAATCCCTCTACCCTCAAAACTCTACCTTAATACTAAGCCATTGACCCTTAACCCTAAACACTATCCCTAAAGCCTCAACCCTAAACCCTAATCCCTCAAGGTCCTAAACTCTAATCCCTTATCCCTAAACTCTAAATCCTATCCCTAAACGCTCAACCCTCAACCTTAAACCTTAATCACTCAATCCTTATCCACCCCTCTCCTCCCCTATCTGGCTCACTCCCATCTCTACCCTCATCTACCCTCGACACTATACATACATACATACATATAGGCATACATAGATACATATGTACATATAGGCATACATAGATACATACATACATATAGGCATACATACATACATACATACATACATACATACATATAGGCATAAATACATACATGATTAATAACCTTGAACATAAAAAAATTCAAGGGGAACATAATGCGAGCGCATTATAATGTGCTCACATTATTTCAAACATGACAAACAACACAAACTTTTGCGGAAAAAGGAAAATGCAAAGCAAACAATAACGCGAGCGCATTATAACGCGCTCACATTATGTTTTGCTTTGGGAATCCCAAGCCTTGGGCTTGGGATTTTCTTTGGATTTCCAACCCAAAGGCTTGGAGTGCCTTTTCAACATCCATAGATGTGTTTTTCCATATTCTTCAAGATTTCACATAATTTCGTTCATGTTAACCCTCAGATTTGCACGTGTTTCAAGGTCAAACAAATCAAACACCTGGTAATGTTAAGCTTTCTCTTATCTATTTGACGATGTGATTTTTTTCACATTTTAACAATGTTAAGCCTTTCATCTTCAATTTCTTTTCTTTGTGTGTCCCTTTTTGGGTAAAAACCACTGTTTGGTCTTTTTTTCATTGTAAATTAACTATTCATTGAAATTTCAAAAAAATTACATATTTAGAAACTAGACTCCATTCTACACATATTAAAAAAGAAAAAAAATGATTTTCAATTAGTTTTCAAAATTTATAGGGGTAGCACGGCCAAAATTCTATTTTTTAGGATGTGTCCACTTTGAAAATTAGTAAAAAATCAAATATTCATCAAAAAATTATCAGAAAAATCGGGCATAAACTACATGCTATTAGCTAATTTCTCATTGAAGTGATTTTAAAAATACCAAAAAAAAAGTTGACCTTTTGGGGGAGCCACAAAACATTCTATGTTATGTTTTTTTGACAGAAACAACACCAATTTCAATGGCTCCCTCTTTTGAACCCCTTAATCTATGCCATTTTCAAAAAAAAATAGTAGTTTAGAAAGTAGACTCGGAGCACTACGAACATTGTTTTGGTTGCATCTCCAAATTTTGAGTGTAACTATGCTCAATTTCTCATCCAAGGCCAACATTTCCTGATTTCAGAAAAAAAAAAAAAAAGTGGCCACTTAAGACCCCTTTTTGGCCCCCCATCTTCTTGCACTTACCCGAGATGAATAGGGTTTCATCATTTGAATAATCATGATCCTAATCTTCTAAAGAACAACTATTTTCTATGGAATACAGGCTTCTTTTGAACTTGTCTCTCTTGTTACTAACCTTTGATTCTTTAAAAGGGCATTTAGAAGCAAAGTGACCAACCTTTCCATAATTGAAACATTTGAAAGGTAACTTACCTTTGTATTTTCCAGTGCCTTTCTTTAGTCTTCTCACAAAATTTGCTTCAACTTGATCAGAGCTTTAATCTTCATCAACAGCTACATCCTTTGTCTTCTTACTGACTTTGAAAGCAACTTCCTTCTTTGGAGTATCACTGCCAAACTCTATCATTTCAAAAATAGTGAGGGTACCAAATAGTTTGTCCATAATGTATGTATCTAAGTCTACATTCTCCTCAATAGAAGATACCTTATGGCTATAATATTTGGGAAGAGATCTCAAAACCTTCTTCATAGTTTCATCTTCTTTCACTTCACCATCAAGACCTTTGATGCCATTGGGCAATTCATTCACCCAGAGCATATATCCAACAATGTCTTCATCTTCTATTATCTTTAGGGTTTCAAACGTGCTTTTGATGATTTGCATCTTTACTTGTTTTACTTTCTTATCTTCTTCATAAATGGTTCCAAGTTTATCCCAAACTCCTTTAGTTGAACTGCAACTCATTACCTTTGAGAGTTCTAAATCAACTAACCCACTTAAGATTGCAAACTTTGCCTTGGCATCATTATCATGCACCTTAATTTCATCTACATCTGTGGGAGTAGTAGCAAGAACTATGTAACCAGTCTTGATATTGTCCCAAACACCACATCTTAGAGACTTTATATAGCCTTCCATCCTTAATTTCCAAAAAGCATAATTTGTTCCATCAAATCTAGGTATCTTGCTAGATCCATTATGTACCATCTCAGACCTCCCTTAAGTGGTTAAGCTTCCTTTAGAGGAACTTGGCTTTGATACAAAGTTTTGAACACACTAGGATACTAAGAGGGGGGTGAATTAGTAGCTAATCAAACTTCAAAACCTCTGAAGCAGATTAAAACTTTAACATTATAGCATCAACACAAACCTAAAATATCAACATAATGCACATCAACACATAACACCATATATACATGGAAAACCCAAGAAGGGAAAAATCACGGTGAGGATTAACTCACAATATATAAAGCTGAAATAACAACTTTGTTTTAGGGCTACAACCAAGGAAGCAACTACTCCATGTAGACTTTATTTCAGGGCTACAACAAAAAGAAGCTACTACTTGTTACATGGTGTGCACCCTTGGTCTCCTTGTGTTGTACAACACAGCGCTTGGGTTTGTGACAAGGCTTAACTACCTCCTATGGATTCATTAACTCTAGCAGTTGTATCAAGCATTAACAGGTCAAACTTTTGGTGCAATGGCAACCGTGTTTCCAACAATTGGTATTAGAACCTGGCTCACAGGTTTGAACCCCTTGCTTGCACTGGGGGGATTGTTGCAAGGTGTGCACCCTTGGTCTCCCTGTGTTGTGTAGCATAGTGCTTGGGTTCATGATAAGGCTTAACCACCTCCTGTAGATTCATTAACTCTGGTGGTTGTATCAGGCATTAATAGGTTGATCTTTTGGTGCAACAAAAACCATCTTTGCAACACTAATCATTGAAAACATTGATTTAGGGTTACTCCCAAGGAAGCTACAAATCCCTAGAGACTTTGTTTTAGGGTCACTCCCAAGGAAGCAACTACTCCCTAACTTGAGTACAAGTTCACAAAAGATTGCAGTATGACAGTCCTTCTACTATCTAAAAACTAACATTGAAAATCACATCATTGATGATTGCAATTTTACCTCTTCACATTTCCTCCTAATGATTTGATCAATTAGGTGCACTGTACACTTGATCACTATCACAGATATGTCTTCAAGATGAATCAGGACAACATCTACAACTTCTAATTTTCTCCTTTAGTCACACATCATAATGCATTCATTCTGCTCCTTTTACTTACGAAACTTATCAATCAACTTGCAACCACACCTCACCTAGTTCAACTAGACTTACAATATATACATGATATTACATTTATTACACTACTTGTCATCCAGAGACAATATAAAAATTACATTTACAATTCAGCCAAACAATGTACACTAAAAGAAAAGTATAGAAAGCAAACCCTATCATGGACTACACACTACTCCAGAAGGAGACACATGCGTTATGGACTCCAACACATGTTTAGCTCAGTCCTAAGCATCATTCACAACATTAATCTTGCAGGAATCACATCTAGACATTTTGCTCCTTTTGAAATAGGTTAGCCTTAAGCAAGAAATTGTGAAAATTGAATCATAACGGTCACAACCACATGAAAACCTTGTGCGATACTAGAAACAAGAAATATCTTCATGAAACACATCCAAATGAGTCTCCAAGACTCATACAACTTCAAGTACACCTCAACCTCTGCACAACAAGGATTTTGTTTCGTACACCTTCAATCACAAACACAGGGACCAAACAACTATCTGGAACACTCTGGAGCACATAATCATGAAGAAATTAACCTTGTGGAGTACCAAAACACCTAAAACTCATATGGATACACTCATACATTACTATGAACATATCCTCAAAACCACAGCCATATCTATTACTACGGAGGAATTTAGAGCACTCCAAACATTTTTTATCAACACTCAATTTTTCTAGAGCACAGTCTGGAGCCCTGTCTCTTATAAATTTTACTGTAGAGGGACAAATGACCTGAAACTTTAGATTTAGTACCTTAGCATCATAATGAACTTAAGTCTTGAACCACTTGATCATATATTTTAATGCAGAGGCAAACATTTCACCCCTATGAACACCTTCTCTGAACCATACTGCCTTTAAAATGCCACTTGCAAAACATTCTTCTTGTAATCAAAACATCATGAAACTTGAAAAAATGATGCTTCAAACCATCAGTAACATTTTCCCAATATCAGCAACATATTTGACTATCTTAGACCTTCTAATTTCCATATTAATGTGTCTTCCCGATGCTTCTAATTCCCATCTTAATATATCTTCTTGATGCTTCTAATTCCCATCATAATATGACTTCATACTCAACACTACATTGAATAGGGCAAGACATCCAACAATGAACTATATCTTCTTTGCTAGCTATGACATCCAGCCGTGAACTTTAGTAACCACATTATATTCAATCATGACATTAATTACAACCTTGTGATAGTGTTGACATCAATGACAACCATAGGAACAATATGTGTAACACAATCAACAATAGCAAGGTTGAAGAAATTATTTTTAGGTTTCTCAAGAGGATGGAATGAAGATGTTATCTCTTGGAAATGCACGCTGCTTGAAGTTTGTTCAAGCATTCTAAAGACACAATGGGATTGATCTCAAGGTGTGGGACCTTACAATTGAATTCAAACTTCTAGAGAAGGTTGGTTCCTCTTTTTGAGCTTAAGGCTCAAAGAATGATGGTTAAATATAATGCTAATGCTCACAGGGAAAAGGGTAAGAAGAAAATAAAATTGAAAGGGAGGTGATGTACAAGAGTTAATGTGTATAACTACTCCTGAAATAACACAATAATAGTCTCCAAATTGAAATAGACTCACACAAACTCATTTAAGCTATCACATAGGTTAGATAAAAAATGGAGCTATGAAAGGGACCGTTTTATCCACAATACAAGTGTACAATTTCCAAATAAATATAGTGTAAAGAGAGAGGAAAAATAATAGTTTGTATTGATCGTAAAGGTTAGAAATCCATTACAAAAGAAGAATTTATTGTAGACAAAATAGACACAAAATAACAATTTATATTCATAGGTGAACAACAATTGGAGACATCAAAAGCTCAGAATTGAGCACAATGTATCAGATCCAATTGGTTCTTATAAAGCATATAAGGTCTGCAACTGCAAAAAAATCCCCTGCCCACATAGTGACCTAGAAAAATAGTTAACAACTATAATACATCTTTTTCCATGTACATATAACTTTTTTAGTACTGTGTAGCTCGAGCAGTTGAAATTAGTTGATTGTTTTTCCCATGTGCCCATGTTACATTAAATTTAGCCATGGCCCCATCAGAAAATATGCAAATTGGGATGGTGACTATGCTATGACATGTCTGTAAAATTCACAGAGGAACATTGCCCACATGCATGGGTACCTGATGCATTAATGAAGGAAGGTTTGAAATCCTTCTCTGGCACCTACAAATTCATTTTGTCTCTCTTTTTGTTGGAGTATAGTACCACTGAGAGGGGGGGTGAATCAATAGTCTATAAACCCTAAAAACCTTGTACACTTATCAATTTACTAAAATTCAAAACATAGGAGATCTAAAGGTTTAATTAAGCACATATACACAAGAATAATGATGCGAATAATAAATAAGACAACAAACCATCATAGAACATAAGGGCATACAAATAGACAAGATCATGAGCCATGACACAAAATTTGATTAGTGGAAAAACCCTTAAAAGGGATAAAAAACCACTCTTAAACTTCTCCTTTTTATTGCTTCACTAGAAAAAATTAAAGTATCTCACTGATACATAATGAGCCTCACTGGCTAATGAATGCCTCACTGGCAAAAAGAAGCCTCATTGGCTGATACAATCACTATGGATATAAATTGAAGCAATTCAGGGGGTTACCTTGATTCTCTTTTACACAATAACCTTATTACTCCTTTAGCTTTCACTTAACAAAATCTTCTTCAATCTTAGACTATACAAACTAGCTTCAATCTTTGAAACACATTACAAACTCTGCAAGAAACAATATATTCCTCTAATCAAGAATCAACACCTACACTTTCCTCTCTTGTACTAAAGTTGATCTACATACACTAACTGGTCTTCATGCTTCAAATACAACAAACACCATTATATTCTTCATAAAAATTGTTAATCCTCATACTGGCATGCAGGTAATCCTTTCAGCATCTCAAATCAATGACCAAAATCCATAAAAACATTGTACAGATCTCATATAGAAATTCCTTGGCCCTCTACATGTGAATAGAGATTCAAAATCAACTTTTAGGTCTTTTATAACACTTTGCACGTCAAATTTAGAAAGACAAATTTGATTGTTGGTGTTTAAAAATCCAACAAAAAGGTGTCCAACTAATTTTCTTTCATGCCATTGTAAACATTCAATCTCACTTGTTCATTCTTCTTTCGCTCCCATGAGTCTCTAGTGACTTGGTATTTTTGGTTCCCCTAGAAAGTCAGGGCTGGTCACCCAATGTTCTGAAGCCCCTTAACACATAACTTAAGTTATGTTATAACCTATAGACCAAGTCAACCTTAAAATAGAAGTAAAGTGGTGATGAATGACTTAGGGCATTATATGATATGCCTTAAGAACTTTAACTTAGGATTTTTAAGGATTTAAGACATACAACGCTCTCTAATTTTATTTCAGAAGAGAATTTGCACTTTGATACATAATACTGACATGATTCAAAACACAGAATAATAAACAAAGTCTGTCATATGACAATTTTTCATTATTACCAATTTGGAGAGCGTCATCTTAACACCATGCACTATGAATGAATCCTTGAATTTTTTCTATACTTAGACAATCTCACTTTTGTCTCTCATCCAGTCAGTGATCAAAGTGGTAATGTTACCAACCAATGATCAATTGCCTCAACTCATCAACAACACCACACCATGTGAACTAGTCTCTGCAACACAATCACAACCTTGATATCCTAACAATTCATGAATCAACAACACCATGAACAACATAAGATAAGGAAACATTCTCTGTTACAACATGAAGAATGTTATCTACAAGAACAAGAAGAATATTATCTGCAAGTCTCACATCAAGAATAATAATGCCCTTGTCATCCACTATCATTTTTTCCATCTTAGATGAACAATAACAAACTCCCCCTTTGTCCATGGATCAAAAAACAAAAAAACTGCTCCCCCTTTGATATTCTGGACAAAGGACTAACAATTCTCTGACATCACAGTACCTTTTATGCCACTGTCATGAATTCTTGTACTACACCTTTTTAATTCAAAAAAGATACTGAGACATAATTATTCATTGTCCATCTGATTTTGTGTCCTTTGACTGTCTACTTCTTCACTCTAAATGTTCACTATTGCACTCTAACTGTCCATTTGATTTTGTGGCCTGCCCCCTACATGCTTGATGATAGTTTCTCAAATTATAGAAGCTTTGACTAATCATATGAAGACTGTCCAAGACTATTCATCAACATTTCACACCATGTTACAACATAACACCATGACTGATGATTGTAACAACTATCCTCTTGACACCACCATTGCTCAATTGATCACAAAGATATAATGAAAAGCATCAACTTCACTTGTATATAGATTTGAACTACAACAAGTATCCAAGAACATCAACATTGATATACACACAACCATCACTATCATATGCATCAATTGAAACACAGTCCCTCATTAGACTATCATGATTAGCACTGCCCTTATTGTTGTCTACTGTTCATTTTCCATATTGCTGTCAACTTCTAGTATCCATGTCTACTAGGGTGCTTGTAATAACATCATTTGACAATTTCCTTTTAAAATTTGATGAATGACTGTAATGTCCCCTTTTTAACTGATATTGTTTGCGGATGGTTTAGCCTATTCCTGACCCTCGTAGGCTAATGCACATGGTTAGGGGGTCTTCTTGAGGCAGTCACCTGGTCGATGGTTGGTTTCCTAGATTCAGTTGGATGGGAAAAATAAGGGAGATAATAATTAAATTAATTATTTGTAAGGTTATTAAATAAACAAATATTATAAAGTGACCTTATATTTAATTAATTTAATAAAGTGACTTAAATAAATATTATTACATAAAGTCACTAAAATAAAATAATATTATTTTTCTAGAAGCTTCTTGAAGTGGGATTGAAAAAGTATAAAGGAAGGGGCAAGGCAAGCTTCCAGGCATCCGATTATTGACATTTACATTTGATGAGTTTTGTGGAGACAAGGGTTTCTGCATATTTGGTCTTTGGGAACGGAAACTCCCATAGATTAGCATAACTGAGGTGGTGAAATATCCTCTGAAGGGTTGCAAATTGGAAGGGATACTTTAGTCCTTTCATTTGTGCTTAAATCTGCAGTGTTAACAGGGGTTTGGAGGTATCAATTTTGCATATCAGAAGTTTTCCTATTGGCTGCTACAGTGTTTGCTACAGTGTTTTGCTACAGTACGCTACAGTGTTTTTGCTACAGTGATTTGCTACAGTAGCGCTACAGTGACGCTACAGTGCGCGCTACAGTGATTTGCTACAGTGCACGCTACAGTGTTTTGCTACAGTACGCTACAGTGTTGCTACAGTGCCGTGAACAGTAATGCTACAGTACGGGCAGCTAGGAGAGGGTTTCAATTTGGGTTTGGAAGGGACTCATTTCCTTGGTTGATGAGAAGGCTGGGTGCTACACTTGAGAGGCACGATTGGGGCTTGAGAGGGATGTTTATGAGCTGCCATTCCTTCATCTTCGTCATTGATTCACAGCAACTTACATTTCCAGGTTCTTTCATGAGTTAGCATATTTATATCAGCATTGTTGCATAGTTGTCATTTTAGGAGTTGCATAAAATTGTAGAGCCAAGAGTCTTGGCCATTCATATCAGCATTGTATCAGACAATATATCTCAATAAAGGAGTGATAAGTTGTAGGCCATCTATTTGATGTAATGTGCATATTAATATCCTTCATGATTAGCATAATAGTTTGTATGCCAAGTGTTTGACAAAATATCAATTGGCTGTAGGAGTTGATTTACACTTGCATTAGTCATCTATTGCATTTGGAAAATGCTAAGACACTTGCATTTCATGCTATACTTGTAGTTTAGTCATTTAGTATTTATTTCAAGGCTTTTGCATCATCTTATCTTCCAATTTCATCAAGCAAAGCAAACTGAAACTCAGAAACAGCAAGAACATACTTTGCATACGAAGTGTTTGATAATATTCCTTGAGGTTCAAATCAGCAATTAAGGTCCGAAATAGCAAGGGATATTACAGTGGTATCAGAGCTTTTGTCCTGCCATCCTGTTGGGTAGATTGGACATTGAATCAGCTAGTTAATCATGGTTACTTCAAGTACTCAGAAGCAGTGGGACAGGAATATGGAAAAGCTTAAACAAAGTTTGAATAAGTTGGATGAAAACCAGAAGAGGATGAATGAATTGTTTTCACACCCTACAAATATAGACAAAGTAGCTCAGTTTATGGCATCCATTTTTAAGGCGTCTACATCACAAAACAAAAGGGAGGAACAAAAGGTCTCTATAGGTGAAGTATCTAGAAACCTCTGCAATGAATTTTCAGCAGATAGTGACCAGCATACAGCTGATCCTATGGAGAACAGAATGGACAAAGGTGATGAGCAGGAGATGCCTTCTTTTGGGTTACAGGTTTCATCTTCTCTTCAGGAGGACAGCAATGGTATGGATTCTTTTAATAATTCCTTTGGGGCTGATGTTAAATGCACTCATGAAAATTCAGCGGGAAAAGTAACAGGTGAAGTGTGGACCAGTAGTATTGAGCTTGGGTCTATTTCAGTTGATCTTCACCCGGTTGATGTTATAGAAGGTAGAGAGGAAGAAATAGTGGATCCTACAGGACAGGGTTGCATGAGTCTCCTAGTTGGTGACATGGAGGTTATGATTGGGGACTCTTTCGATAGTCCTAAGAGTGATCTTACCTCTTTGCATGAGGTTACCAATTCATCATCCATTGAGTCTATTTTTTGGAGGGATGATGAGGAGTTTGGGTTGGGAACTACTGCTGCTCTAGTTCCAAACCAGCATAAGGACACTTTAGAAGAATATTTTGATGAGAGTCAAACTCTCCATTGGCAGCCCACAACTTCAACTAATGAATTTTCCTTGGTCCCTAAGTCTGATTTGGAGAACCAACTAAAGGTTGGTGAAGATAAGATTGTTACAGCACTGTCCCATTTCGACCATTCCCACAAGATGGTGGAAATTCATCTATGGAAGGTCCAACTAGAGGGGAGACATAGAGGTGTTGAAGAGGCTTCATCAATCTCTGATTTGCAAGCATTTAAAACAGCCATGGAGATTATGAAAAATAACTATTTAACTCTTCTTTCCGATAGAGATCACCTATTTGAATTGGGTGTCATATATTCAGATGCATTGAAGAGAAAAGAGGAAGAGGTTGATCAACTCACCAAGGAGCTAGTGAAGACGAGAAAATCTTTGGAAGACTCTCAAATGGCTCTCCTTATAGCAAAAAATCAGATTGAGGAGTTGAATGTGGAGTTGAGTTTGGCTCATACTTCACCAAAGAAATCAGAAAATCAGTCTTCTATTGCAGCCTCTTTGGATGGGCAAGAATCTTGTGTTGTGCATGTGATTGAGGGACAAGGAAATGAGGGAAAAGAAGAGCAAGTGATGGGTGAAGACAACCCAGTTACATTAGAGCAGCTACATGAAGATAAGGTTTCTTGTGATGCTTCATTAGGTGAGTCTAGCATTGCTTCATTCGGTGAGTCTAGCATTACTTCATCCTATCATGGTAAAGAATCAGATGGTGCTTCCATGAATGTTATTTATACATATGAAAGTCCATTGAAGGTCCAAGATATTAAGGTGGATGTGAAAGTTGATCCTTTGCTTAGTGGAGCAGCCACTAGTGTTTTGAATACACATGATGAAGGAGACATTTTACTATGGCATGATGTCATCACTAATTTGTTTGAGGACAGCAGCATTATGTCCCATCATTCTTGTGAGATAGGAGCTTGTGATCATGAGAAAGCCAATGATATGATATCACCCATTGATGGCAGCCCTACACCATTTGGTAGACATCAAGATATCAAGGATAAGAGGACTGATTTTGTATATTTTGGCATCGAAGAGGTAAAGAAGCCCAAAAAAATTAATGAAGAATGGTTGCAAAAAGCCAAAGAGGCTAAATTAGTGGCTGCCAATGCAAGACAACATCTTCAAAAAGTGAAAGAAAAGATCAATCTCATCAACATAGCAAGACAAAAAAAGATAGATAACATTGGAAGACTCTTTATTCAACTACGGGATGAATATGAAAATACACTTGATTCCCCTAAGGTTAGTTCCATGTCAGGTGATAGAAAGCAGGACTATGATGGTCAACTATTGACGGAGATTGGTGCTTTTTACCATGACTACATAGTGAGGAGAGTTCATCACCTTTCTTTTAGTTCACATGCAAAGGATTGGTGGATGCATCGATGTGGATTGATGATGGGCTTATACCATCCATTGTGGGATGAAGAGTTGCCATCTACAGAAGATGGAACTAGAGCCTGCAAGTACCTGACTCAGTTGTGTATGAGGAATTACTTACAGCAATCAGTTATCCATCATGCTATTATGTATCCGACAAGGTTTACTACTTCCATGTCACAGAGATTTCACACAGATACATGGTTACATGATGATTATGGGGGCAGTAGGTATGATGGCTTGGTTAGTCAGCACATCCATAGGAATTGGGCAAAGGATAGAGGTTGTGCTTTCATGCTTGCTAGGAAGTTGTATGGTGCACTCGTGAGGGAAGAGGCACGGATATCCACTTCCGTTGATGCTGAGAGGGATCAACCCTCCACATTTGCATTGATTAGTGCAACTAGCTTTATGAGTTGGTGTCAGGAGTACTCTTCTTCTAGCTTTGGCAGTTGGAGTATTGTGGGGACACCAACATTTGCAGATGAGTTAGGAGATACTCATCTTTTTCGACAGTTGTTTGGGTCCATAACCCACAGGTCTCAGTATCAGGGAGCAGCCTCTTGGCAGATTAGTGATTCAGTTGCATACAGTATGGTGCAACAGGTGCCACCAGTTGTCATTGGTAGTGGATTGTTGATTCTGTTTTGGGATCCTGGTGGTGATGTGTTTGATTCATCACTCTATTTTGGTCCTGATGAGGTGTACTACCACCCTTGGTGCTATGTCAGTGGTTTATGTAGAATGGTACAGTGGAAGTCAACAGGTGTACTTTGTGATGGACTTCTAGTTTGGCACTGGGACCCAGGGATTGACATCAGAAGTGATATGTTTATTTCAGCTATAGAATTGCACAGTTTGCTGAGTTTTGGTAGGTTCTATGGCTGCAACTATTTTCAGCGAGATTCTGATGCAGCTCCTTTCAGATTCATTTGGGATGCGAGCATTAGTTGTGGGATACTCTCCAGTATGTTGAGGAATCCTTTGTGTGCATTAGGGCTCCAATCAGGGTTCACTATTGAGTTTAGCAGCATGTATATGAGGGTGATTACTTGTAGTTGCACTTTTGATCTTTATGTACATGATCTGTTTCAGATGCATAGCTTAGTTGCGTATATGTTAGATAGTGTGTATGACATCTTAGCTTGCGCAGTTATGCTTCCACTTAATGCTTATGCTCTTGCGACATTTGGCGTTGGGGTTGATTTGATTTAGCAGGTTCAGTCAGTTGTGCTAGTGCTGGTGTTACAGGAGCTCTTTGGTGACAGCAGGGACATTACACAAATCCTCCCTTGGGATCCAGGTGGGGAGAATTATCTTTGTAGCCAAGATTGCTTGGGGACAAGCAATTTCAAGGAGGGCGGACTGTAATGTCCCCTTTTTAACTGATATTGTTTGCGGATGGTTTAGCCTATTCCTGACCCTCGTAGGCTAATGCACATGGTTAGGGGGTCTTCTTGAGGCAGTCACCTGGTCGATGGTTGGTTTCCTAGATTCAGTTGGATGGGAAAAATAAGGGAGATAATAATTGAATTAATTATTTGTAAGGTTATTAAATAAACAAATATTATAAAGTGACCTTATATTTAATTAATTTAATAAAGTGACTTAAATAAATATTATTACATAAAGTCACTAAAATAAAATAATATTATTTTTCTAGAAGCTTCTTGAAGTGGGATTGAAAAAGTATAAAGGAAGGGGCAAGGCAAGCTTCCAGGCATCCGATTATTGACATTTACATTTGATGAGTTTTGTGGAGACAAGGGTTTCTGCATATTTGGTCTTTGGGAACGGAAACTCCCATAGATTAGCATAACTGAGGTGGTGAAATATCCTCTGAAGGGTTGCAAATTGGAAGGGATACTTTAGTCCTTTCATTTGTGCTTAAATCTGCAGTGTTAACAGGGGTTTGGAGGTATCAATTTTGCATATCAGAAGTTTTCCTATTGGCTGCTACAGTGTTTGCTACAGTGTTTTGCTACAGTGATTCGCTACAGTAGCACTACAGTGACGCTACAGTGCGCGCTACAGTGATTTGCTACAGTGCACGCTACAGTGTTTTGCTACAGTACGCTACAGTGTTGCTACAGTGCCGTGAACAGTAATGCTACAGTACGGGCAGCTAGGAGAGGGTTTCAATTTGGGTTTGGAAGGGACTCATTTCCTTGGTTGATGAGAAGGCTGGGTGCTACACTTGAGAGGCACGATTGGGGCTTGAGAGGGATGTTTATGAGCTGCCATTCCTTCATCTTCGTCATTGATTCACAGCAACTTACATTTCCAGGTTCTTTCATGAGTTAGCATATTTATATCAGCATTGTTGCATAGTTGTCATTTTAGGAGTTGCATAAAATTGTAGAGCCAAGAGTCTTGGCCATTCATATCAGCATTGTATCAGACAATATATCTCAATAAAGGAGTGATAAGTTGTAGGCCATCTATTTGATGTAATGTGCATATTAATATCCTTCATGATTAGCATAATAGTTTGTATGCCAAGTGTTTGACAAAATATCAATTGGCTGTAGGAGTTGATTTACACTTGCATTAGTCATCTATTGCATTTGGAAAATGCTAAGACACTTGCATTTCATGCTATACTTGTAGTTTAGTCATTTAGTATTTATTTCAAGGCTTTTGCATCATCTTATCTTCCAATTTCATCAAGCAAAGCAAACTGAAACTCAGAAACAGCAAGAACATACTTTGCATACGAAGTGTTTGATAATATTCCTTGAGGTTCAAATCAGCAATTAAGGTCCGAAATAGCAAGGGATATTACAGTGGTATCAGAGCTTTTGTCCTGCCATCCTGTTGGGTAGATTGGACATTGAATCAGCTAGTTAATCATGGTTACTTCAAGTACTCAGAAGCAGTGGGACAGGAATATGGAAAAGCTTAAACAAAGTTTGAATAAGTTGGATGAAAACCAGAAGAGGATGAATGAATTGTTTTCACACCCTACAAATATAGACAAAGTAGCTCAGTTTATGGCATCCATTTTTAAGGCGTCTACATCACAAAACAAAAGGGAGGAACAAAAGGTCTCTATAGGTGAAGTATCTAGAAACCTCTGCAATGAATTTTCAGCAGATAGTGACCAGCATACAGCTGATCCTATGGAGAACAGAATGGACAAAGGTGATGAGCAGGAGATGCCTTCTTTTGGGTTACAGGTTTCATCTTCTCTTCAGGAGGACAGCAATGGTATGGATTCTTTTAATAATTCCTTTGGGGCTGATGTTAAATGCACTCATGAAAATTCAGCGGGAAAAGTAACAGGTGAAGTGTGGACCAGTAGTATTGAGCTTGGGTCTATTTCAGTTGATCTTCACCCGGTTGATGTTATAGAAGGTAGAGAGGAAGAAATAGTGGATCCTACAGGACAGGGTTGCATGAGTCTCCTAGTTGGTGACATGGAGGTTATGATTGGGGACTCTTTCGATAGTCCTAAGAGTGATCTTACCTCTTTGCATGAGGTTACCAATTCATCATCCATTGAGTCTATTTTTTGGAGGGATGATGAGGAGTTTGGGTTGGGAACTACTGCTGCTCTAGTTCCAAACCAGCATAAGGACACTTTAGAAGAATATTTTGATGAGAGTCAAACTCTCCATTGGCAGCCCACAACTTCAACTAATGAATTTTCCTTGGTCCCTAAGTCTGATTTGGAGAACCAACTAAAGGTTGGTGAAGATAAGATTGTTACAGCACTGTCCCATTTCGACCATTCCCACAAGATGGTGGAAATTCATCTATGGAAGGTCCAACTAGAGGGGAGACATAGAGGTGTTGAAGAGGCTTCATCAATCTCTGATTTGCAAGCATTTAAAACAGCCATGGAGATTATGAAAAATAACTATTTAACTCTTCTTTCCGATAGAGATCACCTATTTGAATTGGGTGTCATATATTCAGATGCATTGAAGAGAAAAGAGGAAGAGGTTGATCAACTCACCAAGGAGCTAGTGAAGACGAGAAAATCTTTGGAAGACTCTCAAATGGCTCTCCTTATAGCAGAAAATCAGATTGAGGAGTTGAATGTGGAGTTGAGTTTGGCTCATACTTCACCAAAGAAATCAGAAAATCAGTCTTCTATTGCAGCCTCTTTGGATGGGCAAGAATCTTGTGTTGTGCATGTGATTGAGGGACAAGGAAATGAGGGAAAAGAAGAGCAAGTGATGGGTGAAGACAACCCAGTTACATTAGAGCAGCTACATGAAGATAAGGTTTCTTGTGATGCTTCATTAGGTGAGTCTAGCATTGCTTCATTCGGTGAGTCTAGCATTACTTCATCCTATCATGGTAAAGAATCAGATGGTGCTTCCATGAATGTTATTTATACATATGAAAGTCCATTGAAGGTCCAAGATATTAAGGTGGATGTGAAAGTTGATCCTTTGCTTAGTGGAGCAGCCACTAGTGTTTTGAATACACATGATGAAGGAGACATTTTACTATGGCATGATGTCATCACTAATTTGTTTGAGGACAGCAGCATTATGTCCCATCATTCTTGTGAGATAGGAGCTTGTGATCATGAGAAAGCCAATGATATGATATCACCCATTGATGGCAGCCCTACACCATTTGGTAGACATCAAGATATCAAGGATAAGAGGACTGATTTTGTATATTTTGGCATCGAAGAGGTAAAGAAGCCCAAAAAAATTAATGAAGAATGGTTGCAAAAAGCCAAAGAGGCTAAATTAGTGGCTGCCAATGCAAGACAACATCTTCAAAAAGTGAAAGAAAAGATCAATCTCATCAACATAGCAAGACAAAAAAAGATAGATAACATTGGAAGACTCTTTATTCAACTACGGGATGAATATGAAAATACACTTGATTCCCCTAAGGTTAGTTCCATGTCAGGTGATAGAAAGCAGGACTATGATGGTCAACTATTGACGGAGATTGGTGCTTTTTACCATGACTACATAGTGAGGAGAGTTCATCACCTTTCTTTTAGTTCACATGCAAAGGATTGGTGGATGCATCGATGTGGATTGATGATGGGCTTATACCATCCATTGTGGGATGAAGAGTTGCCATCTACAGAAGATGGAACTAGAGCCTGCAAGTACCTGACTCAGTTGTGTATGAGGAATTACTTACAGCAATCAGTTATCCATCATGCTATTATGTATCCGACAAGGTTTACTACTTCCATGTCACAGAGATTTCACACAGATACATGGTTACATGATGATTATGGGGGCAGTAGGTATGATGGCTTGGTTAGTCAGCACATCCATAGGAATTGGGCAAAGGATAGAGGTTGTGCTTTCATGCTTGCTAGGAAGTTGTATGGTGCACTCGTGAGGGAAGAGGCACGGATATCCACTTCCGTTGATGCTGAGAGGGATCAACCCTCCACATTTGCATTGATTAGTGCAACTAGCTTTATGAGTTGGTGTCAGGAGTACTCTTCTTCTAGCTTTGGCAGTTGGAGTATTGTGGGGACACCAACATTTGCAGATGAGTTAGGAGATACTCATCTTTTTCGACAGTTGTTTGGGTCCATAACCCACAGGTCTCAGTATCAGGGAGCAGCCTCTTGGCAGATTAGTGATTCAGTTGCATACAGTATGGTGCAGCAGGTGCCACCAGTTGTCATTGGTAGTGGATTGTTGATTC
This sequence comes from Cunninghamia lanceolata, assembly GCA_027924645.1. Lineage (NCBI taxonomy): Eukaryota > Viridiplantae > Streptophyta > Pinopsida > Cupressales > Cupressaceae > Cunninghamia > Cunninghamia lanceolata. Next base: position 11,734,208 of record BSBN01001226.1, read on the forward strand.
TGTTTTGGGATCCTGGTGGTGATGTGTTTGATTCATCACTCTATTTTGGTCCTGATGAGGTGTACTACCACCCTTGGTGCTATGTCAGTGGTTTATGTAGAATGGTACAGTGGAAGTCAACAGGTGTACTTTGTGATGGACTTCTAGTTTGGCACTGGGACCCAGGGATTGACATCAGAAGTGATATGTTTATTTCAGCTATAGAATTGCACAGTTTGCTGAGTTTTGGTAGGTTCTATGGCTGCAACTATTTTCAGCGAGATTCTGATGCAGCTCCTTTCAGATTCATTTGGGATGCGAGCATTAGTTGTGGGATACTCTCCAGTATGTTGAGGAATCCTTTGTGTGCATTAGGGCTCCAATCAGGGTTCACTGTTGAGTTTAGCAGCATGTATATGAGGGTGATTACTTGTAGTTGCACTTTTGATCTTTATGTACATGATCTGTTTCAGATGCATAGCTTAGTTGCGTATATGTTAGATAGTGTGTATGACATCTTAGCTTGCGCAGTTATGCTTCCACTTAATGCTTATGCTCTTGCGACATTTGGCGTTGGGGTTGATTTGATTTAGCAGGTTCAGTCAGTTGTGCTAGTGCTGGTGTTACAGGAGCTCTTTGGTGACAGCAGGGACATTACACAAATCCTCCCTTGGGATCCAGGTGGGGAGAATTATCTTTGTAGCCAAGATTGCTTGGGGACAAGCAATTTCAAGGAGGGCGGACTGTAATGTCCCCTTTTTAACTGATATTGTTTGCGGATGGTTTAGCCTATTCCTGACCCTCGTAGGCTAATGCACATGGTTAGGGGGTCTTCTTGAGGCAGTCACCTGGTCGATGGTTGGTTTCCTAGATTCAGTTGGATGGGAAAAATAAGGGAGATAATAATTAAATTAATTATTTGTAAGGTTATTAAATAAACAAATATTATAAAGTGACCTTATATTTAATTAATTTAATAAAGTGACTTAAATAAATATTATTACATAAAGTCACTAAAATAAAATAATATTATTTTTCTAGAAGCTTCTTGAAGTGGGATTGAAAAAGTATAAAGGAAGGGGCAAGGCAAGCTTCCAGGCATCCGATTATTGACATTTACATTTGATGAGTTTTGTGGAGACAAGGGTTTCTGCATATTTGGTCTTTGGGAACGGAAACTCCCATAGATTAGCATAACTGAGGTGGTGAAATATCCTCTGAAGGGTTGCAAATTGGAAGGGATACTTTAGTCCTTTCATTTGTGCTTAAATCTGCAGTGTTAACAGGGGTTTGGAGGTATCAATTTTGCATATCAGAAGTTTTCCTATTGGCTGCTACAGTGTTTGCTACAGTGTTTTGCTACAGTACGCTACAGTGTTTTTGCTACAGTGATTTGCTACAGTAGCGCTACAGTGACGCTACAGTGCGCGCTACAGTGATTTGCTACAGTGCACGCTACAGTGTTTTGCTACAGTACGCTACAGTGTTGCTACAGTGCCGTGAACAGTAATGCTACAGTACGGGCAGCTAGGAGAGGGTTTCAATTTGGGTTTGGAAGGGACTCATTTCCTTGGTTGATGAGAAGGCTGGGTGCTACACTTGAGAGGCACGATTGGGGCTTGAGAGGGATGTTTATGAGCTGCCATTCCTTCATCTTCGTCATTGATTCACAGCAACTTACATTTCCAGGTTCTTTCATGAGTTAGCATATTTATATCAGCATTGTTGCATAGTTGTCATTTTAGGAGTTGCATAAAATTGTAGAGCCAAGAGTCTTGGCCATTCATATCAGCATTGTATCAGACAATATATCTCAATAAAGGAGTGATAAGTTGTAGGCCATCTATTTGATGTAATGTGCATATTAATATCCTTCATGATTAGCATAATAGTTTGTATGCCAAGTGTTTGACAAAATATCAATTGGCTGTAGGAGTTGATTTACACTTGCATTAGTCATCTATTGCATTTGGAAAATGCTAAGACACTTGCATTTCATGCTATACTTGTAGTTTAGTCATTTAGTATTTATTTCAAGGCTTTTGCATCATCTTATCTTCCAATTTCATCAAGCAAAGCAAACTGAAACTCAGAAACAGCAAGAACATACTTTGCATACGAAGTGTTTGATAATATTCCTTGAGGTTCAAATCAGCAATTAAGGTCCGAAATAGCAAGGGATATTACAATGACATACCATGTTCCAAATATTACAGAGATTGAATTCACACCTTCCAACTATTTTCAAGATAGTACCATTATAAAAAACTTATTATCTCAACCTATACACTTAAAAAATCATGGAGCAAGCTTGATAATACTATCCCAAATTCTGTCCAATACACACTATCATCTCTACCATAAATAGAACTGTCAAAAAAATTCAGTGTGATGAAACACAATAACAATCAATAGTTGCCCCTGCTACTCTAAAACAACATGCTGCTCCAAGTCTATTTTAACTACCTTGATCAAGTCTACCCTGCAACTTATCAACATATATCCTTTGCAATACATATTTTTAGCATTAATACACTGCACTGCTAACACAAATCACTGAATTTATTCAAAACTTTGTATACAAAAATAAAAACAAAAAAAATTGATTGGATTTCAGGACTACAAAAAATCTCACACTTACTCCCCTTGAATCCAATATCATGATGAAATCATTGAAGAGAGGATAGTGACACAACCCCAAGCCTTTGTCTCATGGATTCAAACACTTCTTTAGCCAACAGTTTTGTAAATATATCAACAATTTGAGTAGAGGTATGAACATAATCCAACACCACATCATTTGCAAGGACTTTTTCTCTTAGAAAATGATATCTAATAGCAATATGTTTGGTCCTAGAATGCATGACTAGATTCTTGGATATATTAATGGATCTAGTATTGTCACAAAGAATAGATACATGCTTAGAAACCTCCACTTTGATTTCTTGAAGTGATTGAACCATCCAAAGGACTTGGGTACAACAAGAAGATGCTACAACATATTCAACTTCAACACTAGATAAAGAGACATGACCTTGCTTCTTACTATGCCAAGCCATTAGTCTACCACAGAGAAAGAAGGCTACTCCACTTGTGCTCTTTCTGTCATCAAAACATACTGCCCAATCAACGTCTGTATATGCAAGAAGAGTGAAATCATTGTGTCTAGGATACTACAATCCAAAATCAAGAGTGCCTTTAAGATATCTAAAAAACCTCTTAACTACATTTAAGTGAGATTGTTTAGGACATGATTGAAATCTTGCCACCAAGCAAACTGCCTGCATGATATCAGGCCTAGAAGCAGTTAGATATAAGAGGCTGGCTATCATGGATCTATATAAGGACTGTTCTACCTTAGGTGAATCATCATTTTTGCTTAGTTTACACCCTATTTCCATAGGAGTACCAATTGGTTTACATTCATCCATTTGAAACTTCTTAAGCATTCCTTTGACATACTTGACTTGTGAGATAAAAATCCCCTTTTCAAGTTGAGAAACTTGTAAAGCAAGGAAGAAAGACAATTCTCCAAGCATATACATTTCAAATTCTAATTTCATAATGTCAAGAAAAGAATGGCACATGTTATCATTATTGTTTCCAAAAATGATGTCATCAACATAAAGCACTACAACCAAGATATCCCCACCTTTGGCAATATAGTACAAGTTGTTATCCACACCACCTTTAGTAAATCCTTGCTCTTGCAAGTATTTATCCAATATGTAGTACCATGCTCTTGGGGCTTGTTTCAATCCATACAAGGCCTTTTTCAACTTGTACACATGATCTAATTTGTCTTTACATTCAAAACCCTCAGGTTGTTCCATGTAAACACCTTGAAATTTTTATAAACTGAAAAAGCTAAGAACATTATTATTGCTTCTCGTCTATCCATAGTTGCAAATGTTTCATCAAAATCAATTCCCTCAATTTGAGAGTAACCCTTACAAACCAATCTAGCTTTATTTCTAACAACTTTGCCCTTATCATCAAGTTTGTTTCTAAAAACCCATTTTGCACCAATAAAATTTTTACTTTTAGGTCTAAGAACAAGCTCCCATGTCTTGTTCTTCTCTATTTGATTCAATTCCTCTTCCATAGCTTTAATCCAAGCTTCATCCTTGCTAGCCTCCACATAGGTTTTTGGCTCCATTTCTGATATCAAGCATACATGTGCTTGATTACTTGTAGTAACAAGTCTCCTCCTTGTTAACACACCAATATCTTTATCTCCAATGATCAGCTCTTGTGGACAATCTCTTTATAGTGTCTTTGAAGGAGTTTTGACTTTAGTTTCCATAGACTTTTTAGGAGTTTCTTCTTCCACTTGAACTTCCTCTTCTTTTTCTGAATGATGATCTTCTTCTTCTTTGCCTTGAATCAGCTACACACATAGCTGCAAACTTTCATTCACCTTTACATTAGTACTTTCTATTACCTTTTTGAGTCTCTTGTTAAAACATCTGATGCTTTACTATGTGTAGAGTAGCTTAGAAATATGCCCTCATCACTCCTAGACTCAAAACTTCCCAAATTATCATAATCTCTCTTAATGAAGTATTTACTACCAAAAATTTTAAAGTAGCCAACATTTCTTGACCTACCATACCATAATTCATAAGGAGTATGGTTAGATTTTACCCTCAATTATACTCTATTTAGAGTGTATACTGTTGTATGGACATCTTCCTTCCAATAAGTATTGGGCAGATTTACATCATGAAGTAATGTTCTTGCCATCTACTTCATAGTCATGTTCTTCCTTTTAGCCACTCCATTCTGTTGTGGAGTTCTAGGAGCTGAAAATTGACTTTTGATCTCGTGTTTCTCACAATATTCTTCAAACTCCTTGGATGTATACTCTCCACCCTTATCTAACCTTAGACATTTGAGCTTGAAATCTAATTCCTTCTCAACCATCTTCTTAAAAATCCTGAATCTGTCAAAGGCTTCCAACTTGTTCTTCAAAAAGGTCACCTAGGTCATTCTAGAAAAGTCATCAATAAAGAGCATATAATATCTTTCACCACTTAATTATTTAGTCCTTGTAGTACCACACAAATCTGAATGAACAAGTTGTAGAGGCTTAGAAGAAGAATACTCTTTGGATTTAAAACCGACCTTAGTTTTCTTACCAAATTGGCATTCTTTGTAAGTAGTGTTGTTTGGCTTGGAGATGTGAGACATATTCCTTACATTATGATTTTTGTTGATCCTTTCAAGATTATCAAAATTTACATGACCAAGTCTCCTATGCCATAGATGACTTTATTCAACTTGACCCATGAAGCAAATATGTCTGTCCGCATCTCTATTTTCAGTCTCATGAAGATTATAGATATTTCCACTTGTTCTTAACCCAGCTACAACAACTTTTCTTGATTTCTTCTTAATTTCACAACCATGAGCATTAAAAACAACATTGAATCCATTGTAACAAATTTGACTAACACTCAATAGATTATGTTTTAAGGCTTCAACATAATATACATCATGTAATGGAGACTCATCATCTAAAAGTATAGTACCTTTTCCTTTGATCAGAATGCAAACATTATTACCAAACATGATAGAACCTTTTGTATAATCTTCAAGCTTGATGAACTTGCCTTTATCTCCTGTCATATGGTTAGAACAACCACTATCTATAACCCGTTGATCTTTCTTCTTGGCATGAGAGGTAGTTTGAACAATCATAAAATCAATATTCTTATTCATCACCTTAGGTTTCCAAACAAGTTTTGTCTTATCAGCACTTGAAGTAGACATTTTGGAAAGAGTAATCATCCTAGTTTGCTGCACTTCCAAGTTAGGCTTACAAAACTTGGATATGTGTCCAAAGTTATTACAATTGAAGCATCTCAGACTTCTTAAGAACTCAAAAGGATTCCTTCTCAAAAAGTTTGCTCTTCTTCTAGAATCAAATCTGCACTCATTTGCTTTGTGTCCATACTTATTACAATAAAAATAATAGCCAAGAAAATGCAAATTATACCTAAAAGAATTACTCCTTTTGAATTTTTCTAGTTTCATAAGACTTTTGTTGTTTATATTAGCATGTTGATAACTCTTGGTGTATGAGCATTGTCCTACTTCAAACCCAAGACCACTTTTGTCTTTGAATCCCTTTTGTTTTTCTAAGAGATCTTCAAGCTTATCATTGCTATTACACATGTCAAGTCTTCTTCTCAAAGTCACAATTTCATCTTCTAGAGCATGACACTCCTTAGTTTTGGCATCTAACCCCTTGTTTGTAACTTCAACAATTCTTTTACTTTCTTCAAGATTTAATTTTAGGTCTACAATTTGTTTTTTATAATCAGTGACTTTGCTTATCAGAATTTCATTGTCCTTATGAAATTGATTTCTTTGAGCAATTGCCTCCTTTTTGAGCTTCTTAACCTCTCTAAGAGCACACATCAACTCACCTTCAAGATCAATCACTGCTTCATCATTTTCAGATTGATCTTCATATTTATTATTCTAATTTTCATTTATGACTGCCATGAATAAGGTCTCTGCTCCTTTCTCAAGTGACTCATCTAAATCACTATATGTTATATCAACATCTTTTGTGAACAAATTCTTCTTCTTTTTGAATTTGTTTTTCTTTGTAGGATTGAACTATTTCTTCTTGAATTGTTTCTTATTTTCTTCTTCATCACTATCTAAATCTTTATATGGACATTTAGTAGCATAGTGTCCTATTCTTCCACACTCAAAACATTTGAATAGAATTTTACCTTTATACTTTCCTACTAACCCCTTTTTCAATTTGCTAACAAAAGAAGATTCTTGATCATCATCCAACTCTTTTCGATCAGACTTTATTTTCTTTTCGTTTTTGACTGATTTAAATGCAGCTTCTTTACTTGTAGGAGTATCATTACAAACCCTCATCTCAAAAGCAATAAAAGTACCATGAAGTTCATCAAAGGTCACTTTTCTCAAATCTCTCTCTTCTACTGCAGACACCTTGGATTCATATTTAAGAGATAGAGTTCTTAAAACCTTGGTTGCAACTGCCTTTTCTTCTAAGGTATCACCTAGACCCTAAATAGTATTAACAACCTCGTGAACCCTAAGAAGGTAATCAACCACCTTCTCATCATCATTTATTTTGAGTCTTTCAAACTTAGCTCTGTAAGATTGTAACTTAGCTTCTTTAATTTTTTCATCTCCTTGATCAATATTGGAGAACTTATCCTAAATAGCCTTAGCTGACTTACAATCCATAATTTTGACAAGTATCTCATTAGACAAACCACAACAGATTGCATTTATGGCCTTAGCATTATTGTTATAGGCCTTCTTCTCATTAGTAGTTGAGGGAGGACTTGTTTCTTTATACTTATTTTCTATAGATGACCAAACATCATAAACCAAGGAAGACAAATAGGATTCCATCCTAAATTTCTAGAAAGAATAATTAGACCCATCAATTAAAGGTGCTTTGTATGTAGAAAATCCATCTTGGCTATCCATGACTAGTACTCCACTTATAGGACCTACCCAAGCTTGTTAGGCTTCTATAGGGAACGTAGCTTTGATACCACTTGCTGGAGTATAGGACCACTGAGAGGGGGTTGAATCAGTGGTCTATAAACCCTAAAAACCTTTTACACTTATCAATTTACTAAAATTCAAAACACAAGAGATCTCAAGGTTTGATTAAGCACATACACACAAGAATAATGAGCCATGACACAAAATTTGATGAGTGGAAAAACCCTAAAAGGGATGAAAAAACCACTCTTAAACTTCTCTTTATTGCTTCACTAGAAAAAATTAAAGTATCTCACTGATACATAATGAGCCTCACTGGCTGATGAATGCCTAAGTGGTAAAAAGAAGCCTCACTAGCTGATACAATCACCATGGCTATAAATTTAAGAAATTCAGGGGGTTACCCTAATTCTCTTTTACACAATAACCTTATTACTCCTTTATCTTTCACTTAGCAAAATCTTCTTCAATCTCAGACTATTCAAACTAGCTTGAATCTCTGACACACATTACAATCTCTGTAAGAAATAATATATTCCTTTGATCAAGAATCAACACATGCACTTTCCTCTCTTGCACTGAAGTTGATCTACATACTTTAACTGGTCTTCAAGCTTCAAATACAACAAACACCATTATATTCTTCATAAAAGTTGTTAATCCTCATACTGGCATGTAGCTATTCCTTTCACCATTTCAAATAAATGAGAAAAAATTGTAAAAACATCATACATATCTCATATAGAAGTTCACTGGCACTCTACATGTGAATAGAGATTCAAAAATCAACTTTTAGGTATTTTATAACACTCTGCATGTCAAATTTAGAAAGACAGATGTGACCATTGGTGTTAAAAAAGCCAACAAAAAGGCATCCACCTAATTTTCTTTCGCGCCATTATAAACATTCAATCTCTGTTATTTATTCTTCTTTTGTGCCCATGAGTCTCTGGTGACTTGGTATTTCCAGTTCCCCTATGAAGTTAGGGTCGGTCACCCAACGTTCTTAATCCTCTTAACACATAACTTAAGCTATGTTATAACCTATCAACCAAGTCAACCTTAAAATAGAAGTAAAGTGATGATAGGTGACTTAGGGTATTATATGATATGCCTTAAGAACTTTAACTTATGCTTTGTAAGGATTTAATACATACAACCCTCACTAATTTTATTTTAGAAGAGAATTTGCACTTTTATACATAATACTAGCATGATTCAAAACACCGAAGAAAAAACAAAGTCTATCATATGACAATTTGTCATTATTACCAATTTGGAGAGCATCATCTTAACACCATGCACTATGAATGAATCCTTGAATTTTTTCTATACTTAGACAATCTCACTTTTGTCCCTTATCCAGTCAATGATCAAAGTGGTAACGTTACCAACCAATGATCAATTACCTCAACTTGTCATCAACACCACACCATGTGAACTAGTCTCTGCAACACAATCACAACCTTGATATCCTGACATTTCATGAATCAACAACACCATGAACAACATAAGATAAGGGAAACATTCTCTACAACAACATGAAGAATATTCTCTGTTACAACATGAAGAATGTTCTCTACAACAACATAAAAAATATTCTCTACAAGTCTCACATCAAGAATAACAATGCCCTTGTCATCCATTGTCCTTTTTTGCATCTTAGAAAAACAACACTTTTGTATTGGCACATTGAATATCTTTTACTATGTCAACTACCTACCTTTGACCCTAGCCTACACCATTAATTGCTGAGTACCACCTCATCCTACAACAATGGCATGATTATAGAGACTCAGGAAATCATGCGTTGTAGAAGCCTTTACAACACTTTAAAAGTGTTTCATATTTTGAACATGCTTTAGCACCTTGGGAGAATTGAATTTCTACGTGATTTTCTTCATCTTCTTTTACCTTATTGATCCTGTCACTAATCGGTGAACCATCCAGTTCATAAACTATCCACGTTGTCTCCTTGTCCTCCTCTATCGGTGAAATTCTCCCTTGCCGAACCATTCCACTTTACCCTTGTTGCTTCCTTTTTATCCTTATCGGTGAACTTGAGAAATCATGAACTGATCTCGCCCCTGCACTTTCATTAATCCTCTGATTTCTCCCTTCTATTTGGTCTTTGGATTTCTTTTCACTTTATTAGCAAATGCTCACTTTCATGAACCATTTCCTTTTTGCTTTATCTTCCTCCTTTCTCTTTCTTTCCATCCTCGTCCTTTGTAGGTTTGCCTTTCTTTTCTTTCTTTGTCACTTTTCTCTTTAGTCAGTGAAATCTCCATTTCACGAACCATCCTTTTCTTCTTCTATCTTCTTGTCTCCTTCCCTTCTTTGGCAGCAAAGTCTCCCCTTCATGAACCTTGTTTTGTGTCCCCTTTTCCTCTTCGGTTGACAAAGTTTCCTCCTCATGAACCATCCATCCCTTTGTCTTTTCCTTTGCATTTATCGGTGAATTCATCAATAGGCAAACTTAAGGTTCACCAACCTTAAGTTTTGCTAATAAAGGAAACCCTTTTGTCTTTGCCACTTTTCTCCTTAGTGAAAACCTTTCTGTTGCCTTCCTTTCCTTAGTTGGAAAATTTGTCAATCGAGAAACCTGCCAATCAACTTGAACTTTTTTGATTAAGGCAAACTTGTCTTCCTTCGGCCTTATTTTTAGAACTTTTTCCTTTGCCGATGAACCTGCCAATCGGCGAACTTAAGGTCCACCAAACCTAAATTTTATTGATAAAGGCAAAAGACAAGGGCAAGATACTTAGAATTTTTTGGGGATTTTTGAGGGAGAATCTTCTTCCATTTAGGCTTTCTCAGATCAGATATTTTTTATGGAAGAAGGTGGGATTTTTTAGCTATTTTATGACAACATTTTGTTAACTATGCAGGGGTGTTTGTCTGCTAAACACATGGATCTAGTGGTCTCATCAATTCATTGGGAATAGAGTCAAAAAAGGGGAACTGTAACAGCACGTGAAGTAGGATGGGCTAGACCAACACAAACCAAACATGCCTCCAACAAACAAGAGAGCCCAAAACACACAAAACAAACAAGGCAAGCAATCTCCTAATGAGAATGTTTCATATGCAAGAGCACTTCTAGGAAAGGAAAACTAAAATAGAAACCAGACATATTCTAATTATTTACAAGAATCACAAAGCCACACTTAGAAGTATGGTTTGAGATGAATCTCATTCAATAGGATTGGAAATGATTCACCAGTTATCTTGGAGAGTTGAAAGGCATTAGCTTGCTTGCAACTAGTGCTAATATATGGGCTGCTTGATAAGGCATCAAATTTGGAATGCTTCCTAGCCTTAGCTCTGTCCTCATCCCATTTCAATACTAAATCTCCCTCTTGGAAGACTCTGTCAACTAATTTTCTATCAAAGGTCTTCTTAACCTGATCTTTGTGGGCTTCAAGAGTCTTCATGGAAGCATCTCAGCAAACCTCACTATCCTGGTATCATTTTATAGCAGCTCCAGTTGTTGTGCTAGCTCAAGGGAAGACAACACTAGGGTATGTGCAGGATCATCGCGGACCAAATAGTGGTAATGGAAAAAAAAATTACATCTTTACTTAGCCAAATTCGCAAATTAGCTAACTTTGACTTTCATAGGAATGTTAAAAATATACCAAACCAAAATGGATATTCATTTTGTGGTTTAAAAAACCATTTTTATAGTTTGAGGAAATGGATATCCATTTCTGGAATATTCCCAAAACGGATATCTGTTTCCTGAAACTCTAAAAATAGTTTTTTTTAATTCTTTTCATTGGTTTTTTAATTGTTTTCATTGGCATGTGTCGTGGTATGATGTCTCAAGGAATGGGAATAAAGGATGGTGATTCATAAGATAATATGAAGAATGATGGTAGAATGAATTGGCATTGTGGTAACTGTAGCATGTAATGGGGTGAATCATGCATTAATACAAGTTGTGGAGTGAGAAAGGGGTGGTATGGGTATGGTTGAATGGAGTAATGAGGTGATTTAATTAGTGATGACCTAGGTGAAATGATGGGTAAGGTGTCTTATGTGGGATTCCTAGAAAGTGTGATTGGTAATGGTGGGGATAGCTAAATGTCATCTTCTAAGGGTTCAAAGGTGACGAAAGTGTAAGATGGGGATATGGGATAATCCATGGTTTGATGATTATTCAAGGGAGACTCCTTAAAATGATTATCAATGATGGTGTCAATAGGGGGAATAGAGTCTATTAATGTAGGTGTGGGAATGTGAGCTATGACATTGGGATTATATTGGATGAATAATAGAATGTAGGGGCACCTGTCTAGTGATGGAAGGAGCCACATGATCAAGTGATGTTTGGGGAAGGGCTTTTCTTAGGAAAGTAAGGAATTGGGTGAGGGTCTAGGGTTTGGTGGAGAAGAATTTATGGAAAAATTGGAGGTCATTAAAATTGACATGAATAGAAGAAGTACAAGACATGGCTAAGGATAAATGGTAGGCTCAAAATAGGATAACTAGGACTATGATGATGAAGATGGAAAGAAAAGTGAACAACAATAGTATGATATAGGGATAGGATTAGAAAAAAAGAGTACTACAACCAGAAAGAGGAAAGTGAGGACATAATGCAACATTAAGATGGCATGAACTCTTTTGGAAGGCTAAGCATGGACTATAAGAAGATTGAACTAGTTGGATCTATTAGGCTCACCAAATGAAAGAACCTTAAAGGTTAACCTTAATTAGGTAAGGTAATTTTTTAGTGTGGTTGTTTGTGAAACAATGTGTAAATTAATGTTACCTAAGAATAAATCTAACTATACTAACATTTTAATATCCACGAGAGCTAGGACTAACAATTAGACTAAAAAATTGACAAAAAATACAACTTGGACACATGTAGGACTTGGAAAATGGAAAAGAATAAGTATTAAATGTGGAAAACAATGAAAAAGTGGTATTACTTGCACCTATGTAGAGAAGTGGTCTTTATGAAAGATTCTTAGAATTATGCTCTATATCTATTTGTGAAGTTTGGAGGTGATTGGACCTAAAGGATATGACCACCATATGCAAAATAGCCTACCTAATGGGTATGTGCATGGGGAGAGAGAGAGAGAGAGAGAGAGAGAGAGAGAGAGAGAGAGAGAGAGAGAGAGAGTAACATATAGGGTAAAGCCAAATGGATATCCATTTTATAAAATGGATATCCATTTTAGGAAACCAAAAATGAATATCCATTTTGGGAAACCAAAAATAGATATCCATTTTGGGCAACCTAAAATAGATATCCATTTTGTAAAACATAAAAAAGGAAAAATGGTATTTTACCAAAGCAAAATGGATATTTGTTAATAACGGATATCTATTTTACTTCACTTTTGCCTTGTATGTAGGCTTGGGGCTATCATAGTTGACCTTCCCTCAATTCTAACATTTTTACAGGTTTCACTCTCTTCTTTGAACTTAACCCTTCGTGCCGGCGACTTTTTTTATGCAAAATTGATAAAATGAAAAGGGTTTATAGAGGAATGCCAAGTTCTTTGATTATATTCCACTGTTCTTTTGATGATTCTAATTAGGTTTTTATTTTTAGACTAAATCATGCCATTGCCCTAAGGATAATAATTGGAAGATGTCTTCAGATAAATTCCATATTTAACTTCCCATTCACTAATTTTTGTGTCTACAAAGGCCTTGGCATTATCAGAAATGATGGTTAATGGAACACCAAATATGGTAACTATACCCTCAAGGATATCTAAAATGGAGGCCTTTGTGGCATCCTTCAAAGAAACTACCTTTGTCCACCTTGTGAAATAACCAGCGGCTATTAAAATCCACTTATGAACAGTACTTGAAAGTGGATTGATTATTCAAATGAAGTCCAAGCCCCATTGGGCAAATGGTTGATCAGTCTGAATTAGATGGAGGAGACGAGCTGCCAAATTTTGTTTACCTGTGAATAGTGCACATTCTTTGTAGCCTCTTACCCATCTATGGGCATCTCTAAACACATTGGGCTAGTAATAAATAGCCCTCATGATTTTCATAGTAGTTGTTCTTCGTAAAAAATGGCCACCAGTAGGGTTGGGTGAAAGTTTACAGCTATGTCCCACTTTTAGCCAATTAAATAGTTCTGAGTGGATAGTTTCTGGGCAGTATGTTTCTTGTCATCTTTGTTCCTCCTGAAACCATGTGGCGCCTACATGGTGCCTACAGGTTGCATGTTTCTAGGCGTAAACGAATTGAGAAATACTTTTATGCCTGATAAAGTTTCGGGCGGAACCATATAAAATTAAAAAGGGCAAAAATGTCATTTTCACCTAGATTGGGGTTAGAGTAAAAAATTCCACCTAGAGCCCACAGCAACCAGTACACATTACCTATTTCTCGTGGGCTCTAGGATTATTATCTCTTGAAACATTTTGATGTATTTGTTCTCTAGTGTATGGCCTCAAAAGATTATAATCTCTTAAATTTCAAACCCTAGCCAGAACTCAGTTTTATGATCTCAAAAGCTTATTACCTCCAGAATTTTGAACGGGTATTTGAAACACTTAAAATAAATAAAATTTTGACACTATACAAATTCTATATAAATTTTGACAGTCCATACAAAACTTCTCCTTTCATGTGATTGAAACACTTAAAATTTTGATTGTATTTTATGGGAAAAATGTCTAAATACAGCCATACAACCATTACGTTTAGGACCTGATGGAGATTCTCTCATTATACATGTATTATAATATCATATGAAAGGAGAGATTTTGAAAAAACTATCAAAATTCGTATTGGATTATGATGATACATATTTGGTTTTTATATAATTTCAAACACTAGTCTGATAGTCGACCTTGCCTGTCAATCGGCTTCAAAGGTGCCCTTAAAATACTTTGACAAATTTTTTGCTTTTGTTTGATTGAAACACAGATAGCGTATGGACTTTCAAAATTTATATCGAATTATGATTATACACACACACACACATATACATATATCATCATAATTCTATATAAATTTTGACAGTCTGGATACAAAATTTCTCCTTTCATGTGATTAAAGCACAAACAGCATATGGACTATCAATATATATATATATATATATATATCATAATTGTATATTTAAATTTTGATAGTCCATACAAAATTTCTCCTTTCATGTGATTGAAACACTTAAAATTTTGACTATATTTTATGGCAAAAATGTCTAAATATAGCATATGGACTGTCAAAATTTATAGAATCATGATATATATATATATATATATATCATGATTCTATATAAATTTTGATAGTCCATACAAAATTTCTCCTTTCATGTGATTGAAACACTTGAAATTTTGACTATATTTTATGGCAAAAATGTCTAAATACAACGTATGGACTGTTTAATCTAGTCTAGCAGCAATTTAGATTTAAAATGAATAAATTAAATACTTACAAATGTTTTCGAATACAAATGTAGAAAAGACAATGAACATGAATAGAACTTGGATATCTCATACATTACTCATAATAAAACATTCACACATACATAGCCTCTTAGATGAATGGGTTATTGTGATAAGTATCCAAGAGGAGTGTTGCTAACTTGACAACTAGACGCAATAGTGATACCTAAAGAGCTAGTGATGGCACATGAGGAGGTAGTGGTGGTAGCCAATTTTCTTCAATCAAGGAATCAAATATGTTCTTATTAGCTACCTATGAAAACACTTATTTGCATAAGTAATCTTAAATAAAAGAGGTGTAATATAAAATATTGCACCATCATTAGTCAACATCACTCCATGAGACAAATAAGACCACATGACTTAATCCATAGGCCTCTTGTCAAGTTAGCACTCCCTCAAGAATCACAACCACAATTGTCATGAAGATCATATGTGAGCAATGATTCATTCTTAACAAATCAAAGTTTGACCTCTTAAGTTGACTAGTACAAAAAGGAAACCCTAGGCTACCACAAATAGAGGAGGGTGGAGAAAAAGAGATTTAGGAGTGGTTGTAAAGCACCCAAGAAAAGTTTAGAGTGGATATAAGGTAGCCACTATATTAGCACATGACAAATCAAAAGAGGAATAAAACATTGAAATGAGGTAAAAAACAAGAATGCTAAAGAAACTATTGCTCAACAAGAGAAAGCCATAGAAGCTACCACACAAAAAGAGAAAAAAGCTTATGCAATAGCCACATAGAAGGAAGAAGTGTACTTCAAAAAAACTATAGAATAAAAAGGAAAGTATATTATGATGACCACTCAATAAGAAACTTCATGAGAGCTAATTGGGAAGATCCACATCTTCTTGGCCCAACAAAGACAACAATTGCCTATCCTCTTAGTATCCCCTAGTAACCTTCAACCATTGAATAAGGGATATAAAGTTGACTTACATAAGCCAAATCTCATTCAAAAATAGACCTTGGGGAATGCTCTTTAATATAGTCTTCAACTAGACTAGATGAACCCCTATGTGTAGAATGAAGAGATGATCAATCTTTTAATCAAACAAATTAGTAAATTTAGACCCTAATATGAACTAGATCCTATATTAATTATGGAATTCTATCTCAAGCATTTGACACAAACTTTATTGGCATGCATGGAAATTATGGCGAAGAAATAGAAAAAACTTTTACCAAGTGTAGTATGGGAATATAAGGAAACTCTTTTAAAAATGATGTGCACTAAGATTAAGAGAGAATAAATGTCTATCTAGAGTAGATAAGTAGTTAGAATTAGCACATGACAATACAAAAACATATTTCTCCTACATACTTAGTTGGCCAACAACTATGTAAAATCTCTAAAGGATGAAATCAATAATATTGAGGTTCAACTCCTAGTTAAATAAACTTTGAACAACATACAAAGAGGAATGAATTATTGTATCTTAGTGAGTAGTACAATAAGAAATATATCAAGTGGGTGCAAGAAACCAATCAAATGGATGAGTATGGGGCTACAATCAACTACAATCTTACAAAATTATCCAATGTTGTACAATTTCATAAGACTTTTATGGCTAAACATATGACTAAGGTGCTGCCATCCTTCTTTTATGAGGTTGAGGAAGAACATTTGGATCTCAAACTATAGTTGTGCTAAGACATAACACATATACATAATATGGACTATTTTAAATAATTTAGACTTATTATGGACTTGTTACTAGACTAAATTTAATAATCTATTTGAAATAAACTCTAGAATTCTCAACCTTTTTGAAATAATATGGTTGGTCAACTTTATTTTTAATGAGCTAAGGGTATATCAATCAATTTTTGAAGTCATTAACAACTTGAACAAGTCTAAAAACTTAAAAATATTATCCAAGAAGAGAATTAAATACAATGGGATTTAGAGCTAGTACTCCTCAAGGAGAACTATTGAAGAGATAGATCTAGAATTTCATCTTGTAGGAACATTCTATTTCTTATGCCTAGAGTATGTATATGACAATCACATCCTACATATGCAAACTGTTTGAATATGTTCATTCAAATAATATGCAATTGATTGGTTTTATTCAACTCCTTGTTGTTACATCTAGACACATTTGACATCAATTATATTTTTTTTAGTTTTGTTAATATAAATGTCTAGATTGAATGTATTTAATTTTTTAATTTTAAATGTTTATATTTTTGTAACTAATTTAATGTGTAGATTGTTCGTGTGTATTTAATTAGATTAGATATTAAATGTTTTTAGTTTTGTTAATTTAAATGTAAAAATTGAATGTATTTTCATTTTATAAATTAAATGTATGTTAAATTTTTTGAAAATACAGATTTTCATACATGCACGTACATATTTTTTTCATATAGATCACATGGATGAGATGGCATTGCATCATAGTGATGGGACTCATACACATGATAGTGAGCATAATACTTCTGATACACATACTTCTAGGAGTGACTTATATGTTGGCACTCTTGATAGATTGAATAATGCTTTGACACATTTAGATCAGATGATCTCTAGTACATCAAACCTATCTAATAGAGACAGGTTGGTGGGAATTAGAGCACAGTTTGCCCAGATGATTGACATTGTCAAATCCTATAATCCATATGATGATTTGAGTAGTGAGGATTTATATCTATCACTTTCTACTACTGTTACTGGGATAGTGAAATGGTCAGCAGTTAATAAGGTCATTTCATTGGATATGGTGCATTCTATGTTTCCACATTACTAGGGAAAGGATAGAGTTCAGGACTATCTTGTCACTAGGTGTATAGATGTTGTTGTTGCCCTTGTATTTTTGCAAAGAATTATTTGTTGCAGTTCATTTATGACTTGATGTTGATTTCACATCTAGCCCTCCTTATGTAGGACAGGGTCTTGGGAGGTTTTTAGATAAACCTCAATACCAACATCCTAATTAGGATCCACCCATTGATAAGAGGGCATTAGTGGGTCCCAACCTTTTGGTACTTCTGAAAAGGTTGAATCTAGGACTATTAGCTAAGTCAGCAGTTGCATCATCGAGACAATGCATTTTTTAGAGTTTAGGTTCTATTGCTAGTGACATTGACCACCTTGCATCAGATCATGTTGGTAGATATATGTTGTGTTCACACACCAGCATAGGATCAGTTGATTTGAATTCCACCAGTTATGATCCTTACATAGGTGCTGACATAGTTTCACCACGTGATGTGGTGTAGATTTTTGGAGAGAGTGCACTATGCAGATTGAGCACATGTATGGCGCATGATCTATTATTAGTATATCAGTTTAGAATACAGGACCCCTCTCAAGTCTATGGCCACATTTGTTAGTTAGTACAGTGATCCTTGAGCTACACATATGACTGACATAGCACCTTCACAACAGATTCCATCATAACCTACTAGTGGTATTGTGCTACCTTACCCAGCAGGATCATTCCATGGACTTTTGTTTGAGGACGACATTGCGATGACCCTCAATTCATCTAACCTTAGTGGGATTGGGAGGGTCATCCATGGAGATACACCGGGTACTGATGATGAGGTATACATTAAATTTTGTGTTTAATCTAGTGTAATTTAGTCAAGTGTGCATCATGTGTGTTGACTCTTATTTAATCAATCTTACATCAGGGACTGACTAGAGTGGTGCTAGGACATGACATTGTGTAGTAGACATCAGATATGTTGAGGCTATGTTGATGTGTAAATTTGTGGGTCTAATCCAAAAACAACATGGGAAACTCTAAAACGTGGGATGGCTTCTCAGAGTAACCTCCAGATTTTAAGGAAGTTGGCTCTTCTTTTTTTCAATGGGGGTTTGGGAAAAGGATAGAAAAAACAAGATTATAGTTACAATGAAATAAAACTCCTAATCCTATGGTGATGCGCTGGATTTAAAACCAATCTAGTTGCACAATGACTAAACCCTATATGATTTATTAGAAAACCAAAGAGCAGCTGCATGATCAATTACCTAGTTTAAACTTAGATTCATCAAAGGCAAAGAAACAAAAAATAAGAAGCAAGAAAATAGAAATACATTTTGAATCTACACAAAACATTACTTCTTTCATTATCTGGTTGGGAAACAAAATATAGAGGCAAGATTGCTACACAAAATACAATGTTTAATTCCTCATTAGAAGTACTACTGAGGCAAAAATATTTCTTTAATCTACTACTCAAAAAATATATGTCTGATCTATGTAGAACTCCCTATCTTTGACCCGGATCTGTATATTTATAACCTAAAAATTGAATCCCTTTGTGAATCTATGAAAATCTTTCCCAACTACCCAAAATAATATCTACAACTGAAACCCACTAAATCTGTCCCAAAATCTAGCTGATAACCGTATCTGTCAACTGGACTGGCTATTTTGTTTCTTCCCCATGGCTGGAAATGCATTTTCCTCCATATTTTACCTCTATGAGTTTCTCATTTCCCACTCATCTCTTTATGGCTGCGTGAAAATATTAGGGTTGCATATTCTACCTCTTGTGAGAGTAAAAAAGAGTCTTTATATGAATAAAGCTTCAACTTTATGGCTAACAGGACCCACAGTATAAAATGACTCAAATTTGATGTTTATTTAAAACTAACTTGGTTTTTAATCTTTCTCGTGGCTTTTAGCTGAAAATGAGACTTTTATACATTTATTAAAATAAAGCATTTTAGCTTTAAGAATAGGGCCCACCATCTATATTATAAGAAACTTATTTTTTAACATAAGACTCCATTTACCCTTTGCTTCACATGACACTCATATCATATGAGTTTTAATAAAAAACAAACCAATGTCATATCTCCCTTCCACTTCAACAATGTGGCAAACTAGCGCTCATTTGAGATACAATTTTCCTCCTTTTCCCTCAAATACCCACTAGTGTGCCAAGTGGCAACCTCTGTGTTATTCTTCTCACTGTTGCCCTGAATCGTTGATCTCCTTCTAAATCAGATAGTTGCTAAGATGCTACATCTAAAAACCCTAAATCTTTCTCTATCTTGAGGCTCTACTTCATGCTGCCTTCTAAGAATGTCTGCCATTGTAGATACTATAGTGTCATCTCTATAAGAGATTGTGTGTGATTAAACTTGGCTGCTTCTGACTAAAAGCCATGCTTCATTTTAAAATTGCACCATTATTTTTACTGGTTTGAGCCTTCCTTCTATTCAATAGAGATTCTCCCTTACATGTGGATGAGACTATTAACATTGGCATCAGCCTTGTCTTAAAAGGCTAAGGCTTTAAGTTTGAAGCTCCTCCTTAACTCTTTACTCTGCACCATAGATTGAAATGGACTGGCACTTTAGTATGGTGATGCTTCCTTATAGTGTGTGCCTTCTTTTGTAACCTGCACCATTTCCTTGGATGCACCTTATTCCAATGGACTGCACTATTATTTTAATGCTTGTGTCATTCTTCCTAGACCATGCCCAACAATGAGATATGACTCCTCTAGTATAGAGGATGTGATAATGAATTATATTATTGTGTCTTCCATTTGAGAAAGAAGATGGGCGTATATAATGGCACCTTCCCTTGATCAAACGAGAGCTCTACTCCATATCAACTAGCCACACTTCTCTTTCATGAACGGTGCTTTGAATTTATTTGTAATGCCTTGGATTAGAAGACCTAGGGCTTCGTATTTCATTCACTATGTTAGCTTCATATGATCTGGTTGTGTCCATTACTAAGGCTGCAAGCCTTATTATACTGTGAAGAGCTAAGTGCCTATAGAACTGACATCTATGATGAGATTTGAAACCTATGTTTACCTTTATAACGAGCCTCCTTTCATGTCTATGCCACTGTATACTGACAGTTTCTTTAAATAGAGGCTATCCTCAATAGGCGGTAATGTGTTATGTTTCTTTTGATGTGCTGCACTATTCAACACTAGTTGGCGCCAAGATTTCTATACTTCACTAAGCTTGTGCCATTGTTTGAACACTATGGATGACTTGAATTTGGCTACTTGCCTTTAAGATGATAAGGGTAACTGAGGGTATTTATACTGAGTGTCATGATTATAGAATAGGCATGTCCTTATATTAGCTACCAGTACCTTAATCTAGGCCACACCTCACTTAATATGGATATCCTTTGCTTGAAACACTTGAGCTTATATAATCAGGGCTACATCATGGCTCAATAGGCAATACCATGTTTGTAGAGGCTGAGTTATGATTGTAGAGGCTGAACGCCATTGTATCTATCTTTACGTATCTCTATAATGCTTTGCACATTATTATGACTTGTGACCTTTGTAAGAAAAGATGCCTGATATGCAACCCTTCATGCTTTATGAGAAGCACCATGTATATAGTTGATGCTATTTCCTTTGATTTGGTATTGATTTGTATTTTGCCCTGCAGCTGAATTCATATGCAAGGGTAACACTATAATGCTGTGCGTCCCATATTATGGGTCATGCCCTTCTTCATCAAACCAACGCCATGAAACTTATTCTATATTATGTCTTATCAATAGCACCAACCTCTTATAATGTCATGCTATAATCTTTATATGGCTGCTCTCATTGATTGTGATGAGATCAATTGAACACACAAAGGCCTGTGCTATATCATTCTACAATGGTGGTACCCTTATCTCCTTTAAGGTTGTCTTTAGAGTGGAGGCATTACCCTTATGGTTTGAATGGAGTGGCACATTATATGAGATGAAAATGCCCTTTATTATATGATGAGCTTTTGTAAATGATGGCTACCATGGTGTTGAATGCTGACGACATGAGGTGAGAGTCATTTTCATTCAGCTGATCAAATCTTCCTTTCATTGGAAACATTCTCATCATGTATTTGACCACCCCACCATGATCTCTAGCACTAGGAGCACCATACTTTGTTTTATGATGTTGTGCGCCATCTTAGAATGAACAAATTTCATTATAAATTTTAACTCTATGCCATATCTTTATGAGAATACACCTTCATGTTGGATGGCTGCATTCTTTTATTGGATGGTGCCTCTGAATTGGCTAAACAACTTGATGAAAAATCAAATGTTTTTGGTGATAGACTCAAGCTCTAAAATGACTTGCATCATACCTTTTAGAATCTGCTTGCTTTCAGAAACAAAGTGACGTCTCAAATTGTAATGCTGGTACACATTAAATTACTGAAAGCTCCTTCATTGACTATGTGGAGTTTAATAGCCTACAACATTATAACATCGATGCCCTGAAAACTATAAGGTGCAACAAAACATATTGACATCTTACTGTATCTGAAACACACTTCATCAAAATTATTGTTTACAATTTTACAATGTTACTTCTACATTTTAAATTGTTATGAGTTGTGCTTCCATTTGTAGCAGCCATATCTTCATTCTGTGATAGCTTCTCCATGCATATTGTCTTTGACTTAAATTGGTCATCATTCTTTAAGGTCAAGCTTCCTTTATGCATCATATTATCCTTATAATAAGCTTCATACTTTTTCTTCTCATATGGTGTATTTCTTCTATAAAGGCTAGGTATAATTTTTCTAGAAAGAGTTGCATCCTATTTGCTAATGTTGAGCCTCATTTACTGCCTGTGTGTCATCCATTAATATACACATGACTATACCTCTTCATAATGGCTGAGCTTGGACTCTAATATATGATGCAATGTCTCTCATTCTCAAAAGTGTTTTGATAAACTCATTAGCTTTGGACGTCCAAAAATCTCTCAGTAGTGATATTGAAAAGAATTTTGAAATGGTGTAAAAATTTATTAACAGTTCTTGGCGACTAGTTGGGTAAGTGAGCTTGCTCACTGATAACTATAAAATCTTTATTTTCAAAACCAAGCCTTATCTAGGGCATAGAGTCAATTAGGCCAAAACTAAAACATCCATAAGGCTAACCAAAATTTGCGGCACCAGACTGATACAAGCTGAACTGAAACATTGCTGGACCAAACACCTTCCTTAAATGAAACTAAATGAAACTGACTTTCATCCCTTTGTAGCAATGACTTATTGAAAACAAAACAACTAAATCTAAAAACTAATGCTACTATTGTAGCTTATTCTAAACACTAAAACTAATTACTGACATATCAAACACATAGGAATATGTCCATTTACAAGAATGGCAAAATAACTATCAGACTTGATGATGTTGCTCCACTGAATCCACACCAAACTGATGATTGACCAAATAAAATACATAAAAAAGTATAACAAGATTTTGTACCTTTTTGCCTCTCTGCACTTCAGAGACTCATCCTTGGCATGAAAACACCAATTAGGCTGATCTATATGTTGGAAACAATGCAGATAACTGAGGGGGGGTAAATCAGTTATCTTATAACTTTTCTATTTTTACTTTCTTTTCTTATCTTATCATTTAGTGTTATATTAAAACAAGGCAATCATAAGAACTAAAAATAAATTAACACATAACACAAGGATTTTTATGTGGAAACCCTGTTAAGGGAAAAACTATGGGGTGACTAAGCCAAGATTGTATTCTCTGTTAAAAGAATAAGGAGTACAAATTTGGCACTTACCAATTAGGGCTCAGTACTTGAGCACACTGCTCACAAGAGGCCCACTACCTACAAGAGACTTACAGTCTACAAATGCTTACAGATGATACCAAGATGTTTGAACTGGTGAACATCATTATACATGCAAGAGTTCAATTCTGATTAGGCATAGTATACTGATCTGGCACATTTCATTCTTCCTCTGCTCAATATTACTTTCCTGTCACATTCTGGGATTGAATTACTATCTTTGCACTTGTATCTACTTTTCTTCACACTTTGTCATTTATACTATCACTTACACACTCTCACAAGCCTGAATCCATTGCGTATATATATCTACATAAAAGGATTTCCAACAACTTCTTAGTTGACAATAAGAATACCTGAGATATTTGCAAGTTATTGATCTGTTAGCTGAATCCATACTTGATTAGTGATGCACATCAAAAATGTAGGCATAGAATTTATTGGTCATGTTGGCCAACAATGTATAATGCAACAAATTGCTTGATCAACACCTTTTGCACATCTGGATTGAAGTCTGATACTTTGCTGGTCAATTCTTCCTTTGTCTGCTCTGCCTGACTGGAACCCAACACTCAGATGCTCAAGTCTTTTTCATGCTTTATCACTAGAGGCTAAATCTCTAGAATACAATAGTCATGATACCCTTCTTGACTTGTCCAAGTCTGCAACTTACTGAGTTACACCATCTGAGAGATCCGAACCTGATTGTCAGACCTTGATACATACTCTGTTCTTGTTCCTCGGACCGAAACAATCTTCAATCTGACTTCCGGTAGAGGCATATTATGTACTGTAGATGTGTAGAATAGACTTTCTTGCCATCAATGACAACACTTATGAAGCCACACAGTGTCTCTTGCCAACAATCTCCCCCTTTGGCATTGATGGCAACACTTAGTGAAAAATGACTAAGTGTCACAGTAACTCCCCCTTTGCTTGTGCTCTGTTTCTTTACAATGCTTTATCGGAGGTCCCCTTTTGTTGGATTCCTTGTTTTTCATTATTCTTCACTCTCCCTTTGCCATTAATGGCAAAGGGTGGAACCCACATACAAAATTGTGCAAAAACTATTATATACATGGTCGCATAAGTATATACAAATCATATGTTATACGTACATATACTTAAGTATATCCGCAAAGGTTGTCTTCAACTGTACTATTTCTGTGGCCCAACTCCTCTTCATTCTATCCAAAATGGAGATGTGTCCACTTAATAAAAACACATATGCTTCTACCCTCTTTAAGTCGGTTGGATCACTAGTCTGGATTGTACTTTGTGCCTCTGTCAAGGCATCATGCATTGCCTCTAACTTAGGGATGATTATCCCTCTGAGCTCACCCATTCTATCCATTATGTTCTTTTTCTCTTTAACCAGTTCTTTAATTTCATTTATTATACCAATAGCTTGATATTCATGATTCACCAGAGAGGTAGTAAGGGGATCAAAATTCTAAGATAAACTTGACAGTTTTCCTTCTTGTTCTTTCACTTTCTTCTCGATGTCCTCTATCACTTTGGGCCAAGTTAAACAAAATTTGTATATGTCCCCACCATCCTTGAGAGTGTTTTCAAGGCTCTTTATGCCAATGCCTAAGGTTCTTCTATCATTAGCAATTAGCCCTTGTACTTCACTAAACCTCTTTCCCAAGAACTCCTTCCAGACCTTAGTTTCTGTTGATTTCTCTAAGGATTCAAAATGAGTGTTAATAGACTTGACTAAGTTTTTTTAGATTACCAAGTTGAGAGGCAGAAAGATCCTTTTGATAGGTTGGCATAATCTTCTCCAGCATCCCAAATGCAATCTCCAATAGCTCATAATCCTCCATGTGTGATTTTAGAAGTTTCTCTTTTGCTTTGGCCTGAGCAAAATATGGTACTTTCATTATCTGAACCAGAGAGAGAATCAAAGTTTAGTGGCCCTTCGATTAACTTAGGTTCATCTAGCTCTATTATTTCTTTGTCTAGGAAATTTTGTACTGTCTCTGCAGTGTCTCTTACCGACTCTACTTCCTTCCTTTTGGGGGTATCCAGACTAACTGGCTTATTGATATTTGTTTCTTCTACTTGTCCTTCCTCTTCTGGAACAAAGGAGTCTAATGCCTCAGATGACTCTTAATCATTTTTTCTTTAATCCTTCAACATCCTTGTCAGAAAATGTTTCTTCTTTCTGTCCTTCCTCTTTTGGAATAGAGGAATCTAGTGCCTTAGATGACTCTTCATCATTTTTCTTTAACCTTCAACATCCATGTTAGAAGGCTCTTCATATGTTTCCTCTATAATGGGAAGGTTAAATCTCTTCAAGGCATTCCAAAGAATTTCTTTTGTTTCATTTGCTATTTGGTTAGTTTCTCCAACCATGAGTTTATTCATCCGGGACTTGCTTCAGAAATCATCTTTACAATCCTTAAAAACCATGTCCATTTGTTTTGGAGTGATAGAGGGACATAGTTGTATCACTATCTACTCTTGGACCTCCAAGTCTTTTGCCTTTGCATTCTCTTTTCTTTGCTCCAATACATCTTCTAGGCTTTTTGGAATTAATGAAATTATTTCAATGAATACTTTGTTATAGATATTCAAATACCTTACAGTAGCTTCCTCTAGAATTCTCTTGTTAGCATCATTATATTCATCATAGAACTCTGTCATCGCCTGCAGGTTCCCATCCACAGTAACTACCTTGATGATATCATCAATAGAAAGAGTAGGCTTCTCAACATACTCTAATGACTTCTGCTCCACATCAATCTTGGGGGATTTTACTTTTGCTATCTTCAATTCTCTAATCTCTGCATCTAACTCAGTCTCACCATCATCTTTGAGACTCACATAGGCTCTTTTGGCCTTGGATTTATTTCTCTTTTCTTTTGCAGATAAATGGGCTTCTGGATTTACCGCTTTAGATCTCCCGAAGGCAGAACTCCTGGTAGTTCTAGTCCAGGTGGAAGTTTCTACCGAAACCTATTCTTTCTTTGCTTCCTCTTTTTCTTTCTCAATTTTATCTATTCTTTCTCTATTGGCAATAACAACTTCTTTGGTGATGCCAAATTTCTCAGCCAGTGCTTCAACTTCTTTTCTCACCTTTCTCTTTATCTCAAGCCTTCTTAGTTCAACATGCAATTTTATGTTTAATTCTTCAAAAGTGCCAAACCTCTCTACTTTGGGGTCTTTGGGTTGACTCAGTAAATGTTGAATATGAGTCTCCAATGTGTTTCCATCAACCTCATAGCCCATGGGCAATATCCATATTGTCCTTGGTTCAACTACCTATATTAGGCACTGATCAGTATCTACCATAAAGTAGATTGTGTCTTTGTACTTCTCCACTATTGTTTTGGGAATTCTTTCTCTTACTTGCATCATGCTCTGGAAGTTTTTGAAGTAACCCTAGAGAGCTATCTTCCAGGTTTGAGTGTCACCAAGTTCATACAAGTAATCCCTAATCTGTATAGCAACCGGTTTGTCATTTTCCCAGATCAGACCTTTTGGGCCTGGTAACTCATTCATGATAACACCAAATCACCATATTTGAAAGAGTTCTTTTTGTCTTTCTTGATCTTTTGTAGGTTCTCCAGCAACTAATTCAACAAGAGTTCACACAGGTCATAATCTGCATTCTCTCTTAGCATATTGAGGTAAATCTTGTATCCAATCACAATTGAGGAAAACTTGACATCCAAATTAGTGATGTCATCAATGGTCATTGCCCTCTTATCATATTTTGAACCTGTGGCTTTAGATACTGTTTGATTCTTCATAGACTTAGGAGCAGGCAACCCACCAATGGAGTGCAAACCAGTTACAGCTTTGATGGCATATTTGGTTATTTTGAAAGGACTCATTAACTACATGAAGTTATCATGGATCCTACTTAAGATATACCGGACCCATTTGTCCTCTCCAAAAGATGAAAAATGTATGCAATGTGCAAAATGCTTATCTTTTAGGGTCTAGAACTCTGGTTTCAGATCAAAGTTCTCACTGCTTAACTGATTTCAGTATAGATTCATCAATTTCAGGTCTCCAAAGTCCTCAATGTTTGCATGTCTATAAACCCTAATGTCTTCTACATGGAGAATGCCATACGGGGTACAGGAAAACATACCCAGGGGATCAACCTCAATAGATTTGTGAGGATGTTTCTTGAAAACTGGCCTTGGTCTCTCAGAAACATTTACAACCATATGAGTAGCCATTTTAATGAACAAAGATTGGAGAGATTAAAAGCAATACCTCTTCACGCCTTAGGGTTTGGAGCAACTACCGGAACAGATTGCACTTGGATTCAATCTTCAACTAAGTTTGAGTGTCTTGATGGATTTCTTCTTAGAGCTCTTCTCCCTTCTTCGTGAGTGCAAAGTGTTTCAAATGATGGATGAGAGACCTTTTAACCTTTCCCAAAAACCTAATTTCCCTTTGTAATAAATGCACAACTTAAGTCATCCGATTACCCTGTTTTGAGAGAGATTTTCTTGAATCACTGCACGAATCTTTAAAATCATTATCTATGAGGGTTGACAAAATATCTTCACCTTTTTCATACATGCCATAAGTCTGTGGATTAAAACATTTCAATTCTGGATCATACCGAATATGTCTATGAAATTCTACTTTACCAGATAGCTGTCGATATAGGAGTTCCTCATAGCTTCCTCAAATCTGCATGCAGATTTGTCAAATTTTGACTAGACAATTTTAAATGAATCTCCTCAAATCCTTTAAACCAAAACCTCTTATTCTGACTCAATGTGCTGAATTCAGGCACTCACTAGCTGGCTGGGGAAAAAAGATTTTCTCTGTAGCTCCCCCTGAGCCAAAGCTTACTTTTTAGTTTTTGGAAGGAATATCAACACCAGATTCTAGTATGGATCCATCCCCAATATTCATTATACTCTTCTTTACCAAATCTTGCTCATCTCCTTTTGAACTTCATCCACATTTAATTTACTTTTGCCTTTATCTTTTTTTTTTTTTTATCATGAGCCACCAGACCTTTTCTATTTTGACTCATGCTTCTACAGAATCTGGCTGTGACCGGATCCATTGCAGTTGTAACACACAACATTTCTTTGATTATTTGAATGATATCCTCTTGATCTATACTCATTAGCCTTATATCTAACTCTATTTCATGAAAAGCACCTACCATTGAAAGAATTGTTCATTTGTATATTTCTACATTCATGAGATTTGTGACCATACCTTTTGCAACTAAAACATTGACTAGAGAAGGATGGAGTGATTTGATTCATTTTATTTCTACATTGGATTTCTTTATGACCGAACTCATTACAATTGAAGCAGTATCCATTGAAGGAAGGATATCTTTGAGCATTTGGTTGTCTTACCGGAGGTCTTCTAGGCCTGTTTCTTTAATTTCCTGATCTAAAGTTCTTTTGATCAGATCTAGAACTTTCACCTTTCTCATATCCCAAGCCACACTTTCATCTACCCTCTTTTGACTTTCAAGAAGAACTTCAAGTTGGGCTGAGCTTATCTTGAATTGTTCTTTGTATTCATTTGTAGATTGAAGATCTTGTTTAAGAGTGTCTATCTGATTCTCAAGTTGTTCTTCATTATCTCTGGCTTCTTCAAGATTAGATTCAAGATGCCTAATTATTCTATCCTTTTTGTGGCAGTCCTCTATTTTCTCCCTGAGAGATTGTTTTAGATTATCTTCAATCTTTCTCTTTTTCTTTAATTTATTGGGTGAATTTCATAATCCCTGATTCCATTTCATGCCTTATCATAATGACTTCTTTTGATAGCTTCTCACATAGCTTATTTTTCTCATTCAGATCCTCATTAGCATTATTGACCTCATTTTGACTTCCTAATTTTTGGAGTAGTTCCTTTCTCTTTTTCATATAAATACTAAGTTTTTCTTTCAGCTCATTTATGAAATCATCAGCTTGCTTGAGTCTTTCTCTCAAATTGTTGACTTCAAAGTGGGATTGTTCAAGATCATCTAGGACAGACTGAAGTTGTTCTTTCATACCATATGAATTCATTGAGATTCCCAGATCTTCCTCAAGTTGTTAGGCTTGTTCAGAGGAACTTAGCTCTGATACTAATTGTTGGAAACAATGCAGATAACTAAGAGAGGGGGGTGAATCAGTTACCGTATAACTTTTCTATTTTTATGTTCTTTTCTTATCTTATCATTTAGTGTTATATTAAAACAAGGCAATCATAAGAGCTAAAAAGAAATTAACACATAACACAAGGATTTTTACATGGAAACCTTGTTAAGGGAAAAACCACGAGGTGACTAACCCAAGATTGTATTCTCTGTTAAAAGAATAAGGAGTACAAATTTGGCACTTGCCAATTAGGGCTCACTGCTCAAGCACACTGCTCACAAGAGGCCCACTGCCTACAAGAGACTTATAGTCTACAAATGCTTACAAATGATACCAAGGTGTTTAAACTGGTGAACAACATCTATACATGTAGGAGTTTAGTTCCAGTTAGGCACAATATATTGATCTGGCACATTTCATTCTTCCTCTGCTCAATATTACTTTCCTGTCACATTCTGGGCTTGAATTACTATCTTCACACTTGTCTCTGCTTTTCTTCACAGTTTGTCATTCATACTATCACTTACACACTCTCACATGCTTGAATCCATCAGGTATATATATCCGCATCAAGGATTTCCAACAACTTCTTAGTCGGCAACAAGAATACCTAAGATATTTGCAAGTTATTGATCTCTTGGCTAAATCCATGCTTGATTAGTGATGCACATCAAAAACGTAGGCATAGAAGTCATTAGTCATGTCGGCCAATGATGTATAATGCCACAAATTACTTGATCAACACCTTTTGCACATCTAGATTGAAGTCTGATACTCTACCGGTCAATTCTTCCTTTGTTTGTTTTGCCTAACTGGTACCCAACACTCAAATGCTCAAGTCTTTTTCATGCTTTATCACTGGAGGCTAAATCTCTAGAATACAATATGTTGTTATATGGAGCCTGATCAGACTCAGAGGTTATATTTACCCCACTTTTATCGGCACGGTTTCCCCCCAAATTCCTATGGGGTCAAGGGGCAAAGCCCCTTGCTGGGGTTTGGGGGCAGCGCCCCCAAGACGGGGTCAAGGGGCAGCGCCCCTTGCAGGGTCCAAAACCTCACATGGTTTTTGATTATTTTATAATGCACCAGAAGTTAATTTTTTCATTGACCGACATAAGAAAACTCTATTTTTGTAACTGACAAAAGCTTGATAAAAAGCGGCTAAGGGTTAGGGTTTTTGGTATTGTATTGTAGCATTTTGCAGCGGTATTGAGTTGCAGGGATTGCTGATTGTAATCAGTTTGATTTACTGGATAATAATATTGGACTCTCTGTTTGGTGGATGTAGCCCGAGTTTGGGTGAACCACGTTAAAACTTGTCTCTCGTTGTTATTATTTCTGTGTATTTCCATTTCTTTGTTTAATCTTTATTTGCATTTAATTGATATGTTCTACCGGCTAACCCTAACAAGTGGTATCAGAGCGGGTTGTGTTCGATTATCGTCTGTAGGAAAGTCTCATGGTTGAGTGGGAGCAATGGCGGACAAGGGTAAAACGAAGGTTGATAAATTCAATGGGCAGAACTATCAGTTATGGAAGATGCAGATGGAGGATTACCTCTATCAAAAGGATTTATGGAGGCTGTTGGAAGGAGTAGCCAAGAAACCAGCAACAATGTCTTATGAGGATTGGAATCTTCTTGACAGAAAGGCACTGGGAACCATTCGGTTGTCCCTGGCACCGTCGGTGGCATTCAATATAACAGAAACGAAGACAACAGATGGTCTGATGAAAGCTTTGACAAAATTGTATAAAAAACCCTCAGCCTCAAATAAGGTATTTCTCAT
The DNA here is from genome assembly GCA_027924645.1 of Cunninghamia lanceolata. NCBI lineage: Eukaryota > Viridiplantae > Streptophyta > Pinopsida > Cupressales > Cupressaceae > Cunninghamia > Cunninghamia lanceolata. The sequence goes on from BSBN01001226.1 coordinate 11,765,562, forward strand.
GAAGCAGTTGTTTAATTTGAAAATGGTTGAAGGTGGATTTGTGACAGGTCATTTAAATGAATTTAATACGATTGTCAGTCAATTGACTTCTATAAATGTAAAATTTGATGAAGAAGTTAGAGCTCTCTTGATATTATGTTCATTGCCTGAAAGCTGGGATAGTTTGGTAATGGCGGTTAGTAACTCTGTTTCTGGTTCAAATACCCTAAAATTTGATGATGTTGTTGGTGTTATTCTGAGTGAGGAAATTTGTATGAAAATCTCAGGTGGATCTAAATTAGGTAGTGTTTTGAATGCAGAAAGCAGGGGCAGATCAAAGGAGAGAGGAAAAGGTTCTGGAGGTCATGGGAAGTCACGAGGAAAATCAAAGGACAAAAGATCCCAAACCAGAGGACAGAAGGATTGCTGGTACTGTGGAAAACCAGGTCATTTGAAGAAAGATTGCTGGTCTCAGAAAAACAAAGAAGGAGACAAACAAGAAGGTAATAAGGAAGCAAATGTGGTAAGCAATAAGTCTGAAGATGATGCTTTGATTCTTTCCCTAGATAATGCTGATGATTCATGGGTTTTAGATTCAGGGGCCTCATTTCATGCTACGCCCCATAGAAGTTATTTCCTTGATTATGTCCAAGGGGATTTTGGGCTAGTTTATTTGGGAGATAACGAACCCTGTCAGATTGTTGGAAAGGGAAGAATCAAGATTAAGTTGCAGAATGGGAATCATTGGCTACTACAAGAGGTAAGGCATGTTCCAAGGCTCAGTAGGAATTTAATTTCAGCAGGGCAGCTAACTGAACAAGGTTGCACTATTACATTTACTGATAAAAATTGGAAGGTTTCAAAAGGTGCCTTAGTAGTTGCAAAAGGTGTGAAAGTAGGCACCTTATATCTTTGTACAGGTCATACTGTTCCTTCTACTTTAGCTGTTATAGAGAAAAAACAAACAGGTTCAGGAACAGTTGCTGCAGGTTTGTAGGAAGAGACTGGAAAAGTTGCTGCAGGTTCTGAGACAACACTGTGGCATAACAGACTTGGGCATATGAGTGAAAAAGGTATGAAGGTACTTCATTCTAAGAAAGTTTTACCAGTTCTGAAATGTATTAATATGGATTTCTATGAAAGTTGTGTGTATGGAAAACAAAAGAGAGTCAGTTTTCTCAAGGATGGGAAGCAAAAGAAAAATAAAAAGTTGGAGCTTGTGCATATAGATGTATGGGGACCAGCTTAGGTATCTTCTCTCGGTGGCTCTCGGTATTATGGTACATTCATAGATGATGCAACTAGGAAGGTCTAGATTTATTTCCTTAGACAAAAATCTGATGTATTTGAAACATTTAAGAAATGGAGAAGCTTGGTTGAGAATGAGATGGGTAAAAGATTAAAATGTCTCAGATCTAATAATGGCGGTGAGTATTGTAGCAAAGAATTTTAAGATTATTGTTCCTTTAATGGAATTCATAGGCAGAAAACGGTTCCAGGGACTCCATAGGAAAATGGAGTGGCTGAACGCATGAATAGGACAATAATGGACCGTGCAAGGACCATGAGATTGCATGTTGGGCTGCCTTTAAACATGTGGGCAGAGGCTGTCAACACTGTTGTATATTTAATTAACAGAGGTCCTTCAGTTCCTTTAGGCTGTGGTATTCCAGAGGAAGCATGGATAGGCAAAAAAGTGAGTTATTCTTTTCTGAAAACCTTCGGCTGTGAAGCATTTGCACATGGGATTTTGAAAATTAGAAAATTGTGAGAAGCAGGGATGTTATATTCAATGAGAAGGTGTTGTACAAAGATCAGTTGCAGCAGTATGAGAAGAAAGAAAAGGATTATGTTGTGCTGGATGATACTCCAAATAGTGATGTTCCAGTGGTTCCTCATGCTCCGCAACAGCAACCAGAAATACCACAAACTCCAGTGAATTTTAGACGGTCCACAAGGATAAGTAGACCTCCTGAAAGGTTTTCTCCCTCTTTGTATTCTATTTTGTTAACAGATGCTGGTGAACCAAAAGGGTATGATGAAGCTATGCAGGTGGATACACAGGTTCAGTGGGAGCTTGCAATGAAAGAAGAAATGGACTCCTTACTGAAAAATCAGACTTGGGAATTATGTAAGTTACCTGCAGGTAAAAAGGCTTTACCAAATAAATGGGTTTATAGGCTAAAAGAGGAAGATGGAGGTAAGAACAGATTTAAGGCCAGGTTAGTTGTAAAAGGATTTGCACAGAAAAAGGGCATTGATTTTGATGAGATATTTTCTCCGGTTGTTAAGATGACTTCTATTCATACTGTTTTAAGTATTGTGGCTGCTGAAGATTTACATTTGGAACAGCTAGATGTTAAAACTGCCTTTCTCCATGGTGATTTGGAGGAGATCTATATGGAATAGCCCCAAGGATTTGAGGTCAAAGGTAAGGAGAAACTAGTGTGCAGATTGAAGAAGAGTTTGTATGGCCTGAAACAAGCACCTCGGCAATGGTATTTGAAATTTGACATTTTTATGGTTGAGCAAGGCTACAACAGGTGTAATTCTGACCATTGTGTTTATTTTAAGAGGTTAGATAATGACAGCTACATTATTTTATGTTTATATGTTGATGACATGCTTGTAGCTGGGTCTAACATGGATCACATAAGAGAGTTAAAATAACAGTTGGCACAGTCATTTGATATGAAGGATTTGGGGGCAACAAAACAAATCCTTGGTATGAAAATTTGCAGAGATAGGCAGAACAAAAATTTAACTCTATCTCAGGCTGCTTATGTTGAAAAGGTGTTACAGAGATTCCACATGGAGAATGCAAAAGCTGTCAGCACACCTTTGCCTAGTCATTTGAAATTGACTAAGGACATGTGTCCTAAGACACAAGAGGAGGAAGAGAAAATGTCCAAGGTACCATATGCTTCATCTGTAGGTAGTTTAATGTATGCCATGGTATGCATGCGACTAGATATTGCACATGCTGTAGGAGTCGTTAGCCGGTATATGAGTCATCCCGGATTAGAGCATTGGAATGCAGTAAAATGGATTCTCAGGTATTTGAGAGGCACATCCAATAAATACTTATGTTTTGGGGGCTCTAATACTATTTTAGCAAGCTATGTAGACTTAGATTTGGCAGGAGATATTGATACCAGGCAGAGTACTACAAGTTATGTCTTTACTGTAGGAGGAACAGCGGTGAGTTGGATTTCCAGGTTACAAAAGGTGGTTGCTTTATTCACCACAGAGGCAGAATATGTAGCTGCAACAGAGGCAAGCAAGGAGATGATATGGCTGCAATCTTTCATGAATGAATTGGGCACACAACAGGTTAACGGTTATTTGTTTATGGATAGCCAGAGTGCCATACATCTTGCAAAGAATTCTGCCTTGCATTCAAAGACCAAACATATATAGTTGAGGTATCACTTCATTCGGTCGGTGTTGGATGATGGACAGTTACAGCTGGCAAAGATACATACAGATGACAATCCAGCAGATATGTTTACAAGGCAGTGACAAGGGAGAAGCTGAGCTCCTCTTTAGCTTCGGTTGGTCTTCTAGACTGAAAACAACCAAAAATAGAACAATAGAGTCCTGGGTGCTTATTTCCAGTGGGAGCTACAGGGTCAGTAGTGTTATGATCTGTCTCCAAGTGGGAGATGATATGGTGTGGAGTCTGATCAGTCTCCAAGTGGGAGATTGTTGTTATATGGAGCCTAATCAGACTCGAAGGTTATATTTACCCCACTTTTATCGGTGCGGTTTCCCCCCAAATTCCTACGGGGTCAAGGGGCAGAGCCCCTTGTGGGGGTTTGGGGGCAGCGCCCCTTGTGGGGTCCAAAACCTCACATGGTTTTTATTATTTTATAATGCACCAGAAGTTACTTTTTTCATTGACCAACATAAGAAAACCCTATTTTTGTAACCGACAAAAGCTTGATAAAAAGCAGCTAAGGGTTAGGGTTTTTGGTATTGTATTGTAGCATTTTGCAGCGGTATTGAGTTGCAGGGATTGTTGATTGTAATCGGTTTGATTTACTTGATAATAATATTGGACTCTCTGTTTGGTGGCTGTAGCCCGAGTTTGGGTGAACCATGTTAAAACTTGTCTCTCGTTGTTATTATTTCTATGTATTTCCATTTCTCTGTTTAATCTTTATTTGCATTTAATTGATATCTTCTACCGGCTAACCCTAACACAGTAGTCATGATATCCCTCTTCACTTGTCCAAGTCCACAACTTACTGAGTTACACCATCTGAGAGATCCGGACCTAATTGTCAGACCTTGATATATACTCTATTCTTGTTCACTAGACCAAAACAATCTTTAATCTGACTTCCGGTATAGGCATATTATGTACTAGGGATGTGTAGAATAGACTTTGTTTCCATCAATGACAACACTTATGAAGCCACACAGTGTTTCTTGCCAACACTATATGCTATTCATACTTGAGTAGAGGGTGGGGAGGTAAAATCAAATGTTGGAGCTCCTTTCTCTGCTTGAACTTGAAAGATTTTATTGATAGAACTTTATCAGTAACCTCTTTTATAGGATCTTCAACAAGCTCATGACCCATGATAGTATCAAAACTAGGTGTGCAGGTGACAGAGCTACCAATTACAACCTTGAATCTGATCAGCATTCCTTCGTGCAAGAAGAAGGGTGTATAATGTGACTCAGTATGTGATTGCTCACTTTTGCAGATGTCTCTTTGGATGCCATCATTTTGTAGTTGTGAATCTCCATCAAAAAGAAGATAATAACCATTTTTAAGAATGAAGAATATATCAGCTATTGCACATGCTTGTTTATTATAATCTTCTTCATGATATGCTATAGGAGGCTTTGTAAAACAACCATGCACTTGCTCAATTGTAGGATCTTCTGCATCCAGTAGCTGATATCCTTGTTGTAAGATCAAGAATAAATCCTCATCTTGTTCCAAATGTTGCTCATGCATCTCTATGCTATCTTCTTCAAAATGTGAAACTTCATTGCAGAAATTAAGACACTCTGAGTTTACAGATTTAAACATTTCCTTTGTAACTTCTTCCTCAAGACGAGGTACAGATGTGGCATCCCTCACGACCTAGTACTTTTCAGCTTCAAAACCCCTCATGAAGTACTTTTTAGCTTCTAAAAGTTGCAATTCATAGACATCCTCTAGATCTAGTTCATTAGTCATCTGAGTTTCTGAGTTACTCTTTCCCATGGATACATGATACTTAGGATTATAAGAACACACTGAATAAACATGAGTTACTTTCTTTAAGACTTGATTCTTCTTTGATGTCAAAATGGCAAAGAACTTGATTTGTGCCTTTTATTAGTTGATTTGCAGCTAAAGAGGTTTGTAATGCATAATTGTGAAGATTATTGGGTTTCTTCTGTACCTGAGGGGGGGTTCCTTCTACAAAATGACCACATTGGTCTTTCTGTTCATAGGGATCTTGGGGCATGAAATATGGATCAAAATTATATATTCTTTGACATTTTAAATCATTCAGCTCATGGGTGAGAGTTTTTATAAGTTCTTTTACTGCACTCATCTCCTCATGATTTGACAAATCAACAAGGAGGGTGGGTGGATTAGAAACTATATGCATTTGGCTACAAGAAAGAGCATGAGATAAGATATCTACATGATGCATCAGGGGTTTTAAAGGTATAGGGGATAGTTTACTAGCCTCTATGAGGTTATTTTCAACTCTAATAGCTAGATCATATGATTAGGTCAAAGTATCACCTCCTAAGGCTTGAATCATAATAGATATTTCAGGATGTAGAGCCTTTAGATAATACAAGAATGCAAAAACTAGAGGTGGCCTCATGTCAACTGAGAATTTCTTCCATACCTTATCAAATCTTGAATTGAAGTCACACATGCTCTCCATTGGATGCCTCTTGATTGTGATGAGATTCTGGGTAAGAGAGTTGACGTCTGTCCTCTCTTTGAACTGATTGAAGATGAGTCCTCCTAGTTGATCCCACACAATGATTGAACCAGGCTGCAATCCTCTATACCATTCTTTTTCTTTTCCTTGGAGGGAAGATGCTAGCAATAGAAGGGCATGATTCTTAGTTGTGATATTGTGAATGGAACATAAGCTTGCAACATCTTGAATGTGATCTGCAGGACAAATAGATCCATCCCCAAAAAAATGAGGTAGTGCCTTCCATGTTGTGTTAGGAACTTGACCCTACTGCTGGAGAACAAGAGGACTTGAATCCCAAGTCACAAAGGGTAGATCCCTTGCTTGAATATTCAGATGAACATAGATACCTGGGGCTGCCATGGTCTACAAGAGCAAAGATCTGAGAAAGAGTCACGAATAGAGTCGCTAAGTAGAAGATTCATGCTCCCATGAGCAGATATTTTTGTGATTTTCCACCAAAATCACAAAATACAAGGCAAAGATTCAGTGAAAACAAAGACCCAAGTCTTTGATTCCAGTCCCACCAGGTGTGTCAAAAACTGTTGATGTATAAATTTGTGGGTCTAATCCAACAACAACATGGGAAACTCTAAAAACGTGGGATGGCTTCTCAGAGTAACCTCCAGATTTTAAGGAAGTTGGCTCTTCCTTTTTTAAATGGGGGTTTGGGAAAAGGGTAGAAAAAACAATATTATAGATACAACGAAATAAAACTCCTAATCCTATGGCGATGTGCTGGATTTAAAACCAACCCAGTTGTGTAATGACTAAACCCTATATGATTTATTGGAAAACCAAAGAGTAGCTGCATGATTAATTACTCAATTTAAACTCATATTCATTAGAGGCAAAGAAACAAAAATACATTTTTGAATCTACACAAAACATTACTTCTTTCATTATCTGGTTGGGAAACAAAATACAGAGGCAAGATTGCTACACAAAATACAATGTTTCATTCCTCATAAGAAGTACTACTGAGGCAAAAATATTTCTCTGATCTACTGCTCAAAAAATGTGTCTGATCTATGTAGAACTCCCTATCTTTGACCTGGATCTATATAATTATAACCCAAAAATTGAATCCCTTTGTGAATCTCTAAAAATCTTTCCCGACTAACCAAAATAATATTTGCAACTGAAACCCACTAAATCTGCCCTAAAATCTAGCTGATAACCATATCTAGCAACTGGACTGGCTGTTCTATTTCTTCCCCATGGTTGGAAATGCATTTTCCTCCATACTTTACCTCTATGAGTTTCTCATTTCTCTCTCATCTCTTTATGGCTACATGAAAATATTAGGGCTGCATATTCTATCTCCCGTGAGAGTCAAAAAGAGTCTTTATATTAATAAAGCTTCAACTTTATGGCTAGCGGGACCCACCATATAAAATGACTCAAGCTTTATGTTTATTTAAAATTGACTTGGTTTTTAATCTTTCCATGGATTTTAACTAAAAATGAGACTTCTATACATTTATTAAAATAAAGCATTTTAGCTTTAAGAAGAGGGCCCACAATCTATATTATAAGAGACTTACTTTTTAACATAAGACTCCGTTTACCCTTTGCTTCATGTGACACTCATATCTTATGAGTTTTAATAAAAAACAAACCAATGTCTTCTCTCCCTTCCGCTTCAACCACGTGGTGAACTAGCACTCATTTGAGATACAATTTTCCTCCTTTGCCCTCAAATCCCCACCAGTGCGTCAAGTTGCAACCTCTACGTGATTGCTCTTACTATTACCCTGAATCATTGATCCCCTTCTGAATCAAACGGTTACTAAGTTGCTACATCTGAAAACCCTAAATATTTCTCTGTCTTGAGGCTCTACTTCATGCTGCCTTCTAAGAATAGCCTCCATTGTAGATACTATAGTGCCATCTCTATAAGAGATTGCATGTGATTAAACTTGGCCGCTTTTGACTAAAAGCCACACTTCAATTTAAAACTACACCATTATTTTCACTGGTTCGAGCCTTCCTTATATTCAATAGAGATTCTCCCTTACATGTGGCTGAGACTATTAACATTGGTGTAAGCCTTATCTTAAAACATTGAGGCTTTAAGTTTGAAGCTGCTCCTTAAATCTTTACTTTGCACCATAGATTGAAATGGACTAGCACTTTAATATGGCAATGCTTCCTTATAGTGTGTGCCTTGTTCTGTAACCTGCATCATTTTCTTAGATGTGCCTTATTCCAATGGACTGCACTATTATTTTAATGCTTGCGTCATTCTTCCTAAACTACGTCCAACAATGAGATATGATGCCTTTGGTATAGAGGCTATGATAAGGAATTATATTATTGTGTGTTCCATTTGCTCAAGAAGATGGACATATATATTGGCACCTTCTCATGATCAAACAAGAGCTCTACTCCTTCATATCAACTAGCCGCACTTCTCTTTCATGAACGACCCTTTGAATTTATCTATAATACCTTGGATTAGAAGACCTAGGGATTCACATTTCAATCACTGTGTCAACTTCATATGATCTAGTTGTGTCCATTACTAAGGCTGCGAGCCTTGTTATACTGTGAAGAGATAAGTGCCTTTAGAATTGACAGCTATGATGAGATTTGAAACCTATGTTTACCTTTATAATGAGCCTCCTTTCATGGCTGCGCCACTGTATACTAACAACTTCTTTAAATAGAGGCTATCCTCAATAGGTGGCAATGTGTTATGTCTCTTTCGATGTGTTATACTATTCAACCCTAACTGGCGCCAAGATTTCTATACTTCACCAAGCCTGTACCATTATTTGATCACTATGGATGACTTGAATTTAGCTGCTTGCCCTTTAAGGTTTTAAGGGTGACTGAGGGTATTTATATTGAGTGTCATGATTATAGAATAGGCACGTCCTTATATTAGCTACCAGTACCTTATTCTAGGCCATGCCTCACTTAATATAGATATCCTTTTCTTGAAACATCTGAGATTATAATCAGGGCTACATCACAGATCAACAAGCAATACCATATTTGTATAGGCCGAGTTATGATTGTAGAGGCCGAATGCCATTGTATCTATCTTTGCGTATCTCTATAATGCTTTGCACATTATTATGACTTGAGACCTTTGTAAGAAAAGATGCTTGATATGCAACCCTTCATGTTTTATGAGAAGCACCATGTATACAGTTGATGCTATTTCCTTTGATTTGGTATTGATTTGCATTTTGCCTTGTGGCTAAATTCATATGCAAGGGTAAAACTATAATGATGTGCGTCCCATATTATGGGTCATGCCCTTCTTGATAAAACCAGCACCATGAAACTTATTCTATATTGTGTCTTATCAACAGAACCAACCTCTTCTAATGTTGTGCTATAATCTTTATATGGCCACTCTCATTGATTGTGATGAGATCAGCTAAACACATAAAGGCCCATGCTATATCATTCTGTAATGGTGGCACCCTTATCTCCTTTAAGGTTGTCTTTAGAGTCGAGGTGTTACCCTTATGGTTTGAATGCAGCGGCACATTATCTGAGATGAAAATGCCCTTTATTATATGATGAGCTTCTATAAATGATGGCTACCATGGTGTTGAATGCTGACAATGTGAGATGAGAGTCATTTTCCTTCAGCTGATCAAATCTTCCATTCATTGGCAATGTTCTCATCATGTATTTGACCACCCCACCATGATCTCTAGCACTAACAGCACCATACTTTATTTTTTGATGTTGTGTACCATCTTAGAATGGCCGAATTTCATTATAAATTTTAACTCTATGCCATATCTTTATGAGAGTATGCCTTCATGTTAGATGGTTGCCTTTGAATCAACTAAACGAATTGATGAAAGATCAAATATTTTTGGTGATATACTCAAGCTCTAAAATGACTTGCGCCATACCTTTTAGAATCTGCCTACTTTCAGAAACAAAGTGACATCTTAGATTGTAATGTTGGTACACATTAAATTACTAAAAGCTCCTCCATTGACTATGTGGAGTTTAACAGCCTGCAACATTATAACATCAATGCCCCGAAAACTATAAGGTGCAACAAAACATATTGACATCTTACTGTATCTAAAACACACTTCATCAAAATTGTTGTTTACAATTTTACAATGTTGATTCTTCATTTTAAATCCTTATGAGTTGTGCTTCCATTTGTAACAACCATATCTTCATTCTATGATAGCTGCTCCATATATATTGTCTTTGACTTAAATTGGTCATCATTCTTTAAGGCTAAGCCTTCCTTTATGCATCATATTATCCTTATAATAAGCTTCATAATCTTTCTTCTCATATGGTGCTTTTCTTCTATAAAGGCTAGGCATCATTTTTTTATAAAGAGATGCATCCCATTTCTTAATGATGAGCCTCATTTACTGCCTATGTGTCATCCATTTTAATATACACATGACTATACCTCTTCATAATGGCTGAGCTTGGACTCCAATATATGATGCAATGTCTCTCATTCTCAAGAGTGTTTTGATAAACTCATTAGCTTTGGACCTCTAAAAATCTCTCAGTAGTGGTATTGAAAATAATTTTGAAATGGCATAAAAATTTATCACCAGGATGGATGCAATGTAAAGTATTTAATTGTACATAAAATTTTAACACATGTACTTGAGAATCCATATTTTTTAATATATAAATTTAATTAAATAGAGATAATTTTTATGTTTAGGAATCTACACATGACTCATATTCATAGATGGATGAGATTAGATACACACGGTTTAGGACAAGGATCAGCATAGGGCTTAGGATAGGGCTCAACACATCATTCTATTCTTGGGTTGAGTGAGGCCCATTCTGCCCATAGGAGGCACAAGTCATGATGTTGTAGTTAGACATTCATGTTCTTTGTTATGTTTCCCCAAAATCTCATGATGTTGCACATTTAGACTTGATGTTAATGAGAACTTGCATGTTGTTGAGTTTACTTGTTGCAGTTAGACTTGATGTTCTTGGGTTAGTACATGATGTTGAGTTTAGTTGTTGCAATTAGACTTGATGTTCTTGAGTTTACATGTTTAGCTATTTATTTATATATATGATATGTATATGCACATTTAGATGTTTAGTTATAGATGTATGGATGTTTTCCTTCATATACCAGTCTTAATTTGGATAAAATCAAGTTTTAGTTAACTTATAGTTTAAATTATATAGGTAATTAGCCCTCATTGTTTTCTTTCTATAAAGTATAATTGTAATTATCTTTTATTTAAAAAAATATTTATTTATTTTATAATCAACATAGGCATGCTACAAAAAAAGAATGACCTAATCTAGGTAAGTGCACAAAGATGAGGGACCAAAATGGGGTCTTAAGTTGCCACTTTTTTTCTGAAATCAGGAAACATTGATGTTGGATGGAAATTGAAGATAGCTACACTCAAAATTTGAAGATGGAACGAAAACAAGAGCTGTAGTGCTCTGAATCTAGTTTCTAAACTACTATTTTTTTCCAAAAATGGTTGAGATTAAGGGGTTCAAAAAGGGGGAGCACACAAATTGGTCCTATTTTTCTCAAAAAAACATAACATAGCGTCTAGTGTGCTCCCCCTAAAATGTTAAATTTATTTTAGCATTTCAATAATCGCTCTAGTGAGAAATTAGGTAACATCATGTAGTTTATCCCTGATTTTTTTGATAATTTTTTAATGAATAATTAATTTTATAGTAATTTTTAAAGTGGACACATCCTAAAAAATAGAAATTTGAGCATGCTGCCCCCTAAAATGTTTGAAAACTAATCAAAAATTGAAATTTTTTTTGAATTCGTGTAGAATGGAGTCTAGTTTCTATAAATATAACTTGTTTCAATTTTTTATGAATGATTAATAAAACAAGTTAAAAATACTAGACACTAGTTTTTGACAAAAACTGGACACACTTACAAAAGAAATTCAAAATGAAACACTAAATGTACTCAAAATGTGAAAACAATTATATGGTTACATAGCTAATAGAGAACTTAAGATTATGGTGGTATTTTTTCTGAGTTTTCATTGAAAAGTACCATCTTGATGGGTAGCATGCTCCAGATTATCTCCAGATTTTGCTAAAAACTGATAAAAACATGTCAAACAAAGATCAACATAACGCGAGTGTGTTATAATGCGCTTGTGTTATGATGAGCATAACTAGCAATTCACATGCCAGTTGCATTTTCTTGAAAGTTTCTTAAGCCTTTTCAACAAATCCATTTTTTACATCTCTTGCAATCATTGCATTCCATTATAGAACATCTCTTTGAGGTGTTACGTCTTACAATTGACATGCCTTGTCTATGCTTCCACACTTTACATACATGTCTACAAGGGCAGTTGCACTTCCTATCATCTCTCTCTATTTCTCTCCCCTCTCTACATCTTACCCTTTCTCTGAGTCTCTACTTCCCTCCTCTCTCTACCTCTCACATTCTCTCTCACTCTCTTCTTCCCTCCCCTATCTACCTTCTACTGTCTCTCTCGCTCTCTACTTCCCTCTCCTATCTACCTCCTACCCTCTTTCTGAGTCTTTGCTTCCCTTGCCCCTCTACCTCCTACCTCTCTCTCACTCTCTTCTCCCCGTCCCTCTCTACCTCTTACCCTCTCTCTCACTTTCTACTTCCCTCCCCTTTCTACCTCCTACCCGCTCTCTCAGTCTCTTCTTCCCTCCCCTGTCTACCTCCTACCCTCTCTCTCTTCTTCCTTGCCCTATCTACCTCCTACGGTCCTCTCCCACTCTCTACATCCATCCTATCTCTACCCCCTATCCTCTCTCTCACTCTCTACTTCCCTCTCCTCTCTACCTCTCCTCCTCATTCTTCCCATCCAAAGAAATTTCATAAATTATCTTGTTTCCATTTCATTAAATCCCAATTTATATCATTATCCATCTTTACATGTCATATTTTTCTTACATTTCCATGTTCTTTGTCGACAAGGGAGAGCAAGAGGGAGGAAAAGGGAGAGAGGATGGAGATGGAGGGGAGAGAAACCTGGGAGAGATACCTGGTGATAGGGGGAGAGAGAGAGAGAGAGAGGGAGAGTCCTAGTTTTCTTGTTTTGGAGAGAGAGAGAGAGGGTGGGTCGGGTTTATGAGTTTAGGATTGCTTAAGTTTAGGGTTTAGGGATTTAGGGCTGCTTAGGTTTATGGTTTAAGGGTTAGGATTTAGGGGCACTATTTAGGGTTTAGGGGTTTTGGGAGAGAGAGAGAGAGAGAGAGAGAGAGAGAGAGAGAGAGAGAGAGAGAGAGAGAGAGAGAGAGAGAGAGAGAGAGTTGCTCAAGTTTAGGGTCATTAGTTAGGGTTTATGAGCTTAGGGTTGCTTAGACCTTTAGGGGCATTATTTATGGTTTATGAGTTTAGGGTTGCTCAAGTTTCGGGTTTTTGGTTTTGGGTTAGGGTTTAGGGGAATTATAAATAAGGTTTAGGGGTTTATAGTTTCTTAGGTTTATGGTTTAGGGTTTAGGGTTAGGGTTTAGGTGTTAGGGATTTAGAGTTGCTCAGGTTTAGGGTAAATAGGGGTTAGGGTAAATAGAGAAAGGGAGAGTGTGAGGGGATAGATAGATATTAGGAGAGATCTAGGGAGATAGAGGTTTAGAGTTGCTTCCAAGGCTTATGGTTTAGAGGTTTGGGGTTTAGGGTTGCTCAGTTTTAGGGTTTAGGGGTTAGGGTTTAGGGGCATTATTTAGGGTAACTTAAGGTTTATGTTTTAGGAGTTAGGGGTTAAGGTTTAGAGGTTTAGGTTAGGGCTTAGAGAGAGGACTGATAGCCTGAGATATTGAGGAGACTAAGGGGAAACATAGGGAGATAGAGGGTGAGGGACATGGCTAGAGACATAGGCAGAGAGATTGTGAGGTAGAGGGATGATAGAGACAAGGAGATAGGGTTTAGGGTTGATCAGATTTAGGGAGTTTAGAGAGGGAGAGATATGGAGATAGAGGGTGAGGGACATGGCCAGAGACATAGTTAGAGAGATTGATAGGTAGAGAGATGATAAAGACAAGGAGATAGGGGTTTAGGGTTGATCAGGTTTAAAGTTTAGGGGTTAGGAATTTAGAGAGGGAGAGATAGGGAGGTACAGGTGAAAAAGACTAGATTAGGAATGCTTTGGGAATGATTAGAATGGTTTTAGGGATGGTCTGAAGTGGTTTAGTGCTGATTAGGGAATGATTAGAGTGATTTAGGAATAGTTTAGGGATGGTATTTGAGATGTAATCTAGGTTGATTGGAAAATGATTAGGGATAAAGTTAAATTGATTTGGATGTGATTTGGGATGGTGTGACGTGGTTTAGGGCTGAGTGGAAGTGGTTTAGGAATGATTAGAGATGAAATTGAATGGATGAGGGATGATTTAAGATTGATTAGGAATGAATTTGGTTGGAATGAAAGCTTAATGTTTTCATGTTTTCACATTATAGAGATTGGGAGAGATAGGGAGATAGAGGTTTAGGTTTGCTTCTAGGTTTTATGGTTTAGGGGTTAGGGGTTTAGGGTTGCTCATTTTTAGGGTTTAGGGGATATATTTATGGTTTAGGGTTTAGAGGTTTAGGTTTATGGTTTAGGTAGAGAGGCGAATAGGGAGATACAAAGGAGATCGAGCCTGGAAGAGATATCTATGTCTCTTCTATCCCTCTCTCTAACTATACCTACCTTTACTTCCAAGTTTTATGGTTTAGGGTCCTTAGGGGTTTAGGGTTGCTAGATTTTAGGGTTTAAGGTTAGGGATTAGGGGCATTATTAAGGGTTTAGGGTTTAGGGTTTAGAGGTATAGGTTTATGGTTTAGGTAGAGGGGAGAATAGGGATCCCTATCTCTATCTCTCTGGACATATGGATCCCTATCTCTTAATCTATCCCTCAGTACCTCTCTCTCCTCCTCTTTATCTCTCTCCCCATCCTTCTAACTCTTGAAATATTTGTCCCTATGTCTCTAGACATCTCTTGATCTATTTCCCTATCGAGCTATCTATTCTCACAACCCTAGCTCTTAATATACCCCTCTCTACCTCTCTCTATATTTCCCTATCTATCTCTCCCTTACTAGATCTATCTCCCTATATCTCCCCTCTCTAAATATATGTATCTCTATCTTTCTCCCTCTATATACCCCTTTCTCTATCTTGATCCCCATCTCTCCCTTTCCCCGTCTCTATCTCCACCTATCCTCTTTATCTCCATGTCCCTCTCTATCTCTCCATGTCTCCTGATCCCTCTTTATATATAGGATAGAGAAATTAAGAGAGCGAGAGAGAGAGTCTCTCATGTAGATAGAAGGTTACCTTTATGTTATCATGCTTCCCATAACGCGCTCGCGTTATAATGTGAGCGTGTTATGGGAAGCATGGAAAATTGTAAAAAAACATGTGGGATCCATGTTTTAGACCCCACATGCCTATTATTCCTTCTTTTCATGAGTATATTAGACAAAAAAATGCTTTTCATGTTGGTGGACTAATTGAGAATCATTGTTATATGAATCCACCACCTTTTTTTGTTTTTTCAACATAGAAGAAGTGATTTTTCATGTTTTTGGAGAAAATTTGATTATTTACACTAAAAGTTTCATGTTTCATGTGTGATTTTGTTTCAAAGCTAATTACCATTGATAAATAGATTGAATTTGATGATATATGTTTATTTTTTTACATAAATTTTACTAATCCTATTCTAGAATTATATAGAATTCATAATCAAACTTAAGAAAAAAAAGAATTTAAGGATTTTGAAGCCATCTTTTGGAGAATTGGTCAACTGCAGTATTGAATTCTAAGGTATGTTCAATTTTAATTCACATATATATATGTTCTTATGTTCTTGATGTCTTTAAATGTCTTTATGTCTTTTTGTTTTTATGTTCTTTATGTTCTTGACATATGTGTCTAGGTATATAAGTTAGTTCAGTCAAAGAGACTCCAAATTCTTTATGTTTCCACCTTGTTTTAGCCCTTCATGCCTTTATTTCACCTATTTTCAGCTATACAAGAGAAAACATTATCAAATACTCCATAAAATAATTTTATTGAAGAATTGTTTGTCATACTCATATTCAAGTGTATACATGGAGCCAAAATTGATTTTGGAAGACTCTTAATTTTTGCCCTAGGATGACACAAGATGATACAAAGGGAGTTACAAGGAGATAAAACACTAAAAAGGAGCTTTTCATGAGTGTAGGATAGTCATGTAAGTCTACATAATAGTCCACTATCATGTAGTCTATATATAACCCTGCTGCCATGTATGATCCTCGTTGCATTTGAAGGTCATTATACAATGCTATGAAAGTTATAATTTATTACAAAGTGGTCCTTCTTATTGCATCTATGTACAATTAAATTCATAGATTTATACACTATTTACAATCAATGTGTAAAGAGTTCTCTTCCTACAACCATGCACATGGTACAATTGAGATAAGAGTTTGTGCACATTACAACAATGAAAACCATCATTGTTAAATGCTACAACATGCTACAAGTCATCTATGTTACATGCTACAACATTTATGTTACTATGGAACACAAATGTGCATGCTTACAACACCCAAAACATGTCGTCATGCTAGCTCTTACATTCTCTATTTTCCTTACATCCTTTCTTGACCTCCAATTGGCCATACTTCTCATACTATGTGTATATTCAAGTGTATATGTGTGTTCAAATGCATACTCCATGACTTATGTATGTTCAAGAAGTCTTGATATAAGGTGTCTTATTCAGAAGTTTGTAAAACCTTGTTATTCATTCTGACTATGCTATTCATTGTCATTATAAAATTTCTAATGATCAATGTCTTATTCTTCATGCTTGTAGAAATCATCATCATGCCGAGGAAACGAGCAAAGACTCTAACACTAGAAGAGCGTGAAGCTGAGAATGAGAGGAAAAGAGAAAAAATGAGGCGAATTCGGGAAAGTAGGAAATTGTCAACCATACAAGAAGATATTCCACCATTGCCAATTGAAGAGGAATGTGACACGTCTAATAAAGCTAAGAAAGAGATGGAATTGGCAGCACAAAGGGAATGAATGCAAAACCTTCGTGCAATGAGGAAAGTGAATCTCTACGTAGGAGGCACTCCATCGTCCATAGGTCAAGTTGAAGGAACACCATCATTATCTTCTCGAATTGGAGACACTCCATCTTTCACAGGTGAAGTAGAAGACACATCTACATTTTCTTCTCAAGTTGGTCACATGCCTTCATTCACACCTCAAGTTGAAGGTACATCATTTTCAACCTTTTCACCTCTAATCAAAGGTACGTCATCTATCCCATCTCAAGTAAATATTGAAGAAATTCCCAATGTTTAGTCTACTTTACCAAATAAAATGCCTCCTAGAATTTTGCATAGGAGGCCAAAGTTTCTAATTGATATTGATGAGAATGTATTGGAGCCCATGCAAGATAAGATTCCCATGTGCACTTGCCAAAGATATGCAAATAAGATATGGAAATTATTCTTTGAGAATTTAAATGAAACCAGAAGATGTCAACTCTTTGTTCAACTGATGAGAAATCTAAAATTTAGGCCCACTATGAAGATTCTTGGCCTAAGAACATCAAATGTATCAAGTGAAAAATCAATTGTCAAGAATCTAATGAGTGCGTATGAGGGTGTGGGTTCCACCTCACACACCAAGGATAGTAATGTCACACGATGTGTCATTACATCGGCAATTGTAAGCAAGCAAACAAAAAAGCTCACCTCATTAGAAAGACAAGTCAACAAATGAAAATAAATAGAAAAACTCTAATGAGAGCCATTTGAAGACATCAAAGAGTTCAGGATCCAAACACTAATGAATTGTGGGCATTCTCTGGGAGACTCCCACAGAAAGACAAAGTTGTTGTCGAAGCTTTGAGATCACTAATTGAAGGATATTGGAAGAATTACACAATGGTATCTCTGAATCAAATGGATGTGGTATGAAGGAGAATCGGTAGTTGAAACCATGAGCCACATCCAAAGCATTTTTTGGATATGACTCAAACAGAGCTTTTTGGTAAATTTCTAGAGAAGTATCCTCAAATTAAAATTTCTCAAAGATATTTTGAAATGCTAAAACCTTTCTTTGTCAAAATAAATCACACATGCACTACTTGTTGTTGTAGATTACATATTGAATTTTCTAACCATTTTGATGTTTATTAGTCTATATGTTTAGATTTACATACTAACAATGTTTTGCAGGATTGTGGCATACGTGCCCCACCAACTACCTCAAGAGACATCATATCAATGATTTTATGTGATAGAGAGGAAGGTCAATTATTCTATAGGAAGTTATGCTTAGATGGCACATGTCAGCATTGCGGTGGCTTGCAACATATGCCAGTATGCGAACATATGGAAATAACACATGCGGTTGGAAATGAACTAGTAGAGTTCGACAAGAATAAAATAGTGGCATACAATACAAGATATGGTAAAGAAGAAAATAGGTGTGAATATGTTATTCAGAAGATTCAAGTGTACTAGTTTATGCCTATATTTCATGACAACATAGTGTATGAGTATGTAAGACATGCCCATAGAGCTCGATGGTTGGACTTGCAATTCAAGTTATGCAACAACACATTTCTAGTTGGTAGCATTATTTTAGTCATTGACTTTGCAGAGAACTACAGTCTACAGCCACAGTGTGAGGTGCAATCCCAATATTATAACTCAACATAGGTTTCTATATTTGTACACATCGTATTCATTCATGCAAATGATAGTATAGAGGATGATAGAAATATCATAAGGGAGCATTATTTTTATATAAGTGATGATTGCACGCATTCCACAGAGTTTGTGCAAGGTTTTTTTCAGGTGTTCTACAATGATCTAGCTAGAAGAGGCATATCATTCAGTCAACATATCATATGGTCAGATAATTGTGCATCAGAATTCAAGAACTCATAGAATTTCTATTGGCTGAGCAGGAGGCATATTATTACAGGTGTTCAGTATATGTGGAACTTTTGTGAGGCCGAGCATGGAAAGGGGGAGCATGATGGTGTAGGAGCATGTATCAAAAGAGTCATAGCATGAGAATAGTTAAAGTATAAGGATAATGCAAAGCTAAAAAATACAAAATCAATCATCGAGTAGTGTAATGCTTCGATGGGTCTAGGTAATGAAGGTAAGTCTTCAGTTCGTAGATTTTTTTGGTTGATAGATGATACTAAAATTGCACCATATGAGGACTATTATACACTGATAGGATCAAGTGAGCTACACTCTATCAGAAGCTCAATTGTAGGTTCATGGAGTATACATACATGAAATATGGCGTGATTTTGTTTTGCATGTACAATTCAAGCCTGGAATGAGTGCGAGTCAAGGGAGTGGGTTGATGAATGGCAGTTCAGTTATCTTTGCCCACTTGACACATATCAACCCCCGATGGCACTGGGATTGATAGAGATGGAATCGTCAGTTGACTTTGACCACATATCAGATCTAGTTCAACCCGGTAATATATCTACTTGCATAGTTAAATTTGAAATTCCTAATGTTATCTTAAACTTTGTAGTATTTTTGTAATGTTGAATAATTTCATCTAATTTGCTACACATATCATTGTAGGGCATGTTTATGTAGTTATTGTAGATGAAGATAATGAAGAGGGAACAAATTATTACTTGTGTCGTTGTGTTGAGGAAAAAAGGAAATTGGAGGCCCTAGTTACAGATGGAGAAAACATCGAATACCCTATAGACTCAATGGTTGTTACTGGAACATGGCTTAGAAGGTACCCAAATAAGAGTGTTAATGTTTGGCTATTTGAGGACTTTGAGACACATCGAAAGATTCTTCATTACTCTAACCTTGTCATGGCAACCAATGTTCATTTGATACAATATCGAGGTAGACCATTGAACAAGACCTTGTGGAAGGTATGTGACTTTGACCATGAGGAAATACTTGACACAATAAAGAGTAGAGAAGACCCAGATGGTTCGTTGGATTAATTTGTAAGTATTTTCATTGATTTTGTAAAGTCATGTTACATTGAGTTGTAAGTATGCACATTAATTTATAAGTTTACATAGGTTTGCCTTTTAGGTTGGATTAATCTAGGTAATGTATAAAATATAGGTGTCCACTAGAATACATGTGTCTTAGGTCTTAGGTGAGGCCACATGAGTTTCCACCTTCATGTAGTTGGCCTTGTTAGTATAGAATATTTATATTTCTTGAAGCTAAGGGAAGTTCTTTTTCTTAATAGGAAAACTTAAGACCCTAGGATTAGAGGTGTTCCTTCTTTAGCCTTCTTATGTCTTATAGCCCTGTTTTAGTGGTTTTTTCAACATATCTTGAAACCAAATAGACTTTGCCAACACATTTGGGTGGGTGGGTAAATTCCAAGGGAGGTATCATTTCATGTGCCAAGCACTACAGTCATTCGGGTTAGCAGGCTACCGACAAAGTCCCTTAAGATCCCTAAGATGAAAAAACTACCAAACTTTGACGAGGCAGTTCTTAGAATTTGTGGCAGCTGGGAACCTTCCATTTGGACTTACAGGTGCATGTGGAGTGCTTCCACATTAACCTCTCTCAGTTTCATTCAACTCTAGTCTGTTTGACTGTGTCAGAATCAAACACATTCTTGCAAAATGCTTCAGTTTCAAGCAATGGAAAGGTGGTAGGAGTGACATTTTGCATTCCATAGCTCATGGGGGTGAATGGACTTTGCCAACACATTGAGGTGGGTGGGTAAATTCCAGGGGAGGTCTTGTTTCGTGCACCAAGCACCACAGTCATTTGGGTTAGCAAAGTCCCTTAAGATCCCTAAGACGAGAAAATTGCCAAACTTTGACGGGGGAGTTCTCAAAATTCATTGGGAACCTTCCGTTTGGACCTACACGTGTATGTGGAGTCCTTCCGTAATAACCTCTCTCGATTTCATTCAACTCCAGTCCATTTGACTGTGTCAGAATCAAACACATTCTTGTAAAATGCTTCAGTTCCATGCAGTGGAAAGGTGGTAGGAGTGACATTTTGCATTCCATAGATCATGGGGGTGAATAGACTTTGCCAATGCATCAGGATGGGTGGGTAAATGCCAAAGGAGGTCTCATTTCATGCGCCAAGCATGCAGCCGTTTGAGACAGCAGGCTACCAACAAAGTCCCTTAAGATCCCTAAGATGAGAAACCTACCAAACTTTGATGGGGCAGTTCTCAGAATTCATGGCAGATGTGAACCTTTTTCTTGGACCTACAAGTGCATGTGGAGTCTGTCCACAATAAACTCTCTCAGTTTTGTTCAACTCCAGTCCATTTGATCGTGCTAGAATCAAATGCATTCTTACAAAATGCTTGAGTTTCATGTAGTGGAAAGGTTGCTAGGTGCCATATTTTTTGTTCTGCTCATTGTGGGGCCAAACTCACTACACTGACACATCGAGGTGGCTAGGTAAACACTAGGGGAGGTCTCATTTTGTGTGCCAAGCATCCTAGTCATTCAGGACTGTAAGCTACCGACAAAGTAGAAAGTTGCTAACACTAAAATTTTGCATTCCATAGCTCGTGGGGGGAAAACAAACTTTGCCAACATATCAAAGTAGACAGGTAAATGCCAGGGGAGGTCTCGTTGTGTGTGCTAAGCGCTGCAGTCATTTGAGATAGCAGGCTATTGACAAAGTCCCTTAAGATCCCTAAGATGAGAACACTGCCAAACTTTGGTGGGGCAGTTCTTAGAATTCATGGTAGTTGGGAACCTTCCTTTTTGACCTACAAGTGCATGTGGAGTCCTTCCACAATAACCTCTCTCAATTTTTTTCAACTCTAGTCTGTTTGACCGTGCTAGAATCAAATGCATTTTTGCAAAATGCTTCAGTTTCATGTAGTGGAAAGGTTGTTGGGTGCCATATTTTTTGTTTTGCTCATCTTGGGGTCAAACTGACTGCACTGACACATTAGGGTGGGCAAGTAAATACTAGGGGAGGTTTCATTTCATGTGCCAAGTGTCCCAGTCATTCGAGGCTATAAGCTATTGACAAAGTAGAAAGTTGCTAACACTGAAATTTTGCATTCTATAGCTCGTGGGGGTGAACGAACTTTGCCAACGTGTCAGGGTAGGTGGGTAGATGCTAGGGGAAGTTTTGTTTCATGTGCCAAGCACCGTGGTCTTTTGAGATAGCAGGCTACCAACAAATTCCCTTGAGATCCCTAAAACGAGAAAACTACCAAACTTTGGCAGAGCAGTTCTCAGAATTTGTGGTAGACAAGAACCTTTTGTTTAGACCTACAAGTGCATGTGGAGTCTGTCCACAATAACCTCTCTCAATTTTGTTCAACTCTAGTCTATTTGACTGTGTCGAAATCAAACGCATTCTTGCAAAATGCTTTAGTTTCATGCAGTGGAAAGGTTGCTATGTGCCATATTTTTTGTTCTTCTCATCATGGGGCTGAACTAACTGCATCGACACATCAGGGTGGGTGGGTATATGCTAGGGAAGGTCTCGTTTCATGTGCCAAGCATCCTAGTCGTTCGAGGTTGTAAGCTACCGACAAAGTAGAAAGTTGCTAACATTGAAATTTTTTATTCCACAGGCTTGGAGCTGAACAGACTTCACCAACATGTCAGGGTGGGTGGGTAGATGCTAGGAGAGGTCTTGTTTGTAGGTCCAAGTGTCTCAGTCATTCCAGGCTACAAGCTACCGGTAAACTCAAAAGGTGCTAGCTATTGGTAGCTTGCAGGCCAGAATGATTGGGATGCTTGGCACATGAAATGAGACCTCCCCTAGCGTTTACCAGCCCACACCAATGTGTTGGTGCAATCGATTCAGCCCCATGATGAGTAGAACAAAAAATATGGCACTTGGTAACCTTTCCACTGCATGAAACTGAAGCATTTTTCAAGAATGCGTTTGATTCCGACACAGTCAAATGGACTGGAGTTGAACAAAACTGAGAGAGGTTATTGTGGATGGACTCCACATGCACCTATAGGTCCAAACGAAAGGTTCCCAGCTACCATGAATTCTGAGAACTGCCCCGCCAATGTTTGGCAGTTTTCTCGTCTTAGGGCTCTTAAGGGAATTTGTCGATAGCCTAATGTCTTGAACGACTGCGAAGCTTGGCACATGAAATAAGACCTCCCCTAGCATTTAATCATCCACCTATACGTGTTGGTGCAGTCTGTTCACCCCCAAGACCTATGGAATGCAAAATTTTAGTGTTAACAACTTTCTACTTTGTCAGTAGCTTACAGGCCCGAACGACTGGGATACTTGGTGCACAAAACGAGACCTTCCTTACCATTTACCCACCCACCCCGATGTGTTGGTGTAGTCCATTCAGCCCCACAATGAGCAGAACAAAAAATATGGCACCTAGCAACCTTTCCACTACATGAAACTGAAGCATTTTGCAAGAATGTGTTTGATTCTGGCATGATCAAACAAACTGGAGTTGAATGAAACCAAGAGAGGTTAATGTGGAGGGACTCCAAGTTCACCTATAGGTCTAAATAGAATGTTCCCAGCTGCCATGAATTTTGAGAACTATCCCATCAATGTTTGGCAATTTTTTCATCTTAGGGATCTTAATGGACTTTGCCGGTAGTCTACTGAACCAAATGACTGCGGTGCTTGGCACATGAAATGAGACCTCCCCTGGCATTTACCCACCCACCTTGACACATTGGCAAAGTCTGTTTGGTCCCACCAGCTATGGAATGGAAAATGTCACTCCTACCACCTTTCCACTGCATGAAACTAAAGCATTTTGTAAGAATGCGTTTGATTCTGACACGGTTAAATAGATTGGAGTTGAACAAAACTAAGAGAGGTTATTGTGGATGGACTCCATATACACCTATAGGTCCAAACAGAAGGTTCCCATCTGCCATGAATTTTGAGATCTGTCCTATCAAAGTTTGGTAGTTTTTTCCTCTTAAGGCGCTTAAGGGACTTTGCCGGTAGCCTACTACCCCGAACGAATGCAACACTTGGCAAATGAAACGAGACCTCCCTTGACATTTACCCACCCACCTTGATGTGTTAACGAAGTCCGTTCGGACCCACGAGCTATGGAATGCAAAATGTCACTCCTACCACCTTTCTTAATTGTCCTTTGTTACTACATAATTGTCTAGACTTTGGGACAGTGGTTATAACTTTTTCCATGGATCAATAAAATAAACTATAGATTGATTTTTCAGAGATTATGAACTGTATGCATGTCTAAGACAACCCACGCATTATAAAAACAAGTTTTATCAAACCTACAACGGCCATGAACCTTCGACATGGTGCTTCATTGTTTCATCATGGTTTCATGGAGTTTTCAGTATGATGAGAGAATGTTCTTTCCTAGCTTATGAAGTGTCCATGAAAAAATTTCACACCTAGACCACTATATGGCATAAATACAACCAATATGGACTCAATTAGACCTTATAGCACCAAAAACAATATGACTTGGACATGCAAAACTCACTAAAGACTCTTATTTACAACATTTGACCAACATTGTGAAGGTGCTCCTGCACCAATGAGGATGGAGGAAGACTTTATGACACATTTGACATGATTTTGACTATACCTCTTGATGATTTTGAGTAAGGCAGGGGAGTTCTAAATTGTTGTTCCAACTATTATAACAGTCTTATTATAGCTGATAGGAAGGATATTCATTGTGAAGTTCATAATATGAACTTGATCTATCAAACCTTGTAATAGAATTTACCACTTTATAATGGGAATTGATAATGAAGTTTGTGGTACAAACCCATTTATGCAACTACCCTGTGAGACATGTATGCAAATTTATGAAACCCATTGATAATGTTGTAGTTGCAACTACCCTGTGAGACATGTATGCAAATTTATGAAACCCATAGATAATGTTGTAGTTGCAACTACCCTGTGAGACATGTATGTAAATGTGTATGCAATTGGCAGGTGTAAATCCAAATTCCACAACCTTTTCCAACATCCTCCTTGCATATACCAAAATCAGGTCATTGGAACAGGGTATGGACATCCATCAAAGCATGAAGGAAATGGGAATTCTATCAGATGTTGTAGTTGCAACTGCATTGAGATACATGTATGCAAAATGTGGAATCATAGACAAGGCACATGAACTATTCGACAGAACACCTCACAGAGGTGCCATCTAATGGAATGCCTTGATTGTAGGATATGCACAAAATGGATTTGTTGAAAAGGATTTAGACACTTTAAAGAAAATATAGTTGGTAGGTGAAAATCCATATTCCACAACCTTTGCCAGCATCCTCCCTGCCTATGCCGAAATGGGATCTTTGGAACATGGTATGGACATCCATCAAAGCATGAAGGATATGGGAATTCTATTAGATGTTGTAGTTGCAACTTCCCTCAGAAACATGTATAGACAAATTAGAAACTTTCAAGCAAATGCGATTGATAGGTGTAAAGCAAAATTCCACAACCTTAGCCAGTATCCCCCTTGCCTATGCCAAAATGGACATCCATCAAAAGGATAAAAAATATGGGAATTTTGTTAGATGTTGTAGTTGCAACTGCCCTAAGAGACATGTATGCAAAGTGTGGAAGCATAGACAAGGCACGTGAACTATTTGGCATGATTCCTCAAAGAAATGTCACCTCATGGAATACAATGATTGCAAGATATGAAAAAAATGGATTTACTGATAAGCCTTTAAAAATTTTCAAGAAAATGCAATTGGCAAGTGTAAAGCCAAATTCCAAAACCTTAGAAATAGTATGTTTGGAGCACAATATAGACATCCATCAAAGCATAAAGGATATAGGAATTTTTTCAAATGTCGTAGTTGTAAGTACCATGTAAGACATGTATGCAACTTGTGTGGAAGCATATATAACAAACATGAACTATTAGACTTGATGCCTCAAAGAAATGTTGTCTCATGGAATGCAATGATTGCAAGATATGCACGAAATGGATTTTTTATAAGGCTTTAAAAACTCTCAAGCAAATGCACAAAAATAAATTTCAACCATTTACACAAATTTTGGCACATCTAAAACCAAATTGTACAACATTAACCAACTTCCTCCTTGCCTATGCTATAGTGGGATCTAGAAAACATGGTGTGGACAACCATCAAAGCATAAATGATATAGGATTTTTCTCACATGTATTTTATTTTCAAAGTTGCCCTTGTAGACATGTATGGAAAGTATGGAAGCATAGATAAGGCACGTGAACTATTTAAAATGATGCCTCAAAGAAATGCATAGTTTGACAGAATTCAATGATTGCAAGATATGCACAAAATGGATTATTTGAAAACAATTCATAAACTTTCAAGCAAATGTAATTGGCACTTGTAAAACCAAATTCTTGTAATAATAATTCATTATCATATTAAATATTTAATATAAACTATCATATATACATAATGTTATGAACATAACATCTAGTTTATATTAAAAACCATATAGGCGTGTCCAAACAAAGCCATATAGGCAAATATACAAAAATATACATCAGATTAACATACAAAAGTATGTATACAAAGCCATCTAGGCATACAAAAAATTCCCCAAAACTAGTTTCCTATAGACTTTTAGGAAATATTCGGTGGCCCTTCTTTGACTGTGAAGATGGAGAGGCAGTCAGTGACACATCCTCTCTTTGTCATCAGGTAGACCTCTTTGAATAAAGTTCATCCAGTTGCACCTTTTAATACAAACAAACAATATGCGCATTAGTATAAAAAATGTATGAAATATATAACATTACATATGTAATTGATCACTTACTACCAACTGATGATCTCTCTCCATCATCCTGACTCTCTCTTCATCCATAGTTAGATGGACTGGAGTTGTGACCTCTTGTGAGAAGCATCAAGAAGCAAAATTGACTAAACATAAATATCATTTATATACATCAAATGATATGAGATAAAAAAGAAATACAAAATTATGATATTTTCATGTTATTGGCTCATACCTTAGTTAAAGGATTTGCAGACATCATGGTTGCATCAATGCCTATCTGCACTGACTCACGAAGATGAGGAGTCTCCACTGTATTCAACATCTGAAAATCAAGATTATTAAAACAAAATAAATACATAACATTATTTTTAAAATGCATAATGATTAGAAATGGTAAAATTTACCTTAGTGAAAGTGGTGGTTTGGCATCCAGGAAACTAAGGAAACCGTTGAGGTGTTGGTGACTGTTGAAATCATCAAATCAAGTCACAAAATAATATTACCATTGACATATCTACAATAATTATGAATATGTGATAAATTACATACTTGTTGACTTGACCTCTACTCATAAGCTGCCAATGGATGACTAACAGAGGTAGGACGAAGACTCTAACCCTGGAATTTCATTGCACAAACAATTACATACATTATTTTTGACATATAATATAGGTAATCATATAAAATTATTTATAAATTTCAAATAACAATATACTAAATCGAGATGAAACTTGTAACAAATTATTTTGTAAGAGATCGTCACTGAGAACAAGATCATCCAATATGTCCTACCCTTGTGTTGCATCATGTTGCCCTTGTGTCACAACATGCTGCCCCTATGTCATAGAGTCCTGTCGTGCCTCCTGTGTCCCATAATCACATAGGTTCCCACATGTACTACACAAATGTGGGGACACATGATGCCTACTACTCTCACCCTCATCACCCTAGGTCAAATCAGCTGCATGCTGTGATAGAGTTTGGGTGAGAGTAGTTAGTGAATGTAAAGTCTCCAGCTCAACACTCTCCTTCAAAGCCAAAGGCAGTGACCTACGTTCTGGCCTCCCTCAGGGTATAGGCACATGTTGTTCATCTCACTGAGCCCCAGGTCTATCTTGGGCAGAGTCACCACCTCTACCCTACAAATCATGAATATCAAAATAATTCAAAATCTTGTTGAGGACAAACTCGCAATAGAGTTTCCTCAAAAAATATTGTGGTGCCTCATCATTGTTGCATGGCCTCTCATCGAAGGCCATGTACAATCTATCCCAAAAGCATTGGGATATGTCTTCATTCCTACACCAATGCATAGGGAACCATTTGCAAGTTTCCTCTAATGTTTGGCCAGTTTTGGGATTAGTAAATTGTGCACATAATTGAGATTTTGTAATTTTTTCCTTCTTCACTTCTTCATATGACAACTTGTCGGCATAATATTACTGACTTCTCTCCCTATAGTCTTGGAAATCAGTTGTTCATTTTTTCACTAAATCCATGTGGGAAACAATCTCCTAGAGTGATTTTGCAATTGCCCTCCTATGCTTAGTGGTTCCACTTGGCTTGTTTAGGGTTTGAATAATAGTTTCAAGATGTTTCTTATTTTCTTCTATTATCCCTAAGTAGTGTTCTTGATTATCCCTTACATGAAAATGAGGTGAAGGTGGGTTTTATGGGTTTTGGGGGCTGTTTTCACCCTCCTCAATTGGATTTAGATTTTATGGTTCTTCAATAATTGTAAATGCAATATAAACGTAAATCAAACATTACAAAACTAAAAAATTGATCTAAAACTAACAAATTCAGACAAACCCTACCTTCTTCCTATGCTGGAGCCTCCAAATTTGCACGACAATGTCTTTGGTGGTGAGGTGGCATTGTGAATTTCTTATTTTCTCACTTGCACTTGATCGAATCTCCTTTTTATCAATGCAAGCATGTTTTGCTTGCTTTCTTTGCTGCTGTCAATAACCTATCTGTAGGTGAATGTGTAGAAAATGTTTTTTTTGCTCTTATTAAAACCAAAATGCAAGTGCATTATAATGTGCTCACGTTTTGCTTTAATTTTGGAGATGGTGGCGACTTTTTGGTCCCCCATCTCCTTGCATTTACCCAGCTATTCAAGGAAATGGGAAAATAACAAATAATGTAAGAAAAATAATGAACTAACATATGCATAGATATTGGAGTTAAGATCTATTTCCAAGAAATCATGTAAATATTTTATTTGTATTTCAAGTTATGTGTTATGGGAAAATTTATTACTAAATAAAAAATACTATTTAAGTATAATAAATATTTTATTGAAACACAACTCCTTTCATTTAGTGCTAATCATGCTTAGCTAATATATACATGGTTGTCACTCGATGCTTCTAGATTAAACTGTGTGATAGAACTTGTTACTTGATGCTTCTTGATACCAAATCTATGAGTCCATCAACTATAAATGCTAATCAATTAAAAACTATATATAATTAGTTAGTTTGTTCAATATGCTTGATACTTCATAATTCCTTGTTTTAATTTGTCAACAATATGATATATATGTCAATCAAATTTATTGAATAAAATGATAAAATTACTAAAAAGGTAAAGATCACAACCCCATTTCTATTGAAAAACTAAAAGCAATAGGATTAATAGTTTGAACATCATTCTAATCATAGATTCGGTACACATGGTTGCTTTCAATTAACCACATTAATCACACAAATGAGATATAGATACACTTTCTTATCTCTTTTCCTAAGTTATCAGTTGTTATTTCACATTGTCATGTTAGTGACACAACTCCTTTCATTTAGTGCTAATCATGTTTAGCGAATATATACATGGTTGTCACTTGATGCTTCTAGATTAAATTGTGTGATGGTTGCCACTTGATGCCAAATCCATGCATTCAAGATTGAATTTAAAAAGTCATTTGGAGTTTAATTAGAGTCAAATCTTAATATAATGGTCAAAATTCTAATCCTTTATAGGCTAAATTAGACCTCTCTCTATTAGCTCTTCCACTTTGTCTATTTAATTTTGCACTCATGTTAGGACTCATCATGTGAAAAGTGTCTTACTAAGCAAGATAGAACTTGGAATCAAACTCATTTAGTAGTCACAATCTAAGTTTTTAATATAACAATAAACTTTAAAACTATTAAGTTAAAAACACTTAAAAAAATATAGTATGGTTTGAAGGGGGTGTCACATATATGTTGTAACTAGGCACTCTTGATTAAAATATTATATTCAAATTTGGTCATGAGGTTAATATTTAAAATCACAAAATTAGAAAATATTTTAAAAATAAATAGAAATTTTTTAAAAGGAATTGTTTTTTGTATATTCAACATTAAACATATAAATAAGTTACATAAACATTACACATAAACAATATTGTGATAACCAAGAATGTTCAATAAGATACCTTTAAGCTCAATATGTGTGATACTACAACCAAGTAGAAGAGATTTAAAATTAGAATGTGTGAGACTTACAAACATGTTAATTTGTTGATAGTTTTTAAAATATAGTCTTCAAACCCATATTGACATAGAAATTACTACAACCAATATAGTAAATAATGAAACTAAATTATATCTAGCATAGTCCCTCAAAGTACATGGTTCAAATTCAATTACATGCACTAATTAATACAACTATTACATACAATGATCAAAGAGCTTCAATGAACTTGTGCATGTATAGGAACCTCTAGAAATTGTATCATTTTATTGTGAATATATTTCATACAAATTGATGCATGTGCAACATGCAATTTAAATACATTTAACTTAGTTCTTGGTACATAAAATCTGGATCCTCTCTATCCTTTATTATCTCTAAAATTCTTTCATGGTCTTCAATACTCAACTTCCATTTTTGTTGGCTACATCCTATTTTTTGCAAAGTTTCTAAATTTAACCGTGTTGCTATAAATAAGTGACTATAATGCATAACCTTTTGCCCTGGCAAATAATCATCAAATATAATACCACTTTTATCTATCTTCATTTGTTGATAATAAGTACTTTCAACTACTACAGATCCAATGGGATACTCTTGTCCATCACCATCTATCATAGATTATGTCAACTTACATTTTGGTTGCGTGCATCTAAGTAGATAGTAATCTACACCTTTAGTATTATCAATATCTACAATCACAACAAAGATATCTCCTACAACAAATACATAAATTTAAAAGTCAATTCAAATACAAGTAGTTACTTATACAATTTAGAGAAAAATTTCACTATTTAAATAATCAATATACATGTAAATTCACTATTTGAAAAACAATATACATGTTAATAGTTTATTTACTTGCAACAACTAGATCAGATACACATTCAAAATCAGCTGAATATAAAGGATCATGATCTATATTATCGTCTTCATAAGGAGATATTGAAACTAATTGTTTCATCTCCCATTCTGAAACATATCCATAAATAATATGTTGACATTGTAGAATACTTGCATTTTTCTCAATGCAATCAACATAGAAACATGAATTTTCTCTTATTTGGATTGCATGTAGTTTACTATGTCCAGTAGTCATCAATTGATGAAGTCTTCTAATACTGACAATCTTTTGACAATTATAGAGATTTGATTGATCGATATCTTCAATCATGGAAATTTAAATTTGTATGAAAAAAAATGTACATGTACTAAACATAAATAAATGTAGATCTACAAGAATTACAAGAAATACCTTTGACTTCCAAAAAATAGCATTTGGTACTTATTGAGCCACTTTTTCCTTCACGAGCCCCAAAATGAGTCTTACACCATTCAACAATTTCTTTTGCACTATGAATGGTGTTACCAACAAGCTCATGTTGGCGAAGTGCATGCTTCACACATGCACCAGCTCCGTCATGCTCACCTTTTCCATGTCCACTTTCAAAAAATTCCACACAAATTTTATGAAATGTCTCGCATGTTGTTGGCTCAACCAATTAAATGCTTTAGAGGATCTGAATTATCCTATAAAGTAAACAAATGAACATTAAAATTTGTTTAAAAGTTGGAATTAATTTTAAAAAAATTGAAATATTTAATAAATTCAACACTTACCAACACATCTATCTGACCAAATTTAGTGACTTGAAGCATGCATACCACATTGTCTTATATCATCAAAAAATATTCCAAAACAATGGGTTACATAGCTTCTATCATGACCAGTATCATCATTGATATAAAAATGAACCTTTTTGATAATATTTCATTCATGCGGGCTACTTTGTACACCATCCAGTTGCAACTCAGCATGTCTATAACAAACATGTACGAAGATTCTAACCTTCTCTAAATGATAATACTGACTTTGAATCTCTGTTTGAGGACTAAATGTATAGTTCTCAATAAAATTTACAACTGAAAGAATACAACCTTGTGGAAAACAATTCTTTGACTCTCAAAATTGATTTGCCTACCATCTTGAACCATGACAATGTTGGATGTTCGGATATATGATACTATAAAATTTATTCAAAAACTCATTGTAGGGCAATTCACTTTCTTTCATAATTTTTTTTTTCGATTCCACTCCTGACCTGGTTGTGTATTTCTCATATTCAAATCTCTTCCATATAATTTCCATTGATTGATCAATATTTTTGATCAGAGGAAGCATCTTCAAATCTCCACAATTTTCACAACTACTTTCGATACATTGCACGTTGAATTCATTGAAACCTTCTATTTTTTCACATAAGAGGGACTTCATAAATTAAGTTGTACTTGCATGGATGATAACATGGAGATGAGTCATTGCCATAAATTTTTTATATGATTGAGGATGTAGATGAAATTCCATGTGATTTCGATAACAACAAGTTTCATACACTTTATTTATGCATACAAAATAGGGATGCAACTTTTCAAACATGCTTTGAGATATCTTTACCTATGGAGATTCTTATTTGAATGCTTCAAAACATTCACTCTATGTTGTATCTATAAAATGTTTTGGATGAGGATACTTTTTGCCATCTTCACCTATTACTTGTATAGTATCCATTCTATTAGAGGAAATACAAGAGTGGTTGATCCAATATTCAATGACCTATTTCTTCACATCTTCTGAGATTCTATCTTTTCTGGGAACCCTGACAATATTTGCCCAGTTTTTATCTATGTTTTTATCAAGTTTATTTCTCTTTGAAATATGCCTATGAACAAGTTTGTTGGATACATGCAGTAACTTTCCAATTGCTTTCACTTGTCTCATCAGTGATAATTTTTTACTTGAAATCATAGTCATCAATACCTCGCATGCTACACTTAAATCACTTGTTCTACTTGTACTTTTAATAGAGTTCAAAGCTTCTTGCAAGTTTTCAACAATTATATTTTTTGTTAGATTTTTTCTCTCTATTATCAACCCCTAGCAACTCCAAAATAGGGGTCATTTCTTTTCACCTGAATAAATTAGCACATAATTGTGCTCTTCCAATAAGAGGTTTGTCTTCAAAAAATTCATCCCAAATTCTTTTGGAATGAAGTTTTATTGTACTATCAGGTAACATTTCCCAGGGTGAAATCTTACTAAAAATCACATCTTCATCTAAATCTACTAGATTTTCCATATCCTTAAAATATGTTCTATTCTCAATTTCCTCCTCAATCACAATGTTTTTTGCACCTTGTTTAATTTCTTCTTTGACTTGATCAAAACTAAGATGTTCTTCCTCTTGTTCATTAGTAATTTCATCTTGTGCTTCTAGACTATGTTCAACAAATCATTCTAAGGTTGAATTTCTCTCAATTCTTCTTGTTAGATTTTTATTTTTGCCAAACCTTCTTCGATCAAAAATCCTTGACCTATTTCTTTTGTTCCCCATCACAAATTACCTTTTCATTCAAGCCTGCACAAATATGTATAAACCCTAATTAACAAATAATCAATGAAACCACACCGTTTTTGAATTCCAAGATCATGTTATGATGTGAGGAAAGAGCATACGCGGATATGGATACGGAAGTTCACATTAACCACACCATTTCTAATTTCCAAGATCATCTTACAACATAAGGAAAGAGCATACGTGGATATGGATGGAGAAGTTCACATAAATATAAGTTTATTTTTTGTTCATTTGTATTAATTTTTTTGTTATTAATCTAGGAGTTTTTTTGTATAGTATTTGTCAATTTTTAGAAACCCTAATTAACAAATAATCAATGAAACCACACCATTTTTTATTTCCAAGATCATCTTATGATGTGAGGAAAGAGCATACACACATATGGATAGGGAAGTTCAAATAAATTTAAGATTATTTTTTGTTAATTTGTAAATTGATTTTTTTGTTATTAATCTCGGAGTTTTTTTGTATAGTATTTGTAAATTTTTAGAAACCCTAATTAACAAATAATCAATGAAACAACACCGTTTCTGATTTCAAAGATCATCTTACAATGTGAGGAAAGAGCATATGCGGATATGGATGGGGAAGTTCACATAAATCTAAGTTTATTTTTTGTTAATTTGTATTGATTTTTTTGTTATTAATCTAGGTGTTTATTTGAATAGTATTTGTCAATTTTTAGAAATCACAATTAACAAATAATCAATGAAACCACATTGTTTCTGATTTCCAAGATCATCTTATGACATGAGGAAAGAGCATATGCAGATATGGATGGATAAGTTCACATAAATTTTAGTTTATTTTTTGTTAATTTGTATTGATTTTTTGTTATTAATCTAGGTGTTTATTTTTATAGTATTTGTCAATTTTTAGAAATCATAATTAACAAATAATCAATGAAATCCTACTTTAAAAAAGTAAACCCTAATTTAAATCAATTAAACCCTAATAAAAAAATTTTAATCAGAACCCTAAAATATTATTTTAAAAATTTAAACCCTACTTAAATAAAAAATTAAACCTAAAATAAAAGATTAAACCCTAATAAACTTAAATCAAGTATAAAATAATAAACTTTATTATTATTTATTTAAAAAAAGTTACCCTTGCATGTAATTTTTTTGTCTTGTATTTGCCCAGTAAATTCTCTATGCCTGCTATCATGTGTTGATGTTGTCCTGACCCTGTTATTCTATATTGTATGGAATCTACATAAAAAATAATTATTTATAAAACTTTAATTAAAATAAGTAGTTCTAGGTAGAACCTTATTGGGCGGTAAGGTTCCTCCCTCATTTAACTCACCATACTTGATTACTGGCGTAACCTTACTGGGCGGAACTGTACCGCTGGTAAAGTTATGCCTGAAACTTCTTATGTGGCATCCTATGTGGCAGTCTGCCCCCTTTCCCACAGTTTTTAAAAAAAATCATCTTCTACTATTAATTTCTGCCATTAAAATACACTTTTTAAAAAACTCACGAATACCCTTTTGTAGTACTTGGAACATAGATTGTAGATGTATGTTTTTTTTCATATTTTGATTTTTTTATTATATATTTTTTTAAATTTATTGTAAGTAGGTTTTTCCCTTCAAACATGAAGTTGATTAGAAAATAGATATGAATAGGCAAAACATATTCAAAAAATTTGAAAATTATATGGGTCACTAGAGAATGGAATCCTTTCCAAGAGGGTATTTTTTTAAAATTTAATTTAAAAAAGTTGATGTCCCATGGAAACTACTATGTTCTGATTAAAATTGACTTTAATTTTTTTTTTAAAAATATTTATCAAAACTTTTTTTCCATGCGTTATATTTGAGTTGACTAATTAGGAAAAAAATTAATTTTGCTATATTTTTCTTGACATCCCATTGATGCCATTTTTTCAAAAAATATGAGCATTTAAATTCATCAATTAAATTTAAAAAAAAAACTATCCAACTATTTTTTAAAAAATTTAAAATTATAAGCCTAAACTACATTAAAAATTCTACATTTCATTAGATTAGGTCATTTTAAAATTCATAACATACATATGACTTTTTTGACATTTAAGTTGGAAAGATATGTTTGTGTTGGCTATTTTATTATAAAAGTGGGACACAATTTTGAACTTTCGTTCGACTATTATGAAACTCTTCTAACACCCTTGAGGTTTGATTTTATGTAATGCATCTAAGAAGAACTCCATTGATGTCTTTCCTAAACAAGACATCATCAAAAAGAACATAAGGGTTGGATTGAAGTCTAAAATACCTCCTTTTGGCTTGATCCAGTCCATCCAAGCATTTACCCAATTGTAGAAACATAGCCATATCATTGTATAAGTTGCTTGGTGCGTGAAAATTAGTTGGTTGTTCCTGTTTAAGGACATACATTGCATCACTTCTAGCTTCAATATCTGGTGCCATCTACTTGCATAGTCCTTTGCCTCTTACCAGCTTAGTAACATTGATGTTTACATCATATTCCATTACCCTTGTGATCAACCCAACTCTCTTCTCACTGACATCTTTGCTCAAAAGAAACTCTTTCACACTGAGATGGTTCACCATTAATTGTATCTTGCTGTTTGAAAGCATGTGCCTAAATTTTTTGAGTGCTTTCACCACAACATGTTGGCAAGAGACACCGCTCTGATGGTTAACATAGAATTATTGTATGTTGTCATTGATGGCAATAAGACATGGCAAAGGAACTTTGCTCTAGAAGACTAACATAGTCAGAATGACTAAGTATGGATAATATACAGGGAAAGGAGTGAGTGTTGGTATGCCTCCACAGTTGAAGATCATAGTCTATGGTTTTGGTATGTTATTTATAGCTATTTTATGATGTTATGTTCTAGTGTTCAAGTTCTGACTTCATCTAGAAGTCATACTATAATTTGTCTAAGTCCGGGTGAGCAGAGATGAGTCAAAAACAGTGCAAAGTATATGAGTAAACTGGTATGCATCCCTCTACTGGTGAATATTTTGATTTACGATTTTGAGGCAATGTAGATACATGGCATAAGCATCTAAATCTAGAGTTGTAGAACTTTAAGTTCATCAGATCACATTTTATAGGTTCTCCAGTATCGACTTTTAGGTTGACAATATTTCTCTATGATAGAACAACAGTTTTGAGATCTACATTTTTCTATGAAAGAATATTATGCTTTGTAGTTCTAATGGTATGATAAGAGGTCCATAATGAATGTTGGTTATGAATTTTAGAGTCCCATATGGTTCACATTGAAAGTTATGGTATGACAGTCAAGTTAGTTGAGTATGCACTTAAGGTTAAAACTGACACTAATGCTAGATCAATATGTGGTGAAATTATATTTTTTGGATCATCAATCTAAGTGGTTCCATAATAGGTCTAGACCAAAATGAAGATTCATGAATGATTTTTTGAGTCAACATTGTTGTTTGTGCATAATATCAAGCCAAGAGGATATAATATTTGTGTACATGTTTCATTCTTAGGTTGCTAACCTAGTTGTAAGATAAATCATGTTGCGAATATATATACTTGAAGGAATTCAATGTTAAGTGTGTGGAGTGTGATGTATGGGTGATCTAATTCTCCTGTTGTAATTTGAAAAGTGTAATAAGAGTTTAGAAGCTAGCTGACCAAAGCATATGCAGACAGAGCAGAAAAGTAGAATAGTTACATGATGAAGAGTTTTGAATCCATGTATTGAGCTATTGATGGAACTGTAATCCAACAATTTTGTAGATGCATTTGTAGTAGTTCATTACTGGCAGTGAGGCATTTTTCTTCTCTCTTCTATCTTTCTCAGTGGACAGTGAGTCCACTTGGATAGTGAGTCCACCTACAGTGAGCATTTCTTTGGGCAGTGAGCCTTATGTAATCCAGTGTTGTTAGCATAATATATTGTAAGCTAACACTCACCATGGTTTTTCCCTTTTTGGGTTTTCCACGTAAAAATATTGGTGTCTATGTGTTATGTCATTATGGTTGATGTTCTTATGTTTATTTTTCTTTCATGTTATTGAATTTGGTAATTGGATTAATGAACATGTAAAGAGGTGGTTTTGTGGAATACTGATTCACCCTCCTCTCTGTATTCCTTGTATTCAACAATTGGTATCAGAGTGAGGTTCCTTAGAAGAAGTTTAACAACTTGAGGAAGATCTAGGAAGGAGTACTCATGGAAGCTAGAAGTATCTTGCTACAAACAATGTCACAATTGATCAAGAATTAAAAACTTCTCTTGAAGATCTTGATAAGTATGAAGAAGATATCCAAGATTTGAAGGAAAATGTCAAAGAAGCTAATGAATGCATCCTGAAGCTAAGAGAGCATGATAAGAGATCAAAGTATAGAAGTAGAGAGCTAAGTGAGCAATTGAAAGTAGCAAATGAAACCCTAAGTGACTTATCAATGTTGATTGATGAAAAGGAAGAGAGTGAGAGGCATTTAAATCGTGTCTTGAAAGATAAGTTTGAAGAATGTGATAAATTGGTAAAAGATATTTTACTTTTGAAATATGATCTGGAAGCAACAAATAATTATAAAGACAAGTTCAAGATAAGCTCTGCAAAGTTAGATGAATTGCTTGTAAGTCAGAAAAGTCCAGAAGATAAGCAAGGTTTGGGATTTGAAAGAGAAGAAAGTTCTAAATCATGACAAGATAACACTGAGATGAAGAAAGTCAAAGGCAACCAGATCTAAAATTAGAGAAACAGACATAGAAGACCTTCGATCAAGTAACTAAATGCTTAAAGGTACCCATCTTTCAATGGCTATTGTTTTAATTGCAATAAGTTTGGTCATAAGGCTACTTAGTGTAGGAGTAAAATGAATCATAATGTTGCATCATTCTCTGGTCAATGTTTCAATTGCAAGAAAATTGGTCATAGATCAAATGAATGCAGAAGTATGGTAAGGAATGGTTCGAACAATGCAATGAATACCCAATCTTTCAATGGAAAGTGCTTTGTATGCAATAGATTTGGGCATATTGCTTACCAATGCAGATCAAGATTGAATCCAATCAATAGAAGGAATCAAGGATAGAGGACTATTGTTTGTTACTATAATTGAGAAATTTCAAATAAATGCAAGATAAAACAATACAATGTAAATTACCTTTACCCAAACTTTATCAAATAGCTCGAATGATATGTGCAAGGTTGATTGATGTAGATGATCGAATGTTGATTGCCCACAGATGCAGCATAACAGTGAGAAGATGATTCGACAGAATAAGGATGCTCAAAACTCAAAATGATATATCCCAAATGGCTTGTGAGAAGCCATATTTATAGGCAAGGCTGACTAGGGTTTGTGGAGAGAAGAAGATTTGATAAGATTCGATAAGGATTGGATTTGATTTAATTTTTTCTTTATTAGACAAAAGAGGAAATAAAACAAGATGAGATAAGATTTAGAAAGATAGATTTAGCGATTTGATTTTTTTGCTTTAAAGGAAATAAGTCCTAAAAATATGAGAGGAATAAATCAATAAATTATCTAATTAAATAAATTAATTAGATATGCATGAGTTGTATTTTTAGAAAGAAGGCAAGATGATTTTGTTAGGATTTTATTAATTAAATAAATATTTAATTTGTTTAATTAATTTGGATTGTGATGGAAGATGATGTGGATAATTAAATAAAGAAAATTTATTTAATTATAAGAGAATTAGATAAGTGACTAATTAAATAATTACAAATAATTATTTAACTAGAGAGGATTAATGGTCATGAATAATTAAACAAATGATTAAAATTTATTTAATTATAGAAGATAGGATGATGGGATTGAAAGGGGATAAAATAAATTAGTCAAATAAATAAAATTTATTTAACTAATTAGGTGATGACTTGGGAACCTAGGGCAAAACATGTTAATGACAAGGTGTTCGACATTTTTAGGTGTCTACATTTTGCCCCTCTTTGAGATGATGTTCTAGATGATGAAATTTGTATCGAGTAACATCATTTCAAAGAAGCTAAGGAAGATAGGATGAGGATGCCCCCTTGAGAGGATAGGTAGGTTGGACAAACACGGATAGGCTCTTCACATGAAAGGGATTGGTTAAGGAAGAAAGATAAGGAAATGGATAGAAGAAAGGAATGAGGCGTTATGTTGCAATGAAAGTGATCAATCATGATGTTTGATATAGCACTAGACGTTATGCACCAGGGTATGAGGACCAAGGCAACGATGTGTCTTGTGCCCCATCATAATACAACCTTGTCTAGATGTATGAGGAATAAAACTTAGAGCATTAAAGTCCTAATGCACAAAAGGTATGATGTGACCTTAGATGCAAAGGATAATGCAAAAACTTATTCCAACATACAAAATATATGAATATTAGCTAGAATGATATAGATGTGATACAAATGTAAGATAAAAAGATAACACACATAAGCAAGCAAGCAAGCATGCACAAATGATACAAAAACAAACAAGGTATTGCCCCTATCAAGCTGTAAGCCAATGATTGATTATTGATTGATTGATGATAAAAGTGTTTGCATGGTGGGGAAGGATATATCCCTAGATCAACACAAGGATGTGGGAATGATATATCCCATTGATGATGATGATTGATTGATTGATTTGGTTTACGACAAGATTAGGATCAAGACCAAGGATGTGATTTGATAATTTGACTTGGTTGTTTAACATGATTAGTATCGATTAAGGATGACTTGTATTTGGATCTATTGCTTTGGATTGAGATTGATTGGAAGAAGTGATGGATTGATGAGGATAGAAGATGGAAGAAAGAGAATATTAAAGAGGGATGGAAGAATGAATCACTGGTACTTGCATATTGGATACTTCATTCGTATTCCAAACTACCTATAGACCTGTATCCACGAGATCAAAGAACCACACGATGATGATGAGACATGATGAATATGTAGTTCTGGGTGTTTATTGATGATATGGGAGATAGATGATGGAAGAAGAAAATGATGAAGGATGAGGATAAGGATGAGATGAATGATGAGGATTATGAGGGGGGAGATCATCTTGTGCCTGAATCTAGGTACCTTCTTCATACTCCAGACTGCCTACATAATCGTATCCATGGGATCAAGGCACTTAACAATAAAGATGAGATGTAGTTCTGATTGTGTTTTATTGATGGTGATGATGAAGGTGAATAGATTGATCAAGTTATGGATTGATTGAGATTAATTTGCTTTGATTTGATAAATTTGATTGGATTTGTTTTGTGATTTGGTTTGATGATGATTGATTTTATGGCTTGGATTTTTGTTGGATATTTTATAATTTTTTGGATTTTTTTAGGACAGTTTACAATTTTTTGGTATTTTTTCAGGACATTTTATAATATTTTTGGATTTTTTAGGACATTTTATGATGTTTCTGAATTTTTTTAAGGACATTTATGATTTTTTTGATTTTTTCAAGACATTTTATGATGTTTTTTGGATTTTTTCAGGATTCGCTGTACAAAAGAACATAGAAGGATCCTATCTTTGGGATTTTAGTTTTGGGTGATGCTATGAAGGATGGGATAACAAGGCTAAATGCGGATATCAAAGACTAAATGTGGAAAACTCAAAGCTATGAAATGTGAATAATGCAAATGATTGTGAATGGATACAGGGATTTATTAGATGGTAGAACTGGCCACTACGCATGGCACCTAAAATAGGTTTTCACCATGGTACTTATCCAAGGCATCCCCAAAGTGATTTTCACCATTGGAAGGCTTTATTGCACTCGATTTTTCTTCATTTTTTTTTTGACTTGGGATATTTGATGGGTCATGCATAAAATTTCTTCAAATGCATGATGTTCGTAGGTTCTTCTAGAGGCTACCCCTCTATTGTTGAAAGCTGATAATCTCCTGATCCGTAGCTAGCTGTGATGATAAAGGGGCCTAACCAATTAGGCTCAAATTTTACCTTCTTAGGATGATCTTGCATGTTTTTCTAATTCTCCAAAAGGACAAGGTCACCTACCTCAAATCTCTGGCTCTTGATCTTCTTATTATAACTTCTCCATAGGTGATTTTGATAAGCCTGAAGATGATTTAGAGCATTGAGACACTTTTCATCTAGCAACTCTAGTTCATTCAACCATGCAACCTGGTATTCTTCCTCAATGATGATATTCTTCAGTGAGATGCGAAGAGAAGGTAGCTCAACCTCGATAGGTAATATGGCTTTAGAACCAAACACTAATGAACAGGGTGTGGCTCATGTGGGGGTATGAATGCTAGTGCGATATGCCCATAGGGTGGGATTGAGCTCCAAATGCCAGTCGCAACTAGCTTCATTGACTATTTTCTTCAAGATACACAAAATAGTTTTGTTTGAAGCTTTGGCCTAACCATTGCCTTGTGGGTAATATGGTGTGGAGAAGCGATGTTGGATATGGAATTTATCACAGAGAGTGTGAATGTCTTAGTTCTTAAAAGGCTTTCCATTATCCGTAATGATGGAATGTGGGATGCCATATTAGCAGATTGTATAGTGAAGGATGAATTTGGATACCGGTGCTAAAGGTGAGTGGAAGAACCTCTACCCACTTAGTGAAGTATTCTATGGCGATGATGATGAATTTATGGCCATTAGAAGATGGTGGGTGAATCTTACCTACAAGGTTAAGCCCCCATTGTGAAAAAGGCCATGGAGTTGTAATCGGTTGCAATTCTTATGATGGCACGTGTATAAGATCTCTAGGTTGCTAACAAGGTAGGCACTTCTTTACAAATTCATGCAATCTTTTTGCATATTCGGCCAATGATATCATGTTCGAAGAATATTTTTAGCTAAGGTTGGTCCACTAGAATGTGCCTCACAGATACCCTCGTGTACTTCTTGCAAGGCAACATCGGCCTCTCTAAAATCAACACATCTCAAAAGAGTACCATCGAGACCCCTTCAATATAGGGTGTCACCAATAATGGTGTAACAGGATGACTGGCGAATGAAGGTTTTTCGTTGTGTAGAGGTTAGGTTAGGTGGAAGGGTGGTGTCGTGAAGGTACATATAGGTTTGTTGATACCATGGGGATAAAGGGCCAATGATTTCACATACAAGCTCAGATTGTGGAGCATCATAAGCAGGTATAGGGAGTTCTTCTATCAAGAATTAACACTTCTTGCTATCCCTTTTCATGTCAACTAATGACCCTATGGTGGCCATTGCATCAGATGCTTTATTATTGAGCCTTGGAACCTGTTCAAAGTGGATGTCATGAAAATTTAATCCTTGAAGTCATCTACCATCCTCTTGTAAGGTAGGAGCTTGTCATCTTTTATTTTATACTCCTTATTCACCTATCGGATGACCAATTGGGAATCACTGTATATAGTCAGCTTCTTAATTTTCCACTTGATTGCCATGCAGAGTCCTATGATGATGACCTTGCATTCAACTATGTTATTAGTACATGGAAATGTGATCTTATATGACATGGGGATTGTGTCTCCTTGAGGTGTTACAAATAAAAGACCTGCCCCCAAGCCGCGATGAGTAGAAGACACATCAAAGTATATTTTCCATGTGTTTTCTACTGGTACAACTGTCAATATGGACTCATCTGAAAACTCAGATAATAATGGATGCTCTACTAGGATGGGAGCGTCTACTAACT
Source organism: Cunninghamia lanceolata (assembly GCA_027924645.1). Classification (NCBI taxonomy): domain Eukaryota; kingdom Viridiplantae; phylum Streptophyta; class Pinopsida; order Cupressales; family Cupressaceae; genus Cunninghamia; species Cunninghamia lanceolata. The sequence continues at coordinate 11,808,667 of BSBN01001226.1, forward strand.
AATATGCAATAACATGTCCTTTGATGGCTTTTCTTTCCATATAATCAATATCAAACTCACTCAAGACCATTACCCACTTTGTTGTCCTTCCTATAAGAGTTGCTTTACTTAACAAATATTTTAATGGATCTATTTTTGCAATGAGCTTTGTTTTTTGGTTAACCATGTAGTGCCTTAACCTTTGAGAGGTAAAGATCACTGCCAGACATGCTCGCTCTATACGTGTGTAGTTAAGCTCAAAAGCTACCAATGTGCGACTAATATAATAAATAGCCCTCTCCTTTCCTTGTTCGTCACGTTTTGCCAATAAAGCCCCAACTATTGTTTATGTTGCTGATATCTAAATGAGAAGAGATCGTTGTCCTGATCTCAGTGGCATGAGGGCTGATGGGTTGGTGAGGTACTTCTTCAATTGTTCAAAATCCAGTTGACAGTTGTTATCCCATTGAAAAGCTGTATTTTTCTTGAGAAGTTGCTAAAATGGTTGACACTTATCAACAAGCTATGCTATGAATTGGTGGATAGACTGTAACTTCCCTTGAAGGCTTCTAAGCTGTTTAAGTGTAGTAGGAGAATGCATTTCCATTATAGCTTTAACTTTATTGGGATCTACTTCTATTCCCCTCCTTGACACTATGTATACAAGGAGTTTCCCGAAGGTTACTCCAAAGACACACTTCTTGGGGTTTAGTCTTACATTGTATTGTTCAAATTGGTCAAAGATCTTTGCTAGCACATCTAAATGTTCTTCTCTTGTCTTTGATTTTCCCAATAATTCATCTACATAGTCTTCCATTATTTTGTGAAAGAAGTCATGGAAGATAACTGTCATGTCTCTTTGGTATGTTGCTTCTGCATTTTTTAAACCGAATGGCATCATGACCCAACAATAGGTTCCCCACAATGCTATGAATGATGTCTTATGCTAATCCTCTTCTGCTATTCTAATTTGGTTATGTCCAGAAAATATATCCATGAGTGATAGCATTTCATGTCCAGTAGTCAGATCCACAACGATGTTAATGTTAGGAAGAGGGAAATCATCCTTAGGGCAAGCTTTGTTGAGGTCTCAAAATTCTGTATAATGGATGCCCCCAGTCACTTTCTTAACCAGTACCAGATTTGACACCCATTGAGGGTAATCTATCGATCAAATGAACCTTTTCTTCAATTCTTCTTTAACAAGTAATGCTACCTGCGGATTCATCTTTCTAAATTTCTATGTCACTAGTTTTGCATCTGGATGTACTGCAAGGTGATAAACTATGAGGGCAGGATCTAGCCTAGGCATGTTAGCATAGGTCCACGCAAATTTGATGCCTCTTTGTTTGAAGAATTTTAGAAAGGCTTCTTGTTCTCCTTGTGTCAGTGATTCAACTCAGTATGTAATTTTAGGCTCATCCTCTGTTCCAAGATTCATTTCATGTGACTCTTCCACCAATATGGGTGATCTTTCTTGATAAAACTCAGACACCAATATCTCATCTTCTAGTGCCTCAGAGAGGTTTTCACTAGAGGATACGTCCTTTATTTTTATTTTTTGTCATCCAAAAGGTCCACAAAGTGGTTTTCACTAGGGGATGTTATTTTTATTTTCATCATTTTGTGACTAAGAGGTTGGGTGGTCTCCCCGAAGTAAGTAGAAGTGTTAAGCTCCATGATGTATCATGCTTTATGATCTCCCAAGGGGAAATGATTTCTCACTCCCATGAATTCAGCTAGAGCCTCATCATTTTGTACAACATCAAGGACTGGTGGTCCTTGTTGGTCCCAATTGATTAGTTGAGGATATATGAGAGATAGGTCATCAAAGGTAGATGGCATGGAGGATAATGTGAAGATGGTACAAATGGATTATTCAAATAGCTTGGTAAGGTCAGAAAAGGAGTCATGATGGTACTCTTCATTGATGTAATTAATTATCGGGAAGGCCTCAGCATCCTCAGTAAAACTACACTCACATTACATAGGGTTTGGTTCTAGTTTTCCATACCCTAAACCATGGTAGTAGTGGTTTCTTGTTGCTTGTATTTGTTCAATGATCCCTTGTTCATGCAAGCCCATGCCCCCTTGTCCTTTATATCCCATGTTCTTAATGATCTGGAGTCCTTTACCATAAATTTTTGTTGGCAAACTTGGGACTTCTTGGTCTTCGTCATCCTTGTATATCAATGAAGAAATGTCTTTGAGATCATCCTGCTCTAAAATATGTTTCTTTTCAAACGTAGGTGTCGGTTTGCATTTTATCACTACAATGGAAACTTCATTCTCTCTAGGAGTGCCATATGTTTTCGGGGATGGTGGTAAGTGGCCAACACAAAAGAAAGTGCTATGTAAATCATACTCACCACATCCCTTGTCACTTGCCTTGATCTTGATTTCAAGGTAAGGAGATGAGTGCGATGTGGATGGCAAATTAGCAGGATCAATGTAGATGGAGGATGATAGGCCACTTTGTTTAGGTTTAGGAGGGGTCATGATGGGATGATTATATCGACAGAAGGTGTGGTCATGTCCCTCCAAAAAGTTTTAGTATTGAAAGGGATGAGGATCGGCATAGATTGTAACTTCTGTACCATTATGTGGAAACTTTAGGCATTGATGGAAGGTGCAAGGGATGGCTTGCATGGCATGAATCCATGGTTTGCCAAGAAGAATATTGTAGGGAAGATCAAGGTCAAGGACCTAGTACTTTGTTTCTAAAATCTTTGTCCTACCTGAATAAGGAGCTTGATAGTTCCTTCAGACAATCTCTGTGTGTCATCATATCCTTCGATGGTAAGGGATTCACTAGCATCTATGACCAAATTAGAATATCCCAAGTGTTTTAATAGCTTTAGAGTGCACAGATTTAGGCCAGAACCACCATGTATTAAAAACCTTTTTATGATATGTTTATGGATGATAAATTTGATGTGAAGTGCTTCGTTATGGGAGGCATTAACTGTGGGAAAATCTTTTTTAGAGAAAGTGAGGCGATGGGGTGCAGTGATATGAGCTACTATAGCTTGGAATTGTTCCACATTTAGATCAGTGGGGACTTGTGTCTCTATCAAGGCTTTATCAAGAATTTCTTTATGGAGCAGAGATGTATGGAGAAGCTCGAGAATGGATATTTGGGTAGGTGTCTTTCCTAGATGATCTAGGAGGTTATATTTATGTGTGGGTGGTTTAGGGGGTATAGATGATGGAGGCTGGTCAGATGTGGATGGTTGATTAGTAGGAGTGGTGTTGGCAATAGACACTATATGGATTCATGGTTGTTGTCATTGATGGCAACAAAGGTCATCCCACATATCCGCAAGTCATGGTGTGTCTCTACCGGAAGTCAGAATGAAGATTGTTGTGGTCCGGTGAACAAGAACAGAGCATGTGGCAAGGTCCGACAGATTGGTCCAGATCTCTCAGAGGAAGTGTCTTGGTGCAGTGCAGATTTGGGGAAGTCAAGAGGACTACCTTGAGTAGTATATTCCAAGGATTTAGCCTCCGGTGATGAACAAAGAAAAAGATATGAATAGTTGAGTATCGGATTCCTGAGAGACAGTGAGAACAGAGGAAGAACTAACTGACAGAGTATCAGACTATTTTTCGGATGTGTTACTGTTGATGGTAAAGGTTGGGAAGGCATGAATCATGTTTGGCTGACATGATTAATGATATCTACAAGTATATGCTTGATCCGCATTGCTTGGTGAGCAAGGATTCAGCCGACAGAACAGAGTTTGTAAGAAACTAGACTGTTCCAGATGCCGACTAGAAAGGTGATGAAATTACTTGTGCGGATATATATAGAGGATGGATTTAGTTGTGAAGATATGAATTGTGTGAAGGTATATGCGAATAAGTGCAGAACAGAGCAGAAGTAGTAAGAAAGATCCGGTATGTGAAAGGATAGCAGAATAAAGAATAGAGGAAAGATGAAGTGCAACAGATCAGTGTACTGAGCCTAATCGGAACTGAACTCTAGCATATGTAGATGCTTCCAATCAGTTCAAGACTGTGATTCTTATCACTTTGTAGACAGTGTGTCTCCTTGTAGGCAGTGGGCCTCTTTGTGAGCAGTGTGCTCGGGCAGTGAGCCCTAATTGGCAAGTGCCATTTTGTAATTCCTTATTCTTCTAACAGAGAATAATCTTTGGGTTAATCACCCTGTGGTTTTCTCCCTTAACAGGGTTTCCACGTCAAAAATACTGTGTCATGTGTTTTTCATTTCATGGTAATGTTTGTTTGTTTGATTCAATGCTGCATTGATTAATAAGAAAGTTCAAAAGAAGAAATAATTAGGATAACTGATTCACCCCCCCCCCCCTCTCAGTTATCAACAATTGGTATCAGAGCTAAGTTCCTCCTAATAGAGCCTAACAGCTTGAGGAAGATCTGGGAGTTCAAATGGATGCATATGGTTTAAGGGAGCAACTCAAGACTGCCCTTGAGGATCTTGAACAGTCAAATTCTGAAGTCAATGAATTAAAGGAAAGACTCAAACAGGCTGATGAATTCATGAGAGAATTAAAGGACAAATTAAGTCTCTCTATGAAAAAGAGAAAGGAGCTGCTCCAACAATTGGCAAGACAAAGTGAAGAAAGCAATACAAATGAAGAATTGACTGAGAAAACCAAGTTATGTGAAAAGTTATCAAAAGAAGCCATTATGTTAAGACATGAAATGGAATCAGGAACTATAAAGTTTACTCAAGAGATTGAAGAGAAAAGAAAAACTGAAGACAATCTAAGACAATCTCTTAAGGAGAAATCAGAAGAATGCCTTCAGATGGACAGAATTATCAGACATCTTGAATCTGATCTTGAAGATGCCAAAGATAATGAAGAAAAACTTGAGGATCAAATTGTCTCTCTCAAAAGAGACCTTCAAACAGCAAATGAATATAAAGAGAAATTCAAGATAAGTTCTGCTCAACTTGAAGTTCTTCTTGGTAGTCAAAAGAGGACAGATGAAAGTATGGTTTGGGATATGAGAAAGGAGAAAGCTCTGGATCCGGTCAAAAGAATTTTGGATCAGAAAATCCAAGGAATAGACCTAGAAGACCTTCGGTAAGACAGCCCAATGCTCAAAGATATCCATCTTTCAATGGATACTGCCACAGCTACAATCACTTTGGTCACAAAGCTAATCAGTGCAGAAAAAGGATGAATCAAACTAATCCATCCTTCTCCGGACAGTGCTTTAACTGCAAAAGGTATGGACACAAGTCTCATGAATGCAGAAATATGCAAGTAAACAAATCATTCAATGGTAGATGTTTTACATGCAATAGAGTAGGTCATATAGCTAATCAATGCAGATCAAGAGGTTATCAGTCAAATATGCAAAGAAATGTTATTTGCCAAATCTGTAATAGGTCTGATCATAATGCTAAAGTCTGCAGAAGCAAGAATCAGGACAAAAGAGGTCTAGTGTATAATCAGAATCAAGACAAGGGTAAACAAAAGATGAATGCGGATGAAGTTAGGAATCAGATGAACAAGATTTGGGTGAAGAAAAGTTCAGAGAATGTAGAGGTTGGATCCGCACCAGACTCTGGTGCTGATATTTCTTTCGGAAATTAAAAAGTGAGCTCTGGCTCAGGGGGAGACTCAAAGAAAAACCTGTTCCCCCAGCCAATCAAGTGGTGCTGGATGTGACACAAGATGCGGAGTAAAGGGTTTGAAGATACCAGTCCTGAGATGATCCAGACAAGATTTCAGAGGTCCGCATGAAGATATAAAGAAGTTGTGATCGATCAAGTAAAGACCTGTTCCGGGAGATGCTCCGGAATGACAGAGGACTACAAAAGGGTCCGGAGAGATCTGGAAGTACATTATTTTGCTCTGCGGACTCAACAGAATGTTTGGGATGTTCTTGTAATGTGTCATCTTGATTTATTCATGATTGAAAGATCCGCATGATGTTCATAGATCAGGACTGATCCGGGATACTTCAAGCTATCTGGACAAGGCAAACCGGAATAATATAGGTGAAGCATTTATTGCAAACAGATATTAGGGTTTGCAAAATGATATAAGGGATTTCTCAACAATCATTTGATCATTCCACATCCAAGGAGAAGCAAAAAGTGGAGCTCTGAAACAAAATTCATCAAGATCACTGAAGATCTCCTGCCGAAGTCATTACATACAGAAATCAATCCAGCTACTCCATGCAACCGAAGACGCAAAAGGTATTTTCCACTTTCGATATCTTGCTACAAATCTTTTGAAGAAATGGCTACTCCAAATATAGTAAAAATCTCAGATAGGCCCCGACCTGAATTTAAGAAACATCCATACAAGTCATTGGAGGTAGATCCCTTAGGAGCATTTTCCAGTGTTCCTCACGGAGTTTTACACACAGAAGACATTAGGGTTTACATACATGCAAGCATTGAGGAATTTGGGGAATTCAAATTGAGAGATCTCTATCACAAACAACTGATAGACAATGCTTTTGAGCTTAAACCAGAGTATAAGGGTATCCAGAAGAAACAATTTGATCAATTCATTCATTTCCCCTGCTTTGAAGAAGATGAATGGGTCCGGTATGTACTGAGCAGGATGCATGACAACTTCCTATGGCTGGATAGACCCTGCAAGATCACAAAAGAGGCAATTAGAGCAGTAACTGGTCTATACTCTTCTGGAGGGATACCTATCCTCAAATCTGTCAAAAATAACATTGTAACTGAGGCCACCGGATCAAAATTTGATAAGAGGGCAATGACCATTGAAGATATTTCTGATCCGAATATCAAGTATGCGTCCATGATAATAGGATACAAGATCTATCACTCCAGCAGGGAGAATTCTGTATCCGGAACTGCAGTGTATACTGCCTATGAAATGCTAAGGAAGAATGCAGAATATGATCTCTGCGAACTGCTCTTAAGCCAATTAATGGAAAATATACAGAAAATCAAGAAGGACAAGAAGAATTCCTTTAAGTATGGTACTCTTATATTATGTCTATTCTTCTACTTCATGAATGAGCTGCCCGGATCAAGTGGATGGGCATGGCAGAATGACAAACCTGTTGCAGTACAAATAAGAGACTATCTACATGGGCTTGGGGATGCCAAAGCAAGAAATACAGCCCTATGGGGATACTTCAAAAACTTCCAAAGCATGATGCAAGCAAGAGAAAGAATTCCCCAGTCTCTTGTTGAAAAATACAAAGACTCAGTGTGCTTTATGGTGGACACTGATCAGTGCCTAATGGAGGCAGTGGAGCCAAGGACTGTCTGGATCATGCCCATGGGGTATGAAGTGGATGAATAGATAGTGGAGCTGCATGTTCAACACATGCTAAGTTAGCCCAAAGATCCAAAGGTAGAAAGGTTTGGAACCTTTGAGGAGCTGAGTGTAAAGATCCATGTAGAACTCAGGGAACCTGAGATAAAGAGGAAGGTGAGAAAAGAAGTAGAGCATATTGCTCAAGGCCTAGGCATCTCAAAAGAGGCACTTGATGCCAGCCGGGAAAAGAGGAGAAAGGTTGAGGAAGAAAAGAAAAGTAAAGAAAGTGTTCCAGTTGAAACTTCCACCTGGACCAGATCATCAAAAAGATCTGCACCTCCCACAACCAAAAGTTCAAAACCGGAAGTCCAGGCATCCGGTAAAAGATCTAAGACAAAAGCCACAAGGGCTTATGAAAGCCAAAAGGATGAAGAGGAAACTGAGTCAGATGAGTGAGTAAAAGAAATAAAGAAGCAGAAGAAGAAAGGATCTGGTAAACCCTCCACAGGCCAAGACAAGGATGAAATGGCAGAGGTATTTGTTGAAAAGCCCACTCTATCTCTAGAGAGTGTAATCAAGTCGGTTACGGTGGATGGAAACCTTCAACGAATGACTGAATTTTATGATGACTACAATGAGGCTGACCAAAAGATTCTGCAGGAAGCCACAATCAAGTATCTGAACATATACAATAAGGCTTTCATTGAGATCATATCTCTAATTCCTAAAAGCCTAGAAAAGGAATTAGAAATAAGAAAGAATAATGCTCATGCAAAAGATCTTGAGATCCGGGAGCAGATAGCTATTCAGCTATATCCTCAAATTGATCCCAAGACAATGAACATAATATTCAAAGACTGCAAAGATGAGTTCAGAAGTAAAGCCAAGATGAATCAACTCATGCTTGGTGAGACTGACAAGGTGGCCAAAGAGACAAAAGAGATCCTCCAGAAGGCCTTCAAAAGGTTCAATCTTCCTATTGTAGAGGACTTAGGTGCAGAAACAGCTGTGGACTTGGAACCCTCTACTCCAGAAGAAGTGGCCTATGAACAGGCTAGCATCTCTCCTTCGGTTTCCCCTACAGTCTCTGGATCCAAAGAAGAAGAGAAATTACAGGAGAAGGAAGCAGTGGTGAAAGATAAAGAGGTTGACAGTACCAAGGGTGCAGAGAAAGAGAAGACTCCATCAGAGAAGACCATGACTGATAGTGGTAAGAATGTGGAAGGAGAGAAAATCCCAAAGGACAGTACCAAGACTGCAGAAGAAAAGAAACATCTGTCTCCGGCAAGAGACACTGCACAAACTGTTCAACAATTTTTGAGCAAAGAAACAATAGAGATCGATGAACCGGAGCTACTACAAGGCCCATTCAACTTTGATTCCCTCTCTCCGGTGCAGACAATGAAGATAGCCTCATTTGCAAATGCTAAGGCAAATGAAAAGCTCCTAAAGTCTCATATGGAAGACTGTGAGTTGATAGAGGCTGCCTCCGGAGTGCTTGAGAAGATTATGCCATCGGTCCAGATAGATCCGGCAGCCTCCTCTTCCGGTAATCTCAAAACCTTAGTCAGCAGTGTTAGTACACATTTTGAATCTCTAGAAAAATCAGCTGAAGAAAAGGTCCGGAAGGAGTTTTTGGATAAAAGGTTCTCCGAGGTTCAGGGTTTGATCATTAATGATAGGATAAACATGAACATTGGGATAAAGAGCTTAGAAAATGCTCTTACGGATGGTGGTGAAATATACAAATTTTGTATCTCCTGGTCCAAGGTAACAGTGGACATTGAGAAGAAAATAAAAGCGCAAGAGGACACACTACTAAGCTTGTCTCAAAGTTTTGATCCTCTTTCTTCCTCTATAACAAATCAAGAATGTCAGACTATTGTAGTCTTGAGTGAAATCAAGAAACTGGAGAAGGAAAGGAAAAATAGAATAAGCAGGTTGAGTGAGCTCAGGGGGTTAATTGTCCCTAAGCTAGAGGCCATGCATGAGGCCATAGCAGAAGCTCAAATCACAGCCCAGACAAGTGATCCGAAAGATCTAAAAAGGGCAGATGCATTTGCATTTTCGTTGAGTGGTCACATTTCAATTTTGAATAGAATGAAGCAAAGTTGGGCTACAGAACTGATCCAACTGAAGACATCTTTTGCAGACATTCTTTAGTATATGTGAGTATGTAAATATGCGGCTATGTATAGAAAATTTTTGAAAATTTTGGTGTGTGGACCCTACCCTTTGCCATCGATGTCAAAGGGGGAGTGAGGAGCAGTGAAAAATGAGGAATCCAACTAAGGGGGAGTTCTGGAAATTGTATATAAAGACGGAGCATCAGCAAAGGGGGGGCATAGTGTAAACACTTAGTCATTTTTCACTAAGTGTTGCCATCAATGCCAAAGGGGGAGATTGTTGGCAAGAGACACTATATGGATTCATGGTTATTGTCATTGATGGCAACAAAGGTCATCCCACATATCCGCAAGTCATGGTGTGTCTCTACCGGAAGTCAGAATGAAGATTGTTGTGGTCCGGTGAACAAGAACAGAGCATGTGGCAAGGTCTGACAGATTGGTCCAGATCTCTCAGAGGAAGTGTCTTGGTGCAGTACGGATTTGGGAAAGTCAAGAGGACTACCTTGAGTAGCATATTCCAAGGATTTAGCCTCCGGTGATGAACAAAGAAAAAGATATGAATAGTTGAGTACCGGATTCCTGAGAGACAGTGAGAACAGAGGAAGAACTAACTGACAGAGTATCAGACTATTTTCCGGATGTGTTACTGTTGATGGTAAAGGTTGTGAAGGCATGAATCATGTTTGGCCGACATGATTAATGATATCTACAAGTATATGCTTGATCCGCATTGCTTGGTGAGCAAGGATTCAGCCGACAGAACAGAGTTTGTAAGAAACTAGACTGTTCCGGATGCCGACTAGAAAGGTGATGAAATTACTTGTGCGGATATATATAGAGGATGGATTTAGTTGTGAAGATATGAATTGTGTGAAGGTATATGCGAATAAGTGTAGAACAGAGCAGAAGTAGTAAGAAAGATCCGGTATGTGAAAGGATAGCAGAATAAAGAATAGAGGAAAGATGAAGTGCAACAGATCAGTGTACTGAGCCTAACCGGAACTGAACTCCAGCATATGTAGATGCTTCCAATCAGTTCAAGACTGTGATTCTTATCACTTTGTAGACAGTGTGTCTCCTTGTAGGCAGTGGGCCTCTTTGTGAGCAGTGTGCTCGGGCAGTGAGCCCTAATTGGCAAGTGCCATTTTGTAATTCCTTATTCTTCTAACAGAGAATAATCTTTGGGTTAATCACCCCGTGGTTTTCTCCCTTAACAGGGTTTCCACGTCAAAAATACTGTGTCATGTGTTTTTCATTTCATGGTAATGTTTGTTTGTTTGATTCAATGCTGCATTGATTAATAAGAAAGTTCAAAAGAAGAAATAATTAGGATAACTGATTCACCCCCCCCCTCTCAGTTATCAACAAGTGGCACCACGAATGGTAACATGACTATGTCGTGTTGTGACAACACAATCTTGGTCTTTAACTCGAATAGCGATGGTATTAACATGGCTGCAAGATTTCTCTATCCGACCCACAACAAAATTGAAAGAGTTTGGAGGGGGGACAATGTGATATGTTTGGTTGGATGATGAAGAGGCTTTGCCTTTGTTATGATTAGGTAGGGGATCCTTGTATGCTCCCAAGTTTGCATTTGAGGATGGATTAGAAGAGTCTTGGGTGCTGACTTTCCCTAATTCTATGAGATCTTGTATGTGATGTTTTAATCTCATGCAGTTTGATGTTATGTGTCCTTTAACACGATGTTACTCATAGAATGCATTCTCATTGAACCATGAAGGTTTGAATTGATTCTCATCGTATGGCTGAATAGGGGGAAGATTTATCAAGTTCCCTTTCACACATCTATCCAAGACATCTTCAATAGTTTCTCCTAAAGGCATAAATCTCCTTCTAGGGTTATCATTTAGTCTAGGTGGCCCTCTTAGTATGTTTACATTGTTGCTCTAGGTAGTAGGTGGTGCATTATTTTGAATGTTTTGGACATCTTTTGTATCTATTACTCCATCATTAAGGGAATTCTTATTTTTGTTTCAAAAGCATGGCTTGTCACTTGTTTGAGTGTTATTGTTGTTGTGTGTGGTATTGTTGTTGTTTTGATTGTTCTTGTTGTTGTCATACAGTTTTATTGATCCTTTAGTGAAAAGAGTTCTTTCTATGGTTATTCCCCTTTCAATGACTTCTTCAAAAGTTGAAGCACAAAGTATTTGCAAGTGAAATGCTAATTCAAGATTCAAATTAGTGACAAACATGGTCACAATTTGCTTTTCAAGAATCTGCCATGGTAGATTGCTTGCCAAAGCTCTCCACCTTTGTAAAAAAGTTGCAAATGGTTCCCCATTCTTTTGTTTAGTGTTACAAAGATCCATCATAGAGATTTCATGTTCACAATTGTAGGAGAAATGAGTTATGAATTTGTCTGCAAGTTCTTCAAATGATTTGATGCCAAGGGGAAGATGTGTAAACCATTCAGCAGCTTGTCCAATGAGGCTTTTAGGGAAAAGTCTCATTAAGTAGGTGTCTTCTTGAACGACTTCAAGGCAAGCGAAGTAGAATTCCTGCAAGTGATCCTCATGGTCTCCCTTTCTATCATATTTGTCAAATTTTGGCATTTCAAAGTGTTTAGGGAAAGGTGGCATGTATAGACTCCTATCAAAAGGATAAGGACATATTTCCTCAAGAGAATAGTGCTTCTTTTTTGCTTCTTTTTCCATCTCTACTATTTTTTGGACCATTTTGATTGTCAAAGATTGTTGTGGTGTGGAATTGCTTTGAACTAGTCATTGGATATATGGTGGCAATCACACATCTTGGTCTTGTTGGTTTGTGTTGGCATTTTGTCATTACGAGTTTGGGTTTCTATTGTCTTGTGATATGGAAATGGTTGCATCATTGGAAGTATTTAGATTTTGTTGAGAAAGTAGTTGTGATATGATGGCCATGGAGTTAAGAACATTGGATGGTAGGCTTATTGAAGTACTTGCATTTGTGGTGTTGCTAGGAATAGTGACGGTGATTTGTGGTATGGATGGAGCAGCATTAGCATTTGTAGGAGTGGCCCCAAGTTGAATAAGGTGATCCATAAACCTAGTGGGATCTGACTTAATGACTCTATCCAATAAATCCATAGTTGCAGTGTCTTGTAAAAAATCACCAACTTCTTGATCGGATGTATGCATTGTGTGGGGTGATGGTGGAGATTGAAGTGAATTGTCGTAGGGCACATTATTATCATCAGTTGGTAGCATTCCAATTTTGATTCCGACATTGTTTCGGTTGGTTTGAGGTATTCCACTGTTTAAAGATCCCATTTCTTGAAGTTTTTTAGCTTGTAACCTTGTCAAGAGCATGCAATGATGTTGGGGTGAGTTTGATTATGAGATGAAAATGGATTTGATGTTTTGGGAAGAAGACCTTAGAGATCAATTTGTAACTAGTTGGACCCAAAGGAGAATGATGTTCAGAAATGAAGTGGATGGAAATTTTCAAGGCCAAAGGATGATATTTGTGATGGGGTTGGCTAAAGATATGGTGTTGAATTTTGGAAAATGACTTAGGACTAAAAAGGTGAGCTTGGATAAAATCTACATCTTTTAGGTTTTGTTTCAAGGATGATTCCTTCTACTCAAGGTAGACTAATGACCTTAAAGCAAAAGGATGGGAAAATATTTTACTTGAAGATAGACTAATGACCTCCAAATAAAATAAGGATCTGATGATGGATAGGATGAGATCAAGATTAAATCTTTTGCACACAAGTTTGGTCCAAAGTTGATGGATTAGGGGGATAAAATGTGGAATCGCTAATAGGTAATTTATATAGACGTAAGTGGAAAATGATTTTGTAATGAAATGGTTAAAGGATGAAGGGTCCAACAAATAAAATATCTTTCTCTAAGATCAAGATGAGAATGGATCAAATGGATAAATTAGGTGAAAGGATGAATGGGACAAGGTCTCAAAATATCTTTTTGGGATTTTCTATGTATTTGGATTTTTTTGGATTTTCTAAGGTTTTTGATTTTTTTTTAGTTTTCTAAGGTTTTGGGAATGAAAATGTCTCTTGGTAAAGAAACACAAAGAAAATGATTTACACAATGGGAAGTTTGTTTCAATGCAATGTTTTTGTGTTTTTGAAATTTTTGAAAACAAGCACAACCTAAGGTAAAGGCAAGGACAATATTTGTTGGATCCCCTAGCCGTGCCTATTCAAAGTGGATAGCTCTAGGATCTTGGTAGCACTGGCTCCCCTCCACGGCACTCACTTCTCACACATACCAAGTTCTGGGTTTCCCAAGGCTCGTCCCGCACCAAACCTTAGGATTGTCCCTACTATCTCTACTTTGAACCACGTGAATCGGGTGGCTTCAAAGGTCCCACCTTTTGCGCCAACAAATAGAGGGATTTGGGCTACTAAAATAATGGTTCGTAGATGATTGAATATTGATTGCCCATAGATGTAGCATAACAGTGAGAAGATGATTCAAGAGAACAAGGATGCTCAAAAGTCAAAATGATATATCCCAAATGGCTTGTGAGAAGCCATATTTATAGGCAACGCTGACTAGGGTTTGTGGAGGGAAGAAGATTTAATAAGATTCGATAAGGATTGGATTTGATTTGATTTTTGCTTTATTAGACAAAAGAGGAAATAAAACAAGATGAGATAAGATTTAGAAAGATAGAAAGTGATATGATTCTTTTGCTTTAAAGGAAATAAGTCCTAAAAAGATGAGAGGAATAAATCAATAAATTATCTAATTAAATAAATTAATTAGAAATGCATGAGTTGTATTTTTAGAAAGAAAGCAAGATAATTTTATTAGGATTTTATTAATTAAATAAATATTTAACTTATTTAATTAATTTGGATTGTGATGGAAGATGATGTGGATAATTAAATAAATAAAATTTATTTAATTATAAAAGAAATAGATAAGTGACTAATTAAATAACTAAAAATAATTATTTAACTAGAGGATTAATGGTCATGAATAATTAAAATTTATTTAACTAATTAGGTGATGACCTAGGAACCTAGGGCAAAACATGCTAATGACAAGGTGTTGGACATTTTTAGGTGTCTACAATTACAACTCCAACAAACCTAGACATATTGCAAGATTTTGCAAAAGCAAGAATATGAAAAGAAACTATCCTACAAAAGAGAAGAAAACATAGCAAAGAGAATATAAGGGGAAGGTTGCAAGGTTGATCCAACAGAAACCAAGAAATAAATGAGCAAGGTTTCAATTAAGAAGGATGCAAATGAGGTCAAGGATGGATCCGCACCAACTTCCGGTGTAGATACATCCTCCATGAAGTGAATTAGGAGCTTTGGCTCAAGAGGAGCTATGTAATGAAAATCATAAACCCCTAGCTAGATATTTGGTACTGAAATCCAACACAAGGATATGAATTCAAGATCTAATTGAAAAATCTTTTGAAGAAGAAACTGGCAGAAAAGGATCTAATGTAGTAAATTGTAGAGCAATCTTGATCGACAGTGCTTAACAGTGAAGTGTTTTGACAACTTTTTGAAAACAACATTTATGACAATTAGGTTTTATTATTTCAAGGGTTTAAAAGGGTCACATTTGAAAGATTAGTCACTTTACATTTGAGATATCAAGAGTCCAAGGAGAGTTGAAGCAATATTCCAAGCAACTGCAGTGACTTCCAGTTACTCAAAGCAACTCAAGTAAACCCTAATTTGGCAAAAGAGGTATTTTACAATTTGAAACCCTACTAAAACCCTATTTGAGTCATTACAAAAATGGAAACACCTCAAGTAGTTGATATCACTGAGAGACTATGACCAAAATTCAAAAAACACCCTTTCAAATCAATAGAAGTGGATCCAAATGGTGCATTTTAAGAAATTCCATTTGGTGTAATGCATGTAGAATATGTTAGGGCTTACATTCATGTTGCCCTAGAAGAATTTGGTGACAGTAGGTTTTCTTATTTATATTTAAAGCACTTAACCAGTGATAATTTTGATTTGAAAGAAGAATATAAGGCATTGGAAGTAAAGAAATTCATTCAATATATAGACTTTCCAACATTTGCAGATGATGAATGGCTTCGATACATTTTGAGTAGGATACATGATGAATTCATATGGCTTGAAAGACCATTTATGATTACTAAAGATGCTATAAGGGTCATAACGGGATTGAATTCTACCAAAAAAGTACCTGTGTTAAAAGCTATGAAGAACAACACGGTGATGGTGACCATCGAAGCCAAATTTGACAAAAGGGATTTAAAAATTAACGACATTGAAGATCATGCAGTAAGGTTTACATCAATGGTAATCGGCTACAAAATTTACTTCACAAACCAGGAGAACTCCGTCTCTAGTATTGCTATTTATACAACATATGAGATGATCAAAGAAGATACTGATTATGATCTGTGTGAGTTACTCTGGCAACAATTGATGGAGAATCTAAAGAAGACAAAGGAGCAGAAATATCCATTCAAGTTTGGTATTTTAATTCTTTGCCTATTCTTTTATTTTATGCAAGAGCTACCAAGATTGAAGAACTTGTTTTGGACTAGTGATAAACCAGTTGTAGTACATTTTAGAAATCACCTTAATGGGATAGGAAGTTATGATGCACAATCTACAATACTATGGGGTTACTTTAAGAATTTCTAGAGAATCATGCAATCAAGGGAAAGAATAAAAGAATACCTAAGTCCACTGTGGAAAAATATAAAAATGACATATGCTTTATTATGAATAAGGATCAATGCATGATGGAGGCTGTTGTGCCTAGAATAGTCTGGATTCTCCCAATGGGATAAGAAGTAGCAGCAAATGTGCTTGATGGTTATGCAAAACGCATGCTGAGCAAACCTAAGGACAGCTCTGAGAAAAGGTTTGGAACCTATGAAGAGCTATCTTTAAAAGTTCATGTTGAATTAAGAAAGCCAAAAATTCATAAAAAGGCTAAGAAAATGGTAGAAGAGTTTTCTTAGAGAGTTTTCTCAAAGCATCTAAAGAGAAGAAGAAAGAGCAAGAAAAGGAAGCTAATAAAGCTTTGGAAGTTCAAAACAAGCAATCAGAGGCACCTATTGCACCTAAAAGAAGAACAAGGGGTGCAAGCTCCTTAGAGACAACATCCAAATCCTCTGGTATTCCATCCTCAACCACTGTAGAAGCACCCATTGGTAAAGGCCACAAAAGGAAGAAGAAAAAAGCCAAAAGGTTACATGTGAACATAGGAGGTGATGATGAAGAAACAAAATTAGATGAAGAGGTTAAAAAGATGAAATAAAAATCAACTAAAGCCTCTGGTGCTAAACAAGACAAGCCCTCTGGAATGGGCAAATGGAGAAAAAAGGTGAAGAAAGCATAACCTGAGCAATAAGAGGCCACAATTAATCTGGAAGATCTCTTAAAGGCTATAACAGTTGATGGAAATCTAAATCCTATAGCTCAACTATATGATGAGTATAATGATGCAGGAAAAGGCATCATTGAGACTATAGTAATTAGATATTTGGAGATATATAATAAAGATCTCATTGATATAATCACTGACCTCCCTGACAGTCTTGCCAACATCATGATAGCTAGAACGGAGGTAGCTATGGCTAGAGACACTGAGCTTAGAGTACACTGATTAAGCTATGTCCAGACATTACTCCAGAGGAAAAAGGAAAGATATCTAAAGTGTTGAATAAAAGGTTCAAGACAAAAAAGAGAACCAACACATAATGTCATGAGATATTGAGAAATTAGTAAAGAAAATAGAAGAAATCACCCTTGAAGCACTTAGAGAGTTCCATCTTCCAACTATATATGACAAGGAAGAAATAAATAGTGGAGTTGATACTTCTTTACTAGATCTCAGCTTAGATCAAGGAATAGATAAGATTACTGATTAGATCCCTGCACCTAGTCAAGTCCCTATTACAGATGGTCAAAATGAAGTAGTTAAAGATCAAATTGAGGAAGTAGCCTAAAAAAAGAATCTGATCAAGCCCTTGATGCTGATGACCAAGACAAAGATGACAAGGACCAAACATGGACCAGTTCTCCTCTAGATCAGAAAATTGATGATCAAGCAAACAAGGAGAACACTGTAGATGATGAAGTGTCTGATGAAAGGACAAGAGACACTACTACTGACATGATTACCAAGGACCCTGTTGAGTTGGTAAGGGAATTTCTTGAGAAACAATAGGAAAGTCAAATGTTGGAATCAAATGAGTTTCTACAAAGTCCCATAATCATGGCCTCTATGTCCCCATTGCAAAAAAAATGAAACTTGGGACAATTTTTCATGCAAATGCATAGGAAGAAATGTTGAAGTCACATATATAGGTTAGTGAACTCATTGGTGAAGCATCCAATATCCTAGAGAAGTTGATGCCTTCACACCAAAAAGACACATTATTGACACCAACATATCAACTCAAGGGACTAATAAACTCAATAAGTACACATTTTGAGTCATTCAAGAAGTCTGTAGAAATAAAGGTTAGAAAATAATATAATGAGAAAAGGTTAGCTAAATTAAAGACCATTCAATGGATAATGATAAAATTCTGCTAGACAATAGAATCAGAAGTATAAAGAGGGATATTAAGGAATCATATGATATATACAATTTTAATTATCATGGCCAGAAGTTACAAAGGAGTTAGAAGAAAAAATCAAGGATCTGGAGCTCCAATTGCTAAATATCTCTAAGTCATATGATCTGGCAGCTGAATCAATAAGCAGTAAAGATCTATACAAGTTGCAAATATCCACAATGACTTAAGCAATCTAATAAATAAGAGGGAACAATTCAAAAAGAGCTTGTGCTAGTTAAGAGGGCTGATAAGTCCTAAAATAGATTCAATGACTAATCTTGCAAAAGAAGCATTCAAAGTAAAAGCAATAATTGATATGCCCTCAGATGTGTAAAATAGATGGGATGGAGAGTCAGCTTTGATAAAGACCATTTATAATGATATTCTACCTCCTACAACTAACTAATCAAGTTAAAGATAGTACCTATACATATGTGGAAGAGTATGACAGTTTTGAGATTTTAACACAATACATTTGCCATTGATGTCAAAGGGGGAGAAGAAAACCAGTGAAAAATGGGCAAACACATAAAGGGGAGTAGAAACAGAGTGTACAAAGAAAGGGGGAGCAACACAATCATTTTGCACTAAGTGTTGCCATTAATGCCAAAGGGGGAGATTGTTGGCAAGAGACACTGCTCTGATGGTTAAGGCATAATTATTGTATGTTGTCATTGATGGCAACAAGACATGTCAAAGGAACTTTGGTCCCAAAGACTAACATAGTCAGAATAACTAAGTATGGATAGTATACAGGGCAAGGAGTGAGTGATGGTATGCCTTCACAGTTAAAGATCACATTCTACGGTTCTGGTATGTTATTCACAGCTATTTGATGATGTTATGTTCCAATGTTGAAGTTATGACATCCTCCAAAAGCCATACTATGATTTGTCTAAGTCTGGGTGAACAAAGATAAGTCAAAAATAGTGCAAAGTATATGAGTAAATCAGTTTGCATTCCTCTACTGGTAAATATTTTGATTTGTGGTTTTGAGGAAATTTAGATACATGGCATAAGAATCTAAGTTCTCCAGTATCGGCTTTCAGGTTGACAATATTTCTCTATGACAGAACAACAGTTCTGAGATCTACATTTTTATATGAAAGAATATTATGCTCTATGGTTCTGAAGGTATGATAGGAGGCCAATAATGAATGTTGGTTATGAATTTCAAAGTCCCATATGGTTTGCATTAAAAGTTGTGTTATGACAGTCAAGTTAGTTGAGTATGCACTTAAAGTTAAAAGCGACACTCATTCTAGATCAATATGTAGTGAAATTATATTGTTTGGATCATCAAACTAAGTGGTTCCATAATAGGTCTAAATCAAAATGAAGATTCCTAAATGATTTTTTGAGTTCGCATTGTTGTTTGTGCATAATATCAAGCCGACATGATATAATATTTGTGTCCACATTTCATGCTTAGGTTGCTGACCTATTTGTAAGATAAATCATGTTGCATATATATCTATATATATATATATATATATATATATATATATATATATATATATGAATTCAATGTTAAGTGTGTGGAGTGTGATGTGTGGGCGATACAATTCTCCTTTTGCAATCCAAAAAGCGTAATAAGAGTTCAGAAGCTAGCAAAAAAAAGTATATGTAGATAGAGTAGAAAAGTAGAATAGTTATGATGAAGAGTTTTGAATCTGTGTATTGATCTATCAATAGAACTGTAATCTAGCATTTTTATGCTGAGAGGTGTAACTACAATAGCATCATGGGTGAAATGGCATGAGTGTGTTAAGAAAAATAACTTTTAAAATATTAAAAAAAATTAACAGCCGACAAATGCAACATTAATAATTAAAACATATATAAAACATAAATATTTAAAGTCTCAAAAAACAACCAAAAATAAAATCACTAATTACAAAGCTAGAAGGGGAAAATAAAAACAAGAAGCAACAAAATTAAGAGTCAATGAAAATCACATGTATGAATTTCATGATTTGTTAGAATAATGGTGTTAATGGTGTATTAAAAAATATTTGTTGGTGATTTGCTCGAATAATAAAAAATATTTACCATAGCATTATAGTTTATTAGGTTTAGAATTCACTCAACTATATAGGTTTAGAATTCATACATCCTCACTTTTAAACAAGATTTTTCTAGAAATAAATTTATGTAGCAAAAAATTACAAGTAATTTTAAACCCTAAATTTCATTGGCTACATTTTATAGAGGTTATTTTATATTATTGGTTAGTGGAATGTTATTTTATATGTAATAAAATGAAACCCTAATAAATTCAATGAAAAAGAAATAAATTAAATTTTATTATGTAGAAAAATAAATTAAATTAAATTGATGCCTCCATAGTAAAATCTATAAAATATAACTTCTCCCATTGTTGAATATAATTTGCTCTTTTTTTATTTATATGATAAAACCCTAATAAAATAACATATTGATTGATTGAGAAAACAAAATGAAACCCTAATAAAATATATGAAACTTTATTTTTATAAATAAATTAAATTTAAATTAAATTTTATTAAACTATATTTTATTAGGGTTTTATCACATGAAAAAAAAAGGAGAAAAGTATATTCAACAATCTTATTCCAATGCTAAGTGCATTATATTTTATAGATTTTACTATAGAGTCATCAATTTAATTATTTTTTTTGGCATAATAAATTTAATATATTTATTTTTAAAAAACTAGCATATCTATATTTAAAAAATATATCTAAAATAGGCCGAGAGATATCCTTATCGAGCACCTATTTTTTAATCAATTTACCACACATAAGTGGAATAGGCGCCTCGAGAAGGATATCTCTCAGTGTATTTTAGATATATTTTTTAAATATAGATATGCTAGTTGTAGATGCATTTGTAGTAGTTCATTACTTGCAGTGTGCCATTTTTCTTCTCTCTTCTATCTTTCTTTCTTAGTGGACAGTGAGTCCACCTATAGTGAGAATTTCTCTAGGTAGTAAGCCACATGGCAGTGAGCCTTATGTAATCCGATATTGTTATCGTAATAACTGTGAGCTAACACTCATTGTGGTTTTTCCCTTTTGGGGTTTTCCACATAAAAATCCTGGTGTCTATGTGTTATGTCTTTATGGTTGTTGTTCTTATGTTTATTTTGCTTTCATGTTATTGAATTTGGTAATTGGATTAATCAACATGTAAAGAAGTGGTTCTGTGGGATACTGATTCACCCCCCTCTCAGTATTCCTTGTATTCAACACAACAAACACCTATTTCTCAATAAAATCATACCTAATCTCATATTCCTTAAGGGGTTTTCTAATGAAAGCAATTGGCTGCTCTAATTTCTCTTCATTATGTTATGTCAAGACCATTGATATACTCTCCTTGGTTCCAAGGGCATAAAGGATAAAATCCCTTTCAAAGTTGGAATTCACCAATGTAGGAGCCTATGCAATGGCCTATTTGACAACTTCAAAACTATCCCTATCCTCTTGTGACCATGTGAAAGCAGTATTTTTCTTTAGCATGGAGGTGAGAGGTTTTGATATTGAAGCAAAATTAGGTATGAAGCTCCTCACAAAATTAATCTTGCACAAGAAGCTTTGCAGTCCCTTCTTGTGACTAGGAAGGGGAAGAGACATAATTGCATCTATTCTTTGGGGGTCGATGGAAAGTCCCTCTTTTGAGACTGCATGTCCTAACAATTTACCCTCTAGGATAACAAATACACACTTCTTTGGATTCAATGATATGCCATATTCAATGCATCTCTCAAAGACTTTTCTCAAATGACCTAAATGGTCATCTGCATACTTAGAATACATAGTCAAATCATCAAGATACACTGAAATAATATCATTGATCATACCTTTAAAGGCCAAATCCATTTCTCTTTGGAAGGTTTCCCCAACATTAGTCAATCCAAATGGAATTTTTTGATAAGCCAAGGTACCCCATTTGGTGGTGAAGGTTGTTTTTTACTAATTGAAGTCTTTAACAAGAATATGATTATACCCTGAGTAGCCATCTAGGAGTGAAAACCTTTCATCTCCTACCATTATTTGTAAGATCTGTTCCATTGAAGGGAGTGGATAGTGGTCTTTAAGGGAGGCCTTGTTTAGGTCTATAAAGTACACACAGAGTCCAATTTCCCCATTCTAAATCAATAGTATGTTGAATTAAACTAGGGTCAAAACATTTTAGATCCTTATAATCCTAAGCAATTAAATCATCAAACTCATTACAAAGCTTAACAAAACCTTGTCTTTCAACTTGATCACATACCTTTCCATGCTTTAGAAGTCCGTCCTGCGCGATTTTCACCTCTTCATAGTCTTCTTTTTCTGCTGTCATGTTCATTTTCTCCTTTTTGGGTTGATCATCAATACAAAATATGTTTTCCAAGGTGATCAATCCCTTGGGAAGTTTTTTGGTCTTCAGATGGATCACCCAATCACCATACTATTCTTGCAATATTGACTGGTTACTAGAAGCAAGTTGTACCTCATCTTGCAAGAAATTGATAATTTGCTGGTCATTTTCAAATACATGTCAGCTAGACACATTATCAGGTGCAACAATCCACACAATGATTTTTACTTGTTGATCTATGTTTTGTTTAACATTCTTGTGAATGTCAAACTAGGCCCTAACTGTAGCAAACCTATAGCCTCTTTGTTCCTTTCTCTAGGCACTTCCTAGATATTGAAGGCATCAAAATCTTCAATATGATCCCAAACTCTATGTTTATACGACTTTAGCAAGTCATTCCTTGAAGTGCTTTGTGATCTGATTTGGTGAACAATTAGCTCACTATCACTAAACACATGTAAAAATTTTATCCCTCTCCTTTGTGGCAGCTGCATGCCTTGAATTAAGGCCTCATACTCAGCCACATTATTGGGACAACTAAAATGAAATCTAAAAGTAGAGAAATAATTTTTCTTTTGGGGGTGAAACTAGCACTACACCAGTGCCTACTCCATTTTTGCTTCTGGAGCTATCAATATACAATTTCCATACCCCACTTAGATCTTCTATTGACTTTTCAAGGTTAGGGATGATGATATCCTCTTCATGGATACAATAAGTACCCATCCCTGTTTGTGCTACATGATCTAGGGCATCAAATTGAAAACAATTTTCCCACTCATAAAGCAATATATTTGGAATTTTTTCTATAGCCATGGCAGCTAATGGACATAGATTTTTTTAGTGGTGAATATTCACCAATTGATCAATATTGTAGATCAACCAAGTTGGAATTGGCAAATAAATTGCATCCAACAGGGTGGCCAAATTGCATGAATTTTACGTATTATCAGTCAAGTGCATATCCATTCACCATCAATTTATTTTATGAGAATCAATTTAGTAATATTTTTGCCATAACAAACTACGCATTTCAAAGGGGCTAACTAATATTTTTGCCTAGAATCTTGGAAGCAAGTACTAAATCACATATATATTCACCAATACTATTAAAACAACATTGTGAATCTGGACACATTTCACCAATGCCATTAAATGGTCACTATGCGTGAGGACCCATTTCGCCAATTAAAATTTACAACTAGTTGATTATGAAGGCCCATTTCACCAATAACATTAAAAATGATTACATTTGAGAACACATTTCACCAATTGCCACAACACCTCTGTGCTAATCGTAGGGCCATATTCGCCTTGGAAATTACAAAGTATGTACTCTATCGAGGTTTGATTTGCCAACACTTAAACATATTCCTTATATAATCACACGAGAATCACCAAATTTTATAATATACCATATAAAAATCCCATAGAATTTGCTAAATATGGATTGATATAAATACAATCAAAACTCTAATTTATTCTTACACATTTTGTTCAGTTCTAAACTTGTGAGCTCTCAATTCGGATTTCAGAAGTTCGAGTTGGAACCTCGAAGTTGATCATAGGCAAAGTTGCAAACTTACAACTCAAGCATTCCTACATTAATGAATAGAAAGTTAGTGAAAACCTAAACTTAAAGGTGAGTAATCATTTCTTCATAGTATTAGTGTTATAAGATTTCTTTATCTCTTTTCCATTCTTGCTTCAATCTTAAAGAAGATATTTAGTAGGGAATGGGATCTATATTCTATGAGTATGTCCATCTTAAACAAGAAGACATTTTTCTAGCTTTTATTTGAAGTGAGAGATCAAGATGTTGAGCAGCAAGTTCGACAAGGGGGTAAGTGCAAGACGATTCATGAGTTCACTTTTTAGCCAAAAAGTGGAAGTGTTTTTCCTATTTTTAAAAATTTGTCGTATTTGGAGTGACAATTTGAAGTACTTGCACATAAAATATTAAGATGATGTAAAAATAAGAAATGTAGGATTTTGTTT
Organism: Cunninghamia lanceolata; assembly: GCA_027924645.1. Lineage (NCBI taxonomy): Eukaryota > Viridiplantae > Streptophyta > Pinopsida > Cupressales > Cupressaceae > Cunninghamia > Cunninghamia lanceolata. The sequence goes on from BSBN01001226.1 coordinate 11,832,926, forward strand.
CTAGTTTTCAAATATGTATTTTTTTCAAATACCCAGATGATGCAAGTTGTCTTTTTTATTGGATGTACAAAAAGTGGCTTTTTAAAAGTCCCCTATTTTTTGCAAAAGCATGCATGTGTACGACCAACATAATTTGACCTAAATTAATTTATTTTTCTAATTCCTTTTGTGGAAAGATTCTTAGGATGTTGAATTTTGGTCAGGATATTTTTTGTAATTTTTTGATAAATATTTTTTTATTAATTTTTTAATGGCCCTAATTAGTGTTTTTTAAAACCCCTTGTGTACATCCAACATCATTTGAGATAAACTAATCAATTCACTATTTTTTTTTTCATCATGTAGAGAATGATGTCTAGTTTGGTCAGACATAATTTCTTTTTCAAGAAACTTTCAGAATCAAAAGCTATTAAAAAAATAGTAACCTATGTTATTTCAAGTTTCTGAGTTAGTTTGTTTGGAAAATAAATAATAAATAGAAAATTATATTCAATAGTAGAAAAAATTACATATTTGAAAACTAGACTTTCAAATCTATTAGGGGTGGTTTTAATTTCATTAAAATATTCTAAAAAAAAGTTGCCAGCCATAGTGGTGAAACTAGTTTTTTCACTTGTTGTTTTCATGGTATCCTAGTTGCAGGTCCAAAGCTAAGGCTTGGGTTTCCAAGCCTAAAACCAATGCAAATTGGCGGGTTTAAAATTTCAAAATTTTAGAAACGGGTACTCGTTATAAATGGGTGCCCGTTCATAATGGGTGCCTATTATAAACGAGTACCCGTCTTAAAAATAATGGGTACCTATTTCTAAAAAATAAAAAAAATTAGCCATATGCATGTAAAAACAAAAAAAAAAAACTTTTCAAAAACGGGTACCCGTTTCATAACGGGTACCCATTTTAAAATGGGTACCCATTTCAAACGGGTACTTGTCTCATAATGGGTACCCATTTTTCTTCAAGAGCCCGATCCTAAACAGGTACCCATTTTTTCAAAATGGGTACCCGTTCCAAGCAACAATTTTCATCTATGGGAGACTTCCGTGAAATGTATACTCAACTTCTTGCTTTAACCCAAGAGTAAGACTCCTCAAGGTGGTGAAGGGACTAGGAGGCCATCAAAATGCCAAAAATGTGGAGTTAGCTTGGAGTTAGCAACATACAGTCTTACTTTGGAATTGGCAATGTTTTTGATCCATCAAATCAAGATGGAGCTACATCATCAACTCTTGCACCAAATATTAATGAAGAAGCCATTCACAATACCTCACCACCACCAGAAAGTGGGATTGTCATTGAGTTAAATGAGTCAAATGAGGATGGAAATACCACAAATGATATTCCAAGGGATATCCTCATTAGCCAAAATGAGATAATTGACTTGGATGAAAATGTTGGCACTATATATAATGTTGGTAGGAAGAAAAGGAAAGGCAAATAAAAAATGGGGTGTGAGTGGGAAATGTCAATGAATTTTTAGCTTGATTATGTGTCAAAGTACCCATTCATTGAACTAGTGGAGAAAGCAAACAAAGATGAAGAACCAAAAGAATCCAAGTGTATGATTTGTAGTTGGAAATATAAAAGAGACAAGAAGTTGCAACTAAAGCTTGACCCTCTAGACAAACATATCAGTAAAGTTTATGAAAAACAAATCATAGATAGAAAGGAAACATCAGTAGTAAGATGGAAATCAAATGAAGAATGTCTTCATGTTAAGTATGCCTTGGAATATGATGAACATAAGAAAAGAATGAAAAAGCTTGCTGCAAGTTGAGGTACAATCAAGGCTCAATTTGGAAAAGCAATGGGAGGAGCATAATTGGCAAAAACTATTTAGATGAGTGTTGTTTTTCATATTTTGTCCCGATGGTGTCCTATGAAAGACTACCCAGAATATAGTAATTTATTATCTTTTTTGAGTGTTCCTCACTATCCTAATACACATTGGTCAATAAGTGATTGATGGGAATGGGAAAACTATCTTACTATGGTAGAAAAGCAAGATTTAAAGGAGAATGTAAAAGAGTCAAACTTCATTGCATTATCTTTAGATGAAGTTACTGTGGTAGATAATACTTCTTGGGTCTATATGCATGTGTATACTATAAAAGAACATGTCCGTTGAGATCATCTACTCTGTGTTCATAAAATGAAGGACAATTCAACATTGCAAAATCTATTTGAACTAGTTAAGAAGTCTTTGAATGAAATTGTAGGTATGGATGACTTGACAAATGCCAAAAAGTTGGTGTGTGAAGGAGCTGATAAAATTATTGTAATGCAAGGTCATAGGACTAGTCTTTGCACAAAATTACATAATACTTGTCCACCGTACATGCTTGACATTCACTACATGGCCCATAGAATGAATTCAACATTTAAAATGGTAAGCAAGTTTCTTATAGTATCAAAAGTTGAAAATCTAGTCCGCGAGCTCCACGCATGCTTCTACCGAAGTCCCAAATATTTTGCAGAATTTCAAAATTTTGCTAAGGGAATAACAGTAGGAAACAAGCTTCTTAAGGATGTTGATACCAGATGGATCTCCTTGGATGGACCAGCGCAACGAGTTCTTTCAGAATATCGATCCTTGATTGGAATAATGTATGAGCATCACAACACAATAGACAAAGCTCCCAACCTCTTACATAGGTTAAGTGATATAGAGACACTCTTACCTTTAGCTAGTCTTCTCCCCATGCTGGATGAAATGAACAACCTTATGAAGAAAGCCCAAGATAGAACTATGTATATCTATGAGTATACTAAACTATGTAGAATGACATGGATGGCCCTCGATGATCTATATCTAGATCTCACTTCTCAAAGGCCAAATTTTTGTAGGTGGCAGATAAATACAGATTTGAATCATCCTAAAAATTATTTACAATTTAATGCAAGGGGGAGTTATGTGCCTTTGTACATGGATTTGAGATACCAATTCACCATTGTAAGATGGTTAGGTGCTCTATTAGAGAAGTACTTGTTAGAAAGGAAGATTATGATAGCATTGTTGAATTTGTTAGTAATAATTTGATTGAAATTGCAAGCAATCTTTCAATAGAGATTTATAATCAATTCCCTTGAGAAAAAATACTTGAAGCCATGTCTATTGTGTATCCTCAATTTTGGGTTCAAGGCCACTGAGATGACCCAACCTTTTTGTTGAAAAGCGTAATACAACTGAGAGAGGGAATGTGAATCAGTTATAACCAATATTTCAAAACCATTAACACATCAACCAATTAACACTGTGTTTGTATTTTAACCATGAAAGTATGAAATAGAAACTTAAACACATTCACACATTCAACACAGGAGACACCAGATTTTTATGTGGAAAACCCCATAGGGCAAAACCACGATGATTGTTAGCTTGCAATATAATATGTTATAACAATAACCAAAATTAGAGGCTCACTACCTTAGGGCTCACTGCCAAAAATACTCACTGCAAGAAGAGGCTCACTTCCAATGGGTTAGCTCACTACTGGTGGGTGGCTCACTGCCAAAGTTGGTGAACTGAGATAATAGAATCTAGACTATGCCAAGGTTCAGTTCCATTGAAGCACAATAAGTATCCTCTACTCTTCTCTACTTTCACACCTCACAATTATCTTCTCATTTTTGCATTGCCATACAAATTCCCAACTTCATTTCATGCTTTTATATAATTCATCAACCTTGGAATTTACATCAAGGTCAGCATTACAATCATCAACCTCTGGAACAATCTCTAAGGTCGGCAAACATACATACATTAAGATAGGTCTGGACCTAAACAAATTTAGGAGAAAAATGAATGAATGTGAATCATGTCAAGCCTTAGCTGGGACTCAATTGCAATCTTTCACACAGCAACATGCTTCCATAATCTTCAAATCATAACCGCAAGTAGTGAGAACAACCAAGTCGGCCAAGACTGTAGTTAACACTAAGAATTTTAGGAACATGCTTCATGCACAATCTAGATTATAATTTATGGACCAATCAAAAGATAGGAACATGATCTAGATACTCCCACAAGCACATTACAATCACCAATAACATCTACACAATCTCTAAAAACTTTATCCATAAGATTCTTCAAATCAGAGCACTTGAACATTATTGTTGGCAACTGTAATAAAGGAAAGATCGCTTGTGGAGCACCAAATCACAAACCATTTAAGCTGAAGGCTCATAACATCATCACAAACTTATATCAAGAACAATGGACTGTGAAACTTAAATGCAGAGAAATGTGAAGCAGAATACATTCTTCTTGTCACCATTAAATACATAGAAAAATAGTTTTTGCTCTGGTGAACACAACTCACTCATATCTTCAAACCGGAGGCTCAAACTTGAAACATAGCATCTACAGACATCCCTTAATATTACTTTCAATCCACAGGCAAAGATATTCAATCTACAGGATATGCTGAGCAAAATACTGCATTGTTCTTAAGAGATAAAGCAATTCTGCACTTGTACTAATTTCTCAGATACTTGTTTAGATAGTTTATCCAAATAACTTCCTTATGTGTTGACATCAGTGACAACACTTACTACTCATACTTGAAACAATATCCCCCTTTGTCATTGATGGCAACACATGATGTGAAAAACCATCAAGACATATAATCTTTCTTTTCTTCTTTTCTCCCCCTCACTTGATGCTTTCTTTGTCTACAATATTCTTCTTAGGTTTTTCACATGAACTTCTCTCCCCCTTTGACATCAATGGAAAATGATGCTAGACCTTTTCTTTCTTTTTGCTCCACAACTCCCCCTGTCAACAACACTGCAACACTTACTGTACTTGATCAGAAACTTCTACCTACTCCCCTTGAGGAGTAGCCTTCAAAACATCAATCCAAATCAAAAGATGATACTTTGGACACCACTAGACTAATGCATTTCTTATGCATCTTAGTTTAGAGAGGGAGGGATAATAACCCCTAACTTCTCCCTAAGATACTCAAAAGTATCATCATGTAGAGGCTTAGTAAAAATATCTGTAATATGATCCTTTGTAGACACATACTCCATCTTTACTTCATTTTCTATTACCTTTTCTCTCAAAAAGTGATACTTTATTGATATATGTTTTGTCCTTGAGTGCATTACTGGATTCCTTGAAATGTTTATAGCACTTGTATTGTCAAAAATATTGAAATTGGTTCTTTATACATAACTCTTATGTCCTTCAATGTTTGCTTCATCCAAAGCACTTGAGTGCAACAATATGTTGTAGCAATATATTCTACTTATACAGTAGACAAATAAATTGATTCTTGCTTCTTTCTTATCCATGAAACTAATCTTTTACCCAAGAAGAAAGCATCTCCACTTGTACTTTCTCTGCCATCAACATCTCCAGCCCAATCTGCATCTGTATAAGTACTAAGAGTGAAATTAGTATCTTTGGGATACCACAAACCATAGTCTAAAGTGCGTTTTAAGTATCTCATGATCCTCTTGATGTTGAAATTAAGGAACACTGAGAGGGGGCGTGAATCAATGTTCTACAAAACTTAAATTATTATGTTCCTTTATTAATTTACAACATAAATTCAAAAGAAAGAATAATGAACTTAAGAACAGCAACAACAAGATCATCACACATGAACACCAAGATTTTTACATGGAAATGTGTGGTTAAGGGAAAAACCATGGTGGGGGTTAACCCACAAGATTTTATACTCTATTAAAAGTATTACAAATGGAAATGCACATGCCTTCGGGCACACTGCCCAAAGCTCACTGCTCAAAGGAGGTTCACTACCTTCAAGATCAATTATGAATAGTTCCCTGAAATATTTGAACTGAAGAATAATATCTAACAATGCAAGATTACAGTTCCTGTTAGGCTCAATATACTGACTTCACACACTTCATCTCTCACTGCCCTATTTCATTGTTTTACCATATTTGGAGCTTAGATCTCTTTGCTTCTCACTTGATACTGCCACATTTCATGCCTATCACCTCATATTCACACAACCATAACTCAAAATGCTCAAACCCATTGATCATATATATCTGCACACATGAAATTTCATCAACTACAGTCGGCCTCAAGAAAACTTAGAAACTTTTTCAAGATCACTATTATGTCGGCTGAATCCATATACAAACATCAATGTGGACCAAAACCTATGTATTCAAGTCACTACACATGTCAGTCAATACCACTAGATCTCATAAATTACTCAGCCAACCACTTCTCTTAATCAGTACAAGGATCAAATACCAAGTCGGCATGTTCTTCACCAGACTGAACTGTCTAACCAAAACCCGATACTCAAATTCTTGTAACTTTCAATCTCTTCATCACCGGAGGCTAAAACTTTGGATCTTGGTAGCCTTGATATCCCTTAACATTCCCTTAGATCCGCAGTGCAATATGCTTACCTATAGAGAAATGTGGACCAAAATGTTGAACCCTGTCATATGCTCTGTTCTTGTCTATCTGGACTTAGACAAATCTACAATCAGACTTCTAGTATGATCAAATGGTACAATGCAAATGTGTAAGATAGATTTAGTTGCCATCAATGATAACACCTGACATGCCTAGCAGTGTCTCTTTCCAACAATCTCCCCCTTTGACATTGATGGAAACACTTAGTGAAAAATGACTAAGTGTTAGAATAGCTCCCCCTTACTATGTACACTTGTGATTTCCAATTCTCCCCCTTAGACGAATTCCTCATTTTTCACTGCTTTCAACTCCACCTTTGACATCAATGGCAAAGGATGAGATCCGCATACCAAAATTCGGGCAAAAACTCTATGTACATGGGCATATATATACAAACAATCCTTATGTTTTGTCTACATGAACTTAAACACATTACCAAAAATGTTTTTCAATAGTGCCAATTCACTATCCCAACTTTTCTTCATGCTATCCAAAATTGAATTATGACCACTAAATAAAAATGTATGTGACTTCTGTAGATTAGTGGGATCACTTGATAGAGCAGAAGCACAATATGTCTATGGAGAAATGCAAACCAAAATGTTGAACCTTGTCATATGCTTTGTTCCTATGTATCTGGACTTAGACAAATCTGTAATCTAACTTCTGGTATGATCAAATGATACAATGCAGATGTATAAGATAGATTTAGTTGCCATCAATGACAATACCTAACATGCCTAGCAATGTCTCTTGCCAACACTTGACTGCCATCACATGTGATTCTTTGGGATCTTCTTAAAATCTTGCCACAAGATAGACTACATGCATTATGTCTGGTCTAGTATGGGTTAGATAGAGCATTTCTCCAATCATAGACCTATATTTTTTTATCAGTCTTAGGTGGTGCATCATTCTTGCTCAGCTTGTAGCCAATTACCATAGGAGTACATACTGGCTTAAAATCCTCCATTCCAAACTTTTTCAACAATACTTTCACATACTTGGACTGAGAAATGAAAATTCCTTATTCTAATTGAGTAATTTGCAATCCTAAAAAGAAATTCATTTCACTAAACATAGACATCTCAAATTTCTTTTGTGTTTTCTCTACAAATTTCTTACACATACCTTCATTGCCTCCAAAGATAATATCATCAACAAAGACTACAACAATCATAATTTGTTCATCATTCGTTTTGAAATAGAGATTACTATCTCCCATACCTTTGTTGAGCCCTAACTGTATCAAATACATGTCCAACCTTGCATATCAGGTTATAGGAGCTTGCTTGAGTCCATATAGAGATTTCTTCAGTCTGCACACCATGTCACCTTGGTCTGATAATTGGAATCCTTTAGGTTGTTCAATGTAAACTTCTTCTAGCTCTACATTCAAGAAAGTAAACTTCACATCCATCTGGTACACCTTGAAATCTTTATGAGTAGAAAATGCCAAAAACATTCTTATTGCTTCAATTCTTGCCACAGGAGGAAAAATCTTCAAAATCTATGTCTTCATCCTAAGAATATCCTTTGCATGCCAGTCTTTCTTTGTTTCTTACCACTTCACCACTTTCATTCATCTTGTTTCTGATGACCCGTTTGGTTCTAATCACATTCTTATCAGTAGGTCTAGGGACCAATTCCCAGGTTTGATTCTATTCTATCTGCATCAGCTCTTCTTTGATGGCTTTTACCCAACTTTCATCTTTGCAATCTTCACTTAAATTTTTACCTCCAATATGTGAAAGCAAACAGTAGTTCACCTGTTCTTCTGTAACTCTTTTCCTTGTCAATACCGCTTTGCTTTTGTCACCAATAATTTGATCTTCAGAATGATTAATTCTTACATACTTATGATTCAAGAGCAACACTTTCTGGAGCCTTTTATTCTTCACCATTTTCTTCTTTAGCTTAACTGTCCTTTTGTTCCTGTTCTACCTTTTCTTTAATGACTGTGACAACAGGTTCATCTGATTCGTAACCTCTTAGATCTAATGTTATTTCTTTCTCTTCATCAACCTTCACTTTAGCACTTTCAATGACCTTTTTCAATCTCTTATTGTAGCACCAATAGGCCTTACTCTTAGTAGAGTGTCCAAGGAAAATACCTTCATTGAAGTTCTAGCATCAAACTTGCCTAATTCTTCATCTCTTCTGATATAACATTTGCTTCCAAAAATTTTGAAATTTTTTACTATGGGAACTCTTCCATACAACAATTCATAAGGAGTTTTAGTACCATTACCTTTGACTTGGACTCTATTTTGAATGTAGATAGCAATGTGTATAGCTTCTCTCCAATACACTTCCGGTAAGTTAGCCTCCATCATCATTGACCTAACAGCCTCTTGAACTCTACTATTCTTTCTTTCAACAACTCCATTCTACTCAGGAGACTTGGGAGCAGACAATGGTCTCTTTATCCCATGCTCTTCACAGAAAATGTTAAATTCATTTGATGTAAACTCACTTCCTCTACTAGACCTTAAGCATTTGATCCTCAATTCTAAATCATTCTCAACCATTGCCTCAAAAGCTTTGAATTTCTCTAGTGCTTCTAATTTTTCTTTTAGAAAAGTGACCCATGTCATTCTAGAATAATCATCAATAAGCAACATAAAGTACCTATCTCCTTACAGACTCCTTTTTCTTGTAGGACCACATAGATCTATAAAGAAATCCAATAGAAAATGGTTTTTTGCTCTTGAAAGTTGTCTTTTTTTATTTTCCCAGTTGACATTCCTTGCTAATTGTATTGGCAGGTTTCACCAATTTAGGCAAATCTCTGATAGATTGAACTGAGATTATCTTCACCAAGTTATCAAAATTGATATGACACATCCTTTTATTCCACAACCAACTCTCATCTATCAGAGCCAACATAGAACAATTATCAGTTCCCCTTAAGTGATAAACATTACCTTTAGTCTTCTTACTAGTTGCAATCATAGTTCCAGAGCTTTCCATGATCTTGCATGCATTGTCCTTGAATCTTAGATCATACCCTTTATCACACATCTGACCAACACTTAAAAGATTATGCTTTAGACCTTTCACATAGAGAACATTATCTGTATTATGCTTTCCATCAAAAGAAATAGATCCTCTTCCACAGATCTTACGAGCTGTATTATCTCCAAACCTAACCAATCCACCATCAAGCTTTTCCAAACCTACAAACTTACTTTTGTCACCAATCATGTGATGTGAACATGCACTTTCAATTATCCATTCATCCTTATCCTTCTCAACTTGGATAGATAGAGCAATTTCTTCCACTATTTTTTCTTCATTCACACAACTAGTAGGATTAGTAGACACAAGTTCTTCTTTAATAAAAATAAACAAGCATTCATTTGCACTAGTACTATTATCATTAGACTCATCATCTGTTACACCATCATTATCAAGATCTCTAACATAATAGCATCTCTTGACAATTCTAGGTCTGCTTTCAAATTTCTTCTTACCTCTTTCAAATCTCTCCAAACATCTAGATGCATAGTGACCAATCTTACCACAAGAAAAGCATTTGAATGGTAATTTTCCTTTGAACTTATTGAAACCTCTTTGCATTCTATCCACAAAGTTGGCTTCAACCTCATCAAAGTCCACAGCATATTTCTAAGCTCTTGAAGTATTTTCTAAAGTGTTGGCTTTGAAAGCAATCTTAATCTTTGGTAGAGCATTGCCAAATTCTCTCATTTCAAAAGCTGTAAGTTTCTTGAGCAATCGATCCTTTGAAACCTATTGCACACTCATAAGATCTTCAATTTCTACCACCTTGTGACTGTAGGATTTAGGCAATGACCTTAGAAGAGTCTTCATCACAACCTCATCCTCATTAGTAGTAGCTCCTGGACCTTTGATTCCATTGACAATTTCATCAACTCTCTACATGTAGATAGTTATGTTCTCATCTTCACTCATCTTTAGGGCTTCATACTTTGCGTGCAGGTTTGATAATTTGGCACTCTTTACATAATCATCTCCTTCATATAAACTTTTCAACTTATCCCAGATCTCATGAGCAGTCTCCAAATCCGTAACTTTCACCAACTCCTTGTTAGATAAGGCATTTAACAGAGCATCTCTATCTTTTCCATTAAATTCATATTGTTTAATTTCATCTTCATCTGATAGACTATTTTTAGGAATAGTATACTTTTTCTTTGTTATCTTCTAGACATTATATCCAAGAGAACTAAGATAACTTTTCATGCATACCTTCCAAAGGGAATAATTCATTCTGTCAAATTGCGGTGACTCCCTCCTATGCACCATCTCGGATCTACCTCAAGCTGCTAGACTCTTTACTGAGGAACCCTTGCTCTGATACCAATTGTTGAAAAGCACAATACAACTAAGAGGGGAGTGAATCAGTTGTAACCAATATTTCAAAACCATTAACACATCAACTAATTAACATTGTGTTTGTATTTTAACCATGAAAGTATGAAACATAAACTTAAAAAATATTCACACATTCAACACAGAAGACACCAAATTTTTATGTGGAAAACTCCATAGGGGAAAAACCACAGTGAGTGTTATCTCACAATATAATATGTTATAACAATATTGAAAATCAAAGGCTCATTGCCTTAGGGCTCACTGCCAAAAATGGTCACTACAAGAAGAGGCTCACTACCAATTGGTTGGCTCACTGCTAGTGGGTGGCTCACTACCAAAGTTGGTGAACTGAGATAATAGCATCTACACTATGCCAAGGTTCAATTCCATTGAGGCATAATAAGTATCCTCTGCTTTGCTCTACTTTTACAGTTCACAATTATCTTCTCATTTTCGCATCACCATACAAATTCATGACTTCATTTCATGTTTTTATACAATTCATCAACCTTGATATTTACATCAAGGTCGGCATTACAATTATCAACCTTTTGAACAATCTCCAATGTTGGTAAACATACACACATTAATATAGGTCTAGACCTAAATAGATTTAGGAGAAAAAAATGAATGCAAATTATGTCAAGCCTTAGCTGGGACTCAATTGCAATCTTCCACATAGCAACACACTTCCATAATCTTCAAATCATAATCACATGTAGTGAGAACAACCAAGTCGGCCAAGACTAGAGTTAACACTAAGACTTTTATGAACACACTTCATGCATGATCCAGACTATACTTTGTGGACCAATCTAAAGATAGAAACATGATCAAGATACTCACACAAGCACATTACAATCACCAAGAACATCCGCACAACCTCTAAACACTTTATCCATAGGATTCTTCAAATTGAAGCACTTGAACATTACTGTCAACCACTTTCATAAAGGAAAGATTTCTTGTGGAGCACTAAATCATGAACCATTTGAGCTGAAGGCACATAACATCATCACAAACTTAATTCCAGAACCACAGACTATGAAACTTAAATGTGAAGAAATGTGGAGCAGAAACATTCTCCCTATCACCATTAAATACATAGAAAAATAGTTTTTACTTTGGTGAACACAACTCACTCAAATATTCACACCGAAGGCTCAAACGTGAAACATAGCATCTATAGACATCCCTTAACATTACTTTCAATTTGCAGGCAAAGATATTCAATCTACAGGATATGCAGAGCAAAACACTACACTATTCTTGAGAGAAAAAACAATTCTGCACTTGTACTAATTCCTTAGATACTTGTTTAGACTTATTCAAATAACTTCCTTATGTGTGTGACATCAATGGAAACACTTACTGCTTATACTTACAACTCTTTTTTCATCAAAAAGTAACTATCTTGTTTGCATATTTTTAAAAAAGTTCAGAATGCAATGGACAGACAATAGAAGGAATTATAGATGGAAATAAGCTTAGAGGACAATGTAGTCAGTTTACAAGAAGTATGATAGACCAATTTAAATCCATGGAGAACCCCTTCGAAGTAGGACCAATAACAAAGGCTTGGAAAAATTTGGGTTAGAGTGAAATATTGCATGATTCAATATTAGAATATTTCAAACTTTCTGATTTATGTCAAACAATGATATTGGGGTTGATGGAAGATGAGAGAGTTTTCAGTACATTCGGATTTTTGAAATCAAAGATAAGAAACAAACTAGACAAGAATTTGGAAAATTACTTGAGGGTGTTAGGAAGTGTGTATAATGTCAAAAAATTTCCATATGAAAGGCCACTCACAATCTGGAAGTCCATATGCAAAAGAAGAGGGTTGTGCAACACTTCAAACACTGGTGGTGGTGGGACAAATGACAGTGACACAATGAATGATGAATTTGAGACTCAAAATCAAGATGAAGAAAATGAAGACCAGACTCAAAATCAAGATGACTCTTTTACTTTGTCTGAATGTCAGTTTGAGGACCCTGACTCAATTTGGCAAATGGAAGTGAATTAGCATTTTTTAGGTATTTATATTACATTTCATGAATCATATTTCAAAAATGTAGTTGATGATATTTTATATTGTATTACTTGAATTTGTGAATCAAATTTAATACATTAACATATTATTAATTATTTCATGTTTTAATTGTGTCATACTGATAAGTTTTACATGTACTCAGTGAATCATCATTCAAATCAATGCTTAATATTTCCTTGCTAGCATTGATTTGTGCATAAAACATAAAATTTGTAGTAAAGTTGAATTTTAGTTTTTGATTTGATATGTGATTTTGCATCATTTTCACAGTTTATGAATTATTTTGATCAGTACCTTATCTATAACTAGTTTAGAAAATGAAATATACTACTACAACAAACCATTTGATCCACTAGTTAGGGTTTTAGGCTTAGGGTTTATGGTTTATCTTCATTTCATACATAAACCTAACCTTTTAGCATTTTGTGCTATAACTTTAAGTTGACCTGTTACCACTAGTTCTCGGTCATCCAAGTTCACACTTAAGCCATCAAACCTGTATTACCGGCCCCTTTGCCTTGTCTGATCGATCACTACTTGGTTGGGAACATTATGCATCAAAATGTTTAAAGGGGTTAAATACTTCATCTTTTATCTTAAGTCTTGACCCTCGAGGTTTTTATGTCCCTTTATCTCGTCAACCTAGGGATGTCCACTTTTAAGTCACTAACAATTTGCATGTGCATATTTGAACATTAATGGGAGTCGCTAGATATCACAAATTGAATCCTGACCACTTCCCACCAGTCCACTTGAATAAAATAATGTTTTAAAAAACCCAGAGGGATAGCAGACTAGTGACACCTATTACTTGTTAAAGTGGGACCCATTGTCCACTATAGGCATTAAACATCAAAGTATTGAAAATCAATGGTGGTGATTTAAAGATTAGAGTCAATCTGGGCCATTCCTCGCTAGCTCATGGGGGTGGTGCCAAAATCTTTCATCTCTTAGAGGGATAGTGGGGAGATGACGCGTGTCTTCATCTAGACCATTGAAGAGACTTTAGAAGACATGAAATATTTTTTCAAATATTTAGAAGGAGTTGCATTGGGATTTAAACAGTGAGCTACTTAAAGGAATTATAAAGTACATGGGCAAATATGTGGTAAGATGTTTTAATCTCAACCGTTCGATGATAAAAAAGTTAAGCTATTAGGTGGATGACTAAGGAGGTTAAATAGCATGCAAGTTCATGTGCCCAGACTTAATTTAGACTCTTCCTTGCTACCCCACTGTTGTAGATCTAAACACTATTGAAGCCAGAGGGATACTGGGTAGTCTTAATGGCATGTGAATAAAACATTTGAAACTGTAAATAACATTAGCTTAAAAAAATATTAAAGGGGCACTTCCCACTTCCTAGCAAAAGGGGATGCAGGACTCACAACATCGATAACCATAAGTCATAACTTAAAGACCAATCAGAAACTGAACGATGTCAACAATAAAACATATTGTTGTCGCTCCCGTCGATGAATTTGAGAAAATCTACCTTCCATCAGGATGTCGAGGGGACTTAGAATAATATCCTAGCAATATGAGTATCTCCCTCCAACAAGAGTTCTACACAACTGTTCACTACTACTCATTGGAACATCGAAAGGACTTTGAATGTCATCCCACTGATATGTCAACCTCCCATCAATGAATACTATTATCACTCCCATTGATGAAGCTGAAGGGTTTTAGGATAATAGGATTTTAGAAAGCCCTAGGTTACAAACCTAACAACCCTAATTTAACGAGTTGAGGATTACAAAGAATTTTAGATTTCAAACTGTAGTTGATATTTTATATTTTATTTTGATAGTTTAAATTGTATTCCTTGAAATTTTGAAATTATGCATCGAATTGAATAAATTAATATATTATTAATAATTTCATATTTTAATTGTGTTAAACATGTACTCAGTGATTCATCTCTCAACTCAATGGCAATTCTTAATAACATATTAACAACAGTAGCATATACAAAAATGAACATCAACAATCGTTGAATATGTATCTAGTAGTTGAAACCAGAGTTTTTCTTCAATTGATAAAATAAATAATACAGATAATTGAACATCAACACATTATTGAATTTGAGTTTTCTATTGATTTTCAAATGAAGGAATACATAGAGGCAATGTAAAATCTTTCTCAAAGACAACTATGCACAGAGTTGAGTTGGAACTTGGAAACTCATATTATCAATATCAAATCATTCTATCATCATTTTTAGAAAATTCCACTATTTAGGTGGTGGAATTGTCATTTTTTCTAGATAATGTTGTCTGACTTGAATTTTTTTTAACAATGTATGATTGAATTTGGATCCTAACTTGAATATTTCAGCCAAAGATACATTTAAAGTTATTAGTGGTTTGATGGAATCCAAAAAGTTTGCCTCATCTGGGTTCTAAGGAAACTCATTCAAATCAATCTTCCTTGCACCCTCCATCTTCTTTCTAAAATTATCCTTTGCAATGAATTGTTCATTTGTGTCAAAAGCCTATGGAAAACCAAGCTTTGTCAAGTTCCTTACCTTTTCATCCTCCTTCTTAATCTTTGTTGCATCCTAAATCACAAATTCCTCAATTTCATACATTCTTGAACTATTTTGAATAATAGATGTCATCTTCAT
The DNA here is from genome assembly GCA_027924645.1 of Cunninghamia lanceolata. Lineage (NCBI taxonomy): Eukaryota > Viridiplantae > Streptophyta > Pinopsida > Cupressales > Cupressaceae > Cunninghamia > Cunninghamia lanceolata. The sequence continues at coordinate 11,848,382 of BSBN01001226.1, forward strand.
TAAGGCTTCAATCCAATTAGTAATACCTTTTGAAATCAATTAATTATTGTTAGGGTTAGCTAGTAGAAGATATCAATTAAATGCAAATAAAGATTAAATAGAGGAATGGAAATACACAGAATTAATAACAGTGAGAGACAAGTTTTAACATGGTTCACCCAAACTTGGGCTACATCCATCAAATAGAGAGTCCAATATTATTATCCAGTAAATCATATCCATTACAACCAGTAATCCCTGCAACTCAATCCCGTTGCAAATGCTACAATACAATATATAAAAACCCTAACCCTTAGCCACTTTTTATCAAGCCTTTTTGTTAGTTACAAAAATAGGGTTTTCTTATGTCAGCTACAAAAATAGGATTTTTTATGTAGGCCTCGAACCCTGGCGAGGATACATGGCTAGTGTACAGTACTTTCCTGATCAATTGCCACCTACCAACAATCTCCCACTTGGAGACTGATTAGACTCCACACCAAACAATCTCCCACTTCGAGACTGAGCCTGGACGACACCACGGCGCATGTAGCTCCCACTAGAAATAAGCACCCTGGACTCTGTTGTTCTATTTTTTTGTTGTTTTTAGTCTAGAAGACCAACCTAAGTTGAAGAGGAGCTCAGCTTCTCCCTTGTCACAGCCTTTGTAAACATATCTGCTGGATTTTCATTGGTGTGTATCTTTTCCAGCCTTAACTGTCCATTATCCAACACTGACCGAATAAAGTGATACCTTAACTGTATGTGTTTGGTCTTTGAATGCAAGGCAAAATTCTTTGCAAGATGTATGGCACACTGACTGTCTATATACAAAGAACTATTAGCCTGTTGTTTGCCCAATTCTTCATGAAAGATTGCAGCCATATCATCTCCTTGCTCGCCTTTATTGCAGCTACATACTCTGCCTCTATGGTGGATAAAGCAACCACCTTTTGCAACCGTGAGATCCAACTCACTACTATCCCACCTACAGTAAAGACATAACCTGTAGTACTCCACCTAGTATTAATATCCCCTGCCAAATCTAAGTCTACATAACCTGCTAAATCAGTATTAGAGCCCCCAAAACATAAATATTTATTAGATGTACCTCTCAAATATCTGAGAATCCATTTTACTGCATTCCAATGCTCCAATCTGGGATGACTCATATACCTGCTTACGACTCCTATAGCATGTGCAATATCTGGTCTCGTGCAGACCATGGCATACATTAAGCTTCATATAGCTGAAGCATATGGGACCTTGGACATTTTTTCTTCCTCCTCTTGTGTCTTTGGACACATCTCCTTAGACAATTTGAAATGACTAGGCAAAGGTGTGCTACAACTTTTGCATTCTCCATATGGAATCTCTGCAACACCTTTTCAACATAAGTAGCTTGAGATAGAGTCAATTTTTTGTTCTTCCTATCTCTACAAATTTTTATACCAAGGATTTGTTTTGCTTCCCCCAAATCCTTCATATCAAATGACTATGCTAACTGTTGTTTTAACTCTCTTATGTGATCCATGTTAGACCCAGCTACAATCATGTCATCAACATATAAACATAAAATAATGTAGTTGTCATTATCCAACCTCTTAAAATAAACACAATGGTCAGAATTACACCTGTTGTAGCCTTGCTCAGCCATAAAACTATAAAATTTTAAATACCATTGCCGAGGTGCTTGTTTCAGGCCATACAAACTCTTCTTCAATCTGCACACCTGTTTCTCCTTACCTTTGACCTCAAATCCTTGGGGCTGTTCCATATATATCTCCTTCTCCAAATCACCATGGAGAAAGGCAGTTTTCACATCTAGTTGTTCCAAATGCAAATCTTCAGTAGCCACAATACTTAAAATAGTACGAATATAAGTCATCTTGACAACCGGAGAAAATATCTCATCAAAATCAATGCCCTTTTTCTGGGCAAATCCTTTTACAGCTAACTTGGCCTTAAATCTTTTCTTACCTCCATCTTCCTCTTTTAGCTGGTAAACCCATATGTTTGGTAAAGCCTTTTTACTTGCAGGTAACTTACATAATTCCCAAGTCTAATTTTTCAGCAAGGAGTCCATTTCGTCTTTCATAGCAAGCTCCCAATGAACCTGTGTATCCACCTGCATAGCTTCATCATACCCTTCTAGTTCACCAGCATCTGTTAACAAAATAGAATACAAAGAGGGAGAAAACCGTTCAGGAGGTCTACTTAGCCTTGTTGACCGTCTAACATTCACTGGAGTTTGTGGTATTTCTGGTTGCTATTGCGGAGTATGAGGAACCACTAGAACATCACTATTTAGAGTATCATCCAGCACCACATAATCTTTTTCTTTGTTCTCATGCTGCTACAACTGATCTTTGTACAACACCTTCTCATAGAATATAACATCCCTGCTTCTCATAATTTTATGATTTTCAAAATTCTAAAGCCTATAACCAAATTCATCAATGCCATATCCAACAAAGGTACACCTTTTTGATTTTGCATCCAAATTGGTTCTATTTTTAGAATCTATATGTGCAAATGCTTCACAGCTGAAGGTTTTCAGAAAAGAATAACTTACCTTCTTGCCTGTCTATGCTTCCTCTGGAATACCACAGATCAAAGGAACTGAAGGACCTCTGTTAATTAAATATACAGTAGTGTTGACAACCTCTACCCACATGTTTAAAGGCAGCCTAGCATGCAATCTCATGGTCCTTGCATGCTCCATTATTGTCCTATTCATGTGTTCAGCCACTCCATTTTCCTGTGGAGTCCCTGGAACCATTTTCTGCCTACGAATTCTATTAAAGGAACAATAATCGTCAAATTCTTTGCTGCAATACTCACCACCATTATCAGATCTAAGACATTTTAATCTTTTACCCGTCTCATTCTCAACCAAGCTTCTCCATTTCTTAAATGTTTCAAATACATCAGATTTCTGCCTAAGGAAATAAATCCATACCTTTCTAGTTGCATCATCTATGAATGTAACATAATATCGAGAGCCACCAAGAGAAGATACCTGAGCTGGTCCCCATACATCAGTATGCACAAACTCCAACTTTTCATTTTTCTTTTGCTTCCCATCCTTGAGAAAACTGACTCTCTTTTGTTTTCCATACACACAACTTTCACAAAAATCCATATTAATACATTTCAGACTTGGTAAAACTTTCTTAAAATGAAGTACCTTCATACCTTTTTCACTCATATGCCTAATTCTATTATGCCACAGTGTTGTTTCAGAACCTGCAGTAACTTTTCCAGTCTCTTCCTGCAAACCTGCGGCAACTGTTCCTGAACCTGTTTGTTTTTCTCTGTAACAGCTAAAGTAGAGGGAATAGTATGACCTGTACAAAGATATAAGGTGCCTACTTTCACATCTTTTTGTACTACTAAGGCACCTTTTGAAACCTTCCAATTTTTATCAGTAAATGTAACAGTGTAACCTTGTTCAGTTAGCTACCCTGTTGAAATTAAATGCCTACTAAGCCTTGGAACATGCCTTACCTCTTGTAGTAGCCAATGATTCCCATTCTGCAACTTAATCTTGATTCTTCCCTTTCCAACAATCTGACAGGGTTCGTTATCTTCCAAATAAACCAGCCCAAAATCCCCTTGGACATAACCAAGAAAATAACTTCTATGGGGCGTAGCATGAAATGAGGCCCCTGAATCTAAAACCCATGAATCATCAACATTATCTAGGGAAAGAATCAAAGCATCATCTTCAGATTTATTGCTTACCACATTTGCCTCTTTATTGCCTTCTTGTTTGTCTCCTTTATTTTTCTGAGACCAGCAATCTTTTTTTAGATGACCTGGTTTCCCACAGTACCAACAATCCTTCTATCCTCTGGTTTGGGATCTCTTATCCTTTGATTTTCCTCGTGACTTCTCATGACCTCCAGAACCTTTTCCTCTCTCCTTTGATCTACCCCTGCTTTTTGCATTCAAAACACTACCTGATGTGGATCCACTTAAGCTTTTCTTATAAATTTCCTCACTCAAAATAACACCAACAACATCATCAAATTTCACGGTATTTGAACCAAAAACAGAGTTACTAACCGCCATTACCAAACTATCCCAGCTTTCAGGCAATGAATATAATATTAAGAGAGCTCTAACTTCTTCATCGAATTTCACATTTATAGAAGTCAATTGACTGACAATCGTATTAAATTCATTTAAATGACCTGTCACAGATCCACCTTCAACCATTTTCAAATTAAACAAACGCTTCATGAGAAATACCTTATTTGAGGCTGAGGGTTTTTCATACAATTTAGCCAAATCTTTTATTAGACCATCTGTTGTCTTCACTTCCGTTATATTGAATGCCACGGATGGTGCTAGGCACAACCGAATGGTTCCCAATGCCTTTCTATCAAGAAGATTCTAATCCTCATTAGACATTGTTGCCAGTTTCTTGGCTACTCCTTCCAACGACATCCATAAATCCTTTTGATAGAGGTAATCCTCCATCTGCATCTTCCATAACTGATAGTTCTGTCCATTGAATTTATTGACCTTTAATTTACCCTCGTCCGCCATTACTCCCACTCAACTGTGAGACCTTCCTGTAGATGATAATCGAACACATGGCGCCACCTACCAACAATTGTCACTGGATTTGTAGACTATTTGTAGAACTTGATTTGTAGATTTCTCTTCTACCTGCATTTGTACATTTTTGTTGTCCATTGAATATTGGCTCATCTTCTTATGATGTAGTCTTATAGCATCAATCAATTGAAAGAATTCACACAAATGATCAATCCTCTACATTATTTCCTCCCATATCTTTTGTTTCATATGCCTCATTATTTGTCTAAAAAATTTAGTTAACTTATTTTGACAAGATTTTATTTCTTTTTTGCTTCCATAAGCTCTATGGCCAATGTTTCATTTTTTTCTCTCTTTCTCCAATTTTTGTTCCAACTATTCATTTCCTTTCCTAATGCTTCAATATCTTAATTTTTCTGAAGTGGGATTTTCCTCATCATATTTCTTTTTTCTCTCATCTAACATTTGCTTCAGTCCATTCAATTCCACCTCTGTTTGTTTATCCTCTTTACTTGTTGATGTAGAGGCAGATTTTTTTGTTCTTTTTTCTAATTCATTGCTCTTGTTATCTGGTGCTTTCCTCTTTGCTTTCTCATTTGCTAAGTCTTCTTGTAATTTTTCTATTTGATTCTGCAACTTTTTTTTCTCTCTATCATGCTTTAGCAATGATGTGTGCACAAATTCATTTTTCTTCTTTGATATATTAATTTTGTCAATAATTTTTAATCTGGAACAATCAAATTACAAATTGCTCACCTAAAATTTAGATTGATCCATTTGATTTTCTAGTTTATTTTGAACTGTGGGAACAACAATTATGTACTCCATGATTTCTAAATTTTAGTCAAATGTGGGTAATATCATGGTTGTTGCTATTGTCACGAAGGATTCTGCCCTAAATGCTAAGCCTTTACAAGCTTGGCAATCCCATACAACATGGGAATATTCTTAGACTATGGGTTTGTTTGTTTTGAGAATGGACCTTTGGAAGAGTGGGCTCCCTTTAAATGCCCCTTTGGATCTATATCTTGATGAATAAAAGAGATAGAAGGATGTTGTATAAACTGAAATTGAACTAAAAAATCTATCCTGAAGGGGCTGATGTACCAATATTTTAACTTAAATCTACAATATGATTCACAATTACCCTTCAAAAAAAATTTCCATTCAACTCAAACTGATAAATTTCACCACAACAGTGTTTCACAGAAAAGCATGAAAGGACTTGCATAATCTATGACTTGTAATGAAATTTGTACTTTGTATACTTGCATTCAATCAAAATGAGGCAGAAGAATTTAAAGGTTTCATAGTAAAACAAAGAAAATCCTTTATTAAATCACTCAAAATGAAACAAGACATCTGAATCTGAATAGATGAACCCTTGATTGTATTGAAAATAAAAGTCTCTGCAAAATAACAATAAACTGCTGAAAAAAAATGAACTGCTACTACTAAAAACTATAAAAATGGCCGAGTTACAAGACAATATCCCTCTCTGCAATATGCAAAGGCAAAAAAGCAATAACTAAGAAAAAAGCATTATCTTTTTTTCCCTATAATATAAAATCTATCCCAAAAAGGGAAAGGGAAGTCAGCTCCTGTCCAACTGCCCTCTAACTGATCCATGAAAAGTTTCAAAAAGTAACTCCTAGTTGTTAGGTGAGAAAGAGAGAAAAGATTAAAAATTAGAGCCCATAGCTGCTCAAAGATGAGCTAAAATAGCTCATAACTGCTCCTCCCAAGATGTTTGACCCAAAAACTAGTAAAAATAGCTCAGTTTGACCCAGAGTCAAAAATAGGAATAAAATCTTCTATTGCATGAGTTTCCACTTCAGTTTGACTCCATCTCTCTTTCTTGCATGATTTGAGGGAAAAAAATATATTATTTTTGAGAAATATTAAGGGTAAGTCATGTGCATGCCTTACATTAATAAGTGTTTTACAATTTATCTTCTTGGTTTTTGTGAAACAAATATTAGGGTAATTTAAAAAACATTTCCCTTAATATTTGTTTAAAATATAATATTTTGTTTTCAACTTATGTAAAAAGAAACAAGGGGTTTAGATGATTTGTCCATTTAAATTTTACCCTTTTACAAAAAGTTTACCAAGCACTAATAATCTTCCTTTCCCCTCTGACTTATACAAAAGCTCTCGAACCTGTTCTCATTGACCTAAGTCTAAAGCAAAATATAAAATCCCTTATAGCTTCTCTGTTTTCAAATCTAAAGCATATTTTTCCCTTTCTAATTCATTTAAGGTTTAAAAAAGGACTTTGAAAAGTCAAAAATCACATAATTTTCTTAAATCTCCCCTACCCCCTTTCAGGCTCCTCATGCATCTCCAAACATTCAACACTTAAAAGGTTTTTGACCTTGGGAAGGATATAACTTCACTTGTTTTTTTACTTACACAAATGTATTTTGTTCACGGGCTATGATGACTTCTCAGTTGATTTTCACTAATTTCTTTTCTTAACAAAGTCAAAAAAGACATTGAAGCTCAGGCACTCATGCGAAAAAGACTTTGAAAACCCTAAAAGCTTTCATTTTTGCATTTCACATCTCTCTTTTTGCTTCTCTACACCCTTGCACCGCCAAGGGTTTTGAAGGGCTATTCTAAAGGCTTCATGCTACTCCAAATGGTTGCCTTTCCACTATTATCCTTCACCGTACTAGACCTAGTAAGTATCTGTCTTTGGCTATCTATTTTTCATGTCCCTTTTGGTACAAAAATATAGACTTTCTTGCTCTTTATGATGACCTCTGTGTACAGGAAAGTAAGAAAAACCTTGCCACTTGTTGTGTCTTCTATGTATAAGCAAAGAAAACAATCCTCTTATATCCTTGTGTTCTTCTCTTGTTGCTTTTGTGGAAAGATTTATTTGTTTTCTAATAAAAATAGTGAAAAGGATATTTTTCCTACACTTTTCTTGCTCCTTTCTATGTGAGAAATGATTCTTGGTGAGAAAAGTTTGAAGCTATATAATACTCTTTTGTTTTACTCTTGTGGGTTCTCTTATTTGGCACAAAAATAGTGGTTTTAAACTTGCATCTTCTTGTGGGGTGCATAAACTATTTGTAAGGTGTGAAAATGTTGTTTCCTATACTAACCCTAGCTAGGGTTTTGCTTGAAAGTTTATTGCTCAGTGTCACCTCTCTATCTAAAAGACCTCTACTTCTCTCTTTTAGCCTTGTATGCTTTATCATTCATAGGACTCTTGTGACATTCCCAAACTCCAAGAAAAATCTCCTTGTTTTCATTTCTTTAATTGAATGTGGTTTAAAAGGTCTTAAAGCCTATATTCACAATAGCCATGACTCTTGGTAATGATTAGAATAGTCATGAATCAAGAAAACTATACTCTATTATGACTAGCTCCTGTAATTTTCACTTTGTATTTTGCTGTTCTGGATTTTACTTAGATAAAATAGTGGAAAACTCATTAGTTTCTATTACTTTCCCTTTTTTTGATGAACACTTATTGAAGGAAATTATCTTCTCTGATATATATATATATAGTGTAAAGAGCAAGATAAATGGCTACTTTTCTATGTATGCTCCTCTACTGTAAAGTCATGATGATGACTTCTCTATATTTGCTATTTAAGACTACTCCTCCTGAATATCATCCATTTCAATGGTCAAATACTCACCAGCAATTTTACATTTAATTCACAACAAAAGTGGTAAATATTTGTTCTATTTTTATTAGCCCAAGTTATCTTTTGACTATTAGAGTGGATGATATTTGAGAATCTTCATTGGAAATAGTCATTTCTCTTTTGTGATGATCCTTCCCTTGGTGATTGTCTCCTCATTGTCTATGACTGTTACAACTTTTCTTGATGTCTTTCAGAGACTGCCCCCCTTTATGTCAGTATATAGCTGTCAATGTTCCTTTATATGTTCATGTGATGTTCCTTAATTCCTTGGACTGTTCTTTCTGTCGTCATGCTTTCTTTTCTTCTATGATGATTGTCAGGGCAGTTGGCTCTATCTTTTGGGAAACTCTTAAACCTTTTTACTTGCAAGTCATTGAACACTAAGATAGAATTCAAGATGGACTTTATGGCATGTGTATAATCCTTTGTTCCATCTTTGATGACCTTCATGTTTTCATTGAACACTTTCCAATCCCCTCAAACCACTATTCTTTTGTTAACCATAAAGCTCTTGAGGAGATCAATGATATTCTTTCATGTCTAATGCCTCTTAACAATCAAAAGAATCACTGCTCTTTACACCTTCAACAGTCAAAGGAATGACTATTCTTTGACTGATTGTGATAGTCGTAAATGACTTTTTCGTTGACTCTTTAGATAGCCATAATATGACTGATTTTGACAGTCGTATATGACTATTTCATTGACTCTTTAGAGAACCATAATATGACTGATTTTGACAGTCATAAATGACTATTTTTTAATGCATTTTGATAGTCATTTAATGACTGACTTTTTCTTCTTTAGATACTCAACAATGTCTAATTTTTGACAGCATTTTGATAGTCATTTAATGACTAATTTTTTCTGCTTTGGACAGTCAACAATGATTTTTTACTGCATTTTGAGTCATTTAATGACTGATTTTTTCTACTTTGGACAGTCAACAATGTCTAATTTTTTAATCCATTTTTACAGTCATAAACAACTTATTTTATGCTTCTTTTAACAGTCATTTTCATTACTGATTTACCCTACCTTTAACAATCATTCTCATGACTATTTTGTGATTGTTTAAACAATCATAAAATGATTTTTCTTTCTGATGTTGCTAACTATCTTTGATCCTTCAATGCTTTTCTTGTTTAATGCTACTCTTTAAAATCCAATTGCTAGTTCTTGGAAGGCAAAGTATGACTTTTTTTAGCTGACTGTTACATTCTTACAGATTGCTGTTATGAATTCTTTATATCTACATACTATCATTTACTGTCCCTTGCTCTATCATCTATCACTGTCAAATTGTTTATGATGGTTACATTTAATTGTATTCTCTTTTATATCAACCATGTGATCCCAAAGGAAAGTCTTGTCATCTCTTCCTTACTATTTGCTTACTACACCACCTAAACCAATATGTGTTGTTTTGACAATGCTTCTTTTACTGGTAACAGGCCCCTTGTGGACCTTTGATTCCTGCCAAGCTCAATTTCTTTGCAATTCATATGCATGTAGTTTTAGTCAAAAACTCCATGATGACTATTATGAGCATTTTATAACTTCTATTTCATGTGGACTGCTACTTCATGATTGATCATAACAATATTTGGTCTTAATTGTTGACTTCCCTATTATGTATAGGCTCTTATGAAATCTTGAATTGTTATCAAACTGTTGTTTTCTTAAATCAGGAAACTTGCTTACCATGACTATCCTTTGACTTTGGACATGCACTATTGCACCTTGAATGATGAATATGATATGTTGTACCCTCTTCGCACTATGTGCTTCTCCTTGATGTACTTTCTCCTTCCGTTTGTCTAGCATGGAATAACTCTTGATGTTGATACAATCCTCTAGTGTCTTGCTACCTTATGATTGCTAACTGCTCTTTCCATGCAGGCTGACATGTATGTTGCCATGTATGAAACCGCTCATTGTTGTTTCTTGGTACTCCTATAGACCTATATACTTGATTCCTCACTGGCCCAATGTGATTATGCATGCTTTCCCTCCATTAGTGGTTATTCTATGATCGTCCCTTATGTATTTATCTCCACTTCATGTAAATGATTTGTTGTTCTCTTTGTCATTTGATATTGCTTTGTAAAAAAAAGTATTTTGATGAATGGTCCTCATGAACATGTACTTGCACAGTGAACAAATAGGTTAGATAAAACACAGAGGCTGATAGCCTCTCCTTGATTGTTTGGCTCCTTTATCCTGCTTCTTCTCACGATTGTCTTATCTACATCTAATATTTGTTTATCTCCTTCATTTTGTTGATCAGATGTATAATAACAAGTGCATTTTGAGTTATTGCATATAGAAGTGGAGATGTGAACCCCGAGCTCTAACATCCATGTTTATTTCTTCCTGCAGGTTCACTCGGAGCTATCACTAGGACAACTGGAGATGCTGATGTAGACAATGAGATTCATCATTCACTCAGGTAATGACGGGTCCCATCTTTCTTTTATATGCTTTCCTTTAGTTTAGATGCACTTGTTGTTGTGCATTGTATATGAATATACAGTACTCCCATGGCTTGTGTAAGATTATATAAACACTTCTCCTTTGAATATAGATAGTTATTTCATGCAACATGACTTGTCTATAGTTTCTCTTTCTTGTAAATCAATTGCATAACATGAACTGAACATTATTGCATGCAATAGTTGTTTATAATCATGAAAACTTGACAAAGTTAGATGTACCTTTTAGAACTATATCAAACTGCAATGAACACAACTGAAACATGATCTGCAATGACTAGTTTAGCTTTAACTTCTCCTGTCAATTGCTGAATAACTCCTATCTTGCTAGTGCACTCTTCATCTTATTTGGCTCATGTAACAACTCTAATTGAGCTATTACATGATCTTGGTAACATGATCATCAAAAAGTTCTCCATCAAGATACTAGATATTCTAGGATGGCTTATGAACTTGAGTTTTTTCTTACCCCTTCCTTTGAACCTCTCTACTTCTTCATAGCAGCAAAACAACTATTGTTACAACCCAACCTAATTAGGCTATAACAAGCACAATTTTGTAACATTTTTTGCGACCTCTATGCCAATTTTGCCTACTAAAATTCTCAAGGCCAGTTGCCTCATTTATCCATTGCGCACTAGAGTCCTTCCTTAGCCTTTGCAACTTAAAAAAATTATTGAAACCCAGATGCGAGAAAACAACAACAGTAGAAACAAAAACTAGAAAACAAAACAAAAGTGAACTAAAATGGCCTACCTACCTAAACTAAACAATGAAATAGGATGGCTAAACAAAGCCATTAACTAGTTCTGGAAAGTATCTTCCCTTCCTAATTAGCTAAGTATCCTTTCCATGTTTGTCACCAGCCAACTCAAGATGTAGAAAGGGTGGGTATTTAGAGGAGCTATGTAATACCTCTTTGAGAAAGAGAGAAAAAATAAATACCCACTTGTGCTGACTAAAAATATAGATGTTCTAAGGTGGATATGTCAGCTAGTTCTCCTCTTCCTACTACTCATCCTCATGCCTTGTAACCTTGTTATTTTCTAGCTAGATTAGATGTCGAATAAGACATCCTCTTGATAAACTAATATGTAAACAATCAATGTTGATTTGTTGTTTGCATTCTGCCACCTTATCTCCCAGAATATTAATTAGGTAGTGATTAAGAGGGTTTGAAAAATTATCCATATTGGAATTGTCTAACTCCTACTCCTCTTCATGAGTGAATGAACTTGATGCACTACTCCTTTTATAGTCAAGAAAATCTTTCAAAACTACATCTTAACAGTCCATTCTTTGAGACAAAGTGTCTTCTATCAGGAGTTGCTCCTGAATGTTCATGCAATCAATAGTAACTTTGAAGTTATTTTGACACTTAGCCTCTTCTTCCAAAAGCTCTAGCTACATATTTTCCTTGTTGTCCTCAAACTGAGTAGCTTTATCTAGTTCAAATGCAAAAGGAAAATGTTCATAAACCTATTTTACCTTGCTACCCTCACCATTGTCTTGGTCATCACAAGAATTCAGTAGGACAGCAAGCTCTCTACAAGTTGAATGATTAGAATCTTGACAATCAAATGTAAAGTTGTCTGGAAAAGGTTTAGCCTCTTTAGTTAGTTCACTTGACTTCTCTTCAAGGTAAGTTGCCTTCAACTTATCCATGCTAGCCTCTTCAATGTAGTACAAAAGAAGTTCTAAAAACAAATTAGATGTTTCACAATCATGGAGAACTTGACTTTCTTTGCAAATGGGGCTCTCTTCTTTTACCAATAGACCCTCTATATCCTCTTTATCATTGTGCCAGCTTGATACCTCAAAATGGTTGACAATTTTCTACTGTCCAAACTGATCTTCATTCTTTTATTCATGAACTTGCAACACATCATGTTCTATAATATCTTCTTGTTGCTCCATATTAGCTGGTAAGGTGAGAATTTGCATGCTCTCTTCATCATTGTCAATAAAACTAGGTAGCTGATCAAATAAGCAGACTGGATCTTCTTTGTCTAGTTTTCTCTTCATTGGAACTTGTACCATTTGTCTTTGCAGCTGAAGATTTTCACCCTCTAACCTCTATATTCTACTTTCATTCATCTTGTGCACATCATTAGAAAATCTTTCAAATGAATCAAAATTCAAAGCATTCAGTGTCAAGTTTGAACCAACCTCCTCTACACCTGCATTATGCTTATATTTAGCTGGGAACATAGTACAAACAACAGCAACCTCATGCTCCACATATGATTTTTTTGTTTTGGTGGCATAAAAGGAATTGCATGAACCTTCAACTATTGAAGTAGGATAAATATGTTCATTGCTAAGCTCAGCATGAGGTACTATGGACTGCACTTGGCTATGAATTGGTTGTTGGACTGAAGGAGCACTCCTAAAACTTGGAATTTCAATTGGCGTAGACTCTACAACCGCTTTCTTCTACCCACCACACCAACTTGGAATCTTGATTGGTTTAGATTTTACTACCTTTTCATCTTCTTAATTTTGGATTGGTATGGGAGGGGTAGCCTTAACAAAGTTTGGTATTTTATAATCTAGATGATTAGTCCAAGAAGGCTGCCATGATTATTCAAAACATTGATGACTTAGTTTAGGATCTTGATATGACTGAAGCTATGGATTAATGGACTGGTTTTGAATACAAATAGTCTCATGAACAAAATTAGAACGTCTAAAACCTAGAATTTTTGGACCTTGAGAAGTCTTTGGGATAGGTTCAACTGGTAACATAGTACAAATTTGATCTAGAAATTGTCTCATTTGTTCCTCCTCAACAACAACCTATCTATTTAGAGATTCTTCTTCATAATTTTTCTTTTCTTCCATCTCTTGTTGATAACAAATGGCCTCATAAGACTAATGCTCTTGCTATGGGAGATAGGCTTGATAAGTTGGTTCCTCCTGTTGCATGTTATACTCAATTTCTGTGTTAACGGCTTCAAACTATTTTTTAAATCTAAAGTCATATCCTGAATTCTCATGGTAGTTTTGTGTAAATCTAAATTCATGTCTTGAATGCTCATGCTATCATCATACTGAGGCTGGTCAATAGAAAAGCATATTGATTGGGAACAAAATAATCTTTCTGGGACTGGTTATAGGCATGGTTAGGCTACCATGAAGGCTAAGCAGGGGTGGGTGGGAGGTAAGCATGTTCAAGATGCTGATATATTGTTGTTACATGGCTATTTGAGATGAAACCAACTATGTTCTCAATCTAGTATGGCTGGATAGAAGGCTAATAATATTGATTATAATGAGGAAAATGATTGTTTGGGGGCCAAAAGCTTGGATTTTCATGATATGGCAGAGAATCACTATAACTGCTGCAATATCTAGACATTTTGCATGGAAGGCCAAAATCATATGGCAGTCAAAACATGAACATTAAGAAAAACAACACCAACCTAATTCTTTGTAGGTTCTTGGGCTACTGAAACCAGCTGATATATGCTTAGAGTCACCATGGTGTTTGATGATTTTGCCTCCAAAGGCTGATAACATTAAAGAAAACACCAGATCCTTCAGTACGTAACCTTTTCATGTGTTTTTCACTAGATCTACTTGAAAATTAGAGATTAGAGTCACCAGGTATATGCTTATAACCTCAAAAAGTCAAAAAACACTGATGTCTATACCAAAATAGTAATGGAAATGTGGTATCTAGTGGCCTAAAACTCAATTCAAAGGCCCATCGAGTGTGCCAAAAATTGTTGTCATGAAGGATTACACCATGAATGCTAAGCCTTTACAAGCTTAGCAATCTCATGCAACATGGGAACATTCTCAGACTGTGGGTTTGCCTATTTAGAGAGTGGGCCTCTAGAAGAACCACCTCCCTTTAAATTTCCCTTTGGATCTGTATCTTGATGAAGTCAAGAGATAGAAGAATGATTTATAAAGTGAAACTGAACTGAAAAATCTATCCTAAAGGGGGTGATGCACCAATATTTTAAATTAAATCTGTAATATGATTCACAATTACCCTTCGACAAATTTGTTCATACAACTCAAACTGATAAATTTCACCACAAAAGTGTTTCATAGAAAAGCCTGAAAGAACTTGCTTAATCTATGACCTATAATGAAATTTGTACATTATATGCTTACATTCAATCAAAATGAAACAGAAGAATTTCAAGTTTTCAAAGTAAAACAAATAAAATCCTTTATCAAATCACTCAAAGTCAAACAAGACACCTGAATTTGAATAGATGAACCCCTAATTATATTGAAAATAGAAGGAATCCCTACAAAATAACAATAAACTACTGAAAAAAAATGAACTGCTACTACTAAAAACTATAAAAATGGCTGAGTTACAAGACAATCTCCCTCTCTGCAATATGCAAAGGTAAAAAAGCAAGAACTAAGAAAAAAACATTACCTTTTTTTCCCTGTAATACAAAATATGTCCCAAAAAGGGAAAGGGAAGTCAACTCCTATCCAACTGCCCTCCAACTAATGCATGAAAAGTCTGAAAAAGCAACTCCTAGTTGTTAGATGAGCAAGGGAGAAAAGATTAAAAATTAGGGCCCATAACTGCTCAAAGATGAGCTAAAATAGATCAGAACTACTCCTCCCAAGATGTTTGACCCAAAAACTATAAAAAATAGCTTAGTTTGACCCAAAGTGAAAAATAGGAATAAAATCTTCTGTTGCATGAGTTTCCACTTCAATTCAACTCCATCTCTCTTCCTTGCATGATTGAGGGAAAAAGTATATTATTTTTGACAAATATTAAGGGTAAATTGTGTACATGATTTACCTTAATAAGTGTTTTATAATTTATCTTCTTGGTTTTTTGTGAAACAAATATTAGGGTAATTTATAAAACATTTCCCGTAATATTTGTTTAAAATACAATATTTTTTCTTCAACTTGTGCAAAAAGAAAAAAAGGGGTTTAGATGATTTGTCCATTTACACTTTACCCTTTTACAAAAAGTTTACCAAGCACTAATAATCTTCCTTTCACCTCTGACTTATAAAAAGGCACTCGAACCCATTCTGATTGACCTAAGTCAAAAGAAAAATATAAAACCCCTTATAGATTCTCTCTTTTCAAACCTAAAGCATATTTTTCCCTTTCTAATTCATTTAAGGTTTAAAAAAGGACTTTGAAAGGTCAAAAATCACATAATTTCCTCATCTCCTTTACCCCCTTTGGGGCTCCTTATGCATCTCTAAACATTCAACACTTAAAAGGTTTTTGACCTCGACAAGGATATACCTTCATTTGTCTTTTTAGTTATGCAAATGTATTTTCTTCATGGGCTATGATGACTTCTCATTTGATTTTCACTAATTTATTTTCTTAACAAAGTCAAAAAAGACTTTGAAGCTTGGGCACTCATGACAAAAAGACTTTGAAAACCCTAAAAGCTTTCATTTTTGTATTTCACATCTTTCTTTTTACTGTTCTACACTCTTGCACCGCCAAGGGTTTGAAGGGTTGTTCTGAAGGCTCCATGCTACTCCAAATGGTTGCCTTTCCATTGTTATCCTTCACCATACTTGACCTGGTAAGTATCTTTCTTTGGCTCTCTATTTTTCATGTCCTTTTTGGTGCAAAAATATAGACTTTCTTGCTCTTTACCATGACCTCTGTGTATAGGAAAGTAAGAAAAACCTTGCCACTCAATGTGTCTTCTATGTATAAGCAAAGAAAACAATCCGCTTATATCCTTATGTGTGTTCTTCTCTTGCTACTTCTATAGAAAGATTTATTTATTTTCTAATAAAAATAGTGAAAAGAATGTTTTTTCTGCACTTTGCTTGCTCCTTTTTGGGTGAGAAATGATTCTGGGGGAGAAAAGTTTGAAGCTGTATAATACTCTTTTGTTTTACTCTTGTGCGTTCTCTTATTTGGCACAAAAATAGTGATTTAAGCTTGCAACTTCCTATGAGGTGCATAAACTCTTCGTAAGATGTGAAAATGTTTGTTTCCCATACTAATCCTAGCTAGGGTTTTACTTGAAGATTTTCTGCTCACTGTCACCTCTCTATTTGAGAGACCTCTGCTTCTCTCTTTTAACCATGTATGCTTTATCCTTCACAGGATCATTGTGACATTCAAAAAATCCAAGAAAAATCTCCTTGTTTTCATTTCTTTAACTGAAGGTGGTTTGAAGGGTCTTAAGGCCTATCTTCACAATAGCTATGACTCTTGGTAATGATTAAAACAATCATGAATCAGGAAAATTGTACTCTATTATGACTACCTCCCTGTAATGTTCACTTTGTATTTTGTTGTTCTAGCTTTTACTTAGATAAAAAAGTGAAAAACTCCTTAGTTTTTATTGCTTTCCCTTTTTTTGATGAACACTTAAGGAAGGAAATTACCTTCTCTGATGTATATATACTATAATGAGCAAGATAAATGGCTACAAGTTTCTGTGTATGCTCCTCTGTAGTCACAGTCATGATGATGATTGCTCTATATTTTCTATTTGAGACTACTCCTGAATATCATCCATTTCAATGGTAAAACACTCACCAACAATTTTACATTTTATTCACAATAAAAGTGGTAAATATTTGTTCTATTTTTATTAGCCCAAGTTATCTTTTGGCTATTGGAGTGGATGATATTTGAGAATCTCCATTGGAAACATTCATTTCTCTTTTGTGTTGATCCTTCCCTTGGTGACTATCTCCTCATTGTCTATGACTGTTACAACTTTGCTTGTTGTCTTTCAAAGACTGCCCCCTCTTTATGGAAATATACAACTATCAATGTTCCTTTATATGTTCATGTGATGTTCCTTAATTCCTTGGACCGTTCTTGTTGTCATAATGCTTTCTTTCCTTCTATGACGATTGTCAGGGCAGTTGGCTCTATCTTTTGGGAAAATCTTAAACCTTTTTACTTGCAAGTCATTTACCACTAAGATAGAATTCAAGATGGACTTTATGGCATGTGTATAAGCTTGTGTTCCATCTTTGATGACCTTCATGTTTTCATCAAACACTTTCCAATCCCCTCAAACCACTATTCTTTTGGCAGGCATAAACCTCTTGAGGAGATCCTTGATATTCTTTCATGTATAATGCCTCTTAACAGTCGAAAGAATCACTGCTCTTTACACCTTTAATAGTCAAAAGAATGTTTGTTCTTTGACTGATTTTGACAGTCATAAATGACTTTTTCATTAACTCTTTAGATAGCCATAATATGACTGATTTTGATAGTCATATATGACTGTTTCATTGACTCTTTAGACAACCATAATATGACTGATTTTGACAGTCATAAATGACTATTTTTTAATGAATTTTGATAGTCATTTAATGATAGATTTTTCTACTTTGGACAGTCAACAATGTCTGATTTTTTACTGCATTTTGACAGTCATTTAATGACTGATTTTTTCTGCTTTGGATAGTCAACAATGTCTGATTTTTTACTGCATTTTGACAGTCATAAATGACTTATTTTCTGCTTCTTTTAACAGTCGTTTTCATGATGGATTTATCCTCCCTTTAACAATCATTCTCATGACTGTTTTGTGACTATTTTGATAGTCATAAAATGATTTTACTTTATGATGTTGCTGACTGTCTTTGATCCTTCACTGCTTTTCTTGTTTAATTCTGCTCTTTGAAATCAGCTTTCTAGTTCTTGGAAGGTAAAGTATGACTTTTATGGCTTACTGTTACATTCTTACAGATGGCTGTTATGAATTCTTTATATCTGCATACTATCATTTGTTGTCCCTTGCTCTATCATCTATCACTGTCAAACTATTTATGATGGTTACATTTACTTCTATTCTCTTTTATATCAACCCTGTGATCCCAAAGGAAAGTCTTGTCATCTTTTCCTTACTATTTTCTTACTACATCACCTGAACCAATATGTGTTATTTTGACAATGCTTCTTTTACTGGTAATAGGCCCCTTATGGACCTTTGATTCCTACCAAGCTCAATTTCTTTGCAATTCATATGCATACAGTTTTAGTCAAAAACTCCATGATGAGTGTTATGAGCATTTTATAACTGTTATTTCATGTGGACTACTACTTCATGATTGATCATAACAATATTTGGTCTTGATTGTTGACTTCCTTGTTATGTATAGGGTCTTATGAACTCCTAAATTGTTACACACTGCTATTTTCTTAATTAGGAAACTTGTTTACCATGACTGTCTTTTGACTTTGGACATGCACTATTGCACCTTGAATGATGAATATGATATGTTGTACCCTCTTTGCACTGTGTGCTTCTCCTTGATGTACTTTCTCCTTCCTTTTGTCTAGCATGGAATAACTCTTGATGTTGATACAATCCTCTAGTGTCTTGCTGCATTATGATTGCTAATTGATCTTTCCATGTAGGCTGACATGTATGTTGTCATATATGAAACTGCTCATTGTTGCTTCTTGGTACTCTTGTAGACCTAATTACTTGATTGCTCACTATCCCAATGTGATTATACATGCCTATCCTGAATTAGTGGTTATTCTATGATAGTCCCTTATGTATTTATCTCCACTTCATGTAATTGATTGGTTGTTCTCTCTATCATTTGATATTGCTTTGCAAACAAAAGTCTTTTGATAAATGCTCCTTATGAACCTGTACCTACACAGTGAACAAACATGTTAGATAAATCATAGAGGATGATAGCCTCTCCTTGATTGTCTGGCTCATCTTTCCTACTTCTTCTCCTGATTGTCTTATTTGCATCTAATATTTGTTTATCTCCGTCATTTTGTTGATCAGATGTAGAATAATAAGTGCATTTTGAGTTATTGCATATAGAAGTGGAGATGTGAACCCCAAGCTCTAACATCCACGTTTATTTCCTCTTGCAAGTTCACTCGGAGCTGTCACTAGGACATCTAGAGATGCTGATGCAGACAATGGGATTTGTCATTCACTTAGGCAATGACAGGTCCCACCTTTCTTTTATATACTTTCCTTTAGTTCAGATGTACTTGCTGTTGTGCATTGTATATGAATATATAGTCACTCCCATGGCTTGTGTGGGATTATATAAACACTTCTCCTTTGAATATAAATAGTTATTTTATGCAATGACTTGTGTATAATTTCTCTTTCTTGTAAATAAATTGCATAACATGAACTGAACATTATTGCATGCAATAGGTGTTTATAATCATGAAAACTTGACAAAGTTAGATGCACCTTTCTAAACTATATCAAATTGTAATGAGTTAATTGCAATGAACACAACTACAACATGATCTACAATGACTAGTTTAGCTTTAACTTCTCCTGTCAGTCGCTAAACAACTCCTACCTTGCTGGGGCACTCTTCCTGTTATTTGGCTTATGTAATAGCTCTAATTGAGTTGTTGCATGATCTTGGTAACATGATCATCAAAAATGTTCTCCATCAAGACAGTAGATATTCTAGGATGGCTTATGAACTTTATTTTTTTCTTACCCCTTCCTTTGAACCTCTCTACTTCTTCAAAGAAGCAAAACAACTACTATCATAGCCCAACCTAATTGGGCTATAAAGTACAATTTGGTAACTATTGTAGGCTTTGAAGTTATAGTAGGCACACTCTCCATCAGTTGCTTCTTTTCTTTTTTATACAATTCTAATTTCTTTTTAAACTCTTAAATGTAATCAAAACTTGGGGATGTAGGAATAATGGAATGCTTGAATAGTGAAGGAATAGGAGTACTTGTAGTTTCTGTTAAAGCCACACTAACTAGGGGAGTGCTTGGAAATAACTCCTTTATGGTGGAACTATTAGTTAGACTTGGACCTATCATAATCCTTCATGTCTTATGTATCGCTTGATCACTAAGTGTTTGTGTGGTGTCTTGTAATGGTCTCCTCTTGTGTTTAATTTTTTGTTGGACCTATTGTTGTAGCACATGTTGACTAAGTTTTCCACCAGTGGCAGTGTCAGTCGCACTAGGCTCTCCACCATGTGTATGTCCAAGTTTTGATTGCATCTAACCATGAGGATTAGGATTTGAAGGTGTAACAAAATGAAATGTTTCAACTATACTTGTATGCCCTTTGTCTATTTTATTAGCTCCAATGCCTTCTTTATCATCTAGTTTTCTAGTGACTACATCTATTGTTTTACAAGTGCCTTGTCCTTGGGACCCCAAACCACCACCTTCATAACCCATTTTTTCAGGTATGGTTGCTCCTGAAGTATATGCTTTTTGTATGGACTGACTTAAACTAGATTTGAAATTGCTTTGTTCATCCCTATCATCACCAAGATCATCATCAGTTTCTTGATCTTCATGTTCATTGGGATGCTCTATATTCCACAATTTGCTAGACTCATCATCTTCATCTATTTCTACATACTTTGCAAGAGTACTTGGTTCACCTAGCTCCATCCTCATAGACCAAAAGGCAGTAATTTTTTATTGTGACCAATTTTTGTTTGTAACATACTTATCTAGAGAATTTAGCATTTTTACTCTACTAGATGATTTATCACTTTTTTCATAAAACTTATTGTACCTCCTGATTTGATTCTCTGCTAGTGCTCCTATATTTTGGTTTAATGCCATAATTTCTATTGACAATTGTTCAAAAGAAATACCTTTCTCAGCAGCAGTTTTCTCCATTGCTATTTTGACCTCATCCCAAGAATCCTTGTTTCTCAAGTTTCCAAGCAAGGGTTTACTTTGATGTTGAATTCTACTTGCAGCATTCCTATTGGCCACAATCATTGTTTTAATGGTGTCACATGAATCATACTTCCAGTGACAGACATCATCAAAATAATTTTTTTTTAAAAGATCATGTACCACCTTAAATACTTTTCTCTCGAATGTGAACCCTCCAGATGAGATAGGTAAAGAAGGGAATAAGGTCTTCTTTTGCTAACTGGCAAAGTGTAGTTCATTAGTACTCTACATCTACCTTACATATTCCAATATAAAAACCCTTTTCTGTCACATGTATTGGAAGTTTGTATGGCTCTACTCCCGATCCATAAAATATTAGCACAATATATTCTTCCAATAAGTTCCAATCAGCCAATTGTATTTTTTTTCCTAGTTGAATGCAATCTCTACATGATATAGGCAATCTAGGCATTGGAGTATTTGTAATTGCTTGATGCAATGGAGCCAAAAAGTAGTCTACAAAATGATTGTAGTTCCTTCAAGAATCATGCATCCTTATCTTAGTGGTCCAATCATATACTAGAGCCATTTTCTATTCCTTGGTATTAATATAGGGCTGAATATGAAGCTTGTTGTTATGAAACATTCCACTAAATTTGAATAGAAAAAAGTAGCACAAGTAGGTTGTGAACCTAAATGTCTTGCTGGAACCTCCTTTAATCATTAAAAATTGTTTATGCATGGATTCTATCATGTGCTCAATAAAGTTATATTTGACATGTACACCATAATGGATATTATATACTATTTCAAGGAGGCTTGCATCCACTTCCCAATTGCTATCTAGTTTGAGGCAAAATGCTAGCATGGAAATAGTATCGTAAGCCCACGATCTAAAAATTTCCAAATGATAAGGAGGCTTATGGTTACCTTTCAACTTGTTTCTTTCTTAAACTATTTTATTTAGGAAAACATTTTTGTCCCTTTCATCTACTGCTTCATAATCACTAGCAAGCTTTTCTAGGTCAATGTGGATGCCTCCAAATCCTTTGGTTGTAAATCCCAACACTTTTCCAAATTCTTCTACATCAATGAATAAAATTTCTTCTTTGGTATTTTTATTTACAATTTCTCTTTTGTTATCATCATAATTGTTGGCATAGACCATGATAAATTTTGGGCAAGGGAAAACCTCATGTAACATCATGTGCCCTAATCTAGTTACCCATGATACACTGATACTATTAACTTGCATTTGGTTTGCAGCCTTATTCTCACATGAAAATCTAAGTTCTGAGGTAAGTTTACCATAGATTTTAGGATCATAAATATCATGGCATTCATCAATGAAACCTAAGGTTTTAAGTAATCTAGAATAATCTATTTTTCTATCCGAACTTGCTCTACCTTTCCCAAAAACTTTGTCTGGTCTACTAGTGGTGGTAGACATGTTTATACAGTGTGAAATTGTGAATTCCCTCTTAAGTCCTTTATTTTTCTTAAGCCTCTCAACCCTAAACCCAATGTTTGACAAAATAAGATTTTAAGAACAAAGTTTAACAAAATATGATTTTAAGAAATGATGAAATGTAGCCTAGGAATTTTGTCTTTCACTTACCTAGATTTTAATTCTTGAAAAGATTAATACCGATAGGTGTGGACTTGTTTTATTGGAAGTGGAACCTAGAATCTCCCTGGTGCACTACAATGAGCAATCTGAAATCTCCCTGTGTGATGACCCTCTCACTTAAAACAAAATCACTTAACAGTAGAAAGTTTTTTTTTACGAACATTAAAGTGAATGAAACATCAACATGTTGCTTCTGAACTACACAATTAGTACATGGTTGTCCTGCATTAACAACTCACAACAATTTTTAAATGGTTGATCTTTGTAAATATAATGGTTATAGGGTGATTCTGGAGATTTAAGTTCACAAGCCTAGCGCTCTGTGCATTTCATTTCGGAATGCAACTACAATCATCCATCAAATGTTCATCAAACGGTCAAGTAATTTATGATATAAACAATAAACATGTGTTTTAAAGCTGTTATAAATGTTAGTGAGAGGAGTCCACGTCTCCATTCTGTGGTTACGTGAGTCACATATAGATCTACTTTTAGTGTTTATATAAATCTACTTTTAGTGACAACTTTTAGTGTTTATAATGTAATTTGTCAATTTGATTGTAACTATCTTTTTTCATTTGTATTGATTTTTGTTTTAAATCTACATGCAAATATTTATTAAATAGATAATACTTAATTTCTTAAAGGAAAAAGAAATGATTTGAATAGAGTCATACACACTGAACACATAAAATATTTTTTATTGTCAATGAATAATGAATAAAAGGGGAAAGGACTATTCCAAAGTATGTTCCATGTATGCAATCCATGTCACCAATTTTGAATTAAAAGGAGTACAATATATGTAAATTGTAATATCAAAGGCCAGACCTACATTATACTCGACCATGTATTGTATCTCCTTTTATAACTTCGACAATTTAGAAATCTAAAGTGTCAACATACTTGGACCTCCATAGCTGATACTCCTCCTTTCTTCACCAAATGAAATTGACAAGTTCGTCTGCTTTGGTCATGTAGGGTATGCACTTGATAACCACTCAATTACCTTCTTTGTCAAATTCCTCTAAGAAAATGCCAGTGTGAATTAGTTTATCCATGCTACTTCTCAACATATCTAAATCAACATTGTCACAGATGAGCTTAACTTGAGTAGATATTATTTGTTTTGTTTGGTCCTTCCACAATTGTAGAGGTTTAACCCCACCATTTTCACCTAAAATAAAGGAAGAAAATTGAAATTCCATTCATCAAACTTTTTGACAAGCTCCCTAATATTTATTTCCAAAGGACCTACAAACCCCTAAAAATCCTTCATTGAATTTACAAGCTTGAGAGTTGGGACAATGTTAGGAGGTGCATCCTTGATATGCTTGGTTGCAATTGCCATGTCTCTTAATTCCCAGGCTCTAGGGATACATGTATCTATTAATGATGTTACAACATCCTTATCCTTATCAAAATCCTTTATGGCATCAAACATAGTAGAATAATTTGAATGAATGCTAATTAATCTCCTATCAATTCCTTTATTCAAGTGTTCAAGAGCTATAGTTACAATCTTCATATTACTTGAATAAATTGAATCATTGATCTGTGACAACAATTCTTGTACACCTCAATTTGATCCAATAATTCCTCTTTAGTAGGCTTACTTGATGGAGTTGCACCTGATGTGCTTGGCTCCTCAACTACAAGGGGTACATCTCCAAGATTGTATGGAATGATTTCATTGAAACTTGTAGAAGGGGGACAATAGAGTCAGTTTGTGTTGGGGCATGAGTATACATATTTTACAATTGTTTCTTTAACAATGTCACTTTAGTTTCCAACTTGGCAACCTTTTGCTGACTCTCATTATACTTTACAACCATGTCATTATACTTGGTTCTATATTGATCTCCTTTCTCAATGACATTCTCTACTATTGCCTTTGTGAATTTGGCAACATTCACTGGCATGGTTGCTACCTCAATTGCTGGGGTATCAGACACTCTTAATAATTTTCCGTCCACTTATGTTTGGAGAAGGCTCAGCAATTGCAGATTTCCTTGCACTTGGGTCCAATGCCCAAATAGCTAGTGTACCCCATTCTTCACTAAAAGGAGACCCCTGTGAAGTCAATTTTGCTTCCTCCTTTGTTTGATACAAGGGTCTGTCATGCCTACTCACTGTGTCAAAAGCAATTGATGAGGCTAAATCCCAATCTGGCAGCAATAAAATACCACTTTTCTTCACCAACTCTCTGCCTTCTTCAAGTGTTATCTTCTGAAACTATTCTTTTATTTCCTTTCTAACATCAGCCTAAATAACTACTTTTGGTAATTCATGTTGCAAGCTTCTCTTTTTGGCAACATTATCAACATATTCATCTCTCTTTTGCATCCAAGAAAACTCTCTAAAAGTAGGGGTCTAGAAAAATGAATCATCTATCATGAAGGTCTTGCAAGCTTCCTCCCTAAGGTCATCTGTGTTTCTCATCCTCGTGAGGTTTACCTTGCCCAACCTGAGGTTGCTTTTTGGTTCTGTTATCTCCCTAGGGGGAGAGGACATTCCTTGTCTCATCTCCATCTCAATGGCAATAATATCATCACCTAAGTCATCTGGATAATCCACCAAGCTACTTTGTTCAACCTTTTTCCTCTTTGGTAGTGGTTGTCTTGGTGGTGAGGGAATTCTTTGAGGTGAATCCACCTCAATGACTTGTGGAGCTATTTTCCTTGGGGGAGGCAATGGTGGCATTTCATGCAATGGTGAGGAAGCTCTTGACCCCTCAGATGCAATTGGGGTGGCAATAGATTCTTGCTTCCTCACAATACCTTTTCTCCATACAAAGACTGATCTTTTGTGGTGGTTGGTACGTAGGCCTTTCCTTCAACATCAGGGCCTTCCCCTTATCCTTTGCATGTTCTTCCCTAACAACAGAATTTGTCAACAACCAATCTCTTTCCTTTCATCCTTCCAACTACATGCTCAAATTTTGGAGCATATATTCAATGTTTTGCAATTCATTTTTGAATTGAGGCAGCCATAGGGGTCATATTGGGGATTAGTCTTCCATTTTTCCCTTATCATCTTATCATAGGCGATCCATTTTTCCTTCTTATCCTCCTATATTTGGTAATTAAAGATGTTCCTAATAACATATTCAAGGAAATGGAAGTTATGTATGAACTAGCTGCTTCTGATCCTCACTTTCAATGCAGCCATGAAACCTTCAATATCATGATTTCTTGGTTTCATTCTCCTCATGTTGTATGGTTCAAAAAATTCATCCATTTTTCTCCACCTTCCATCAGTCATCACAAAGTCTACAAAAACTGTCCATGTTGGGAAGAAGGTTCTTTTCCTCATGTTTAACAAGTGGTCATATTCAACATCACCTAGCTGCCAAATAACCTTAAGCAATCCAATTCTCAGTGGCACATCTCTTCGGAGAACATGTGGTCTAACCATAGTGCCATATACTCTGAGAATTGTACAATTTGGATAGGGGATGACATCTCCCCAATTATGATCAATTTTTAAATCAGACCTCCTTTCCTTTTGGCCTAAGAAAATCATGTAGTTTAGTTGGAATCCTTGGTGGATTTAGGATTAAGTCATTCCTCAACTTTGATGCAAAGACATTCTCAAACACCACAAAATCAAACTTCATATCATCCTTGTCTCGAATTCTTGTCTAACATTGGATAGGCAGCTCAACACCATCCTTCTCCTTCTCCAACTTCAGATCATTCTCAAATAATTTTTCCCTTTTGAATAAAAACATGTGCATTAACAGTGAGTACCACCAAAACTGAACCCAATTTTTACCATTCTTTAATGAAAATAAACCCCTATGAATGTTATCTGCCAGGTAGGAAGCAAAGTCATATACTATGTTTTAAGAAGGGTGTTGGATATGAGCAACCATATACATGAAACCCATTGACATGTCGGAAGTAGGATCAAACCCCAAGATTTGACACAAAGAATAGAAGGTTTTCTAAAAATATGGACCAAAATACTTTATTGGGAAGGGTTCCTTATCTGATGGACCAATAATAATTCTCCCATTTCCCTTTCCAACCGATGCTAGATGATTTGGCAGCATTATGATTTTAAAGGTGTGTCTTGTCTTCTCGTATTCACTCCTAAAGGCTTTCAAATCAATTTTTACCAAATCTTCATTCTACTCATGAAGTTGAAAAACTTCAGCAATCTCTTCCATGCTAATCTTTACCATTTTGATCCCATTATACATCCTGACAACTCTAGAGATAGGATCATATCTGGCTACCACAACTTTTAAAAAGTTCACATCCATGTATACATTTGGGACAACCAATTTCCCCATGTCCAAGCTCTAGGGGTTACATATAGGAGCACCTAAATCCCTTTTCCCAAACTAGTTCTTGAACAATGACCATCCTGTATGTGGTATGGTGGCATCCTTGATATGGATATGTTTATCTATGACGCCTTCTTTAATTTTGGGACCCTGGAATAGAAGTGGACCTTTTACTTTGTCATTAGTGGAGGGCTTTAATTGATCAAGAAGGTCTTGGACTATGGGCCTTTTCCTCTCTTTAGAGCTTGAGGTTTAGGCTCGTGGGGGTGCCATTATGGTGAGACTTTTGAAAATTATGGTTTCAGTTTAGCAAGAATTGTAGGTACACAACTAGGGTTCTGACTTAAAGCAGCAATAAAGCTCAAAATTTGTAGTTCAACAATCTAAGAACACAAAACCCTAAAAGAAATGAAAATTTACTAGTAATTCCTATTGAAAGAACCATGAAAGTGAGCACAAGCAGCTAATTTTACACAATTAAAGCATAGAAGGCAAGATTTTAACTTACAGCTTTGAACGCTTTGAAAACCCTAGTTTTGATTACCAAGAGATTGAAATTGCCTCGAGAGATCTCCAGATGCTTTAAAACACTTAGACGGATTTCAATTATGCAAAAAGACTACTTTTATGGTGTTAAAACCATATCTTTGGTAGTTCTATATGTCTTGTCCACCATTAATGCTTGATCATGCAAAGTAGAATGGCTCCCATGGCCACTTTATCAATTTCAAACTGTAGCCGTTCATCTCTTGATGAGATGGCAAGATGGACGGCCATGATGAAGTAAAAGACTTTAAAATTTTGAACAATCTTGACCACATTCTTCACCAATCATTTTCTGCCACATGGAATTGCTTACTCATCTTTCAGTGGACCCCACCTTCTCTTTAGGTTGCGAAGTCTTCTATGTGGCGTTCGCCCATTAGCCCGCTAGGTTTATCATCCATGCATCTTTTGAAAATGGGCTAGTGGGGAATGGTTAGGATTAACCCGGGCCCTCCAACCTACTCACACATTAACTTCTCAACCCATTTGCCTATCTGCTTAAATTCTTCAATAGTAGACAGCTAAGATTAAAACATCTTGTCGAGGAATTTCCCATGTGTCTTATTTAAACATTTAATAGCTCACCCTTTAAGTCTCTTAAGGTTGCTTCGAAATATTTGCTAAAATATTTTGTATTCTTCTATAGTTAGCATTTAAAAAGTGGACCCTCCTAGGTTAACAAGACATGGGGACATAAAATATGGGGGTAGAGACTTAGACAATAGATGAAATATTTTGACCCCCTTTTAATAATTAATGCATAATGTTCCCCACCAAGCGGTGACCAGCAAGACTAGGTATAAGGTGTTGGTAAACAAAAGGGTTTTAATGGCTTAGGTTATAACTTAGACAACTAGAAACTGGAGGTAGCAAGTCAACATAAGATTATAACACAGAGGGTTAAAATCTAGGTTTCTCATATGAAACATCAACCATTGATATTTGGAAATCTAATGGTTCTAGTGTTATTTTAGAGGTTTGAATTCACAAGTCTAGTATTTCAGACATTTTCTTCCAACATGCAACAATAATCATCCATTAAAAATTCTTCAGACGGTTATTAATTTGCACTGACATCTTGCTTCAGACATAATAAATATGTTGACACTTGTCCCCATTTTAGACACTTTATAAAGGAATTTGGATGCATGGAAAATTTGTCCCAGAATAGAACAATATGTAGCATTTGATATTTTCACCACCCACGATATGATTTTTTATTGGCATAATAGTTCATTTCACCAATGAATTTTTTATTGGTTTAAAACTATATTTAATTCACCAATGATTTTTTTATTGGTTGAAAATAGGTTTAATTCACCAATGAAAATAGTTTTTGGGTTTGAAAATAGATTTTAATCACCAACAAAAATACTTTTTTTATTTAGAAAATAGGTTTAATTTACCTACATAAATATTTTATTGGTTTAGAAATATGTTTAATTCACCAATGGAAATATTTTACTGGTTTGTAAATAGGTTTTAATCGCCAATGAAAATGTTTTATTGGTTTGAAAATAGGTTTTAATCACCAATGAAAATATTTTATTGGCTTTAAAAAAATTACAATTTGCTAGGATTTTCCGCAGACTTCTAGCAATTACAAAAGATTCACCAATTGAGATTATTTTTTTCCCTTGAAAAATGAAAAAACTCACTAATAAAATTAATATTTATCTCAGGATATACATGATTCACTAGGTTTTTACACCTTCTCCGAGGGGGTTCTTAAAGTTATCCCTGATTTGCAGTGTCTTCTCCTTTCTCTACACCCTCTCTCCTGATGGTGGACTGAGACTTTCCTCTATGAAAATCTAATCTAAAACTGCAGCATCATTTTCCTTTTAAAATATCTCTCCTTTAGGTTTTAGTGCACCTTTTCACCTTCCAGGATTTGCAAAATAAAAAAGGACTTTTGGTGTTCCCTTTTGTCACTTGGTCAAGCCTAATAAAGGCATTTAGAAGTCATAAAGGTGTTGCAAATTTGCCTTTTTAAGGCACTAAAATTTCCCATTTTATTTTCCTTTTCTAAGCCTCTAACATAGGTGTTAAAATCCCCACCAAACCTCTCTTTTTCAGTGATGCTAAAAGAAAATAATTAAATATTTGAATATGCTTCATGGAGGTGTTTCAAATCTATAGGATTTTAAAAGAACATTAACTAATAATAAAAGCCTCTTAATCCCACATGGCTTTTTCCTTTTTTTACTTCCTTTTAATGTTTTTATAATATCATAAGGAATAAGAATGAGGCATTGAAACAATACATTTTCTTGTTATTCTTAAATTTAAACTTATCTATATATTTGAAGTGCTCAATCTCTATCATATGAAGTGTTAGAATCTAACTATGCTTTTGTCCACTGCAGATGTATGGTGGAGTTGGGATTTTCAAATTAAAGATCCCCTGTCTTCACTATTTTAATATTTTGAATGCATCAAGGATTAGAACATAATATTTAAAATCCTTTGAAAATACCTCATGGAGCAGCATTATCAAATTAGGAGAAATTTGGCTTTTGTGACTTCATCATTTAATGTTAGGAGGCTAAAAACTGACTTTGGCCATATCTTTTCACCAAGAGCTCGAAACCTAGCCAAAATTGACAAGGATGACCATCTTAGCATTCCTAAGACTTACTCCAAATAATTTGGTCTCAACCATCACAAATTTTGAGATATTAATCTTTTTCTAATTTGATAGCATAAGTTAGAAAACATTAAAATCTTCAAAACTTGAATGCATTTTCTCACAAAACCTTCACATATAATTCTAGGATGGAATCAACAATCTCCCTTTCAAAGGATTTTCCATGAAACTTTACCAACCTCCTGGAGCAATTGTTTTAAAGAAACTGACTTCATGCACGCTGGGATTGAATTCATGCAACACTGCCAAATTGTCTCCCTAACTGTGTCAAACACACATACTGTTGAGAAAAGACATTAGAACCCAACAAACCAAATGAAATTAAAAATTAAACCTACAATTGTTTTTGGTTGATGCTGATCGCTGATTCACGAAGGATGCTCCTGCATCAAACATGCCATGTAGAAAGATTTTGTGAGTAAGACTCACAAAATGGAGTGGAGTAGTAGAACTACTCTTTCAGGTTGTAAACAACTTGTAACAAAGTCTATCATTGATCTAGGCGTAGAAAACTTCTTCTACCTCTTCCAACACTTAGCTGGGAAACGTATTGTCCTCCTCCACCCATTATATCCTGGCTTCATTTTCCCACCATCATCCATCCTCCTATGCCAATGGCCCACTCTCCTTCTCGTCCAAATCCTTAATCCTCTCTTCTCCTCCTTCACCTTCATGGGAATTAACCCACCACAAACCAACCACCTCCACTAAATGTTGAGAACAAGGATTACTGAGATGGGGGGTGAATCAGTATTCCACAAAACTTCTTCATAAATTTATTTATCCAATTTCCAAAGTTAATAATATGAAAGCAGAATAAACATAGAAACAACAACCATAAAGACATAACACATGAACACTAGGATTTTACATGGAAAACCTAAAAAGGAAAAAACCACGGTGAGTGTTAGCTCACAATATATTAATATAGTACAATACTGGATTACAATAAGGGTCACTGCCTTAGGGCTCACTGCCCAAAGAAATGCTCACTGCAAGAAAGGCTCATTGCCTAGAGAAGATAGAAGAAGGAAGAATGGCTCATTGCCAAGTTTAGCTACTTAGATTGCATCTATACATGCATGGTTACAACTCCAATGAAGCACATAAAACTGATTCAAAGCTCTTCATGTCTAATTGCTCTGTTTCACTGCTCTACCCTTACATGCAAATAAGAACTTGTTGGCAAGAGACACTATATGGATTCATGGTTGTTGTCATTGATGGCAACAAAGGTCATCCCACATATCCGCAAGACATGATATGTCTCTACCGGAAGTCAGAATAAAGAATGTTGTGGTCCGGTGAAGAAGAACAGAGCATGTGGCAAGGTCCGACAGATTGGTCCGGACCTCTCAGAGGAAGTGTCTTGGTGCAGTGCGGATTTGGGGAAGTCAAGAGGACTACCTTCAGTGGTATATTCCAAGGATTTAGCCTCCGGTGATGGACAAGGAAAAAGATATGAATGGTTGAGTACCGGATTCCTGAGAGACAGTGAAAACAGAGGAAGAACTGACTGGCAGAGTATCAGACTACCTTCCGGATGGGTTACTGTTGATGACAGAGGTTGTGAAGGCATGAATCATGTTTGGCCAACATGATTAATGATATCTACAAGTATATGCTTGATCCGCATTGCTTGGTGAGGAAGGATTCAGCCGACAGAATGAGAGTTTGTAAGAAACTAGACTGTTCCGGATGCCGACTAGAAAGGTGATGAAATTACTTGTGCGGATATTTATAGAGGATGGATTTAGTTGTGAAGTGTGATGTGATATAGAGAGATATGCGAATAAGTCCAGAGAAAGAGCAGAGGTAGCAAAAAGGATCCGGTATGTGAAAGATAGCAGAATAAAGAACAGAGGAAAGATGAAGTGCAGCAGATCAGTGTACTGAGCCTAACCGGAACTGAACTCCAGCATATGCAGATGCTTCCAATCAGTTCAAGACTGTGATTCTCATCACTTTGTAGACAGTGTGTCTTCTTGTAGGCAGTGGGCCTCTTGTGAGCAGTGTGCTCGGGCAGTGAGCCCTAATTGGCAAGTGCCATTTTTGTAATTTCCTATTCTTCTAACAGAGAATAATTCTTGGGTTAATCACCCCGTGGTTTTCTCCCTTAACAGGGTTTCCACGTCAAAATACTGTGTCATGTGTTTCTTATTTCATGGTTAATGTCTTGTGTTTGATTTTATGCTGCTTCAATTAAAAGGAAAGTTCAATAAGGGAAATAATTAGGATAACTGATTCACCCCCCCCCTCTCAGTTATCAACAATTGGTATCAGAGCTAAGTTCCTCCTAATAGAGCCTAACAGCTTGAGGAAGATCTGGGATTTCAAATGGATGCATATGGTTTAAGGGAGCAACTCAAGACTGCCCTTGAGGATCTTGAACAGTCAAATTCTGAAGTCAGTGAATTAAAGGAAAGACTCAAACAGGCTGATGAATTCATGAGAGAATTAAAAGACAAATTAAGTCTCTCTATGAAAAAGAGAAAGGAGCTGCTTCAACAGTTGGCAAGACAAAGTGAAGAAAGCAATACAAATGAGGAATTGACTGAGCAAACCAAGTTATGTGAAAAGTTATCAAAAGAAGTCATTATGTTAAGACATGAAATGGAATCAGGAACTATAAAGTTTACTCAAGAGATTGAAGAAAAAAGAAAGGCTGAAGACAATCTAAGACAATCTCTTAAAGAAAAATCAGAAGAATGCCACCAGATGGACAGGATTATCAGACACCTTGAATCTGATCTTGAAGATGCCAAAGATAATGAAGGAAAACTTGAGGATCAAATTGCCCCTCTCAAAAGAGACCTTCAAACAGCAAATGAATATAAAGAGAAATTCAAGATAAGTTCTGCTCAACTTGAAGTTCTTCTTGGAAGTCAAAAGAGGACAGATGACAAGTATGGCTTGGGATATGAGAAAGGAGAAAGCTCCGGATCCGGTCAAAAGAATCTTGGATCAGAAAATCCAAGGAGCAGGCCTAGAAGACCTCCGGTAAGATAGCCAAATGCTCAAAGATATCCATCCTTCAATGGATACTGCCACAACTGCAACCACTTTGGTCACAAAGCTAATCAGTGCAGAATGAGAATGAATCAGAATAATTCATCCTTCTCCGGACAGTGCTTCAACTGCAAAAGGTATGGACACAAATCCCATGAATGCAGAATTATGCAAGTAAACAAATCATTCAAAGGTAGATGCTTCACATGCAATAGAATAGGTCATATGGCAAATCAATGCAGATCAAGAGGATATCAGTCAAATATGCAAAGAAATGTTATTTGCCAAATCTGCAATAGGTCCGGTCATAATGCTAAAATCTGCAGAAACAAGAATCAGGACAAAAGAGGTCCGGTGTATAATCAGAATCAAGACAAGGGTAAACAAAAGATGAATGCGGATGAGGTTAGGAATCAGATGAGCAAGATTTGGGTGAAGAAAAGTTCAGAGAATGTAGAGGTTGGATCCGCACCAGACTCTGGTGCTGATATTTCTTCCAGAAATTAAAAGTGAGCTCTGGCTCAGGGGGAGACTCAAAGAAAATCTTGTTCCCCCAGCCAAACAAGTGGTGCCGGATGTGGCACAAGATGCGGATCAAAGGGTTTGTAGATATGAATCTTGAGATACTTCAGTCAAGTTTTCAGAGGTCCGCATGAAGTTATGAAGAAGCTGTGATCGATCAAATAAGACCTGTTCAGGGAGATGCTCCGGTATGATAAAGGATTACAAAAAGGTCCGGAAAGATCCGGAAATGCACTATCTTGTTCTGCGGATTGGACAGAATGTTTGAGATGATCTTGTAATATGCTACCTCGATTTATTCATGATTGAAAGATCCGGATGATATCCACAGATCAGGACTAATCCGGATACTCCAAGCTATCTAGACAAGGCAAACCGGAATGATGTAGGTGAAGCATTTATTGCAGACAGGTATTAGGGTTCGCGGAGCAATTTAAGGGATTTCTCAAAGGTCATTTGCTCATTCTGCACTTGAGAAGAAGTGAAAAGTGGAGCTCTGCAACAAGGTTCTTCAAGCACACCAAGGATCTCCTGCCGAAGCTATTGGATAAAGAAATCAATCCAACCACTCCGTGCAAACCGAAGGCGCATAAGGTATTCTCTGTTTTTCATTACCTCACTACAAATCTTTGAAGAATGGCTACTCCAAACATAGTTAAGATCTCCGATAGACCTCGCCCCTCATTCAAGAAACATCCCTACAAATCATTGGAGGTTGACCCACTAGGAGCCTTCTCTAGTGTTCCTCACGGAGTTTTACACACCGAAGACATTAGGGTTTACATACATGCAAACATTGAGGAATTTGGGGAATTCAAATTAAGAGACCTCTATCACAAGCAGCTGATTGACAATGCTTTTGAGCTTAAACCAGAGTATAAGGATATTCAGAAGAAACAATTTGAGCAATTTATTCATTTCCCCTGTTTTGAAGAGGATGAATGGGTCCGGTATGTACTGAGCAGGATGCATGACAACTTTCTATGGCTAGATAGACCCTGCAAGATCACAAAAGAGGCAATTAGAGCAGTAACTGGCCTATACTCCTCCGGAGGAGTACCTATCCTCAAATCTGTCAAGAACAACATTGTAACTGAGGCCACCGGATCAAAATTTGACAAAAGGGCAATGACCATTGAAGACATCTCCGATCCGGATATCAAATATGCATCAATGATAATAGGATACAAGATCTACCACTCCAGCAGGGAGAATTCTGTATCCGGAACTGCAATATACACTGCTTATGAAATGTTAAGAAAGAATGCAGAATATGATCTCTGCGAACTACTACTAAGCCAATTAATGGAAAACATACAGAAAATCAAGAAGGATAAGAAGAATTCCTTTAAGTATGGTACTCTGATTGTATGTCTATTCTTCTACTTCATGAATGAGCTACCCGGAACAAGTGGATGGGTATGGCAAAATGACAAACCTGTTGCAGTCTAGATAAGAGACTATTTGCATGGACTTGGGGATGCAAAAGCGAGAAATACAGCTCTATGGGGATACTTCAAAAACTTTCAGAGCATGATGCAAGCAAGAGAGAGAATTCCCCAGTCTCTCATTGAGAAATACAAGGACTCAATGTGCTTTATGGTTGACACTGATCAGTGCCTAATGGAGGCAGTGGAGCCAAGGACTGTCTGGATCATGCCCATGGGGTATGAAGTTGATGAACAGATAGTGGAGCTGCATGTTCAACACATGCTAAGTCAGCCCAAAGATCCTAAGGCAGAAAGGTTTGGAACCTTTGAGGAGCTGAGTGTAAAGATACATGTAGAACTCAGGGAACCTGAGATTAAAAGAAAGGTAAGAAAAGAAGTAGAGCACATTGCTCAAGGCCTAGGTATCTCAAAGGAGGCACTTGATGCCGGCTGGGAAAAGAGGAGGAAGGCCGAGGAAGAAGAGAAAAGCAAAGAAAGTGCTCCGGTTGGAGCTCCCACCCGGACCAGATCAACAAAGAGATCTGCACCTCCCTCAACCAAAAGTTCAAAACCGGAAGTCCAGGCATCCGGTAAGAGATCAAAGGCAAAAGCCACAAGGGCTTATGGAAGCCAAAAGGATGAAGAGGAAACAGAATCAGATGAGGGAGTAAGAGAAGTAAAGAAACAGAAAAAGAAAGGATCCGGTAAGCCCTCCACAGGCCAAGACAAGGAGGAAATGGCAGAGGTAACTGTTGAAAAGCCCACTCTGTCACTAGAGAGCATAATCAAGTCGGTCACGGTGGATGGAAACCTTCAACCAATGACTGAATCCTATGATGACTTCAGTGAGGCAGACCAAAAGACTCTGCAGGAAGCCACAGTTAAATATCTGAACATATACAATAAGGCTTTCATTGAGATCATATCTCTCATTCCTAAAAGCCTAGAGAAGGAAATGGAAGTAAGAAAGAATAATGCTCATGCCAAAGATCTTGAGATCTGGGAGCAGATAGCTATTCAGCTATATCCTCAAATTGATCCCAAGACAATGAACATTATCTCTAAGGACTGCAAAGATGAGTTCAGAAGCAAAGCCAGGATGAATCAACTCATGCTTGGTGAGACTGACAAAGTGGCCCAAGAAACAGAAGAGATCCTCCGGAAGGCCTTCAAAAGGTTCAATCTTCCTGTTGTAGAGGACTTAGGTGCAGAAACAGCTGCTGATTTGGAATCTTCTGTTCCGGAAGAAGTGAGCCCTGAACAGACAAGTGAGGACTTGGGACCCTCTGCTCAAGAAGAAGTGGCCCATGAACAAGTTAGTATCTCTCCTCCGGTTTCCCCTACAGTCTCCGGATCCAAAGAAGAAGAGCAACTACAGGAGAAGGAAGCAGTGGTGAAAGACAAAGAGGTTGACAGTTCTAAGACTGCAGAAGAAAAGAAACATCTGTCTCCGGCAAGAGACACTGCACAAACTGTTCAACAATTTTTGAGTAAAGAAACTCTAGAGATTGATGAACCGGAGCTTCTCAAAGGTCCATTTGATTTTGACTCTCTCTCTCCGGTACAAACAATGAAGATAGCTTCATTTGCAAATGCCAAGGCAAATGAAAAGCTCCTGAAGTCTCATATGGAAGACTATGAGTTGATAGAGGCTGCTTCTGGAATACTTGTAAAGATCATGCCATCAATCCAGATAGATCCGACAGCCTCCACTTCCGGTAATCTAAAAACCTTAGTCAGCAGTGTTGATACACATTTTGATTCTTTAGAAAAATCAGCTGAAGAAAAGGTCCGGAAGGAATTTTTGGATAAGAGATTTTCAGAAATATTAGAATTAATCTCTAAGGATAGGAAGATTGTAAGCATTGGAATAAGGAGCTTAGAGAATGCTCTTAAGGATGGCGGTGATATCTATAAATTTTGTATATCCTGGTCAAAGGCAACAGCAGCATTTGACAAGAAAATAAAAGAGGAACAGGATAAGCTACAAAGCTTATCTCAAAGTTTTGATCCTCTCTCTTCCTCTATAATAAATCAAGAATGTCAGACTATTGCAGTCTTGAACGAAATAAAGAATCTTGAGAAGGAAAGGAAGAACATCACCAAACGGATGGGAGAACTTAGAAGGATTATAATCCCTAAGTTGGAAACCATGCATGAGGCCATCAGTGATGCTAGGACCACCGCCCAAACAAAAGATCCGACAGATCTCAAGCGGGCAGAAGCGTTTGCATTTTTGTTAAGTGGTCACATTTCAATTTTGGACAGAATGAAGCAAAGTTGGGCTACCGAAATGATTCAATTACAGACATCCTTTGCAGACATTCTTCAATATATGTGAGTATGTAAATATGCGGCTAAGTATAAGAAATTTTTGAAAATTTTGATATGCGGACCCTACCCTTTGCCATTGATGTCAAAGGGGGAGTGAGGAGCAGTGAAAAATGAGGGATCCAACTAAGGGGGAGTTCCGGAAATTGTATATAAAGACAAAGCATCAGCAAAGGGGGAGCATAGTGAAAACACTTAGTCATTTTTCACTAAGTGTTGCCATCAATGCCAAAGGGGGAGATTGTTGGCAAGAGACACTATATGGATTCATGGTTGTTGTCATTGATGGCAACAAAGGTCATCCCACATATCCGCAAGACATGATATGTCTCTACCGGAAGTCAGAATAAAGAATGTTGTGGTCCGGTGAAGAAGAACAGAGCATGTGGCAAGGTCCGACAGATTGGTCCAGACCTCTCAGAGGAAGTGTCTTGGTGCAGTGCAGATTTGGGGAAGTCAAGAGGACTACCTTGAGTGGTATATTCCAAGGATTTAGCCTCCGGTGATGGACAAGGAAAAAGATATGAATGGTTGAGTACCGGATTCCTGAGAGACAGTGAAAACAGAGGAAGAACTGACTGGCAGAGTATCAGACTACCTTCCGGATGGGTTACTGTTGATGACAGAGGTTGTGAAGGCATGAATCATGTTTGGCCGACATGATTAATGATATCTACAAGTATATGCTTGATCCGCATTGCTTGGTGAGGAAGGATTCAGCCGACAGAATGAGAGTTTGTAAGAAACTAGACTGTTCCGGATGCCGACTAGAAAGGTGATGAAATTACTTGTGCGGATATTTATAGAGGATGGATTTAGTTGTGAAGTGTGATGTGATATAGAGAGATATGCGAATAAGTCCAGAGAAAGAGCAGAGGTAGCAAAAAGGATCCGGTATGTGAAAGATAGCAGAATAAAGAACAGAGGAAAGATGAAGTGCAGCAGATCAGTGTACTGAGCCTAACCGGAACTGAACTCCAGCATATGCAGATGCTTCCAATCAGTTCAAGACTGTGATTCTCATCACTTTGTAGACAGTGTGTCTTCTTGTAGGCAGTGGGCCTCTTGTGAGCAGTGTGCTCGGGCAGTGAGCCCTAATTGGCAAGTGCCATTTTTGTAATTTCCTATTCTTCTAACAGAGAATAATTCTTGGGTTAATCACCCCGTGGTTTTCTCCCTTAACAGGGTTTCCACGTCAAAATACTGTGTCATGTGTTTCTTATTTCATGGTTAATGTCTTGTGTTTGATTTTATGCTGCTTCAATTAAAAGGAAAGTTCAATAAGGGAAATAATTAGGATAACTGATTCACCCCCCCCCCTCTCAGTTATCAACAGAACTCTCTTCTTTTCTCTTTACAAAATTGCTTCCCACTATGTGTCACACATATGTCACTATCACACTCACATCACCACACAAAATACTGAATTTGATCCCTTAAATATATATATATATATATATATATATATATATATATATATATATATATATATATATATATATATATATATATATCTGCAACACTTGATATCTTCATATTAGGTTGGCCTAAGAGAGTGAAGCATGAATTCATAACTTAAGTAGCTTGTCGGCCAAATTGATTTATCAAAACTCCCAATAGAATCAAACAATACTTGAATTCCATTCACATTTGTCAACCTCAACTATTTAACAACTTAGGATTAAGTTCTAAACAATAGAAAATACCGCATACAATTCAAACTTACTATGTCAGCCTCTAACACAGACTGTCATTGATTCAGTTCATCTGTCAGACTGCATCTTTTTCTGTGGACCACAGGGCTTGCTCACAATCATGTCAAAAACTCATCAAACATCATAGATCATACCTTCAAAACTACAAAGCAAAATATCCATTGGCAGAAAAATGTGGACCATCAAAATTTAGACTTTGTCATAGTCAAACTCTTTCAGATAGTGTAACGATACTCAACAGCTTGTAGATCTCTTTTTGAAGGATGTCAAACTCTACAATTCTAGATTTAGGTATTCATGACATTTCTTTTGGTTGCCTTAGAATCGCAGGACAAAATATGGACTTGTAGAATGCAGACCATTTTACTCTGCACTACATACATTCTCTGTCTTACCTCTGTTCATTTAGACTTAGACATTTTCTCCAAATGACTTCCGGAGGAAGTCATGACTTGATCATTGGAATATATTATCATCAAATGGTTATGAGTCAACATACCTAAAGTACAATTGTCGGTCTTCATCTGCGGAGGCATACTGATCCACCTTCTGTCCCTTACTCCGAACATTGTCCATACTTAGTCATTCTAGCCTTCTGGTCTTGAATACTCTTGTGCCTTGTTTCCAAATCTAGTTGGTCTTCCAGAATGATGTCCTCTTTGTCTTGTTTCCAACAATGATAACACTCAATTATTCAACCTAGCAGTGTCTCTTGCCAACAATCTCCCCCTTTGGCATTGATGGCAACACTTAGTGAAAAATGCTTGACTGCCTTGGTTGCTCCCCCTTTCTATATACACTCTATATTTCCTCTACCCTTGAGATGTTTTCCCATTTTTCACTAATATTCTTCTCCCCCTTTGACATGAATGGCAAAGGTGTAGGTTCCAGAGTCAAAACTTGTCAAAACTACAAAATTTTGTTGTACTCTGCCACATTTACAAGTGCAATCTTCAAATTTATTCTACATGTGTTGGAGGATGTCATTGAAATACTCTTAATTTGGGTTAGTTCACCATCCTAGCTTTTCTTGGCATTATCCAAAATTTTAATATGACCACTAAGAAGAAAAACTACAGTCTCTGCCTTGTGAAGATCAGAGGGTGTGTCAGATTGTAACGCTACCTATGCTTCAGTTGCTAGATTAAACATAGAATCTAGCGTAGGACCGATTATTCTTCGTAGTTGACACATTTTGTTTTTGATTTTATCCCTCATTAG
This sequence comes from Cunninghamia lanceolata, assembly GCA_027924645.1. NCBI lineage: Eukaryota > Viridiplantae > Streptophyta > Pinopsida > Cupressales > Cupressaceae > Cunninghamia > Cunninghamia lanceolata. The sequence goes on from BSBN01001226.1 coordinate 11,889,041, forward strand.
ATTGTTCAAGTCATCATGAAGGTTGATGACTTGACTTTCCTTTTTGCTTAGTGATTCTATCACCAAATCAAATGACTTAGAAATATTTATCTTGGTTTCAGTTCTAGATCCTTGATCTTCACTTCTATTTCCTTAGTGGCTTCTGACCAGGATACGTAAAATTTATATGTATCACTAGATTCTTTGATGGCACTCTAAATGCCTTTTATTCTATTATCTAGTTGGAATTTGTCATTAGTTATCATTTTCTTCTACTCATTCAATCTTTTCTCGTTAAATGCTTGCCTAATTTTTATGTCTGCAAATTTCTTAAAGGATTCAAAATGTTTACTTATGGAGTTTAGTAGTCCTTTGAGTTGATTTTCTGATGATAGAGAAGTATCCTTTTGGTATGTTGGCATAAGCTTCTCCAAAATGCTATATGCCTCACCAATGAGCTCACTATCCTATATGTGAGACTTTAACATTTCCTCTCTTGCCTTTGCCTAGACAATTGATGCCAATCTAGTTTTTTGTACCAAGGACATTGTGTCCAAGTTTATTGGACCATGTAGAAACTCAGGCTCATCCAAAACTTGTTTCTCATTCTCCAAAAGTTTTTTAATGGACTCTATAGTGTCTCTTGGTGTAGTAGAGACTTCTTCTTTCAAACTCTACTCTGGATCATCTATATCGATGTCCTTGTTAGAGTCCGGCTTTTGTTCTGGTGAAGGATTTTCCTTAGCCTATTCCTCCCCAGTCTTCTTGTCAATATTATCTTTAGTTTGATGAACTCCAAAGAGGATCTTATTTCAACAAGAACTTCTTTCTCCTCAGTCACTTTGACACATTCATCTATTTCTTGATCAAGATTTACATCCAAAGCAAAAGTATCATTTCTAGCATCTATCTTTTCATTGTCGTAAATGGTTGGAAGATTGAATTCCCTTAATGTGTTAAGAATGGTTTCTTCAGTTTCCTTTACCACTTTTTCAATTTCTCCTATCATTAGAGCATTCATTCTTTTCTTTGACCTAAATTTGTTGTGAATTGCTTTGGAGACTTTTAATTTTTCTTCTGGAGTGATTTTCGGACATAGTTTTATTAAAGCATGCTCTCTTAGTTCAGCCTCCCTTGCCATGGCTGCTTCCTTTCTTACAGACATTATGCTTGCCAGGCTATGTGGAAGATCATCAATTATTTTAAGTAGGGCCTTGTTGTAGATGTTTAGATAATCTACCATAGTAGTCTCAATGATTTTCTTGTCCAGATCATTATATTCATCACATAATTGTGTAATAGGCTTCAGATTGCCATCCACTGTTATGGCTTCAAGAACATCTTCAAGACTTATGGTTGCTTCATCTATCTGAGGCACATATTGCTTTTACCTTTTCCTAGGTTTACTCTTACCAGAGGGTTTCTTTTTACTAATTCCAGAGGTTTCTGTAGCCTCAGCTTTCATCTTTTTCACTTCTTCATCAGATTCTATTTCCTCTTCATCAGTTCTTACTATATTGATATACATTCTTTTACCTTTCATTTTCTGTCTCTTTGTCCCTTTCTCAGAGGATTTCTTCAAGACAATTACTCCACACTTGTAGATAGTGTGGGACTAGAGAAAGCAATACAACTTCTTGTAGACCTCTGTGATGGTTCAAACTTTTCTTATTTCTTTTTAGGCTCATCCGGAATCTTAACCGGTTCACTTCCTTTCTTTTCTCTCACTTCCCTTTCTACTTTCCCTTTTTCTCTTGCTTCTTTAATTTGTTCCTTAGTGAAACCATGTTTTAGTGCTCATTCTTCTACCTCCTTCTGATGCAGAGGCATCGACACTAAAACCTTAACATACAGCATGGATGTCTGCAACCCATCATCATCATCATCATCATGTTTTCCTTAACACTGTCAGCATCATCACATTTACTGTCGCCGACCGATATCCTCCTGCAGACAAGCCTTCGCCCTTTCGCATGTCAACAGCATCATCATCATGTTCGGCAAGCGCGAACATCCTCCTGACGTCCACTGTTCATCTCACCGACAACTTCGACCTTCACTATTTTCAGCATCATGATGTTCAACATCATGTTAATCAGCAGGATAAAGAACATCCGGTTCCTCCCATTTATCCTGATGATGACAAACCTTAACTCCACGCACCGTCCCTTCGATGCTTACGTCACCCCGATATCCTGATGACGATTATCCTGATGACGATGACGTCACATGCAGCTCCTCAATATCCTGCTACTCTGAAATATCCTGATGACGTATATCCTGATGATGATGACATCATATCCTGCTGTTGGCCAAACTTAACTTTTTCGGCCCGCGATCAACCTGATCTTCTACCTTATGCCGATACGCTCCTCCTCGGCAACTCCTAATGATGATCACCCCGACGCACATTCACTTCATGCAATCGATAGCATCATGCTCATCTCCATTTATCCGGATGATGATGCCCGAAGAGACTGCAGGATATACACCGAAATATCCTGATGATGCCATTTTGATGAACTTCCAACCTTAGCGAATTTTCACCATTCTGATCCGCTGAACCTCCTGGGATGACTCGATCCACTTCCAGGGTGATCTTCCAAACTCTATCAGCTCGACCTAGCACATGCCCATGCTAGGGTCTTCAACATCTCTCGACGGCGATCCTACACACCTGCATGCAAACAAATAAACTAACTCCTAACCTACTGTACATAACCATTCCACCGATTTGACGAATCAACCGGTGGAATGGATCAGCAAATCCATACAGCCACCAAACCAGCAAATCGATCAAGTAATGGAATTCAACAGAGGATGAACACAAACAGAATCACTTTATTTGGTTTCAAAAGATGCAAATACAATGACCAGTCTCTCTCTCTGTCAGTCTCACTCTCTGCAACCTAGCTCGAATCGATATATCCAATACCAACCGATCCTCATGCTTAAATAGATTTTCCTGCGAGTACTACTGACCCGACTCCAAGCGGCTGGGAAATCTCTCTAGGCGGCTGGGAGATCCAACCGGTCCTACAGCATGACAGCTATTCTAACAAACTAACTAAAAATAGCAAAGCATGGTCAGCATGACCTTAGTACAGTCAGCATGACCTTATTACATGCATTTGGTCTTATCAGACCTTCTTGAAAACATAAACAAGACTCAAACTAACTAACTACCTCATGAAGGCCAGCTGTCAGGTAGGTACTCCTGCACCATACTCCCCAACAGAAAAGAACTCATGTCCCATGAGTTTAGTATGTGGAAGTCCTCCACCTTTACACTTTGTCATGTCAGTGCTCAGACCTGTTCCAGCTTTGTCCTCTGCTGGCTCTTGGCTGCTCCAAGACTTCTGAACTGTAACTTGCTGTCTGGCAAGTAAATCCTCATGCCTGTCAATGTAGGCCTTTCTCTCACATACCTTGTGTTTGTCAGTTTGTCTGACCAGAACCTCTGTCTGAACTGCCTCTGGAACTTCTAAAATGTTCAACTCTGTCTTCCTTTCAACCTTTATAGGACAAGCAATAGTCCCAACTATGACAACATCCTTGTCATTCCTCTCAACTGGTTGCTGTTTGCAAACCTGTTTCTGCACCTGCTGCTGACCTCTGTCAGTCACAACTAAAACTTTCTTCAACCTGTTGTCCTTAACAACTCCTTTTTCTGCAGTATCCTGAACTGCCTTTCTGCCTGCTCCTATAGGCATCTGCACAAACTCCTTCTTTCCCATTAAAATGATTTTGGCTGCCCCTTGTGCTACAGCATCTGCCTGCAATGGCATCAACTTCATTGTCTTCCCATCTTTCTTGATGGTGTAGGTATTAGCATACCCATCATACAGTACCCTCCTATCAAATTGCCATGGTCTACCCAACAGTAGGTGACAACATTCCATGGGCAAAATATCACACAAAACTCTATCATGATATGCTCCAATCTGAAAATCCACATATGCCTGTTCAGAGACAAAAAGTGATTGACTATCACTCACCCAAGATGCCTTGTAAGGGTGCTGATGTGGAATCCTTTCCAAATTCAGTTTATCCACCATTTCCTGAGATACCATGTTGTCTGTTGAACCAGTATCAATGACAACCTTACATACCTTACCTTTGCTCTTGCATATGGTCTTGAAAAGAGCTCTTCTTTGCATCAGATCCTTTGATGCCTGCAAACTAATTCTCCTTAGCATCAATGCTTCTCCCTCCTCAGGATATGCATAATAGTCAGGCTCCTTATCTTTCTGATAAGTGTTTGAACTCTGCACACTTTGCTCTACTTTCTCTTCTTGTACAAGTTGTACTCTCTTGTCATTAGTTCTATCATTTCTGGATGATGAACGTTTGTTTTCTGGACATTTGAAAGATGGATGACCAAACTCACCACAGGTGTAACATTTTCCTGAAAATGTAGTAGAACCTCTACCACCTCCAAATCTTCCTCTATTACCTTTCCATCCACCTCTGAAATCAGACTGTCCCTGTCCTTTACCAGTGTCTTCTTGACCCTCATTGGTTTGCTTTTGTGTAGGGGCTGCTCCTCTTCCCCTCATATTGTTTCCTCTTCCTCTCATGGACTTATCTTGTCCCCTATTCATCTTTCTTCAATCCTGATTGCCATTTGGTAACAATCCTCCACATTCTTAGGGTTAGCTAAAACTAACTCATCCTGTATGTTCAATCTCAAACCAGCCAAATACCTAGCCACCTTTTCTACCTCATTCTCATGATGACCAGATCTCATACTCAACTTATAAAACTCCTCAGTATATGCCTTCACATCCATTTCCTTCTGCCTTAAAAATTGTAGCTTCTTAAACATCTGAATCTCATAATCCCTTGGCAAGAATTTACCTTTGATCCTTGCTACCATCTTATCCCATGAAGTGATCTTTGACTTCCCTTGTTTCCTTCTCTAAAATTGTACATAATCCCACCATACCAAAGCATGACCTCCTAACTTGGTCTTTGCAATCTTTAACTTCTGATCCTCAGCAACATCTTCACAGTCAAAGTGATTATCAAGTGCAGCAATCCAATCCAACAACTCATCTTCATTCAAACTTCCAGTATACTTGGAAACATCAACCTTTACCTTAGGTTTATCACTCTGCACTGCCTTTAACAGTTTTGCAAGTCTCTGGTCTTCAGCATCCAGATCTTCAGCTACCTCTTCATACTCTTCTACAGCATCTTCATCTTCTTCAGATTCACTGTCTTCCACTTCCCTCCTTTTGTTCTTTTCCAGGGCTACAAGCCTGGCTTGAAGTGCTTCAGCAAGCTCCTTCATCTTCCTCATCTCTCTGGCATGTTTTTCCTTCATCTCCTGCAATTCCCTTGCAGTACCACTACCTTTTGGAGGCATTTTGTCAACCTCTCAATCAACACACAACACACAATCAACTCTACCTCTGCCCTTTCGGTGACAGAATCAACACACAACAGCCTAGACCTTTTGCTGAGCTCTGATACCACTATGATGCAGAGGCATCCACACTAAAACCTTAACATACAGCATGGATGTCTGCAACCCATCATCATCATCATCATCATCATCATGTTTTCCTTAACACTGTCAGCATCATCACATTTACTATCACCGACCGATATCCTCCTGCAGACAAGCCTTCGCCCTTTCGCATGTCAACAGCATCATCATCATGTTCGGCAAGCGCGAACATCCTCCTGACGTCCACTGTTCATCTCACCGACAACTTCGACCTTCACTATTTTCAGCATCATGATGTTCAACATCATGTTAATCAGCAGGATAAAGAACATCCGGTTCCTCCCATTTATCCTGATGATGACAAACCTTAACTCCATGCACCGTCCCTTCGATGCTTACATCACCCCGATATCCTGATGACGATTATCCTGATGACGATGACGTCACATGCAGCTCCTCAATATCCTGCTGCTCTAAAATATCCTGATGATGATGACGTCATATCCTGCTGTTGGCCAAACTTAACTTTTTCGGCCCGCGATCAACCTGATCTTCTACCTTATGCCGATACGCTCCTCCTCGGCAACTCCTGATGATGATCACCCCGACGCACATTCACTTCATGCAATTGATAGCATCATGCTCATCTCCATTTATCCGGATGACGATGCCCGAAGCGACTGCAGGATATACACCGAAATATCCTGATGATGCTGTTTTGACGAACTTCCAACCTTAGCGGATTTTCACCGTTCTGATCCGCCGAACCTCCTGGGATGACTCGATCCACTTCCAGGGTGATCTTCCAAACTCTATCAGCTCGACCTAGCACATGCCCATGCTAGGGTCTTCAACATCTCTCGACGGCGATCCTGCACACCTGCATGCAAACAAATAAACTAACTCCTAACCTACTGTACATAACCATTCCACCGATTCGACGAATCAACCAGTGGAATGGATCAGCAAATCCATACAGCCACCAAACCAGCAAATCGATCAAGTAATGGAATTCAACAGAGGATGAACACAAACAGAATCACTTTATTTGGTTTCAAAAGATGCAAATACAATGACCAGTCTCTCTCTTTGTCAGTCTCACTCTCTGCAACCTAGCTCGAATCGATATATCCAATACCAACCGATCCTCATGCTTAAATAGATTTTCCTGCGAGTACTACTGACCCGACTCCAAGCGGCTGGGAAATCTCTCCAGGCAGCTGGGAGATCCAACCGGTCCTACAGCATGACAGCTGTTCTAACAAACTAACTAAAAATAGCAAAGCATGGTCAGCATGACCTTAGTACAGTCAGCATGACCTTATTACATGCATTTGGTCTTATCAGACCTTCTTGAAAACATAAACAAGACTCAAACTAACTAACTGCCTCATGAAGGCCAGCTGTCAGGTAGGTGCTCCTGCACCACCTTCCGTACTTTCCTGGAGGTTTAGGTTGTCTGAGTTTAACATGAAGTTTCACAGATAGCTCTTCATAAGTTCAAAACCTTTCTTCTTTGTTGTCCTTGGGTTTGCTTAGCATGTGTTGAGCATAATTATATGATATTTATCCATCCACTTCATAACCCATTAGCATTATCCATATTGTCCTAGGCTCAATAGCCTCCATCAAGAATTGATATTTTGTAATCATAAAAGATATAGTATCCTTATACTTCTCAACAATTTTCTCAGGAATTCTTTCTCTTGATTGCATCATGCTTTGAAAATTCTTGAAGTACCCCCATAGGGGTTCTTTTTGCTCATCATGGCTTCTGATGCTACTTAAATGATTTCTAATTTGTATAGCTACCAAGTTGCTAGTTAACTAGAACAGATTCTTCAACTTTGGCAACTCATTCATAAAATAGAAGAATATACAAATAATTAGTGTACCAAATTTTGATGGATAGTTTTTGCTTTCCTTGATCTTCTTTAGATTCTCCAGTAGTTGGATTCTCAACAACTCACACAAATCATAAGCAACATTCTCTTTGACCATTTGATATGCGGTATACATCATAGTACAGGAGACAGAGTTTTCCTGGTTTGAGAAATAGATCTTGTAACCTATGACCATAGAAGAAAATCGTACCACATGGTCTGTGATGTTGTTTATGGTTTATTCCCTCTTATGAAATTGGGCTGCTTCACAACTTTTAGCAAGGGCACACCTCTAGTGGAATTTAACCCTGTTACTACCCTAATCACTTCCTTGGTGATTTTGAATGGCTACCCTAACCACATGAATTCATCGTGAATTCAACTTAGGATATACTAGACCCATTCATCTTCTTTGAATGTAGGAAACTCTACATACTGGATGACTTTCTTCTCTTCTAAGACTTTGTATTCTTCCTTTAGGTCAAATTGATCATTACTTAAATGCAGGTTAGGTATAGATCTGAGAATTTGCCACTGCTGAGGTCATCTAGGGCAACATGGATATATGCCTTAACATATTCCACATACAAGACTCCATATGGTATATTCGAAAATGCACCCATTGGATCAACTTTTATTGCTTTGTAGGGATGTTTCTTGAATTTGGGTCTTGGTCACTTAGTAATATCAACAACTTGTGGAGTTTCTATTGCAAAGATTCAATAAGGTTCTAACAATAAACACCTTGTTATGCTGAATTACAATTTTCTTCGCTTGGATCGCTCTGAGTTCTTTGAATCTTTGTTGATTCTTGAAATCTTGCTTCAATCTCTCTTGAATATATGATAGCTCAAATGCAAAGTGACTTAGAAGGCAAATGAGTTTTCTTTGTATCCTTCGCACTTGACCTAATCATCATAAATGCTCATTCTCAAAAAGATGCCTGACTTTTCTCTAATAGATACAGTTGATTAAAATTGCTCTGCAATGTGCTGCAATAACTCATTTTCATCTGGAATTTCTTTCATAAGATCTTTCATATCAGACTCCACCACACATCTTCATGCCAGATTCTAGCACTAACTATCTAGCTGGGGGTTTTGGCTTTTGAACACTACTCCCCCCGAGCCAAAGCTCCCAATTTACTTCCTAGAGGAAGTATCTGCACCAGATGATGGTGTGGATTCATCCTTGACCTCAATCACATATTTCTTGATCCAAATATTGCTCATTTCTTTCTTGGTTTTAACTAGATCAACCTTTTCTCTCCCTTTGTCATTTCTTTGCTTTGTTTTCCTATTTTCAGTATGGTAGTTTCTTTTCACAATTTTTCTTCTATAGACTCTTGCAATATGTCCATGCTTGTTGCAATTGTAGCATACCACATTTCTTTATCTTTAATTCCTTCTATTAATTAGATTTGATCTACATTGATTGGCCATATGTCCAAATCTACTGCATGCAAAACACTTTCCATTGAATGCTTGACTATTCCTTGCATTGTAGGCACCATTCCTTAATAGATTTCTGCATTCATTTGATTTGTGACCAATTTTCTTGCAATTAAAACATTGACTAGAGAATGATGGAACATTTTGATTCTGGTTTGTTCTACTCCTACACTAAGTAGATTTATGACCAAACTTATTGCAATTAAAGAAATGACCATTGAAAGATGGATACCTTTGAGCATTTGGCTACCTGATTGGAGGTCCTCTGGGTCTTCTTCTTTGATTTTTGAATTGGTTCCCTCTATTTTCCTTTAATTCAGAGTTTGCTTGTCCAGATTTTAAGCTTTTTCTTTTCTCAAATCTCAAACCTTGCTTATCATCAGCAGTCTTTTGACTAGCAATCATCTCATCAAGATTTGCAGAACTTAGCTTGAACTTTTCTTCATAGATCTTGGCTACTTCCAGATCAAATTTTAGAAGTAGCACTTCTTTACCCAATTCTTCACATTCCTTTGATTTATCCTTAACAACATGATTCAGATGCCTTTCAATTTCTTCCTTCTTTTCAACTTCCAATGTCAACCCATTTAGGAACTCTTGTTCTTTGTCTAATTGTCCATTTAGCTCCTTGCTTTTGTCTTTGAATTTCCTGACTTACTTTCTTAGCTTTAGGATGCATTCATCAACTTCTTGAATATTGGCTTTTAGATCCATGATTTCTACCTCAGATTTTTCAAGATCAATAAGGTCTGCTTCTAGTTCCTTGTTGCTTTCATAATTTCCAAATCTTCTTGTTGCCATGATCACACTACCCCATATCTTCCTTAGGCTATTATGCCTTTTCCAAGGAGCCTTTCTCTGATACCAATTGTTGAGAACAAGGAATACTGAGAGGGGGGTGAATCAGTATTCCACAAAACTTCTTCACAAATTTATTTATCCACTTTCCAAAGTTAATAATATGAAAGAAGAATAAACATAGAAACAACAACCATAAAGACATAACACATGAACACTAGGATTTTACGTGGAAAACTGAAAAAGAGAAAAACCACGGTGAGTGTTAGCTCACAATATATTAATATAGCACAATACCGGATTACAATAAGGCTCATTGCCTTAGGGCTCACTACCCAGAGAAATGCTCACTACCTAGAGAAGATAGAAGAAGGAAGAATGGCTCACTACCAAGTTTAGCTTCTTAGATTACATCTATACATGCATGGTTACATATGCAATAAAGCACATAAATTTGATGTAAAGCTCTTCATGTCTGACTACTCTGTTTCAATGCTCTATCCTTACATGCGAATAAGAACTCTCTTCTATTCTCTTTACAAAATTGCTTCCCACTATGTGTTGCACACATGTTGCTATCACACTTGCATCACCACACAAAATACTAAATTTGATCCCTTATATATATATATATATATATATATAACACTTGATATCTTCATATTAGGTCGGCCTAAGAGAGTGAAGCATGAATTCATAACTTAAGTAGCTTGTTGGCCAAATTCATTTATCATAACTCCTAGCAGACTCAAACAACACTTGAATTGCATTCACATATGTTGGCCTCAACTATTTAACAACTTAGGATTAAGTTATAAACAATGGAACTTATTGCATACAATTCAAACTTACTATCTCAGCCTCCAACACAGATTGTCACTGATTCAATTCATCTTTTAGATGGCATCTTTTTCTATAGACCACAGGGCTTGCTCACAATCATGTCAAAAACTCTTCAAACATCATAGATCATACCTTCAAAACCACAAAGAAAAATATCCTTTCGCAGAAAAATGTGGACCATCAGAATTCAGACTCTGTCACAGTCAAACTCTATCAGACAGTGTAGCGACACTCAACAGCTTGTAGCTCTCTTTCCAAAGGATGTCAGACTCTACAATTATGGATTTAGGTAGTCATGACATGTATTTTGGTTGCCTTAGAAATGTAGGACAAAATATGCACTTGTAGAGAAATGTGGACCATTTTACTTTGCACTATATACATTCTATGTCTTACATATGTTCATTCAGACTTAGACATTTTCTCCAAATGACTTCCGGAGGAAGTCATGACTTGATCATTTGAATATATTATCATCAAATGGCTATGAGTCAACATACCTAAACTACATTTGTCAGTCTTCATCTGCGGAGGGATATTGATCCATCCTATTTCCCTTACTCTGAACATTGTCCATACATAGTCATTCTGGCCTTTTGATCTTGAATACTCTTATGCCTTGTTTCTAAATCCAGTTGGTTTTCTGGAGTGATGTCTTCTTTGTCTTGTTGTCATCAATGACAACACTCAATTATTCAACCTAGTAGTGTCTCTTGCCAACAATCCCCCCCTTTGGCATTGATAGCAACACTTAGTGAAAAATACTTGACTACCTTGGTTGTTCCCCCTTTCTATATACATTGAAAAATGCTTGACTGCCTCGGTTGCTCGCCCTTTCTATATACACTATATTTCCTCTACCCTTGAGATGTTTTCCCATTTTTCATTGATCTTCTTCTCCCCCTTTGACATAAATGGCGAAGGTGTAGGTTTCAGAGTCAAAACTTGATAAAACTGCAAACAATTGTTGTACTCTGCCGCATATATACAAGTGCAATCTTCAACTTTATTCTACATGTGCTAGAGGATGTCATTGAAAATACTCTTAATTTGGGTTAGTTCACCATCCCATCTTTTCTTGGCATTATACACAATTTGAATATGACCAATGAGTAGAAAAACTATAGTCTTTGCCTTGTGAAGATCAGAGGGTGTGTCAAATTGTAATGCTACTTGTGCTTCAACTGCTAGTTTAAACACAAAATCTAGCTTAGGACTGATTATTCTTCATAGTTGACACATTTTTTTAATTTTATCCCTCACTTATTGGATTGTTCAAGTCATCATGAATGTTGATGACTTAACTTTCCTTGTTGCTCACTGATTCTGTCACCGGATTGAATGACTTAAAAATATTTATCAGTTTCAGTTCTAGATCCTTGATCTTCACTTCTATTTTCTTAGTGACTTCCAACCAGGATAAGCAAAATTTATATATGTCACTAGCTTGTCTGATTGCCCTATGAATGCCTTTTATTCTATTATCTAGTTAGGATTTTTCATCAGTTATCATTTTCTTCAACTCATTCAATCTTTTCTCATTAAACTCTTGCTTAACTTTTATGTTTGCAGATTTCTCAAAGGATTCAAAATGTTTACTTAGAGTTTTTAGTAGTCATTTGAGATTCTCTGATGATAGAGAAGTATCCTTCTGGTATGTTGGCATCAACTTCTCCAAAATACTAGATGCCTCACCAATGAGCTCACTATCCCCTATGTGAGACCTTAACATTTACTCTCTTGCCTTTTTCTATACAATTGATGCCAATCTAAGTTTTTTTACTGGGGACATTGTGTCCAAGTTTATTGGACTATGTAGAAACTCAGGCTTGTCCAAAAGTTGTTTCTCTTTCTCCAAAAGTTCTTAAATCAACTCTACAATTTCTCTTGGTGAAATAGAGACTTCTTCTTTCAAACTCTACTCTGGATCATCTATATCCATGTCCTTGTTAGAGTCCTTCTTTTGTTTCAATGAAAGATTTTCCTTAGCCTGTTCCTCCTTAGTCTTCTCCTTGTCAATTTTATCTTCAGCTTGATGTTCTAGAGAGGATCTTATTTCAGCAGGAACTTCTTTCTCCTCAGTCAGTTTGAATTCTTGATCAAGATTTACTTCTGGAGAAGAAGTATCATTTCTAGCACCTATCACTTCATTGTCATAAATGAATGGAATATTGAATTATTTTAATGTTTTCAGAGTGGTTTCTTTAGTTTCCTTTACCACTTATTGAATTTCTCCTATCATTAGAGCATTCATTCTTTTCTTTCACCTGAATTTGATGTGAATTGCTTTGGAGACTTTTAATTTTTCTTCTGTTGTGATTTCTAGACATAGTTTTATTAAATCATGCTCTCTTAGTTTGGCCTCCTTTGCCATGGCTACTTCCTTTCTTGCATACATTATGTTTTCCAGGCTATGTGAAAGATCATCAATTATTTTAATTAGGGCCCTGTTGTAGAAGTTCAGATACTCTACCACTGCAGTCTCAATGATTTTATTGTCTAGATCATTATATTCATCATATAATTGTGCAATAGGCTTCAAATTACTATCCACTATTATGAATTTGAGAATATCTTCAATACTTATGGTTGCTTCTTCTATCTGAAACACATCTTGATTTTGCCTTTCCCTAGGTTTACCCTTATCAGAGGGTTTCTTTTTGCTAATTCTAGAGACTTCTATAGATCTGAGAATTTGTCACCATCGAGCTTATCTAGGGTAACATGGATATATTCCCTAACATATTCCACATACAAGACTCCATATGGTATTTTAAAAAATGCACCCATTGGATCAACTTTTGTGGCTTTGTAGGGATGTTTCTTGAATTTGGGCCTTGGTCACTCAGTAATATCAACAACTTGTGGAGTTGCCATTGCAAAGATTCAATAAGGTTCCAATGATAAACACCTTGTTATGTCAAATTAGGGTTTTCTTCACCTGGATTGCTCTGAGTTCTTTGAATCTCTGTTGATGCTTGAAATCTTGCTTCAATCTCTCTTGAATATCTGATAGCTTGAATGCAAAGTGACTTAGAAGGCAAATTAATTTTCCTTTTATCCTTCACACTTGACCTAATCGTCATAAATGCTCATTCTCATAAAGTTTCCTGACTTTTCTCTAATAGATACAATTGATCAATATTGCTCTGTAATGTGCCACAGTAACTCATTTTCATCCAGATTTTCTTGTTGCAAGTATGTGACTAATTAGTGTTGTTCATTGATGTCAAAATATATTGGTTGTCATTGGTGTCAACTGTATCTTATTCTATTACTTTTTTAGAAGCTTTGTATGTTGAGGATATTGAGAAAATTAGCCTCTCCAGAAGAAACAAGTGAGTTACAATAAAGTACAGTATAGACGATGAGTTGTATGTTGAAAGAATAGTCCGGTAGATTGCTCTGCATTTCTTGCTAGATGAAGATCTTGGTCTGCAGATTGGAAGTTACTTAAAGGAAGGTCTAAAGATGCTAAATCTTGATTTTTAGCCTCCAGTGTGAAGAATTGAGAGAGTTGCATTCACTAGAGTAAAACCTACTTTTTTCTATAAGTTAAGTTGGGATAGGGAGAAAGTGTTTTGCTCTGCATTCCTCTGTAATAAAGTATTTTGCTTTGTGGTTCTAGAGGGAACATTGGGATGATGATAGGTACCTCCAATTGTAATGGTTCATGGTTTGGTGGTCCGTAAGCTATCTTTCCTTCATGACAGTTGAAGACAGCGAAGTTCATGTGTTTCAATGTTAAGATTCTTATGGGTAAAGTGGTTAAAGGTTGTGTGGTTGCTCCTGATGATTATAATGTGCTTGTGGATGTCTCTTGATCATGTTCCTATCTTGACATTGGTCTGCATTAAGGAATTGAGATCGTGCTTGAAGATTGTTCCTAGATAATGTAGAGTGTAACCAGTCTTAGCCGACTTGGCCAACTCCAATAATTGCAGAGATCCCTTGAAGATCATGGAAGCATGTTGAAGCATGGAAGATCATGTTTGAGTCCCAACTAAGCCATGGCATGATCTACATACATCTTTACTTCATTTTCTTTGCATAATGTTGTAACAGGTCAAGATCTATTTTGTAAATGTTTGTAATGCTGACCTTAATGATCATTCCAAGGTTGAGTGAGTGTATAAATACTTGTAGTTGAGTCATAGAAAAGTTGTCCTTGAGTTAAAATGGAAAGATAATAAGAAAGGTCCAAAAGGCAGAGTAGAGAAGAGGTAGAGCAGAGAAGAGGAAGAGCAGAGCAGAGGCAGAGCAGATCAGAGGAATTGTTGTACTTCAATCACAGATATAAAAAGGTGTTAATCATGGTAGTGAGCCACCAGTAGTGTTTAACATCCCTCAGGGTTTAATAGCCCTTATTGTAATCTTGTTAGGTTTAGGGTTGAGGTAGTGAGTCTGCTAGACCTAGATGTTCTTCATGGCAGTGAGCCAGTATGTTTAGGCCCTTTGAGTGACCAAACCTGAACATCATTATTTCAAGATTTCAATATATATTAAGAGCTAATCCTCTCTGTGGTTTTTCCCCACCTCAGGGTTTTCCACGTAACATCTGGTGTCTCTTGTGTTTGATGTTGTATTTGTGGTTAATTTTCTAATTTCATGCATTCATTGTTAAATCATAATAATTGTGGCTAAGTGATTAATGTTTAATTGCAGAAGTGTTTAAGTTTTTGAGACAACTGATTCACCCCCCTTCTTAGTTGTCCGGCACATATCAATAATTGGTATCAAAGACAATTTCCTCTAAAGAAATTTTAACAGCTTGAGGAAGATCCAAAATCTCTTACAAGAAGGAACCACGACATTTTGATGGAGCAAATTATGCTCTCTGGAAGGATCGGATGAAAAGCCATCTTCTTTGTCTTGGTTACAAAGTGTAGAAAGCTGCAGAAACAAAATACACAATGTCTCAAAATGGTCTGACGACTGAAGATGAAATCAAAGAATATGAGATGGATGTTAAGGCAAAGGATGCTCTGCTAAGCTCATTAACTGACTCAATACTGACGGAAGTTGTGGATCTAGAAACTACAAATGAGGTATGGGAAAGTTGGAAAATCTATATGAAGGAGATGGTTTTGTAAAGGAAGCCAAGCTACAAAGTCTAAAAGTGAAATATGAAAGTTTGAAGATGAATGAAGATGAAAACATATTAGCCTTTATGCAAAGAGTTGATAAACTTGTCACAGGGATAAAAGCCATAGGGGGAACTCTCGACAATACGGAAATTGTGATGAAAATTCTTAGATCTCTACCCAAGTCCTACTATCACAAGGTAGTTACAATTACAGAATTCATGCAAGTAAAAAAGGTTTATAGGGATTAGCTTCTTGGTAAGCTTACTACCTTTGAAATGAGAGAGTTTGGTGATGCTCTACCAAAAATTGAGACGACCTTCAAAGCTAGTACTCCTGGAAGAACTTCTAGATCAAAAAAGTACAAGGTAGAATTTGATGATGAGTTTGATGAAATTAATCAAATTGAAGCCAACTTTGTGGATAGACTGCAAAGAGGATCCGGTAAGTATAAAGGAAAATTACCTTTCAAATGTTTTTCCTATGGTAAAGTAGATCATTTTGCTTCTAGATGTCCTAAAAGAATTGAAAGAAATAGAAAAGGATATGATAATAGGCCTAGGACCCAAAAGAAGTGTTATTATGTTAAAGATTATGATGATGATGAAGGAGTATCAGATAATGGTGAACTAGATAATGCTAGTACCTCTGGAAATGAATGCTTGTTTATTGATATTAAGGTGTTGGCAAGAGACACTGCTCATCATTGTTAGGTGTTTCCATTGATGGCAACTAAGATTGTTCCACACATCTGCAGTGCAGTATCTAATCATACGAGAAGTCATAATGATAATCTATCTATGTCCAGGAGCCTAGAATAGAGCATATAGCAGAGTCTAGTATTTTGGTCAATGAATCTCTCTAGTTGATCATTATGTGTTGCGAATCTGAAGGAGTGTAGAGTGACACTAGGACAATCTAAATCCAAGTTTTCAGCCTCTAGTGATAAAGGAATCAAAATATATGAGCATCTAAATATCGGGTTCCAATTTGTTAGAACAAACAGAAGCAAAATAGATAGACCTTGTAGAAGATCTTGATTTTGGATGTATGAAATTTGCTTGATGGACAAATGGTGGTGATCAATGATTGTGGCTAACATGAGTAATGATTTCCAAGAGCAAGTTTTCATCCACACCTCAAGTTATGCATAAATCCAGCCAACAAAGCAGAGCATTCTTAAAAAGTTTAAAGTGTTGTTGTTACCGATTGGCAAGTGAATGCAATTCAAGAGAAGGATATATATAGCTGATGATTGTGGATATTTTAAGTGTGTGTGTGTGTGTGTGTGAAAAAGATGTATGTGTGAAAGGTGCAAAAATCTGATATCCAAATGAAGGCAGAATAAAGATGAAGTGTATAAAGTCAGTTTTTGGACTTAACCAGAACTGATCTCCAACATTGGCAGATGCATCTTACTAGTTCAAAATCACTATAATTTCTTGTAATCTTTTATGTAGGTAGTGAGCCTCCACTTGAGCAGTGAGCTCAAGGCAGTGAGCTCGAATGCATCTGCATTCCCATTTCTAAAATACTTTTAACAGGGTATTAATTCTTGTGGGTCTACCCCCACCGTGGCTTTTCCCTTAACCGGGTTTCCACATCAAAAATCTTGGTGTCAAGTGTGTTATTTATACTTCTACTTATGTGATGTTTATTTCATTAATTTGATTATAAGTTTAAAAGTCATATTAGAAAAAGAAAAGATTATAAATGTGTGACAACTAATTCACCCCCCCTCTCAGTTGTCCGGACCTAATCCAACAATTGGTATCAGAGATAAGTTCCTTTGAAAAAGCTTAATAGCTTAAGGAAGATTTGGGAAGATAGTAGAATGGATGAATATGACCTTTAAGGGCAACTTAATATCACCTTAGATGATCTTGAGCAATCCAAGGTAGAAGTTCAAGAGCTGCAAGACAACCTGAAAAGGGCTAAAGACTTCATTAAAGTTTTAAAAGAAAATTTGAGAAAATCCAATGCAAAAGGAAAGGAGAAACCTCTTCAACTGGGAAAACATTATGAAGACAAGGCCCTAAATGAGAAGACAAATGAATGTGAAAAGTTAACTAAAGAAGTTACTATTCTAAAACATGAGATGGAAACTGGAGTGATGAGACTAAGCATGGAAATTGAAGATAAGAAGAAAGCTGAAGAAGAGTTAAATCAAAATCTAAAAAAAGAGTTCTGAAGAATGCTACAAATTAGATGCGATAGCTGGCCTTCTAGAATCTAATCTACATGAAAGTAGAGACAATGAAAGAGAACTTGAGAGATAGATTATCACGCTTAGACATGACCTAGAAATTGCAAATGAGTATAAGGAGAAGTTCAAGATAAGCTCAGCTAAACTTGAAGCACTCATTGAAGGGTAGAAAAAGGATGTTGATAATCATAATTTTAGGTATGAAAAAGGTGAAGCTCTGGATCTAGACAAAGAAATTTTCAACCTAGGAATGGGAGAAACATATCTAGGAAACCTCTAGTAAGATAGCCAAATGCTCAAAGATATGCATCATTCAATAGAAATTGTTTCAACTACAACAAATTTGGTCACAGAGCTACTCAGTGCATAAATAGAGTAAATTAAAGAGGTCCATCCTTATCTGGTCAATGCTTCAAGTGTAACAGGTATGGTCATAGATCAAATGAATGTAGAAGTATGACAATGAATAATTCCAATAATAGAAGAATTAGTAACTCTTTCAATGGTTATTGTTTTGTTTGCAATGAGTTTGGACATATGGCTAATCAACACAGATCAAGAGAAAATTAGGTTTATAAGAAAGGAAATGTTGTATGCTATAACTGCAAAAAATTTGGTCATATTGCAAGATTTTGCAGAAGTAAAGACAATGGAAGAAAAGTTTCGTAAACATAAAACTGGATGAGCAGAAACTAGATAGAGGAAAAAGGAAAATTGATGTGGATGAGACATGGAGTGAAATGAACAAGATTTGGATAAAGAAAGATATAGTAAACAATGATAATGAGTCCGCACCGGAATCAGGTGCAAACAATTCCTCCAGGAATTAAGTTAGAAATTCTAGCTTAGGGGGAGCTGCATAGAACATCAAATTCCCCCGTTCAGTAAATGGGTGCCTGAATCTGACACATTAACAGAAGACACTCTAAATTGGTCCAGAACCTATGGAAGGATTTCTGGAAGAAAAGATGTTGATATGAAATCTTACAGATTGATACATGAAGAACTATAAAAATAATGTAACCGGATACAATTAGGGAAACACATTTATTACAAAGGCAAATTAGGTAATGCAAAGCTCTAAAAGGTCACTTGATCACTTATTTGAATCACCTTGCATTCGAAGTAAACAAGAAGAAGAGTATTTGAGCTACAAGTCTAAAGACTGAGGCAAAGAGAGAATTCAATTGGCAATTGATCAACCCTAACACCGAAGAAGAAAAAAGTACCTCTTTGTAAATCTTTAAATATGAAATCTGTTGAAATGGCTACCCCTCATGTTATTAACATTACTGAGAGGCCTCGACCCAAATTTAAGAAGCATCCTCACAAATCAATTCAAGTCGACCCGTTAGGTGCTTTTTCAAGTGTTCTGTATGGCGTGCTACATGTAGAAGTCATTAGGGTTTACATGCATGCAAATATAGATGAGTTTGGAGATTTAAGGTATGTTGATTTATTTGAAAAACAACTCATGGATGAAAATAAAGAACTTAAACCTGAATATAAGGCACTACAAGATAGGCACTTTATTCAAGTTATGGGGTTTCTAACATTTGATGAGGACGAATGGGTCAATTACATCTTAAGTCAGATACATGATGAATTCATTTGGTTGTTAAAACCATTCAAAATTACTAGGGATGCTATCAAAAATGTAACTTGTTTAAACTCAACTGGAGGATTGCCCATGCTGAAAGCTGTGAAAAACCAGACACTAACTGATGCTATTAGAGCTAAGTTTGACAGAAGAGCAATGACCATCAATGATATTATAGAACCAGATGTCAAATTCACCTCCATGGTGATTGTATATAAGATTTACCACTCGAGCAGAGAAAATACTGTGTTTGGAACAACCATTTATGTTGCATACAAGATACTAAAAGAAAATCTTGATTATGACTTGTGTGAACTATTGTAGAATCAATTGATTGAAAATCTGAACAAGATCAAAAGGGATAAGAAGAACACCTTCAAGTATGGTACACTGATTTTATGTCTATTCTTTTACTTTATTAATGAGGTACCTGGGGTAAAAGGTGTACAATAGACTAAGGATGAGCTAGTTGCCATTCAAATTAGAAATCATCTTTGTAGCATTGGTGATTTTAATGCTCAGAAAATGGCAATATGGTGTTACTTAAAAAAATTTCAGAATGTAATGCACTCAAGGGAAAGAATCCCCAATTCAATTGTTGACAAATACAAAAATGAAATATGCTTCATGGTTGATACTGACAAGTGTTTAATGGAAGTAGTGGAACCCAGAACTATTTGGATCATGCCCATGGGGTATGAAGTAGATGAAAGGATCTTAGATATGCATGCTCAACATCTGCTTAGCAAGCCCAAAGACACAATAGTTGAAAGATTTGGAACTTATGAGGAGCTGATTTTAAAGTTCCATACTGAGCTCAGAGAACCTGAAACAAATAGGATAGTAAGAAAAGAAGTTGAGCAGCTAGCTGAAAATCTTGGCCTAACAAAGGAAGCTATGAAGAAATTAAGAGAAAGAACAAAAAAGGATGAGAAATAAAAACAAGAAAAGAGACAAACAAGTGATCTGGTGGAACCTTCTTCCACTTCAAGAACTACTAGAAGTTCTACTACTGCCTCTGCTCCTTCCAAATCTACAAAACTGGAAGTAGAATCATCCAGAAAACGTGACAAAAGAAGAAAACAAAAGCTTTCTGGACCTATGAAAGCATAAGAGAAGATGAAGTAGATACAGACTCTGATATTGAAATCAAGGAACCAAAAGGCACTAAAACAAACGCTGCAAAGTTAACCAAAGAAAAGTCCTACGGAAGCAAAAGGACTAGTAAAAAGCAAAAGACTGAAGAATATGAAGAGTATGTTGAGAAATCCACACTCTCGCTATAAGATGTGATAAAATTAGTCACTGTGGATGGTAATCTAAAACCCATGATTGGATTCTATGACGAATACAATGATATGGATAAAAGGGTGTTGGAGGAAGCAAGGTCAGATATATCAACATCTACAACAAGGCACTAATTGAGATAACTTCTGAGTTACCACAAAGTCTAGCAAACATCTTGGAATTGAGGAGAAAATGCCAAGTGCAAGGATGTGGAAATTAGGGAACATGAGCTGATAAATTTGTGTCCTCAAATTTCTCTTGAACAAATAAATATGATACTTAAGGAAGTCAAAGATGATTTTAAAAGAAAAAGGAGAATGAACAAGCTCATGCTTGGATAAACAAGTGAAATAGTTGAAGAAACTCAAGAGATTCTTTTGAAAGCATTAAAGAAGTATAATTTTCACCTAGTCACAAAAGAGGTGCCAGATGGTGAAGAAGAGAATATTATTAAGCTGCAATCTAAGTTGGGTGGAGCCTCTATTCTGGTAGTAGAACAAGCAATTCAGGAGCATACAAAAATGTTGGATAAAATATTTGATGCAGAAGATACTCCCAATCCATTTGATACAACAGGGAAAGAGGATAATGTTATAGTTTCACAAAGCCCTCCTGATTAGGTAGCAAGTGATAAATAAACAAGAAAAATTTCCTTTACAGAGAATACATAAAAGAACAAAGCAGAGTTAGAAGAAGAAATAGATAAGAAAGATAAAATAGAAGAAGATGGTGCAAACATTGAAGCACCTAAAGTAGAGACTAAGAAATCAGGAGATCAAAGGGTTGATTCTGAAATGACTGGAAGAGACACTACAAAAGGTCTTCTTGGAAAAGAAGTGATTGAGCTTGATGAACTAGAACTACTCCAAGGTCTAGACAATCCAGATGCTCTCTCTCCAATTTAACTGATGAAGATAGCATCATTCACCCAAATAAAGGCTAGATAGAAGATGTTAAAGTTCCACATGGAGGAGAATGAGCTACTAGGACTTGCAACCAGAGTTTTGGAGAAATTAATACCAACCTATCAGAAGAATCAAAATGATTCCCCCTCTGGACATATAAAGAATCTTGTAAGTTCAATAAATTCACATTTTGAGTCCTTTGAGAAGTCTACGGAGGTAAAAGTTCAGAAAGAATTCTTAGATAAGAAATTTTGTGAAATAAAGAACCTGATAGTAAATGATAGAAGATTATTGGGTATTAACATAAAAAGTATTCAGAATGTTCTAAATAATGGAAGTGATACGTACAAATTTTGTCTGTCATGGACCAAAGTAAATAAGGGTATTGAGAACAAGATAAAGGCGCAAGAACAAAATTTGTCAAATCTCTCTCAAAACTTTGATCCCCTAACAATTTCGCCCATGAGTCAAGAGTGTCAAGTAATCAACTTGACTGAGGAAATAAAGAAACTTGTCAAAGAGAAAAGTAACATTATGAAGAGAATGTGTGAACTCTGAGGATTAATTGCCCGTAAGTTAGAAACAATGTATAATGCCTTATCTAAAGCTCAGACTGCAGTTCAGACCAGTGTTCCATCAGATCTGTCAAAGGCAAAAGCATACTCATTTATGTTAAATGGGCACATTTAATTTTGGATGGAATGAAGAGTATTTGGGCCTCCAAACTTGTACAAATAAAAGCTATTTTTGCAAACATCATCAAGTTCATGTGAATGGAACTTAAATGGATACTTGTACATATGTGGCAATGTATACAAAAATTTTGGAAAATTTTTCATTTGCAGATCCCACCCTTTACCATTGATGTCAAAGGGGGAATGAAGGGTAGTGAAAAATGAAGTATTCAGCAAATGGGGAGCACCGGATTAAGTGAAGAGCATGAATGCACAGACAAAGGGGGAGTAGCTCTAAGACACTTAGTCATTTTTTACTAAATGTTTCCATCAATGCCAAAGGGTGAGATTGTTGGCAAGAGACACTGCTCAGCATTGTTAGGCGTTGTCATTGATGGCAACTAAGATTGTTCCACACATCCGCAGTGCAATATCCGATCATACCAGAAGTTAGAATGATAATCTATCTAAGTCTGGGAGCCTGAAACAAAGCATATAGCAGAGTCCAGTATTTTCATCATCAGATCTCTCCAGTTGATCATTATATGTTGCGGATCTGAAGGAGTGTAGAGTGACACCAGGACAATCTAAATCCAAATTTTTAGCCTCTGGTGATAAAGGAATAAAAATATATGAGCATCTAAATACCAGGTTCCAGTTTGTTAGAACAGATAGAAGCAAAACAGACAGACCTTGCAGAAGATTTTGATTCCAGATGTATGAAAGTTTCTTGATGGACAAATGGTGGTGATCAGTGATTGTGGCCAACATGAGTAATGATTTCCAAGAGCAAGTTTTTATCCGCACCTCAAGTTATGCATAAATCTAGCCGACATAGTAGAGCATTCTTAAAAAGTTCAAAGTGTTGTTGTTGCTAATTAGCAAGTGATTGCAATTCAAGATAAGGATATATAGCCAATCATTGTGGATATTTTAAGTGTTTGTGTGTGAAAAAGATGTATATGTGTGAAATTTGCAGAAATTTGATATCGAAATGAAGGCAGAATAGAGAGAGGAGCAAAATAAAGATGAAGTGTATAAAGTTAATATTTGGACTTAACCAGAACTGATCTCCAACATTGGTAGATGCATCTTACCAGTTCAAAATCAATGTAGTTTCTTGTAATCTTTTCTATAGGCAGTGAGCCTCCACTTAAGCAGTGAGTTTGGGATGGTGAGCCCAAATGCATGTGCATTCCTATTTGTAAAGTACTTTTAACATAGTATTAATTCTTGATGGTTAACCCCCACCATGGTTTTTCCCTTAACTGGGTTTCCACGTAAAAAATCTTTTTGTGAAGTGTGTTATTTATTCTTCTGCTTATGTGATGTTTATTTCATTAATTTGATTATAAGTTAAAAAGTTAGATTAGAAAAAGAAAAAATTGTAAATGTGTGACAACTGATTCACCCCCTCTTAGTTGTATGGACCTAATCCAACATAAGGAAGATCCCATTTGTACTAATTCTACTAGTTGTGTAAAGGAAGAAAAACCAGTGGAAAGTGCTTTGGCTGCTCAGGTCATTAAGGACAAGGATGAATGGGTTATTGATAGTGGCTGCTCTCACCACATGATTGGTGACAAAAGTAAGTTATGAGTTTGGAAATATATGATGGTGGACTGGTTAGGTTTGGAGATGATACAGCTAGTAATTTTTGTGGAAAAGGATCTATTTCTTTTGATGGCAAGCATAATACTGAAGATGTCTTGTATGTGAAAGGATTAAACCACAATCTTTTGAGTGTGGGTCAGATGTGTGATAAGGGCTATTATTTAAGATTCAAGGACAATGGATGCAAGATTAGGGAAAGCTTCAGAACAGTCATTACAACTGGTAAGAAGACCAGAGGTAATATCTATCACTTGAAAGGAAATGATAACGATTGCTTGTTGGCTCAGACTGATGAGAATTGGTTATGGCATATAAGGTTGTGTCACATAAATTTTGATAATATTACGAAGATAAGTATTGCACAGGTTGTTAGAGAGCTACCTAAGCTTGTGAAGCCTGCTAATCCTATTTACAAGGAGTGTCAATTTGGGAAACAAATAAGAATAAGTTTCAAAAGCAAGGACTAATCAATTGGAGGACTACTTGAGCTAGTGCATACAGATTTGTGTGGACCTACTAGAGTAAGAATTTTGCAAGGAGATAGATAGAGGAGGAGAGTTCACATCAAATGAATTCAATTTCTTTTGTGAAGAACATGGAATAAAGAGATAGCTATCAGTACCTAGAACTCCACAACAAAATGGAGTTGTTGAAAGGAAAAACAGAATAGTTCAAGAAGCTGCTAGAACTATGATGAAGGAAGCTAATCTTCTGAAAGATATTAGAGAGAGGCAATTCACACCATTGTATATATCCTAAATAGAGTCCAACTAAAAGGTAACAGTTCTAAGACTCCTTATGAATTGTGGCATGGTAAAGTTCCTACTGTGAAATATTTCAAAGTTTTTGGTAGCAAATGTTATATCAAAAGAGAAGAAGATTTAAGCAAGTTTGATGCTAGATGTGATGAAGGAATCTTCCTTGGTTACTCCACTAAGAGCAAGGCCTACTGGTACTATAATAAGAGGCTGAATAAGATCATTGAAAGTGTAAATGTTAAAGTTGATGAATGTAATGAAAGGTCTTCAGAATCAAGTGGATATGAGTCACATGATCTAAATGTTTTAGAAGTGGTACAACATGAAGATAGCTCAGATGAAGAAGAGAAATCTCTGATAAGTGTTCCAATGTATGTAAGACTGAGTCATTTTGAAGATCAAATCATACGAGATAATAGCAAAGGGATCTTAACTAGAAGAAACGATACAGAGGAACAAGTGAATTTCTGTTTTATTTCCAAGATTGAACCTAAAACTATGGATGAGGCTTACAAAGATGAGAATTGAGCAAAGCCTATGGAAGAGAAATTGATGCAAATAGAGAAGAATCAAAATTGGGATCTTGTTCCCAGACCAACAGATAAGAATGTAATTAGCACAAAAGTGGGTCTTCAAAAACAAGATGAATGAGAATGGTGAAGTGGTAAGAAACAAAGAAAGATTGGTATGCAAAGGATACACTCAAGTTGAAGGAATAGAATTTGAAGAAACTTTTGCTCCAGTGGCAAGGATTGAAGAAATAAGGATGCTTTTGTCCTTTGCAGCCCACAAAGATTTCAAGGTTTACCAATTGGATGTGAAGTCTTCTTTCTTAAATGGAGAGTTGGAAGAAGAAGTCTATATTGAACAATTAGAAGAATTTTCTTCATCAGATCAGAGTGACATGGTATGCAAATTGAAGAAAGCTTTGTATAGATTAAAAAAAGCCCTTAGGGCATGGTATGCATGGTTGGATAGGTATCTGATACAAATAGGGTTCAATAAAGGTACTACAGATAGCAATCTCTACTTCAAGATCAATGATGAATAAATCCTGATTGTTGTAGTCTTTGTTGATGATATTATTTTTGGAGGCAATGAAGGTATGTGCTCAATTTTTGCTAGACAAATGTAAAGTGAATTTGAAATGTCCATGTTTGGAGAAATGGATTTCTTTTTAGGTCTGCAAATAATTCAATCAGATAAAGGTATCTTCATTTCTCAGTCTAAGTATGTGAAAGAGTTGATGAGAAATTTGGGATGGAAGATTCTAAACTAGTTTGCACACCTATGATAACTGGTTATAGGTTGAGTAAAGATGATAACTCACCCATGGCTGATTAGAAAAGGTGCAGATCTATGATTAGAGGATTACTTTATCTGACTCAAACCAGACCTGCCATAATACATGCAGTATGTCTTGTGGCAAGATTTCAAGAAGAACCCAAGGAATCACATGTGATGGTAGTCAAGAGAATTTTGAGATATTTAAAAGGTACAATGGATTATGGTTTGTGGTACCCTAAGGACAGTGTCTTTACTCTTAGTGCATATACTGATGTAGATTGGGCCAGAGATGTGGATGACAGAAAAGTACAAGTGGAGGTGCATTCTTCTTGGGAAAAAGTTTAGTATCTTGGATAAGCAAAAAATAGGATTCAATATCCATGTCTATTGTAGAAGTAGAATACATTGCAACAGTATGCAGTTGCACTCAAGTGTTATGGATGAAGCAAACTTTGAAGGACATCAGAGTTGTGTATGAGGATCTAATTGCAATCTTTTGTGACAACACAAGTACCATAAACATATCAAAGAATCCAGTGATGCATTCAAGGACAAAGCACATATCCATTAGGGATTATTTTCTAAGAGAAAAGGTGATAGAGAATGAAGTCAAGTTGGAGTATGTCTCTACCAAAGATCAGATTGTAGACATTTTTACCAAGCCTCTGCTTAAGGATACTTTTGAGTATCTTAGAGAAAAGTTAGGGGTTATCATCCCTCCTACTCTAAACTAAGATGCACAATAGTGCATCAGTCTAGAGGTGTTCAAAGGTCCAGATTGATGCTTCTAAGGGCTACTTCTTAGGGGGAGTAGTCAGAGAGTTCAGAAAAGGTATTGGATTAGAGAAGAAGAGTACAAGTATGTGCCCTTTGCCATTAATGTCAAAGGGGGAGAGAAGTCATGTTAAAAACTTAGATAGATAGAGAATGCAGATATGTAAAGAGAAAGGGGGAGAGTCTTGGAGAAAGAAAGAGTGAAGGTGTGTAAAGAGAAATGGGGAGTATCTTATCTTGATGGTTGTTGTAGATTTTCACATCATATGTTGCCATCAATGACAAAGGTGGAGATTGTTGCATGTATGTGCCTAATCGGTGTTGTCATTGATGTCAACATATCTTTTCTATCATTGGTGTCAAATGTATCTTATTCTATTACTTGTTTAGAAGCTTTGTATGTTGAGGATATTGAGAAAATTAGCCTCTCCGGAAGAAACAAGTGAGTTGTATGTTGAAAGAATAGTCTAGTAGATTGCTCCACTTTTCTTACTGGATGAAGATCTTGGTTTTTGGATTGGAAGTTACTTAAAGGAATGTCTACAGATGCTAAATCCTAAGTTTGAGCCTCCAGTGTGAAGAATTGAGAGAGTTACATTCACCAGAGTAAAACCTACTTTTTCTATAAGTTCAGTTGGGACAGGGAGAAAGTATTTTGCTCCGCATTCCTCCACAATAAAGTATTTTACTCTGTGGTTCTATAGGGAAGTCTAGGATGATGATAAATACCTATAGTTACAATGGTTCATGGTTCAGTGGTTTGCAAGCTATCTTTCCTTCATCATAGTTGAAGACAGTGAAGTTCATATGTTCCGGCGTTAAGATTCTTATAGGTAAAGTGGTTAAATGTTGTGTGGTTGCTCCTGATGATTATAACATATTTCTAGATGTCTCCTGATCATGTTCCTATCTTGACATTGGTCCACATTAAGGAACTAAGATCATGCTTGAAGATTGTTCCTAGATAATGTAGAGTGTAACCAGTCTTAGCCGACTTGGCCAACTCCAATAATTGCGGAGATCCCTTGAAGATCATGGAAGCATGTTGAAGTGTGGAAGATCATGTTTGAGTCCCAACTAAGGCATGGAATGATCTGTGTACATCTTTACTTCATTTTCTTTGCATAATGTTGTAATAGGTCCAGACCTATTTTGTAAATGTTTGTAATGCCGACCTTGGAGAATGTTCCAATGGTTGATGATTATAATGCTGACCTTGATGATCATTCCAAGGTTGAGTGAGTGTATAAATACTTGTATTTGAGTCATGGAAAAGTTGTCCTTGAGTGAAGATGGAAAGATAATAAGAAAGGTCTAAGAGGTAGAGTAGAGAAGTGGTAGAGCAGAGAAGAGGTAGAGTAGAGAAGAGGAAGATCAGAGAAGAGGCAGAGCAGAGTAGGGGAATTGTTGTACTTCAACCATAGACATAAAAAGTTGTTGATCATGGTAGTGAGCCTGGTAGTGAGCCGCCAGTAGGGTTTAATAGTCCTCGGGGTTTAGCAATCCTTATTGTAATCTTGCTAGGTTTAGGGTTGAGGAAGTGAGCCTACTATACCTAGTTGTTCTTCATGCCAGTGAGCTAGTATGTTTAGGCCCATGGAGTGACCAAGCCTAAACATAATTATTCCAAGATTGTAATATATATTAAGAGCTAATACTCTCCATGGTTTTTTCGCACCTCGATGTTTTCCATGTAAAATCTGGTGTCTCTTGTGCTTGATGTTGTATCTATGGTTAAGTTTCTGATTTCATGCATTCATTATTAAATTATAATAATTGTGGATACATGATTAATGTTTAATTGTAGAAGTGTTTAAGTTTTTGAGACAACTGATTCACCCCCCCTCTCAGTTGTCTCATGCATATCAACATTTCTTTCATAAGATCTTTCATATCAGACTCCACCACACATCTTGTGCTAGATTCCAGCACTAACTATCTAGCTGGGGATTTTGGATTTTCAACACTACTCCCCTGAGCCAGATCTCCCAATTACTTCTCAGAGGAAGTATCTGCACCAGATGATGGTGCAGATTCATCCTTGACTTCAATCACATCTTTCTTGATCCAAATCTTGCTCATTTCTTTCTTGGTTTCAACTGGATCAACCTTTTCTTTCTCTTTGTCATTTCTTTGCTCTATTTTCTTGTTTTCAGTATGGTAGGTTTTTTTCACAATTTTGTTTCTACAGACTCTTGCAATATGTGCATACTTGTTGCAATTGTAGTATACCACATTTCTTTGCTTTGATTCCTTTTATTAATTGGATATGATCTGTGTTGATTAGCCATATGTCCAAATTTGTTGCATACAAAACACTTTCCATTGAATGCTTGACTATTCCTTGCATTGCAGGTACCATTCCTTACCAGATTTCTATATTCATTTGATTTGTGACCAATTTTCTTGCAATTGAAACATTGACTAGAGAATGATGGAACATTTTGATTATGGTTTGTCCTACTCCTGCACTGAGTATCTTTATGACCAAACTTGTTGCAATTAAAGCAATTACCATTGAAAGATGGATACCTTTGAGAATTTGGCTGCCTGACTGAAGGTCCTCTAGGTCTTCTTCTTTGATTTTTGAACTGGTTCCCTCTGTTTTGATTTAATTTAGAGTTTGCTTGTCAAGATTTGGAGCTTTTTCTTTTCTCAAATCCCAAACCTTGCTTATCATCAACACTCTTTTGAACAGCAATCATCTCATCAAGATTTGCAGAACTTAGCTTGAACTTTTCTTCATAGCTCTTGGCTACATCCAGATCAAATTTTAGAAGTAGCACTTCTTTGCCCAATATTTCACATTGCTCTTATTTATCCTTAACAACTTGATTCAGATGCATTTCAATTTATTCCTTCTTTTCAACTTCCAATGTCAACCCATTTAGGAACTCTTATGCTTCATCTAATTGATCATTTAGCTTCTTGATTTTCTATTTGAATTTCTTGACTTGCTCTCTTAGCTTTAGGATGCATTCATCAGCTTCTTGAATATTGGCTTTAGATCCATGATTTCTGCCTCAAATTTTTCAAGATCAATAAGGGTTGCTTCTAGTTCCTTGTTGCTTTCATAATTTCCAAATCTTCTTATTTCCAAGATCACACTACCTCAGATCTTCCTTAGGCTGTTAGGACTTTTCAAGGGAACCTTGCTCTGATACCAATTGTTGTGAACAAGGAATATCAAGAGGGGGGTGAATCAGTATTCCACAAAACTTCTTCATAAATTTATTTATCCAATTTCCAAACTTAATAATATGAAAATAGAATAAACATAGAGACAACAACCATAAATGATGCAAAGCAACACAGTAGAATTCACAAATAGGGTGAACAACACATTAAAACCCACAAAATATCTATAATGTTTCCTATCAGCAAGATACCTCTAGTGTCTTACCGACATATTCAACTCATTTACAATCGGCAAGACCGCCGTCTATCAGTGAGTCTAAATCCTTATTGGCCGATACCCATCTTCTCCTCGATGAAGACTTTGACCCTTCGCGACCATCGGTGTGACATTCACCATCAGCCAACCGAAACTTTGTTCTCTTGATCACTTAAGTCCCACTGATATCCCTATATCGGTTGAGTTGCCTATCGGTAACACTGCCAATGTCAGCTGATCCACAAAAAGTCTCCCCGAAGAGTCGTCTCACACCGATGTAGTACTTATCGCCTTTGGTTGCCTATCGGCAGCACTTTGTCCATTGGCCTCTCCACAAAAAGTCTCCTCGAAGTCCTCACGCTGATAGAAAGTTTCAATTTTGGTTGCCTATCGGCAACACCTATACTATCGGTCGTCGAGAGTTATCTCTCTCCGATATACCCCGTCTCGCCGATGTTCACTCCCTCATCGCCAAGACTTCTATTGTCGAAAAGACATACACTCCTTCAGCCAATTATCCTTCTTGTGCCGATACTGACGACCACCCGACGACTTCCTTGTACATTCTGCTAAACACATGTGCTACATACAAAGGAGATGAGTCACAAGCGATAGACACATGGAACATACAAAAGTGATATACTTAGGGTTTGCACTTGTGATATACATAGGATTTGTATGTCAACCCTAAAATGTGAAGATAGAAATGTTCAACACAGTTTTGGCACCCGATCTGATCAGCGACATGTCCTTAGCCTACATCCCTCACACTTAATTGATCAAAGCGATCTGCTTCGCCCTAAACCAGCACTCATCACGAGCTTCTCTCAGTTCAAAACCTGTCGACCTAGCACATTGAAAATGCTAGGATTCCTTACGGCAAGCAACAAATGACCCTGTAACAAATAGTACAAATAGAACAAAACCCTAAACTACCATATACATTTATTCCACCGATTGCAAAGTAATCTACCGGTGGAATGGTTGAAAATGCATCTGATCCCTAGGCAATTTACATAGTAAGAGCACAACAGGAAAATAACACAAAATAGAGCTTCTTTTATTGGTTGCAAAAAATTATTACAATAGCTGCTTCACAGTTTCACAACTCAGTTCTCCAACATAGAACTGTTTAGCATCAGATATCCATTTGATGTCTCACAATTGACCTAATCTAGGGTATAAATAACCACTCCTCTCGAGTAGTACAGACTCGATTCCAGCGGCTGGGAAAAGACAGCTAAGATAGCTAGCATAACAAACTATAACGGCCTACACACAATCCTAGATTTACCTAAAACATACGCATTGGTCCAATGGACCTTATTACATCATAAAGTCAAAACATACTATAATTAGACTTATGCTTTATTTTGAAGGGGTTCTCCTGCACCAATAAAGACATAACTCATGAACACAGGATTTTAAGTGGAAAACCCAAAAAGGGAAAAGCTACGGTGATTGTTAGCTCACAATATATTAATATAGCATAATACCGGATTACAATAAAGCTCACTGCCTTAGGGCTCACTACCCAAAGAAATGCTCACTACAAGAAAGGTTCACTGCCTAGAGAAGATAGAAGAAGGAAGAATGGCTCACTACCAAGTTTAGATGCTCAGATTGTATCTATACATGCATGGTTACAGCTCCAATGAAGAACATAAAACTTATTCAAAGCTCTTATTATCTGACTACTCTATTTCACTGCTCTGCCCTTATATGCGAATAAGAATTCTCTTCTTTTCTCTTTACAAAATCGCTTCCCATTATGTGTCACACATATGTCACTATCACACTCATATCACCACACAAAATACTAAATTTGATCCCTTATATATATATATGCAATACTTGATATCTTCATATTAGGTCGGTCTAAGAGGGTGAAGCATGCATTCATAACTTAAGTAGCTTGTCACCCAAATTCATTTATCAAAACTCCCAACGGACTCAAACAACACTTGAATTGCATTCACATATGTCAGCCTCAACTATTTAACAACTTAGGATTAAGTTCTAAACAATAGAACTTACCGCATACAATTCAAACTTACTATGTCGGCCTGTAACTCAGACTATGACTGATTCAATTCATCTGTCAGACTGCATCTTTTCTGCAGACCATAGGACTTTCTCACAATCATGTCAAAAACTCTTCAAACATCATAGATCATACCTTCAGAACCACAAAGCAAAATATCCTTTGGCGAAAAAATGTGGACCATCAGAATTCAAACTCTGTCATAGTCAAACTCTGGCAGATAGTGTAGCGATACTCAACAACTTGTAGCTCTCTTTTTGAAGGATGTCAGACTCTACAATTCTGGATTTAGGTAGTCATGACATGTCTTTTGGTTTCCTTAGAACTGCAGGACAAAATATGCACTTGCAGAGAAATGCAGACCATTTTAGTTTGCATTGTATACATTCTCTATCTTACCTCTGTTCATTCAGACTTAGACATGTTCTCCAAATGACTTCTGGAGGAAGTCATGACTTGATCATTGGAATATATCATCATCAAATGGATATGAGTCAACATACCTAAATTGCATTTGCTGGTCTTCATCTGCAGAGGCATACTGATCCACCTTATGTCCCTTACTCTGAACATTGTCCATACTTAGTCATTCTAGCCTTCTAGTCTTGAATATTCTTGTGCCTTGTTGCCAAATCCAGTTGGTCTTCCAGAGTGACATCTTCTTTGTCTTGTTCCATTAATGACAGCACTCAATTATTCAACCTAGTAGTGTCTCTCGCCAACACTAAAACCTTGCAGTATCCTTTACAATTTCTATGCACAAACTCGTAGTATTTAAACACAAATCTTTCTCTTTCACTTTTTCTGCATACTTTTCCTCTTCTATCAGCATATTTGAAAACACAACAATATCACAATCAAATAGATTTACCTTATCCTCCTTCATGGCTGCAACATTAATTTTCATGGTGATATCTCTTGCATCATCCTCAGCTGCAACATTTTGTTTTGTCTCCTTTGCTGCAACTATGAACTTCAAATTCCATTCTTCTTCAATTACCAAAAACCTAATCAGAAAATCATCCTCATCTTCATTATCTTTGTCATCTACTATAAACTCTTTGTATTCCACTACTACGATCATATCCTCTGTTACAAGTATGTGCCTAATTGGTGTTGTCATTGATGTCAACATATTTGTGTTTACATTGTTGTCAACTATGCCTTTATTTTTATTACTTGCTTGAAGATGTTGAGGATATTGAGAAAATTAGAACAATGAATTGCAGTTAAAACAATGCAAAAGAATAGTCCAAAAGAATGCTTTGCATTTTTTGTAGGATGAAGATCTTTTCTTGTGGATTGGAAGTTATTTAGAAGCCTGTCTAAAGATGTTATATTCTGAGTTTGGGCCTCCAGTATGAAGATTTGAGTGAGTTGTGTTCACGAGAGTAGAACCTACTTTTTCTGTGTATCCAGTTAAGAGAGGAAGGAAGTATTTTGGTCTATAGTTTTGGAATCAAGTTTGCAATGATGACAAGAGCCTTGAACTGCAATGGTTCATGATTTGGTGGTCTGCAAGCTATCTTCTACTTATGACAATCGCTGGTTGTGGTGTTCTTGTGCTCCAGTTTGAAGAATCTTATTGACAAAGTTGTTAGAGATTGTGCAATTGTTCTTGGTGATTTAAATGTGCTTGTGGATGTCTCCTAATCATGTTCCTACATTTGGATTGGTCTACAAAGAGAAAATTGGATCTTGAATGAAGATTGTTCTTGCAGACCCAGTGTTGTAATTAGTCTTGGCCAAACTAGTTGGATTCATCATTTGCAGAGAAGAATTGAAGATTGTAGAAGCTTGGCGAGGTGTGGAAGATCATGTTTGAGTCCTAGCTAAGGCATGGCATGACCTGCATACATTCTTACATCTTTTCATTATCTAAATTTGTATTAGGTCCTATCGGTTAATAGTTTTGTCATTGCAAAAACACACACTGATTCACCTAATAGGCAGTAACAAAATGACACCAACAAATGGAGTAACCATTGTGATTGCAACAATTATCCTCTGCGTTTGAGAGGGGCAGCTCCCTCGTATGATGGAGTTTTTTGGATTTTAGGTACTTTTAACTAGAAAGTACAAATGTAGCAAAAAGAGAAAAAGAGATAAGACTAATAGAGGAAGAAATCTATATGTGAGCATAGGCAACACAACACAAACTCCCACAATGAAGAAGTAAAACACTAACAACATCAAAGCACAAAGTTCTTCTAAAACACCTGCATGTCAAGTGCTGAGTAAAGAGATTATAAACATAGAGAACTTGACTGGACATAAGAACAATCAAAGTTTGAGAAAGAATGAAGACACAAGAACATCAAACTTTCCTATTCCAAAATGAACTGAGATATAAAGTCTCCAGTTATCCCTGTCACAAAGCTCCCAACTCTATAGGAAAATGAAATAGAAAAACACCTTCCAGACTGATCGAGTCTCACTCATGCACCAAACTGCAAGGGGGATTAGAAATCTAGTCAGCCAAATAGATACAGAAAACAAAACTATACATCTAGTCACTACCCTCCCCAAAGCTCTCACAGGAGCTCCCAATTGAACAACAAAAATATCCTCCATTACATCACCAAAATTAGTTTTTAAAGACCCTCCTCCTATGGAAACCCAAGAGCCATCTCCCATAATGGAAAATCAAGAGTCATGGATGAGCCTTCACATTCTACTCCACGTGAACGAGGAATAGTATGATCATTTGGTTTTTTGATAAGAATTGTACATGAGTGAGGGTTTTTAACATTCCCCACAAAGGTGCACATTTCTACCCTAAGCATATGCTCATACACAAGTCCTGTCTAGCCAAGTACATCCGGAGTCAGGTCATCAGTAAAATTAACAGCCACACCACCACAAGCAAGCACTAGTCTCTCCATATTCCTCTTCTTTACTCTACATTAGAGTAAAAGAAACCTACATTTACTTCACTCTTTTTATATCCCATAGACACATTGCAAGTTAATATATAACAATTCTCAACACCTTTCTTCATGTCAGGATGACGAGCTCCATGATCAAGGACTAGCCCATCTATCAACATAACTTGGATATTTCTAGTGAGAGAAAAAGCAACACTAAGCCTTCATTTCATGCCACCACTGCATTTTCCCTCTTGTTTGTTATCAATTCCTCCATCAAGAACTTTTATGTGAAGATATTGAGTCGAGACATACTCAACTTCTAACTCAAAATACCCACTCTACACAATACACTTCATTATGTCAAACCTCTGCATAGCAGATGTGGAGCACCAAAGAATATGACAGAATCCACAACCTATCATGGCTGATAGCAACAAAGGCTCTGAGAAACAAGATTGCCAAAAATACAGTAATGCACCAACATGTACACCTTCACTGCTAGCTTTTCAAGAGCACACCTTGCAACTTATTTCTTAGTTTTATTTCCATTCCTCAGATCTTCTCCAAGGTTAGGTTTGATTTCAAAACCCAAAACTCTGCCTTAACTTCATTTATTGCATCCTTTTTAGCTTCCAATAGTTTTTGGATTTACCCATTTTCTCTCTTCATCTGATTGCATTCTGGAGGCTCTTCATATGGATCTAGTTGTGTCTGTCATACCCCTGAACTCTATAATATACTCAATCTTTGAGGTTGAATCACATCTCTTACTCCGTCTTCTCAAGATTCATGAGTGGCCATATCGTCCCTGATCATAATGCCTGGAGTGTGGTTTTCCTCTCTAGAGAAGCAATATCCAAGCAATCTCCATATATATCGAGCCACATCTTGTAGAAATATGGCATTGCATATGTCATCTGCACTTTCTTGAGAGTTTGTAAGACTTTTTCACCTCCACAGATCTATTTTGAATGCATACTACCTTCATCCAATCTGGCATTTCCAACCATTAAATCTGACAAAAATCAATTGCACTAACATTATGCTTTGAGGCATTTTCATCTTAGCATAGGCTGGAACATTCTGGCTCAGGTGGCGGACCTTAGCCTTAACAAATTGCACTTGCATCTGTATGAAAGTTTCAAAAACCTTCAATCAAATTCCTGCCCGTGTATGTCTAATCATTCCCGTTTGGGCATGAAGGCCACATATCAACTACGTTTGCTTGAAAGTCTTCAGCTTTTTCAACAAATATATTTTGAACATATCCATGTGATCATTGCAATCAGAAAGGCCATGGAGGATATGCATTAGTATCACACCTGCCAATTGCATTTTGAGAGTTTCTAAAACTAATTCAAACATATCAACAGTCATGATGTTCTCACTGGAAAAACTTTCTATTTGGTGTGTTGTTTCCATTTGATGCAGCTGGGAGTGAGATGGAGATGGATAGAAGTTTCTAAAGTCTCTTCAGTGGATCCGTTCTATGTGAATCCTTGATAATGCTTCCATTTACTTATTTCTAAAATATTTGGGAATATTTCACCGTCGTTCCATTCTATCAAACAAATACACATTTGATTCAAAACAAGTCATGACCCCTCAAATTTGCTTATCGACCAAAGTATTTCAATGTGATAACAATTCATCTCTAACTAAAATTTCTGACTTGGTGCTTGCAGATGGAATGCTTGCAACTACTACTTTGGCATTACATTTGATAGAAAGCTTCAAGATTTTTCAACTGATCCATTTTGAACATATCCTTTCTTATGCATATCCCGCAATCATTGTGTTTGAATAGATAACATTTCTCTCTTTTGAAATACTTTGTCCCATCCTTCAGCTACAGTCCATATAATGATGTCTCTATTTCTGCTACAAACTATCAGTCTTTACACTATCAATTGTACTGGCCACTTCAACAAATTCATTCTAGATAAATATATCTTCTTGGAATTGGGCCTCCTAAAGTGTCGTCTCCATAAACAACCCAACAATTTTGACAAACATCGGGGTCACATTCATGGCCAGCAGCAAAGTATGCACATTGCTAACTTTGGCTTTGGCTTTTCGTATGATGGCAACCTCCAAATTGATTTACTTTATCCATCTTTTTATAATTAATTCAACTAATTGTTCATGAAAACCAGGTGGATCAACAAATCCGCCATTGCCATTAGTAAGTTTTCTTTCATCCCAAGTTGTCCCTGCATGACCAAGAGTGGCCTTTTTATCTCTGGATTAACTAGGTTTCTCTAGGTGAAGATGCAGCTTGCGAGACCACATTTAATGAAGTGTTCTTTACATCTTTAATCAACTATTGTAAAGACTCGAGGGATCCTAACCTCTGTGCTACCTTCGTTGTGGAATTCTCCCTTGCATATGCTATTTGAATGGAGGTAAAATGGTAAAAGGTGGTGGAATTCATAGATAATAATCTTTCTTCATTTGAATAGGCCACAGCCTATAAACCTTTTGCAACTTCACCTCGGGAAAACACTTGAATATTTCTAGTCATCTGCATGTTCACAATTCTCTAGCAAACATAGATATACAAGGATATATCGTACCTCTATGTGTGATTAGGAAGGTACAGACCCAATGACTGCATGAGGAACCTGTAAGGTTGTAAGAGAGGAGTAAAATGACTGAGCATGGGTACACAACTACTCAATTTGGCTAACTTTGTGTGTACAAGTCTTTGTATCTGAAGTGTGACAAAATCTACTTCAAATTGTAGTTGTTCCTCCTCATCATCATCCCATTCAGACCT
Source organism: Cunninghamia lanceolata (assembly GCA_027924645.1). NCBI lineage: Eukaryota > Viridiplantae > Streptophyta > Pinopsida > Cupressales > Cupressaceae > Cunninghamia > Cunninghamia lanceolata. The sequence continues at coordinate 11,926,726 of BSBN01001226.1, forward strand.
CATGGTGACAAAAACCTCCAAAGAGTTGGATATACTTGTTATTCAATTACAAAATACCCCAAGTCACCATCAATGCCTTGCAATATATTTTGTTACATTAATCATGAATGGAATAACCTCTAGAGGAAATTTCAACAGACCCCTTAGTATTGTTTTATATTACTAAACCCATATATATACTCAAAAGATGTGCCTTTCTATGTTTTGATACCCCACACACTTAAACATGAATGGATCAATTTCGTCCTCCAAAGGTAAATACAATGAGATTAGACATTTCAAATGAACCAAAATTGCTTCAAACCATCATACAAATTGACAAACATGGTTCGACAGGAGATTGGACTTTGGGGATGATTGGAAATTTGCAATCATCATTGGTTGACAATGGAGTTGGATGGAAATAAACTTATCAATCAATTCAGATGATATAAAAGTTTAAAATTTTTTGTGTTAAAAAATGGGGGCAACAATTGGCTCTAATTGGGGACAAGGACTGTGAGGGACACAGAGAACCCCAGAATCTTAGCTGAAGACCAGTGTCTATCCATTGGGCCATAGAGTCAAGGGGAAACAATAGGAGACTTGAGAAAAAACAAAAATGGAACATAACTAAACAAGACAACATGAAATGAAATGAAACCTCCTAAGACACCTATGTACCTAGATTAGGTACAACACACCACCAATGGCCCAAAGACTATGCAAATCTATTTACAAGTAGGGAGAAATAGATGTCGAAATGGAAGAAAAGACTATGCCAATGGAGTGTGGTTATACTTAGCTATGACTTGATGTCTTGAATAGTAGTTGTGTGATCTTTAGCATATACAAATCCTCTTGATAAGACACTGAATCCAAATGACTGCTCCTCATGGAAGGTGTATGAATCAGAAAACACTTCAATATCTTCATGCATGCAACAAGTCACCTCTTTTTGTATTGCTTGAAAAATTGTAGCCTCAAGTCATTGGATACATTCTTGATGACATGAACCCATAGCTAAATGGTGCAACACTTCTTCAATAATGGATGGAGCAGCAAAAGAAAGATTTTCAAAATAGAGAAAATCAAATTTTGGTACCTCGGGACAATAGATAGAAAAATCATGAAATGTGTTGTCTTGTTGATTTTTGCTTGACTGATCATCAACATCTTCTTGTTCCTTTGATGTTTCATATCCTCTTGACTCCTCTAATATGGTTTTACATGAACAATAGTTTAGGTCTAGAACTATTTCCTCATCAGGAGCATCTTGTATACACACTGCAATCTTCACTAAATCCTCATTATCAAGCTCATGATCCTCTTCTTCTATTCCTTCTTTTTTATCTTGCATGTCGTATGTATTGTCACAAGTAGATACACTAAAACTTTCTTCTTTGACACATCTCAGTGCATGCTCACATGAGTCCATACAGAGATAATTATGGTCAGAAGAAAAAGAATCCTAAGAAGGAGAAATCAAACCGAAACCTTCATCCTCAAACCTTGATGAGACGTGCTCCTCAGTTAAAAACTTTGATTTACTCTCATACCCATCAATGGCTCCATGAGAAGATGTTTCTGCAAGAAAATGTTCTGCAACCAACTGGTTGTCCTCTTCTTGTAAATGATGTATTATAGCATGAGGTTCTCCACCATATGTATCTTCTTCAAAAACAGAGGTCTTTTCATGGCTGCAAGAAAGAAAATGTGTATAGTTCCCATCCCTATGTTCAATCTCTTGCAAGGTTTTGAGCAAAGATGGATGCGCCATATTGGACTGAAATTGCATGTTATCATAAATTTTTTTCAAGAAGCTTACTTGTACTAGATCATCAAGTACCTGATTATTTCATGTTGGACATGTGGAAGAAGAGAATTCTTCATCATAGCTATAATCATTATCTTCTCTTTCTAGATACCAAACCATTTTCAAAATCTATGTTGAGTCGTCAACCTCACTCCTTCAATGAAGTACCTTGAATTTTATAGAGATAAAGAATGCACCGATCTTCGATTTATATCCCTAGCAGAGTCACCAAAAACTGTTGGTTAATAGTTTTGTCACTGCAAAAACACACTCTGATTCACCCAATAGGCAGAAACAAAATGGCACCAACAAATGGAGTAACCATTGTGATTGCAATGATTATCCTCTACATTTGAGAGGGGCAGCTCCCTCATATGATAGGGGTTTTTGATTTTAGGTACTTTTAACCATAAAGTACAAATGTAGCAAAAAGAGAGAAAAATAGATAAGACTAATAGAGGAAGAAATTTGCCTGTGAGCATAGGAAACACAACACAAACTCCCACAATGAAGAAGTAAAAAACTAACAACATCAAGGCACAAAGCCCTCTGAAACACTTGCATATCAAGAGCCGAGTAAAGAGATTATAAACATAGAGAACTTGACTGGACATAAGAACAATCAAAGTTTGAGAAAGAATGAAGACACATAAACATCAAACTTTCTTATTCCAAAATGAACTGACATACAAAGACTCTAGTTATCCCTCTCAGAAAGCTCCCAACTCTACAAGAAAATGAAATAGAAAAACACCTACCAGACTAATCAAGTCTCACTCATGCACCAAAGTGCAAGGGGGATCAGAAATCTGGTCAGCCAAATAGATAGAGAAAATAAAACTATACATCTAGTCACTACCCTACCCACAGCTCTCACAGGAGCTCTTGGTTGAACAACAAAAAGATCCTCCACTACATCACCAAAATCAGTTTTTAAAGACCATCCTCCCACGGAAACCCAAGAGCCATCTCCCATCATCGAAAATCAAGAGTCATGGATGACCCTTCACATTCTACTCCATGTGAATGAGCAATAGTATGATCATTTGGTCCTTCGATAAGAATTGTACATGAGTGAGGGTTTTTAACATTCACCACAAATGTGTACCTTTCTTCCCCGAGTACATGCTCACACATAAGTCCTACCCAGCCAAGCACATCCAGAGTCAGGTCATCAATAGAATTAATAGCCACACCACCACAAGCAAGCACTAGTATGTCCATATTCCTCCTCTTTACTCTGCATTGGAGTAAAAGAAACATGCATTTACTTCACTCCTTTTATATCCTATAGACACATTGCAAGTTAATATATAACAATTCTCAACATGTTTCTTCATGTTAAGATGATGAGCTCCGTGATCAAGGACCAACCCATCTATGAACATAACTTGGAGATTTCTAGTGAGAGAAAAAGTAACACTAAGCCTTCATTTCATGCCACCACTACATTTTCCCACTTGTTTGTCATCAATTCCTCCATCAAGAACTTTTATGTGAAGATGTTGAGTCGAGACAGCATCAACTTCTAACTCAAAATACTCACTCTGCACAATACACTACATTATGTCAAACCTCTACACAGTAGATGCAGAGTACCTAAGAATATGACAAAATCCCCAGCCTATCATGGTTGATAGCAGCAAACGCTCCGAGAAACAAGATTGCCAAAATATAGTAATGCACCAACATGTACACCTTCACTACCAGCATTTCAAGAGCACACCTTGTAGCTTATTTCTTAGTTTTATTTCCATTCCTTGGATCTTGTCCAAGGTCAAGTTTAATTTCAAAACCCAAAACTCTACCTTAACTTCATTTATTGTATCCTTTTAAACTTCCAATAGTTTTTGGATTTACCCATTTTCTCTCTTCATGTGATTGCATTCTGGAGGCTCTTCATATGGATCCAGTTGTGTCTATCATGCCTGTGAACTCTATAATATACTCAATCTTTGAGGTTGAATAACATCCCTTACTTTGTCTTCTCAAATTTCATGAGTAGCCATATTGTCCCTGATCATAATGCCTAGAGTGTGGTTTTCCTCTCCAGAGAAGCAATATCCAAGAAATCTCCATATACATATCAAGCAACCTCTTGTAGAAATACATGGCATTGCATATGTCATCTGCACTTGCTTGAGAATTTTTAAAACTTTTTCACCTCTGGAGATCTATTTCAAATCCATACTACCTCCATCCAACCTAGAATTTGCAACCATAAAATCTGACAAAAATTGTATTTTGTTATTGCTAAGAAGATGTTGGCACAGGTCGTAGAATGATGGTGAATGGTTGTAGAAATTGCTGCTACACCCACTAAGTTGCATTTGTATACAAGTTCCTAAAACTTTATCAACAAATTCATTCTATGTATATCCCACTGACTACATTTTCTAGCTATGATATCTGACAAAAATCAATTGCACTAACATTATGATTTGAGACATTTTCATCTTAGCACAGGCTGGAACATTCCGACAAAGGTGGCAGACCTTGGCCTTGACAAATTACACTTGCATTTGTATGAAAGTTTCTAAAACCGTCAATCAAATTCCTGCCCGTGTATGTTTAATCATTCCCATTTGGGCATGAAGGCCATGTATCAACTGCATTTGCTTGAAAGTCCCGAGCTTTTTCAACAAATCTATTTTGAACATATCCATGTGATCATTGCAATCAGAACGGCTACAGAGGATATGCATTAGTATCACACCTGCCAATTGCATTTTGAGAGTTTCTAAAATTGATTCAAGCATATCAATAGTCATGACGTTCTCACTGGCAAAACTTTCTATTTGGTGTGTTGTTTCCATTTGATGCGGCTTGGACTAAGTTGGAGATGGATGAAAGTTTCTAAAGTCTCTTTAGTGGATCCATTCTATGTGAATCCTTATTAATGCTTCCATTTACTTGTTTCTAAAATAATCAGGAATATTTCACCATCGTTCCATTCAATGAAACAAATACACATTTGATTCAAAACAGGTTGTGACCCCTCAAATTTACATATCTACTAGAGTATTTCCATGTGATAACAATTCATCTCCAACTAAAATTTTTGACTTGGCATGGGCAGATGGAATGTTGGTAACTGCTACTTTGGCATTACACTTGATAGAAAGTTTCAGGATTTTTCAACTGATCCATTTTGAACATATCCTTGTTTATGCACATCTTGTGATCATTGTGTTCAAATAGACAACGTTTGTCTCTTTTGAAATACTTTGTCCCATCCTTTAGCCGTAGTCTCTATAATGATGTCTCCATTTTTACTACAAACTATCAGCCTTTACACTATCAATTACACTGGCTACTTCAACAAATTCATTCTGGATAAATATATCTTCTTGGTATTGGGTCTCCTAAAGTGCCGTCTCCATAAACAACCCAACAATTTTGATAAATGTTAGGGTCGCATTCACAGCTAGTAGCAAAGTATGCACATTGCTGACTTCAGCTTTGTCATTTATAATGAATTCAACTACTTGTTCATGAAAACTAGGTGGATCAACAGACTCGCCATCTCCATTAGTGAGTTTGCTTCCATCTCGAGTTGTCCCTGCATGACCAAGAGTGGCCTTTTTATCTTTGGATCAACTAGATTTCTCCAGCCAAAGATGCAGCTTGCGAGACCACATTTAATGAAGTGTTCTTTCCATTTTTAATTAACTATTGTAAAGACTCGATGGATCCTGAACTCTATGCTACCTTTGTTGTGGAATTCACCCTTGCATCTGCTATTTGCATGGAGGCACAATTGCAAAAGGTGGTGGAATTCATAGATAATAATCTCTCTTCATTTGAATAGGCCGCATCCTATAAACCTTGTGCATCTTCATCTCAGGCAAACACTTGAATATTTCTAGTCATCTGCATGTTCACAATTCTCTAGAAAACATAGATATACAAGGATATATCATACCTCCATGTGTGATTAGGAAGGTACAGACCCAATGACTGCATGAGGAACCTCAAGCTTGTAAGAGAGGAGTAAAATGACTAAGCATGGGTACACAACTACTTAATTTGGCTAACTTTGTATGCACAAGTCTTTATATCTGAAGTGCGACAAAATCTACTTCTTCAAATTGCAGTTGTTCCTCCTCATCATCATCCCATTCAAACCTCATGGTGACAAAAACTCCAAAGAGTTGGATATACTTGTTATTCAATTGTAGAAGACCCCAAGTCACCATCAATGCCTTGCAATACATTTTGTTAGATTAATCATGAGTGGAATAACCTCTAGAGGAAATTTCAGTGGACCCCTCAGTATTGTTTTATATTACTAAACCCATATATACTCCAAAGATGTGCCTTTCTATGTTCTGATAGCCCACACACTTAAACATGAATAGATCCATTTCCTCCTCCAAAGGTAAATACAATGAGATTAGACATTTTAAATGCACCAAAATTTCTTCAAACAATCATACAAACTGACAAACATGGTTTGATAGGAGATTGGACTTTGGGGATGATTGGAAATTTGCAATCATCATTGGTTGACAATAGAGTTAGATGGAAATAAACTTATCAATCAATTCAGATGATACAAAAATTTTTAAAAAAATTGTGTTCAAAAATGGGGGCAACAAGTCCAGACCTATTTTATGAATGTTTGTAATGTCGACCTTGGAGATTGATCCAATGGTTGATGAATGTAATGTCGACCTAATGAACATTCCAAGGTTGATGAGTTGTATAAAAGTGTGTGTGCAAACATGAAGAGATAAGTGTAAAAGTTTGAAAGAGAAAAGCAAAGAAGTTATTTGTGCTTCAATGGAACTGAACCCTGGCATAGAGTAGATGCTATTCAATCAGTTCACCTTCTTGGCAGTGAGCCATCCTTAGGTAGTGAGCCATTTTTACAATGAGAATTTTGGGCAGTGAGCCCTATAGGCAATGAGCCTCTGTTATTTGGTATTCTTATAACATATATATTTTGTGGGCTAACACCCACCGTGGTTTTTCCCTTTTAGGGTTTTCCACATAAAAATCTAGTGTCTCTTATGTTGATTGTGTTACTTTGTTGAGCTTCTCATTTCATGCTTTTCATGGTTATAAGTAATTGTTAATTTGATACTCATAATTGGTTAAATTTTTAGGACAACTGATTCACCCCCCCTCTTAGTTGTTTGGTGCAGTTCAACAATCCTCTTCATCATCTTTCTTCTCCTTTGCTGCTATCTCATTACTTGCATGTTGCATAGCCTCTATTCGATCCATCCTCACATGTATATCTATCACCATTGGTAAAGTTTTCCTCTCATCATACTACCTCCATCCATCCAATGGGATGGGCTTCTTCCTCATTAATATCCCCATACTATTTGTTGCAATCTATCACACATCACACTCTTAACCTACAATTCTTCGTGGCTCTTTAGCTCCCAACTACTCAAGACTACACAAACCTACAATAGTTCTCCACCAAGCTCTTCACAACCACCTTCTCTCCCATAGGTCTTGGTGGATCCTCTCCATGCTTAAGACCTTTGGCTCTGATACCATATGATGCAACAACAAAAAACCCCTAACTATAGCAACATAGATCTTCTTTATAATACACACAAATCTTACACAAATATAGAACACTAGCAATACTATGCCCAAATCTAATACAAGATTTCAACCAGAAGTCTCTTCATTTTTTATTTCACACACCTTCCTCACATAAAGATCACATCCACACAGCAAATAGAAAATAAACACATGCCATATTTTATTGGTAACAAAATATACAATCAAAAATGACATAAGGGTTCTCATGGACTTTCTCATCTTGCAAGAATCTGCACTCTCTCTCTATTTACAATGTCTTCTCCTTTCTCTGCACCCTCTCTCCTTACTATGGGCTGAGACTTTCCACTATGAAAATCTAATCTAAAACTATAGCATCATTTTCCTTTTAAAATATCTCTCCTTTAGGTTTTGGCGCATCTTTTCACCTTCCAAGATCTGCAAAAGAAAACAAGACTTTTGGTGATCCTTTTGTCACTTGGTCAAGCCTAATAAAGGCATTTAGAAGTCAAAAAGGTGCTCCAAATCTGCCTTTTAAGGAACTAAAATTTTTCATTTTATTTTCCTTTTCTAAGCCTCTAACATAGGCGTTAAAAGTCTCGCCAAACCTCTCTTTTTAGTGCTGCTAAAAGAATGTAAGTAAATATTTAAATATGCCTCATGGAGGCATTTCAAATCTGTGGGATTTTAAAAGAACATTTAGTAATAATAAAAGCCTCTTAATCTCACGTGGCATTTTCCATTTTTGACTTCCCTTTTAATGTTTTTATGATATCATAAGGAATAATAATGAGGCATTGAAACAATACATTTTATTTTTATTCTTCAATTTAAACTCATCTACAGATTTGAAGTGCTCAATCTCTATCATATGAAATGTTAGAATCTAACTATTCTTTTGTCTACTGTAGATGTATGGTGGAGTTGTGATTTTCAAATTAAAGATCCCTTGTCTTCACCATTTTAATATTTTGAATGCATCAAGGATAATAACATAACAATTAAAATCCTCTAAAAATACCTCATGGAGCAACATTATCAAATTAGGAGAAATTTTCTCTTTGCGACTTCACCATTTAATGTGAGGAGGCTAAAAATTGACTTTGGACATATCTTTTCACGAAGATCTCAAAACCTCACCAAAACTAATAGGTATGAGCATCTTAGCATTTATAAGACTTCCTCCAAAGAGTTTGGCCTCAACCATCATGAATTTTGAGATATTAATCTTTAATCATTTTCCAATTTGCCAGTATAAAGTCAAAAAACATTAAAATGTTAAAAACCTAAATGTACTTTCTCACATAACCTTCACGTATAATTCTAGGATGGAATCAAAAATGTTCCTATCAAAGGATTTTCCATGAAACTTAACCAAACTCCTCAAATAATTGTTTTACCGAAACTGACTTCACGCGCGTTGGGACTGAATTCAACCAACACTACAAAATTGTCTCCCTGACTATGCCAAACACATATAGTGTCGAGAAAATCCATTAGAACCCAACAAACCAAAAAAATTGAAAATTAAACCTACAATTGTTTTTGATTGATGCTGATCATTGATTCATCCAAGATGGTCCTGCATTAGAAAGCAAGACATATAATTAGGGTTCCATGCCTAAAATTGTAGTTCAAGCCTTTGTTTTGAATAGATTTTCTAGAAGCTTCTCCCTCAACACTTTGCACAAGTCAAAGTCTTTTATTTTCATGATCATTTGATAGGCTATATGTATTGATGTCCTAGTAGATGACCCTTTGTGGTTTGCATAGTAAATCTTGTACACAATCCCCATAGTGGCATATCTAACTATAGGATTTGTAATCTCATTCACATTTAATCTTTGTCCATTTGGGGTGGCTCAAGTTATCTCTATTACCTTTTCATTTTTGATTGCTTTCTTCACTAGCAGCTCTCCTACTGCACACAACCCTATAATTGCTTGTATGGATTGTTTTGTAATCTAGTGAGGTGTGTCCAAGTACATGAAGTTGTCATGTATGTAGCTTCATATGATTCACACCCAGTCATGGTCTCCACATAAATCCAAGTAATCCTCCCAGATGCCCAATTTCTTTGTTGCAATGTTCTTGTATTGTGGTAGATACCCTGTTTTGTCTAATTGAAGAATTGTGCTTTGTAGCTACTCAATTTTTGTGTGATCTATTTCAGATATCGATGCATGTATATACTTTCTCACATCCTCTGTATATATATAACATCTGATGGTACTTTTAAAAAAGTGTCATCCTTATCCACTTCCATTGCTTTGTAGGGACACTTCTTATACTTCAACCTTGGTTTCTATGTGACATCAATTAGCGTGGGGGTGGCCATTGTTTCTATTTTGCAACTATAGTTAGGTTTTAGTAGCACTCTTCTCCTTGCACTTTGGAGCTCAATGTTTCACTAAGTGTTGTATGTGATTGTAATGAGTTGTATGAAGGGTTAGGGTTTTTACAGCCCTAATGGTACCTTTATGCATTTATTGCATCTACCTGTTTCTCTTTTGGTAGGCTTTTCTAGCCGTTACATGTTACCCACTTATAAGATGCTAATGGTTGCTTTATGTTATACTATGTTACACTATAATACATTGCTTATGATACATTTATGTGAATCTACCACATTATCTTCTTTTAGTCCAAAGATTAGTTGTAATGCTTCAACCTTGCTCCATTGACAAACCCTACTGACAACTTTCCATTCATGTCCATTAATCTAACTACTCTAGATTTTACAATTTCATCTATATAATAGGGTCCCAACCATATTACTTTTAATTTCCTTTTTTCTTTATTTTTTTGTCATACAAAAGTATTAGTCACGTTCTTTTAAAATTTTCAACCACAAATTTCTATCATGTCAGGCCTTCTAGCGCTTCCTTTCTAGGTTCAAAATGTATGCTACAATCATTCTATTCTCATCCACTTTTTCTAGTTCTTCAATTCTTTCAACTAAAGACTCATCCTTTGATAATTGCAAAGTCAGTGTCATACAAAAATTTGGAAGTATATAAAGTTCATCGAGGTACTGTAGCATCCATTCCATACACTAGTTCAAAGGGTGTGAACTTTGTTGTCCTTTTATATGTTGTGTGGTAGGCCCAAAGTACCAAAGGTACTTTTAGGTCCCAGTCTTCTCTATTACCATCACACATTTTAGTCAATATTGTCCCTATTATCTTTTCTAAGGCTTCACTCACTCCATTTGCTTGCAAATGATAGGGTGATCTTTTCTTGTGTATTATCATAAAAGTCTGTAATAGTTCCGCAATTGTGTTGTTAACAAAGTGCTTTCCTTAATCACTTGTTATGCTTAAAGGATATCCAAATCTCTTTATTATATTTTCATTTAATTTAAACTTTGTGGTGATTTTTGCAGTTTAGTCCTTAGTTGGTTTAGCTTCTGCCCATTTGGTTAGGTGTCCAATCCCTATAATGATAAATCTTACTTTAGAATGTTAGGCAGGTGGGTCTATAGGTCTAATAAAGTCAATCAGCCATTTCTCTAATGGGAGTTGAGCTAGTATTTGATGCAAGAGCATCCATGGTTCAAGATTAATCTTGCATCAACCATAACATTTGCATTCTAGTTCTTCCATTTTCTAGTTCAGTTTAGGCAGTTTAGTCAGTAGCAGTTTTCAGCTTGTGGTTCAATTTTGGCATTTCACATCTTACAGATCTGGACTTAGCATCTACATCATATCAAGAATTCAAATCTTTTGGATTAGTTACCGGAAAGATATCACTATTAGAAGTTGATTGTTTTCTTAGAGCAGAGTATTCTAATAGTTCCTGATAACCAGCTGAAGGAGAACGCTTGCGGATCATTCCTTGACTTGCGAATACTAATGACATATCATTAAATGATCCTTGGTTCATGGCTGACCTTCCCTAGAGGTCCACATGTTGTTCCATTCATTTGAGGAAGTGTTCTATGCATTTAGGTCTAACCTATCTGTGAACACATTATAGCTCTTCGTTGGAGTTTGTGACCTTCCTTGGCTGACGCGGAGGAATCTATTGGTTTGGAAATGATATATAAAGATGTAATAGATCCTTAGGAAAGTATTCAGGAAGTTCATGATATAGTGATAGCTGATAGTTTGGATTTTGTGCGAAGGGATCATCAAAGCCTTATCTTGCGCATGTATGTAATTAGGCCTGTGAGCCCCAATTGTAAGCCCGCATGTTGCCGGTGGACCTCTATTTTGAATTCTATGATATACTGAATGACTAAATGTACATTTGTTCCATTTATTTGAGTTGTTTCTATTGTGTTTACTCTTGTTGCATGGTTCAGACAGTTCATTCTTTCAACCCTCCTACCATGACTACACCAAGCGGTATCATAGTGAAAGTTTGAATCTTGGAGAGCGAAAGTTTGATTCTTTGGAGTGAATTAAGGGGATTCTATAAGATCTTGTTGTAAGCATATCACCGATCTGAGGCAGGTTACTTGTGTGCAACCGATCACCAATTGAGATGCAGTTGTCACTTGTAGCCCGATCACCGAACTTGAGGTAGTTTGCACTTGATCCTAGGAAAATGTCACTGCGAAGATTTCCTCCTGTTGGTATAATGGCTAATAGAATGGATGAGAACAATCTGAATTCATTTGGATGTTGTTGAGGAAGATAGGTGAAGAGGATTGACATAGAGACCTAATGTTGAAAGTGATGATGAGGAAGAATTTCAATCTGCTGAACAAACTAGCGAAGCCCTAGTGTGATGGGTAAAATGGGATGAATAAAATTAATTATAAAAACCCAAAACATCAATGGAATGTGCAAACAAAAAAGATTTAAAATAAAAGAGAGATAATCACAACCTTTTTACCTTGCGATTTCCATTGTTCACCTATTCTCTTTTGATCTTTTGGTGATGAAGATGGCCCTTAGGAAGCTTGCTTCCTTGCTTCGATTCCTTAAGATGACAAGGAGAAATGAATGGGATATTTGTTGTGTTGAAGATGAGTTTCAACACAATACGAAATGGATGATAAATGGTAGATGTGAAAGTGGGGTGCCAATGGCGTGCTATAGATTCTACAGCATAAGTTTACTCGAAAGTTGGATATCAAATGAAGAGATAGAGGGTTGTATTTATAGAGTTGCATGAGAGAAGATCAATGGTGGAAAAGAAATAAGAAGATCAACGAAGGAGAATGTTCGAGAGAATGTGCGCGAATAGAAGGACACATGTCATTCAAAAAGATGCTTTGTTGAGTTAACTGCTTTCTTGGTGAGGATGAGTTTTTATTTCTTAAATTAGAATATTTTTTTCTAATTTAAGAGCTTTGTTGATAGCTTTAAATCAGTTAACTCAGCTTTTGCTTTTGTGTGACAAGAAGAATTTATTTTTAGAAGATTTTGAGGATTTTTTAGAAGATAAGAAAGCATAATTAAATAAATAAATTTATTTAATTATTTGTATATAATTTGGAAGAATAAATAAAATATTTAAATATATTTTATTTTTTGGAGATTTAATTTAAATAAATTTGCATTTTATTTAAATTTAGAAGAATGGATGCTTTAATTAAATAATTAAAATTATTTAATTATTTAGAAGAATGAAGTTGATGTAAATGGAATTAATTAAATAAATTTAATTTATTCAATTAATGGGAGAAAATGAATCAAATAAATAAATAAATTTATTTATTTATTGATAGAGGAATATTAAGATGAAATAAATATTTAAAATATTTATTTAGGTAGAGTCATGTCATTTTTATGTGTATACATTTTGCCCCTCTTTGATGCAATGTGTTTTGTTACGTTGTTTCAAAGAATAAATTTTTTTGACAATGATACATGCCCCAGTTTGCCCCTGGTACAAGTTTTAACGATAGGATGCCCCCTCGAGAGATTGGATGGGAAGAAGTTAGAAAGCATAAGAGGGACAATCTCACGAAGAAGAGGGTGAAAAGCGGGTTAGGATGGAGAAAGACATGACATGGTTTGAAGGAACAGATATGGGAAGTAGTCACAGTTGTCACCCAGTCAACCATGGTTCACTTGATATATATAGGAGCTGGGTCCACAAGCTCTATTCATTTGCACACTTGTCCTTAGTTGATTGGTCTTTGAGAGCTTGGGAAAATAGAGGAGCTAGAGCAGTTGACAGAGATATGGATATTCTATGTGAGGAGCACCGGTTTGAGTAAGTTTGATGGTTCGCTAGGCCACCTGAGGTAGGACCACCAGTATGTAGTTCGACAAAACTCACTAAAAGTCATTTATTAATTCAATAAATGCCTAGGAAAAAAATCTAGGATAGATGTGCCAAACTGCAGTTTGGCGCATATACACTTTGAAATGGTGCATATGCTATGAAGTCGCACATCTGAGAGATCTTATGGCGCATATGATAGATGTGCGCATATGGGCTATGAATTGGCGCATCCATTGTGGAATGGCGCATGTGACACTAGAATCAGCTCATGTGCCAGAATGGCGCATACATGTCAAGGATTGGTGCATTCATAGTGAAGTGGTGCATACGATATGGATCGACGCATTTGCCACCTGGATCGATGCATTTGCGCTAGGATAATCATTTGAATTAATGAAACTAACCCAATTGACACCTTGATCAATGCTTCAATTGATAAGCGATCTCTGAGATTGTTGAGAATCTAGTCAAGAGATGATATGTTGTTTTGATTAATTTGATGTGTTAGGTCAATGATAAGATAGTTTGATTGCTTTGAGTAGGTTTTGCTTGGATATGAATTTCTTTGATGCTATGCTTTGCTTGGTTGCAGGAGGATATCCGTGATACCCTGATGTCATGAGAGCAATTCCCTTTGCCATTGTCGCAGCAGTATATGCTGACAGAGATGGATCATGAGGTGCTTGGTGCTATGGGTCCTCATTACATTTGTTTCATGCCCGAGGTTCACATGAACCACAGGTTGTTGACTACAATAGTGGAGCAATTCCATAGCGAGGATGGGACATTCCATCTATCGATCAGGGAGATGGCAATCACTCTAGAGGACATGTACAGGATTTTGCACCTCCCTATTTAGGGAGAGTTGGTAGAGTACAAGTCATAGTGTGGCGCTAGATTGGTTGAGTGCAGATGCATTTTTTATTACCCAGAGTTGGTTGAGCAGGTGATTTTGTGGCAGGATATTCATGACTGCTATGACTACTTCCTGGGGATAGTGGCGGGACTGATCTGTGGCATAGTTTGCCTCGATAGGAGGTCACACGGGTTCTCTACTGGTTGGGGGAGGCTGCTGGAGAGTATGGTTACTGATGGGACTCGATATGCATGGGGTGTGTGTGTGCTAGTACACTTGTACAGGGATATGCACCAGGTTGTGTATCACAGAGGGGCCAGCTTGTTAGCAGGTGTGTCTCTTTTGTAGTTTTGGTTATGGGAGCACATAGCTATCACACGGTTGATATGTCTTCTACACATATAGAGAGGTGAGCCTTACAGCTCTGGATATGCAAGCATGATTTCCTAGCACAAACCGGGGAAGCTCAAGTAATAGAGACATGCACTGGATAATGTGGATCTAGTCATCTGGCGCCCATCCCTAGACTGCGAGGTATGGGATGATGAGGCTGACGACTTGCCATACTATTTCCAGACTTGGTGGCTTATTGGTAGGATGAGGTACATATTAGAGCAGCATATTATGAGTAGGGTATAGAGGCAGTTTGGCAGAGTGCAGGGCAGGCCACAGGGGCAGGCGCGATTCGCGAGGACCCATGCAGAGAGATTTAGGTGGGGTCCCGTGGCATCATACGAGGAGTCTTTAGTAGACTTCCAGCAGATTCCCCATGCAGCTTGGCCCATAAGAAGAGATATAGTAGATGTGGGCATGACACCTGATTATGAGGAGTGGTTCACTACTCATCCCTTTCCCAGATATTTAGGACTTGGAGATCTAGCTCCTCATATAGATGAGGAGTATTCAGACAATGAGGGTGGAGCTGGTAGGAGGAGGAGACAGAGGAGGGGGAGAGGAGGTCAAGGAGATGACAGTGGAGATGGAGGAGGAGGAGGAGATGGTAGACCGAGACAGAGGAGGAGGTCCAGTGAGGGACCTTTGGGTCAGCAGGAGGCTGTGCAGCCTTAGGCTGCAGGACAAGTGCAGGTGCTAGTACAGTAGGTGGCACCGTAGAGGCAGATGTCGCCACCTCAGTAGGTGGCACAGTAGCAAGCGCAAGGACAGGGATAGGGACAGTAGGCTCTGTAGCTTGACTTACAACAATAGGCTACGGTTGCATTACAAGGTTAGGTTAGGCAGTTGAGGGCCCACCTGAGAATAACTGAGTCTCAGAGAGAGGAAGATGCAGGATGGATATCAGAGATCTCTAGAGAATGTGATGCAACCTTGGTGAGTGTGTGGGTGATGAGAGTGGAGAGAGATGCAGCAGTGGTATCCTTAGGTATAGATGGTACTTTGAGCTTTTTGGTTTCACAGGTGTAGCAGGCACAGACACAGCTAGCCCAGATATAGGGTGAGCTTGCTAGAGTGCAGACTCAAGCTCAATATTATAAAGGTTTATACCACGGGTAGTGTCAGTGGATCAGCTTGCGCCTAGTTACAGGAGTCAGTCTGTGGCATCATAGAGGGCAAGTGGATCCTGATCTGTAGGCTCAGTGAGAGGTCACCAACAGTCAGGAGGTGACAACAGAGAGGATAGTGTAGGGAGTAGTGCTCAACGGTAGTAGGGTTAGCCAGACTTGGACACTTGTACCAATTTTTGATTTGATGTACACATTTTTTATGGCTGAGATAGCCTGTATATGTATTATTTTGTCCCAAGACATGTATCATCATCTTTTTATACTTTGTATACATTTCATGATATGACTCTGAGAGATGGACATATATTTTCATATGTTGCATATTTGGACATGTTTTTATGTTGATATGATGATGCAGTTATTGATGTTCTACATGCATATGTTCTATGTTTATATGTTCTGGATGCAATGTATCTTATGATGCTTTTGTATATGTGATGCATACTAGATGGATTAGGATGATTTAATTATGCAAATGTGAAATGTCATTGATATGATTATGCAGCTCTATATGTATTTGTCTATGTTTTTGATTTTTTTGAGATGATATACGGATGCAAATGTATGTGAATGACCTAATGCACTGATTATGTATGCAAATGATTTAATCATGTGAATGCCTATCTCATGTGATAAGATATGTGACCTATACTATGTTTTTGATATGTCCAAATGTACTCAATCGACATAGGGATGATATAGATAGGTGGAAGAGAAGAAATGAAGAAATACAGGCTTTCATTTGATGTACTGCAGGATTTTCTTATTGCATGGTTGATATGGATTTTTGGATATGGGATGGATGTGGATACTTTGTCATCTTTAGAGTGCAAGTACTTTGCTTTCATCATTGGGCACTTTTTGTTTCTTTTCTCTTTTTGAAACGTTGTAAGAAAATACAAGCATCTAGGTATAATTAAACCAAGACGACCTAAGTACTTCTTACATGAATTTTGATATAGTAAGTTGATACAAGCATCTAGTCAAACTTGAATTTAGATGACCTAAGTACTTCTTGTGTTTCAACAGACAAGGATTGCCCTTGCCCTTTTTCATGTTTAGACCTCCAAAGTCCTCAATGATCTTTTGCTGATCATGTCGTTAGACAAAAGTCATTGCATTACTAAAGTTTGATCCACAAACAGCAGACAAAGAAAAAGATTATGCCCCCATCATAGCATCTCTAGCTTTTGGAATCCTTGAGTAGCATAGGAAAACATAATGACAAAAATTTAAGACTTTGTAAGTTAACCTTTTCACAAAACATTCTTGCATTAGATGTGTCTTCTTGCCATCATTGATATAGAATTAGTTTGAGTGTTTTGGTATATGTTTGCGTTGGGATAGGTTGATGCTTTGTGCTAAGACTTTTTTCTTTTTGGGAAGCTTGTTTTGTTGCATGCGCTTGTCTAGTGAAAGGTATCACAATCCTTATTGGTATCCTCTTAGAACATGTGGCATTCAAGAATCCAAATTCGCAACTAGGTCGAGGAGTTGCCTCTAGTTTAGACAAAGGATCGACTTATTATGGGTGATATGACAAACAGACACAGAGAGATGGACCCTAAGGGACTGACCTAGAGCCTCAGGGGCTCATTGCTAAATGGCCTTGCCTATGTGACGATGCAAAGGCAACATAGTTCAGGGTGAACCTGATGGACCTAAGATCTAGGCGATGGCAAAGATGCAAAAATGGTACGGACAACAGGACAGATGACACTCGAAGGAAATGGAGAGGAAAGAAAAGGGGTGGAGTGGAGCCTCAAGGGTGCATTGAGAATGGCCTTGCCTACATGATAGCTCAGAGGTGACGTAATTTGACAATGGTTCAAAGGACTGGTTCAAGATGAACGATACGATGGACACAAGAGACATGAGGTCACAACAGATGAAGGAATTGGTTTGTTGCAGATAGCACCTGTTTACCAGGTTCTGACCACTTGCTTTTATTTGCATGAAAGCTAAAAGTACACATGATGCCTATTTGCCAGGGTTTCATCATGGTACCTATCCCAAACACCTGTTTGCCAGGTTTTCACCAGAGGATGATTTTTTTTGCTATTTTTCCATTTTTTTGATTTTTTTGTTTGTTTTTTGATCACTTTTTCAAATTTTTTGAATTTTTAAGGACTCCCTTGCATTGGGGTTTTAGGTGTAGAACTTGCGAAGATGCATGTTGTTGATAGGATCATCAAATAGTTCACCTTCAGATGTAGCCAATTGATATGCTCCTAATCCATAGGCTGCAATGATGACATAGGGACCTAGCCAGTTGGGTTTGAACTTTCCTTTCTTTTCTCGATCTTGCTAATTTCTGGGATTTTCTCTAAGGACTAGATCACCAACTTGGAATACTCAGGGCCTTACCCTATGATTATAGCTTTGGGGCATCCATTGTTGATAAGATTTTAGGTGGTTAAAGACCTGTTGCCTTCTCTCTTTGAATAACTCTAACTCTTGAAGTCTGGACACTCTGTACTCTCATCAGATATGAGGCCTTTTAAAAAAACTCGCAAGGATGGGATCTCGACTTCAATGGGCAAGATGGCTCTAGATCTGTAGACCAGGGAGTATGGTGTTGCACCTATGGGTGTGCAGATGCTTGTACGGTAGGCCCACAATGCGGGATTTAATTAGAAATGCGAATCATGGCCGGCATCATTGACAGTCTTCTTTAGGATTTTCAAGATGGTTTTGTTTGATGCCTCTGCCTGGCCATTGCCTTGGGGGTAATAGGGAGTTGAAAAGTGGTGCTGGATATGGAATTTATCACATAGTTCCCTGACATCTTGATTTTTTAAAGGTTATCCATTATCCATGATAATGGATGAAGGGATACCATAGCAACAAATGAGATAGTTCAAGATAAAGGAGGAAATCTACTTGCCTGTGATATTGGCTAAGAGCACAACTTCAATCCACTTTGTAAAGTACTCAGTGGAGGTGATTATGAATTTATGTCCACTGGATGAAGGAAGGTGAATCTTGCCCGTTAAGTCGAGTCCCCATTGACATAAAGGCCAAGGAGTCGTTAATGGTTGCAGCTCCTGTGCTGGTGCATGTATTAGGTTCCCATGGATTTGGTACTTCTTGTACTTCTTTACAAAATGATAGGAATCTTGTTCCATGGTTCGCTAGTAGTATCCATTGCATATGAGTTTCTTGGCTAGGGTAGGCCACTAGAGTGAGTCCCACATATACCATCGTCCACTTTGTTCAGGGTGGTTTGATATTCCTCACTATCGAGACATCTATGGAGAGTACCATTGAGACCTCTACGATATAGGGTATTTGTGACAATGGCATACTGGGATGCCTGACGGATGAAGGTTCATTTTTGGTTACTGGAGAGATTAGGTGGGAGGGTATTCTCTTTAAGATAGGCAAATACTTTTCCATAGAGGGGGGAATCAGCTCAAACAATGTGGCAAATGATATGGGATTCAGGGGTATCATATGCAGGACATGACACTGGCTCTACCAAGAACTCATAACGTGATTGATTATTTGGAATATTTAGGAGAGATACAATCGTGGCTATGGTGTCTGCAGCTTTGTTCTCAATCCTTAGTATCTACTCAAAAGATATCTTTACAAAGTATTCTTTGAAGTCATCTACCATTCATTTGTAAGGGTTTAATTTCTCATATTTTGTCTGGTAGTCGTCATTTACTTGATTTATGACCAACTATGAGTCACCATACACTTGAAGTTCTTGGATATTCCATTCAACTGCTAGCTTGATACCAATGACAAGGGCTTCATACTCTGCCACATTGTTAGTGCAAGGAAAGAGTAATCTGTATGATTTAGGAATGGTGTCGCCACTAGGGGTGATCAACAAGATACCTGTTCTTGATCCATGCTAAGTGTATGAGCCATTGAAATAAATTTTCAAGGTTGTTGTGGTTATGTGAAAGATAGATTCATCTAGAAATTAAAAGCTCAAAGGGATGTCATCTATTAGAGGTGCATTTGCTAGTTGATCTGCAAGTACTTGGCCTTTTATTGCTTTTCCGTCTACATACTCGATATCAAACTCGCTCGGAATCATGACCCATTTGGACAATCCACCTATTAGGGCTGCCTTGTTGAGTAAGTACTTGAGTGGATCAATTTTTGCTACTAGTTTGACAGAATGCAACAACATGTAATGTCTCCACTTTTGTGAGGTGAAGACTATAGCGAGACATGCTCTTTCGATTAGCGTATATTGTAGTTCATATCCAACAAGTGTTTGACTGATATAGTAGATTGCTTGTTCTTTCCCTTCATAATTTTGTTGTGTGAGGAGAGCTCCCAGGGCTGTTGGTGTGGCTGAGATATACAGTAGTAGAGGTTTACCCTGAATTGGTGGCATCAATACAAGGGGGCTTCATGAGATACTCTTTTAACTACTGAAATGCATGTTCACATGAATCTTTCCATTTGAAAGGGACATTCTTATGTAGGAGGTGGGAAAATGGGTGGCACTTGTCTGCCAATTAAGAAACAAATCTTCTGATAGACTGTAGTTTTCCCTATAGAGACCTTAGTTGAGTGAGACTCTTAGGAGGTGGCATTTCCATGATGGCCTTTACGTTAGTTGGGTTGACTTTGATTCTGTTGGCAGACACTATGTATCCAAGTAGCTTACCTGAGGTAACTCCAAACACGCACTTCTTTGGATTGAGGCGCACATTAAACTGTTCCAATCTTTTGAAGATTTTGTCTAGTACTGCCAGGTGTCCCTCTCTTGTGAGTGATTTTGCCAGACTGCCATCAACATAATCTTCCATTATAGTGTGCATCATGTCATGGAAGATTGTGGTCATAGCTCTCTGATATGTTGCGCTGGCATTTTTCAAACCAAATGGCATGACACACGAACAGTAGGTGCCCCAAGGGCATGTAAATGCAGTCTTGTGTTGGTCTTTAGGTGCAATTTTTATCTAGTTGTATCCAGAAAAACCATCCATTAGTGACAACATGGTGTGCCCTACCATGAGATCTACAATAATGTCAATGTTTGGCAGGGGGAAATCATCTTTTGGACAAACTTTGTTTAGGTCCTTGAAGTCATTACATATTTAGATTCTGCCATCTGGTTTGACAACTAGTACTATGTTTGAAATCCACTCAGGGTAGTATATTGGTCTGATGAATCTGACCTCTAACATTTTATTTAGTTCTTCTTTCACCATGAGGGCCACATGTGGGTGCATCTTTCTGAGTTTTTGCTTTACTAGCTTAGCTCCTAGAGCTAAGGATAAGTGATGCATTATGAGATTTGGATCTAGCCCTCACATATCCACATATGTCCATGCAAAGTTGATTTGTTTTCTCTTGAAGAATTCCTTGAATGCTAGCTTTTCTTTTGTGGTTAAAGACTATGCCATGTGGATCATTCTGGGATTATCACCTGTGCTGACATTGATTGGTTCTACTGGTTCTATCAAGATGTATAATATTGGGTAGAGGGTTAAGCCTTCCATCCTTCGATGCCTCAGAGAGGTTTTCACTATTGGATACATCTATATATTTTTTTCATGATCTAACACTGCCACAAAGCGGTTTTCACCATTAGATCTTTCTTTCATTTTGACATTTTTGAGACTAAAAGGCTTGGCACTCTCTCCAAAATAGGCCTTTTCATTGAGTTCTATGGCATAGCCAGCTTTGTGGTCCCCTACAGGTATATGATCTCTAAGCTCAGGTTTAGATTGAATGGAGTTGCAATACTCAAATGGATTGGGATCACCTTGGATGGTGATCTCTTGGCCTTCATAGGGAAATTTGATACACTAGTGTTATGTTGACAGTATTACTTTCAGAGTATGTATCCATGGTCTCCCAAGAAGAATGTTATATGCTAGCTCCATATCGATGACTTGGCAAGCTACATCTTTTACTATAGGTCCCACTCTGATTGGTAAAGTAACAATTCCTTTGGAAGTTCTCTCCTCCTCATCGTAGGCTTTGATAGTGATTTTCTTTTTTGGATCTATAGCTTTTTCTGCAAACCCCAAAGCAAGGATTAGCTTTATGGTGTAAATATTCAAACCAACCCCTCCATTGATTAGAACCCTTTTTATTTTGTGTTTGTGGATGAAGGCTTCGATATGAAGAGAGGCGTTATGAGGTTGGGTAATTGACATATCATCCTTTTCAGTGAATGATAGGGAATGAGGTGAGGTAATGTGACCTACCATGATTTGAAATTGTTCTTCAATGAGGTTCATTGGGATGAAGGCTTAGGAAAGAACCTTGTCAAGTATGGCCCAATGGGATGGGGACAGATGCAGAAGTTCTAGAATGGAGATATGGGTAGGTGTCTTATGGAGTTGATCTAGGATACTATACTGATTAGCTAGAGGGGCGGGGGCTCCTCTAAGAGTGACTCTATTACTGCGGGTGGTAACGTTACAATCTAAATCTTTGTTTATAGTGATCACATTGATGTGTGAATCTCTTTCCAAGATATGGTTAACAACATAGTCAAAGGCAACGTTTGTGTACTTGGCATTGTTAGTTCCACTATTGTTTTGGTTGGAAGGCCCTCCCTACTCGTAGTTGGGAAGAGGATCCTTGAATACCTAGTGATCATTATTAGAGGTATGTCCATCAAGTGACACTTTGTTTTGCTCAATCAAATCTTGGATAGTGTTCTTGAGCACAATGTAGTCATTGGTTTTGTGCCCCCTATTTCGGTGGTACTCACAGAAATTGTTGCCATTCCACCAAGGAGGTTTGAATTTTGGTTCATATTCCCATGTCAATGGAAGTGTTGTGATCTTACTTGTGATTAACTTCCATAGGGTGATTTCCAATGATTCTCCCAAAGGTGTGATTTTTCTCCTAGGTTGAAAATTTGTAAACCGTGATTCAATGTTTCTTGGTTTGTTTTGCGGGGATTGTTTTGAGGAGTCGATAAGTTGAAGATTGGTTGCTTTGGTGCTGCATTCTTGGTATCTACCACCCCATCATTCACAATGTTTTTGTTCTTTGTCCAGAATCTTGGTTTATCTATGTTAGTATTGGTACTAGGAGTGTCCTTATAAAGCTTTATTTGACCTTTTGCAATTAAATCCTTTTCCATGATTAGACCCATCTCAATGACCTTGCTAAAGGAAGTAGGACATTGGATTTGTATCTTGTTGTGACATTCACAACACGCACCATTTTACTCCATAGCAAAATGAGGACACCTGTTGTGGCTTGCTCCCTTGTTTTTGTGCTCTGGGCGGTAATGGTAAAAAGCAGCATCATGTCAAGTGCATTTGTGATCCTCAGGTCTAAACCCAAAAATTCAAAGTCTGAATCCTTCCTTAGAAAGCCTGTCATGTGATAGAGTGTAAAATTCTAGGCAAGTTTGCCTTTTGCATCACCCTGAAATTCAGCCAAGTAATAAAGTTACGACAGGTTAAAGTTCTGGTCAAACCTAATATTCCTGGGGGGGTCATATTTCAAATATCAATCACCTTGCATTAGATCACCCCATCTTTTTAGATCACCTTGATATCAATTCATCACCCGATGTTCATTTCGTTCACGTAATCCTGGCATCAATTTTATGTGATAATGATTTCGGCACATCATGCAGCTTCATATATTTTGTGGGGGTCATCTTCCAAATGTCACCTGATGTTTCAAAGATCACCCGATCTTTTGAATATCACCCTGTCGCAAAATATCACCCCCTATGCCAATATCTTGATGACGTCACCTAGGCCCGATAAACAAAGGAGATCAATATGACGGTGATGTCATCACCCTTTCACATTTTAATGAAGCTCGCCCATGATGATGACATCATCATCATATCCTGACTTAATATGAAAGTGCCCAGAAATCTACATGTAGGTGGTGGAACTGAAAGGTTATCAAAAGGAATTAAATACTCATATGCATGTGGATTTTCATAACTTCATGACCCGATATATATTTGCACATTCAAAGCATGATCTAACATATGTGTTTATCCTCCTGTTGTCTTTTAAATAATGATGTCTGACTTCTATACATTGACCACAGGTGCTGATGATCAGGATGACGTGCAGTCCGTGATATAAAAGGCGAGAAAAGTAGGGTAGGTGGATTTTGAATCCATTCTAGAGCCCGATGGCATGCAGGTGGGGATATGATGGAGCTTTAATGGCGAGGACATCCCATGCGGTGGGCTAGATCCCGAGAGGTCACAAACGCAACAAGAGGGGACAAAGCTTTCAATGCGGATGGAGTGCAGGTAGAAGACATTACTAAGGGAACAACGCTCTATCTGGATGTCATTCAAATTCTTGGCGGGATTGGTTTTCCACTGTCTGATGCTGCATTTCCAAATGCAAACTGTTGATTTTGCTAGGGTTTCCTAGGCACTGTGTTGAGGGGTGAAAACAGAGACATATATTCAGCCCCTGGACTAAAGAAGGGGGGGTCAATCATTCAAAATCTGACCTATAGCAATTTCATGTAGGAGATCGGATTACTAAGACTAGTGGGGATTGAATTGTTGAAACAATCAAGGTTCTTTCCTCAGATCATTATAAATGTACCTATTTTATGAACATACTGCATGGAGATGAAGCTTTAGATTACATCCTAATTGTAAAACTTAAGTAATCTCCAAGTTGACTCTTGGATATGTACTGGTGAATGCTATGTTCTATAGAAGCGCTTTCATTTCATTGCATGTTGTTGTCAACTTTCCCCTGAAGATTTGCACTGGATCATGCTGATTTGTGGAATGTCCTGGTGAAGTATGATTTTAGTTTTCTTCTCTCCATTGCTTTATGGGAACATGTATGTGGATCAATGATCTAAGTCAAGTAATTTTTAGGAATCTCACTCTCTAACCCTTTTTTTCTCATTTTAATTTCATAGAAATCACTTCCATAACTGCATGTCATGATGAATATTAAGTAGAACAGAGGAATATGCTGACATCTTGTAGATAACTGAACATCATTAGCATATTCTGAGCTAGATGCATGTACTATTGAAAATATCATGGAAAGAATCACTAATAAGGGTAGAACTCATGCAGATATCCACTTAGACACAACATTTGAAGGCATATACTATGTAGAGTAGCACATTTTGTATGAAAGTATTGTTACAGAAATATAATCTACTGATCTACGTAAGACCCCAAAATGGAAAATAGCAACACACATCAACCACTGAGAGATCTCAGTAGATTATGAACTAATCAATGGGGACTTGGGATCATGAATTCTCTAAATTCATTGTATCTTTTAGGATAGACAAAGGTTGTTGTGTAACTTTTGTTTGTGGGCTTGGTTGTGACTAACATCACCATCAACACCCTTAAAATGGCGCTAGAAGGAAGGCTGAACAAGGAAATTGTAGAGTCCTGTAAACATTGCTTGAATATCCTATCAGTTTCAAAATCTGACCATAAACCAGCCAATTTTCCTAAAAGAGAATTTTGAGAAATCCTGGCTCCCAAGCCAAATACTAGATCTAGATCTAGTGGACTCTTTGAAGAACTACCTATTAGGGAATTTAGACCCAGAACTGTAGACATTCATCACTCCCTTGATCCTAGTGCATCCAGAGCTTCACCAGGGCATGCTCCCGTCACTCCTATTGGCTTACAAATACCTACAGGACCACCTATCACACCTCAGGTCCAACCTCAACTTGTTATACCCCATATCCAACCTCCACCAGTTGCAATGTCATTTTTCATAGTAGAGTCACCTTTCACCTTCAATGCATATCATGCTTTGCCTAAAAATCTAGATAAAATTTGTTCTAGGTATCACCCATATCAAGATGCTGATGATCATGTCAGAACCTTCAAGGAAGCCTGTTGTAGGGCTAGAATTGAGTATGAGGATGTGGTATGCAAGTTATTCCCTTTTTCCTTAGGGGAAGAGGCCTATAACTAGTATATCAGCCTAGGTTAGAGTTCAGTCAATTCATGGGATGCCTTGGAGAAAGCTTTCAAGGATAGGTTCAAGGTGCCTGTAGATCCTTCAATGAACTATCATCTAGTTGCCACCATCAAGAGATGTGAAGGAGAACCTATTGTAAACTTCAACGCTAGATTCCAGAGGATGCTATCTATGATAGTCGATCCCTATGTTGTAACAGATGAAGCTGCTAGGAGCATTTATTACTCATCCTTAGTTCCCTTGACTTCCATGTTTATCAGGAGAGCATATCCTATGGTAACAACTTTGGCAGAAGCTTTTGGGGATGCTATCAAGGTCAGCCAACAATTAGCTCCTGCTCCCACACCAAATGTTGCCTTCCCTACACTTCCAGGTTATCCAACATATCCTGTCCACCAACAGACTAGTGGAGCCATGATGCCTTCAGCTGTGATGCCAGCCCCCTTGCAGATACATCCACTCAGTATCATGCCACCACCAAGTGGGAATAGCCAAATGTTACCATATCAAACACAAGTACCTCAGGTTGTAGAACAACCCAACAATAACAATGGGTCTTCCTTTTTCAAGCCCCAAATAGAGAATGTAGTGGCCAAGGTTCAGGAAGAGAAAGAAGAAATCAAAGAGATATCAGCTCAGTTAAAGAAAATTACTACTAAGGTCACCCATTTGAGAAGTTAGAACTTCTATTCTTAGCCTAATCAAAATAGAGGCTATGCCAATGACAGACCAAATTATCCTGATAGGGGGTACAATAATAATTACAACAACAATGGAAACAACAATCCTCCCAGACAACCTAGAGTGTGGAACACTAGGCCAAACAATGGTTCCTTGCCATCACCCCTAGACAATCAGCCTCCTGGTGAACCTAAATAGACCACCAGAATAAACCTTGCAGAGGTAGCACTCACAAACTGGTGCAGGATACATAACACCAACGCTCATGCAGAGCTGGACTGTCCTCAATTCAGGATTGCTACCAGCATATTCCAAGATGAAGTGTCCAGTACCTCAGGTAATCCACCTTATGCAGAGGGAAATGAAATTGTCCCCTGTGAGTATGATTTTGCTCTAGTGCTAGAAAGCTTCATGCATCATCCTTATCAGTAGACAACCTCATCACGTCAGGATTACACCTCAGCATGTGAGGAATTAGCCATGGTTTTTGAGTCCAACTATGTTTTCCCCTTTGAGGATGAGAATGAGCCATCAATTGAGCATGAGGAAGTCAATGCTTATGAACAGCAACCACAAAGTAGGCATAATTACAACCTGAGGAATAACTCAAATAGGTCTACTAATCCTTTGACCACCTCATTGCCTACAAACAACTTCAATACTCCACCTGATCCCAAGGCAAGTAATAACCCCAGATTCCCCAAGGTCAATGCTCAGTATTTAGCCCCAGAGACCATAGCACCAAAAGCTGCAAATCTACCTCTTGGATCTAACAAGTTGGTCACTTATCTGACTGATGAAATGAAAAGGTTAAAATCAGCCTGCCATTGTTAGAGCTTCTTAGGACCCCTGCTATCAAGAATGCTTTCATGAAATCATTGGATGGTTCTTCTCAAAAGGAAGATAGCCATACCCCAAGCTAGTTTGGAAATAAGGATCATGCTACCAGGGATGTTAATGTCAAACCTAAAACCTTAGCTATTGTTCAAGCTATAGATACCTCCCACATGACCCTATACAAAGACAAGAGTGAATCACCTCCCTTCCTCCTTACCATAAGGATGCTTGGTAAAAATTTGTACAACTACTTAGTGGACTCAGGAGCATCTACCAATGTAATGCCCCTATCCATATGCAATGCTTTAGGGTTACATCTTGCTAAATCATTAAAGAAAGTAACACAATCAGACAAAACAAAAGTAAGTGTGGTAGGAGAACTGACTCACATTCATATGCAGCTAGCATCGGATCCTAGAATCCAGCACTATATTGATATTCAGGTAGTTGATATACCTGATACATACGAAATGTTACTCAGCAGAGACTAGTCAAAAACCCTCAATGGGTACACGTCCACAGATTTTAGTCATATGTGTTTGCCCTGGAGAGGAATACCAAATCAGATAAGGATCGAGGCTGAACCTCGCATGAAACACATGATCACTGAATATAACAAAACCAATGAAATCATGTACGTGGATGTGGAACCTAGAGTTTACTCCATCAGACCTCAAACCGCTAGCATAGAGGAGATCCTAATGCTTGACATACATGATCATGATGATGACCCTCGGGGTGATGAAATAAATTCAGAACCTGATTGTGATCTTGGAAATAAAATAGAATTGGATCATTTCAAGAGATTTGAGATGCATTTGCTTGAAGAGGTGCAGCACTGTTAGTTGTTAAACGTGCCTGTTCATGATATTTTAATTGACAGATGGTGCAGGTTACACAATGAGGCTCATTCTGAGAGGACTTGTGAAGCTTGACTAGACATGCTGGAGCTGGAACAAGCTTACTATGGGGTGTCTTCATCATCATCTGCGGTAAGTGCTGCAGGTAATGATATTGATACTAATTTTTGTTTGTTTCCTACAGGAATAGGAGGATGCACATATCATGATGAGGATTCTATTCAGATAATAGAAGAGATACTGGTATGCAATAGGAGTAATGCTAAGAACAAGAAGAAGATCACCCCAGGGAGTGATTGTTTAGTGGAGTCAGATTATGAGTTATCTGATGAGGATAGGGGCAACAATCTATCCAAATTTGAAGATTTTTTGTCAAAAGAGATCCAAAAGATAACACAGCAATAGAGGCCTCCTCAGGACGTCTTGATTAAAGGTTGGTGCAAGTGACATGAAGCACCTCATTCAGAAACGTCTTGTTCATTGTGCCTGCATATTTTAAGAAGGCAGACGCTGCCTAGTCTAGAGGATGTTCCTCCTGATGATAAGAAAAAAGAAGCAATATCAGCTTCCCATGAGGCAGATAAGGTGATGCGTAAGAGGGCTGAGATACCGAAGTTAAAGTGGATATCCAGTGGTGCAGTTGCCAGAGCCAAAAGGAAAAAAAGAAGGCCCAGACAAGCTTTTAGATGAAGATAGGCCATGGATCCTCAGGTTTGATGGATCCAAGTCAAAACAAGGAGTTGGAGTAGGAATAAACCTCATTGACCCATCTGGAAAATCCTACTTGGCAGCATACAGGTTGCAGTTCCCATGTACACACAATGTGGCAGAGTATGAAGCTCTAATTCATGGGATATTGTTTGCACTTAGAAAGAAGGTGAGAATTCTGCATGTCTATAGGGACTCAGAATTAGTTGTTAGATAGGTAAGAGGTATATACTCTTGCAAATACAGAAGGCTGTCCAATTACAGACACCAGGTGTGGGACTTAATAGAAGATTTTGGTACATTCAATATCACCCATGTCCCCAGAGAACAAAACCACAAAGCAGATGCTTTGGCCAGGCTGCCAGTACTCTAGAGCCACTGTCCATATCAGGCTTAAAAAGATTCTTAGTTGAATTAGTATCAGTGCCTTCAGTACCTGATAATGTAACTAATCTTCAAGTATTTGATGATGATCAGCATATATTGGATTTTGTTTCCAACACAGATGTTTTTGAGGCACAGATCATAGATGAAATAAATATGGAGGATCATGTCTAGGAAGAAGAAGAAATCCTAGAATTGCCTAGCAAGAAGATCCCTAAGGGAATGATAGAGCTAGAAAGAGCATTTGATCTGGATATCATGCTAAAATAGAAGGATCTTCCAAAGGCTGATGAGGGACAGTACTCACAGGTTCACATTGGGCAGGGTGATAAAAGAAGAAATGTTCTAATTGGGAAGGTTTGTACAGAGGAGGAATTGAAAGAGATAACCCAGGCCCTCAAAGATTACATCCATGTCATTGCCTAGACGTATGATGAGCTAAAAAATTATGACACATCAGTCATCACCCACACAATCCCTTTGAAGCCAGATGCCAAGCCCTTCAGGCAGAAGCAAAGACCTGTCAATGCCTTGCTAGAGCCCATCATCTTTGAAGAATTTAAAAGGCTACTCGATGCCAAGATCATATTTCCTGTGAGACATTCCATGTGGGTGGCGAACTTGGTCCCAATAAGGAAGAAGAATAGTGACATCAGACTATGCGTGGACTTCAGGAACTTGAATAGAGCTTCTGAAAAGGATAATTATCCTTTTCCTTCTTTAGATGAAGTCCTATAGATTGTGAATAGTGCCAAGATGATGTCCTTCTTGGACGGTTTCTCTGGTTACAACTAGGTGATGGTAGACAGGATTGATAGATTGAAAACCGCGTTCACCACAAAGTGGGGGATCTTCACCTACAGGTGCATGCCGTTTGGGTTGATAAACATTGGAGCCACCTTTCAGCGAGCAATGGATGTAGCCTTTAGAGGCTTAATTGGTAAGTGCATAGTAATATACATGGATGACTTAACGGTGTTCTCCAAAGAAAGAGGAAACCATGTGGCGGACCTGAGAAAGGTGCTGAAGAAGTATGAGCAATATGGGATATCCTTGAATCCCAAGAAGTGCATATTTGGGATGACCATAGGGAAATTACTAGGCCACCTGATAACTGAAAATGGGATCATCATTGATCCTGAGAGAGTGGAATCCATCATGAAAATACAACTGCCTGGAAGCACGGAGCTCAAATCTTACTTTGGTAATATTAATTTTGTTAGGAAATTTATCACTGGCTTTGTAGAGATTATCAGGCCCCTAAAGGCCATGCTCAAGAAGGACGCCAAGATAGAGTGGACACTGGAAGCTAGAGCGGCTTTTGAGGACATTAAGAAAGCCATATCAAATGCTCCAGTTCTGATTAGTCTAGATTACACCAAGGACTTGTACATCTACTCATTCACTTCAGAACATACTTTTGCAGTAGTGTTGAC
This sequence comes from Cunninghamia lanceolata, assembly GCA_027924645.1. Classification (NCBI taxonomy): domain Eukaryota; kingdom Viridiplantae; phylum Streptophyta; class Pinopsida; order Cupressales; family Cupressaceae; genus Cunninghamia; species Cunninghamia lanceolata. The sequence goes on from BSBN01001226.1 coordinate 11,957,414, forward strand.
ACAGAGAAATGAAGAAAAGGAGGAAAAGCCTATAGCCTTCATGAGCTTCCCTTTCAGAGATGCAGAGCTCAGGTACATGGATGTTGAAAGACAGGAACTTGCTCTGGTTCGAGCAGTCAAGAGATTTAGGCATTACATCCTGAGAAATAAGGTGATTGTTGTAGTACCTAATGTAGTAGTAAAAATGTTGTTAATGCAAAGTGAACCAGGTGAGAAAAGGGCTAAATGGATCACTATCCTCTAGGAGTATGATATGCACATCACCCCCATGAAGTTAGTAAGAGGACATGCATTAAGCCAGATGATATCAGAGATTGATCCTAATATCCTAAGCCAGTAGTATGTTGTGAATACAAAGGAAGATGGAGAATGGTATTTAGACATCAAACACATCCTGATCACTGGGAGATGTCCCTCAAGATTGCAGGCCTCACAGAGGAGAGCCCTGAAGATGAGAGCATGGAAATACATGATAAAAGGAGGAGTCCTTTTCAAGAAAAACTCTGAGGGGATATACCTAAGGTGCCTGGAAAGACCAAAAGCAGATAAGGTGCTAGCAGAATTGCATGATAAATTTGGGACTGCACATGGATCATCCTTAGCCACCACTCATGCTATCCTTAGGGCAGGGTATTACTGGCCCACAATTTTTAAAGACACTGCTGAACACACCAAATGTTGTCATATGTGTCAAGTTGCTGCAAGAAGAGAAAAATATGCCGCTCAACCTTTGCAGCCAGTGATGGAGATACACCCATTTGCTCAATGGGAAATGGACTTCATAGGACCTATCAATCCTCCATCATCCTCAGGCCACAGGTATGTTTTAACTATTACTGACTACTATACCAGGTGGACTAAAGCTGTTAGCAGTAAGACATGCAATGCTGAGGATGTCATTAAGTTTTTGGAAAGCAATATAGTGACCAGGTATGGAGTTCCATATGCTTTAGTATGTGATAATGGACTTACTTTTGCTTCAATGAAACTATCAGGTTGGGCTTTTGATCATGGGATCATCTTAAAATTCTCCTCCAATTACTATCCCCAAGGGAATGGATTAGCAGGATCCACAAACAAGAACATATTAAACATCATAAAAAAGCTGATAGAGAAGAACCCAAGGGAATGGAACACTTTGTTGAATTATACCTTGTGGGTAGATAGAACCAGGAACAAGGCTGCATTAGGGAATTCACCTTTTCACCTAGTATATGGGGTGGATCCCATCCTCCCTGTTAACTTAAAGATTCCTACATTACAGTTTGCACAAGAGTACCTAGGCATAGATCATAAACAAGAAGTTAGATTGCTACAACTGATGCACCTAGATGAAAAAAGAAGTGAAGCAGTCAACCAATTTGTTAAACATCAGGCTATTGTCAAGCACTGGTTTGACAAAAGAGCCAGAATCAAGGCTTTCAAGATCTCATACCTAGTCCTGATGTGGGACAAAGCACATGAAAGGAAGGGTGATCATGGTAAGTTTGACAAACTCTGGATAGGCCCCTTTCAAATTTCTAAAATTCTAGGAGACAGTACCTACAGGCTCAAGTCCTTAACCAGTGAGGATGTTCCATTACTAGTTAATGGACAGTTCCTCAAACACTATTTTCAGGCCTGAGGTGGCATCATGATAGTCATGTGTATCATAGTGTACATTTGTTGTATAGTTGTTTGCATAGTGTCTTTTGTTTTGTTTGTTTTGTTTGGTTGCTTTGTTGTGTTTTCTCAGTAGGGATGTTTGTTTTGCTTTAGAGTGTGAATGATCATACTAGCAACCACTGAAAACAATGGAAAATTTAGGTCATTAAGGTTAATTATTTGAAATCCATGCATAACTTGTTGTGATTGTCATGAATGTAGAGAGTTGCTTGACTTGTTAAACTTTGTATTCAATAAGAATGGGTTGAGTATTCAAGGAATGTTTCTCACAATGACACACCTAAAATCCTTGGGTTTGTTGAACTTGCCAGTGTAGATATTAGGTGAAAAATCAGAGGTCACCCTTGCTACCATTACAATTCTCAGCTTAATTTCAGCAAGTGACCACTCCTTGCATCATGAAGTTACAAATGCAATATCCTATAAAGTTTCTATCAAATACATAAAAGTACAAAGTAATAAAATGGATTTTACTAAAAATCTAGGTTAAGCCATCTAAGTAACTCTACCAGGGCTATAGACGCTCACTAGCAGTGTGGTTCTACTTAGGAGAATTGTACCGATAACCTTGCTGGGGCTATAGACGCCTATTGGCAGCAAGGCTCTATCCGGTTGGCTATGAGGGAACATCCTCACCTACATAGGCTAATATCAGTCACTAGTTTGGTCAACCGATCTTCAAGATGAGGATAATTAATCACATGCACCCACTTAAACTGAAAGGAAAATTCATGCACCTTATTGAATACATTGAGTCTCAAGTTAGATGATGATTTGCAGGAGAGGTAGTTGCAAGTTATGAATCCATTTCATTCAATTTCCTTTAATGGTGTTGGTTTTTGATTGTTTTGTTTGGTTGGTAGTTGTTGTGACACTCACAACATGCCCCATTTTACTCCTTAGCAAAATGAGGACCCTTGCTATGGCTTGCTCCCTTTTTTTTGTACTCTGGGTGGTAATGGTAAAAAGCAACATCATGTCAGGTGCATTTGTGATCCTCAGGTCTGAACCAAAAAATTCAAAGTATGAATCCTTTCTCAGAAAGCCTGCCATGTGATAAATTGTAAAATTCTAGGCAAGTTTGCCTTTTACATCACCCTAAAATTAAGCCAGGTAAGAAAGTTACGGCAGGTCAAAGTTCTAATCAAACCTGATATTCTTGGGGAGGTCATATTTCAAATATCAATCACCTTACATTAGATCACCCCAATATTAGTTCATCACTTGATGTTCATTTCATTCACGTAATCCTAGCGTCAATTTTATGTGAGAATGATTTTGGCCCGTCATGCAGCTTCATATATTTTGTGGGGGTCATCTTTCGAATGTCACCTGATGTTTCAAAGATCACCCGATCTTTTGAATATCACCCTGTCGCAAACTATCACCCCCCTATGCCAATATCCTAATGACATCACCTAGGCCCGATAAACAAATGAGATCAATATGACAGTGACGTCATCACCCTTTCACCTCATGGGGGGTCATCTTCTAAATATCACCCGATCTTAAAATGTGACCTGAAATACAAAGCCCGACATTACGATGACGTCATCCTTTTGGGGGGTGATATTCTTCAAAGTTCTTTCCTCAAGGTCATATTCCTTGGACCTCGATTTCCTTTAATATGACCATGGCATCATCCTTTCACATTTTAATGAAGCTCGCCCATGATGATGACATCATCATCATATCCTGACTTAATATGAAAGTGCACAAAAATCTACATGCAGGTGGTGGAACCAAAAGGTTATCAAAAGAAATTAAATACTCATATGCATGCAGATTTTCATAAGTTCATGACCCAATATATATTTACACATTCAAAGCATGATCTAACATATGTGTTTATCCTCCTATTGTCTTTTAAATAATGATGCCTAACTTCTATATGTTGACCGCAGGTGTCGGTGATAAGGATGACGTGCGATCCACGATATAAAAGGTGAGAAACGTAGGGTAGGTGGATTTTGAATCCATTCCGGAGCCTGATGGTGTGCAGGTGGGGATATGATGGAGCTTTAATGGCGAGGACATCCCAGGTGGTGGGCCAGATCCCGAGAGATCATAAACGCGACAGGAGGGGACAAAGCTTTCAATGCGGATGGAGTGTAGGTAGAAGACATTACTGAGGGAGTGGTGCTCTATCTGGATGCCGTTCAAATTCTTGGCGGGATTGGTTTTCCACCATCTAATGTTGCATTCCCAAATGCAGACCGTTGATTTTGCTAGGGTTTCCAAGGCACTGTGTTGAGGGGCGAAAACAAAGACATATATTCAGCCCCTAGACTGAAGAAGGGGGGGGTCAATCATTCAAAATCTAACCTTAGCAATTTCATGTAGGAGATCAGATTACTAAGACTAGTGGGGATTGAATTTTTGAAACAATCAAGGTTCTTTCCTCAAATCATTGTAAATGTACCTATTTTATGAACAAACTACGTGCAGATAAAGCTTCAGATTACATCCTGATTGTAAAACTTAAGTAATCTTCAACTTGAATCCTGGATATGTACTGGTGAATGTTGTGTTCTATAGAAGCACTTTCATTTCATTGCATGTTGTTGTCAACTTTCCCCTGAAGATTTGCACTGGATCATGCTGATTTGTGGAATGTCCTGGTGAAGTATGATTTTAGTTTTCTTCTCTCCATTGCTATATGGGAACATGTATGTGGATCAATGATCTCAGTCAAGTAATTTTTAGGAATCCCACTCTCTAACCCTTTTTTCTCATTTTAATTTCATAGAAATCACTTCCATAACTACATATCATGATGAATATTAAGCAGAACAAAGGAATATGCTGACATCCTATAGATAACTGAACATCATTAGCATATTCTGAGCTATATGCATGTACTATTAAAAATATCATGGAAAGAATCACTAATAAGGGTAGAACTCATGCAGATATCCACTTAGATAGAACATTGAAGACATATACTATGTAGAGTAGCACCTTTTGTATGAAAGTATTGTTACAGAAATAGAATCTATTGATCTACGTAAGACCCCAAAATGGAAAATAGCAACACACATCAACCATTGAGAGATCTCAGTAGATTATGAACTAATCAATGGGGACTTAGGATCATGAATTCTTTGAATTCATTGTATCTTTCAGGATAGACAAAGGTTGTTGTGTAACTTTTGTTTGTGGGCTTGGTTGTGACTAACATCACCATCAACATATCTGATAGCTTAGGTCAGTTTGTAAGTTATGGACAAACATTTCCAACATTTGTTTTTTAGGCATTTGATGTGGGTACTTACTTGCTAGCTGTCTCCATCTTTGTAGGAAGGCAGTGAAAGATTCCCCACCTTTTTGCTTGGTGTTACAAAGATCTAAGATTGAGGTGTCATGCTCAATATTGTAGGAGAAATGTGTAACAAATTTGTCAACAAGTTTGTTAAACATTCTACTGTCGGGTTGTAGTCTAGAAAACCACTCCATGGCTTGTCCTCCTAAGCTTCATGGAAATAGTCGCATAAGATAAGTATCATTATGGGCGACTTCAAGACAAGCAGTGTTAAATTCCCTAATGTGGTCCCTTGGATCACCCTTTCCTCAACATTTATCAAATTTTGGCACCTCAAATTTAAAGGGGAAAGGTATCATGATCAAGGTTCTATCAAAAGGACATGGTTAAATATCCTCTAGGTAATAATGCTTAGTTGATGCTCTTGTTTGCATGTCTGTGAATTGTTGTTGTAAAGCTTGGATCTGTTGGGTCATTAGACGTAAGGCATCCGTGGAATCAATGGTTGATTTGCTTTTATCTGTGGGTATTTCCTCATGTGTGCTTCCCTCAAGGTTTCTTTCTTCCTCCAGTTCTTTTAAAGCTTCTACATCAAAATCTTTAGGGAGCTTGACTCCTAGTTGTGCTAGGTGTAGAAAGAATTTGTTAGGGTCTTGGGCAAGTACCTTATCCATTATGTGTTGAAATCTTTGGTCTTGCTTTGTTTGGAGGACCTCTTCCATAGAAATTTCCTCATCACTGTCATGAGAGGTTGGAATAGTTTTCTTAGCCATTTCAATTTGTTTTTGCTTTTGGGACCTCATTAAGACCATGCAAGGTGACTAGAGATGGGATGGAGTGAGTTCTGAACAAGGGGTGCTATAATGCACTAATATTTGAGCAAGGTTTTCCTTAGATCTAATTGGTGTCAAACAAGTTGGGTGCACAAAATGATAGTCAAAGTAAGGATGATAGAAATACATTTACTTGATGTGGACTAGTTTTACACAAGCCACTAGTGAAGTTCCAAGAGATAATGATAAGTGATCCTTGATAGTGGAGATTCACTAGGTTTTTTTGAGGTTTGATGCAATCAAGAATAGCTTGGTTCTCACCTTGTTGGATTTTGGAAGAATTTTTGCAAAGTTTTAGGATGATGCAATGCGGACAAAGCAGCTATGGTGTGGAAAAAGAGGGAAATGGTTGACTTGCACGATTTTAATTAGATCTTGGAACAATTGAAGCAAGTTTGAAATGGGTTTTTAAAAATTTGACAGTTTCTCTCTTGGGAAGTACAGAATAGCTCTCTGGTTTGGATGCACACCAATAAAAGTGCCAGAATAGTGTGTAAAATCACCACAGGTCGAAGCAAATGCACCAATCTGGAAATTTTTATAAGCAGCACAACAGTGATCAAATGCATTGTAAGTCTAAGTATATGTGCCGTAGGTCACAGTAGATGTACCGTTCTGGTTTTCAGTTTGGTTTTATAGAGTTTTTAGCATGTTTTTCAAAAAAATTCTATTTTTTTTGTTGAAAACTTGGTCTTTTTTGAATTTCAATTATGGGAAAAGATAGAGAAAGCGCATAGAAGTTTCCAAGATTTTTATCTTTTGTTTTTTTTTGTATTTTGGACTTTTTGACACAAAAACAATCACAACCTAGGCTGGAAAGGACAGTATTTATTGAGTCCCCTAGCTGTGCATATTCAAAGCATGTAGCTCCAGGATCTGGTAGCATTGGCTCCCCTCCATGGCAATCACTTCTCACGCATACTAGATCTAGTTTTCCTTAGGCTTGTACCCCCACTAAACCATAGGATTGTCCCTGCTACCTCCATTAAGAATCACATGAATTAGGGCTGCTTCGAAGGTTCCACCTTTTGTGTCAACAAATAGGAGTTTTTGGTATACTAAACAAATGGCTAAGTAGTCAAGGCAACCATTTGAGTGGCTACATGTGAGGCAACACTACTCTCCATTATGGAGTCTACCAGCCTCAAAGGGTTATTCCTTGGAGGGTTTTGGGAGAGGTTGGTTGTTGGTGTAACACAGCGGCACTCGTTGCAGGAAGCTTTCACCTCAAGGACAATTTATTTAAAGTGGATCGGTAGGGCTTGGCTTTAGCCTATTTCCACTTAGGGTTGTTCCCACTTGGACATCCAAGGGCAAGCCCCTCTAAAGGTTATACATAGGGAATAACAAGTTTGGCATTCTGGTCACCTAGTAAAGGGGAGAGCATAAGCCTATTGTCATTCAACAGTCATAGAAGATAGTGGTTAATCCAATCCTATTTAAAAGGAAAAGAAACTAAATGTGTTATCTACTTGGGCACTCATGCATTTGTTAACTTTGAAGTGTTTAAAGATACCAATGTTCTAACTAAGAAAGATAGCAATAATGCAAAGATAGCCGTGATTGTTCGTTACTATCCCCCTAGTTATGGACAATGTGAGATTTGTATGCAGGCATTTTTTTACTTTTTCCCCTAATTAATCTAAGATGAGTTAATTAGTGCAGCTAAATGATCTATCTAGCTCCTAATCCTGTAAGACAAACATTAGAGTCAACTTGAAAAATCACTATAAATCCTAAAACCACAGTGAAGAACAAATGCACCGCTTAATAGTCTGTATGCGAAGAAATAGAGAATGTAAGTGCCACTTTACAAATGCACTAAGACAGATGTCAAAAGTGCAGGAAAAAGAGATAGAAGCATTGTTTCTATAGATGCGCCGTAAAAAAGTATTCAAGTGCCATGTTTGAGGGTGTATGCGCTAGGATTATGCAGGTACCAGAATAGGAAGTATATGCGCCATCTCAGAGGATGTATGCACCGTAGTACTATAGGTGCTAGAATAGAAGGTAAAAGTGTTGTCTCAAAGGTTGTTTGCACCAGAACAGGTTGTAAATGTGCCTTGGGATTGATCAAATGTGCTGCATGAACCTGTTTGAAGCCTGTACGGAGTCTGTACGGAACCTGTCACTCAGAAACTCAAATTTTTGGTTAGATTAGGGGCAAGAGCCCCACGGTGGGCACTAGAAATGTGATGGGTAAAATGGGATGAATAAAACTAATTATAAAAACCCAAAACATCAATGGAATGTGCAAACAAAAAGGATTTAAAATAAAAGAGAGATATACTCACAACCTTTTTACCTTGTGATTTCCATTGCTCGCCTATTCTCTTTTGATCTTTTGGTGATGAAGATAGCCCTCAGGAAGCTTTCTTCCTTGCTTCGATTCCTCAAGATGACAAGGAGAAATGGCTTGGATATTTTTTGTGTTGAAGATGAGCTTCAACACAATACGAAATGGATGATAAATGGTAGATGTGAAAGTGGGGTGCCAATGGCGCGCTATAGATTCTGCAGTATAAGTTTACTCGAAAGTTGGATATCAAATGAAGAGATAGAGGGTTGTATTTATAGAGTTGCGTGAGAGAAGTTCAATGGTGGAAAAGAAATAAGAAGATCAACAGAGGAGAATGTTCAAGCGAATGTGCGCGAATAGAAGAAGGATGCGTGTCATTCAAAAAGATGCTTTGTTGAGTTAACTACTTTCTTGATGAGGATGATTTTTTATTTCTTAAATTAGAATATTTTTTTCTAATTTAAGAGCTTTGGTGATAGCTTTAAATCAGTTAACTCAGCTTTTGCTTTTGTGTGACAAGAAGAATTTATTTTTAGAAGATAAGAAAGCATAATTAAATAAATAAATTTATTTAATTATTTGTAGATAATTTGGAAGAAGAAATAAAATATTTAAATATATTTTATTTTTTGGAGATTTAATTTAAATAAATTTGCAATTTATTTAAATTTAGAAGAATGGATGATTCAATTAAATAATTAAATTTTTTTAATTATTTAGAAGAATGAAGTTGATATAGATGGAATTAATTAAATACATGTAATTTATTCAATTAATGGGATAAAATGAATCAGATAAATAAATGAATTAATTTATTTATTGATAGAGGAATATTAAGATGAAATAAATATTTAAAATATTTATTTAGGTAGAGTCATGTCATTTTTAGGTGTATACACCTAGAAGGCACTGAAGAAGAAGAATCAGATCGGATAAAGATGTTGCGAGCTATTTCAAAGATTGGAAAGAGACCTAGAGTTGATGTTCTGAACTATACTAGTAATTTGCATCCTAAAGAATTGATTGACTAGATAAATGACATGGAAGAATAGTTTGAATATGAAGAAATTGAAGATCCAGAGAAGGTGAAATTTGTAAAGACAAAGTTGAAAGGACATGCTGCTATATGGTAGAAATAAGTTTAGTTGGTAAGAAATAGAAGAGGGAAAGAAAAGATTACAAAGTGTGACCGGATGGTGACAAAATTGAAGAATCAATTGATACCTGCTGACTATGAGTTGGAACTGTTGAAGAGATTGCAAAACCTGAGATAGAAGGAGAAATCTGTGGAGTATACTAAATAATTTCATAAAATGATCATAAGGATGGGACACAGTGAAGCAAACAAGGAGAAAGTGGCTAGGTACATCAATGGATTGAGATTGAACATTCAAGAGGAACTGAGTTTGGTAAGGATGACATCTTTGGAGGAAGCATATCAGTTTGCCCTGAAAGTTGAATAAGAGACGTGATCAGAGATATAGAGGTAGAGGAGGTCAATTTAAGAGAAGTAGGACTTATTCTGGAGGAGACAGATCATTTATGAAGCAGAACAAGTTTGACACCTCATTGAAGAAGGATGACAGAGATAGCATTGCTTACCAGAGAGATAACAAAAAATTTTACCAGAAAAGAAACCATAGTGCATACCGAAATGAAGGATATAGAAGAGAAGGAAGAGGATTTGATAAGAGAACATTTAGAGGTACTTGTTTCAAGTGTGGAGATGAAGGACATAGAGCATTTGAATGTAATCAAGGTAGTACAAGCAAGAAGACAGAGAACAATGGAAGAGCAGCCCATGTTGAGGAAGAACCTATTGAATCACCTTGTTCAGTTGGCAATCTGGAGAAAGGAGAATCATTGGTGATGAGGAGATAATTATTTCAAGTAGAGACAGATGAAGAACCATCACAGAGGAAAAGTCTATTTAGAACCAGATGCAAATCAGTAGGTAAGTGTTGTAAAGTTCTAATTGATAGTGGTAGTTCAAACAACCTAGTTTCAAAAGAGATGGTGACTAAGATGAAGTTGGAAAGATTGAAACACCCTAAGCCCTATCAGATAGCATGGATTCAGGATGATCATAAGGTACTGGTGAGTGAACAATGTTTGGTGAAATTTCATATTGGGTCATACCATGATGAAGTCTTGTGTGATATTATGCCTATGGATGTTTGTCATATCTTGTTGGGTAGACCTTGGCAGTATGATAGAAAAGTTATACATGAAGTATGTGGGAATGCTAGAATCTTTTTGGTAGATGGAAGGAAATTTTTGGATGGTTTGAAATAGGAAAGTATGTGTTATGCCTTGATTCCTAAAAAGCCTGAAGTGTTGAAGAAAGAAACTAAATAGGAGGAGATAAAGGAGTTGCTGACAAAGTATGAAGACATCATATCAAATAATGTGCCTGATGGATTACCACCTATAAGGAGTATCAATCATCACATGGATCTTATACCGGGAGCAAGTTTGCCTAACAAAGCAGCACACTGGATGACACTGGCAGAGAATGAAGAACTAAATAGATAGATACAAGAGTTGTTGAGGAAAGGTTTGATCAGAGAAAGTTTGAGTCCTTGTGCAGTACTTGTAGTGCTAGCACTAAAGAAGGATGGAGAATGGAGAATGTGTACTGATTCTAGAGCAATAAACAAGATCATAGTTAAGTATAGATTTCCTTTCCTTGGGATGGATGATATCATGGATTGTTTGAGTGCAGCAAGATATTTAACAAAGATAGATTTGAAAAGTGGATACCATTAGATCAAATCAGAGAAGGTGATGAATGGAAAACTACTTTTAAGACAAATGAAGGATTGTATGAGTAGTTAATGATGCCTTTTGGATTGACAAATACACCAAGTACTTTCATGAGATTGATGAATGAAGTCTTGAAGAAATTCTTGGGTAAGTTTGTAATTGTGTACTTGGATGATATTTTGATTTTTAGTAGGAAAAAAGAGGAACATTTGTTGCATATTAGACAAGTTTTACAGAGGTCGAGAGAAGAGAAATTGCTGATAAACATCAAGAAATGTAGTTTCATGAAGGAAGAATTGGTATCTCTAGGATTTGTGATTTTTGCAAAAGGATTGAAGATGGACCCTGAGAAAGTAAGAGCAATTGTTGAATGGCCTACATCAGATAGCATTGGAGAAGTTAGATCATTTCATGGTTTGCCTAGTTTCTACCGAAAGTTCATCAAAAATTTCAGTTCAATTTGTAACCCTATGACAGAGACAATAAGAGGTGATGGAAAAGATTTCAAGTGGACATCCGGAGTAGATAAGAGTTTTAAGTTGTTGAAGCAGAAAGTAACAGAGCAACCTATTTTGGCATTACCGGATTTCAATAAGGTATTTCAAGTTGATTGCGATGCTAGTGGAAATGCAATTGGAGCATTGTTAAGTCAAGAAGGTAGACCTATAGCATATTTCAGTGAAAAGTTGAATGATCCAAGGAGAAGATATTCCGTTTATGACCAAGAGTTCTATGCCATAATTCAAGTCTTGAAGAAGTGGAGACATTACTTGTTGCCTAAGGAGTTTGTGTTATATACAGATCATCAAGCTTTGCAGTACCTGAATAGTCAGGGAAAGTTGAATTAGAGACATATGAGGTGGGTAGAGTTCATGCAGAGTTATACTTTGGTGTTGAAGCATAGGAGTGGTAAATCAAACAAAGTTGTTGATGCCTTGAGTAGAAGAAGAAACTTGTTGACAGAGATGAGAGTTGAAGTGTTGCATCTTGATGAATTGAAGAACATGTATGAGGGAGACATTGATTTTGTAGAACCTTGGAGAGCATGTAAGGAACTTATTGTGGTAGATAGGATTAAGTAATTGGACTATTTCATTCAAGAAGATATGTTGTTCAAAGGAAGTCAGTTGTACATACCTAAAAGTTCAATGAGGGATAATTTGATCAAGGAGAAGCATAGTGGTGGATTTTGGCATTGACAAGACAGTGGATTTGGTAAGTGAAAATTACTTTTGGCCCCAGATACACAAGGGTGTTCAGAGATTTGTGCAGAGCTGTAGAATTTGTCAAGTTGCCAAAGGGAGTAGTCAGAACATTGGATTATATAAACCTTTGACAGTACTGGAGAGACATTGGGAAGGCATAAGCATGGATTTTTGTAATGGGACTACCTAGGACACAGAGAGGATGTGATTCAATATTTGTAGTGGTTGACAGATTTTTAGAAATGGCTCATTTCATACCTTTTAAGAAGACAACTGATACAGTGCATGTAGCTGACTTATTTTTCAAGGAGATTGTGAGATTGCATGGATTACCCAGGAGTATAGTTTCAGACAGAGATACAAAGTTTGTTGGGTATTTTCAGAAGATACTTTGGAAGAAGATGACGACAGATTTAAAGTTCAGTTCAACTTTTCATCCACAGATAGATCGACAGATAGAGGTAGTGAATAGGAGTTTGGAAAACTTGTTGAGATGTTTGGTTGGAGAGAAGATAGAAATTTGCGACTTGATTCTTTCACAAGCAGAGTTTGCAAATAATAATTCAATAAATAGAAGTATCAAAAGTACATCTTTTGAGATTGTTACTGGAGTGAATCCTAGAGGAGTTGTAGAATTGAGAGACATCAGTGCAGAAATAAAGCGGAATGCAGAAGTAGAAGAATTTGTAGATCATATGAAAACAATGCATAATAAGGTAAAACAACATTTGGAGGTTATGAACAGTAAGTACAAAGAAAAGGAAAATGAGAAGAGAAGACACAAGGAACTTAAAGTTGGGGATGTAGTGATGGTGTACTTAAGAAAAGAAAGATTTCCAGTTGGGACATATAACAATTTGAAGATGAAGTTTGGACCTTATAGGATACTTAGGAAATTTGATTTAGGAAATGCATATGAAGTGGAATTACTGGAGACATTGGGTATTTCACTGATTTTCAACATTATAGATCTTTATCAGTATCATGAAGTAGAGTTCAGTGACAACATGGAAGAAGACTTGAAGAAGCAGTTACCACAACAAGCACCAGAGCAAATAGAAAACATTTTGGACAGTAGAGTTGGATGCAACACTAGAGGAAGACAATACAAAGAATATCTTGTGAAGTGTAAAGGCAGAACGGAAGAAGACTCATCTTGGATTTCTTAGGCTGAGGTGGACCATCTTGGTTCTCCCCTAGCCCCAACAAAGTGAGGGACTCACATTTTCAGTAACACCAGATGTCTGATGTAGGAGCATCTCTGGTTCAAGAGTAATCTTGCATCAACCAAAAACATTTGCATTTCAGTTTGTTTGCATTCTAGTTCTTTCATTTTCTAGTTTAGTTCAAGCAATTCAGTTAGTAGCAGTTTTTGGCTTGTGGTCCGGTTTTGACATTTCACATCTTGCTGATCTAGACTTAACATCTACATTCATTCATCTACTCATATCAAGAATTCAGAGCATTTGGATTAGTTACCAGGAACATATCGCTATCAGAAGTTGACTATTTTCTCAAAGCAGAGCATTTTAACAGTTCCTGATAACTAGCTCAAGGAGAAGGCTTACAGATCATTCCTTGACTTATGGATTCTAATGACACATCATTCAATGATCCTTGGTTTGTGGCCAACCTTCCGTAGAGGTCCGTACATTGTTCCATTCATTTGAGGAAGTGTTCTATGCATTTACGGGTGACCTATCTGTGAACACGTTATAGCTCATCATTGGAGTTTGTGACCTTCCTTAGTCGACGCAGAGGAATCTATTGGTCTGGAAATGATATATAAAGATGTAATAGATCGTTAGGAAAGTAGTCAGGAAGTTCATGATATAGTGATAGTTGATAGTTTGGATTTTGTGTAAAGGAAGTTTCAAAGCCTTATCATGTGCATGTATGTAATCAGGCCTGTGAGCCCTAATTGTAAGCTAACATGTTGCCGACAAATCTCTATTTTGAATTCTATGATATACTGAATGACTGAATCTACATTTGTTCCATTTCTTTGAGTTGTTTCCATTGTGTTTACTCTTGCTGCATGGTCCGAACAGTTCATTCTCTGAACCCTCCTACCGTGACTGCACCAGCATTGGTTCCAGTGGCATCTTATCCCTTGTAGTTGGTTTTCCTATACACTGATAGATGTCACATTGTTTGGCATATCTTTTTGCATCATTGTATAGTGTAGGCCACTAGAGTCTAGCTAGCTTAATTTTGCTTGCGGTAATCTCTCCTTAATTATGTCCTCCTGCTACTCCTTCATGTGCTTCACTTAATATAGATTCTCTTTCATGCTCATATACTACAATTTCTTATAACATCATCCTGTCCTATGATATGTAATTATCCTTTTATTAATGTATAAGGTAAAGCCTTCCTCATTAAGGCTTGCTTCTTGTGTGGTGTCATATATTTTGGAAATTCACCTGTGGAAAGTAAGATTGGTATGTCATGTAGTTCTTCTGGTACTGTAGTTATTCCAAATAGTTTTATGCCAGAGATTCTTCCTCCTACCTGTCAAGTTCATTCCCTATCTCAATCCTATATAAGTAGTCTAGTCCCTGATTTTACTTTCTTGGTTGTACCATTATCTTAAATTTAAATTCTTAAAATAAGAGAAGCTAGTGGCAGATTCTTCCATGAGAGACTAGTTTGTTTAGTAGATATTTTAGTCTCTCATGACTATATAGAAGATGAATGGTATTGATAATAGATAATGTCTAAATATTTGTAATGCATAGACCATTGCTAGGGCTTCTCTCTCTATTACAGTATATTTATTTTCATATTTTGATAATTTGTTGCTAGAAAATGCTATAGGATGGTCTTTTGTTCCTTTAGGTTGACCTAGTACTGCACCTATTGCAATGCCTGAGGCATCTACGTGTACATGGAATGGTATACTCCAATCAAGAAATATCAATATCGATGCCTCTGCAATCTTTTATTTTAGAGTGTCGAAATAAGTTTGGCATTTATTATTTCATTCAATATTTTTATTACTTTTCTCATTTAAGAGTTCTTCCAGAGGTGCTACTACTGTCACATATCCTCTAATAAACTTGCAGTGATATCCAGCATAACCCAAGAAATTTTTTACTTCTGTTGTAGTCTTAGGTGTTGGTAGTGTGAGTATTAATGTCACTATAAGAGGATCTACCATTAAGCCTTCCTTACAGATAATATGACCTAGTAGGCTCCCAAACGGTACCACAAACATACATGTCTTCAAGTTTAATGATATACATGGGCTTCAACACCTGTTTAGCATCATTCTTAGGGTTTTTACATGATCTTTTACCAACCCATACACTATCCAATAATCTAGGCACATTTCCAAGAAATCATGTATGAACTCTTTGATATACCATTATCCTACTAAATATTGCAGGTGCATTTTTTAAGCCAAAAGGCATCACTATATACATGTAAATGATCTAAACTCCAATGTGAAGGTAGTTTTAGGCTGGTCCTCTTCTCTTATCTTTACTTTATGGTATCTAAATAACCCATTAGTGAATGAATAGATCTCTCTCCCTGCAACTGATTCTAGTATCTCCTTGGTGAATGGTGTGGGAAATGGGTCATGTATGTAGGCTTTGTTTAGTTTTGTAAAATCAACACATATTCTCACTTCACCAATCTTTTTTTTGCACTACCATTGGACTAATCCAGTCTGCATGTTCAACAGGTTTGATTATACCAATGGCTGGCATCTTATCTATTTCAACTTTTAGTCTCTGAACTTCATGTTTGGATTTAATCTATATGGTCTTTTCTTTATAGGCTTAGCTCCTTCCTTTAGTTGAATCTTCATTACATCTACCTCTTCCTTAATATCCTTTATGTTTGTAATAGTCCTAGGAAATAGGTCTTCAAACATTTCTAGTATCTCAACTATTTTTGCTACCACTTTGTCATCTCAATAATCACCTATCTTCTCCATATTAGGGTCACCTTATTTTTCTATGTTCTCCTCCCTACGTTTTATAGGTTTATTGTAATATTTCTCCTTTGGTTTTATTGGTAATTCTAGTTCTCTTTCTTCTTCTTAGACTTCTATTTATAAGTCATTTATATCTTCATCATCTCCTTGTGTTGTTTTAAAACATCTATGATTTGTCTCTTTGTCCATGGACTCTATTAGTTTCCATATCCCATCTATTCTAGGTGGAGATAAACTTTGTTCCAGTGTTCTTTGTTCCTTATCAGAGGTTTGTTTAAAGATTATTTCTTTCATTTTTAGTAGTACAGTGTGGATGTGCCTATCTGGACTATAAAATGAAAATTTATGTAGAAAATCTTGCTGTATCTCATATCAGTCTCTCGTTTCTCTTCTTCCTTCCTGATTTATCTACCAGGTTTGCGCTACAGGTCACAATGTCCAATAAAATAGATGAACATATAATCTAGTGTAATACTCATTTGTGCCTTTCCATGTCATTGTACATATGTCTAAGTGGTCCTATGGTGGAATCTGGCCTAGGTAGTTAGGTATAATTTCATACTCCCCTTCTTCCAGTAAGTATCTAGTATTTATGAGAATTTTGAATATCAACCAATGTTTTATTGTGTCTTTATGTGTATTCCACCAATTTGTGACATTACATATTAGTGTATGTTGTATGGCCTCTAGTCTTGTATGCTCATCTATGAAAGTTTTCTCCATTTCTATCAAGTATGTATGCGGGTATTTTACTCCTAAAATTTTTGGCAATTTGATATGTGAAATTCCTTTTGTAATGTGGTTTAATCTTCAAGATTTCAAAGATATATCTTTATTTTGATCGTCTGAGTTATCATGTGTGTTGTGCAATGTATTCTTATCTAATGCAGTGATTTGTGGTACATTTTCCTTCCAAGTCTGTACCATGAATATCATGTGGAATCTTGTCATCCTCTGAGTTTTCCATTTTGGTTCATTATTTAATGATGCTTCTAATACTTCCTCGCTATTAGTACTATAGTTGTCATCTTCTATTCCTATTTCCCCTTCCAAATTTAGTTCTTCTGATGTGTCATCCCAAGGCAGTGTAGATATTGAATAAAGGTTTATAGGATCCTTATCACTTCATTCTCCATAGTTAGTTTCTTCGGTATAATCTTATTCCATGTTGACCCCTAATGATAAATGTATTTTTTTTGTCAACAAAATATATTTCCTCCCTGTAGGAATCCACAATGTCATTTGTATTTACAAACCACTGTAACCCTAGTAGTGCACTAAATAAATCAAAGGCCTTTTTTATTGCCACCACGTCAAAGTCTACTACTTACAATTTAATACCCATTATGTTTACTTGGACTTATTTCCAAGTTCCCAGTGTTCCCATGTTTGATCCATTTGCAAGACTAATGTTATAGAGGGTCTCACTAAACCTAGGTCAAGACCTAACTATTCCCACACTCTCTTACGGAACATATTCACATCTACACCAAGATCCACCATAACATTTTTAATTTTCTTGTGGTTTATATATACATCAATTACTAAGGGTTTAGTCTTCCACTATCTATCGGTTTTATGCATGTTTTGAATTTGTGGTTTGTTTTCTTATTATTTGTTCCAATATTTACATTTGTTTCAATTTATCAATTAGGTTGTGTTGTTGTGTTAGATTTGTCAGTTGTTTGAGTGTTGAAACTTTACATTCAGTAAAGAACTGGGTGTGTTGTTTTTGTTTGTTTTGTTCCTTAGTTATAATTTGTTTAGATTTCTCTACAATTGCTTCATGATTAGTTTTATTAGGGAAGACAGGTTCTTCTTCACTATCCTCTTTTCACTTCCAATGTTTTGTGTGTTTGTGATATTCATGTCCTGTCTAGTAACAACCATTACTTTAGTCTTTCCTTTGTTCTTCTTTTGTTTTGTTTGTTTATAGTTTGATTTGTTATAGTAATCATCTTCCTCCAAATTTTCTGTGTAAGAGGTGTCAGTTTCATAGTTAGCTTCCTTCTGGCAACTTCTAGCTGCCTATGGTTGTTCTTTTGGAATCTTCCTAATTATGTGGGCACCTTTTTGTGAGTTAAAACCCTGTAATTCATCACTTTTTGACTATTGAGGTGCATTTCTAAAGTACCGTTGAGCCTTATCACATGAAAATAGGTCATGATCTACACTACTACAAAATATGCATTGTTTCTTTCTTTCTCCCCAACATTCATCAGCAAAGTGGTCTGGTTTACCACATTTAAAGCATATTGCATCCTATCTCCTTCTTCTTCCTCTACCATGACCTCTTCCTCCTCTATATCCATTATACTAGGCTCTTTCTTCATTGAGCTATAATTATTCATGTAAGGTACAAGATTAGGATTTGTATTCTGTAAAGTATTAAGATTTCTTTGATTATCCCAGTTAAGATGCTTATAACCATGATCCTGAATGTACAAGGGTCTCTCTGCTAGTCGTTTCACATATTCCATGTTGTTGTTATCCATTCAATTCTTGCAATGTGCATTACACCAAGGTTCATTCTCATCATCATCTTCTCTCAACTTGAACAATTGAGATGGGCAATCTTCCGTTTAATGGTCATCCCAATTGTTGCATATTCTGTAATAAACTATATTGTTTTTTCTTGGTAATGTTTTGAGGTCTACCTTCATCATAGTGGCCTTTCTTTCTCCTTTTATCATCAGAAACTTGTTCCACAAATGTCCTTCTTTTGTACCTAGTATGAACACCATATATTTTTCTTCTATGGGCTATCCTCTTTTCTTGTCAAAATTTCTAGCTTCAATTTAATGTGTTCCAGTTCAAGCCTAAGCTTCTCCATCTCCATGTTTTCCTTAGTCTTATCATGTCTATTTCAGGTTTCTGATTCTATGTAGAAGGCCATAGTCACTGCTTCTGAATAAGTGTCAAAAATATTTCTATCCAAATATGTTATGATGTCAGGGCTTAAACTTCATATAAACCATTCAATCCTTTGTTTCTTAGATAAAGGCTCTTTTAATTTGCAGTATATTTCTTTAAATCTTTTATCAAAATCTTTTATATATTCTCATTCCTTTTGAATTAAATCCCTCATTCTACTTACTCCCTCTATGAGGATCTCAGGAGATTCAAAGTTATCTAAAAATATTTCTTAATTTCTTCCCATGATTTGTTATGTTCAGGGCATGTCTTCCTATACCATTTCAATGCATCATTTCTTAGTGTTCCCATGAAATCAAATAATTTAGTCTGATCTCTGTAGACACAAAAATTTGTCCATGTCTTGTCTACACCTAGTCGACATGACCTCGTAATGTTTTGCCTTAGGTCCTAGGACATCCCACTCACAATTCCAACTTAATCACATTCCCAATTAATTAAATAAATCTATTTAATTAATTAATTCCCCCTTGTCACATGTCTCACATAATTCAAATTAAAAATTTGATTTATCCCCTCATCTCTCACTACATTACAACATGTGTCACATGCTATATCTTCCACTTAATATCCCTTCACATGTCAAACTAATTTAAATAATCTTTTATTTAAATTAGGTCTCATTTATCCTTCATCGTACACTTGTCATGTGATTACGTTCCCTCTTGAAGTGGGAAACCCTAATCAACGCTAATCGATCTCAACTATTCATATCACTCAAAATAACTTGCAATCACAATGATTCATTTGAATTTGCCTTTTCTATAAAGGTAGCCTCTCACAAGTTATTTTGGGACATTCAGCTTTTGAGTATTGTTATGTTATTGAAATCTTGAGCAACCAACAATCACCCTTTGATCAATCCTTAAAAATCTTACATTCTCGTGCAAGGTTGAGAAGAGCCATGGAGATCAATCAACACTAATTTGGATATCAATTTGCATTTCATTTATGTTTTACATTTTCATTCTAGTTTGTGCTTCATGGAGCTAGTTAGGGTTTGATTTTCTACAATTTTAATTTCTGCCCTAGATTTTGCCCTAATGACATTTGGTGAACCCGACGTCAATCATGCAAAAATTTAACATTTTTGGTTGAGTTTTGAAAATTAGCTTCTATAGGTGACCTTCATAGCATAAATAGACCTCGTCGTTGAGTCTAGGAGGCTCGAGAAATGAAAAATGACATAAAATTTGACAAATTTTGTCACTAGAAAAAGTTTGAATTTTTTTTAGTTTTAGCCCCTCCGCAGGGGCATACCGTATGGATCCATATGGAACCGTACGGCTCCTGCACAAGGGACTTTCTATGAAAATTGTGACTTTCTAATCATTTTCGTTTCTAGCATCTTGTTAGTCATAGATTTAGTATTGCTAGTTATTTTCTTTTAAACCTATGTTGTAGGATTAGGGTTTAAATTTTCATTGCAAGTTTTTATAGTGTCTATTAACAATATTTGTGTTGTAGTGGTTGGTTTTATATGATTGCAGGTGATTTTTCATAGCAGAGAAAAACACTAAGTTTATCGGTCCTATCCAGCCAATATCGGTCGAACCCTATTGATGTTTGAAAACTTGTTGTCATCACTACCTGAAACCTCCTTCCATTCACCATTCAAATCCCATTAAAAAAATCTAAGCACCTAGTTGTCTCCATTGATATCTCCTATTCCCTATCTATATTTCAAACCCTAGCACTCCTTGTTTTGTTTATGGTTGCCATCTCAAAGTTTCCCTGTCGTTGGCCATTTAAAAACCCTATCCACTATTCCTCGGCCACCTCCCAACACTCCATCTCTATTCCCATACTCTTGTTGACACCCATTGAAGCTATCTAATGCCACTTACTCCTGTTGACACCTAAAGAAATTCCCCAATCACCTCCCGATCTACCTACCTGGTTGACTTGTTTATAGTCTTAAGACTCTTTTGTTGCCCGCTAAGTCTTCCATTGACTACTTAGACACTTTTCTACCTCTATCGACACCTCTCTTCACTCCTGTTACAACACCAACCACACCCACCACTTTATCCAATTGCCACTTTATATTACCCTAACATCACCACGACAAAACCAAGTCACTCTCAATTTCATTTATTGTGTCTCGATTTCATTGACCGTGTCTTCAATATAGTAGCTGACCTCCGCTGGTGTCCCAAGCTGACCTTCCACCCAAGTTTCCCTTAACGCCTTCATCCCTGCTCCTATCGACCGCTTCCCCCATGAAGTCACCATCCGTATACACCTAGTTGCCACCATTATGGGCTGGGTACCATTACTCACAGTCTAGTTGACCGTTGAATTTAAAACCTTTGGCTTTCAACTGTAAGACATTTTGCTTGTGTTTCTTTCAACATCGACCTCTTCATTAAGCCTTTTGGTTACCTCCTTGAGGTTTTTCTCATCGCTTCATTATGTCTTGTCACCATCTCTTTTGATGTGGCTCGATTGAACCATCCCTTATACTTAGGATTTTGACGGCTTTAAGCCCCTTTGACTGTGGCCATTTCTTATTACTGTGACCAAGGGGGGGCCTTTAAGCTCCCTTTTATCTTTTTTTATTTTATTTTTTTCTCGGGTCAACCCCTGGTCACATGAGTGACTAGGGGCCAATCAAACCTTAAACCACTAGACTTAACCTCCCCCTCTAAACCGCCACATGTGAACAGGAGTCTCCTTAACCACTAGTAGCTAGTGTCAATAGTTAAGCATGTCTTATGCCTCCCACATGCCTTCTTTTCTTTTTCTCATAACTTTTGCATACAGAGGGGAAATTGCACAAACGAGGGCTCGTTAGAAAGAAAACTCCGTCAAATTTCTAGCTATGAATAAATTTTAAGGTGACTATGCCATTTTACCAATTTTTTCTCAGTCAATGTCAAACTTGTATGCAACCTTCAACTACTCATAACTTTTGTATTTTTTATCTAATTTTCACGAATGTTTTATTAAAAGTGCATAGAATTTCATCTAGTTTATGTTCATGCAATCCATATTTCTGTATATGCTCATATTAATTAGATTTTATCAGATTCTTGATTTTTCATATAATGCTTCCTTGTGTAAGTTTACTTCTTTCTTTCTCAATTTGGTGACTTGTAGGTGAATCATACGAGGTTGGAACAACATTTTTATCAGCATACATAGTAGCTTGGATAGCAAATTAATCAGATGCCTTTATTTCAATCTTTTATCTCTTTCATTCAATCAATCAATCAATCTTGTTTGCAAATTGTTGCCTAAAAATTTGAACATGAAAAATTTGAAATTTTTAGTGCATTCCTATAGCCTTGTGAAATGTTGATCCTTACCTTGTTAAGCTTGGTTTGGTCAATTTTCATGCCCAAATGTCTCACCATTTGCAAAATTTTAAAACTTCAATTTTCTTGCCCCCACAGTTCAAAAGTTCCTAAATTTCCTTACTTCCTGACTTCATTCATTGTCAGAGGTGCTCATAGTTTTTGAACTTCATTTTATTGGTTCAAAGGTTCTCAAAAAGCCTGACTTGCCAACTCACCTTTTGAAATTGAAGATTGTAAGAATTTTTAAGAGTGTTTTATTTCTTGTCGGGGAGGTTAAAGGTTTTTGAACATCGCTCTAATAGTTCAAAGGATCACAAGATCTTCAATGCCCTGAATTCATTCATTGTTAGGAGTTTTCAAAATTTGTGAACTCCTCCTTAAAAGTTTAAGGTTCTAAATCTATCCTGACTCCCAACTAGTTAGCATCTTTGTAGCATCTGTGTCAAGTTAAGATATGCATCAAGGTACTACTAAAATAAATTATGATATGTGGTTTGATGGTTATGTTTCCTAGTTTTCAAGGTATCGCTAGCTCATTTGATTATTCGTATGGTATATAGTGAGAATGTCTTTTCAAGAGTTATGAAATGCGAGCTCAATCTTGAGACTCATTTCTCAAGGTACCAAATCAATGATGCATTAATTACCTCTTAAATGACAAGTGTAACGGAGCTCACTAAGGTGGTAGCATGACATTAACAATTTTAAAAGTCATCATTACCTACTAGAATAATTAAATAAACTTGTCCATAGAGAAAGGTGGTGATACTTTCTGAGTTTAGTTTTGTTTATCAACCAAGGCATTTTTCAAAATGGGACTTCATGCAAATAATGAAATTTGGGATGATGAACCTATGCTTGTCCTACAACCTGATTTGCACTGGTCCAAAGTGGAGTAGATTGATACCATTTCCCAATTGTGCACCATTGCATGGAAGGAGAAGACCAACTATGTTGAATATCGTGGGATAATTTTTGTTCTGGAGGAAGAGGAAGAATGTGCTGAATTGCATAATCTTTTTATGGAAATATGACTGGAATTAGGAATTGCCCCTAGGGCAGTCTAATGCGACTTGTCTAGCATGCAAGAAATCTTTTTGTAATTAGCGTTGGTAACCACAATTTTGATATAATGTAACCATTTATGTTTTAAGGTCGCTTTCTTGATAGTGGTTACTTAAAAAGACCGTTTCAGACAGTTATGTTTAGATATATTTTTGGGTCTTGAAAAACTATAAAGGGAGGACTTTCAAAAGGGGGGAGGTATCTTTCTAGTTTAGTTGTGAATAGGGGAAAGAGCAACAAGTTTATTCTATTTTGTATTTCTAGTTATCTTTTTCTTAACTCAGCTTATGTACAAGAGCATTTTCAAAGACTTTGAGTTTTGTTTTATTGAAGAAATGAAGAACTATTTTCAGAACTTTGTGTCTTAAGATGTCTTCTATGATCGCAATTGTTCTTGTGTCAATTCGTAATCTATCTTCAATAGTGTTCCTGTTATATTGGTATGTGTGGAGAGAAATATAGCTGTTTCTTTTCATCAATCTTTTACTATATGTGGGTAAATGGACTATGTATCATTTATATGCATTCATTGGATTCTGAATTAATCTTTCACATTCACTTTCATGGCTATGAGTGGGTGTTAGTTTACCTTTTCTGCTTTCTGGTCAAAAGCATACTCTATTTTTTATTCCTTGTAAATCATTCGAAGGTAGCTGCACCTTGCAAAATAAGCAAAGAGCACTTGCAACTAACTTTGCAAGTGACTCAACTATTGGTCAGGTTGTCCTTCATGTGGGTAAAGGAGTATAAACTTGAAAGGACAAATCTGTTAACCAATAGATTTTTTGTGACTCTACTGGGGATTGAAATTAAAGATCAGTGCTATTGTTTTCCCAAAAATTTGAAGGTACCTCCCTGAGGATGGAGGTTGGTAGCTCTATGAAGTGGAATGTATTAAGAAGCAATTGGTTCTAGTGAAGACCTCTACTGATTAATTTTCTAGATTTGCATGATGGCATTGGTTTCTCCTCATCCATGGGGAAATCATTTTGGACACATCTTTGTCTTAGTTCTCACTATTGCCTGAAGGATCAAGAAAGCATTTCTTGAAGTTTAGTGGAGAAAATCATCAAGATACTGAAAACTACATTCTTGCATTCACGGTTGCATGCAGAGTTTTGGGGGTAAGTGAAGAAGATGTTTTTGTTCGGCTATTTATTGAATCTCTTATTGGACCTGCAGTAGAATGGTTTTATTATTTAGAAGATAAATGCATTACTGATTGGGATTCATTAAAGACTAAGTTCATGGGAAGATATAAAGGCCCTATCGATGAGGCTGCTCTATTGTGTCAAATTTTCAACATCTGAAAGAAAGAAGGTGAACCCATTAGAGATTTCGTGGACAGATTCAACCAGTTGCTCAAGAAGATTCCATCCCCTCTTCAACCAAGCGAGCAACTTCATCTTTGTACTTTTATTTCCTCTTTGCATCCTGATGTTCAATTTGAGTTGAAATGGAGTAAAGTGAATGATATTAAAATTGCTCAACAAGAGGCTGTGAAAATAGAAGATGATTTGATATTAAGTGGGTTATGGAAAGCACATCAGTTTGTAAATTATTTGAGTAGCAAACCTATGAAGAAATCTATTATATGCAAACAAAGCTTTCAGCCTGTAAGTTTTTTGAAAGTGCATCATCTTTTCGCTGAATGTCTTAACCTCTCCATTTTTTATTCAAAGCAATTTTGTAGAAAAGAGGTAAGTAATGTAGAAATTAAACCTCATGCTAATAGAAGAATGGAAGCCTTTTATCTCCATTATGAAGAAGAAAATGATAAATTTGAAATGCCCTCAAATGATGGAGAAAGTGAACCATGCTTCCATGATATCAATAGTGAAGAGGGTAATGAAGTTGTTTCAACCTCCTTATCTACAACAAAGATGGAATCACTCACTTTTACCAGTGAGGAAGAGCAATTTGGGGTTACACGACATGAAGATGAGGTGTTGAATGTCCATTCTTTGAAGTGCATGTAGGTTGAATATGAGGCATTCACATTCCTTGAACAAGATGATATAGAAGTAAGGCTGCAGGAAAAGGTTAGAGATGATTTTACCTTTGAATATTTTCATTTTGAAAGTTTGGATGCCATAATTTTTAAACAAAAATTGGAAGATGATGGTCTGAATGAAATTGATCAAATAGACAAGTGTGACAATGAGCCTCATGTTGTGTACATTCCAAATTAGTGTCTCAATGCTCCTGAGGATGAATTCCCATGTGGAACCTTAATGGCTGGTTCACGAGTTACAGTTGAAGATGATTTGGTGAGTCATAGAACTGTTGAGTCAAATCTTACGGAGAAAAAAGAGGACAATACTTCAATTGGAGATAGTTTTCAGCCACATGAAAATATTGTTTACAATGTAGATTTTCAGCTTGACCCACATCCAGTTTTGCAAGAGACTTACGTAGTTAATGATTGGTCTTCCAATGACTCAAGTGGTTATTTTCAGGCATGGGATGTGAATCTGTCTGCTGCAAAGAGGGAAGATCATACGATTTCAAGCTGGGATCCAAAATTTTCAAACAATGTGAAGTCTTTATCTCATGGTTTGTGTGTGGGATGTCCAATTTGGGGGTTGGCCTCTTTTTATTTAAAAAATCAATTGGGTAAGTGCAAAAAGATGGGGGGCCAAAAAGTGGCCACATTGTTTTGAAAAAAAATTATTACATAATGCGCTCACATTATGGTTTGGTAATGACGAGCCTAAGGCTCATCAAAACCAAACCATAACGTGCTTGCATTACTACATGAGTGCATTATTACTTCCTATAAAAAAAATCACTTCACTTCATTTCATTTCTTTTTCCTCCTATATACCCTTGGCTTGCAAACCCTAGGAAGCGTGCTTGCGTTTTGGAGATCTCAATTAAACACAAAAATCTTTGCAATTCATCACCAAAATGCCTCCATGACATCGAGCACATCAAAGGAATGAGTTTTATTTATTTTTTTGTTTGAATTTGTTTCTAAATAGGTAGGTTTGAGTTGATTTTTGATGTAAATTTTTTTAATTGTCAGGAAATGTTAATGCACCTCCTCCACAAAATCCTGCAGAACAACAACCTCCTCCATCCATTCCGTGACATGCCCCTAGAACACAAGAAAATATAATGGGGCAAATTGAAAACAACCAAAAAGAAATTGAAGATATAATTGCAAGGTTGAAAGATCCTTCCACTTTAACCTTGCATAGGTCCACGCTTGCTGAATCTCTTGAATCTATGTTATCAAATGTAGATTCAATTAGCAAGCAAATAACTAGTTGGAAGGATAAGAGGAGAGAGTTTAGAGATTATTATGCAGACAAGCTGTCATACCAAGATGTGAAAAAATTACAAATCACAAAAGTAGACTTGTGTTCAATTTTCACAAACCCACAAACAAATCAACCTCCACCCATTACATGTAAGATGTTCCCTATACATTGGTGCAACAACCAAGCGATAAGGGACAATTTTGGGTAGAGGTGGTGGATGGTTTTTGACCATCCTCCATGCAATAATAATGAGGTCCCACAATACTTTTTGAGGAAACTCTACTGTGAGTTTGTCCTCAATAAAGTGCCAAACTATTTTGATATGCAGGACTTCTAGGGTAGAGGCGGGGGGTCAGCACAAGATAGACCAGGGGCACGTCTTGACCCACAATGAGTAGTGAGATGAGTAATCAACAGACTAACCCATGAGCATGTTTCTATCCCTTCCATTGTGAAGGAGAGTGTTGAGGTCTATACACTTTAGTCCATTAGTGCCTTGACCTAGAGCATCATAGAGCATGCTGGTCCTGCAGCACAGAGTGGGTTGGGAGATAGTGCAAGGAGTAGGGTCCCACCCCATGCTTGTCAGGCTTGCGGGTCAGCCTGTTGTTATGACCCCATGGATAGTCAGGACGCAGGTGCACAGGCTACATCTGCAGCTGAGCAGATGGTGATGATAGATACCCTCCTGAGTGAGACTTTCGGCCTTGATACTCATGTAAATATCAGCAAGTTTATTGAATTTAATTTATTAAATTTCATTTTTGAAATGCAAGATTAACTAATTTAAATTGATGATTTTAATGAAATTTTAGGGTCATAGCATTGATGCAGTTTTCAGTGGTTCTCCACCTACATTTTACACTAGATCATCTACTATCAGGGTATGTAACTAGTAAACAATTATAAATATTACATATGAATAGCATCGTATATGAATAGTATTCTAATATATGATTTTGGATGTTGAATAGGTTACTATTGTAGATTTCACGGCAACACCTGCCAGCGGTGGTGGACTTCAAAGATTTACGGATGTAATAAAATAAATAGTTTAATAAATGAATTGTACTTACTAGATTTTTGCATGTGACTTGTGTGCTTTATTGTGTGTGCTTCCATGTTTAGATGAACGTGTGTGTATGTTAGGAGCCATGATTTGCATCACTATTATAGTTTTTGTAATTGAATAATGTTTTATTTCCAGATGATGCAGGCTGTAGAGACACCTCCATATGTTCATAGGGCAATGGAGCATGGTGTGGCCTCTATGATTCATAGCTCCATGGCATTGATAGGGGTATGAGGTAGATTAGTAAATTTCAATTTACATTCATTGTTATAGTTGTCTATTTTTGAAAAAATCAAAAGATTATTGATTTGAAGTTTAATTTCTATCTGGATGGTTTCTATAGGACATGACATCACCACAGCCTATTCCTACTACTGAGGCAAGTGAGGAGACAGATTATATGGTAGCGGTAAGTGATTATTTTATTAAATGTTTCATTTTTTATAACATGTAATTTCTATATATTAATGTCTATACTTTTTATTGTAACAGCTAAAGATGCAAGAAGAACTAAATAGAAGGAGCAGCCCTCGGGTTTGTAGTAGACCACCCACATGCACGTCTCCATCCCCTAGAAGATCAAAGGCTTCTCATGATCTATTCTCTTCACCAGCTAGAGGGGAATGACTTTTTATTCTGTTCCTTTGTTGTATGCCTATATGGCATTTGTGGACATATATTTTGTATTGTATATAGTTGACATTATATGCCTATATGGCATTCTTGTAAGGCTATATGGCTATTTTGTATATATGTTATACTTATATCGATAGATATTGATGTATGCCTATATGGATATTTGGTTAATACAAATCTTTTTTATTGATGACGTCCATACTTGCATTATAAATCCATGTTTGAATGGATATTTGTAGATGGCTACTTCAATATTTAAAGTCCAATTGTATTACATAGGATGTTTGTTGATCCAATAAGCTAGCTATTGTTATTCAAGTATCACCTAAACCTCATTTTGGAACTAAAAGATAAAAGTTGTATTTAAAAAAAAATGAATCATCATGTTGAACAAAAAATAATAATATTCTTTATGAGTAGCATACAATGTCAACTATATGCAATACAAAAAAATGAATCATCATGTTATTCTTTATGTTTGAGATCCTGAAAATGACTAAGTCTGGTAGCCTGATATCCTGAAATATTAGGATGAATATCCAAGTCATTAGGATGATTGCACCTTGAGAAAAAGTCATTAAGATGAGCACCTAAAGGAGACTTTCTTAAACATTCAAACATTGAGCAACAAGCATGAAGGGTTAAGGCACAATTTGCAAATCATAAAGCCTCAAAAGGGTGCCCAACATGGAGAGAGCATTCATTTAAGACAAGGCACCCATTGAGACCTGTTCCACCATAAAAGTGCGCCTAAGGTGAAAGGAGAACAAGCCTCTAGTAAGTGAAGCGGACCTATTGTCTAAACCACTTCATTATGGTGCCCTAGCATGAGGAGGAGTATATAAGTCAATAGGAAATGGTGCCTATAATGCAAATGAAGGACTAAGTGGCATTTTCAATAAGCATCAATTCACCTTGAGCTTTCAATAAATACATCAAATTGAGCCCCATAAGCCTAGGTGCCCTTTGCCTTCAAAAAAACCTTGTATTGGCACCTTGGAGGAAATCAACTTACAATGACAAGTCTTGGAGGTTTCTCATTTTGGATGATGTCTTTTGAGATTAACTACAATGACTGAAAGTTGAGATGAGTGGAAAGAACCTATCTTGAACCTTAGGTGCCCTTCATGTAATTTCCCACCATCGTGAGTGCCTAGATCTAAGGAGTGAATGAAGGATCTTAACATCAAGAAGCATGTTATCAATCAACTTGGAGAAGTCTTTGACAATAATTATGATGAATTAAGTACATGGAAGTAAAGGAAGTACATTTCAACTCCAAAGTGTGCTTAATGATCAATAAGAAATTCTTCCAAAGCTAAGGTGCTCATTGTGAATTTTCCTACTAGTTTTGGCACCTTCAAGTATAAGTGCATGAAAATCATAAGGATGAGCACTTAGGGATGAGATAGTCTTCATAAGAGTTTAAATAAGAACATCATCAAAATGCGCCTTGGTAGAGAGACTTGAGACCATCATCAAATAAGCCAAAATATCTATCTCCAATCTAGGCACAAATTCTAGCTCCTCCCAACTCAAATGAGCACCCAAGTTAAAGTCAACTTTCATCTATACAACCCTTAGATTGTGCCTTGATTGAGGAAGGGATTTGAACCTCAAAATTTAATCAACTCAAGAAAAAAGCTTCCTTAGACACTTGGCATTTGATTGAAATCATTGAGAATTAGAAAGAACCACCTAAGGATGTAAGGCGCACTTTTCACCCATACAAGCCTAAAATTGTGCCTAAGGGAAATAACTTGATTTCATATCAATAGGTGAGTGCCTTGAGAGAAAGGATCACTCTAGGTCATTTTCAATTGCTGAAAGCACAAAAATGATAAAGATAAAGGCAATTGAGTTAGGCACACTTCAGCTTCTGAGGACACCTCAATGAGCGCCTTGGGTGAAATTTCATGAGATGACCTTTTGGAGTGAGCACTTGAAAGATAGAATTCATTCTAAGACATATCTCATCATTTACAAATGCAAAATTGAAAGTATAAAGACATTTAAATCTAGGCACACTCTCCATCAATACAAACCCATTCTAGTGCCTAAGGGAGAAATTGCATTGAAAGACACCTTTTGAATGAATCTCTTAAGGGATATTGACCTCTTTAAGCCATTACAATTGTTTGAAATCATTTAAAGTGATAAATATGGACCAATTTGTGTAGGCGCCCTTTGCTCTTCTTTTTACCTATATATGCACCTAAATTTGTAGTAAGATTATTCCATGTTTAAAGAGGATTCCTTTGTGTTATAAAATGTTTATCATGAGGATTGATGTGTTTCTTGGTTTGTATTGTAGGAAGATTGAAGGAAAAGGTAGGAGCAAGAGCTTGGAGTTGGCTAGAGTCATCATGTAGCTGCTCCAAAGGAGCCTTTCACATTCATTCATGCTAGAGAGTTAAGATGGAAGTAATCACTGCCAAGGAAACACCACTTCAAGAGGTAGCTTCTCCAAGAGGTCACAACAAGATATATTTCAAGTCTTCTTCATCAATGACATCACTAGTTGCGTCATGTTCGAAGACTTCCATCTATCACTTCAAGTTCCCATTCATCTTCAAGTATCAACTAAATTCTTCATCAATCATCGCTTCAAGATCAGCATGTAGCCGCTTCAAAGGAACTTCTCATTATCATCAAGCATTCCAAAGACATCCATTCAATTTCAAGTCCCTCTGATACATTCAATCCTCCTTGAGAAGTCATCTACTTCACATATAAGGGAAAGTGTTATCATCAATATCTACACTTCAAAGGACCTTTCAAGTTGGAACACTTCTTCATCAAACATTCGAAGACATCCATCCAAGCTTCCTAGTCAATTGGAGTCATAAATTATCAAATACAAAGTCAAATTGGACTTAGGCACCCCTTCATGTAATTTCCCACCATCATGAGCGCCTAGATCTAGGAAGATCATCCAATTGCGCCTAGGAATAAGATACAAGTCCAGGACCTCAAATTTGAGCACTTAGAAGTGTGATGGATTGAAGTAGCTACATTGGTGCCTAAGAGTAAGTTGTATCTAATGACATCACCTAATTGAGTGCCTAGGAGGTATAAAGCTTAACATTCACATGAGGACAAGCGCTTAGTAAAGGAGAGTTTCTCAAACATTTAAACATGTGAATGAAGTCATAGAAATGTACTAAGTCATCTAGGCACCATTTTCCCCTTGTGTACCCTTACATTTGCACCTAAGAAGAAGTTGCTTCAGTTCATTGGAGTGTTTGAGTATTGAGGATTTCTTAGCAATGCTTTGCAACTTTACACTGCCTCCTTCTGACGATTTTTGGGGCAGCAGAAAACCTTTCACCATGGGAAAACACCTCAGAGATATAAAAAATCAAGAGAGGTTATTGTAGAGGCACTCTACGTGATCGTATTGCCTTAGACGGAATGTCTCTAAGTGACATAGTTTTTGAGTAACATCTTGTCAAAGATTGTTGCCTTTTTGCACTTTGGACTCTTCAGGGATATCGTCGGTATAATGTAGCTCAGACTATTTCGACATGTTTTGGTGAAAAATAGGACCATTCCTAGCATAAATGTACACATCTGGACATGTTTGAATAGTCAGTTTGGTTGCATTAGGAGCAGGACGAAAGTTATAGCCCTTTGCAACTTTACACTGCCTCCTAACAATTTTTGGGGTAGCAAAAAACCTTTCACCACAGGCAAATGTCTCAGAGATATAAAAAACTGAGAGAGATTATTTAGAGACACTCTACATGATTGTGTTGCCTCAGATGGAATGTTTCTAAGTGAATGGTTTTCAAGTAACATCTCGTCAAAGATTGCTACCTTTTTGCACTTTAGACTCCTCAGGGATATCGTCGGTACAATGTAGCTTGGACTATTTCAACATGTTTGGGTGAAAAATAGGACCATGCCTAGTGTAAATGTACCCATTCAGATGCATTGGAATAGTTAGTTTGGTTGCATCAGGAGCAGGACAAAAGTTACACCCCTTTGCAACTTTACACTGCCTCCTGACAATTTTTGGGGCAGCAGAAAACCTTTCACCACGGGCAAATGCCTCAAAAATATAAAAAATTGAGAGAGGTTATTCTAGAGGCACTCTACATGATCACGTTGCCTTAGATGGGATGTTTCTAAGTGACACGATTTTCAAGTAACATCTCGTCAAATATTGCTACCTTTTTGCACTTTGGACTCTTCAAGGATATCATCGGTACAATGTAGCTCAGACTTTGTTTGGGTGAAAAATAGGACCATGCCTAGCGTAAATGTACCCATCTAGATGTGTTGGAATAGTCAATTTGGTTGCATTAGGAGCAAGATGAAAGTTACACCCCTTTGCAACTTTACACTGCCTCCTAATGATTTTTGGGGCAGCAGAAAACCCTTCACCACGGGCAAATGCCTCAGTGATATAAAAAACTGAGAGACGTTATTGTAGAGGCACTCTACATGATTGCATTTCCTCAGATGAAATGTTTTTAAGTCACATAGTTTTTGAGTAACAACTCGTCAAAGATTGCTACCTTTTTGCACTTTGGACTCTTCAGGGATATCATCGGTACAATGTAGCTCGGACTGTTTCGACATATTTGGGTGAAAATTAGGACCATGCCTAGCATAAATGTACCCATCTGGATGCGTTGGAATAGTTATTTTGGTTGCATCAGGAGCAGGATGAAAGTTACACCGCTTTGCAACTTTACACTACGTTCTTCTGATAATTTTTGGGGCAGCAGAAAACCTTTCACCACGGGCAAATGCCTCAGAGATATAAAAAATTAAGAGAGGTTATTGTAGAGGCACTCTATGTGATCGCGTTGCCTTAGAAAGAATGTTTCTAAGTGACATGGTTTTCAAGTAACATCTCATCAAAGATTGTTGTCTTTTTGCACTTTGGACTCTTCAGGGATATCACCGATATAATGTAGCTCGGACTGTTTTGATATGTTTGGGTGAAAAAAAGAACAATTCTAGCCTAAATGTACCCATCTGGATGCGTTGGAACTATCAATTTGGTCACATCAGGAGTAGGACACCAAAAATACATAACATGATGATGTAAAAATGTGTATATGTGTAAAAATGCAGCAGGAAAGTAAAAAAAGACAAACCTTACAAATTATTGTGCATACTTACAACTCAACGTAACATGACTTTACAAAATCAATGTGAATACTTACAAATTAATCCAATGAACCATCTGGGTCTATTCTACTCTTTATTGTGTCAAGTATTGCTTCATGGTCAGACTCATGCACCTTCCACAAGATTTTGTTCAAAGGTCTACCCCGATACTTTATCAAATGAATATTGGATGCCAAGACAATGTTTGAGTAATGAAGAATCTTTCGATGTGTGTCAAAGTCTTGAAATAGCCAAACATTAACACTCTTATGTGGGTACCTTCTAAGCCATGTTCTAGTAATAACCACTGAGCCTATAGGGTATTTGATGTTTTCTCCATCTGTAAGAGGGGCCTCCAATTTATTTTTTGCCTCAACACAATGACATAAGTAATAGCTATTCCCTCTTCATTATTTTCATCTACAATAACTGCATACACGTGCCCTACATTGATATGTGTAGCATATTAGATGAAATTAGTCAACATTACAAAAACACTACAAAGTAAGATGACATTACCTGGTTGAACTAGATGAAATTAGATGCATATACGTGCCCTATATTACCTGGTTGAACTAAATCTGATATGTGGTCAAAGTCAACTGATGATTCCATCTGTGTTAGTTCCAGTGCCGTCGGGGGTTGATATGTGTCAAGTGGGGTAAGATAACTTAAATGCCATTCGTCAACCCACTCCTTTGACTCGCACTCATCCCAGACTTGAATTGTACAGGAAGAACAAAAGCATGACATCTTTCACGTATGGATACTCCATGAACCTACAATTGAGCTTCTGAAAGAATGCATCTCATTTGATCCTGTTAGTGTACAACAGTCCTCATATGGTGCAATGTTAGTATCATCTATCAACCAAAAAAATCTACAAACTAAAGACTTACCTTCATTACCTAGAGCCATGGAAGCATTACACATCTTGATAATCAATTTTGTATCTGTGAACTTTGCATTGTCTTTATACTTTAACTCTTCTCATGCTATGGCTCTTTTGATACATGCTTCTACACCATCATGCTCCCCCTTTCCATGCCTAGCCTCACAAAAGTTTCATATATGCTGAATACCTGTAAAATTATGCCTCCTACTCAGCCAATAGAAATTACGTGTGTTCTTGAAGTGTGATGCACAGTTATCTGACCATATGATATGCTGAATGAACGATATGCCTCTTCTAGCCATATCATTGTAGAACACCTGAAAGCAACCTTGCATGAACTCCCTAGAATGAATGCGATCATCACTAATATAGAAATTATACTCCCTTATCATCTTTCTATCATCCTCTGTACTATCATTCGCATGAATGAATGCGATGTGCACAAATATAGAAACCTGTGTGGAGTTGTAATATTGTGATTGCACCTCACATTGTGACTGTAGACTGTAGTTCTCTACAAAGTCGATGACTGAAACAATGCTACCAACCGGAAATGTGTCCTTGCATAACTTGGATTGCAAGTCCAACCATCAAGCTCTATGGGCATGTCTTGCATACTCATACACTATGCTATCATGAAATATAGGCATAAACTGATACACTGGAATATTTTCAATAACCAATTCACACCTCTTTGCTTCGTTAACATCTTTTGTATTGTATGCCACTATTTTATACTTGCCAAACTCTACTAGTTCGTTTCCAACCCCATGTGTTCTTTCCATATGTTCACATATTAGAAAATGTTGCAAGCCACCACAACGATGACATGTGCCATCCAAGCATAATTTCTTGTAGAATATTTGACCTTCCTCTCTTCCACATAAAATTCTTGATATGAAGTCTCTTGAAGATGTTGGTGGGGCACATATGGTACAACCCTTCAAAACATTGTTAGTATGCATATCTAAACATATAGACCTATAAGCATCAAAATGGTTAGAAAATTCAATATGTAATCTAAACAACAAGTAGTGCGTGTGTGATTTATCTTGACATAGAAAGGTTTTAACATTTCAAAATATCTTTGACAAATTTTAATTTGAGGATACTTCTCTAGAAATTTACCTTAAAACTGTGTTTGAGTCTCATCCAAAAAATGCTTTGGATGTGGCTCACGGTTCTGACTACCAATTCTCCTTCTTACCACATCCCTTTGATTCAGAGATACCCTTGTGTAATTCTTCCAAAAGTATTTGATTAGTGATCTCAATGCTTCAACAATTGGTTTATCTTTTCGTGGTAGTCTCCCCGAGAATGCCCATAATTCATTGGCATTAGTGTCCTCAATTCTTTGGCGTCTTCCAACGACTCTTGATAATGTTTTCCTATTAATTCTTAATTCTTGACTCATCTTTCTAATGAGACAAGCTTTCCTCATTTGACTACTTACTATAGTCGATGTAATCACATGCCGTGTTGCATTACTATCTTTTGTGCATGAGGTGTTACCCACACTCTCATATGCACTCATTAGATTCTTGACAATAGATTTTTCACTTGAAGCCTCTGATGTTCTCAACCCAAGAATCTTCATGATGGACCTATACTTTATACTTCGCATCATTTCAATGAATAGTTGACATCTTGCAGTCTCATTTAACTTTTCATAGAACAATCTCTAAATCTTATGAGCATATCTTTTACAAGTGCGTTTTGGAATCTTA
Source organism: Cunninghamia lanceolata (assembly GCA_027924645.1). Lineage (NCBI taxonomy): Eukaryota > Viridiplantae > Streptophyta > Pinopsida > Cupressales > Cupressaceae > Cunninghamia > Cunninghamia lanceolata. The sequence goes on from BSBN01001226.1 coordinate 11,993,411, forward strand.
CCTTCCATTGGCTGCAAAATATTCTCATCAATTTCAATCAAATACTTTGGCTTTCTATGCAAAATTCTAGGTGGTGTTAAGTTAGGTAAATTCATCTCAGCATTAAGAATTTCATCAATATTTAAATGAGATGGGCTAGATGGCATACCTTCGATCAAAGATGGAATAGATGACATACCTTGAGGTTGAGGTGGGAACGATGGTATACCTCCTTCATCACATGTGAGTGATGATGTACTCTCAACTTGAGATGTGGTAGATGGTGTCCCTACATGTTGACTTGCGGTAGAGGACGTGTCTCCAACTATGGTATTCAAATCTCTCATAGCACGAAGTTTTTGCATTCGTTCTCTTTGTGCTGCCAATACCATATCTCTTTGTGCTGGTTGTGGTTCCTCTTCAATTGGTATGTCTTCATTTATCGTGTCCAATTTCCTCTTCTCACAAAGTTCCCTCATAGCCACTGCTTTCTTTGAATTCTTAGCTTCTATCTCTTCCTGTGTTGGTTTAATTCTGGATCGTTTCATCGGCATGACAGAGAATTTATCTGTAGCATGATAAAGAGACCAATATTACTTCCTAACAAATGAATACAAGATAATAGTGAGATTGTTTTTTTATTATGTTGTAAGGATTTATTCTTGTATAGTTTGACATCATGCTATGTTAAGGTCTGTTTATTACACATAATTATTAAAGAGCCCAAGTGTAGAAAATATACATGGCATCATGTGAGATTGTAGGCTGCTTTCTTGATTGGGAATGTGTCTATTTTAAACATGTATGATAAAGCATGATAAATTAATTCAATCCGAATTAAGAAAAATGTAAAGAACATGCATGTAAAGACTTGACATAACTAAAAAATGAAGATTCGAATGGAGAGAGTACCCAATTATGTAGTGTTTTTTTCTTGCATCAAACTCCTCAACAATTTGAGTTTTTTACCACTTGCTTCCTTTTCAATGTTAAATTGAATAACACTCAAATATAATTACTAACAACAATACTATTAACCAATCTATAATGTTAAATTCTTAAAATTGAATCACAATTAACATTGCAACACTACAAAAATTGAAACTTGAATAGATATATATCAAACTTGGTGTAAAAACTATGTTATTTCCTCCTTCTCAAGTTGGCAAAGCAGAAAAGGTGGTGGAAAGATCATGTAAAGGTGGTATAATGTGTCAAATGTGCATGTGAACTTCCCAACAACATGAAAGCACTTCTTTTTTGTTGGAGCACGCACAGAATCAGTATGAAAATAGAGCATGTGGGCCTAGATCACGGGGGTCAACACTTTTTTACCATTTCTATAGTAGGACAAAATGTGAGCGTGTTATAATGCACTCACATTTTGTCCTGCTATAGATTAATCACATCCTGTGCGTTATCTTCTTTAGTGATCCATTTCTCTTTCCAAACCTTCCCCTTTAGACTTGAATAACCACAAGGTTTTTGAGGGAGAACTTTTCCTATTTCTTGCAAGAGCTTGCCAGATGCTCCACCATATGATAGGCATAACAATGAAGGGGCAAGCCCTCCTAATCAAGTTCTTGATAGAAAATGCCCATCGAGGAAGAAAGACAGATCTTCTTAGGAAGAAGAAGTTCTAGTTTGTGACAAATCCTTATCCAAGTATAAATAGCAGGGGTTCTGTCAAGTGATTATCAATCCACTTCCATAAAGTCTCCTAAAGACTTCCTGATTGATTCCAAAACATCCACACCCCAAAACTAGAGAGGAAATCAATATAATCAAACCCATAAATCTCAATTTGATGACAGAAACTCTCTTCAGGATAGATTAAGAGTCCAACATTTCAACTCAAGTCTAAACCCATCAACATCTAAATAACCTGAATACAAAATCTCTGTTTGCCTATCTTTAGAAGTCAACCCTCAATGTCAAACCCTAATCCCTCAACCCTTAACTTTGATCCCTCGACCCTCAACCCTAATCCCCCAACCCTCAACCTTGCACTCTAATCCATCAACCCTAAACCCTATCCCTAAACCCTCAACACTATACCTTAAACCCTAATCTATCAACCCTCAACCCTAATCCCTCAACCCTCAACCCTAATCTGTCATCCTTCAACTCTAATCCCTCATCCCTAAACCCTAAATGCTATCCCTATTCCTAAACCCTCAACAGACTCAATACTATACCTTAAACCCTAATCCCTTATCCCTAAACCCTCTAACCCTATCCCTAATCCTTATACCCTCCACACTCTACTTTAACCCTGATCCCTCGACCCTCAACCCTATCCCTAAACCCTTGACCCTCGAACCTCAACCCTCAACCCTCGATGTTATACCCTAATCCCTCAACCCTTAACTCTGATCCCTCGACCCTCAACCCCATCCCTAAAGCCTCAACCCTCAACCCTCAACATCAAATCCTAATCCCTTAACCCTTCACTCTAATCCCTCAACCCTAAACCCTATCCGTAAACCCTCAACACTATACCTTAAACCCTAATCCCTAAACCCTCAACCCTAAATCTTATCCCTAAACCCTAATCCCTCAACCCCCAACCCTAATCTGTCATCCCTCAAATCTAATCCCTCATCCCTAAACCCTAAATGCTATCCCTATTTCTAAACCCTCAACAGACTCGATACTATACCTTAAACCCTAATCCCTTATCCCTAAACCCTCCAAACCTATCCCGAATCCTTATACCCTCCACACACTACTTTAAGCCTAATCCCTCGACCCTCAACCCTATCCCTAAACCCTTGACCCTCGAACCTCAACACCCAACCTTCAATGTCAAACCCTAATCCCTCAACCCTTAACTTTGATCCCTCGACCCTCAACCCTATCCCTAAACCCTAAACCCTAAAGCCTCAACCCTCAACCCTCAACGTCAAATCCTAATCCCTCAACCCTTGACTCTAATCCCTCAACCCTAAACCCTATCCCTAAACCCTCAACACTATACCTTAAACCCTAATCCCTCAACCCTCAACCCTAAACCTTATCCCTAAACCATAATCCCTCAACCCTCAACCCTAATCTATCATCCCTCAACTCTAATCCCTTATCCCTAAACCCTAAATGCTATCCCTATTCCTAAACCCTTAACAGACTCGATACTATACCTTAAACCCTAATCCCTTATCCCTAAACCCTCCAACCCTATCCCTAAACCTTATACACTCTACACTCTACTTTAACCCTAATCCCTCGACCCTCAACCATATCCCTAAACCCTTGACCCTCTAACCTCAACCCTCAACTCTCAATGTCAAACCCTAATCCCTCAACCCTATCCCTAAACCCTAAACCCTAAAGCCTCAACCCTCAACCCTCAACGTCAAATCCTAATCCCTCGACCCTTCACTCTAATACCTCAACCCTAAACCTTATCCCTAAACCCTCAACACTATACCTTAAACCCTAATCCCTCAACCCTCAACCCTAATCCCTCATCCCTCAACTCTAATCCCTCATCCCTAAACCCTAAATGCTATCCCTATTCCTAAACCCTCAACAGAATCGATACTATACCTTAAACCCTAATCCCTTATCCCTAAACCCTCCACACTCTACTTTAACCCTAATCCCTCGACCCTCAACCCTATCCCTAAACCCAAGATGCTTGAACCTCAACCCTCATCCCTCAATGTCAAACCCTAATCCCTCAACCCTCAACCCTATCCCTAAACGCTAAAGCCTAAAGCCTCAACCCTCAACCCTCAACGTCAAATCCTGATCCCTCGACCCTTCACTCTAATCCCTCAACCCTAAACCCTATCCCTATACCCTCAACACTATACATTAAACCCTAATCCCTCAACCCTCAACCCTAAACCTTATCTCTAAACCCTAATCCCTCAACCCTCAACCCTAATCCCTCATCCCTCAACTCTAATCCCTCATCCCTAAACCCTAAATGCTATCCCTATTCCTAAACCCTCAACAGACTCGATACTATACCTTAAACCCTAATCCCTTATCCCTAAACCCTCCAACCCTATCCCTAATACTTATACCCTCCACACTCTACATTAACCCTAATACCTCAACCCTCAACCCTATCCCTAAACCCTTGACCCTCGAACCTCAACCCTCAACCCTCAACTGCAAACCCTAATCCCTCAACCCTTAACTCTTATCCCTTGACCCTCAACCCTATCTCTAAACCCTAAACCCTAAAGCCTCAACCTTCAACCCTCAATGTCAAATCCTAATCCCTTGACCCTTGACTCTAATCCCTCAACCCTAAACCCTATCCCTAAACCCTTAACACTATACCTTAAAATTTAATCCATCAACCCTCAACCCTAAACCTTATCCCTAAACCCTAATCCCTCAACCCTCAACCCTAATCCGTCATCCCTCAACTCTAATCCCTCATCCCTAAACCCTAAATGCTATGCCTATTCCTAAACCCTTAACAGACTCGATACTATACCTTAAACCCTAATCCCTTATCCCTAAACCCTCCAACCCTATCCCTAATCCTTATACCCTCCACCCTCTACTTTAACCCTAATCCCTCAACCCTCAACCGTATCCCTAAACCCTTGACCCTCGAACCTCAACCCTCAACCCTCAATCCTCAATGTCAAACCCTAATCCCTCAACCCTTAACTCTGATCCCTCAACCCTCAACCTTATCCCTAAACCCTAAACCCTAAAGCCTCAACCCTCAACCCTCAACGTCAAATCCTAATCCCTCGACCCTTCACTCTAATCCCTCAACCCTAAACCCTATCACTAAACCCTCAACACTATACCTTAAACCCTAATACCTCAACTCTCAACCCTAAACCTTATCCCTAAACCCTAATCCCTCAACTCTCAACCCTAATCCATCATCCCTTAACTCTAATCCTTCATCCCTAAACCATAAATGCTATCCCTATTCCTAAACCCTCAATAGACTCGATACTATACCTTAAACCCTAATCCCTTATCCCTAAACCCTCTATCCCTATCCCTAATCCTTATACCCTCCACACTCTACTTTAACCCTAATCCCTCAACCCTCAACCCTATCCCTAAACCCTTGAACCTCGAACCTCAACTCTCAACCCTGAACTCTAATCCCTTGATCCTCAACCCTATCCCTAAACCCTAAACCCTAAAGCCTCAACCCTCAACGTTAAATCCTAATCCCTCAACCCTTCACTCTAATCCCTCAACCCTAAACCCTCAACACTATACCTTAAACCCTAATCCCTCAACCCTCAACCCTTAACCTTATCCCTAAACCCTAATCCCTCAACCCTCAACCCTAATCCATCATCCCTCAACTATAATCCTTTATCCCTAAACCCTAAATGCTATCCCTATTCCTAGACCCTCAATGGGCTCGATACTATACCTTAAACCCTAATCCCTTATCCCTAAACCCTCCAACCCTATCCCTAATCCTTATACCCTCGACACTCTACTTTAACGCTAATCCCTCTACCCTCAACCCTATCCCTAAACCCTTGACCCTCGAACCTCAACCCTAATTCATCAACGCTAAACCCTAATCCCTCAAACCTAAATCCTATCCCTAAACCATCAACCCTCAACACTATACCTTAAACCATAATCCCTATGCCTCAACCCTTAACCCTTAAAACTTAAACCCTATCCCTACACCCTCAACACTTGACACTATATCTTAAGCCTTAAACCCTCATCCCTAAAGCCTCAACCCTTAATCCTTAAACCTTCAACCCTAAACCCTATCCCTAATCCCTCTACCCTCGACACTCTAACCCTAACCTCGACATTAAATGCTAATCTGTCAACCCTAAATCCTAATCCATCAACCCTAAATCCTATCCCTAAACCCTCAACACTATACCTTAAACCCTAATCCATCAACCCTAAAACCTAATCCCTCAACCCTCAACCCTAAACACTATCAATAAACCCTCAACCCTCAACACTATACCTTAAACCCTAATCCCTCAACCCTCAACCCTAATCCCTCATCCCTAACCCTAAATGCTATCCATATTCCTAAACCTTCAACCCTTGACACTATACCTTAAACCCTAATCCCTTATCCCTAAACTCTAAACCCTATCCCTCAACCCTTAACCCTTAAAAATTAAACCCTAAAACCTATCCATAATCCCTCGATGCTCAACACTATATTTTAAACTCCAATCCCTTAACCCTCAGCAACCCTCAATCGTTAAACCTTCAACCCTAAACACTATCCCTAATCCCTCTACCCTCAACACTCTACTTTAACCCTAATCCTTTGACCATCAACCCTATACCTAAACCCTCAACCCTTAACCCTCAACTCTCAACATTAAACCCTAATTTCTCAACCCTAAACCCTAATCCGTCAACCCTAAACCCTAATCCCTCAACCCTAAACCCTATCCCTAAACCCTCAACCCTCAACACTATACCTTAAACCATAATCCCTCAACCCTAAACCCTAATCCCTCAACCCTAATCCCCCAACCCTAAACCCTAAACCCTATCCCTAAACCCAAAAAAACTACTTTGCCTTATGTTAGGTTGTTAAACCCATCATTTTTGACACTCTTCTCTTAAAGATATTTGAGTTACAAGAATATGTCAGAAAAATGGCTATGAACTTTTTTAATGTTAGTAATGTTATATGATATGTTTTTCTGGCCCATCTGGTGTTCATTATACCAATAGGTGTACACACTATGAGAAAAGCTTTGCGTATGGTACATCCACAATGAGTAATTAACAATTGAAATCAGAAGGATGATCATTATGAGAAAAGATTTGCATTGGGGCACATCTATGTTTCTTGCTGTCCACCCCGCACTTAGGGAAGGTATATTGTTATGAAATAGGCAAATAATCTCCCATTGTTTACTAGCTCTATCCACAATAACTACTAAACTATACCTTAAACCCTAATCCCTCAACCCTAAACTTTCAACCCTAAACCCTATCCCTAATCCCTCTACCCTCAAAACTCTACCTTAATACTAAGCCATTGACCCTTAACCCTAAACACTATCCCTAAAGCCTCAACCCTAAACCCTAATCCCTCAAGGTCCTAAACTCTAATCCCTTATCCCTAAACTCTAAATCCTATCCCTAAACGCTCAACCCTCAACCTTAAACCTTAATCACTCAATCCTTATCCACCCCTCTCCTCCCCTATCTGGCTCACTCCCATCTCTACCCTCCTCTATCCTCGACACTATACATACATACATATAGGCATACAGAGATACATACATACATATAGGCATACATACATACATACATACATATAGGCATACATACATACATACATGATTAATAGCCTTGAACATAAAAAATTTAAGGGGAACATAACGCGAGCGTGTTATAACGCACTCGCTTTATTTCAAACATGGCAAACAACACAAACTTTTGCGGAAAAGGAAAAATGCAAAGCAAAATATAAAGCAAAATATAACACGAGCGTGTTATAACGCGCTTGCGTTATGTTTTGCTTTGGGAATCCCAAGCCTTGGGCTTGGGATTTGCTTTGGATTTCCAACCCAAAGGCTTGGACTGCCTTTTGAACAGCCACAGATGTGTTTTTCCATATTCTTCAAGATTTCACATAATTTCATTCGTGCTAACCCTTAGATTTGCACATGTTTCAAGGTTGAACAATTCAAACACCTAGGTAATGTTAGGCTTTCTCTTAGCTATTTGACAATGTGATTTTTTTCACATTTTAACAATGTTAAGCCTTTCATCTTTAATTTCTTTTGTTTGTGTGTCTGTTTTCGGGCAAAAACCACTATTTGGTCTTTTTTTCATTGTAAATTAACTATTCATTGAAATTTCAAAAAAATTACATATTTAGAAACTAGACTCCATTCTACAAATATTAAAAAAAGAAAAAAATGATTTTCAATTAGTTTTCAAAATTTATAGGGGTAGCATGGCCAAAATTCTATTTTTTAGGATGTGTCCACTTTGAAAATTAATAAAAAATCAAATATTCATCAAAAAATTATCAAAACAATCGGGCATAAACTACATGCTATTAGCTAATTTCTCACCAAAGTGATTTTTAAAATACCAAAAAAAAGTTGACCTTTTGAGGGAGCCACAAAACATGCTATGTTATGTTTTTTTGACAGAAACAACACCAATTTCTGTGGCTCCCTCTTTTGAACCCCTTAATCTATGTCATTTTCAAAAAAAAATAGTAGTTTAAAGAGTAGACTCAAGGCACTATGAACATTGTTTTGGTTGCATCTTCAAATTTTGAGTGTAACTATGCTCAATTTCTCATCCAAGGCCAATATTTCCTGATTTCATAAAAAAAGTGGCCACTTAAGACCCCTTTTTGGCCCCCCATCTTCTTGCACTTACCCAAGTGCATTCTGATATTACACATGAGTTTATAAAGGTAGGTGTTGGTAGTCAGACACTGGGCAATGCTAGCATGAGTCATCCTATTGCAGAAGTGTACAATGGAGAGTGGTTTTTTTAGCATCAAATCATACCCAGAGAGTTGTTACATGATGCTATTCTTATCTTTCTGATTATAGTAATCACAAGTTGGTAGCTGACTGTTTATGGGCTCTTCATCCATCAAACATTATTTCACAGCGGCTTCTATCTCTCCTAGCATATTAATGGATTTGCATAATCATTCAGGAGTCATCTGAGGTAGGGTCTCCAGACCATGTACATATTAAGAGTTTTTGTTGTGCTAGTAGTTAGTTTCCTTTCCTATTTTGTCCTATTTTTGGCTTGCTTGGGCTCCTTTGTCCCTTCTTCTCTCTGACTCTATTGCCCAATGGATTTTTAAACTAATCTATACTTGAGATTATGGGTCCCTGGCTTTGTCCTTCTCAGTCCTCGTCCCCAACTAGAGCTTGTTGTTGACTAAAAATTTGAACCTGAAAAATTGGAAACTTTTAGTGCATTCCTATAGCCCCTTGAAATGTCGATCCTTACCTCGTTAAGCTCAGTTTGGTTAGTTTTCATGCCCAAATGTCTCACCGTTTGCAACATCTTAAAACTTCAATTTTCTTGCCCCCACAGTTCAAAACTTCCTAAATTTCCCAACTTCCCAACTTCATTCATTGTTGGAGGTGCTCATAGTTTTTGAACTTCATTTTAATGGTTCAAAGGTTCTCAAAAAGCCCAACTTTCCAACTCACCTTTTGAAATTGAAGATTGTAAGAATTTTTAAGAGTGTTTTATTTCTTGTCGGGGAGGTTAAAGGTTTTTAAACATCGCTCTAATAGTTTGAAGGATCACAAGATTTCTGACGCCCCGACTTCACTCATTGCCAGGAGTTTTCAAAATTTGTGAACTCCTTAAAGTTCAAGGTTCTGAATCTATCCCGACTCCCAACTAGTCAGCATCTTTACAGCATTCGTGTCAAGTTAAGATATGCATCGAGGCATTACTAAAATAAATTCTGATATGTGGTTTGATGGTTATGTTTCCCAGTTTTCAAGGTATCACTAGCTCATCTGATTATTCATGTGGCATAAAGTGACAATGTCTTTTCAAGAGTTATGAAATGCGAGCTCAATATTAAGACTTGTTTCTCAAGGTACCAAATCAATGATGCTTTAATTACCTCTTAAATGACAAGTGTAATGGAGCTCACTAAGGTGGTAGCACAGCATTAACAAGTTTAAAGGTCATCATTACCTACTGGCATAATTAAATAAACTTGTCCATAGAGAAAGGTGGCAGTACTTTCTAAGTTCAGTTTTGTTTATCAACCAAGGCATTTTTCAAAATGGGACTTCCTATGAATAATGAAATTTGGGATGATGAATCTATGCCTATTCTACAACCTAATTTACACTGGCCAGAAGAGGAGCAGATTGATATCATTTCCCAATTATGCACCATTGCATGGAAGAAGAAGACCAGCCATGTTGAATATCGCAGGATAATTTTCATTCTGGAGGAAGAGGAAGAAAATGCTAAATTGCATAATTGTTTTATGGAAACATGACTGGAATTAGGAATTACCCCTAGGGCAGTCTAATGCCACTTGTCTAGCATGCAAGAAATATTTTTGTAATTAGCGATCATAACTACAATTTTGATGTAATGCAACCATTTCTGTTTTAAAGTTGCTTTCTTGATAGAGGTTACTTAAAAAGACCTTTTCGGATAGTTATGTTGAGATATATTTTTGGGTCTTGAAAAACTATAAAGGGAGGACTCTTGGAAGGGGGGAGGTATCTTTCTGGTTTGGCTATGAAAAGGGGAAAGAGCAACAAGTTTATTTGATCTTGTATTTCTAGTTATCTTTTTCTTAACTTGACTTATGTACAAGAACATTTTCAGAAACTTTGAGTTTTGTTATGTTGAAGAAATGAAGAACTATTTTCAGAACTTTGTGTCTTAAGATGTCTTCTATGATTGTAATTGTTCTTGTGTCAATTTTTAATATATCTTCAATAGTGTTCCTGTTATATTGGTATGTGTTGAGAGAAATATAGTTGTTTCTTTTTTATCAATCTTTTACTATTTGTGGGTAAATGGAATGTATCATTTATCTGCATTCATTTGATTCTGAAGTAATCTTTCGCATTCACATTCATGGCTATGAGTGGGTGTTAGTTTTCCTTTTATATTTTCTAGTCAAAAGCATACTCTATTTTTCATTCCTTGTAAATTGGTCGAAGGTATTTATGCCTTGTAAAATAAGCAGAAAGCACTTGCAACTAATTTTGCAAGTGACCCAACTGTTGGTTGGGTTGTCCTTCATGTGGGAAAAGGAGTATAAACTTGAAAGGACAAATCTATTAACCAACACAAACACTTCAATTTTGGGCTTAAAAAAAAAGAACACCTTGCTTGTCTCACATTTCAATTTGGGCTCCTAAAATGAACATTGCTTGCTATGACACATCAAGATTGGGTATAAAATGAACAAGTGTCTTCTTTTAACACATTTTGACTTGGGATCTAAAAAGAACTAGTGCTTGAACTATTTTGTGAACTTGAATGTGATTGAAGGTGTGTATTCTCTTCTCATGTGCTTCGTGCAATCTTGAGAGTTGATTCATATTCACACCTCACATTTCAATTTTCTAAGGGTTAATTTATAAGTGTGAGTGTGAATGAAGTAACAACTCACTTGGTTTGGTTTTTTATACCCTATCTTAGGAGGCCTTCTTGGAGACACACCACTCCAAGGGATGACCTCAATCAAGGCTGAATCAAAAGACACCCTCATTGGGAGTTGAAATCTTATCACTCTTGGATACCCCAAAGAACTTTATACCTTTGGGAAGTGAAGGTGAAGGGTGGATTACCCCTTTCTCCTGGCTGTGTGGCATGATTTCACTTTCAATTCATTTCCCTAGTCAACCTTGTGCTGCCTAGCTTAAGACCTAATTGGCCATACCCCACTTGACTACTTCCAGGACTTGTTCATGTGTCTTCCAAATGTGCTTTTTTAATCATTGCCACATTCTTCAAATTCAAAATTCAAAATTGTTTATGTGTCTTGCGTGAGTGATTCATGTTTGTACATGTGTGATCATTTGTTTGAACATTTCCAAATCAAGCTAAACACCAAACACATAAACAAGTCATCCTACACATTCCTCCCAAGACATTCAAATCCAATAACTTTCATCCTAATCACCCTTCTTAGCCACTTCATATCCTAATCATATCCAAGCCATTATAATTCAAACTCTAATCATTCATTGTCACCTTCCTACTCAAATCAACTTCATTCTAATCATCATCCTAATCAATCCAATTCATACAATCTTGTCATTCCTAATCATATCCAAGTCATCCTAATCTAATCCTAATCATCATCCTCTTTATTCTAATCCAATTGCTTTCATCCTAATCAATTCTAATCATTCCTAATCTCCAATGACTTCATTTCACATGATTCCACATCAACCAAGTCCTAATCAACACTTGTCAAAATGGTCTTAATCATAAACAAGCCCAATCCCAATCCTAAGCCCAAAATCATAGTCCAAGGTGACCCTCTTCCTAGTGCAAATCATGAGACAAGACCTAAGCCCAAAATAATAATCCAACAAGGCTACCCTTCTAATTCAAACAATGAAACTAAACATAATCCAAAAATCATACTTTAAGTAGCTCCTTCCCCTTCTACCACTTTTAATAATGACATAGATCATGTTGCATACCTTGAGGAAGAAAACTATAATACAAGAACTTAAACACATGTTTGACACCATGCCAACATACCAAAACAAGGTCCTAGTACTCCAAATCCAAGCCCTCATTCAAAAACTCCAGTAAGTACCCCAATCCTTCAACCAACAAATCACAAAAAGACTCCAAGCCCTCTTCCAAACATTCCAACACATCTAATCACCTCAAATCCAACACCTCCTAGCCAAGGCTAATCAATTCATCACCACTTACAAAATTCAACCAACACAACAACAACCTCACCAAATTCCACCTCAACCTTATGTACCATCCCCCTCCACTTCATACCAATCTAATCCATCCATTTCGTATCAAGTCAATGCCACATCAACCTATCCACCCACTTCTTCCCATGTCAATCGTACATCAACCTATCAAGTCATGCCACAAAAAACACATGTGAACTTAAGTTCTTTGCAACAAGTGCAAATGCCTTCATGTCCTAATGACACCTTTGACAAGGGGAATGCTAATCTAGGTCATGCACCCTATAAGTATATCATACCACTATCCAATCAAAAGCCTATCCTAAAGCCACCATGTCCTAGCCATAATCCAATGGGCCCTACACTTTCTAATAGATTAACCCCTTTATTACCCTTACCATCCTCTAATCAACTTGACAATACATCAATTCCACATCCTAAGTTCAAACATTACAAAACAAAACTCAAGTTCACCCATCCACCTACAAAGGATGTGACCCAAGGGCTACTAGTGGGGAATCAAACATTGCCATGTCATCCAACACATATGCTTGAACATACAAAAGAGTCCCTAAACATCATACCAAGTCCTTCAAACTAACCATGTCATCTGCAACCCATTGAGGCTATTAAAGAGTCTCCCCCATTGAATTCAAGTCAACCTCTATCGTGCCCTCATGTTGTTGACCATCAAGAACTCATCAAGCCGCTTGTAGAGCCTTCCACATACATTCCAAGTCAAGAGATATGTCAAGAGCATAATCCTAAGCACAAGGAAATATTATCCCCTCATCCACATCAATATTAAACAACTTCCATTGCACCCCTTCATAACACACTTGATCCCATTTATGATCACAATCCCCTCTATGATCAAGAAGACCACGATGATCAACTTAGCCAACTCTATGCATTCCATGGTCAAGAGCTTGCCACCTCACCTATCCATGATCCACAAACATCCACTTGCCATGATGGGACATGTGCCTCCCAAGAGCAAATAAACATAGAAGATCAAGCAAATAACTTAGATCCTAATAAGCATAATCAAAATCCTAATTCTTCCATATCATCCACTATCAGCCCCATTTCAAGTCCACCATCATATCCACTTGATCTATCTACTTTAATTAAGGAATGTTCGTCCTTAGGACAACAACAACCATTGTCTTCAACCTCACCTTCTTCATTCAATAATGAACTCGTGTCTAGTTCACAAAACACACGTAATCCCATTGTCAACTACATGCTCCAAAACATGAATTACCAAGGTAAAGGCTTAGGCCTTCATGAACAAGGTATTTTGGAGCCTATCAATGTCAAAGTCCCCCCTCACTCATATGGCCTTGGATACACACCCTAAGGAAAACAATCCAACGATGTTGGTACTTCCTACATCTACTTCTTTCCATCACAAACCTTATCATATTCTCAAAACATATGTTGCCATTCCACCTCCATCATCCTATAGATGTCAAAAGCATGTGACCGTACACCTTCCACCATCCAATTTACCTCCACTCCTTCCAACTCCGCATATGCCTCCATCCGCTTTGTCACCATTGCTTCCAACACCTAACATCCCTATCATTCACAAAACTCCTTACATTCCTAATCATGACCAACAAATGCACACATGGTCTAAACATAAATCTTACACTCATTCCACCCACCACATGGGATTCAAAAATAAACATTTTGATGCCTTCTTTTATAAAGTCAAAAATACTAAGGGTCCTAATACCTTAGTAAATCAATCTAAAAATTCAAAACAAAATCCATCCAAAAATCTATCCAAGCCTATACCATCACAAGGAAAGTCCAAAAGCAAAATGGTTTGGGTACCTAAGTAAAAATCAAGCAAGTCAACTGTGGCATCTACCTCTCAAAAAACCTAATCATCCTCTTCCATCCATTCCACTCAACAGCTTCAAATCCCTCCATCCCACATGAAAAGCAAAAATCATAAAAATACTAAGTCCATGCGGGTACCAAAAGTCCTACATCATCCATCTTCTAAGAAAAAATCACCATTGCTTCCTACACCACCATCCACTCAAAAGCTTCAATGTTTATCATGATGTGTGCAGCCATTGGTCATGATTCCTTTCCACACCTCCATCACCCCATCATTCAACTATTATCCTACATATTTCTCCCATCACCTCCCCATGGTCCATGCTTTTGTATAAGTCTTGCATAGTTCCTACATAATCCACATCATAATCCATGCCATAATCCACATCATACTCCACTATTGTTCCTTCCATAATCCACTATTCAGCTAATCCATCTCACTTTCATGAAAATCCCCTTACCAACATTTATGAGCATTAAAACTTGACATGGTCCATGCAATGACATCTTTCTCCAATGGGACTATCACCTTCATGAAACTAGACACTTGAGTCCTTCATGTTCATTTCCACCTATCCCATTCAAAAAATAAAAAATGTAAAGAGAAATCCTTTCATCCAATGGTGAAAACCACCCTTGGTGGTACCTTGGATAAGTACCATGATTAAAACCTAGCAAACAAGCATCATGTGTATGTTGATCTTCTATGTCACTTACACTTGGGGGCACATCGTCTCATCCACTCTTTCATTTCTTTCTTATCATATCCTATCCATTACATACACATTCCTAACATATCAAACCCATCCATCCTCAGGATTCCTCTTTTAATCTTCATAAAGATTGGGGGAAACATGTTGACAAATGCTTTGGTTATCTCTTGATATACCTCATCCTTCCCAATCCATCCTATCATCCTATTTTCATAAGCATTGTCATGAAAAATCCTAAGTCTTGCACCTAGAATGGGGCATGTTATTCCCATTGCGACATAGTCCTTGGAGATCACATCCTTTCCCTCTTACACATACATTCATCCCATTCCACTATCACCTATACTTTTATCCATTCATCCAATTCCTTGCACCTAGACTTGGTTTCCCCTTGTCATTGGCATCTAGCAAAAAGGTTAAACAAATTTCCATCCATTGACATTCCAAAACATTTCAAAACCACAAAAAAATCAAAACATTTTACAAATCTAAAAAAATCAAATATTCCCAAAATACAAAAAAAATTAAATCATTTCGAAAATACAAAAAAAATCAAAACATGTCAAAAATCCAAAAAAATCAAAACATGTCAAAACACAAAAAATCAAAATATTCCCCAAAATTTTAAAAAATGAAATATGCTATAAAATCCATGCAATAAAATCAATCCACACGATCAATTCACTTCTTCAATTCATTAAATCACATTCTTCAAGTCAATCACATCATTCTATCCAATCAAATCAATTCATCAATTCAATTCAATCATTTCAATCAATCAATTTCTCAATCAATTCATCATCAAAAATCAATTCTTTCAATCAATCAATCCACTCAATCTATTCAATCACTTCAATTCAATTATTCAAATCAATCCAACTCATCAATTCAATCATTCAAATAAATCACATTCAATCTAGATCATCAACCCAATTCTTCACATCAATTCATTCAAAACAATTCAAGTCAAATCAAAATTCCAAGCAATAAACTCAAATGTAAGTCACATCAATCCATCCCAATCAAGTCAATCAATTAAGTCAAATTATCCAATCACATTCAATGGTCTTCATCCTAATCTTGATGTAAACCAAATCAATCAATCAATCAAACCCTTGTGTTTCTCACATGGCCAACAACACTAGTGTAAATCACTCAATCAATTGTCTTAGATAGGATGTTGCATTGTTGAAATTAGACCAGACATCTTAGATGACATGTATCATTCATAAAACCAGACATTATTTTTATTATCATCAACCAATAAATTAATCATTGGTTTATAGCTTGACATGGGTAATACCTTGTTTGTTTTTGAATCATTTGTGCATGCCTACTTTCTTGCTTGTGTGAGTTATCATTTTTTCTTGCATTTGTATCAAATCTGAATCCAACCCAGCTAATATTTATATCTCGTATCTAAACAAGGTTGTATTATGCTAGGGCATGAGACACATCATCACCTTGGTCCTTATACCTTGGTTCATAATTTCTAATGCTATATCAAACATCATGGTTGCTCATCTTTCATTGCAGCAGAATGCATCCTTCACTTCTTCTAGCCATTCCCTTATCTTTCATCCTTAACCAATTCATTTTCATTTTGAGAGCCTACATGTATTTGTCCAACCCAACTATCCTCTTAAGGGGGCATCATCATCCCATTTCCTTAGCTTCTTTGAAATGATGTTACTCGACATAAATCACATCATCTCAAAGAGGGGCAAAATGTAGACACTAAAATTTATCCATTTCTTGTCTGCACCTAGTCAACATGACCTTGTAATATTTTGCCCTAGGTCCTAGGACATCCCAATCACAATTCCAACTTAATCACATTCCAAATTAATTAAATAAATCCATTTATTTAATTAATTCCCCCTTGTCACATGTCTCACATAATTCAAATTAAAAATTTGAATTATTCCCTCACCTCTCACCACATTGCAACATGTGTCACATGCTACATCTTCCACTTAATATCCCTTCACATGTCAAACTAATTTAAATAATATTTTATTTAAATTAGGTCTCACTTATCCTCCATCGCACACTTGTCATGTGACTATGATCCCTCTTGAAGTGGGAAACCCTAATCAACCCTAATTGATCTCAACCATTCATATCACTCAACATAACTTGCAATCACAACCATTCATTTGAATTTTTCTTTTCTATTAAGGTAGCCTCTCACAAGTCATTTTGGGACATTCATCTTTTGAGTATTATTATGCTTTTAAAATCTTGAGCAACCATCAATCACCCATTGATCAATCATTCGAAATCTTGCATTCTCATGCGAGGTTGAGAAGAGCCATGAAGGTCAATCAACACTAGTTTGGATATCAGTTTGCATTTCATTTATATTTAATTTTCATTCTAGTTTGTGCTTCATGGTGCAAGTTAGGGTTTGATTTTCTGCAATTTTGATTTCTGCCCTAGATTTTGCCCTAATGATAATCTCTTATGATATTTTTCCCATTCTAGATTAGTTCTAAAATAAAGATATGTTTCTCGTGTGTTGTTTCTAGTATCTTGTGGTGTGATTTCTTATTGTCCTTCTTTTTAGGTGTCTTCCTCTATATTAGAGTTTTGTTTTCTATTCCCTTTGTTTAGGGTAAAATTGGGATTGTTCAATGTTTTAGTTATTAGATGTTTAAATCCTCCTTTCACCCTTAACATTCAAGGACCTGGGATACCCTAGGTCATTGTGACATGTAGGGAAATTTGGATTAGGATGTTTAATTATCAATTTTCCTTCTCTTATGCTCAATTGACCATTAAAACCCTAATTATGTGAAAATGACAATAAACAGATGAATTATAGGAAATACTCTTGCAAAGGAATGTAAAATATCAAATCACATAGTACCTATTTTTGGGGCTCTGAGGTAGAAAAGTCAAGGAAACAAGAGTGGGCATCCAAGTCCAAGGCCCTAGTTTCTGTCGAGATCTCGAAACTCAGTCTGCAACTCTTTCCTGTTGTTCCAGATATTTTCCTGTCACTGAAGTTGGAGGACTAATGAGTGGGTGCCTAAGTCCAGGGTGCTAATTTTCCATATGTTCTACAATTCTAACACTTCAAGATGCCTTCCTGCAACTTCACTATATCCATCTCCTCAACCTATAACCTTCAACCATGAAAACTTTGGGAGGGGGTTGTGGTGTTTAGGAGCTTGCTTTAGTCAAGCCCTGGAACGACACTTAAGTCTTCTAAACACCTTTGTTAGATAGAGAGTTCATGCCCTTGTGAGACAAAGACAAAATACAAATGAAATAATGATCACAAACACAATGAATGTCACCTTGTAGTGAAGATCTCATGGGAGGAAGATGCTCTTCATTCCATGAGGAAATGGATGCTCAAATTTGTAGATACAAACACATAAACAACACAAATCTACTCTTTCAACACAATGAAAGCCTTGAATCACTTCTAGAATGCCAATACTCATGAATGTAATTTCTTATAGTTTCTAAATGAATGCCTAATCATGGTTTTTTATGCAACCACAAGAATTCCCGCTAAGAGTTCATGAATTCAAGCTTACCGTGTCACCCTACGGACAAAATAACGGCCATAAACTGACACTAAAAATTTAGGCTTGACCCAAAATAGGGTAGGACTAGGGTAAGGGCGCCTAAGTCCTGCCCCATTATTTTAGGTAGGGTTAAGCTCAAGGGGTCCTCCTAGGTCCAATTTGTCATGATACCTAGGGTTCATTCCATCGGGATGCCAAATTATGATGCAAGATGTCCTAAATGCATGCAAAAGACCTGAGAGATAAACCTTATGAGGGAAAATCCCCCAAGGGGACATTTTCTGATGTTAGATTTACCCCCCACTTTAATGTATGTATAAACATGAGGCCAATACATGCATTAAAGTACGGTCACAAACATAGAAAACATGCCAAGGATGGAGAAGACATGCCAATCACATAGGAGACAGTAACAGGCACACAAAACATGGAGAAGATAGTTACAATCACATAGAAAATAGAGAAGACATTAAATGCATAGAAGACATGCATAATTTATTTTCTTTTCTTTTTCTCATATCTATGAAATGTAGATGCAAGTACTAAAAAGTAAACAAACCTCCCATAATGCAGGAAGCACTCATTGCGCTGGTCTTTATACTGTATATATGGGACAACACACATGCAAGACACACAAAACCTCCCAAAATGTAGGAAGCACTTATCGAGCTAGTCTTTAGACTCCATATGGGGCAACAGACATGCCAAACAAAGCAAGCATGTGAAATACACACACTTGAAGACATGGAGAAAACACGGCAGACAAGTGATGGAGTGTACCTATTTCTAGGTCCAACACCATCTCAGGCACATTACAGGCACACACCGATGATTGGGCTTTGCCACAACAATCGCCGAAAACATGCTTAAGGGTTGAGTTAGTCACAGAACCGCTCCCCATCTCTGCAGAGGACTTTTGAAAATGACAGGATGATGTAATCTACTCTAAGAAATACACCATCCCCACCTCCACAGAGGGCTTAAGATAAAAAGGATATACATGATATGCCACCTCCGCAGATGGCTTACATGATTGATTGATTGATTTCAAACAAACTCAGGATGCAGGAAGCACTCATCGAGCTAGTCTTTAAACTGCACCTAAGGACAAGCACATAGCTAACATCTACAATAGATAGCTTACCTTATTTATGCCACTGCCTTAAGGTGGTTGATATCAGGTATCGATATCAAGCACGTTAAGGTAGGAAGAAAACACATGAGGGAACACAAGCTCTTGCAAAGCCCATGCCCCCCAGAGGTGACATGTACTTCATGATCACCAAATGTTCCCACAAACACATCCCTGCAAGAAAAATGTTAGTGTCTACAACATCATGATAAGCAACAACATCAATGCATATGAAATTTGATGCATGCAAGATTCAAGCTAGACAAAGTGCATGGAGCAGCAGTATTGTTATGATATATAAATGAGATAGAACACCATCAAAATTACTACGTAAAAAGTACGAGTGCTTCTACTAGCCAAGCGTCAGATAAAATATACAGCCCCATCGTCGTATTAGGAACTAACTCCATTTTTTGATTGCTCTCGAAAGGGACACTAGGTCTGCATTAGTGTAAATGTTTTTCATCATCTGCCCGCTAGATAGAAACACTAGAGGAAGGGAAGTAATAAATCAGAGAGGAGAAACAAGTATCTTAGGGATAGTCATGTAGGAGGGTGCCCCCAAGTCACCAACTGCAACCGTATGTCCGTAAGACACAACACACAACAATAAAATCAGAGAGAGGCAATATAGAAGAATGATGATACAAATCGAAGAAGATCACAACAGAGGTAGTCTCCTGGTATCTTAGACCTTACGGGAGAATCAAGGGTCATCGCAGGAGGCCTAAACAACACATAACACATCACGAGAGAGATAAAGGGTTAGAGATACTTACCTATATGGCCCATGTTGGGCTAGTAGTTATCACGAATCTTGATCTTTATCTTAATGGTTAAGGCATTATCACTTCTTCTCTCTTCCATATATTCAGGAGTGTGCAAGGGCAATTATGTAGGAAAGGTTTCTCTTAATGATGGTTGAGAAGGAATATTGCCATGGTCTATGTTAGCCATAGGAGCATTTGAAATGCCATTCAAATGAGCTTGTGGAGGCATCTGAAAGATACCCATTTCAGTCCCTATATAAGGAGTTGGAATGGCTTGAGTAATAGGGATAGCTTGTTCTTCCACAACATGTAGGATCTCATTGCTTTCCAAAATATGTGACTGTTCATGATCCATTTTCTTGTTTAGAATGTAATTGAGAAGCTCTTGAACATCAAGTGGCAAATTATCATTAGGTTTAAGAAAATGTTCACAAAGAGAATCTGCATCATCCAAAGCTTCATCCTGATTAAGGAGAGTGGGAAGGGATGGTAGAGTAGTGTAGAGAAATGTATCAATGATATATTTTTCTTGTGCCCATATATCCTCACCAAATGGGGTTATGTTGGGACAAGTCTCTTTGTTTGATAGATTACCCATTGCTATTTCATTCTCATAGGTCTCAGAAAAGATTTTCATTACATCATCATGAAACAAAGGGAGAACGGAAGTAAAGTTGTCACCACTACTTTCCCAATTGTTGTAAGCTATAAAACTTTTGAGATTCTCCATGATTGAAGGAAAAACATCCACAGTCTCAAGAAAGTTATCAAAATAGGCTATTGATCGAAGAATATCACATGTAGTACTAATGGTCATGTCCATGCCATAGATGTATGCAATTTGATGCAAGACTTGAGGATATTCATTTGTGAATTTGCAAAAGTTATTATAGTTCACAATGTACTCATATAAGTCTTCTAAAGATGTACTTTTAGGAGAATCCATGAATGCAAAATATATGCAAGAATGCTTGATTTTTTGTACTTTTTCAATGCAAATAAGTGAAAGCGAAGGGTGTTGTAATGATTTTATTCAAGGGCAGAATTATATGTTTGATATCAATCTAAAACAGTAATAGGATTCTTCTCAACACACTCTTGATGCAAATCCAAGATAATGCCAAGTGAAAATATGTCAAAATAGGCACTTTTTTCCACCAAATCTCAATGAAAAAGAGCATAAAAAAGGGTGTTGTGAGGAAAATTATGATGGAAAAAAAATTATATCAGTAATAATAGCCACTTAATGTCAAAATACCCAACACAACACGCTTTTAGTGCCACTTAAGGTAAAACCCTAGTGAAAATATAACAAAAATAGGCTATTTTTCACGGTTATTCAACTCCAAGACCTAGAAAAAGGGGTGTTGTAATGAATTTAAGGAGTTTCATAAAATAAAATCAATGATATCATTCACCTCAATCCATAAAATTGATCACAATACGCTTGGAGTGCAAACTAGGTCAAACCCTAGGGCAAAAATAGTCAAAATGTGTAGTTTTTCGCCAAATTTTCAATGCAAGAGGCCAATCAAAAGGTGTTGTGAAGTTTTTTAGGAGGGGAAGAAATTAATTACCCTAATAAAAACCAATTAGTGCAAAAAAACCCTTCACAACATGCCTATGGTGCAAGTTTAGAGAGTCAATAAGGCCAAATTTAGTGAAAATTGGTGTTTTTGAAGCCCTAGGTTTTAGATCTTGATACAAAATGATATGTGAATGTTTTGAAGTCTGATTTATGATAAAAATGAAATAATCTCAGATCTGAAAATGAATTCCAAGGTCTAATATGCAAAATGCCAATGCAAATCTAATGAAAATACATGAAAATTGCTAATTTTTGTTGAAATTTTCTATGCTAAAATGCAAATATTTTAAATCTAATTGCAAATTTACACTAAGATGCAAGACTACAGCCAAATTATAATTTTAATGAGCCTCTAAAATCAGTAGAAAAATCTGAGAGAAGATTTTGCCTACTAACCCTAGATTTTGGAATTACTAGGTTATATGAAAATTGTCAAAATTTCTACAAAAGCCTAGTAAATTAATGATGGAAATGCAATGCAAATTATTGAATTTTTGTATTTTTTTATAGCTTATATCAGATTTGATGCAAAAGTCATGAATTAGGGAAATTTAGAAAGAACTGATACAATTTAGTAATCTATATGAAAATGCAAGCTAGGGTTTTCAAATTTTTGCAAATTTTATAATTTTCTCAATGCAATAAGATGAAAGACTATATGAATGAATGAAATCAATCCAAATCTAATGACACACACTCAACAAGTTGCAATTTAAGTCCAAAAACACGGGTTCACCAAAATTTTTAGGGTAAAATTGGGATTGTTTAGTTTTGTGTTGTTAGATGTTTGAATCCTCCTTTCACCCTTAACATTCAAGGTCCTAGGGTCGACTGGCCATGCACTATCATATACTAGGTCACTGTGAGATGTAGGGAAATTTGGATTAGGATGTTTAATTATCAATTTTCCTTCTCTTATGCTCAATTGACCATTAAAACCCTAATTATGTGAAAACAACAGTAAATGGATGAATTACAGGAAATGCTCTTGCAGAGGAATCTAAAATATCAAATCATAGAGTACCTATTTTCAAGGCTCTGAGGTGGAAAATGCAGGGATATAGGAGAGGACGCCCAAGTCCAAGGCCCTAGTTTTTGTCAAGATCTGGAAAATCAGTATGCCAC
Organism: Cunninghamia lanceolata; assembly: GCA_027924645.1. NCBI lineage: Eukaryota > Viridiplantae > Streptophyta > Pinopsida > Cupressales > Cupressaceae > Cunninghamia > Cunninghamia lanceolata. The sequence goes on from BSBN01001226.1 coordinate 12,016,482, forward strand.
TCTTTCCTATTGTTCCAGAGATTTTCCCATCACAGAAGTTGGAGGACTAATGAGCAGGTGCCCAAGTCTAGGGTACTAATTTTCCTTCTGTTCTACAATTCTGATAGTTCAAGATGCCTTCCTACAACTTCACTTTGTCCAGCTCCTCAATTTGTAACATGTAACCATGAAAACTTTGGGAGGGGGTTATGGTGTTTAGGAGTTTTCCTCAGTCAAGCCCTTGAAGGACACTTAAGTCTTCCAAACAACCTTTGTCAGATAGAGAGTGCATGCCCTTGTGAGGCAAAGGCAAAATCCAAATAAAATAATGATCACAAACATAATGAATGTCACCTTGTAGTGAAGATCTCATGGGAGGAAGATGATATTCATTCCATGAGGAAATGGATGTTCAAATTTGCAGATACAAACACATAGACAACACAAATTTGCTCTTGCAACACAATGAAAGCTTTGAATCACTTCTAGGATGCCAATGCTCATGAATGTAATTTCTTCTAGTTTCTAAATGAATGCCTAATCATGCTTTTATATGCAACTACAGGCAATCCCACTAAGATTTTGTGAATTCAAACTTACCGTGTCGGCCTAGGGACCAAATAATGGTCATAAACCTACACTAAAACTTTGGACCTAGCCCAAAATATGGCAGGACTAGGGCACGAGTGCCCAAGTCCTCCCCCCTATTTTGGGTAGGGTTAAGCTCAAGGGCTCCTCCTAGGTCTAATTTTTCATGATACCTAGGGCTCATTCCATCAAGATTCTAAATTATGATGCAAGATGTCCTAAATGCATGCAAAAGACCTGGGAGCAAGCCTTATGAGGGAAAAGCCCCCAAGGGGACATTTTCTGATGTTACACCCTTATCTCTATGTAACTTAATATCAAAATAATATTGTCCCAATATTTCTTCACAATCTCTTCTAATCCCTTCCTCTATCTCTTTTTGTTTGTCTATTTGGTTGTTGTTCTCTTCTATCAAAATTCTCCTTGACTTATATGGCACATGGGGTGACTCTTGGTTTGAGGGTTGCATCTATTCAAAGTGCCTCTTTATTTTATGGGATGTCTTTAGATTTGTGAATGACATCTTATCATTTATTGGTGTTGCTTCCTTTAACTATCTTAGACTCTCAGAACTAATATTATCATAGACCCCAACTTCTCTCCTTTCTCTAACCTTCATCACACTCTGATTAACCAAATAGTTTAGATAGTCTACAACCAAATTCAACAGCTAGAGGTTTCTTATAGGGTTTAATAATTTTTTTCATTGTTTATCAACTCTGATCTAGATAGTAGTAAAATTAGGTTGAACCCTTGGGGTTATTCCTACTTGTGGTAGGTTTAGGGTTTGATTATATTCTTCCCTCCATATCCTTCTTGACTATTCATAAGCATCAATAATCCCTCCTAAGCTCTTGAGAAGTTTTGTAGCCCTATTCGTATGCATTTTTAATGTTGAAATTAAGGAACACTAAGAGGGGGGTGAATCAATGTTCTACAAAACTTACTAATATGTTCTTTTATTAATTCACAACATACATTCAACAGAAAGAAACAAGAACTTAGGATCAACAACAAGATCATCACACATGTACACCAGGATTTTTACATGGAAACCCAGTTAAGGGAAAAACCACGGTGGGAGTTGACCCAGAAAAATTATACTCTATTAGAAGTATTACAAATGGGGAAGGTACATCCGTTTGGGCACACTGCCCAGAGCTCACTACTCAAGAGAGGCTCACTGCCTACAAAATTAATTACAAAAGTTCACAGAGAAGATTGAACTAAAGAATAGCATCTATCAATGCAAGATTATAGTTCCGGTTAAGCTCAATACACCGACTTCACACACTTCATATCTTACTGCTCTATTTTCACTATTCTTCCATAATCCAAACTTAGATCTCTTGTCGTGCACTTGATTCTACCACACTTTGCACCTTCTAGACCATATTCACACACACACTTTTCAAAATGCTCGATCCAATCGATTATATATATCCGTAACATGAAATTTCCTCAACTGCAGTTGGCTTCAAGAAAACTCATATAATTTTCAAAGGTTACTATTCTGTCAGTTGAATTCAATCACAATCATCAATGCAGACCAAAAATTATGGATTCAAGTCACTACGCATGTCAGCCAGTACCACTAGATTACATAAATTGCTCATCCAACTACTTCTCTCAATCCACACACTAATCAAGCACCATGTCCACATGTTCTTCACTGGAATGAACTGAGTAACCAAAAATTGATAATTAGAAGCTTATATCTTTTAATACCTTCATCACCAGAGGCTAATTCTTTGGATTTATGTAGTCTAGACATCCCTTGACATTCCCTCAGATCCACAACTTAATATAGTTATCTGAGAAGAAATGTAGACCAAAATACTAAACACTGTCATATATCATGTTCTTGTCCATCCAAACTTAGGCAATTCCATAGTCTGACTTCTAGTATGATCCATTGATGTAATACAGATGTGTAAGATAGATTTAGTTACCATCAATGACAACATCTGTCATGCCTAATAGTGTCTCTTGTCAACAATCTCCCACTATGGCATTGATGGCAACACTTAGTGAAAATGACTAAGTGTTAGAACAACTCCCCCTTACTATATACGCTTATGATTTCCAATGCTCCCTATTAGATGAATTCTTCATTTTTCACTACTTTCCACTCCCCCTTTGACATCAATGACAAAGGCTGAGATCCGCATACCAAAATTAACAAAAATTCTATTAATAACTACAGACAACTCTTATGACTTATTTACATAAGTTTGAACACATCACCAAAAACATTCTTCAACAGTGTCAATTTATTGTCCCAACTCTTCTACATGTTGTTCAAAACTGAAATGTGACAACTGAATAGGAATGATTGTGACTCTACCTTCCGCGGGTCAGTGGGATCACTTGTCTTAGCAGCATCTTGGGCGTCTATCAAGGCATTAAACATGGCTTCCAACTTAGGGGAAATTAGTCCCTGAAGTTCACACATCCTTGCCTCAATATTCTACTTTTCTTTCATCAGTTTCTTTATTTCATCAGTTAAGCTAATTGCTTGGCATTCTTGATTTGCTACTGATATTGTCAGAGGATCAAAAGATTGGGATACACTTGATAGTTTTTTCTTGGACTCCTTTATTTTAGTTTCAATATCCTCTATATCTTTAGGAAAAGATAAATAAATTTTATATACATCCCATCCTTCTATGAGAGCATTTTGAATACTCTTTATACTGGTATCCAACACAATTCTATCTATGACAATCATCCCTTTCAGAGCATCAAATCTCTTATTATTTAATTCATTTAAAACCCTGACCTCTATAGACTTTTCAAGAGATTCAAAATGAGTACTTATAGAGTTTATCAGGCTTTTTAACTGACCGGAGGGGGATGCTGATGAGTCCTTCTAAAATGTTGGCATGATTTTCTCCAAAATCCCTAATGCTAGACCAAGCAACTCACTGTCTTCTATATGGGACTTTAGGATATCTTCTATAGCCTTAGCTTGTGCAAGAGAGGCCCACTTTATCATCTGAATCAGTGAGAGACTGTCCAAAGTGATCAAGGACCTTTCAACTCTTCTACAACTAGTTTATCCTTTTCCAAAATTTCTTTCACTACTTCTACAGTGTCTCTTGCCCAATATGATGTTTCAGTTTTATGCTTTTTGGGACATGCATCTTCTCCCTTTCTAGAGTCAACCACATTGTTTTTCTTATCATTTTCTTTCTCTTTCTCTGCTTCAGCTTTCTTTGTATCATCAACATGGGCATCCTTCTCTTTATCTTCATCAGTAGTAGCTTTTGCAGTTATTATCAAAGGTTTTTGTGTACCCTCAGTAGCAACACTTTCATCATTCTTATCAAATTCTTCAGTGTCCGGAATGGAGAAATCAATCCCATCATCAGTTTGTTATTCAACAATGGGAAGATTATTCCTCTTTAATGTATTCAAAAGAATCTCCTGAGTATCTTCAACTATCTTATCAATCTCACCAAGCATGAGTTTATTCATGCTTTTCTTACTCTTGAAGTCATCTTTTACTTCTTTGAATATCATGTCTATTTGATTCGGAGTAATTTGAGGACACAGTTTTATTAACACTGCTCCCTAAGCTCAATGTCTTTAAATTTTGCATTTTCTTTTCTTAATTCTAGAATATCTGCAAGGTGTTTTGGAATTTCAGAAGTTATTTCAATTAAAGCCTTATTGTAGATATTCAAATATTTAACTGTTGCTTCCTCCAAAACTCTCTTATCAGCATCACTATATAATGATCATAAAATTCAGTCATTAGTTTTAGGTTCCCATCTACTGTGACTGACTTCATGATGTCTTCTACAAAAAGAGTAGGCTTCTCAACATAGGCCTCTGACTTATGCCTTTTACTTGACTTTTTGCTTCCGAAGGGCTTCCCTTTAGACACGTCAGTAGCTTTAGTGCCTGAGGCCTTCAACTCTTTGACCTCATCATCAGAGTCAGTTTCTTCTTCATCCTCCTTCTCCACATTGACATATGATCTTTTACCCATTACTTTTGTCCTTTTTCTTTCCTTACCAAAAGGTTTTTCTTTGGATTTCTCTGCAATAGGAGAGGGTGATGCAGCAAAGGTCGTACCAGAACTCCTAGTAGTTCTTGATGTGGAAGAGGATTTTCCAGAGCACTTTCCTATTTCTTATCCTACTTCTCCTTCTCATCTCTTTCTATCCTTTCCCTATTTTATCTCACACCTTCCTTTGTGATGCCAAGTTTCTCAGCCAACTGCTCAACTTCTTTCCTCATAGTCCTTTTGATTTTAGGACCCTTGAATTCCATATGCAATTTTTGAGAAATCTCTTTATAAGTTCCAAATCTCTCCTCAGTTGGATCCCTAGGCTGGCTCAACAAATGTTGTGCATACAGCTCTAGTACATTTCCATCCACTTCATACCCCATGGGCATGATCCACAAAACTCTAGGCTCCACTGCTTCCATGTGACACTGATCAACAGTAACCATAAAACAAATGGTGTCCTTGTATTTGTTTACCACTGCCCTAGGTATTCTTTCCTTAGCTTGCATCCTACTCTAGAAATTTTTGAAGAATCCCCAAAGTGTAGATTTTTGTGCATCAAGATTACCCTAACCACTCAAATGATTTCTGATTTGGACTTCTACCGGTTGGTCATTGGACCAATACACATTCTTATTCCCAAGGAGCTCACTCAAGAAGTAAAAGAAGAGACACATAATTAACGTACCAAATTTGAATAATTACTTTTTGTCCTTCTTTATCTTTCTTAGGTTCTCCATTAGCTAGTTTAGTAATAGTTTGTAGAGATCATAGTCTATATCTTCTTTCACCATTTGATATGTAGTATAAATTGTTGTTCTGGACACTGAATTCTCTCTACTAGAGTAATATATCTTGTATCCTATCACCATTGATGCAAATCTAACTCCATGATCTTCTATATCATTTATTATCATGGCTCTCTTGTCAAATTTTGATCTGGTTGTCTTTGTGACTTCCTGATTCTTCACCGCTGATACAGAGTGACATATTAGAAGCTTACAAACAAGGTGGAGAATACCCATAAACCCAAAAAATAGCTATTACTATTTATATCAGCAAGATTTCTCTATTTTCTTACTGAAATAATCCTCTTCTTCCTTATCAGACTGACCTATCTTATCGACTACTTCAGAAATTCTCCCACCGATGTGCCAACTCTCCCCGATGAACCTTACAACTACCTTCGTCGGCCAGACCACACTCTAACAGCACCCTCTGAATTTGTTATCCCGACACTTCACCTCACGCCAACGCCAAACTCCTTATCGCCAAGACATATAACTATCGGCCCAACATTATTCTCATCCTCCGATGCACCTACTATTGACATGACTCCATCAATCGGCATAACTTCCCAAGCTTCTCCCAATATACTCTCCTCTCGCCGATGACTCTTCTCTACACACACATTGCTTAATCATCAGTGGGACTAACCAATTGTTACCCTGATACAACACGATCGGTGAGACTTCTATTATCGGCTACACACAACATCAACCACCTAACAACTCTTATCACTCCGATGCCATCAACATACATTACTTTGATTTTCTAAAGCTAGTCTTGCATACAAATGCAGGATATACATAAAATATCTTCAACATAGAAATGATGGATACTCACCATACGCATGAAATGCACGATTCCTCCCCTACAACCATTGTAACCGAACAACACACACACAGAACTACAAAAACCTACAGAATAGAAATAAAACTCAATGATACGGAGGTCATTCCACTGATTTCAAAGAAATCCACTAGTGGAATGACCTCGAGCGATTTCTCCTATGGTTACACCAGAACACAAACTATTTTTATTCCTTCACCAAATTGATTTACAATCTTTCTAATCTAACACTATTGTCCTCTATCACAATGTGTTGAGATCAATCAGATCTCACATATTTATCCCCTCACAGGGTAGTACAGAAAATGACTCCCAGCGGCTAGGAGTTATAGCTATCTTAACAACTAACAGACTTTCTAACAAACTCTTAACAAACTATCTAAAAATAGCAAGCACGGTCAATTCAAACCTTATTACATTTAATGTCCATTTAGGACTTCATTGAAAACATAACAACAAACTCTAAGATAGCTAATGCCTCATGAAGGCCCTGTAGATTGGGTGCTCCTGCACCAACCACCTTCAATTGACGTAGAGTACCGGTAGAGTTTAACCCTATAACTTCCCTTATTACATCTTTTGTGATCTTAAACAGATGATTCAGCCATAAAAATTCATCATGGATATGGCTCAAGACATACCAGACCCACTCATCCTCTGTAAAACTTGGAAACTCAACAACTTGTACGAATTTCTTATCCTTCAAGGCTTTATACTCCAGTTTGAGCTCAGATCATCTCCTTTTAAGTGATTCATGAACAGATTAGTAAACTTATAGTTTCTATGCTCCTCCAGAGGTGCGTGAATGTGTTCCCTAATGTCCTCTATGTGAAGAACCCCATATGGAATGACAAAAAATGCTCCCATCAGATTGACTTCGGTGGATTTGAAAGGATGTTTCTTGAAATTTGGCCTAGGTTGCTCAGTGATATTCACAACAAGAGGAGTAGCCTTTTCAAAAGATCACAAGTTCAAGCTTCACAGAAAAATACCTTTTTCTTCCATTGAATTAGGGTTAGCTTTTGAATTCGCCGCTCACACTTCAAATCCCTAAGGTCTCAGCTCAGGTGCTATCTTGCTTGCTTTCTTCAAATACAAAGTGATTCAAATGTTTAGATGAGTGACCTTTTATCCACAAAACCTAATTTTCCATTGTAAAAAATGTGTCACCCTAACTTATCTGGTTACACTATTTTCTGAATATAGTTCATCTTCAATTGCTCCGCAATCAATCGCATTAGCTTCTTTTCTTCCAAAAATTGCTTCAACAGATCTGCAATAGACTTCTTTTCCTTCATTCATCATGCCAGATTTAGGCACCCACTTGCTAGCTGGGGGAAAAAGATTTTCAATGCAATTCCCCCTGAGCTAGCACTCCTATTTCAATTCTCGAAGGAATTATCAACACCAGAATCTGGTGTGGACCCATCACCATTAATCATTACACTTTTCTTCACCCATGTTTTGTTCATTTAATTATGGATCTCATTCACATCTACTTTGCCCTTGCCTTAATCCTATCTTTGCATATTCTAGCTTTTGTTTACCAGACCTTTTATGTTATCATTCTTGCTCCTGTAGAATCTTGCAATATGACCAGATCTATTGCTATTAAAGCACACAACATTTCTTTGCCCATTTGTTTGATTCCCTCTTGATCTGCACTAGTTAGCCATGTGTCCATATCTATTGCATGCAAAACATTTATCATTGAAAGAATTAACATTTCCTCTATTGTTAGAGTTGTTTATTATCATACTTTTGCATTGATTGGATTTATGACCATACCTTTTATAGTTGAAGCATTGATCGAAGAAGGATGGAGCACTTTGATTCATTTTACTTCTACACTGAGTAGCTTTATGACTAGATTTGTTGCAATTGAAACAATTTCCATTGAAGGATGGATACCTTTGAGCATTAGGTTGTCTGACCGGAGGTCATTTAGGTATGTTTCTTTGATTCCTTGATCTAGAATTTATTTGACTAGATCCAAAGCTTTCAACTTTCTCATATCCTAGACCATGCTTAACATTTGTCTTCTTTTGACTATCAAGCAGTACCTCAAGTTTAGCTGAGCTTATCTTAAACTTTTCTTTGTATTCATTTGTAGCTTCTAGGTCATGTTTGAGAATGACAATTTGCCTTTCAAGTTCCTCCTCATTATCCCTAGTTTCTTGTAGAGTAGACTCAAGATGACCAATTATTTTGTCAGATCTGTAGCACTCTTCAATTCTTTGTTTCAGAGATTGATTCATATTTTCTTCAATCTTCTTCCTTTCCTCAATTTCTTTGGTTAGCCTCATCACTCTGGAGTCCATCTCATGTTTTAGGACAACAACTTCTTTTGATAGCTTCTCACATTCCTTTGTCTTTTCCTTCAGAGCCTCATCCATGCCATAGTCTTCCTTCTGATTTGCCAATTATTGGAGTAGCTCCTTCCTCTTCTCATTAGATTTGCTGAGTTGCCCTTTTAAGGTTTCAATGAAGTCCTCAGCATCTTTAAGGTTCTCTTGTAGTTCTTTAACTTCTATGCTGGACTAATCAAGATCTTCTCAAGCAACTTGAAGTTCCTTGAATGAACCCATTAAACCACCTTCCTAGATCTTCCTTAAGCTATTAAAGTTCTTCCAAGGAACCAGGCTCTGATACCAATTGTTGAAATTAAGGAACACTGAGAGGGGGGTGAATCAGTGTTCTGTAAAACTTACTAATATGTTCTTTTATTAATTCACAACATACATTCAACAAAAAGAAACAAGAACTTAGGAGCAACAACAAGATCATCACACATGAACACTAGGATTTTTACATGGAAACCAAGTCAAGGGAAAAACCATGGTGGGGGTTAACTAACAAAAATTATACTCTGTTAAAAGTATTACAAATGAGGAAGGCACACTGCTTAGAGCTCACTACTCAAGAGAGGCCAACTGCCTATAGAATTAATTACAAAAGTTCATAGAGAAGACTGAACTGAAGAATAGGATCTATCAATGCAAGATTACAGTTCCAGTTAAGCTCAATACACCGACTTCACACACTTCATATCTTACTACTATGTTTTCACTATTCTTCCATAATCCAAACTTAGACCTCTTACTACGCACTTGATTCTACCACACTTTGCACCTTTTAGATCATATTCACACACACAGCTTTCAAAATGCTCAATCCGATTGATTGTATATGTCTGCAACATGAAATTTCCTCAACTGCATTCAACTTCAAGAAAACTCAGATACTTTTCAAAGGTTACTGTTCTGTCAGCTGAATTCAAGCACAATCATCAACGCAGATGAAAACTTATGGATTCAAGTCACTATGCATGTTAGCCAATACCACTAGATTACATAAATTGCTCATCCAACTACTTCTCTTAATCTACACACTAATCAAGCACCAGGTCAGCTTGTTCTTCACTAGACTGAACTAAGTAACCAAAACCCGATACTCAAAAGCTTATATCTTTTAATCCCTTCATCACCAGAGGCTAATTCTTTGTATTTATGTATTCTAGACATTCCCTCATATTCGCAGCTCAATATAGTTATCTAAGAAGAAATGCAGACCAAAATACTGAACACTATCATATACCCTGTTCTTGTCCATCCAGACTTAGGCAATTCCACAGTCTGACTTATGGTATGATCCACTGATGTAATGTGGATGTGTAAGATAGATTTAGTTGCCATCAATGACAACACCTATCATGCCTAGCAGTGTCTCTTGCCAACATTTAACAATTCTAGATTGTCTATATCTTTCTATATTAAATTTCTAGTAGCCCTTATGGCACGCTCATCCAATCTTTCTTTCTCTCATACATTCCTCTCTCTGGAAGCACCCACATTGGTGCACTCATCCTCTTTCTCTTATTCCTCCACAACCTTCTTGGTGGTTTCCCTTCCTAATTTCTTTGTGTTTTCCATCCGTTTGTGGTATCTCTCTTGTCATTCTTGAGTCTATTTTTGTCTTTCTTCCCTACTCATTTCCATTTTGTTTTTTATAATTTCACTAATTTCTCTTAACTTCTTGTTGTCCCCTTTTCCCATGAGTGTTTTAGATATGGTCTTTCATTAATCCTTATGTATCCCATGGTGGGCTTAGCATGAAGAGTTACATATTTTCAAGGATCGTTTTAGATCCTCACCCTTTTCATTTGTCATCTCCTTAGGTGCATGCCCCCCTCTAACAATGGTAGGTCCTAAGAGGATCCTCCACAAATCATAAAATATTTCTATCACTTTAATTCTCTCCTTCCCAATTCTTATTTATATTCCATACTTCTCCTTTTACTGATTTATCCCATTTATCCTTTACTTTTCTTTCCATGGTCCAAGAAATGAAACCAAATGTTGGCAAGAAACAGGCTAGACTAAGTCTAGAGATTTGAACCACTGGTAAATATCTAGTCATTTTATGCCCAAAAAGATATAGTGATAGAATCATAAAGAATAGTAAAGAAATATAACATGCAGTAAGAATACATCATTCATATGTTGGCAAGAGACACTATGTGGCTTCATTGGTGTTGTCATTGATGGCAACAAAGACCATTCCACACATCTGTAGGATATAGTGTATCTTTACCAGAAGTCAGTTTGAAGGATACTTTGGTCCAGTAAGCAAGAACAGAGCATGTAGCTAGGTCCGACAGTCAGGTCCGGATCTCTTAGAGGAAGTATCTTTGTAAAGTACAGACTTGGGAAAGTCAAGAGGAATACCTTGATTGATAGATTCCAGGGATTGAGCCTCCGGTGATAAGAGAGTGAAGAGATATGAGTATCTAAGTTTTGGGGTTCGGTTTGGCAGAGTAGACAGAGGAAGAACTGACAGACAGAGCATCATAATTATTCTGGATGAGATATTGATGGTGATCAAAGTTATTAAGGTATCATCTATGATTGTCCAACATGTTAGATGACTTCTATAAGTATCTCCTTGATCCGCATCACTTGGTGAGCAAGGATTCAGCCGACAGACTAAAGTTTGGGAAAATATTGACTATTCCAAATGCTGACTAGAAAGAGGATGAAATCCATTGTGTGGATATATATACCAGATGGATTTGGATATAAAGATATGTTGAGTGTATGGTGTAGAGCAAAGAAAAGCAGATAAGTAGAGTAATAGCAATAATACAGGTCTAGCATGTGACAGGACATCAGCACCCAAGAAGAGGAAGAATGAAGTACAGTAGATCAGTGTATTGAGCCTAATCGGAACCAAACCTCAGCATGTGTGGATGCTTCTCATCAGTTCAAGTATCTAGTTTTCTTGTATAGACTACTGTAGGTAGCGAGCCCTAATTGGCAAGTGCCATTTTGTACTATCTTATTCTTCTAACAGAGAGTACAATCTTGGGTTAATCACCCTGTGGGTTTTCCCCTAACAGGGTTTTCCACGTCAAAATCACTGTCATGTGTATTGATGTTATTTCCATTTCATGAGTATGTTTGCTTACTTGAATTGATACTGCATTAATTATTAAGGAAGATCAGAAATTTGAAATAATTAAGATAACTGATTCACCCCCCCTCTCAGTTATCAACAATTGGTATCAAAGCCAATTTCCTCCTAACAGAGCCTAACAACTTGAGGAAGATCTGGGAATTTAAATGGATGTGTATGGCATGAGGAAACAACTTTAGACTACCCTAGATGATCTTGAGAAATCTAACTCTGAATTCAATGAATTGAAGGAAAGACTCAAATAGGCTGATGATTTCATAAATGAACTAAAAGGGAAACTGAGTATATCTATGAAAAAGAGAAAGGATCTACTTCAGAAATTGGCAAGTCAAGGTGAAGCAAATTATACAAATGAAGATCTGAAGGAGAAAACCAAGTTATGTGAAAAGTTATCAAAAGAGGTCATTATTGTAAGACATGAAATGGAATCAGGAGTCATAAAATTTACTCAAGAAATTGAAGAGAAAAGAAAAATAGAAGATGATCTAAGACTATCTCTCAAAGAGAAAACAAAAGACTGCCACAAGATGGATAGAATAATCAGACATCTTGAATCTAATCTTGAAGATGCTAAAGATAATGAAGAAAAACTTGAGGATCAAATTGTCTCTCTTAAAAGGGATCTTCAAACAACAAATGAATACAAAGAGAAATTCAAGATAAGTTCTGCTCAACTTGAAGTTCTTCTTGAAAGCCAAAAGTGTGGCTTGGGATATGAGAAAGGTGAAAGCTCTGGATCTGGTCAGAAGAAGTTTGGATTAGAAAATCCAAGAAATAGGCCTAGAAGACCTCCGATAAGGCAACCTAATGCTCAAAGATATCCATCCTTTAATGGATACTGCCACAACTACAATAACTTTGGTCATAAAGCTAATCAGTGTAGAAAGAGAATGAATCAGACTAATACATCCTTCTCTGGACAATGTTTTAACTACAAGAGGTACGGCCACAAATCTCATGAATGTAGAATGAATGCAGAAATATGCAAATGAACAATTCAATCAATGGTAGATGCTTTGCATGCAATAGAATGGGTCATATGGCTAATCAAAGCAGATCAAGAGGACATCAATCAAATATGCAAAGAAATGTTGTTTGCCACAATTGCAATAGATCCGGTCATTTTGCCAAATTCTGTAGAAGCAAGAATCAGGACAAAAGAGGTCAGGTACATCATAATCAGAATCAAGACAAGGGAAAAGGAAAAGTGAATGCAGATGAAGTTCAAAGTGAGATGAACAAGATTTGGGTGAAACAAAGTACAGAAAATGTAGGGGATGGATCCACACTAGAATCTGGTGCTGATATTCCTTCCAGAAATTAAAAAGTGAGCTCTGGATCAGGGCGAGACACAAGGAAAAACACTTTTCCCCCAGCTAGTTAATTGGTGTCGAGATTGGCACAAGGAGAGTTGCAGATTAAAGGGTTCTCAGAGAAATATCTAAATAAGCTGTGGTTAAGATATGGAAGATTCATAAGATGTTTAGAATAAGATTGTTTTAGTTTCTCAAGTCATCCGGATAAGGAAAACAAGGCAAACCGAAATGACTTAAGATTGACCATTTATTGCAACTTGGTATTAGGATTTACAGAGTAATATAAGGGTTTTTCTTATTAAACATTTGTTCATTCTGCATTCAAGAAGAAGTGAAAAGGAGCTGTGTAAAAAATTTCCTCAAGCCCATCAAAAATCATCTACAGAAGATGATTCATCCAGTAATTGATCTGGCTCACTCTGTGAAACCTAGAAGCGTAAAAGGTATTTTTCATTCCTGAATATCTCTCTAGAAATCTTTGAAAGATGACTACTCTGAATGTGGTGAAGATTTCTGATAGGCCTCGACCCAAATTTAAGAAACATCCTTATAAATCTGTAGAAGTGGACCCCTTAGGGGCATTTTCTAGCATTCCGCATAGGGTTTTGCACGTAGAGGATGTTAGGGCATATATTCATGTGAATATTGAAGAATTTGGGGAATCTAAGCTGGTTGATATCTATCACAAGCATTTGATAGATGACTCATTTGAAATCAAAACTTAGTATAAAGCCATCTGGGAAAAGCATTTTGCACAATGTATTCATTTCCCCTATTTTACAGAAGATGAATGGGTCTGGTATGTTTTGAGCAGGATGCATGATAACTTCATGTGGTTGAATGGACCATTCAAGATCACAAATGATGCCATTAGGGTAGTTACCGGATTGCACTCATCCGGTGGGATACCTGCTCTCAAATCTGTCAAGAATCAAATTGTGAGTGAAGCTACCGGATTGAAATTTGATAAAAGAGCTATGACAATTAAAGATATTACAGATCCGGATATCAAGTTTGCATCAATGATAATTGGTAATAAGATATATCACTCTAGTAGGGAGAATTCAGTACCTGGAACTACTGTATACATTGCTTATGAAATGTTGAGAAAGAATGCAGATTATGATCTTTGTGAACTCCTTCTAAATCAACTGATGGAAAACCTACAAAAGATCAAGAAGGACAAGAAGTATTCCTTCAAGTATGGAGGGTTGATACTGTGTTTGTTCTTCTATTTCATGAATGAGCTTCCCAGATCCGGTGGTTGGGTGTGGTAGAATGATAGACTAGTAGCCATCCAAATCAGAGATTATATACATGGGCTTGGTGATGCCAAGGCACAGAATATAGCACTTTGGGGCTATTTCAAGAAGTTTCACAACATGATGCAAGCAAGAGAGAGAATCCCCCAAGCTTTAGTTGAAAAGTATAAGGATACAGTTTGCTTCATGGTAGAAACTGATCAGTACCTAATGGAGGCTGTGGAGCCAAGAACAATATGGATCATGCCAATGGGGTATGAAGTGGATGAGAAAAATGTAGAGCTGCATGTTCAGCACATGCGAAGTTAGCCCAAAGATCCCAAGGCAGAAAGGTTTGGAACCTTTGAAGAATTGAGTGTAAGGATTCATGTGGAACTAAGACAACTGGAGATGAAGAGAAAAGTGAGAAAAGAAGTAGAGAATGTTGCCAAAAGATATGGCATCTCAAAAGAAGCACTTGATGCACATAGAGAAAAGATGCAAAGGACAGAGAAAGAGAACGAAAAAGTAGAAAAGGAAAGTGATCCGATAGAAGCACCCTCCCGGACCAGATCCTCTAAGAGGTCTGTACCTACCACTGACAAGAGCTCAAAGACATCAAAACCGGAAGCAAAATCATCCGGTAAAAGTGAAAGAGAACAAAGACAAAGGAAACAAGGTCTTACATTAGTCAAAAGGATGATGAAGAGACTGAATCTGATGAACAGATCAAGAAGATGAAGAAAAAGAAGAAAGTATCCAGTGAAACCAAGGAGGTAGAGATGAAAGATTTTGTTAAAAAGCCCACTCTATCATTAGATGATGTGGTTAAAGTAGTTACTATGGATGGGAACCTGCAACCAATAATAGAATTCTATGGCACACATAATGATGCAGATAAAAAGATCTTGGAGGAAGCCACAGTCAAATGCTTGAACATATATAATAAAGCATTTATTGAAATAATTTCTCTAATTCCTAAAAGTTTAGAGAAGGAACTTTATATGAGAAAAGAAAATGCAAAGGCTAAGGACTTAGAAATTAGAGATCAGATAGCTATCCAGCTCTATCCCTCAATTACTCCAAAACAAATGGATATGATCTTCAAAGATTGCAAGGATGAGTTCCGGAGTAAGGCTAGAATGAATTAGCTCATGCTTGGAGAAACTAATAAGGTGGCAAAAGAAATAGAGGAAATCCTCCAGAATGCCTATAAAAGATTCAATATTCCCTTGGAAATAGATAACAAAGAAGAATTCATTGAGAAAATGTCAGAAGAGGCAAAGGAGACAGGTGAAGAGAAAGAAGCAAATATCTCTCATCCAATTTTTCCTGCAGATTCCGGACCTAAATGAAAAGAAAGAGTAGAAGAGAAAATTAGTCAAGAAGCATAGGAGGAGCAAAAAGAAGATGTCAGTAGTAAGGCTGTAGAAGAAGAGAAAACTCCAACAAAAAAGGCCACAGATGATAGTGGTAGGGCTATAGAAGGGCACAAAACCCTGTCACCAGCAAGAAACACAGCAAAAGCAATAGAAGAATTCTTAACCAAGGAGATGATGGAATTTGATGAACCAAAACTTCTTCAAGGACCGTTCAATTTTGACTCCCTCTCCCCGGTTCAAACCATGAAGCTAGCATCCTTTACTTCAGCAAAAGTAAAAGAAAAACTCCTAAAGTCTCACATGGAGGACTGCAAGCTCATAGACATTGTATCCAGTGTACTGGAAAAGATCATGCCATCTTTTCAAAAGGATCCCTCAGCCTCCTCATCTGGTAATCTCAAATCTCTAGTAAATAGTGTTAGCACACATTTTGATTCATTAGAGAAGTCAACAGAAGATAAGGTCCGGAAGGAGTTTTTGGTAAAAGATTATCAAAAGTACAAGGGTTTATAACCAATGATAGGAGAAATATGAATATTGGGATAAAGAGCTTAGAAAATGCTCTTAAGGATGGAGGAGAAGTATATAAATTTTGTATATCCTAGACTAAAGTAACAAAGGATATTGAGAAGAAAGTGAAAGAACAAGAGGATAAACTGTCAAGCCTCTCTCAGAATTTTGATCCTCTCACTGTATCCATAATAAACTAGGAATGCCAAACTATTGTAGTCATCAATGAGATTAAGAAGCTTCAGAAGGAGAGGAAGAACATATTAAGCAGGATGGGTGAACTTAGAGGGATGATTATCCCTAAATTAGAGGCCATGCATGAGGCCCTAACTGATGCCTAGACCACAGCCCAAACCAGTGATCTGACAGATCTTAAGAGGGTATAAGCTTTTGCATTCCTGTTGAGTGGTCACATCTTAATTTTGGACAGGATGAAGCAGAGTTGGGAAATATAATTTGCCTAGTTGAAGACATCTTTTGCAGACATACTTTAGTATATGTAAGTATAGCATGTATATATATGTATACGGCTAAGTATAGATTGTTTTTGGGAAATTTTGGTGTACAGACCCTACCTTTTCCCATTGATGTCAAAGGGGGAGTGAGGAGCAGTGAAAAATGTGGACTTCAGCTAAGGGGGAGCTCTAGTATAGTGTACAATAAGACAGAGCATCAACCAAGGGGGAATGTAGTATAACACTTAGTCATTTTTCACTAAGTGTTGCCATCAATGCCAAAGGGGGAGATTGTTGGCAAGAGACACTATGTGGCTTCATTGGTGTTGTCATTGATGGCAACAAAGACCATTCCACACATCCACAGGACATAGTGTATCTTTACTGGAAGTCAGTTTAAAGGATACTTTGGTCCGGTAAGCAAGAATAGAGCATGCAGCTAGGTCTGATAGTCAGGTCTGGATCTCTTAGAGGAAGTATCTTTGTAAAGTGTGAACTTGGGAAAGTTAAGAGGAATACCTTGACTGATAGATTCTAGGGATTGAGCCTCTGGTGATAAGAGAGTGAAGAGATATGAGTATCTAAGTTTTGGGGTCTGGTTTGGCAGAGTAAACAGAGGAAGAACTGATAGACAGAGCATCAAAATTATTTCGGATGAGATATTAATGGTGATCAAGGTTATTAAGGTATCATCTATGATTGGCCGACATGTTAGATGACTTCTATAAGTATCTCCTTGATCTACATCACTTGGTGAGCAAGGATTCAGCCGACAGACTAAAGTTTGGGAAAATATTGACTATTCTGGATGCCAACTAGAAAGAGGATGAAATCCATTGTGCGAATATATATACCAGATGGATTTGGATATAAAGGTATGTTGAGTGTGTGGTGTAGAGCAAAGAAAAGCAGATAAGTAGAGTAACAACAGTAATACAGGTCTGGTATGTGACAGGATAGCAGCACCCAAGAAGAGGAAGAATGAAGTGCAGTAGATCAGTGTATTGAGCCTAACCAGAACTGAACCTCAGCATGTGTGGATGCTTCTCATCAGTTCAAGTATCTAGTTTTCTTGTATAAACTACTATAGGTAGTGAGTCTCTTGTTAGCAGTGTGCTCGGGTAGTGAGCCCTAATTGGCAAGTGCCATTTTGTACTATCGTATTCTTCTAACAAAGAATACAATCTTGGGTTAATCACCCCATGGTTTTCCCCCTAACAGGGTTTTCCATGTCAAAATCACTATGCCATGTGTATTGATGTTATTTCCAATTCATGAGTATGTTTGCTTACTTGAATTGATACTGCATTAATTATTAAGTAAGATCAGAAAGTTGAAATAATTAAGATAACTGATTCACCCCCCCTCTCAGTTATCAACATCATACACATCCTACACATCCATATACACTTCCATAGTAGATCAAATCTTTATATCTCCATTATATATTCATTATAATCTTATATACAATATGGCAAGTTTGAATCTTTCCTCTACATATATCTATTCTTACATATTCTCTCTTACTTACATCTTACAACTTCTATTACCTATATTATATAATAGGGACATGTCCCTTATAAGACATATCAATTACTATCCTATATGTCTTCCCCAACCTCTACATTCCATTTGCGGTGACTTGTTGTAGATTATATTGTTGTTGTGTATACCCTACCAACAAGATCTATGCCTACCTCCATGATCATTCCCTTCCGTCCAACATATCCACCACTCAACGCAATACCTTCATTCATCATTCATCTCATTTAACCATCTGAGGTAGTACCCTCTATCGAAGGAGTCTCGATGGAACCCTTCTTAGTTGCCTTAACTCAAAAGAAGCCTAAACTACTTTATGTGAGGTACATAAGGGAATCTGTGGTTCACACTCTAGTGGTCCTACTCTTGCTAAGAAATTGTTGCGAATAGGTTACTACTGACCAACTATCAAACAAGATGCATAACAATTTGTCAAGAAGTGTCTACAGTGTTAGCAACAGGGTGATCTGATCCATGCACCATCACAAGAGCGATTGATGATCACTACTCCTTGGTCCATTTCATTGTTGGGGCTTGATCTCATTGGAAAAATTAACCCTCCCTCATCCAATGGCCACAAATTCATAATACCTAAAATTGAATACTTCACAAAGTGGGTCAAGGCCATTCCACTCACCTATATCACTAACAAACAAAGAGCTAAATTTATCCTTCACTATATCATATGTCAGTATGGTATTCCTCTTGCCATTATTATCAACAATGGAAACCCCTTCAAAAATCAATAAATTCACTCCCTTTTTCAACAATTCCATATACAACACCATTTATCCACCCCTTATTACCCCCAATGTAATGGCCAAGCTGAGGCTTCAAACAAAACCATCTTGAAAATCCTTAAAAAGATAGTCAATGAAGCCAATCATGACTGGCACTTAGAATGCAACCCAACACTATGAGATTATCACACAAGCATCCATACACCAATGGATGCCAAACCATATTTCCTCATCTTTGGTTTCGATGAAATTTTTCCAATATAGGTTGAGCTCCCCTCTCTGAGAATATCTTTGCAAAATCTCATTGATGAAGAGGAGTATCACATTTCATAGTTCCATGAGCTAGAACTACTAGATGAGAGGCACCTCAATGCCTTAAATCACATATAGGCCTATTAGAATTGTCTCCACCATAGCTACAATAAGATTAAAACTTTTAAATTTGTGATTGGTGACCTAGTGCTCAAGGAGAACCAGAGGAATTAGCATAATTGAGAGAAGAAATGCAAGTTTGAACCCAATTGGTTAGGACCCTTTGTCATCACTACTAGTTATGGATCAGGTTCCTACCAACTTGCCACACCTGAAGGTGAGCCTTTGGAAGAACCAATCAATATCATCCATCTAAAAAGGCTCTATGCTTGACCCTCAAAATATCCCAATTATTTAAAAATTTTAAAAAAGTAAAGAGAAATAATTTGTCTAATGATGAAAACCACTTCAGTGGCACCATGGGCAAGTACCACAGTGAAAACCTATTTATAGGTATCATGTGTAGTAGACCCACATCTATTAGGATTTCATTTATCACGTCCATATGATCCTCAAAAGTATGTCTCCATCTATCCATTTCCCATCTTTTCATTACCCCATACCATATCTACCTATTCAACTATCATGGCTTGAAAATTGTTAGTTAGTGTTATCACCTATCCTACCCTATAATTTTTTGTATCCCATTCCATATAAACAAATCCTACCCCATTCCATAATAAATAATCATACCCATTCCTCTCCCATACTGGGGGCACTTTCCTCGACCTAGTTTACAGATTAGATCCTTGTCGTATATCTTGTAGTCATGGGGAAAGTTATATATTAGTGAGTTTCATGTCTTTCACAATAAAATTTGTCACCCATCACAAACCATAATAAATGTAACTTTTGTACTTCGTCCATCTCATTCCCATATCACAATAAATGATCTTCTAGAAGACTTGACACTCAAACAAAAACAAACCACTTTTAAAACATTGTACTCTAATGTAAATCATACATGAGTCCATGTTTGAAACAACATAAAAACAAAAGATTCATTTCCTAATCATCTACATCCACCATCTCAAATCATTCTTTTCATGGATATATCCTTCCCATAAAAGGCTTAATCCAATCTTATTACACCTATCAAAATTTGGCAAGAGATATGATGGTTGCATGATTTGTTTTTTCAATTGGTCTTTTTCTTTAATTTATCTTTTGACCCCTCTCTATACCTACCCAAGGCCACCTTGATCTTTCTATATCTTGGTGTGTTCTGATTGGTGTAGACTGGGGCATGGTCTTTCCTTTCATATGTCATGTTTGTTGGTTGTTCCTATACATGACCTACCAGGGCATGTATAAGGACAACCTATTTCTTGAGAGTCAAGTCCATGCAAAGGATACATCATCACCTTAGTTCTTTATACCTTGGTGCATAATATCCATTGCTATATTAAAAATTAGGATTTCTCTCCACATATTAGCATAACCTAAATCCATCAACTATCTATACCACATATTATCCATTATCCCCTATCTCTTTCCATCCCATCATAAAGTATTCTAAATTCCACCTAACCTATCTTTTCATCTTACTAATTATGCCCCCATCCTAACACTATTATTTCTTTGTATCATGACCAAAAACAAAAGAATTTCTATATGATCAACCATTCTAGTCATCCATTGAATGTATGAATTTCTTTCATCCACACACAATCATAATCATACCATTCAATAATCATATCATATTAATATTTTCATAAACCATATTATCATCATCATTGTATTAACCATCACATCATTAGTAACATATATATCCATCAATCACATACATATATGAATCATAATAAATAATAAATTAATCATAATCATTATATTAACCATCATATCATCATTACCATGTCATATCCATATATCATCACATTTCAAAATAAGATAAAACCATCCATCATGAATCATAAACCAACATATATATCCATCAATCACATACATATATCATCAAACATCAAAATTATCTATCCTATCATGCAATCATATGAGCAAAATAAATCAATCATAATCATTGTATTAACCATCACGTCATCATTACCATGTGTTGACCTTGTTTCAACACCACCATATTTAAACTTTTCATGTTGAAATGGAAAATGTCGTCATATATCAAATGCCTTTTTTAAGTTGCCTTTGGTTGCAAAACAACATCACTTATTTTCTGCCCCAGTTATTATGATCACACATTGTTGAGATGTCATGTTTAACCTTCCATGTCTGTTTCTTGCATTAAATCTATCTTAGGAGCATCATTTTGGAGGAGGATCACTCATTACTTCAGTCAAATTCTTAGGAGGAGTTATCTAGTTTGTGGTGATTTATGAAAATAATTAAATTGGAAAATATATAAAGTCTAGAAAGAAATCCTTTTATGAGGTATTAGTGATTGCTTTCACCTAATATGACAAGTGTTTAGATCCATACACCTTCTGGTTTGGGAGATTTTAAAATTTCAAGTGTTTTGTCAGTAATTTATGGAAACAATTAAATCAAGATTTTTGTAAGAGCTAGAGAAAAACTATTTGATAGGGGGTTTCATGACATCATTATTGATGACATGGCAAGTTTTTAGAAGAAAACATCATTCCAATCAAAAGTTATTCATATATCTTTATTTGTCGGGTTGGCGGATTTGTCAGGAAAATTTTATAAGGTTTTTAAAAATGAAGACTAACACTTTTCAAGTTTAATTTCACTTCTCCAAGTTGGAGAATTAAATGATGTGATCAAGATCACCCTTCTTTAGAGGTCTTGGACGTTTGTTGGGTTCTAAATCTTTAAAATCCATGGTTTTTGGAGTCTTTTTTTATTTAAAAGGTACTTAATTCCTTCAAATATCCATCATTGTCCTTTATTAAGTTCAAATTCTGAAAGGATTTTTAAAATCTCCAAGTTTTACTTTAGTTCCCACTCCATACTTAACCCTCAACAAGTTCGTAAACAATGCCTAACCCCTGACATTTGTTTTTCATTCACATTTTTATGCACATTTTAGAGGTTAATACAATTATTATGATTGATTTATTATATATGATTGGTTAACATAGACTTCAAGAAGTCAACTCCAAGTCTCCATGTGCTCCACTTCCAAAGAAGGCACCCAAATTGGGTCCTACCTCATAGGAGTTAACTACAACATGTCATTTATATTATTTTATCTCTCAAGTCCTATGTGTTGGAGAACACTTTCCAAGGACTTTGGAGACACATGGAAATGGTTAGGATTGAAAAGTAAATGGCAACTTATCCCAACAACAAACCCAAGAAAAGGTTTCTAAAACTCCAATAATTATAGAGTATTTTTCAATGTGCAAGACAAATTTGAAAATAATATGTTCAATATTGAT
Organism: Cunninghamia lanceolata; assembly: GCA_027924645.1. Classification (NCBI taxonomy): domain Eukaryota; kingdom Viridiplantae; phylum Streptophyta; class Pinopsida; order Cupressales; family Cupressaceae; genus Cunninghamia; species Cunninghamia lanceolata. Next base: position 12,039,025 of record BSBN01001226.1, read on the forward strand.
AAATAGAATATTCATATCATCTACAATCACATGAAAGATTTAATATTTTTAAATTGTGGTATATGTAATCTACCTAGACACTTCATTGAGAAGGTTTCTAAACACTTTATAACTTATGCTCACTAACTTTAATTAGGTTTTGATAAACATTCCTGCCCTTTAATTTTAATTTTATTTGGAATCTTGTGGGTAATTCTAATTTGGTACTCTCATATTTTACTCCTTGTCTTCAAAAAAGTGGAATGTATGCATGAAAAATAATTATGTTGCGTTGTTGTTGTGAGCTTGTTTGTGAATGAAGGGCTATTGGAAAATGATAACTCTATGATCTTCACTACATAAACTAGAGGGCATGCATTTCATAATGCCAAACCAAAGACAAGTATTTTATTGGTTTGTGTTGTCATTCTGAGTGGAGGTTTTTCCTTCAAAAAAACTTAGCACAAACATCATAAACACCATAAAATGCACTTTCAATACCCCCTTAACATATAACCAAAAACAAATAATATACAACAAATAAACCATTACTTTATATGATGACTTGGATATTCCCACATTAATGTAGAGGTATTAGACAATGTGGAAGAGGCATTGTTTAGTCTATGCAGTGTATTATTGTATTACATCATATGAAAATTAAGCTTATTTGTTAATAAACAAGGTGCAGTTTCATGTTTGGTCACTGGTCGATGGGCCTGTAATCTTCTCTCAACACTGTTTTTCACTATTGATCTTCTATATATGGTTTTTGGTATTTAATCTTGTATGTGATAGTCTTTTTTTCTATGCTATTATTGCTTGTGTGGGCATATATGAGGCATTGATCTTAATATAATGTTGGAGCCATTCCCTAGCCATGGATTCAAATGAAATGCCCAAATGCCTTAAAGCTTGGCTTATGTATATGTATTCTAAATGCATTCATGTCATTTTATGAAATTGTGGCAAGAGATATAAAATTATATCACACAGTTATCACTATATGTGTATCAAATTGTTGTTGAAGTGGTAGATGACTCTAGTAAATTCCAAGAAAAAGAATTCTTGATTGTTGTCAATTTGGATCCAAGGTGTTTTAAATGTGTAGAAATGGCTTCTCTAGTTTTAGAGGAGGGCCTCTAGAGTTAGAGGAAGTATTAGTGGAAAAATAGGGAAAAGAAACATCATATGTTAATGTATATTAAGATCACTTAGGATAGGGCTATTTTTGGTCTTAGGAGTCTAAGTGCTTTAATTAGCATGTCTATGTTTAGAACAAGTTTCAAGGGTCACTTATCTTGAGTTAAGTAGTTGCATGCCTATCTTTAGGCCATTACTATTCTCAAGATTCCTTTCCTATTTTTGACACGTCTATTCTTAGGAGACTTGTGCCTATATGTACTTGTTCATGTGAGCTAATACATCATCTCATTATTGCTTTGCATATTGCTTTATTTTTTGGTATTGGAGGAGTGTACGATTGTTTATCTCTTGTGACTCATGTGAGTACTCGTATCCTTCTATTTGATCCTTATTTCTGACATGGTATTAGATCAAGTTTGGTAAGGTTATGAATCTAGTAATTTGTATTATCAATTCTTTGAGCATAGCATTTGAATTTATGAGTTCAAAGTTCAAGTAAGTTTTGGCCGATCCAAGATAGATTGAAGGCAAGGTGATGCCTGCAATGGTTTCTCCCTAATCCATATGCATGGTTTTCCCCTACTACTACCATGCTCTCTCAAGACTCCTGCCCATGCTCTCAAGACCCTTAGATGTTCTTAGATCCTTAGACAACCATGCGAAGACCCCAGGCAACAACCATAGAGGCCCTCAGCCAAGGGAAAACTCTAGGTAGAAAGGTCAAAGAGGCATTTTTTCTACTCTAAGTCATTTATTCTACATCTGGGGGCATGTATTTTGCATCTGTAGGCTTTTGGAGGCATTTTTATCTGAAAGTTTTTGTTGACTAGTTTTTCTACAGTTTAAAAGGGTTGCGCCCTTATTTTGGAGGGCCACAAGCCTCAACACAGGCCACAAGCTCTCTTGAAACCACCCAAGGAAAAAGGAAATCAATTTCTACTCCTTCAAGTTTGCCCAAAAATCTTCAAACGTCATGCAAACAACAAATTAGTGGCCAAATCAACCCTCTAATCAAGCAAATTGCCCTTGCATCTGCTCATAGAAAGATTCATAGAAGTAAAATGTCCCTCCAAATAAGCAAATCAACCCTCTAGATGCTAAATCACTAATACAAACAAGAAATCAAAGGTGAATTGACTTGGTGTTTGCTTGATTTTGTAGATTTTCAACCTAGTTTTTTCCTGATGTTGTATATTTTCGCTCAATTAGAGCATGTTTCTCCCAGCTATGTTTTTTTCTAAAAATTTTGGGCTTTTTTAGGAAAAGCTATATTTAAGATTGATTTAAAAACTTCTTTTGCAAAATCAAAAGTGCTACTCCTTGTAAAAGTTTGTTTTTTTCCAAATATTCTTTGGCAAATTAAACTAAAAGTGCATGTAAATCGTGTAATAGGCAATTTTTGCTCACGCACTACTTATAAAGTGCCACAAGTACAAGGGGTATTCAAAATAATCATAGGGCATCTTATTGGGTTTTGTTTTCTTCTTTTTTTTTCATTACTTGCAACATGGATTCTAATCAGTCTATTTCTCCATTAACCACATTTACTTATCACAAATGGAAATCTAAAATTTAGCTCATGTTAAAGAATAAAGGGTTACAATGGGCACTAAAAGGAACCATCTAATGATGACACTAAATTTAAATTGTTTAACAAGTGTGATCAAGCCTTTGGTAGTCTATGTCTCAACATCTCTCTAGAGCTCCTCTTTCATGTAGAATCTTTGTCAACTCCCAACAAGGTATGGTTTGCCCTCAAGAAGCTCTTTGGGAAGGTAGACAAGATGATAGCTCATGAACTGGAAAATGAGTTAATCAGTTTGAGTCTAAGCACATTTAACACATTAGAAGACTTTTTTGCCAAGTTTAAATCTATCAAGTTGAAGTTGAAAGAATGTGAAATTGATAAAAAAAAGATGACCAACTTGTGCTTTCAATTCTCTCCAAGTTAGGACTTGAGTATTCTGTATTTGTATCTACTTTCTACTCATCTAAAAGAGCTCTTGGAGTCACATGGAAAATGCCATCGTTAGATGACTTCATTGCAGACTTAACTAGGGAGCAAGATAAGTTAATACACATGGGTACCCTAAAGACATCAAAACCTCAAGCTCTCTTTGCTGGGAATGGGGATCATAATGCTTCAAATAACAAAGGGGATAAGTATAAAGAATACAAGGAGATCAAGAAGGAACAAAAATATGTGTCTGACATAGAATGTTCCTCAAATCAAGGGAAATCTAAGAAAGAGAAAGTCAAGTGTGCCTACTGTAAGAAGACATGGCATGATGAGAACACACGTATGAAGAAACAACTATACCACCTCACTCATCTTCTTAAAAACCATAACATAGGGGTCCCTAAATCTATCAAGGAGTCCTCATCAACCTAATAAACTTCTGAAATATAAAGGAAAAAGGAAAAGAAAAACTTAAGTGCAAGGCACTAGTTGCAGTAGCATCTTCATCAGCTCCATCTTGGATTATTGACTCAGGTGCTTTGCACCATATGGCTTCTTCACAGGTTGAGTTTTCATCCATAGAGCCTTATAACATGTTTAGCATCACCTTGGGTAATGACACACCAACAATAGTTGTAGGGAGAGGGTTTGTTGAAGTTGAAAGTGGAACATTCACAAATGTTCTAAGTGTACCTTAACTTTCAACTAATCTATTATCAATGTATCAGATTGCTCACATAGGGAAGGGTATTCAAGTTGAGTTTACTCCAGATTCAGTTGAGATCAAAAATTTGCATAGAAACAATTTAATGGCTTTGGGAAGGCTAGATCACCATGCTAGGTTATACAACTTCTCACATTTTGCCCCTGATATTTCTCCTTCTGACCATCCATAGCAGATACCTGAGGCAGAGCTTTCTTCTTCTTCCAATTCAAATAGCGAGGACAATGATGAGGTTGTTGGCAAGAGACACTCCTAGGCATGACATGTGTTGTCATTGATTGCAATTAAATCCATCTTACACATCTACATTACATCAATGGATCATACCAGAAGTCAGAGTGAAGATTTGTCTAAGTCCAGGTAGTCAGAAATAAAGCATGTGATAGGGTCTTGTATCTTGATCTAGATCTCTCTTGTGGTAAATCATAGTGTGTTACGGATCTGAGGGAGTGACAAGGATTGTCGGGATTATCTAAATCCAGAAATTTAGCCTCTGGTGATGAAGGATTCAGAAGTTATAAGCATCTGAGTATCGGGTTCTAGTTAGTTAGTATAGTTAGAAGAAGAACAGGCCAATCTAGTATTTGATCTTGGTCCAGATGAAGAAAAGTTGTTGGATAAGCAATGTTTGATAATCAGTAGTATTAGCCGACATGATTGATGATTTGAGAACACAAGTTCTGGTTTGCATTGTTGTTTGTGCATGGATTCAACCAATAGAGCAGAGGCCTTAATAAATGTTCTAGGTTTTCTCGAAGCCAACTATAGTTGACTAAATTTCTTGATGTGAAAATATATAGGCAATGGATTCGAGTGTTTTGGTGTGTATATATGTGGTGTGATAATGAAGTACAAAAAGGTAGAAAGAAGTGTGAAGGTGACAATCTAAGCTCAGATTATGGATGAAGAGTGAAATAGGGTAGAGTAAGGATGAAGTGTGTAAGATTAGTATTATGTGCTTAATCGGAACTAAACTTTTGCATTGGTAGATGCTATTCATTAGTTCAAACATTCTGTAATTTTCTTGTAATCATTTCTTGTAGGCAGTGAGCCTCTTTGAGCAGAGAGCTCTGGGCAATGAGCCTAAAGGCATGTGCCTTCCCCATTTGTAATACTTTTAACCGAGTATAAATTTTTATGGGTTAACCCCCACCGTGGTTTTTCCCTTAACCGGGTTTCCATGTAAAAATCCTAGTGTTCATGTGTTATGATCTTTCTATTTCTGCTCTTATGTTCATGCTTCTTTCTTTTGAATATATATATACTGAATTAATAAAGGAACATAGTAATAAGTTTTACAAAACACTAATTCACCCCCCCTTCTAAGTGAACTAAAAGGGTGTTGCAAGTATGAGGTTATCCAGTGTTGTCATTGATGTCAACATACTCATATTGCATTGACAAGAAGGATTTGATGAGCTGTGTGTTGAGGATACTGAGAAAATTAGCCTCAGTCAGGAACAGTGAAGAACAGTGATGAGAAGAAGGTAAATGTACTGTATAGGATGAGAACCGGAGGATGCGGATCAAAGGGTTAGTAGATATGAGTCTTGAGATGCTACAGTTAAGATTTCAGAGGTCCGCATGAAGATCTGAAGGAGTTGTGGCTGCCAGTATAGAACCAGGTCCGGCAAGTATCCGGAGGTGACAGAGGATCACAAAAAGGTCCGTTGAGGTCCGGAATTGTATTATCCTAATCTACGGATTGGAAGGAGTGTTTGGGATGTCCTTGTGATGTATCATCCTGATTTGTGTATGATTTGGAGGTCCGGAAGTACCTCTTGCATTATGACAGTGGCGACAGACTGTGTTCTTAAAGTTCCGGATGAGGAAGACAAGAGATCCCAGTAAGCAGAGGAAGTGCAGATGTATCCGGACATTCAGACAGGCTTGTGAAGGTTCTTGGATCATGTTTAGGTTGTGTTGTTGGTCCGCATTGATGGTAGAGCCCGGAATTGAAGTTATTCTTCCGGATGAAGTTCTTGCTCTGTGTAGCCGACCGGATGTGTTATTCATCTTGCGGATACTCCTATGGTTGTTTGCCGACTTAGATGCTTGTTCCTGAGTCGATGTCTTGTATAAATAACGGTTTGTAAGTTCATTTCAGTATGGGAGTGAGGATGAGTATGGTATAGCGAAGAAACGTGTGAAAGGCAGAGCAGAGATTGTTGGGCTTAATTGGAACTGATCCCGACATGATAGAGATGTCATTCTCCAGTTCAAGACTGTGATTTTTATCACTTTGTAGACAGTGTGTCTCCTTGTAGGCAGTGGGCCTCTTTGTGAGCAGTGTGCTCGGGCAGTGAGCCCTTATTGGCATGTGCCATTCATTTTTCTTTATTCTTCTAACAGAGAATAATTCTTGGGTTAATCACCCCGTGGTTTTTCCCTTAACCAGGTTTTCCACGTCAAAATCTTGGTGTTCAATGTGTTGATGCTTATCTGCTCTTGTGTTTATGTATTATGCTTCCATGGATGATTATTTGATATGCTGCTAACTAACAACAGAGAATTAAGTGTTTGAATGAGAAGAAGTTCTATACAACTGATTCACCCCCCCCCTCTCAGTTGTATGCCCTAGATCCAACAATTGGTATCAGAGCGAGGTTCCTCTGACAAAAGCTTAACCGCTTGAGGAGATCCAGGATGTCGTCATAGAAGAAGGATAGTCCGAAGTTCGATGGAACCAACTTCACTCTCTGGAAAGGTCGCATGAAGTGTCACTTGGAATGCATGGGAAAAGCATATCTGGGTATGATTTCAAAACCATATGTACCTCCACAAGGTGGTCCAACAACTCTAAATGAAATCACAGAAGCTGAAAACAATCTGCGGACCAAGGAAGCTCTTCTAAGCGCATTGAATGACTCAGATCTCTCAAATGTCATTGACCTACCCACTGCATATGAGATCCTAACTAAACTGGAACTTCTGTATGAAGGAGATGAGTTTGTCAAAAGTGCAAGGTTGCAAAGTCTGAAAGGGAAATTTGAAAGATTGAAAATGAGAGATGATGAAAACATCACTACCTTTATGCCAAGAGTAAATGAGCTGGTATGTGGAATCAGAAATGCTGGTGGAACTTTAGATGAAAATGAGATTGTCTGCAAAATCCTAAGATCCCTTCCTGCTGCCTACAAAATCAAAGTTGCTGCCATTGATGAGTTCAGAGCCCACACAACTGTCACAAGAGAACAACTGGCTGGCAAACTAGCTACATTTGAAATGACCGAGTTTGGAGATGATCCTCCCAAGACTGAATCTGCTTTCAAAGCCAGTGCCTATGTGAAAGGCAAACAGAGATTTGATCCGGGTGAAAACTCATCAAGGAAAATGTCATGGTATGATCAAGCAAGAAGAGACATGGAAGAAGAAGAAGCAGAAACAGCTCAACTTGAAGCCCTCATTGCAAAGAGACTGCCAAGAGGATCCGGTAAGTATGAAGGAAAACTACCCTTTAAGTGTTTCAACTGCAATAAGATTGGTCATTTTGCCTCAAGATGTCCGGAGAGATCTGCAAGATCTAATACTCACAGACAAAGGTTTCAAAAGAATTGCTATTATGTTCATGAAGAAGATGACAATGAAGGAGTAACAGATGATGAATCAGAACTAGGAAGCAAATCCGGAAATGAGTGGGTGTTTATAGCCATCAAGGAAGAAGATTCAATACTCTCTGAATCTGTCAATCACAAAGTTGTTGAAAAAGCCTTGGCTGCTCAAGTGGAAGAAAAGGATGATTGGGTTATTGACAGTGGATGTTCTCACCATATGACTGGTGACAAGAATAAGTTCTTAGATTTGGAAAGATATGAAGGAGGAATGGTAAAGTTTGGTGACAATTCTGCTGGCAGAATCAGAGGTAGGGGAACTATTTCCTTTGATGGTAAGAGCAAAACAGGAAATGTACTATATGTTGAAGGATTGAAGCACAATCTTCTCAGTGTTGGTCAGTTGGTGGACAAAGGCTATGATCTCCGGTTCAAGAATGGAAAATGCAGAATCTTTACAAGCTCCGGAACTGAAATTGCATCCGGTACTCAGACAAGAGGTAACATCTTTCATCTGGTTGGTTCAAATAAAAGTTGTTTGTTTGTTCAAATTGATCAGAGTTGGTTATGGCATAGAAGAATGTGTCATGTAAATTTTGATAACATCATCAAAATAAGCAATACTCAGGCTGTGAGAGATCTTCCAAAGTTGATAAAACCTACAAATAGTGTGTGTAAAGAATGTCAGTTAGGCAAACAAAGCAGAGTCTCTTTTAAAAGCAAAGATCAGTCTTCTACCGGATTGTTGGAATTAGTACATACTGATCTATGTGGTCCGACAAGAATCAAGAGTCTGCAAGGTGATAGATATTTCATGTTGTTAATAGATGATCATTCCCGGATGATGTGGGTTACCTTTCTAAAAGAAAAATCAGAAGCTTTTGAGAAGTTCAAAATCTTCAAAGCTATGGTGGAAAATCAAACCGGATTAAAACTAAAGTGTCTAAGGTCTGATAGAGGTGGTGAATTTACATCTGGTGAATTCATTGACTTTTGTGAGAAATAGGGTATAAGGAGACAGTTGTCTGCTCCTAAGACTCCACAGCAGAATGGAGTAGTTGAGAGAAAGAACCGGACCATCCAGGAAGCTGCTAGGACAATGATGTTGGAAGCAAATGTTCCTCAAATGTTTTGGAAAGAAGCTATCAGCACTGCAGTCTACACTCTCAATCGAGTGCAAATCAGAAACAACACCGGTAAGACCCCCTATGAACTCTGGTTTGGCATCACTCCTACTGTGAAATATTTTAGAGTATTTGGTAGCAAGTGTTATATTAAAAGAGATGAAGATCTAGGAAAGTTTGATGCTAGAAGTGATGAAGGAATTTTCTTGGGCTACTCCACTCAAAGCAAAGCATACCGGTGTTACAATAAGAGATTGAGGAAGATGATAGAAAGCACCAATGTAAAGGTTGATGAAGGAATTGAGAAGCCTTCAAGATTTTATGAGTTCGATGAAGATGACCAAGACAGTGTTCAAGGACCTCAATCCTCTCCGATGAGACAGAGTCAGCCTGATCCGGTAAATCAGGAAGAAGAGATAGGTTTGAATGAGCCTGATCAAGAAACAGCAGTGCTGGATACTCCCAAAATTCCAAGGTATGTAAGACTGAATCACTCTGAAGATCAGATCATAGGTGACAGAAGCAAAGGTGTACAAACTAGAAGGAATATTGCTCAAGATCAGAATGAATGTTGTCTGATTTCAAAGATTGAACCTAAAACAATAAATGAAGCCTGCAATGATGAAAACTGGACCAAAGCAATGGAAGATGAACTGATGCAAATTGAGAAAAATCATACTTGGGATCTTGTTCCCAGACCTAGAGACAGGAATGTAATTGGAACCAAGTGGGTCTTCCAGAACAAACTAAATGAAGCTGGTGAAGTAATCAGAAACAAAGCTAGATTGGTCTGCAAGGGCTACTCACAAATAGAAGGAATTGACTTTGAAGAGACTTTTGCTCCGGTAGCAAGAATTGAAGCAGTCAGATTACTTCTTGCATTTGCTGCCTTCAAAGACTTCAAGGTATATCAGATGGATGTCAAGTCTGCCTTCCTAAATGGTGATCTGGAAGAAGAAGTCTACATTGAACAACCGGATGGATTTCAATTGTCTGATAATAATGATATGGTCTGCAAGTTGAAGAAAGCTTTGTATGGATTGAAGCAAGCCCCAAGAGCATGGTATGAAAGGTTGGATAAGCATCTTGTGCAGATTGGATTCAACAAAGGTACTGCTGACAGTAACTTATATTTCAAAATTGATCATGAAAACATTCTGATTGTTGAAGTGTTTGTGGATGATATCATTTTTGGAGGAAGAGATAGTATGTGCAAAACCTTTGCAAATCAGATGAAAAGTGAGTTTGAAATGTCTATGCTTGGTGAAATGAATTTCTTCTTGGGTCTGCAAATTACTCAAACAAAAGAAGGGATCTTCATTTCTCAGACCAAATATGTGAAAGAATTGTTAAAGAAATTTGGTATGGAAGACTCAAAGCCTATGAACACTCCTATGGCAACCGGATGTAAGCTAAGCAAAGATGATGATTCTCCAAAAGCAGATCAGACAAAGTATAGATCAATGATTGGTGGATTGTTGTATCTCACTCAAACTAGACCAGATATAATGCAGGCTGTTGGTCTTGTGGCAAGATTCCAGGCTGATCCTAGAGAATCTCATGTTATGGCAATCAAAAGAATTTTTAGATACTTGAAAGGAACAGTTGAGTATGGTCTATGGTATCCTAGAGATCCGGATTTCTCTCTTCATGCTTACACAGATGCAGATTGGGCAGGAGATGTGGATGACCGGAAGAGCACTAGTGGTGGAGCATTCTTTTTGGGGAAGAGATTGGTTTCTTGGCTAAGCAAGAAACAAGATGCAATATCTCTGTCTACAACTGAAGCAGAATACATTGCAGCAGTAGGTAGTTGCACTCAAATCTTATGGATGAAGCAGATGCTAAGAGACATCAAAGTTGAATATGAGGAGCCTATCACAATTTTCTGTGATAATTCAAGTGCAATTAATATTTCCAAGAATCCGGTATTGCATTCTAAGACTAAGCACATATCTATCAAATTTCACTTTTTGAGAGAACAAGTAAACAAGGAAGAAGTCAAATTGGAGTATGTTCCCTCCAAGGATCAGATTGCAGATATCTTTACAAAACCTCTTCCCAAGGACTCGTTTGAATATCTCCGGGAGAAGTTAGGGGTCATGTCCCCTCCGGTGATGAACTAAGATGCACTGTTGTGCATCAGTCCGGTGGCTATCACAGTCATATCTTGTGATCCGGACTAATGGGGAGTTGCAACTAAGGGGGAGCAGCTGGTATGATTCTGATGTATGAGAATTGCAAGTATGAGCCCTTTGCCATTGATGTCAAAGGGGGAGAGAAAACATGTGAAAAACAAGTGGTTGATGATCAAAGGGGGAGCAGTAAAGGAAGAGAAGACATATGAAAAGTTGAAGTTCTTGTCTTAATGGTTTTTCACATCATATGTTGCCATCAATGACAAAGGGGGAGATTGTTGCAAGTATGAGGTTATCCAGTGTTGTCATTGATGTCAACATACTCATATTGCATTGACAAGAAGGATTTGATGAGCTGTGTGTTGAGGATACTGAGAAAATTAGCCTCAGTCAGGAACAGTGAAGAACAGTGATGAGAAGAAGGTAAATGTACTGTATAGGATGAGAACCGGAGGATGCGGATCAAAGGGTTAGTAGATATGAGTCTTGAGATGCTACAGTTAAGATTTCAGAGGTCCGCATGAAGATCTGAAGGAGTTGTGGCTGCCGGTATAGAACCGGGTCCGGCAAGTATCCGGAGGTGACAGAGGATCACAAAAAGGTCTGGTGAGGTCCGGAATTGTATTATCCTAATCTGCGGATTGGAAGGAGTGTTTGGGATGTCCTTGTGATGTATCATCCTGATTTGTGTATGATTTGGAGGTCCGGAAGTACCTCTTGCATTATGACAGTGGCGACAGACTGTGTTCTTAAAGTTCCGGATGAGGAAGACAAGAGATCCCAGTAAGCAGAGGAAGTGCGGATGTATCCGGACATTCAGACAGGCTTGTGAAGGTTCTTGGATCATGTTTAGGTTGTGTTGTTGGTCCGCATTGATGGTAGAGCCCGGAATTGAAGTTATTCTTCCGGATGAAGTTCTTGCTCTGTGTAGCCGACCGGATGTGTTATTCATCTTGCGGATACTCCTATGGTTGTTTGCCGACTTAGATGCTTGTTCCTGAGTCGATGTCTTGTATAAATAACGGTTTGTAAGTTCATTTCAGTATGAGGTGTGAGGATGAGTATGGTATAGCGAAGAAACGTGCGAAAGGCAGAGCAGAGATTGTTGGGCTTAATTGGAACTGATCCGGACATGATAGGGATGTCATTCTCCAGTTCAAGACTGTGATTTTTATCACTTTGTAGACAGTGTGTCTCCTTGTAGGCAGTGGGCCTCTTTGTGAGCAGCGTGCTCGGGCAGTGAGCCCTTATTGGCATGTGCCATTCATTTTTCTTTATTCTTCTAACAGAGAATAATTCTTGGGTTAATCACCCCGTGGTTTTTCCCTTAACCGGGTTTTCCACGTCAAAATCTTGGTGTTCAATGTGTTGATGCTTATCTGCTCTTGTGTTTATGTATTATGCTTCCATGGATGATTATTTGATATGCTGCTAACTAACAACAAAGAATTAAGTGTTTGAATGAGAAGAAGTTCTATACAACTGATTCACCCCCCCCCCCTCTCAGTTGTATGCCCTAGATCCAACAAAGGGAACCTTAAAGATGTTGATGATTGCATTAAGATGTTAAAAGAAAAACTAAAAAAATCTATGGAAAAGAGGAAGGAGCTACTTCAACAGCTACCTAATCTTACTAAACAAAATGGCATGAATAAGGCTTTGGAAGAAAAGACAAAGGAATGTGAGAAGCTAACAAAAGAAGTTTCTATTCTAAAACATGAGATGGAATCTAGGGTGATGAGGCTAACCAAAGAAATTAAGGAAAGGAAGATGACTGAAGAATACCTGAATCAAACTCTAAAGGAAAGAACAGAAGAATGCTACAGAATGGATAGAACAATTGGCCACCTAAAATATGACCTACAAGAATGCATATATAATGGGGAGGAACTTGAAAGGCAAATTTTCATTCTTAGACATGACCTAGAAGTTGCAAACGAATAAAAGAAGTTCAAGATAAGCTCAGCTAAACTTGAAGTGATGCTTGAGAGTCAGAAGAAGGCCAATGATAAGCATGGTCTTGGGTATGAGAAAGGTGAAATCTCTGGATCTAGATAAAGAAATTCTCAATCAAGGAATGGGAGAAACAGACCTAGAAGACCTTTGGTAAGACAACCCAATGCTCAAAGGTATCCATCTTTCAATGGAAATTGTTTCAATTGCAATAAATTTGGTCATAGAGCTACTCAATGCAGAAGCATACTAAATCAAAGTAGTCCATCCTTCTTTGGTCAATGCTTCAAGTGTAAGAGGTATGGTCATAGATCCAATGAATGTAGAAGTATGATAATGAATAACTCTAACAATAGAAGAAATGGCAATTCTTTCAATGGCAAATGCTTTGCATGCAATAGATTTGGACATATGGCTAATCAGTGCAAATCAAGAGGAAATCAATTAAATGGGAAAAGAAATGTTGTGTGTTTCAATTGTAACTGATCTGTTCATATTACAAGATTCTACAGAAGCAGGAATAATGAAAGAAGAGGTCTGGTAAATAGAAAACTAGATGAGCAAAGACAAAACAAAGGAAAAAGAAAAGTTCATGTAAATGAGATCCAAAATGAAATGAACAAGACATGGGTGAAGAAAAGTATAAGAAATGATGGTGATGGATCTGCACCAGAACCAGTGCTGAGAATTCCTCATGGAACTAAAATGGGAGCTCTGGCTTAGGGGAAGCTACATTGAAAATCAAATTACCCCAGCCGATAAGTAAGTGCCTAAATCTGGCACGATGAGAGAAGATAATTTATGTTACTACAAATCATTTGAAAGGATGTCTGGAAGAAAAGAAGTAGATATGGTATTTTGCAGAGCGATTTATGAGAAACTACATGCAAAAATAATGTAACCAGATGTATTAGGGAAGATAGTTTATTACAATGGAGAATTAGGTTTTGTGAACCATAAAAGGTTATCCTTTCATCATTTGGATCACTTTGCATTTGAAGAGAGTAAGCATAAGAGCACCTGAGCTAAGATTTCAAGGATTTGAAGTGTGATCAGCGAATTCATTAGCTAACCCTAATTCCATGTAGAAAAAGGTATTTTCTGCAAAACTTTGAACTTGTGATCTTTTGTAATGGCTACACCATTGGTTGTTGATATTATTGAAAGGCCCCGACCCAAATTCAAGAAACATCCACACAAATCAATCGAAGTTGACCCATTAGGAGCATTTTCTAGTGTCCCACATGGAGTGTTGCATGTCAAGGATATTAGGGCATACATCCACGGTAGCATAGATGAATTTGGGAACCTGAAAATGCTGGATTTGTTTGAGAACTACCTAAGCGATGATAACTATGATTTGAAACTAGAATACAAAGCCCTATAAAGCAAACATTTTCTATAGGTCATTGAATTTACAACATTTGTTGAGGGTGAGTGGGTTCGATATGACTTGAGCCGAATGCATGATGAGTTTATGTGGCTATTGAAATGATTCAAGATTACATAGGATGCTATCAGGATTGTAACTAGGTTAAATTCAACTGGTGGTTTACCCATGCTAAAATCCGTGAAGAACCAAATTGTAACTGATGCATTCGGTGCCAAATTTGACCAAAGGGCAATGACTATCAATGACATTATTGATCTAAATGTTAAGTTTGCTTCTATGGTAACTGGTTACAAAATTTATCACTCCAGTAGGGAGAACTCTGTTTCTAGAATGGCCATTAATGTTGCATACCAAATGTTAAAGGAAAATGTAGATTATGACCTATGTGTGTTATTACAGAACCAACTAATTGAGAACTTGAACAAAATCAAGAAAGACAAGAAAAACACAATTAAATATGGTACTTTGGTTCTATGTTTATTTTTCTACTTCATGAATGAGGTGCCTAGAGTAAAGGGTGTGCACTGGACCAATGACAAGCCAGTTGCTATACAAATAAGAAATCATCTACACAAAATTGGTGACTCTAATGCATAGAAAACTACAATTTGGGGATACTTCAAGAATTTTTAGAGTATGATGCATTCTAGGGAAAGAATCCCTAAATCAGTTGTTGAGAAAGACAAGAATGAAATATGTTTCATGGTGGACAATGATCAGTGCTTAATGGAAGCAGTACAACCTAGAACTGTTTAGATCATGCCCATGGGGTATGAGGTAGATGAGAAAATTTTGGATATGTATGCTCAATATCTCTTGAGTAAACCCAAGGATGATTCTATTGAGAGATTTGGGACTTATGAAGAGCTTGATTTGAACCTACATGTTGAGCTTTAGAATCCATAAAATAAGAGAAAAGTTCAAAGACAAGTAAAAATGTATGCTGAAAGCATTGGCATAACTAAGGAAGCTGTGAAGTAGAATAGAGAAAGGATAGAAAAAAGCTAAGAAGGAGAAACAGGATAAGAAACAAGGAAGTGCTCTGGTAGAATCCTACTCCACATCAAGGACTACTAGGAGCTTTGTTGTTTCCCTTGTTCCCCCAAAACCTACCAAACTTGAGAAATCTGACGGCAAATCATCCAAAAAAGAAGGGAAAAGGGTAAAAACTAAGGCCTCCCAGACATATAAAAGCATGAAAAATGATGAGGACAAAACTAATTCTGATGTTGACGTCAAAGAGTTGAGGGCCACAGGTACAAAAGAAGCCAAGGTATCTAAGGAGGAGCACTCCAGAAGCAAAAGGGCAAGCAAGTGGAAAAAGACAAACATATGTAGATGGGAACTTAAGGCCAATGATTGAATTTTATGATGATTATAGTGATGCTGATCAGAGAGTTCTAGAGGAAGCAACAGTCAAACATCTAAATATCTACAATAAGGATTTAATTGAAAGAATTTTTGAAATTCCAAAAAGTCTTGCAGATATACACGAGTTAAGAAAAGAAAATGCAAGAAGTAAAGACATTGAGATTAGGGAGCATGTGCTGATAAAATTGTGCGCTAAAATTACTCCAGATCAAATGAACTTAATATTCAAAGAAGTGAAAGATGACTTCAGGAGTAAGAAAAGAATGAATAAACTCATGCTTGGTGAAACTGATGAGATAGTCAAAGATACTCAGGAGATTCTTCTTAGTGCATTGAAAAGGTATAATCTTCCCATTGTTGAAGAAGAGATTGTTGATGGGATTGACTCCTCAATCTCAGATGTTGAAGAATTGAAGATCAATGAGAAGAAAACTAAGATAGATGACTCCTATGTTCTAGAAGAGGAAGCAATAAAATAAGAAGATGAAAAGATGATAGATAAAACTAATGATGAAAGAGGTATTCAAACTCCTCCAGATCAATCCGACAAGGAATATGCAGACATGAATGTTGGATTAGATGCTCAAACTGAAGATGAATCATTGAAGAATAAAGAGCATGAAACAGAAGAAGCTAAGGACCAAGAAGAAGAAAAGGCCAAGGACAAAGATGAAAAAGAAGAAGAGATTGCAAAAGTTGATGAAGAGCCCAAGCAGGACAATCCAGCTGACAATTCAAGTAAGGATCAAATAGATACATCCACATCTTGGGCAAGAGACACTGCAGAAGGAGTGAAGGAAATTTTGGAAAGAGATAAATAAATTAAATAAGATCAAGAGATAATAAAAGGTCCAATCAGTTTTGGTACCTTATCACTAGTACAGATGATAAAATTGGCCACGATTGCACAAGCTAAGGCTAGAGAAGAAATATTAAAGTCTCATATAGAAGATAGTGATCTAATTGGCCTTGCATTTGGAATCTTGGAGAAGATCATGCCCACCTTTTAGAAGGATTGTTTAGCATCTCCCTCCGGCCAATTGAAAAGTCTAATAAACTCTGTAAGTTCTCATTTTGAATCTCTAGAGAAGTCTGCAAAAGTTAAAGTTAAAAATGAGTTTAATGAGAAAAGGTTTGCTGAGATAAAGAAAATAATTAGCTATGATAGTTCTGGGCTTGATACTAGTGTAAATAATATTCAAAATGCTCTACCTGAAGGAGCAGAGATCTACAAGTTTTGTCTAAATAGATCTAAAGTAGTTGAAGATATTGAGGAAAAGATTAAGGACATAGAACTCAAACTATCTAATGTTTCTCAATCATACAGTCCTTTAACTGAGTCGGTAACATCTAAGGAATGCCAAGTAGTGAGTCTCTGAAATGAATTGAGTGATTTGGAAAAGGAAAAGGCCAAATTTCTAGGTAGATTGGATGAGCTCAAGGGACTGATCTCCCCTAGATTGGAAACTATGTATGATATATTGGCAGAGTCTCAAACAACATCAACTACTAGTGATCCTACTAACCTTCAAAAGGTAGAATCACAAGCATTTTTGTTCAGTGGACATATATCTATTTTGGACAGTACTAAGAAGAATTGGGACAATGAACTGGCAAAGTTGAAAAACATTGTTGGCAATATCTTTTTGTTGATGAACAAAGCCTAAGGACAGTATGATTATATATGGAAGTATGAAGAGTTTTGACCCTTCAACATAAAATTTTTGCATGACTTGTGGTGTGCGGATACCAGCCTTTGCCATTGATGTCAAAGGGGGATAGGAAGAGTAGTGAAAAATGAAGAATTAATCTAAGGGGAGCATTGGAAATCATAAGTTCACATAGTAAGGGGGAGTTGTTCTAACACTTAGCCATTTTTCACTAAGTGTTGCCATCAATGCCAAAGGGGGAGATTATTGGCAAGAGACACTGTTAGGCATAACAAGTGGTGTCATTCATGGCAACCAAATCCATCTTACACATCCACATTACATCAATGGATCATATCATAAGTCAGAGTGAAGATTTGTCTAAGTTCAGGTAGTCAGAAATAGAGCATGTGACAGGGTCCTGTATCTTGGTCCGAATCTCTCTGGTGGTAAATCATAGTGTGCTACAGATATGAGGGAGTGATAAGGATTGTTAGGATTATCTAAATCCATAAATTCAGACTCCAATGATGAAGGATTCAGAAGTTATAAGCATCTAAGTATCAGGTTCTAGTTAGTCAGTACAGTCAAAAGAAGAACAGGCTAATCTAGTATTTGATCTTGGTCCGGACGAACAAAAGTTGTTGGATAAGAAATTTGTGATTATCAGTGGTATTAGCCGACATGATTGATGATTTTAGAACACAAGTTTTGGTTTGCATTGTTGTTTGTGCATGGATTTAGCCGACAAAGTAGAGGTCTTAATAAATGTTCTAAGTTTTCATGAAGCTGACTACAGTTGATTGAATTTCTTGATGCAGATATATATAGCCAATGGATTCAAGTGTTTTGGTGTGTATATATGTGGTGTGATAATGAAGTAAGTATGAAAAGGTAGAAAGTAGTATGAAGGTGAAGATCTAAGCTCGAATTATGGCTGAAGAGTGAAACAAGGCAGAGTAAGGATGAAGTGTGTAAGATCAGTATTCTGTGCTTAATCAGAACTAAACTTTTGCATTGGTAGATGCTATTCATTAGTTCAAACATTCTGTAATCTTCTTGTAATCATTTCTTTTAGGCAATGAGCCTCCTGTAGGCAGTGAGTCCAAAGGCATGTGCCTTCCCCATTTGTAATACTTTTAATCGATTATAAATTCTTGTAGGTTAACCCCCACCATGGTATTTCCCTTAACTGAGTTTCCACGTAAAAATCCTAGTATTCATGTGTTATGATCTTTCTGTTTCTACTCTTATGTTCATGCTTCTTTCTTTTGAATATATATGTTGAATTAATAAAGGAACATAGTAATAAGTTTTGCAGAACATTGATTCACCCCACCCCCCCTCTTAGTGTTCTTTAATTTCAACAATTGGTATTAGAGCAATGTTTCTTCGAAGAAGCATAACAGCTTGAGGAAGATCTCGGAAGGAATTTCAATGGGTTCACTTAGAGAACAACTTCAATTGGCTTTAGAAGATCTTGATCAATCGAAACCAGAAGTAAGTGAACTGAAAGAGAATCTTAAAGATGTTGATGATTGCATTAAGATGTTAAAATAAAAACTAAAAAAATATATGGAAAAGAGGAAGGAGCTACTTCAGCAGCTACCTACTCTTACTAAAGAAAATAGCATGAATGAGGCTTTGGAAGAAAAGACAAAGGAATGTGAGAAGCTGACAAAAGAAGTTTCTATTCTAAAACATGAGATCGAATCTAGGGTGATGAGGCTAACCAAAGAAATTGAGGAAAGGAAGAAGACTGAAGAAGACCTGAATGAAACTCTGAAGGAAAGAATAGAAGAATGCTATAGAATGGCCTGATCAATTGGCCACCTAAAATCTAATCGACAAGAATACAGATATAATGAGGAGGAACTTGAAAGGCAAATTGTCATTCTCAGACATGGCCTAGAAGTTTCAAACGAATACAAGGAGAAGTTCAAGATAAGCTCAGCTAAACTTGAAGTGCTTCTTGAGAGTTAGAAGAAGGCCAATGATAAGCATGGTCTTGGGTACGAGAAAGGTGAAAGCTCCAGATTTAGACAAAGAAATTATCAATCAAGGAATGGGAGAAATAGACCTAGAAGACCTCCAGTAAGACAATCCAATGCTTAAAGGTATCCATCTTTCAATGGAAATTGTTTCAATTGCAATAAATTTGGTCATAGGGCTACTCAGTGTAGAAGTAGAGTAAATCAAAGTGGTCCATCCTTCTCTGGTCAATGCTTCAAGTGTAAGAGGTATGGTCATAGATCTAATGAATGCAAAAGTATGATAATGAATAACTCTAACATAGAAGAAATGACAATTCTTTCAATGGAAAATGCTTTGCATGCAATAGATTTAGACATATGGCTAATCAGTGCAGATCAAGAGGAAATCAATTAAATGGGCAAAGAAATGTTGTGTGCTTCAATTGTAACCGATCTAGTCATATTACAAGATTCTATAGAAGCAGGAATAATGAAAGAAGAGGTCTGGTAAATAGAAAACTAGATGAGTAGAGACAAGACAAAGGCAAAAGAAAAGTTGATGTAAATGAGATCCAAAATGAAATGAATAAGACATGGGTGAAGAAAAGTATAAGAAATGATGGTGATGGGTCCGTTCCGGAATCCGGTGCTGAGAATTCCTCAGGGAACTAAAATGGGAGCTTTGGCTTAGGGGGAGCTACAATGAAAATCAAATTCCCCCAACTAGTAAGTGAGTGCCTAAATCTAGCACAATGAGAGAAGATAAATTAGGTTATTACAGATCATTTGAAAGGATTTCTAGAAGAAAAGAAGTGGATATGGCATTTTGCAGAGTGATTCATGAGAAACTCCATGCAGAAATAGTGTAAATAGATGTATTAGGGAAGAGAATTTATTACAATGGATAATTAGGTTTTGTAGAGCATAAATGGTTATCCTTTCATCATTTGGAACACTTTGCATTTGAAGATAGCAAGTAGAAGAGCACTTGAGCTAATATTTCAAGGATTTGAAGTACGATCAATGAATTCATTAGCTAACCCTAATTCTGTGTACAAAAAATATATTTTTTGTAAAACTTTGAACTTGTCATCTTTTGCAATGGCTACACCGTTGTTGATATTACTAAAAGGCCCTGATCCAAATTCAAGAAATATCCACACAAATCAATTGAAGTCGACCCATTAGGAGCATTTTCTGGTGTCCCACATGGAGTTCTACATGTCAAGGATATTAGGGCATACATCCACGGTAGCATAGATGAATTTGGGAACCTGAAATTGCTAGATTTGTTTGAGAACTACCTAAGTGATGATAACTATGATTTGAAACCAAAATACAAAGCCCTAGAAAGCAAACATTTTCTATAGGTCATTGAATTTCTGACATTTGATGAGGGTGGGTGGGTTAGATATGTCTTGAGCCAAATGCATGATGAGTTTATGTGGTTGTTGAAACCATTCAAGATTACAAAGGATGCTATTAGGATTGTAACTAGGTTAAATTCAACCAGTGGTTTACCCATGCTAAAATCCATGAAGAACCAAACCGTAACTGATGCAACAGGTGCCAAATTTGACAAAAGGGCAATGACTATCAATGACATTAATCTGGATATTATGTTTGATTCAATGGTAATTGGTTACAAAATTTATCACTCCAATAGGGAGAACTCTGTTTCTGAAATGACCATATATGCTACATACCAAATGTTAAAGGAAAATGTAGATTATGACCTATGTGAGTTATTATAGAACCAACTAATTGAGAACTTGAACAAAATCAAGAAAGACAAGAAAAACACATTTAAATATGGTACTTTGGTTCTATGTTTATTTTTCTACTTCATGAATGAGGTGCTTGGAGTAAAGCGTGTGCACTGGACAAATGACAAGCTAGTTGCTATGTAGATAAGAAATCATCTACACAGTATTGGTGACTCTAATGCATAGAAAACTGCAATCTGTGGACACTTCAAGAATTTTCAAAGTATGATGCATTCTAGGGAAAGAATCCCTAAATAATTTGTTGAGAAATACAAGAATGAAATCTATTTCATGGTAGACACTGATCAGTGCTTAATGCAAACAATAGAACCTAGAATTGTTTGGATCATGCCCATGGGGTATGAGGTAGATGAGAAAATTTTGGATATGTATGCTCAAAATCTCTTGAGCAAACCCAAGGATGATTTTGTTGAGAGATTTGGGACTTATGAAGAGCTTGATTTGAACCTACATGTTGAGCTTCGAAAGCCAGAAAATAAAAGAATAGTTCAAAGACAGGTAGAAATTTATGCTAAAAGTATTGGCATAACTAAAGAAGCTACGAAGCAAAATAGAGAAAGGATAGAAAAGGCTAAGAAGGAGAAGCAAGCTAAGAAATAAGGAAGTGCTCCAGTAAAATCCTCCTCCACATCAAGGACTACTAGGAGCTTTGCCACTGCTCCTATTCCCCCAAAATGTACCAAACTTGAAAAATCGGAAGGCAAATCATTCAGAAAAGAAGGGAAAAGGGTTAAAACTAAGGCCTCCCAGACATATAAAAGCATGATAAATGATGAAGAAGAAACTGATTCTGATGTTGAGGTCAAAGAGTTGAAGGCCTCAGGCATAACAAAAGCAGCCAATGTATCTAAGGAGGAGCACTCCGGAAGCAAATGGGAAAGCAAGAGGCAAAAGACTGCAACATATTTTGAAAAGCCTACTCTTTCTATGGATAACATCATCAAACTGGTCATTGTAGATGGGAAATTAAGGCCAATGACTGAATTTTATGATGATTACAGTGATGCTGATCAGAGGGTTCTAGAGGAAGCAACTGTCAAATATTTGAATATCTACAATAAGGCTTTAATTGAAATAACTTCTGAAATTCCAAAACATCTTGCAGATATATTGGAGTTAAGAAAAGAAAATGCAAAAAGTAAAGACATTGAGATTAGGGAGAATGTGCTGATAAAATTGTGCCCTAAAATTACTCCATATCAAATGAACTTAATATTCAAAGAAGTGAAAGATGACTTCAGGAGTAAGAAAAGAATGAATAAACTCATGCTTGGTGAAACTGATAAGATAGTCAAAGATACTCAGGAGATTCTTCTGAGTGCATTAAAGAGGCATAATCTTCCCATTGTTAAAGAAGAGATTGTTGATGGGATTGACTCCTTAATCCCAAATGTTAAAGAATTGAAGATCAATGAGCAACAAACTAAGATAGATGACTCCTTTTTTCCAGAAGAGGAAGCAATAAACAAAGAAGATGAAAAGATGACAGATAAAATTGATGATGTAGGATGTATTCAAACTCCTTCAGATCAATCTGGCAAAGAAGATACAGAGATAAATGTTGGATCAGATGCTCAAACTTAAGATGATTTGTTGAAGAATAAGGAGCATGAAATAAAAGAAGCTAAGGACCAAGAAATAGAAAAGGCCAAGGACAAAGATGAAAAAGAAGAAGAGATTGCAAAGGTTTATGAAGAGCCCAAGCAGGACAGTCTGGATGATAGTTCAGGTAAGGATCAAATAGATACATTAGCATCTTGGGCAAGAGACACTACAAAAGCAGTGAAGGAAATTTTTGAAAGAGATGAACAAATTGAAGAAGATTAGGACATAATACAAGGTCCAAACAGTTTTGACACCTTATCACTGGTACAGATGATAAAATTGGCCTCGATTGCACAAGCTAAGGCTAGAGAAGAAATATTAAAGTCTCATATAGAAGATAGTGAGATGCTTGGCCTTTCATCTGGAATCTTGGAGAAGATCATGCCAACCTTTCAAAAGGATTTTTTAGCATCTCCCTTTGGCCAATTGAAAAGTCTAATAAACTCTATAAGTTCTCATTTTGAATCTCTAGAGAAGTTTGTAGAAGTTAAAGTAAAAAATGAGTTTAATGAGAAAAGGTTTGCCAAGATAAAGAAAATAATTAGCTATGATAGATCTGGGCTTGATACCAGTGTAAAGAATATTCAAAATGCTCTATCTGAAGGAGCAAAGATCTACAAGTTTTATCTAAATAGATCTAAAGTAGTTGAAGATATTGATGAAAAGAATAAATACATAGAACTCAAATTGTCTAATGTTTCTCAGTCATACAATCCTTTAACTGAGTCGGTAACATCTAAAGAATGCCAAGTAGTGAGTCTCTGGAATGAATTGAGTGATTTGGAAAAGGAAAAGGCCAAAGTTCTAGGTAGATTGGATGAGCTCCAAGGACTGAACTACCCTAGATTGGAAACTATGTATGATATATTGCAGAGTCTCAAATAGTAGTAGCTACTAGTGATCCTACTGACCTTCAAAAAGCAGAATCACAAGAATTTTTGTTTAGCGGACATATATCTATTTTGGGCAGTACTAAGAAGAATTGGGACAATGAATTGGCAAAGTTGAAAAACATTTTTAGCGATCTCTTTTTGCTGATGAACAAAGCCTAAGGATAGTATGATTATATGTGGAAATATGAAGAGTTTTGACCCTTCAACATAAAATTTTTGCATGACTTGTGGTGTGTGAATCCCGGCCTTTGCGATTGATGTCAAAGAGGGAGAGGAAGAGTAGTAAAAAATGAAGAATTAATCTAAGGGGGAGCATTGGAAAGCATAAGTGCACGTAGTAAGGGGGGGCTATTTTAACTATTGTCAATTCAAGTATGCACCCTTGTTAAGCCTTACAAAAAGCTTAACTACCTATTGAAACATGGAATCATTCTCAGATGTGGGTCTCCTTTCATGAGAACGAATCTCTAGAGTGAGCTAGTTCTCTTATAATTCCTAAGCTATGACTTGAGTGGAAAAGGGATAGAAAGAGCTAATTAACGCGCAAACTAATTCTAGAATCTAAAAAAACTAAATGAAGTTCTATCATTCACAGGTAGATCCTCTAACATTTATCTTCTCAACTTCACTGATAGTTAATCCTTAAGTAATTTACAACAAGGTTTGATATTAAACACAAACTGCAACAGGAAGAAACCAAATTTTAACAGTGTTGAGACAAAATAAAGGACTAGAATAGTCACAATATGACATCAAACCATGATTGTAGAAATATATGTGAAACATGAAGATTTACTATTAGAACTGAAAGGAATGCAATACATAAAAATGAAATATGTGAGCCAACTACTGTATACAACTCTGCAAGAGAGAAGAAATTGATGCTAACTAGTCCCCCAAGAAAAACACTAAGTTTTTCTCCTGTATAACCCTCCAAACGATCTCCCATGAAGAAAGCTGAAAAAGATCCTTAAAATAGCTCTGCAATCCATTTTTGAGCTTCAGATTAAAGCTTCCAAAAATAGCCTCAAACTTCCTCCAAACTACAAAATAAAACTGCCAACTTGATCCTCTAAGTGGTCCCCACCAAAACTACATCTAAATTTGTCCAATCTGCCTCATGAAAGCAAAAATTTTGTCCTATTATGCTCAATTTCGCCCAAGGAAATCCAAATGATTTAACTACCTAAAAAAATAGTTAAACTTTAAAAGAAACTTATAACTGCATTGCTTTTAAAGTTAACTTTACATGACTTGGCAGTTTTTTTAATCGATATCCTAACGATATGATTTTTTGTAAAAATAAAAATGATATCTGGTTTATAATTCACCAAGATATTTACAAGATATCATTCCTGATTTTCTATAAAAATCATAAAAATATTTAGAACTATTACATGTGTTGCAAAAAATAAATAAAAGCCCTACAAGGCTTGACACCATGGACTCCAATGTGTCGATACTCCTGCCACCTTATCATCATCCATATGGCTAAAAAACTTCAACTCCTTGCCTCTAAGGTGCCACCATGTCACATTGACCACCTTTGACCATGTTTTCCTCTAGCGTAATCTTCACACTCTTAGGTTTTGGCTTGACTTTATGCATATATCGAATTATGTGAAGGAACAAATAAAAATGCACATGTGGGAGGTCAAAGACACTCAACCACATGCATTATCAAATAATTCTTGGACTCCAAAGTGAGTCGACCACTAATAATGATTAAGACCATGCATATTCTAAGGGCATATTTCATGGTGTTGCTTACCTTTGACTTAATACAAAAACCATATTCCCAATGCTATCGGCCACCCCTGCTTATGATTGCTAGACACTTATCAACATGAAGTGTTGACCCCGATCACATTTAGATAAAATGATTAAAAGATTTTCATGGTCAAAATATGAAGGGATGTCAAACAAAGGCAAGTGAGAAACCCTAAAAACTTGGTCATTTCATTTTGTTGTTGTTGGTGATGGCTCTACAATTCTGGCCACCATACTGGGGTTTCATTTCTAGTGTGTTTTCTTTCTCCATTGAATGGTCTTCAGTGATCGAAAGCACTGCATTTCTCTGGCCAAAATAATAGGTCAGTTCTAGTAAGCTTGAATCTGAGCTTTCAATGATATTTTGCTATGTTTTGATAACTTATTTTCATTACATGGCCGTGGCCATTAGCTGCTCTTAGTCTCTCTATTTGATAACCCTTTGTTTGTGTTTTTCTATGTTGAACTTTCAAAAAAAATGTCAAAATGACAAAAGCTTGTTCAACTAGTCACGGTCGTTAGCCTTCTCTCAGTTGCATTATCAATAGTGAGTCAACTATTTATCCTTGCCATTTGCTCTTTCTGTAGCTTCTCTTATCTCTGAATACACAAAACTATAAAGAGGGTTTCATGTTTTTCTTTATATTAGAAGGGTATGTGAACTACCTCCTCAAATGGCAACGGCCACTCCTTGCAATGCATTATGTAGCCTCCTATTATCTTTCATTGTAAAAGTATGAAGAGTTCCTATATTTTTAGTGAGGGTTTCATTTTTATCTTGCACAAAACTTTCTTTTTATGCACTTCCATGTCTTCTATACTCTATGTGACACTGCTCGACTATGACAAGAAAGAAAACTTATTTTCTTTAAACCTGATAAGGGTTTCATTTCTTTGTATTAGACAATAAAATCATTCCTTATGGCCTTGTTTGGATAATTCACAATATCATTTTCCCTCCCTACACTGCAAAACACATGGTTCTGAAAATTGATGTGGGTAACTGAAAAGATGATTGCATAAGGTGCTATATACCACAAACCTACCATGAATCTATCTACATTTTTCTGCCTATTATATACACTTTAGATTTGAAAATTGAACAAATATTTATTCTTTTCTAAGCATAGGAACTTCTTGAGTAGCAAACATGGCACATGGTATCACTTCCTCTTCATTATATTGTCACTATTTGATGATAATCAATGTTACTGTTCCAATGAAGTGATGATGTCTTGTACTATTCTCTCTCTGTAGCTCTACTTACTCTTTATGTGGACTTTGCACATGAGATGTATAATGTCATTTTTGAACTCCTTCACTTCTTGTAGCAGCATATATACTTTCTTTTCTATATCTTTCACTTGTCCATTCAGTGGACTATTTTAACCAGATTTCTTTTATATGATGATCTGGCTGTATTATGACCTTGTAGCATTGAAACACATGAAGCAACACTTACTTGTTATGAATACACTATAACATATGATGAACCCCTATTGTTCCATTTTACTATATTCTATCTTATCAAATGTATCATATGAGATGTCTTGCAAGACTTGATTAGGTCCACTGTATTTGTTGTTGAGTCTTTGGTAGATCACTTCTTATAATGAAAATTTTCATTTGAACTCACTCAACCATAGATGCAACCATACACTTATACATTTCACTTTGAGACAAAATGATATCCTGTAGCATGAAGGATGATCATACCAGTTTGACTACTTCGTGTCACATGATAACAGTACTTTATCAAACATATGTAATGAAATGCCCATTTTTTATTCTCTTAGAGCTTGTTAAAGACAAAATGAGCCATCTAGGTTGGTTGTCTTGTATTCTCTATTGTCTTTGCAATTTTCTTGCTAATTTATAATGAACACTCCAATTGGACTGCTAATCATGAATGAGTAAGTAGCCTTTAGATAATTCATACTTCTGCACACTTACTCCTTCATCAGTCTGATGATTACAAATGGATTGTGTACTCTTGATTATTATCATGCTTGAGAATGTTATTCCATAGCAGTTGAAGTAGTGTATATGCTGCCATATGCATTGATTCTTGTCCTCCACCTGTTCATGTCGTGATCTTGGTTGTATTTCAAATTGTGAAGTGAAATCATGGTCATGTTCTGACATGGGATTGATGCATATGATAGTCTTGTTACTCTTTCAGCTTGTCATGTGAAAGTTATCAATGATTCTCTTCTTTTGTTCATCCCTTTTAACAACAAGGGACAGCAGCATGCTGGGCTTAGCCCTTGTGGGAGCCCACTTGACACCACATGCTGAATGTCTTCAATCAACTTCATGATTTGTCCTATACCTGTACATGAAACAAACAGATTAGAATAAAAACAATGATGCTCTTATGTTTTTTTAGGTACATGCTGAGATTGGGAGCGAGAACTAGAGGTTTCCATGAAGATCAACTCAAAAGGCAATGATGGCTATGTCTTTCCCTCCTCTTCATTAGATGCATAGTGTTTTACTTGTATTTGCATGAGTTCAGTTATAACCCACGGCTTGTGTGGGACATCCAATATGTCATAGTTTCCTTCAATGCAATGTTTGTTCTCTTATGTATTCAAAATTGTAAAATGAACAATCACTGTAGTGAATGAATACCTATCTCTTTTACTGCTCTAAAATGCAATGAATAATTGGAACTTTTCTTTTCCGCATTTGAACAACAAAACTGCACTTGTCATAACAACTATGCAACTAACACATAACAGAATAAATCAAACCACATTCAAAAATGAGAAATGATAAATTTGCTCAGCCAATTTTTTGAGCTGGGGTTAAAAAATGGTAACATTTCTGGTGACTTCTGCTATATGCTTGCCTACTAAGCATTTGACCAGTTGCCTTGACATCCATTGGGTATAGAGTCATACTCTGTCTTTCTCATAAACTCAGAAAACACTTTACTTTAGCTCTCCAATAGTTTAAATAGCAGTAGTAAAAGTGAAAATAACTCTACTAAAAGAAAACTAACAGGCCCTAATGGCCAAAATAAAATGCTAAAAAAAAATGTGCATGAGCACTTATTTACTGCAAAACTACTCTACTATATACAAAAGAACTCTCTTATCCTCAAAGGCAATGCTTGAGGTGGATCCCATTAACTGGGATAGGCAGCACCTCTCCACTCAACTTGGACAACTAAAATGGATTTTTTTCTTTGTACTCTGTGATAACATAAGGTCCATCCCAAATGACATCAAATTTAGAATGTTTACCTAGCCTGCTCCTTAGCTCATTCCACTTGAACACTAGATCTCCAATAGTAAAGCTCCTTGGTCTTGCTCTCTTATCAAATGCACTCTTCATTTGGGTTTGATGCATATCAAGCTTCCTTAAGGCCTCTTTTCTTGTCTCTTCCAACTCCATGAGCTATGCAAACCTGATTACAAGAGGCTGCTCCTCTAGCAGCTCAAGTTCTTTGATAAAGGCCAATGTAGGCAATTCAATTGAAATAGGTAACTGAGCCTCTTTTCCATAAGTAAGCACATATGGGGAACAACCAGTAGCCTTCTTAGGTGTGATTCTGTCAATCCATAGAGCTAACTTTAACATTTCATGCCAAGTCTTTTGATTATCCTGAATAGTCTTCTTGATGATTCTTATCAGATTTTTGTTGGTAGATTCAGTCTGCCCATTACCCTGTGGGTAATAGTTAGATGAAGTATTCAAATAAATGTTATTTCTGACAGACCAATCTAAAATTCTCAATCCCAAAAAGGCAAGACCATTATCAGAGGTGATCAAATTTGGTGTACTGAATCTTGATAATAAGTCTTGATAAAAACTTAGGACATTAGATTCATTTGCTTCTTTTAAGGCAACAATCTCGGTCCACTTGGTAAAATAATCTGTGGTAGTCAAAATCCAGTTGTGGCCTACACTTGAAGGTGGATTTATTGGTCCTATGAAATCTAACCCCCACTTTGCGAATGACTATTCAACTTTAACATGATGTAAGGGTAGGGCAGCAAGTCTTTGCTTACCTACAAATAGGGAACATTTCTCACATCTTCTCACCCAAGCAAAAGAATCCTTAAATAGATCAGGCCAGTACTAACCATCCTGCATAATGTTCAAGGTGGTTGTTCTAGCTGCAAAATGACCTCCTAAAGGTCCATTGTGAAAATCTTCTAACAGTCTATTAACTTGTTCAGGCCCAACACACCTTGGAAAAACACTATTAAAATCTCTCCTATATAGAATACCATTAATAATAGCATAAGGAGTAGCTTGCAATCTGAAATACCTTCTTTCTGCCCTATCCAAACCAATTGGACACTCACTGCTCTGCAAAGAATGCATCATCTGATGCACCAAGCTATTTGCTTGAGCTGGTGCATTAGCTGGTTCATTATTATTCACCACCATTTCGGTCTCTTCTTGTTATTTTCCCTCAAACTCTTCACTTTCAGCAAGCTGCTCACATAAGTCTTTACCTCTAATCAGCTTGGTTACTTGGATGTCAACATTGAATTCCATAACCTTGGTTATCCAACCAGCTCTCTTATCATTTATATCTCTATTTAATAAAAAAACTCTTGACAGTGGGATGAACAACCTTTAAGTGAATTCTGTTATTAGATAGCATGTGGCTAAACTTCTTGAGGCTCCTTTTAATAGCAAAAAAATGTTTTTCCACAAAAAAGTACCTTACCTCATACTCGTGTAACACTTGGCTGAAAAATGCAATTGGCTGCTCTAATCCTTCATTGTTCTGCTGACACAACATTGTAGAAATAGTGTCAGTCCCTCCAAAAGCATACAAAATGAAATCCTTCTCATAATTAGGATTGATAAAGGTAGGGGTAGCAATGAGGGCTTCTTTTACCTACTCAAAGCTTCCTTTTCCCTCCTTAGTCCAATTGAATGACACATTCTTCTTCAAAATAGCAGTAAGAGGTTGTAACAAAGCTGCAATATTTGGAATAAACCTCCTAACAAAATTAATTCTGCCAAGAAAACTCTGCAAACCTTTTTGATGTGTCAGTAGTGGTAGATTTAAAATGGCTGAAACTCTCTCAAGGTCAATAGTAATACCTTCTCTTGAAACAATGTGACCAAGGAGCCTTCCTTCATGTACTAAGAATATACATTTTTTGGGATTCAATGAAACTCCAAACTCCCCGCACCTCTAAAAAATCTGCTTCAAGTGGTCAAAATAATCATTAGAATCTTTTGAAAAAATAGTTATATCATCTAAATAGACCAAGACTATTATGTTCATAAGGCCATGGAAGGCCATATCCATTGCTCTTTGAAAGGTTGTCCCCACATTGGACAAACCAAATGGCATTTTCTGATAGGCCATGGTACCCCACTTAGTTGTGAATGCAGTTTTATATTGGTCCTCTTCTTTGACTAGAATTTGATTATATCCAGAGTATCCATCTAACAAAGAGTATCTATCAGAACCTGAAATAGCTTGCAGTATTTGTTCCATAGAAGGGAGAGGGTAATGGTCTTTTAATGAGGCCTGATTTAGATCATAGAAATCAACACAAAGTCAGATTTCACCATTCTTGTTCCTAACTGGGACTAGATTGGAAACCTAGGAGGTATGTTTTATTGGGAAAATGATACTACTCTCAAACAGTTTATTCAGTTCAGCCTTCATTAAGTGCTCAAGTTTGGGATTGAGGGGTCTTTGCTTTTGCCTAAAAGGGCTAGCATTAGGCTCGAACTCTATGGTGTGCTGGGCCAAACTGGGGTCAAAACCTCTCAAGTCCTTATACTCCCATGCAAAGACATCAGAAAAATCTAGACATAATTGAATAAAAGATTGTTGTTCTTCTCTAGTACATACGTTTCCAAGCTTCAACAATTTGTCCTTGAAAATTTCTATGGTTTGATAATGTTCTTGCTTCACCGTCATGCCACATTTATCTTTTCTAAATTGATCATTAGTGTTGAACAGTGATTCTAAGGTGACCAATCCTTTGGGCAACTTGTTGGTCTTGAATTGAACAATCTAATCTTCAAATTGCTGTTGATATTTATGTTAGTTATCTGCTACAAATTCAGTTTCTACACTTAAAAAACTCAAGATTTGTTCATCATTGTTAAACACTTGCCATGAAATACTATTGTCAGGTATAGAAGACCTAACAACTATCTTAACATATGGTTGTATCTCAACATTTTGAATCTGATCAGGAATCTCAAACTAAGATCCCAAGGCTACCAACCTATCTACATACTTATTTTGATCCCTTGGAACTGAATCAGATTAAAAGCATTAAAAAAATCAATTGAATCCAACACCCTATGCTTGTACCTTTTGAGCAGATCATTTTTAGCAACATTTAGATTCCTAAC
Source organism: Cunninghamia lanceolata (assembly GCA_027924645.1). Taxonomy (NCBI): domain Eukaryota; kingdom Viridiplantae; phylum Streptophyta; class Pinopsida; order Cupressales; family Cupressaceae; genus Cunninghamia; species Cunninghamia lanceolata. The sequence continues at coordinate 12,070,392 of BSBN01001226.1, forward strand.
ATAGTTAACGATCAACTCAGAATCTCCATAAACTTGGATAAATTTGATACCCTTATTTCGAGCCCATTCTAAACCATGGATTAGGGCCTTATACTCAGCCACATTATTTGTGCAGCTAAAGGTAAACCTTAAGGCAGCATAGTACTTGTCTCCTTGAGGTGAAATTAACATATTACCTTCACCAACACTCGTCTTGGTCCTTGATCCATCGAAGTATAGCTTCCACAGTTGACCTTCTTTCTATTCTAACTAATTTTGATCATTAATCAGATTAGGAATCACTGTATCTAGTTCCTGTATCATATAGAAGCCTAATCCTACCTCATCAGTGTGACAGAAAGGGTCACTTTCATGATCTTTGACTACCCACTCATCTAGACTTATGTCTTCTATAGTTGCATTGGGATCTGAGCTCATGAGTTCATCCTACTGCCCATAGGTGATGTATAGATTAGCATTTATTAGGCTAGGAACATAAGGTTCAATGTGATCTTTTGCAAGTGGTTCGGATTGTATAATTACTTTTGTACCATATCTCATTCTAAAGAACAAATAAGTCCAGTCAGATGAAAGAAACCTACCCAACATAGCTGTGAACTCCCTAGAAAGGCAAATTACAAAACTAGGCAGAAGGTCAATGATGTAAATATCCTGATGGATGGCAAAATTAGGACAAGCATGTAATGTGAGTGGTAGATTTTTTATTATCCCTATAATTATAAGTGCAAATCCATCTAACTGTACTACTCCTTTTGCAAGGGGCTCATAAACCAATCCTAATGAGTCGGCTACACTTTTGGGCATAACTGAACTACTTGCCCCTGAATCCACTATACAGTTATGAACCAATTTGTCTCCAATAATGAGACTTAGGTAAAAAGGGGGTGGTTTTACCTCATCTGCTTGCTATCCACTTTTTATCTTGGAATTGTTAGCAAGTAAAACCTTGGCCTTCTCTTGACTGGAATGTTTAGAAAGTGAGAGTTTGGTCAAAGCTTCTTGCAACAAACTCTTCTGACCAGGGATGCGTAAGGCATCCATAACTGACATGCTCACTATGGATTTCTTAAGATGATCAACTATATTAAAAGCAACAAGATTTACCTTATGCTATCCTCTTGCTGCAACTGCATCAATTTGACCTTGTAAAGACTGCTACTACATTTTGGACTGGTCTTTGACTAGTACTATTTGCTCCCTTTGTAGAATTTGTACTTTCTGTTGTGGTACAAGGGTAGTCTGTGATGGATAAACTTGGTTTTTACCCCTTACAACCTACTGTTGTATTACAGTAGCTTGCTAATTTACTTCTACAGCCCTCAATTTTGACCTTGTATTGGCTGAAACAGGTGCACCTTATTGATTCTGAGCTTGAAAATAATTTACACCACAATAATTAGATTCTTCCTAGTTCATCAAGACCACATCAGCCTTATTCTATGGATTTGAAGCTTCACCATTAACCCCCTCTGAACTTGCATAGTTGTTTAGAACCATGAGTGCCTGATTTCTTAATCCATTCATGTAGGTAGCTTGATTATGTGGCTAGTGACATGGATAACACCAGTCACTGTCCTAAACTAGGCTATTCTATGTGGGTACAAGCTCTCTAGAGGCACTAGAAGTATTTGGATTATAAGCTTGAAAAGGCCTAGGGTTATAATTCTTTCTCTGTCCCTGAGGATTAGCCTGAAAGGGTTGTCTATATTGCTGATTGGGCTGATATTGGGTATTTTGTTGATTAGGTTGATACTCATTTTGATAGGGAAAATATTTTTCCATATTCACCAGCTTGTTTGCAATTGTCCTTAAAGTATTTTCCAACTCTGGAGTACTTTGGGTCTGAACTGGGACAACAATTTGTTGGGTTGTTTGATATCTTATTCCTAGAACATGTGGGACAACAGCTATAGGAGGCACTACCATAGGCATTAATGGCTGGATTTCAGGGAAAATGGGCAAGGGGGGCCTAGGGGCTATCTTCCCTACTTGAATAAGATATTTTTCTGCTCTAATAGTGATCTCAAAAGAATCTGGAAGGGTGGTCCCTCCCATAGACTATATCATTACTGAAATTTCTTTTTTCAAAGCTTTGAGATAAAATAGAAAAGTATGCCTTGGCAAAAGTTTTACCATTGTGGGAATTCTATCCCAGGTTCTCTGAAATTGGTAATTGAAATCAGCCATGTGTTCATGGGGTACCCTCTTGATGGTGCTCAATTGCTCTAGCTGTCACAACCCACATTTGAATTTTGAATTCAAATTGAAATACTATTGTAATAATGTCACAACTCAATTTTTGAATTCTAAATTTGAAAAATAAACATAAAATGTATATCCATTTAAAAATACAAATAATAAACAATTTAACAATGGATTATACTTAAAAAAGAATTTGAGGATAAGATTTGCAAATCCACTAAAAAGTGGAGGATGCATTATCATTAAAATAAAAGAGTGGAGGATGCATTATCTTTAAAAAAAGAGAGTGGAGGAGGTTATAGTAAACATCAATTTCACTCCTCATCCGCTTCAATAAAACACCGATTCCACTGCTAAAATATTTCACTCCTCATACGCTTCTTTTGATGAGGGCAATGGCAATGGTGAGGGTGAGTGCGAGGGTTAATTCACCTTCGAATTCAACACCTTGCTCTCAACAAGTCAAAATCAGGTAGTAGATTTTCTTTCTAATATAGTTTGATGTCTTGTTTAAATTTTTGTGTTGTTTCGTCGATGTTCAGAAGCACCCCTGTTTCTGAATCGACACATCTCCACATATTTCAGACTTTATTCATTACTAACATTAATGCAGTCTAACTAATGATTTCTATGTGCATGTTTTTGTTCTATTGATAGTTGATATTGTATTTTTTTTGGATTTAAAACTTGTTCCCAAAACCTACCTATTGTTGGTGGTCGAAATCATATGCTCAACTTAGGGACAAAGCACTCAGAATCTACCTTCCTTGTCTTGAAAATAGATTTGATATCGATAAATCATAATAAAAGCCTCTGGAAGGTCTTCTTACCTAGGTCTTGGTTCACTTAGAAAGCTATAGAGGTTTATGTTGTTTCCGTTCAAGGGATTTTTTTGGTGATTCTAGAATTTTTGAGTTTTCAGTTGTCATAATTACATTGTTTCAACAGGTTTCAGTCTGTTATCAGGTTTAAATTTAGTTTAAATCATTTTTCTTGCCTCAATGATTATGTAAATGTTACAATCAAGATATTTATATTAAACCTGTAGAAACATCTTCTGTGTAAAACAATTATGAATAGCATTAATGCCTCCAAGGCCTTATCAAGACTTGGTTGGTATCCACCACCATGCTTTTGGTTACAAAGTATTTATCTCAAAGCAAATATTCCCCAAAGAGTGGCAATTATAGGACTCAGACACAAATCTAGTTACAAAGATCCATGAATATCCATGGCAGATGGCTTAAGTCATAATACGACCCATTACAATGCTTTTATCAGAAAATAATTCTTTCGGTGACTTGGTCAAGAATTGGTTACATGTTATATAATTTATGAATTTAGATGTAGATGAAAAACATATCAATCAGTTATATTCCTATGTATGCTGGGAATTGGTTCATCCTTTATTGCCTTTTGTTAATTTCATGAGGCCAACACCCTTATGCCTAATTGTTCTTGTCACAACTCCATTTCATGCACATCCTAGAAATTATGGCATTCCATGAGGTGACACTTTGTAGAGGGATTCTTTTGAATAGTTCACGCCCCTGATCTGTTCTTCCTCATTTTATTCACATGTCTACTAGGGCAATTTCAACGATAACATCTAACTAAAATTCATTTTTTTTAATTATGCTTTGTTAGAAATCTATACCCTGCTCCAAAACTCCCACGTTGACTAGGCAGGGAGGACACTAGGTAAAGGCTGTAGAATTTGACTTTATATCTACCAATCCCAATTGCTTAGAAGTTTTCTAAAGCCTTTTTGTCAAATCCATTTTGTACAGAGCCTGAAATCATTGCATTCCACGAGAAGACATTTCCTAGAAGCATTCTGTCAAACAGTTAACATGCCTTGTTCATACGTCCACATTTAACCATTCCGTTGTCCCATATGGTTTGATGGATGTCCATTCACTGTCAGCACTTAGCTATGGAGGATGCTGACAGAGGTTTAGGAATCAAGCTTTACACTTGCCAGTTGCATTTGCTTAAAAGTTTCTAAGGTCTCTTCAGCAAACCCACTTTGAATGCCCCTGCTATCATGGCATTCCATGAGATCACATTCCCTGCGTCATTCTGTCAAATAGTTGCCGTACTTAGCCTATGCTTCTACATTTTGCCAACATGTCTACCAGGGGCAGTCGCAAATATAACATTTGACAAAAATTCCTCTTTCATTTATGCTTTCATGATTGTCCATGCCCTGTTCGGAAGCCTCCATTTTGGCGTATACCAATTGCATTTACTTGAAAATTTTCTTTTTCAAATCCTGCAAGCATTACGCTAGGTTGAAGACATAACTTGCTTCAATATGGAAATTGAGATTGGTTTATTCCTTTTAGAAAGGAACCGAGGGCAACCCATATTGAACAATTGTACAAATTAAATGTTCTACTATTTAGCAAGGATGGGCTATTCACCTTTTGGTTTTAGGTTGTGTCCACCGTGTCTTTCTAAGTGTCTTGTGCTTGTTACAATGAATTTTAATTAAATCAACTTTAGCTACCTATGGTCTAATAACAAGACTTTTATCAATGCATCCAGTTGTAATAAGAACTTGAGTATAGCTCTGCTTGAAGTGATATCCTTGTTTTAGTAAGGAACTAAGATTGATCCATAATACCTATTATTTAATGAATTGTGATTGGTCTATATTGTGTTATGTAAATGAAGAAATTCTATGTTGCAGAAATGTCCAAAACCTATGTTGTGATCAAGGATTATCTTGTTATGGTAGTGATATATCATAATTAAATTGTACAAGCCATATATTAGAAAGTCAATTCTCTGTAAACTCATTGGGTTAGTATAAGACATGTGTTTAAGGATAATCATACTTCTATCAGGCGAAAACTTTTATTTAACATTAACTATTTAATCCTAACCTTTAGTTTTAACAAGCATGCATAATGAGGTGTGGAAGTATCCAATAGTTTAATTGTTAAAATATTTGCATTTATTGAGTAAGAATTAAGGAGCATTTATTGAACCATTAGTGGTGACTCCTTAAGTCGATTATGAAGTGATATGGGATCGAATCTTATGAGAAGGGACATGAATTTTATGCCTTATTGAATGAACGAATATTCTATACTTCTTATTATTGGTTTTAAATTCTTCCTAATAGTGAGGATTGAAGGGATTGAGTCAAATTAGGCTTCATTCCTTAAGTTAGTCTTTCATGGTCATGTGTGCTAGTGTCCTGTTACAATGCGTATATTGCTATATGTCTCTTTTCTTCAGGTTACCATTGTAGTTTACTTGTTCATTGGATTGTATGACACAAATTTGTACTATCAATTTTACCATGTTTTCCTAGTTATGTTTTAAGATCCAATAAATGGTTTGGGGTAAATAGATATTGGGAATTCATATAAAATTAGATTGATCTTTAGTGTCACGTGAATTGTTTAAGTCATTGAAAATACTGTTAACAGTTATAGTTGCCTGATGTATTCTTTCGTAGCATTAGTATGTGAGTTTCTAATTTAGTAAATCATAAATTCACATTATGAGATTAGTCATACATTTATGTCATATTACATGGAAAAAAAAAATATATGGGAATAATACCTTCCATTAGAGGAGTTGTTTATAACAAATAAGACCACTTGTCCAATTGCATAAATATGACTATATGTTCATAACATGCTTAGGCTAGGATTATTAAGGATAGAGTATTGATAGGGCTAGAAATGTTGCAAGAGAGGAACTTGCGAAGTTAAAAGTTTTCTTCACAAATATGTGTTTATGGATTCAAGTGTTTGTACATAAATTAAAGTTTGTGATTTACATTTTCATGACTATTATATGGTACTTTCTAATAGAGGAATTAATTTAGCAGTTTCCTTATTATGTGATAATTGGTTTAATTTTATGGTGAGAACAACATCTCTCAATTACTCAAATGTTTTGAATTGATCAATCAAGAATTTTATTCCTTTCATTGTTCCCTTTTGAGTTATTCTAATTTTTCCTCGTAATTAGCTAGGTAAACTTTAAAGAAACGTCCAAAAACTCAAACAAATCGCAGTGTTCAGTTTTTATGGTACCTTTGTGTCACATTTAAGGGTAATGCCGTCACGTTGAACCAAGTACCTCGTGCCTAACATAGCTGCAACAATGACATCTAGGCACCGTCCCTCTAAATCGTCAGGGAGTAATAAGGAACATGTCGAAGTTAAATCCGCAGGAAGGTAAAATCTCCTTGGATATCCCACTAAGAAGATTAACTAAAAAGAAAGGATGATTCTATTGTACTAATGATTACCATGATGCTCATTTGTAAAACACTCCAAGCATACTATCAGAAAATGAGGCTTATTGACATGTGAGTATAGATTGGGGAGGACATGTGAAATGTCAGATAGGGCAACTAGGGTAATCTAGAAATGCTATCTATCATATGCTTTCACCTTGCCCTTGCAGATCATGGTGAAAGTACTAGGGGATCAGGAATAGACTTAGTCACGAAAATTACCTAATTTGGCTTGGGGAAGTAAGCTAGATTTCATGGGTAGACACCTTATAGGGATTCCTCCACACTATGACTAGCTGACAAACACCCCTTTAGGTGTTTGTGGTAGTAGACTAACTTCCGTCCTTCTTTCACCGAGTGGGTGGCAGTTGACGAAGAACTGTCTGGGGCAGGGAATAACCCTAGAAAGGGCTAGGTACCTGCTCATAGTTACATCAAACATAGTGCAAAATAGAACTACATGTTTGCATTCCTCGCGTTAGTCACATCCGAAGGAGGGGACCTTGATCCCGTGGATACAGGGTATGTAGGTAGTCTAGATGGCGAAGGATGCCCCCAGTACTTAGGTCCCCTGGATGTAGGGAGTCCTACAATTAGCATCGTGACCTTAATTCTCTAAGTAGTGATTACTGAGTTGTGTTAACATGAGATTGTTAAGTTAATTTTGTGCAGATGATAAGGATACAGTTACTAGAGGAGAAGCAAGCTATCAAAAATTAATGCAAAATGTAATGCATGACTTAAGGTATGAATCGATCCGTTGTTCTTCTAGGTTATTTTACATTATGTACCTTCTCTCGTAATGTACTCTTTCTTCACTAGATTTAAATGATTCTAGGAAACTAAATTTCAAGTTTCATCGCATTTCTATAGCATACATTAAGCACTTCTAGAAGAATTTCACATTTCCTACATCTGCCAGATCAAAATTTTTATTCATTGGTTTTTTTTGAAATCAGAGTTTAATGTTATTTGATTTAGGATGAGTCGGGTCCTTACACTAGCGGTGAGAGATGATCTAACTTGTCCTTGAAGTGCTTGTGTAGTCCATCTCCCAATAAGTCCCATGATGTTATCAAATTTTTAATGAGTCCTCTGAACCACTGTAAGGCCTTCCCTTTTAATGAAGAAGCTAAAAGCCTGATTGCCACATTTTCTTGTGTGACATTATGTATCGAACACAAGGTTGCTACATCTTGAATATGTTTAGCAGCAGTAGTGTGATCCTCTCCAGTGAAATAAGGCAGACTTTTAAGGGCTACCATCAAAATGTCATCTCTTTAGGCAAGCTGTAATGGGCTGCCTCCATTGAAAGTAGCAAAAGCATACTGCTTAGCCATTATAGGTATTTGAACTATCAACACTGGGCTTCTACTTCTTTTGATCGGGCTTGTAGATCTAAAATGAGAGGGTGTTGACTTTGATCTTCTTGATGACTCAACTGTTCTGCTTGCTGATCTGCCTCTCCTTCTAGGTGTAGACAGTTGTAAATAGTCAAATGGGTCTGGATTAGACCTAGTTTTCATAAGCTGCAAGCACTAATCTGCATTCAAACTAGAAAATGAGTCGCTAGGTATATCAAAAGCCTCCAAAGACTAGTAAAAATTGTTGCATATACCAGAATACTGGCTATGAGGGTACAAAACTTCTAAAATTACTTCCAGAGTCCCACCGGGCATGCCAAAAACTATTGTCAATTCAAGTATGCATCCTTGTTAAGCCTTGCGAAAAGCTTAACTACCTATTGAAACATGGAATCATTCTTGGATGTGGGTCTCCTTTCATGAGAACAAATCTCTAGAGTGAGCTGGTTCTCTTATAATTCCTATGCTATGACTTGAGTGGAAAAGGGATAGAAAGAGGTAACTGAAGTGCAAACTGATTCTAGAATCTAAAAAAACTAAATGAAGTTCTATCATTCACAGGCAGATCCTCTAACATTTATCTTCTCAACTTCACTGATAGTTATTCCTTAAGTAATTTGCAACAAGGTTTGATATTAAACACAAATTACAACTAGGAAGAAACCAAATTTTAACAATGTTGAGACAAAATAAAGGACTAGAATAGTCACAATATGACATCAAACCAAGACTGCAGAAATATATGTGAAACAGGGAGATATTCTATTAGAACTAAAAGGAATACAACGCATAAAAATGAAATATGTTAGCCAACTATTTTATACAACTCTGCAAGAGAGAAGAAATGGATGCTAACTATCCCCCTAAGAAAAAAACTATTTTTTTCTCCTATATATGTCTCTAAATGATCTCTTGTGAAGAAAGATGAAAAAGCTCCTAAAAATAGCTCTACAATCCATTTTTGAGCTTCAGATAAAAGCTACCAAAAATAGCCTCAAACTTCCTCCAAACTACAAAATAAAACTACCAACTCGATCCTCTAAGTGGTCCCCACCAAAACTGCATCTAAATTTGTCCAATCTACCTCATGAAAGCAAAAATTTTGTCCTATTGTGCTCAATTTCACCCAAGGAAATCCAAATGATTTAACTGCCTAAAAAAAATAGTTTAACTTCAAAAGCAACTTATAACTGCATTGCTTTTAAAGTTAACTTTCTTATGACTTGGCAGTTTTTTTAATCGATATCCTATCGATATGATTTTTTGTAAAAAAAAAATGATATCTGGTTTATAATTCACCAAGATATTTACAAGAAATCATTCATGATTTTCTATAAAAATCATAAAAATATGAACTATTACATGTGTTGCAAAAAATAAATAAAAGCCCTAAAAGGCTTGACACCATGGACTCCAATGTGTCGATACTCCTGCCACCTTATCATCATCCATATGGCTAAAAAACTTCAACTCCTTGCCTCTAAGGTGCCACCATGTCGCATTGACCAACTTTGACAATGTCTTCCTCTAGCATAATCTTCACACTCTCTGGTTTTGGCTTGACTTTATGCATATATTGAATTATGTGAAGGAACAAATAAAAATGCATATGTGGGAGGTCAAAGACACTCGACCAAATGCATTATCAAATAATGCTTTGACTCCAAAGTGAGTTGACCACTAATAATGATTAAGACCATGCAAATTCTAAGGGCATATTTCATGGTGTTTCTTACCTTTGACTTAATACAAAAACCATATTGCCAATGCAATCGGCCACCCCTGCTTATGATTTCTAGACACTTATCAACATGAAGTGTTGACCCTGATCACATTTAGATAAAATGATTAAAAGATTTGCATGGTCAAAATATGAAGTGACGTCAAACAAAGGCAAGTGATAAACCATAAAAACTTAGACATTTCATTTTGTTGTTGTTGGCGATGGCTCTACAATTTTGGCCACCATATTGGGGTTTCATTTCTTGTGTGTTTTCTTTCTCCATTTAATGGTCTTCAGTGATCGAAAGAACTGTATTTCTCTGGACAAAATAATAGGCTAGTTCTGGTAAGCTTGAATTTGAGCTTTCAATTATATTTTGTTGTGTTTTGATAACTTATTTTCATTACATGGCCGTGGCCATTAGCTACTCTTAGTCTCTCTATTTGATAACCCTTTGTTTGTGTTTTTCTGTGTTGAACTCTCAAAAAAATGTCAAAATGTCAAAAGCTTGTTCAACTAGCTACGGCCATTAGCCTTCTCTCAGTTGCATTATCAATGGTGTGTTAACTATTTCTCCTTGCCATCTGCTCTTTCTGTAGCTTCTCTTATCTCTAAATACACAAAAATATGAAGAGGTTTTCATGTTTTTCTTTATATTAGAAGGGTATGTGGACTACCTCCTCAAATGGCAATGGTCACTCCTTGCAGTGCATTCTGTAGCCTCTTATTGTCTTTTATTGTAAAAGTATGAAGAGTTCATGTATTTTTAGTGAGGGTTTCATTTTTATCTTGCATTGAAATTTCTTTTTATGCACTGCCATGTCTTCTATACTCTATTTGACCTTGCTCGACTATGAAAAGAAAGAAAACTTTTGTTCTTAAACCTGATAAGGGTTTTATTTCTTTGTATTAGACAATAAACTCATTCCTTACGACCTTGTTTGGATAGTTCACAATATCATTTTCCCTCCCTACACTGCAAAACACATGGTTCTCATAATTGATGTGGGTAACTGAAAATATGATTACATAAGGTGCTATATGCCATGAACCTACCATGAATGTATCTGCATTTTTGTGCCTACTGTATACACTTCAAATTTGAAAATTGAAGCAATATTTATTCTTTTTTAAGCATAGGAACTTCTTCAGTAACAAACATGGCACATGGTATCACTTCCTCTTCATTATATTGTCACTGTTTGATGATAATCACTGTTACTGTTCCAATGAAGTGTTGATGTCTTGCATTATTCTCTCTCTATAGCTCTACTTACTCTTTATGTGGACTTTGCACATGAGATGTATAATGTCACTTTTGAACTCCTCCTCTTCCTATAGCAACATATATACTTTCTTTTCTGTATCTTTCACTTGTCCATTCAGTGGACTATAGCAACCAGATTTCTTTTATATGATGATCTGGCTATATTATGGCCTTGTAGCATTGAAACACATGAAGCAACACTTACTTGTTCTGAGTACATTGTAATATATGATGAACCCCTACTGTTCCTTTTTACTGTATTCTATCTTATCAAATGCATCATATGAGATGTCCTGTAGGACATGATTAGGTCCACTGTATTTGCTGTTTAGTCTTTGGTAGATCACTTCTTATAATGAAAAATTTCATTTGAACTCACTCAACCATAGATGCAACCATACACTTATACATTTCACTTTGAGAAAAAATGATATACTGTAGCATGAAGGATGATCATACCAGTTTGACTACTCCTTGTCACATGATAACAGTACTTTATTAGACATATGTAATGAAATGCCCCTTTCTTATTCTCTTGGAGCTTGTTAAAGACAAAATGATAACAGTACTTTATCAAACATATGTAATGAAATGCCCATTTTTTATTCTCTTGGAGCTTGTTAAAGACAAAATGAGCCATCTGGATTGGTTGTCTTGTATTGTCTGTTCTCTTTGCAATTTGCTTACTGATTTATAATGAACACTCGAATTGGACTATTGATCATGAATGAGTAAGTAGCCTTCAGATAATTCATACTTGTGAACACTTACTCCTTCATCAATTAGATGATTACAAATGTATTGTGTACTCTTGATTATTATCATGCTTGAGAATGTTATTCCATAGTAGCTGAAGTAGTGTATAGGTTGTCATATGCATTGAATCTTGTCCTCCATCTATTCATGTCATGCTCTTGGTTGCATTTCATATTCTGAAGTGAAATCATGGTCATGTCTTGACATGGGACTGATGCATATGATAGTCTTGTTACTCTTTCATCTTGTCATGTGAGAGTTATCAATGATTCTCTTCTTTTGTTCATCTCTTTTAAGAACAAGGGACAGCAGCATGCTGAGCTCAACCCTTGTGGGAGCCCACTTGACACCACATGCTAAATGTCTTCAATCAGATTCATGATTTGTCCTATACCTACACATGAAACAAATAGATTAGAATAAAAACAATGATTCTCTTATGTTTGCCTACCTTTAGTTCCTTCTGCACATGGATATTCTTATTTGTTCAATGCATTACAACTAAAATATTATGTCTCTCTTGATTGATGAAGGATTTTCATAACTGAAGCTTCTAACGTGACCTTCCCGCAATTTTTTTAGGTACATGCCGATATCGAGAGCTGGAACTGGAGGCTTCTACGAAGATCAACTCAAAAGGCAATGATGGCTATGTCTTTCCCTCATCTTCATTAGATGCATAGTGTTTTACTTGTATTTGCATGAGTTCGGCTATAACCCATGGCTTGTGTGGGACATCTGATATGTCATAGTTTCTGTATACACCTAAAAATGACATGACTCTACTTAAATAAATATTTTAAATATTTATTTCATTTTCATATTCCTCTATCAATAAATAAAGAAATAATTTTATTTATTTGATTCACTTTCTCCCACTTGATTAAATAAATTTCATTTATTTAAGTAATTTCATCTATATCAACTTTATTCTTCTAAAATAATTAAATAATTTTAATTATTTAATTAAATCATCCATTCTTCTAAATTTAAATAAAATGCAAATTTATTTAAATTAAATCTCGACAAAATAAAATATATTTTTATATTTTATTTATTCTTCAAAATTATCTACAAGTAATTAAATAAATTTATTTATTTAATTATGCTTTCTTATCTTCTAAAAAAAATCTTTCTTATCTTCTAAAAATAAATTCTTCTTGTCATACAAAAGCAAAAGCTGAGTTAAAGCAACTTTTCTCTTAAATAAGAAAAAATATATTATAATTTAAGAAATAAAAACTCATCCTCATCAAGAAAGTAGTTAACTCAACAAAGCTTCTTTTTGAATGACACATGCCCTTCTATTCGCGCACGTTCTCTTGAACATTCTCCTCCATTGATCTTCTCATTTCTTCTCCACCATTGATCTTCCCTCACACAACTCTATAAATACAACCCTCTTCTTCTTCATTTGATATCTTTCATTCGAGTAAACTTATGCCGTAGAAACCATAGTGCGCCATTGGCAACCCATCTTCATATCACTTCATCATCCATCCATTTCATAGTGTGTTGAAACTCATCTTCAATCACACCAAGTATCAGAGCCAACTTCTCCTTGTCATTTTGAGGAATCAAAGCAAGGAAGCAAGCTTCCTGAGGGCCATATTCATCACCACAAGATCAAGAAAGAAAAGGCGAATAATGGAAGTCGAAAGGTAAAAGGTTGTGAGTATCTTCTCCATTTTATTTTAACTGTCCTTTTATCTTCATATTTCCTTGATGTTTGGGTTTTTTTTTATTAATTTGATTATCCCATTTTTACCTTTACATTTCTGGCACCCATCGTGGGGCTCTTGCCCCTAATCTAATAAAAATCTAAGTTTCTTAGTGACAGGTTCCGTAAAGGTGTCGTACAGGCTTCTGATAGGTTCATCTGATGCATACATCCTCTAAGTCAGCACATTTACCTACTGTCACAGCACATACAATCTACTGGCACATATACCTCCCAAGCCGGTGCATCTGCTCACTATTCTGGTGCATACATTCCCTGTTCTGATGCTTCTACTTCCTGTTCTGGCACGTTAGTAACTGTGGCGCATACACCCTACCTTACGACACTTTCATACCGTCTCACGGTGCATTTGTTAAAATGACGCTTCTGTCTCATCTTCCTACACTTTTGACATCTGTCTTAGCACATTTGTAAAATGACACTTGCATGCTCTGTTTCTGCGCATACAGACAGCATAGTAGCGCATCTGATTTCTCATTAGGGTTTTTAGATTTACTAATGATTTTTTAGGTTGATTCTAACATTTGTCTTGCAGGATTAGAGGATGGAATAGATCATTTAGTTGCATTGGTTAATTCATTTAGATTAATTAAGAGAAAAAGTAAAAAAAATGCATGCATGCAAATCTCACGTAGTCTTTAACTAGGAGGAGAGTAACTGAACCACTGCTATCTTTTCTAGTTTAGGACATTGTTATCTCACAAACAGAATGAACATTGCTATCTTTTAAACACTTCAAAGCTAACAAATGCCTGAGTGCCCAGGTAGATAGCCCATTTAGTTTTTTTCCTTTTAACTAGGTTTGGATTAATCATTGTATTCTGTGATTGTTAAATGACAATAGGCTTATGCTCTCCCCTTTACTAGGTGACCAGAACACCAGACTTGTTATTCCATCTGTATAACCTTTAGAGGGGCCTACCCTTGGATGCCCGCATGTCCAAGTGGGAATGATCCTGAGTGGAAACAAGCTAAAGCCAAGCCCTACTGATCCACTTTAAATAAACTTTGCTTGAGGTGAAAGCCTCCTACAATGAGTGTTGCTGTGTTACACCGACAAACAAACTCCCCCAAAACCCTCCAAGGCGTAACCCTTGGAGGTTGAGAGACTCCATAATGGAGAGTAGTACCGCCGCACATGTAACCACTCGAATGGTTGCCTTGACTACTTAGCCACTTGTTTAGTATACCAAAAACCCCTATTTGTTGACACAAAGGGTGGAGCCTTTGAAGCGGCCTCGATTCATGTGATTCTTAGTAGAGGTAGCAAGGACAATCCTATGGTTCGATATGGGTACGAGCCTAAGGAAACTCAGATCTAGTATGTGTCAGAAGTGAGTGTCGTGGAGGGGAGACGATGCTACCAGATCCTGGAGCTACATGCTTTGAATATGTACAACTAGAGGATTCAACAAATACTATCCTATCTAGCCTAGGTTGTACTTGTTTTTGAGTCAAAAAGTCCAAAATACAAAAAAACAACAAAAGATAAAAAAATCATGAAAACTTCTATGTGTTTGCTATGTCTTCTGCCATAAATTGAAAATCAAATTCTCAAAAAGACCAAGTTTTCAAACCAAAAATAGAAATTTTTTGAAAAATGTGCCAAAAACTCTAAAAAACCAAGTAAGACCAGAATGACACTTTTGATTCGACCTGCAGCACATTTGCTAAGACTTGCAGCACATTTGATAACTGTTGTGGTGCTTTTGAAAACAACCAGATTGGTGCATTTGCTGCGACCTATGGTGCATTTACACCCTGTTACGGCACATTTAATTGCTGTGCATCCAAAAATAGAGAGCTATTATGTACCTTCCAAGAGAAAAATTTTCAACTGTTCACAAGCTATTGCAAACTTGCCTCAGTTTTTCCAAGATCTGATCAAAATCTTGCAAGTCAACCATCTCCCTCTTCTTCCACACCATATCATCCAAAATCTCATGAAATTCTTCCAAAAATCCAACAAGGTTAGAACCAAGCTATTCTTGATCGCATCAAACCTCAAATAAAACTAGTGAGTCTCCACTATCAAAGATCACTAATCCTTTTCTCTCAAAACTCTACTAGTGGCTTGTGCAAGACTAGTCCACATCAAGTAAATGAATTTCTATCATCCTTACTTCGACTATCATTTTGTATATGCAACTTGTTTGGCACCAATAGATCTAAGGAGAACCTTGCTCAAATCTTGTCACATTCTACCACCTTGCTCAAAACTGTCAAAACTCATGCCATCCCATCTCTAGATCACCTTGCATGGTCTTAACGAGGTTACAAAAATAAAATTAGATTGAAATGGATGAGAAAACTATCCCAAACTCTCACGAAAGTGATGAGGAAATTTCTATGGAAGAAGTCCTCCAAACATAGCAAGACAAAATATTTCAACACATAATGGATAAGTTACTTGCCCAAGATCCTACCAAATTCTTTCTACACCTAGCACATCAAGGAGTCAAGCTCCCTAAAGATTTTGATGTAGAGGCTCTAAAAGAACCTGAGGAAGAGAGAAATCTTGAGGGAAGCACACATGAGCAAGTACCCACAGACAAAAGCAAAGAAACCATTGATTCCATGAATGCCTTAAGTCTAATGACCCAACAGATTCAAGCTTTACAACAACAATTCTCAGATATGCAAATAGGAGCATCAACTAAACATTACTCCCAAGAGGATATTTCACCATATCCTTTTGATAGGACCTTGATCATGATACCTTTCCCCTCTAAATTTGAGGTGCCAAATTTTGATAAATATCGAGGAAAGGGTGATCCAAGGGACCACATTAGGGAATTCAACACTGCTTGTCTTGAAGTCGCACACAACGATAAATACCTTATGCGACTGTTTCCAAGAAACTTAGGAGGACAAGCCATTGAGTGGTTTTCTAGACTATCACCCAGGATTAGAACTTTCAACGAACTTGTGGACAAATTTGTCACGCATTTCTCCAATAATATTGAGCATGACACCTCAATCTTGGATCTTTGTAACACCAAGCAAAAAGGTGGAGAGTCTTTCGCCGCCTTCCTACAAAGATGGAGACATTTGGCAACTAAGTGCCCTCATCAAATGCCTCTAAAACAAATGTTGGAAATGTTTGTCCATAACTTACAAACCAACCTAAGCTATTAGATACAAATCCAATATCCTACTTCCTTTAGCAAGGTCATTGAGATGGGTTTAATCATCAAAAAAGCTTTAATCACTAAGGGTCAAATAAAGCTCTATAAAGACACTCCTAGTACCAACACCAACACTGATAAACCAAGATTCTGGACAAAGAACAAGAACATTGTGACTGATGGGGTTGTAGATGCCAAGAATGTGGCACACTAGCAACCAATCTTCAACTTATCGACTCCTCAAAACAACCCCCTGCAAAACAATCCAAGAAACACTAACTCACGGTTTACCAATTTTCAACCTAGGAGAAAATTCACACCTCTGGGAGAATCATTGGAAACTACCCTATGGAAGTTAGTCACAAGTAAGATCATAACACTCCCATCGGCACAAGAATATGAACCAAAAGTCAAACCTCCTTGGTGGAATGACAATGATTTCTGTGAATACCACTGAAACAGGGGGTATAAAACCAATGATTGCATTGCGCTCAAGCACACTATCCAAGATTTGATCAAGCAAAACAAAATATCCCTTGATGGACATACCTCTAATAATGATCACTAGGCATTCAAGGATCCTCTTCCCAACTACGAGCAAGGAGGGCCTTCCAACCAAAACAACAGTGGAAATAACAACGCCAACTACACAAACATCACCTTTGACTATGTTGTTAACCACATCTCTGAAAGTGATTCACACATCAATGTCGGATTGTAATGTTACCACCCGCAGTAATCAAGTCACTCTTAGGGGAGCCCCTACCCCTCCAGCAATCAGTACAGCATCTTGGATCAACTCCATAAGACACCTGTACATATCTCCATTTTGGAACTTCTACATCTGTCTCCATCCCATAGGGCCATTCTTGACAAAGCTTTATCAGAAGCATCCGTTCCAACAAACCTTGCTGAAGAATAGTTTCAAACCATGGTAGGTCACATTACCTCACCTCACTCCCTATCATTCACTGAAAAGGATGATATGTCAATCACTAAACCTCATAACGCCTCGCTTCATATCGAAGCCTTCATACACAAACACAAGATAAAAAGGGTTCTAATCGATGGAGGCACTGGTTTGAATATTTGTACCTTGACGCTGATCCTTGCATTCGGGTTTGGAGAAAAAGCTATTGATCCAAAAAAGAAAATCACTATCAAATCCTATGATGAAGAGGAGAGAACTTCTAAAGGAATTGTTACTTTACCGATCAGAGTGGGACCTGTAGTAAAAGATGTGGCATGCCAAGTCTTTGATATGGAGTTAGCATATAACATTCTTCTTGGGAGACCATGGATACATGCTCTAAAAGTAATGTCATCAACATACCATTAGTGTATTAAATTCCCCTATGAGGGCCAAGAGATCACCATCCAAGGTGACCCCAATCCATTTCAGTATTGCAACTCCATTCAATCTAAACCTAAAATTGTGATCCCTAATAACCGTGCTTCTACTTCATCTTCATCTCGTGTTGACCTAGCTTCACTTGCTTCCTCTTCAAAAGCTTCTCAAGCTAACCTCAGACTCAAAGATAAGGGCTTTGGTGAGGACACAATCTCCCAATCCCTCTGTTTAGCACAACTCCCCTATCTCCTAGATCATATGGACGACCTATCCTGAGAAAATCCAAAACAGAGAAAACTACGAAAGGTCCATTTATCAAATGGGGAAGCCTCGAAGATGAGAGCGATGAAAAGGATATCCTACAATGGTTATACAAGGATGAAGGTGGTTCACTAACACAACAAGACCATCACACTATACAAACTGAACAATATGGTCAAGGATTCCAAATGCTACAAAAAATGGGATATGAAGGGCACGGTCCACTCTGCTCAAGAAAAGATGGTATCACTGAATCCATCCAACCTCATACCTTGACAGCATGATACACTACAGGGCTAGGCTACACTGGCACATCAAGAACCAATAGAGAAAATAAGAATAAAGGCAAATAACCAGAAACATCTACTAGCAATCTAGTTGATCAAATTCAACAAATGCAACTAGGAAGTGAGACTGATTCTAATGAATATGAATGGGATAACCTCTCTGAACTATCTTGTGATGAGAAAGGTATCGATGTTGTCCATGAGTATGACCAACCCATGTAAAAGAGACAAGGTCCAAGGGCTAGACCACTAGAGTCCGACCCACATAATAATGATAGTGAAAGTCATGAGGAAAGAATGATCCACCCTTGATGGATTTGCTGATAGAGAGTACCATAACAGACTTTGTCCATGCTTTTAACAACTCTATCTTAACCATCAACACCATCCAACTAGACCAACCCAATGACTTCTTACCATTAGTGCACCCCGAATAGTTCATAGATTGGGACCTACAAGGCACTACCCCTGAGCTCGACACCTTTGAGAATGATGAAGCCATCATAGACCATCTTGAACTTATAGATCATATACCCACAAGGGACCACAGAGTTGGCTATGTCATAGAACTCAATGAGAAGGCCTATTTTGGTGAGAGTGCCAAGCCTTTCAGTCTCAAAAATATCAAAATGAAAGAACGATCTAATGGTGAAAACTGCTCTATGGTAATGTTAAATCATGAAAATAGTAAAATATATACGTATCCAACGGTGAAAACCTCTCTAAGGTGGCAAAGGATGGATGGCTTGATCCTCTACAAATCTTACACATCAGAAGAGATCTTCAATCTTGATAGAACTAGCAGAATCGATCAATGTCAGTACAAGTGATAATCCCAGAATGATCCACATGGCACAGTCTTTAATAGAACAAGAAAAGCTAGCATTCACTGACTTCTTCAAAAGGAAACAAATCAATTTTGCTTGGACATATGCAGACATGCCAGGGTTAGATCCAAATTTCATAATGCATCACTTATCTTTAGCTCCAGGAGCTAAACCAGTAAAGTAAAAATTAGAACGATGCATCCACATGTGGCCCTCATGGTGAAGGAAGAGCTAAAGAAACTATTAGCTGTCAAATTCATCAAACCAATAGACTATCCTAAGTGGGTTTCAAACATAGTACCAGTTGCCAAACCAAACGGTAGAGCCTGAATATGTAATGACTTCAGGGACCTAAACAAAGCTTGTCCGAAAGATGATTTCCCCCTGCCAAACATTGACATGATTATAGATCTCATAGCAGGGCACACCATGCTGTCACTAATGGATGGTTTTTCTGGATATAACTAGATAAAAATTGCACCTGAAGACCAACACAAGATTGCATTCACATGTCCTTGGGGCACCTATTGTTGGTGTGTTATGGCATTTCGATTGAAAAATGCTGGCGCAAAATATCAGAGAGCTATGACCACAATCTTCCATGACATGATGCACACTATAATGGAAGACTATGTTGATGACATTCTGGCTAAATCACTCACAAGACAAGGACACTTGGCAGTACTAGACAAGATCTTCAACAGACTGGAAAAGTTTAATGTGTGCCTCAATCCAAAAAAGTGTGTATTTGGAGTTACCTCAGGTATGCTACTTGGATACATAGTGTTCGCCAATGGAATTGAAGTTGACCCAGCTAAAGTGAAGGCCATCATGGAAATACCTCCTCCTAAGAATCTCACTCAGCTAAGGTCCCTAC
The DNA here is from genome assembly GCA_027924645.1 of Cunninghamia lanceolata. Taxonomy (NCBI): domain Eukaryota; kingdom Viridiplantae; phylum Streptophyta; class Pinopsida; order Cupressales; family Cupressaceae; genus Cunninghamia; species Cunninghamia lanceolata. The sequence goes on from BSBN01001226.1 coordinate 12,090,440, forward strand.
AGGGAAAACTACAATCTGTCAGAAGGTTCATTTCTTAATTGGCAGAAAAGTGCCACCCATTTTCTCACCTTCTACATAAGAATGTCCCTTTCAAATGGAATGTTTCATGTGAACAAGCATTTCAGTTTTAAAAGAGTATCTCATGAAACCACCTATATTGATGCCTCCGATTCAGGGGAAACCTCTACTACTGTATATCTCAGCCACACCAATAGCTCTAGGAGTTGTTCTTGCACAACAAAACTATGATGGGAAAGAACAAGCAATATACTATATCAGTCAAACACTTATTAGGTATGAACTGCAATACACGCCAATTGAAAGAGCATGTCTCGCTGTAGTTTTTGCCTCACAAAAGTGGAGACATTATATGTTGTCACATTCTATCAAACTAATAGAAAAGATTGATCCACTCAAATACTTACTCAACAAGGTAGCTCTAACAGGTAGATTATCCAAATGGGTCATGCTCCTCAGTGAGTTTGATATCGAGTATGTAGACAGGAAGGTAATAAAAGGCCAAGTACTTGCAGATCAACTGGCAGATGCACCTGTAATAGATGACAGCCATTTGAGATTTGAATTTCTAGATGAATCTATCTTTCACATAACTACAACAACCTAGAAAATATACTTTGATGGATCATACACTCAGCATGGATTAGGAGCAGGTATCTTGTTAATCACACCTAGTGGCGACACCATTCCAAAATCATACAGATTACTCTTTCCCTGCACTAACAACATGGCAGAGTATGAAGCACTAGTCATTGGCATCAAGTTAGCAGTTGAATGGAATATCAAAGAACTTCAGGTATATGGTGACTCATAGCTGGTCATAAATCAAGTAAATGATGACTACAAGACAAAAGATGAGAAATTAATCCCTTAAAAATGAATGGTAGATGACTTCAAAGAATACTTCGTCAAGATCTCTTTTGAGTAGATACCAAGGATTGAGAACAAACCTGCAGACGCCATGGCCACGATAGCATCTCTCCTCGATATTCTAGATAATCAATCACGTTACGAGTTCTTGGTAGAGCCAGTGTCCTGTCCTGCATATGACACCCCTGAATCCCATATCATTTGCCACATTGTTAGAGCCGATTCCCCCCTCTATGGAAAAATATTTTCCTATCTTAAAGAGAATATCCTCCCACCTGATCTCTCTAGTAACCAAAAATGAACCTTCATCCATCAGGCATCCCGGTATGCCATTGTCACCAATACCCTATATTGCAGAGGTCTCGATGGTACTCTCCTTAGATCTCTTGATAGTAAGGAATATCAAACTGCCCTAAGTGAAGTACATGATGGTATATGCGGGACTCACTCTAGTGGCCCTACCCTGGCCAAGAAACTCATACGCATGGGATACAACTAGCCAACCATGGAACAACATTCCTATCATTTTGTAAAGAAGTGCAAAAAGTGTCAAATCTATGGGAACCTGATACATGCACCACCACAGGAGCTACAGCTGTTAACGATTCCTTGGTATTTCTGTCAGTGGGAACTCGACTTAGTGGGCAAGATCCATCCTCCTTCATCAAGCGGCCATAAATTCATAATCACTGCCACTTAGTACTTCACGAAGTGGATTGAAGCCGTGCTTTTAGCCAATATCACAGGCAAGCAAATTGCCCCCTTTATCCCGAACTATATCATTTGTCGCTATGGTATCCCTTCGTCTATTATCATGGATAATGGACGACCCTTCAAAAACCAAGATGTCAGGGAACTATGTGACAAATTCCATATCCAGCACCATTTTTCAACCCCCTACTACCCCCAAGGCAATGGCCAAGCAAAGGCATCAAATAAAACTATCCTAAAAATCCTAAAGAAGACTGTTAATGATGCCAGCCGTGATTGGCATGTCCAGCTAAACCCCACACTGTGGGCCTACCGTACAAGCATCTGTACACCCATAGGTGCAACACCATACTCCCTGTTCTACAGATCTTAAGCTATCTTGCCCATTGAAGTCGAGATCCCATCCTTGCGAGTTTCGTTAAAAGGCCTCATATCTGATGAAGAATACAAAGTGACTAGACTTCAAGAGTTAGAGCTGCTCGAAGAGAGAAGGCAACAAACCTTTAACCATCTAAAAGCATATCAGCAACAAATGTCCAGAAGCTACAATCATAGGGTAAAGCCCTGAGTCTTCCAAGTAGGTGATCTAGTCCTCAGAGAAAATCCTAGAAATCAGCAAGATAGAGAGAAGAAAGGCAAGTTTGAACCTAACTGGTTAGGTCCCTATGTCATCATTAGAGCTTATGGGTCAGGAGCATATCAATTGGATACATCTGAAGGTGAATTGTTTGATGACCCTATTAATAACATGCATCTTCGCAAGTTCTACACCTAAAACGCCAATGTAAGGGAGTCCTGAAAAAATTCAAAAAAAATGAAAAGTGATAAAAAAACAAACAAATTTTTTTTTAAAAAAATGGAAAAATAGCAAAAAAAATCCTCCTCTGGTGAAAACCTGGCAAATAGGCGCCTGGGATAGGTACCATGATGAAAACCTAGCAAACAGGTGTCATGTGTACTTTTAGCTTTTGTGCAAATAAAAAGCAAGTGGTAAAAACTTGGTAAATAGGTACTATCTGCAACAAACCACTTCCTCCATCTGGTGTGACCTCATATCTCTTGTGTCCATCATTTCATTCATCTTGAACCAATCCTTCAAATGATTGTCGAACTACATCACCTCTGAGCTATCACGTAGGCAAGGCCATTCTCAATGCACCCCCGAGGCTCCACTCCACTATCCCATCCGTCCCATGTCTAGTCCTTCTATCTATCTGAGTCCATATCATTTCTACATCTTTGCCATCGCCTAGGTCTTAGGTCTATCAGGTTCACCCCAAACTACATTGCCTCTGCGTCGTCACGTAGGCAAGGCCATTTAGCGATGAGCCTCTAAGGCTCTAGGTCAGTCCCTTAGAGTCCGTCTCTCCATGTCTGTTTGTCGTATCACCCATAATAAGTTGATCCTTTGTCTAAACTGGAGGCAACTCCTCGACCTGGTTATGGATTTGGATTCTTGAATGCAACATGTTCTAAGAGGATACCAATAAGGATTGTGATACCTTTCACTAGACAAGCAAGCGCAGCAAAGCAAGCTTCCCAAACAACAAAACTCTTGACGCAAAACATCAACCTGTCCAAAGCAAAACAAAGCACCATACCAAAACACTCAAACTAATTCTATATCAATTGTGGCAAAAAGACACATCTAATGCAAGAATGTTTTGTGAACAGGTTAACTTACAAAGTCTTGGATTTTTGTCATTATGTCTTCCCATGCTACTCAAGGATGCCAAAAGATAGAAATGCTATGATGGGGGCATAATCTTTTTCTTTGTTTGTTGCTTGTGGATCAAACTTTAGTAATGTGATGACTTTTGTCTAATGACATGATCAAGAAAAGATCATCGAGGACTTCAGAGGACTAAACATGAAACGGGACAATCCTTGTCTATTGAAATGCAAGAAGTACTCAGGTCATCTAGATTCAAGTTTGACTAGATGCTTATATCAACTTGCTATATCAAAATCCATGTAAGGAATACTCAGGTCATCTCGGTCTAATTATACCTAGATGCTTGTATTTTCTTACAACATTTCAAAAAGAGAAAAGCAACAAAAAGTGCCTAATGATGAAAGCAAAAGACTTGCAGTATCAAGATGACAATCCACATCCGTCCCATATCCCAAATTCCATATCAACCATGCAATAAGAAAACACTATGTTATATCAAATGAAAGCTTGTATTTCTTCATTTTCTTCTCTTTCGCCTATCTATATCATCTTTGTGTCGATTGAGTACGTTTGGACATATCAAAAACATAGCATAGGTAACATATCATATCACATAAGATAGTCATTCACATGATTAAAACATTTGCATACATAATAAATACATTAGATCATTTTCCATACAATTTTAGGTCATCCATATACATGTGCATCTGCATATCATATCAAAAATAAAAAACATAGACAAATCCATATAGAGCTACATAATCATATCCATAAATAGTCGCATTAGCATATCAAATCCATCTAGTGTGCATCATATATACAAAACATCATACAATAGATTGCATCCATAACATATAAACATAGAACACATGCATATAGAACATCAATAACTGCATCATCGTATAATCCTCAAAACATGGCCAAATGTACAATATATCAAAAAAACATTTGTCCATCTCTCAGTGTCATATCAAAAAATGTATACAAAGTACAACACGATGGTGATACATGTCTCGGGGCAAAATAGTACATATAAAGGCTATCTTAGCCATCAAAAATGTGTACATCAGATCAAAAAATTGGTTCAAGTCTCCAAATCTGGCTGCCCCTACTATCGTGGAGCACTACTCCCTACGCTGCCCTCTCCTCTATCTCCCCTAGACTGCTGGGGGGCCCTGACTGATCCTATAGATCGAGACCCACCTACCCTTTGAGATGCCACAGATTGGCTCATTAAGATGGGCGCATGTTGATCTGCTGACACTGCCCCATGATATAAACCTCTATAATACTGAGCCTAAGCCTGCACTCTGGCAAGCTCACTCTGTACCTGGGCTAGTTATGTCTGTGCTTGCTACACCTGTGAAACCAAAAAGTTGGAAGTACCATCTGTACCCATAGCTGCCACGGCTACATCCCTCTTTGCTCTCATCACTCGCATGCTAGCTAGGGCTACGTCTCTCTCCCTAGATAGCTCTGATATCCATCTTGCATCTGCATCCCTACAAGACTCTGCTACTCTCAGATGGGCCCTCAGATGCCTAACCTGACTCTGTAATGCAACCATAGCCTGCTGTTGTAAGTTAGGCTGCAAAGCCTGCCCTACCTGTCCCTATCCCTACTGTGCTAGCACCTATCCCTGCACCTACTACTGAGCCACCTGTTGTGGTGGCAACATTTGTCTCTGAGGTACTACCTACTGTGCTGGTGCTTGCACCTGTCCTATAGCCTATGGCTGCGCAACTACCTGCTGACCCGAAGGTCCCTCCCCAGACCTCCTCCTTCATCTCAATCTGCCACCTCCTCCTCCATCTCCTCCTCCTCTATCTCCTCCATCATCTCCCTAACCTCCTCTCCCCCTCCTCTATCCCCCTCTCCTCCTACCAACTCCACCCTCGTCGTCTAAATCCTCTTCATCAATATGAGGAGCCAACTCTCTAGGTCCTAAGTATCTAGGAAATGGATGAGCTGCAAACCACTCCTCATAGTCTGGCGTCATGCCAGCATCCACTATGTCTCTCCTCATTGACCAAGCTGCATGAGGAATCTACTCGAAGTTTGCCAAGGCCTCCTCGTATGATGCCACGGGACCCCATCTGAATCTCTCTGCATGGGTCCTCGCAAATTAGGCCTATCCCTGTGGTCTACCCTGTACTCGGCCAAACTACCTCTACACTCTACTCACAATCTGTCACTCCAATATGTACCTGGTCCTGCCAATAAGCCATTGCATCTAGAAGTAGTAGGGCAACTCATCAGCCTCATCCTCCCATACCTCGTAGTCTAGGTATGGGCGCCAGATAACCTAATCTACATTATCTAGTGCATGTCTCCAATACTCCAGCTTTCCCAGCTTATGCTGGGAAATCACACCTGCGTATCTGTAATGGTAGAGCTCACCCCTCTGCCTGTGAAAGAGACATATTGACTGTCTGATAGCTATATGCTCCTATAACCAAAACTGCAACAAAGATACACCTACTGACAAGCTAGCCCCTCTATGATACATGACCTAGTGCATATCCCTATATAAATTAGCTAACATGCACACACCCCATGCATACTGAGTCCCATCGATGATCATGCTCTCTAGCATCCTCCCCCAACCAATCAGGAAGTCGTGTGACCTCCTATCAAGGCATACTACACCACTGATCAGTCCTGCCACTATCCCCGTGAAGTAGTCATAGAAGTCATGAATGTCTTGCCACAAAATCACTTGCTCCACCAACTTTGTGTCATCGAACATGCGTCTGCACTCTGCCAAGCCAGCGTCACGCTGTGACTCATACTCTACCAACTCTCCCTGAATAGGGAGGTGCAAAATCATGTACACATCCTCTAAGGTAATCGCCATCTCCCCGGTCAGAAGATGGAATGTCCCATCCTCACTATGGAATCACTCCACCGCTGCATTAAACAACCCACAGTTCATGCAAACCTCAAGCATGAAACAAATATAATGAAGCCACATAGCAACAAGAGCCTCGCGATCAATCTCAATCAACATATACTGCTGCAACAATGGTAACAGGAACTGCTCTTATGACATAAGGGTATCCCAGATATCCTCCTACAATCAGCCAAAGCATAGCATCAAAGAAATCCATATCCAAGCAAACCTACTCAAAGAAATCAAACTATCCTATCATTGACTTAGCATATCAAATTAATCAAAATAACATATCATCTCTTGACTAGATTCTTGACAGTCTAAGAGATCACTTATCAATTGACACATCAATCAAGGTGCCAATTGGGTTAATTTTGTTAACTCAACTGATTTTCCTAGTGCAAATGCGCCAATCCAGGTGGAAAATGCACCGATCCATATCATATGTGCTGCTTCACCATGAATGCACTGCCCTTTGACGTGTATGCGCCATTCTGGCACATGCGCCACTTCTTATGTCATATTGGCCGTTCCATAATGGATGTGCTAATTCATAGCCTATATGCGCCAAACTATCATATGCGCCATAAGATATCTCAAATGCACCACTTAGCAACATATGAACCATTTCGGAGCCTATATGCGCTAAACTACAGTTCGACGCATCTGTCCTAGCTTTTTTTCCTAAGCATTTATTGCCCTAATAAATGAATTTTAGTGAGTTTTGACAAACTACATACCAGTGGTCTTACCTCTGCTAGCCGATTGAACTGTCAGACTCGCTCAAGCCAGTGCTTCTCGCACGGAATATCCATCTCTCTGTCGACTGCTCTAGCTGCTATGCTCTCCTAAGCTCTCAAAGACCAATCAACTAAGGACAAGTGTGCAAATGAATAGAACTTGTGGACCCAGCTCCTATATATAGCAAGTGAACCATAGTTGACTGTGTGACAACTGTGACTACTTCCCATATCTATTCCTTCGAACAATGTCCCATTTTTCTCCATCCTAACCCATTTTTCACCTTTTTCGTGAGATTATCCATCTCACGCCTTCTGCCTTCTTCCCGTCCAATCTCCCGAGGGGGCATCCTATTGTTAATCTTGTACCAGGGGCAAACTGGGGCATGTATCATTGTCAAAAATTTATATTCCTTGAAACAATGTGATAAAACACATTGCATCAAAGAGGGGCAAAATGTATACACCTAAAAATGACATGACTCTACATAAATAAATATTTTAAATATTTATTTCATCTTCATATTCCTCTATCAATAAATAAATAAATTATTTTATTTATTTGATTCACTTTCTCCCACTTAATTAAATAAATTTCATTTATTTAATTAATTTCATCTATATCAACTTTATTCTTCTAAAATAATTAAATAATTTTAATTATTTAATTAAATCATCCATTCTTCTAAATTTAAATAAAATGCAAACTTATTTAAATTAAATCTCCACAAAATAAAATATATTTTTATATTTTATTTATTCTTCAAAATTATCTACAAGTAATTAAATAAATTGATTTATTTAATTATGCTTTCTTATCTTCTAAAAAAGTCTTTCTTATTTTCTAAAAATAAATTCTTCTTGTCATACAAAAGCAAAAGCTGAGTTAAAGCAACTTTGCTCTTAAATTAGAAAAGATAAATTCTAATTTAAGAAATAAAAACTCATCCCCATCAAGAAAGTAGTTAACTCAACAAAGCTTCTTTTTGAATGACACATGTCCTTCTTCTATTCGCACACGTTCTCTCAAACATTCTCCTCCATTGATCTTCTCATTTCTTCTCCACCATTGATCTTCCCTCACACAACTCTATAAATACAACCCTTTTTTTCTTCATTTGATATCCTTCATTCGAGTAAACTTATGCTGCAGAAACCATAGCGTACCATTGGCACCCCATCTTCATATCACTTCATCATCCATCCATTTCATAGTGTGTTGAAGCTCATCTTCAATTACACCAAGTATCAGAGCCAACTTCTCCTTGTCATCTTGAGGAATCGAAGCAAGGAAGCAAGGTTCCTGAGGTCCATATTCATCACCACAAGATCAAGAAAGAAAAGGCAAATAATGGAATTCGAAAGGTAAAAGATTGTGAGTATCTTCTCCATTTTATTTTAACTATTTTTTTATCTTCATATTTCATTGATGTTTGGGTTTTTTTTATTAAGTTGATTATCCCATTTTTACCTTTACATTCCTGGCACCCACCGTGGGGCTCTTGCCCCTAATCTAATTGAAATCTGAGTTTCTTAGTGACAGGTTCCGTAAAGGTGTCGTACAGGCTTCTGATAGGTACATCTGACGCATACATCCTCTGAGTTCTCCATTTTATTTTAACTATCCTTTTATCTTCATATTTTATTGATGTTTGGGTTTTTATTATTAATTTGATTATCCCATTTTTACCCTTACAGTTTCCTTCAATACAATGTTTGTTCTCTTATGTACTCAAAATTATAAAATGAACAATCACTATAGTAAATGAATACCTATCTCTTTTACTGCTCTGCAATGCAATGAATAATTGAACCTTTTTTTTCCCACATCTGAATAACTGAACTGCACTTGCAATAACAACTATGCAACTAACACATAATAGAATAAATCAAACCACATTAAAAATGATAAATGATAAATTTGCTTAGCCAATTTTTTGAGCAGGGGTCAAAAAATGGTAACACTAACACTTAGCCATTTTTCACTAAGTGTTGCCATCAATGCCAAAGGGGAAGATTGTCGGCAAGAGACACTGCTAGGCATGACAGGTGTTGTCATTGATGGCAACTAAATCCATCTTACACATCTGCATTACATCAATGGATCATACTAGAAGTCAGAGTGAAGATTTCTCTATGTCGAGGTAGTCATAAATAGAGCAGGTGAAAGGGTCATGTATCAACTTTATTCTTCTAAAATAATTAAATAATTTAAATTATTTAATTAAATCATCTATTCTTCTAAATTTAAATAAAATGCAAATTTATTTAAATTAAGTCTCGACAAAATAAAATATATTTTTATATTTTATTTATTCTTCAAAATTATCTACAAGTAATTAAATAAATTTATTTATTTAATTATGCTTTCATATCTTCTAAAAAAATCTTTCTTATCTTCTAAAAATAAATTCTTCCTATCATACAAAAGCAAAAGCTGAGTTAAAGCAACTTTTCTCTTAAATTAGAAAAAATAAATTATAATTTAAGAAATAAAAACTCGTCCTCATCAAGAAAGTAGTTAACTCAACAAAGCCTCTTTTTGAATGACACATGTCCTTCTATTCGCACATGTTCTCTCGAACATTCTCCTTCGTTGATCTTCTCATTTCTTCTCCACCATTGATCTTCCCTCACACAACTCTATAAATACAACCCTCTTCTTCTTCATTTGATATCTTTCATTCAAGTAAACTTATGCTGCAAAAACCATAGTGCGCCATTGGCACCCCATCTTCATATCACTTCATCATCCATCCATTTCATAGTGTGTTGAAACTCATCTTCAATCACACTAAGTATCAGAGCCAACTTCTCCTTGTCATTATGAGGAATCAAAGCAAGGAAGCAAGCTTCCTGAGGGCCATATTCATCACCACAAGATCAAGAAAGAAAAGGTGAATAATGGAAGTCGAAAGGTAAAAGATTGTGAGTATCTTCTCCATTTTATTTTAACTATTTTTTATCTTCATATTTCATTGATGTTTGGGTTTTTTTTATTAATTTGATTATCCCATTTTTACCTTTACATTCCTGGCACCCACCGTGGGGCTCTTGCCCCTAATCTAATTGAAATCTGAGTTTTTTAGTGACAGGTTCCGTAAAGGTGTCGTACAGGCTTCTGATAGGTACATCTGACGCATACATCCTCTGAGTCGACACATTTACCTCCTGTCACGGTGCATACAATCTTCTGGCACATATACCTCCCAAGTCAGTGCATCTGCTCACTGTTCTGGTGCATACATTCCTTGTTCCGGTGCTTCTACTTCTTGTTCTGGCACGTGAGTAACTCTGGCACATACACCTTACCTTATGGCACTTTCATACTGTCTCATGGTGCATTTGTTAAAATGATGCTTCTGTCTCGTCTTCCTACACTTTTGACATCTGTCTTAGCGCATCTGTAAAATGATGCTTGGATGCTTTGTTTCTGCGCATACAGACAGCATAGCAGCGCATCTCATTTCTCATTAGGGTTTTTAGATTTACTAGTGATTTTTTAGGTTGATTCTGACATTTGTCTTGCATGATTAGAGGCTGGAATAGATCATTTAGTTGCATTGATTAATTCACTTAGATTAAATAAGAGAAAAAGTAAAAAAAATGCATGCATGCAAATCTCACGTAGTCTTTAACTAGGAGGAGAGTAACTGAACCACTGCTATCTTTCCTAGTTTAGAGCATTGTTATCTCACAAATGGAATGGACATTGCTATCTTTTAAACACTTCAAAGTTAACAAATACCTGAGTGCCCAAGTAGATAGCCCATTTAGTTTTTTTCCTTTTAACTAGGTTTGGATTAATCATTGTATTCTGTGATTGTTAAATGACAATAGGCTTATGCTCTCCCCTTTACTGGGTGACTAGAACACCAGACTTGTTATTCCATCTGTATAACCTTTAGAAGGGCCTGCCCTTGGATGCCCGCATGTCTAAGTGGGAATGACCCTAAGTGGAAATAGACTAAAGCCAAGCCCTACTGATACACTTTAAATAAACTTTGCTTGAGGCAAAAGCCTCCTGCAATGAGTGTTGCTGTGTTACACCGATGGCCAACCTCCCCCAAAACCCTCCAAGGCATAACCCTTGGAGGTTGAGAGACTCCATAATGGAGAGTAGTGCCACCGCACGTGTAACCACTCGAATGGTTGCCTTGACTACTTAGCCACTTGTTTAGTATACCAAAAACCCCTATTTGTTGACACAAAGGGTGGAGCCTTTGAAGCGGCCTCAATTCATGTGATTCTTAGTAGAGGTAGCAAGGACAATCCTATGGGTCGGTGGGGGTACGAGCCTAAGGAAACCCAGATCTGGTATGTGTGAGAAGTGAGTGTCATGGAGGGGAGCCGATGCTACCAGATCCTGGAGCTACATGCTTTGAATATGTACAACTAGAGGATTCAACAAATACTATCCTATCCAGCCTAGGTTGTACTTGTTTTTGAGTCAAAAAGTCCAAAATACAAAAAAATAACAAAAGATAAAAAAATCATGAAAACTTCTATGTGTTTGCTATGTCTTCTGCCATAAATTGAAAATCAAATTCTCAAAAAGACCAAGTTTTCAAACCAAAAATAGAAATATTTTTTTTAATAATGTGCCAAAAGCTCTGAAAAACCAAGCTAAGACCAGAATGACACTTTTGATTCGACCTGCAGCGCATTTGCTAAGACTTGTGGTGCATTTGATAACTGTTGTGGTGCTTTTGAAAACAACTAGATTGCTGCATTTGCTATGACTTATGGCGCATTTACACCCTGTTATGGCACATTTAATTGCTGCGCATCCAAAAATAGAGACCTAGTCTATACCTTCCAAGAGAAAAATTTTCAACTGTTCACAAGCTATTGCAAACTTGCCTCAGTTTTCCAAGATCTGATCAAAATCTTGCAAGTCAACCATCTCCCTCTTCTTCCACACCATATAATCCAAAATCTCACGAAATTCTTCCAAAAATCCAACAAGGTTAGAACCAAGCTATTCTTGAGCGCATCAAACCTCAAACAAACCTAGTGAGTCTCCACTATCAAAGATCACTAATCCTTTTCTCTCGGAACTCTACTAGTGGCTTGTGCAAGACTAGTCCACATCAAGTAAACAAATTTCTATCATCCTTACTTCAACTATTGTTTTGTATACCCAACTTGTTTGGCACCAATAGATCTAAGGAGAACCTTGCTCAAATCTTGTCACATTCTACCACCTTACTCAAAACTGTCAAAACTCACTCCATCCCATCTCTAGATCACCTTGCCTGGTCTTAACGAGGTTACAAAAATAACAATAGATTGAAATGGATGAGAAAACTATCCCAAACTCTCATGAAAGTGATGAGGAAATTTCTAGGGAAGAAGTCCTCCAAACATAGCAAGACAAAATATTTCAACGCATAATGGATAAGGTACTTGCCCAAGATCCTACCAAATTCTTTCTACACCTAGCACATCAAGGAGTCAAGCTCCCTAAAGATTTTGATGTAGAGGCTCTAAAAGAAACTGAGGAAGAAAGAAATCTTGAGGGAAGCACACATGAGGAAGTACCCATAGACAAAAGCAAAGCAACCATTGATTCCATGGATGCCTTAAGTCTAATGACCCAACAGATTCAAGCTTTACAACAACAAGTCTCAGATATGCAAATAGGAGCATCAACTAAACATTACTCCCTAGAGGATATTTCACCATATCCTTTTGATAGGACCTTGATCATGATACCTTTCCCCTCTAAATTTGAGGTGCCAAATTTTGATAAATATCGAGGAAAGGGTGATCCAAGGGACCACATTAGGGAATTCAACACTACTTGTCTTAAAGTCACACACAATGATACTTACCTTATGCGACTGTTTCCAAGAAACTTAGGAGGACAAGCCATTGAGTGGTTTTCTAGACTACCACCTGGGATTAGAACTTTCAACGAACTTGTGCACAAATTTGTCATGCATTTCTCCTATAATATTGAGCATTACACCTCAATCTTGGATCTTTGTAACACCAAGCAAAAAGATGGAGTCCTTCGCCGCCTTCCTACAAAGATGGAGACATTTGGCAAGTAAGTGCCCTCATCAAATGCCTGTAAAACAAATGTTGGAAATGTTTGTCCATAACTTACAAACCAACCTAAGCTATCAGATACAACTCCAATATCCTACTTCCTTTAGCAAGGTCATTGGGATGGGTTTAATCATCGAAAAAGCTTTAATCACTAAGGGTCAAATAAAGCTCTATAAAGACACTCCTAGTACCAACACCAACACTGATAAACCAAGATTCTAGACAAAGAACAAGAACATTGTGAATGATGGGGTGGTAGATGCCAAGAATGTGGCACCCAAGTAACCAATCTTCAACTTATCGACTCCTCAAAACAACCCCCCGCAAAACAAACCAAGAAACACTGACTCACAATTTACCAATTTTCAACCTAGGAGAAAATTCACACCTTTGGGAGAATCATTGGAAACTGTCGTACGGAAGTTAATCACAAGTAAGATCATAACACTCCCATCGGCACAAGAATATGAACCAAAAGTCAAACCTCCTTGGTGGAATGACAATGATTTCTATGAATACCACTGAAACAGGGGGTACAAAACCAATGATTGCATTGTGCTCAAGCACACTATCCAAGATTTGATCAAGCAAAACAAAATATCACTTGATGGACATACCTCTAATAATGATCACTAGGCATTCAAGGATCCTCTTCCCAACTATGAGCAGGGAGGGCCTTCCAACCAAAACAACAGTGGAAATAACAACGCCAACTACACAAACATCACCTTTGACTATGTTGTTAACCACATCTCTAAAAGTGATTCATGCATCAATGTCGGATTGTAATGTTACCACCCGCAGTAATCAATTCACTCTTAGGGGAGCCCCTACCCCTCCGACTAATCAGTACAGCATCTTGGATCAACTCCATAAGACACCTGCACATATCTCCATTCTGGAACTTCTACGTCTGTCTCCGTCCCATAGGGCAATTCTTGACAAAGCTTTATCAGAAGCCTCCGTTCCAACAAACCTTGCTGAAGAATAGTTTCAAACCATGGTAGGTCACATTACCTCACCTCACTCCCTATCATTCACTGAAAAGGATAATATGTCAATCACTCAACCTCATAACACCTCGCTTCATATCGAAGCCTTCATACACAAACACAAGATAAAAAGGGTTCTAATCAATGGAGGCGCTGGTTTGAATATTTGTACCTTGAAGCTAATCCTTGCATTCGGGTTTGGAGAAAAAGCTATTGATCCAAAAAAGAAAATCACTATCAAATCCTATGATGAGGAGGAGAGAACTTCTAAAGGAATTGTTACTTTACCGATCAGAGTGGGACTTGTAGTAAAAGATAGGGCATGCTAAGTCCTCGATATGGAGTTAGCATATAACATTCTTCTTGGGAGACCATGGATACATGCTCTGAAAGAAATGTTGTCAACATACCATCAGTGTATTAAATTCCCCTATGAAGGCCAAGAGATCACCATCCAAGGTGACCCCAATCCATTTCAGTATTGCAACTCCATTCAATCTAAACCTAAAGTTGTGATCCCTAATAACCATGCTTCTACTTCATCTTCATCTCGTGTTGACCTAGCTTCCCTTGCTTCCTCTTCAAAAGCTTCTCAACCTAACCTCAGATGCAAAGATAAGGTCTTGGGTGAGTACACAATCTCCCAATCCATCTATTTAGCACAACTCCCCCTATCTCCTAGATCATATGGAAGACCTATCCTGAGAAAATCCAAAGCAGAGAAAACTACCAAAGGTCCATTTATCAAATGGGGAAGCCTCGAAGATGAGAGCGATGAAAAGGATATCCTATAATGGTTATACAAGGATGAAGGTTGTTCACTAACACAATAAGACCATCACACTATACAAACTGAACAATATGGTCAAGGATTCCAAATGCTACAAAGAATGGGATATGAACGACACGGTCCACTCTGCTCAAGAAAAGATGGTATCACTGAATCCATCCAACCTCATACCTTGACCGCTCGAGACGCTACAGGGATAGGCTACATTGGCACATCAAGAACCAATAGAGAAAATAAGAATAAAGGCAAACAACCATAAACATCTACTAGCAATCTAGTTGATCAAATTCAACAAATGCAACTGGGAAGTGAGACTGATTCTAACACATATAAATGGGATAACCTCTCTAAACTATCTTGTGATGAGAAAAGTATCGATGTTGTCCATGAGTATGTCCAACCCATGCAAATGAGACAAGGTCCAAGAGCTAGACCACTAGAGTCTGACCCACATAATAACGATAGTGACAGTCGTGAGGAAAGAATGATCCCCCCTTGATGGATCCGCTGATAGAGAGTACCATAACAGAAGTTGTCCATGCTTTTAACAACTCTATCTTAACCATCAACACCATCGAACTAGACCAACCCAGTGACTCCTTACCATTAGTGCACCCCGAATAGTTCATAGATTGGGACCTACATGGCACTACCCCTGAGCTCGACACCTTTGAGAATGATGAAGCCATCATAGACCATCTTGAACTTATAGATCATATACCCACAAGGGACCACAAAGCTGGCTATGTCATAGAACTCAATGAGAATGCCTATTTTGGTGAGAGTGCCAAGCCTTTCAGTCTCAAAAATATCAAAATGAAAGAATGATCTAATGGTAAAAACTGCTCTTCGGCAATGTTAGATCATGAAAATAGTAAAAATATAGACGTATCCAACTGTGAAAACCTCTCTAAGGTGGCAAAGGATGGAAGGCTTGACCCTCTACAAATCTTACACATCAGGAGAGATCTTCAATCTTGATAGAACCAACAGAATCGATCAATGTCAGTACAGGTGATAATCCCAGAATGATCCACATGGCACAGTCTTTAATAGAACAAGAAAAGCTAGCATTTTCCGACTTCTTCAAAAGGAAACAAATCAACATTGCTTGGACATATGCAGACATGCTAGGTCTAGATCCGAATTTCATAATGCATCACTTATCTTTAGCTCCAAGAGCTAAACTAGTAAAGCAAAAATTAGAATGATGCATCCACATGTGGCCCTCATGGTGAAAGAAGAGCTAAAGAAACTATTAGATCTCGGATTCATCAAACCAATAGACTATCTTGAGTGGGTTTCAAACATAGTACCAGTTGCCAAACCAGACGACAGAGTCTGAATATGTAATGACTTCAGGGACCTGAACAAAGCTTGTCCAAAAGATGATTTCCCCTTCCAAACATTGACATGATTATAGATGTCACAGCAGGGCACACCATGCTGTCACTAATCGATGGTTTTTCTGGATATAACTAGATAAAAATTGCACCTGAAGACCAACACAAGACTGCATTCACATGTTCTTGGGGCACCTATTGTTGGTGTGTTATGGCATTTCAATTGAAAAATGTTGGTGCAACATATCAGAGAGCTATGACCACAATCTTCCACGACATGATGCACACTATAATGGAAGACTATGTTGATGACATTCTGGCTAAATCACTCACAAGAGAAGGACACTTGGCAGTACTAGACAAAATCTTCAACAGACTAGAAAAGTTTAATGTGTGCCTCAATCCAAAGAAGTGTGTATTTGGAGTTACCTCAGGTACGCTACTTGGATACATAGTGTTCGCCAATGGAATTGAAGTTGACCCAGCTAAAGTGAAGGCCATCATGGAAATACCTCCTCCTAAGAATCTCACTCAGCTAAGGTCCCTACAGGGAAAACTACAATATGTCAGAAGGTTCATTTCTTAATTGGTAGACAAGTGCCACCCATTTTCTCACCTTCTACATAAGAATGTCCCTTTCAAATGGAATGATTCATGTGAACAAGCATTTCAGCAGTTAAAAGAGTATCTCATGAAACCACCTGTATTGATGCCACCGATTCAGGGGAAACCTCTACTACTGTATATCTCAGCCACACCAATAGCTCTAGGAGATGTTCTTGCACAACAAAACTATGATGGGAAAGAACAAGCAATCTACTATATCAGTCAAACACTTATTGGCTATGAACTGCAATACACGCCAATTGAAAGAGCATGTCTCAGTGTAGTTTTCACCTCACAAAAGTGGAGACAATATATGTTGTCACATTCTGTCAAACTAATAGCAAAGATTGATCCACTCAAATACTTACTCAACAAGGTAGCTCTAATAGGTAGATTGTCCAAATGGGTCATGCTCCTCAGTGAGTTTGATATCGAGTATGTAGACAGGAAGGTAATAAAAGGCCAAGTACTTGCAGATCAACTGGCAGATGCACCTATAACAGATGACAACCATTTGAGATTTGAATTTCCAGATGAATCTATCTTTCACATAACTACAACCTAGAAAATATACTTTGATGGATAATACACTCAGCATGGATCAGGAGCAGGTATCTTGTTAATCACACCTAGTGGTGACACCATTCCTAAATCATATAGATTACTCTTTCCCTACACTAACAACATGGCAGAGTATGAAGCACTAGTCATTGGCATCAAGTTAGCAGTTGAATGGAATATCAAAGAACTTCAGGTATATGGTGACTCATAGCTGGTCATAAATCAAGTAAATGATGACTACTAGACAAAAGATGAGAAAATAATCCCTTACAAATGAATGGTAGATGACTTCAAAGAATACTTCGTCAAGATCTCTTTTGAGAAGATACCGAGGATTGAGAACAAAGCTGCAGACGCCATGGCCACGATTGCATCTCTCCTTGATATTCTAGATAATCAATCACATTACGAGTTCTTGGTAGAGCTAGTGTCCTGTCCTGCATATGACACCCCTGAATTCCATATCATTTGTCACATTGTTAGAGCTGATTCCCCCCTCTATCGAAAAATATTTTCCTATCTTAAAGAGAATATCCTCCCACCTGATCTCTCTAGTAACAAAAAATGAACCTTCATCTGTCAGGCATCCCGGTATACCATTGTTGCCAATACCCTATATTGCAAAGGTCTCGATGGTACTCTCCTTAGATCTCTTGATAGTGAGGAATATCAAACTTCCCTAAGTGAAGTACATGACGGTATATGTAGGACTCAATCTAGTGGCCCTACCCTAGCCAAGAAACTCATATGCATGGGATACAACTGGCCAACCATGGAACAAGATTCCTATCATTTTGTAAAGAAGTGCAAAAAGTGTCAAATCTATGGGAACCTGATACATGCACCACCACAGGAGCTACAGCTGCTAACGACTCCTTGGCATTTCTGTCAGTGGGGACTCGACTTAGTGGGCAAGATCCATCCTCCTTCATCAAGCGACCATAAATTCATAATCACTGCCACTTAGTACTTCACGAAGTGGATTGAAGCCATGCTTTTAGCCAATATCACAGGCAAGCAGATTGCCTCCTTTATCTCGAACTATATCATTCATCACTATGGTATCCCTTCATCTATTGTCATGGATAATGGATGACCCTTCAAAAACCAAGATGGTAGGGAACTATGTGACAAATTCCATATCCAGCACCATTTTTCAACCCCCTACTACCCCCAAGGCAATGGCCAAGCAAAGGCATCAAATAAAACTATCCTAAAAATCCTAAAGAAGACTATCAATGATGCTGGCTGTGATTGGCATGTCCAGCTAAACCCCACGCTGTGGGCCTACTATACAAACATCCGTACACCCATAGGTGCAATAACATACTCCCTGGTCTATAGATCTTAAGCTATCTTGCCCATTGAAGTCGAGATCCCATCCTTGTGAGTTTCGTTAAAAGGCCTCATATCTGATGAAGAATACAAAGTGACTAGACTTCAAAAGTTAGAGCTACTCGAAGAGAGAAGGCAACAGGCCTTTAACCATCTAAAAGCTTATCAGCAATGAAAGTGCAGAAGCTACAATCATAGGGTAAAGCCCTGAGTCTTCCAAGTAGGTGATCTAGTCCTCAGAGAAAATCTTAGAAATCAACAAGATAGAGAGAAGAAAGGCAAGTTTGAATCTAACTGGTTAGGTCCCTATGTCATCATTATAGCTTATGGGTCAGGAGCATATCAATTGGCTACATCTGAAGGTGAACTATTTGATGACCCCATCAATAGCATGCATCTTCGCAAGTTCTACACCTAAAACCCCAATGTAAGGGAGTCCTGAAAAAATTCAAAAAAATGGAAAAGTGATCAAAAAACAAACAAATTTAAAAAAAAAAAAAGGAAAAATAGCAAAAAAATCGTCCTTTGGTGAAAACCTGGCAAACAGGCACTTGGGATAGGTACCATGATGAAAACCTAGCAAACAAGTGTCATGTGTACTTTTAGCTTTTGTGCAAATAAAAAGCAAGTGGTGAAAACTTGGTAAATAGGTGCTATTTGCAACAAACCACTTCCTCCATCTGGTGTGACCTCATATCTCTTGTGTCCATCATTTCATTCATCTTAAACCAGTCCTTCAAACCATTGTCGAACTACATCACCTCTGAGCTATCACGTAGGCAAGGCCATTCTCAATGCACCCCCGAGGCTCCACTCCACTGTCCCATCTATCCCATGTCTAGTCCTTCTATCTATCTAAGTCCATACTATTTCTACATCTTTGCCATTGCCTAGGTCTTAGGTCTATTAGGTTCACCCCAAACTACATTGCCTCTGTGTCGTCACGTAGGCAAGGCCATTTAGCAATGAGCCCCCAAGGCTCTAGGTCAGTCCCTTAGGGTCCATCTCTCCATGTCTGTTTGTCGTATCACCCATAATAAGTCGATCCTTTGTCTAAACTGGGGGCAACTCCTCAACCTGGTTATGGATTTGGATTCTTGAATGAAACATGTTCTAAGAGGATACCAATAAGGATTGTGATACCTTTCACTAGACAAGCAAGCGCAGCAAAGCAAGCTTCCCAAACAACAAAACTCTTGATGCAAAACATCAACCTGTCCAAAGCAAAATAGAGCACCATACCAAAACACTCAAACTAATTCTATATCAATTATGGCAAAAAGACACATCTAACGCAAATGTTTTGTGAACAGGTTAACTTACAAAGTCTTGGATTTTGTCATTATGTCTTCCTATGCTACTCAAGGATGCCAAAAGCTAGAAATGCTATGATGGAAGCATAATCTTTTTGTTTATTTGTTTCTTGTGGATCAAACTTTAGTAATGTGACGACTTTTGTCTAATGACATGATCAAGAAAAGATCATCGAGGACTTCGGAGGACTAAACATGAAACGGGACAATCCTTTTCTGTTGAAATGCAAGAAGTACTCAGGTCATCTAGATTCAAGTTTGACTAGATGCTTGTATCAACTTGCTATATCAAAATCCATGTAAGGAATACTCAGGTCATCTCGGTCTAATTATACTTAGATCCTTGTATTTTCTTACAATATTTCAAAAAGAGAAAAGCAACAAAAAGTGCCCAATGATGAAAGCAAAAGACTTGCAATATCAAGATGACAATCCACATCTGTCCCATATCCCAAATTCCATATCAACCATGCAATAAGAAAACCCTATATTATATCAAATGAAAGCTTGTATTTCTTCATTTTCTTCTCTTTTGACTATCTATATCATCTTTGTGTCGATTGAGTACATTTGGACATATCAAAAACATAGCATATGTAATATATCATATCACATAAGATAGTCATTCACATGATTAAAACATTTGCCTACATAATAAATACATTAGATCATTTTCCATACATTTTTAGGTCATCCATATACATGTGCATCTGCATATCATATCAAAAATAAAAAACATAGACAAATCCATATAGAGCTACATAATCATATCCATAAACATTTACATTAGCATATCAAATCCATCTAGTGTGCATCACATATACAAAACATCATACGATAGATTGCATCCATAACATATAAACATAGAACACATGCATATAGAACATCAATAACTGCATCATCATATAATCCTCAAAAATGGCCAAATGTACAATATATGCAAAAAAACATTTGTCCATCTCTCAGAGTCTTATCAAAAAATGTATACAAAGTACAACACGATGGTGATACATGTCTCAGGGCAAAATAGTACATATAAAGGCTATCTCAGCCATCAAAAGTGTGTACATCAGATAAAAAAATTGGTTCAAGTATCCAAATTTGGCTGCCCCTACTATCGTGGAGCACTGCTCCCTATGTTGCCCTCTCCTCTGTCTCCCCCAAACTACTGGGGGGGCCTGACTAATCCTACAGATTGAGACCCACCTACCCTTTGGGATGCCACAGACTGGCTCATGAAGCTGGGTGCACGTTGATCTGCTGACACTGCCCCATGATATAAACCTCTATAATACTGATCCTAAGCCTGCACTCTGGCAAGCTCACTCTGTACCTGGGCTAGGTATTTCTATGCTTGTTGCACCTGTGAAACCAAAAAGCTGGAAGTACCATCTGTACCCATCGCTGCCACGGCTACATCCCTCTCTGGTCTCATCACTCGCGCACTAGTTAGGGCTACGTCTCTCTCCCTAGATAGCTCTGATATCCATCCTACATCTGCATCCCTAGGAGACTCTGCTACTCTCAGATGGGCCCTCAGATGCCTAACTTGACTCTATAATGCAACCATAGCCTACTGCTGTAAGTCAGGCTGCAGAGCCTACCCTACCTTTCCCTATCCCTGCTGTGCTGGCACCTGTCCCTGCACCTGCTACTGAGCCACCTATTGTGGTGGTGACATTTCTCTCTGAGGTACTACCTACTGTGCTAGTGCTTGCACCTGTCCTGCAGCCTATGGCTACGCAACTGCCTGGTGACCCAAAGGTCCCTCCCCAGACCTCCTCCTTCATCTTGATCTGCCACCTCCTCCTCCATCTCCTCCTCCTCTATCTCCTCCATCATCTCCCTGACCTCCTCTCCCCCTCCTCCATCCCTCTCTCCTCCTGCCAGCTCCACCCTTCTCGTCTAAATCCTCCTCATCAATACGAGGAGCCAACTCTCCAGGTCCTGAGTATCTAGGAAATGGGTGAGCTGCAAACCACTCCTCATAGTCTGGCATCATGTCAGCATCCACTATGCCTCTCCTCATCGACTAAGCTGCATGAGGAATCTACTAGAAGTTTGCCAAGGCCTTCTCGTATGATGCCACGGGACCCCACCTAAATCTCTCTACATGGGTCCTCGCAAATTAGGCCTGTCCCTGTGGTCTACCCTGTACTCGGCCAAACTACCTCTGCACTCTACTCACAATCTGTCGCTCCAATATGTACCTAGTCCTGCCAATACACCATCGCGTCTGGAAGTAGTAGGGCAACTCATCAGCCTCATCCTCCCATACCTCACAGTCTAGGTATGGGCGCCAGATAACCTGATCCACATTATCTAGTGCATGTCTCCAATACTCTAGCTTTTCCAGCTTATGCTGGGAAATCACACCTACATATCCCTAATGGTAGAGCTCACCCCTCTGCCTATGAAAGAGACATATCGGCCGTGTGATAGCTATATGCTCCTATAACCAAAACTGCAACAAAGATACACTTACTGACAAGCTAGCCCCTCTATGATACATGACCTGGTGCATATCCCTATATAAATGAGCTAACATGCACACACCCCATGCATACTGAGTCCCATCGGTGATCATGCTCTCTAGCATCCTCCCCCAACCAATTGGGAAGTCGTGTGACCTCTTGTCAGGGCATACTACACCACCGATTAGTCCCGCCACTATCCCCGTGAAGTAGTCATAGAAGTCATGAATATCTTGCCACGAAATCACTTGCTCCACCAACTCTGGGTCATCGAACACGTGTCTACACTTTGCCAAGCTAGCGTCACGCTATGACTCATGCTCTACCAACTCTCCCTAAATAGGGAGGTGTAAAATCCTATACACATCCTCTAAGGTAATTGCCATCTCCCCGGTCAGAAGATGGAATGTCCCATCCTCGCTATGGAATCGCTCCACCATTGCAGTCAACAACCCACGGTTCATGCAAACCTCAGGCACGAAACAAATATAATGAAGCCCCATAGCACCAAGAGCCTCGCGGTCAATCTCAGTCAACATATACCGCTGAAACAATGGTAACAGGAACTGCTCTTATGACATAAGGGTATCCCGGATATCCTCCTGTAATGAGCCAAAGCATAGCATCAAAGAAATCCATATCCAAGCAAACCTACTCAAAGCAATCAAACTATCCTATCATTGACTTAGCATATCAAATTAATCAAAACAACATATCATCTCTTGACTAGATTCTCAACAATCTCAGAGATCACTTATCAATTGACACATCGATCAAGGTGCCAATTGGGTTAATTTTGTTAACTCAACTGATTTTCCTAGTGCAAATGCATTGATCCAGGTGGCAAATGTGCCGATCCATAACATATGTGCTGCTTCACCATGAATGCACTGCCCTTTGACGTGTATGCACCATTTTGGCACATGCACCACTTCTTATGTCATATGCACCGTTCCACAATGGATGCACTAATTCATAGCCTATATGCACCAAACTATCATATGCGCCATAAGATATCTCAAATGTGCCACTTAGCAACATATGCACCATTTCGGAGCCTATATGTGCTAAACTATAGTTTGACGCATCTGTCCTAGCTTTTTTTCCTAAGCATTTATTGCCCTAATAAATGACTTTTAGTGAGTTTTGACGAACTACATACTAGTGGTCCTACCTCTGCTGGCCGATCGAACCATCAGACTTGCTCAAACCGGTGCTCCTCGCACAGAATATTCATCTCTCTGTTGACTGCTCTAGCTGCCATGCTCTCCTAAGCTCTCAAAGACCAATCAACTAAGGACAAGTGTGCAAATGAATAGAACTTGTGGATCTAGCTCCTATATATAGCAAGTGAACCATAGCTGACTGTGTGACAACTATGACTACTTCCCATATCTATTCCTTTGAACAATGTCCCATTTTTCTCCATCCTAACCCATTTTTCACCTTCTTCGTGAGATTATCCATCTCACGCCTTCTGCCTTCTTCCCATCCAATCTCCCGAGGGGGAATCCTATCATTAAACTTGTACCAGGGGCAAACTGGGGCATGTATCATTGTCAAAAATTCATATTCTTTGAGACAACGTGATAAAACACATTGCATCAAAGAGGGGCAAAATGTATACACCTAAAAATGACATGACTCTACGTAAATAAATATTTTAAATATTTATTTCATCTTTATATTCCTCTATCAATAAATAAATAAATTATTTTATTTATTTGATTCACTTTCTCCCACTTAATTAAATAAATTTCATTTATTTAATTAATTTCATCTATATCAACTTTATTCTTCTAAAATAATTAAATAATCTTAATTATTTAATTAAATCATCCATTCTTCTAAATTTAAATAAAATGCAAACTTATTTAAATTAAATCTCCACAAAATAAAATATATTTTTATATTTTATTTATTCTTCAAAATTATCTACAAGTAATTAAATAAATTGATTTATTTAATTATGCTTTCTTATCTTCTAAAAAAGTCTTTCTTATCTTCTAAAAATAAATTCTTCTTGTCATACAAAAGCAAAAGCTGAGTTAAAGCAACTTTAAAGCAACTTTGCTCTTAAATTAGAAAAAATAAATTCTAATTTAAGAAATAAAAACTCATCCTCATCAAGAAAGCAGTTAACTCAACAAAGCTTCTTTTTGAATGACACATGTCTTTCTTCTATTCGCGCACATTCTCTCGAACATTCTCCTCCATTGATCTTCTCATTTCTTCTCCACCATTGATCTTCCCTCACACAACTCTATAAATACAACCCTATTTTTCTTCATTTGATATCCTTCATTTGAGTAAACTTATGCTACAGAAAGCATAGTGTACCATTTGCACCCCATGTTCATATCACTTCATCATCCATCCATTTCATAGTGTGTTCAAGCTCATCTTCAATCACACCAAGTATCAGAGCCAACTTCTCCTTATCATCTTGAGGAATTGAAGCAAGGAAGCAAGCTTCCTGAGGTCCATATTCATCACCACAAGATCAAGAAAGAAACGACAAACAATGGAAGTCGAAAGGTAAAAGGTTGTGAGTATCTTCTCCATTTTATTTTAACTCTCCTTTTATCTTCATATTTTATTAATGTTTTGGGTTTTTATTATTAATTTGATTATCCCATTTTTACCCTTACAGTTTCCTTCAATGCAATGTTTGTTCTCTTATGTATTCAAAATTATAAAATGAACAATCATTATAGTGAATGAATACCTATCTCTTTTACTGCTCTGCAATGCAATGAATAATTGAACCTTTTTTTTCTGCATCTGAATAACTGAACTGCACTTACAAAACAACTATGCAACTAACACATAATAGAATAAATCAATCCACATTAAAAAATGATAAATGATAAATCTGCTCAGCCAATTTTTTGAGTAGGGGTCAAAAAATGGTAACACTAACACTTAGCCATTTTTCACTAAGTGTTGCCATCAATGCCAAAGGGGGAGATTGTTGGCAAGAGACACTGCTAGGCATGATAGGTGTTGTCATTGATGGCAAATAAATCCATCTTACACATCCGCATTACATCAATGGATCATACCAGAAGTCAGAGTGAAGATTTCTCTATGTCAGGGTAGTCATAAATAGAGCATGTGACAGGGTCATGTATCTTGGTCTAGATATCTCTGATCGTAAATCACAGTGTGCTACAGATCTAAGGGAGTGATAAGGATTGTCAAGATTATCTAAATCTAGAAATTTATCCTTAGGTGATGAAGGATTCAGAAGTTATAAGCATATGAGTATCAGGTTCCAGTTAGTCAGTACAGTCAGAAGAAGAATAGGCTAATCTAGTATTTGATCTTGGTCTGGATGAAGAACAATTGTTGGATAAGCAATTTATGATAATCAGTGGTATTGGCCGACATGATTGATGATATGAGAACACAAGTTTTGGTTCGTGTTGTTGTTTGTGCATGGCTGTAGCTGACAGAGTAGAGGTCTTAATAAATGTTCTAAGTTTTCTTGACGCTGACTACAGTTGATTGAATTTCTTGATGCAGATATATATAGCCAATGGATTCAAGTGTTTTGGTGTGTATATATGTGGTGTGATAATGAAGTAAGTGCGAAAAGGTAGAAAGAAGTGTGAAGGTGAAGATCTAAGCTTAAATTATGGTTGAAGAGTGAAACAGGGCAAAGTACGGATGAAGTGTGTAAGATTAGCATTTTGTGCTTAACCAGAACTAAACTTTTGCATTGGTAGATGCTATTCATCAGTTCAAACATTCTATAATCTTCTTGTAATCATTTCTTGTAGGCAGCGAGCCTCTTGTAGGTAGTGAGTGTCTTTGAGCAATGAGCTCTGGGCAATGAGCCCAAAGGCATGTGCCTTCCCCATTTGTAATACTTTTAACCGAGTATAAATTCTTGTGGGTTAACCCTCACCGTGGTTTTTCCCTTAACCAAGTTTCCATGTAAAAATTCTGGTGTTCATGTGTTATGATCTTTCTGTTTCTACTCTTATGTTCATGCTTCTTTCTTTTGAATATATATGGTGAATTAATAAAGGAACATAGTAATAAGTTTTGTAGAACACTGATTCACCCCCCCTCTCACTGTTCCTTAATTTCAACAAAGGTGTCATCTCCATCCATCTCTAGATTCATTTTGGAGGATGAGGATTCAACACCTGACTCACCCACATCCATCTCTCTTTGGGCTAGAAAGCCACTTTTGAGTGTTGGTACTAGGGTACATAATCCAATTGGTGGTCAACTTACATTGTCACATTACATGGCACATGCTTTCTATGCCTCCGCTTCTAAGTTTAGTGTTGCTTCTTTGAGAGTTTCTAGGGATTCACTACAATAGGGTCATATTCAGGATCCACTTCATTGGGACACACTTCTGCTAGACATCTCTTGGTTGTTTGTAGAGTCTCACATATCAGATCTTGATGACACCTTGGAGGATCTCATCTTACTGTTTGATGACAGTATACATACACCTACTACTACTACTACAGAGTACAGAGAGACTTCATCAAGGGCTAACAGTGATTCTTCATAGGACATCTTGTGGGATTTGTATTGTATCCACATGGAATGCATTGACATTCCACTTTCATACATCAATTCTTCGGATCCTATTCTTCATCAGTCTTCACATGTCTTTGAGAGGTCACTTGTTTCAATTAGGGTTGAGCCTCTTGATTTGATTGTGACACATTTCGACATTAGCATGATGAAATTTGAGTAGTGTTCTGAGACAGGATACATCATGAGACTGTAATGTCCCCTTTTCACAAGCCAAAATTTCGCAACCTTGAACACAATTTCAACTTGCAAAAAGAGTACATTAGAATCCACTTCTTCAATTTTAATCATAATAAACCATAAGTCTTAAATCAACTTTATAAACATAAACCATATGTATTATACTTTCACTATAACTATCACACATATCCATTGAGAGAGTTATACTTAGGTCTACATGTCCATCAATTCACTTTCCCATGAGAGAGGGCCTATAGGAGGTACAATCATGGGGTCCATATTCCATTCCTTTGATTGGAGACCAACCCAAATCAAAGGCCTATCCCTTGCCTCGTGGGGTCCTCTTGACCAACATTAGACAAGGGCCTATCCATTGTCCCGTGGGGTCCCTTTGACCAACATGAGACAATGGGAAACTTATCCCTGTGGGGTCCTACAGACCAACATTGAGATAAGGCCTATTGGGTCTTTAGCCCGTAAGGTTCTCTTGACCAAATCAGGCATCAACCAAAATACCATGTTGCATTGCATCCTTTCCCTTTGTCTCAATCCTTGGGATATTAATTGATGGGCCATGAGCCTTTATTTCTAATCTCTCCTTCACATTATTAACTTATCACATGTAATCAACTAATACTTTTCATCATTAGAATTTTGCTACTTCATACTTAGAATATTATTGGATTAAACACAAAACCATCGTATATTGCAGCAAAGACAAATTGAATACAACTTACATTCTTACAAATCCAATATTTAATAATTATAAAATAAACATATAAAATATACTTACCTGTTGGAGCTTACCTCGTATTTCTTACCTATGCTGTCGTAATATAACTTTTATTATATTGTTGTTGCCGCTTATATATTTTATAATATATATTTCACCCTTTTACTGCTGATGTAATATCTCTATTTATTAATTCATATATTTATCCGATACTCTTTTTATATTTTATTCCCATGATGTTTTCCTTTTATCTCACAAACTTTATTTATTTCTCTTTCAAAGGATATGTTCGAAGAGGCATGTCTCTTATTATTTTTATTACTTTATTTTATTTCCCTTTTGTGGTAAAACTAGTTCTAACCATACGTAACTTTGTTATCATAAGAGGATAGGTTAAAATATGTTTATTTATTTTATTTATATTTATATTATATCATTTATATTATAATAAATGATATATTATATATTTTATATTATTTATGCTATATCATTTATATCATAATAAATTATATATGATTTATATTATATTATTTGTATTTATATTATAATGTAAGATAATTATAAGAATATTTGTATTTATATTATTAGATATATTTATAATATAAAATATTCATACAATAATATTATTTATTAAATAATATATAATGTATGTAATTATTTCTATCATCCGAAATAATATTTTACAAACCCTTTTTATCATGTGCAAATCTTTACTTTAAGAGTGTCTTGATATGGGGACATGACAACCCTCCCCACTCAAGATTGCTTGTCCTCAAGCAACTATAATTAGGTATCCTATAATATTTTATAACATTATATTTTATTGAGGTTTATGTACACAATAATTATTTTGAGCTAGTTGTGTACATATACATATATTTTAACTTATTTTTATGCAATAAATATTTTGAGCTAGTTGTTTACATATATTTTAATTGTTTTTCTCATCCCATTTCAAGCTGTAGGTTACACATAGAGATATTTTAATTATTTTATTTTACTATTTCATTTAGTATATTTACTTAATGTAATTTTAAGAGTTATTCTATTCTTATTTATTTTTTACCTTATTTACTCATTACTTATTACATATTTGTAATAAATTTTAAAAAAAAAATTTAATGTTGCATCATAACATTTTTTTTAATATTTTAGCAACATTAAACACCACTAGCTCTGATACCACTGTAATGTCCCCTTTTCACAAGCCAAAATTTCACAACCTTGAACACGATGTCAACTTGCAAAAAAAGTACATTAGAATCCAATTCTTCTATTTTAATCATAATAAACCATAAGTCTTAAATCAACTTTATAAACATAAACCATATGTATTATACTTTCACTATAACTATCACACATATCCATTGAGAGAGTTATACTTAGGTCTACATGTCCATCAATTCACTTTCCCACGAGAGAGGGCCTATAGGAGGTACAATCATGGGGTCCATATTCCATTTCTTTCATTGGAGACCAACCCAAATCAAAGGCCCATCCCTTGCCTCGTGGGGTCCTCTTGACCAACATTAGACAAGGGCCTATCCATTGTCCCATGGGGTCCCTTTGACCAACATGAGACAATGGGAAACTTATCCCCGTGGGGTCCTACGAACCAACATTGAGATAAGGCCTATTGGGTCTTTAGCCCGTAAGGTTCTCTTGACCAAATCAAGCATCAACCAAAATACCATGTTGCATTGCATCCTTTCCCTTTGTCTCAATCCTTGGGATATTAATTGATGGGCCATGAGCCTCTATTTCTAATCTCTCCTTCATTATTAACTTATCACATGTAATCAACTAATACTTTTCATCATTAGAATTTTGCTACTTCATACTTAGAATATTATTGGATTAAACACAGAACCATTGTATATTGCAGCAAAGACAAATTGAATACAACTTACATTCTTACAAATCCAATATTTAATAATTATAAAATAAACATATAAAATATACTTACCTGTTGGAGCTTACCTCGTATTTCTTACCTATGCTGTCGTAATATAACTTTTATTATATTGTTGTTGCCACTTATATATTTTATAATATATATTTCACCCTTTTACTGCTGATGTAATATCTCTATTTATTAATTCATATATTTATCCGATACTCTTTTCATATTTTATTCCCATGATGTTTTCCTTTTATCTCACAAACTTTATTTATTTCTCTTTCAAAGGATATGTTCGAAGAGGCATATCTCTTATTATTTTTATTACTTTATTTTATTTCCCTTTTGTGGTAAAACTAGTTCTAACCATACGTAACTTTGTTATCATAAGAGGATAGGTTAAAAGATGTTTATTTATTTTATTTATATTTATATTATATCATTTATATTATAATAAATGATATATTATAGATTTTATATTATTTATACTATATCATTTATATCATAATAAATTATATATGATTTATATTATATTATTTGTATTTATATTATAATGTAAGATAATTATAAGAATATTTGTATTTATATTATTAGATATATTTATAATATAAAATATTCATACAATAATATTATTTATTAAATAATATATAATGTATGTAATTATTTCTATCATCCGAAATAATATTTTACAACCCTTTTTATCATGTGCAAATCTTTACTTTAAGAGTGTCTTGATATGGGGACATGACAGAGACTTACCACTTCACCTCACTTCTTTGAGCATTCAACATTGGAGTTGTTTCTTCCTAAGTGGAGAAATGTCATTTGTCACAAATGGATCATTTTCAGCATTCATACATGGGCATTCTATTTTGGCATAGGGGCTACTTCATTGTTAGGGGCTACATAGTCTCTTGTACTCTCTTATGGGGGGTCATATCTGCATCATCATAGTCAGAGCGACATTTTTTCAGGCTTGGTACAAAGTTATCATCTTCGAGGAGGCTTCCTAGTCCTTTTCTTTTTTCTTTCTCTCTTTTTGGAGGGAAGTTTTTCCCACAGGGTTTTCTTCGTTTCTTCACTTTATGATAGATTGCATTGTATTGCATTGTACATGGGTACCTGATCAAGCCTAGTTGCCAGAACCCATCTTCTTTTCCTCACCTAAGCTTTGCTTAAGGGGGGCTATTAGTGTATATTAAGCTCACTTAGGATAGGGCTATTTTTAGTGTTAGGAGTCTCAACGGTTTATTTAGCACGTCTATGTTTAGAATAGGTGTCTAGGGTCACTTATCTTGAGTTAAGTAGTTGCATGCCTATCTTTAGGCCGCTACAATTCTCAAGCTTGCTTTCCTATTTCTGACATGTCTATTCTTAGGAGACTTGTGTCTATATGTACTTGTTCATGTGAGCTAATACATCATCTCATTATTTCTTTGCATATTGCTTTGTTTTTTGGTATTGCAGGAGTGTGCAATTGTTTAGTTCTCATGACTCACACCGGTACTCATATCCTTCCATTTGATCCTTGTTTCTAACAGTTTGTAGCTTTAATGTGTTAAGAGCATGTTCATACACATATCACCATCGAATCAAATATGATTTACAAGATTTTGATTCATGACATTTACAATGCAATACATAAGCCAATAATTACTTTCACATACACTCTAGGAGTGGGTAAGCTATAATATCATGTCATGGCTTATTTGTTCTAAATTTTCACTGGCCAAGTGGTTGGATATGTAGGTTCCAAATAATGTTGTTGAGATCTTATTCAATCATTATTTTGTTAAGAAAGTTTTTGAAGCATCTATCATTTGGTAAGAGTTATGTGTTAGATATATGACACCCACATACACTGTGACCTTGTTTCAAAATTACACAATCTATAGACACACATTCAGTCCATAATCCAAGTTGGAAGTTGTTAAAAAAAATAATCTTGTAAATAGAAGGTAAAATTGTACTTGAATGGCATGATCCATGTTTCCTCCATGAGAAAGCATGGAAACATCATTGTTTAGAGAAACAATGTAGTCTATTACAACAAGAACATATTCATTTTATTAACTAAAAGCAACCTACCTAGCAATGCAATGCTTCACTTGTTGTAAAATTAGGGAATTCTTTTATTAGAGGCTCCAAAGATTTGATCCCTTCCAGAAGTTGCCCCCCTACCCCGTGTGTATGCTTTGTTTGCTGCTCTTATGTGGTTTTGCAAATCTCATGGCATAGTGTGTGCATTGTTTTGTGCTCTTAGGTGGTTCTACAAATCTCCTTGCATGGAATGAGCTTGTCCTTGCCCATTTGTGTTTTCAATGTTGTCCTTATGACACATTTAATTACTATGTGTTTTTGGTGCCAACTATCTTTGTTGAATAAGGTTATGTTTAGCAACAGTTCATGACTATGTTGTATTTTTTTTTTTGCAAATATGGGTCAATTGGTTTACTTTCCAATGTGTTCATAGCATGTTCATAGGTTAAAATTGTACACCAATCATTATTAATTTTTTGAAAAAACTAAAGGATGGAATAAGAGATGAAACTCTACAACCAATCTAATAATTCATTTTTAAAATTAATTTTTTAAAAAAATTTGGACATAAATTTTTCAAAAAATAATATTTATTTTGCATAAAAAAAATATTAACATATCACTAATTTTAGAGTAGCAACACACAGTTAACTAATAAGATTTAGGAGAGGCAAGTGCTAATAAGATGGATAAGGCAGTTCCCCACTCCACCTACGTCTACATAACTGCACTCGTTATTGCATTACATTTATTGAATGATTAAATAGCTCAACAAAGGAGGCAGAATTGTCGGATCCACTATTTTAAACAAAAACTTGTCTTAAATTAAGAGAGACGATATTGACGCTGCAGTGAAGAGAGAAAGATCAAATAGAAATGCTGTTTGGAACTCCCCTGCCGGTCAATCCGCCCTCCTTGGATAGAGCAGTGTGTATGAAACCTGTGATGGGCCATACCTGTTCTTCAAATTGGGATTCTTGTTCCTCTCCGACACATTTTTCTCTACGCCAACCAGAGTTGCAGAGAATTGCCCGAAGGCTTGTTCGATGCCCTCATCGTCGGTCCATTCAGGAGTGGATCCCTTCACCTGCCCCAATTACGCTTCATCCGTTGAATGCTTCGACAGAAGCTCCAATTATGGCGTGAGTTCTTAGCCTGCATGAAGAATGGGAAAACTAATCATTATGACATGATTCATCTATCAACTTGATGTAAATAGAAGTATGAATACACTAAATTAACGCGATCTTACCAATGACTGATTAACTGGTGATAACCAGCATCGTTAACTCTTGAATGTGCTTTGGCGAGCAGCCACAGAGCGCCTTCTTCTCCTCCTTGAGCAGGGGTGTAAACCTTTCTTTCAGCTTGGGTGAGACTGGTGTGAGGCAAACACAAGTCGATCGCAACGATTCTTACACGACCTAGGTAGTGTTTTGACCTTGTAGTTTATCCTTCCTTCTAGTTAGGGTTGTCATATATTATTTTCTAATTATGTACATTTCACATCAAATTCGATTAGGGTTTGGTCCATGCTTGTTTTTGTTTCATTATTACATCTTGCTTAGGGTTTGGGATTCCATTATGTCATATATGTATTCCTATTGACCCACCCTTGGATTGTGCGTATTTATTATCATGGATCTTCATATGTCATCACTTCTTGTTGATTTACATGCATATATTATTGATTATGACGTGTTTTAGTCTTTTAACCTTTCATCCTCTTCTCATGACTTGTTATGATATGGATGAGGATGTATTTTCTATGTAGGTTTTGTACTATCATGTCTATGCTTTACCTTCATTCATATAGTACTTTTTTTTTTAGAAAAAGGTGGTGAGACACCTACACATATATTTATCAAAATAAAGACAATTTACATAAGAAGGGTTGCTTCAATCCACTGCTTGCTCTATTCAAAGTATCAAAGAGAAAAAGAAATTACATAATGGGCCCTATGGTGGCCTTACTATTGTCCTTACAATAGAAAAAACAAAACCCAACAGTTGCAATTTATAAAACAAGGAAACAAAAAACTATTATGCATAGCTCCCCGAGATTATTAAGTGTGTGGAGGAAGGAAATGAACCTCCTATTGTTGGTCCTCCCTCTCCCTCATCATGGACCCGTAGGTATCACCTGGTCCTTCCCCTGATTCCAATATGTTCCTCTCAATCGTGATCGACACACTTGAGCTGTGTGGCTCATTTTCATCCTCATGTAGAGTTGAATCCTCATTATTTGGTAGTGCTTGGGGAGGTGAGGTGCCCAATCAAGGGAGTACATTTGAAGGAAACAAATTGAACTGAATATATCCCTGCATCTAGCTATGATTTGCTTGGAGAAGTTTTAGATGTGTCCATGGAGGGCTCTATCAATGCCACTTATGTACCCACATCCCAATCCTTTTCACATTGCCTTGAAAACACATTCAAAGCTAGAGAGGATGTTCTCAGAGTTTGGATTGGGAAAAGACCTCCCACCATATCTTCTCCTTTTGTTAGGTCATATCCTTGCAATGCAGGTCTCCATCACTCCACATTATACAAATAATGATAAAGCAAGCCAGTAGCTATGGCATGAACATAATGTCCATCTTTGACGATGTCCATTATGTTTGATAGGAGAATCAAAACTATGTCTGACCAATGGAGTATCATGTCCTCTATACCTTGGAGCAATTTCTAACGATAGATATGTTGATAACTGAGAGGGGGGGTGAATCAGTTATCCTAATTATTTCTGCTTTCTGAACTTTCTTAATAATCAATGCAACATTAATTCAATTAAGCAAACATAACCGTGAAATGGAAATACACATGACACAATATTTTTGACGTGGAAACCCTATTAAGGGAAAAAACCATGGGGTAATTAACCCAAGATTGTATTCTCTGTTAGAAGAATGGAAATACAAAATGGCACTTGCCAATTAGGGCTCACTACCCGAGCACACTGCTCACAAGAGGCTCACTGCCTACAGGAGACACACTGTCTACAAGAAAGGAAGATAACACAATGTTTGAACTGATGAGAAGCATCCACACATGCTAAGGTTCAGTTCCGGTTAAGCTCAGTAAACTGATCTACTGCACTGCATTCTTACTTTCTCTTGATGCAGCTGTACTGTCACATTCTGGACCTCTTCTACTATCTTCACTCTACTCTTCTACTTTTCTTCGCACTACACAATACACCACGCATATATTCACATCTAAATCAATCCTATATATATATCCGCACAAGTGATTTTATCACCTTTCTAGTCGGCATCTGGAACAGTTAATAATTTCCTCAAACTCTGATCTGTCGGTTGAATCCTTGCACACCAAGTAATGCGGATCAAGCATATACTTGTAGAAGTCATCAATCACGTTGGCCAAACATAACTTATGCCTTAAGAACCTTTTCCATCATCAGTAACACATCCGGAATAATGTCTGATGTTCTTCCAATCAGTTCTTCCTATGTTCACACTATCACTTGGGAACCTGACACTCAAGCATTCATATTTCTTTATCCTTTGCACACCAGAGGCTCAAACCCTAGAATCTATCAGTCAAGATACTCTTGACTTCCCCAAATCTACACTTCACTGAGATACTTCTACTGAGAGATCTGGACCTGTCTGTCGAACCTTACTGATTGCTCTGTTCTTGCTTACCGGACCTCAACACTTCTTCAATATGACTTCCGGTGAGGACCTATCATGTCTTGCGGATGTGTGGGATAACCTTTGTTGCCATCAATGACAATATTCATGAGTCCATATAGTGTCTCTTGTCAACAATCTCCCCCTTTGGCATTGATAGCAACACTTAGTGAAAAATGACTAAGTGTCACACTATACTCCCCCTTGGCTGATGCTCTATCTCTATGTACATTTACCGAAGCTCCCCCTTAGTTGGATTCCTTATTTTTTCACTGCTCCTCACTCCCCCTTTGACATCAATGGCAAAGGGTACAGTCCACACACAAAAATTTTCAAAATCTTGTCTGCATAAGTATATACATATGGAATACTTACATATACTGAAGTATGTCTGCAAAAGTTGTTTTCAATTGAATGAATTTTGTAGCCCAACTTTGCTTCATTCTGTCCAAAATTGATATATGACTGCTCAACAGGAATGCAAACGCATCTGTCCTTTTTAGATCTGTTGGATCATTGGTCCGGGCTATGATTTGAGCTTCTTTTATGGCCTCATGCATGGCCTCTAACTTAGGGACAATTATCCCTTTGAGCTCACTCAACCTACTGATTCTATTTTTCTTCTCTTTTTCAAACTTCTTAATTTCATTCAAAACTGCAACCGTTTGACATTCTTGATTTATTATGGATGTAGTAAGTGGATCAAAATTTTGAGAAAGTTTTATCAGTTTATCCTCCTATTCTTTCATTTTCTTCTCAATCTCCACTGTTGTTTTAGACCAAGATATACAAAATTTGTATACATCACCTCCATCCTTAAGGGCATTTTCCAAACTTTTTATCCCAATACCCATAACTCTTCTGTCATTTGATATTAACCCTTGTAGCTCTGAGAATCTCTTATCCAAAAATTCTTTCCTAACCTTCTCCTCAGCTGATTTCTCTAGAGAATTAAACTGTTTGCTAACACTATTGACTAGAGTTTTGAGATTACCGGAGGAAGAGGCTGTGGGATCCTTTTGAAAAGATGGCATGATCTTTTCCAACACTCGGGATGCTACCTCTATAAGCTCACAGTCTTCCATGTGAGATTTCAGTAGTTTCTCTTTGGCCTTCGCATTTGCAAATGAAGCTATCTTCATTGTTTGTACCGGAGATAGAGAGTCAAAATTTAATGGCCCTTTTAGTAATTTCGGTTCATCCATCTCATTAGTTTCTTTTGTCAAGAAGTCCTTGACAGATTCTTCTTCTCTCTTGCAGTGTCACTTATGTTCTTTTCAGCTTGACTTCCTTCTTTACTCTTCACCTCTTTTTCTTTCTCCTGTATTATTTCTTCTTCTTTAGAGCCGGGGTCAACAGGGGAATCCGGAGGAGAAATGTTAGTCTATTCATGGGCCACCTCTTCCGGAGCAGAGGATTCCAAGTCCTTAGTTGTTTCTGCACCGGTATTCATTACCTCTTCTGTCATTTTCTCAGTAGACTCTTCTACAACACTTGTGGTCGAGGGATCAGTACCCAAGTCCTCTATAATTGGAATGTTGAATCTTTTGAATGCATTCCGGAGGATCTCTTCTGTCTCTTTTGCAACTTTGTCAGTCTCTCCGAGCATAAGTTGATTCATCCTTGCTTTGCTCCTGAACTCATCCTTACAATCTTTGAATACCATATTCATTTTCTTGGGATCGATTGAAGGATATAGCTGAATTGCTATTTGTTCCCAAATTTCTAGGTCTTTGGCTTGGGCATTGTTCTTTCTTATTTCTAGTTCCTTCTCCAAGATTTTGGGGATCAGAGATATAATTTCAATAAATGCTTTGTTGTAGATATTTAGGTACCCGACTGTGGCATCTTGCAATATCTTCTGATCTGCTTCACCATAATCATCGTAGAACTCAATCATTGGCTGAAGATTTGCATCCACTGTGACTGATTTGATTATGTCATCAATGTGAAGAGTGGGTTTTTCAACATATTCCTCTGTCTTTTCTTCTTTTTCTTCACTTTCCTGATTTCTTCAACAGATTCAGTCTCCTCTTCATCCCTTTGACTGGCATAAGCCCTTGTGGCTTTTGTCTTTATTCTTTTCTCTCCTTTGCCGGATAATTTTGCTTCCAGTTTTGATGGCCTTGAGCTTTTGGTAGTGGTAGGTGCAGATCTCTTTGATGATCTGGTCCGGGTGGAAGATTTTACTAGAACACTTTCCTCACTTTTCTTTTCTACCTTTTTCTTCTCTTCCTCAGCCCTTTTCATCTTTTCCCTATTGGCATCAAGTGCCTCTTTTGATATGCCAAAGCCTTTTGCAACATCTTCAACTTCTTTTCTTACCTTCCTCTTGATCGTTGGTTGCCTGAGTTCCACATGAATCTTTACACTTAGCTCCTCAAAGGTTCCAAACCTTTCTGCCTTGGGATCTTTTGGCTGACTTAACATGTGTTCAATGTGTAGCTCAACAATTTTCTTATCAACTTCATACCCCATCGGCATGATCCATACTATTCTTGGTTCCATTGCCTCCATAAGGCACTAATTAGTTTCTACCTTGAAGCAGACAGTATCCTTATACTTTTCAACTAGAGCTTGGGGGATTCTCTCTCTTGCTTGCATCATACTCTGAAAGTTCTTGAAATAGCCCCAGAATGTTGTATTCTGTGCCTTAACATCACCAAGTCCATGCAAATAATCCCTGATTTGTATGGCAACTGATCTATCATTTTGCCATATCTAGCCACTAGATCCGGGTAGCTCATTCATATAATAGAAGAACAGACATATTATCAAGCCACCGTATTTGAAGGAGTTCTTCTTGTCTTTCTTTATCTTCTACAGATTTTCCAAAAGTTGGTTCAGAAGAAGCTCACAGAGATCATAGTCAGCATTCTTTCTTAACATTTCATAGGCAGTATATATTGCAGTTCCAGGTACTGAGTTTTCCTTGCTAGAGTGATATAATTTGTATCTGATGATCATGGATGCAAACTTGATATCCGGATCAGTGATATCCTCAATTGTCATTGCCCTCTTATCAAACTTTGATCTGGTAGCCTCAGTCACTGTTTGATTTTTGACAGATTTTAGAATAGGTATCCCATCGGATGAGTGCAATCTAGTAACTGCCCTAATGGCATCTTTTGTGAGCTTGAATAGTCTATTCAACCATATGAAGTTATCATGTATTTTGCTTAATACGTACTGGACCCATTCATCTTCTGCAAACAGGGGAAGTGAATGCACTGTGCAAAATGCTTGTCCCGGATAGCTTTATACTGAGGTTTGAACTTAAAAGAGTCATCTATCAGGTGTTTGTGATAGATATCACCCAATTTGGATTCCCCAAATTCTTCAATGTTTGCATGAACATATGCCCTAACATCTTCTACGTGTAAAACCCCATGCGGAATGCTTGAAAATGCGCCTAGGGGATCAACTTCTAGAGATTTATAGGGATGCTTTCTATATTTAGGGCACGGCCTATCAGAGATCTTTACAACATTTGGTGTCTCCATCTTAAAAGGATTCAGAAATGGATTTCAAAAGTGGAAAATACCTCTTAAGCTTTTAGGGTTCCCGGAAAGAGCTGAAAAGATTGCCAATTGACTTGAATTCCGCGATTGATCCTTTTGAGAGATGAAGGAGACTTGTTTGTGAAGATCTTTTCCTCTTCTACTCAAATGTGAATGTGCAAATGATGAGCGAATGAGCCCTTATACTTTTGTGCAAACCCTAATTCTTCATTGCAATAAATGCACAACTTAAGTTGTTCCGGTTGCTCTGTTTTCTTTACTCTGAAATATGTATCTTTCTGAATCACAGTGATATACTTAGAGTTGTCCTCGGTGATTTCCTACAGGCTTTCTTACCTTCCTCAATCATTTGATTTATCCGTAGATCAAGATGTCTCAATTTTAGAATCATACCGGACCAAACTTGTGAAGAACCTATTTTTACCAGAAGACTGTTTTACTGGATCAATTCTGGAAAGATTAGACTCTTTAAATCTTTTGCAGTTGTCTCAGATATTCACCATACCTTATTTAGATGTTTCTCTAGGAACCCTTTGATCCGTAGCTTCCTATGTGCCAATTTCAGGCACAAATTGACTGGTTGGGGGAATTAGCTTATCTTTTGTTGCTCCCCTTGAGCCAGAGCTCACTTTTTAGTTTCCAGAAGGAATATCAGCACCAGATTCTAGTGCGGATCCATCCTCTACATTCTTTGTACTTCTCTTTACCCAAATCTTGTTCATTTCACTTTTAACTTCATCCACATTCACCTTTGTTTTTCCTTTGTTTTGATTCTTGTTTCTACAGAATTTTGCAATATGACCGGATCTATTGCAAATTTGGCAAACAACATTTCTATGCATATTTGATTGATATCCTCTTGATCTGCATTGATTAGCCATATGGCCTATTCTATTGCATGCAAAGCATCTACCATTGAATGATTTGTTCATTTGCATATTTCTGCATTCATGAGATTTGTGACCATACCTTTTGTAGTTGAAACACTGTCTGGAGAAGGATGAGTTAGTTTGATTCATTCTCTTTCTACACTGATTGGCTTTATGACCAAAGTTATTGCAATTGTGGTAGTATCCATTGAATGATGGATATCTTTGAGCATTAGGTTGCCTTATCGGAGGTCTTCTAGGCCTGTTCCTTGGATTTTCTAGTCCAAAATTCTTCTAACCGGATCTAGAGCTTTCTCCTTTCTCATATCCCAAACCACACTTGTCATCTACCCTCTTTTGGCTTTCAAGAAGAACTTCAAGTTGAGCAGAACTTATCTTGAATTTCTCTTTATATTCATTTGTTGTTTGAAGATCCCTTTTGAGAGAGACAATTTGATCCTCAAGTTTTTCTTCATTAGCTTTAGCATCTTCAAGATTAGATTCAAGATGTTTGATAATTCCATCCATCTTGTGGCAATTTTTTGATTTCTCCTTGAGAGATTGTCTTAGATTATTTTCATTTTTTCTTTTCTCTTCAACCTCTTGGGTAAACTTCATAACTCCTGATTCCATTTCATGTCTTACCATAATGATTTCTTTTGATAACTTTTCACATAACTTGGTTTTCTCCTTCAGATCTTCATTTGTATCATTGGCTTCACCTTGACTTGCCAATTGCTGAAGTAGCTCCTTTCTCTTTTTCATAGAGAGACTTAATTTGTCTTTTAGTTCTCTTATGAAATCATCAGCCTGTTTGAGTCTTTCCTTTAATTCATTGACTTCAGAGTTTGACTGCTCAAGATCATCAAGGGCAGTCTTGAGTTGCTCGCTTAAACCATATACATCCATTTGAATTCCCAATTCTTCCTCAAACTGTTAGACTCTGTTAGGAGGAACTTGGCTCTGATACCAATTGTTGATAACTGAGAGGGGGGGTGAATCAGTTATCCTAATTATTTCTGCTTTCTAAACTTTCTTAATAATCAATGCAGCATTAATTTAATTAAGCAAACATAACCATGAAATGGAAATACACATGACACAATATTTTTGACCTGGAAACCCTGTTAAGGGAAAAAACTATGGGGTGATTAACCCAAGATTGTATTCTCTGTTAGAAGAATGGAAATACAAAATGACACTTGCCAATTAGGGCTCACTACCTATAGAAGACACATTATCTACAAGAAAGGAAGATAACACAATGTTTGAACTGATGAGAAGCATCCACACATGTTGAGGTTCAGTTCCAGTTAAGCTCAGTAAATTGATCTGCTGCACTTTATTCTTACTCTCTCTTGATGCAGTTGTACTGTCACATTCTGAACCTCTTCTACTATCTTCACTCTACTCTTCTACTTTTCTTCGCACTACAGAATACACAATGCATCTATTCACATATAAATCAATCCTATATATATATCCACACAAGTGATTTTATCACCTTTCTAGTTGGCATCCGGAATAGTTAATAATTTCCTCAAACTCTGATCTATCAGCTGAATCCTTGCACACCAAGTAATGCGAATCAAGCATATACTTGTAGAAGTCATCAATCACGTCAGCCAAACATAAATTATGCCTTAAGAACCTTTTCCATGATTAGTAACACATCCAAAATAATGTCTGATGTTCTTCCAGTCAGTTCTTCCTCTGTTCACACTGTCACTTGGGATCCTGACACTCAAGCATTCATATTTCTTTATCCTTTCCACACCAGAGGCTCAAACCCAGGAATCTATCAATCAAGATACTCCTCTTGACTTCCCCAAATCCACACTTCACTGAGATACTTCTACTAAGAGATCTAGACCTGTCTGTCGGACCTTACTGATTACTCTGTTCTTGCTTACCGGACCTCAACACTTCTTCAATCTGACTTCTGGTGAGGACCTATCATGTCTTACGGATGTGTGGGATAACCTTTGTTGCCATCAATGACAACATTCAT
Source organism: Cunninghamia lanceolata (assembly GCA_027924645.1). Lineage (NCBI taxonomy): Eukaryota > Viridiplantae > Streptophyta > Pinopsida > Cupressales > Cupressaceae > Cunninghamia > Cunninghamia lanceolata. The sequence continues at coordinate 12,132,294 of BSBN01001226.1, forward strand.
GAGTCCATATAGTGTCTCTTGTCAACAAGATATTTCAAATTGCAACCTGCACCATCATGCAATCCATATCAAAGATCTAGTTCAGGTCTACAATTTTAACTCTTCCCTTGATCTTTGTCTCCCATGGCATGACTGGAAATAGAAAGAGATGGTTGGCTCTATCATTCTCCATTAACATTCATGCAAGTAAAGATCATACAAAGAGAACAAAGCAGTGAAAGAACGCAATAGGAATCCTAGAGATTTTAAATCTCTAGAATATTTGGAGAGTAATGGCTGAATACTTGTACTGAAGCTTAGCCTTCGCTCCATTTCCTGTATGATTCTGGTCAAATCTCTTAAAATTTAAATGTTTATCTCCTTCCATATGCTTTATGAAGTATCTCATACTGAAAAGATCAGTCATCTATTTCCCTCCATATTGTTAGGAGAACCCTCCACGACTGGTCACAAAATCATTGAAAACTTAAAATGCTTGTCTTATTCCTACTATGAAGTGATTTCTCTTTTTGTTGACTTTTCAATCTAGTCATTCATAGATCATCCTGGCTAGAAAACTTATTGAAAGTCTCCCCTATAAATTCTACATAGCTCTGCCTAAGAATCTGTAAGCACAAAAATCATGCACAGCCTCCACGAGAACCCCTATGATGATTTTAATCCTTGTCACGTACATGTAAGCATGAAATAATATACTCTAAGAAACAAACCTCTTGATGACGTGTCTTCTTTCTTGTCTTGTGATGTTTCCTCTTTGTCGTTTTCTCTCTCTCTCCCCATTTTTGACACTTTTACGACACTTGTTGATTTGCATTTTCTTAGCTTTTGACCCTATTCCTAAGCCTTGTGAGTATCTTTTAGGTGAGTTTTCACCTTTCCCTTGTGTTTTTCATCCTTTGCACCCCCTAGAATCCTTTTAGAGGTCCCCCTATCCATCTCCAACTTTCAGTTTTTAGTTTCACTCAACCAATCCAAATCTCCCCCTATTATTTATAGATCTCCCCCGAGAGATCTTGTAGTGCAAGTGGAGATTTGGATTCTTGCACATCACTGACCTATTCCCAAGATCCCCTCCTTTTTCTCTCTCTCCTACCATCTCCCCTCTGTTGTTCCTCTGAAAACACTTTTTTTCCTGGATCTCCCCCAGGCAACCTAGTGTCACCCCCTGGATGACCCTACCGGCAAAAGGGGTAACCCTGTCACCTTTCTAGCTATGGAAAAACTTGATTTTCTCACTTAAAAAAGCTCCATTTTCACCCATTTTTCTTCCAATTCACATGTTTTTTATGGGTGAGTGCAGGATCATGATGGGCCAAACACTACCCCTAAGTGGGAATGTAAATGTGAAAAACAGACTTAAGTAACTTCATGTCAAAAATTGAATGAGTTATCTACACAATCTAGAAATAAGGTAGTAATAAAAGTTGTAATAAATTGAATTTAGTTAAAGGGCTACTTTTTTTTTTTGAAAATTTTAAAAATAGTTTGGTGAAAATTAGATATTTCAATGAAGCACTACTAGAATTTTTAGAAAAAACATAAAAAGTAGGTGTCATTCTGGCCAACCTATGTACGAGAAAAAAATAATATTTTTCCTCTATGATTTGTATTTAAGTAAAGGACACATGAGCAGATGTGACGCATATTTTTTAAAATTTTTTAAGTAAATAAATAATTATTTATGATTTTTTTACTGTGTCTTTTTTAAAATATTAAAACTTAATTTTCAGCCAACCTAACTTGGTCAAAAATATATGAAACTCAAAAATTTTAAATTTTAATGTATACCCAATAAATCCTAGAATGTGACACATCTTTTGGATTTAAAAAAGGATTAATATGTTGAAAGTTATGGGTGTTTTTCAATATGTATATCTATCAGGAAATCAAACATAGCGTATGTAGAAAATTAATATAATTACCAATTAAAATTATTATGAAGCATATATTATATTTTTAGAATCTTAATAGCTTCTTCTATAAACCCTTTTCATTTAATTAAATTTAGTTACAAAAAAGTCTATCAGCTTCAAGGATGAAATTGTGGAAATTTTAGGATAACACTAAAAGGGTGGTTTGGCAAGTTTTGGGGCTCCCACTTGCCTAAATATGAGGTAATCCTAAAGTATTTTTGGAGGCAATCATATTTAGGCTAGAAATATTAACATCCTTTCCATCCAATTCTAAATATTAGTCTAAATGTTAGCACTTTTTCATTTAGCAAATTTTTTCTCCATTGCCACTATTTGGCCCATCATGATCTCGCACTCACCCTTATTCCTACTATGGAGTTGACTATTTCATGCACCCACACATGCATAATTAACTCTATTTGATCTAAAATGAACAACCCAATCAATCTCATGCATCCTTCCAACTCTAATTCTTCTTCAGTGATAAGCTATTATTGATTTATCACTCCATAGTTAGTTGAGTTCACTAAATAATCAACCTAGTTCACTCCCTAATCTATCCTTGTTAACTCATCAATCAATTGAGTTAACTTTTCAATCAATCCCATTCTTCCAACCTATAAATACCCCTCTCCCTCAAGCACAAAGGGAGGCAAATTCATTGTGAACACAACTCTTGCTAGTTTTTGCTCTCCAAATCAGCATTCTAATCCTCTCACAGGATGAAGGTGTCTTTTATTTTATTCATTGTCCAATCAAGCATCGTTATGCTACTTCAATCAATGCCATTGTACTCATCAAAAGCTCTCATTGAGCTCTTTGAAGCTTCAACAAGCTTCCTTTGGTTCTTTGTGTCATCTTGTCATCAAGAGTTCTTCTTGCTGCTTCAAGAGGATTCGAGGTTGCCAACATCAAGGATTTATGAGGGTAGTGGAGTCACACAAATCTTCATTCTTTCAGGTTCCTTTATTGCCTTATTCAATTCATAGTAATTAGAAAATCAAAATTGCTCTTAGGAATAGTAAATTATTGCTTTTTCCTTGATAGATATAGCATCTTAGAGATAATTTGCATTCATAGATTAGATTAGTTTACTTGCAATTTTCCTTTTATAGATTAGTTGTTTCAAAACAATAAAAAACCCAAATAAACATAGATAAAAATTGCATTAGGGAAAGTCATATTAGCTTACATTTCATATTTCAATTGTTAGATTAAAAAGCTCTTTTCATTCATAAATACTAAAAAAGCACAAAAACAAGTTTCCATTTCATTTAGCTTTGCATGCATATAGAAACCCTAGAAAAGATAAATAACTTGAAAACCCTCGATACCATCACAAGGTAAACCACAATAAATGATTCAATCAAACCCTTGGTCACATCACAAGGTAAAAACAAGTCAAAGCATAACTAAACCATAGGTCAACTAAACCCTAAGTCTAGTTAAGGTTGGTCATTACATGTTTATCTCTATCTTGGCTCATGAATGTGCCTAGGAGTAAGAGATGAGTGGGTAAGGGTTAGATCCTCAACGAGATTGAGGAAATCAATCCATGACAACAACATGAGACATTTACTTTACCACAACAAGATCCATTTGTCCTCCTATTAATAGAAGAACAAAGACAACTCCAAATATAACAAGAACTCATTCAACGAATAGAAAGACAAGAGGACATAAACGAAAGTAACCACTTACCCACACGAAGGTGGAATAGAAGAAACCCCAACATGAGAAGAGAAACTAGTGATCCTTCAAGTCATAGGGTTATCTCAATAACTACCATCGAATGAAACATTCAACTTAGCACACAACAACAAGAGCCACAAAACTTGTCGACCCCTCTCCACGAAGTCCAGCTCTCCAACGAGCCAAACCCCCACTGTGTCTCACCTCCTCTCAACTGGCTACTTCCACGAGAGTGAGAGTAACATGGTAAGGAAGGAAGGGTCTGTAGTCACCATTTTGAGCATACATATTTTGGTGAACTCGACGTGAATTTATAAATCCTTCTAGGACTAGTAGTTTTGCGTTCCAACATTAGATATTCATTCGTCACCATATGTCATCAGCTTCACCACATATTTTGGTGAACCTGACATGAAGTTACAAATCCTTCTAGGACGAGTAGTTTTGCGTTCCAACTTCAGATATTCATTTGTCACCATATGCCGTCAGCTTCACCACATATTTTGTTGAAACTGACGTGAATTACAAAATCTTTTTGATTTTGTAGTTTGCATTTGCATTCAATGCTTCAAAAATATTTAGCAAAAGATTCAAAACATTCTCACATTATTCTTCATAGCCTCTCTTGCTACTTCAACTTCTATTACCTTCACCATCATATGCTCCATTTATTTAGTGGTGTCTGTGGCACCCTTAAATATGACAAAACCTGATTTAAACCAAGGGAATATTCCCTCAAGAAAACCTAAAACACCTTCCTTCAATAGGTATGTGCCACCACATCCATATGCACCAATCGCTAACTACTATGACTACGAAGATTCTGGTTATGAACATGATCAAAGAGAGTCCATGCGTTCTCTATCTTTAAACAACCCAGCTTGGGAAAACAATCTGGCCATAACAAATGTGCCACATAAAGCCATGAGAGTAAGGTCACAAATACATCGACCCAATTAACCTTCCACAAGCACATCAAGTACTTATCTTGATTAGGAAGTCAAATGATTAGAAAAACACTTACAAGAAGCAAAAGACACTCAAGAGGCATTGAGGATCGCCTTGCAAGAAGAAAAAAGAGAAAATACTACACAAGAAGAAGAATATCATCACGAGCATACTCGAAGAGACCATCCAAGAAACAAGGAAATACATAGAGTTGCCACTCCTGCAAATTTAATTGCAACTCTAGTGCTAAGGATTAGAATGCTAGAAGCAGAACAAATAGTGCCTGAAAGAAGGCAAAAGTCCCATGATGACAATCAAATTGAACAGGACCAAGGGGCATCTCAACCTCTCCCCTACCTCAACTATTATTTAAGGAATGCAAGCAATAACATATGCCAAAATGGGAATCCTCCCATTCAAAATGTTCAAAACATGCTAGGAAATCCTTTAAACCAAATGGTAGGATATCAACACCCCCCAGCTGGATTGTTGTTAACTACACCTCAATCGCAAAGTGCCTTCCTCAAAACTTATCTCAGGTACTTGAAGGAGCATCTTGATAAAAACATAAGAAGCATACAGCTACCTCGGCCACTGCCAGGTCTCCTAAAGTTCAAAGGAGAAGGAGATCCAAACTCCCACATTAAAGCCTACACCATAGCAATAAGAGAACTCCTCCCTTGGGATGGGGTTGTAGAAAAAATATGTTTGAAAACTCTTGAAGGCATAGCCCTGGATTGGCACAATTGCTTACCAGAGGCTTCAATTCACTCATTTAGACAACTCATTAGAGAGTTTGTCATGGCATTCGACATGAACAAACTCATTAAAGTAGGGATCAGAGAATTCCTCACAATGAAATAGGAGCCAAACGAATCTATAGCCCACTTTGTCACTCAATGGAGGCAAGTCCTTGACTCCTCAACTAGTGACCTTAACATGGATAACCAAGAACTATGTGACCTCTTCTTACACATCTTAAACAAGGACATGAGAGAAGACGTTCAAATATTGCCATACAAATCCTATGAAGAAGCATTGGAAAGTGCTTCAAGGATTGACCAAGCTACCATTGACAGTGGAAGAAAGGTCTATGGGTCAAATGAAAAGTTGACAAAGGAAGATACAAGAAACAACACGGCTATCATTAAGATCCTTAAAAACAATAGGAACGCAACCACAGATGGGGTGACAGATCAACCCCCAATCAAGAAAGTAAGAGATGACTACAATGGGAGAGATTACTATCCTCCTAATGTAAATGCCATAGACCGACCTAGGAACAATGGGTACTAACTAAGGGACAATTACCAAAATTGGAACCGCAATGAAAATAGGAACAGAAACGATGGAAGATATGAAAGACCTGCATACAAGTTGAATCAGTTTTGTTCTTTTCATAGAACAAGGGGATGCAGTATAGAATCTTGTAGAGAATATAACAGATTCATAGCAAGGCTACCATAAGACCAGCAATGTTTGCTCATAGAGATGTTCTTGAACCCACATGAGGTCACACTGGATAACAAGGATACAAGACAAAACCAAGCTCCAATAGCTCCACAAAATGTAAACATGAGAATCTATCAGGACCTATTTCCCACACATAAAGACACAAAAATGACAAACCAAAACAAACTAGCTCAAGGTAGTAACCCTGAGGTTCCACTGCAACTAGAACAAAAAGAAGAAGCTAGGATGATCAGATTAGTCAAGATTATGTAGAATGAAGAAGAAGAGGAAGACCATGGAGATGAAAATGAGAAAATAGAATCATACAAATGTATCATTTCAATAGTGGAACTGATACCAGCTCCAATCGGACCTTATGAGCTTATAGAAGATTTAAAGAAGAAATATGCTTACATTTCATTCATTGACTTACTTAGGAACTCCCCTTCACATCGCTCAGCATTACTAAAAGCAATAGATTTAAAATACCTCAACCAAATTATGCCACCACCTAGTGAGCAAATCAATCATGTGGACTATGACATTAGTCTACCAAATTCAAAACTCAAATATCTAGGGTTCTTCTTTGACTTACAGCAAATGCCTTTTGAGGCAGAGTTAACCAAAAAAGGAGACCCTACGCTATATCTTCAAGTATGGATCTATGACATTTGCTTCAAGCAAACCTTAATCGATGATGGGGTAGCAGTTAACATAGTTCCTTTCTCCCTATTAGTGAGGATGGGCTATGGACACACTAATATCACTGCTTCATAAGATACTCTAAGTGGGTACGATAATCTAAAGGCTACCACCATAGGTAAGATTACCCTTCAAGTGACCTTGGGACCTAAAACCATTCCTACCACATTCTACATCATAGACAAAGACACAAGATATAATTTTCTTCTTGAAAGACCATGGATACATAGAATGAAATCTGTGCCATCCACATTATTTCAAGAAACTTGATTCCTACACTTAGGGAAAGTGTACGTAGCAAAGAGAGATCCAGAACCTTTCAGCATGTTGAAGTCAAACACACCAAACCAACATATAGGTATCCCCATAGATTATGAACTCCCTACCAACAAATTGACCATCCCTAATCCTACACTGTAATCGATATGCATCAAATGAATGGAAATCTTGGAAAAGACCATAAATGCCACAGACGTCAAAAGTTTAGAGAATGAGGCATTGTCAAAACAAAAGAAATAGTCCCCAAAGAAAAGATAGTTGACATCATGGAATGGATAGAGTGGGATGGATCGCTCCAATTCCCCCTAGAAGTACTCATGATCAACATCCAAGAGGCCTACAAACTCTTCCCTTACATAGGAGAAAAATGCACAGAACTGAAGGTCCAGTGTTTGAGACAACCATGTTAGACATGAGAAATGTAGACCCACACACTTTCTTAGACTTTGAGGAAGACATAACAGAAAGTTATACTTCATTGTCACCACTAAGTGAATCACATGTCCCCAAGGCACCAGAAGAAATAGAATCTTATGAGCCTCTGACACCAATAAATGATTCATATCAACCACTGACAACCATGGGGGAGGTGCACTCTATTGACAATGAATTAACTAATGCCATAGGAATGCTACCTAGGGTGTTCATGGTGTCTCAACCACAAGAGAAGCCAACCACCTCTACCTCAGTTCAATCAAATGAACTTGGTGAGTGGGAAGCACCTCTAGTACAAATCAAAATGGTTGAAAGACTTTGTGACAAAGATGAAGAAAGTGAAGGTACTTTTCATAGAGAATGGAAGATGAGAGTGTCATTCGATGTTGATGACCCTGTCATTTTTGAACTACCAAAGAGTTACATCAGATATGCCATGGACTTAAGACCTAAACCAAATGGGAGGACAAGTATAATCTTTATCCCTCCTGATGAGAAAAGGGAGCCACAAACTCCCCTTGAGTTGTTCCAATTATTCCAAAGAATCCAAGAGAGACTAGATGTGAAAATCTACATGCAAGAACAGTTCGACCCTGCTAGTAGAGTTATTAAATTGTGATAGAGTTCTGTATTGGACCCCTTCCCACCAACAAGCCTTTTGAGACTTACTTCGTCTCACACTGCCAAGAGAAACCACCAAGTTGGTAACAATAGAATCAAATGACAAACCCTACCTAACATGAGAACTCATCCTGAAAAAAGGTAGCATGAAGAATAAGAAAAGAAGATGAAAAAGAGTCTTCATAGAGGACTAGAAAGGTCCTTACATGGTCAAAGAAGATGTCATAAACGGTGTCTATCTCTTATGCACAATGGAGGGAGAGGAATTTGGCAAAATAGTCAATGCCTTTCATCTCAAGAAATATTATGTCAAAAAATACAAAAAAATCATAAAAACAAAAAAAATACAAAAAAAAATTTTAAAAAATCAAAATGTCAAAAATAATTTGTTTCTTGCATTTTAGCTTCATTCTATTCATCTTGCATTAATAGTTAGTGACTTGCTCTTGTACCATTTTCTTTTTAGTAGGGAGTCTAATGTTGCCTAGATATATGTCATCCTTTTAGAACCTAGAGATTCCCCATTTTCACAATCGCCATTATCCCCTTTTCATTCCCAGTGATTCTAATCAAAGCCTAGATATTAGCTTTACACTGATCCCAGAATTAATAAGTCAAGATGTTAGGTCTAAACAAAGTTAGTATTCAAACCTACAGTGTTCAAAGGAAGTTTGCAAGTAGACCTTCCCAATTCTTCCCTAGTAGTAGTGAAGTCTCACCAGATAAGAAAACTTGAGGTGGTGCTCAGCCCCTTATCTTTCCTGGCCAAAAATGTTTGGATGATTAAAACTCTAAAGGAAGGATTCTAAAATTTGACCGAATAAAAAAATGTGTGATCAAAATAAGAGTGTGAGAAATCAAATTATTGTATATAAAAGTCCCAAAAGCATTCATTTCTTGAAAAGTTGAAAATCCAAAAAAAATGAGAAAAATCAAGTGAGGCATTCTAGAAAATACAAAAAAAGTAAAAAAGAAAAAAAAAAAAGATACAAAAAGAGAGTGAAAGAGAGAAGACTGCTGAATGTCCATACTCTTGTGTGGAGATTAGTCTAAGCTCGAAGCCTCTAGGGTGACATTCTAATAGAGAAAATAAAAAGAAAGGTACAAAGCACACACACACAATAGCTAAACAAAACCAAGAGTCTAGTAGTCTCTAGGAATATCTTCTACCTAGGGACCCTTATTCTTTCCCATTTATCTTTACCCAGGGTCTACCTTGCTTGTCATCTGTGATCTAATTCTAGCGAACACCAATAAAATTTGTTATTTGTCTAAGGTTGAAAGCTTGTCAGATTGTCTTATCTAGATAAGAATCAATGTTTAGCCTTTAGTAAAGCCCAAAATTAGAAACACTCCATTTTCACTCCCGCTTCCCACTTGATTTCCAAATCCTATCTCACAGCCTTGATTAGGTCTCTTATATCAAGACAACTTGCAATCCCCTCGATTGAAAATCGTATTAAAGAGCAGTCACATTGTTTGTTCCACATTTCATTCATGCCAAAATTAGAAAATGAGTCTCAAAGAAATAAATTCAAATGTCATATCTCATAAAATTCAATAGAAGTAAATGTTTCATTTCAATATCTCTCATGTTCTTGCATCTGCATATCGTAAAACTGTATCTCATACATATGCCATAAAAATTACAAAAACATGTCATCGTTATCATACTTGCATCATTAAAAGAGTTGAAAAGGTCAAAAACATAGTTGAAAAGTTCTCAAAACCTCCAAAACATGCACAAGAGATGAGTACAAATCTGATAGGTGAAAACCATAAAAGGATAAACTTTCATAGATACATCCAAAGTTTACATATACAAGAGTATCAAAGAGCTAAGACAAAATGCTCTCAAAAGAAATAGAAGCTCCCCATGCAAGGGGCCATGAGTTCAAGAAAGGAAGTCAGGTTCAATTCCCTCCAATGGAACCCTCAAGACTTTGGCTCCTCTATCTATGAATACCACTCGTCGCTCCATGAGACTTGTAGGAGCGAGGTGCCCTACTATGAATGCCCTGCCATACTAGCATCTCGTCATCCAAGACTAAGATGATCCATCTCTAAGAGCATCAGATTTTCACCCTTAAGGGTGTGAATCGTAGCCTTCAAGTCTACATTCTCCTGACATCCATGGTAGACAGGAGCGAAAATCTCTGTGTGTCGCCCAGTAGTAGGGGGCATACTAGGATCATCTAAAAGATGGTCTCAAGTCATCCTAGTGAAGGGATAAGACAAGCCAACATTAATCTCATGAACAAAATCCCTCCACTCTATGACATTACTTGAAAAAGAGAATCGAAAGAGAAAGATGTGTTAGTTCCCCATGAAAAGAGAAAGGACAAAAGTGCAACAAACAACAAACAAAACTCACGTGGATCACCTGGCTGCCAATTAGGGTCAAGTTGTTGCATCACCTCATCTGAATGAGGAGTTCAGAGAACAATAAGAGGACCCTTAGGGATGTTAGGTGCATCATCTGCATCATTGGTAACATCAAGATTGTCATCATCCGCATCCTTGGGCAAGCCCTCATTTGACGAATCATCATCATCAGGAATATAGTCCTCATCAGTAGACTCTAAATCCACATCTATAATGAGTGATCAGGAAGGAGTTCCTCTCCCTCCCTTTTGTCCTCCTCTGGGAACCCTAGTAATGAAGACTCTAGGAGTCAAATGAGTCTAACCAATTAATCTCTATCCAATCTCACCCATCTCTTGAACAAACTTGTAGCAAGTGGACATTAGGGACAACTCCTCAAAGAAGTCCTCGCCAAACTACTGTAAACTTTGCTCAACATGATGGGCCTCAACTAGACCATTATGGTCTAAAACCTCGGATACTCCATGACAATACTCTCTGATATCACCATTGTGAGCCCAGGATCCCTCCATGTCAAGATAAGGATCAAAGATCATGTCCTCATCCATAAGAGTAGCAACAGTGGGCAAAGAAACATCAAAGTGACCCACACGCATCCATCTAATTGCTCTCGGCAAACATCTATCTAGAATCAGAATAAGCTTCTGATAAGGCCTAATGTGCTCAAATATCCATGTTATAACCAAAGAAGAGTGGTTAAAAGCTAGAACCCATCGTCGTGAAATATGATAGAAGTCCCTATAAACCATGGCCAAAATATCTGGTCCCTAAGCATAGATCGTGCCCTCCTTAATGGCACGAATGATGGGTGCCTAACACCATCTAAAATGAGCCAAGGCCTTGTCTCAAGACAGCCTAGATGCAATCAAACCAATCAGGAATCTCCTCAGAAGTGGGATGTGAAGTTGAGGCATGGAAGTGAGTTGGACTCCTGTCTGATCCTTGGGACGACTAACCCCATAAACTCTGCCGAGGATGCCTTGTCCTCGAAGGACTCGCTAGCTAGAAGGATGAGAGGATGTCCTCTCATAGGAACTCCAAGTATACGATAGACATCAAATAGAGTGATGGTCCACTCTCTAGAGATTTGTGGGAACCTGAAACTGTTCATTTGTGCGTCCTAGTAGGTCAGAATATCATAGCATATGCAAGACACAGGGTGAACAACAAGCACGTGACAAACTCTAGCCAGACCTACTCTCCTCAAAATAGCACAGTCTTCACTACTCAATAAAGTAAACATCCATGAAAGCCACCCCTACTCTCGATAGGTATTCCATTGGATATGCATGTCCTACAAAATTAGAAAAGAACTTTAGATTAGATCTTGTATACTCACAAAAATCCTAAAAATCATAAAACTTGTAGAAAATCACACACAAAAAAGTGTATAACCCCTCAAAACTATAATAAACAGGTGAATACAATAGTCAAAACAAGTCAGATCATAGTGAAACAAGCATCACAAAAAATGGCATTTCAATCAAAATCAACCCAACAGGGTTGCCCCCGGGTGACCCAGATGTTCTGTAGGATCTCCCCTAGGTGACCCTACTGTTCTGCAGGATCTCCCCCAGGTGACCCTGTTGTTCTGCAGGATCTCCCCTGGGTGACCTACCTGACAAAAGGGGCAACCCTAGAGGGAGATCCCTCAAAAAAAATTGCTCTAAAAAACTTCATTTCTCGACTAATTTCAGAAAATGAAAGACCTATCCTACTCTAAACGACAAAATAGAGATAATGCAACAACAAGAATTGACAAAAATAGATAATTTCAAGAGATTTTTCACAAACTTCAAACTAGGGTTTAGAGAAGATTTTTTTCTCTGTTTGCATACTTGATTCTCTATAGCTGAAGAAGAAGCGGCAATCTTTGTGATCTCCTTAATGATATCTTTCTACTGACTTCTCACATGATCAATTCCATCACTGTTTCGCTTCAATCTCACAATTTGACTTACTTTGTTTGCCCTTAGTTTAGTTTCATTTATGCATTTTTAGATTAGTTCTTTGCTTTAATGCATCTCTTTCGTGTGTCATTTTGCATGTATTCATTCCTACAGGTCTAACTCACAAAGGCAAACAACTAGTCAAACTCGAACGATCCATGGTAAGTTCATCATTCCAGTTTTCATGATTCATTCTGATACATTTAAATTATGAATTAATACTAGTTATTGAAGGTACAATTGCGAGAAAATTGACAATAGGTGAGGCCTAGTTTGGGAATGATACCTACCTTTCATGTAGACTACCATCCCCAAGGGGGCAAATATGTAAGCACAAAAATCACACATAGCCTCCACAAGGACTCCTATAATGATTGTAATCCTTGTCACATACATGTAAGCATGAAATAATATCCTCTAAGAAACAAACCTCTTGATGACGTGTCTTCTTTCTTGTCTTGTGTTATTTCCTCTTTGTCATTTTCTCTCTCTCTCCCCATTTTCGACAGTTTTGTGACACTTCTCAATTTGCATTTTATGAGCTTTCAACCCTGTTCCTAAGCCTTGTGAATGTCTTATAGGTAAGTTTTCACCTTTTCCCTATGTTTTTCATCCTCTGCACCCCCTATAATCCTTCTAGAGGTCCCCCTATCCATCTCCAACTTTTAATTTTTAGTTTCACTCAACCAATCCAAATCTCCCCCTATTATTTTCAAATCTCCCTCGAGAGATCCTGCAATGCAAGTGGAGATTTGGATTCTTGCACATGAATGACCTATTTCCAGAGGTAGATCCACTCCTTTTTCTCTCTTCTACCATCTCCCCTCTATTGTTACTCTGAAAAGCTTATTTTGCTTGGATCTCCCCTAGGTGACCCTTTCCAGCCGCAGAAAAACTTGAGTTTCTCACTCAAAAAAGCTTCGTTTTCACCCATTTTTCTTCCAGTTCGCATGAATTTTTATGCCTAATATGGAATTGACTATTTCATGCACCCATACATGTATAATTAACTCCATTTGATCTAAAATTAACAACTTAATCAATCTCATGCATCCTTCCAACTCTAATTCTTCTTTAGTGATAAGCTATTATTGATTTATCACTCCATAGTTAGTTGAGTTCACTAGGTAACCAACCTAGTTCACTTCCTAATCAATCCTTTTTAACTCATCAATCAATTGAGTTAACTTCTCAATCAATCCCATTCTTCCAACCTATAAATACCCCTCTCCCTCAAGCACAAAGGGAGGCAAATTCATTGTCCACACAACACTTGCTAGTTTTTGCTCTCCAAATGAGCATTCTAATCCTCTCATAGGATGAAGGTGCCTTTTATTTTGTTCATTGTTCAATCATGCATCATTATGTTGATTCAATTAATGCCATTGTGCTCATAAAAAGTTCTCATCGAGCTCTTTCAAGATTCAACAAGCTTCTTTTTCTTCTTTGTGTCATATTGTTGTCAAAAGGTCTTCCTTTTGCTTCAACATGATTTGATGTTGCTAATATAAAGGACTTCTGAGGGTAGTGGAGTCACACAAATCTTCATTCTTTTAGGTTTCTCTATTGCTTTATTCAATTGATACTAATTAAAAAAGCAAAATTGCTCTTGGGAATAGTAAATTGTTGCTTTTTCCTTGATAGATCTAGCATCTTAGAGATAGTTTGCATTCTTAGATTAGATTTGTTTACTTGCAATTTTCCTTTTCTAGATTAGTTGTTTCAAAATAATCAAAAACCCAAAAAAACATAGTTCAAAATTGCATTAGGGAAAGTCATATTATCTTGCATTTCATATTTCAATTGTTAGATTAAAAAGTACTTTTCATTCCAAAATACTAAAAAAGCACAAAAATAAGTTTGCATTTCATTTAGCTTTGCATGCATATAGAAACCCTAAAAAAGATAGATAACTTGCAAACCCTTGACACCATCACAAGGTAAACCATGATAAATGATTCAATCAAACCCTTAATCACATCACAAGATAAACACAAGTCAAAGCATAACTAAACCCTAGGTCAAAACCCTAAGTCTAGTTAAGGTTGGTCATTACATATTTATCTCTATCTTGGCTCATGAATGTACCTAGGAGTAAGAGATGAGTGGGTAAGGGCTATCCTTAATGAGATTGAGGAAATCAATCCATGACAACAGTAGGAGACATTTTCTTTTCCACAACAATATCCATTTGTCCTCCTATTAATAAAAGAACAAAGACAACTCTAAATACAACAAGAACTCATTCCACGAATAGAAAGACAAGAGGACATAAATGAGAGTAACCGTTTACCCACACAAAGGTGGAATAGAAGAAACCCCAATAGGAGAAGAGAAACTAGTGACCCTTCGGATCATAGGGTTATCTCAATAACAACTACCATCAAAGGAAACATTCAACTTAGCACACAACAATAAAGGCCACAGAACTTGTTGACCCCTCTCTGTGAAGTCTAGCTCTCCAACAAGCTAGACCCCTGCCGTGTCTTGCTTCATCTCAATTGGCTACTTCCACGAGAGTGAGAGTTACATGGCGGGTCACCCTGTGGCAAGGAGCGAAGGGTCTGTGTGTGTGCCAAAATCCAACCTGACAGCCCTAGGCAACTGGTGTCATGATTTTGAGCATACATATTTTGGTGAACCCGACGTGAATTTACAAATCCTTCTAGGATGAGTAGTTTTGCATTCCAACTTCAGATATTCATTCATCACCATACGCCTTTAGCTTCACCACATGTTTTGGTGAACTCGACATGAATTTACAAATCCTTCTAGGATGAGTAGTTTTGTGTTCCAACTTTACATATTCATTCATCACCATATGCCATCAACTTCACCACATATTTTGGTGAACCCGACATGAATTACAAAATCTTTTTGATTTTGTAGTTTGTGTTCCCATTCAACACTTTAAAAATATTTAGCAAAATCTTCAAAGCATTCTCATATTATTCATCATAGTCACTTTTGCTGCTTCAGCTTCTATTACCTTCACCATCGTACACTCCATTTATTTTATGGTGTCTATGGCACCCTCGAATATGACAGAACTTGATTTAAACCAAGGGAATATTCCCTCAAGAGAACCTAAAACACCTCTCTTTGATAGGTATGTGCCGCCACATCCAAATGCACCAATCACCAACTTCTACGACTATGAAGATTTTGATTAGAATAAGGTCAAAGAGAATCCAGGTGTTCTGTATCTTTCAACAACCCAGCTTGGGAAAATAATCCAACCATACCAAATGTGCCACATAAAGCCACAAGGGTAAGGTTAGAAATACATGGACCCGATCAACCTTCCACAAGCACATCAAGTACTCATCTTGATGGGGAAGTCAAACTACTAGAAAAACACTTACAAGAAGCAAAAGACACTCAAGAGGCATTGAGGATCTCCTTGCGAGAAGACAAAAGTGAAAATGGTTCATGAGAAGAAGCATATCACCATGAGCATACTCGAAGAGACCATCCAAGAAATGAGGAAACACCTAGAGCTGCCACTCCTATAGATTTAATTGCAACTCTAGTGTCAAGGATTAGAATGCTAGAAGCAAAACAAATAGCTCCTGAAAGAAGGCAAAAGTCCCATGATGACAATCGAATTAAACAAGACCAGGGGGCATCTCAAACTCCCCCTACCTCAACTATTATTCAAGGAACACAAGCAATGACATATGCCAAAATGGGAATCCTCCCATTCAAAATGTTCAAAACACGTTAGGAAATCCCACAAACCAAATGGTAGAATATCAACACCCTCTAGTTGGATTGTTGTTAACTACACCTCAATCACAAAGCAACTTCCTCAGAACTTATCTTGAGTACTTGAAGGAGCCTCTCGATCAAAACATAAGAAGCATGTAGCTACCTCAGCCACTGCTAGGTCTCCCGAAGTTCAAAGGAGAAGGAGATCCAAACTCTCCTATGAGCTAGAGTGAGAGTGGCATGGTGGATCACCCCATGGAAAGGAGGGAATGGTCTACGTACATACTGAAATCTGACTCGACATCCCCAGGAAACTGAAGTCATGATTTTGAGCGTACAGAACCAAGCCTGACTTCTCTTATATAGGTCATCAGTTGAGTGGGAGCCTTTCCCTACCTTGGGTTGAGAATCATTTCATCAAGAATTTGGTCAATGGCTTTGTTAGCCAATGTGTCGACCACCTTGTTCCCTTCTCTGTAACAGAGTGTTACTTAGAAAGTCTCCATCTTTTTCATCAATTCCAGAGCATGTTGTAGGATGTAGTCAACCCTCCAATTCTCTATTTTCCTTGCTTTGATTTCTCTGATGATGTTTAAAGAATCCCCCTCAATCCAAAGGGTTCTGAAATTGTGGTCTATTTCCAATTGAAACTCATGTAGGAGTGCCCATGCCTCATCCTCATTATTAGTTCCTTATGAAATTTTGGTTGGTTTGGCCATTATCAAATATCCTACATGATTTCTAATGACACAACTCATTCATGATAACCCTTGTTAGGAATATATAGGTAGATCAAACCAATTCCACATAACCCAAAGGAGATAATGATGCATACAATCTTATAGATTTACCATAATGCAAAGATCAATAGACAAACAATGAGATAACACAACATATACCCTGGGAAACCCCTCTTTGAGGGAAAAAACCCAGCGTCCAAAAGCATCCATACTCAATGTATTATTCAGCAATAAGAAATTACAATACACTCACAAAGTCTCCATAAACACCTCTGAAACATCAAGCTCCTCTACTACAACCTCCATGTATCCAAGCATGAATCCACACATCCCATGCCATGCTTTACAATATGCACTCTCAAGAGAAAAACTCAATACAATGATAGCCTCTCCCACAGCCTATAAAATAAGAGCCAACCCTAACCACTAACCCTGTGCTTGCTTTTATAGACTCAAGCTCACACAAATATAACTTGTGGTATTGGATAAAAACAATGTGACTCAAAACCATGAGCACAAAACCATTGACCCCAATATTTATTATTTTACACAAGTAATAAATATTTGTCTTATGTCTCCCAATGTTAAATACAACTTTTACAAGTGATAACAAATAAATATTTAATGTGGCTAAACACATCACTTAAGATGCACCACAAAAGAATATTTTACATAATTAAATTAATTAATGTTATGCAAGGTGAAAAACACATGTTTTCCCAACATCGGCCTCCCGCCAGTGGCCAAACCCTTGGCTGAGCATAGCCCACAGGCCGGCCAACAAAGCATCGTGAGTGGAGCCCTGTGTAGCCCAATAGGGGCTTTTTTTTAGACAAAAAACATTTTTTTTAATGGCGAGCAGTGGGCAGAAAAATATATGACAATGACCAAAAAATTTTAATGCGGACTTTAACAAATTAAAACCCTAGGTAAATGCCTTTTACAAGTCCGTGGAAAATTAAACCTACTTTTTCAGTCAAAGATGATGATGTCATAGTAAACCCTACACCAATGCCACATCAACATAGTATGCCCAATCAACAGTGATGATGTCAGCGATGACATCATGCTTATGTCAATATGTATGGATGGGTCCCCTAGGGCCCCCTTTTAGCCCTCGGAGGGCATTTTTTCTAGGAGGCATAACTTTTGCCCACAATGTTGGATTTTTGACTTCTTAAAGGTCTCTCCAAGTACTATGTAGTGATGTAGGTTTGGTGATCATATTTTGTTGTTTGTGTCAAAATTTGGTGCCTTGAAGTTAGGCATTGCTCCGAGACAATTTTATGCTCATAACTTTTGCATACTGAATTAGATTTTTTTATTTCAGATAGACGTTGGAGAGCTATTGATGTGTACTATAGATTGGATCATGTAGTTTTTCATTTTGGTGTGTAGAGAGAGTTTGGTACTTGTTTGATCACTTGTGGGAGCCATATATTTAGGGTGTGATTTTGAGAGCATTCAGATGGATTTTTGGGCACAAACTTGTGGGAGTGTATGTTGCTATGTGACCATCAACATGGTATAACATGTTTTCATATTTGTGCTTCTAGTTACAAGTTTATAGGTGTTTTCAGAGTTTGAGCTTTGATGGAGATAGGTACACAGGTTGTCTTCTAGTTTGAGGACATGATTGATACATGTGTGAGACTTGGAGTCTAATTTTAGTGGGAGTTGAGTATAGGTATAGTGTTGATTATTATGGTGTTATGGATATGTAGTCACACTTTTGCATTGACACGACATAATCATATAATTGATTGATAGGTATGGGCTATGATGTTTGATTCATGATTACAGGTGGTGTTGTGGTGTTGTTTTAGGGGATTGTTCTTATCTCCTGGATGCTTGGTAGTTCCTTGACTATGGTTACTTGTGTTGTGGATTTGTTTAGCAAATCAAATCTAGCATTGATTTGGTGTTGAGTCTTGGAGTCTAAAGGTTGTCTTCTTTGTTATACCAGTTTGTAGGTTACTAATGTGATGAGGAGTTTGCATGTTACATGTGTTTGGATCTTTGACTTATGTAGTTTTGTGGATTAGCTACCCCTTTTCTACATGAGATGACTCCTATGTGGACTATCTTTATCCATGAGATTGATTCAGTGTTTATGCAAACTTTGTTAGTTGTCCTTGTTTGTGGTCATTGTGCATTGGTATGTTGCATTGTTATGAGAGGATGGATGATTAGAGTGACTAAATAGTCAGTTATTGGGACTTATAGCATGTTTATCATGATGTTATGGATAGCTTAGATACATGGTTTTATGTGATCTTTTGATAGTGATGGTTTTAACTTCTTAGTTCGGAGATCATGGTTTTACTTTACCTTTTGGGAGTTGTTGATGTTACAGTAGGATTCCTTGATTGTGTTGGGGCCATGGATGATCTTTATTTAGGAGATGGTTACTTTGTTGCCATGTATAGCTTGGTGCCATGATTTAGTGGGAGTTTTGGCAATGATATGGATTATCATTAGTGATGGATGATCTTCTTCAGTGGTTGTGGGTGCCTTGGAGAGGCTCTTGGATTATGATTATTGTTTCAGTGAGAGTACTTTGACAACCTGAGTTCTATTGTTGGTAGATGGTTATCTTCATGTTGTTGGAGATTTTGACATCTTGGTTTACCATGGAGGACTTTTGGAGTCTTTGGTTGAGGTGTCGGTTTATTACTTGTTAGTTTGACATGTTGATCCTTTGTTTTAGAGATGTTGATATTGTGTATTAGTTTACTCTAGATACTAGTTTGAGTATTGACATGATACAGGCTCTCTTGAGATAGGATGAGTGCCTTGCATGTGATCTCATAGAAGGAGATGGTTAGATCATGATGTCATGATTGGGTTCCTGATTTTGCAGTAGGAGCATTGACAATGATCTTGTATGGTTCTCTTGGTATTGAGTACATTGATTATGTGATTGGGAGCTTCATGATAGGGTAATGTTGCATTTGGAGTTCAACATGGATTGATCATGGAGGTACTCTTGGATGTTTGGAGATGTAGGTGAGGCTAGAGTTCTCTTTGGATTAGAGACACTTGTTGAGACGGTTACTCATTGGAGGTTTCAGTAAATAGACCGAGGAGCCTACACCTAGATATGGATGTGAGTTCATTATGGACCTAGAGGAGATTGTTCTTGGAGAGAGTCTTTGTGACCTGGTGTATCCTCGAGGGGCATTCTCATTCCCCACTCTTGGTCTACTCGGTGGTTTATCATCTATAAGGTATTGCCCATCCTTTTAGATGCATTTTGCTTTATGTTTTATCATCTCATGGTTATGGATCTTGAGCTATGGTTATTGGTTCTAGAGGGTTCATTTGAGGGACATTGGCATGGTTTTCTCTTTATTCATATGCTTTGTTTTATGATTTCCATTATGAGGAGTTTAGAATATGTGATTGGGCTTATTCCTGGTCATGGAATGGTTATGAGTTTGATCTACTTTGAATAGAGAGGTTTACATCCATGTTGGTTACATGATATATATGTTAATTTGATCTATGGGATTGAATGATTAGGTGTTGTTGAGACTTTTCATTTGGGGTTGTGAAGATCATACTTTACATAGTTTTGTACTTTGAGGTGTTGGTAGGACATTATGATTTATAGGTTTTCTCTCTTTTTCCTATGCCTACTTCCTAGAGGATCATGTTGATATGGTTGGACTTGGGATAGGTATGGTGACATGTTGTGAGAGAGTTTGAAGTAATTTATCTTGCATGTGTGGATCATTGTGATTGTTCTTGATACTACATTAGCTCATTGTTTAGCCACACCTTGGTTTGAGTGTTGATTGGTACACTTGGTATGTCTGGAATTATTTTCAAATTTGACAGTACCCATGCAGTGGGAGCTCCTAGATGTATGTGTTCTTCATTTACAGGTTTTATACATGCAGCTTATTATTGTCGTATATGGGTTTGATGTGTTGTTGGCATGAGTTTACTGATATTGTTGATACCTATGAGGTATGGATGGTTGGATGTATTAGCATATGCTGTGGATGCTATTTTTTAGTCATGTGGGTTTTTACCTTTGATAGCTACTTGGAGCTTTTGTTATCACTTGGATTTGATGCTAGTGTTCTTTGGATTAGTGCATCTTCACCTTGGCATGTTCCTTTTCTTCCATAGGTGGCACGTTGGAGGATGAGAGGAGTTCTTCCTCAAGATGGTGGTTACTTTAATTTTATTGCAGGTATCTTGATGGAGCACGAGAGCATGTTGGAGATTCATGTGGTTTCATGTTTGCCTATGATGATGTATTTCATTGATTGACCCTTATGCAATGTATATAACAAGTGGGAGAATGTTGGGAAAAAATTGTTGTTCACCTTGCATAACATTAATTAATTTAATTATACAAAATAAATATTCTTTTGTGGTGCATCTTAAGTGATGTGTTTAGCCACATTAAATATTTATTAGTTATCACTTGTAAAAGTTGTATTTAACATTGGGAGACATAAGGCAAATATTCATTATTTGTGTAAAATAATAAATATTGGGGTCAATGGTTTTGTGCTCATGGTTTTGAGTCACATTATTTTTATCCAATACCACAAGTTATATTTGTGTGAGATTGAGTCTATAAAATCAAGCACAAGGTTAGTGGTTAGGGTTGGCTCTTATTTTACAAGCTATGTGAGAGGCTATCATTGTATTGAGTTTTTCTCTTGAGAGTGCATATTATAAAGCATGGCATGGGATGTGTGGATTCATGATTGGATACATGGAGGTTGCAGTAGAGGAGCTTGATGTCTCAGAGGTGATCATGAAGACTCTGTGTGTGTATTGTAATTTCTTATTGCTGAATAATACATTGAGTATGAATGTTTTTGGAGGCTGGGTTTTTTCCCTCAAAGAGGGTTTTCTCAAGGTATATCTTGTGTTATCTCATTGATTGTCTATTGATCTTTACATTATGGTAAATATGTAAGATTGTATGCATCATTATCTACTTTGAGTTATGTGGAATTCATTTGATCTACTTGTATATTCCTAACAAATTGAAGTACATGTAGGAGTGTCCATGCCTCATCCTCATTGTTAGTTCCTTGTGAAGTTTTGGTTGGTTTGGCCACTATCAAATTGCGTGCACTATTTCTAATGACACAACCCATTCTTGATAACCCTGGGTTTCCTTGTCATGCTTTGTCAAAGTTCAATTTAACAGAAGGCTATGTTGGGGGACTCCATGTTACTAAGTTTTGATCCACTCTTTGGTTGTTCACCTGAGTAGCTATTCCATTAGTATTTGATTCCATGTGAGACCAATTTTTTATCATCAATTCATCCCATCTCGTCCACTTGGAATTCTAGTTGCTTGTCTTCCTAACATTAGTTATCACCACTTTATAAATTGCTTTATCTAAGTCCCCACAAACCTTTTGTGTTGTCCAAATTTTTTTGTTTGAAAATCTAGAAATTCCTTTCTCTCCAAATATGCCATATCACCATGGATAGGCTCACTTCCCATAAGAACACAAAATTTGATTCTGAAAATAGGTTTGGCCAACTTTTGAAGAATAATAACAATATTTCTGGTAATGATGTAAACCAATTTAGTTGTTTGAAGAGCTAGTGCCAGCAATACCTACTAAAGGGACAATGGAGTAAAAGATGATCGAGGTTCTCTTCTTCTTCCCTACACAGGACACATCTTAAATTTGCTCCAATAGACCATTTATGAATTCTATTCCCCATGAGAATTCTCCTATGGAGTGCAAGCCATGTGAATTCTCCTGCCTTTTGTAGCATTGCATCATTCCAACATAGGTGTGTTGGCCAATCTGATTTATTATTTGAAGAAATACTTATGTATCTTTTTTTTATCGTATATGTGCTTGAGTTGTTTGTTGTCCAAATTAATTCATTCTCCTATTTAAAAACAATAATTCTGGATCTTAAGAATTGTTGAAGTAAGGATTTTTGGAATTGGGGTATATCACAATCCTCTAAACTCCTCCATTTTGCTCTTTGGGAGTAGGAGCCTAACCCCAAATGGTAGTAGTCATGTCCTTAGTTCCCCAATGTCACTTTAGATATGTCTTCACTTCTTTGAATTCACCCCTTGAAGAGAGCTTTTGCCATCCATTCTATGAGTCCTAGAAATTTACTTTCATTCCATTGAGAATTATCCATTTGAGGTTTGGCAAAATAACTTCCCTACTCTTTATTATCAAATTCCACATGGACAAGCCCCATGGAGGATATTTCACTGTAAATATCTTCTCTCTTGCTGTTGTCCAAGTATTTGGATTACATCAATTTAGCCCATTTGGAAGGTGGTCTCCTGTACATGCTCCATGCTAGCTTAGCTCTTAGAGCTTGGTTTTATTCCTTTTGGTTTAAGATCCTTGCACCCCCTTGAGGTTTTGGTTTGCATACCTTCTCCCAACATAATAAGTGGATCTTTATTTTGTCAATAGACCTTTTCCATAAGAATTGTCTACAAATTTTCCCCATTTCTAATGTTATGCCTTTTGGAATTGGTAAGTTTGACATCTTATATGTTGGTATAAATGTTAGTACTACTTTGATTAGTGTCAATATGCCTGCCAGCATCAACTATCTTCCTTTCCATGTTCCTATTTTGCTCTTCAAATTCACTATAACCTCTTTCCAGATTTCATTTCTGTCTCCCATTGAATAGAGGAATCCCAAGGTACTTACCTGGTAACCCTTCTTCTTGAAAATTAAAAATCTTGGATATTTCCCCTATTTGGCAATCTCCAAATGGAAAAAGAATTTCTTAGATTTTTTGCCATTCACTTGTCGACCTAACGTACAACAGTAAGTTTCTATGATATCTTTGATTATAAGGGATTACATCTATGACACTTGACCAAATAAAATGGTATCATTAGCAAAGAACGCATGGGTAAAAGGTTCTTTCATATTTCTTATCCTTATTCCTTACCATAGTTTCCTTCTATTTGCAAGGTAAGTGCAAGAAGTTGGGTCCACATAGAGGGGAAGTCGCAGGCAAAAAAAAAATCTTGACAGAAACGAGTACCCATTTAGGAAAGCGTGCCCGAGCCTAAATGGGTACCTGCTTAGAAATGGGTGCCCTATCCTAAACGGGTACCCGTTTAAAAATGGGTACCTGTTTCTATATAGACATTTAAATTTGAAAAAAAACCATGCGCACTTTTTTTTCCCACACAAAAGGAAAACGGGTACCCATTTCTATATAGACATTTAAATTTGAAAAAAAACCATGCGCACTTTTTTTTCCCACACAAAAGGAACGGGTACCCGTTTTAAAACAGGTACCTATTCATAACGCGTACCCATTTTAGAATGGGTACCTGTTCCTAAAAGCTTAGGCTTGGGAAAGGCATGGGAAGCCAACCCCTTGCCTTGGACCTACAAATTTTTTTCTAAGTACAGAACAAGAGAAAAGACTGAGTTTACCTATATGGATGATGACATTTTTTTCTGACTTTTTTTACGAAATTAAAACCCATTACAGATAGCAGTGTCAAGTTTTCAAATATGTAATTCTTTTTTATTGGACTTTCTTTTCTATTTATTATTTAATTTATGAGCAAATTTGTCCAAAAACTTGAAATGACAGGTGTTTGTATTTTTTTAATAACTTTTAATTTTTAAAGTTTTTTGAAAAAAAAAATGTCATCAATCTACACATCATTATTTACATAATGAAAAAAAAAATCATTTTATGATTAGGGGTAAGTGCAAGAAGATGGGGGGCCAAAAAGGGGTCTTAAGTGGCCACTTTTTTTCTGAAATCAGGAAATACTGGCCTTGGATGAGAAATTGAGCATAGTTACACTCAAAATTTGTAGATGCAACCAAAACAATGTTCGTAGTACTCCAAGTCTACTTTCTAAACTACTATTTTGTTTTGAAAATGGCATAGATTAAGAGGTTCAAAAGAGGGAGCCACAGAAATTGGTGTTGTTTCTGTCAAAAAAACATAACATAGCATGTTTTGTGGCTCCCTCAAAAGGTCAACTTTTTTTTGGTATTTTTAAAATCGCTTTAGTGAGAAATTAGCTAATAGCATGTAGTTTATGCCCGATTTTTCTGATAATTTTTTGATGAATATTTGATTTTTTATTAATTTTTAAAGTGGACACATCCTAAAAACAGAATTTTGGCCGTGCTACCCCTATAAATTTTGAAAACTAATTGAAAATTATTTTTTTATTTTTTTAATATTTGTAGAATGGAGTCTAGTTTCTGAATATGTAATTTTTTTGAAATTTGAATGAATAGTTATTTTACAATGAAAAAAAGACCAAACAGTGGTTTTTGCATAAAAACGGACACACAAACAAAAGAAATTAAAGATGAAAGGCTTAACATTGTTAAAATGTGAAAAAAACCACATTGTCAAATAGCTAAGAGAAAGCCTAACATTACCCATGTGTTCGATTTGTTCAACCTTGAAACACGTGCAAATCTGAGGGTTAGCACGAACGAAATTATGTGAAATTTTGAAGAATATAGAAAAACACGTCTATGACTGTTCACAAGGCACTCCAAGCCTTTGGGTTGGAAATCCAAAGCAAATCCCAAGCCCAAGGCTTAGGATTCCCAAAGCAAGAAATAACGCGAGCGCGTTATAACGCGCTCGCGTTATGTTTTGCCTTACATTTTTTCCTGCAAGTCTGTCTTTTGCCATGTTTGACATAACGTGAGCGCGTTATAACGCGCTCACGTTATGTCCCACTCAAATTTTTTTACATTCAAGGCTATTCATCATGAGGGTTAAGGCATAAGGGATAGAGTTGGAAGGTTTACGGATAAGGGATTAGCATTTAAGGTATAGTATCGAGCCCGTTGAGGGTCTAGGAATAGGGATAGCATTTAAGGTTTAGGGATGAGGGATGACAGATTACGGTTGAGGGTTGAGGGATCAAAGTTAAGGGTTGAGGGTTGAGGGTTGAGGTTCAAGGGTCAAGGGTTTAGGGATAGGGTTTAGGGTCGAGGGATTATGGTTAAAGTAGAGTGTGGAGGGTGTAAGGATTAGGGATAGGGTTGGAGGGTTTAGGGATAAGGGATTAGGGTTTAAGGTATAGTATCAAGTCTGTTGAGAGTTTAGGAATAAGGATAGCATTTAGGGATTAGGGATGAGGGATTATAGTTGAGGGATGATGGATTAGGGTTGAGGGTTGAGGGATTAGGGTTTAGGGATAAGGTTTAGGGTTGAGGGTTGAGGGATTAGGGTTTAAGGTATAGTGTTGAGGGTTGAGGGTTGAGGGTTTAGGATTAGGGTTTAGGGTTGACGGATTAGCATTTAATGTCAAGGTTAGGGTTAGAGTGTTGAGGGTAGAGGGATTAGGGATAGGGTTTAGGGTTTAAGGTTTAAGGATTAAGGGTTGAGGCTTTAGGGATGAGGGTTTAAGGCTTAAGATATAGTGTCAAGTGTTGAGGGTGTAGGGATAGGGTTTAAGTTTTAAGGGTTAAGGGTTGAGGGATATGGATTAGGGTTTAAGGTATAGTGTTGAGGGTCGAGGGATCAGAGTTAAGGGTTGAGGGATTAGGGTTTGACGTTGAGGGTTGAGGGTTGAGGTTCGAGGGTCAAGGGTTTAGGGATAGGGTTGAGGGTCGAGGAATTAGGGTTAAAGTAGAGTGTGGAGGGTATAAGGATTAGGGATAGGGTTGGAGGGTTTAGGGATAAGGGATTAGGGTTTAAGGTATAGTATTGATTCTGTTGAGGGTGTAGGAATAGGGATAGCATTTAGGGTTTAGGGATGAAGGATTAGAGTTGGGGGATGACAGATTAGGGTTGAGGGTTGAGGGATTAGGGTTTAGGGATAAGGTTTAGGGTTGAGGGCTGAGGGATTAGGGTTTAAGGTATAGTGTTGAGGGTTTAGGGATAGGGTTTAGGGTTGAGGGATTAGGATTTGACGTTGAGGGTTTAGGGTTTAGGGTTTAGGGTTAGGGTTGAGAGATGACGGATCAGAGTTAAGGGTTGAGAGAATAGGGTTTAACGTCGAGGGTTGAGGGTTGAGGTTCGAGGGTCAAGGGTTTAGGGATAGGGTTGAGGTTGAAGGGATTAGGGTTAAAGTAGAGTGTGGAGGGTGTAAGGATTAGGGATAGGGTTGGAGGGTTTAAGGATAAGGGATTAGAGTTTAAGGTATAGTATCGAGTCTGTTGAGGGTTTAGGAATAGGGATAGCATTTAGGGTTTAGGGATGAGGGATTAGAGTTGAGGGATGAGGGATTAGAGTTGAGGGATGAGGGATTAGGGTTGAGAGTTGAGGGATTAGGGTTTAGGGATAAGGTTTAGGGTTGAGGGTTGAGGGATTAGGGTTTAAGGTATAGTGTTGAGGGTTGATGGTTTAGGGATAGGGTTTAGGTTTGAGGGATTAGGGTTTAGGGTTGATGAATTAGGGTTTAATGTTGAGAGTTGAGGGTTGAGGGTTGAGGGTTGAGGTTGAGGGATAGGGTTAATGGTCAAGGGATTAGGGTTAAATAAGAGTGTCGATGGTAGAGGGATTAGGGTTTAAGGTATAGTATCGAGCCTATTGAGGGTCTAGGAATAGGGATAGCGTTTAGGGTTTAGGAATGAGGGATTAGAGTTGAGGGATGACAGATGACAGATTAGGGTTGAGGGTTGAGGGATTAGGGTTTAGGGACAAGGTCTAGGGTTAGGGTTTAGGGATAGGGTTTAGGGTTGAGGGATTAGAGTGAAGGGTTGAGGGATTAGAATTTGGCATTGAGGGTTTAGGGTTTAGGATCAGGGTTGAAGGTCGAGGGATCAGAGTTAAGGGTTGAGGGATGAGGGTTTGATGTTGAGGGTTGAGGGTTGAGGTTCAAGGGTCAAGGGTTTAGGGATAGGGTTGAGGGTCGAGGAATTAGGGTTACAGTAGAGTGTGGAGGGTGTTAGCGCCTGAATTGACTGGCAGTTTTTTGAGCAATTTTCATTCAGGCACTCTCCCTAAGTATCCAAAAAATGTTCTAAGTGATGGACCTCCTCAGCAGTTTTCAGCTGCATCATCATATTTTCGAAGGAGGAGGTCATCATCATCATGTTTGTTTCGATGAAGGTCAGCATCATCATGTTCTCCGTCGACCGGTTTCTCATCATCATCATCATATTGAAATATCGGGTGATGTTTGGTTTTTATCCTGATGATGCTGACGAGCTACAGTGCGCCTTGGTCTGCTTGCGAGGGTGATTTTTCAAAGTCTCCGGTGATCTTCCATTTATCACCTTGCCCAGACATGATGATGATGTTGCCCCGATATTCTGAAGGGGTTATTCTCTAAGTTGTTCGACCTAACTTGCTTTTTCTTAAGGGTCGTCATCATCATCATCATATTTCCAGTTATCACCGTGTTGCTTGTGGGGGTCATCATATTTTCTGCCTTCATGATATTTCGCCGGGGTGATATCTTTATCATCGGGTGATCTTGGTTATGATCATCCTGATGATGTTATTGAAGAGTTCTAAGTGTGACCCGATATTCACTGGGGTCATCATATTTTGAACGTCAGGATGACCTTAGTCAATATCATCCTGATGATGTTGTATCACTTCTTGTTCGTTGTTTTGCCATCCTGATGATGCTGACGTCATCCTTATATCAGGGTGATATCTTTCTTTCTGCCTATCTGCATCATGATATTTCCGAAGGAGGGGGTGATATTTTCATATCACTTGAGTGTGTGTTTGTTCCAGCATCATGATGATGCTGATATCAAGGAGATATCCGCCTGCCGGCTTCGTGCGCTATCTAGTGGGGGTGATCTTTTCGAGCATCATCATATTCATCTATCGCCCCGATCTTACAGAGGAGCTACAGTGCAACATGATGTTTGTGTATCAGGATGATATTTCTAAATATCCGGTTGTCTTCCGAATATCATCCTGATGGCGATATGATGATGACGTCATCAAGGTCCGGGGGGTCATATTTCTAACACAGATCATCTTGTGGAGATCTCCCGATATTTGCAAACATGATGATGACGTCATCCGGATATGAGGAGGTGCGCAGTAGGCAGATATGATGATGACGTCAGCAGGATATGATGATGATGTCATCAGGATGTTCATCGGCCAGACTTTTGGTATAGGCTCAGCAGGAGGATGTTTCTCTGATGGATCAGGTTGTGCCGATGAAGGCGATTATCATGCGGTTGTATTGCGATATGATGATGACGTCAGGGTGATATTTCGGGCAACAGGATATCATGCTGCTGGAGGATGATGATGATGAAGTCTTATACTAGTGTCGTCAGGAGCAAAAGCACTGACATGATATATGCTCATGACCTAGTATATAAAGTGTTAAAGAGGTTGCTGTGGGGTGCATGTGGGATATTGATATCCTGCATATTCGAAATATCATGATGATGAATCTCGGCGGGAAATGGTTGCGATTAGCTGTCTGATGTTCTTCCCAAGGCCGCGGGTTGGTGCGCCATCAATGGCGATGGTTGCAGAGGTATGGGCAATGGCGTGGACGGATGTAGTACCTGATTGAAGATCTGAATCCCTAGGCGGCGGCGCAAGGCTCGAGATATCTTCCTGTCTCCTCCCCTACCTGCTGCATTAATGTTTGAGCGCCATTTTTATGATACTGTATATCTGGCGGGATTTTTGGTCAACCTGGTAGTTAATGCTGAATTCACCCTCCTGCTATATAATGCAGACGGTGTTATTCATTCAAGGTTGTTGAAAGTTGAGGATTTTTGGCTCTGTAATCCAAAACCAGCTGATCTGGTTGCTCTGTACAGTCTATCTTGTGAGTTTATGTATCTCCTGTTGTACGACTTGGCATGAATCCACTGATTTCATGGTTGATCTTATATGAGTAATGCTATCTTAGCATGTGTTGTGATAATTCTGTCTCCAGTATTGCATGTATTCTTCTTCTGGATCTGGATATTTGGGTAATGTTTAGATTCTAGAGCATAGAATTCCTATGTTGAATGTTTGATCTTTTAACCTCTGCTCAAGGGGCAGATTAAACTGTTTTTAGGTTGAACATTGGGAAGGGTATACTGCAGTAGGGATGCCATAAGTAGAGATAACTTAACACTCTTCATTGGGAGATATCTGTAAGGCAGATATCATGTGTATCCCCCTGAAATCCAGTTTTAGCTATTCATGCTGATCATTCACAGGTGTATGTCTACCGACTCCAAGCCCTAGATAGGCACCAATCATGCTGTGTTCTTGTGTTATACACCATGTCCAGCTTTGCATCCAAATTCATAACTAAAACATTTCATACTTCCACCTGTTAGTTGTAGGAGTAGGATTAGGAACCCCCTGCATGCTCTCATACCCAACCAGACATCATGTCCAAGAATGTTGCCAGCCTTGTGATCTATCATGCAGATCTTGGTCCATACATGAGAGTATTCTGCCTGTTGTTGTCAAGTTAGATCCTTCTATCTTTGAGCTAGTCAAAGTTACATCTTGAGTTATAGGGATACCCCCCTTGGTGCGGCAGAACCAGAAGTGAAGGGGAGGAGCTCACGCAACCTCCTGTATTCAGTTGGCTGAATCTGCCTGTGCATTAGAACTGGCAATCCCTAATGCTGATTCAGAAGAAAAACCAACAAATTGGCGACTCTGCTGGGGATGGACTAAAAAATGATATACTTGTGGCCCATCTGAGTCACTAACAAAATGATGCTCTGCTGGTGGAATGAACCTGGAAAAGTAGCTTTCAGCTATTGAAAATTTTGTCCTCTCTGGAGAGGTGGCGACTCTGCAAAAAAGATCCAAATGCACATGAGAGATGGATGTATGTGATGTGACAAAAAAGATGTACATATTTCTGCATCTGTATGAGAAAAGGTACCTTGTTACTTCCCCTTTATTTGCTATTTTACTGCATAGGTTAGATGCCAGGGGAAGCCTTAGGTCTTAGACAGACAAAGGATGTCTAAGAGTAAGATTTTTATGAATCCAAGTATGAGTTATCCCACACTCAGTGGTGAAATGTTGGATAAAGGAATAGAAGAGATAAGAAATAGGTTGATATTCTTAGAGGCTGAGCAGGCCCAGTTAAGAAGCAGTAACCCTGTTGTGTCTGCCTGTCAGAAAGCTAAACCTCCTGTCAGCCCTTTTGATCCTTTGTATGACCAACTGGATTTGTCATGGGTGGATTATAAAGTAGAAACTATGCCTGCTAGGATATACTGTCAGATGCCTAGATTTAGTGGTCACAATGTATGTGATGGGAATGCACATATCCAAAATTTTCAAAGTTTTATGGGAAAATATTCATTCAGAGATGAGGATATGTGGATGAGGTTTTTTGTTAGGTCCTTTGATGCAAAAGCAAAAGACTGGTATTTGAGCTTTCCAAAGAAATCCTTTGCCTGTTGGGATGAGCTTGCTGACTGTTTCAAGGAGGAATTTGCAAAAGAACCGGCTGATCTTGTTGCAGAATTGATGAGAATCAGAAAACAAGATGAAGAGCCATGTGTTGTTTTCAGTCATAGGTTTGCAATAGCCCTTTCACATGTCCCTGAAAGTTTCAGACCTGATATTTCAGCCTGTGTTGGCATATTCTTTGAAGCTTTTGAGGAGGGCTCTAGTGCATTACTGAGGGATTTCAAGGTGACAAGTATGTAGATGGCATACAAATTTTTAGAAAATGTAGAAGAAATGAGAAATGTGCACCTGCTGAAACCCCTGTCCCCAGGCCTTGGTGTGAATAATTGTTGTGAAGCTGCAAATGACCAAATGATTATGGCATCATGTGCAGATGAAAATGAAAATAAAAGCATAGAGGTTGAGACTGCTGTATTTGAACATAATGCTAACAATACTGCTCAACTGGATTGTTCACCAGTTGAGGATGCCAGTGAAAGGACTAATGAGGATTCCCATTGCAATGATGAGGCAGCTGACCATGAAAACAATAACGAGGTTGTGGACAGCAATGAGCAATTTTTAGAATGGACCTGTGGAGACAATTGTGAGTATTGTACTCAAGACAGAGAAGATATAAGCAAACAGAGAAGCAGTCCTATGTGTGACCCATTGCCTACCTTTCAAACACATGGAGATCATGAAGAGCAGTCAGAAATTGAAATAAGTGCTAGTTCAGAGCATGATTGTTTTTCATTTGATGGCTATTTTGCTTATGCCACACAGGCTGATACTCCTCCACAGACTGAATCCATTGGTGATGAAGAGGTGTGCTCTGCTGCCCATGAACAAATGGCATACTATGATGAAACTGATGCACCTGGGTCACCCATTTATGACACATATGGTGATGAGGATCTGTCTGAGTATGGTGAGGATCTAGACGCTATTTTTGACTTGGATCCTGTTTCTCATCCTGATGAAAGAGGAAACAACATACATCAGGTAAGTGACTGTGAAAATGTGCCTGATTGTAAAGAGGTGCCAGAGCCTGATCTTTTCCAGCCTGGTGCTGCTGATGGTTGTGTACATGATGTACACAATTGTGATTTTGAAAGCTTTTCTTTTGATGAGCCAGCATATAATACAATGAGCCTTGATCTTCCTAGTTTTGTGGTGGACTCCGAGTGTTTCCTATTTGCAGTCCAGCTAGGAGATCATGTCGCAATGCATGATGATGATATAGGTGATAAGTGCTATATGCCATATGAACATGCATTGTTTGATACATTCTGCACCCACATGTCACATGATGCTGAGGGTTATCTGCACAAGGGTGATAATGACAAGCCAAATCAAAGAGTTGAATATGCAGATGACAAGATTTATTTGTGGGTAGATCTTTGTAGTATCTCCAGGCTTGATCCAGTGCATGCAGATGAAAACAAGATATTTGACAAAGGGAGATACATGTTTTTCTTTTCTTGGTGGCCTTAGGCCATCAAGTGTGTTTGGTGATACAGGCCAGTGCAGTATTTGACTCTGTGCCCAATGGATAAGGGACTGGTCTGCATCCCAGAGATCTAGTGTTCTCGCTGCAGGTTTTCACCTGCACGTCCCCAGACAGAGCCACTGTTAGCGCCTGAATTGACTGGCAGTTTTTTGAGCAATTTTCATTCAGGCACTCTCCCTAAGTATCCAAAAAATGTTCTAAGTGATGGACCTCCTCAGCAGTTTTCAGCTGCATCATCATATTTCTGAAGGAGGAGGTCATCATCATCATGTTTGTTTCGATGAAGGTCAGCATCATCATGTTCTCCGTCGACCGGTTTCTCATCGTCATCATCATATTGAAATATCGGGTGATGTTTGGTTTTTATCCTGATGATGCTGACGAGCTACAGTGCGCCTTGGTCTGCTTGCGAGGGTGATTTTTCAAAGTCTCCGGTGATCTTCCATTTATCACCTTGCCCAGACATGATGATGATGTTGCCCCGATATTCTAAAGGGGTTATTCTCTAAGTTGTTCGACCTAACTTGCTTTTTCTTAAGGGTCGTCATCATCATCATCATATTTCCAGTTATCACCGTGTTGCTTGTGGGGGTCATCATATTTTCTGCCTTCATGATATTTCGCCGGGGTGATATCTTTATCATCGGGTGATCTTGGTTATGATCATCCTGATGATGTTATTGAAGAGTTCTAAGTGTGACCCGATATTCACTGGGGTCATCATATTTTGAACGTCAGGATGACCTTAGTCAATATCATCCTGATGATGTTGTATCACTTCTTGTTCGTTGTTTTGCCATCCTGATGATGCTGACGTCATCCTTATATCAGGGTGATATCTTTCTTTCTGCCTATCTGCATCATGATATTTCTGAAGGAGGGGGTGATATTTTCATATCACTCGAGTGTGTGTTTGTTCCAGCATCATGATGATGCTGATATCAAGGAGATATCCGCCTGCCGGCTTCGTGCGCTATCTAGTGGGGGTGATCTTTTCGAGCATCATCATATTCATCTATCGCCCCGATCTTACAGAGGAGCTACAGTGCAACATGATGTTTGTGTATCAGGATGATATTTCTAAATATCCGGTTGTCTTCCGAATATCATCCTGATGGCGATATGATGATGACGTCATCAAGGTCCGGGGGGGGTCATATTTCTAACACAGATCATCTTGTGGAGATCTCCTGATATTTGCAAACATGATGATGACGTCATCCGGATATGAGGAGGTGCGCAGTAGGCAGATATGATGATGACGTCAGCAGGATATGATGATGATGTCATCAGGATGTTCATCGGCCAGACTTTTGGTATAGGCTCAGCAGGAGGATGTTTCTCTGATGGATCAGGTTGTGCCGATGAAGGCGATTATCATGCGGTTGTATTGCGATATGATGATGACGTCAGGGTGATATTTCGGGCAACAGGATATCATGCTGCTGGAGGATGATGATGATGAAGTCTTATACTAGTGTCGTCAAGAGCAAAAGCACCGACATGATATATGCTCATGACCTAGTATATAAAGTGTTAAAGAGGTTGCTGCGGGGTGCATGTGGGATATTGATATCCTGCATATTCAAAATATCATGATGATGAATCTCGGCGGGAAATGGTTGCGATTAGCTGTCTGATGTTCTTCCCAAGGCCGCGGGTTGGTGTGCCATCAATGGCGATTGTTGCAGAGGTATGGGCAATGGCGTGGACGGATGTAGTACTTGATTGAAGATCTGAATCCCTAGGCGGCGGCGCAAGGCTCGAGATATCTTCCTGTCTCCTCCTCTACCTGCTGCATTAATGTTTGAGCACCATTTTTATGATACTGTATATCTGGCAGGATTTTTGGTCAACCTGGTAGTTAATGCTGAATTCACCCTCCTGCTATATAATGCAGACGGTGTTATTCATTCAAGGTTGTTGAAAGTTGAGGATTTTTGGCTCTGTAATCCAAAACCAGCTGATCTGGTTGCTCTGTACAGTCTATCTTGTGAGTTTATGTATCTCCTGTTGTACGACTTGGCATGAATCCACTGATTTCATGGTTGATCTTATATGAGTAATGCTATCTTAGCATGTGTTGTGATAATTCTGTCTCCAGTATTGCATGTATTCTTCTTCTGGATCTGGATATTTGGGTAATGTTTAGATTCTAGAGCATAGAATTCCTATGTTGAATGTTTGATCTTTTAACCTCTGCTCAAGGGGCAGATTAAACTGTTTTCAGGTTGAACATTGGGAAGGGTATACTGCAGTAGGGATGCCATAAGTAGAGATAACTTAACACTCTTCATTGGGAGATATCTGTAAGGCAGATATCATGTGTATCCCCCTGAAATCCAGTTTTAGCTATTCATGCTGATCATTCACAGGTGTATGTCTACCGACTCCAAGCCCTGGATAGGCACCAATCATGCTGTGTTCTTGTGTTATACACCATGTCCAGCTTTGCATCCAAATTCATAACTAAAACATTTCATACTTCCACCTGTTAGTTGTAGGAGTAGGATTAGGAACCCCTTGCATGCTCTCATACCCAACCAGACATCATGTCCAAGAATGTTGCCAGCCTTGTGATCTATCATGCAGATCTTGGTCCATACATGAGAGTATTCTACCTGTTGTTGTCAAGTTAGATCCTTCTATCTTTGAGCTAGTCAAGGTTACATCTTGAGTTATAGGGATACCCCCCTTGGTGCAGCAGAACCAGAAGTGAAGGGGAGGAGCTCACGCAACCTCCTGTATTCAGTTGGCTGAATCTGCCTGTGCATTAGAACTGGCAATCCCTAATGGTGATTCAGAAGAAAAACCAACAGAGGGTATAAGGATTAGGGATAGGGTTGGAGGGTTTAGGGATAAGGGATTAGAGTTTAAGGTATAGTATCGAGTCTGTTGAGGGTTTAGGAATAGGGATAGCATTTAGGGTTTAGGGATGAGGGATTAGAGTTGAGGGATGAGGGATTAGGGTTGAGGGTTGAGGGATTAGGGTTTAGGGATAAGGTTTAGGGTTGAGGGTTGAGGGATTAGGGTTTAAGGTATAGTGTTGAGGGTTGATGGTTTAGGGATAGGGTTTAGGTTTGAGGGATTAGGGTTTAGGGTTGATGAATTAGGGTTTAATGTTGAGAGTTGAGGGTTGAGGGTTGAGGGTTGAGGTTGAGGGATAGGGTTAATGGTCAAGGGATTAGGGTTAAATAAGAGTGTCGATGGTAGAGGGATTATGGTTTAAGGTATAGTATCGAGCCTGTTGAGGGTGTAGGAATAGGGATAGCGTTTAGGGTTTAGGAATGAGGGATTAGAGTTGAGGGATGATGGATGATAGATTAGGGTTGAGGGTTGAGGGATTAGGGTTTAGGGACAAGGTTTAGGGTTAGGGTTTAAGGTATAGTGTTGAGGGTTTAGGGATAGGGTTTAGGGTTGAGGAATTAGAGTGAAGGGTTGAGGGATTAGAATTTGGCGTTGAGGGTTTAGGGTTTAGGATCAGGGTTGAAGGTCGAGGGATTAGAGTTAAGGGTTGAGGGATTAGGGTTTGATGTTGAGGTTTGAGGGTTGAGGTTCGAGGGTCAAGGGTTTAGGGATAGGGTTGAGGGTCGAGGAATTAGGGTTAAAGTAGAGTGTGGAGGGATGACGGATGATAGATTAGGGTTCAGGGTTGAGGGATTAGGGTTTGATGTTGAGGGTTGAGGGTTTAGGGTTAGGGTTGAGAGATGAGGGATCAGAGTTAAGGGTTGAGGGATTAGGGTTTGACGTCGAGGGCTGAGGTTCGAGGGTCAAGGGTTTAGGGATAGGGTTGAGGTTGAAGGGATTAGGGTTTAGGGACAAGGTTTAGGGTTAGGGTTGAGGGATTAGGGTTTAAGTTATAGTGTTAAGGGTTTAGGGATAGGGTTTAGGGTTGAGGGATTAGAGTGAAGGGTTGAGGGATTAGAATTTGGCATTGAGGGTTTAGGGTTTAGGATCAGGGTTGAAGGTCGAGGGATTAGAGTTAAGGGTTGAGGGATTAGGGTTTGATGTTGAGGGTTGAGGGTTGAGGTTCAAGGGTCAAGGGTTTAGGGATAGGGTTGAGGGTCGAGGAATTAGGGTTAAAGTAGAGTGTGGAGGGATGATGGATGATAGATTAGGGTTGAGGGTTGAGGGATTAGGGTTTGATGTTGAGGGTTGAGGGTTTAGGGTTAGGGTTGAAAGATGAGGGATCAGAGTTAAGGGTTGAGGGATTAGGGTTTGACGTCGAGGGTTGAGGTTCGAGGGTCAAGGGTTTAGGGATAGGGTTGAGGTTGAAGGGATTAGGGTTTAGGGATAAGGTTTAGGGTTAGGGTTGAGGGATCAAGGTTTAAGGTGTAGTGTTGAGGGTTTAGGGATAGGGTTTAGGGTTGAGGGATTAGAGTGAAGGGTTGAGGGATTAGAGTTTGGCGTTGAGGGTTTAGGGTTTAGGATCAGGGTTGAAGGTCGAGGGATTAGAGTTAAGGGTTGAGGGATTAGGGTTTGATGTTGAGGGTTGAGGGTTGAGGTTCGAGGGTCAAGGGTCGAGGAATTAGGGTTAAAGTAGAGTGTGGAGGGATGATGGATGACAGATTAGGGTTGAGGGTTGAGGGATTAGGGTTTGATGTTGAGGGTTGAGGGTTTAGGGTTAGGGTTGAGAGATGAGGTATCAGAGTTAAGGGTTGAGGGATTAGGGTTTGACGTCGAGGGTCAAGGGTTTAGGGATAGGGTTGAGGTTGAAGGGATTATGGTTTAAGGTATAGTGTTGAGGGTTGATGGATCAGAGTTAAGGGTTGAGGGATTAGGGTTGAGGGTTGTAAGGATTAGGGATAGGGTTGGAGGGTTGACGGATTAGGATTTGACGTTGAGGGATTAGGATTTGACGTTGAGGGTTGAGGGATTAGGATTTGACATTGAGGGTTGAGGGTTTAGGGATAGGGTTGAGGGATTAGGATTTGACATTGAGGGTTGAGGGTCAAGGGATCAGAGTTGAGGGTTTAGGGATTAGGGATCTATAGCAGGACAAAACGCGAGCGCGTTATAGTGTGAGCGCATTATAATGCACTCGCGTTATAACACACTCGCGTTTTGTATTTCTACTGAAACGGTAAAAAAGTGGTTACCCCCATGATCCAGGCCCACATGCTCTGTTTTCTTACTGATTCTGCGCGTGCTCTAACAAAAAAGAAGTGCTTTCATGCTATTGGGAAGTTCACATGCACATTTGACACATTGTACCACCTTTGCATGATCTTTCCACCACCTTTTCTGCTTTGCCAACTTGAGAAGGAGGAAATAACATAGTTTTCAAACCAAATTTGATATATATCTATACAAGTTTCAATTTTTGTAGTATTGCAATGTTAATTTTGATTCAATTTTAAGAATTTAACATTGAAAAGGAAGCAAGTGGTGAAAAACTCAAATTGTTGAGGAGTTTGATGCAAGAAGATAAAAACACTACATAATTGGGTACTCTCTCCATTCAAATCTTTATTTTTTAGGTATGTCAAGTCTTTACATGCATGTTCTTTACATTTTCCTTATTTCAGATTGAATTACTTTATCATGCTTTATCATACATGTTTAAAATAGACACATTCCCAATCAAGTAAGCAACCTACAATCTCACATGATGCCATGTATATTTTCTACACTTGGGCTCTTTAATAATTATGTGTAATAAACAAACCTTAGTTCATACCATGATGTCAAACTATACAAGAATAAATCCTTACAACATAAAAAAAAATACAATCCCACTATTATCATGTATTCATTTCTTAGGAACTAATATTGGTCTCTTTATCATGCTACAGACAAATTCTCCGTCATGCCGAGGAAATGATCAAGAATTAAACCAACACAGGAAGAGATAGAAGCTAAGAATGCAAAGAAAGCAATGGCTATGAGGGAACTTCGTGAGAAGAGGAAATTGGACACAATAAATGAAGACATACCAATTGAAGAGGAACCACAACCATCACAAAGAGATATGGTATTGGCGGCACAAAGAGAACGAATGCAAAAACTTCGTGGTACGAGAGATTTGAATACCATAGTTGGAGACACATCCTTTACCGCAAGACAACATGTAGGGACACCATCTACCACATCTCAAGTTGAGAGTACATCATCACTCACATGTGATGAAGGAGGTACGCCATCGTTCCCACCTCAACCTCAAGGTATGTCATCTATTCCATCTTCGATCGAAGGTATGCCATCTAACCCATCTCATTTAAATATTGATGAAATTCCTAATGTTGAGATGAATTTACCTAACATGACACCACCTAGAATTTTGCATAGAAAGCCAAAGTATTTGATTGATATTGATGAGAATATTTTGCAGCCAATGGAAGGTAAGATTCCAAAACGCACTTGTAGAAGATATGCTAATAAGATTTGGAGATTGTTCTTTGAAAAGTTAAATGAGACTGCAAGATGTCAACTATTCGTTGAAATGATGTGAAATATAAAGTATAGGTCTATCATGAAGATTCTTGGGTTGAGAACATCAGAGGCTTCAAGTGAAAAATCTATTGTCAAGAATCTAATGAGTGCGTATGAGAGTGTGGGTAACACCTCACGCACAAAAGATAGTAATGCAACACGGCATGTGATTACATCGACTATAGTAAGTAGTCAAACGAGGAAAGCTCGTCTCATTAGAAAGACAAGTCAAAAATTGAGAATTAATAGGAAAACTTTATCAAGAGCCGTTGGAAGACGCCAAAGAATTGAGGACACTAATGCCAATGAATTATGGGCGTTCTCGGGGAGACTACCACGAAAAGATAAACCAATTATTGAAGCATTGAGATCACTAATTGAAGACTTTTGGAAGAATCACACAAGGGTATCTCCGAATCAAAGGGATGTGGTAAGAAGGAGAATTGGTAGTCAGAACCGTGAGCCACATCCAAAGCATTTTTTGGATGAGACTCAAACACAGTTTTATGTTAAATTTCTAGAGAAGTATCCTCAAATTAAAATTTGTCAAAGATATTTTGAAATGCTAAAACCTTTCTATGTTAAGATAAATCACACACGCACTACTTGTTGTTGTAGATTACATATTGAATTTTCTAACCATTTTGATGCTTATAGGTCTATATGTTTAGATATGCATACTAACAATGATTTGCAGGGTTGTGCCATATGTGCCCCACCAACATCTTCAAGAGACTTCATATCAAGAATTTTATGTGAAAGAGAGGAAGGTCAAATATTCTACAAGAAATTATGCTTGGATGGCACATGTCATCGTTGCGGTGGCTTACAACATTTGCCAATATGTGAACATATGGAAATAACACATGCGGTTGGAAATGAACTAGTAGAGTTTGGCAAGTATAAAATAGTGGCATACAATACAAAAGATGGTAAAGAAGCAAAGAGGTGTGAATTAGTTATTGAAAAGATTCCAGTGTATCAGTTTATGCCTATATTTCGTGACAGCATAGTGTATGAGTATGCAAGACATGCCCATAGAGCTCGATGGTTGAACTTGCAATTTAAGTTATGCAAGGACACATTTCCAGTTGGTAGCATTGTTTCAGTCGTTGACTTTGAAGAGAACTACAGTCTACAGCCACAGCGTGAGGTGTAATCACAATATTACAACTCCACACAGGTTTCTATATTTGTGCACATCGCATTCATTCATGCGAATGATAGTACAGAGGATGATAGAAAGATCATAAGGGAGTATCATTTCTATATTAGTGATGATCGCACGCATTCTACGGAGTTCGTGCAAGGTTGCTTTCAGGTGTTCTACAATGATTTGGCTAGAAGGGGCATATCATTCAGTCAGCATATCATATGGTCGGATAATTGTGCATCACAATTCAAGAACTCGTAGAATTTCTATTGGCTGAGTAGGAGGCATAATTTTACAGGTATTCAACATATGTGGAACTTTTGTGAGGCCGGGCATGGAAAGGGGGAGCATGATGGTGCAGGAGCATGTATCAAAAGAGCCATAGCACGAGAAGAGTTAAAGTATAAAGACAATGCAAAGTTGACAGATGCAAAATCAATTGTCGAGTGGTGTAATGCTTCCATGGGTCCAGGTAATGAAGGTAAGTCTTTAGTTCGTAGATTTTTTTGGTTAATAGATGATACTAACATTGCACCATATGAGGATTGTTGTACACTGACAGGATCAAATGAGATGCACTCTTTCAGAAGCTCAATTGTAGGTTCATGGAGTATCCATACACGAAAGATGTCATGCTTTTGTTCTTCCTGTACAATTCAAGTATGGGATGAGTGCGAGTCAAAGGAGTGGGTTGACGAATGGCAGTTAAGTTA
Organism: Cunninghamia lanceolata; assembly: GCA_027924645.1. Classification (NCBI taxonomy): domain Eukaryota; kingdom Viridiplantae; phylum Streptophyta; class Pinopsida; order Cupressales; family Cupressaceae; genus Cunninghamia; species Cunninghamia lanceolata. The sequence goes on from BSBN01001226.1 coordinate 12,173,255, forward strand.
TCTTAGCCCACTTGACACGTATCGACCCCTGACGGCACTGGAACTAACACAGATGGAATCGTCAGTTGACTTTGACCACATATCAGATTTAGTTCAACCAGGTAATATAGGGCACATATATGCATCTAATTTCATCTAGTTCAACCAGGTAATGTCATCTTACTTTGTAGTGTTTTTGTAATGTTGACTAATTTCATCTAATTTGCTACACATATCAATGTAGGACACATATATGCAGTTATTGCAGATGAAGATAATGAAGAGGGAACAAATTATTACTTATGTCGTTGTGTTGAGGCCAAAAAGAAATTGGAGGCCCCTGTTACAGATGGAGAAAACATCGAATACCCTACAAGATCAGTGGTTATTACTGGAACATGGCTTAGAAGGTACCCACATAAGAGTGTTAATATTTGGCTATTTCAGGACTTTGACATGCATCGAAAGATTCTTCATTACTCGAACCTTGTCGTGGCATCCAATGTTCATTTGATAAAGTATTGGGGTAGACCTTTGAACAAAATATTGTGGAAGGTGCGTGAGTCTGACCATGAAGCAATACTTGACACAATAAAGAGTAGAGCAGATCCAGATGGTTCATTGGATTAATTTGTAAGTATTCACATTGATTTTGTAAAGTTATGTTACATTGAGTTGTAAGTATGCACATTAATTTGTAAGGTTTGTCTTTTTTTATTTCCTCCTGCATTTTTACACATATGTACACATTTTTACATCATCATGTTATGCATTTTTGGTGTCCTGCTCCTGATGCGACCAAACTCATAACTCACCCTACTAGACACCATTTGATGATCTCTCCAACACTCTGGATCCAGGGCGCCCAATCATGATGATGACCTATATACCATTCTCCCAAGGCGCTCATAATGAATGAATGATAAGGAGCGCCTCGACCTCTATAATCAAGGTGATTTTAAGTCACTTTGAGTCATTTGGGGTCAGTTTGAGTCTTTGAGTCATGTTGCAAAAAAGTGTCAATGTTGTCAAGTTGCACAAAGCAACTTTTGCATTTTTGGTGTCCTGCTCGTGATGTGACCAAACTGACTATTCCAACGCATTCAGATGGGTACATTTACGCTAGGCAAGGTCCTATTTTTCACCCAAACATGTCGAAACAGTCTGAGCTACATTGTACCAACGATATCCCTGAAGAGTCCAAAGTGTAAAAAGGCTGCAATCTTTGATGAGATGTTACTCGAAAACTGTGTCACTTAGAAACATTCCGTCTGAGGCAATGCTATCATGTAGAGTGCCTCTACAATAACCTCTCTCAGTTTTTTACAGCTCTGAGGCATTTACCCATGGTGAAAGGTTTTTTGCTGCCCCAAAAATCGTCAGAAGGAGGCAGTGTAAAGTTGCAAAGGGGTGTAACTTTTGTCCTGCTCCTGATGCGACCAAACTGACTATTCCAACGCGTCCGAATGGGTACATTTATGCTAGGCATGGTCCTATTTCTCACCCAAACATGTCGAAAAAGTCGGAGCTACATTGTACCGACGATATCCCTGAAGAGTCCAAAGTGCAAAAAGGCAGCAATCTTTGACGAGATGTTACTCAAAAATCATGTCACTTAGAAACATTCCATCTAAGGCAACGGGATCATGTAGAGTGCCTTTACAATAACCTCTCTCAGTTTTTTATAGCTCTGAGGCATTTGCCCGTGGTGAAAGGTTTTCTGTTGCCCCAAAAATCGTCAGAAGGAGGCAATGTAAAGTTGCAAAGGGGTGTAACTTTCATCCTGCTCCTGATGCAACCAAAATGACTATTCCAACGCGTCTGAATGGGTACATTTATGCTAGGCATGGTCCTATTTTTCACCCAAACATGTCGAAACAGTTGGAGCTACATTGTACCGACGATATCCCTGAAGAGTCCAAAGTGCAAAAAGGCAGCAATCTTTGACGAGATGTTACTTGAAAACCATGTCACTTAGATACATTCTGTCTGAGGCAACGGGATCATGTAGAGTGCCTCTACTATAACCTCTCTCAGTTTTTTATAGCTCTTAGGCATTTGCCTGTGGTGAAAGGTTTTCTGTTGCCCCAAAAATCGTTAGAAGGAGGCAGTGTAAAGTTGGAAAGGGGTGTAACTTTCATCCTGCTCCTGATGCGACCAAACTGACTATTCCAACGCGTCCGAATGGGTACATTTATATTAGGCATGGTCCTATTTCTCACCCAAACATGTTGAAACAGTCGGAGCTACATTGTACCGACGATATCCCTGAAGAGTCCAAAGTGCAAAAAGGCAGCAATCTTTGACGAGATGTTACTCAAAAATCGTGTCATTTAGAAACATTCCACCTAAGGCAACGGGATCACGTAGAGTGCCTTTACAATAACCTCTCTCAGTTTTTTATAGCTCTGAGGCATTTGCCCGTGGTGAAAGGTTTTCTGTTGCCCCAAAAATCGTCAGAAGGAGGCAGTGTAAAGTTGCAAAGGGGTGTAACTTTCGTCCTGCTCCTGATGCGACCAAACTGACTATTCCAACGTGTCTAAATGGGTACATTTATGCTAGGTATGGTCCTATTTTTCACCCAAACATGTCGAAACAGTCGAAGCTACATTGTACCGACGATATCCCTGAAGAGTCCTGTTGTGACCAAATCACACATCACCCCATTAGGAATAGGGACCCCCCTTTTTTTGAGCTCTGAGATTTTCAATGAGCCTTCAGTGAGTTTTCAATGAGTTTTCAACGAGATTTTAATAATGCCCTGACCCATTTTCCTTTGTAGATACGGTAATAATTTCCTTGCCTATGATCTTTGGTTCACGATTAAGGATAGATGAACTTGTAATAATGAAGTATTGTGATCAAATCCTATCTAGATATTGAGTTTTGAGGTTAATCCTTCAGAATGTTTGAGACCCTGAAAAGACTAAGCCTGGAGCCTGAAATCCTGAAAATCCTGAAAAATGGCTAAGTCTGAAATCTGGTGAATCCTCCAAATTCTATATTTTGCATCTTAAATCCGGTGGATTCGGGACCTATCTCAAACATCCTGAAAGGTATATTGAAAAATATTTAATATACTTAAATATATTTTTCAATATACCTTTACTCACGCGATCCTGAAAATACTTAACGATTTCAGAGGATTCAAAATCCTGATCTAATGCGACTGGATACTTAGATGGTGCAAATCTGGGCGCAAAATCACGAAGGAGAAGACACTTGAGCCAGAGGATTTGAAAACTCTATCCAATGCGCCCATCAAAACCTTGGTCCAATGCGAAAATATCAGAGGATTTCGATCTTCTATCTAGTGCGCCCAAACCAAAAGGTCATTTCGGAGGAAAAAATGAGGATTTCAATGCCTTCAACTAGTGCGAAAGTAACAAAGTAAGTCTCAGAGTAAATCTTGGAGAGAATTTCGATGATCAAAGCCAGAGGATTTCACACATGAAGTAATGCGCCCAAGTGATTTTAAAGGTGAAGCTTTCAAGGACCCTAACCAAAGCGCAATCCAGAGGGTTTAAAAACTTCATCTAAGGTGCCAACACTCTAGCAAATTTTCCAAGGCTATCCAGTGCGCTAGAGTCCAGAGAATTTAAATTGTCTCAGTGATGCGCCAACATCATGAGGTCTCCTCTAAGGTAGAGTGAGAACTCCACAGGATCTTACACCTTCATCTAGTGCACCCACACTCTAGAGGATTCTCTATATTTGATCTAATGCGCCTATCTCTAAGGGCAAGACTTGAGGATTATCAAGACCAAATCCAAGGCGAAATGTGAAGAGGAATTAAAAACTTCATCTAATGCGAAAATCTTAGAAGATTCTCTACCCTCCATCCAATGCGCCACCTCATTGAGCAAGTAAAACTAAGTGTCATTCAGTGCGCCATGTAAGGAGAACTCGAGTTATTTAAGTGATGCGCCAAAATCATGAGGATTCTAAAATCCTCCATCTAATGCGCTATGTTAAAGAAAGAATGAAGTTTCATTTTGAAGGTTTCAAACTAGTGGTCTAATGCGCCAGGAGTCAGAGGATTCTAGTCCTCCATCCAATGCGCCATGTTAAAAGGGGAGACTTAGGTTTGACGTTGAAGGACCCTAAAGTTCTATCCAATTCGATCAAATGCCTTGAAGACTTCGAGCCTCTATCTAATGCGCCAAGTGTTAAGAAGATTTCGATTCTTCATTCAATGCGAAATGTTCCAGAGGAATCTGATGTCTTGAACCAATGCGAAATCCTTGAAGATTCTCTATCCTTGATCTAGTGCGACTTAAAGCAAGAGAACACTAAACACTATCTAATGCGAAGCATGAAAGGAGGATCATCAAGGGGTCATCTAGTGCGAAATGCTGAAAGGAAGTCTTAGAGTTTCATCCGGTGCAACAAGACAAGGGGATTCTAAGGAAGATCATGACATTCCAAAGAAGGAGACTCCGTTATGCCCATCCAATGCGAAATTTAATGAGAAACCCAAATACAACTCCAAAGGATATGAAGAGAATCCTACAAGCTTAACCAATGCGCTAACATTCTAAGAGGATTTGCCAAGCTTATCCACTGCGCCAAAGACAAAGGTCATTTAAATTCGTCCAAGTTTGAAGACTTCAAAAATGGCATCCAATGCGCCACCTTCCAAGACTCTTATCCAAGCGCCAAACAAGAAGAAATCGGAAATGTCCTCTAATGCGCCATGTGTGAGAGGAGAATAAGGTTTGATTTTGAGGATCTCCAACTAGTGATCCAGTGCGAATTGCCAAGGAGAATTTCAATTCTTGATCTAATGCGACTAGGGGGATTATGAAGAAAGATCATTATGAAACAAAGGGGAGAAGATTATTAAAACATCATCCAATGTGAAGTTCAATAAGGAAGTCAAATGCGAATCCAAAGAAGATAAAGAAGGCCTCGAAGACCTTCAACTAATGCGAAATGCCAAGAGGATGCTACACCTTGATCCCATGCGCTTGAGAAGAAGAAAACGTCAACCAACAACAAGAAGATCATCAAAACTTTATCTAATGCGTCCAACAAGGAGAAGTTACAAACATTTGATGATTGTTGCCTTCGAAAAACGTGCAAAATGCATTTATTAAATAAAGATCAAAACTAAATTAAATGTTTGTGCACAATAATAAATGAGGTCGGCCTAGAGAGAAGGAAAAGTTTTTAAAGTAAATTATATATATATGCCTCATTTCCTTTTCATTTTTATTATTGTCAAGAGCAGATTTGTTCTCCAAGAGCAGAATTTTCTTCAAGGAGCAGTAACAAGAAGTTTTTTTTAGAAGTATAAATTTGATTTTATCAAATTTTGCCAAGTGGTGGATCAAATTGCAAGGTATCCAATACAAAATAGCTCATCAAGTAAGTCTGATCTGAGTTTTTTGATCTGATTTTCTTCTTTTTTTCTTTCATTAGATGCCTTGAAATTGTTCAAATATTGATAAAATTCTTGAAGGATAAGTGGATTTTTATGATTTTTTCATAGATTCCTTGAATCTAGATAGCAATATTTCATAATTATAAAGGAAAATTTCATAGATTTAATCCACTAAAGTTGCTGACGTAAAGTCTAAATTTTGTTTACAATCACTTATTCGCGTCAAGTCTGCAGAATAATGGCAATGACTTCCAAGGAGCGACAAGCAAAGATCCGGATGGATGCCAAAGGGAAGATTCCTGAATCAAAGCTCGTCTCAAGGTGGACAAATGTAAGTGACACGAATATGGGAAGCAGCAACTTGGAAGATATTAAGTCAGTCCTTGAAGAACCCAACGGAGGAAGCCTCGCTCGAGCCATCATGAGGAGTGGAGCCATTGAAGCTGCTTGTTTTCCGCCAGCTTTGCCGTGTCCAGAGATGATCATCGAATGTGTCAAAAAGTATGATGTAAATACAAGGCAAATTATAGCCAAGGATGGAACGATACTGGCCTACTTGCAAAAGGAAGCAGTTGAGGAGACTTTCAACATTCCAACCAAAGAGAGGATGATCAGCATCTCAATACAACAAGGTCAGCAGGAATATGATATTGACACCAAGATAAAGTTACAAGAGATAAGGAGAGAGTGGATGGCCAATCCAGCCATGAAGTTCAATATGAATAATCCTCCACAGTTCCATAAGTCAGATTTTCATCCCGAAATTGGATATTTGATCATGTTGATGAACAGAATGACAGGAATGCCTCAATCTGCTACCTTTCAGCCTTGGATGTACTCTTTCATCAAGTCAGTTCTCAAAGGGAAAATGATTGATTGGGCTGGACTTATCAGTCAGAGTATACATGAGCAGTTCATCAATTTTGCTAAGACTAAGACTTGTCATATGAGTTCCTATATAGTGTACCTTCTCGCCAGAAATGAAGTCTACTTAGGTTTGTCCAAAAAAGGAGAAGTCGGCATTGGGCCTAACAAATACTTATCACATCAATGTTATCCTCAGTTGCACCTCAAGAGTATCAATCATTATACAAGATTTAATGATGCATTTGCTATGTTCATAATGAAAAAACTGAGGGGAGAATTTCATAAAAGATTGTCTAATGCAGCGAGAGAATTCATTTCAGCATATGGACACTGGTATACTCAGCATGAAAGGTACACTTACCTAAGGATCCAAGGATTTACGTCATATCCATACAGATTGCCAAGGTATCCAACCAACAGGATGGTGATGTTAGAGGTTACAAGACAACTCCTAGAACTCATCAGGTTGCAGAAATTGAAGAAGAAAGGAGGAATCCAATTTCCATTTCGTCTTGGACAAAATCTGGAGTGTCCATCCTTATCAGCAGCAGAGTATTCTGAAATAGAGCTACAGGCTTACCATTTGCAAACTCATGGCACCAAGAGGCCTAACTTTTACCCTTTCCAAGTTTGCTGGAAATACAACAGAGAATTCAAACATATCAAGCAGTTGGAAGACCACTGGGCCAGTGCCCAAGATGAAGATGATCTCCGAACACTTCAAAGTTTGAGACTCGACTGGGATTTAGTCAGAGCCACCAAAGTATTCAGGATTCCAGACCAGTTCACCGAGGATGATACTTTGCTAATAGATGAATTTGACAAGATAAAGGATTTGCCTTACACAATTGATTGGTCAAAGAGAGATGCATCCGAAGAAGATTTGATAAAGCCAGTCTTAGCCATGACACAAGTGTGTATCAATCAACTATTGCAGGAAATGAGTGATGAAAGTCAAGTTCTCACTTACAATAAGATGGATGAAGGAGAACCAAAGCAGCATAGTACACATAGCCAACCACAACATAGTGGGAATGATCAAAGCAATAATTCAGCTAGAAAGAGGAAAAGACCTAGTCAAGATCAAGGGGAACCAACCCGAAGACCTCAGAAAAAGAATAATCCATCTACTCCATCTAATCCACAAGAAGGTGCTTCAATTGTTCAAAATCCAATACAAGAGATAGAAGTTATAGAAGAAGTTGCCTTGATTCTGTCAGAAGAGATCCAATCAAGCCCCACTGTCATAATAGTAGAAAATGATGATCTTGGTCAGGATGAAGTAGGTCAAGCTGAATCTGATGAGGAAGTAGCTCGTGTTCAACATAATCAAGATCATGGACAACGAGATCTTTCTACTTTCCCACCTTGGTTGAGACAAAGGATTGAAGAAAGTATAATTGTAGAGACTTATCAGCCTACTGCAGTTGAGGAATTGCTTGTAAATGTACAAAAGAGTAATCAGAAGAAGAAAGCAACAATCCTTTCTAAAATCACTCAAGATTCTGCTGGAAACAGAGAGATACACATAGCTGTTCCTAGAAATGACAAGGAGTTAGAAAACATGGCACCTGAGGATTACAATATGACTACCATTGGCATGGGTCCAATCACAAGGGAACAGGTCGAGGAAGAACTACAAGATGCAGTGAATAATGTGAGAAGCATGTTGAAACAAGAAAGAGAAGCAAGGATGAAAGTTGAACAAGATTTTAGTACATTGAAGCATTACATCCAACAAGTCATGCAGCCTATTCAACAGAAGGAAGCTACTGCAATTCCTCCTTCCATTCTTCCACAGGAAACAGTATCCCAAGTTGAGGACATGAGAACTTCATCTCAGATGATGAAGGGATGGATAGAAAAGACAGAAGACAAGGCCTATATTTACCTTGAAGAAATTGTGCAAGTGTATGACAGAGTCATTAAGCTCCAAGGTCGAGTCCAAGCTTTATTGGGAAGTTGTGCTGAGTTCAAACCAATCAAAGAGCAATATATGCCACAACTCAAAAGTTTAATGGAAGCTCCAGTAGAAGATTTAATTCATAATAAAGTGATTGATAGAGATACTCCACATGACTTCGTCACTTGGTATTTCTCTTTTCACAACAAGGGGCAACTAGTTGATAAGATTGAAGTAGATATGTCCAGGATAAGAAGTGTTCTTCTAAGAACAGAAAATCATATATACACTGCTTTGACAACAATTTGTAATCCTTATGGAAATGTTACTATTGAGAACATGAAGCAACAAGTTAAGGCATTCTACTTTCAATATGATGGACTTGATGAAAGTCAACTAGATAGTATATTCACACTTGCATATCGTCTTGGGGAAAATAAGTCTTGGATAAACGACTGGGAGAAGACACTTGGCGTCTATGAGGCAGATGTAGCAGTGGCAGAGGGATCCATTAAGGCAGCGACAAGTGTACCAATGGAAGATATTGTTCAAATTGTGTCCAAATTCATTGTATCTCATAGTACTACTACATAGTACTCACCTTGATGATGTGGCTCCCTTATCTTCTTGGAAAGTGTGCATTTGTTCTCTCTTTCATGACTTCTTTCATTTAATATAAGCAGCCTCTTATATTTAATAAAGTTGACCTCCTTCATTTAATAAAGGATAGTTTGTTATAACTAGTTGTGATGTGGCTTGATCTGATCCGCTGATTTCGCCGATCAATCTTGACCCTTCTCTCCTTTGAGGACTATAAAAGAGCTCTCATTGCTCTCATTTGTAACGGTTGGAAATTCTGAAATTGTTGTAAGAGCTCTCTGAGATAATAAAGGACTCATTGATTTGGTGATTCTATTTATATTTCTGAGTGTTTGCATGGTTTCAATTTTCACACGAACATTAAGTTAAGTTACAAGTTTTCTTTTTAAGTATAAGTTAGTTAGTGAAAGGTTGTTTTATTGCCTTGTAGTGAAGTCTTTACAATTGAGCGTCAATTTGATCTCTATGCCTGTTGAATTTTCATGAGCATAATTGATTTAAACATCTTGCATACCTTTGAAGATAGCACCTCTCTTGTCTAGTTGTTTTATCTTGGCGAAACAAGATCTGGTTCGACTTCACTCTAAGCAGTAAACGTCCTTCCATTTAGGATTAGATTAGTATTTCTCAACCCTACATCTTTTGCTTTTTTTATTATTAAGATAGGATTAGAACCAAAGTACGTCCATTGCTAAATCATACGCGTCAGTTGCAGTACTTAGATTCTCTAGTGTTCACTTCCAGAGTCTTTGAAACAACAAGTTACATGAACAATTGTGTAAGTCCCTTTGTTGATTAACAGCAGAATCATACTTAAATCATTGAGCTGTCTCTTACTGAAATTAAAACATTATTAGAAGGAACCTTGGAGTTATCTCGTTTGATCACTTAGTTCAGCATCCGAGAGGCTTTGCTCAAGAGAGGGTCAGATACCTAGTATTTCACCCTATTGTTGACTTGTTGAAAAACAACCATCAACATATTTGGCTCTAGAAGGAGGGCCTTGACAAGTTGTTTCAGATTGAGGAAGAACATCCTGGAGCGAATTGGTTCTTTCTCGCCAGAGAGGCACCAAAGAATTCTAAGGTCTGCACCAGGAGCATCCAAGGAGTTTTTCGAGTTGGGGTTCCCTTCAAAGTCAAAGAAAGGAAAGAAAGGGACTTCATCAGGCCAAGGATCTCCAAGTGGGGGTGATATTTCAAATTTATTTCAAACTCCACCTCCAAAGAATCAGAATCAGGGAGTTGTTCAACCAAGTAACGTCCAAGTAACCACCATAGGCACTCCACTTCAGCAAGGAGCTACTCAAGCAGGTCCAGGACAACCCAACATTCCAATGGCAGCACCAGCACAAGCTTGGCCTCTGGGAAATGTCTCACCCCTTGGGACTTTTACTGATTACCATGATATGCCCAAGAATCCCGAACACTTCTGTTCGAAATTTCATGTCAACGATCCAAGCAGGACAGCTGAAGAGCATATTAAGATCTTTGAAGGTACTCTGGTAAATCGAAGGATTGAAGATGAAGATGTAGCATGCCGGCTATTTCCCTACTCTCTCGAAGGAGACGCTACTTTTTGGTATGTCAACCTACCAGCTGGGTCTATTACTACCTGGGAACAGATGAGAACTGCTTTCCTGGAGAAGCTCAAGATTCCCATCACTCCTGCAGAACTCTATAAGCAATTCATCGAAGTCAGAAGACAGGAACACGAGCCGATTGCCGCTTTTAATCGCAGGTTCCATAAAGCATATTCTAGATTACAACCTCCATATGATATCACTCCAGTAATGGCAATGGAGATTTATTACGCTGCATTGGATCGCCTTACTTCTATGTTCGTGAAAAGAGCAACAACCCTGCCGACCACTCTGACAGGAGCATATGCTGAAGCCGTTAAGTTGAACACAGATTTGGGTATGAACACACATGGGCCGCTTAATCACATAGGGCATGTGGCGATGCCAAACCAAATCCAGGGGATCAATCACGCATTGGCTCAACATACACCTGTAATGAATCCAGTTCCTGTGCCCACTCCTGCTAATCAATTAGTCCTGCATCCAGGAGTGCCAATTTCACAAGTTGTACCTGAAAAGCCAGTGTATTTGCAAGGATCTTCATCTTCTGCGAAGGCTCAGGAGGAGAAAGATGAAATGAAAGAGCTGATTGACTAGGTAAAGAAATTGTCTACTGAAGTTACACATTTACGAAATCAGAATAACTATTTGCAGAAGAATTTCCAAGGCAATCAAGGAGGATACCAAGGAAATCAAGGATACAATCCGGGATATAATCAGGGATACAATCAAGGCTTTAGAGGAAATAATCAAGGTTTTCAACGACAGAATAGAACCTGGAACACTGCACCAAACAATGGCACGGTTCCTTCACCACTTGACAATCCACCAGCTTCTGACCCAAAACCAGCAGAGAAAGTATTTTTAGCAGAAGCTGCACTATCTACTTGGTGCAGGTTGCATAACACCAATCAGCATTCAGAACTTCAATGCCCCGAATTTAAAATAGCTGCTGACATCTTTCAACAAGAAATGCATGGTACACAGGTACCAGAAAATCCTCCAGTCACCGGATATGAAATTGTGCCCACGCAGAGGTATGATCAAGCTTTGATGATTGAAGATTTTACTTTTCCACCTATGATGGAATATGATATGACAGAATATAACGGAAGATTCCCACCAGCCTCTGCAAATGGACCGGTTGAGGATACATACTACACTCCGCCATTTGAGGGTGATTTCCAAACCCAAGAAGCAGATGAAGTTCAGGCCTTTCAGCAATCTGCCGGCAATGCACCACAACGGGTTTATCAGCAGAATTACCGGCCACAAGATCCTATTACCACATCAACTCCTCCTAATAACTTGCACACTCCGCCAAATCCAAATGCAAGTAACAATCCAAGCTATCCAAGGGATGCACCCGAATACAGACAGCGAAATCTAGTTCAGAACGTTGTCCCAGCACAAGAAGTTCAGCAACAGAATGTCTCTTCAAGGATCGATCCAGCCAGAAAGGAAGTTCCTAAGGAGGATTTAAAGAGGTTGAGTCAATGTGTTGTCGAAGAACTCAAGAAAATCAAAATCAACTTACCATTGACAGAATTGATTCGAGTACCTGAAATTAAGGAAGCCTTTTTAAGAGGTGTTGATGATACCATCTCAAAGGGTGGAAATCAAAATGTGCAAGTCACCACAGGATCATCAGGTCCATCTACTTCAAATGTACCAAGAGCATATGTGGGTCAAAATGCGAATCCAACTCAAATGAGGCCACCTCACCCGCAAGGCCAGACAAATGCTATTTTCATCGCACAGGAGTCATCCAATATAACAGATAGCAAGTCAGTTACAATAAAGGAAGAGCCTGCAAAGGATAACAATACGCCGAAAGTTCAAAGTTCACAAGTCAATTCAGATCCAGCAAATGACCGATACAGTGCCCCCAAGAAGAAATCAGTAATCTTTTACCAAGGAAAAGATGAACAGCCTACTTTCTTGATATCAGTAAGAATGTTTGGCAAATTGTTACACAATTGTCTAATGGATTCAGGAGCCTCAAGCAACGTGATGCCTTTGGGTATCTGCAAGAAACTTGGCCTCATCCCAAAGCAGACAAATAAGAAAGTTACTCAATTAGACAAGACCGAAGTTCCAGTTATTGGAGAGCTACATAATATTCACATGCAGTTAGCAGCTGATCCCAGAATTCAGCATTACATTGACATTTCGGTAGTAGACATACCTGAAGGGTATGGGATGCTGTTAAGCAGAGATTGGTTGAAGAAGCTCAACGGATACGTCTCCACCGACTTTTCGCACATGTGGCTATCATGGAAAGGATTGCCTAATCAAATCAGGATAGATAGCACTCCACGTCTTAAATTGATGATTACTGAATATGGTGAAGACAATGAGATCCTTTTTGTACAAACAGACTTAGGTGTTTACAAGCCTAAGGTCGAAGAGATTCTAATGTTTCATAATTCGACAGAGGTTCTCATAGAAAGTGATCACAGCGCATCATCAGATGAAGAAGGGGAAGGTATGTTTGAAAACTTCCGGAATTTTGTGATGAGACATGTGAAGCAAGGTGTAGAATTGGGAAGTCACGCATCCGTTCACGATCTATTGCTACCTAATTGGTGTAGGATACACAATGCTTTCCATTCTGAGTTCTCCTGCTCTATGTGCGTAGTAGCCTTAGAACAAGTTAGAAAGAGGATTCCAGAGGCCATGGGCTTGGAAATCCCCAGTATGATGAAACTAAAAGAACCAGTTCAGGATATGGCCGTTACAGATGAAGCAAGCACTTCGGCATCAGCAACAGAACATACTCAAATTGAACCTACAAAAGCAAATCAAGGTGTTGATATGTCAAATTCAGGAGATAATCAGGTATGGACTTTAAGATTCGATGGATTGAAATCCAAGCAAGGATCCGAAGCTGGCTTCGAACTGATCAGTCCGCTGGGAGAAGTTTATTTATCAGCTTTAAGATTACAGTTTCCGTGCACAAATAATGTTACCGAGTATGAAGCTCTCGTGCATGGATTGCTCTTGGCCATAAAGAAGAAAGTTAAAATTTTGCATGTGTTCGGCGATTCAGAAATAGTTGTCAGACAAGTCAGGAAACAATATGTGTGCCATGACAAGAGGCTAAAGAAATACAGAAACAGAGTATGGGATTTGATTGAAGACTTCGATGCTTTCAACATCAAGTCAATTTACAGGTCAACAAATCGAGTAGCTAATGCCCTAGCACAGGCCGCAAGTTCCCTTGAGCCATTGGCTATGGAAGGATTAAAAAAGTTCACAGTGGAACTAACATCAGTACCATCAGTACCAGATAATATCACAAATTTTCAAGTGTTTGATGACGACAAACATATACTAGATTTTTTGACCAATTCAGGCATCTTCACCACCCAGGTAATTGACGAAAGTGAAGTTGAAGCAGAGTTTGATCCAGATGGGATCATGAACCTGAAGGACAATAACATCCCAAAGGGTATGATTGAATTAGAAAGACTCTTCAATTCAGATAAATTGGGCACTCCTCCTCACCATAACGAAGATGGAAATAAATGTGAAGCAGTCAATCTGGGAACCGACGAAGATGTAAAGAATGTATTCATAGGGAAAGTTTGTACACCAGAAGAAAGGGAGAATATTCTCAATAGCATGAGAGAGTTCCATGATGTTATCGCCTGGGGATATGATGATTTGAAGACCTATGACACATCCATTATCACGCATACTATCCCTCTCAAGCCAGGAAGTAGACCTTTTCGACAGAGGCAGAGGCCGGTCAATCCTTTATTGGAGCCACTTATTTATCAAGAAGTCAAGAAGCTGCTACAGGCAAGGATAATATTTCCAATAAGGCACTCAACGTGGGTCGCCAATTTGGTTCCTGTCAGAAAAAAGAATGGAGAAATAAGATTATGCGTTGATTTCAGGAATTTGAATAAGGCATCAGAGAAAGATAATTATCCTTTGCCTTCACTGGACGAAGTGCTTCAAATTGTAAATGGTTCACAGATGATGTCTTTCCTGGATGGATATTCAGGGTATAACCAGGTCATGGTTGAAGAAGAAGATCGATTGAAGACCGCTTTCACTACCAAATGGGGTACTTACGCATACAGAAGGATGCCTTTTGGCCTAATCAATGCAGGAGCCACTTTCCAGCGAGCTATGGATATTGCTTTTAGAGATATCATTGGAAAATGCATTATTATTTATATGGATGATCTTACTGTGTTCTCAAAGGTCAGAGCAGATCATGTAGAGCATTTAAGGAAGGTTTTCGAATCTTGTAGAACATATGGAATTTCCTTAAATCCAAAGAAGTGCATCTTCGGGGTGACAGAAGGAAAGCTCCTGGGTCATGTCATATCAGAACACGGTATCTCTATTGATCCAGATCGGATAGAAGCCATTAAGAGAATTAGCATGCCTGCCAGTAAAAAGGAATTAAAGTCATTCTTCGGCAAGATTAACTTCGTCAGAAAGTTTATTACCGGATTTGCAGAAATTATTAAGCCATTGAATGATATGTTAAAGAAGGATGCGAAAGTTGAATGGACTCCTCAAGCAAAGAAAGCATTTGAAGAAATCAAGCAAGCAATTGCTAAGGCCCCCGTCCTCATCAGTCCAGACTATCTGAAGCCGTTTTATTTATATTCTTTTGCATCTGATCACACCTGTGCAGGGATTTTGACCCAGAGGGTAGATGATAAAGATGAACACCCCGTTGCATTTATGAGTGCCCCTTTTAAGGATGCTGAGCTGAGATATCCCGCAGTGGAGAAACAGGTGTATGCTCTAGTAAAGGCTATCAAGAAATTTCGGCACTATATCTTGCGGAGTAAAGTGTATGCTATAGTTCCAGATGCCGCAGTTAAAACACTATTAATGCAAAATGAACTAGGCGAACGAAGAGGCAAGTGGGTCGCCACTATTCAAGAATACGACATCGAAATTCAACCAATGAAGTTGGTTAGAGGACAAGCACTGACTCAGACTATAGCAGTCGAAGAACCTGGATTAGTTCAGCAAGCTTACATACTTGAAGCAGTATCACCATATGAGTGGTATGATGATATTGTTTATTACCTACTATCTCAGTGATGTCCAGAACATATGAGCCCAACGCAGAGAAGAGTATTGAGATACAGAAGTAAACGCTTCATGTTGCAAGGATCAGTTTTATTCAGACAAAATCATGAAGGCATCTACCTAAGGTGTGTTGGTAGGAGCGAAGCTAAAAGTATTATGGAACAATTTCATGACAAGTTCGGAACATGTCACGGTGGTGAGCTAGCAACGGCAAATCAGATATTAAGGGCAGGCTATTATTGGCCAAAATTGTTTCAAGATGCTCATCAGCACATCAAAACTTGCCATATTTGTCAAGTAGCAGCTTCAAGAGAACGAAACCCAGCTATGCATTTGCAGCTAGTTGTTGAATTCAGACCTTTTGCTAAGTAGGGGTTAGATTTTATTGGCATGATAAACCCACCGTCTTCTGCACAGCATAAATATATTTTGACTGCGACAGACTACTGCACCAGATGGACAGAAGCCCATGCTTTGAAGTTCTGTACTTCTGAAGTAGTGATCAAGTTTTTAGAAGAAAACATAATTACCAGATTTGGTTGTCCCAGTGCCCTTGTATGCGACAATGGCCCTGCATTTTCATCACTCAGATTTTCGAATTGGGCCTTTGAATATGGCATAACCCTGAAATTTTCATCGAATTATTATCCACAGGGAAATGGCCTAGCTGAGTCCACAAACAAGAACCTTTTGAATGCAATCAAGAAATTACTGGATAAGAATCCAAGAGACTGGCATACACAGTTGAAGTTCGCTCTTTGGGCAGACAGAACTCGAGTCAAGTCTTCTCTGGGTACTTCTCCATATCACCTGGTTTATGGGCAGGATCCCATCTTCCCAATACAATTGAGGATTCCAACCTTGCAATTCATGCAAGAGTATTTAGATGAAGATGAGCAAGTACAAGTAAGATTATCACAGCTCCTGCATCTGGAAGAAAAACGAGACATCGCCTTAAATAAATTTATGAAACATCAAGGAGTGGTCAAGCGTTGGTTTGATCAATAGGCAAGAGTGAAAGCCTTCAGAATTTCTGATCTGGTTTTATATTGGGACAAAGCACATGAACGGCGAGGTGATCACGACAAATTCGATTATCTCTGGAAGGGCCCATATCAGATTGCTGAGATCCTAGGAGAGAACGCTTTCAAATTGAAGACTCTGACCGGAGAAGATATTCCATTGCCTGTCAATGGGCAGTTCTTGAAGCACTATTTCCAGCCATGAATTCTTCGGAACACTGGTTTGTACATAGTTAGATAGGATTTCCTTTCAGTTATTTTTGTTTTTTCTTAGATTAGATTTGTTTGTCTTGATGTCATTTGACTCAAGAATTTTTCTTGCTTTTCATAGTTTAGTTGTTTTTGTTTTGCTTTCGTTTTTAGAGTAGTTGTTTTTGAAGGGTTTTAATTCTTGACAAGGTGGTGTGTATCCAAAACACATTTGGTATACTTTCACTAGGATATGTTAGCTCATTTCCTAAACATTTATTCACGAAATTCTTAGGATTGATAGATTATTGTTTTCAATTATTAACGAAGCGAGCGCTGAGCTTGACTGGGACATTAATCATATATTGTGTCTTGACACCATTATCTTCTGAACGTAATATTTTAAAATGTCAAATCTAATTTTACGAATTCTTATTTGTTCTTTTGAGAAACTTAAGTCATGATTGATGGATTTCCCGTGGATTCCATCGCTAGTATTAGATAGCGTGACTGCTTGTTCTTAGGAGACAAATCAGTTGTTCGGTATTGACTGAAGTATTTTGAGGTTTCTTACACATCTTAATGATCCCGAAGTTCCTAGGAAAGCCTTTGTAAGCCTGGATCAAGTGAAAATCCTAAGGTAATTCATGATTTCAATTCCATTCCATAATAAGTATTTTGCATACTTTCATATCCGTCATTCCATTTACCACATCTCATATTACAATAAAATTGTCCATCCATTTCATTTCAATACAATAAAACCTCCATCCACCCTGCATTTTCAACCAATAATGAATTCGAGTCTAATGTCTGAATCCTTTATATGATCCGATGTTCATTGTACTCCAGAAGGATAAAAGTTGAAGTTGAAATCAAGTACTTGGAGTATTTTCATGACAATATTTTTCAAAAAACCATTATCCACTGTACAGGATAAAATCAAATGTTGGTATTCCTACTCCATTCCATTTGAAATCTACTACATATATCCATTTCGCCTTCAAAATCACATTACTATCCACACCTTTATCCTTTTCACCCCTCTCCTAATCATGATTGATGAATGTGAGTGTCGTCTACTCAAGAAGCTTGCAGTTCCTTCCACCCATCCCCCCCCCACATTTCTATAAAATAAATATTTGGATGCTTTCACCTTTCAAGCAAAGAGATTCCTGAAAATCCAAAGTCTCTATGTCTCATTATACAAATGCCAGAAATTTCTAAATCAGGCATGTTCAAAAGATATTTCGTGCTGTACTTTCAAGTCAAGGAATCCTTGCGAAATAAAATTCTAAGTACTTGTAGCCACATCCAAAGAGGCTACCGCATCCAATCCACCTAATCATTCCATTACTATTTCCGTTCCATCCCCCAATTATTTCATCCCACGAACCAAAACCACAAAGGACATTATAAGTTCATGAAGGTCATGAAGTTGTCATTCTTAATTTCCGCATCCAATCATCCATTCCCGTTCCCTATTATATTCCTTTCCACTTGCAAGCTTCGAAGTTTAGGTTGATATGAACAAACGTTGATTATGGTTTCATTCCGTCCATTTCATTATATATCATCCGTTTTCACTACCTTTCCGTCGTTCAGCATATCCCACCACTTATTTGGTTTATGTTTGAACCTACTTTCATTTGCCCACCTTATCATAATTCACCTCATAGTCCACTGTTTGTATTTATCATGTTATTCTTTCCTGCCAACATTTGTAAGTATCACAACTTGACATGATTTTATGTAAAGATCATCGCATTATCTGCAGAGTCAGACTCTTGAACTCCGTTTATTTGTTACCTCGGTGAAAACCTGGCAAACGGGCGCCGTGTGTAATGGTGATTCTATTTATAAAAAATAAAAAAAATAAAAAATAAAAAAATAAAAAATAAAAAATAAAATAAAAAATAAAAAATAAAAAAAAAGGAAAAAAGAAGAAAAATAGTAAAGAGAAAAAAATTTTCGTTCACTGGTGAAAACCCGGCAAACGGGCGCCATGGACAAGTATCTTGGCAAAAACCTGGCAAACAGGCGTCATGATAGAGACACATTGTCACATTGCATTTTCACTATCATTCCATCACCACTCCATTTGACATCATTTACTTATCATTGCATATTATCATTCGCCTATGTCATCCATGTATATATATCCATCTATCCGCTTTCATGAATATACCTAGCTTGAGACAGGTTAGCTTAGTCGATCTTGGTTTCTAAGGGATGGGAATGAACCTAAGTGCTTGCACTTCAAACCTCAGATATGGATAGTCGCGCTGGCAATTGGTTCTGATTCTTTGATTGAGTAGTCTCGTTTATTTGATCTAGTGTGTGGGTATACATGGAAATGTTGACACTTGACATTTGTTTATCTTTAGCACATTTAAGACGTTTTAATCGAAATCAATCTTTAACCACACATCAGGAGATGTAGTGTCTTGATCCAATTTATGCTTCCTTTCCCTTTTAAGCTCGTTTTTGCATAGTTTACGATTGAGGATGATAATTTAGTATTCTTTGAGTAAGTTTTGCATCTTTGTTTTAGAAATGTTCAGGAACATTCCTCCAGTGGAGTCGCCAGATGTTGTGACCAAATCACACATCACCCCATTAGGAATAGGGACCCCCCTTTTTTTGAGCTCTGAGCTTTTCAATGAGCCTTCAGTGAGTTTTCAATGAGTTTTCAACGAGATTTTAATAATGCCCTGACCCATTTTCCTTTGTAGATACGGTAATAATTTCCTTGCCTATGATCTTTGGTTCACGATTAAGGATAGATGAACTTGTAATAATGAAGTATTGTGATCAAATCCTATCTAGATATTGAGTTTTGAGGTTAATCCTTCAGAATGTTTGAGACCCTGAAAAGACTAAGCCTGGAGCCTGAAATCCTGAAAATCCTGAAAAATGGCTAAGTCTGAAATCTGGTGAATCCTCCAAATTCTATATTTTGCATCTTAAATCCGGTGGATTCGGGACCTATCTCAAACATCCTGAAAGGTATATTGAAAAATATTTAAAGTATAAGAAATTCAATCTCTAAACTTATACTTAAATATATTTTTCAATATACCTTTACTCACGCAATCCTGAAAATACTTAACGATTTCAGAGGATTCAAAATCCTGATCTAATGCGACTGGATACTTAGATGGCGCAAATCTGGGCGCAAAATCACGAAGGAGAAGACACTTGAGCCAGAGGATTTGAAAACTCTATCCAATGCGCCCATCAAAACCTTGGTCCAATGCGAAAATATCAGAGGATTTCGATCTTCTATCTAGTGCGCCCAAACCAAAAGGTCATTTCGGAGGAAAAAATGAGGATTTCAATGCCTTCAACTAGTGCGAAAGTAACAAAGTAAGTCTCAGAGTAAATCTTGGAGAGAATTTCGATGATCAAAGCCAGAGGATTTCACACATGAAGTAATGCGCCCAAGTGATTTTAAAGGTGAAGCTTTCAAGGACCCTAACCAAAGCGCAATCCAGAGGGTTTAAAAACTTCATCTAAGGCGCCAACACTCTAGCGAATTTTCCAAGGCTATCCAGTGCGCTAGAGTCCAGAGAATCTAAATTGTCTCAGTGATGCGCCAACATCATGAGGTCTCCTCTAAGGTAGAGTGAGAACTCCACAGGATCTTACACCTTCATCTAGTGCGCCCACACTCTAGAGGATTCTCTATATTTGATCTAATGCGCCTATCTCTAAGGGCAAGACTTGAGGATTATCAAGACCAAATCCAAGGCGAAATGTGAAGAGGAATTAAAAACTTCATCTAATGCGAAAATCTTAGAAGATTCTCTACCCTCCATCCAATGCGCCACCTCATTGAGCAAGTAAAACTAAGTGTCATTCAGTGCGCCATGTAAGGAGAACTCGAGTTATTTAAGTGATGCGCCAAAATCATGAGGATTCTAAAATCCTCCATCTAATGCGCTATGTTAAAGAAAGAATGAAGTTTCATTTTGAAGGTTTCAAACTAGTGGTCTAATGCGCCAGGAGTCAGAGGATTCTAGTCCTCCATCCAATGCGCCATGTTAAAAGGGGAGACTTAGGTTTGACGTTGAAGGACCCTAAAGTTCTATCCAATTCGATCAAATGCCTTGAAGACTTCGAGCCTCTATCTAATGCGCCAAGTGTTAAGAAGATTTCGATTCTTCATTCAATGCGAAATGTTCCAGAGGAATCTGATGTCTTGAACCAATGCGAAATCCTTGAAGATTCTCTATCCTTGATCTAGTGCGACTTAAAGCAAGAGAACACTAAACACTATCTAATGCGAAGCATGAAAGGAGGATCATCAAGGGGTCATCTAGTGCGAAATGCTGAAAGGAAGTCTTAGAGTTTCATCCGGTGCAACAAGACAAGGGGATTCTAAGGAAGATCATGACATTCCAAAGAAGGAGACTCCGTTATGCCCATCCAATACGAAATTTAATGAGAAACCCAAATACAACTCCAAAGGATATGAAGAGAATCCTACAAGCTTAACCAATGCGCTAACATTCTAAGAGGATTTGCCAAGCTTATCCACTGCGCCAAAGACAAAGGTCATTTAAATTCGTCCAAGTTTGAAGACTTCAAAAATGGCATCCAATGCGCCACCTTCCAAGACTCTTATCCAAGCGCCAAACAAGAAGAAATCAGAAATGTCCTCTAATGCGCCATGTGTGAGAGGAGAATAAGGTTTGATTTTGAGGATCTCCAACTAGTGATCCAGTGCGAATTGCCAAGGAGAATTTCAATTCTTGATCTAATGCGACTAGGGGGATTATGAAGAAAGATCATTATGAAACAAAGGGGAGAAGATTATTAAAACATCATCCAATGTGAAGTTCAATAAGGAAGTCAAATGCGAATCCAAAGAAGATAAAGAAGGCCTCGAAGACCTTCAACTAATGCGAAATGCCAAGAGGATGCTACACCTTGATCCCATGCGCTTGAGAAGAAGAAAACGTCAACCAACAACAAGAAGATCATCAAAACTTTATCTAATGCGTCCAACAAGGAGAAGTTACAAACATTTGATGATTGTTGCCTTCGGAAAACGTGCAAAATGCATTTATTAAATAAAGATCAAAACTAAATTAAATGTTTGTGCACAATAATAAATGAGGTCGGCCTAGAGAGAAGGAAAAGTTTTTAAAGTAAATTATATATATATGCCTCATTTCCTTTTCATTTTTATTATTGTCAAGAGCAGATTTGTTCTCCAAGAGCAGAATTTTCTTCAAGGAGCAGTAACAAGAAGTTTTTTTTAGAAGTATAAATTTGATTTTATCAAATTTTGCCAAGTGGTGGATCAAATTGCAAGGTATCCAATACAAAACAGCTCATCAAGTAAGTCTGATCTGAGTTTTTTGATCTGATTTTCTTCTTTTTTTCTTTCATTAGATGCCTTGAAATTGTTCAAATATTGATAAAATTCTTGAAGGATAAGTGGATTTTTATAATTTTTTCATAGATTCCTTGAATCTAGATAGCAATATTTCATAATTATAAAGGAAAATTTCATAGATTTAATCCACTAAAGTTGCTGACGTAAAGTCTAAATTTTGTTTACAATCACTTATTCGCGTCAAGTCTGCAGAATAATGGCAATGACTTCCAAGGAGCGACAAGCAAAGATCCGGATGGATGCCAAAGGGAAGATTCCTGAATCAAAGCTCGTCTCAAGGTGGACAAATGTAAGCGACACGAATATGGGAAGCAGCAACTTGGAAGATATTAAGTCAGTCCTTGAAGAACCCAACGGAGGAAGCCTCGCTCGAGCCATCATGAGGAGTGGAGCCATTGAAGCTGCTTGTTTTCCGCCAGCTTTGCCGTGTTCGGAGATGATCATCGAATGTGTCAAAAAGTATGATGTAAATACAAGGCAAATTATAGCCAAGGATGGAACGATACTGGCCTACTTGCAAAAGGAAGCAGTTGAGGAGACTTTCAACATTCCAACCAAAGAGAGGATGATCAGCATCTCAATACAACAAGGTCAGCAGGAATATGATATTGACACCAAGATAAAGTTACAAGAGATAAGGAGAGAGTGGATGGCCAATCCAGCCATGAAGTTCAATATGAATAATCCTCCACAGTTCCATAAGTCAGATTTTCATCCCGAAATTGGATATTTGATCATGTTTCTGAACAGAATGACAGGAATGCCTCAATCTGCTACCTTTCAGCCTTGGATGTACTCTTTCATCAAGTCAGTTCTCAAAGGGAAAATGATTGATTGGGCTGGACTTATCAGTCAGAGTATACATGAGCAGTTCATCAATTTTGCTAAGACTAAGACTTGTCATATGAGTTCCTATATAGTGTACCTTCTCGCCAGAAATGAAGTCTACTCAGGTTTGTCCAAAAAAGGAGAAGTCAGCATTGGGCCTAACAAATACTTATCACATCAATGTTATCCTCAGTTGCACCTCAAGAGTATCAATCATTATACAAGATTTAATGATGCATTTGCTATGTTCATAATGAAAAAACTGAGGGGAGAATTTCATAAAAGATTGTCTAATGCAGCGAGAGAATTCATTTCAGCATATGGACACTGGTATACTCAGCATGAAAGGTACACTTACCTAAGGATCCAAGGATTTACGTCATATCCATGCAGATTGCCAAGGTATCCAACCAACAGGATGGTGATGTTAGAGGTTACAAGACAACTCCTAGAACTCATCAGGTTGCAGAAATTGAAGAAGAAAGGAGGAATCCAATTTCCACTTCGTCTTGGACAAAATCTGGAGTGTCCATCCTTATCAGCAGCAGAGTATTCTGAAATAGAGCTACAGGCTTACCATTTGCAAACTCATGGCACCAAGAGGCCTAACTTTGACCCTTTCCAAGTTTGCTGGAAATACAACAGAGAATTCAAACATATCAAGCAGTTGGAAGACCACTGGGCCAGTGCCCAAGATGAAGATGATCTCCGAACACTTCAAAGTTTGAGACTCGACTGGGATTTAGTCAGAGCCACCAAAGTATTCAGGATTCCAGACCAGTTCACCGAGGATGATACTTTGCTAATAGATGAATTTGACAAGATAAAGGATTTGCCTTACACAATTGATTGGTCAAAGAGAGATGCATCCGAAGAAGATTTGATAAAGCCGGTCTTAGCCATGACACAAGTGTGTATCAATCAACTATTGCAGGAAATGAGTGATGAAAGTCAAGTTCTCACTTACAATAAGATGGATGAAGGAGAACCAAAGCAGCATAGTACACATAGCCAACCACAACATAGTGGGAATGATCAAAGCAATAATTCAGCTAGAAAGAGGAAAAGACCTAGTCAAGATCAAGGGGAACCAACCCGAAGACCTCAGAAAAAGAATAATCCATCTACTCCATCTAATCCACAAGAAGGTGCTTCAATTGTTCAAAATCCAATACAAGAGATAGAAGTTATAGAAGAAGTTGCCTTGATTCCGTCAGAAGAGATCCAATCAAGCCCCACTGTCATAATAGTAGAAAATGATGATCTTGGTCAGGATGAAGTAGGTCAAGCTGAATCTGATGAGGAAGTAGCTTGTGTTCAACATAATCAAGATCATGGACAACGAGATCTTTCTACTTTCCCACCTTGGTTGAGACAAAGGATTGAAGAAAGTACAATTGTAGAGACTTATCAGCCTACTGCAGTTGAGGAATTGCTTGTAAATGTACAAAAGAGTAATCAGAAGAAGAAAGCAACAATCCTTTCTAAAATCACTCAAGATTCTGCTGGAAACAGAGAGATACACATAGCTGTTCCTAGAAATGACAAGGAGTTAGAAAACATGGCACCTGAGGATTACAATATGACTACCATTGGCATGGGTCCAATCACAAGGGAACAGGTCGAGGAAGAACTACAAGATGCAATGAATAATGTGAGAAGCATGTTGAAACAAGAAAGAGAAGCAAGGATGAAAGTTGAACAAGATTTTAGTACATTGAAGCATTACATCCAACAAGTCATGCAGCCTATTCAACAGAAGGAAGCTACTGCAATTCCTCCTTCCATTCTTCCACAGGAAACAGTATCCCAAGTTGAGGACATGAGAACTTCATCTCAGATGATGAAGGGATGGATAGAAAAGACAGAAGACAAGGCCTATATTTACCTTGAAGAAATTGTGCAAGTGTATGACAGAGTCATTAAGCTCTAAGGTCGAGTCCAAGCTTTATTGGGAAGTTGTGCTGAGTTCAAACCAATCAAAGAGCAATATATGCCACAACTCAAAAGTTTAATGGAAGCTCCAGTAGAAGATTTAATTCATAATAAAGTGATTGATAGAGATACTCCACATGACTTCGTCACTTGGTATTTCTCTTTTCACAACAAGGGGCAACTAGTTGATAAGATTGAAGTAGATATGTCCAGGATAAGAAGTGTTCTTCTAAGAACAAAAAATCATATATACACTGCTTTGACAACAATTTGTAATCCTTATGGAAATGTTACTATTGAGAACATGAAGCAACAAGTTAAGGCATTCTACTTTCAATATGATGGACTTGATGAAAGTCAACTAGATAGTATATTCACACTTGCATATCGTCTTGGGGAAAATAAGTCTTGGATAAACGACTGGGAGAAGACACTTGGCGTCTATGAGGCAGATGTAGCAGTGGCAGAAGGATCCATTAAGGCAGCGACAAGTGTACCAATGGAAGATATTGTTCAAATTGTGTCCAAATTCATTGTATCTCATATTACTACTACATAGTACTCACCTTGATGATGTGGCTCCCTTATCTTCTTGGAAAGTGTGCATTTGTTCTCTCTTTCATGACTTCTTTCATTTAATATAAGCAGCCTCTTATATTTAATAAAGTTGACCTCCTTCATTTAATAAAGGATAGTTTGTTATAACTACTTGTGATGTGGCTTGATCTGATCCGCTGATTTCGCCGATCAATCTTGACCCTTCTCTCCTTTGAGGACTATAAAAGAGCTCTCATTGCTCTCATTTGTAACGGTTGGAAATTCTAAAATTGTTGTAAGAGCTCTCTGAGATAATAAAGGACTCATTGATTTGGTGATTCTATTTATATTTCTGAGTGTTTGCATGGTTTCAATTTTCACACGAACATTAAGTTAAGTTACAAGTTTTCTTTTTAAGTATAAGTTAGTTAGTGAAAGGTTGTTTTATTGCCTTGTAGTGAAGTCTTTACAATTGAGCGTCAATTTGATCTCTATGCCTGTTGAATTTTCATGAGCATAATTGATTTAAACATCTTGCATACCTTTGAAGATAGCACCTCTCTTGTCTAGTTGTTTTATCTTGGCGAAACAAGATCTGGTTCGACTTCACTCTAAGCAGTAAACGTCCTTCCATTTAGGATTAGATTAGTATTTCTCAACCCTACATCTTTTGCTTTTTTTATTATTAAGATAGGATTAGAACCAAAGTACGTCCATTGCTAAATCATACGCGTCAGTTGCAGTACTTAGATTCTCTAGTGTTCACTTCCAGAGTCTTTGAAACAACAAGTTACATGAACAATTGTGTAAGTCCCTTTGTTGATTAACAGCAGAATCATACTTAAATCATTGAGCTGTCTCTTACTGAAATTAAAACATTATTAGAAGGAACCTTGGAGTTATCTCGTTTGATCACTTAGTTCAGCATCCGAGAGGCTTTGCTCAAGAGAGGGTCAGATACCTAGTATTTCACCCTATTGTTGACTTGTTGAAAAACAACCATCAACAAGTCCAAAGTGCAAAAAGGCAGCAATCTTTGATGAGATGTTACTTGAAAACTGTGTCACTTAGATACATTCCATCTGAGGCAACGGGATCACGTAGAGTGCCTCTACAATAGCCTCTCTCAGTTTTTTATAGCTCTTAGGTATTTGCCCGTGGTGAAAGGTTTTCTGTTGCCCCAAAAATCGTCAGAAGGAGGCAGTGTAAAGTTGCAAAGGGGTGTAACTTTCGTTTTGCTCCTGATGTGACCAAACTAGCTATTCCAACGCGTCCGAATGGGTACATTTATGCTAGGCATGGTCCTATTTCTCACCCAAACATGTCGAAACAGTCGGAGCTACATTGTACCGACGATATCCCTAAAGAGTCCAAAGTGCAAAAAGGTAGCAATCTTTGATGAGATGTTACTCAAAAATTGTGTCACTTAGAAACATTCCGTCTAAGGCAACGAGATCACGTAGAGTGCCTCTACAATAACCTCTCTCGGTTTTTTATAGCTCTGAGGCATTTGCCCGTGGTGAAAGGTTTTCTGTTGCCCCAAAAATCATCAGAAGGAGGCAGTGTAAAGTTGCAAAGGGGTGTAACTTTTGTCCTGCTCCTGATGCGACCAAATTGACTATTCCAACGCATCTGAATGGGTACATTTATGCTAGGCATGGTCCTATTTCTCACCCAAACATGTCGAAACAGTCGGAGCTACATTGTACTGACAATATCCCTGAAGAGTCCAAAGTGCAAAAAGGCAGCAATCTTTGACGAGATGTTACTCAAAAATTGTGTCACTTAGAAACATTCCGTCTAAGGCAACGAGATCACGTAGAGTGCCTCTACAATAACCTCTCTCAATTTTTTATAGCTCTGAGGCATTTGCCCGTGGTGTCAGGTTTTCTGTTGCCCCAAAAATTGTCAGAAGGAGGCAGTGTAAAGTTGCAAAGGGGTGTAACTTTCATCCTGCTCCTGATGTGACCAAACTGACTATTCCAACGCGTCCGAATGGGTACATTTATGCTAGGCATGGTCCTATTTTTCACCCAAACATGTCAAAACAGTCGGAGCTACATTGTACCGACGATATCCCTGAAGAGTCCAAAGTGCAAAAAGGTAGCAATCTTTGACGAGATGTTACTCGAAAACCATGTCACTTAAAAACATTCTGTCTGAGGCAATGAGATCACGTAGAGTGCCTCTACAATAACCTCTCTCGATTTTTTATAGCTCTGAGGCATTTGCCCGTGGTGAAAGGTTTTCTGCTGCCCCAAAAATCGTCAGAAGGAGGCAGTGTATTAAGTCAGGATGAAAGCATATTCACTCTAGGCGCCTTTTTTTGACCAAATCACACATGCGCCTTGAACAACTCTGTCTTCAAGGCGCTTTTCTCTAATCTCTGTAACTCTCCAAATCCACTAAGGCGCAAATTTTACCTCTTGGGCTCAAGATATAGGTTCTTCATCCAAGGCGCCAGAATGGTCCAAAGGCGCATTTCACCTCTAACCTCACCTCTGACCTTACTTGGAGGCGCTAAACCTTTTGACATTTCAAGTAACTTCAAGAGAACTATTTTTCCTTAAGGTGGTTCACTCCTTGCAATTGGATGTATGGTACTTGTAACTCATTTGATTGACTTTGTAATGTTTCTTCTTCTTGCAAAGTAGATAAGGATGATATAAGCTTACTTCATGAATCAGAGTAGAAATCTCTCTTGGACTTGCTAGGTGAAAGGACTTGAACTTGAAGGACTTGAAGTTGATGAAGTGATCCTTCATGATGGCCTTTGACATTACCTTCTCGGAGTGTAGATGATAACACCTTCCTTGGATAAAGTGGATAACCTCTGACCTAAACTTTGAAGCTTGATGAATCTTGAAGATTGGGTTTCCTCCTACTCCCCTTCTGGGCTCCACTCCATCAAAGGGGTATTTAGTTGTCCAAGGCGCCAACATTCACTCAGGGGCACCCAAAGAGAAAGTTTACAACTCTAGGGTGCTAAACTCTTATGCAAAAATGGGTCTCTGGGCGCCAATCTCTACAAGACATTCCATCTCATTGCTCTCCTCCATTACAAGCACTCACTTACCTCAATCTTGGGCGCATACCAACATCCCAACATCCAAATCACCTAGGTGCTCAAAACCTTCAAGACTCAAGGCACATTTTATGATCAAACAAGGTATCTCCTGAACAAGGCACTCATAGTCTCATCAGGGCGTTAATCATCATCATGAGCGCTCATATTGTTCTAGGCGCACAGTTATCTCTGGAATGCTCAAGGCGCTCAAGGCGCACATACCCTTCTCTAGGCTAGTTTACACTTATTCAAGGCACTCATTCCAAACTTACATGAACTCCTCATTACAAGATGCACAAACTAGATGATCCTAGGGCATAAGGGCGCTCATAGGAGTTGTTATGTGTCATTTTGGCCAAGGTTTTCCGGAGCAGTGAAGACATTAGGAAGGGGATGATCGTTCGGATAGTTTTGAATGCTTTATTTCTCCTTGTTTAAACTAGGTGCTCACTGAGGATTGGAGTAGCCTTTGCACCCTCACATCACGTTAATCGGTGTTTCAGAGGCAATCATAGTATAGGAAGATTTGCGCCTTGAAGAAGAGAGTTATCTGGTGAGCGCTTAGGAGTTCTGGTGCCTAGGGGAAAGGTCTAGGTAGAGCGCCTTCAGACTTTGACAGTGAAGTGCCTTAAGGAGTTGGATGATGTTTTTGCCTAGAGTGGAGATGATGTTTTTAGCGCCTTAAGGATGATGATGGAGCGCCTTGGAGTCAGGTTAGTCTGGAGCACCTTAAGAAGGTAAAGCACTTCAAATGTAAACACAAGTGTTTTGAGCGCCCTAATGAGAAGTTGTCTTGGCACCATAAGTTGTTCAAACGAAGATATGCGCCTTAGATAGTTGCAAAGACCTAATTTAGTGCCCAAGGTTGGAAGACTCTTTGTGAGCGCCCAGTGTTTGAAAGCTCTTGTGTTTGGTGCATTAAAATGAATTTGGCACCTAAGTAGTATTGAAACACTCAACTGAGCGCCTAAAGCCCATGAGAGAAGTGATATGCGCCTTGATAGGAATATCATGGAAGATGAGTTTACTGAATGGCGCCTTGAATGACTTGGTTGATTAAGTGTTTTAGCGCCTAGATATGGGATGAATCATTGAGCGCCTTTGGTTGAGATGATGTCAGCACCTTTGAGATTATAACACCTTGGAGTCAAGTTCGAAGGAGCACCTTGAGAAGGTAAAACACTTCAAATGTTTTCAAGGAATTGGAGAAGTCACTTAGTGCCTAGAAGGAATTCCAGAGCAAGAGCGTTGGAGCGCCTTGAGCTTCAAGTCAGATATGCGCCTAGACCTCTACCCTTTAGCAAGTTGAAGCCCTCTGAGCCTTGACAACGTGAGAATGCCTTATAGTGATTATGCGCCTTGGGCAAGGTTGAATACAAAGTTGAGGAGTATATCATAATGAGTAAGTGCACTGTAGGGTTAGATGATAAAGACTAGTGCCTTGAGTGTCTTGGTCAAAATTTTGACATGAGAAGTCTTGCAAGATCAAACCCTAGAGTGCGCCTTAGAGAGAACCTATTGATCCTTTACTTTGACAAGATTTCGGCGCCAGAATGATCCTTAATAAATGGAATGTATCTACACCAATTTTGCACCTTTAGGGAAGTGATGGTGGCCAGAATGATCCTTAATCTCATGTCTGTGCGCCTAGGTCTAGAAGCAAGATTTGAGCACCTTAGGATAGGGTTTTTTGCACCTTGTCTTGGAGAGTGAATTTGCGCCTTGGATGATGTTGAAGTGCCTTGGGATGAAATGCGCCCAAACTTACAGAGGGCCTTCAGTGAGGGAGTTGAAGAGAGTGCTTAGAGGAAGGATAGCCTTAAGATCAAACTAAGTACTTAGAAACCTAAGATTAGCACCTTATTTGAAGTTATACACCTATTCTGGCACCAGAGAGTGAGTTTGAGTGTGAAGAAGTGAATGTCTGCGCCTTGAAGGGGATACAAAGGGAAGATGATGCACCTTGATGGGTTGATGATGGAAATTTACGTTTTGGAGCTAAATGTGCGCCTTGAATCTAAATGATATTTGAGTGCTTAGAGGTAAATAGGGGCGCCTTTGAGAATTCTTTGTGCTTTAAGGAATGGATTGTGGCGCTTTGGACTAAGGTAAGTCCTGAGCACTTCCAATGATTTTAAGGAGCGCCTTGAAGGAGATAGTGCATAGAGGTACAATGAATCTTCCGGAGAACATGGATAGACAACTAAGTCTCCAACTTGAGTCTTCTAAGTGAATTAGATGATGAAGAGAGTCTAGTCATTTTGGGCGCTAGTATCAGGATGAATCATCCAAAATGGGTGCCTAGAACTAGAAGGCGCCAATGCATGAGTTCAAGGATCCTCCATTGGAGCGCCTAGCCCAGATGGCTATAGATTGAAAGTTTTAAAGCTAAGTGATGTCTCTTAGGTGAATTCCTAGCCCAGGTGCATGTGTTGGGAAAAACTCTTTGGCTCTGGCGCCTAGAATTGGGAGCTTTGTAAGATGCACCAATTGATGAAACATTTCCATTTTGCGCCTAGAATAGAACTCTCTCACATAGTTGAAATTGACTTGATAGAAGGAGATAAGTCTTAAGGACTAGTTTGGCGCTTCACTTGCCTATCTCACCTTTGAAATGCGCTTTGGTTGATGATCATCATTGATGGCGCCTAGTGAAATGTAAAGCTATTTGCATCTCCAGAGGATCAAAATTAGATTAGGAGATCATCCTTGCAGTTGAGATTGACAGAGAAGTGTTAAAGGAATCACTTTAAATGGGCGCCTAAGCTAGTTGAGGTGCATATCAATTCCACTATAACCCCAGACTGATGCTTAGGATCCAGTCATCTCCTAAGGCGCAGTTCCATTCACCCATGACCTCGCTTGGCGTCTAAAACTTGGAAACTCCTTTGGAAAGTTCCTGTTGCGCCTAGAAGATGAGTTTGGGATATCAACTTGCAAAAGGCTTAGAAACTCTTCAAAGATGTTAGGCACAATCCCATGGCACTGGAGCTTAGTTTTGGTGCCTTCAAGGAATAGCACATGAAGGAACTTGGGAAGTCAGGTGCTTGTAAAAGGGAACACCTTGGAACATCTTCCAGGGGTTGAAGTAGTAAGAAAACATCAACTGAGTCTAGGCGCACTCCCTTGTGTGAACAGTTTAGCTCTGGCACCTAGCCACAGAGTGAGCCAGAAGAAGTAGTTTGGACATTAGAAGATAGGCGCTCATTCTACAATGAAGCATTCCACCTTCCTAATCAAGAAAGACTTGCAAGAATTGACAAAGGAAGCTAAGGCGCACCTTCTACTTGTTTCCACCTCTAGAATGCGCCTAACCTTGAAAGGGGGTTCAAAGATGTTTGTTAGACCTTTTCACTCAAGGCGGTCACCTTAGGCGCACTTTCTAAGTCCTTGTCACCTCAAGGAAACACCTAGTTTGGAAGGCGCTTGCCCTGTTCTCCACTCCTTTCAATTGGCGCCTAGAACACAGAATGCATGAAAGGAGCGCCTAGACTCCAGAGGGCTCATTTGGGTGCCTAGCATTTAAAACACTTTCATAATGATGATGTTTTGGCGCCTACTCTTGGAAACAATCCAGAGCATCCATAAACTCTAATTGGTGCCTAATGTTGACAAGGCGCAACTTCAGGAGGAGGTCACCTCAACTTGGCGCCCAAGTCAGAAAAACTTGTAAATCCTTCAAATATGCGCCTACCTTGTGAGGTGATGAGTTGAACATTCCAAATCTTCAAATGTTGCTCAAGTAAGGAAGACCTTGTAACATCAAGGCTTCAAGGCCTGTCCTTGTATTTCCATTGAATGAGTTGTACTTCATGCTATTGAAAGCATTTTCCATGTAATAAGACATTGCAAGTTGATTGAATCAAGTAACAAGACAAGTACCCAACTCTAATGTTGTTTCATTCAAATAGTTATCTTGATGTATATCTTTATGTTATTGAAGTAGTTGATGAATTGTTAGCAAGTAAAAGTGTTTAAGTAAGGAAAATTTTTTGTAGAACTAGTTGGGTATCTTACACTTACACCATGCCTATCCATCAAACATCACAATGCAATCAAAATCCTAACAACATGCCCATGATCCAAGATCAAGTGCAATCATGCAAAGATATTATCAATCACAAGCCTATTAAGAATGAACTAGAGTCTTCTAGTACCATACTTTTCCATCAAACACCATCATGTAATCCATGGCCTATCAAGCCTATCAAAGAAAATGCAAACATCCTATGTAATACAATCAGACTTTAAATATTTGAAGTAGCTATCTACAAATATCCATTCAAAAGTGGATTTATAATGCAAGTATGGACGCCATCAATAAAAAAGATTTGTATTAACCAAATATCCATATACGCATACATCAATATCTGTCGATATAAGTATAACATATATACAAAATAGACATATAGGCTTACAAGAATGCCATATAGGCATACAATGTCAACTATGTACAATACAAAATATATGTCCACAAATGCCATATAGGCATACAACAGAGGAACACAATAAAAAGTCATTCCCCTCTAGCTGGTGAAGAGAATAAATCACAAGCAGCCTTTGATCTTCTAGGGGATGGAGACATGCATGTGGGTGGTCTACTACGAACTCGAGGGCTACTCCTCCTATTTAGTTCTTCCTGCACCTTTACATGTTACAAAAAAAAGTATAGATATTAATATATAGAAATTACATGTTATAAAAAAATGAAACATTTAACAAAATAATCACTTACCACTAACATATAATCTATCTCCTCACTTGCCTCAGTAGCAGGAATAGGCCCTGGTGATGTCATGTCCTATAGAAACCATCCAGATAGAAATTAAACTTTAAATCAATAATCTTTTGATTTTTCAAAAATAGACAACTATAACAATGAATGTAAATTGAAATTTACTAATCTGCCTCATACCCCTGTCAATGCCATAGAGCTATGAATCACAGAGGCCACACCCTGCTCCATTGCCCTATGAACATGGGGAGGTGTATCCGCAGCCTGCATCATCTAGAAATAAAACAACATTATTCAATTACGAAAACTATAATAGTGATGCAAATCATGGCTCCTAACATACACACACGCTCATCTAAACATGGAAGTACACACAATAAAACACACAAATCACATACAAAAATTTAGTAAGTACAATTCATTCATTAAACTATTTATTTTATTACCTCTGTAAAGCTTTGAAGTCCACCACCGCTGGCAGGTGTTGTCATGAAATCTACAGTGTTAACCTATTCAACATCCAAAATCAGAAATTAGAATACCATTCATATAATGATGCTATTCACATGTAATATTTATAATTGTTTACTAGTTACATACCTCGACAGTAGATGATCTAGTGAAAAATGTAGGTGGAGAACCACTGAAAACTGCATCGACGCTATGACCCTGAAATTTCATTAAAATCATCAATTTAAATTAGTTAATCTTGTATTTCAAAAATAAAATTTAATAAATTAAATTCAATAAACTTGCTAATATTTACCTAAGTATCAAGGCCAAAATCTCACTCAGGAGGGTATCTGTCATCACCATCTGCTCAGCTGCAGATGTAGCCTGTGCACCTGCGTCCTGACTATCCATGGGGTCATAACCATAGGCTGACCCGCAAGCCTGGCAAGTATGCTGTGGGACCCTACTCCTCGCACTATCTCTCAACCCACTCTGTGTTGCAGGATCGGCATGCTCTATGATGCTTTGGGTCAAGGCACTAATCGACCTCAGTGTATCGACCTCAACACTCTCCTTCACAATGGAAGGGATAGAAACATGCTCGTGGGCTGGTCTGCTGATTACTCGTCTCACTACCCGCTGTGGGTCAAGATGTGCCCCTGGTCTATCCTGTGCTGAGCCCCCACCTCTACCCTGGAAGTCCCGCATATCAAAATAGTCTGGCACTTTATTGAGGACAAACTCAGAGTAGAGTTTCCTCAAAAAGTATTGCGGGACCTCATTGTTATTGCATGGAGGATGGTCAAAAACCATCCACCACCTCTGCCCGAAATTGTCCCTTATCACTTGGTTGTTGCACCAATGGATAGGGAACCTCTTGCATGCAATGGGTGGAGGTTAATTTGTTTGTGGGTTTGTGAAAATTGAACACAAGTCTACTTTTGTAATTTGTAATTTTTTGACATCTTGGTATGACAATTTATCTGCATAGTAATCTCTAAACTCTCTCTTTTTATCGATCCAACTAGTTATTTGCTTGCTAATTGAATTTACATTTGATAACATAGACTCAAGAGATTCGGCAAGCGTGGACCTATGCAAGGTTGAAGTGGAAGGAACTTTCAACCTTGCAATTATATCTTCAATTTGTTTTTTGTTGTTTTCAATTTCCCCCATTATATTATCTTGTGTTCCAGGGGCATGTCGAGGAATGAATGGAGGAGGTTGTTGTTCTGCATGTATTTCTTCCTCAAGATTTTGTGGATTTTGAGGAGGAGGAGGAGGTGCATTAACATTTCCTACAATTAATAAAATATACATAAAAAATCAACAAAAACCTACCTATTTGGGAAGAAATTCAAACAAAAAAACAAAGATAACTCACCCCTTTGGCGTGCTCGACGTCGCGGCGACATTTCGGTGATGAATCGACAAATCTTTTGTGTTGAACGGCATTTTGTAGAACGCGAGCGCGTTTTTGGAAGGGTTTTATGCCGCGGGCGGAGGAAAAGCTCATTGAAATGAAATTAAATGAAATGGCAGCGGGGGTTTTTTTTATAACTAGCAGTTTAAAACGCGAGCGCGTTATAACGCGCTCGTGTTTTGCCTTAAATTTTTTTTAAAATTTTTTGGCCACTTTTTGGCCCCCCATCTTTTTGCACTTACCCTTAGGTTTGCTCAAATTATGTTGGCCGTACACGAGGGTTTTTGAAAACAGCAATTAGGGCCAATAAAAAATTAATTTTAAAAAAAATTAGAAAAAAATTATAAAATAATATCCTCATCAAACTTTACTGTACTACACATCTTTCCCCAAAAGGATTTAGAAAAATACTTTTATTTAGGTCAAATTATGTTGGTCGTACATGTGCATGGTATGATAAAAAAATAATTTTTAAATAGTAGTTTTTAGAAATGCCTATTGAAAATCAATTTGTATCATCTGGGTATTAAAATAAATTATATATTTGGAAACTAGACTCCAAGTACTATATTTCATATTACTAACTATTTTTAAGATTCAATTTTTAAGTGCTTCAAATGTTTAGGTCAAATGTGACAAATTCTAAAAATCAAGGAAAACACTTCCATTTTTTGGCCAAAAAGTGGACCTAACTTCTTGCACTGACCCTACATCTCTACTTTCTCATGTCAATTCCTCCATCATAAGAATGAATAGGTATGGGGATATGGGATCCCCATACTATATGCCTTTGGTTCATTCGAATGGGGTTGTCTCCATGCCATTGACAAAAATTGTGAATCTGGTCCCTATAATGCAAGGATAAATTCATTTCCTACATTGTTTAGAGAAGCCTAATTTATTGAAGACATGCATTAGAAAATCCCAATCTACCTTGTCTTATGCTTTTTCCATATCTAGTTTTATTACCATACAAGGGTCTCTTCCTTCTTTAATGGAATGGAAAATCTCATGGGTAATGATCACTCCTTCTGATGTGTCTTTCCCTAGTACGAAATCTCCATGTTCCTCCAAAATGATAGATGCTATTCTTAATACTGTCGCTTTAGTGAGAATTTTATACACATAATTGCATAGTAAAATTGGTCTGAATTCTTAAAAAAAATAGGTGTTTTAGCTTTGGTGATGAGCATGATGCTAGTGTTCTTCATTTCTTTGAGGACATTAGTGAATTTCCTCGACTCTTCCACCACCAAGAAGACATCTCTTCCCATGGTGTCCCAGCATTTTTGAAAAAAACTTCCTAACCATCCATCCGTACCTAGTGCTTTCTCTCCTGGCATTGAGAAGACAACTTTTTTGACCTCCTCCATTGTCAATTCCTTCATCATTTCTCTATTTTGTTCCTTGATATCAACTTGGATGTGTTGAACTTGCTATCATACCAATTGGATGAGATATTTTTGTTGGATAATAATTTTAAGTAAAATTCCCCCGCTTCCTCTTTTATCTCATGTATATTGCTTGTCATCGATCCATTGCTCTTCTTAATACTTTTGGTGGAGTTGGAGGTGTGTCTGATATTGGTAGAGAGGTGAAAGTATGTTGTGTTTCTATCACCCTCTTTCAGCTAGGTTGCCCTTGATTTTTGCCTCCAAAAGATATCTTCTCACCAATACTTCTTCCAGCTCTTTCTTTAGAGATTTATCCATTTCAAAACTTTCAACTTCCGTACCAAATTTTATAATTTTGGATGAAACAATGCTTAACTTCTGCTGAATTCTAGTCTTTTCCTTGAAAATGTTCTTGAAGTGGTCTCGATTCTATTCCATGATTTTCTTCCTCACATACTTTAGTTTAGAAGATAGCTAGTACATTCTCGAACCTTTCACAAAGGGAACAACTTGTCACCATTCCTAAATCAGGGGTATGAATTTTGGATCTCTTAGCCACATATCCTTGAATTTTAAGTGTCTCACTTTAGGACCAATTTCCTCTCCTATCTTGAGGCTAACTGGGAAATTATTAGACCCAGAGAAAGGTAGGATTTCTAATGTGTGTTCCCAATTATCCTATATACATTGGCTAGAAATTAGGAATCTATCTAGTCTTTCGGCTATCTTTAGAAAGTTGTTCTTTCTATTTGTCCATGTATATTTTCCATTCATAGGATTGCAATCTATGAGATTGTTGTTCTCAATGAAATTTTTAAAATCCCTTTGAGTTCTTGAGGGATGTGAAATACCCCCCATTTTTTCAAATTCTTCCATCACTACATTAAAATCCCCTCCTAGTATTATCTTTTCATTCTTGATTATTTTTAAAATTTGGATGAGATGGTTCCAAAGGAACTACTTTTGAGTTGTGGTTGTTTGTCCATAATGCATATAATCCATAGATCCTTTGAATTTAGTAGTTTGGGAAACTTATCTAAGATCCACCTCTCCCTTCTCCCTATAATTTCCAGTCTTGGAAGATGTTTTTCCCATAAAATTGCCAGTCCTCCATATGCACCACTATTTGAAGAGGCTGTTGTCTCCCAACCTTTCCATTGGTTGAATTCTCTATCTCCCTGATTTACTAAGAGTTTAGTTTCCTGAAGGAGTACTATTTCTTCTCTAGCCCCATCAATTTGAGATTTGATGAGGCATATTTTGTTAGGGGCACTGATGCCCCTAACATTCCATGTTAAGACTCTCATTGCTCCTAAGGAGAGCTTACCACTCTCGTCTTATTCAAAGCCCTATCTATGGTTGTCTAAATACTTGCTGGAATTTCTAATTGTGTCTTGGTTTTTCTCTATTTGGTGCTCTTCCTTGAGGAAGTCGATGTGTTTTCACTCCTCTAAGCTCCATAGTTGTCTATGAGATGCCTAGATTTTTCTCTTCCTCTTCTCCATTCTCAAAAAGGACTTCCTTGGCAATTTCATCACAAATTTCATTTGCCACTTTTGTTAAAGCCTCCTCCAATATAGCCTCCATCCTATCTTTGTCTAGATCTGAAGCTTCTTCTGCACCTACCGAATCATTGGTTGAGTCTTGGGAGGCTTTCCTTTCTTTCTCTTCCTCTTGGTTTATAGGTTGTAACTCTCCCTCCTCCTCAACAACCATGTCTTCTTCATCCATCTCTCTCTTATTGGGATGCTCTCTCTAAGTTCCCTTCTTGGGTCTCTTTCTTCCTCATCATTGTGTTTCCCCTAGACAAAGGGGAGAACACCACTTAAAGGTTAATGTGCTCCTCCACCTCCTATGTGTCCTCTATGTATGTCCCTTCAACTAGTTGGTCTTCCCCATCTTCTTCATTTCCTTCCAAAAAACCTTCAAACTAGCATGCATTTATTATACTTTCCTCAAGGAGTGCCTTGTGTTGATCAAATCCCATCTTGTTCTCCCTGTTTCTTCTTCCTATGAGACATCTGAGTCCAAAGTTTTTTCTCCTTCAAAGAAGATTCCATGATCCCATATGCCCTCTGGAGTTTCTATCCTTATATTTTTTGAGGTTTCTCCTTTGTTTCCATAAGAATGCACATACTAATCATGGATAACCAGTAATGATTATGTTTAGTCTCAATTTCTTGACATATTCCTAGGGTGTTTCCTATCGTTCTCAATATTTACAAATCTCTATACTCCATACAAAGGTTTGTGATTTGAACCTAGAAAGGAAAGAAAGGTAGTTATTCCATATTGGTGACAAAGTTTGGCTTCCATGGCTGACAATAAATATTTGTCTCTCCATATTTCCACGTACTATTTTGTAGTATTTTATCTATATTTCCTTGATTTTGAAATTTGAAAACAAAGAAGCCATCTCCTAGCTCAAGCATTTATTCCTTTTGAGGCCAGTGTTTGTCTACCTATTCCTCTAAATCAATGACTGAGAAGTGACTGGAGAGGACCTTACCTATTAACTTTGTTTCCCTTAGAAGTTCTATACTCCTCTTGATAGTTTATCTTGGAAGTTGGGCTCGTATTTCCTGGTGTTCTTTCTACAAGTTACCTTTGGGAAGTTCTTCTTAGGCATGTATCTCCGTTCCTCTTCTTTTTATAGATCCTTTGGAAATCATCGTCCTTTGTAGTTTTGTCCTGGTCATGTCTTCTCACTTTCGTTCCTCCTTTGGTACCTAATTTTCCTCTGGTTGTGGTAAGACCACCTTTTTGTGTTCCCATATTTGTTTGATTGTTCCTTTTTCTTAGAGGTCTTCTATTGTATTTGAAATGCTTCCTCTTGTGGTCTCAAGGGGGCTTCCTCTGCCAAAAACTTCTTATAGTCTTTCTTCGGTTCCCCTCTTGTTCCTTAAAATCTATAATCCTCTTTATATTTGAATCCTTTATGGTTAGAGTATTCCTTAGAATGACATTGATCCTACAATTTCTCTTCTCTCTCCCATCATACCAACTTCTGGGTCTGGAGTTTTTTCCCAAATTTTCTTCATTCCTAAACCAATGCCCTATTCTCAAGTGTTGCTCATTCTTTCTTCCAGTCCAAATTTCTTCATTGACATATCTAGTTCTAGAGTTTTTCTCCTCAAATATTCTATCCCTAAATTGTCTATGAGCCATCTTCCATAAGTCATTTAATATCACCCTATCAAGATTCTAAACAAGAGGGGAACCAAAGAAAATATTGATCCTTTTATTTTATATTTCATTTTTCCATGAGCTACATATTGATCCTATCTTTCCCATGTCTTGTGATAGTGATGACCACACACCCAATGAGGCTTGACCTTATGTAATTAATACTCCTTATGTGATGGATATTAATGAGGATAAACCTTTACCTATTCATGATTTTGTTGTACGTTATGATGATATTCCTCTTGCATGTCATGATAGCACTATGTTTATCCCCATAGATTCATGTTCTTTTTATGAAGCACCATATGATGAATCTAAGGATAATGATCCATGTGAGCTACCTTGCCTTTTACATAATGATATGCTTTGTGATGATAGCTCTTTTACATCCCATGTTAGCTCTATGATACCCATAGAAATATTTTACCTAGTGATACACTCC
This sequence comes from Cunninghamia lanceolata, assembly GCA_027924645.1. NCBI lineage: Eukaryota > Viridiplantae > Streptophyta > Pinopsida > Cupressales > Cupressaceae > Cunninghamia > Cunninghamia lanceolata. The sequence goes on from BSBN01001226.1 coordinate 12,213,257, forward strand.
ATGATAATATCTTGCATTATGATGTTAATCAAATAGTTTATCATGAAATGTTATTGATGCTTCTTTTTCATTACATGTGATGACATTGTTGGTATTAGTGAGGATTTATTATATTATAATTTTGATGGTATAAATGATACATCCTTACATGTGTTAAATCTTTCTTGATTGCTAATTATGAATATTTAAACTATGATATCTTATTGATTAGTGAGTTTATACTCTAGTTTGAGAGGTAGAGCATTAAAATGATTTGATTCATGTCTTGATTATTATATTCATTTATGGATTTATCACATGATTTTATTGAACTATGTTTTTCTTGTCCTAGGGTCCTTGAGGATGGTATGGACTTAGTTTAGCTTTTTCATGGTTTATCTTTCGATATTTATCCACCCTCTTCTCCTATTATTCATATACCTTTCATGTTAAGCCATATCCTTTGAGAGATATTCCTACTTTTCATGATAAGAATACTTCATACAGTTATCATATAATTATATATACACATCAAAAACTAGCTAGAGGTCAAGATGTCCCATTGCAACAACTAGTTTTGCCACCTAATCTAGTTGATATTCCTCCTATACCTAAGATTACATCTAAGGTACCTAAGATATTTGAAATTATTAAACTTTAGAATTTAACAGGCTAAAATATCTCTTAAAAGGATTTAGTCTGTGAATCACCTTTATGTAATGATATCATGCAAAAAATCTCAAAGAAGACACAAATAGGTTATGGTGTACCACTCCATGTCTAGTGACTTCTTTGATAAAATATATTGGTCATAAGGAACATTTAATGTCATTTCCTTTGATGATATAAACTCCCACATGTTTTTATTATTAATGATGTGTTACCTTGTAGTTTATGGTGAGATATGATAAACTAAACATTAAACATTCTGTGTTTGACAATAGATCTAGTTTGAATATATGCACCAAGAACTCTTTAAAAAATTCAATATGAACATGTTATGATTACAAAAATCTAATCTTATTATTAATGGATTTAAAATGTTTGTAGATAATATTTGGATGCAATTACTCTTCCTATCACAAATAGTTCACTTACTTTAGACACATTTTTTCATGTGATGGTTGGAAAGATATTTTATAATGTTTTGTTGGGGCATGCATGGTTTCATGCTATGTGATCCATACATTTTACATTACATAGACATGTTAAATTTTAGCATAATGGTAATAAATGTCATGTATTAGAATATCCTCAACCATTTAGTCTTTGCTAAATGGTTGATAACTCTAAGGATTTTATTACATAGAATTGATTGTTGAAAGATAAACCAACAAAGGATGATTCCCCAATAAATGGTAATGCATTATTTGTAGATGATTATGCTCCACTAGATTTGATGCCTTGTGGTGTTAGAGAGTGTCAATTTGATCCAAAATTTTATAATATCCCTTCTCTTTACATGGATCTATCTATTTATGGGAAATCACTTGAGGCACACAATGATGAAAAATTAGCTTGTGTATGTCATAGTGATATGGAGGGCTCTACTTATACTAATAATTCTTATTTTTCCTCTCCACCTCTTTAATGGTTATATGGTCTTGGATTTAAAATTGTGTAAAAACTTGGTTATAAAGGAAAAAAACTTGGACAATGTGAACATGACCTAGACTTAAGAAATTATTATTACAAGAAAATAAAGAATATTGTGGTATTAGGTACATGCTTGATAAAATGAAATAATGGATAAACGGATAAAACACAAAGGAAAAAAACATGTAGTATCAATGGTTCATATTTATTTGAGCTTTAGTGACAAATTTTGTTCATTTTCATACAAATGGTACATTTAATTTAGCTTATAATTATGAGATTCCTTTTAGTGCATTGATTAACTCATCTTATAAGAATTTTGTTATGATATACAATGTTCGTTGCTTATCACATTGATGTGTGTATTGCTCCTTAATGTTGTGTAATTTAAATACACACATAAATATGTAGAAAGCACATAAACATATATTAAAAATGCCATAAATCAAATATAGAGCATACAAATGTTTGTGTTGTAAACCAATAGATATAAAGTCAAGCTATACATATCAAAGTGTCTCAATGTAAGAACTATCATAAACATACATATATCACTTGGGGCAGGCTATCTTGATGACCCCTCACCCACCTCATTCCTTCTAACTCTTGTCCTCATCTCCAACCTTGATCTAGACCCCTCCTAAGAAATTATAATCATACCTTTAAGCCTCCCAATTTCCTCATGCAAGTTTTCTATCTCCAACTAACTAGCTCTAGTATTTTCCTAGGATGTTGTTTATTGTTGTAGAACTATCAGACAATATCCTAGATATATTTGGGAACTAAGTTGATCAAATTTTATTTCTATAAATTCAAAATTTGTAAAATTCATCAGAAACAACAAATCATTCAAAATCACCCTAGAATTTTTATGTTAGGGATTTGACTTATATTAGAAATTATTTTGTTTGTTAAGGTTTTTGCTAGGGTTTTTGCATTATTTTTATTATTTTAAGGTTTTTAATTAATTATAACCCTAACCCTAAAAATACATATAATTCTAACAAATGATTAAATAGATAAAGGATTATAGTATAGTAAAATATTATATAATAATAGGATCTATATATATATGTGTGTAAATTTTTATGTTTTTAGAGGATTACATATAGTTGTAAATATATATTTATAGAAGATTATATAAAGAGAATATTATATATATCTTATCTAACTTTACTATAGATATATATTTTTTGATAATAAACCTAGTTTAGGATCTAGGAACCATGCCAAAAAAAAGAGGATTTGCCTAGATGCTAAAGGCACAGAGCACATAGGTCCAACCAACTTCATAGTGATTCGATGAGGTATTGAAGTCAACACAATATACTAGATAAGCCATATATTTATATTCATACCATATTGTATCAACGAATAAGGAGCCTTTGACATTGCACTCAAGACAAATTATAACTATATACACCCAGTCTTAAGAACATCCTAAAGACCAAAACTAAATATAATCTAAAGGAACCACCCGAAACCATACCCCACTGAAAATATATAAGTGGAAGGTTTATCATAGCCAACAACTACCCAACATAGCTAAGAAGCAGAGAAGAATCTAAGTATGAAAGGGGGTCGAGGTAAATTATGCAGGCTTCGAGCCACCCTAAAATATTCAATATTATATTTTTCACACGACACAATCTTACCTAGAATATTTACCATCTCAACATCCTCTAAGCCCTGACTGTGACAACAATTATAAAAATATAGAATAGGCTCCACTGGAAGTGCCACCTTCAAACCTTTATCCAATTCCTCCATCACCCATTGTTGACATAGTTGCCACTTCTTACAAGCATGTAAATGGTAGAGACTGTATCTAAAATAAACCTTTGCTTGGTGAACAACATCTTCAATATCGTCATGTAGCAAATAAGAGATAGTTGCATTCGAAAGCAAAGAAGTGCAAGATAAATTCTAAGTTGCATCAAATACATTCCACCTCCCTTGTGTGTGCCCAAGGTTGACTAGGAGATTAGCCACGGTAGAGAAAATCCCCATGCTCAAAGCAGCATCCATATCTTTCACCAATTCCCATATGAATAACCTAGTGCCAGAGATTTGGGTCCTTAATTTCCTTCTCGATGAATGCCATGAAGTCAACAATCATCTCCTCCTCAAAACACTGATGTTTCCTTTTCTTTGAATTTTCTCACCAATTTTAGCCTTTCCCCAATTCTTCCTACCCACCTTACCAACCAGATCATGTGACCCCTTCACAGAAGCCATTCATCACATGAATAAGTAGGAGTAGATAAAAATTTAACACTTGTACAACTCAACACACGACCCATTGCCACACACAATAAAAACAAGAGTATGAAGGACCATGGAGTGTAATTAATACATGCATGCAAATGACATCAAGAACATGACACCACCCACTGCCTACCCTACTCATTAACCAGTGACTTTATATATATATATACTTATATAAAAATAATATTATTCATATATATATAATCTTCTATATATATATATATTTCCTCTAAAAATATATAAAATCTCTCTCACACACACATGTAATTCATATTAAATTATATAATATTATACTATATTATAATATTATTACTTACATATATATAAGTAATATTACTTTTGTATACATTCAAGATGTAGATTTGTGTTTGGAGGGTAAAAGTCATATTTTAATTATCCTAAAATAATAAAATTTTACTTATTTAAATGTATAAGTATTACTTATCTTAAAATTATGTTGGGGATTGAAATAACATCTTACATGTTGTAACTGTGGATGATACTAGCATATCTATCTTTTAAAAAATTTATTTGAAATACATTGAGAGATATCCTTCTCGAGGTGCGTATTCAACTTATATATGACTAATTGATTAAAAAATAGGTGCCTTGAAAAGGATATCTCTCGGGCTATTTTAGATAGATTTTTGAAAGATAGATATGCTAGTTAGTGAGAGGCATTCTAAAGTGGTATCAATTGTGCATCATGTCATGGTGATGCACATTAAAAACATTCACAAGTGACATACATTTAAAAAAATAAAACTATAAAGTAACTTTTAATTAAATAAAAATAATGTTTGAAATAAAAATAAAGTAAACAAAATTACATAGGAATGAAATAACAATTTTATATGATTTCAACATTAGCGAAAGCAAAGAGGCCGGAGAGCGTGCGGAGTAGCTACAGGCGTGTGGAGCAGAAGGGAAGAGAAATGACGAATGGAATCAGAATAGCAGGCGAGACACAACAAACAAGGGTTCAAACAGTTCAAAGGAATTGGGTTTCAACCCTTTGTACTCTTTGGCGATGGATACATAGAAGGACACCTCCAACAAACTCACAAATCCTGTCCCAAAAATATCCAAACCCCAATCAGATCCTCAAATTTTTGTGGCCTACGAGAATCGAGCAAATCCCTTTCATGAATGGAGTGCTTATTGCAGGGATCAGATTATTCAGGAAAACCCTAACTCATCTCCTTGAAAAATGGCATGGAATATGGTGGATGAAAATGCTAAGGCCCCTAGAAAATGTGCTACAGGTGAGCGAATAAAGATGACGTGGTAGGAAGTAGAGGCATGATTTGTGTTGTAGGCAGGTGATCGGTCGAATGGGTTGACCATAACGATGCTTTAAAACTGACGAAAGATGGTTTGCGTTTGCAAGAGGAGTTGGGCAACGAAGGCATCATGTAGCTTGTGGCTCTACGGTAGTGGATGAATGAATTTAAGCATAGGAAGGTTCAAGGCTCTGCGAGGCGTATGGGATCTCCCTCCTTTGGTTCTCTCTCTATTTTGCCCCCCTCTGCTACACAAAATCACTCGAAGGGCACCTATAGACTATGCCAAAATGCTTCGAATCCTTTCCACGCATGTAGTGATTTTTGCAAGGAGAGGATCCTTTCCCTTGATCCTATGGCCAACCTAGGGTTTGTTTTGGTTCCTATAGTGCCATCCAAGGAGAATATCTCTACTACTCTAGATCTCCCACCACCTCTGTTGGTAATCCCTCCTGACCCGTGCTCCTCCTGGCTTCTAGGCGACTACAAGGTGGATTTGGCATTAGAGCCTGTGGATTTTCACATATCTGATGAGTGCATAGGGAAATCCTCCTTAGACATTGGGTCATGATCTTTGATGTTCAGATCGATGGGAGGAGGACCTCTTGTTAATGATTTCATTGCCTGGTGCAAGAGCTCTTGGGACAAAATGTCTACCCCTTCTGTGGATTTGCTTGATTATGGTTTTTTTTTTGTTGTCTTTCAAAATTTTGAAGATTGCAGGTTTGTGCTGGACAATGGTCATTAGTTTTTTGGCAGATCTAGCTTATTCATGACCCCTTGGACCCCTTTCTTTGATCCTGCAAAGTTCCAAATTTCATCTATCCCAATTTGGTTGCGCTTATACAATTTGCCTCTGGTGATGCGTAATCCATTTCAAATCGAATCTTTCATCAACCAGTTTGGATCCTTCATTAAAATTAAGGAAGGGACTATTCTCAGAAGGTATTCCAGAGTTTGTGCCCTGATAGATATATCCAAGCCTTTGCCCCAGACAATTCACATCAACTTGTCTCATGGCTCTTGGCTTCAATTTATTAATTATGAAGGGCTTCTTGAAAGATGCTTTAGGTGCAACCAACTTGGCCATAAGATTGCTGGCTGCCAATCTAAAATCTGTAAGGGCCAACAGGCCATCAATCTCAAGAAATGGGATCACAAGGTGGGCAGTCCCGATGTAGATTTTGTTTGGAGAAATCATGGCATGTTCTTGGATCACCCTTCTTTGTCTCCCCCTGAAGATGGGGCTGAGGAGCACTCTAATAACAATTTTGTGCCATCTAGTGGGGCAGAGGATGCATTGCCCCAGCAAGTGAATATGGATCAGCAGTTGAATTTTGGGGTCTTAGTGAATAAGGATTCAAATGCTCAAGACCCTTCAGATCAGACAGAGGCCCTTGCTTGCTCAATGAGGTGCTCCTTTCCCCAGACTACTAGTAGGGATACAAGTTTGGTTAAGGGTGGAAAGCATAGGGGAAGGAGAAATGAAGCTGAGAAACTTAAATTGGATGCCCTGGATGCGATTGGTGAAGGCACTCAGTGGATTATGGAAGAGCTCCTAACAAGGAGCAAAAGAAAACAAAAGAAAGGCTGATTCATTAAGGATCTGTTGGCTTCCATCATACCTTTGTTGGTCTTTTAAGTGTCTGTGTTGTCCCCTTCATGTTCCCTCTCATCTCATCTGCTCCTCGATTTTGGGTCTGAAGCATTCTTATATTTATTTTCTTTTATGTTATATGGAAAAAAACACTTCTTATGGATGAAAAAAGAAGTAAACAAAATAAAATAACTCAAGGCTAATTTATTTAGATATATGTATTTAACATATCTATACTACTATAATAATAAGTATTATAATAATATTAAGAATATAAGTAATATATTAGTATTAATATTTAGATTAAATTAATGATTATAATAATTATATAGATATAATAATATTATATTATCTTTATATTAATATAATAATATTAAATAGATAAATATATTGAAATTCAAAATTTAATATATTTTAAAATTTTATTTAATTAAAAATGATGATCACATGGGCATCCAATATACTGGATGGTCAATACAAAGCTTGGGATGGAGTGTTACCTAGTTGGGACAAACCCAAGAAAAGGTTTTTAAAACTCCAATAATTATAGAGAGAATTTTTCAATGTGCAAGACAAATTTGAAAATAATATGTTCATTATTGATAAATAGAATATCATATCATCTACAATCACATGAAAGCTTTAATATTTTTAAAATGGTGTATATGTAATCTACCCAGATGCTTCATTGAGAAGGTTGAGAAACACTTTACAACTTATGCTCACCAACCTTAATTAGGTTTTGATAAACATTCTTGCCCTTTAATTTTAATTTTATTTGGAAGCTTGTGGCTAATTCTAATTTGGTACTCTTGTATTTTACTTCTCCTTGTCTTCAAAAAAGTGGAATATTTGCACGAAAAATAATTATGTTGCCTCACTGTTGTAAGCTTGTTTGTGGATGTAGGGCTATTGGAAAATGAGAATTCTACGATCTTCACTACATAAACCAGAGGGCATGCATTTCATAATGCCAAACCAAAGACAAGTATTTTATTGGTTTGTGTTATCACATTGAGTGGAGGATTTGCCTTCCACAAAACTTAGTGCAAACATCGTGAACACCATAAAATGCACTTTCAATGCCCCCTTAACATAGAACCAAAAACAAATAATATACCACAAATAAAGCATAGCTTTATATGATGACTTGGATATCCTCACATGAATGTAGAGCTATTGGACAATGTGGAAGAGGCATTGTTTTGTCTCTGTAGTGTATTATTGTATTAAATCATAGGAAAATTAAGCTTATTGGTTAATAAACATGGTGCAGTTTCATGTTTGCTCACTTGTCGATGGGCCTTTAATCTTCTCTCAACACTATTTACACTATTGATCATCTATCTATGGTTCTTGGTATTTAATCTTGTACGTGTTGATTTTTTTCTAACATGTTATTATTGCTTGCGTGGGCATATATGAGGCATTGATCTTAATGTAATGTTGCAGCCATTCCCTAGTCATGGATTCAAATGAAATGCTCAAACGCCTTAATGCATGGCTTATGTATATGTATTCTAAATGCATTCATGCCATTTTGTGAAACCATGGAAAGAGCTATAAAATATCACACATGGTTATCATTATATAGATGTATCAAATTGTTGTTGAAGTAGTAGGGGACTTTAGTATGAATTCCAAGAAAAAAATTCTCGACTGTTGTCAATTTGGATCCAAGGTGTTTTAAACATGTAGAAATGGCTTCTCTAGTTTTAGAGTAGGGTCTCTAGAGTTAAAGGAAGTATTAGTGGAAAAATAGTGAAAAGAAATGGTATCGTTTCTCTAAACAATGAGAAATTTGTAGTTCCAATGTGTTTAGAGCATGTTCGTACACATATCATGATCGAATCAAATATGGTTTACAACATTTTGATTCATGGCATTTACAATGCAATACACAAGCCAAGAATTGCTTTCACATACACTTTGGGAGTGGGTAACCTATAACATCATGTCCTGGCTAATTTGTTCTAAATTTTCGTTGGCCATGTGGCTGGATATGTAGGTTCCAAATAATGTTGTTGATATCTTATACAATCATTGTTTTGCTAAGAAAGTTTTTGAAGCATCTGCTATTTGGTAAGAGTTATGTGCTCTCTATGACACCCACATGCACTATGACCTTGTTTCAAAATTACACAATACATAGACACATAATCAATCCATAATCCAAATTAGTTGTTAAAAAACAATCTTTTAAATGGAGGGTAAAATTGTACTTGAATGGCATGACCCATGTTTCCTCCATGAGAAAGCATGAAAACATCACTGTTTAGAGAAACATTGTAGTCTATTACAACAAGAACATATTCATTTTTATTAACTAAAACTAACCTGCTTAGCAATGCAATGCTAGGCTTGTTGTAAAAATTAGGGAATTCTTTTGTAAAAGGCTCCAAAGCTTTGATCCCTTCCAAAAGTTGTCCCCCTACCCTGTGTATATGCTTTCTTTGGTGCTCTTATGTGGTTTTGCAAATCATGGCACAGTGTGTGAATTTTTTTATGCTCTTAGGTGGTTCTACAAATATCACTATATGGAATGATCTTGTCCTTGCCCATTTGTGTTTTCAATGTTGTCGTTATGACACATTTTAATTACTGTATGTTTCTGGGCTATGATTTTGTTTTTGCTGCCAACTATCTTTGTTGAATAAGGTTATGTTTAGCAATAGTTCATCAATATGCTGTATTTTTTTTGCAAATATGGGTTAATTGGTTCACTCTTCCAATGTGTTCATAACATGTTCAGAAGTTAGAATTGCACACCAATCATTATTACATTATTAAACAATGTGAAGAATAAAATAAAATGTAAAAATCTACAACCAATCAAACTTCTAATAATTCATTTTTTAATTTTTTTTTTTAAAATTTGCATATAACTTTTTCAAAAGATAAATATTTATTTTGCAAAAAAATATTAGTTAACCAATGCTGGTGACGATAGTATTTACGAAAGGCAAGTGCTAATAAGATGGATAAGGCAGTTCCCCCACTAAACCTAGTACTACATAACTGCACTCGTTACTGCATTACATTTATTGATTGATTAAACAGCTCAACGATGATGCAGAATCGACGGAGCCGCTATTTTAAACAAAAACTTGTCGTAAATTAAGAGACAATATTGACGCTGGAGTGAAGAGAGAAAGATCAAATGGAAACGCTGTTTGGAATTCCCCTGCCGGTCAGCCCGCCCTGCTTGGAGGTATCAGTGGTGCCTGGATAGAGTAGCGTGTATGGAACCTGTGATGGGCCATACCTGTTCTTCAAATTGGGATTCTTGTTCCTCTCCGACACATTTTTCTCTACGCCAACAAGAGTTGCAGAGAATTGCCCGAAAGCTTGTTCGATGCCCTCATCGTCGGTCCATTCAGGAGTGGATCCCTTCACCTGCCCCAGGTACGCTTCATCCGTTGAATGCTTCGACAGAAGCTCCAACACCGCCATCACCGTAGTGGCCTGAGTAGGGTTGGACACAGATGAGAGCATAAACGCCTCTGGGTCCTTCACCATTTTGTCGTAGTCAAGTGAGTGTTGTTCAGGAATGAGGCGTCTGCTAATGGTGGGGAGATTGGGCATGTATCCTCCGTAGGCATATTGCCCGAAGTTGACTGCTGCGTGGTGAGCAGACGCAACCCAGATGATGGTGGTAATCGCTTCCACAGCTTCTGCCACCGATTCCATCTGGTACCATCCGCTTTCGTTCTTCAGGTCTCCATGACCCACGTTCACCGCCTCCTTCCACCACGCTTGCACTTCTGTGTCTTCCTTGATTGCATCGTCGCTCTTGTAGTAGAGAGACAGATAATCACTCACCCATTGCTTTAAAGCAGCCCAGATCTCCAGGCCGTCCACTGCATATGGGTAGTCTTCTATCACAAGCCTCAGCCCGTGAGGTGCCGTTGAGTCTGGAACTGCCATCCCTCTGCATAAATTTCACAACTCGAAATTATTTATGTGATGATACATTGGCAGTAGAGAGTAACAGAGCAGAGAAAGTACTATACCTTTTAATTAGATCGGCGGGCAAGCCTTGTTCATTTAGTTTCCAGTTTTTATATGCTTTAGAGGAGATCTCAATGGCGTATCTGTAGGGTGTGAATCCTTTTTCGATAACACCATCTGCATTAATCAGAATCTGCCGGGCAGCTTGATTAATGTCCATGGTGTCAAAATAATGAGGGAGTAATAGTTTGTGAAGGGGATGCATTTTGCTCAGCTGCCTGTGAGTGGCAATGATGAAAGGCTCGATGACCGCGTGAGTTCTTAGCCTGCATGAAGAATGGAAAAATTAATCATTATGACATGATTTATCTGTCAACTTGATGTAAATAGAAGTATGAATACACTAAATTACTGTCCTGTTTCAATGTGATCTTACCAATGACTGATTAACTGGTGATAACCAGCATCGTTGACTCTTGAATGTGCTTTGGCGAGCAGCCACACAGCGCCTTCTTCTCCCCCTTGGGCAGGGGTGTAAACCTTTCTTTCAGCTTGGGTGAGACTGGTGTGAGGCAAGCACAACTCGATCGCAACAGCCCTCAGAATTCCTTGGTCTGTGAGGAAGAAGAGAGTCCGGGAGGCATACATTTTAAGGTCATCTGATTGTTTGTTAATGCGTTCGATGTAGGACATGTATGCATCGTAGTAGTCCAACATAAAGAGTCTTTTTGCTTCAACAGCCTAATCAAATCATTCACATTTAATCCCATCATGACATTGGTCAGAAGATCAGAAGTCTTTCTCTTTTCTTGTTATCTTGTTGAAATTTGAATCAGTATATGGATATAACATACCTGCTGCACGGTAAGGCCATCGAGGTTTTTCTCGATATGTTCTGCCGTTATACTACTCTCTTGAGGGCCATATAACTCGGCGTCCAAGCTGCTGGATGGAGGAAAGCTCTGTTCCGAGTTTAAGAAAAGCAGTAGCATTATAATCAATATTCAACTACAACGTCAAAGTTTAACTCTGACACTAAGTAGATTAAAACAAGGAGGTTTTCAATTTTCTTGCCTGCAGACATTGAATGGCCATGGGATTGATACCGGAAAGGGCTTGGCGTGCAAACTCTTCGTCTGTCTTCCATCCAAGGTCGTCAGCTGCAAGTCACAAATGAAAAATTCAAATTTTAGCATCAGTTATATTTAATTTACTCGATAACTAGTACTAGAAGGAATCACTTATAAATACTATTGATCTCGCACCCTTAAGAACTTGGGGAACTGTGAAATTTATGAGAGCTTGGTCCTGTGTGCTGAGCAATCCTTTAACCATTTGAAGAGGAATGAATTCTGCACTAAGATCCATAATATTGTTGAGTGATTTCGGGATTCCTTTGCTGTAAATATCTTTCACCTCTTGGAGCGAGTCGAACTTATCACCAAATATGGACTTGATGGTGGGTACCACCTTTTTGACGAAAGCTCTCACCAAATTAGCCCTGTAGTCGGACAGATTGATATGGGGGAACTTCTCGTCTGGCGGAACGAAGAATTGGGTCACGGTGGTAGCCAAGAGAGGCACGCTTTCGAACTTCCGATCTGTCATATTATAAACATTATCATTGAATCTCCGAACTAATCTAAACTAAAATCAATTTACATTAGAGAAAGGCTTAAAGCTCTATAACATTTAGAGAACCTGTTTTAGCGGGGGCACGTCCAGTTCTACATCTTCTGGGATAGGGAAGGTCCTGCGACCCACCAAGCACCTCCCTGCGGAGATCGGGATTAAAATCTGGGTTGCCCAGATCGTTGTAAACATCGTAGTCATACACACGATCATACCACTGCCTCTCTCCGGTCCCATTTCCTCGCAGAGAAGTCAGCTCTTGCTTTCTCAACGTCGACAAACCCGCTGGTGTGTCATTGGGAAGATGGCTCTGAAATCACCAATGTTAGAGGTTACAATGCACATTAATAATATGCTGTTACTTGATTACTTCTAACTTCTCAAATTATTTATTTTCCAATAATACCTTAGTAGAAAAGAAGACTCGCACGGTTTGGTTCGAATAGTAGTAAGGGTAAACCCACGAGTTGCAGAAAAAACGAAGTGCTAGAAGTTTGTCGGGTACAGCGGAAAGGGTGAGCGATTTCAAGAAGAACTCTCTCGGGTGCGCGTTCTTCACGAGCAATGCACCAGGTATTCCCAGTTCAGCCTTCCATTTGAAGGTCACGGACAATTTCGAGTCGCCAGCAATGGGACCATCCAGCCAGGTCCAGTCTATCGATGTCTCCTTACCTTTCTTCCCCAATCCCGTATCTACGCCATTAGCAGTCATAGGTCGTACAATGTTATAAATTAATTTAAATGAGGTGAAAAAAAAAAATTTTAATGTAGCCACTAAGGATCGTAGTGATAACACATAATAATACTATTACCTTCATCAATCATGTCGCTACTGACAAGCTGAAGAAACACTTTCTGCCCGGCCAATTCAGAGACTGTGTTCAGTATCGTGGCAGAGTAATCGTTAACATCAGCAAGATATGCTTTCATTAACACCACTTCTCCTTTGATTTCAAACTCGTCCACATCGCCATTTTTATGTGGCCATGTTGGAATTGTTGGGATTGTTGGAACAACTGGAACAGGGATGTTATTCAAGAAACTTTTCATCTTGGCTAATCTTAAAAACTATTTCCTACTCCAAACTCTTGCGTATAAGTTGGCGATCAAACCAACTCTGAAACCACTCGCACTCGTTGAGCTTGAGATTGAGATTGAGATACCTTTGCTGCTCCACATCTCTATTTATAGATAGACGGGCGAACTTCGACGGTATTGGCTTCCGTTCGTTTCAATAAACCTGTCTAACGCCTCACCGGAAAAATATTTTAAAATGGCATCACTTCTGCAAATATTCGCCTCTGATTAGCTTTCATCCTGCAAACTGAGCCCTATGTCGATGCCGTCATAGTCATGTGGGGTCGATTCATTAATACTCATAAATGCGATGGCTAAGTCTCCTCTCTACACATCACAGGATAGTATGAGGTACTATTGAATTTTCCAACCCGTGTTTTATTTGTCTGTAGTCTTTTTCAGATCATTTACAATAATTCCTGGGATTTTAGTATTTCCCATGTGCGCTCTGGATCACTCAGATCTGAGGTGGAAGGAAATGTCTTGGGGCGGCAATATGTCCTTGTCCTACACCTAGCAAAAGATTCCACAGGCTGGCATTTGTTTTTCACGATCTGTTGTCCTATACCTGGCAATAGATAAGATCTTTCATTTAAAAAATGCACTTACATTGTCATCCGCAGATGAAAACTATCTGAGACAGGTCGATACATTGACTGGGCGACTTACATCAACTTGAATATAATTAAAGAGTTACAATGTACGTTTTGCAACTTGTATAGATGACTCTGGTTTCAATATTGAAATTACGCTGGGTTTAAACAATTTTCCATTCTTAAGTGGGGTTTCGAGTTCGGTGATTTTATAAACAATCGGGTATCTATATATTTTATGGGTTATTTTTTTCTATTACTTATGCTATTAATAAACTTTTGAATAAATGTATTGGTTAATTAAAAATTTCAAAAAGTAGTATTCACATATTTTTTTATACAATTTCAATTGTGAAATTTGCATACCCATGCTAATTTCCAATTGATTTTGGGCTTATTTTGATGGAATGACTTAATATAATTGTATATTGATAAGTGCCACACTTTGTATTAAATTTGACTCATTTTTCAATTCTTATCCATCTCTATTTATTCTTAATTGTACATATTTCTATACATTTGATCTTGTCCCAACCCTATTTGCACCAATTTTCACACATTTGACCTATTATCAACCTAGACATCCATGCATTTGCTCTTCTAACGTAGAAAATTGCACACCCTTGCAATGTCACACTATGTTTTTGACCTACTTTGTGTTTTGTATCCCCAATCGTGCTTTTAACCTCATTTAGCCCTTTCCTTAGCCTTTTCTACAATTGGTGAGATCACACTTGTATTCACTCTTTCCAATGGCCTCTGTTTTGTAAAACTAATCCTCTATTGTATTAACTTTTCTTTTTCCAAGTGATTAGAGCTTTCAAGAACCATAATTGCATGGATGCCAGCACAATGTGTGGATGTTCGCACGACTCACTAGCGTCCATTGACATCTTGTTGTACGGTGGTCATTTCTAAAGTATTTTGCCACCTTGATGCATGTCTAGGTCTCTGGTAATGGCCTTGGTTCAAATCTAAACATCTATTCTAGGCATTGGACCTTCTATTCTCCCTTCCAAGCTCATTTTTTGAATCCATCTTATCAATCTATCAATTTTTCAAGCTCTCTATCAATCTACTAGCACCCTTGATTAGATTTTCAACAATCTCTTTGGCTATTGGCATTCAAGTCTCTTATGTGAACTTGAGCAACAAATCTACAAATATTCTTCAAATGTTTTGAGCACTTTGCATCATGTTGGGGTTGTCCTCAAGACATTTTTACCTTGCATGAGGTGATAGGGTTTCAACATTCTTCTTTATTTCTGTTGTTATTTACAAAGTCTATAGTTGTGTGTCTAGCACCTCTTGGATTTTCATTTCCTCCTATCTAATATTAGGCACACTAGTTTATTATTCTTTGTAGATTTGAGAATAATATGCATAGCATTTGTCACTATTCTTAGCTCCTAGACACACTTAGGATAAGAGCATGTACACTTCTATTTCAATTTCTTTATCTTGGTTTCTCATGGAGGTCAAAAATCCAAGCTAGGGGCTTGACCATTTGTGGCAAGCTCTTAAGTAGCCCCAACCTTTTTTTCTATTTTAGCTACAAATATTTGGGAGATATTTAACTACATAGAGGTTTTCTTGTATCTTCCTCTTCCTTGTCATTTCTATTTTCATATTAAATATCTTTTCTTCATTGCTATATCATCAAGATTTATACTTTTTTGTCTTTATTTTCTGTTGTGCAGTTGACCTAGGATCTGGTTAGAAAAGTGACATTTTACTAGTTTCTAGTTTGCAGACATTATACAGATGACAACACATCGCACAAACATCCACGCACTACACCAACATCCCTAACAGTCAGCCTCACATTTCGATTCCAAGGTCCTCTTTGCTTGTAATTTACAGTTTTCATCTTGTTTTGTCAAATTTGTATTTCAGATTCCTATAAATCAACATCTTGTCCATTAGGATTTATGTTTTAGCTTGGTGAAAAACACTATTTTGCAAGTTTAAAACATAGTAAGATATTTTAGTCTAAATTTGTTCTTTTTGGTTAGAAAAGAAACAAATTATTTTCTTCTAAAGAACTAGTTTTATTCTAGTGTGGTGCCTTGAAAACATTTTACTTGGAAAATGTAGAAAATTATTAGTTAAATCAAAATTTCAACCTTACATTTTTGTGAAATTTGCATCCCCATGTCATTCCCCATTTAATTATTTGCCCGTATGAAGGAAATGTCATGATACATGTATATAGTGGCAAATGGTATAATCTTGTACAACCCTGGTTCATTCCCCTAGCCTCTTATCCATTTATATACCCACATATTCATATACATTTAGGGCAATGTCTATCCAACCCTCTTGGATGCACATTTGACCGTATTTATTAATTAATTGAAATTTGACATTGTCAAATTTCAATTAATTAATAAATACGGTCAAATGTCAAATTTCAATTAATTAATAAATACGGTCAAATGTGCATCCAAGAGGGTTGGATAGACAATTCTACATTTAGCCCTATCCTATCCTTATACACACATTTCTATGTGTTCGTTTGTTCTATCAAGTTTTCACATTCACCTTTGCCCCTACCTCCATGTATTTGTTAAATACCCAAATTTGATTATTATATTTAAAATATCTTCTGCGTACTGCTGGAGTGGATCGATAAAGTTTTAAACGTCCAAATAAAATCGCGTAAGATCACGAATGGGACGTGCGCGAATTTAATATTATTTCCCACCTCTCAATAATAGAGAGTCAGACGATTGGTATATTCATTTTTCGTTCATCGATCGGAAATAAGAACTTAATAATGGAGGGAAGAGGTGAATCGGTGATTTAACTTTTCAGATAACTCTGACAACTTTTCGAAGGGCGTGAGCAAGATGTGAAGTGACAGTCCATCCATGCGGTCCCTCTGCCGGCCCTGCTTGTGCGTGGGGATTACAACAAAGTGTATAATTGCTTCTGGACGTATGGCAAGCAGGCGCTGGACGCGGCGGAGCAGCAGTTCGGTCTAAAGCGAGACGGGCGTGTCATAATTTGGTGTTCAACATATGCTTCAACACCTTCGGAGGAATGTTCGTTTTTTTCCCCACCCTCATACAACACATTGCGGCGGCGGGCAAGGAGCTGCACGCAAATCTGGCAGAAGAAGTAAGAGCTGCCATTAAAGATAACGGAGGATTGAACATGAGAGCTCCGGAGAACATGGCGCTGCTCCAGTCGACCGTGTATGAAGCGCTGAGGATCGAGCCGCCCGTGCCATTCCAGTACGCACGTGCGAAAGAGGACTTGGTGGTGGAGTCGCACGATGAGAAATATGCGGTGAAGAAGGGAGAGATGCTGGGTGGGTATCAACCCTTTGCCACCAGAGACCCCAAGGTGTTCAACAATCCCGAGGGGAGAGGAAGGGGCGAAATTGTTAAAATACTTGCTGAGGTCGAATGGGCCGGAGACCGAGCAGACAACAACGCAGAACAAGCAGTGTGCGGGGAAGAACTTCGTGGTGATGATATCACGGCTGCTGGTGGCTCATCTGTTCGCACATTACGACTTCTTCGAGATTGACCCCTCCACCTCCCTCCAGAAGGCCACTTCTTAATTCCCCGTCTGTCACTCTTTTTAATGTCCCGGATGTTTGTGTGTAATGTATATCAAAATGCATCCCGATAGGACGGAATACGTGCTTTTTTGAATTTTAATATTTGGTGATAATAACCGACAGTTTCCTGTCTATGTGAAATTTAAAACGATTGTGGTGCTAGGGGAGAGGACTAGTAGTTGAGCATTCTAACTTCACACCTCTCAAAATCATACGTGGTAATTTTGAATCACTCCAAAGATTTTATAGTAGTTTACTTGGCAAAGCCCATGCTTATAACTAATGTTTAAGGGCCACATCATCAAATATGATGCCACATGATTTGTGGGCTGATGTGGCGTCACATGATTGGTTGTTTTTTAAATCTAAAGGGCACATTTCATTCAATTATTAGTACTTATAGTAACACTAGCAACCTTAAAGTCACAACTACTAGTACTAAACTTTTAAAACTATTGTGCCTTAAATGCACATATACTATCTGAGCCATTGGAACCATCTCACCTATTGGGTCTTTTACCCTATTCACTCAAATCCTCAAACTCAAGCAAAACGGACAAAAGCAATATGAGGGCCCTTAGTAGTTCCTGCCGGAGGGACGAATATTAATGGATGTAATTTCTTTTCCTTATTTAGTTAATAATATAAATTAAAAAAATTAAACAACAATATTATTGTTTATATAAAAATATTTTATCTAATAATTTGAAAAATATCATTTATCTATTTTTTATTGGTTCATGTTAGTGGTGTGTATAAATGAAATTATTGTTATTTTTATTTTAATTGATACAAAAATTTATTGCATTGTTAACTTTTAAGTTATATCTGAAATTTCAACTCTATTAATACTCGTTGTTGCTTGAATAACATTAAAAACCACTCTACTTAAATATCATTCCTTTCAATGGTCAAACAATTAATAGCAATTATACACCTCATCCACAACAAAGAAATTGTAAATATTTGTCCTACTTTTATTGGCCAAAATTATCCTTTAGCTGTTGAAGGGGATGATGTTTAAGAATAGCCATTAAAAACTATTAAAACCACTCAAATCTATGTGTCTACATATCGCAACAGAAAAATTTGATCTCCATTTTAATATGAAAAGACATACAATTTTTTTTAAAAATCTTATTAGTCAACCAAAATAATCAAGTGTTTGTCTAGTCACTAGTGGTGTTGAATGTTTGTGGTGAATGGCATGTTTTGTTTTTGTTAGGTAGGGGGATGGATCAAAATTAAAATGGGAAGATGTTGGCTTTTTTGTACTCCACGAGACACATTAATTTACTTCTCTTTTGCTGCAATTGGTAGTAGTTGTGAAGGTTCATAACAAAATATTGGATCTCAAAAGACACTATGGAGGAGGCAGCTTTTTTCATCAGATCTTGGAGTTGAATAGTAAGTTTTGAGCCCGTCACATAGATTTGCTCTTTTATTTTGTTTTTTTGTTTTTTTGTGGAGTTTGTTCATGGATCTGCTTATTTTGATTGTTTTGGGTCACTATATTGAGTCACATTAAGGATTAGAAGCCAATGATGATTAGGTAATGGTTAAGACACAAACCCATGTTTCTCCT
Source organism: Cunninghamia lanceolata (assembly GCA_027924645.1). Classification (NCBI taxonomy): domain Eukaryota; kingdom Viridiplantae; phylum Streptophyta; class Pinopsida; order Cupressales; family Cupressaceae; genus Cunninghamia; species Cunninghamia lanceolata. Next base: position 12,232,389 of record BSBN01001226.1, read on the forward strand.
TTGCTATTTTTCATGAACAAACCCATATAAAGAACAGAGCTACTTAATTATTGTCAATGCACAAGTTTGAGAAAGAAAGCTATAGATTTCTATGTAAGAACATACGTTAAGACATAGACCTACAAAAAGATCACAGAGCTCAACAGTAGGTCTTTATAAGGAGAACCTAGAGTGTCGAGCTCAATTATTTTTCAAAAATCCCACACTAAGCTATTCACATCCAACGTAAGTAAGTACTCCAAATTTGTCTATTTTGCTTTCACATATACAAAATCAACATCCATCCTTACATTGTGTAATGAAATCTCATTTAGGATCCTTCTATTGTCTTGTGAGGAGTTTTTTCTTGCATATAGATTGAGCTCATTTTTAGCACTAAGATGAGCTTGCTCTTGTTGTAGTACTCACATAGGGGTGGGATGAGGACTATTAAAACGAGCTAAATCATTAGAGGGAATTAGGTGCTTATAAGAAAAAAACATCGATTCTTGCCATGACTTGCTTTTAGAAGAAAGAAGTATTGAATAAACAAAGTATTTTAGATAAAATGAAATAGAAATACTGCAAATAAAAAACACTTGAATATATTATTGAATAGAAAATTACATAGATGATTTCTTGATAATTATAATGGCAGTGTTGCTACTATTTATAGATTCGTGGAAATCTCTAGAATATTTTAGACTAACTAAGAGAAGTGTCCAAAAAGAAAAATCTGGAAGTTTCCATTTAAAGATGGAAGTTTCCATATTCTAGAACATTCTATAAAATAAACATTATCTCCAACACCCTCCCATAATGTTTATTTGGAGAAGATAATTACAAGAAATTACTATATAGCAACTTCCTTGAGATTTAACAAGTTTCTAAATTTGACAAATTTCACTTCAGATAGGGCTTTTATAAATATGTCAGCAATTCGATTTTCTATTCCACAAAATTTTAACTCCACCACTTGATTTTCTATTGATGATGTACTTCTATATGCTTTGATCTAGCATGATATATTGTATTTTTTACTAGCTTGATAGTACTTTGATTATCACAAAATATAGTAGTTGGACAAACTTGTGGATGTTGTGTTTCTTCAAGTACTCTTCTAAGCCATAATGCTTCTTGAGATGACTTGATGAACCGACATATTCAGCTTCTGTAGATGATAGTGATAGTATTGCATGTTTCTTACTGCTCCAAGAAATTGGTCCTAACCCAAGATGAAACATGTATCCTGAAGTTGATTTTTTGTCATCAATATCACCTGCATAATCAAAATCTATATATCCAACTAATGTAGGCTCTCCTCCATATTTGTACTCAATTTCAAGTTCATAAGTGCCTTTAATATATTTTAATATTCTCTTAGCTACTTTCCATTGCTCAATGTGTGAATCTAACAAGTACCTGGATACAATACTAACTGCATATGCAATATCTAGTCTAGTTATGGTGAGATACAAAAGACTCCCAACTAATTGTCTATATAATTTTTCATCCACCTTCTTTTGAGTAGAATTAGCACTCAATTTTAATCCTACTTCACATGGTGTATTAGATGCTTTACAATCTATCATATTAAACTTTTTCAATACCTTAGGAGCATATTTGGTTTGAGAAAGCATGATTCTTCCTTCTTCTTACCATACTTGCATACCCAAAAAATAGTGCATCAACCCTAGATCAGTTATTTCAAAAGCTTGTTTGAGTTGATCCTTGATTATTTCAATATTATGTGTGTGATCTCCTATAATAATCAAGTCATCCACATACAATACAATAGTAACAACTTTACCATCACTATGCTTTACATACACATCTGGATCAACTTTACTTCTTTTAAATCCTGCATTTATAAAGTACTCATTTGTTTTGGAGCACCATGCCCTTGGAGCTTGCCTAAGACCATATAATGATTTTTTTAATCTACACACTAGATGTTCTTCACCACTTTTAACAAATCCAAGTGGTTGTTGCATGTAAATTTCTTCCTAAAGATCACCATGTAGAAATGCACTTTTTACATCCATTTGATAAATTTTCCAACCAAATTTTGCAGCTAGGGCAACTATTGTACGAATTGAACTCATTTTAGCAACTGGAGTAAAGGTTTTGGTATAATCAATACCTTATGTTTGTGAGAAGCCTTTAGCCACTAGTCTTGCTTTATTTTATTTAATAGCTCCATCTGATGTGAACTTTATTTTGTAGGTCCACTTGCAACCAACCAGACTTTTACCTTTTGGAAGAGTTGTCAATTCCCAAGTTCCATTTTTCATCAAAGAATTGTATTCATCTTGCATTGCTTCTTCCCATTCTTCTTTTCCTTTTGCTTCCTCATATGTACTTGGAGTGTCAACTTGCATCACCTTAGTCATAAGAGCATAGTTAGCAAACATATTTCTAAGGCTTTCTTGGTATATTTCTTGAATGCTTCTAGTCTTCTGTGTGTCTTCATCACCACTTTCACTTGATGCTTCAATTTGTGTTCCTTCTCCTCTCGCAAAAGATTGCACACCTTGATTTTGATCATTAGTATAAGTAGACTTATCTTCTTCAATCAATATTGGAAAGTAAGATAATGTAGGAAAATGTTCACTTTCAATATCTTCATGAAACCATACGTTCCTTTTGATATAAATTTCATTTGTTTTAGCTTCTCACTTTTCCTTTCAAGCTTGTTCTTCTCTTCATCGGGATTGTGGGCATATGCATTACATCCAAAGACTTTAAAATGAGATACTATAGGCTTCCTACCACTCCATGCCTCTTCCGGTTATGTTCAAAGCTGCCTTAGGAGGTGTTCTATTCAAAATGTAAACTGCAGTACAAATTGCTTCAGCCCAAAATTTAACTTCTACATTTCTAGAGTGAAGCATGCACCTAGCCATTTCTATTATAGTTCTATTTTTTCTTTCTACAACTCCATTTTGTTGGGGTGAGTAGGAGACAGTTGATTCCTTCTTTATACCATGTTGTTTACAAAAATCTAAAAAAGCTTTGTTCATATAGTCTATACCTCTATCTATTCTTATTATCTTCAGAGATCTTCCACTTTATTTTTCAGCCAATGCCTTAAACTCTTTAAACTTATCAAACACTCCATCCTTCTTTTTTAAAAAATATACCCAAATGCGTCTAGTATAGTCATCAATAAAGGTGAGGGCATACCTTGATCCTACAAGTGATGATGTTCTAAAAGGACCCATTACATCACTATGAACCAAATGTAAAGGAGTTTTTGCTCTCCATGATTTAACTTGTGGGAAACTTTCCACATGTTGCTTTCCCATAGCACATCCTTCACACACCTTGTGACCTGATGAGATTTTTGGAAGCCCATGCACCATATATAGTTTTTCCATAAGATTGGGGCTTTGATAATTGATATGACCCATAGACTCATGCCATTACCTACTCATATCATTATATTTGGCAATAGCACACATATTCTCATTTCCACACTAGTAAATTCTTGAAATTTATATAATCCATTCTCCATTTTACTAATTGAAGTCACTTTGTAGTTATTACTCACATCCTTGATCAAACGTTTGTCATTGTAGAATTCTATTTTATACCCTTGATTTGCAATTTGAGATACATAAAGAAGATTTGTCTTCAATTCTGGAACTAACTTCACATTTTGGAACACATCATTATCAACTTGAACATTTCTAGTTCCTTTAACTTCGAAAGCACTAAATTGTTATAATTTCTTAGTGATGCAAATTGTTTCTTATTATAACACATATGTTGTGTGGCACCAGAATCAATAACCCAGTCATCCTTATAAGAATCATTTGCTTTAAGTGTAATATAGAGAGAATTAGTCTTAGAATCAATTTTTTTGTAAACTTATTTGTCTTCCTTTCTGTATCTTTAATCCTCTTATAGCATTCATTTGCTTTATGATCCAACTTACCACAGTAATTGCATTTCCATTTTCTTTTATTATAATCCTGGGATGGAGTATATCTATTGTCATACTTCTAATTTTTCTCTCTTGAATGATTTTCTTGTGTATTTTTGTAATTTTGTCTCCCTCTTATTATGAAATCTTCATCATTAAATGATTCCCTTTCTTTGATTTGGCATTTTTCTTCTTGTACTAATTTAGCACATAACTCTTCATATTTTATATTCTTTAATTTATCAACAGTATCTAGCCCTCAGAGACTTTGTAAAACTACTTGTACAAAATCTTTTTCATCTATATCCTTTCCAAGAGAAGCAAGTTCATTTTTCTTTTCCTTTAATTTGCTTAGATGAGGGACTAGCTCTTGTGAATTTGATAATTTCATGTTGTATAATTCTACAGTGAGAGTTAGAATCCATACATCACCTGAATTTTTATATGTAGTTTTCAAAATATCCCAGACTTTGACTCCACTTCTCTCATTGTGAACTTTTGGAAAAACTTCTTCTGAAAGTGTAAGCTTGATCAATGTTGTTGCCCTTTTACATCTTTTATCCCAATCTTTTTGTTCTTTTCCACTACTTGCTAGTCTTTTTTCACTACCATTAACAATTTCAAAGCAATTTTGAAGAGTTAGAAAAATATCCATGTGAGACACCTAATCATAATTATTTTTTTGATTTAATTTAATTGCAGGTAAAGGAATACCAATTGAATCCATTATGTCAAATTCCCTCTTTTTGAGATGAGAATTAAAATTAGAAATCTCTCACCAATTTTTATTGATTTGATTCTTCTCTTTGCTGCAGTATTTCTTGGTTCTTCTCCACAAAAGAGTGGTGATCAACCCCCATTCACACAACCTACATAATTCACAGCCAACACTACAAAACCCACAAACTACAACCCAAGATATCAGAGGGCTCTTTTACCATATTGAATAAACAGAGTATTTTAGATAAAATGAAATAGAAATACTGCAAATAAAAAACACTTGAATATATTATTGAACAGCAAATTACATAGATGATTTCTTGATAATTACAATGGCAGTGTTGCTGCTATATTTATAGATTCATGGAAATCTCTAGAATAATTTAGACTGACTAAGAGAAGTGACCAAAAAGAAAAATCTAGAAGTTTCCATTTAGAGATGGAAGTTTCCATATTCTAGAACATTCTATAGAATAAACATTATCTCCAACAAGAATATTGTGTCGAAAAGTATGGGAGGACGGTTGAGGAGGAATATTTGTGCACTCCTTTCAAAGAAAACAGGGTATATGTACATAAAATATGAACAAAAATGAATTGAATGTTGGTCTATCCATTTCAACACAAAAAAGCCCTTTTCAATTCTTTCTTGACCTTCCAACTTCAGTCTAAGTTTCGCCAATAACAATCCAATGTAAACACAAAATTCACACGCAGTCTGATTATTTTGTCCATAAATGTGTAAGGTCAACTCGATGTTTTCATAAGTAGCAAAAAAATAACAGAGAATCATAGAACAAAATTAATAGTAATAATTAGTTCAAACTTCAACAAAATGGTTTGTAAGAAAAATCTTAGAGATTTAAGAAAAACCTTACAGAGTTCAAAGAAATGGTTGCAGGCTAAATGGTTCATGAAACATTTATTGTGTAAGGAAGTTAAAGTAGCAGAAATAACTTCCTACGCCAATCTTGAGGAGAGATATTATGCAAAACTTTTAAAAGTTGATCTAACAGTTACAGAAAATTTAGAAGCACATTCAAAACATGAAATAAACAATAAAACACAAAACACCAGATATACATGGGGAAAACCCTTTCGGGTGAAAAACCCCACACTCCAAAACCTACTCAATGTATTCCAAATCCAATACCAAGATTACATACACTTGCAAAGCAAGTTTATTATAGGAGTATCACTAGTAAACAACTCTAGAAGAATTCCGGCAACATTCCAGCAACATAACAATACTTACAAACTCACACTATGCAATCTACTCCTCAAGCCTCTAATTTATAGACTTCTGGCTATACAAGAAACCATCTGTGGTTTTACAAAACCATGTGTGAAGCTTCTCAGCCAAGATTCCAGTCTAAAAATAAGCTCTCACGTCCAAAATAAAATACCCTATTTTTGACCCTTACAAATGTCATAGAATCTATCATAATATGCCTAAAAATAGGCCTTTCATAATATACCACCATGTGGGTATCTTTTGACACCTAATAAACCAATTTTCCAGGCATCGACAATGTTTAATAACTATAGGAAAATATTAAATAAAAAATAACTATTCATAGGAAATATGCAAGGTTGAGACACCTCATTTCCCAACATTCCCCCACTTGTCAAATACCTTGCAAGAGCCAGGGGAATCACATCATCATGGATCAATTGCTAGGGGCCAAAAGGCCCATAGACTCATAACACCACCTAAATTTTGTTGTGCTCACGGGCTTAGTTAATGCATCTGTAACATTCACCACAATCTCTACCTTTTCCAGATTCACCCTACCATCCTCGACCATATCTCTCACAAAGTGATACCAAACATCAATGTGTTTGGTCCTGGCATGAAAAGTCAGGTTCTTTGCAAGGCAGATTGTACTCTAACTATCATAGTAAACTGTAACTACACCCTATTTCAATCCAATATCTGAACACAAATGCTTTAGCCAAATGGCTTCTTTATAGGCATGAGTAGCTACCATGCACTCTACCTCAGTAGTGGACAAAAAGACCACAGCCTATCGCTTGCTCATCCAACTAATTGCACCACCATTAAGAGTAAAAACATACATGCATTAGTGGACATTCTGCTATCGACATCAACAGCCTAGTCTGAATACCTAAAACCATGAATACTCAGGGAATGTTGATCTCCTGTACCATGAAAACAAATAGAGTGCTCTGTTGTACCCTGCAAATATCTGAAGACCCTCTTAACTGCATCCCAATGAACTCTTCCAAGATTAGACATAAAACGAGAAAGAACTCCCACTACTTGGGCAATGCCTGGTCTTGTACAGACCATAGCATACACTAAGCTTCCAACTGTACTATGGTAAGGCACTCTACTCATGTCTTCCATCTCCGATGGGGATGTATGACATTATGAAATAGAGAGTTTCATTCCCAATGTAACAAGAATACAAAGTGGTTTACAATCTTGTATTTTAAACCTTTACAAAACTGAACAAACATATTTACTCTGGCCAAGCCATAGCTTTCTGTTCTCACAATCTCTTCTGATCTCCATCCCAAGTATGTGTTTTGTTGCACCAAGATCTTTCATTTCAAATTTTGCAGAGAGCTGAGATTTCAATTCTACAATCAAACCTTTGCCTTTCCCAATAAACATGTCATCAACATATAAAGCAATTACTGGGAAACGATCACCATCAGGTTTAAAATATACATAGTGATCAGATTTAGAGTGCACAAATCCCAAACTGAACACATAAGTATCAAAATTCTAGTACCACATCCTTAGACTTTGTTTAAGGCCATACAAAGATTTCTTTAACTTACAAACCAACTTGATTTTACCTTTCACCATGTAGTGCTTTAGCTGTGTCATGTAAATTTCTTCCAACAAATCACCATGAAGGAAAGTAGTTTTCACATCTATTTGTTCGACCTCTAGGTCATAAGTTGTTGCAATAGATAATAAAAATGGAATGGATGTCATTTTAGCATCAGGAGAAAAGATCTCACTGTAATCAATACCCTCAACTTGAGAGTATCCCTTCGCAACCAACCGTGCCTTATACTTTTCAACATTTCCATCTGAACCAATCTTTTTCTTAAACACCCATTTACATCCAACAGGTTTGCATCATTCAAGCAATGGTACTAGGTCCCATGTATCATTTCTTTCAAGGGTTACCATCTCTTCATCCATGACAATTTTCTAGGACTCTACATCATTCATACCCAAAGCCTCTTACACAGATCTCTATTCATCAATGTTAGTACTCAAAGAAAATATACACTTCCAATCATCAGGTGAATACCCATACCTTTAGGTGGTTGCCTATGCCTTGTAGACCTTTGAACAAACTGAGGTGGAGGTTCTTCCACTTCTTCCTCCTCTTCTCCCTCTTCTGAAGATTCAGAGCTTAATTAGCTCTCCTCAACTTCTTGTCTATCTTGGGGTCTCGATTCAACATTCTCAAGCATAGAAGGAAGTTGAATCACATCCTTTTTCTATTCAATTTCTTTATGATGTTTTGTCTAAAAAGTAATAGGAGAAGATTTAGTCTCTCTAAAAACAACACTTCTAGAATAAATTACCTTATGTGCAATAAGGTCCCAAAGCTTGTATCCTTTCACACTATAGCCATAGCCGATGAAGATACATTTGATAGCTTGAGAATCCAACTTTGTTATCTTATCCTTAGGCACATGTGCATATGCCTCACAACCAAAAACTCTTAGATGTCTAAGTGAAGGCTTTTGCCCCAACCATGCCTCCATCAGTGTTTTATCAATAAGCGTTGATGTAGGATATCTATTTATCAAATAACAAGCAGTGGCAATAGCTTCAGCCCAAAACTTATGTTCTAGACCAGCTCCACTCAACATGCTCCTAGCCTTCTCCATCAACATTCTATTCATTCTTTCTGCAACTCCATCCTGCTGAGGAGAATATAGAGTTGTCTTTTGTCTTTTAATCCCACAATCTATACAAAATTTGTCAAAATCTGTAGAATAGTACTCACCGCCATTGTCAGTCCTCAAACATTTAATTTTCTTTCCAGTCTGAGTTTCTACCATAGCCTTAAACTCCTTAAAATGACTAAAAACTTCATGTTTACTCTTCAAAAAATATACCCATGTCCTCCTACTGAAATCATCAATGAAAGTAACTAATAAATTGATTTACCAATAGAATCAACATCAACAGAACCAAATACATCCGAATGGATTAGATCCAAAATACATAAAGGCTTATGAGAGGATGAGTAAAACTAAACACAGTTCTGTTTGCCATAAATACAATGTTCACAAAAATAAAACTCTAGATTGCAATCATTCAGCCCCTCAACAAGGTTCTTATTTTTTAGGGCTTTTAAACCCTTCTCTCCAATGTGGCTAAGTCTTTGGTGCCATAACATGGTCTTCTTTACAGGCAACTTTGATTCGGTAGACAGAGCACCCTTGGGTACCCAGAAGCCACGACCATCCGCAGAAGAGCAAACCATCTCTTTTTTCATCAAAGTAGTTTCTGGCTTGATTTTATCAGAAATTCTATTGCACTCAACAATGCATGCATCAAGCTAGTTCAGTGTACCCAATCTACTTCCTCTTTCTATCACCATAGCAGCTCTCACCATTTTCACACCTGCTTCAAAAAACTATACATACACACCTGCATCTATTATCTTGCTAATAGATAATAAATTTCTTGCTAGTCCTGGGATATGCAAGACACCATCAAATCATCTAACTCTACCATTAGAAAATTTCACATAAATACTACCACGACCAACAATGTCAAGGAAAGAATTATCACCCAAATACACCTTACCATCATCATAGTTTTCATACTTACCAAACTAGTTTCTGTTAGGAGTCATGTGGAAAGAAGCACTTGAGTCTATTAGCCATGCATTATCACCTGCACGAGTGGCCAAGGTTGCAATAAACATATCTCCATCTTCTTTTTTAGACTTAGAATCAGAATCTTGCTTCTTCTTATTCTTTTTCTTCTCTTCTTTACATTCCTTTTAGAAGTGTCTGGATTTGCCGTAGTTCTAGCATATTGCCTTGGACTTACAAGGATATTTTGATCTCCCCTTATTCTTGGGCTTGGAATGGCCACGCTACTTCTCATCTTTGCCTCGTTCTTTTTGTCTTCCTTGAACACTCAAAGCCTCTTTAGCATTCAGAGAAACCTTCCTTCTCATCTCTTCAGATAGTAGAGAACCAACAACATCCTCCATTGTCAAGATGACTACAGTGCTCCCAATAGCCATGACTAGGCTGTCCCATGAGTTTGGTAGCAAACATAGCAAAATTTGGCACCTTTCTTCTGCGTCCATTTTCACGCCAACTAAGGTCAACTGAGTCACCAACATATTGAAAGTTTCCAGATGCTCAAAAATCTATCCACCTTCTTCCATTCTCAAGGAATACAACTTCTTCCTCAAGAAAATCTTATTTACTAGAGATTTAGCTTGATATATCTCACCCAACTTCTTCCAAAGCTTCTTCAAAGTGGGTTCTTCGTGGACATTTATCATAATCGAATATGCAAGGCATAATCTTATGAGACCTTTAGCTTTTCTATCCATTACATCATATTTTGAAGCCAAATCTGGATCCACATGCCTATGCACATTTTCATCCACTACATCCCATAGATCCTAGTCAATCAATAGATCTTCCATCTTCAGCTTCTACATTTCAAAGTTTGTGCCAGAAAACTTCTCTACCTCAATCCTCCCAGATGCACTTGCCATCTAAAAATAAATATCTACAACAAGATCACAAAGTATCCTCTATACAAGCTCCCACTCAAACCTTGATTAGCACAAAAAACCCAACAACCCACGACTGAAACCAAAGGTGATTAGGCTCTGATACCACTTGTAAGGAAGTTAAAGTAGCAGAAACAACTTCCTACGCCAATCTTGAGGAGAGATATTATGCAAAACTTTTAAAAGCTGATCTAACAGTTACAAAAAATTTAGAAGCACATTCAAAACATGAAATAAACAATAAAACACAAAATACCAGATATACGTAGGGAAAACCCTTTTAGGTGAAAAACCCCACACTCCAAAAGCCTGCTCAATGCATTCCAAATCCAATACCAAGATTACAAACACTTGTAGAGCAAGTTTATTACAAGAGTATCACTAGTAAACAACTCTGAAAGAATTATGGCAGCATTCCAGCAGCATAACAATACCTGCAAACTCACACTCTGTAAACTAATCCTAAAGCCTCCAATTTATAGACTTCTGGCTATACAAGAAACCATCTGTGGTTTTACAAAACCATGTGCAAAGCTTCTCAGCCAAGATTTCAGTCTAAAAATAAGCTCTCACGTCCAAAATGAAATCCCCTATTTTTTACCCATACATATGTCATAGAATCTATCATAATATGCCTAAAAATAGGCCTTCCATAATATACCATCATGTGGGCATCTTTTGACACCTAATAAATCAATTTTCAAGGCACTAACAATGTTTAACAGCTATAGAAAAATATTAAATAAAAAATAACTATTCACAGAAAATATGCAAGGTTGAGGCACCTCATTTCCCAACAGATTGAACACTTAAAAAATTTCCTTCAAATTTCAATAATTTAGGCTAAACAATCCACAAAATAGAAAACTTCAAATTTCAATCATTCGGGCTAAACAATCCATAAGATATTGATTGAAATTTTTTTAAAAATTAACTGAAATTTCAACAATCACAATCCTCATAAAACATGAAATAAAGTATTAAAACTTCCACATTGCTACAAAAAATCTTAAAGACGGCCATAGATTGAAATCTAAATTTTGATAAACAAAAAGGCATAAAAATCTTAGGAACCAAGTCGTAAAAGTAAAGAATACTAAAATGCAAGATTACAGATGTTGAGGCTAAAGAGCAGCGAGAAGATTAAACTAAATGAATAGAAGAACAAATAATGAAAGAGCAAATATTAAACAATTATACAAAGACAACATGAATTATGTGGTTCACTATTAATGGTTACGTCCACGGGAAAAGTAGGGGAAACTCTGTTTTATTATATTCACAGCAATATATACAATCATATTTCATCAGTCATACACCCATGAGAAATGAAATCTCATTCTATAGATACAAGAAACAACAAATAACAAAGGAGCAGAATGTGAAGAGTTGCATATCAAATAGACCGTTGGACTTCACAAATTAGCAATGAGAAGCCCAGACAAATTAATTTTTTTTTCTTTGCTTCAAGTGTAATTTTCTAGGGTTTAAGTAGACACAGACCGTAATCTTTGATATCAGAGTATCTAATTTCTTCTTAAGCTTGTCAAAAGAATATGACTTTTGATTTTATTACAATTTATGTACAAAGTATATTGACGACTTCTACTTGTTCAAGTCATGCATAGATATTTATTTATATCACATAAATTAAGATCACAATGTTTTTTTGGGCCAACGTGTTAAGTTTGTGGTCAGGAATAGACATTGATTGATTTGTCAATGGTGAGTATGGCTTATTTTAAATGTGTGTTTTTATGTATGTAGTTTTATTTACTGGATGCATGATTATTTTTCTCTCTTATTTGTCTTTTTAGAGCTATGTTTTCTTACAAGGTTCATTCATTTAGTTTCAAATCATCTTCATATTATAAAAGTTATTTTCTTGTTAAACTCCAAACGTTAAATTGGTTAAATTACCTATTGAAACTATGTAGTATTCTAAAGTTGCTATTATGAAGAAATAAGAACATAAGGGCTTTGTGATATCTATTTATTAGGACCTAATATATAATTGAAGCATATGCTTATTTTGATTTTTACACTGTGAAGCTAACATAGAAGGCATAATCTTATTGGTCAATCAATGGAAATTACAAATATTTTTTACTTTCAAAAAGCATATATATGCTCTTAATAAATTTAGACTACAAAAATATATTATAGTAAACATGCAATTTTCATAAGTTTTTTGAATCTTGGATATTCTTGCCTACAAATGTAAAATACATTTGATTTAGCTCATAAGGTCAATCCAATGATCATGAATTACATTAGTGTTTGACAATCGCTCTTTTATGCTAGATTGATTGTTTTGAACTCGAGAGTTAAAATAGCTCATTTATTGTAGCACATCTTAGATAGAGGACATTAGAACAACAAATGCACATGTTATGCATGACAAGGTGAACAAAATGTTAAGTACTTGTAATTAGTTATTTTAGATTAGACTCATTACGAATCATATAATAATCCACCTTAGCCAAAGACTAGCTATCCTTATTTATGATGATGTCATGCTAGTGGGGGTTATCATTCTAATACTTGAAATGCACATACTCATTTTATTGCTCATCGTAGTCAAGAAGATTTCCTATTTCCTCATATTTCTCATATGTAGCGTTTAGTCTCCTCCTACTTGTTTTCATAAGCCACAATCAACTCTATTTTTTCTAAAATAGGAATAACCAACTTGTAATTATAAATCTAGGAATCTAAAACAATAATAATCTTAGTAGAAATTTGCCCCAATGAAATTATGATCTTAGACTAGAAAAGCCAAAGAGCAAATGGAGTAATTACTAAAGCAATCAAAATCTCAAGACTCTAGGAAAAAGAGTTGAGGAAGCCAATACTTAAACTTAACTCCTACGAAATTCAGACATTCTACATAAGCAAGGAGATATAGAGGTGTTAGGAGACATTTGTGGGGTTGTTATGCTACAAAAATTAGGGATCTTAAGTCCAAGCAACATTGATGGCTTGGATTATTTGATACAGTGAAAGAGGTTGATTATGCTTATGATACAACTGCCAAATCCTTGAGAGGCATCGGCGTAATGACAAATTTTGACCACATCAATTTAAATCCATTAATCTTCTACAAGAAACTTGTTGTGCCCTTCTCCAAACTGGGTTCTAGCTCCAAAAAAAACCCAATTTTGGTTCAACCTACCAAGATGATGTAGGATGCATTGTTTGATTGTACATGGACAAATTTAGTAGATACGATGCAGAAGAATAATCACTTGCTTAGAGGTTATTGTGACAAGTTGAAAATCATTGTCTTTGTTTTTATAGATCTCATTATCAACTGAAGCAACATTACAATTGCAAGCCCTTGGGGAAACTAGAATTTGACAAGTTCTAGAATCTTAATAACTCTTCTTCATTTCCACCCAAATTTCTCAATTCTAATTTAAATTATGTATTATGAAAATAGTAGCATTGACAACTTCATCAGTCCATGCTAATTTTCATGTTGTCATCCCTGAACTAGTCTTATTGATCAAGTTGCTTCTACTAAGACCAACACCACAAATACAATCCCTATTTACCACCCTGCTACACCCACTTTGCCAAACCTAGTTGGAAATCATTTCCTCCTTCAATTATTGGAAAATCCTACTACAACGTCATTTGGGATTTTTGATTGACTATTACCAAATCTATTGAGCTCCAAAATGAAAAATGCTACTACATGTTAGTGTATATATATTTCATACACTTAGGCTTAAGCCTACTTAGGTGTCACTTTATACAATCTTGACACATGCCTCATTGAGGTGTCAAGGTTGTTGGGCGGTTAGGAGAGGCGTCGCCAAGTTGCCCACTAACTAGCCACCTCACGCTAGTTTTCAGGGAGGCAACTTGTCACCACTCATGGTTGAGGAGTCCTTTCCTCAACACACAACCTCCTATCCTCACCTATTTGTACTCGACTTCTCTAAGTTATTCATGATCGAATTCATTTGATTTAGGTGCACATTACTTTCAATATCTCATGTTTGTTTATTGTCTCTATGATTCTACAATTCCTATATGATATCAGAGCTGGAGGAGGTCGATTTTAGGCTGTAAGGTTGTTTTGTTCAACATTGAAACTATTTTTTATCACTCTATTATTTTTTGTTTCTCTGTTTGTATTTTTTGGCAGAGGTATCTGAACGACAGAGGTTGGATGGTGGAAATTTAAAGGAAAAGAGAAGGGCAAAGTATTTTTTGGTAAAGAAAGGGCAACATTTTTGCCCATACAGGCCCGTGACCTATATTTGCTAGTGTCCTTTGTTAGGCTCGCGACCTCCTTACTGTGCACCGCCCCTGTTAGGGGTTTGATTCAGATGTCGCACCTATTTTTAGGGATTCAACATGCCGCCCCTGTTCAGGGATTTAGCCTTTGCGCCCCTGTTTGGGGTTTCTACTCACCACCAGGCCTCTATTTGACCTTTAGTTGGAACCTGTGCCATTTGACCCTCATAGACGATGACGCCTGCCAAATTTTGGCCGAAATCTGGAGAGAAAACACTATTCATCACGGGAAAATGCAAAAAGGATGGGTGATGTCACTCCCCGTCGCTTATCTGGCAAGGAAGGGGGTGAACCCTCCTAAAAATAATCTCATGGTCACATGCTTTTTCAGCCTTGGTTTTCCCATTTTTCCCTTCATATCTCTAATTTTTTTGCCAAATATTTTTGTAAAAGGTAGTTTTTTTGTATGTGTTTTTTTAGCATAGGCTGAAAATTTCTAAGTTTCATAAATTTTGATTGGCAACTCAGTTTTGAGTGTCACCTTTTTCAAAAGTGCTTGTTTTTCGCCACAAATCCATTGTGCATAATATCACACTAAAATTATAAAGTGTCAGTTTATGCTTCAATTGATCTAGCCTAAAAGCACTAACTTTATAAAGTCCCAGAATTAGGAGGACAAATAATCAAGGGGGGTGTTGTGTGTGTTTCCTTCACACTTCCTCGAGAAGTGCATGTGTGTTGTGTTCCTATTTTCACTTCCGCACATCTATTTTCACATTCTGTATTTCTACAACAAATTGCAACAATCTAAAGTATAAAGCATGGAGTCTAATGTAACTATACCACCCCTAATGCCTTTCAACTATCAAGATTGGAAGTTAAAATTAATACTTGTACTCAAGAACAATGTTCTGTTTAGGGTAACTATGGGAATAGAAAAAGAACCTAATGCAGCTAAGGACAAAGAAACATTTTTTAATAAATGTGACCAAGCCTTTGGCTTCTTATGTTTAAATGTGTTCCCTGAATTACTATTCCATGTTGAGGTGTTTAAAACACCCAATGAAGTTTGGGATACCCTCCACAAGTTATTTGGGAAAGCTGATGAACTTAAGAGTCATGATTTGGAAAATGAACTCATAGGTCTCAATCCTAGGAATTCCTCAACTCTAGACGACTACTTCACCAAATCTAAATCCTTGAGGTTGCAATTAAAACATTGTGGAATAGACAAGAAAGAGGACCAATTAATTCTATCTGTACTTTGCAAATTAGGTCCAAAATTCTCAGTTTTTGTCTCAACTTTCTACTCGACCAAACGGGCTCTTAGAACCTCATGGTCGAAGCCCACACTTGATAAATTTATTGCGGACCTAACAAGAGAGCAAGACAAGTTAATCCAAATGGGCACATTGAAGTCTACAAAACCTCAAGCCCTAATTGTTGCGAGTAATAAACAAAAAAATTTAAAAGGGAAGAAAAAGAACACTAAGAAGGACAAGGAAGCGAAGAAAGAATCTGAATCTGAGAACTAAAAAAATGACAACATTTCTCAACAAGGAAAACCTACTACAAAGAAAGTTAATTATGCCTTTTGTAAAAGAGCTAGGTACGATCAACATCAATGCATGAGGAAAGTAATAGAGGACCTCTCTCATATTCTCAAGAAGAATAATATAGGGCTACGTGATTCTATCAAAGCATCTTCATCAAACTAGGAAAATACTAAGGCAAAAGAGAAATCAAAAGGCAAAGCCTTAGTTTCTACATCATCTTCATCTCCATCATGGATAATTGACTTAGGTGCTTCACACCATATGGGCTCTTCATAGGTTGTTTTTCACCCTTAGAGCAATCTAGTATGTCCATAGTCACCTTAGGTGATGATACTCTAGCCTTGGTCAAGGGAGAGGGTTTGCTAAAGTTGAAGGAGGAATATTTTCAAATGTTCTAAGTGTTCCTTCACTATCAACTAATCTCCTTTCAGTGTATCAAATAACTCATCTAAGGAAGGGTATGAGAGTAAATATCTCTCCAAATTTAGTTGAGATCAAAGAATTGCAAAGCAACAAGTGGTAGCTATAGGGGAGGCAAATCACCAATCTAGATTATATACCTTTTCCAAATTTGCACTAGATATATCTCCCAAAACATTGCTAACTCATTCAGATGAAGTTATTAAATTATGGCATGAGCGGTTTGGCTACCTTAACTACCGCTACCTTGAGCAACTGTGTCAACATAATATGGTCACAGGGTTTCCTAGAGTTAAATTTTCTAAAGGCCTTGTTAAAACACACTGATATATTGAGAAGGGGGGGTGAATTAGTAAATGCCAAAATTTAATCCAAATTAACTTTATCAACCAACTATTTTTACTTTCTTAAATAGATAATAAAGAAAATTAAGCAATTTAAAGCACAACACATAAGCACACAACCATAACAACAAATTTATATGGAAAACCCTAGAAGGGAAAAACCATGGTGAGAAAGCTACTTAGATCTACTATCCAAATCCAACCTCACAGATAATAAAAATAGGTTTACAATAGGTTTTATGGGCTACAACCTAGAAGGAAGCTACAAATCCCTGAAATATAACGCAACAACACTTACTGAAAGATGCTATAACCTTAGTACAACACAAATGATGAATTCCACTGACCAATCAGCTCCCTAACATCAACACCTTCCACACTAACCTAAAACTTCAATACCTTTGCTCACACAACCATTGTTACCTTCAACACACTTCCACACACACACAAACTCTCACTTCCACACTCGCACATAAATCCTCACACACTCTCACACTCTCATACATTTCACACCAAATAGGATCTTTCTTTTATATCCTCCACAAGCTTCAAAATCTTTCTCCTTCATCGGCCAAGATGAAACGTGCAATGGCCACATCAAGTCAACTTCCAAATGGTGTAGAAATCTAAAGTGGTTCTAACCAAGTGATAACCAAGACATATTCTTCATTAACACATTATTCCATGTTGGTGCATACTTCCAAACATTAGCTGTAATCATAAAATCACTTCAAGTCGGCCTAGTAACACTTATTCTTTCACAAATTAGCTCTAGACCCAAAAAGGTACCGGAGAGGTCAATTAGCATCACGCAGATCACTTTATAAACATTATATGACTTTCAAACACATTTTCAAATATTCCTTTCACAGCTTCAAGCTACATCATGTTGGCGCAAATCAACAGACATAGAGCCTGACATCACTGGCAAACATTGAACACACAGTCTTGAGATAGAGCATTAAAAAAATAGACTTGCACTGTACTTCAACATTGAAACCTGGAACTAACAAACATATCGACCATCTGAACACATCCTCCAAACAACAACACCACAAAGTGTAATGCGGTGAAATGTGGTGGCTTTCACTTTCTCCTTCTGGTAACCCTAATCAGCAACATGATATGTCTTTGTTCCAGGATGACTCGGGAGAACATCTGTGATATATCATATCCTCAGAAACTTGAATATATTATACCTCTCATCTGCATCTACATATCCTCCAAGCCACATGACCTAATCTTCAAATGTGGAGCATTTCTCTAACTTATCCTGACTAGAACAACTCTAAACTGTTGTCTTCAGTCTTCTAGCTCTAGAATCTTCTATGGTAACTTTCATGCTCTAGAATCAAGAACATGGATACATTTCTCTTGTCTCTATCTAACTTCCAAATCATAAGGCCATATCTTTAAATGCAAAGGAATGTGGAGCATTCTCCCGAGCTTCTTCAATGCAAATTCTTGTGCCTTGAACTATATGAAACTTTCTTTCAACAACTAAAGCAATGCTTTTCATCAGGAAACAAATAATACACCATTCACCACATCAGAGACTACATTCACACCACCATACACACCAATCATAGCTCTTTTCAACATAGGTATGAAATTTCAACTTCTTCATATCAGCATCTTCTACAACCTGTCAACTTTCATCTATCTATGAACTTCACTAGATAAGGTAAAACTATGTACAGATGATACTGATCCATCTCCTTCACAACTTCTTTGGCTTGTCCTTCTCTTCACAACTTTTTTGAACAATCTCTGATCAACACATCTTTGTCTTATTTTATCTTCTTTGATTACATACTCTCTTGATATTGCTAATCTACAACAATCTCTCTTTGGCATCTCTTTCCTTGCATCTCTATTAACATCACTAATTAGCACTTCATACCACTATTGACATCAATGACACCACATATGCAACAATCTTCCTCTTTGGCATTGATGGTAACACTTGACCTGATATACAAATTTCTCCCCCTTTAACATCAAGGACAAAGGGCCAGTGGTCTTCTTATGATATGATCTCCCTTTAGCTCCCCTTTTTTGCATTAGTTTTGATCTTCCTTTACTACTCCTTACTTGCCAGCTCCCCCTGACTGTTTCATCCTTGTCATCCTTCTTAATATCACATCTACTTGCTCCCCCTACCAGGTAGCCTCAATCAATCCAGGAATAAAAATATGTCTTGAACTGCCCTCCCTAGACAAGTGCACCATCTATGCATCTAGTTAGGAGGGGTAACAACCCCTAACTTTTGTCTGAGATATTCAAATGTGTTGTTATATGGAGCCTAATCAGACTTGAAGGTTAAATTTACCCCACTTTTATTGGCATGGTTTCCCCCCAAATCATTTAACGGGGTCAAGGGGCAGCATCCCTTAGGGGGATTTGGGGGCAGCAGCCCTTGCGATGTTCAGGGGTAGCGCCATCATGGGGGTTTAGGGGCAGCGCCCCCGAAACCTCACATGATTTTTTTATTATTTTATAAAGGCGTCGAGAGTTTTTTTTTTTAGTGGCCAACATAAAAAACCCTATTTTTGTAACCAACATAAGACTTGATAAAAGCGGCTAAGAGTTAGGGTTTCTATTGATGTATTGTAGCATTTTACAGTGGTATTGAGTTGTAGGGATTGCTGGTTGTAATCAGTTTGATTTACTGGATAATATTATTGGACTCTTTGTTGGTGGATGTAGCCCTGGTTTGGGTTAACCACGTTAAAACTTGTCTATCGCTATTATTATTTCTGTGTATTTTCATTCCTTTGTTTAATCTTTATTTGTATTTAATTGATATCTTATGCTGGCTAACCCTAACATGTGTCCTTAGAAAGTGCATTTGTAAAGATGTCTGCAACCTGATCCCTTATAGGCACATATTCCAGTCTGGCTTCTTGATCTACAACCTTTTCTCTCAAAAAGTGATACTTGATAGATATGTGCTTGGTTCTAGAATGCATCACTAGATTCTTTGAAATATTGATGGCACTTGTATTATCACAAAGAATAGGAATGGGCTCATCATATACTACCTTGATATCCTTCAAAGTTTGCTTCATCCACAATACTTGAGTGCACCAAGCTACTGCAACTACATACTATTCTTTTGCTATTGATAAGGACACCGAGTCCCACTTCTTACTCAAACATGAGACCAATCTATCTCCTAAAAAGAAATCTCCACCACGGGTACTTCTTCTATCATCGACACAACTAGCCCAATCTGCATTGATATAAGCACTTAGGGAAAAGTCATCACCCTTTTGATACGACAATCCATATTTTTGAGTGGTCTTAAAATACTTATGAATTCTCTTGACTACCTTCACATGAGTTTCTTTAGGATCATCATGAAACCTTGCAACCAAACACACCACTTGCATAATGTCAGGCCTTGATGATGTTAGGTATAGTAGGCCTCCAATCATAGATCTATACAGAGTCTGATAATCTTGAGGTGACTCATCATCTTTACTCAAATGACAACCTATTACCATAGGAGTACTCACTAGTTTGCAATCTTCCATGTAAAACTTCTTCAACATCTCCTTGACATACTTTGCTTGAGAGACAAAGATGCCATTGTTTAAGGTAAAATTTGTAAGAGGGTTTAATTTAATGGTTTATGTGAATCCTCCTTTCACCTTAAACATTCAAGGACTTTAGGTCAAGTACGAAATCTACTATCATGCTTGTAGTCACATGGAATGTAGGGAAAATTGGAATTGTGTAGATTTGTTGTTTAATTACATCAAATTATGCTCAAAACCCTAATTATGCAACTTCGGAAGTAAATAGACAAATCATTGAAAATGCTCGCACATAGAGATACTAAATGATAATCAAATCAATATTAGTTTTTGAAGTTCAGAAAATAGAAAAGTCAGGGACTAATGTGTGGGTGCCTGAGTCCAAGGTACCCATTTCTTTGCAGAATCCTGATCTCGTTTCGACACTTATCTACACTGTAACTTCCATTTTTAGGAATTCAACTGTGGAGGACATAGAGACTAGCATCCAAGTTTAGGAAAAGCTCTAGTGTCTAACTTCTTTCCATAACATGAATCCTTGATGCCTGTTGACCTTCCCTGTAACTCTACCTCTTTTGGATGCGACGCCTGTACCCTGCAATCACAAGGAGTGGGTTGGGGGTTTTGGTGTTTAGAGGCTTGCCTCAATCAAGCTTCGGAGAGACATTCAAGTCTTCTAAACATCATTGTCAGATAAAGAGTGTGTATCCCTATGGGATAGAGGAAAAATCCAAATGATAAATAATTGAAAACATAATTGATATCACCTTGTAGTGAAGATCTCATGGAAGGAAGAAGCTCTTCATGCCATGAGGAGATGGCTACTCAAATATGCAAATACAAACACAATAACAACACAAAATCTACTCTACAACACATAATGAATGCCTTGATTCACTTTCACAAAAGCTTGTCAATCCAAAATGCTATCTAGTTTATAAATGAATGCCTAAACATGCTTATATATGCAACTACAAACATTCCCGCCAAGAATTTTGTAATTGAAACTTACCGTGTCGGCATAGGGTCACAAACTGACACTTAAAAATTAGGCCTAACCTAAAATAGGGTGGGACTAGGGTGTGAGCGCCCAAGTCCACCCCCTATTTCAGGTAGGATTTGTCATAAGTGCATCCCTTGAGTTCAAATTGCCATGGAACTTTAGGGTTTTCTCATTAGGAAGTCAGATTATCATGAAAAATACTCTAAATGCATAAACAGGACTCGAGAGCTAAACCTTAAGAGGGAAAAGCCCCCAAGGGGACATTTTTTGACATAACATTTATCTCCCACTTTAATGTATGTATAAACGTAAGGCCAATACATGCATTAAAGTACGGTTAAAAAGTACGGAGAAGACACACGAATCACAGAGAAAAAAGTAATAGACACGTAAAACACATAGAAGATAGTTACAGTCATGCAAAACATAGAGAATACAATATTGAAGACAATGAATGCAAAGAAGACAGTAATGATTTTCATTTTATTTTTCATTTTCATATATATGAAATGTAGATGCAAGTACAAGAAAGTAAACACACCACCCATAATGCAGGAGGGACTCATCGCCATCGGTCTTTAAACTGCATATGGGGCAACACACATGCAATACATGCTAAACAAAACAAGCATGCCATACAAATCCCAAGGCATAGGAGGGACTCATTGCCACCAGTCTTTAAACTATGCTTGGGAACAAACACGCCATACACACACACTTGGAAGACATAGAGAAAACATAGTAGACAAGTGATGGAGTGTTCATATTTCTAGGTTCAACACCATCTTAGGAACATTATAGGCACACATCGATGATTGGGCTTCACCACAATAATCTTCGAAGACACGCTTAAGGGTTGAGTTAGTCACAGAACTGCTCCTTTCCTCGCAATGAGGACTTTTTAAAAATGACAAGATGTGCACTCTCCACGAGAAATACACCATCCCCGCCTCGCGATGAGGGCTTAAGATAGAAAAGGGATGCGATATGCCTACCTCTACAAAGAGCTTAAATGATATATTTCAAACAAATCTCAGAGTCCACGAGGGACTCATCACCACCAGTCTTTAAGACTACACTTGAGAACAAGCACATTGCTAACATCTACAACATACAACTTAGCTTATATATGCCCCCATGTTAAGGTGGTTGATATTAGGTATCGATATCAAGCACATTAAGGTAGGAAGAAAACACACAAGGGAACATGAGCTCTTGCAAAGTCGATGCCCCCTGGAGGTGACATGTACTTTACGATTGCCAACTGTTCCCACAAACACATTCCTGCAAGAAAAGTATTAGTGTCCAAATAATCATGATAAACAACAACATCAATGCATATGAGAAATCACACAAAGAGCCAAGGTTATATTACAAATTTAGAGATCAAGGATAACTATGGGGCTATATCATGAAAATATCAAAACCGAGTGTCACCAAGGCGAGATTCCAAGACAAACAAAGTGCACGGAGCAGCAGTATTGTTTTGTTTTGTAAGTGAGATAAGACATCATCAAGATCACATGACAAAGTGTACAGAGTGATTCTACTGAGCCAAGCGTCAGATAATATATATCAACCCCATCATCATATAGGAACTAAGTCCAATTTTTAATTTCTCACTAAAGAGACGCTAGGTCTGCATCAATATAATATGTTTTTCATCATCCACCCACTAGATAGAAACACTAGAGGAAGAGAAAAAATAAATCAAGAGAGGAGAAATAAGTGCCCTAGGGACAGTCATGTAGGAGGGTGCCCCCAAGTCACCAACCACGACGCTATGTCCGTAAGACACAACACACAACAATGAAAATAGAGGAGAAGCAATATAGAAGAATGATGATACAAATAGAAGAAGGGTCATAACCGAGACGGTCTCCTGGTATCCTGGACCTTACAAGAGAATCAAGGGTCATCCCAAGAGGCCTAAATGTAACACATAACACATCACAGGGGAAACACATCATGAGATATAAAGGGTTAGAGATACTTACCTGGTAGGATCATTGAACTAAGTGTTGTCATCAATCAAATCATCATCATCTTCCCACTCCCAAATTTTAGAGGAAAGTGGGACATAAGGTACCATAGCCCAACTCTTGTTGTTATTTTCAAGTTGTCCAGTCTTAAGATCTCCTTGGTTTTGTCTAATGTTTGGTCAGATGTTTTCTTGTTGAGATGCAAGTCGTTGAGCGTATTCTTGTCATCTCCTCCTCCTTTCACTCACTTGTCTATTCCTTTTTGTCTTACCACTTATCTCTTGTAAGATGGTGTTTTTCTCTTTCATAGGTTTTTGTGTTTTAGAGGAGGAAGCACCAGGATCAAGTCTCATTTGTCTAGGTGGAATATTCTATTGTCGACGATTACCTCCCAATCCTTGTAAGGATGGCAAGGGAGGAACCTCAACATAGGGTCCATTTCCTTTCAGTCTAGGATTCTCTTCAAATGCGGGTTGTTTGTCTCTTGTTGTTTCTTGTATAGAAGAACTGACCACTTGATGTAATAGTTTTGCTTTGTAATTTCTATAGCTTAAGAAGTTAAAGTCTGTGCATGGCTCCAGTTTCTTTTCAGATTTTTCCCAAAAGTAATTCATTGTACAATGTTGTCTTGTAACCAAAGATTTATATTTATTGCGAGGGATAGTAATCAAGCTTGTCCATTCAAAGGAAATTTTACACAGTTATGAATTGTTGAAGGGATAGGTTTCATAGCCTTTAACCATGGATGTCCTAATTTTATGCAAAAGAGATAAAAAATGGGGACAACATCAAACCATTGTTCTACATGTTTGTTAAATACAGTGACCAACAAATATATCTTCCTCGAAGTGTTTACAAAGGTTCCCTTATGTGTCTTAATCATCATATCCGAAGGGTCATAAGAGCCTTGCATTATTTGATGTGAAAAGATTGTGGTGACATTAGTCATGCAATTAGGACCAATAAGGGTTCCATCCACAAGATTTCCCATTATCTTCACAGGTGTAAACACAATTTCAGGTTCGGGGACATTTCTTTTCATGTAAGGCCTAGGAGGGAACCTATTGTTGTTGTTGAGATTAGAAGCCATGTGTATATGTATTCAAATAAATGTGAGATCAGATTTTAGAATATTTTCAAATTTTATGCAAAAGACAATTGCAAAACTATATATGAAAATGACCTAAAATGCTTGATTTTTTAACTTTTTTCAATGCAAATAAGTGAAAGGAAGAGTGTTGTAAGGAAATTGATCAGGGATAGAAAATAATATGTCTGATATCAGTCCAATAAATCCTTAAAATTACTCACAACACACTCTTGATGCAAACCTAGAATGATGACCAGTCAAAACCTAGTGAAAATGCACTAAAATATGCAAATTTTCACAACTTTTCAATGCAAAGACCCAACAAAAGGGGTGTTGTAAAGAATTTTAGGAGGTAAAAAATATTATAGCAGTAATATTAGTCACCTAAAGCCATAAAATATTTCACAACACGCTTGGAGTGCAAATGTAGGTCAAGCCGTAGGTCAAATATAGGCAAAATATGCAATTTTTCACCAAACTTCAATGCAAAAGAGTATGACAAAGGGTGTTGTGAGGAAAATTATGATGGAAAGAAAATTATAATAGTAATAACAGCCACCTAATACCAAAAGAATTGTCACAACATGCTTATAGTGCCACTCAAGGTCAAACCCTAAGGAAAATATAGCTAAAATATGTAAATTTTCACCAAATTTCTATTGTAAGAGGCCAATAAAAAGGTGTTGTAAATAATTTTAGGAGGGGAAGTAGATAATAACCTTGATAATATCCAATTAATGCATAAAAATCCTTTACAACACGTCTATGATGCAAATCTAGAGAGACGATAAGGCCAAATCTAGTGAAAAATTGAGATTTTCAAACCCTAGGCATGAAATTTTGCAAGTAAACCACTATGATGCAACACTACAGTTAGAAGTCAATCCTAATGTGTGTTTTAAAATGGTAGTAAAATATGAAACAAGATTTTGACTACAAACCCTAGCTAATGCAAAACTAGGTTATATGAAAAAATGCACAATTTCAAGCAATTTTTATTAATTTAAGAATGAAAATGTAATCTAAATTAATGATAAATGAAAAATTTATATATTTTAAATCATATATAATGATAATGAAAGAAATTTAATTAAATTAAATGCAACTAATTCAAATTATATGAAAATGCAAGCTAAAAATTGATCTTAAACATTCAAGGACTTTAGGTTGAGTAGGAAATCTCCTATCAAGCCTGTAGTCACATGGAATGTAGAGAAAATTGGAATTGTGTAGATTTGTTGTTCAATTATGCCCAATTATGCTGAAAACCCTAATTATGCAACTTCAGAAGTAAATAGACAAATCACTAAAAATGCTTGCATATAGAGATACTAAATGATAATCAAATCCATACCAGTTTTCAAAGTTCAGAAAATGGAAAATTCAGGGACTAATGATTGGGTGCCTGAGTCCAAGGTAGCAGTTTCTTTGTAGAATCCTAATCTTGTCCTGAATCCTTGATGCCTGTTGACCTTCCCAGCAACTCCACTTCTTCCAGATGCAACACCTATAACCTACAATCACAAGGAGTGGGTTGGGGGTTGTGGTGTTTAGAGGCTTACCTCAGTCAAGCCTCAGAGAGACATTCAAGTCTTCTGAACACCGTTGTCAGAGAAAGAGTGTGTATCCCTATAGGATAGAGGCAAAATCCAAATGATAAATGATTGAAAACACAATTGATATCACCTTATGGTGAAGATCTCATGGAAGGAAGAAGCTCTTCATGCCATGAGGAGATGGCTACTCAAATTTGCAAATACAAACACAATAACAACACAAAATCTAATGTACAACACACAATGAATGCCTTGAATCACTTTCACAAAAGCTTGTCAATCCAAAATGCCGTCTAGTTTACAAATGAATGCCTTAACATGCTTATATATGCAACAACAAACATTCTCGCCAAGAATTTCATAATTGAAACTTACCATGTTGGCATAGGATCTAAATAACAGTCACAAACTGACACTTAAAAATTAGGCCTGACCTAAAATAGGGTAGGACTAGGGCACGGGCGCCCAAGTCCACCTCCTATTTCAGGTAGAATTTGTCATAAGTGCATCCCTTGAGTCCAAATTACCATGGAACTTCAGTGTTTTCTCATCGGGAAGTTAGATTATCATGAAAAATACTCTAAATGCATAAACAAGACCCGAGAGCTAAACCTTAAGAGGGAAAAGCCCCCAAAGGGATATTTTCTAACGTAACAACCATCATCTGATTGAGCAATTTTGATTTGAAGAAAGAATCATAGTTCACCTATCATAGACATTTCAAAATCTTTCTACATCTCTTCTACAAACTTCTGAAACATTTCATCATTGCCACCAAAGATTACATCATCAACATACACAACAACAATCAGGATTTGTTCATCCTCGATTTTGATTTAAAGATTACTATATGTGGTATCTTTCTTGAAGCCCTGCTTGAGTAAGTACTTGTCCAAACTTGCATACTAAGCCCTAGGGGCTTGTTTGAGACCATACAAATCCTTCTTAAGTTTGCATACCATATTCGGGTCTTTTGATAATTGGAATCCATAAGGCTGCTCTATGTAGAATTCTTCTAAATCACCATTGAAGAATGCAGATTTGACATCCATTTGATATACCTTGAAACCCTTGTGTGTTGCAAATGCAAGAAACATTCTAATTGCCTCCATTCTTGCTACCATATAAAATGTCTCCTCAAAATCAATTCCTTCTACTTGTGAATAACTTTGCAAAACAACCTTTCTTTGTTTCTTACCACTTCTCCATCTTCATTCAATTTGTTTCTGAACATCTACTTTATACCTATCACATTTTTATCTGTAGGCCTTGGCAACAATTCCCAAGTCTGATTCTTCTCTATCTGATTTAGTTCTTCTTCCATTGCTTGTATCCATCCTTCATCCTTATTAGTGTGATAAAAAGTTTTAGGTTCTACTCTTGACAGTAAAGAAAAGTTTACCTATTTATTTTCTCTTGCAAACCATCTTCTTTTCTTCACTCCTTCATTCTTGTCCCTAATGATCTGATCCTCTGAATGATTCTTCTGAACATACTTGGCAGGAGCCTTATTAGTCTTCTTTTGAGTTTCTTCCCTTTCTTCAACTTCTACTTCTTTGTAGGCAGGTTCATTTGACCAACAATATTCTTTCTCATCTATGTTTTGATGTGACTCTTCATCAACCCTAACATTTGCACTCTCAACTATCTTCCTCCGTCTTTTGTTGTAGCATTTGTAAGATTTTATCCTAGTTGAGTATCCAAGAAAGATTCCTTCATCATATCTTGAATCAAAATTTCCTAGACCTTCTTCATGTATTTTGATGTAACATTTTCTTCCAAAAACTCTAAATTACTTCATAAAAGCTGGTCTTCCATACCATAGCTCATAAGGTGTCTTTGTGTTGTTCCTTCTTAGTTGTCCTCTATTAAGAATGTAGACTGCAGTGTGAATTGCTTCTTTCCAATATACATTAGGCAACTTAGCTTCACTCAACATGGTTTTGGCCATCTCTTGAATAGTTCTATTCTTCCTTTCTGTAAAACCATTTTGCTGAGGGGTTCTAGCAGGAAAATAGTGCCTCTTGATTCCATGTTCTTCACAAAATTATTCAAACTCATTTGATGTGAACTCACCACCTCCATCAGACCTTAGACACTTGATTCTAGAATTCATTTCATTTTCAATCATGGAGTTGAAAATCTTAAACCTACTAAAAGCTTCTAAGTTTTGTTTCAAAAATGTAACCCATGTCATTCTAGAGAAATAATTAATGAGCAACATGAAATACCTCTCACCTTGTAGACTCTTTGTCCTAGTAGGTCCGCAGAAGTCAGTATGAACCAATTCCAATGACCTTGTAGAAGAATACTCCTTGAACTTGAATCTTATAATTGTCTACTTCCCTATCTAACATTCCTTGCATATGGTGCTTGCATGCTTGATTATCTTTGGCATGTCTCTTACTACTTGCATGGAGTTGATCTTCACAATATTGTCAAAGTTAATGTGCCCCATCCTTTTATGGAACAACCAACATTCATTTATTTGTCCTAGAAGACAAGTTCTTCCATTAATCCCATTTAGGTTATATAAGTTGCTCTCTATTCTAAAACCTAATGCCACTAATTTACCAGACTTTGCTCTTCTAAGTTCAGACCCTTGATCATGAAATATGATATTGTATCATTTTCTTCACATTTGACTTACATTAAGAATATTATGCTTGAGTCCTTCTACATAAATAACATCATGTGTTTTAGATCTTCCATCAACACTTATGATGCCTTTTCTAGTAATCTTTGTGGCTGAATTGTCTCCAAACCTAACTATTCCACCATTCCACTTGACAAAATTGATGAATTTCCTCTTATCACCTGTCATGTGACTTGTACATCCACTGTCTATTACCCAGAGATTTTTTTTCCCTTGAGCATAAATGTTGTTTGGACAATTATTGAATTTTCAACTTCATTGTTTGTCTCCATTCTTTTGGAGGATTCACTTTCTTTGACATGTTTCGCAACATCTATCAACTAAGATTCTGATTTTGCTAATCCACTCCTAGAATATCTTGCTATATGTCCAAAATTGTTGCAAATTTGACATACCATATTGAAATTCATGAGTGAAGTAAGAGAATTTCTACTTACAAGATTCCTTCTATTCATTTTAGACTTGAAATCTATAGCCTTATGACCAAATTTATTGCAACTAAAAGAATAACCAAAGAAAGCATGATTGAACCTATTCATGGAGAATTGTCTTGCATGAAAAGATCTTCCTTGAGTCAAGATGAGATCTTCTCCTTCAGTATCATATGAACTTCCAAACTTTGCTTTTTCCAATTCCCTTTTGAGTAAGAACGTTTGGGTGAGTGCGAGATCACAATGGACCAAACAGTGGCAATGGAGAAAAAACTTGTTGGATGAAAAAGTGCTAACATTTAGACTAATATTTAGATTTGGATGGAAAGGATGTTAATATTTCTAGTTCAAATATCAATTCCCTCCAAAAATACCTTATGATTACCTCATATTTAGGCAAGTGGGAGTTTGAAAACTTGCCAAAGAAACTTGCAAAACCACCCATTTAGTGTTATCCTGAAATTTTCCACAATTTCATCCTTGAAGCTGACAGAATTTTTCGTAACTAACTTTAATCAAATGAAAAAGGTTTATAAAGGAATCTATTAAGATTCTAAAAATATAATATATACCTCATAATAATTTTAATAGGTAATTATCATTAATTTTCTATATATGCTATGTTTGCTCTCCTGATAAATATACATATTGGAAAACATCCATAACTTTCAACATAATAATATTTTTTTAAATCCAAAAGATGCATCATATTCTAGGATTTATTGGGTATACATTCAAATTTAAAAATTTTGAGTTTCATATATTTTTGACAAAGTTAGGTTGGATGGAAAATTAATTTTAATATTTTAAACAAGTCACAATAAAAAATTCATAAATAATTATTTATTTAGTTAAAAAATTCAAAAAAATATGTATCACATTTGATAATCTATCCTTTACCTAAATCCAAATCATGGAGGAAGAATATTATCTTTTTTCTCATACTTAGGTTGGCCGGAATGACACCTACTTTTTACGTTTTTCTAAAACTTTTAGTAGCGCTTCATTGAAATATCCAATTTTCACCAAACTATTTTTAAAATTTTCAAAAAAAAAAAAGTATCCAATAAACTACATTCAATTTATTACAAAGTTTATTACTACCTTATTTCAAGATTGTGTAGATAACTCATTCAATTTTTGACATGAAGTTACTTAAGTCTATTTTTCACATTTACATTACCACTTAGAGGTAGTGTTTGGCCCATCATAATCCTGCTCTCACCTATTTCTTTCTCAAGTCTTGTGCAATCTCTTGTCTTAGCTTCAATCAAAGCTCTTTGTTCTTGATTCTCTTTCCTTTGCATAGTCCAAGTCTTCAAGAGCAGAAATAAGTTCACCTTCAAAATCAACTTCACATTCTTCTTCATTTATAGTTTTGTTTGAGCCCTTAGAGATCACCATGACCATGAATAGAGATTGTCCTCTTTCCTCATCTGATGAGTAGTGATGTACTTCTTTTGTTGAGCTGTAGTCTTTTTTGGAAAGGAGGTTCCTCTTGAAATTGTTCTTCTTGAAACCCTTGCTGCTATTTTTATTTTCTCCAAAAGCACATTTAGAAGCATAATGACCAACTCTTTCACACTTAAAACATTTGAAAGGTAACTTATCTTTATACTTACTTGATCCCCTCTACATTATTCTCACAAAGTTTGCTTCTTCCTCCTCAACTTCACTGTATAAATCAAATGTTCCTTCATTCTTTAGAGCTTTGAAAGAAG
This sequence comes from Cunninghamia lanceolata, assembly GCA_027924645.1. Taxonomy (NCBI): domain Eukaryota; kingdom Viridiplantae; phylum Streptophyta; class Pinopsida; order Cupressales; family Cupressaceae; genus Cunninghamia; species Cunninghamia lanceolata. The sequence goes on from BSBN01001226.1 coordinate 12,263,330, forward strand.
CCTCCTTTTTGTATGGACCAATTGTTGGAATTAGGTCAGACAACTGAGAGGGGGGGTGAGTTAGTTGTCCCACAATTTTAACTTTTTCTGCTTTTAATCTTCTTTCACAACTTACAAATAGATTAATGATGTAAACATTAAAGCATGAATCAACAATACATGATCAGAAAGAAAGTGAACACACATAACACCATAATTTTTACGTGGAAACCTAGTTAAGGGAAAACCACGGTGGGGGTTAACTCACAAGATTCGTACCTTGTTAAAAGTACTTAAAAGAAATGGGAAGGCACTTGTCTTTGAGTGCACTACCCAGAGCTCACTACTTAAAGAGGTTCACTACCTACAGAATTTTATGTTTAATACAAAAAGAATGAACTGAGAAATAGCATCTTCTTCATCCCTGGTTTAGTCCCATTGAAAGCTCACAAAACTTCTTCTCTTCCCCCAAACACTTCTTCACTATCTCTTCATCCTTTACTACTCTTGTTTTTTTGTTCCTCCTCTTCTCTGCTCTGCCTCTGTACCTTTCTTAGAATTTTATCATTTTTGCACAAGGACAACTTTCCACAGCTCATCCACAAGTATTTATACACTTCATCAACCTTGGAATGAACATCAAGGTCGTTTTGACTTAATGTGGATCACTATACTGTTGGCCAAACATAGCTGGGACTTGAATCTTCCTCAAATAGCATGCCGCGCTTCATAGAAGCTCTCTTAGATCATCTGCAACATGCACAAAGCATCTGGTCGGCCAAAATTGGAATGAACAACAACACTCAAGAAGAAATCTTTAACCACAAGCTCAAATCTTAATGCGAACCACCAACATAGTAGCTAGACGATCCAGAGACCTCCACAAGGACAATGAAATCATCAAGAACAATCGCACCACTTCAGATCACCAGAATCATTTGCATCTTCATACTGAAACTCAAGAACACTGACTGCCATGACTATCACACTAGAAAGATTGCTTGCAGACCTCAAAACCATGAACCACTTGAGTTGAGGATACACATCAACATCCCAAACATGCCTCTCGAACCACATACTATAATATTTCGATGCGGAGCAATCTGGACCAACTTATTGTCACTATGTTTCTTCTAAACAATTGAAAAAACTAGTTCTACTCAGATGGCCATAACTTTGTCAATACTTTATGTGGAGCTCTCCAATCTTGACTAAAGCAACTATAGACCATCCTCTACAAACCCTTTAATCTGTAGACTCTGATCTTCATCTTACTGGAAATGTGAAGCAATCTACTTCACTGAACTGCACTGTCTTAATTGTTTCTAAAAAATAGATATGTGACTCACTTGTTCCTTCTAGAGAGGCTAATTTTCTCAATATCCTCAACATTCCAATCTTCTAAATAGGTAATAGAATAGGATACAGTTGACACCAATGACAACAAGGATATGTTGACATCAATGACAACACCGATTAGGCACATATTTGCAACAATCTTCCCCTTTGTCATTGATGGAAACATATGATGTGAAATACTGATTCAACCATCAAGACAAGAACTTCTCCCCCTTTCTCTTATCACATCTACAACCATTTTCTTCATAGGTCCCCCTTTCACCAGCAACTACTTACTCCCAAGTTTTTCACACGACTTCTCTCCCCCTTTGACATCAATGGCAAAGGGCACATATTTGTAATCATTTCTCCCTTTTCTTATTTCTTTGATCAAATCAAAATGAATTACAGAATTAGCATTTTGACTACTCCCCCTGAGTAGCAGCCCTTTAACATCAACCCAGATCATAAGATATGATTGTGAATTCCATTAGACTGATGCACACAAGTGCACCTTAGTTCTGAATAGGAGGGGTAATAACCCCTAGCTTCCCTTTGAGATACTCAAAAGTATCCTTAGACAGAGGCTTGGTTAATATATCTGCAATCTGATCCTTTCAAGAAACAAAATCCAATCTAACTTCATTATTGTTGTCTCACAGATTTGCACCCTTGCTGTAGTTGTGAAACTTTAGCAATCTAGAGAAACATGGGAATGATCTTGAAGTGTGGGACCTTGCGAAATGAGATCAGACCTCCAAAGAAGGCTGGCTTCCTTAACTGGTTATCACCTAAAACTACTATATCTTCAGAGGAAAATGGAGAAGGAATGCTTTTAAAAATGAAGGATAAAACAAGGAAACTTGAAAATAAAGGGGTGATTCTTCGAGTTGAATAAAAGAACCCTCACAGCCCTAACAAGATGCACAACATAACTAGATACAACAACTAAGCATACACAGATTCAAATGATCCTAGCATAGGTGAGAAACATAATGATTAAGAGGAATGAAATATTCACAGACAATCATATGAAGATTCACACTAAACTAAAAATTAGTAAAAGAGGTAAAAATAACTTGCATATATTTAATAAGAAGGCTCAGTTATAGTAGCATAAATCTCTGTTTGGAAACAGAAAGACTGAATGCCAAAAAATTTCCAACCTTTATTACATCTCAATCTAAACTATATATAGAAACTCAAAAAGACCTAAGTCGGTTACAATAAAAACACCCCATGGGCTGTATCAGGAAAATATCTGTCTCTGAAGGGACGTCCAACTGCAAGAAGTTATGGCATGAAAATATCTGGAATAGGGATAGATGGAAGATATTTTAAGTCTTCAATGCAAGCTGCTGCATCATCAATTTACACCTATAAATGCCACAAATATCTGCCTCTGCATATGTCAAAATGATCACTGAAACGTCTAGCTGATCGAGCATGCAAATCCAGATCCAAAATTTGAAAGTGAGAAAAAACCCTTGAAAGCCCTGCCAAAATGAAAGAGGAGGCAAAAATAAGCATTTTTGCCTTTTAAAGCATGTTGAAATTCACCAGGATGCGGAAGATATTCATGGTCAAAGTTATGGTCAAACTACATATTGTATCTATAAATCGCTTCGCATCTACACTTAGATATGCATTTTACACTGTTGGGTCCACCTTATGCAAGATGGGCTCTAATTTACCTACCGTCGGTGAGACCTGCCCTATCGGCGGAGCCTTTGATCCCTCTACCGATGCACTCGGCGAGACTTGCCCTATTGGTGGAACTTATTTCAGAGCGACTGATAAGTAAAGCTTCACCGAAATGTCCCTTGTATGTGCCTTTTGCCTTACCATTTTGATCATTCTTTGAATCGCCCTTGTATTTGTTTGTATATGCATTTGCATATACAATACAATGGCCACATATAGAAGTAGGCCCCTTACCTTTTTTATTATCCTTTGCATATATGCCCCTGCCACATGTCATCACCTGATTGGTCACTGAAATGAAGCTGGGACCCATCGCTAAAAAATTGCATCTTCATATTGGCGGTCGGAATGACTAAAAATAGAGCGGCCGATAGATCATGTCACACCGAAAAACTTTGCATCATCCTTTGTATATCCAATTGTATATACAAACATACAATTGCAAATTTACATACAACATGGAACTCGAAATATTATGAAGCAAGTTGAAATTGACATCGGGTCCAGTCTATGTATCCTTTCTTTTGCATATCGGCACATACAAGCACTTCTACATACAACTCGCGGACCCCAAAATGACTATCCGCTGCATCTGATTCCCCAGTCAGATCCGCCTTGTATGTTTTCCCTTTGTATATTTCCTTTGTATATCAGCACATACAATGCCAATATACAAAGGAAAACTGAATACAAACCATGCATACAAACATGAATTTGAACTTGTACCTACCCCTTGTATGCACGCTTGCATATGCAAAGTCTTTTGTATGTGCGCTTGGTGGGCCCCAAGCTTTATATCCTTTCTCCTTGTATCTTGTTCTTTGTATATACCCTTTGTATATTAGCACATATAATACCAATATACAAGCCGCGGACTCCAAATGATTATCTGCTATGCCTAATTCCACAGTCGGGTCTGACTTTTATGTTGGCCTTTGTATATCGCATATACAATGCGAATATACAAGCGAAACATACAAGCAATCAGATCTCTGCTTTTATCAACCAGAATGTGTGTTTATTTCAGGTCTAGGCTTTGCATCTACAGACCCCACCTCTTGTATCTCTTGCTTGTATCATGCATCAACCCATCGAAGAGAGTTTGAACAATGTTTCACCGATGAACAATGTTTTGCCGATGAACATGCATATGTTTCCTTTGTATCTGCCATCGGCCTGATGGCAGGACTTCAGACTTAACTGTTGATGAACATTGTCACAACGATGACTCCTTTGTATATCTACCATCAGCCTGTCAGTGGGACTTCAGACTTAACTACCAATGAACATTGTCACAGCGATGACTCCTTTGTATATCTTCCTTTGCATATTTGCCGATATATAATCACCCTTGTATATTGGCCCTTGTATGTCGACTCACACCTGCATCGATCAATCAAAGTGACCCTTGGCTTGGCTGCCGATACACCATGTACAAGATCCTTTGTATATTTGACTTGTATATTCATTATGTATATGCAAATATACAAGGCAAACATACAAAGAAACATACAATGTATATGCAGGTAAAAATGACTAAGTATAAACCTCAAGAATTTTCTGTGATGGAAAACACTTGGAGACAAAAGATTTCTGGGTTTTTCTAGGTTTTCTGTAAGGATTCTTCAGGCAAGATTTTGGGATTTTTAGCAAGGCATAGCATGACTACTTGAAAGATTTAACCCTTGTAGGGTCATTTTCTAAAGGATTTTCAAGGAAAATACAAGGTGGACTATTTAACTCTGAACAGAGGAAAATAGGTCAACATTTTTGGCGACCTCTATGGGGTGTTTGCCTACTAAACAATTAGACCAATGGCCTTAAGCATCCATTGGGCATGGAGTCATACAGAGACTAAAATATACCTTGACAACCATTCTGACCTTAGTAACTCAGGATATAAGCAATGAAGAACACTGGAAGATCAAAGGAAGATCAAAACCAGAATAAAATGCTGAAAACAACTCCAACTAACTGTGCTAGCAGCACTTAGGAAAAATAAAAGGGATCTAAACTACTGTGCAATGACACTTATTGAAAGCAAGAAACCTAATCTACTGATTTACAAGGTAAGTTATACCTCAAAACACCTCTTTAGGTCTATCCCATTGACTGGGATAGGCAGATTTTCTCCACCCATGCTTGATAAGCTAAATGCATTGTGTTCTTTACATTCAGTAATGATAAATGGACCACTCCACATGCTATCAAACTTAGAGTGCTTTCCTGGCCTACTTTTCAACTCATCCCATTTGAGTACCATATCACCCTCCCTAAAGATTCTAGGAGTAGCCTTCTTATCAAAATTTCTTTTGGTTTGAAGCTAATGATATTCCATAGCTTTCATAGCTTTATCTCTGATCTCTTCAAGCTCCATAAGTTGAGCATATCTGATAGCCATGGGGTTTTCTTCTACAAACCTCTCTAGTTGATTCATGATATCAAGTGCTCGTAGCTCCACTGACACAGGCAATCTTGCCTCTTTCCCATAAACTAACATATATGGGGACTTTCCAATAGACCTTTTAGGGGTTATTCTATCTGCACATAGAGCAGATTTCAAATCAGTGTGCCAAGTTCTCTGGTTATCCTCCATTGATCTCTTAATAATCCTTATGAGATTTTTGTTTGTAGATTCAGCCAAACCATTACCCCGTGGGTAATAATTTGATGAAGTGTTCAAATAGATCCCATTCTTCATAGCCCAGTTAGTTATCCTCAATCCAACAAAGGCTAAAGCATTGTTAGAAATGATTGATTCAGGTATTCCACATCTAAATATCAAATCACAATAAAAATTTAAAACAACATTCTCATTGGATTCCTTCAGAGCCACTGCCTCAGTCCACCTTGTGAAATAGTCTATTGCTGCAAGTGTCCATCTGTGGCCTGCACTTGATGGTGGGTGAATGGCACCTATAAAATCAATGCCCCATCTCATGAAGGGCTGTTCTACCTGAAATGGCTGCAGAGGTAAAGCTGGCAGCCTTTCTTTGCCTACAAAAATAGCACATTTTACACATTTTCTAGCCCATGCATGGGCATCCTTGAATAAGCTGGGCTAGTAATATCTAGCTCTCATTATTTTACAAGCAGTAGTCTTTGGGGCAAAATGACCTCCTGTTGTTCCATCATGAAACTCATGCAGCACCTCGTCAGTCTGATCTTTATCAATGCATCTTAACAACACATCATTAAAGTCCTTTCTAAAAAGGATGCCATTTATTAAAACATATGGAATGGACTGCAGTCTAAAATACCTTCTTTTGGTTCTATCTAAACCTGTCGAACATTCACCAGTTTGTAAAAATTGAGTTATGTTATTAACCCAACTTGTGCCCACTACTGCTGTATCAATCTGATGCTCCTCTTCAATGGTCAGAAGCACCTCTTCTTCCTTCTTTGTTTCCTCTTTAGATCCAGTAGCAAGCTGTTCACTAAGTCCTCTTCCTCTGATGAGCTTAGTTATCTTGATATCTACATCATACTCCATGACTTTGGTAATCTAACCAGCCCTTTTCTCATTAACATCCTTTCTTAGCAGGAACTCTTTCACACTAGGGTGAGCAACCATCAAATGTACCTTATTGTTAGAAATAAGATGTCTAAACTTCTTGAGGCTCTTTACTACTGTGAGGACATGCCTTTCAATGAAGCTATACCTCTATTCATACTCCTCCAGTCCTTGACTAAAGAAAGCTATTGGATGCTCAAAGCCTTCACTTTACTGTTGTACCAGAATTGTAGAAATTGTATCTAGGCCACCATAAGCATACAAAATGAAATCTTATGAGAAATTGGGGGTTACTAGAGTTGGTGCAGCTGATAACGCTTCTTTTATGGACTCAAAGCTGAGTTTGGCCTCTTTTGTCCAACTAAAAACTATATTTTTCTTTAACATAGAGGTCAAAGGCTTCAATAGATTTGCAATTTCAGGTATAAATCCTCACAAAAAATTAATTTTGCCAATAAATCTTTGTAGTTCCTTTTTGTGACTGGGTAAAGGTAGCTCAAGACTAGCTCTTATCCTTTCTGTATCAATGGTAATCCCCTCTTTTGACACAATGTGTCCTAAAAGCTTACCTTCATGCACAATAAAAAATGCATTTCTTAGGATTGAGAGATATCCCAAACTCTTAACATCTTTCAAATACTAGCCTTAAGTGGGATAAATGTTCAGCTGCATTCTTAGAAAAAGCTATGATGTCATCAAGGTATACCAACACCAATTTATACAGCAAACCCTTAAAAGCCATATCCATAGCTCTTTGAAAAGTAGAGCTAGCATTTGAGAGACCGAAAGGCATCCTCTTGTAGGCCATGGTACCCCATTTGGTGGTGAAAGCAGTCTTGAACTAATCTTCCTCCTTGACTAACACCTGATTATAACCAGAAAATCCATCAAGCAAAGAAAATCTTTCTGAACCAGCCACCACTTGCATAATTTGCTCCATTGAGGGCAATGGGTAGTGGTCCCTTAGGGAGGCTCTATTGAGGTCCCTAAAGTCGACACATAGCCTAATCTCTCCATTCTTTTTTCTCATAGGAACAAGATTGGAGACCCAAAAAGTATGCTTGATTGGAAAAATGATTTTTCCCTCGATCAGTTTGGTTAGTTCTTTAATCATTAGAGGCTCAAGCTTTGGATTTAAAGGTCTTTGTTTCTGCCTCATAGGGTTTGCATTTGCCTCTAAGTCTATAGTATGCTAGGTAATATGAGGGTCAAACCCTTTTAGGTCTGAGTAATCCCAAGCAAATACATCTTCAAATTCTTGACAAAGAGCAATAAAAGCTCTCCTATCCTCAGGTGAACATATTTTACCAATTTTGAGAAGCTTACCTTTAAATATTTCTAGCTCCTCATAATGCTCCTCTCTGACCTGCATGCCGGTTTTACTCTTTTTTAGCTGATCATCAGTGCCAAAAATAGATTCCAAGGTTACCAATCCCCTGGGCATTTTATTAGTCCTTAATTGGACAATTTGGTCATTGCCATATTGTTGTTTGAGTTTTCTCTAATTCATCACAAAAAACTCATCCTCCTCTAATAGGAAATGCAGAATTTGCTCATCACTCTCAAAAACCTGCCAATGAATATTATTGTCAGGGATAAAGGGCCTATCAACTATTTTCACATGGGGCTGTACCCTCTCTCTTTGAATATCACTGGGGATATCAAACTGAGCCCCAATTGCAGCTAACCTATCAGCATGATAGTTTTGATTTCTTGGAATAGAGATTAGATTGAAGGCATCAAACTCCTCAATCATATCCCATACCCTATGTTTATAGCATTTCAGAACATCATTTTTTGTAACATGCAGTCCCCTCACCTGATTCATAATAAGTTCATTGTCCCCATATGCCTGCAAACAACCAATTTTCCTCTTTCTTGCCCACTGCAAACCTTAGATCAACCCCTCATACTCAATAGTGTTATTTGTACATGAAAAAGCAAAACAGAAAGTAGAAAAATATCTTTCACCTTGTGGTGACATAAGCATTGCACCACCACCAGATCCATTCCTGTTCCTAGAGCCATCAAAGTACATTTTCCATACCTCATCTTGCTACTCTATCTGTTGTTCTACATTCTTTACCAGGCTTGGAATTGCTAATTCAGGTTCATGCAGATGTATTTGCATATACAATACAACGGCCACATATAAAAGCGGGCCCCTTACCTTTTGTATTATCCTTTGCATATATGCCCCTACCACGTGTCATCACCTAATTGGTCACTGAAATGAAGTTGGGACCCATCGTTAAAAAATTGCATCTTCATATCGGCGGTCGGAATGACTAAAAATAGAGCAGCCGATAGATCATGTCACACCAAAAAAAATTGCATCATCCTTTGTATATCCGATTGTATATACAAACATACAATTGCAAATATACATACAACATGGAACTCAAAAGATTATGAAGCAAGTTGAAATTGACATCGGGTCCAGTCTATGTATCCTTTCTTTTGCATATCGGCACATACAAGCACTTCTACATACAACTCACAGACCCCAAAATGACTATCCACTGCATTTGATTCCTTGGTCGGATCCACCTTGTATGTTTTCCCTTTGTATATTTCCTTTGTATATCAGCACATACAATGTCAATATACAAAGGAAAACTGCATACAAACCATGCATACAAACATGCATTTGAGCTTGTACCTGCCCCTTGTATGTGTGCTTGCATATGCAAAGTTTTTTGTATGTGTACTTGGTAGGCCCTAGGCTTTATATCCTTTCTCCTTGTATCTTGTTCTTTGTATATGCCCTTTGTATATCAGCACATACAATGCCAATATACAAGCCGTGGACTCCAAATGATTATCTGCTATGCCTAATTCCGTAGTCAGGTCCGGCTTGTATGTTGGCCTTTGTAAATATCCTTCTATCTTGGCTGTGAACTCTCTTGATAAACACATGGCAAAATAAGGAGGCAAATCTATGATGAAGACCTCCTGAGAAATGGAAACATTTGGGCAAGTGTGCAAGGTGAGAGTTAAATCTTTTATCACACCTACAGTGTTAATAGCTATGCCATCTAGCTAGAGTACACCCTTCTCAAGGGGCTAGTACTTTAGCCCTAATTGGTCTGCAATCTGTTTTGGCATTATAGAACTACTTGCACCACTATCCACCATGTAATTATGTACTAACTTGTCTCTAATTATCAAAGACACATAAAATAGAAGTGGTTTAGCACTCTTGCTTGGCTGTTTGTTGTTGTCCTAGGATGAATTGGTAAGGATAGCCCTAGTTGGGTCAACAGTCGCATCATTGGACACTTTTAAATTAGACAAGGTAGATTGCAACATGTCTTTTTGGCCTAGGATAGCTAGGGAATCCCACATAGATATTGTCACATTCATCTTCTTCATATTTTCAATGATATTGAAAGGTGGAGTAACATTTACCATCTGATGTGATTTTGTAGCAGCAACATCAGCCTGTAAATGAGGTAGTTCCCTAGCAATTACTTGAGTATTCCTTTGCAAAATATGGGGAATCTGGGATGCAGAAGTATCAGTAGGTCCCTTTCCTTTGTTTGCTGCTAGACCTGCCTCATAACCCCTCATTTTAGCCCTTGTATTTGTTGCAACTGAAGTATTATCACTGTTTATGCCACAAAATTCACCTTCCTGCCAATTTATGAAGACAAAATCATTTTGAGGTTGTTCCTGCTATTGCACAACGCCATCATTAGGTGTGTTTGGATGTGAGACTGCAACATTTTGCACCATTAGAGCCTAATTTATCACTCCATTTGAACAAGCTGCCTGACTGTGTGGCTGATTGCATGGATAACACCATTCATACTTAGCTACAAGGTTATTTTGAATAGGGACAAGGTCGCTAACTGCATTAATGGGTGCTGGATTGTAAGGCTTGAAAGGCCACTGGTTCACATTCTGAGTAGCACCTGGGTAATTAACTTGATAAGGTGGCCTACTAGCCTGGTATGTTTGATTTTGCCATTGGTAGGCTAATTTTGCCCTTGGATGTGTGGCTGGTAAGGCTACTTTCTCTGGGATTGCTGTCTTTTAATATTGACCAAATCATTCCCAAAAGTTTGTAGGATGTTCTCTATTTTTTGTTGACTACTTTTTATCTCTCTTAACTCTTGTGATGAGCTAGAAGCAGCAGTCTCAGGATTAGTAGTACTTGGCAATGCTACTACAACAGGTAAAGGGGTAAAATATGGAATTGGCAAGGGCATTGAAGCTTGAATCTCAGGGAAGATGGGCATAGGTGGTCTAGGTGCTATTTTTCCAGCTTGAATCAAGCTGTTTTCTTCTCTAATAGCTATCTTATATGCATCAGACAAACTTGTACCTCCCAATGATTGTATCATTACTGAAATGTCACTATTTAAAGCTTTAAAAAAATATAGAAAAGCATACTCTGATGGAGGCCTTACCATGGTAGGAATTATATCCCATATCTTCTAGAACCAGAAGTTGAAATCCATCATTTGCTCCTGGGGAGCTCTCTTTATTGTAGTCATCTATTCAACCAGTGATAAGTTATCTAACTTATCCTAAAATTGTTTGTTCAACTTATCACCTAGATCATCCCAAGTTCCTATGGTCTGCATTGGTAAACTTCTGAACCATTGCAATGCTTTTCCTTTAAATGAGGTAGCCAGAAGCTTGATGGCTACATTTTTCTTGAGTTATATGATAAACACCACATAGAGAAGCTATGTCTCTATTGTGCTTAATTGGGGTAGTTTGATCCTCCCCTATGAAATAAGATAGACTCTTCAAGGCTGCCATGGGTATAATATTATGTACTGTCAAATTCAATGGGCTGCCCCCATCAAAAGCCACAAATGGCTTATTTCTTGCCATTGGAAAAGCTAGAGCTAGGTTTGCTTGAGTCGGTACAGGAAGTACAGGTACAACTGGCCTGAAACTTGGTGGGGTTGATTGTATTCTTTTAGAAAATGGAGTCCTTACCACAACTCTACTCTGTCTTCTAGGTGGAGACAACTGCAAGTAATCAAATGAACTTGAACTCCTAGTTTGAATCTTTCTCATAAAATGTAATAGCATCACTGATCTGTTTGTCCTTCCTTAGTATGAGTCGCCAGATATGTAGGTTTTAACCTCCTACAGGTTTGAAAATCACCGGCTGCACATCAAAACTAACAATAAAAGGTAGTATTTGATTTCTTTTTCTAATTCTAAATGTCCCACTAGGCGTGCCAAAAACTATTGTCTCACAGATTTACACCCTTGCTGCAGTTGTGAAACTTTAGCAATCTGGAGAAATATGGGAATGATCTCGAAGTATGGGACCTTGTGAAATGAGATTAGACCTCTAGAGAAGGCTGGCTTCCTTAACTGGTTATCACCTAAAACTACTGTATCTTCAGAGGAAAAGGGAGAAGGAATGCTTTTAAAAATGAAGGATAAAGCAGGGAAACATGAAAATAAAGGGGTGATTCACTGAGTTGAATAAAAGAACCCTCACAGCTCTAACAAGATGCACAACATAATTAGATACAACAAGTAAGCATACACAGATTCAAATGATCCTAACATAGGTGAGAAACATAATGATTGAGAGGAATGAAATATTCACAGAAAATCACATGAAGATTCATACTAAACTAAAAATTAGTAAAAGAGGTAAAAATAACTTGCGTATATTTAATAAGAAGGCTTAGTTACAGTAGCAAAAAGCTCTATTTGGAAATAGAAAGACTAAATGCTAAAAAATTTCCAACCTTTATTACATCTCAATCTAAACTATATATAGCAACTCAAAAAAACCTAAGTCGGTTACAATAAAAATGTCCCATGGGCTGTATCAGGAAAATATCAGTCTCTGAAGGGATGTCCAACTGCAAGAAGTTATGGCATGAAAATATCTGGAACAAGGATAGATGGAAGATATTTTGAGTCTTCAATGCAAGCTACTGCATCATCAATCTACACCCATAAATGCCACAAATATCTACCTCTGCATATGTCAAAATGATCACTGAAACATCCAGCTGATCGAGCATGCAAATCGAGATCCAAAATTTGAAAGTGCAAAAAAACCCTGAAAGCCCCTCCAAAATGAAAGAGGAGGCAAAAATAAGCATTTTTACCTTTTGAAGCATGTTGAAATTCGCCAGGATGCGGAAGATATTCACGGTCAAAGTTATGGTCAAACTGCATATTGTATCTATAAATCGCTTTGCATCTACACTTGGATATGCATTTTACACTACTGGGTCCACCTTATGCAAGACGGGCTCGAATTTACCTACCTTCGGTGAGACCTGTCCTATTGGCGGAGCCTTTGATCCCTTTGTCGATGCACTGACGACCAACACCCTCGGCGAGACCTGCCCTATCAGTGGAACTTATTTCATAGCTATCGATAAGTAAAGCTTCGCCAAAATGTCCCTTGTATGTGCCTTTTGCCTTAGCATTTTGATCAATCTTTGAATCGCCCTTGTATTCGTTTGTATATGCATTTGCATATACAATACAACGACCACATACAGAAGAGGGCCCCTTACCTTTTTTATTATCCTTTGCATATATGCCCCTGCCACGTGTTATCACCTGATTGGTCACTGAAATGAAGTTGGGACCCAACGCTAAAAAACTACATCTTCATATCGACGGTCGGAATGACTAAAAATAGAGTGGCTAATAGATCATGTCACACTGAAAAACTTTTCATCATCCTTTGTATATCTAATTGTATATACAAACATACAATCGCAAATATACATACAACAAGGAACTCAAAAGATTATGAAGCAAGTTGAAATTAACATTGGGTCTAGTCTATGTATCATTTTTTTCTATATCGGCACATACAAGCACTTCTACATACAACTCGCAGACCCCAAAATGACTATCCACTGCATCTGATTCCTTAGTTGGATTTGCCTTGTATGTTTTCCCTTTGTATATTTCCTTTTTACATGGGCACATACAATGCCAATATACAAAGGAAAACTGCATACAAACCATGCATACAAACATGCATTTGAACTTGTACCTGCCCCTTGTATGCGCGCTTGCATATGCAAAGTCTTTTGTATGTGTGCTTGGTGGGCCCCATGCTTTATATCCTTTCTCCTTGTATCTTGTTCTATGTATATGCCCTTTGTATATCGGTACATACAATGCCAATATACAAGCCGTGATCTCCAAATGATTATCCGCTATGCCTAATTCCGCAGTCAGGTCTGGCTTGTATGTTGGCCTTTGTATATCGGCTTTGTATATTGCATATACAATGCGAATATACAAGCAAAACATATAAGCAATCAGATATCTGCTTTTATCAACCAGAATGTATGTTCATTTCAGGTCCGAGTTTTGCATCGGTGGACACCACCTCTTGTATCTCTTGCTTGTATCATGCATCGGCCCATTGGAGAGAGTTTGAACTTGGCTGCTAATGAACAATGTTTCATTGATGAACATGCATATGTTTCCTGTTTATCTACCATTGGCCTGTTGGCGGGACTTCAGACTTAACTGCTAATGAACATTGTCACAGCGATGAATCCTTTGTATATCTGCCATCAGCCTATCAGCGGGACTTCGGACTTAACTACTGATAACTCCTTTGTATATCTACCTTTGCATATTTGCTGATATACAATCACCCTTGTATATTGGCCCTTGTATGTCAACTCACACCTGCATCGGTCAATCGGAGTGACCCTTGGCTTGGCTGCCGATACACCATGTACAAGTCCCTTAGTATATTTGACTTGTATATTCATTATGTATATGCAAATATACAAGGCAAACATACAAAGAAACATACAATGTATATGCAGGTAAAAATGACTAAGTATAAACCCTGAGAATTTTCTGTGATGGAAAACACTTGGAGACAAAAGATTTTGGGTTTTCTACAAAGATTTGTCAGGCAAGATTTTGGGCTTTTTTAGCAAGGCATAGCATGAATACTTAAAAGATTTATGCCTTGTAGGGTCATTTTCTAAAGGATTTTCAAGGAAAATACAAGGTGGACTTTTTAACTCTGAACAGAGGAAAATATGTCAACAATTATCATTTACCTTCTCTCTCAAGAAGTGAAACTTGATGGATATGTGCTTTGTCTTTGAATGCAACACCAGATTCTTGGAGATGTTTATTGTACTTGAATTATCACAAAAGATTGTAATAGGCTCTTTAAACATAATTCTGATATCCTTCAGCATTTGCTTCATCCACAAGACTTGAGTACAATTGCTTGCTGTTGCTATATACTCTGCCTCTGCAGTAGACAGAGATATTGCCTCCTGCTTTTTGCTCAACCAAGAAACCAATTTCCTTCCCAAGAAGAATGCACCACTACTAGTACTTTTCCTATCATCCACATCCCCTTCCTAGTCAACATCTATATATGCATGAAGAGTGAAGTCATCATCCTTGGGATACCATAAGTCATAATTAAATGTCCCTTTTATATATCTAAAAATTCTTTTGACTACTACAACATGGGATTCTCTAAGATCAGCTTGAAATCTAGCAACAAGTCCAACTACATTCATAATATCAGGTCTGGTTTGAGTCAGATAGAGCAGTCCTCCAATCATTGATCTATACCTTTTCTAATTTGCCTTGGGGGAAACATCATCTTTACGTAATTTGCATCCAATTACCATAGGTGTACTCACTAGTTTTGAATCTTCCATTCCAAACTTTTTCAACAATTCTCTCACATACTTAGACTGAGATAGGAAGATACCTTTATTTGACTGAGTGATTTATAGACCTAAGAAAAAATTTATTTCACCAAATATAGACATCTCAAATTCACTTTGCATTTGATTAGCAAATTTCTTACACATGCTTCCATTTCCACCAAAAATGATATCATCAACAAACACCTCAACGATCAAGATGTGCTCATGATCAATCTTGAAATAAAGATTACTATCAGCTGTGCCTTTGTTAAATCCTAGCTTTAGTAGTTATTTATCTAATCTTGGATACCAGGCTCTTGGGGCTTGTTTAAGTCCATACAAAGCTTTCCTCAATTTGCAGACCATATCTTCTTGATCAGACAACTGGAATCCTTCCGGTTGCTCAATGTAGGCTTCTTCCTCTAACTCTCCATTCAGAAATGCTGAATTGACATCCATCTGGTAAGCTTTGATATCTTTGAAAGAAGCAAATGCAAGAAATAATTTGATTGCTTCAATTCTTGCCACCAGAGCAAATGTTTCTTCAAAATCAATTCCCTCTACTTGAGAATATCCTTTGCATATGAATCTTGTTTTGTTTCTCACAACTTCACCATCTTCATTTAGTTTATTCTAGAAGACCCATTTAGTTCTAATCACATTTTTGTTTTTAGGTCCAGGAACAAGATACCAAGTATGATTCTTTTCAATTTGCATTAATTCTTCTTCCATTGCTTTTACCCAATTTTCATCATTACAAGCCTCATTCACTCTTTTTGGTTCAATCTTTGAAATCAAACAATACTCCACTTGATCTTCAACAATTCTTCTTCTAGTTTGAATACCTTTATTCTTGTCTCCTATGATTTGATCTTCAAAATGATTCAACCTTACATACCTGGGGGTTCTGGCAGTTTCTTGAATTTCTAATTCTTGAGCTTGTTCCTCAACATTTTCACTAACTTCTTGAGTCACTGGGTTCTCTAGACCAGTCTAGATCTAAGGTTGAGTTTGGACTTTCATCAACTCTGACATTAGTACTTTCAACAATCCTTTTCAATCTCTTGTTAAAGCATCGGTATGCCTTGCTATGGTTAGAATAACCCATAAATAGTCCTTCATCACTTCCTGCATCAAACTTGCCTAGATCCTCATCTCTTTTGATATAGCATTTACTACCAAAAACTCTGAAGTATTTCATAGTAGGTGCATTACCAAACCATAATTCATAAGGTGGTTTACCAGTATTACCTTTGATCTGCACTCGGTTGAGAGTGTAGATAACATTACTCATAGCCTCTTTCCAATAGACACGTGGTCGATTTACCTCCATCATCATGGTTCTAGCAGCCTCTTGAATAGTCCGGTTCTTCCTTTCTACAACTCCATTCTATTGAGGAGTCCTAGGGACAGATAACTTTCTTCTTATTCCATCCTTTTCACAAAATGCATTTAACTCATCGGAGGTAAACTTTCCACCTCTATCAAATCTCAGACATTTTATCTTCACACCAATCTCATTTTCCACCATAGCCTTGAACAATTTGAATCTGTCAAGAGCCTCTGATTTCTCTCTTAAGAAATTGACCCACACCATCTGAGAGTAGTCATCAATTAGCAACATAAAGTACTTGTCTCTTTGTAGACTCCTAACTCTAGTAGGACCACACAAATAAGTGTGCAAAAGTTCCAATAATCCACTTGAAGACTATTCCTTACTTTTGAATGTAGTTCTAATCTGTTTTCCCAACTGGTCACATTCCTTGCACATGCTATTTGCAAGTTTCATAAGCTTTGGAAGATCTCTCACAACTTGAGTAGTACTTATCTTGACAATGTTATCAAAGTTTACATGACACATTCTTCAATGCCATAACCATCTCTAATCAATTTGAGCAATCAAACAACTTTTTCTAGTACCACTTAAATGAAAGACATTACCTATAGTTTGTGTACCTAATGCAATCATAGTTTTGGAGCTTGCTAAGATTTTGCATTTTCCATCCTTGAATCAAAGATCATACCCTTTGTCAACCAACTATCCAACATTGAGAAGATTATGCTTCAATCCTTCTACATACAGAACATCATTAGTGTTATTCTTACCATCAAAAGAGATGGATCCTCTGCCACGAATTCTACCAGTTAAATTGTCTCCAAACTTCACGATTCCACCTTCATATCTTTCCAAACTTATGAACTTACTTTTATCACCAGCCATATGATGTGAACATCCACTGTCAATCACCCATTCATCCTTTTCTTCAATCTAAGCAGCCAAGTCACTTTCCACATTCACACAGCTAGTAGATTTAGTAGACACTGGATCTTCTTCTTTGATGGAAATGAACACCCATTCATTTCCTAAGTTACTTCCCATATCTGATTCATAATCAATGACACCTTCTTCAACTTCTTAGACATAATAACATTTCTTTTGAGCCCTTAATTTGTTAGGGTTTGGCTTTGAAACCCTCTCCAGACACCTTGAGGCAAAATGACCAATCTTATTACAAGAAAAACATTTGAAAGGCAACTTTCCTTCATACTTACCAGATCCTCTTGGCAATCTTTTGGCAATAAGGGCTTCAAGTTCATCAAACTCGGTTTCATCTTCTTCACGTTCCTTCTTTGCCTTCTGATATCTTGTTAACTTTCTTGAAGAGCTTTCACCTAGATCATATCTTTGCTTTCCAGAAATACTGGCTTTAAATGTAGTTTCATATTTAGGAAGAGAATCACCAAACTCATTCATTTCAAATGCTGAAAGCTTACCAACCAACTGATCCCTTGTAACAATTTTCATAGTCCTTATCTCTTCAATGACAGCAACTTTATGCTTGTATGCTGCAAGTAAGGATCTGAACACTTTGGCAACAATCTTTGATTCTTCCAATATTCCAGTAGCACTCCTAATACTGCTCACAAGTTCATTCACCTTCTATATGTAAGGAAGTAATGTTTTCATCTTCACTCATCATCAACCTTTCATATCTACCCTTTAGGCTCTATAGCTTGGCACATTTGACATATTTATCACCTTCATATAGAGTTTCCAACTTTTTTCAGATTTCATGAGCAATTTTTAATTCTAGGACATTTGTCATTTCTATATCAATCAGGGCACTCAACAATGCTTCTTTAGCTTGAATGTTGTATTAAGCTTCCTTGAGTTCATCTATAGTTGAAGGGCCTTTCTCCAAAATCGTATACTCATCCTTAGTTATCAACCAATAGACATCACCCATACATTCCAAAAGACACTCCATGTTCATCTTCCAAAGGGAGTAATTTGTTCCATCTGTTTAGGGTAAAATTTGGATTAGCTTTATGTTTTGGTTGTTAGATTCTTGAATCCTCCTTTCACACTTAACATTCAAGGACCTACGGTTGAGTGGGAATGCACTATCATACCCTAAGTTGCTGTGAGATGTAGGGAAACTTGGATTAGGGTGTTAATTATCAAATTTCCTTCTCTTATGCTTAATTGACCATTAAAACCCTAATTTCACAAATACGACAGTAAACAGATAAATTATAGAAAAAGATCTTGCAGAGAGATAAAATACCAAATGACAGAATACCTGTTTTTGGGGTTTCGAGGTGGAAAAGTCAGACACAAAAGAGTGTGTGCCCAAGTCCAAGGCCCTACTTTTTGTCTGGATCTAAGAACTCAGTCTGCAACTCTTTCCTATTGTTCTGAAGATTTTTCTATCACAGAACTTGGAGGACTAATGAGTGGGCGCCCAAGTCTAGGGGTAGATTTTCTTCTTGTTCTATAGTTTTGACACTCTAAGATGTCTTCCTACAACTTCACTTTGTCCAGCTCCTCAATCTGTAACTTGCAACCATGAAAACTTTGGGAGGGGGTTGTGGTATTTAGAGGCTTGCCCCAATCAAGCCCCAAAGGACACTTAAGTCTTCGAACACCGTTGTTAGATAGAGAGTGCATGCCCTTGTGAGGTAGAGGCAAAAACCAAAGGAAATGATGATGAAAACACAATATAATGTCACCTTGTAGTTAAGATCTCATGGGAGAAAGATTCCCTTCATTCCATGATGAAATGGATGCTCAAATCTGTAAACACAAACACATAAACCACACAATTCTGCTCTTGCAACACAATGAAAGCCTTGAATCACCTCGAGAGTTGACAAACATCACAATGATCATCTAGTTTCTAAATGAATGCCTAAGCATGCTTTTATATGCAACTACAGATACTCCCACCAAGATTTTCATAATTCAAACTTACCGTGTCAACATAGGACCCAAATAACGCTCACAAGCTAACACCTAAAAATTGGGACTGCCCCAAAGTAGGACAGGACTAGGGCACATGCACCCAAGTCCTGCCCCCTATTTTGGGAAGGATTAAGCTCAAGGAGTCCTCCTAGGTCCCATTTCTCATGTTACCTAGGGCTCATTCCATTGGGATGCCAAATTATGAATTAAGATGTCCTAAATGCATGCAAAAGACCTCGGAGCTAAACCTTATGAGGGAAAATCCCCCAAGGGGACATTTTCTAATGTTACATTTAGCCCCTACTTTAATGTATGTATAAACACAAGGCCAATACATGCATTAAAGTATAGTCACAAACACAGCAAACATGCCAAGTATGGAGAAGACACGCTAATCACATGGAAGATAGTAACAGGCACGCAAAACATGGAGAAGACAGTTATAGTCATGCAGAACACAGAGAAGGTAGTAAATGCATAGAAGACACATTAATGCATGGAAGACAAGCATGATATCTTTTCTTTTCTTTTCCTCATATATATGAAATGCAGATGCAAGTACTGGAAAGTAAACAAATATCACATAATGCAGGAAGCACTCATCGCGCTAGTCTTTATACTGTATATATGGGGCAACACACATGCAAGACATGCAAAACCTCCCAAAATGCAAGAAGCACTTATCACGCTAGTGTTTAGACTGCATATGGGGCAACAAACATGCCAAACAAAGCAAGCATGCTAGATACACACACTTGACATGGAAAAAACACGACAGACAAGCGATGGAGTGTACTTATTTCTAGGTCCAACACCATATCAGGCACACATCGATGATTGGGCTTTGCCACAACAATTGCTGAAGACATGCTTAAGGGTTGCGTTAGTCATAGAACCGCTCCCTACCTCCACAGAGGATTTTTAAAAATAACAAGATGATGCAATCTGCTATGAGAAATACACCATCCCTGCCTCCGCAGAGAGCTTAAGATAAAAAGGATATACACGATATCCTGTCTCCGAAGAGGGCTTACATGATTGATTGATTGATTGCAAACAAACTCAGGATGCAAGAAGCACTCATTTTGTTGGTCTTAAAATTGCATCTGAGGACAAGCACATTGCTAACATCTACAATAGATAGCTTACCTTATATATGCCCCCACCTTAAGGTGGTTGATATTAGGTATCGATATCAAACACATTAAGGTAGGAAGAAAAACACACAAGGGAACACAAGCTCCCGCAAAGCCCATGCCCCCAGAGGTGACATGTACTTTACGATCACCAAATGTTCCCACAAGCACATCCCTACAAGAAACATGTTTGCATCTACAACATCATGCTAAACAACAACACCAATGCATATGATTAACCAAACAAAGAGCTAAGGTTATACAATGAATCCGGAGTTTGAGGATAACCGTAGAGCTATATCACGAAGCTCTCTGAATTGAGTACCACCAAGGCTAGATTCAAAGGAAAATAAAGGTGCACAGAGCAACAATATTGTTAAGGTTTGTAAATGAGATAGAAACATCATCATAGTCACTACACGGAAAGCATGAGTGCTTCCACTAGCCAAGCGTCGGATAAAATATACAACCCCATCGTCATATTAGGAACTAAGTCCATTTTTTTATTTCTCTCGAAAGGGACACTAGGTCCGCATCAGTATAAATGTTTGTCATCATCTGCCCACTAGATAGAAATACTAAAGGAAGGGAAACAATAAATAAGAGAGGAGAAACAAGTGTCTTAGGGATAGTCATGTAGGAGGGTGCCCCCAAGTCACCAACTGTAACACTACGTTCGTAAGACACAACACACAATAATGAAATTAGAGAGAGAGACAATATAGAAGAATGATGATACAAATAGAAGAAGGTCACAACAGAGGCAGTCTCCTGGTATCCCTCGAACCATATAGGAGAATCTAAGGTCATCCCAGGAGGCCTAAACAACACATAACACATCACGGGGGAAGCACATCACAAGAGAGATAAAGGATTAAAGATATTTACCTGTAGGGTCTTCATATTAGATTTTGGAACTTGCGAACCTCTTGGAGGGGTACTCGATCATGTTTAATGCAAAATTTGAGTGATTCCTATAAAAGTCTTGTTTATTATCATATGATGTATGTTTCTCAAATTCTTGTTTAAATGAGACTTTTTGTTTAAATTCACGTCAAGTTCACCAAAATGTTTAGGGTAAAATTTGGATTTGCTTATGTTTTGGTTGTTAGATGCTTGAATCCTCCATTCACCCTTAACATTCAAGGACCTAGGGTCAAGTGGCAATGCACTATCATACCTTAGGTTGCTATGAGATATAGGAAAACTTGGATTAGGGTGTTTAATTATAAAATTTCCTTCTCTTATGCTTAATTGACCATTAAAATCCTAATTTCATAAATACGATAGTAAACAGAAAAATTAGAAAAAAAAACTCGTACAGAGAGATATAAAATATCAAATGACAGAGTACCTATTTTTGGGGTTTTGAGGTGGAAAAGTTAGGGACAAAAGAGCAGGTGCCCAAGTCCAAGGCCTTGCTTTTTGTCCAGATCTAAGAACTCAGTTTGCAACTCTTTCCTGCTGTTTCAGAGATTTTCTCATCATGGAACTGGGAGGACTAATGAGCGGGTGCCCAAGTCTAGGGGGCAAATTTTCTTCCAGTTCTGCAGTTTTGACACTCCAAGATGTCTTCCTGCAACTTCACTTTGTCCATCTCCTCAACCTATAACCTGCAACCATGAAATCTTTGGGAGGGGGTTGTGGTGTTTAGAGGCTTGCCTCAATCAAGCCTCGGAGGACACTTAAGTCTCTGAACACCATTGTCAGATAGAGTGCATGCCCTTGTGAGGCAGAGGAAAAATCTAAAGAAAATGATAATGAAAACATAATATAATGTCACCTTATAGTGAAGATTTCATGGGAGGAAGATGCCCTTCATTCCATGATGAAATGGATGCTCAAATTTGCAAACACAAACACATAAACCACACAATTCTGCTCTTGCAACATAATGAAAGCCTTAAATCACCTTGAGATTGTACAAACATCACAATGATCATCTATTTTCTAAATGAATGCCTAAACATGCTTTTATATGCAACTATAAACACTCCTGCCAAGATTTTTATAATTCAAACTTATCATGTCAACATAGGACCCAAATAACGGTCACAAGCTGACACCCAAAAATTGGGACTACCCCAAAATAGGGTAGGACTAGGGCATGTGAGCCCAAGTCCTCCCCCCCTATTTTGGGTAGGGTTAAGCTCAAGGGGTCCTCCTAGGTCCCATTTGTCATGTTACTTAGGGGTCATTCCATCAGGATGCCAAATTATGAAGTAAGATGTCCTAAATGCATATAAAAGACTTGGGAGCTAAACCTTATGAGGGAAAAGCCCCCAAGGAGACATTTTCTAACGTTACACCATCAAATCTCAGACCGTCCTTCTTGTAAGTTGACATCTTGGATCTCCTCAAGTGGTCAAGCTTCTTTTAGAGGAACCGGCTCTGATACCAATTGTTAGAATTAGGTTAGACAACTAAGAGGGGGGTGAATCAGTTATCCCACAATTTTAACTTTTTCTACTTTTAATCTTCTTTCACAACTTACAAACAGATTAATGATATAAACATTAAAGCATGAATCAACAATACATGAGCAGAAACAAAGTGAACACACATAACACCAAAATTTTTATGTGGAAACCCAGTTAAGGGAAAACCACGGTGGGGGTTCACCCATAAGATTCGTACCCTGTTAAAAGTACTTAAAAGAAATGGGAAGGCACTTGCCTTCAGGCGCACCACCTAGAGCTCACTGCTCAAAGAGGCTCACTGCCTACAGAATTTTATGTTTAATATAGAAAGAATAAACTGAGAAATAGCATCTTCTTCATCCCTGGTTCAGCCCCATTGAAAGCTCACAAAACTTCTGCTCTGCCCCCAAACACTTCACTATCTCTTCATCCTTTACTACTCTTGTTCTTCTACTCCTTTTCTCTGCTCTGGCTCTGTACCTTTCTTAGGATTTTATCATTTTTTGCAGGATAACTTTCTACAACTCATCCACAAGTATTTATACACTTCATCAACCTTGAATTGAACATCAAGGTCAGCTTGAATCAATGTGGATCACTGTACTATCGGCCAAACATATCTGGGACTTGAATCTTCCTCAAATAGCACGCCACGCTTCATAGAACCTCTCTTAGATCATCTGCAACATGTACAAAGCATCCGATCAGCCAAAACTGGAATGAACAACAACACTCAAGAAGAAATCTTCAACCACAAGCTCAAATCTCAATGTGGACCACCAACACAGTAGGTAGACAATCCAAAGACCTCCACAAGCATAATGAAATCATCAGGAACAACTACACCACTTCAGATCACTAGAATCACTTGCATCTTCATATTGGAACTCAAGAACACTGACTTCCATGACTGTCACACTAGAAAGATTGCTTGCGGACCTTCAAACCATGAACCACTTAAATTGAGGATACATTTCAACATCCCAAACATGCCTCTAGAACCGCAGATCATAATATTTCAATGCAGAGTAATCCGGACCAACTTATTGTCACTCTGTTTCCTCTAAACAACTAAAAAATTTAGTTCTACTCAGATGGCCATAACTTCCTTAATACTTCGTGTGGACCTCTCCAATCTTGACTGGAAAAACTACAGACCATCCTCTACAAACTCTTTAATCCACAGACTCTGATCTTCATCTTACTAGAAATGCAGAGCAATCTACTTCACTAAATTGCAGTGTCTTCACTGTTTCTGACAAAGAGATATGTGACTCATTTGTTCCTTCTAAAGAGGCTAATTTTCTCAATATCCTCAACATTCCAGTCTTCTAAATAGGCAATAGAATAGGATATAGTTGACACCAATGAAAATAAGGATATGTTGACATCAATGACAACACCGATTAGGCACATATTTGCAGCACCTATGACTTCATTTCTCATCTCATAGGCAGTCATGGACCCAAATAGTTCTTCCATGGTAAGAGTATTCAGATCTTTGGCTTCTTCAATTGTAGAAACTTTTGAATCAAATCTATGAGGGAGAGTTCTGAGGACATTCTTCAAAACCAATAAATCAACTAGATTTTCACATAGACTTCTGATTCTGTTGAGTCCTTCATCTACTCAGATCAAATAGATAGTAATGTTTTCCTCTTCTTTTATCCTCAGATTCTCAAACACTATCTTGTAACATTGTAACTTTGCTTTCTCTACAATGCCATTTCTATTGGTTTTAGGTTAGACAACTGAGAGGGGGGGTGAATTAGTTATCTCAAAACTTTCTTCTCTTAAACACTTAAATCTTTCTTATAGTTCAACAACATAATAATGATTCAATCATGGAAGCACAATGCAATAATCCAAGAGCAGAAACATATTAACACATATGACACCAAGATTTTAATGTGGAAAACCTGGTTAAGGGAAAAACCACGGGGTGACTAACCTAAGATTGTATTCTCTGTTAAAAGAATAAGAAGAACAAAATGGCACTTGCCAATTAGGGCTCACTGCCCGAGCACACTGCTCACAAGAGGCCCACTGCTTATAGGAGACACACTATCTACAAAATAATGAATATTACATACTTGAATTGGAGAGTAGCATCTTCACCATGCTTGAGTCAGTTCCATTTAAGCTCAATACTTCTGCTCTACTTTTCGCTCTTCTCTCCTCTACCACTTTCTCATCTTCCTTCACATCCTTTGAAATTACTTTGTAATTCTTATTTATACAAGACATCAACTTTTGAATGATCATTAAAGTCGGCACAACATATCTAGGACTTCAATCTTCTTTGAGAAACACACCATGCTTCGTAGAACATCTTCAAGATCATCTGCAAGATGTGTAAAACAACTGGTTGGCCATGATTAGGAAGAACATCATCACCTAAAAGTAAATCTTCAATTATGAGCTCAATCTTTAATGCAAACCACCAACACGAACTGGACACAATCTAGAGACCCCCACAAGCTTGCCTGAATCACCAAAAAATCCATACTACTTCTTCTTACTGAAATCATTCACATCTTCATCCGGAACCTGAAGAACATAGTCTTGTTGTTATATGGAGCCTAATCAGACTTGAAGGTTAAATTTTCCCCACTTTTATCAGCGCAGTTTCCCCCAAAATTATTTAATGGGGGAGTGCAGGGGGGGCAGAGCCCCTCCTGCGGGGCCCGGGGGGCTTATGCCCTCGGTGGGGACCTGGGGGCAGAGCCCACGGTGGGGGTCTAGGGGCAACGCCCCTGGCGAGGGCTGCTGGGAGCAGTGCCCCCAAAGCAAAAATTGCCTATTATTTTATAAAGGCGTCGGGTGTTATTTTTCTATTGACCGACAAAAACAAAATAAAACCCTATTTTTGTAAAAAGCTTGATAAAAGTGGCTAAGGGTTAGGGTTTCCGATTGATATTATATTGTAGCATTTGTAGCAGTATTGAGTTGCAAGGATTGCTGGTTGTAATCAGTTTGATTTACTGGATAATAATATTGGACTCTCTATTTGGTGGATGTAGCCCGAGTTTGGGTGAACCATGTTAAAACTTGTCTCTTGCTGTTATTATTTCTGTGTATTTCTATTCCCCTGTTTAATCTTTATTTGCATTTAATTGATATCTTCTGTTGGTTAACCCTAACAAGTGGTATCAGAGCGGGTTATGTTTGATTATCATCTGCAAGAAGGTCTCATGGTTGAGTGGGAACAATGGCAGATGAGGGTAAATTAAAGGTCGATAAATTTAATGCGTAGAACTATTAGTTATGGAAGATGCAAATGGAGGATTAGCTCTATCAAAAGGATCTATGGAGGCCGTTGGAAGGAGTATCCAAGAAATCATCAAGAATGACGGATGAGGATTGGGAACTTCTAGACAGAAAGGCACTAGGAACCATTTGGTTGTGCCTGGCACCATCTGTGGCATTCAATATAACATAAGTGAAGACAACAAGTCAACTAATGAAAGCTTTGGCAAAATTGTATGAAAAACCCTCAGCCTCAAATAAGGTATTTCTCATGAAGTGTTTGCTTAATCTGAAAATAGTTGAAGGTGGATCTGTGACAGATCATTTAAATGAGTTTAATATGATTTTCAGTCAGTTAACTTTTGTAAAAGTGAAATTTGATGAAGGGGTGAGGGCTCTCTTGGTTTTATGTTCTTTGCCAGAATGCTAGAATAGCTTGGTAATGGTTGTAAGTAACTCTGTCTCTAGTTTAAACACTTTAAAATTTGATGATGTTGTTGGTGTTAACTTTAGTGAGGAAATGTGACAGAAAAGCTCAGGAGGGTCCACATCAGGTTGTGTTTTGAATGCAAAAAGTAGGGGCAGATCAAAGGAGAGAGGAAAAGGTTTTGGAGGTCATGGGAAGTCATGAGGAAAATCAAAGGATAAGAGATCCCAATCCAGAGGATAGAAAGACTGCTAGTACTCTGGGAAACCAGGTTATCTGAAGAAAGATTGCTGGTCTCGAAAGAATAAAGAAGGAGACAAACAAGAAGATAATAAGGAGGCAAATGTGGTAAGTAATAAGTTTAAAGATGATGCTTTGATTCTTTCCCTAGATAATGTTGATGATTCATGGGTTTTAGATTCAGGGGCCTCATTTCATGCTATGCCCCATAGAAGTTATTTTCTTGATTATGTCCAAGGGGATTTTGGGCTGGTTTATTTGGGAGATAATGAACCCTATCAGATTGTTGGAAAGGGAAGAATTACGATTAAGTTGTAGAATGAGAATCATTGGCTACTACAAGAGGTAAGGCATGTTCCAAGGCTCAGTATGAATTTAATTTCAGTAGGGCAGCTAGCTGAAGAAAGTTGCATTGTTACATTAATAGGACAATAATGGAGCATGCAAGGACCATGAGATTGCATGTTGGACTACCTTTAAATATGTGGGCAGAAGCTGTCAACACCATTATATATTTAATTAACAGAGGTCCTTCAGTTCCTTTGGGCTGTGGTATTCCAGAGGAAGCATGGATAGGTAAGAAGGTGAGTTATCCTTTTCTCAAAACCTTCAGATGTGAAGCATTTGCACATGTAGATTCTGAAAATAGAACCAAGCTGGATGCAAAATCAAAAAAGTCTACCTTTGTTGGATATGGCATTAATGAATTTGGTTATAAGCTTTGAGATTTTAAAATCAAAAAATTGTGAGAAGCAGGGATGTTGTATTCAATGAGAAGGTGTTGTACAAAGATCAATTGTAGCAGCATGAGAAGAAAGAAAAAGATTATGTGGTGCTAGATGATACTCCAAATAGTGATGTTCTAGTGGTTCCTCATGCTCTGCAACAGCAACCAAAAATATGACAAACTCCAGTGAATGTTAGACGATCAACAAGGCTAAGTAGACCTCCTAAAAGGTTTTCTCCATCTTTGTAATCTATTTTGTTAACAGATGCTGGTTAACTAGAAGGGTATGATGAAGCTATGCAGGTGGATACATAGGTTCAGTGGGAGCTTGCAATGAAAGAAGAAATGGACTCCTTGCTGAAAAATTAGACTTGGGAATTATGTAAGTTGCTTGCAAGTAAAAAGGCTTTACCAAACAAATGGGTTTATTGGATGAAAGAGGAAGATGGAGGTAAGAAAATATTTAAAGCCAGGTTAGTTGTAAAAGGATTTGCACAAAAAAAGGGTGTTGATTTTGATGAGATATTTTCTCCAGTTGTCAAGATGACTTCTATTCGCACTGTTTTAAGTATTGTGGTTGCTGAAGATTTGCATTTAAAACAGCTAGATGTGAAAACTACCTTTCTCCATGGTAATTTGGAGGAGGAAATATATATGGAACAACCCCAAGGATTTGAGGTCACAAGTAAGGAGAAACTGGTGTGCAGATTGAAGAAGAGTTTGTATGGCCTGAAACAAGCACCTCGGCAATAGTATTTGAAATTTGATAGTTTTATGGCTGAGCAAGGCTATAGCCGGTGTAATTATGACCATTGTGTTTATTTTAAGAGGTTGGATAATGACAACTACATTATTTTATGTTATATGTTGATGACATGCTTGTAGCGGGGTCTAACATAGATCACATAAGAGAGTTAAAATAGTAGTTAGTACAGTCATTTGCTATGAAGGATTTGGGGGCAGCAAAACAAATCCTTGGTATGAAAATTTGCAAAGATAGGAAGAATAGAAAATTGACTCTATCTCATGCTAATTATGTTGAAAAGGTGTTGTAGAGATTCCATATGGAGAATGCAAAAGCTATCAGCACTCCTTTACCTAGTCATTTGAAACTGACTAAGGAGATGTTTCCTAAGACACCAGAGGAGGAAGAAAAAATGTCCAAGGTACAATATGCTTTAGTTGTAGGAAGGTTAATGTATGTCGTGATATGCACTAAACTGGATATTGTACATGCTATAGGAGTCGTAAGCAAGTATATGAGTCATCTCAGATTGGAGCATTGAAATGCAGTAAAATGGATTCTCAGATATTTGAGAGGTACATCATATATTCACTTATGTTTTGGGGGTTCTAATATTGATTTAGCAGGCTATGTAGACTCAGATTTGGGAAGGGATATTGATACCAGGAGGAGTTCTATAGGTTATGTCTTTACTGTAGGCGGGACAACAGTGAGTTGGATCTCACGAGTGCAAAAGGTGGTTGCTTTATCCACCACAGAGGTAGAATATGTAGCTGCAACAGAGGCAAGCAAGGAGATGATATGGCTACAATCCTTCATGGAAGAATTTGGCAAACAACGGGCTAATAGTTATTTGTATACAGATAGTTAGAGTGCCATACATATTGCAAAGAATTCTTTCTTGCATTCAAAGACCAAACACATACAGTTGAGGTATCACTTTATTCGGTTGGTGTTGGATGATGGACAATTAAGGCTAGAAAAGATACATATAGATGAAAATCTAGTGGATATGTTTACAAAGGCAGTGACAAGGGAGAAGCTGAGCTCCTCTTTAGCTTCAGTTGGTCTTCAAGAATGAAAAAAATAAAAAGAGAACAACATAGTCCAGGGTGCTTACTTCCAGTTGGAGCTATAGGGTCAATGGTGTTATGATTAGTCTCCAAGTGGGAGATGATATGGTGTGGAGTTTGATCAGTCTCCAAGTGGGAGATTGTTGTTATATGGAGCCTAATCAAACTCAGAGGTTAAATTTTCCCCACTTTTATCAGCACAGTTTCCCCCCAAATTATTTAACGGGAGAGTGCAGGGGGGGCAGAGCCCCTCCTGTGGGGCCCAGGGGCGGAGCTAATGATGGGGGTCTGGGGGCTACTGGGGGCAGTGCCCCCAAAGCAAAAATTGCCTATTATTTTATAAAGGCGTCGGGTGTTATTTTTCTATTGATCGATATATATAAAAAAGTGCCCTATTTTTGTAAAAAGCTTGATAAAAGAGGCTAAGGGTTAGGGTTTCCGCTTGATATTGTATTGTAGCATTTCCAGCAGTATTGAGTTGCAAGGATTGTTGGTTGTAATCAGTTTGATTTACTGGATAATAATATTGGACTCTCTGTTTGGTGGATGTAGCCTGAGTTTAGGTGAACCACGCTAAAACTTGTCTCTCGTTCTTATTATTTCTATGTATTTCCATTCCTCTATTTAATTTTTATTTGCATTTAATTGATATCTTCTATTGGCTAACCCTAACAACTCTGTCATCACTATCACATTAGAATAAATGCTTGCGGACCTTGAGACCATGAACCATTTGAGTTGTCAATTCACATTGGCTTTCTAATCATTCCACCAAATCCACAGAATAGGGTATTGCATTTTTAGATCTTACTGGACCTATTTGAGTCACTCTATCACCTCTAAAGATCTGCTAGAACCAGTTTTACTCATATGGCCATAACTTCTCCAAATCTTCATGTCGACCTCTCAAATCTTGACTGGATCATCTTTAGACACATATCTACAAACCCTTTGATGCACATTCTCTGATGTTCATCTAGCTGGGATCTTCACTTCATAGAGCTTCACTGTCTTCATTGTTCTTCTCTGCTTCTGATAGGACTAATTTTCTCAATATCCTCAACACACAGCTCATCCAATCCTTGACATCAATGCAACAAGAATATGTTGACATCAATGACAACACCGGTTAGGCCCATACTTGCGACAATCTCCCCCTTTGTCATTGATGGCAACATATGATGTGAAAAACTATTTTAAGGATCAAGACAAGAACTTCTCCTCACTAACTAACATAGCTCCTCCTATCAACAACAATCATTCATATGTCTTCTCTTTCTTTACTGCTCCCCCTTTGATCAGCAACCACTTTTATTTTTCACATGTCTTCTCTCCCCCTTTGACATCAATGGCAAAAGGCACATACTTGCATCAATCAAAATCATACAGACTACTCCCCTTGAGTAGCAGCTTCCTATCATCAATTCAGATCACAAGATATGACTGTGAGATCCACTGGACTGATGCACATCAATGCACTTTAATT
Organism: Cunninghamia lanceolata; assembly: GCA_027924645.1. NCBI lineage: Eukaryota > Viridiplantae > Streptophyta > Pinopsida > Cupressales > Cupressaceae > Cunninghamia > Cunninghamia lanceolata. Next base: position 12,294,268 of record BSBN01001226.1, read on the forward strand.
CAGAGCCGGAGGGGTAATAGCCCCTAACTTCTCCCTGAGATACTCAAAAGAGTCTTTAGGTAGAGGTTTAGTAAAGATGTCTGCAATATGATCCTTAGAGGGCACAAACTCTAATTTGACCTCATTCTTGTTCACCTGCTCTCTCAAAAAGTGAAACTTGATGGATATATGTTTTGTCTTTGAATGCAATACTAGATTTTTTGATATATTTATTGCAGTTGAGCTATCACAAAAGATTGTGATAGTTTCCTCATACTCCACTCTGATGTCTCTTAGCATTTGCTTCATCCATAATACTTGAGTGCAACTACCTGCTATTGCAATATATTCTGCTTCTGCAGTGGATAGAGATATTGCCTCTTTCTTCTTTCTTGGCCAAGAAACCAATCTTTTCCCCTAAAAGAATGCACCACCACTGGTAGTCTTCTGGTCATCCACATCTCCTACCCAATCTGCATCTGTATATGCATGAAGAGAGAAATCATGATCCCTAGGATACCATAAACCATATTCAACTGTTCCCTTTAGATATCTAAGAATTCTCTTGATTACCATGACATGAGATTCTCTGGGATCAGCTTGGAATATGGAAACAAGACCAATAACATTCATAATGTCAGGTCTAGTTTGAGTAAGATACAGTAATCCTCCAATAATTGACCTATACTTTTTCTAATCAGCCTTAGGAGATTCATCATCTCTACTTAGTTTACATCTGGTTGCCGTGGGAGTATTCATTGGTTTTGAATCTTGCATTCCAAATTTCTTTAATAATTATTTCACATATTTAGTTTGTGATATGAAGATTCCTTTCTTTGTTTGAGTGATTTGCAGACCCAAGAAGAAATTCATTTCCCCAAACATAGACATCTCAAATTCACTTTTCATTTGATTTGCAAAGGTCTTGCACATACTATCTCTTGCTCCAAAAATGATATCATCAACAAATACTTCAACAATCAAGATATTTTCATGATCAATCTTGAAGTACAAGTTACTATTAGCAGTAACTTTGTTGAAACCAATCCTCAAAAGATGTTTATCCAGTCTTTCATACCAAGCTCTTGGGGCTTGTTTGAGTCCATACAGTGCTTTTTTTAACTTGCAGACCATATCACCATGATCAGACAATTGAAATCCATCCATTTGCTCAATGTATACTTCTTCTTCCAAGTCACCATTCTAGAAGGCAGACTTGACATCCATCTGATATACTCTGAAATCCTTGAAGGTAGCAAAAGCATGAAATAATCTAACTGCTTCAATTCTTGCCACCAGAGAAAAATTTTCTTCAAAATCAACTCCTACTTTAGAATAACCCTTGTAGACCAATCTAGCTTTGTTTCTGACTACTTCACCATCTTCATTCAGTTTATTCCAGAAGACCCATTTGGTCCCAATCACATTTTTGTTTCTAGGTCTCGCAACAAGATCCCAAGTATGATTTTTCTAAATCTGCATCAACTCTTCCTTCATTACATTAGTCCAACTTTCATCATTGCATGCTTCACTTACTATTTTTTGGTTCAATCATTGAAATCAGACAATACTTTTCTGAGTCTTGAGCAATCTTTCTTCTTGTTTGAACACCTTTGCTTTTATCACCTATGATTTGGTCTTCAGAATGATTTAGTCTTACATACCTGGGAGTTTTGGGAATTTCTTGCACTTCTATTTCTTGGACAGGTTCATTCAAACTTATCTCTTCTTCTTGCATTTTAGGATTCTCTAGATTAGTCTGGATCTGAATTTTAGAAGGGGCTTGAACTTCTTAGACCAAAACATCATTCTGATCATCTTCTTCATATTTATAAAACCTTGAGGGTTTTTCAATGCCTTCATCAACCTTCACATTTGTACTTTTTACGATCTTCCTCAATCTCTTGTTATAACACTGGTATGCTTTGCTTTCAGTAGAATAACCCAAGAATATTCTTTCATCACTTCTAGCATCAAATTTGCCAAGGTCTCCATCTCTTTTAATGTAACATTTACTACTAAAGACTAAAATACTTCACAGTAGGAGTGATGCCAAAGCAGAGTTCATAAGGGGTCTTACCAGTATTGCTTCTTATTTGTACTTGATTAAGAGTAAAGACAACAGTGCGTACAGCTTCTCTCCAGTAGATCAGAGGAACATTTGCTTCTATCATCATGGTTCTAGATGCTTCTTGGATGGTCCGGTTCTTTCTCTCTACTACTCCATTCTGCTATGGAGTCCTTGGAGTAGATAACTATCTTTTTATCCCATGTTTCTCATAGAATTCTATGAACTCTCTAGATGTGAATTCTCCACCTCTATCAGACTTAAGACATTTTATGTTTAACCTAGTTTTATTCTCTACCATATCCTTGAATATTTTGAATTTCTCAAGAGCCTCAGATTTTTATTTTAGGAAAGTCACCCACATCATTTGGGAATGATCATCAATTAGTAACATGAAATATCTATCACCTTGCAAACTCCTAATTCTTGCTGGTCCACATAGATCAATATGTACTAAGTCCAACAATCTGGTAGAAGATTGTTCCTTACTTTTGAACGTGACTCTGCTTTGCTTACCCAACTGACATTCTTTGCACAAACTATAAGTAGGTTTCACCAGTCTAGGAAGATCTCTTACAGCCTAAGTGTTGCTTATCTTGATGATATTATCAAAATTCACATGACATATTCTCCTATGCCACAACCAACTCTAACCAATTTGAACAAATAAACAACTTTTGCCAGTACCAACCAAGTGGAAGATGTTACCTTTTGTTTGAGTACTAGATGCAACCTCTATTCCAGAACTTTCAAAGATTTTACATTTTCCATTTTTGAATAGGAGATCATAGCTTTTGTCCACCAACTACCCAACACTGAGAAGATTGTGCTTCATACCTTCAACATACAGTACATCACTGGTTTTGTTCCTTCCATCAAAAGAAATAGTTCATCTACCTCTAATTCTGCCAGTAGAATTATCACCAAATTTTACAAATCCTCCTTCATATCTTTCTAGATCTATGAACTTATTTTTGTCACTAGTCATGTGGTGGGAGCATCCACTGTCAATGACCCATTCATCCTTTTCTTCAACTTGGGCAGCCAGAGCTCTTTCTACCATTTTATGATTGACAGATTCAATCGGCATTGGATCTTCTTCCTTGATGGCAATAAACACCCAGTCACTTCCAGATTTGTTTCATGTCTTTGATTCATCATCTGTTACTCCTTCATCATCATCATCTTCATGAACATAGTAACATTTCTTTTGAAATCTTAATCTATTAGGATTAGTTCTTGAAAATCTTTCCGGACACCTTGAAGCAAAATGACCAATCTTGTTGTAGTTGAAACATTTGAAGGGCAATTTTCCTTCATACTTACAAGATCCTCTTGGCAGTCTTTTTGCAATAAGGGCTTCAAGTTGAGAAACTTCTACTTCATCTTCTTCTAGATCTTTTCTCGCTTTTTAATACCATGATAGTTTCTTTGAGGAGTTCTCTCCTGGATCATACCTTTGTTTACCTTTTGCAGAGACACTAGCCTTGAATGCAGATTCAGTCTTGGGGGGTGCATCTCCAAACTCAGCCAATTCAAATGCAGCTAATTTTACAACTAATTGATCTCTTGTGATATTTGATAAAGATCTAAATTCTTCAATAGCAGCAACCTTGTGTTTGTAAGTAGGAGGTAGGGATCTAAGAACTTTGGCAACAATCTCACCTTCATCCAAGATTCCACCAGCACACCTAATGCCATAAACAAGCTCATTTACTTTTGGTATAAATATAGTGATATTCTCATCTTCATTCATCTTCAGGTTTTCAAATTTTCCTTTCAGACTCTGTAGCTTGGCACATTTAACATATTTGTCTCCTTCATACAGAAGTTCCAGTTTTTCCCAAATCTCATATGCAGTTTTTAAATCTATAACATCTGTCAATTCTGAATTAGATAAGGCACTTACTAAGGCTTCTTTAGCTCAAAGATTATCTTTAGCATCTCTAATTTCATCTATAGTTGCTGGACCATTCTTTGGAGGAACATACTTCTTTGAAGTTATGGTCCAATATTGCATTCCCATACATTGCAAGTGACATTCCATACAGCTTTTCCAAATAGTGTAATTAGTTCTATCAAACCTCATACTATCCTTCTTGTGGGAAGACATTCTGGATCTCCTCATGTGATTAAGCTCTTTTAGAGGAACTTATCTCTGATACCAATTCTTGGTTTTAGGTTAGACAATTGAGAGGGGGGGTTGAACCAGTTGTCTCAAAACTTTCTTCTCTTTAAACAATTAAATCCTTCTTATATTTTAATAGCATAATAATAATTCAATCATGGAAGAACAATGGAATAATTCAAGAGTAGAAACATATTAACACATATGACACCAAGATTTTAACATGGAAAACTTGGTTAAGGGAAAAACCACAGGGTGACTAACCTAAGATTGTATTCTCTGTTAAAAGAATAAGAAGAACAAAATGGCACTTGCCAATTAGAGCTCACTGCCCGAGCACACTGCTCACAAGAGGCCCACTACCTACAAGAGACACACTATCTACAAAATAATGAATATTACATACTTGAACTACAGATTAGCATCTTCACCATACTTGAGTCAATTCCATTTAAGCTCAATACTTCTGCTCTGCTTCTCTTCTGTACGACTTTCTCATCTTTCTTCACATCCTTTGAAATGACTTCACAATTCTTATTTATACAAGACATCAACTTTGGAATGATAATCAAAGTCGGCACAACATATCTAGGACTTCAATCTTCTTTGAGGAACATGCCATGCTTTGCAGAACATCTTCAAGATCATCCACAAGATGTGTAAAACATTCGATCAGACATGATTAGGAAGAACATCATCACCCAGAAGTAAATATTCAATTATGAGCTCAATCTTCAATGCAGACCACCAACATGAACTAGATACAATATAGAGACCCCCACAAGCTTGCCTGAATCACTAAAAACATCCACACTACTTCTTACTGAAATCATTCACATCTTCATCCGAAACCTTGAGAACACAGTCTGTCATCACTGTCATATTAGAATAAATGCTTGCGGACCTCTAGACCATGAACCAATTGAGTTTTCAATTCACATTGGCTTCCTACTCATTTCACCAAATCCGTAGAATAGGATATTGCATTTCCAGATCTCACCAGACCTATTTGAGTCACTCTGTCACCTCTGAACGTCTGCCAGAACTAGTTTTACTCATATGGCCATAAATTCTCCAAATCTTCATGCAGACCTCTCAAATTTTGACTAGATCATCTTTAGACACATATCTACAAACCCTTTGATGTGCATTCTCTGATCTTCATCTATTTAGGAACTTCACTTCATAGAGCTTCACTGTCTTCACTATTCTTCTCTACTTCTGATAGGACTAATTTTCTCAATATCCTCAGCACACAGCTCATCCAATCCTTGACATCAATGTAATAAGAATATGTTGACATCATTAACAACACCGGTTAGGCCCATACTTGTGACAATCTCCCCCTTTGTCATTGATGGCAACATATGATGTGAAAAACTATTTTAACCATCAAGACAAGAACTTCTCCTCACTAACTAACATAGCTCCCCCTCTCAACAACAATCATTCATATGTCTTCTCTTTCTTTATTGCTCCCCCTTTGATCAACAACCACTTTTGTTTTTCACATGTCTTCTCTCCCCTTTTGACATCAATGGCAAAGGGCACATACTTGCATCAATCAGAATCATACAGATTGCTCCCCCTGAGTAGCAGCTTCCTATCATCAATCTGGATCACAAGATATGACTGTGAGATCCACCAAACTAATGCACATTAGTGCACCTTAATTTAGAACTGGAGGGGTAATAATCCCTAACTTCTCCTTGAGATACTCAAAAGAGTCTTTAGTTAGATTTTTAGTAAAGATGTCTACAATTTGATCCTTAGACTGTACAAACTCCAATCTGACCTCATTCTTGTTCACCTGCTCTCTCAAAAAGTGAAACTTGATGGATATATGTTTTGTCTTTGAATGCAATACTAGATTTTTTGATATATTTATTGCACTTGAATTATCACAAAAGATTGTGATAGTTTCCTCATACTCCACTCTGATGTCTCTTAGCATTTGCTTCATCCACAATACTTGAGTGCAACTACCTGCTGCTGCAATATATTCTACTTCTGCAGTGGATTGAGATATTGCCTCTTGTTTCTTGCTTGGCCAAGAAACCAATCTTTTCCTCAAAAATAATGCACCACCATTGGTACTCTTTAGGTCATCCACATCTCCTGCCCAATCCTTATCTGTATATGCATGAAGAGAGAAATCATGATCCCTAAGATACCATAAACCATATTCAATTATTCTCTTTAGATATCAGAGAATTCTCTTGATTTCCATGACATGAGATTCTCTGGGATCAGCTTGGAATCTGGCAACAAGACCAATAGCATTCATAATGTCAGGTCTAGTTTGAGTAAGATACAATAATCCTCCAATCATTGACCTATACTTTTTCTGATCAGCCTTAGGAGATTCATCATCTCTACTTAGTTTACATCCTCACACACTCTCATACATTTCACACCAAATAGGATCTATCATGTATATCCTCCACAAGAGTAAAAATCTTTGTCCTTCACTAGCCAAGATGAAACATGCAATGACCACATCAAGTCAACTTCTAAATGATGTATAAATCCAAAGTGATTAAAACCAAGTGATAACCAAGACCTATTCTTCATTAACACATTATTCTAGACATGCTGGCATACACTTCCAAACATCAGGTGCAATCATCAAAACACTTCAAGTTAGCTCAACAACAATTATTCTTTCACAAATTAAGACCCAAAAAGGTATCGAAGAGGCCAATTACCATCATGCAAATCACTTTACAAATATTCTATGACTTGAAAACATATTTTTAAATATTCCTTTCACATCTTCAAGCTACATCATTCTAGCGTAAATCAACAGACATAGAGCTTGACATCACTGTAAATAACTGACTTGCACATAGTATTGACATAGATAATTGAAAAATAGACTTGCAGTGCACTTTAGCACCTGAAATCTAGAACTAGAAACCATATCGACCATATGAACACATCCTCCAAACAACACCACAAAGTGTCATGTGGTGAAATGCGATGCCTTTCACTTTCTCCTTTTGGAAACCCTAATTAGCAACATGATGTCTTTGTTCTACTGACTCTGGAGAACCTCTATGGTACATCATATCCTCTAAAACTTGAATACATTATATCTCTCATCTGTATTTGTGTATCCTCCATGCCACATGACCTAATATTCAAATGCATGTCTTCACTCTGCTAGCTCTAGAATCTTCTTTGGTAACTTTCATGCTTTGAAATTAAGAACATAGATACATCACAGTTGTCTATGTCTAAATTCCAAACCACAAGGCCATATCTTCAAATGTGAAGGAATGCAGAGGAATGCAGAGAATTCACTCAAGCTTCTTTAGTGCATATTCTTGTGCTTTGTGTTGCTTCTCAAAAATGTAAGTTTTTAAACCACGAGAAAGTGCCAATTTTTTGATACATTTTTGGTCAACAAGACATGGTTTATGTAATTGGAAACCCCCTACTCTTTAGGTTCTGCTAGACCTAGGTGGGTGTACCTAAATGATAAGGTAGATTTAAAATCTAGGTGGATTCTGACTTGGCAATTTTACCCACTATGGCACAAAGATGTGAGATGATTACATAGCTTACCGACTAACTCCTAATAAAAACTTGAAATATTAAGGATGTGAAATAAATTTGTATAAAAAGTTCTAAAATGGATCAGTGCCTGATGTATTGGATGGAAAGAGTCAGTGGATAAATGATGATTATGGAGATAGATATGTAGGACTGATTGGTTTACTTCTTAGCTTAACTCTAACTATTGGGCACCTTTTATATGTCTGCACCTTATGCAGACATGCAAGTTTGTAAGTTACTATACTCTTCTTACCAAATCCCAGTGATATTCCCCTAAACTATTGTGAGCAACTGAAAGGAATTTTAATCCTGATAAGAACGAAACCTAACCAAGATAGTTTGTTTAAAGGTTTTTTAAATCCAGGCAGAGACCAATGAACATAAACTTAGTTGGGAGGACTTAAATCAACTTCTCTTCAGGAACCAACCAAATTGACCACACACCAATAGAAAATGAATTGTGACAAATTATGTTAATTTGAATAATTTGAAGGAACCACTTTGGAGATAGTATAGCAGCATATAACCATAAAACTCCAATCACAATAGTTGAACACTAGAAATGAATCAACATTCAACAACATTCTACTCCATTGTATTGCTTTAAAATATTGACATTAATTGCAAAGAAGTCTGAAGTATGTAAAGATCTGCTAAAAAGTCTACTGTATATTATTGTATTTCTATCTATATCTTTTTCTCCACAATGTCTTGACTTAAATAGTTTGATATAGAAGAGATGCATCCCTTCATAAGTGTCTTTTGAACATTAATTAACAATTATACAATTTAATTAGGCCTTAACTAGCCATAAATGGATCCTAGTGATATGATCCAGGTACCTTTGGCTCAAATGCGTATCTGCACACTCCACAATATTTTTTGTAATGAACTCTATGGCAATCATTCTTTCCATGCATGTACAGGCTGCCTCTAATGTTTGATCATCACTTTTTATAGCTTCCAAGGCCTCATGGGGGATCATCTGGTACTCCTTCATCTAATCTTGCTGGTACTTCATGATTTTATCATCTTTGAACAATGTAGGCACTATTTGGGAAGCTTCAATAAACACATCCACTTCTGCCTAAAGGTCTCCATGGAAGTTTGTGTGAAATTTAATCAAGCCCTTAATATTTGAGATAACCTCAGTGTCCAAAGCACCTCCTCCCTATATCTCCTGGAGTTTTTCCTCAAGTTTGCCAGCTAACCTATTGTGTTCTTGAAGAGCATTTTGATTCTTTGAATAAGTGATCCAGAATTTATCCATTCATGTAATCATATTATTATGTCTTCTTTTGAACACAGTGGCGAGTGCATCAAATCTGGCCTGTGTTACCTATGTTGTTTCATCCATGGCTATTGTTTGTAAGCTTTCTCCTTGGATTAACATCTTGGGAGGGATTGAATCTTTTAAGAAATTATTTTCCCTTTTTGTTCTTTCCCACCTCATTTTGTACATATCCCTTTCCTTAATCAGCATCTGAATTTGAGCTTTATTCAACTTAGCCACATTTATTCCAAGGTCTGCTATGACAACTGGATCAGTTTCCCCAGCCCTCAATGTCATTACATGGCCAAAACATTTTTTAGTGTCAATAACATCAAGCCTTCTATGTGGTGAGTACAAAGCCCAAATCATGAGACCAGATTATATTTTGTCCCAATATACACTTCAGCCACTCCTTCATAACTAAGCTTGTGTTTTGGATTATCATTATGCAAGAAACTATCAAAGACAAGTGCTGAATTCAAATCAAGACCAGGGAATATCATCACACCAGATTCCTGAAGTAATCTTCTTCCCTTTTCTGGAGTCATATCTTTCATCTCATTCTCCACATCCATTTTTAATGTATTTAATAATTGTGTCTCATTATTTGGTGTAATGTTTGAGGCTGATTCCCTAATAGCCTTACTTTTGTGTTTATACAAAAAGGTCTTGAATTCATGAGTGTGAATAAATTGGTCATCTGAGATGAAGGATTTGTAAGCTGTATGCCTAGCATCATTATCATCTGTCTCCTTAATTTCTAACCCTCTCTCAAGAGACTGATATTGTTCAATTCTAAATTTGGGAATTGTGTTAGACAGGTCATGGGGTTTTGATGCAACAAACCCTTAACTATCAAAATAATATATGTCAACTTCTTGTGCTTCCCTCCTTCTCTTTTCCACTTCCTGGTTATATTCATCAATAGCCATTTTTGCATCTACTTCTTCCAAATTTATTATAACATCATCATGAGGAAAGGGCACATGAGCATATCCACTCAGATTTTACTTTCTCCTAGCATAATCAATAAAACCTTCTGGGTCAAATCCTTTCCTATGTATTGCTCTCTTGAGATTAAAATGTGATAATTTGTCAAAAATGAGATCATAACCCTCTTTTGCCAACATAGTAAAATTATCGAAACATAGTGTACTTGGCATAAATGATTATTTGACATACACATTGAGATTCATCACATTGGAGTAATCAAGTTGTCTGACTATTTCTAAGTATGCCACTCTATTTGGCATAGTCCTTGGTAATAGAAAAGGGGTATTTTCAAACCCATATACCCTGATCATAGTAGAATCAAGAAAACAATACCAATCACCCCAATTGTGGTTTACAGTGGGTGCCCCATCAAAATCCTTGGGTCTTAAAAATCTCTTTATTTCATCTAACAAGGAATAACTACAAGGATATCCATAACACATGTACAAAGTCTTCACAACGAATTCTTCAAAATGAGCATAGCTAGAATTTACAAACCTAGTGTCTGATATAGAGGTCCATAATTGTTTGGGTAGTGGTTGACCATCCTTATCAGGTTGTGAAATTTTCAATTGTTCTGGCCATAGATTCAACTCTTGACCATAATATAAAATCATATGCATAAGAGCAAAGTAGTGTTTGAAGCATATTATTGGGGAACTATTCTTAATAGCCATCAGACCTGAATGTATTGATTTAAAAAGATATGCAGCATAGTCAAATGTTCTTGCATGTTGGCACTGACTGTCTGCTGAGATAACCATGGGTATTATGGACATGAACTCTAGAACTTTAGTTCCCAACACCTGCCCCATTGAATAATATGTACATCTCATGTAAGGTTCAAATAAGTCAACATGGAATGGTGGTCCATCCCCTTCTTCAAATGGCACTAAATTTACCTCACTTCATGGTCTATGCAGTGGCAGCCTCCACCCCTTATAGGTGGTGTCTAATCTCGAATATTCCTTTTCCAAATCTTTGTGTGAGATAGGAGTATTATATCTGTGATTCAAACCAAAGACCTCACAGACTACATTCTTGGATATATGAATAAAGGGTTCTCCTTGCAAATTGCATATAGCTTTTTGATCAGGATTGTAATGGTATGCCAACAGTTTCAAAAGGTCTATATTCATGAAAACATCTGTGACAACTAATTTCCCCAAATTATGTTGCCAAAGGTTGCACACAGGTTCCATCCTATTCCTCCAGTGGTAATGGAACATGAATAACTCATATCCTCTAATATGGGTCAATATGTTCCCCACATACTTATATTTGTCCTCTAGTTTTTCAACATCTGCCCTTAGCTGCATAGTTCTCCTAGCTCTGGGTCTAGAACAGGGCAATTGGTCTATGAGATCTTGGCTAAGTTATCTCTCTTGTGTTTTCTCCCCTTTTTGTGTTTCAACCTTTTGTTTTTTGTCCTTGGTTTGGCAAGTTTTAGTCTGTTGTCCTCTTTTTGACTTGGAAGAACTTTCCATTTTGTGATAAACACCAAAATTTGAATGTATTTCAATTGCAATGAAGTTAAGAGGACTTACTTGTATATCTTCTATGTGAATTTCTTGTCCTTTGATGAATTCCTTACTCCTCGTGTGTAACCCTTTAATTTTTGACTTTAGTTCAATAGGGTTCAGAGTAGCTCATATAACATCCTGTTCAATCGGCCATTAATGGCTGCCACCAAAATTGAATGCAGCAAGTTCATGAGTTTCAAAATGTCAGGGTGATGCCTTTTTATATTGGTGAGACTCCTTTAGTTTTGTGCCGATTAGTATGCTGTGTTTAGCGCCATTTTATTTCATATGTTCATAACTTAGTCGTCAAGACTATGTTTGTGTCTTTACGAAGTGTCCCTTTGATTTTTTATTTTGATCAGGGATGCCACTTAGTATTTTTATTGATTTGGGCAGATATTATGATTCTCATCCTAATAGCACGGTGATTAGAATCGATGAGTACTCTTCTGGGTGTCGGTGAGTGTCTCTTTGACAAATGGAAGTTGTTTCACTATTATCGGGCTGACAAATGCTATTGTTAAGAAAATATAACGATTCCCCAATGTATTAAGTCTTTCTAATGGCTTATCTCTATCACCCAACTTTATTGGAATAGATCGGCAAGACTCTTACTGAAAACATTCTATCTTCTCATGTCAGGGTGACTTATATGGTCGGGGGAGTAAAGAATTTACTCTGATCACATATCTCAGTCTGATGAACTTATTACTTTATGTCAGGGAAAGATCACTAGCTTCTTGGTGATAAGATATCAGTCTGTGTGACTGATAAGCTCAGTATGATCCAGGGATTTCACTCCAATTGATTTACTCACACCTATGAGCTTTCATTGGTAATACATATGGAATTTCTCCTTGATCATTAGGTAACTTTTACATATGAGATTTTGATCGTTAAGACATTTATTATTTCTTGCCGATATGCATATTAGACTTAAAAGCATATCTTGCTATTCAGGGAGAGGTATTTAGGGTCTTTCTAATAGAGACGAATTGCTATCATAATCAAGTTGTGATCAGAGAACTATGTATCTGAAAGGATATATTTATGAAATTGTTATTTTTTGGGCTATGAGATGGATCTTGTCACACAAATTTTGGTAATCAATTTTGATCAAGAAGTCAAAATGAAGGACTTTATTCAAGGTATGTGAAGGATAGGTGGATTTATGGCAAATGGAGAGTGTGAAATTTTCTAGTTCTAACACCTTGAATTGTCTAAAACTTTCTTTTAGTTTAACTAAAGCAATAATTTTCATCAGGAAACAAAGAATACACCATTCACCACATCAAAGACTATATTCACAACACCATACACACCAATCACAACTCTTTTCAACATAGGCAAGAAATCACAACTTCTTTATATCAACATCTTCTGTAACCTATCAACTTTCATTTATCTATGAACTTCAGTAGATAAGGTACAACTATGTACATATGATACTAATCCATCTCCTTCACTTCACAACTTCTTTGACTTGTCCTAATCTTTGCAACTTTTCTGAACAATCTCTGATCAACACATCTTTGTCTTCTTCTTTGATTTTCTCCTTTGATTACTTGCTCTCTTGATATTGCTAATTTGCAACAATCTCTCTTTGGCATATCTTTCCTTGCATCTCTGCTAACATCACTGATGAACACTTCATACCACTATTGACATCAATGACAACATATATGCAACATGTCTTTGTGAGGGTGGTGCCCTTGGGAAGCATCCTAAAGCAAAATTTGACAAAGGAAAATCATGGAGGGAAACACAAGGCTTGGAACTTGTACACAATGATGTTTCAAGAGCTTTTCCCCATCCATGATTACAAATGCTAAGTATGTTCTCACCTTTATAGATGATTTCTCTAGGTTCACTTGGGTCTACTTCCTTATGTAGAAATCTGAAGTCTTTGCTTTCTTTCAAGACATCAAATCTCTTGCCGAGAAATAGTAAAAAAAGCTCATCAAAGTTCTTCTAACTAATAATGAGGGAGAGTATGTCAACAACCATTTTGATCAATTTTTCATAGCAAAGGGGACAAATTTGCAGCACATAGTTTTTTATACTCCACAACAAAATAGTGTTACTGAACATAAGAATAGATCCTTAAAAGAGATGACTAATTATATGATTCACTCTAAAGGCCTAACAACATAGTACTAGATGGAAGTAGTTAAATGTGCATGTTATATTCAAAACATAAATCCTCATAAAGCCTTAAAGGGTATCACTCACTTTGAAGCTTGGAAAGGAAGGAAACCAATAGTTGATCATTTCAGGGTCTTTGAATCTCTTTCCATGGCATGTAGCAATGGATCCATAATCCAAACCTTGCATCTTTGCCAGTAATCCAAATGATGTGAAAGGTTATCAGCTACTCCACCCAACCACACATGAGTTGTTTATTGAGAGAAGTGTTATGTTTCAAGAAAGTCCTCTTGAAACTATGCTTAAAATTTCTCCTCATATTGTATACTCATTAGACCTTGATGATTCTTCTGATGATTTAGATCATTCACAACATATTCCTAGGACATAGTATTTGTCTAGTTATGACAATGATGAGGGTCTGGGATTGCCTTGCAAGTTGATATTTTCACATCTGACTAGCCTATATCTTTGGCTCTACCATCACTTCACAAGGCAGATACACGGGTACACGATTCATCAGATGATAGAGAGATTTAGTCAAAGTTTCATTGGAGCACATGCCTTCTTTTCCTTTTCTTTTGTTCCATAAACATTTAGAGAGGCATTAGGCATTTCTGAGTTGGATATTGCTATGGATGAGGAATATGATTCCTTAGTACAAAACCATACTTGGGATTTGACTTCTCTTCCTAATGGAAGGAAGATAGTTTGATGTAGATGGATATATCAAACTAAGTTTGTAGAATATGGGTCAGTTGATAAGTACAAAGCATGATTAGTTGCCAAAAGATTTTCACAAGTTGCAGACATTGACTATACAAAGACCTTTACACCCGTCACCAAGATGACTTCGATTCAACTCACACTTGCTATAGACACAACACATGGATGGCCAGTGCATCAAATGGATGTGAGGAGTGCATTCCTTCATGGAGACCTTGAGGAGGAAATCTACATGGAACAACATTAGGGTTTGTTCAAGATTCATCCTTAGTTTGTAGACTTAGGAAATCTCTCTATGGCCTCAAACAAGCCCCTGAATCTTGGTATGTGAAGATGGATTCCTACCTCCTAGCTTTAGGTTTTACTAGATGCCATTCAGATCCTAATGTGTATCTATTGTGGTAGGATGATTCACTTTTGATACTGGTTCTATATGTTGATGATCTTTTGATCACCAAAAGTACTTCATCTGCCATTGCAATAGTGAAGTCAACACTTCAGGATAGATTTGACATGAGTGACTTGGGTTTTGTGCACTACTTCCTTAGAATTGAGATTTCACAATCTGATTTAGGAATCACTCTTGCACAACCTAAGTATACTCTTGATTTACTAGCACAATGTCACATGACTACCTATAAACCATCTCCAACTCCCTTTCTATTTGGAGTCAACCTTGAGGCTACTTATACTACATCATTGGTTGATGCAACTTTATATCAACAACTTGTTGGCATCTCATATATTTGACCTATACTAGGCCAGACATATCATATGCAGTTGGCATGGTTTTGAGATTAATACAGGAACCTCATGAGCTACACTGGAAAGCAGCTAAGAGGATCCTTCACTACCTTCAGGGTACTCTTGGGTTTGGGATTCATTACAGAGTTGGTTTAGAGGTTGACTTGGTTTTACAGATTTAGATTGGGCTAGTGATACTAAGAATCGCAAGTCCACTTCGGGTTACAGTTTTTCACTTGGTTAAGATCTTATTAATTGGTCTAGCAAGAAGTAGAATGCTATTTCTTTATCATCCATAGAGGTAAAGTACACGGGAGTTGTTAACACAACTACTGAGGCTATATGGCTTCAGGGATTTCTTACTAAGTTTGGTATTTCTTTCCAACAACCCACAGTCATCTATTGTGACAACGAGAGCACCATTCAAATATGTAGGAACCTAGTTTAGCATCAACAAACCAACACACATAGAGATTCTTATGTAATATGTTCAAGAGATTATTCATGGTTAGATCATTGACTTAGTCTTTTGCTAATATTTACAGTAGGTTGCTAACATTTTCACCAAACCATTTGTTGAAAGCAAGTTCATTCATCTATGAGCTTTTCTTGGGGTGCAGTCTACATCAGTAGCAACATCATCTTTAGGGGGCTTACTAGCCTTCTTCACTTTCTTATCTATCTTTTGGAGAGTAGCTTTTTCCCACTAGGTTTTCTACCTTTTTCTGTTTATGAGAGATTGCTTTGTACTTGGGTACCTCATTAAGCCTAGTTTCCAAGACCCAGTTTTATATTTGCATTGTACATGGGTACCTCACTAGGCCTTGTATGCAGGACCCATTTCATTTGTGCCCACCTAAGCTATGCTTAAGGTAGGTGTTAGTGTATATATATTTCATACACTTAGGATTAAGCCTACTTAGGTGTCCCTTATACAATCTTGACACATTCCTCATTGAGGTGTCAAGGTTGTTGGGTAGTTAGGAGAGGTGTTGTCAAGTTGCCCACTAACTCTAGCCACCTCACACTAGTTTTTAGGGAGGCAACTCACCACCACTCATGGTTGAGGAATCCTTTCATCAACACAAATTCCTCTCCTCACTTATTTGTACTTGACTTCTCCAAGTTATTCATGGTTGACTTCATTTCATTTATGTGTGTATTACTTACAATCTTTCATGCTTGTTTATTGTCTTTGTGATTCTACAGTTCCTATACTACAAACAATGGTTATGCAACTACAACTTTATTGTATTAGATAATCAACAACTTCCTTATCCTCTTAGACCCCAACAATAATAACAATAAAACTAGTGGCAACAACATTGATTATGATATTAGCCTTGCATATATGGTTATTGCTACAAGTTCTCCATGCAATCCTAATATTACTACATCTGAATTATCAACTCCTAATGTAGAAAAATTGATAGACACAAATGATTAGTGTCTATAATTGAATCAAATAATTGGTATGCACTAGAAATTTAATTTCTCTTTACATGTTTCAAGTTATAACAATTGATTGAAATAATGCCAGGTCAAACATTAGATTATGTCAATTAATGCTTGACATTAAAATTAACATTGTTATATAAATAATTATTTTATTCATAAATGTTCTTGCAAATATCAACACCAACAATTATGAGCATCCATTACAATGCTTTACAACTAGATTTATGATTGGTATAGCTACAATTGAAGTTGCCTATGATTTTAATTTTTGGTCAACTAAACAACCATAGAATATCCTTTATAATTTTTAAATTGAAGCTTATGTAATTTTGATTACACATTATTTACATGTCACAATTGACTTCAATATCTACTTCAACTTAAATGAAACAAAACCATTCTACCTTCATAACTTTGCTATTGCTATTTAGGCCACAAAATTGTTTTGGTAATATTATTAAAAAAATGATCTTCCATAGTAATGTACAAAATGATATGCACTAATTTTGTGTTTATTTTGATTTCACCTAGGATATAACATACAAATGCTGCATGATACAGATGAATTAGTCACCACTTGGTTGTCTAGATATCATTGCCAACTTCCTTATAATGTTGCCCTACGTATAGAGGAGTTGAGTATTCCCTATCAACATAAGCAAAAATGGTTGACTGGTATAGACACATGCTCTAATAATTGGTAGGACACATTTTGAAAACTATCCAAATTGATTTAACTTTCAATATTAGTCAAATATGAAGAACCTTGAAATAGAAATAAGAGATTTCACTACATGGCCAAATGCTTTGTACTAAGAAATTCATGACCTTTACATTGCTAAATACATTTGGAAGATCATAGTTAGACCAACAATTCACATGGATATGTGTACTTTGAATTTTCATCTTAGTACATGCACTTCATGTAATTTCTAAAGGGAGAACAACATGATAATCAATTGGTTTCTATACAAGAATGTCTTCCATGTACTCTCCAATATGGGTTTAGTGTGAGGTTTAAGATCAATGTCATGCCGTTCTTCAACTTCTACATGTAAACTATGGAATCCAAAGTTTGTATACATTAAAGGAAAATGTGTCAATCAAAGCCCAAATTATCCTTTATAATAGTGACTATGGAGAGTTATCACCACCATCAACAAAGTACAATACTAACAAAGAATATGATAGTTTCAGTCAAGAAGATGAGTGGTGATGGCAAAAAATGAAAGGTGATTTTCAATAATTCATGATGCGAAAATTGTGAACATTACATGTTCGAACTTGAGAATTTTGGTTTCACTAAATTTCGATAGTATTTGACATCTTCAGTAATTATGCTATTACATCTTTGATTTCTCCTAAAGTTTCCTTGGACAAGGCAATACATAGCTAATTACTTACCTAACTAGAATTTAGGAATCAAATTAATACTATTAACACTTTTGAATATAACCGTGCTTAGTTACACATATTGTATTGTTATATAACATTTAATTTTTAAACAATGTAGCAAAAGAAATAGAAATTAGTACTTTAATCATCTCAAATTTCATTAATATTAAAAATGTCTACAAGAGAACCAACTTTAATAAAATGGGCTAACTTTGCTTTATGATTTTTGAATTATTATTCGTTCATTCAATTATTTACATGCATTTGTCTCATTTATAGAAATTGGGTCAAAAATTTTACTATTTGTATTTTATTTCCACTTTAATAGTCTTTCCCCTTTGCATTTTCTATTTAGTTTATGCAGTTGGATTCAAATTGCTTTCTATAATTATTTAACCCAATTGCTAATTACATATTTACATCAATGCATATCAACATAAGACATATTTAGTATCTTACACAATTTAAAAATAAGATCATATGAAATTGAAATAAAATTATAATATCTCTTAAATATTTGTAGAATTTGTACATAATATGTCTTTAGATAAGTCATGTAAATAAACTTCAAATGTTGCAATATCAATTCTATTGCAATAACAATGATGATTTTATATTGTCGAATGTCAACAAAGGAGGAATAAATTAAAAACAACAAAACACATGTACTAGAAAGCTAATATAAGGAGGAATTCAATAAGCATTACTTGATTATTTTGTGCTCTAGCTAATTTAAATTAGAAAAAGAACTTTTATGTTTACAATCATGGGATCTTAGAACTTCTTCTACTTATGATCTATGTAACAAAATAAGAGCATTACCAAAAAGTTATAAACATATACCAAAATAAAGAAACATGCATTTCAAACTTGTTGGAAAAGTTCTATTATTACCTACTTCCACAATAAGTGCTTTTCAAAATTGTACAACTCTAGGTCTTCTATCTACTTAGAGACAAGATAGAAAAGAATATTACAAGACCTTAGAGAGAACATAATCCCCATGTCTTATGATGAGGCCTTCAACCTCAAATATTAGCATAAGGTGAGGATGTTGTTGATAACCACAATCGACATGTCAAAATATACATATGAGATTCAATTACATGGTCATACAACTTAGACCTAGAATTTTGTACAATTTATTTCTTTCCAATTGCATGATTAACATAATGATCATACACCTACTTGTGTATGAGTTTTGACTAAAAATTAACTAATTTGTAAAATTAAAACAACCATTCAAACATTATCTATTTGTTTAAAACTATATTCTTTCTATAAAAAAACTGTTGGCAAGAGACACTATATGGATTCATGATTGTTGTCATTGATGGCAACAAAGTTCATCCCACACATCCGTAGGACATGGTGTGTCTCTACCGGAAGTCAGAGTGAAGAATGTTGTGGTCCGATAAACAAGAACAGAGCATGTGGCAAGGTCCGACAGACAAGTCCAGATCTCTCAGAGGAAGTATTTTGGTGCAGTACAGATTTGGGAAAGCCAAGAGGACTACCTTGAGTAGTATATTCCAAGGATTTAGCCTTCGGTGATAGATGAGGAAAAAGATATGGATAGTTGAGTACCGGATCCCTGAGTGACTGTGTGAATAGAGGAATAACTGACTGACATAACATCAGACTACTTTCCGGATGAGTTACTGATTGTGGTAAAGGTTATGAAGGCATGAATCATGTCTGGCCGACATGATTAATGATTTATACAAGCATATACTTGATCCACATTACTTGATGTGCAAGGATTCAGCTGACTGATCAGAATTAGTGAAAAGATTGACTATTCCGGGTGCCGACTAGAAAGGTGATGAAATTACCTGTGCATATATACACGATGGATTTAGTTGTGAGAGTAGTAGTAATGGTTAGTTATATGTGAATAAAAGTAGAAGTACAGAGCAGAAGAAGTAAGGAAGGTCTGATATGTGAAAGGAAAGAAGCTTAAGGGAAAAGGAAAGATGAAGTGCAATAGATCAATATACTGAGCCTAACTGGAACTGGACTCCAGCATTTGCAGATGCCGCCAATCAGTTCAAGTATTGTATAACACTCTTTTGTAGACAATGTGTCTCTTTGTAGGCAGTGTGCCTCCTTGTGAGCAGTGTGCTCAGGCAGTAAGCCCTAATTGGCAAGTGTCATTTTGTATTTCCTTATTCTTCTAACAGAGAATAATCTTTGGGTTAATCACCCTATGGTTTTCTCCCTTAACAGGGTTTCCATGTCAAAAATATTGTGTCATGTGTATCTCTATTTTCATGGTTATGTTTGCTTGTTTGATTTAATGCTGCATTGATTAATAAGAAAGTTCAGAAAGAAGAAATAATTAGGATAACTGATTCACCCCCCCTCTCAGTTATCATCAAAAACATCTAGAAATAGATAAAACCATTACTTTAATTTAATTAACATATTGTAAATTCATAAAATATTACAAATTTTCCCAACTAGATCTAGACATAATGTGTCTCTTGTTTTTTTCTGTTTCTTTGTGAGGCAATAAGAAATGAATACTTCACCTACATTCAACTTTATAGGGAAGCCTAAAATATTAGTCATGCCTTTATTGATCAAGGGGGCCCACCACCTTTGTCTTCTCATGACATGTACTTGCATTCTATTTTATTAACACACTATAGACCTTTTGAGTTAGTTTCTTCCCTTTCTCCCATTGAAACAATGGCCCACTAAATACCCATACAAACCTTGTGACACCAATCAAAACATATATGAGCCACATAAAGTAAATGCTCAAATGAATTCACCACATTTGCTTCTTTGGACCGTATGACACTCCTTCATTGGTCCATATATAGAATGGGCCCATATGATTCCACATACTCACCTATCCAATGGGGTTGGGACACATAAGGCAAAATATTTATTTGAAAGCACCATTGCTATGCTTGTTACTTACATTGATGAACTTAAGATAGATGGCTAAGAGTGAAATGTTATAGCTAAAGATGTGGGTAGCTACATTTCATTGTTTTATCTTGGTGCAATAACAAATCAACACGGTTCCAACCTATACACTATATAGTCAATTTTGAACTCTACCATTTAAATAAAGTTCATATGTTGTACACTATTAAGGAGTTGCCACAAAATCCATGAAGAATATCCATGTGTCCATCTGAACCAATAAAAATAGCACAAGTTAGAACCAATACTCTTATAAACAACACATGATCATCCTTTGACTTGTGATTTGTCACCTTAAAATGCAACCCAATTAGATGATTCACATTGATCAACTTCATATCAATGGCTAGGGTTCAAACAACCCAACATAAAGTTGCCCATGGACATTATTTTTGTTTCACTATGGCCAAATACAAAATGGACATGTATCCTTGAAGCTATAGTGTAGAATTTACCTTGAACCTTTTTCGAATGGCCATAATGGGCCCACTAGATTCAAATCATTAGGCCACCTAGTGAGTTGTGAATGATTTTTTATGATATTGGTGCACACTTGAGCATTTGTGTACCTAGCATCAACAAATGAATGTGAGACACATAAGCATTGCATCTCATCAATTCTACCAACAAACCTCACTAAGACTGCTGCCTCACTTATTAAGTACTTGTGAGATTGGTTGATGTGCATTGATTAAATCTTGATCAATAGTAGAGGAAAAAATGGAAAAACCCAAAGTCCATGCCTATATATTTTTCCATTTTACCATAGAGCATAGAGAACACATACAACTACATATGGCTAGTGTGCAAAATAAAAGTCCTTGTAGTAGGTCACTGCGTAGATACAAAAGGTCCACTTAAGTAATATGCGACAACCTATAATATGTCATCATACAAATATGATAAAGCATGACGGTTAAGAGCACAAGACTAAGGCATTTTGAACCAAGTGACTATTAGCATGAGATGGGATCTTAACAAAGAACTAATAATGGGGAATTCACATAAACACTAGAAGGTCTACAAAGAGGCTTACTTGAATCATTATTGGAAAAATTGCCTCATGCTAAACAATACAAACATGGTTGAGAGTGAATTTTACAAACCAATAACTACATGTATAACACAAAGCCCTAATTGATATTTATTAGGTTGGATATTAGCATGAAGGGCCAAATGGTAACACAGAGCCATGAAAATAATATCTCAAATCACATGTCAATAGATTCCATGTGTAGCTTATAACTCAAAAGATAAATAAAATAAGTAAAATGAGAATAGTAGTAAATATGTATGACCCTCCAATTGACTCTCCCCAAGTGATGTGATTAATTAAAGGAAAATCTCATTAGATAATGAATAACAACCATGTAAGAATTTAAACAAATGAGCATGTATGTAAGTGTGTTTAGAGATTGATCTAAAGTGCATACATTGTGAGAAATTCATAATAACAACATTAGAATACATCATTAGAATCTCATAATCATAATCACACAATAGATCAGTAATGAATAATAAGCAAGTAAATATAGCAATCACTTCTATAAAGTACATCACGAGAAGCATGGCAATGGACTAGGGATAAGATCAAAGAAAGGATCATTGCCCAAAATATGGGCAAAATAATGGTTAGGTGGCCCTCTATGGCCAAAAACATCCATGAAAGTACAATAAAATTCCTAATGTGGCATTCATGAGTACAAGCACACACTGGGTAGGATCAATGGTGTGACACTAAGATAATGGCATGAAAGCCTTACATTGGCACAAAGACCTAATAGGATTAAAGAATAAATATGTTCAATGGCATAAAGGCTCAATAGTAGGGAAAAACCCCAAATATATCAAGTATGATCATATGATAAGTGATATAGATCTAGATAACCAAATATAGTAATAAGACTCCAATGTGATAAGCTAAAAGGATTGGTGCCCCCCATGTAGGACCAATACATATGATAAGATAATATAAGCTTGATAAGGGGTTAACATAATACAAGCTTGTCATAAGAGAGATGAAGTATAGCTCAAGTAAACTTGGAGGGAGGGATGGAATGATGTCCCCCTATGTAGGAATGCATAGGATAAATCATAAACTCTACAAGGAGGTTCTGACAATGTAGGTCAAGACATGTGTCCTTTGTGAAGTACATATAACAAGATAAGATCATCATGTGAATGCTCTGAGACATAGCTCAAGATGTAGTAATGGTAAGTCAAATAGAAATATAAGAAATACATGATCTAAAATAGCAAGATATATATCAATAATGAATCACAAATGCTCATAACAGTGAAATAAATCAGTGATAAGATATAGATCATAGACACAATGCTCATGGTAGCTAGATATATAATCATGATATGTACATAAGACAATTTTTTGAGAAGCTAGATCAATCAATAGAGATACATAAATAAATTCAATTGACCTTGAAGTGGGCAAGATATATTAGTGATGCTTGAATGGAGAGGGGCCCAAAAGAATAAAAGATCATAAATAACAGACCCCATGTTTGGTGTTGAACAATAGTATCATCTACAATGCACTCATTGTTCTAAATTTGTATTGATTAATGATGATAAATAGACTAACCAAATTAGGTATAAACTTTCTGCAAAGCTCCTTCTTGTCATTTAGATCTTTAATGTACCAGCAAGCTCATTGAGAGCTCCTCCACCACCTTAGAGATTTTGGATAGTTTTTGTACTATATATTTTGACCCTATTTTGTACTACAAATATTTGTACACATTTATTTGATATGCCAATTTTTATTCTCTACATGTCTCTAAGTTATTATATGTTTTACATTGACGTTCTATGTCTAATAATCTAATTTTTTCTAGAATTCATAAGTATAGTGACATACATGTTTAAGCAATGACAATCAATGAACTCAAACGACTTGTACATTTAATAAGATAAATCAATCAATGTACCAAAATGAACATCATAATCATAATGATAACAACAAAGGAACATGAAACCTCATTAGGATTGATCATCTTGAGATGATGCACTTTGCCTGTTCATTTATGTTCTTCCATCCATTTTCTCATTTGTTTTAGTTGATTAATTCCATGTGGTTTCTTAACTTTTATAGGTTCAACAAATCTTTTATATCCTTTTTCATCCTTTCCCAATCCCAATGTAGTATATATCCAATATTCTTTACTAATTTGTATTTGGGATCATAATTTCTTTTAAATAACTTCTTAAGAGAGAGTGATGGACTTGTTAGATATATCACTATTAGAATATGTAACGACACTCCAATTAATACACAAATATCATAATAAATAAAGGCATTATTATAGAAATATAATAATAAAAGCATGATTTATCTTAGCACATATCCATCAATCCTAAGGATATCAATGAAATATTTCTTAAATCGTTGTCTTCACACTAGTGATACATTATGGAATTAAATAATTTCATAATACATCCTTGAAGTAATAAAGTCATAATACCAAATCTCATCAATGATTATAATAGTAATTTGATAAAGTAATGAATAACTCAATAAATTATTTAGAAAATAATAAAATCAACCATACATCATGGAAGCCCAACATATGAAACCAACCTCTCATAGTTGTACAATGCTAGTAATTACATATATTCAAATAGTTTGAATATTTACAATTATGTGAAGTTGCAATACAAGAGGACTAAGTCCTTTATACACGAGTCCATATCATGTTCATAAATTCATATTAAATATGTCAATGTACAATATGTTATCCAAGTAGAATATCTCATCTGAAATCCCCTTCTTTGCATCTCAAAAGAGAGAGAGCATCATTGAGATGATTTCACCCCACCACGAAGACATAGGCTTCCCCATACTACCCACATGAGGAGCTCAACCCATCATGAAGAGCCTATCTCATTGTGGCCGACATGTATGAAACATGTTCTATCATGAAGCTCCAACATGAATCCATCCTACCTAATGCTTAACAAGCAAACATATAGAGATGCATTGTCCATAAAATGACATTAACTCAACAATCTATTTTCTTAACTATTGAGTTTACAACTTTGGCCAAATCAATTTATATTCACATGAGCCCACCCCAATATGAATCAAGCCATTATAACACTCTTCATTCGTATATATGTATTATATTAAACTTTTTATCAATAGGAACAATTAAGCCATCTTGACTCAACTAGAAGAATTACAAAACATTTCTTCCTTTAACTAAATAAAATAATTTTTGTACCCAACTTGATAACCTTATTTAATCTCATTCAAAAGACAATTAAACTTATTCCGTAGAGAGTTTATACACTTTCAAGAATACATAAACATATCTCTTACTAGTAGTTTATCATCATATAATTAAATGTCCATTCATCTTCATCTATTTCAAAGACATGAAATTTCACTATAATTTCACTCTTAATTAGGCAAATTATTTTAACTTTTACAATACCACAACCAAAACCAAATTTTCTTTAGAATCTAAAAGATAAAATGGTATACCTTTAAAGGATTTAAGTAAAGATTAAAAGTTTTAAAAGAAGAGTAAAGAGTAATACTGGTAGCTTGTTTTGGGGCTCTCCATTATGGTGGGTGCAACCATTCCTAGCTTGGTCGCCCCTCATATCCTCCTAAACTCATGCACTCAACAAAATAAAATAGTGGAAGGATAAACCCTCCCTTGGCACCCCATTACAAGCTTGTTCTGCATAATTTTTTAACTCTTAAACTATGCTGGCTATTCCCTCACCCAACTTCCCCATTCAGAAATATTCAAGAATTAAAATAAATAAAAATAAGATATTTTAATGTCCTTCTTAAGAGCCTCACTACTGTTGGCCACCCCTTTACCATAATTTGAAGATTGACTCATATTGTTTTGAGCTATAGTTTAGCATATAATCTAATCACAATAAAAATCAAGCTGGTCACCCAACTTACACAGGTGCGGGAAGATTTGGATTCAGTAGCATTCTTGGTTTAGTCAATAAAATTTGTAATTAAAACCCTTCAGAGCTGTCCCATTTAATTTTAACAATTCAACTTTTGACTCCAGTAAAGCAACACTCAGCATCTGGGAGGTGGGTATTGTGAATTTATCCAATAGTGTATTTAAATGATAGATTTAAAAATGAGATTGAGTCTGCTTTCATGGGCAATGCCCATATTCAAGTTTTTTAACATAAAACTCATTACTAAATAAATCTCCAAATTACTTATGATTGGAATTCAGTAGACAAATGGAACTGAAAATCCCAGATACATCTATAAACCCTTGGTTTAACAAAATATAGAAACAAATAGAAACAATGGTTCCTTTCTCGGTGGAAAAAGACACAATAATTTTCCAATTTACCAAATTCACAATAAGAGGATTTTGCTAAATTCATACTTGCAGGCTGATTAAACTAATCAAACTTTTATCCAATTGTATTTTCCCAAAGTAGGCTTCTTGTAGATCAAAATTTCATCCTCCTTCCCCAAATTACCTCTATTTTCTCTTCTTTTCCCAACTTCCTCTGTCTCCCCGTGAAAAAAAAAATCCCTTTCATTCTTTTTCTTTTTCTTTTTAATTTCTTTCGGGCAGCTGGCAATAGCCTAGGGAAGTTTTTAATCTCCAACAAATGTTTTAGTTTCCTGCTGGCAACTGTCTCCTTCTGCCAGCTTATATTTATTAATGCCAAATATAAAGAATCCACTAATTTAATATTTGCAAAGGAAACAATAATCATTATTTATGTGTATAAATATTTTAATAATTAAAGTAAGGAAGGCAAATTCCTCATCATTTTTTTGAGATTAAAATATAATATTTACGTTAAGCATTCAAGAAGAACTAATAAAATTAATTTGTACTTATTTTTTGGGAAAAGAAATATAGAAGTCTATTTTTCTTTATACACAAATGCACATCGCAACACAACATCATTTCCGCTATGATGAATGCAACTAATCTACATTTAACTATGTGATTGTGTGCAAGTGGGTTCATGCATGCCAGCCTTAGACTACTAGGCACCTCTTCCCATTGATACACTTTCTTTGGGTGAGAGGGTCATCTTTGGTCTTGTCACATTCACACAACACAAATTTTTAGTTAGTCGTATTCCAATAAAACCAATTAAAACACTTTAATGCAACATTAATCTCTACAATAATGATAACATAATCATTAAAATTAATTGCCATCAATGTACATCATTTTTATGGGCTCACTAGTTATATTAACATTAAAAGTTGCAACAACATATATGCTGAAACATTTACACATGTTTACTAGTTTTTGTAATAGAATTCAAAATTTGGGCTATGACAGAATCACTTTCACACATGTATGTTGTAGTGCCCCTCAACTTGTCCTCTATCAAATTGATGTTTGTTTAGTAGTATTAGACTTTATGACAGCATTTTAGATCATTTGATGATGGATTCCTTGTTATTTTGTTAATTCATTATGGACCTAATTGTTATGATAATAGTTGTTGATGTTGGATTCTATTATTTTATGCTTTACAATTTGATAAATGAACTAGATGTTATAGATGTTTGATGTTAATTGCTATATTTGATTGTAAGATAATTGATTGTTTTATGTTGTTGACTAGTAATCAGATATCTTGTTCAATGTAGTGATTTGTTTAAACAGGAATGTGAATGGAACAGTGTCGTATTACTCGCTCTCGAGTACCCTACCTCACTGCGATTTCCATTCACTATAGGACTGCATGTGGATATATATCTTGTTATGTTTAACTATGCGTTGCTGCAGAATGCAGGTACTAAGCACCGACCCCACCTGATTTACCAGGTCTGAGCGTGTCTTCGCCAATGGATTAGTTGTTTGGAGTTAACGTGGGGTCCCTTGTCAGTATTGTCTGGTTGTCAATTTACCCTTGTGGTCATTGTCTGTCGTTTGGTCATGACTTGCAGATAGGTAATGTTATACTTTGAAGTCTAAGTAGGTCCGAAGGTGTCTAAATGTGTAAGGTAGTGTTGTGCATTAATTAGAATCATTATATGGAAAAATATAAATGTTGATAATTGAATATACCTGTTGTAAATAAATTACTAATTTAGGGGAAGTAAAATTGTTAAATAAAGTTGTAAGAAATTTTGTATTGTTTAATATAATATTATTTACAATAAATATTTAAATAAATAAATTAGTTGTAAGTCATGTTGTAATTTGTGATTTACAATTTAATTAATAAAATAAATTAAAATATAATTGTAAAATTATAGATTGATGTAATGTTACAATTTTATTAATAACAATATAGTTGGATGGTCATAAAGAAATTAAATTTAGTTGGAATTATGCATTAATATTAATAAAAAACCATAAAATTTCATGAAAACTTAGCTGTTAGATTATTAAAAAAATAAAAAAATAATGTTTAGTTGAGGAGAGATGCACGGGATCGCGTGCCGAGTTCCTTCGAAGATGGAAGGGACTATTTTATAAAAGGGAAGTTTGTAGAGACAAGGAAGGAGGATTGCAGGTAGAAGAAGAGAGAAGAAGGCTGGGAAAAGAAGCTTGGAACTGCAGCAATTGACACAAACTTGTCAATTCGACATCATAGCCAGGTTCCACTGAATGCCTAATTTCTGAATCTTATTTTGAATCTGCAAATGTTGTTGTTGGTTGTTTATTTTATTCCAAATGGTTTGTTTGGGTTAAATTTCTACTTAAAGATAAACTCCAATCTACAATTAGCTTGTATTCTGAGTTTTTGCCACCAAATCTTAAACCCGAGTGCTCATTTCTATAGACTGTCTTCTCTACGTTTAAACAGTAACATCTCTTAGGGTTTTAAATCATTTTCTGCTCAAGGAATTCATTGTTCAATTGTCTTCCTTCCACTGCATTTCCCGAATCATTCTGTCATCCCTACAATCATTCATTTTCGATGGTCTTCTTTATATCATTGAGGATGTATTTCGGCAATTCCTTTTGTATGCAATCTCAGACCGACGTATGATTGATAGGGTTTGAAGATACAAGGTGACGTTTCCTTAAGATCTCTCAGATCTCTCTTTCTATACTTTTTGCATAGATTCAATCACATATTTTCCTTTGCAATTTCCTTATCCTCTCAGCCATTAAACTGTTCCGTCAAACAAACAATTCGGCACTGTAACTTATAACAGTTTTGAGCTATTGATTTGGAAAAATAGTGGCAATTCTTAGATCTGCTTCGTCTATGTCCCACGTGTATAATTTTATGGTTGTGAGTCTAATTATACCAGGAATCGTTTTAAATTCCTCTATCTTTCATCAATTTCCAGGCCATTTGTACCTCTCCACTCCTGCTTTTTTCTGCATAGGTGTTCGGTATGCTTTAAACTAAAGTCATAAGTGATCTGCAGTACCAGAAAACTCATTCAAATGACCAACATAGATTTATCGGGTATCTTAATGATAAAGTTTAGGGCTATTTCAAGGACCACGCATAGATTTATTGTCCAATTACCTGTGATTGAAGTTTCATTTGTTTAAAAACCTCGTTAACGATTTTGTCTGAGAACTTATAAATCTGCTTTTGTATTATTTACTAGTTGTTAGATAATGACATGCATCGCTAAAAATTTGCAATACTAGGGCATGATATTGAGGAGATTATTCAGGTAGTTCACTGCCGTCCTTGCCTTATTATTCACTTTTGATTGAAAGTTTCTGAAGCCTTTTCAACATATCCATTTTGTGAGTCTTCGTCAATCATTCAAAATTATGAGATGATGCTTCCTTTTGGCATGCATCAATCAGTCCACTTTATTGCTTAGGCTCTCATGATCTCACTTGCCTGCAAACAAATAATTACTATCAAATTGAACGAATATTATCATCCTTAGTAGATAATAGAGTTTGCAGTGTCTAAACAAATTCATCATCTAAGTTGCTTAGTATACTTGTCATGCATCGATTACAATCTACACTCACAGTGTATCTGGCTGGAACAATGCCGCAAGAAATTATGTTTCCTGCATTCGCTAGACATTAAAATCTAAAATTTAGACAACTTAAGATTGGATCGCTCCCTGAAATGGACACCCAGCAGGAAATGATGAATCATATTTCTCTTGGGCTATTTGTTTTAACCTGCAAGTGAATAGCTCATATAAAATGTTCAAATACTTAGATTTGTTGGTGAATAAATCAAAATTTTAGTGCTATTAAAAAATACACTATTGTCAGAAAATTTATGGCTATAAATAGACATTTTAGCTGTAAAATACAACAGAAATTTTAAAAGGGCAGTATCATATTAAAGAAGAAATTTTGAACAAACTGTCAAAATTCACATAGGATTATGGTGAAATGTATATATTAAATTTTTATATACTTATAATAAAGTATGTCTTAGTATTTAAAGGCTCTGTTGAATAGA
The DNA here is from genome assembly GCA_027924645.1 of Cunninghamia lanceolata. NCBI lineage: Eukaryota > Viridiplantae > Streptophyta > Pinopsida > Cupressales > Cupressaceae > Cunninghamia > Cunninghamia lanceolata. The sequence goes on from BSBN01001226.1 coordinate 12,324,588, forward strand.
TAACTATCATATAAATTTATTTATAATGTTAGTTTATTTTTCCTCAAATGAGAAATATTTACCACTCAATGATTCATGTTCTTTTTTATTGTTAGTATTATTATTATTAATATTATTATTATTATCAATCTAAAATGTAACAGATTATTAGTTAAATGTTTAATTAGAAATTTTATAATAGTATTGTTAATCAATGTTAATGTTAATTACAACTTTTTGGTTAGAATGGTAAGTCATAGGTGAGTTAATTTATTAGGGTAAAAGATATATATATAAATATTGTATTTGATTTTCATTTAAAGACAATATAGATTAAGTTTTATAGACTAGCTATTAGATTATTTAGATTGAATTAATTAGATCAAACGATTTAATGATCTTTGTTAATATTAAAAGGATTAGGATTAGGAAATAAATTGATACAGATAATATCGTATTCGATGTAATTGTTTAATGTGAAAACGGGAATACCTTGGAAGCAAATACAACTACCAAGTGACGAATGACCATCCCGTTAGAACGAAATCACTGTTGATAAAATCATTTCCCAAGATGTTCTTATCACGAATATAGTCAGCATATTCATTTATTCGTTGGAAATGATAAATTGGTCGGTAAGACAATTTGTTATCGTAATTTGTTTTTGGTTGAAGCGTTATTGGTTAAATCGTTAGATTATTCTCAAGTTGGAAGAAATTCATTCGAGAGGGTCGAAAGATAAACCTTGTATCGGTTGTTAAACATGAAAGGGTAAACAGTTGTAAACGTATATCTTGAGTGAGGATAACACAAGCTAAATAATGCAGTTCAATCGAAAGATTCTTTTGGATGGATTGTAAAAGCTTGTTTGATTAAATCTTGTGATAATTTAAGTTGTAATGTATTAATTTTATTGTTGCATTAAATTTATAATCAATTGGTTTGGTTAAAAGAGTTAATGTAATTCGTTATTGATTTTATGACTAAGTTATTTACAAGAAGGAATTTTAGTGTAATGCTAGAACTTGAATTGAATTGTATGAATTAAGAAATCTTGTTGTCGTAATATGGTAAATTGTTAATGGTCAAAATTCCAGAGGCATAGTATGTCGTGTTTTGAGTACAACCAACATGTGGATAAGTTTCCTAGTGTTGTGGTGTTTTAAACATGTGATTCTAATTGAGTATGAAGTACAATTTATTACGAATGTAGAATTGATGAAAGTTGTTAATGTATTGTGTGGACGTAATATTCTCGGGATGGGATATTTAGCCACTTGTGACTATCTTGTATTCGTTTCATTAAAAATGTCGTATGGAGAGACATGGAATCTATAAAAGAGTAAAGTGTTGTAATGCTATAGGCAATGGATAACAATTGGTGTTATGATTCTATTTGTAATGCAAGAGGGATTATGCCTTGCAGTGAACATGTATGTGTACTATTACAATGCCTTGTATGATGTTTAAGGTTTACTAGGTGTTAGGAAGGAGAGTGGCTTTCAACGTGGGACCGGCGCCCAAAGTGGCAGTCAGGATAACCCGTTGAAAGTAGATTAATCAAGTGATAACCTAAAATAAACTAGGGGGTTAAGGGTAGTTTTCACATTAACAAGATTAATGGATTCCTCTCCCATGGCCTGTAGTGCTTGTTTAGACTAAGGATGGGTAGAGAAGGCCTGGTCGGCATGATTGACTTCCTTGTCCTCATGAAAGGAAGGTCGATTCCGCATGTGTCACCCTATGGGGCCAGCGCCTAGTGAGAGGCTGTCAGGATAACCCATGCTAGGACCGTGCGATGACACTCTCCCTACTATAACTTAGCATTCCTTGTATGGTCTCTCCACTTATGTTATGTGTCACCTCTAGAAGTTGTGTTGTGTTGTTTATGTTATTGCCATGTGTCGTATTGGAGTTTGGTCATCCTTAGTTCTTGTTAGTCTTTTGTCTACCTGACTGTTGTTGTTGGGACCTCATGTTAACTCCTAGCTCGGGGGATGGACCTTAGGGTTCCACATGGTCAGGTGGAAGATCTTTATTATCCATTGGTTATTCTTGTCGAAGTTCATGTGCAGAAAAGATTTATCTCAGTTTTCAGACAATTGTACTTGTGCCAGTTGATGAAGATGTATATGTATAATCTTGTACTAGACTTGTGTAACAGATCATTCATAATGTATGTAATTCTGATGTAGTTTGAAAATGGCAATGTAATGATGTAATGATGTATTTATGTGTAAGGAAAGCATTTCAGTTATGTATTTAATCATGTAGATTGTATTATTTAATGACATGTAATGAATATGAATAAGCTATTTAATTGTGCATTGGATTTAGATTAGTTACTGATGTATGTTAGATTATGTTAGTTGAATTGTTAAGTAATGTAGCCTTGAAACCTTGGAGAACATGTAAGTTTAATGGTGTAATTAGTTATGCTAACATTACTTGTTATCTTAATCATTAAAAAAAAAATTCCTGTTTCATATAGCATAAATATGAATTTCTCTAAGGTGTTCAAGGCGGGGCGTTACACATGTATCCTTTGAATTTAGATGTACGCATTACATGTGTTTTCCCATAAATAGATGGATCCATATATAAAGATGGAATACCATAAACCTTAGGATCCACATGATACTCACCAAGACCACAAGGTGTAAAATCCAACGGATCCCAATTATACTTATGCAAAACACTATGATTACTCACTAGGGGTTCATTTTGTGTAACAATTTTTTAGATGTATCCATTTAAGCACAACAATTAAATGGTTTTTGATCTATGTGAACACCACAAAGCTTTCTATCATGTCAAAATTTAACACATTGATGAAAAGTAAAGGGTATCACTTAATTGCATGCAACCATGGATGCCCAAGAAGAATATTATAGTTCAATTTATTGGGAATTACATGAAACAATGTATCTAAAGTGAAAGGACTAGTTTCAATTAAAAGAACAATAGTGCCCTTGGAACATGACCTAGAGGTGAATTATCAAACCCTTTAATAGTTAAATATGATGGTTGAATCTTTGACATATCAATCTTCAACTGTCTTAAACAATCCTAAGTGCAAATAGTAAAGCTAGATCAATTATCAACTAAAGATATATGAATTGTGTATCTACCACATTTCACCATGATGTATAAAGATAAAACTTTCTTAAGCACATCATCATGTGATATCTCCTTATCATCAAATGTAATATATCATGATTGCCTTTATAATAGATAGATTTAATCAAAGATGCTAGGTCAATTGTTGATTATAATATAATGCAACATGAACCTTCTTTAAAGATTTCTTCATTCTTTCTCTATTAAAAGGTGATGTGCATAGTAAGTCCCATAGATAAACTTTTGCTTGTGTATTTTATATTTGTTGAATCATATCATGCTCTCCTTAGGTTTAGCTTGAGGTGTAGATAGAAGATTAACTATGTTAAGAGGAAGGTTAGGAGGAGGCACATTAAATTTTTGACCACATGATAACCTTTCCAATATGTATGTCCTACAAAATAAAATGAATCCAACCTAGCATTGAAGTAAGACATATTAATTGATGGATTTGGATCAAAAGATATATCATACGGAATGATATCCAAATTCATATTATCATCTCTAGGAACTTAGAAAAATATTTAATAAAATTATTTGCTAAAGAGTTAAAAGAGGAGTAAAACAAACAAGATTAATCAAACCAATGTAAGGCTTTACTTCTTAAGTATAATCTAAAATTGCTAATAAAAATGATATCATAATTTCTATATGTTGATAATTAGAATACATAGAAGCATTCATAGAACCATCATAATCATCATGTAATAACTCTTCACAATGATCTATAATATCATCATGTAAAGGAAATAAAATATCCATACAATCAACTTGACCATCTAAGTTATCATCATTAATACATTAAAAATCATGTGAAATATTTGTAATAATAGAATCATCAATATAAGTCTAATCATCATTTATATAATCAGGAAACTAATTCAAATCACATAGTTCTAAACCATCATTACATAGGAAAGATAAGTAATTGCAAGGCATGCTAGTGTCATGATTAGGTAACTCACATGATAGATCCTTTCTAAAATAATGATAATTAGTGTCACAAGGCAAATGATTATTGTGGATAGAGCATATAAAGGCACTAAAGGTCTCTAATAACATGGGGTTTACATTCACTAACTCTATGAAGGAGGAGAAAGTTATAACATAATTAAATAAGACCTCCATAGAAAAGACATTAATATCAAAAGCATAGAATTGCATGACTGAATCAAGGATATAGGTGTCATGTGAAACAAATGATATAAATATAGGAAAATATGAAATGAATGCATGCAAGTTTACCAAACAACAAACCCTAGAAAGTGTCACAATGTATGCAAATCTATGGTGAGATTGGCCAAATGAGACACACTCAATGCATCCTCTATCTAAACCTAACCAATACATGCTATCATTGTCAATCTTTTGAGCCCAAGATTTAGGAATGCCCTTTGGTTACTCCTTGTAACAAACTTGCTACTCAACTAGTTGTTGATAACCCACATCCTACAAAAAAGAGGATGGAAGGTCAACTATGGTTACTTGTAAAGCTAAGACTAATAGAAAAGGTAGGGCTCTGCCTGAGCCCTTTGTTGGAAATGATGGCAATTTGTTGAAAAATTAAAGCACAGTTTCAAAACCTTAGGACCTAAGAAAATCTATTATTCATTCTCATGAGAAGACATCTTAGGAGGTGAATAAGTCTAAATTCACTAGAGTGCCACTAGTGGTGTTAGTTTTATCTTCCCAAGTGGATACCATTGCCCATTGCACTTATGCTCCCTCAATGGTTTACCTAAGGTTTCATATCCAACATGAAAAGTTGGAAGAAGGTGAATATCTGCCAAAGAAACATAAGCCTAGTCAACCTTTCATTTAGATAGGAAGTTTCAATTTAGAGGAGGATTTTTTTAGAACAGCTATTCATCTCTTGATGAGTTGGATAGTGAGAATATGACCCTAAACGCTCACTCATGAATATTATATCCAAGAATATTTGAGGTCTAATGAACCTCTCAAGGAAGTATTTCATTCTTGACACTTGACAAAAAATTTTAGATCTAGACATTCTTTGTTTACAAGAAGTTAAAATTTCTACTTTTTTTCTTTTTGTTGCATGTTATGTTATCTAGCCTGGTAATCATTTTTTTTAACTTGAAAGGTCATGGTGGTGTTGTCAACTTTCTCTCTCCTATGTAGCATCAATATTTCTAGTTGACCAAGGATGTGACCACACCAATTGAGTTTTGTGGGCTCTTTTTAACATTAATAATCATTACTTTGGAGTTATTAATGTTTATGCCTTGAATAATTTTGTTGAGCAACCCACCCTTTGGAGATGTGCTATGGATTCAATGCCTGCCATGTGTGGAGATTTTAATATGATCGAGATGGCTTATGATAAATGTGGGGCTTTGTCTATGAGATGGATAATTGGTGAAAAAGAGGCCTGGTACTATATGCACATCCCACTTCCTTTGCATTTATGTGTGCCACATAGCTTTTTTCCACCACCACTCTTACAAGGCCACCACCTCAGAAGTAGGTTACTAGAAGTAGGTTACTAATACTCATTTGACCTAAGGTCCCCAAATCAAAGATCAATTTCAATGGCTTAAAATTAGAGACAAGGTCTCTATAAGGAATTCTTCTAGGCCCTACAGGCTTGTCACACATCCCAAGCCATAAAAATGAGGATGGTTAGAAACTTTTAATAGATCTTCCTAACTTCATTCAAGATTTTGTTTGACACTATGAGTAAATGTTTACTATTAATGTAGGGGCATCAACATAAATTTCTAATTTTTAGTTCTCTTATGTTTTAGTTCAATAGCGGTAGGTTTTGTCTTAGTAGTTTTAGTTTTGGATTGGAATAAAGGCAAGATTGCATTACTGTCATTAGATGGATATGAGGTTAAGAGAATATGGTAGACATTGATTACTGGCGTTATGTGGGTAGAAGGTAGGTGATTGATATAAGTTGCTTTTAGAAAAGTAAAATAAGTGTTTATGAATAGCTGGGAATTGAGTAGTCATGGATAGTCTGGAATTAACATTATAGGTCAATAGTTGTAAAAGTAGAATGCGAACAATGTAAAGATAGTCGAGGATGGTTGGAATTCAGTGGTGTTATGCAAGCAGCATAAAGAAAGAATTGATAGCTAAGCAGAATAAAGAGTGAAGGCTGACAAAAGAAAGCATTGGATGTTTGAATAAGGCCAATGGTGTGCAAAATCTGAGAGTGGTTGAGCAGGCAACCATTACAGAGGGAAGCTGAATGGAGAAGGAGGATGGACAAATAGAATAGAGGTAGCTATTATAACAAGAGGCTAGAAAATAGGGCGAATATGCTAGAAGATGAAGAGGCCGACGGCTATTGAAGGAGTAGAGGCTAGAAAAGAAATTAGAGGAGGCCGATCTAGTAGAGGCCGCATGCATAAAAGAGGAGAGAACACTGATTTACAAGGGGGGATGAAAACAAGAGAAGGCCATTCATCAAGGCCAGTTGGTGTAAAACTAAATAGAGAGGAGAGAAGACCGATTAAAAGTAGGCCAAAACGTGGCAAATTAAAAAGGCCAAACATAGCAAAGAGAAAAGGCCGATAAAAAGAGGGAGACGATCATTGGAAAGAAAGAGAAAGGTTGGTGAAGAAGGACAGTCCATAGGAAGGACGAAATGGAAAATGCAGTTTAAAGGCTGAAGGGACAGAGGCTGAATATTGAAGTGTGGGTTCTTGTCACCCAAAAGGAAGGATGCATGGAGAAAGTTTAAGGACATTGAAATTGGTCAGCAAAGATTGATTGAAGAGACTGTGAGTAGATGAAAGAAGTCAGCGTAAGTAGAAGACTTAGAACAAATAAGGAAGGTTCAAAGTATTAATGTGTAGATAGAGAGGAACGGGTTGATTGTCCATGAAGCAAGGAAATGGATTCCTTTAGGAATCGACTCTTTTGTAATATGTTCTATTTGAGTAATGAATAAATAATATTTTGATTTGTGGTCTGATTTTGCATGGTCATTCCTATTTTTGGGTTAGTTTCATTTAAGGTTTCTGTTATTGGTTTATAATCTGGAGATGCTTTATTATAGATTTGTTTATGTTACTATCCTAGTTACTATGACTATTGTGACAGGAGGTCCATAGGAGACTATTTATTGGGTGTAGACCAGGTATGCAGTAGTAGATTGCATTGGGTATTTATGCATGTGACTGGAAATGTGCTATCAGATTGGTATTAGAACAAGGTTGGTCTTGAGTGCTAAGTAGATCACCAAAATGAGGAAACTTAGCCAGGACCTACGGTAGTAAAAAGTTTTGTTGCAGATTGATAGATTGGGGAGAACTTGGTCACCAAAAGACTAGGAGGAGTAAAAAAGAAAGAAGCCCTAAGTGAGGTGTCTAGAAGATGCAAGAGGAAAGAAAACATGAAGAAGCAAAATTTACAGATTTTGAAAGAGGGCTGGTAGAATTGAGAAGAGATTTACACCAGTACTTGATTGCAAGGTAGCAAAGATATAAAGAAGAAAGCCAAGAATACTTTAGGGTATGGCCAATGGAAAAGAAAGTGAAGTGGCCTGTAAAAGAGGTTGTTGAGAGAAGAAAAAGGCAAAAGATGAATGCCTTGAGAATAGTAGATAAGGAGTAAGGAAGAGAAGAAGAGAAAAAAATGCAGCAAGTAGCACTTGTGGAAGAGAAAAATGAAGAAGGAAGAATGTCCATGAAGAGGGCATTAATGGAGACATTGTGTTTACAGATGTGTATGCAAGTATGAAGAATATGTTGAGGAAGGTCAAGATTGAGACCCTAAAGATAATGAGAGATGGGACAAGAATAGCTACCGAAGAAAGAATTGAAGATGAGAAGAGGTTGATTGCAGAAGCATGTCTAGAAAAGTTTGTGTCCGAGGTGCATTGCAAAGTACCTGAGAATGAAGAGGAGGTTGATACTAAAGATTTCATGATGCTTGGGAAGATGTTGCAGCAACAACACAAGATGTTTATGAAGAAGAAAAGTTGGAAAGCCAAGAAGCCCAAGATGAAGGCAGTTTGGAACAACAGGTAAAGGAAGGTCATAATGTGGATTTTTGAAAGAAAAATGTTGATTTAGAACATGTTGATAGAAGAAGGAATGTGAATGAGAAAGTTAATAAAAAAGAAAGAGAAAGTGATTGATCATGGGTATATAGTGCCATGTTGGCAAACAAAACAAGTTGTTATGGGGCAGAAATTAACATGTGAAGAAGTAAATGATTTTGATTGTGTTTATGCTAACAAGCAAGTGCAAAGAATGAGAGGTGTACAGAAGAATAAGTGGCAACCAAATGTGAAGGTGAATTGGCCTGAAAAGAGGCCTAGGGAAGATATCAATGTGAGGCTGAAAATAGAGCAAGGGAAGAAAATACCAAATGCAACAATAAAAAGAGATCAGCCCAAGGCTATGGCAAGAAAAGTATGGAAGGAAAAGAGTATGGTAGCACAAAAGGCAAGTAGTGCTACAATAAATGATGTTGAGATGAATAAAAGAGCAGAAGTGTAAATAGAGGATGTTGGTAAAGGTAATGCAAAGGAGACTGATGTGAAGAACATTGAGGTAGTAGATGAACAATGGCTAAAGAATGCCCTGTGCAATGTGAAAGGTATGCAAGTTTAGTTTAATGATTTTCTAAAATTTTGGATGATTTTGTTAAAGGAAAATATGAGGAAAAGTGGAATGGTGAACAATCTGATGTTAATGAGGATATGAATGAAATTTCTAAAAATGAGGAAAACATGTGGAGGTTGTTGGATGAAAAAGTTGAACATAAAAAGAAGACAGCAGTAGCCTTTAGAAATGCATATTTGAATAATGGAGCAACAACACATAAGGAAGGAAATGGTGGAACAATAGTGATTCAAGGGAAAGCAGGCAAACAAAAGGAGGATGAAGGTAATGCAAAGATAGAATTAGAAGGAGTAGCAACATAGAACACTAAAGAAAATTTGTGGAAGCAATTTACAACCATTAAGCAAGTGTGGGATGACAAAGTTAAAGGTTTAAAGATGTGTGGGACAACAAAGGATACCCTGAAGGAGATTGAAGAAAATGATACAAAAGTTGTTGCATGTATGAAGGTAGAATATGTAGTAGTAAAGTTAGAATATGAGATAAATAATCATGAAATGGAAGATGAATGTGAAGATAATTTGTTGCAACAGATGAGCATAGAGGAAGAGTGGCTGGAAAGGATGTTAGATGAGCAAGTTGAGTATGAAAATGAAGTGGGTGATGTTGAAGACATAATTTTTTTTCCATTTGTTTATGATGTGTTTAGAAAGTGGGGGTGGACAGTAATTGTTGAAGATAGTTTCGTGAGGGTAGCCCATGGTGTTACACAAAAATGGTGGAAGGATGAGGCATATGGACCAAAGAAATTGTGGAAGAAGCAGAAGAAAAGATTAGATGAAGAATTGCCACATGTGTAGGAGCACATTCTTTTTGTCACCTGGGGAGTCTGATGCAGGGGCATCGACATAAATTTCTAATTTTTAGTTCTCTCATGTTTTAGTTCAATAGCGGTAGGTTTTGTCTTAGTAGTTTTGGTTTTGGATGGGAATAAAGGAAAGATTGCATTACTGTCATTAGATGGACAGGAGGTTAAGATAATATGGCAGACATTGATTACTGGTGCTACGTGGATAAAAGGTAGGTGATCAATATAAGTTGCTTTCGACAAAGTAAAATAAGCGTTTATGAACAACTGAGAGTCGAGTACTCGTGGATAGTCTGGAATCAACATTATAGGTCGATAGTTGTAAAAGTAGATTGTGAATAGTCTAAAGATAGTGGAGGGCGGTTGGAATTTAGTGTTGTTATGCAAGTGGCATAAAGAAAGGATCGATGGTTGAGCAGAATAAAGAGTGAAGGCCGACAAAAGAAAGAATTAAAAGTTTGAATAAATCCAATGACATGTAGAATTCGAGAGTGGTTGAGCAGGTGACCATTACAGATGGAAGTTGAATGGAGGAGGATGACTAAATTGAATAGAGGTAATAGTAGGCATGAGTTTTCCACAATCCATAGTAATTGTGAAATTTGCTTTTGGATTACATTGTGTGAGTTTTTGTCTTGATGTTTCAAATCACACTCAATGATCCATCATCAGGAAGAGGATACAAATGAGTAGTATTGTAGAAATTAGCTCTATAAAAAGGAGAGAAGGGGGAATTAGGGTTGAAATAGTTGAAGGGAAGGCATCTCATTAATTAACACCTAAAGAATAACAACAAAGACAAGAAAGGGAGACCAAAAAATTTAGTACTATATTATAATAAGAATAGTAAAATTAAAACTTAAAAATAGTGACTCAATAATATATAGTAACGTTAAATATATTTAGTATAAGAAGGTCAAACAAGCAAATTGAGTAGAGAAAGAAGATATAATGAAACAAAATAGCATAATGAGAATAATACGATTAGAGCAATAAATATAAAATAAAAAAATATAATAAAATTATATATATAACAAATGAACAATTATATTTGTTAACATAATAAAGGATAAATAAAGGCAAAAAATGTCGAGAAAGAATTCTAAAATCAATAAATTAAGGAGAAAAACTAAGAAAAGAAAATGTAGAACAAATTGTTAAATAGAGGCACGTGAAAAATATATAATAAAAAAAGTAAAGAGGAAATAGCACACAAAAGGTAACCACATTAAAGATATGAAGAAAGATAATGTAAGACACTTTAATATTAAATTGAGAACAATACAAATAGGGGAAAAATGAAAAGCTATATAAAGTAAAGCTATAAATTAGACACACATATATAATGAATAGCTATATAAAAGATGGGATAATAAATATACTAAAATAAAAACAATAAAGTACAAAAAAATAGCAAGTTGAGCCAAAAGAGAAGTAAAAAATAACAATTGATGCAAAACAATAAGAATAGAGAAATTGATACAAGTGAAAGGTACATGATAGAAGAGAATAATAAATATAATAAAATATTATAATAAGACCAATATAAATAGACAAAAATGTAATATAGGGACAATGTATAAAGAATAGTTAAATATCTAACAATTTCTATAAAGAGAAGTTAAAAATAAAATAAAATAATAAAAATAATAAAAAATGACAAAAGGCCACAGTGTAACCAATTGCTCACAATAAAATAAAGTTACTAACTAAATCAATAATAAAAGGATGAAAAGCACAAAAGACAAAAAAGAAAGCAAAGAAAGAGCTTATACAACAATATATAATAAAAGGAAACCACAAGAGGAGAAAAGATAACCAAGAAAAAATATCAAAACAAGGCAACCAACCTGAGAGGACAAAACTTTCCTAAGTAAAGAGATTTCCAGACCTACAAAAAAAGACAACGACACATACACCAGGAGAAAGAAGAAAAGACACATGCCAAGAAGAGGCAAGGGGGGAGAGAGAGGAAGGAGGGGGGACAAAAAGGACACAAGGAAGGCCAAGGTGGTAGAGAGGAGAAGGAAGAGGGATTACGTTTGAAGAGGGGGGTTGGGAGAGAGTCCAACAGGGGTAGCCAAGCTAGACTCAACTGCCAACAATCATCACAATTCAAATTTGTAGGATGGTCCCTGATGCAGATGGCTTTGACGAGTTTTCTTCTGAAGAAATTGTCCTCTTTGATGAGAATTTGGGTGTTCTCTAGATAGATGTGGTGTTTGGTATGAAAAGAATGTTCCGTGAGGGTAGATTTAGAAATACGATCATGTCTAATGTCAGTACAATGCCCAGTTTCACGAATATATGGGGTTCCATAGGAGCAAGTAATTTTATAGACTCCTAAATTGAGAATTTTAGGTCTAGGATCCTTAACCGAGGGGATAAGATTCCTAATAGTGGATAATGGTTTAAAGGTGCACATGAGCCCTTTCCTACGTAAATTTTTTGCGATCTTATTGGAGATACCTTCTATGTAAGGGAGAGTGGTTAGACCAGAATAGGTGGAAACATCAGGGTTGGACTTAGAGTTGGTACAGAATTTGGCATTGGCAAAGGCTCTAGAGATGGATTTATTACTGAACCCTTTAAGTTTAAAAAAGGGAGACCAAAAAATTAAGTAGTCCTATATTATAATAAGAATAGTAAAATTAAAACATAAAATAGTGACTCAATAATATATAGTAACTTTAGATATATTTTTATAAGAAGGTCAAACAAGAAAACTTAGCAGAGAAAGAAGATATAATGAAACAAAATAGCATAATGAGAATAATACGATTAGAGTAATAAATATAAAATTAAAAAATATATAATAAAACTATATATATAATAAATGAACAATTATATTTGTTAACATAATAAAGGATAAATAAAGGCAAGAAATAGAGGCTGTTGTTATGACAAGAGGCCAGAAAATAGGGCAAACATGCTAGAAGATGAAGAGGCTGACGGTTAATAAAGGAGAAAAGGCCAGATAAGAAATTAGAGGAGACTGATCTAGCAGAGGCCGCATGCATAAAAGAGGAGAGAAGGCCAATTTACAAGGGAGGAAAAAATAAGAGGAAGGCCATTCATCAAGGCCAGTTGGTGTGAAGCTGAATAGAGAGGAGAGAAGGCCGATTACAAGTAGGCTGAAATGTTGTAGATTAAAAAGGCCAAACACAACAAAGAGAAAAGGCCGATAAAAAGAGGGGGATAATCATTGGAAAGGAAAAGAAAGGTTGATGAAGGAAGACAGGCGACAGGAAGGCTGAAATGGAAAATGTAGTTTAAAAGCCGAAGGGACAAGGGCCAAATATCAAAGTGTGGGTTCTTGTCACCCAAAAAGAAGGAAGCATGGAGAAATTTTAAAGACATTGAAATCGGTCAGTAGAGATTGATTGAAGAGACTGCGAGTAGAAGAAAGAAGACAGTGTACTCGTAGAAGACTTAGAATGAAGAAGGAAGGTTCAAAGTATCAACGTGCAGGTAGAGAGGAATGGGTCGATTGTCCATGAAGCAAGGAAATGGATTCCTTTAGGAATCGACTCTTTTGTAATCTGTTCTATTTGATTAAAGAATATATAATATTTGATTTGTGGTCTAATTTTGTGTGGTCATTCCTGTTTCTGGGTTAGTTTCATTTAAGGTTTTTGTTATTGGTTTATAATCTGGAGATGCTTTATTACAGAGTTGTTTATGTTACTGTCCTGGTTACTGTCACTATTATGACAAGAGGTCCAGAGGAGACTATTTATAAGGTGTAGTCTAGGTATACACTAGTAGATTGCATTGGGTATTTGTACATGTGACTGGAAGTGTATTATCAACTACCCAAGAGGATACTTCTAATCAAAATATTTCTATTCAACAATACCTAAATGTGGTGCCTTATCAAGTTTCCATATCTTAATGCATTCTTTATGATCAATTACTCATTAAAGAGGACTTGTGTGGGGCTACATTCACTATGTAAAATGACAAAGTTCAAGGCTTGGATGGATTCACTTATTCTTTTTAAAGTTCATTTGGATACTATGGGTGAGGATTTTCACAAATTATATTTGGAAGCATTCCATGGTAATTCCCTAGACAGCTTAATTAACAAGGGAACTATAAGTTAATACCTAAAGCTGGTGACTTAGACGATATCTATAATTGGCACCTCATCACCTTGGTTAATGTCTTCTATAAAATTAAATTGCCAAAGCTTAATCTTCCCTCAAGCTATAATCTATTCTTGCTTAGCTGGTCTATCCCAATAAAACCAGTTTCATTAAGTCACACTACATTCTTGACAACATTATTTTTGTCTAGGAAGGGATGGAATGGGCTTGACACTCCCAACAACCTACAATATTTTTCAAAATTAAAATTTCCAAGGCTTATGGTTGTATTGAATTACCTTTCATTCTTTCCATTCTTTAGGTTTTGGGTTTTTGGCCCCATTTTGTGCATTTAGAAGATAATTTTTATAGACATCTCTACTTGCATCACCATTAATGGCCAACAATCTAATTTTTTTGGGGCTCTTTTGGTCTATTTTTTAGGGTTTCCCCTTAGCCCCTACACTTTCTATGATTACTATTGATGGCTTTGGCTATCTTTTGACCCATGCAATCTCTCAAAAGCTAATCAAGGGCATTGCCTTACCTAATTCATCTAACTAGCTCATTAACTAGCTCCACTTCCTAGATCACTATTTCTTCCTTTAATTGATGAAGAGGATAATGGTAAACAATCCCTTCATTGCCTTGACATATTTTTCAAGGCTTCAAGTTTGAGTATTCAATAACAAAAAACTCAATGCTATAGGCAATCTTTCCTTCCTAAGCCTATTTGGTTAAATTCATATAGATGGAAATGGATTTAATCATGGGTAGGTTTTTAGATTTATTAGCACCCCCTTTTATTTTGAGGCATCTCTTGCTACCTTATGGAAAGGTATTATATCTAGAATTGAGAAAACATTTTGGCTTATTGAGTTACTAAACCTCTCTTTCTAGCTGGTAAATTTTAGGTGTGTTCTAGAAGTTTGGCTACTACTCATGTTTTAATATTATTTCTCTTGTTGGGTCCCTTTAAAGGCTTCCTATTTGAAACTTGAAAAGTTGCTCTAAGGATTTTATTTGGGCATCTTTTGACGACAACAAAGTATTTCACTATGTGGCTTATAAATATTATTCTCCCTCATGATCTTGGGGGTTTAACACTACTCTCAATCTATTGTCAAGGCTTAGCACTTTGTGCTAAATGAATTATTAAGGCCCTTGAAGTTGAGGATGCTTGGGAACTCCTCATTCAACATTATATTTCCTCTAGAGTTCCATTTATGCATATAGCTTGGAATGGCCTTGGGATTCATACTTTCCTCACTAAAATGGAACTTATTTAGTGATGCAAACAAGATCAGGGGGTTTTATCAAACTACCCAATCTTGTAGCCATAGAATCATAACCCACACTTTTGCACACAAATCAATAAAACTATTGATAATAAAAACCTAAAAATACATATTATTTCAAATCCTCATATATGTATTTACACATAACAAATCCTTTAGGAATCAATCAAATATTCAAACCCTCATGCCTTCACACTTTCTTGGATTCACTCCTCTTTTCAAATCTGATTTTTCCCTTCATCCTACATCTCTCTTGGCTTCCTTGAACACCTAAAAATCTCTTCTTCTCTTTGTATTTTCTTCCTCTCTTTCAACATGCTAATTTCTGCATCTCCTCATGCCATTGTTTTCAGTAACCTGCAAGTTTCTTTTTTCAACCTTGCTACTGTTGATTTCTGCCTCTTAAAACCATTAATTATGTATGCATTTTATTTAATTTAAAACCCTTATGAAGTACTAAAATGTGGCGCCCAAATCTATTCTTTCATTTCCCCTAATTGTCCTTTGAAATTCCTATAGAAAAATAAAGAAATCTTAATTTATTGCTTCCAAATGTGCCATTCAAATTTTTGATCCCTCTTCAATGTCTTTTTTGATGTAGGTACCTTTGAAAAATAAATAAAATAAAAAATAAATCCATCCTTATCTATGCAAAATTGGAAATTGAAGAGTCACTCATTGTTTACCCAAAAATCACTAGCTTTTTGCTCCATTTAGCCACCCAAATGAATAAATGCAATATTGAATTGCAAATGAGGGAATACTAACAATAAAATATTATTTTCACACTTCTGAAGGCCTTCAAGTTGATTAAATAAAATATATTTATTTTATTTTTCTTCACAAGCCCCTTCTATCATGGTGAATGAACCCCTTCAACGCCTAGGACCTTAAATTTGTGAAATATAATAATTTTAAAAATCACATTGAATATATTGGTTACCTTTGATATTTGAAATTAAATCCAAGGCCTCACAAATGAAGATTTTTATACTCCCAAAACTTCACAAGTTTCTCCTAAAGTTCAAACTTACACCAAAAATGTTGAAAACTGAACATAAAAATAAAATATTTTTTAGGGTGATGTAGGATTGCCTATGAGCCCGGATGCTCCTACATCAGACACACTGGGTAAAAAATTTGTGAGAATGGATCAATAAATGAAGTTAAGTGTTTGAAACACCTTTTCAAATAGCAAACTATTTTCAGCATACTCTAATGCTGTCATTAGTATAAAAAAAAATTGATCTTCTTTTCCAACATCTACTTGGAATTCTTCCTATCTTCCTTTGAAATATACGTTTACCAATTCTTATTTCACTGATTAACCTCCTCAACCAAATTAACCTTCCTCTCTTCTCCACTCTTGTAGGATTCATCCCAACCTTATCTAGCCACCTCCACCAAATTCCTTCTGACCATTCCAACTCATATGCCTCATCTCTTGTAGCACTTGCATATAATCCTATAGTAATAACATCATGGAAGTTAAATATTTCTATTTACACTTCCTCTTCACACTTTTCTACTTTCACCACGTCCTTTTCATCTTGTATGACAACAAGTCCCTTCATGCTCTATTGTACCACATCTCTTGACTTCTTTATGTCCTCCAAAGGACACACAACTGTTGTTGCACTCTCATTTTTATCCTTAGTTGCAACTTCAATCTTTACCATTTCCATGCCTTCAAAAAGACATATTGCTACTGCATTCTCATTCTTTTGTTCTTTCTGATCCTCTTCCAAAATATATTTAATTGCTACACTCTTCTCATTCATTGCAACATCAACAAACAAATCAACATTTAAACAATATTAGAAAATTTTGAAATTTTCTCTACTTTCTCTTTTTTTTCCTTTACTCTCTCATCCATAAACATTATAGATTGACCCTTCACAAGTTTTAATTCACTCTCCTTCACCGTGCCATCTACATGATATTTTTTATCATAACCACTCATATATTTAACAACTTTATTTTTCATTGTCTCTAATCTATCCAATATCAAATGGATGGTTGTCATCATCTCAAGGATTTTCTCCCTTTGGTACTGCTTCATAGATACTCACTCAATTAGCCTCTTCAAGACAAACTTCATACTCTTTTTCAAAGAAATTTTTACACACCTTTCACTATAACATGCCAATCATGGAGATCGACAAATGCTTTCAAAAAAATTATAAAAGCATACTTGCAAGAATTTTTTTCTTAGAGATGAATAGCCCTCTACAGTTATAGGACTTCCACCTACTTCAAACTTCAACAAACTATCATCAACTATCCTCTACCAAACAAAGACTCTGTGTAATGCCCCGCCATGAATACCTCAAGGAACATCACATTTATGCTATATGCAACAGGATAATTTTTATTTTTTTTAAATTGAAAGAGATAGTAAAGTAACAAAGTAATATTAACGCATCATTTAAACTAATGACTTGTCCTCTAAGATAACATGGTTACATTACTTAACAAAACAATTAACATAATCTAACACACATCATGAATTAACATCAGTAACTCATTGTAAACCTAATGCACTAAATCAATAAACATTTATATTTACATAACATCATATAAGTATTCATCAGGATCTAGTACATAGTCACAATTTCTCCTGACATATGAATACAACATTACATTGTTACATTAACATCTTCCAAATACATATGAATACATACATTATGAATAATCTGATACATAGGATAGCACATGAGCATAATAACTGTCTCCATAAACAGGTACACAATCTGAATCTGCTACACGAGTTACAACCTTCTTGCACACGAACAAAGGCAAGGAGAAACCAATGGGGATAAAGCACATCCACCCGACCATTTGGAACCCTGAGGTCCACCCCTCATGCTAGGAGATAACATAAGGTCCCAAAACATCATACAGTCAGGTAGACAATTGCCTAACAGGAACAAAGACCAAACAAGACTCCATTACAACACATGACAACACCACAAGCAACTCAAATTCACTTCTAGAGGCAACACTTAACAACTGGGGAGAGTACAACTAGGGAATGCTAGGCTACAGTAAGGAGAGTGTCATCGCATGGCCCTAACATGGGTTACCCTGACAGCCTCTAGCTAGACGCTGGCCCCCATCCATGGGTTACCCTGACAGTCTCTCGCTAGGCGCCGGCCCCCATATATGGTTACCCTGACAGTCTCTCACTAGACATCGGCCCCATAGGGTGACACATGCAGAATCAACATTCCTTTCATGAGGACAAGGAAGTTGATTTTGCCAACCATGGCCTTCTCATCTCATCCTTAGCCTGAACGAGCACTACAGGCATGAGTGAGGCATCCAATTATCTTGTTAGTGTGAAAACTACCCAACCCCTAGATTAATTATTAGGTTATCACTAATTACCAACTCCCAATGGGTTACCCTAGCAGCCACTTTGGGCACCGGCCCCACATTGGAAGCCACTCCCCTATCTACACCTAGGAAACCCTATCCATCAAACATAACAACTATCATCATAACAACAAATATACATAACAATGCAAGGCATCAACCATCTTGCAACCAGTCACAACATAATAAATCACCAGAGCAAGGCATGGGTCATCTTGCTCCAACATTTCAACCATAACAAGGTGTAATCCAGAGCAAGGCATGGGTCCTCTTGCTCCCAAAATTTCAACCATAACAAAGTGTATTCTGGAGCAAGGCATGGGTCATCTTGCTCACAAATCTCAACCATGAACAAAATAGTTTCTCATTATGATTTCCAAGATCTCCCCATTACAATACTAAACACAAGCTCGATATCAACACATACGTGAAGGAGGTTTAACCCCATCATAATATATTCACAACATAGTATGTACATCATCTCACATTATTGTTTACCAAGACCCACATACATAGACAAAAGACATCATGTTCTTGCAACATCTTCATTTCAAGACACCTATGAATAGAATACATGCCATCGAATCATATTACCTTATGCCTCTGGAATCTAAACTTGACAATTTACACATAGACCAACTCATATGAAAATTTTGCTTGCAATAAGCAATTTCAACTAATCAACTCATTGACAACATAAATTCTTCTTACTAGAGCAATTCTATTTAATCAAATTAGCAACTGGATTCAAGTTATATCTCCACCAAGAATTTCAGAAAACCTAGGTCTAGTTTAATTAATATTAATTCTATCTATTATATTAATCACTCATCAATTACATATAACCGTCAAGCTAAACAATGCATAGATAATATTAATTACAAATACTTATAACTTAAATGCTAATTACAACATTTATAATCCAAAGCCACATATCATATTTCTACTAACAAAACCATTATAATAGAATCAATGCCATAATACAGTAAATATGTGATCATATCGATTAGTTTAATAAACATTCGTATTAAACTATAACAACTACGTTTCTTTTGTTTCATAAGTTAATATCTATATCATATATATATACTCCAACAAACTCATCTACTAAATCGTGTATCTTAACTATGCATGGATTCATATTTAATTTATAATTAATAATTGATACCTATACAAATATCCATATGACATAAATGTCTATATACATGTTCATGCACTTGTGTAGGTTATTCCTATCCTCAAGGTAAGATTTGGTCAATCAACCTTCAAATTTTGGATGGTTTATAAACAACACCACTCTTCCTTTGAGTAGCAGCCACACCATTTCCATTTCTTCAAGCGATGACTTCATAGACCACCACATCCAATTTGAAACACCTTTGTTATACATGGCTGGAGTCTCACCTAGAGGATGGAGTTTGACAGACTTAAGGAGTATGCACACCGTATTAAATGGGTTATCTAGATTTGGATTATGGTTGATTAAGAATACTGTGAAGATTTGAACAACCAAAGAACAAGACACCCAAAATATAAATTGACTAAATGAAGAGCTAATAAGATGTTTAATACAATCTACTATAAGAATTGGATCCTGAAGAATCTATGCAAAAGTGGGCAGTTTTATATGATCCAAAGTCCATATTTATTTGAGACCTTAATGCACATAAGAAAAAACATTTCCATCTAGATCTAATAGAAGGCAGAAGTAAGGAATACTGTAATGGACAAGGTACTTGAACTGTTTGACAAGGTTCAAAGATACTTACGTACACAAAGAACATCATTAGTTTATCTATTAGAGAATATGAATAAACTAATAGATCCTTAGCAAGATGACTTCGTAACCCCTTTTAAAAACAAATAAAAACCATCATTTCTAAGATCCAACACCAACATTTAGCAATTATGAGATTATATAGAAATCTTAATACTAATATATAGATAACATATGATTATATGCAAACCTTAATGCCAATATATATGGCGATTACTATCTTATAATTATAGGAAGATCTAATGTAAAAATCAAAAATATAATTCATGCTATGATGGTCTAGGTTTATGACATGCAAATAAGGCAACAAATATGCTTCTTTCAAGATTTACATTGAAATGTTTGCTTTTCCAATTTCACAAGCAACAACCCTTAGAAAAACAACCTTTACATTTAATAAATAAAGGATACATATAATATTTAGAACATTCAATATTTACATTTAACCAATAAAGAAAAACATATAATATTTATATTTAATCAATAAAGAAAAAACATATAAAATTTACATTTAATCAATAAAGAAAAACATATAATATTTATATTTAATTAATAAAGAAAACATGATACCTCAATCGCAATATCCCACTAACGGTAGTATCCTTGAATAAAAATATAGAATGAGCAAGTCACCCCCACTCCATGAAGAGTTTTTAAAGAGAAGGAAAGAGTAACTTCCTACCCAAAACTAACTCAACCACCTAACTAATTCAACCAACCACCTTCCCATTTTCGTCACTTTTGTAAGTGGGGCTTAAAGGAGGGTCTAAAAACCTTTTAAAATATTATAAATGACAAAAATAAACTTCTTACCTATGTACCTTGGACATAAGACAATTTTTCAAACATAAAATACAACTTAGACCTCTTAAAAACACTTAAAAATCATTTTAAAAGTTACAAGGTTAAATCCCACACAAGAACATAATCATTTTATCACATTAAACTAAAACTAATATTTCTTAACATCATGGCCAATAGACCTTAGGGCCCCATGCCTAGGTTAGACATCACACAGAAAGACATAAAGTGGCTAAATGACCACCATCCTCCATTGACATAATAATTCTACATGTACACTCAACAAGAAGTGTTAGTACAATATATAGCCAAAATATATCCATCATAAATAACATATTATCACAAATCTATTAGTAACCATAGTGTAATGCTAAATCAATACACTCTTGATCCAATTGTTAGGCTTCGTCAATTGGATGATAGGACTGTCTCCTCTCTACTCTAGGGTCTGGTTAGTGCGTTTACTAGTGTTCAATGACCTTCCCTTAATTAAATCAATTTAATAGTAGTAATAAAATAATTCATATTCAAACAACTTTAAATGATTATTTGAACTAGGTAATTATCAATTACCAATTTAATCTTATTAAATATTAATAATAATAATAATAAGAATATTATATGACCTTATTAAATATTAAAGTGGGTCAAAGATTAGTATGACTATATAATGAAATATAGGCCTACAACATAACCCACTGAGCAAGACAACCGTTAAAAGCCAAATCAAACATGTTCACAAGCCAGGGCCAAACACACACTTAACCAACAGGCTCCATCAAATATCAATCAGTTGCAAGAACTAACATACTGACAGAACTGAGAGGTTGAACTAGACATGTCATGCATCCTGATCGAGGATGATGACTTGAGATGTGGGACCTTAAGTTATCTCCGGAACAACTTATCCATTGGGTTTAGGGCATGCTCAGACTTGTTAATTCAGGTGGAGTCGATGCCCGATACCTGCATCCTGCAACAAATGACACAACAAGCATATATCGACACACAAAAGCTAACACTAGGTGAAAAAGGAATCACAATATCGCAGGGCACTCGCAAGCAAGTGATACGACATCGTCCTTTCCACATCATATCAATCTAGATTAGATAACACATAACCGTAACCGAATCAAATCTACCTTATTATCTGAACAGAACATACATTGAACATATAGGTGTATGAAATTGAATAAGTCTCAGAAGTACCATCATAACAAATAAATCTAATAGAATCAGTCCATGAGATCCATTCTAACATATACCAATTGTAGTAAGATCGACATCTTAATCATTAGAATGTAAAATAATGTCAAAGCCTGCATTATCAGTGTCGTAATGGAGATTATCAATATTAACTATCGTATGAAACCACACATGGATGAAACATCTATCAATATTGTACAACATCAATTGTTTACCTTACCTTAATTATTCCTGTTATTTTACCTTTGTTTTCTTGCGCCTTGATCAGTTCACCTACACATCCAAGGTGAGAACAGAGGGGCACTACACTCTGGAAGATGCACCTCTCAAAACACACTCTACCCACTTTCACACAGTGGAGGAAATTTGTACACCTTCTACCCAACTTTATCTCTATTGGAGGAAATCCTAAAATAATTGCACAAAACAAATCCTCATATTCTCAAACCCAACTCATCAAACCCTAGCTCTCTACAATTACAAGAATTTTAAACTTGCAAAAATTATATTTTTAGAGTTCTTATACCACACAACACAACAACATACCTCAAATCTGAAACCCTTCTCCTCACACACATTCTAGAATCAAGCATTCTCTAATACCATTTGATGTAGATAAGATAAGGGGGTTTTATCAAACTGCCCAATCTTGAAGCCATAGAATGATACCCCACACTTTTGCACACAAATCAAAAAACACTCTTGATAATAAAAATATGAAAAAACATCTTATTTCAAACCATCATATGTATTTACATTTAACAAATCCTCTAGGAATCAATTACATGTATTCAAGATTTAAATGAAAATCAAAATTCAAAAATTTTAAAGGTTTTTTAGGCACTTCATGCCTGCAAATCTTCAAACCCTCATGCCTTCACACTTTCTTGGCTTCACTCCTCTATTTAAATCTAATTTTTCCATTCATCCTACAGCTCTCTTGGCTTCCTTGAACACCTACAAATCTCTTTTTCTCTTCTTATTTTCTTCCTCTCTTTCAATATGCTAATTTCTACATCTCTTCATGCCATTGTCTTGAGCAACCTATAAGTTTCTTTCTTCAACCCTACCGCTGTTTATTTCTGCCTCTTAAAACCATTAATGGATACATTTTATTGAATTTATATCCCTCATGAAGCAACAAAATGTGGTGCCCAAATTTGTTATTTCATTTTCCTCTAATTGTCCTTTCAAATTCCTGTAGAAAAATGAAGAAAACTTAATTTATTGCTTTTAAATGTGCCATTCAAAGTTGTTGCTCCATCTTCAATGTCTTTCATATGTATATTCCTTTGAAAAATAGATAAAATAAGAAATAAATCCATACTTATCCACCATAAATTGTAAATTTAAGATTCACTCATTGTTTATCGAAAAATCACTAGCTTTTTCCTCCATTTTAGCAACCCAAATGAATAAATGCAATATTAAATTGAAAATGAGGGAATACTAACAATAAAATTTTATTTTCACACTTCCCAAGGCATTCAAGTTGAGTAAATAAAATAACTTTATTTTATTTTTCTTCACAAGCCCCTTCTATCATGGTAAATGAACCCCTTCAACACCCAGGGCCTTGAATTTGTGAAATATAATATTTTTAAAAATCACATTGAATATATTGGTTGCCTTTGATATTTGAAATTAAATCCAAGTCCTCACAAATGAAGATTTTTATCCTGCCAACACTACACAAGTTACTCCTGAAGCTCAAACTTACACCAAAAATGTTGAAAATTGAACATAAAAGCAATATTTTTTAGGTGATGCAGGATTTCCTGTGAGCCCGGATGCTCTTGCATTATTTAGATAGAAGGAACATTTGTTATCAAAATCATATGGAAGGCTTGGGAATCCATCTTGAAATCATTATCTTTTATGGGCTAGTAATGATTTTTGCAATGCTCTTTCCATTAAAATTAACAATATATTTGGTGGTCTCTAGTTCTTTATTTTTAAGATCAACCTATGGTCAAAGCCCTCTGGGGTTAAGCTTTGAAGTTTTATAATATAGGAACTTAAAAAAAATTCCAAATATTTTCAACAAAGTCACCAAAAATTTCTTAACATGGCTTGAGGCTAAGTTAAAATTGTAGTTATGCAACTAGGATCATGAGACACACCAGATAATTATTTATTCCATTCCTCCTCACATGGTTCACAAAATTGGGTTTAGGATTTTCAAGCCCTAGTGGAAAGATTAGAAATGGTATCCTGATACACCATTTCATAATTATAGATCCTATAAGGGATATTTATGGTTTAGGCCTCATCTTGCCATAATGGCATAGTTAAATATCCATTGACACCTCTAGTCCTCTCTAGGCACTTGAGGCCAAGCTTGCTTATTTTGTCTAGTGCATTCTCTTTGAAGGTCTATTGGTTGGATCTTTCTTGTCTCATCTTAGATTTCTTAATCCCCATTATCCATTTTATTCCCAACCTAATACTCTCAAGCTCTTTTTTTTGGTTTTGCACCAAAGTCCAAGAAGTTTGGACTTAGATTCACAAATTCTTCAAGTGATCCAGGCCTAACCCTTTTCATGGCATATGGTTTTGCTGGGAGATTATCCCTAGCTCCCATTTAAATTTACCTATATTTGGCATGATTTTGGGGTGGAGATTATTTTAAGTATTTGGAAAGATTAAAATTCTATTATTTTTACTAGTTGTGTAGTGGATATTTTTTTCACTTTACACTAAAGCCATTATTTGATCTAATGTGTTTATGTAGATTTAGGTGCAAGCAATAAAAGGTGCACTTGATGTTGCCAATCTATAGGTGCTTTTAGATCATTGGGTTAATGCCCTTTGTAAGGTCAATAGATTGTTGTCTCCTTATACCTCCCACTAGGTTCACTTCTCTCCATGTGGGTGTAATCATTGATGTAGCCATCTTTCCAGTCATGGCTCCTAATCACATGGCTCTCAATTGTCATCTAAACAAGCCAAGGATCATGCTACCTACAAATGGTCTCAACTTTCTCACTCACCGTCAACCTCTTCACATTGGCATGGTGCTCCTAGTTGGCTAAATTCTGACAAGTTTTCTTGCTTGGATATGAGAATTTCTCCTATTCATGCTCAAGAATTTGAAAATGAAGATCAAGAAGAGGAGAGTACTCTCACTGGTTGAAAACTAATTGATGATGGTTTCATCCTCATTGATGTATGAGGTAAACCAAATGACCATGATCCCTCCCTAATCATGTAGCTCTTGTCACCTAGTGGCTTTGTTGGTTCTTGTTGTTTGGGTTTGACCCTTCTATACTTTGTTTTGATCTCTCATCTTGTCATTTGAGCTTGGCCTCACTTAGACTTTGAGGGTGTTCCTTCTACCACACACATTTTTGTGAATAATGTATTATTCTCTTTTTTGTATTAAAAAGGTAATAAAGCCTTTATTCATTAAAAAAAAGAGGATAATAATATTATAATGATCATAAATTAGTATTACTACATTGATATCATTCTTTCACTTAGACTAATGACCTCACTTTCGAAATCAATGGTCAAAAAATCTTGAGGATGCAATATGATCCAAATAATTTTCACCATTCATTTTAAAAGTGAAATACTATTTAAAAAACAATTATAATGTAGTGTTCTTGTTTATAATATATATCATTTTATAATACTTTGTTATAGAAATATACATTTATTTGTACAATACTTACAAACATAGCTATAAATGATCTTTCCTTTATAGAATGTTTATCTTGAACATTTCAAAAAAATATTAAAAACCTTAATCCTTAATTTTGTTATAGAAATATGTATAACTTTAAAATATTTTTATAGATAAATATAATCTTTCGCTGTCGTAATATAACTATAATTAATCTTTTATTTATAGAATGTTTATCTTGAACTTTTATTTAAAAAAATATAATATATATTATTTTATAATATTTTGTTACACAAATATACATTTATTTACAATATTTACAAAAATAACTATAAATGATCGTTTCTTCATATATTGTTTATTTTGAATATTTAAAAAATCAATTTAAAAACTTACATTCAACTTTTGTTATAGAAATACATGATAATTTAGAATATTTTTAAAGATAAATATGAAACCTAATGTATTATTCTTATATATATATATATATATATATATATAATTTTATTATATTTTGTTATAGTCATATGTATTTTTTAACAATATTTATAGAGAAAATTGTAAATGATATTTAGTTTATATAATGTTTATCTTAACATTTTGGAACAATCAATTTAAAAACTTACTTTTAAAATTTGTTATAGAAATATAATTAGTTTACAATTTTTTTAAAGAAAAATATAAATGATCTATTTAGAATGCTTATCTTGAGTGTTTTGTAAATATCAATTTAGTAGCTTTTTTTCTTTATATATACCAAATACAAGCACACAATTTGAAACAATCAATTTAAAAACTTATTTTTAAAATTTGTTGTAGAAATATGGATTAATTTAAAATATTTTTAAAGAAAAATATAAACAATCTTTTTTTTTTTTTTCATTTTTTTAGAAATGTTTGTCTTGATTGTTTTTTAATCATCAATTTAGTAACTTGTTTCTTATATATACCAAATACAAGTACATATTAACGTGTAAGTAACATAATCTTTTTTATATATTTTCAATGTTTTGATTTAGTTGTTTTAATTAATAAATATGTGGAGTGGAGAAACAAATTTTTGTAAGACTTATTTTGAATTTAAAATGCCAGGTTTGATTTCTTTGTTTAGATATATTTCTTTGCTTGGATAGTGCTTGTGTTCGACTCCAACTACATGGATTGCAATTATATTAGCGAAGTACCCAACAATCTATTTCTTTCAAATTACATTGCAAAAGTATTTAACTTTCATTGTTTCTTAGTGATTTACTTATCCTCTATTTAGTTGGATAGTTAAAGATGGTTTAAAATAGTTTAACAATTAAAAGACCAATTTTTTTCCTACTATTCCTATCTTTGATTAAATATAAACTGTAATTGACATAGAAAACAAAGTGATTTGTAACTATCATATATTTTTCGCCTACGACTTACCAAAGGCATGTCTTTCAAGTTACATTATAGAAGTCTTTAACTTTCATGGTTTCTTAGTGCTTTTCTTACTCTTAATTAATTGAATTGTTAACTAGCATACCTATATTTAAAAAACATATCTAAAGTATGCTAAGAGATATCCTTCTCGAGGTGCCTAATGTTAGGATTAGTGATTAAAAAATAGGTTCCTCAAGAATGATATCTCTTAGCATACTTTAGATATATTTTTTAAATATAGGTATGCTAGTAGCATCCGAAGGAGAAAGCCTAATTCTAACTATATTATATATTTTAAGAATTATTATAATTATATAATATAATATTATAATATAGGTTAGATATATTATCGTAATCTTTTATATAATAATTTTTTTGCTCAATAAGTGCTACGAGTGGGGGTACCTCCCTTTGCATTTAAATCAAGAATTCATACAAAAATGAACATCTTGAGAAGCTCAAAAAGGGAGCTAGCTCAAAGCATCAGACCCTACATAGGGGTGTAAACCTACGAAACTTAAATATCCGAGTCTAGCCATTATCTATTAGAAGTAGTTTTTGAATGAGAGGGCAGGAGCATATTGTGCCTGGCATGAACACCTTTGTTGGAGCCTTTCTTTTTATTTTAAACCACCTTCTAGTCATCAAAGCTCTGATCTTGGTGAGGTTAATAAGTTTTAGGGGTTGTTATGGATTTCCCACAACAAGCCAAGAAAGTTTGTTGTCCAATTCCTTGCACAACTTGTGGATGCTCTTCTATTATTCCTTTAGCTTGATGTGAATCCTGTCAACCCAAGAGATTGTGGTTTTCTTTAGAATGCTCACTTGAAGTCTCTTGTGCATTTTCTGTGCACTCAATAGTGTAATGCTAAGGTTTAGCATTTTTCCACCATGAGCCAGGGTGCTCTGATTTAATCTTGGCTCTGAGGGATAGTTAGCAGCCATGTGACCTATTTTATAACATCTTCTGCAGTGAAAAGGAAACCCTTCGTAATCTAATGGGTGGATCTAGCTTTGACCATGTACCTTAAAAATGATTTCTACCAGGAGGTCTTTGGATGTGTCTAAATCCACTAAGATGCATGCATGTAATTGGAAGAGTCACTATCTGTTACCAAGAACCTTCCCAAAGTGTTGCCAGTGGCTTCAAAGCATGAGTCAACCCAAAAGTGAAGAGGAAGGTTCAGAAGGTAAACCCATTTAGGCATAATAGTAAAGGATTCTATTGTGGGGTTAAAGGCAGGGTGCCATGGTTTTAACATGAGAAAATGTTGTCCCCAGACCCAGAGAGTGGAGGATGGTATTCGAATCTTCGGTATTGTCAAAAACCACCACAAGAACCCTCCTGCGTAAGGATAAATTTCAATATTTTCTTTCAAAATGGACTAGCAGGATTTGGTAATCCATCAATGTAGATTTGGAAGGCTAGGCCATAAGGAATTAAATCTTCCAATCAGCCCATTCACTATGAAGAATTTTTCATTTTCTCCTATTTCTTTTTTGGCCTCATCACTTAGGGTTATTTCTAAGGGCTTCTAAGAACATTAGAGAGTCTTTCTAGTATGGTCATCAAGCTCCTAACAATCCAATGAATCATTCCCACTGTTGCTATCCTCCAAAGATACTTGTGTGCCCAAGGCGTCTTGCTCCATGGCCTCAAGGTTGTTGCAAACTGCACTAGAGGTTGAAGGATTGTTGTTCCTGTGGGAAAACTAAGGATAGAGGGGGATGGAGAAGAAATATGGGTGCCTAAGCCCAAAAGTGAAGCCTAGGTGCTAATTGCTACCATGGATTTATAAAAGGCTTCCCATATGAGATCACTCCTACAAACTCCCGCTGCTAGGGTTTCATGGACTACATCAAGCCTAATAGAACTTTGACAAAGTTTAAGGATAGGTGAAGGTTTTGGTGTAGGGAAGAATTTTGTAGAATCTTTGGCAAAGGTTCAGCTTCATAGGTCAGACTCCCCCATAAGCGGCCCCCCAGATCCTAAGTTTGCATGGCTGTAATTCATATCATCGATGGTGGCCTCCAGTCAATGGGCCATGGTAACAATCAGTGTCTAGGCTTAGCTTTTGGGCTCAAGAACCCATATTTATCCTCTGCCCCCATCTCTCCTCAGTTTTCCCATAGGAACAATAATTCTTCAACCTCTGGTGCGGTCTGCAACAACCATGAGGCCATGGAACAAGATGCCCTAGGCATAGAGGTATCTTTGGATGATAGCAATAGTGGGAATGATTCATTGGATTGCCAGGAGCTCGGTGACCATACTAGAAAGACTCTCTAATGTTCTCAAAATCCCTTAGAAATAACCCTAAGTGATGAGACCAAAAAAGAAATAGGAGAAAATGAAAAATTCTTCGTAGAGAATGGGTTGATTAGAAGATTTAATTGCTTATGGCCTAGTCTTTCAAATCTACACTAGTAAACTTTGCCGAAGTTCCTTTAGGCTTGATGCAATCCATGAAACCCTAGTAGTGAGAGTTTATAGGAGCGAACTCATATCAAAAGCCTTTTATAAATCCTCAGTTATAGTTTATTATTATTTTATATAATAATTATATATAATATTATATTATATAATATATATAATATTATATTATATAATATATAAATTTCCAATTATAATTATATTATATATTATATTAAGGATTAGAGTTAGGTGTTAAAATTAGGGTTAGGATTAGTGTTTAGGTTAGAATTATGATTAGAATAGGGTTAGGATTAGGGCTACAGTTAGATTTAGAATCAGGGTACCTATTTTTAAGGAATATTTTAATCTCAATGTTATACCCTAACCCTAGTTCTAACAATAACCCTAACCCTAATACTAACCCTAACCCTAACCCTAAGCCTAATTCTAACCCTTGCCCTTATTCTAACCCTAAACATAGCTCTAATTTTAACCCTAAACCTAATCGTAATTGAAATCCTAATCATAACCTTACTACTAAACTTAACCCTAATTGAACCCTAATCCTAACCTTAATTCTAACATTAACTGTAATTATAGTCATATCCCTAATTCTAACCCTAACCCCAATCCTAATTATAATCCTAACCATAACCCTATTCCTAATTTTAACCCTAGCCCTTATTCTAAACCTAAATATAACTCTAATTTAACCATAACCCTAACCCTAACTCTAACCCTAAGCTTGACTATAATTCAAACCCTCACCCTAACATTCATACTAACCTTAACCCTAATTGTTCACTTGAAACCTAACTCTAATTTGAATCCTAACCCTAATTATAACTCTAATTCTTAGCCTAATTCTAATAGTAACCCACATTAATTCTAACCCTAATTCTAATAGGAAGCCTAATCCTAAGTCTAAGTCTAACCCTAACGCTAACTATAACCCTAATTTTAAATCTAACCATAACCCTAATTATAATCCTTACCTTAATCCTAATTCTAACTATGATTTTAACCCTAACTGTAAGCCTAATTCTAACCCTAACTCTAGCCCTAACCCTAACCCTAATGCTTACCCTAATTCAATAACCCTAATTCTAATTCTAACCCTAACTTCAATTTTAACCCTAATCATAACTCTATATGCAACCCTAGTTCTAGCACTATTTGCAATTCTCATTCTAATTCTCACCCTTTTTCAAACTATAACCCTAACTCTAATTGTATTTCTAACTCTAATCCTAGTCCTAGTTCTAATTGCAATTCCAACCCTAACCCTAACTATAACCCTAACGTAATTCTAACATTAACCCCAATTCTAACCCTAACCCTAATTGTAACCCTAACCCTAACCACAATGATAATTATAATCCTAACTCTAATTCTAAATGTAAACCTAATTCTCTTTCTAATACTCACCTACAACTTACCAAAGGCATGTCTTTCAAACTATGTTATAGAACTCGTTAACTTTCATGGTTTCTTAGTTCTTTTTTTACTCTCAATTAATTGAATAGTTAAAGATGATTTTTGATAATTAAATAACAATTAAAAGATCAATTTTTTTATTTTGTTTCCTATTATTCCTATTTTTAATTAAATATAAACTCTAATACTATTAGTTACCTTGCAGATTTTCAAGCTACTTATTATATCATGTGTTTCTAACATTATTTTTTAGGTTTTTTGGGAATGGCATCTACTTCTTGAGTTCATGAGTTTACTTAATAATAGATTCCTTCAATACAAGAAAGTAATAAGAATCATCGTTGGTAACTACAATTGAAATGTCTTGAAGCACTCTTAAGGATAAGGTCAATAAGTCTTTGGTGAATCTTGCAATTTAGATGAGTTCCAAACCGTCTGACAAAATATAATCAAAGGA
The DNA here is from genome assembly GCA_027924645.1 of Cunninghamia lanceolata. Classification (NCBI taxonomy): domain Eukaryota; kingdom Viridiplantae; phylum Streptophyta; class Pinopsida; order Cupressales; family Cupressaceae; genus Cunninghamia; species Cunninghamia lanceolata. The sequence continues at coordinate 12,356,000 of BSBN01001226.1, forward strand.
TTCTTAGTAGAGATCTTCATATGCATTTCAATGAAACCAAAAATGTCAAATTTTAAATAGCTCAAGATAATCTATATGATTATGTTGGATGTGTGTATGTGTGAAATTGGGTAATTAACAAACACATGCTAACTATGGATTTGTTATAAAACCCCTCCCAAAGGAAATGGGCATGGTATTAAATGCACTGGGAGACATGCACCAAGCAACCTCATGCCACATTTGTTTATAAATATGCTACATGATGTATTCAGATAATTAAAATCGAACAACAAATGTATTGGTGAGTTAACCACTATCTGTGTCTATCCCCTATAAACCTAATGCCATTGTTTTTTTAATAAGTTACCACAAAATGTAACCCGATTGGAACACCTCTCTCTTAGTGCACTATAAATCTCTTTAAGGGAGGCATGGAGTGAGTGGGGTTAATTTATTGCCACTCTCTCAAATCTTACATATCTTTACATTTCTGATTGCGGGTTAGTAAGACCAATTCCTCCCTCCATAACTAATCTCTCTAAACTTATTCTCTTGAACTTGGAAGACAACTACTTAGTAGGGGTAATGCCCCTTCTTTAGATAACATTTATTCCCTTTTTAATCTTGAGCTCAATGGAAACCTGTTGATTGGTTGAAATTTAATCCTCGATTTTGAATCTTGTACACTTAAAAGTCCTCTGCCTAAGTTCCAACAACTTGAGTGGTCCTTTCTCACTATCATCCTTTGATTATCTCACTAGATAGAAGAATTGACTTTCTCACAATCAGTTAATTGTGACCATTGCTTCAACTAGTTTCCCAAGTTTGAGATTATTTTTATTCTTAAACCATCTTCTTGTAATTTACCTGAAATACCATTATTTCTTATGAATCAATTTTACTTGATATGGTTGTATTTATCTACCAAAAATATTTTGAGAACCATTCCGACATGGATATGGAACTTTCCATAGCTTAGTTATCTATACCTTTCATCTAATCGGTTAATTAGTTCATTATCATCAAGATTGACACTCAAACTTCTCCACCATTTGTATCTACACAATAATAGTCTACAACATGCCCTTCCCCTACTACCAGATCACTTTTTTTTGACATGTTAGATAATCAGTTCACATCTTCTATTCCTTCACATATTGGAGAACATCTTCAGAAAGTATCAATTTTCTCTTTGTCAGGAATAATATTAGCTGAAAGATTCTAAATTCTTTGTGCAATAGCTAGGTGGAAGTTATAGACTTGTCAAATAACATGATCAGTGGGGTTATTTCTCCTAATTTTATAGAAAACTATTCATATATAAAAGTTCTAGATTTTGATAACAATCTTTTGCAGGGACACATGTCAAGATTCCTAAATGGTACAATGCTTTGGACACTAAATCTGAATGGTAATATTTTGTGAGGGGTGCATCTTATTAGCAAACTGCATTTCTATTGGTGTTCTTGATATAGTAAATAACAATCTACAAGGATATATTCCATCATATCTACATATTTTGATTTTAAAGTCTAATAAATTTCGAGGTAATATTCCAAAGAAAGTACTTGGCCTCGAAAATCTTCAAATCCTAGACCTTTCTCAAATTAATCTTTTAGGGTTTTGTTCTAACTAGCCTACAAAATTGTCAGTAATGGTCAGCACATCACAAAGCAATTCAAAGAAGCTTGGCTATATAATGGATGGTTTTGCAACTAGTTTTTACTATAAAAATTAGGTAACCGTTTCAATAAAAGATAAGAAACTTTCTTATGAGATGGTTCTATTTTCAAATTTATGGATCTATCAAGTAGCAATCTATGGGGAAACATTTCTCTAGAAATGGGGTCTCTTGAAGGTTTGAAAGGTCTTAATTTTTCAAGAAACCATCTTAGTGGAAAAATTCCAAAGACATTCATATAATGTAAAATATGCATGGAGAGAGAGAGATGCATTATTACAATGTAAACCTTTTCATTTTAAAATAATGGATGTTAACCCTCCATTGCTTTGACCAGTGGCATTTTGCATTTTTTGTAAATATCACTTTGCAAAAAATTCCCCAAATTTAATACAAAATTTGTGTATAATTGTCATTTTAAATCTATTATTTTCTCTACAAAACCCAAATATAGAAAGGGTCACAATTTCAACATGTCAATACTTTATTCATAAATTTGGTTATACTAATAGGGCTTTGAAAATGATAATTTAAATGCTAGAATATGTAAGAAACATTTTGTTCAAGTATGAATGCAAATGCTATATGTTTTATTTGTATTCCATTTTATTTGATATTATGATCATTATAAATGGCTTAAAAAAACTTATCATGTGGAAGCTAAACACATCATTTGTTAAATTTGTATGTGAATATTATATCCTACAATTTGGTTTCTATTTACTTTTTTCAGGAAAAAAATTGTGTAATAGAAAGTAGCATTTGTAAAATTTACCTTTTGATTGCCTTATTTCATATTGTCTAGGTTTCTTTGCAATGATATTGAGCTTCCAAAATAGTTTTATTAAAGAATATATTTCACACTTGAAGTAAACATGCAATGTTTATGATCATATATTTTTGTGCCATTAATTTTTTTTGCAAGAACAACTAATATCTTATGCTTGCATGCATAAAATATGTTGCTCTACAAGTACATATCTCAAATTTACGTGCATGATTTGAATGTAGTAGTGCAGAAAAATATAAGGGATAAATGTGCATAACCTACACTTTTAATCCTTTATTTTATACCCACTATTGGTACTAACATGAATGCCTTTTATAATGTTCAACTTATCCTCTTTGGCACACAAATCAACCCTACATTTATTTGCAACAAATGATTTAGTTTCACTCCATAATAAATGCGTGCTCCAAAATTTGTTAGTGCCCAATGCAAGATCCATTGCAGAGCATCTTAAGAGGACATCATGCTAGAATCCAAATGGTGAACAACTTTAAGAAAACATTCTCTTATGCATTGGCCAGCAAGTTATGATAAGTTCTAATTTGTGGGTGGAAGCAAGCCTCGTAAATGGTGCATTGGTTTAAGTTCAAAGAATTGGATATCAAGATGGACATAAACCCCCTGACCTTCCATTATTTATTGTAGTACAATTCAAGAATTACATTGGCCAACCTTGGGATCATGATGCAGAGCATCTAGGACAGCAGGAGGACAGTTCAAATCTTTAAAGAAAGAACTCACAAAGTTCACTATTTTACTTTGACAGGGATCAACTTTCACATAAGGCAGGGTGTTGACTCACAACTACACATGTTCATGATATTAAAAGGATTGTTTCAACCTCCAATGTATTGGATTTCTAGAAGAACTTCAAGACACCTATCTCAAGGTGCCTAACTTCAATCAAGATTTCAACTACCCACTATGCAGGGTCTGCAGGAGAGTAGTCTCATAGACTGTCATGACATTGCTGCTCCATTGTGTAGACAGTCACAATGTCTTCTTTGTGAAGATCTCTATTGAGACACACTCAATCTCATGCAACTTGCCAATCTCTCCAATACATACATACCTAATGCATTCATTGACAAAACAATACTAAACCAAACAAGTCTATTACCTTCTTGGCAATGGCTATCTTCAAGCCTTCTCTACAGTGACTGTCTCCAGGAGGCCTATTATCTTTTTGCATTGACTCTCTCCATATTTCTAGTCATGGGATCCTTTCTAGATCTAGGGGCATCTTGTATCCTTGACATTTCACACGTCTCCACTCCCTCAGTCACTGATCACCACCATTCTACTTCCTTAGTCATTTGTTCTTTCCTATTTGTTGTTGTCCTCCTTCAACTTCCAATACATGGATCTTGGTGGATCCTTTTCATGGAAAACTCCACCTACACCATTCTTTCGCCCCTGCAACCTTCACAAACCTCTATACTAACCATTCTACATTCCATTCCACTGATCATAAATAGAAAAGATCAGTGGAATGAAGAAATATCCATCAGACTGTCAAAAGAAGCCCTAACTTAGGTTTTCAAACCCACTTGCAGAGGAAGGAGAAATACAGAGCTATACAAAAATCTCAAGAGCCCAAACCACTTACAAAAGATATATGACACTCCACACTAACCAACCATCTAAGGCACCAACCACCACTCAGCCGTATAAATACGGATTGAAGCAGAAAATAGTGAATTACTGGACTGTAATAGTAGTTTTAGATAGTCTAAAGTAAATCAGTGATTTCTCCCCCCTAGATCATTGTCAAGGCTCCAAATAAGACTCAAAACCAAGATACTTCAGTCCTCTAACCATCCATTACAAACTTGGGCAATAACAAATCCATACAATCACCGGTACGGACTGGTAACAGCAAAGAAAAAATAGAAAAGACAAAAAAAGCAGAAAAATAGTTGTCTTTTTGTTATTTCTTTCTATTCCTTCGAATGTCTCTTACAATGGAAACCTTCTTGGCTTCAAATAAGCCTCATACATTGCATGAAGTGAAGTGGGAGTGGTTGGGGGTCGATGTAACTACCCAACCATCGAGCTTCCTTCTTGATTTTTAACTACAGAAACAAAACTGGTTTTTAGAAACTGTCCACTTTGGGACTACACCAATGGCTTTTTGTGTTTAACAATGCTTTTAACATATGGTTAACCTTTGGACAAGGTTATAACACACCCTTCCAACCTTTGACATGCCTCTATAGGCTTACTAACATGAAGACTTTACTGACTGTCCTAAATGCCTCACAAAGGCTTTACATAAAAGACTATTTCAAACTGCCTATTATAACATGATTGTCCTTCCTAGGACTACAACATAACAATAGTAGATTCTAGCTATTTGGACATAGGCCATTACAAATATGGCTTTCAAGCCTCATTACAACATTTAATGGTCTCAAGAACCTTATTTGAACAAAACAAACTACTTGTAAATCAAGTAAAATCTAGACATCTTGGTGCTCCTACACCATACTCCCCGACATGATGAAAACTCTTGTCCCAAGAGTTAGGGGATCTGCTCCAACCATCCTTCCATCTTTCTGGGATGTTCCTCTGGCTAGGAAAAATGAACTCTCCAAGAGTAATCTTCCTCCTTCTCCAACCTGCATGGCTCCTGTAAACAGTGTTAGTACCATAAAACTTGTTTTGATGTCCTTCTCTAGGACCTTGCTACTGCAATACTTCTGTTCTTCTCAACTGGAGGTTCTGATTCATGCCTCCCTAGACTATCTGCTGTTTGCCTTCATTCTTCTGCCTCTTTATAGGGCACTCAATGTCTCCAACCTTGACATAACTCAAGTCCCAAACCTACTGCTCTTTAGGACTGTCATCCACCTTCTTCTGTTGCAATTGTTCTTGCTGCTTCCCATCATCCTTAACCTGCACATTCAACTGTAACTTCTCTCTAAAACAAATAGTGGCATGTTCCTTCTTCTCTTCACAAGGTAAAGGCACTAGTTTAAACTTTCTACCATCTTTGTGCACTACATAGTTATTAGTATAACCATCATGAATCATTCTCCTCAAGTGCTGCCATGGTCTACCCAAAATAATATGCCCACATGTCATTGGAATGACATCACACAAAACATAATCCTGATATGGACCAATTGTAAAATCAACATATGCCTTCTTACTAACCCTGACTTGCTGCTCTTTACTCACCAAAGTGACATTATAAGGACTAGGATGATCAAATGTTTTCAATCCCAACTTATGCACCATTTCCCAAGAAACTAGATTATCATGAGAACCTGAATCTACAATCAACTTGCATATCTTTCCATGGCTTAAACAATTAGTTCTAAAAATAGATACCTGTGGTGGTTGCTGCATCTTGCCTTTTTCCACCATGAGCATTTCTCCAACCATTACTGGAGAGGCTGACGACATTTCTGGTTCTTCTGGCTTCTCCTCCTCTTGTGCCAAGTGAACCCTTCTATCCTTGCTCTTGTCAATATCATCCTTCTTAGGACATTTGAAAGATGTGTGTCCTACATCATTACAGTGATAACATCTACCTGTGAACACTCCTCTACCTAATCCAAATCTACCTCCACCTCTATATCCACCTCTCTAATCTACAGAAGACTCCTTGCCTTTCTCATTGCTAGTCTGTACTTCATTAGTAGGTCTGCCCCTACCTCTATATCCTCTTCCACTACCTCCTTGTCTTTCTTGCTTCCTCTTTACCCTCTCTTCAGCCCTGATGGCCAACTGAAAACATTCCCCAAGTGATTTGGGTACTGACAAACCAATCTCATCCTACAAGTTATACCTAAACCCATTAAGGTACCTTGCTACCTTCTCTTCTTCATCTTCCAATCCTCCCCTAATACTAAGCTTATGAAATTGCTCAGTATAGGACATAACATCCATATCCTTCTGTTTCAGATTCTGCCTCATCCTCTTTGTTTGAATGGAGTAATCAGATGGAAGGAATTGGTCCTTCATCATATCCTTCATCCTACCCCAAGAAGTGATTCTTGATGCACCTCTAACCACTCTTTCTATTTGCACACTACTCCACCATGTAAGTGTTGTTCCTCTTAGTTTTGTCTTTGCAAACTTGATCTTCTTCTCATCACTCATCTCCTCATACTCAAAAAAATTTTCCAGGGCATCTATCCACCCTAATACCTCTTCACTATCCATCTTCCCTTGATAGATAGGTAACTCTATGTTTGCCTTTGTTCCACTTCCTTGGACTGCCTTCAGCAATCTCGCAAACTTCTTCTCTTCAGCATCCAACTCATCCTCAGGAGGATTCTCATCTACCTCCTCATCTCCTTCTGACTCATTTGGTTCATCCTTTCTAGGATTCTTCTCCAATGCTTCCAATCTTGCTAAGATTGATGCATTCTCTCTTCTCACTTGCCTCAACTCTCTTTCTCTTGCAGCATCCTATTCTCTTATGTCCCTCAACTCTTTTTCTCTAGCCTCTAAGGCTTCTCTCAACTCATTGTTCTCCCTAGCCATCTGATTCTTTGGAGCATCTTCATAACTCTCACAAACTCTTACTGGTTCACAAGATCCTTTACTCCCTCAAGGACCTACTAGTGGCTCTGATACCACAAATGATGCAGAGCATCTAGGACAGCAGGAGGATAGTTCAAATCATTAAATCAAGAACTCACAAAGTTCACTATTTTACTTTGACAGAGATCAACTTTCACATAAGGCAAGGTGATGACTCATAACTACACATGTTCATGATATTAAAAGGTTTGTTTCAACCTCCAATGTAATGGCTTTCTAGAAGAACTTCAGGACACCTATCTTAAGGTGCCTAACTTCAATCAAGATTTCAACTACCCACTATGCAGGGTCTGCAGGACAACAATCTCATAGACTGTCATGACATTGCTACTCCATTGTGTAGACAGTCACCATGTCTTCTTTGTGAATATCTCTATTGAGACACACTCAATCTCATGCAACTTGCCAATCTCTCACATGCATACATACCTAATGCATTCATTGACAAAATAATACTAAACCAAACAAATCTATTACCTTCTTAGCAATGGCTGTCTTCAAGCCTTCTCTGCAGTGACTGTCTCTAGGAGGCCTATTATCTTCTTGCATTGACTATCTCCATATTTCTAGTCATGGGATCCTTTCTAGATCTAGAGGCATCTTGCATCCTTGACATTTCACACATCTCACTCCCTTAGTCACTGATCACCACCATTCTACTTCCTTAGTCATTTGTTCTCTCCTATTTGCTGCTGTCCTCCTTCAACTTCCAATACATGGACCTTGGTGGATCCTTTTCATGGAAAACTCCACCTACACCATTCTCCTACCCCTGCAATCTTCAGAAACCTCTATACTAACCATTCTACATTCCATTCCACTGATCATAAATAGAAAAGATCAGTGGAATGAAGAAATATCCATCAGACTGTCAAAAGAAGCCCTAACTTAGTTTTTCAAACCCACTTGCAGAGGAAGGAGAAATACAGAGCTATACAAGAATGTCAAGAGCCCAAACCACTTGCAAAATATAGATGACACTCAACACTAACCAACCATCTAAGGCACCAACCACTACTCAGCCGTACAAGTACGGATTGAAGCAGAAAATAGTGAATTACTGGACTGTAATAGCAGTTTTAGATAGTCCAAAGTAAATCAGTGATTTCTCTCCCCTAGATCATTGTCAAGGCTCCAAATAAGACTCAAAACCAAGCCACTTCAGTCCTCTAACCATCCATTACAAACTTGGGTAATAACAAATCCGTATAGTTGGGAGTACGAACTGGTAACAGCAAAGAAAAAATAGAAAAGGTAGAAAAAGCAGAAAAATAGTTGTCTTTTTGTTATTTCTTTCTGTTCCTTTGAATGTATCTTACAATGGAAACCTTGTTGGCTTCAAATAAGCCTCATACATTGTATGAAGTGAAGTGGGAGTGGTTGGGGGTCGATGTAACTGCCCAACCATTGAGCTTCCTTCTTGATTTTTAACTGCAGAAACAAAACTATTTTTTAGAAACTGTCCTCTTTAGGACTACACCAATGGCTTTTGTGTTTAACAATACTTTTAACATATGGTTAACCTTTGGACAAGGTTATAACACACCCTTCCAACCTTTGACATGCCTCTATAGGCTTACTAACATGAAGACTTTACTGACTGTCCTAAATGCCTCACAAAGGCTTTACACAAAAGACTATTTCAAACTGCCTATTATAACATGATGTCCTTCCTAGGACTACAACATAACAATAGTAGATTCTAGCTATTTGGACATAGTCCATTACAAATATGTCTTTCAAGCCTCATTGCAACATTTAATGGTCTCAAGGACCTTATTTGAACAAAACAAACTACTTGTAAATCAAGTAAAATCTAGACATCTTGGTGCTCCTGCACCAGATCACAAGAATCAAAATATGTGCCAATTGGCCCAAGGAATTGTGGAGGTCACCATCAAATTCCTCTAAAAATGGCTTGTGTCTTAACAATACATAAATCATAGGTTCTAACACTTCAAAGGGTAACAATATCAGCAAAATTAATAGCCAAGAGCTAACATTCATAGTAATATAAAGAGTGTGCAACCTTGAAAGCCTTATAATTTGCCCGAGCTTCACATTCCAAAGATGTGCATACACACAACATAGTCCGTTTGTTACACTAAGAAAGCAAGAAGAGGAGCAATTAAAAACAATTTCAAAATATATGACCATCAAAAATAAAGATAAAAAAGGTTTGTCATTTATACACCTATTTGTTAATTGACCTACAAAGCTCTCTCCTTCTATGCATGTTTATTTTACTACATTTCATTTCCAATGGAGAACAACAAAACACATCATTACATGCTTTCAATGTTCAAATTATGAGCAAGAATCGATAAATCAAAATGGACCAAAAATAAAAACAAAAAAGGAAACCACTTTGCTACTCTTAAAAATATGGCCCCCTATTTATTGCACTTACCAATGGATCAATATAAAAAAAATTATAGGGTGTATGCACAAATATGGGCAAAAAGTCACCACCATGGGACTTTTTGGTCCAAAAGAAGGCAAAAAGTGAGTGCTTGTGTTTTACTTTGCTTTAAACATGCCAAAAACACTCATTTTTGCCATTAGCCATGGCCAAAGGAGTTTGTATACAGAAAAAATAGATAACAAAGTGCAAACACATTCAAGGAAAGTCTTTGCAAGCAAGTGCAAGAGATAAATCAACATTTTCACAATACCATCTCGTCGAACCCACTGCCAAAGACATTGTGAGGAAAATTTGGAGGGTCCTACAGCTGAAGAGGTAGGGTTTGATTAAATTTTGTTAGTTTGAGAAGCACTTTTTACTTTTGCAATGTTTGATTAATTTTTTATTTGCATTTATAGTTAATGAGGCAAGAGAAAACACAAATCCAACTGAGGAGGGTCAAAATAACCCCCAAAACCCTCCAAACCCTGAAAACCCACCTTCACATCCTCACAATGTAAGGGATACTAAAAAACTACATAGGACAAATAGAAGAAAACAAAAGACATCTACAAACTCTTATTGAAATGCTAATAGTCCAAGTGCAAGCATGGATCATAGGGGAGCACTTGCAAAGTCATTAGAGGAGATTATTTCCCACACTGAATTGGTGACAAAACAAATCACCGAATTTCAAGACTATAGGGAGAGGTGTTGACAATACTATGCTGACAAATTGTCATATGAACAAATGAAGAATGAAAAAATTACAAAATCTCAATTATGTGCACACTTTATTAATCCTAAAACTGGCCAATGATTAGAAGAAACTTGCAAATGGTTCCCTATCCCAAAACATTTGCGATAGATGGTACATGATCTTCAATGAGCGCCCATGTAACAGCAATGAGGTGCCACAATATTTCTTGAGGAAACTCCATTGTGAGTTCATCCTCAAGAAGATTCCTAATTATTTTGATATTTGAGAGTTCCAAGGAAGAGGTGGTGGCTCTGTCCAAGATAGAGAGGGCGCTCAGTGAGATGAAAACTATGTATGTAGACCCCTGTTGAGGCCAGAATGTGTGTCACTCCCTTCAAATTTGAAGGAGAGTGCTAAGGTGGAGACATTACCTTTATTGACTACTCTTACGCAGTCTCTAGCACAACATGCCGATGATCTTACCTAGGCCGATGAGGGTGAGAGCAATAGGCATCATTTGTCCTCACATTCCTTTGAATTTGAAGGAGAGTGCTGAGGTGGAGATATTACCTTTATTGACTACTCTTACGCAGTCTCTAGCACAACATGCCGATGATCTTACCTAGGACAATGAGGGTGAGAGCAATAGGCATCATTTGTCCCCACGTTTGTGTAGTTCATGTGGGAACCTATGTGATTATGGGATGTAGGACGCATGGCAGGACTCTCGGTAGGATGCTGCGACCCAGGGGCAACATCCAATGATGGAGACATCCATATTGTATGTGATCATTCTCACTAATGATCTCTTATAGCATACATTTGGTATTGCCTCTCAGGTAATTTTTTACAAGTTTCATCTTGACTTAATATATTGTTATTTAAAATTTGTAATTAATTTTATATGATTGTCTATATTATAAGTCAAAAATAATGTATGTAATTGTTTGCGCAATGAGATTCCAGGGTCAGAGTCTTCATCTTGCCTCTGTTAGCCATCCATTGGCGGGTTATGAGAGGAGGTCAAGTCAATAGGTATGTAAATTATCACATGATTGTAATTATTGTACATATATCAATGGTAATATTATTTTGTGACAATTTGATGATTTCAACAGGGATCTTCATCAGCACCTCCATGGTTTCCATGGTCCCCTAGACACAAAACCACAACTTATACGGAGGTAAATTTAACCATTTCTAATCATTATGCATTTAAACAATGTTATGTATTTATTTTGGTTGAATAATCTTGAACTCTATTTTTAGATGTTGAATATGGAGACTCATCCTCATCTTTGTGAGTCAACATAGGTAGGCATTGTTGCAGCCATGATGTCTTCAAATCTTTTGACTAAGGTATGAGCCAATAACATGAAAATGTCATAATTTTACATTTCTTTTTTTATCTCATGTCATTTGATGTACATAAATGATATTTATGTTTAGTCAATTTTTCTTCTTGATGCTTCTCACAGGAGGTCACAACTCTAGCCCGTCCAACTATGGATGAAGAGATAGAAAAGATGATGGAGAGTGATCATCAGATAATGGTAAGTAATTGATTTCATATGTAATGTTGTACATTTCATGTTTTCTAGATTAATGTGCATATTGTTTGATTGTATTAACAAGTGGACCTAGATGAACGTTTGTCGTGGAGGTCTACTCAACATCAGAGAGAGGTTGAGTCACTAATTGGCTCTCCATCTTCACGGTCAAGCAAGGGCCACTGATTATTTCATAAAAGTCCATAGGAAACTAGTTTTTGGGACATTTTTTGTATGCCTAGATGGCTTTGTATACATACTTTTGTATGTTACTGATGTATGTTTTTGTATATTCCTGTATGGTTTTGTTTGGACATGCATAAATGGCTTTGTATATAAACTAGATGTTATGTTCATGACATTATGTATAAGACAATTTATATTAAATATTTAATATGATGATCAATTATCATTATAGGAATTTGGTTTTACATGTGCCAATTGCATTTGCTTGAAAGTTTATAAATCATTTTCAAATAATCCATTTTGTGCATATCTTGCAATCATTGCATTCCATGAGATTGTGCATTTCTTTGAGGCATCATGTCAAACAGTTCACGCACCTTGTCTATGCTTTCGTACTTTCCATACATGTCTACAAGGGTAGCTGCAAATACAATATGTGACAAAATTCCTATATCCTTTATGCTTTGATGCTTGTCCACACCATTTTCCCTAGATCCCATTTTTGGCATAGGCAAGGAGGATGTTGGATAAGGTTGTGCAATTTGGTTTTAGACTTTCCAATTGCATTTGGTTGAAATTTTTCTTTTGTGCATTTGTGAATATTTATAAAGCCTTATGAAAACTCCATTTCATGCATATCTTGCAATCATTGCATTCCATGAGACAACATTTATTTGAGGCATCATGTCAAATAGTTCACGTTCCTTGTATATGCTTCCACGCTTTGCATACATGTCTCGCAGGGTAGTTGCAACTACAACATTTAACAAAATTCTTTTTATCTTTTATGCTTTGATGGATATCTAGATACTGTGTTCTAAACATACCATTTATAAGTTTTTTGAATTTGGATTTACACCCACCAATTGCATTTGCTTGAATGTTTATAAAGCCTTATCAAAAAATCTATTTTGTTCATATCTTGCAATCATTGCATTCAATGAGGTGACATTTCTTTGAGGCATCATGCCAAACCATTCGCATTCCTTGTCTATGCTTCCACACTTTGCATACATGTCTTCAAGGGTAGTTGCAACTACAACATCTAACAAATTTCTCATATCTTGTATCCTTTGATGGATGTCCATTTTGGCATAGGCAAGGAGGATACTGGCTAAGGTTGTGGATTTGGAATTACACCTACCAACTATATTTTCTTGAATGTTTATAAAGTCTTAGAAAAGGTTGTGGAATTTGGCTTTACACGTGACAATTGCATTTTCTTGGAAGTTTCTAAAGTCTTTTCAGTAAATCCATTTTTTGCATATCTTGTAATCATTTCATCCCATGAGAGGACATCTCTTTGTGGTATTCTATCAAATAGTCTATGCACCTTGTCTATGCTTCTGCACTCTGCATACATGTCTATAAGAGAAGCTGCAATTACAACATGTGATGAAAATCCTGTATCCTTTATGTTTTGATGGTTGTCTATACACTGTTCCAAAGATCCTATTTTGGTACAGATAGGGAGGATGTAGGCAAAGGTTGTGGAATTTAGCTTTACACATGTCAATTGCATTTTCTTAAAAGTTTCTAAAGCCTTTTCAATAATCCACATGCCCTGTCTATGCTTCCAATTTTCATGGTTGAGTGTTAGATCGAACAATCCACGTACATTGTCTATGCTTCCACAATTTGCATACATGTCTACAAGGGCAACTGCAATTACAACATCTATCAAAATTCATATTTCCTTTATGCTTTGAGGTTGTCCATACACTATTCCAAAGATCCTATTTTGGTAGAGATAAGGAGGATACTGGCAAAGGTTGTGGAATTTGGCTTTACATGGGCTAATTGCATTTACTTGAATGTTTCTAAAGTCTTTTCAACAAATCCATTTCTACATATCTTGCAATCATTTCATCCCATGAGAGGACATCTCCTTATGGTGTTGTATCAAACAGCCCACATGCCTTGTCTATGCTTCCACACTTTGCATACATGTCTACAAGGGCAGATACAATTACAACATGTGACAAAATTCCTACATCCCGATCCTATTTTGGTATAGATAGGGAGGATGCAGGCAAAGGTTGTGGAATTTGGCTTTACACATGCCAATTGCATTTTCTTGGAAGTTTCTAAAGTCTTTTCAATGAATCCATTTTTTGCATATCTTGCAATCATTGTATCCCATGAGAGGACATCTATTTGTGGTATTCTATCAAATAGCCCACGTGTTTTCTCTATGCTTCTACACTTTGCATACATGTCTATAAGGGCATCTATAATTACAACATGTGACAAAATTCCTATATCCTTTATGCTTTGATGATTGTCCATACATTGTTCCAAAGATCCTATTTGACAAGTTCTTTTCATGCAATGATGATAACCTCCCAAGCCTAAGTGATAAGTTCATATAACATTATGATCAACTGGGTCACTTCTGATAAAATGAAGTGTAAGGTGACTAATCCTAACCTTCACTATCTTGACAAACATGAATTACTAGACAACAATCTTAGAAATTGCCATTATGACCATGGATGCCTAAATCTTGATAATAACTATGTCCCAACCCTCAACATGATAACATGGATCCATGTAAATATCCCAAGCAAAAATATTGTGATGGGACATACCTTCCACACAATGTTGTTCCTCTTAATGACAAAGCTACCCTTCACCCTAGACCCATGACAACATTGTATTGAAAGACATTGCTTGGGACGTCCAAATAGTCAAGTTTAAAACAAAGAGTTAGGTGGCAACAAAAACATGGGGCTTATGTGTTATATGATAGTCAGGTTTGTCCTTCATTATTTTGACTAGGCCCTTTGCTTCCCAAGATGAGGGTTAGAGTATCTTCATTTGCATTCTAGCCTAAGAAGATAGAAGCCTGATTTCCACCATCCTCTCCATGAGGAAGATCTTGTAAATCTTGAATAGTACAACAAAACATTATGATTTTCATGCAGCTATGATAGTCTCATACCTCATAAAAACCTATTTCCTTAATATCTAACTATTTCACAACTCTAGTGGTGGCACTTGGACCACTTTATTAGGTTCATTCCTTTCATTTTAACAAGGCTTTAAGGATTATGAGTATATGAATCTCTTGAGATGGTTGTTGGTCAATGCATATGGAGAAAAGACTTCTTGTTGTTGCTAGTGCTTTTGGTAGATGTAGTGAAATTTTTAGGTATTCCACCAAGTTTCTATGACACACCCATAGTGTTTTGACATCCTTTCTCTTTACAATACACTGAATGGATTCAAGAAGCAAAGGTAATTCTTAATACATAGTCACAAGTAATGAGCCCTAGCAGCCATGGTAGAAATACCCTTTCTACAAAAATATTTGTCAAGTTCAAAGGAGGAAATCATGAGCTAGCACTGTATGCATGGATTTAGGAACTCTAACCTAGAGGAGACAACCTATATCCCATTACTCTCATATCAATCTTCCTGACAACATTTAGGTCACATTTAAATTTAAAAGAGACAAGACGCTAATGTACTGTTATGACCATCTTCTTCATTTATATCCCCTAGAGATCCTCACACTATCTTCACTACTCATACCTAGGTGCATTTTTGGATAGTGTTCAAAATGCAAATGGAAAGGGAGGTTCATACCATATCTTTTATATCCTTATAAAATAAATGATTGTACCTTCTCATGACTCATAGAAACTTTAATAATTAGAAAGAGAGCCCATTGTGACTGTCATGGTTTAATTCCCTTACATTAACCCTCAAATATCCCAAATGACTGAGTAAAGTTCCCAATATCCACCTCTAGACTATCCCTTAACACATTTTAGTCTAGTGATTAGTTTTAGGATTGTGTTAACAGTTAAACCAGCATAATAATATGATTTTATAACCTCACAACAATGGTTGATGTTGATGTTCCTTCATTGATCAACTTCCAGGAACCTTGTATCAATCACTATTTCTTGCATAGAGGTAGTCCTAAACCATTCAACTTGACTATTCTTTTACAACCATGGTAGTCCTCTCAATGGGCTGAGTGTGTTTAGTAATGCCCCCTTGATGACTTAGATAGTCCTCTAATGGTGTTATAAGTCTCGCTTACTGGCATAACCATTGGGAAGAGGACTGTGGATCATTTCATTCAAGGTTTGTGGACCATACATGCAATCACCTTTTAGATAAATCCCTGTAAAACTCATACATAGTTATGGACTCAAACATGTAAATACTTCCTCATATTAGAATAAGCCATTTTTCTCATGAATACTAACAAATTTTTACCATAAGGTTTAATTTACTGGCCCAAACAGTATGATAGCCAACCATGCCCTATTTTAGTAGCCTATCAAGGTCCATTGAGAATCCACCATGATGCTTGGGTATTGAGAAATCATGTTAAAGATATCTTATGAGTGATGAATAACCCTATGAGGCAGATGACAACTTCATGAAACCATGACAACCCTTCTACTGAACAAGACAATGATCTACGGACTGGGGTAACATTGTGCATCATAATAGTCTCAAAATGCTTTTAGTTCCAACTTTGAAGTTTATAACAATAAGAACATAATAAATTTAACAAAATTTCTCATAAAACCTTCATACAACTTCTTTTTTTGTGACCAAAATCCTTTCATGAAATGTACCTAGTATATTGTGATTGTCACAACAACCAACCCTTGAAACCCTTATGCAAACTCATTGATGGCTTTGGAGATTCATTACTTTAGACTTGCAACCACAAGCACAACACATTAAGAATGCATTAGAATACACATAAAGAAATCCCTTTCAATAGAATGGACACTAGGGTTTGGTGAGATGCCATTGGAAATGAAACCCTAGGTCCTCTATATCTCATTTTGGAAGAAAAACCTACACAAAACACCATATTATTTCAGTTCAAGCCCACAAATATGTTAATCACCATGTAAATACAATGTATTTTGACCTCTAATCATGGATGTCATAGTCAAGACAACAATGGATTAGTCTATTATCTCTTTGTATTTAGCCTAGAAAACCTTATGAAATATGGGCTCTAGTCAGGTAGAATAAATAACATACGTCTCTTAATGTTGTTCACACATGTGCAGGCATATTGTAAGGTTTTAGGCATTGAAACGTGTCCTCCACAGGTGGAAATGTATCCATAAACTAGTCATGAATAAAAAAAACCCACCATTTTACTTAAACTCTTTCGTGCCTATATAAGCATGACATGTAGGCCCTTTATAGATAACACCAAACCAAATCATCACCTCTCTCATATTTAGGAACACTCGCAAAGGCATAAATCAATGAAAGTGGGATATATGCTAAAAAGTCTTAACTTTGAGACTGTTATGACTGGTAAAGAGTCTTGGGGTAGATCTAGGGGACCTTTAGGATGAATGAATGGTTTGAACAGTCCTAACTTGACCACAAGATGCCTCTAAATGGGAAACATACCTCCCTTCAAAACGTGCATAGTCACTTCAAAAGGCATTCAATAACATAAAAAAATCAACCCTCATGCACATACTCAGGCATTAAATACCTCATAAACCAATACTCACCAAAATAAACATCATAGGACCTCAACATTATGTAGGAATCCACACAAAAAATATCAAATGAATTCAATAGGACACATGGTAATGACCATGAACTTGGTGATATTATAGAAGATGCTAAGAGGTACTACAAGTAGCTAGAATTAATTAGGTGTTTGTCATACAAAGATCAAAGACATTAATGTCTTCCTAGAGGATACTTATACCTTAGTGTTACGAATGCAAAGTCTACAAGTAGGGAGTGTAGAAGAGAGAAAGGAGAGGACTGTCTTAATGAAGAGACAGTTGTGTTGGTAATTAGAGAGTAAAAATCCTAAATTAAGAAGAGAAGACAACCCCATCAAGTCAAGCCATAAGACAATGTTGAGTGTAATGGGGAGCCAAATCACATGTCAATTTAGTTTGAGGTATAGAAAATTGTCCTTATTAGAAAAGATTATATTGTTTTGTATCTCAGACCAAGGGTGTGTACAAAGGAATGCTACAAGTTTACATTAGTAATTCACTCTCAACACATATTAGGATAGTGTTGTCCTAGCAAAACAAAGAAGGGTGTTATAAAGATCTTAGAACACTTATGTTATAAATGTATAGTTATATACAAATGGTAGCTATCATATGTCAAGCTTAGAATGGTCATATCAACCTAAGGACTACTTGATTGAATCCTTAGGGTAATGAGAACACCATATATAATTTTGTCATTCTGTTATGGTTTTAGTTATCTAGCAAAATGTCCAACCCATAACACTTCTAAGGATTCATTAAATGATCTAATATCTATAGAAAGATATGCATGAGCAATGGTGGTGGAAAATAAGGAACTAGTACAGTTAGAGTTCAAATCTTCAAATCAAATGCATTCTTGTAAAATGCTTCAGTTTCATGCAGTGGAAAATTAAATGCTAGGGAAGGTCTCATTTAATGTGTCGAGTGCCCCAATCATTTGGGGCAACAGGCTACCAACAAAGTCCCTTAAGATCCCTAAGACCAAAAAATTGATAAACTTTGATGAAGCAGTTCTTGGAATTCAGTGTAGCTGGGAATGTTTTGTTTGGACCCATAGGTGCACATGGGGTCCGTCCATAATAATTGTTCTTAGTTTTGGTCAACTCCAGTTTGTTTGACCATGCCAAAATCAAATGCATTCTTGCAAAAGACTTTAGTTCCATGCAGTGGAAAGGTGCTAGGAGTGACATTTTGCATTCTATAGTTCATGGGGCCAAATGGACTTCGCAAATGTGTCAAGGTGGGAAAACAAATGCTAGGGGAGGTATCATTTTGTGTGCCAAGGTTCCCAATCATTCGGGTTAGTAGGCTACCAGTAAAGTCACTTTAGATCGTAAGACCAAAAACTGCCAAATTTTGACGGAGTGGTTCTCAAAATTCATGGTAACTGGGAACATTATGTTTAGACATATAGGTGTACATGGGGTCTATCCATAATAATGTCTCTCAATTTTGGTCAAGTCCAATCCAGTTGACGGTGCCGAAATCAAATGCAATCTTGTAAAATGTTTCAGTTTCATGCAGCACAACCTTGTCAGGGACTATATTTTTTGATCCGCTCATCATTAGGCCTAACCAACTACACCAATGCATCATGGAGGGTGGGTAAATACTAGGGGAGGTCTTGTTTTATGTGACAACCTCCCTAGTCGTTCGAGGCAGCAGGCTATCGGCAAAGTCCCTTAAGATCCCTAAGACTAAAAAACTATCAAACTTTGACAAAGTAGTTCCTAGAATTTGGGGCATATGGGAACATTTTATTTAGACCTATAGGTGCATGCGGGGTTTGTCCACAATAACCTCTCTCAATTTTGGTCAACTCTAGTCTGTTTGACCGTGCTGAAATCAAATGTATTCTTGCAAAATGCTTCAGTTTCATGCAGTGGAAAGGTGCTAGGACTGACATTTTGCATTCCATAGCTCTTGGGAATGAATGAATTTTTCCAATGCATCAGAGTGGGTGGGTAAATGTTAGGGGAAGTCTTATTTTGTGTGCCAAGGGTCCTAATCATTCAAGGTAACAGGCTACCAACAAAGTCACTTAAGATCCTAAACTAAAAGTCCCAAACTTTGACGGAGTAGTTCTCAAAATTCATGATACATGGGAACATTTTGTTTAGACCTACAGGTGTACATGGAGTCCTTCCACAATAACCTTTCTTGTTTTTGGTCAACTCAAATCCATTTGACCATGCCAAAATCAAATGCATTCTTGCAAAATGCTTTAGTTTCATGCAACACAACCTTGCTAGGTGCTATATTTTTTATTTTCTCATCGTGAGGCCAAACCAACTGTGCTAACTTGTTGGGGTGGGTAGGTAAATGTTAGGGGAGGTCTTGCTTCATGTGCCCAGTGTCCCTGTCATTCTAGCTTGCAAGATATCGACAAAGTGACTTTGTTGATAGCTTACAACCTGAAACAACTAGGACCCCTTGCACATAAAACAAGGCCTCCCTTGGCATTTACCTACCCACCCTGATGCATTGGTGAAGTTCGTTCGGCCCCATGAGCTATGGAATGCAAAATTTCATTCCTAGCACCTCTTGACTTTGCAGGTAGCTTACAATCCAAAATAATTGAGACATTTGGCACATGAAACAAGACCTCCCCTAGCATTTACCTACCCATGCAGACATGTTGGCACAGTTAGTTCAACGTCACGAGCTATGGAATGTAAAATTTTAGTCTTAGCAACTTTCTACTTTGTCGGTAACTTACAACTTGGAATGACTGGGACACTTGGTAGATGAAATAAGACCTCCCCTAACATTTGCCTACCCACTTGAACATGTTGGCATAGTTTGTTTAGCCCTATGATGACCAAAACAAAAAATATGCAACCTAACAATGTTGTGCTGCATGAAACTGAAGCATTTTGCAAGATTACATTTGATTTCAGCACAATCAAATGGACTGGAATTGACCAAAACTAAGAGAGGTTATTGTGGATGGACCCCACATGCACCTGTAGGTCCAAACAAAATGTTCTAAACTGCCATGAATAATGAGAACTGCTTTGTCAAAATTTGGCAATTTTTGGTCTTAGGATCTTAAGTGACTTTGCCAGTATCCTATTGCCTCGAACGATTGGGACCCTTGGCACATAAAATGAGACCTCCTCTACCATTGATCCACCCACCCCAATAAATTGGTGAAGTCCGTTTGGCCCCACAAGCTATGGAATACAAAATGTCACTCCTAGTACCTTTCCACTGTGTGGAACTAAAGCATTTTGCAAGAATACATTTGATTTTGGCACAATCAAACAGACATGAGTTGACCAAAATTGAGAGAGTTTATTTTGGATGGACCCCACATGCACCTGTAGGTGTAGACAAAACATTCCTAGCTGCCCCAAATTCCAAGAATTGTTTCGTCAAAGTTTAGCAGTTTTTTGGTCTTAGGGATCTTAAGGGACTTTGCCGATAGATTGATGCCCCAAATGATTGGGGTTCTTGGCACACAAAATGATACATCCCTTAGCATTTAACCACCCACCCTTATGCATTGGTGAAGTCCATTGGGCCCCATGAGATATGAAATGCAAAATGTCACTCCTAACACCTTTCGACTTTACCGGTAGCTTGCAGCCCGGAATGACTGAGATACTTGTCACATGATATGAGACCTCCCTTAGCACTTACCCACTAACCCATACATGTTGGCATGGTTAGTTTGACCTCACAAGTTATGGAGTGTAAAATGTCACTCCTAGCACCTTTCCACTACATGAAACTGAAGCATTTTGTAAGATTGCATTTGATTTCATCACAGTCAAATGAATTGGAGTTGACCAAAACTAAGAGGGGTTGTTGTGGATAGACACCACATGCACCTATAGGTCTAAATGAAACATTCTTATCTACCGCAAATTTAAAGAACTACTCTGTGAAAGTTTGGCAATTTTTTGGTCTTAGGAATCTTAAAGGATTTTGCCCATAGCTTGCTACCCCTAATGACTGGGGCGCTCGACACATGAAACAAGACCTCCCCTATCATTTACCCACCCACCTCGATGCATTGACAAAGTCCATTTGGCCCCATGAGCTATGGAATGCAAAATGTCACTCCTAGCACCTTTCCACTACATAGAAATGAAGCATTTTGGAACAATGCATTCCTTGCCACCATAGGCAAATGAAATTGATTCAGCAAAAGTCAAGGTAAGTGTTTGTAGGTGGACATGACATCCACCTATACATGTAAAGAAGATGTTCCTACATGTCACAATTTGATGAAACAGTCGATCTAAAATTTCACTTTTCTTTTCTTAGGGCTCTTGAGAGATTATCTGTGCTCAATATAGCCAAGAACGACCATGATGTGTTGCCACCAAAAAGACATCCCCCCTAGCATTTAGCCACCCACCTAGATATGTTGGCATCATCCATTTGGCTCTAGGAGATGTTGAATGTAAAAATTCAGTCATGATACTTTTGCAAATTCGCCTCATTCTTTCTCTTTTCCTCTCATTCTCAACTTCACGCTCTTCTAGTGTTAGAGTCTTTGCTCATTTCCTTGGCATGATGATGATTTCTATAAGCATGATCAATAAGACAATGATAATTAGGACTTTAAGGGGGCTTTTGCAATAAAATCCAAATTTAGAGAAAGAAGTGCAACAACTCTTGACAATTCCTAATAATGAAAATGGTAGACAATTTTTATATGTACACATGTACACATGTGTTGATTCATAATAGCAGATCATTAGGGCATGAAAACCAAGTCTGATTTTCAGTAGAGTTAGGGTTATAATGCCTTGTCACACATGTACACACATGTTAAAACTCACATATACACACATGTACACATGTGCTAATTCATAACAATAGATCCTTATGGCAGAATAACAAGTCTGATTTTTAGCAGAGTGAGGGTTATAATGCCTTGTCATGAAGAGTTTGATTTTTAGTACAGTCTAACTTTCAGCAAAGTCTGAAGATTCTAATTTTCAATAGATTCTAATTTTTAGTAGAGTTAGGGTTATAATGCCTTGTTAAATGAAGAGTCTAATTTTCAGTAGAGTTTGATTTTCAACCATGACTATCACACTTGCACACTTGCTAAAATAGGGAGATTGTTGAGGTTTGAGGGTACCATAAGAGGCAATGTTGCAAGGTGGCCAAGGGATCATGAAGAGGAGTGATGGTGTTGCACACACACACACAACAAAGGTAGCATAATGAGAGTTCTCATGTGGAGAAAGACATGTTGCAAGATCAACAATGAGGAGTTTGGTATTTTATGTTTGAAAAGTACATGATTTCTAGGAGAGTAGAGGAAACCAATTAAGAATGGCTCATGAAGATGAAGAGGTAGTAGTGGAAGTGTTACTTGATGATGTGGATCTAGGAGGAATATGTAGGTGTTGCATTAGTTGTGTAATGAAGGTACAAGTTGGTTTCATGGTTGTGATATGCATAGAAGATCTATCATTGGTGTTGTCCAAAGGAAACATGGGTTTCTTAGGGTTGAATCATCAAATATTTGTCTCTTGTCAATTGTCATAAGGATAATATATGATTGTTAATTTGGGATAGTCATAAGATCTCATTTCCAAAACACTATCATCCACTCAAATCAACTAATAAAAGTCCCTACATATTAGCAAGTTTATTCATAAAACTAATAGTACAGTCATAATAAAGAGGACAACATACAAGCCTACCTTATATAAATATCACAAAGAGATTAGGTGGAGAAAGGGTTACTAGATTATGATTGTAGAAGAATGCATGACCAAGGAGTGTTGATATCCTAAGGAATAATGGATTTTCCGTTGCGTTTAGGACTGTTAAGAGGAATGTATAGTTAGAGTATCATGAGATCAAATGGTTTGAAGATGGTTGATAAATGTATATATCCCTAAGAATGGCTATTGAGAAACCTATTGAAGTCAAAATCCATTGGTAGGGCACTCATAAAAGAGTGTAGGCTAGTCATGTGTGTGTTACATTATCATTGGAAAAGGGTGTAGGATAGTCATACGTATAAAGATTTTGTTTCTTAAAGATTAACATGATTTGGTGTTGTTATGTGGATATTTGATGATTATTGTGTCACTCTAAATCCAAGAGATGAAGTGATATTAAGGGAAAACATTGTCATACTATATATGGTATGGGATGAAAATATTGGATCGTGTTTTATTGTCCTAGTTAGGAAGATTGTCCTCTCTATATCATATCAGTCATAAGAATGATTGGGTCTGTCTTTATGCTATAAGGCTATCATGAACAACATTGAAATGGTGTCACATGAGATGCAAGAATAATCAAGAGTGCTATGATTGCTATAGAAACCCTAAGGCTATCCTTTACCAAAATATTTTATCACATGACCTATGAATATGATTGCCATGATATCAAAAGGAGAAATAGTGCTAGTATAGAGAATAAAACCCTCATCATTGAATATGGAAGGTGTTGTTAATAAGAAGGTAATCATGGTCTTTTCTTACAAGGGGTATTTTAATACTATTATAACAATAAGATGCTTTCCAACCCATGCACAAAAAGATTGTTGTTCATAACAACACTCTATTCTCACATGATAGAGCAATCAACTAGGACTAAAGAGTATCCAAATGATTGATATTGGTGGATAAAGGTCATTAGAGAATTGTTAAGACATCAAGAGAAATATTTGTTGGAATTAGACTAGACAATCGAGAGGGGGGGTGAATCAGTTGTCACAATATAAACTTTTTCTTCTTTTAACCTCCTTCATTAACTTGCTACCAGATTAATGATGTATACAATAAAGCATAGATCAACAACATAAGAGCAGAAACATAATCAACACACTTGACAGCAAGATTTTGATGTGGAATCCTAGTTAAGGGAAAAACCACGGTGGAGGTTAACCCACAAATATTTGTACCTTGTTAAAAGTACTTTTAGAAAATTAGAAGGCACATGCCTTCAGGCACACTAGCCAGAGCTCACTTCTCAAAAGGGAGGCTCACTGCCTACAGAATATATTTTAGAATAGAATGAATTAAATAAGAAATAGCATCTACTTCATGCCTAGTTCAGTTTTAGTGAATGCTCAAAAACTTCTACTTTGTCCTGAATTCTTCTTTACCAACTTCACACTCTATACTGCTTTCACTCCTTTTCTTCTCTGCTCTGCTTCTAATCCTTTATTTGAATTTGATCTATTTTGCACAAGGATAAAGTTTAACAACTATTCAACAAGTATTTATACACTTCATCCATCTTGGAATGATCAACAAGGTTGGCCAAACTTAACGCCAATCTTTACACTATCGGCCAATCATAGCAAAGACTTGAGTCTTCCTCTATTAACATGCCATGCTTCATAAAATGATCTTTAGATCATCCACAACATGCTAGGAACATCTGGTCGGCCAAGACTGGGAAGAAGAACAAAAACCAAGAGGAAAACTTTAATCACAAGCTCCTTTGTCAATGCAAACCATCAACACAATATCCACATGATTCAGAGACCACCACAAGCATAATTAAGTCAACAGGAATAGCCACATCACTTCACATCATCATAATTAGTTGCATCTTCACACTGAACCTCAAGAACACACACTACCATGACTGTCATACTAAAAAGATTGATTCCAGACCTCTGAACCACAAATCACTTGAGTTGAAGGAACACACCAACATCCTAGACATAACTCTAGATCCATAGATCATAGTATACTCATACCGGACCAATCTAGACCAAATTCTTGCCACTTTGTTATTATAGAACAATTGTAGAAATCTATTTTACTCAAAGGGCCATAACTTCACCAAATCTTCATGTGGACCTCTCAAACCTTAGCTGGAGTAAAAATAGACAACCCTATACAAGCCCTTTAATCTGTATAATCTGATCTTCACCTTACTAGAAATACTAATCACTCCTCTATACTGTCTTCCTTATTTTTGACAGAAAGATATGTTGACATAAATGACAACACATCAGGCACATAATTGCAACAATCTCCCCCTTTGTCATTGATGGCAACATATGATCTGAAAAATTGATTCAACCATCAAGACAAGAACTTCTCCCCCTTTCTCCTGTCACACCTACAACCACTTTCTTCACTGCTTCCCCTTTCACCAACAACTTCTTACATCCAAGTTTTTCACTTGACTTCTCTCTCCCTTTGACATTAATGGCAAAGGGCACATATCTGCAGTCATCTCTTCCCCTTTTTATTTTAGACGAATCTCCAATGTTTGTATACTGGCTACTCCTTAGACTAGTATTTTCTCAACATCAATCTAGATCTCAAGATATGACTGAGAATTCCACTAGACTAATGCACCTTAGTGCATCTTAGTTCTGATTCAAAGGGGTAATAAACCCTAACTTCTCTCTGAGATATTCAAAGGTATCCTTGGGAGGAGGTTTAGTAAAGATATCTACAATCTGATCTTTGGTTGACACAAACTCCAACTTGACTTCATTTTCATTTACCTTCTCTCTCAAGAAATGAAACTTGATAGATATATGCTTTATTTTTGAATGTAACACTGGGTTCTTGGAGATACTTATTGCACTAGAATTATCACAAAAGATTGTGACTAGCTCCTCAAACACAACTCTAATGTCCTTCAATATTTGCTTCATCCATAGAACCTGAGTACGATTATTTGGTGCTACTATATATTCTACTTTTGTAGTAGACAGAGATATTGCCTCTTGCTTTTTTCTCATCCAAGAGACCAATCTTCTTCCCAGGAAGAAGGCAGCACCACTAGTACTTTTTCTATCATCCACATCTCCTGCCCAATCAACATCTGTATATGCATGAAGAGTAAAGTCATTATCTTTTGGATACCACAATCCATAATTAATCATCCCCTTGAGATATCTAAAAATTATTTTTACTGCCACAACATGGGATTCTTTTGGATCAGATTGAAATCTAGCAACAAATACAATGGCGTTCATGATGTCAGGTCTGGTATGGGTTAGATAGAGTAATCCTCCAATCATTGATCGATACCTTTTCTAATTTGCCTTGGGTGAATCATCATCTTTACTTAACTTGCATCTAGTTACCATAGGTGTACCTACTAGATTTGAATCTTCCATTCCAAACTTCTTTAGTAATTCTTTCACGTACTTAGACTGAGATATAAAGATACCTTTGTTTGACTGAACAATTTGCAGTCCTAGGAAGAAATTTATCTCTCCAAACTTTGACATTTCAAATTCACTTTTCACTTGGTCAGAAAATGCTTTGCACATACATTCATTTCCACCAAAAATGATATCATCAACAAAGACCTCAACAATCAGGACGTCCTCATGATTAATCTTGAAGTAAAGATTACTATCAACAATACCTTTGCTAAAACCTACCTTAAGTAAATATTTGTCCAATCTTGCATACCAGGCTCTTAGAGCTTGCTTGAGTCCATACAAGGCTTTTCTCAGTCTACAAACCATGTCACCCTGATTAGACAACTAAAATCCTTCAGGTTGCTCAATGTAGACTTCTTCCTCCAAATCTCCATTCAAGAATGTTGATTTGACATCCATCTGATACACTTTAAAATCTTTGAAAGTAGTAAATGTAAAAAACAATCTGACTGCCTCTATTCTTACCACTAGAGCAAAAGTCTCTTCAAAATTGATTCCTTCTACTTGAGAATAGCCTTTGCATACCAACCTTTCTTTGTTTCTTACAACTTCACCATCTTCATTTAGTTTATTCTGGAAGACCCATTTGGTTCCAATTACATTTTTGTACTAGCCTAGGAACAAGATCCTAAGTGTAGTTCTTTTCAATTTGCATTAATTCTTCTTCCATTGCTTTTACCCAACTTTCATTAGTGTAGGCTTCACCAACTGATTTAGGTTCAATCCTTGAAATCAAACAAATCTCTTCTTGATCTTCAGCAATTCTTTTCCTAGTTTGAACACCTTTATTTCTATCCCCTATGATTTGATCTTTAGGATGATTCATTCTTACATACCTGGGAGTTTTGGGAATTGCTTGGGCTTCTATTTCTTAAGATTGTTCCTCAACATCTATACTAATTCCTTGAGTCTCTAGAGTTTCCAAGTCAATCTGCATTTGAGTCAGAGTTTGAACTACCCTTGACTTTGACTTTCATTTTTATCATCTGAATCATATCCTCATAACCTAGAATGTCTTTCCTTGCTCTCATCAACTCTAACATTAGCACTTTCAACAATCTTTTTCAACCTCTTGTTAAAGAACCGGTAAGCCTTACTTTGAGTAGAGTATCCCAAAAATATTCCCTCGTCACTTCTTATATCAAATTTGCCTAAATCCTCATGTCTTTTGATATAGCATTTACTACCAAAAACTCTAAAATATCTCATAGTAGGAGGATGACCAAACCATAGTTCATAAGGGGTCTTACCAGAATTGCCTTTGATTTGCACCCAGTTAAGAGTGTAGATAGCAATACTTACAACTTCTCTCGAATAAACTTGAGGAACATTTGTTTCCATCATCATGGTCCTGGCAGCTTTTTGAATGGTCCGGTTCTTTCTTCACACAACTCCATTTTGTTGGGGAGTCCTAGAAGCAGATAACTGTCTTTTTATATAGAAAGCATCAAACTCATGGGAAGTAAATTCTCCACCTCTGTCAGATCTCAGACATTTCAAATTTTCACCAACTTTATTTTCAACCATCACTTTGAATAGCTTAAATTTTTCAAGAGCTTCTAATTTTTCTTTTAGGAAGGTTACCCACATCATCCTAGAGTAGTCATCTATCAGCAACATGAAATATCTATCTCCTTGCACACTCCTAATTCTAGCAGGACCATAGAGATCAGTATGTACCAGTTCCAATTGTCCATTTGAAACTTGTTCCTTACTTTTGAATGAAATTTTTCTCTGTTTCCCCAATTGACATTCTCTACACATGCTATTAGGCTTCACAAGTTTTGGAAGATCTCTCACAACCTAAGTGGTACTAATTTTGACAATATTATCAAAATTCACTTGACACATCCTCCTACGCCATAACCAGCTTTGATCTATCTGAGAAATCAAACAACTTTTGTCATAGCTAGTTAAATGAAAAATGTTACTGTTAGATCTAGGGCACACAACTGAGAGGGGGGGGTGAATTAGTTGTATAAAACTTGCTTCAACTTCAAACACTTGTATCCACTTTGTTAGTTAACAACATATCAATTAACCATTCATCAAGCATAAAGCAAGAACACTGGAATAGATAAACATCAACACATTTGACACCAAGATTTTTGACGTGGAAAACCTGGTTAAGGGAAAAACAATGGGGTGATTAACCCAAGGATTATTCTCTGTTAGAAGAATAAGAAAAATGGATGGCACATGCCAGTCAGGGCTCACTACCCGAGTACACTGCTCACAAAGAGGCACACTGCCTACAAGAGACAGACTGTCTACAAGATCATAAGTATTACAAACTTGAACTGGAGAATGACATCTTCACCATGTCTAGATTAGTTCCATTGAAGCCCGAGATACATCTGCTTTGCCTTTTGCTCTTTCACTATACCACACTCATCCGCTCCACAACACACACTGAAATGAATTCACAAACCTTTATTTATATAAGGCATCGACTTAGGAACACTCATCTAAGTCAGCAATTAACCATAAGAACATTTGCAAGATGAATAACACATCCGGTCGGCCACCACAAGAACATTTGCAAGATGAATGACTCATCTGGTCGGCTAGTCTGAACAAGAACTTCATCCGGAAGAATATCTTCAATTCTGGGCTCTACCACCAATGCGGACCAACAACACAACCTCAACATGATCCAAGAACCTTCACAAGCTTGCCTGGATGACCAGGTACATCCGCACTTCCTCTACTCACTAGAATCTCTTCTCTTCCTCATCCAGAACTTCAAGAACATAGTCTATCACCACTGTCATACTGCAAGAGGTGCTTCCGGACCTCCAAACCACGTACCAATCGAGATGACACATCACAAGGACATCCCAAACACTCTGTCCAATCCACAGAATAGGACAATACACTTCCTGATCTCACCAGACTATTTTGTAACACTCTGTCACTCCGGAGTGTCTCCCAGAACTGGTTCTACTTGATTAATCACAACTTCTTCACTTCTTCATGCAGACCTCTGAAATCTTAACTAGATCATCTCAAGACTCATATCTACAAACCCTTTAATCTGCATCCTCTGAATCTCAACCTATTGAGTACTTTTGCCTTCTTCTCATCACCGTTCTTCACTATTCCTATTTGAGACTAATTTTCTCAATATCCTCAGCACACAGCTCATCCAATCCTTCTTGTCAAAGCAATATGAGTATTTTGACATCAATGACAACACTAGTTAACCTCATACTTGCAACAGTTACCTCTAGTTTGAGTACTGGATGCAATTTCAGTTCTAGAACTCTCCAAGATTCTGTACTTTTCATCTTTGAATTGAAGATCATAACCTTTATCAACCAACTGTCCAACATTGAGAAGATTATGTTTTAGTCCTTCCACATACAGAACATCATTGGTTCTATTCTTACCATCAAAAGAGATGGATCCTCTACCATGGATTCTGCCAGTTGAGTTATCCCCAAATTTCACATGCCCACCTTCATAATTTTCAAAATTCACAAAATTACTCTTGTCTCCAGTCATATGATGAGAACATCCACTATTAATCACCCATTCATCTTTCTCAATAACCCATGCAACCAAGGCACTTTCCATATTTGCATAGCTCACAGATTCAGTAGACACCAGATCTTCTTCTTTGATGGCAATGAATACCCAATCATTTTCAGGGGAACCTCCATGATTAGATTCATCATCTATGACTCCTCTAGTTTCTTGGACATAGTAACATTTGTTCTGATTTTGATATCTGTTAGGGTTTGGTTTTGAAAACCTCTCCGGACATCTTGAGGCAAAATGACCAATTTTATTACAAGCAAAACATTTGAGTGGCAATTTTCCTTCATACTTACCAGATCCTCTTGGCACTTGTTTGGCGAGAAGAGCTTTAAGATCAGCAGTTTCAAGTTCAATATCTTCAAGATCCTTCCTTGTCTTCACTAATCTATTTGATCTTGGAGAAGGGATTTCACTCAGATCATATCTTTGTTTTCCATATACACTAGCCTTAAATGTAAGTTTAGACTTGGGAAGAGAATCACCAAACTCACTTAATTGAAAAGATGATATTTTGCCAACCAGACGATCTCTTGTAACATCTGAGATAGTCTAGATCTCCTCTATAGAAGTTACCTTATGTTTGTATGAATCAAGTAAAGATCTGAGTACTTTTGATACAATCTCTGATTGTTCCAAAGTTCCACAGGCACACTTGATACCACACACAAGTTCATTTATCTTTTGCTTGTAGATTGTGATGTTTTCATCTTCGCTCATTCTCATAGTTTCAAAATTTCCTCTTAGACTTTGTAGCTTGGCACATTTGACATATTTATCACCTTCATACAGATATTCCAACTTTTTCTAGATTTCATAAGTAGTTTTTAGACCAAAGACATTTGTCATTTCTGAATCAGTCAAGACACTCAACAAGGATTCTTTATCTCGAAGGTTATTTTCAACATCTTTGAATTGATCTAGAGTTGAAGGACCTTTCTCCAGAGGTTTATACTCAACACTAGTTATCACCCAATAGGTATCGCCCATGCATTGTAAATGGCATTCCATGTGATTCTTCCAAACAAAATCTTTTGTTCCATCAAATATTAGACTATCCTTCTTGTAGGTTGACATCTTGGACCTCCTCAAGTGGATAGGCTTTTATAAGAGGATCTGGCTCTGATACCAATTGTTGGAATTAGACTGGACAACTGAGAGGGGGGTGAATCGGTTGTCACACAGTATAAACTTTTTCTACTTTTAACCTCGTTTATTAACTTGCTACTAGATTAATTATGTAAACAATAAAGCATAGATCAACAACATAAGAGCAGAAACATAATCAAAACACTTGAGACCAAGATTTTGACGTAGAAACCTAGTTAAGGGAAAAACCATGGTGGGGGTTAACCCACAAATATTTGTACCCTATTAAAAGTACTTTTAGAAAAATATAAGGCACATGCCTTCAGGCGCACTGCCTAGAGCTCACTGCTCAAAAGGGAGGCTCACTACCTACAGAATATATTTTATAACAGAATGAGTTAACTAAGAAATAATATCTACTTCATGCCTAGTTTAGTTTCAATGAATGCTCAAAAACTTCTACTTTGCCTTGAATTCTTCTTTACCAACTTCACAATCTATACTGCTCTCGCTCCTTTTCTTCTCTGCTCTGCTTCTGATCCTTTGATTGAATTTGATCTGTTTTGCACAAGGATAAAGTTTAACAACTCTTCAACAAGTATTTATACAATTCATCCATCTTGGAATGATCAACAACTTCAGCCAAACTTAACGCAAATCTTTACACTATCAGCCAATCATAGCTAAGACTTGAGTCTTCCTCTATTAACACGGCATGATTCATAAAATGATCTTTAGATCATCCACAACACGCTAAGAACATCAAGTTGGACAAGATTTGGAAGAACAACAACAACCAAGAGGAAAACTTTAATCACAAGCTCCTTTATCAATGTGGACCACCAACATAATAGCCACACGATCCAGAGACCACTACAAACATAATTAAGTGAACAGGAATAGCCACACCACTTTGCATCATCAGAATTACTTACATCTTCACACGGAACCTCAAGAACACACATTGCCATGACTGTCATACTAAAAAATTTCTTCCAGACCTCCAAACCACGATCCACTCAAGTTGAGGGAACACACCAACATCCTAGACATGCCTCTAGATCTGCATATGACAATATGCTCATACCAAACCAATCTGAACCAACTTCTTGCCACTCTGTCATTACAGAACAACTACAAAAATCTATTTTGCTCAGACGGCCATAACTTCACCAAATCTTCATGCAGACCTATCAAATCTTAGATGGATCAACAATAGACAACCCTATAGAAGCCCTTTAATCCGCATACTCTAATCTTCACCTTACTAGAAATACTAATCACTCCTCTGTATTGTCTTCACTATTTCTGACAGAAATATATGTTGACATTAATGACAACACATCAGGCACATATTTGCAACAATATTAACTACATAACCATTTATATCTTGTTGAGATAATCTTAATTATGTTGGAATCTCATTATAACCTTGGATTCCAAGTTGGCAAAGGAGATTTATTTTCATTTATGAGCTATGATTGTCATAATCATTGGAGGCATTGTCATAAAAGTAGTTGTGTAGGATGAAATATTGTTTGGGACAAGTATAGGACTATTATAGGCACTAAATGTTTGGATAGTTAAAGGGCAGTCTTATCAACAAAAGAATAATCAGTCCTAAAACCTCTCTTAACTATTACGACAATGATACCCATGTTATCTGACATTATGCATAAGAATCATTAGGATTAAGCCATTATAAATTCTTGTCATTAGAGGAAAAGGGTAGGGAGGTTATCATGGATCTTAAGGATAATTGAAACTATCATGTGGTTAGTATGGTCAATTGACCTTTAAGGACTTGAACTTGTTACATACTAAGAAATTTGTGGATTGTTCAAGATCTTGTTGAAGAGTTTGATCATAAAGTGATAAGATAATGATAGAAGCCCATGTGGTAACCATGCATTGAGAGCCAAGTTGCGCTATGACTATTACAAACAACCACATAGACTATCACATCATAAACATGGAAGACTATCATGAAAGTCTAGATCACTATTAAGGTCAAATATTCAAAATATGCAATAGGCTCTCACCACCCTATTCACATGAAATATTACTACATCAAATGCAAAGGTATTGACACTTTGGGAGAAGATAATCATAGTTTGTAAGTTGAATGGCCAAGAGGATGATAGTGACAACTCATTACTATATGAGAACCAAATTTATATCATATTTGTAGCATAAATAGCACAAGATACAACAAAATCATATATATATATATATATATATATATATATATATATATCATATTTTAATGATTCTAATTCTATTAATACACATAATGATAACTTTTTTTAAACTCAGATAGTTTCACATTTAGTGATTATGACTATTGTAAAGAACATAAAGTGAATTAAATTGGACATAAAGAATACACCATAGAATTTGATATTCGATTTGACCAATCCAAAATTTGGCTTTAAAATCCTCAAATTATTCTTTTTCACAAGTTTGATTATGAATTCTATATAACTCTAGAATAGGATTAGTGAAATTTATGGAAATAACTAACATATATCATCAAATTAAATCTATATAAATGGTAATTAGCTTTGAAGCACTATGAAACATGAAACTTTCAGTTTAAATAATCAAATTTTGTCTAAAAACATGCAAAATTAGTTCTACGTTGAAAAAACAAAACGGGTGGTGGATTGATCGAAAAATGATTCTTAATATGTCAAACAACATTAAAAAGTGTTTTCTTGTCTGATAGCATGCATGAAAAGCACAGAATAAAAGACATGTGGGATCTAAATCACGGATCCCACATGGTTTTTTCCCATTTCTTTGCTTTCGATAACACGAGTGTGTTCTAGGAAGCATGAAAACATTAAGCTTTCATATGATGTATAGAAGACACGTGTTACCCATAGGGGTTAGTAGCTTTTCACATCACTATACACCTTGAAAAATTATCATCCATTGTGTCTTTGTTTGATCTCTTGCCAAAAACAAGTTGTCTACAAACCATTTACACTATTTTTCCTAGAATTGCACCTCTGATGAGTACTTTGGCGCTTCTAAGTTATCCTGGCACTTTTGATCAGTATCTTCGTACTTTTGGTTAATATATTGGCACTTTTTATTAGAGGTTAGGCTCTTCTAATTAGAAGTTTGGTGCTTCTAATTAGGTCCTAAGTTTCTAACCATTTCATTACCACTTACATGCTAATCCTTCCAACTTGATCCATCTCATCCCAAATTTATCCAAATAAATTCCAATTCATCTCCAATCCAACCAAATTCATTCCTAATCAATCCCAAATCAACCCTAATCTATTCAATTTCATTTGACTAATCATCCCTAACTCATTTTACACCATCCCAAATCACATCCAAATCAATTTAACTTCATCCCTAATCATTTTCAAATCAACCAATTTCATCTTAAATACCATCCCTAAAACCATTCTAATCATTCCCAAATTATTCCTAATCTAGTCAATTTCACCTCTCATCATCCCTAAACCAATCCATTTCATCCCAACTCCATCCCAAATCAATCTAAGCTCCATCTCAAACCATCCTAAAAATAATCAAAATTAAACAAATACCTCACCATGAGCCATTAGAACATCATAAGCACTAATGTGTTAGTCATTTGCACTATTCTGTATATCATATATGCCAATCTTCTCCTTAGTAGCACCTATCTATTAGTCACAAGTGTCATTCTACACCTAGCCACTCACAAGTGTCATTCTACCCTCTACCAACCACATGAGCCATCAAAACATCATAAGTGCCAATATGTCAGTTATTTCCACCATTCTATACATCATATATACCAACCCTAAACCCGATCAAACCTAAACCCCTATCTCCTTGTCTCTATCATCCGTCTACCTCTCAATCTCTCTAACTATGTCTCTAGCCATGTCCCTTACCCTCTATCTCCCTATCTCTCCCTCTCTAAACTCCTAACCCCTAAACTTGATCAACCCTAAACCCCTATCTCCTTGTCTCTATCATCTCTCTACCTCTCAATCTCTTTGCCTTTGCCTTTAGTCATGTCCCTCACCCTCTATCTCCCTATCTCTCCCTCTCTAAACTCCTAACCCCTAAACCCTAAACTCAATCAACCCTAAACCCCTATCTCCTTGTCTCTATCATCCCTCTACCTCTCAATCTCTCTACCTATGTCATTTTCCATGTCCCTCAATCTCTATCTCCCTACTCTCCCTCTCTAAACTCCTAACCCATAAACCCTAAACTTGATCAACCCTAAATCGTATCTGCTTGTCTCTATCATCCATCTACCTCTTAATCTCCATGCCTATGTCTCTGGCCATGTACCTTACCCTCTATCTCCCTATCTTTCCCCTCATTCTCCTCTATATCTCCCTATCGGTCCTCTCTCTAAACCCTCACCTAAACCTCTAAACCTTAACCACTAACCCCTAAACCATAAACCCTAAGTTACCCTAAATAATGCCCCTAAACCCTAACCCCTAACCTCTATACTCTAAACTAAGAAACCTTAAACCCCTAAACCCCAAAACCCTAAACCATAAACCCTATAAGCAACCCTAAACCTCTATCACCCTATCTCTCCCAATATATATTGACCCCCTCGCTCTCTCTCTCTAAACCCTAAACCTAAGCAACCCTAATCCCCCAACCCCTAAACTATAAACTTGAGCAACCCTAAACACCTAAACCCTAAATAATTCCCCTAAAAGCTAACCCAAAAATGCCAAACCCTAAACTTGAGCAACCCTAAACTCATAAACCTTAAATAATGCCCCTAACCCCTATACCCTAAGCTCAAGAAACCATGCTAAACCCCTAAACCATAAATAATCCCCCTAAACCATAAATAATTCCACTTTTACCCTAACCCCTAAACCCTAAACTTGTGCAACCCTTAACTCATAAACCCTAAATAATGCCCCTAAAGGTCTGAACAACCCTAAACCCATAAACCCTAAATAATGCCCCTAACCCTCTCTCTCACTCTCTCACACACACAAAACCCTAAATCCTAACCCCTAAACCATAAACCATAAACCTGAGAAACCCTAAACCCTATACTTAAGCAACCCTAAATTCATAAACCTAACCAACCCTCTCTCTCTCCAAAATAAGAAAACTAGGACTCTCTATCTCTCCCTATCACTAGGTATCTCTCCCCTCTATCCCCCTCCCTTGTCAACAAAGAATATGGAAACAAGAAAACTAGGACATGTAATGACGGATGAGGATATAAATTGGGATGATAAAATGGAAACAAGATAATTTATGAAATTTCATTGGATGGGTTCAAGAATGATGAGGAGAGGTAGAGAGGGAAGGGAAGTAGAGAGTGAGAGAGGGAGGGTAGGAGGTAGAGATGGGAGGGAAGTAGAGAGTGAGAGAGGGTAAGAGGTAGACCAGGGAAGGAAGAAGAGAGTGTGAGAGAGGATAGGAGGTAGAGAAGGGTGGGAAGTAGAGAGTGAGAAAGTGTACTAGGTAGAGAGGGGAGGGGAGTAGAGGGTGGGAGAGATAGTAGGAGGTAGAGAAGGGAGGGAAGAAGAGAGTGAGAGAGAGGGTAGAAGGTAGAGAGGGGAGGGAAGTAGAGAGTGAAAGAGTGTAGGAGGTAGAGAGGGGAAGAAAGTAGAGAGTGAGAGAGAGAGTGTGTAGGAGATAGAGGGGATGGAAGAAGAGACTAAGAACAAATGTAGGAGGTAGATAGGGGATGGAAGAAGAGACTGAGAGAGGGTAGGAGGTAGAGAGGGGAGGGAATTAGAGAGTGGGGGAGAGGGTAGGAGGTAGAGAGAGGAGGGAAGTAGAGAGAGAGAGGGAGGGGACAGAAGAATAGAGTGAGAGAAAGGGTAGGAGGTAGAGAGGGGAGGGAAGTAGAGAGTGAGAGAGGGTAGGAGGTAGAGAGGGGAGAGAAGTAGAGAGTGAGAGAGGGTAGGAGGTAGATAGGGGAGGGAAGAAGAGAGTGGGAGAGAAGGTATGAGGTACAAATGGGAGGGAAGTAGAGAATCAGAGAGAGGGTAGGAGATAGAGAGGGGAGGGAAGAAGAGAGTGAGAAAGAGAGTAGGAGGTAGAGAGGGGATGGAAGTAGAGAGTGAGAGAGAGGGTAGGAGGTAAAGAGTGGAGGGAAGAAGAGAGTAAGAAAGAGGGTAGGAGATAGAGAAGGGAGGGAAGTAGAGAGTGCGAGAGAGGGTAGGAAGTTGAGATGGGAGGGAAGAATATAGTGAGAGGGAGGGTAGGAGGTAGAGAGGGGAGGGAAGTAGAGAGTGAGAGAGGGTAGGAGGTAGAGAGGGGAGGGAATTAGAGAGTGAAAGAGAGGGTATGAGGTAGAGAGGGGGAAGAAGAGAGTGAGAGAGAAGGTAGGAGGTAGAGAGGCAAGGGAAGTTGAGACTCAAAAAGAGGGTGGGAGGTAGAGAGGGGAGGGAAGAAGAGTGTGAGAGAGAAGGTAGGAGGTAGAGAGGGGAGGGAAGCAGAGACTTGGAGAAAGGGTAGGAGGTAAAGAGGGGGGAAGTAGAGAGTGAGAGAGAGGGTAGGAGATAGAGAGATGGGGAGAAGAGAGTGAGAGAGAAGGTAGGAGGTAGAGAGGCGAGGGAAGCAGAGAATCAAAAAGAGGGTAGTAGGTAGACAAGGGGGAAGTAGAGTGAGAGAGTGGTGCAGGAGCACATTCTCTGTAGTGCAGGGTCATCTTTTCTTTTGTTTTCTCATAAGGCTCTTAAGCCATTTCATTTTGTAATAAGGGTCAATTTGGTCCCATGAATGTAATTGTGCAAGGCACACATGTAGTTTTGCTTGTATGAAGGGTAAACCAACGGCTAACTGATTTGAAAATCAGTTTGCACGGTTGGAGGGGATAACTGCTGTCTCTACATCTTCTTTAGCGGCAGGTTGTATGTCACACAGAGAGAGAGAAGTGTGTATTACAACAAGTTCTTCTTGATAACTGAATAAAGAGAGTTCTGGGTATGATCTGTGTTGATTTTCTTGGTTGTTCTTAGTGATTTGATATCTGTATCCTAATTTTGTAAATGGAACCCTAACCGGATGCTATCTGTCAATCCATAGTGACTCTGTAGTGTGCAGACGGTGTAAAACCCACGGTTCCATAGTGGCTGGTTCGTAACCTAGGTGTAGGGTTTTGATTCAATCATGGAGGCCCTTTCCTCTGTCCACTGAAGCCTTGTATAGTGTCAGTGTGATGGGGGAAAGACTTCTCACATTTGTTGTTGTTGAATTCTTACCCAGGAAGCCAGCGAACTCAGTCAAGTTCGACTAGACATCGTCATGTGGCTAGTCAGGAAATCAGAGTGAAATTGGATAGTTTTGCTGTGGGATCAGATTGTTACAAGTGATTGAGGGTTTGACATATGAATCGGCCAAATTCCATTGTTCTGTCAAAAGGAATCCGAGCTCAGTGTCACAAAATAGTTGGGAGTCTATCGGCGTGAGATCAAGTGTCGGAATAGCTTTTTGAAGGGCCACCGATAGACTATGTCTAACCGATGAAACTGGCATCGGCGTGAAATACTCTCCGTCTTACCGAATATTGGTATAGTGTCAGAGACACATACCATTGTTGTTTGCATCGGTGAGAGAAATGATATCGGGCTAAGGAAAAGATACTTAGCCGACAATATACCGTTTCACCGATCGGTGAGACATCCTCGGAGTGTCGCTGATAAAGAGTATCGGTGTGAGGAAGCACCATCGGGAGAAGACTTGGAAGTCCCACCAATGAGCGAAGGTCATGCCGATAGTAGAAGACATATCAGTGTGAGAGTTATTATCAGGAGTTTAAGTAGAAGTCTGACTGAAACAAGAGGTCTTACCAACGAATAAGTTCAACGCAATGCACATCGGTAAGAGTTTGTATATCAGATAACTAAAAGAAAGTTATACCAATAGTATCGGTCTGGCCGATGTACCCGACAGTATCGGTGAGAACTTGGCCATCGGGACAAAAGAATAAGGAGCGGCCGATAGTTCATGTCTTTCCGAAGAGAAGACATCCTTGACTTCGGCGAAACACTGGAGGATCTCTTGCCGATAGGGAAGATATAGGCAAATCTTCATTCGCTTCTGCTAGCACTCTGCATCAAATTGGTATCAGAGCTAATATTCTGAATCATAGCTGTGTATGTTAGACGAAGAATTGGAGATAGAAACAGAGGCTAGCACAATGCCTCCCAAGACGATGAGTAAAGCAGCCATCCAGAAGATGGTGGAAGAAATGCTCGAAGAGAGACTGAAGGAAGAAAGATCCAAAGAGAAGGATGGAAGCACTTCTGAGTCAGAAGAGGACGAAGAAGGAGAAACTGGGGAGAATCCTCAAGGAGAAGGTATGACTGCTGATCAAAAGGCATTTCTGAACGCACTCAAGGGTCATGGAGATAGTGGTGATCTGAAAATGGATGTTCCCACGTTCAATGGGAAACTGGATGGAGATACTCTTGTGGACTAGATTGAAGCCATAAGTAATTACTTTGACTTCAAAGAGTATAGTGACAGTAAGAAAGTAAAGTTTGCGAAGACCAGACTGAGAGGTTCTGCATTGGTTTGGTGGAACTACACTCAATGTGAAAGGGAGAAGGTTGGAAAGAGTCCAATCACCAAGTGGAGCAGAATGGTGGCCATGCTGAGAGCCAAATTTCTACCATGTGATTATGATCTGCAGACTATCAGAAAGTTTAATCATCTTAGGCAGAAAGATATGGACGTGGCTACATACACTGAAGAATTCCACAGATTGAGCATGAGAGCCAATCACAGAGAAGAAGAAAAAGAGATGGTGGCCAGATACCTGGATGGTCTGAGGTACAATATACAGGATGAGTTTAGTATGGTGGTTCCCAAGACTGTGGATGAATGTTTTCAGTTAGCCTCTAGGGCAGAGGATAAACTGAAAAGGAGAGGTGAACAAAATAACAGAGGAAGAGGTGGCAGGAACAATAGAGGAAGAGGTAATTTTGGCAGAGGACAGCCAAACAAAGGTGAAAGCTCAAGTCAACAAGAATCACGTTCTGATACAGAACAAAAAGGTGGTGGTTTCAGAGGTTGGAGAAGACCTAATGGCAGAGGTAGAGGTGGTGGTGCAGGCAGAGGACGTGGAGTCTTCACTGGAAGATGTTACAATTGCAATCAAGTAGGCCACACTGCAAGTAAGTGCCTTGAGAAGGCATCTAGCTCTCATGATGGTGGGAGAAGGAACCAACTATTGCAGGAGGATGATTGTCAAAGTGTAAACTCACCAATTGGTAGTGCTGCACCAGTGCTTGAAGGAGAGAATATGATGATTAAGAGGACCCTCGTGAAGATGCCATTGAAGCAGGAGCCCCCACAAAGGAAGAATCTCTTCAGAACCCAAGGAATAGCATATGGTAAGCTCTGTAAAATCATTGTTGATTCAGGTTCTACTGAAAATGTAGTGTCTACTGAAATGGTAGAAAAGTGTAGACTGAAAAGATTACCCCATCTTAATCCTCACAAAATATCTTGGTTGAATAAGAATCAGAACTATTTGGTGGAAGAACAAACTTGGGTAGAGTTTGAACTAGGTGATTATAGGGATAAGGTACTATGTGAAATTATTCCTATGGATGCTTGTCACCTTCTTTTTGGATGACCTTGGCAGTATGATGTGAAGGCACAGCATGATGGTGAAAAGAATACATATATGATCACCAAGAATGGTAAGAAGTTTCAGATGGATCCCTTACCAGAGCAGGTTGGAGAGAAGAGCAATGACAACAGTGTCATGTTAGTGAGTGGCAAAGAGTTCCTATAACTCATGAAGGAGGAGGATACCCAAGGGTATGCACTGATGATGAAGCCTGTATCCAATCAGCAAAGCAAACAGCAGAAGGAGATTCCATTGGAAGTGTAACAATTACTGGATAAGTACCAAGATCTTGTGGTAGAGGATACTCCTAACTCCTTACCACCTATGAGGGACATAAGTCATCAGATTGACTTGATACCTGGAGCCACATTACCCAATAAAGCTGCCTACAAGTTGACACCACAGCAAAATGCAGAAGTAGGTAGACAGATTCAAGAACTTTTGGAGAAAGGTTTGATTAGGAAAAGTCTTAGTCCATGTGCAGTCCCTAGTGTACTTGCTCCTAAGAAAGATGGCAACTGGAGATTATGCACAGATTCAAGGGCTATCAATAAGATCACCATAAGGTATAGATTTCCTATGCCAAGAATTGAGGATCTGTTGGACTATCTTGGTGGTTCATGTTACTATTCCAAGATTGATTTGAAATCTGGTTATCACCAGATCAGAATAAGGCAGGGAGATGAATGGAAGACTTCCTTCAAAACAAATGAAGGTCTCTATGAGTGGCTTTTCATGCCATTTGGACTCAGTAATGCTCCAAGCACATTCATGCGGTTGATGAATGAGGTACTTGTAGAATTTATTGGAAAATTTGTTATTGTTTATCTTGATGACATATTGATTTTCAGCAGGACCAAAGAAGAGCATGTGAAGCATCTTGGACAGGTGTTAAAGAAACTGCATGAGAGTAAGTTGATGATCAACTTGGATAAATGTGATTTTATGAAAACTGAACTAGTGTATCTTGGATTTGTGATTTCCAATGGCTGTTTGAAAATGGATCCTACAAAAGTTGAGGCTATTCTCAATTGGCCTACTCCTAAGACAGTAGGAGATGTAAGAAGTTTTCATGGTTTGGCAACTTTTTACAGGAAGTTCATTAAAGGCTTCAGTCACATAAGTGCTCCTATTCTCAATACCATCAAGGGTGGAGTGAAGTGTAAATTTCAATGGACAAAACAAGCAGATGATAGTTTTGAACTGTTGAAACAAAAAGTGGCCGAGTTACCTACGTTGGTACTCCCTGATTTTGACAAAGTATTTGTTGTGGAATGTGATGCAAGCCAACAGGCTATAGGTGCTGTTCTTAGTCAGGAAGGACATCCAGTAGCATTCTTTTCAGAGAAGTTGAATGAGGCCAAACAGAGGTATTCTACCTATGACCTAGAGTTGTATGCAATGGTGCAAGCTCTAAAAAAATGGAGACATTATTTACTGCCAAAAGAGTTCATTGTTTTTACTGACAACCATGCTCTTAGCTTCCTAAATAGTCAAGAAAAGTTGAATCATAGGCACGTCAAGTGGATGGAACAATTGCAGGCCTATACCTTCACTATTAAGCATAAGAAAGGTGTTGCCAACAAAGTGGTAGATGCTTTGAGTAGAAGGATACTGGTCATACAGGAAGTACAAATGGAACATATGGGTCTAGAATGTCTAAAGGAGTTGTACAAGGATGATACAGATTTCAAGGTTGCCTATGAAGTGTGTGCAAGTTTGGCTAACACTTTTCATGGTGAGTATTCTGATTTTGTGCTGCAAGAAGGACTCCTATTTAAAGGTAGTTTGTTGTGTGTTCCTAAATGTTCAATGAGGGACAATATCATCAAGGAGAAGCACAATGGAGCCTTAGGAGGACATTTTGGGTTGGACAAGACTTTGGAACAAGTCACCAGGTTCTATTATTGGCCCAAGGTACAGACAGATGTGAGGAGATATGTTGCAAGCTGTACCATATGTCAAAAGGCCAAAGGTATGTCTTCTAATGCTGGTTTGTACCAACCACTGCCCATTCCCACCAAACCTTGGGAAAGCATTAGTATGGACTTTGTGCTTGGTCTTCCTAGGACAGCAAGGGGTGTAGACAGTGTTTTTGTCATTGTGGATAGATTCAGTAAGATGGCTCATTTTGTGCCATGCAAATGCACAAATGATGCATCTCATATTGCTGGTCTCTTTTTTAGAGAGGTGGTCAGAATTCATGGTTTACCCCTATCAATTGTTACTGATAGAGACTCCAAATTTGTTGGTCATTTTTGGAGGACCCTATGGAGAAAATTGGGCACACAGTTGTCTTTCTCATCAGCCTACCATCCCCAGACTGATGGTCAGACTGAGGTTGTTAATAGGTCCTTGGGAAACCTTTTGAGATGCCTTACCAAACAGCATGGATTGGCATGGGATTTAGTGATCAGTCAAGCTGAATATGCTTATAATGATTCAAGAAACAGAAGTACTGGGAAAAGCCCTTTTGAAATAGTTTATGGTTTCCACCGAAGAGGACCACTTGAACTCAAAGACCTCCAAGGATGGGATAAAAGGAGTGCTCTAGGAGAAGACTTTGCTGCTACTATGAAAACAGTACATGATCAGGTCAAGCTTCAGTTGGAGAAAACTGTCTCCAAGTACAAGGCTAGGGCAGATCTGAAGCGAAGGGAGGTACACTTCAAGGTAGGAGATTTGGTGATGGCCTACCTCAGAAAGGAAAGATTACCTAAGGGGCAACCAACCAAATTGTTGATGAAGAAGATAGGGCCTTGTAAGGTAGTGCATAAATTTGGTCCAAATGCATATGAGATAGAATTACCATCTGGCCTTGGTATCTCTCCCATTTTTAATGTTGCAGACCTGTTCCCTTTTAGCCCTCCATTACATGCTGAAGATGGCTCAGATGCTGTGATTGAAGATGAAGACTGGATCAGAGATTTACCTCCAAGTAAGCCTTTGCAATTGGAATGCATTTTGGATTCTAAAATTGTCAAGAAGACAAGAAAAGGGGTATACAAAGACTACTTGGTCAAGTGGCAGGATCTTCCTGATTCAGAGGCAACCTGGATGAGTGAAGCAGATATTCTAAAGCATGGGAAGACACTTCAGCAGTTAGCAACTCAAGGGACTTGAGTTTTTCCTGCAGGGGGAGTATGGTGCAGGAGCACATTCTCTGTAGTGCAGGGTCATCTTTTCTTTTGTTTTCTCATAAGGCTCTTAAGCCATTTCATTTTGTAATAAGGGTCATTTTGGTCCCATGAATGTAATTGTGCAAGGCACACATGTAGTTTTGCTTGTATGAAGGGTAAACCAACGGCTAACTGATTTGAAAATCAGTTTGCACGGTTGGAGGGGATAACTACTGTCTCTACATCTTCTTTAGCGGTAGGTTGTATGTCACAGAGAGAGAGAGAGAGAAGTGTGTATTACAACAAGTTCTTCTTGATAACTGAATAAAGAAAGTTCTGGGTATGATCTGTGTTGATTTTCTTGGTTGTTCTTAGTGATTTGATATCTGTATCCTAATTTTGTAAATGGAACCCTAACCGGATGCTATCTCTCAATCCATAGTGACTCTGTAGTGTGCAGACGGTGTAAAACCCACGGTTCCACAGTGGCTGGTTCGTAACCTAGGTGTAGGGTTTTGATTCATACATGGAGGCCCTTTCCTCTGTCCACTGAAGCCCTGTATAGTGTCAGTGTGATGGGGGAAAGACTTCTCACATTTGTTGTTGTTGAATTCTTACCCAGGAAGCCAGCGAACTCAGTCAAGTTCGACTAGACATCATCATGTGGCTAGTCAGGAAATCAGAGTG
This sequence comes from Cunninghamia lanceolata, assembly GCA_027924645.1. NCBI lineage: Eukaryota > Viridiplantae > Streptophyta > Pinopsida > Cupressales > Cupressaceae > Cunninghamia > Cunninghamia lanceolata. Next base: position 12,400,523 of record BSBN01001226.1, read on the forward strand.
AAATTGGATAGTTTTGCTGTGGGATCAGATTGTTACAAGTGATCGAGGGTTTGACATATGAATCGGCCAAATTCCATTGTTCTGTCGAAAGGAATCCGAGTTCGGCGTCACAGAACAGTTGGGAGTCTATCGGCGTGAGATCAAGTGTCAGAATAGCTTTTTGAAGGGCCACCGATAGACTATGTCTAACCGATGAAACTGGCATCAGCGTGAAATACTCTCCATCTTACCGAAGATTGGTATAGTGTCAGAGACACATACCATTGTTGTTCGCATCGGTGAGAGAAACGATATCGGGCTAAGGAAAAGATACTTAGCCGACAGTATACCGTTTCACCGATCGGTGAGACATCCTCGGAGTGTCGCCGATAAAGAGTATCAGCGTGAGGAAGCACCGTCGGGAGAAGACTTGGAAGTCCCACTGATGAGCGAAGGTCATGCCGATAGTAGAAGACATATCGGTGTGAGAGTTATTATCGGGAGTTTAAGTAGAAGTCTGACCGAAACAAGAGGTCTTACCGACGATTAAGTTCAACGCAATGCACATCGGTAAGAGTTTGTATATCGGATAACTAAAAGAAAGTTATACCGATAGTATCAGTCTGGCTGATGTACCCGACAGTATCGGTGAGAACTTGGCCATCGGGACAAAAGAATAAGGAGCGGCCGATAGTTCATGTCTTTCCGAAGAGAAGACATCCTTGACTTCGGCGAAACACTGGAGGATCTCTTGCCGATAGGGAAGATATAGGCAAATCTTCATTCGCTTCTGCTGGCACTCTGCATCAGAGAGAGAGGGTAGGAGGTAGAGAGAGGAGGGAAGAAGAGAGTGAGAGAGAAGGTAGGAGGTAGAGAGGGGAGGGAAGCAGAGAATCAGAGAGAGGGTAGGAGGTAGAGAGGGGAGGGAAGCAGAAAGTGAGAGAGACAGTATGAAGTGCAGCTGCCCTTGTAGATATGTATATAAAGTGTGGAAGCATAGACAATAATTGCAAGATATGCAAAAGATGGATTTGTTGAAGACTTTAGAAACTTTCAAGCAAATGCAATTGGCATGTGTAAATCCAAATAAGGTCAGCACAACGTGAGCATGTTATAATGTGCTCATGTTATACTGAGCTTATTTAGACATGTTTTTCTCATTTTTTACAAAATTTTCAAATAATCTGGAGCATGCTCCCCATCAGGATGGCACTTTTTTCAAAGAAAAGTAAAAAAAATACCACCACAATCTTAAACTCCCTATTAGCTATCTAACCATATAATTTTTTTTCACATTTTGACTATGTTAAGGGTTTCATCTTTAATTTCTTTTGTTAGTGTATCCATTTTTTGTCAAAAACCAATGTCTAGTACTTTTTACCCTTTTTTTAACCGTTCATCAAAATTTGAAATAAGTTACAATTTTAGAAACTAGACTCCATTCTAGATGTATTAAAATAAATTCAATTTTTGATTAGTTTTCAAAAATTTTAGGGGTGAGCACGCTCAATTTTATGTTTTTAAAGATTTGTCCACTTTGAAAATTACTAAAAAATTAATTATTCATGAAAAAATTATCAAAAAATCAAGGATAAACTACATGGTGTTAGCTAATTTCTCACCAAAGAGATTTTTGAAATACTAAAAGAAGTTAACATTTTAAGGGGAGCACACCAGACGCTAAGTTTTTTTTTTTGAGAAAAACATGACCAATTTGTGTGCTCCCACTTTTTGAGCCCTTTAATCTCAACCATTTTTTAAAAAAATAGTAGTTTAGAAACTAGATTGAGAGCACTACAACTCTTGTTTTTGTTGCATCTTCAAATATTGAGTGTTAACTATCTTCGATTTCTCATCCAACATTAATGTTTCTTGATTTCAGAAAAAAAAAATGGCATCTTAAGACCCTGTTTTGGTCCCTCATCTTTGTGCACTTACCCTATACTTTAAAATTGATTTCTTCTTTCCACAACCATTTTTGACGTAACCATTGCACAATAAGGTGCAATTTCTAGTTATTATGCCAAAGTCATTCTCTCTATGAGAGAGACTAACCTGACATAAAAAATTGATGGTTCGCATTCTCTAAGATGCATTCAAGATGATGGAAAGCTTACCGGCCATTCAGTTTCATAATTTACAGTCGTCATTCTCATTTTTCGGTTCTATTTTCCATCGTTCATCCACTATTTTTCACCATTTGTTTACGTGTAACTAGAAGCTTCCAACCACTCCCCACAAGTAACCCGTTCAATGCTATCAATCTTATGCGATAATCTTTACATAGTTCATTCTTTCCCATTTTATCTTAATATATATCTAGGCTAACTATCCATGTTAATTTCCATATATTTTATGTATATTTGAGCACGTGTTTAGCCATTGAAATTAGATATATGTTGTGGGATCTCTAGCATAATTCAATGTGTCTTTAATTGCATTTATAGAAATATTTTTCATTCATTGATATTTCAATAAAAATAATAGATATAATATAATTATAAATATAGTGCGAAAATACATGATAACTATATTGTATTCAAAGTATATAATACAATATATTATCTGTTAGGGTAAAATGTGGATTAATCAAATGAACAATATCAAACCCAAACATCAACAGAATAATGAAAACAAGAAAGATTGAATGAAAATAGCAATGACTAACACAATGCAAACCTTCCCTGTTTCAAAGCTTTTGTTGTTCACCTATTACAACCGTCCTTGCTGATGAAGTAGGCCCTCAGTGAGTGCACTCTTTTAGCTGTGTTGTAGGATGTCGGTAGTAAATGGCTGTGATCATAAATATGCCAAGAAGATGAGCTTCGAAGCAATAATGGTGATCTCAAGCAAATAGTATTGGGGTGCCAAAGGCGCGTGGGTAGAATTCTGCAGAGTAACAATACGAATAGCTTGGATGACTAGAATGGAGGGATGAAGCTTCTTTTATAGACTCAAAAGAATGAGTATCAACGGTTGAGAAGAAGTGTGATGATCAACGGCTAAGGATGGTTGAGGAATGTGCAACTAGTAGAAATATGACAAGTGTCTCAGCTCCATCATGAAAGAGGGGATGTGACAACATTGATTGGAGAGTTAACTCTTTTAACTGAACAGTTAACAAACTTGATTAGTCAATTGGAAGAATGAATTATGGAATTGACTGAATTGATTGAGGGATTAACTCAATTGACTGGTTAGTTAACACTTCTGATTGATTAGTTAACTAACTTTTGATTTGAGAAGAAATAGGACATGTGGGTGAGGGAAAAATAGGTAATTAAATATTTAATATATTTAATTACATGTGCAACCCAATGAGGTGGACAAGGTGAGGTGGAAAAGTGAGGTGTAAGTGTGAGGTGGATTTTTGGAATTAGAACTTAGTATAGAGGAATTTGGTTTAATTAAATAATTTAGAATTATTTAATTGTGTAGGACATTAGAAGAATTTAGGGATTTTAATTAAATAAATTGGTTTTATTTAATTATGGAATAGTGAACCGCTTAAATAAATTTAGAATATTTATTTAATTGGTAGAAGAATGGAATAAATATTTAGAATATTTATTTAGTTGAATCGTGTCATTTTTAGGCGTATACATTATCTATATAATAATTAACATATTTTCAAATATTAGATAACTACATATAATTTATAGTTAATGATATATTAACATAAGAATATAATATTATAATAATTGGCTTATATTAAAACAATAGATATTAAGGATATTTATGAGAAGTGACATTATATATATATATATATATTATTACTGTTATCAATCAGATATGCACCCTATGCTAAGCTTACAAAAGACTTAGCTATCTGTTGACACATGGAAACACTCTCAGGTTGTGGGTGACCTATAGTGAGAATGAATCTCCAGAGTGAGTTGGTTCTCCTTATGATTTTCCTAATCTAATGACTTGTCTGAGAAAAGGTAGAGAGAATAACTAAAATGCAAAACTAACTCTAAGATTTAATCTAAATGTATACTATATGATAATATATTATTATATTATTGTTATCAATCAGATATGCACCCTATGCTAAGCATACAGAAGACTTAGCTATCTGTTGACACATGGAAACACACTCAGGTTGTGGGTGACCTATAGTGAGAATGAATCTCCAGAGTGAGCTGGTTCTCCTTATGATTTTCCTAATCTAATGACTTGTCTAAGAAAAGGGAGAGAATAACTAAAATGTAAAACTAACTCTAAGATTTAATCTAAATGAATATCTTCACTCACAAATAGCCCTTTCCACTTAAACTTTCACAACCCCGCCTTTGAGAATTGATTCTAAAATAATTTGTAAAAAGGTTCAAATTGAACACAGATTAGAACTAGGACCAAAAGCAAATCTTACAGTAAGAGACACAACAAAGGACATGAAACTGCCACAATGAGATATCAAATCAAACTGCAAAAAAGAAGACAAATTGATGGGATAGGAAAATCTATTATATTGAACTGGAAGGAGTACAATGCAAAACAAAATGAGTCAACTGCTTGTATACAACTCTCTACCTATGCTCAAGAGAGAAGAAAATGGTATCAACTGACTGAGAAAAAACTAAGTTTTTCTCCTATAAATGCCCTACCAAAAGATCTCTCCAAAAAGCTCCTAAAAATAGATAAAAGAATCCATTTTCATGCTCCACTAAAAATCCTTCAAAAATGCCCCCAATCCATCTCCAAACTAAACAATAAAGCTGTCAAAATCATCCCCAAAGGGGTCCCACCAAATATTTGCTTTAAAACATGCCTTATCTACTTAGAAAAACTTCTATTTTGTCCTCATCTACTCCAATTCACCCAAATCTAGAAAACAAGATCTTGTTTACTTTATTTTGTCCTAACTGCATAAAATAGCTTTGATTTTAAATCAATTTATAAACTATTGCTTTAAAACAAGCTTTACAATAGATTTGTAGTTTCAATGCATATCTTATCTCGATTTGACCTTTTTGAAAAAATAAAACTATTACAAGGCCTTTGATTTATTTTACCAAGTATAGTATATCCTATGGCATTTGATTTTCCTATAAAATCATAAAAATGTGAGGGCATATTATAGTTTTTTGCAAAAATAAAGCCAATAAGGCTCATTTTATCTATCTTTGCAAAAAATCCCTTAAGGCATGTGACCTTCCTCAAAGGTGACCAAATGGGTTCTTATGGCTATGCAATAAAATCAAGTTGCACTAAGGCATATGGGATGTTGATTTGTCTTTCAATTGTGAAAAAGGAGCCTCAAGGCATAAGCCTAGGCATCAACATATGCAAAGGAACAAAATACCCTTGGGGTATTAGTAAGGCACTTTGAATTTTAAAATAATGTGACAAAAAACACCCATTCGGTCTTAGGACTAAAGAAAACCCTAAGAACAAAACTCCTGAACCCTAAGTTTTTTGCATCATTTCTTATTTTCTTTTTTTATGGAAAAAAGGGCTCCCTACATACTGCCGCCAAGACTAAGGGTTTCAAGCGAAATCTCTAAGCATTTTCACTATTTGTTTTTTATTTGAAGTTGATTATGTGGAAGATCTATGCAAAAAACAAAGGGGTAAGGCATTTATTGTCATTTCTCTTCATTTTGAGGCACCACTGGGCCTTCCAAGCCATTGCTTGTTCATATTTTCTGCTAAATTTTGATCTCTGTAGTGTTTTTGATGACTCTAGTCATGGACCATTGAAGAATCTTCTAATATATCTATGTGTCTTTCATTATATACCTTTCTCTATTTATGAGGCCACCATTAGTGAGCACTAGAGTTTACAGAAACCCTTAAAATGTCTCCTCTCTGCGAGCACATCTATCCAAATTCCTACAAAAAAGAAAGGTAAACACATTCTTTAATAGTTTGACTCCTTCATTTGTGTATCTATGATATCTTTTGCGATTTTAGCCGCGGACCATTGATGCATTATTTGATATATTTCATTGCCATTCTTATGACTGAATTTGAGGGAAAGAATGTCTTCATTCTGAATATGTTTCGCAACCATATTGGTTTAAAATCTGCAAAAATGATAATGTCTTGTGTATGAAGTTATTCAAATACACTATGATGGGCTCAAAAACCCCCTTTCTATGCACCCTGCATTTGTATCTAAACTCCACACATGAAATTTATATGACAATGGTTTTAACATTTTGTGTGGAAATGTATATTCCTGGCTATCAAAGCTATGAAAATGGTATTCTTCCCTGGTTGCCTTACATCCCATGAGCTCCCTATGCATGTCCTCTTAATTTATATTTGTAGGGAAGCTACACTTCCTCTCAACTCACAAGATGAGAGTGTTATAATTGTACCAAAGAATGCACTACTTTATCTCAAAGTTCTAATAAAATAGCTAGAATGGTGATAGATTGATACTTCTGAATGTTCTTTTGGTTTGTCTATGGTTGGAAGCCTTCTTGTTTATGCTTTGAATACTACTCCTTCATGTATTAGACACGTAGTTGATCTTGATGCCTTGTCCATCAATGATAGTGACACTATTGGTTCACAGATTTTTGTGTCTCCTTTACTCTATTGTAGCATCTATGGTTATACCTTCATGATGAAATAACAAATGTCCCTGTAGCTGTATCTTCATGTTTGTATGTACTTGGTGAGATTATTGTGCCACTTTATAATGAGGACATAGGTAATTCTTGTATATTTCAATTATTTTCATCTTGGTTCATATCAAATGGAGGCTTAAGAGCCTGAAGCATATTCAAAATGGAAAATGAATTTGTAACACACTGTCTTCTATGCACATGATTCATGGGATTGCTCTATTCAAAGTTGAACTCATTGTTACCTATTACATACCTTCATGTGTCATACTTGACATATAAGCATTACTATATCTTCTAGATAACTATAATAAAACTTATGACCCTCTTTTCATATTATAAAGCTATTATGGTACTCACTGTATAATACCTCTAGATAGCAATGTGTAAAGATTTATCAAGGAGCTTGATCATCTATCTTTGTCCATGAATTGTTGTAAGAATTTGATCATGTACTCATTCTTATTTACAATTGTCCCTAGTATCTTTGAACAGAGAGTAAATGACATGATTGCTCCATATTTTTTTATTACTATCACAGTCACCAAAAACCTTGATGTGCTTTACAACTGATGACTGCCCATGCTGTACCAGATGACCGTGGCACCTTTATTTGATCTTTGGGCATACTTCATGTTTGTATTCAATTCATAACATGTGACAAATAACCTGCAATTTATCAAATGCACTTAATATCTACATTGAATGGTGGAAGCTCCTATGCACAAAATTGTAACTGTATCATAGTTGTGGCTGCCCCTTTATCATCATTTTCTGAATATTGTCTTACTTTGGGCTTCATTATTCTAAGGAGAAAGAAAATGCATGTATATTCATATCAATTAAAACACTTCTGTATGAGGGAAAGGTCCTCTCACATGATCACCTACATATGCAACAGATGACTATTGTATGCATGTTTACCTCTCCATCTTTTCCACCTGTGACTGCTCATTGTTTCAATCATAAGGGTGACATGACAACATAATAACATGTGAATATTGTTGATTCCTCCTATAGCTATCTTGTAGTTGAATACATATATTTCAAGGTTCCATTATTACTATGATTAAATGTATCAGATGAAATCATGGTGTTTCATGCTTTTGCCATTCAACTTTAGATGTGTATGGAGGCTTGAAAAGATGTCTTGTACATGTTTGATGATTTTCTCTTTGCACTTCCTATAGACAACATATATGACACTTTTTTCTGCATATCATGAATACTTGTATGTTACTTCCTATAACTTTATGAACATTGGAACCTTTGACACTCCATTTGATGGATATGGCACTGAAAATGTTGTCCTCTTCATGACTGCAACATGTCTATGGTCTATTCATGTAGTTGATCATGACTTGATATGCACATATGAGAAATACATAACATTAAAAGTTTGGATGTTTTCAATCTCATACCTCATTGGCAGCCATGTGAAAAATTCACTATTCATAGATGATTGCCACTTCAACCCACCCTGAATGGTAGTCATAGGTGAACATTGATGTTAAAGCTCAATAAGATGAGTTGATGTAACATGATTTCACTTTATCATTCTCTCCTTTGCACAGTATAAATGAATATTCTGATCTCATTCCCCTTAAGACTCAGGGGTAGCATGCTGGGCTCAACCCTTGTGGGAGCCTCATTTTACACCACATGTTGTTAAGTCTTCAATCAGCTACATGACTTATCCTATAACTACATGTGAAACAAATAGATTAGAATTAAACAATGAAGTTCCATGATTGTATCTTTTTCAGTTCCTCTTGCAGGTAAGTGATGTTATTTGATCAGTGCATTATAGGCAATGTGTTATGCCTCTTCTGATAGACATATTGAGATCTCATAACCAGAGCTCTAACAGGGCCTTTTCCAAATTTTCCAAGTTCTTATTAGAGATCGGGAACAAGGACAAGATGGCAACCTTAAAGATTGAAGACTACTCAAGGCAATGATGGCTATGACTTTCTCTCCCTTATCTTTAGATGCATAGCATTTTTCTTATATTTGCATTTGTTCATCTATTCCCATGTCTTGTGTGGGACATTTGATCTATCATTCCTTCATTCAAAGAAATGTTTATCCTTTTATGTATTTCAATTTATAAATGAATAATCATTGTAGTGAATGAAATACTTATCTCTCCTGTGAATGTTTTTTAATTTAATGAATTATCTAAAAATCTTTTCTTTTCTTAAACAACTGAACTACAATATCACTTAAACACAAACAACTATGCAAATAACTTATAATAGAAGAATGTTAACCTTCACTCTAGAAATGAATTTGTTGTACCAAGTCTACCAATTTGAGCTATAAGTGAAAAATGGTAACAATTACATATGGAGAGGATAACATATATTAATAGTCCAGGTAATCTTTGTGAACACTTTCTCCTTTTCAAGATAGTTGTATCTTCTAGCTTTCAAAATGAGCCTGGCATTGCCATGGGTTACATAATCATAGATTGATGGTAAGCATTAGCATGTAATCTGCTTTGATCAGGTATTTTCCTTACAATCTACTTGTAGTGAAGCAAACGATAGAGGAATCAACTTCCCACACTAAATCTTGAGAGGAGTGATTACAAGAAACTTTAAAATTGATATAAATAATTATAGATTTAATACATAAACATATAGATAGAAAGATAAATAATGGTTGAACTATTACATAATGATTTATGTGGGGAAAGCCTTTTAATAATCTAATATTCAAGCTATGCCTCTTATAGAAGTTTTACTAATTTCACTAGCATTCTAGCTTGCATATTACACCTTGGCAATACAATAATATGACACTCCCAAGTAGCAATTTATTAAAGATATAAAACAAGAAACCACCAAATGGAAACCCCAAATCATGGGCTAGAAACCACTAGCTAATTTAGGCATTCTTATTCATGCATAAATCACAACACCCAAATCAAGAGGATTTAAACTAGAAACTTCCTCTTGCAACTAAACCTTTCCACTTGTGATCTTATCTTCTTTTTGTTGATGTTACCCAAGTCCATGCCTTACTCCCTCATATCATTCTCTTTGTATTTTAGTAACTCTTACATACTTTTTTCAGTTATCAAAGTTGTTTTTAGAAACTCTCATGGCAACTAAGAGATAGTTACAAATTACCAAAGTACATTTTATTTGACACATGGCAACTAGGACACCTCATTTCAAATATGAAGACATTTTAACTAAATAAAATACATAAATAAATAGCTAAATTTTAGGAACTTTCAAAGTATTAGACAACTTAATTCCAACATTCTCCCACTTATCGAATACCTTGCATAAGAAAAAGGGAAAGTCACCAATACTAAAACTAACTCCTAGGGACCAAGAAACCCATAGACTTATAACACTATTTGAATTTCTCTATGCTCATAGGATTTGTTAAACCATCTACAACATTCACCAAAGTTTCTATATTTTCCTTCTTTACCCTTTCATCTTCAATTATATCTCTAAAAAAGTATTACTACACATCTATATTTTTGGTCTTTACATGAAAAGTCAAGTTCTTCACTAGGCAAACTATTCTCTAAATATCACAATAAACTGTAACTACTCCCTAATTCAACCCAACATCTAAAAACAATCTTTTTAATAAAATAGCTTCTTTATAGGCATGAGTATTTGCCATATACTTTATCTTGGTAGTGGATAAAATGACCACAACTTATTACTTTTTCATCCAACTTATGGCACCACCAAATAAACTAAACATGTATGCACTAGTGGATCTTCTGCTATTGACATCTTTAGCCCTATTTAAGTCCACATAAATTTATGGATTTTCAAGGAATATAATTTATCTCCTGTCATACTGCACCATGATAGCAAAAGGAATACCCTGAAGCATTAGTGTAGGTTTTTATTTTCCTAGTTGGGTTATTTATTTTCCTATATTCCTAGGTTTTTCCTGCACATGTTTTTTTTGTTTGGTAAACTACTACCTTGGGGTAGTTCCCTTTTGCATTGATATAAACATTAAAAAAAAAACATTACAATCCTTTACATTTACTAGCAGGATACAGAGCATGTAGTAGAGCCAACTAGAAGCTGGTGCATACATCATGCGGAGGCTAGAACTGACCTATGATGCTAGAAGACACATCCTTATTTTATTAACTCCTCCAACCCACTATAACTATTTAAAAATCTTTCTATATCCTTATTTAACTATATTTATTACAAAGTATTGATTGATCCAATCACTGTCTATAACCTTAAATATACATAACTACATTAGCTTATATACAATATCATTTTTTAACCAAAAATTCAAACATTAAAAATCTGCAATCATGCGTCTAATTCCACCTGGTAGTAGCAGTTGAGGAAATCATGCATCCATTCATACCCCTCTATCTTCACACATCAACTTCTACAAAAAACTTTCTCCCATTGGTGTCCTACACATCCTTCCCTATTCTACAAAAGCTCCCAACACCATCACAATTGGGTGCCAATCCATATTGTCTCCCCTTTCATTCACCATATGCAAATCTGTTGGAATTGGAATCCCTACTCCTAGTCTAGCCACCACCAACACTTCATCCAAACCCATAGCCCAATCTTTGAACACAAATTATCTCACCATGTCCACTATATCTTCCTTACTTTCACCTATGTCCAATAAAGAACCCATGAACATAGCCACTATACCAGAGTTTACTCTATGCCTATTTGTCTCCTTCATGTATTCATCCCCTAATCCACACTAAATAGCAAAAAGGACTATGCCACTCTTTATCCTAAAAATCTTCATCATCCTTTGATTAGAAATCCCAACACAAAATACCGGTTGTCTTTTGATACCCTTCTATAGGATAGGTGCATCCATTATCCTCCCCTCTTTTTCTTCACAAAATGTAATGGAAATGAATAATGTTGAAAATCCAATAGATTTAACTAACCCCCATCTTATACACAATTTCATTTTTGAAGTCATCCTACTACCAAATCTTCACACGAATAAATTTACTCCAACACTCCATAATGAATATCTCCCAATTTGACACAAAGCCTATAAAATAAATGAATTCATTCCATTATAATCTCTACACCATGATCTATTGCTTCGTTAGCCAAAGAGTCTAATTCCATATTGTATTCTCTATACACATGGTTAATGGTGAGAGCCTTAAATTTATTTAAATTAACTAAGGCTTCATCTAAAAGCAACTTTAGTTTCCAGTTTACAATTTCCTACCTGCTCACCACATTGACCGCCAACTAGGGACCACCCTCTAACTCCAACCTCCTTAGGCCTAACTTCTCAAAAAAGCTTAATCCCAAGATCAAAGCATGAAATTCAGTTGTGTTATTAGTTACCAGTTCAAGATGCTTAGCAACCTTACCCACAACAATTCCACTTCAATCCTTTATGACACAAACCACACTTGAATCTCCTATGTTGCCTCTAGAGACTCCCTCAAAGTTAAATTTCATCCACCCTTCCTTCAGTAGAAACCACCTAGCCTCCAATTTCCTTTGTTTGGTCTTATCACCACCAATCCCGTTAATTGGGGAAATTTCCTACACATGTTATTAAGATTTCTTAGGGTTAATTAAGTGAGCATTAGTGTGAGTGGGTACAAGGTGTTAGAATCCTCTATGGGAGTTACACTTGCCTATTTTAGGCTATTGTGGTGGACTCTTCCCATTGGTCATATTTTCCACCTCTCCCCTCTCTCATAGTCTATTTATACTCACCTCCTAGCTTGTATTATTCATCTTGAACGCATTGTCTAGTTACGCTACCATTCTTTTGTATGAAGATCTGACCTCTTAATACAATTCTATCACATTGACATTTACATCTCTTAGAATCGTTGGTTTACTTTTTATTTGCATTTTCTAGTTTATGTAGCTTAGAATCTCTCTCATAAAGTTTCTAGTTTTCATATCTTGTTGAATATTTATAACATGGTATTAGAGTGTTGTTTTGAGAGTTTTAAGTTCATAAATTCCTGATTGAGAGAGTGAGTTATTTATGAGTTCTTATGAATCTGATATGCTCTTCTCTTGCATTTTTAACAATCTAGAGAACTAGAAAGGATTTAACAAGACCCATTAACCCCTTTTATTTGGCATGAGATTTCTTGTGAGACCTACTTGGTTTTAGCATTCTAGTTATACTGGCAACATTTTTGGCTATTCCAATGTATCTAAGAGGCTCAAGAAAGTTAGAAATGGCTTTCATTTCATCAGATTTGGAGATCATGTTATAAACTTATGAGCAGGGATTTCTTGCTCAGAATTGGAAGTCATTTTTCAATCAGAGCATTTTCAAGTCAAATAGACCTTTCCTTTCCATCCAGGAGGCCTCATAGATGAATTTTGATATATAATTTACCCAATTTCACTATAGGGAGAAAGAAAGGTAAATTTTATTTGTCAAAGGCCATTTTGGCCTCATAGCATGCAATTCAACGCAAATTTTTGCATACATTATTAAAAAAATCTGCAAAAAAATACATTATAAATTGTTTGAAAAACAAAAAAAAATTAAAAGTACTAGGGGTACCAGTGCAAGTGTAAGCCCCTGTACCCTGGTACATACTTCCAACAAGGAGGAAACACTCTTAAAGAGGCCACAACCTCCTTATGTGGCTTACGGCCTCCTTAAGAGGTTGTAGCCTCTCCTTGGGAGGCTTCCCTTTCATGGGTGTAGGGAGCGGCTTTAGCTCCCACACACATTTAATTTTTATTTTATTTTTCAAACCTTTTCTATTTGGCCTTTGGCCTCTCGTTTCTACAATTTGACCTTTTGTGGCCTTTCACCTCTATGACCTCATCCTTTGTGCCTGCTACCACAACCTACATTCCTGTCACTGCCAATTTTGGCATGTAATTTTCTTTTTATGCTTCACATTTGTCATCAGGAAAAGGCTATATTTCGCTAAGGAATCTTTTTTTGTTGAAAGCTAATTCATCTAGCAGGGGTCTAAATTTGGTGGTGCTTCTATTTTAGTGATAGTTCCACTAAATTTGGCATAGGCTCTTTTTACTCACAGACCCCTCTCCATTGGCTATTTCATTTTTAAGGAAAACTTCTAAGAATCATTTTGGTCATTTTGGATCTGATTCCTGAGCAATTATTTTTTATTTGGGCTATTTTTTTATGCTCTACATGCTAGTACTAACAGTTTGTTATTTTAGTGTATGATTTTTGTTAAGGTTAGGGCAGATCAAAGTAATAAACACTAACAATTATATGCAAATTAAATAACCCAAATATAACAATGAGGAATAACACAAAAAAATATCAACACATAAATTTAACGTGGTTCACCCAATATGGGCTACATCCACAGAAACTCAACCATCCAATGATTTTATTATCCAATACAAAATAGATTACAATCATGTGAATACATCGATGTACCATACATCCTAGTCGTTTATAACAAGATTTTTGGAAGCTTCTAGAATTAGGGTTTTACAATGTCATTTTTCTTTTGTCGGTTAACAAAAATTAACAACCGACTTTGATCGTGCAAAAAGAGGGAAAAAAATTTCTCGTTGGAGATTGATCAGGCTCCACATCAAACAATCTCCCACTTGGAGACTAATTAGTCTCCACACCAGACAATCTACCACTTGGAGACTGATCCTGGATGACACCATTGTGCTTGCAGCTCCCACTGGATTACAGGCCTGGCTGGTTTCTTAAGTCCACCATTATCAGTCATGAGGGCCAATAGAAACTGATGAGGAAATTAGTTTTGCCCATGTAACTACCTTTGTGAACATATCTGTAGGATTTTTACTTGTGTGAATTTTCTCTAGCTTCAACTGCCCATCCTCCAAAACTGACTGGATGAAGTGGTATTTGAGCTATATATGCTTAGTTTTTGAATGCAGAGTTGAGTTCTTAGCAAGATGAATGGCACTCTAGCTATCAGTGTACAAAGGGCTATCTTTTGTTGTTGCCCCAATTCCTCCAGAAAATGTTGTAACCAAATCATCTCCTTGCTAGCTTATGTAGCAGCAACATACTCAACTTCAGTGGTTGAAAGTGCAACAACCTTTTGCAGCCTTGAAATCCAGCTAACTGCAGTAGCTCCTATAGTAAAAACATACCCTATAGCACTCCTCCTACTATCAATATCACCAGCCAGATCAGAGTTAAGATATCCTTTTAGAGCAGAATGTGTTCCTCCAAAACATAGTTTCTTTGAAGTAGTACCTCTCAAATATCAGAGAACCTATTTTACAGCATTCCAATGTTCCATTCCCAGACTTCTCATATACCTGCTCACAACTCCCACTACATGTGCAATGTCTTGCCTTGTGCATACCATTGTGTACATCAAGCTATCAATTGCTGATGCATATGGTATCTTAGATATTTTGTCTTCCTCCTCTTGTGTCCTTGGACACATCTCCTTAGTCAGCTTAAAATGACTAGGCAAAGGTGTACTAATTGCTTTTGTATTCTACATGTTAAACCTTTTCAACACCTTCTCTACATACTCACTTTAGGACAAAAATAATTTTTTGTTTGTCCTATCCCATGTGATCCTCATACCAAGGATTTATTTTGCTGCACCCAAATCCTTCATAGCAAATGAATTTGCTAATTTCTGCTTAAGTTCATTAATATGCTACATGTTAGACCTGGCAACAAGCATGTCATCAACATAAAGCAACAGGATAATATAGTTGCCATTACCCAATTTCTTGAAATAAATGTACAATAATCAGAATGACATCTTTTATAACCTTGTTCAACCATAAAACTATCAAATTTCAAATACCATTGCTGAGGTTCTTTCTTCAGGCCATACAGACTCTTCTTTAACCTGTACATAAAATCCTCCTTACCCTTGACCTCATATCCCTATGGTTGCTGCATGTATATTTCCTCTTCAAGATCCCCATGCAAAAAAATTGTTTTCACATCTAGCTATTCAAGATGGAAGTCTTTTGTAGCCACAAGACTTAGAATTGTTCTAATAGAAGTCATCTTTACAATTGGAGAAAATATTTCATCAAAATCTATACCTTTTTTCTGTGCAAAACCTTTTACCATGAGTCTGGCATTATATCTTTTCTTGCCTCCATTTCCTTCCTTCAACCTGTAAACCCATTTATTTGGCAATACTCTTACCTGCAGGCAATTGAACTAAGTCCCAAGTCTGATTCTGCAGCAAGGAATCCATTTCCTCTTTCATGCCTAGCTCCCACTATTTTTTGGTATCTACCTGCATTGCTTCTTCATAACCTTCAGGTTCTCCAGAATCAGTTAATAATATAGAATATAATGATGGAGAAAATCTTTCAGGAGGGTTAGTTATCCTTGTAGAACGTCTAACACTTGCAAGAGTTTGTGCAATAACTTGTTGTTGCTGAGCATCAGGTACCACTAGCATTTTATTTTCTAGAATCTCATCCAGCACCACATATTCCTGTTTGGCCTGTTCATGCTTCTTTTTCTGCAGCTGATCCTTATACATGACCTTCTCATTGAATATAACATCTCTGCTCCTAATGATTTTATGATTTTCATAATCACATAACTAATAACCAAATTCATCTACTCCATATCCAATGAAGGTACATTTTTTAGACTTAGCCTCAAGCTTGGTTCTATTTTCAATATCAACATGGACAAAAGCTTCACAACCAAAGGTTTTTAGAAATGAATAGTTTACCTTTTTGCCCATCCATGCCTCCTCTGGAATGCCACCATCTAAAGGATTTGAAGGTCCCCTGTTTATTAAATAAACAACAGTATGTACAACATCTTCCCAAAAGTGTAAGGGTAGTCCAGCATGCAATCTCATGCTCCTTGAATGCTCCATAATGGTCCAATTCATCCTCTCAGACACACCATTTTCTTGTGGGGTTCCAAGAACTGTTTTCTACTTGTGGATTCCATTATATGAATAGTAATTCTCAAATTCTCTGCTGCAATACTCGCCTCCATTATCAGATCTGAGAAACTTCAACTTTTTTCCTGTCTCATTCTCAACCAAAGCTTTCCACTTTTTAAAAGTTTCAAATACTTCTAATTTTTGTTTTAGGAAATATACCCATGTTTTCCTAGTTGCATCATTAATAAAAGTAACATAATAGCAAGAACCTCCAAGAGAAGATACCTGAGCTGGTCCCCATACATATGAATGCACAAGCTCTAATTTATCACTCTTCTTCTCTTTCCCAACTTTGAGAAATCACACTCTTTTCTATTTTCCATAAACACAATTTTTGTAGAACTCTAAGTCAATCTTCTTCAGACTTGGTAGAAACTTTCTGGAGTGAAGAATGTTCATCCCTTTCTCACTCATGTGCCCAAGTCTATGGTGCCACAATTTTGTTTCTGTCCCTACAGCAAGTGTTATAACTGTATCAGTAGCAACTATTTCTGTAGCAACTAAGGTAGAATAAGTATTACCAGTACACAAATACAATGTGCCTACCTTTTCACCTTTAGCTACTACTAATGCACCTTTAGTGACCTTCCATATTTTATCTAAAAAGGTAACTATACAACCTTCACTAGCCAGTTGTCCTCTAGAGATTAAATTCCTTCTCAAATTTGGAACATGTCTTACCTCCTATAGCAACCATTCATTTCCATTCTGTAACTTGATTTTTATCCTTTTCCAACAATCTGACAGGGTTCATCATCACCCAGATATAAATGTCCAAAATCACCTTGAACATAATCTACACAATATTTTCTATGGGGTGTGGCATGAAATGAAGCCCCTGAATCTATTACCCAGGAATCATTATCATTATCTAAACACAAAATTAAAGCATCCTGTAATTTATTACTTGTAACATTAGCTTCTCTACTATCATCATGTTGTCTATCTCCTTGTTTGCCCTTTCGAGACCGGCAATCCTTCTTCAAGTGTCCTAGCTTTCCACAGTGCCAGCAATTCATTCTTCCTCTAGATTTAGATCTATCTTTCCTCCACTTTCCTTGTGACTTCCCATGATTTGTAGGGGTTTTTCCTCTTTCCTTTGTTCTTCCCCTATTCTCTACAATCAAAGCATTACCAGATGTTAAAGTCTCACCTATGCTTTTCTGTCGCATTTCCTCACTAAGGATAACACCAACAACATCATCAAATTTCAAAGTATTTGAACCAGAGACAGAGTTACTTACAACCATTACCAAGCTATTCCAGCTTTCTAGGAAAGAACATAAAACCAAGAGAGCCCTTACCTCTTCATCAAATTAAACTTTTACAGAAGTTAACTGACTGGTAATTGTATTAAACTTGTTTAAATGATCTGACACAGATCCACCTTCAATCATTTTCAGATTAAACAAATGATTCATGAGAAATACCTTATTAGAGGCTGATGGTTTTTCATACAATTTGGCCAAAGCTTTCATCAGTTCACTTGTTGTCTTCACTTCTGTTATATTGAATGTCACAGATTGTGTCAGGCACAACCGAATGGTTCCCAATGCCTTTCTGTCTAGGAGTTCCGAATCCTCATCAGTCATTGATGCCAGTTTCTTAGCTACTCCTTCCAATGGCCTCCATAAATCCTTCTGATAGAGATAATCCTCCATCTGCATCTTCCATAATTGATAGTTCTGCCCATTAAATTTATCTACCTTCAGTTTACCCTCGTCTGCCATTGCTCCCACTTAACTGTGAGACTCCCACTCAACTGTGAGACCTTCCTGCAGATGATAATCAAACACAACCCACTCTGATACCAGTTATTAGGGTTAGGGCAGATCAAAGCAATAAAAACTAACAATTATATGCAGATTAAATAACCCAAATATAACAATGAGGAATAACACAAAAAAAAGATCAACACAAAAATTTAACGTGGTTCACCCAATATGGGCTACATCCACAAAAACTCATCCATCCAATGATTTTATTATCCAGTGCAAAACAGATTACAATCTTGCGAATACATCGTTGTACCATACATCGCAACCACTTATAACAAGATTTTTAGAAGCTTCTAGAATTAGAGTTTTGCAATGTCATTTTTCTTTTGTTGGTTAACAAAAATTAACAACCGACTTCGATCGTACAAAAAGAGGGAAAAAAAAAAATCTCGGGGGCTGCGCCCCCGAACCCCTACTCCTTAGGGGTTGCCACCCACGAACCCCCACTTCTTGGGGGGTGCCACCCCCAAACCCTGGCAAGGATACATAACTTGTGTATAGTACTTGCATGATCAATCACCACATACCAACAATTTTTCTAGAAATTACAGATTCTCATAGGTGACATTGCATAGTTTCTATTTTTGGAACTTCAGAGACTCATAACTTTCAGATACGACCTTGGATTGAGGTACTTTATTTTTTGAAAGTCGATGATTTTTCTGGAGTAGATCACAGTGGTGTTGTTCGTTTCACTTGGTCTTATTCTAGTATTTTACTTTCAACATACACCTATTTGTTGAGGTTTTTGTAAAGTATTTAGATCAAGACCACTAAGTATTTATTGCTAGTGGCAATTGTAAATGCACTAAATATAAGGTGCCAAATTATCTTTGCTTGGGGGGTTCTTTGATTGAGTGAAAAGGGGGGTTGTCCTATAAGTGTGTTCTCTTCTTTTCAACACTTCATTTCTATATTTCTTCATCATGGATCAAACAACAGTGCCCATATTAAATCCTTAGAACTATTTTGAGTGGAAATCACGCATGACAATCTACTTAAGGAAAGTTGGATTGCATCAAATACTAATGGGACTAGAAACTAAACCTTCTAAAGATGAAGATAAGCCTAAGTGGTTTAACAAATGTGATGAGGCCTATGGAACATTGTGTTTATCTATTTATCCTAATTTTCTCTTTCACATTAAGTCTTTGAATTCCCCAAATGAAATCTAAACAAACCCATAAAATACTATTTGGCACACAAGATTCAATGAGTGTTCATATGTTGAAAAATGATCTAATTAGTTTAAGTCCAGGAAACTTTAACACAATTCAAGATTTCTTCACAAAATTGAAATCACTAAAGTTGCAGTTAAAATAGTGTGTAATTGAAAAGAAAGATGAACAATTGATTCTTAGTATTTTCTCCAAGCTAAGCTCAGAATATTTTGTATTTGTTTCCACCTTCTATTCTACTAAGGGTGCACTTGGTACTCAATTCACCATGCCATCATTGGATGACTTTGCTATCTCTCACACGAGAGTAGGATAAGCTAATATAGATGGGCACTCTAAAATACTCTAAGTCACATGCCATGGTTGCCAACCAAGGCAAAAAGAACAGAAATGACAAAGTAGTAACAATAAGGATAAGAAACAAAAGAATAGCAAGGAGAAGAAGGATAAAAACAAGCTAGTCTAAAAGAAGCTAATGAGACCTGATCTTCTAATGGCGACAAGCTTAAGAAAGAGAAGGTCAAATGTGCCTATTATAAAATACCCGGTCATGATGAACATAAATCTTTGAAGAAACAAATTGATCACCTAACTCACATTCTTGAGAAGAATAATATTAGTGTTCTTGAATCTATAAAACAGAGTTCTTATGAGGGGTTTAACAAGGCAAAGGATAACAACAAGGGGAAAGGAAAGGGAAAGGCCCTTTTAGTAGTTACTTCACAACCATCAACTTGGGTTCTTGAATCAAGTGTTTCACACCACATGGATTCATCTAAGGAAGAACTTGTATTTTTGGAGCCGTGTACTATGCCTTCTATTTTCATGGGTGATGACACTCTCGTTGAGGTGTGCGGGAGAGGGTCTGTTGATGTGGGGGATAGCACATTCCATGATGTTCTTTGTGTGCCCTCATTATCAAATAATCTCTTGTCATTATATTAAACTAGTCACACAGGTTTAGGCAAGCAGGTTGAGTTCACTTCTGATTCAGTGGTCATTCGTGAGTTGCACAATGGTTCTATAGTTGTAGTTGGGAGAAAATATCATCAGTCATGACTTTATTTATTTTCTCACTTTGTTCTTGATCCTCCTTCATCTATTTTTCTCACTCATTTAAATGATGTGAGTAGATTATGGCATGAGCAGTTTGGCCATCTTAACTTCCACTACTTGCAACAGCTCAACCAACAAAGCATGGTTACAGGGTTGCCTTCAGTTCAGTTTTTAGGTGGTGTTTGCCAAGGTTGCATTCTTGGTAAGCATCCTAAGGAAAATTTTGACAAAGGTAAGGCATTGAGAGCTTCTCAGATACTGGAGGTAGTTCACAATGATTTGGTTGGTCAATTTCCTTGTCCATCCTTTAGCAAGGATAGATTTGTTCTAACTTTCATTGATGACTTTTCTTGATATACTTGGGTGTACTTTATCAAACAAAAGTCTAAGGTATTTGTTCTATTTCAAGGCTTCAAAACTTTTGTAGAGAAGCAATTGGAGAAAGCCATCAGATTTTTGTGCATTGAAAATGGTGTTGAATATGTTAACCATCATTTTGAGTGGCTTTGCACTTTAGAGGAGATTGATCTACAACATTCAATTCCATACACTCCTCAGTAGAATGGTGTGGTAGAATAGAAGAATAGGTTATTGAAGAAAATGGTGAACTGCACGATTCCCTCTAGATCTATTGCACCACAATATTGGGTAGAGGCCATTAACTATGCTTGTTATATCTAGAACCGTGTTCCTCATTGAGCGTTGAAGGGAGTCACTCCTTTTGAAGCTTGGAGTGTTTGGAAACCATCAATTAAGCACTTTCAAGACATTGGTTCTCCTACATTGTCCCACATTCCTATAGAGAAATGTAAGGCCCTGGATCCACAGAGCAAGCCTTGCATATTTGTAGGCTATCCTGATGGTGTGAAGGGTTATTGGTTGGTCCACCCTACTACACATGGGCTATTCATTAAAAGGACTATTTAATTTGAGGAGGGCTCTTTGATCTCAACTTCTATCACTTCTCCACCTCCTTCTTTTACATTAGAGTCACTTGGACTACATGACATATCTTCTAATAAGTTAGACTCACCTAAGTAGGTTCTTGATGATGAGGAGTCTTCTACCCGCACTTCTGATGCTAAGAGTGATTAAGAGGATTCATCTCCTTCCTCTCCTAATCATCATTCAAAGGGTGATAATTCTCCTATAGATTCTCTAACTTCTGGTCCACTTTAAGCTAGAAATACTTTATAGTCTATGGGTGATTGGGTTGGGGATCCATCAAACACCAAGTAAACTTGTTCATAATTCCATGATGGTCCACATGTCTTCATTGCTACTGCCTTTAATCCATAGTCCTTTCAAGAGGCTTCTAGTATTCCTGAGTGGGATATAGCTATGTAGGAGGAGTATAGTTCCTTGATGAGGAACCACACTTGGGATCTTATCCCTCTTCCTAAGGGAAGAAAACTTGTTCAATGTAAGTGGATCTATTAGACAAAATTTGCAATAGATGGGTTAGTTGATAAGCATAAGGCTCACCTAGTTGCCAGAGGATTCTCCCAAGTTCTTAGGATTGACTACTCTAAGACTTTTGCACCAATTTCCAGAATGAACTCCATTTGACTTGTTCTTTCCATTGTTGCAGCCAATCATTAGGAAGTGCACCAGATAGATGTGAAGAGTTTTTTTCTTCATGGTGACCTTTAGGAGGAGATCTACATGGAGTAGCCATATGGATTTGTTTAGGATACTTCACTTGTGTGTTTCCTTTAGAAGTCTCTCTATGGTCTCAAATAGGCCCCTCGAGCTTGGTATGCCAAGATGGACTCCTTCCTTCTAACAATGAGGTTCACTTGGTGTCATTCAGATCCCAATGTCTAAATTTTGTAGCAGGATGATTCACTCCTATTTTTGGTTCTATATTTTGATGACTTGTTGATCACAAAGAGTTCTTCATCTACCATTAGGGTAGTAAAAACTACCCTTCATGACAGGTTTTTGATGACTCACTTGGGCCTGTTGCATTACTTTCTTGGGATTGAGATCTCCCAGTCTATTTATGCGATCACACTCACATAGTCCAAGTATGCTCTAGATTTTCTCTCAAGGTTTCATACGATTGACTGTAAGCCTATTTAGACAAGTCCCTTTCTTTCTAAAGTCAAACTTGAGGCTCATTGTTCTTCACCATTTACCGATGGCATTATGTATTGACAATATGTTTGGAGTCTCATTTACCTAACTCATATGAGAACTAGCATTTCATATGTTGTAGGCATGGTCTCTCGATTAGTGCAGGAGCCCCATGAGCTACATTAGAAAGTAGCTAAGTGGATACTTGACTACATTCAAAGTACTCATAGTTTTGGGATTCGCTATGTAGAGGGCATTGATCTTGACTTGGTGGGCTAAACAGTTTTAGATTGGGTAGGTGATTCTTAGGATCACAAGTCTACTTCAGGTTACAACTTCTCACTTTGTTCATGTCCTATTCGTTGGTCGAGAAAGAAGTGGCCTACTATTGCTCTATCTTGTACTGAGGATGAGTATCAAGGGACTATGAATGCCACCACTGAGGCCATTGGATTCATAATCTTCTCACTAAGTTTGGTATCTAGATCAGATGACCATCTATCATATTTTATGACAACAAGAGTGCAATTCAGATCTCACAAAATCCATTCCATCATTAACAAACCAACACATTAAGGTCCATATGCACTACATCTAGGAGCTCATCCATGGCCACATCATTGACCTTCGCTATTGTCTGACTTACGAATTTTTTGTCGATATCTTCAACAAATCCTTCACAAAAAGAAAGCATCTTCATCTATGAGATTTTTTGGGGGTGTAGGAGACTTCATCTTCTAGGGGGCTTCTAAGTCCTCTAACTCATAGTTCTGACTCTCTCTACTTTGGAGGTCTCTTATCTCTCTATTTGGGGGGATTTTCTCTCTTTTCTAGGGGGCTTCTTCTCTTTGGGGGGATTTGTAGAAACTACCAAGATCATGGAGATACAACAAGCACGATATTGCAAGTGAAAATGAAAATGTATTAACAAATGAAAAGTTATAAATATGAGAAGTTGGATATTTGACTCTCCACAAAACAGGGATAGGTAGTGACTTAAAAACCATATGAATAGTGCAACTACCCTAGAGAATAGTGATGAGCTATCCATTGAGATGACACATCTCCCAAATGACCAACTACTTTGATTATGTCAAAGAGCATGTGTGGAAATTCGCCTAGCTATGATTGAGTTAGTGTAAACTATAGGATTTATACACCAACACCCCCCCTGAAGCATATATTAGGTGAGTTTATGAAAGATGGGTCTTGGCTATGTGCGTGATGAGGTACAAATGTATCTCTTAAAAAGTGGAGAAAGATAGAAAACCCAATGGAAAAAAAACTACCCTCCACAAAGAGATTATACAAGTGAAGAAGTACTACTTCTTTCACTAAGTACAATATAAGATTCCCCCCATAGCAGAGAAAATGAGAGAAGGTCAATGAGACCCCCCCATAGTACATGTCCTACTGCAGTGATGTTGAATAGTCAAAAAATGATGCAGATGTAGATCCAAGAACACCTAACAATATTCCTTCCCTTGGGAAGAAAAGAAACCACCTGAAGATGTAGGATATCTTCCCATGCGAGAAGATGTATGTATGATCTTCAATCATGCTAAAGTTGATCCAAGGATGATGGTCCCCATGTTGATGCCTTTGAAGAGAGCTCAGGTGTCCCCATGTGAATGTCGAAGAATGCAATAATCAAATTAGGTGAATGTGCAATAGATGAGGATGATGACAATCTAGAACCATGTGTAGGACAATGTAGAGCATGAATATCCGAAGTGGACAATGTTGATGTAGCTTCATCAAAACTATCATTGAAGAGAAGACTGATGTCTTCAATGTGTGCTTCCATGTTAGCAATGCGGGACTCTACAAATAGACAAGTGATGTCAGGTAGAAATCTGTCGCAATCAACAATGCTAGGAAGACTAATATCCTATTGCAAAGAAGCACCAGAGGATTTTGAAGAAGTGACTTTAGAATCTAATGAAGAAACAGTAGGAGTAATGAATTATGCTATGTCACTGAAACATTTGGTTTCTATATCATGATTAGGGATAAGAGTTGTGATCAAAGCAGGATCATTTGGGAATGGAGAAACATTTGACTCTCCATATAGCTCCCAGATTTTGATCTATAATGCATGTGGACAATCAATATCCATGATGGCATACAAAGCAACATTTGGAATATGTAAACTTATCAATCCAACAATGTGATCATGATGATTAAACCACTTAGCCTTCTGAGATTATTTACCAGGTTTAGGGACAAGCCCATGCATATGAGGTATGAGATTATGGATCTTGAGATGTTTTAGGATGCCTTCAAACCAAGACTTATAGTTTCCTTTGTTTAGGTTGATTACAGAAGAGTGAGTTTTATATCCCATGATTAGAACAAGTTAGTTCAACTAGACAATAGAAATCAAGAAAATTAGGCAACCCAGATTAGTTAGATCCCTAATTGAACTTTGTGAAGAGGCACTTTATAAGTTGAGTGCATGATTTTGATTAATTATCCCCTTAATGTGGCATTTTATAAAGTTTAGTGCATTGTGAAAAATGATGACACAACACTATCCCCCCAAAATTGTGCAATGAATAGAAGAAATGCTTTGAGTCACCCTAAAATAGCCTGATCAGGCACTTTATAATTGCAGTGTGATATCAAGTTATTTGGATCAGGGATAACTTTTACAAAAAGAATGACTCTATTTTGAGTTGTTTTGCAAAAGTTATGGCCCTTTGAAAAATTTTGCATTCACAAAAAATACACCTGGAAAAATTTTCCAATGTGCTTGAAAAAAAAATTGCAAACAATCTTTAATGGAAAGAAAACTTATGGAGAGGCAAAAGTTTAGCCCCCATTGGTAGAGTGTGACTAGGGGCTTATTAACCCATATGACCAAGGGCTAATAAATAAAAAATTGCCCCCTTTTCTTCTTTGTTGACCTCACCGACCCTAAGTTTCTTATGTCATATGGATAGTGACACAAAACTCAGGATCCAAATTGACAACCATCGTAGTCAAAGACTCAGTAAAAAATGTGGCTTCCCAAGCCACTTTTCAAAAACATGCAGAGAGGAGAGGATTCTGGGCGATGTGCAGAGAGGACACTGCCACATCATGGCAGAGAGACTCCACGTGGTGGAGTTGGTGGTGCTTATGAGGGGAGCGTAAAGACACCATTAATGGGTTGCATCAATCATAGGTACTACCTGTGTGAGATGTCGAGCAGAGAACTCCTTCCAGCATAGGAGCTATCGAATCTTTGGCTTTGGAGTAGACTGTGTCCAAGTCACCAAACAAGCCCATCTTGGCTGCTAGTAAAAGGCCGACGAGGGTGCAAATAGGGGCTAGTAGAGCTTCTATGTGAGGCGTCGACTTTGGGTTGTTGAGAGCTTGCTCACAATACATGCTGGCCTACATGACAATGGCCTTCTTTGAGGCTTACAAACAATTCATAAAATGTCTATGAATGGTGTTGAGACTTCCTACCATGTGCACGAACACAGGCCAATTGATCTCCTTTCAGTGGTGTTGAAATAATGCCCTTTACAAGTAGTTCAAAACTCACAATGAACACATAGGATTAATGTTAAATGATAACAAAAAACTGAAAGCAAACAAAATGTCACATAGATGAAATCATGTCGTCAATGAAAATGATTTGAACAACAAGTAAATCAACTTGAGGTTGACCACACCAGCTCTGATACCATGTAGAAACTACAAAGATCATGGAGATACAAAAAACACGAGATTGCAAGTGAAAAGATTACAAATGAGAAGATATAAATAGGAGAAGTTGGATACCTGACTCTCCATAAAATAGGGATAGGTGGTGACTTACAAACCATATGAATAGTGGAACTACCCTAGAGAATAGTGGCGAGCTATCCATTGAGATGACACATCTCACAAATGACCAACTATTTTAATTATGTCAAAGAGCATGTGTGGAAATTCACCTAACTATGATTAAGTTGCTGTAAACTATAGGAATTATACACCAATAGGATTTTTATCTATATGGGTATCTCATCAGGCTTCATTTTATGGGACCCATCTTTTCACCCACCTAAGTTGCGCTTAACGGGAGTGTTAGTGTATTTTTTATTTTCCTATATTCATAGGTTTTTCCTTCACATGTTATTAATATTTCTCAGTGTTAACTAAGTGAGTATTAGTGTGAGTTGGTGCAAGGTGTCGGCATCCTCCATGGGAGTTACACTTGCCTATTTCAGGCTATTGTGGTGGACTCTTCCCATTGGTCATATTTACCACCTCTCCCCTCTCACATAGTCTATTTATACTCATCTCCTAGCTTGTATTTTTTGTTAAGGGAAAATTGGAGTAAACATGAATAATCAATATATCAATATCAAAATACCCAAAACTCAACGAAATATAGAAACAAAGATATCAATCAAACAAAAGAACTTCAAAAACCTTTGCAAACCTCAAAGCTTCATAGCTTCCATTGGTCACCTATCTCAATTGATCTTGCATGTATGAATAAGGCCCTCAGAGAGTGCACTTCCTTGCTATGATTCCAAGAATGTCAATTGGGAATGGCTGTGATAATTGATTTGCAATGAAGATGAGCTTCACAACAATGATAGTCGTATGGTAACGAGTGTGATCACAAGCAATGAAGGAATTGGTGCCAAAGGCGCGCTATAATCCCTATAGAGTAACAATATTTAAAGCTTGGATGAATGAAATGGAAGAAGAGGGTTCAATTTATAGACTTGTGAAAGAGAAGATCAATGGTATAGAAAGAACAACAAGATCAATGGTATAGAAACCTTAAGGAACATGCACGAATAAGAAGAAGACAAGTGTCTTTCTATATTTTGCATGAGAGGAATTAATAAAATAGAAGAATGAGTTAACTGAAGAGATTAAATCAATTAAAAGAATAGATCAATCAGTTAAGAGAATAGAACTAGAAGATGGAAATTGCATGAGGATGAGAAGATATTTTAGATCAATTAAATATTTAGAATATTCAATTGCATGTGCACAAAGATTGAATTATATTTAGAGATAACTCAATTTAGAAGAAATAGACAACTTAAATAAATATTTGATTTATTTAAATTTAGAGAAGATATTATTGGAAGAAATAATTAAATAATTGAAATTATTTAATTTAGAATGAATTTGGAAGAACTAATTAAATAGTTGCTATTATTTAATTTGTTGGAGGAATTAGAAGAATTTAAGAATTTAATTAAATAAATTGATTTTATTTAATTATTAGAAGAATATGAATCAAATAAATAAATTTGTTTCTTTATTTATTGATAGAGGAATTTGACTTAATTAAATATTAAGAATATTTATTGGGACAGAGTTGTGACATTTTTAGGTGTATACATTTTGTCCCTCTTTGATGCAATGTGTTTTATTATGTTGTTTCAAAGAATAGATTTTTGATAATGATACATGCCCCAGTTTGCCCCTAGTACAGGTTATGACAATAAGATGCCCCCTCAAGAGATTGGACAGGAAGAAGGTAGAAGGGCGTGAGATGGATAATCTCACAAAGACAAAGGGAAAACTTGGTTAGCTTTGAAGAAAATAGGATGCGTTTTAGAGAAACGGGAAGAAAATGGGTGTAGGGAGTAGTCCTAGTCACCACATAGCCAGTTTAGGGTTTGCATGCTATATATAAGGAGTTGGGTCCACAAGACAATTCATTTGCACACTTTCCTTTATTTGATTTGCTTTGAGAGCTTAGGAGAGCATAGAGCATAGAGCAGTCAGCACGAGGATGGATATTCTATGTGAGGAGCATCGCTTTGAGCCAGTCTGATGATTTGACTGGCCAGCAGAGGAAGGACCCGCGATATGTATCTCAAAAAATTTCCCCTAGGGTCAATTTTTAGTTCAATAAATGCTAGGCAAAAATTAGGCTAGATAAATGTGGCAGATTTCATTTTGGCGCATATGACATGTGAAACTATGCATCTATAAAACTTTGGCGCATTTAGGATATAGAACGATGCATACAATAAAGCTGCGCATGCATGAGTAAGGTCACCGCATGCATAATTTGGTGGTGCATTTATGGTATGAGTCGGCACATGCAACTGGGCGGCGCATGCACGGTATGGGATGGCACATGCATGAAATGTTGTAGTGCATGCATCAGAAGTGGTGCATTTGATAAGAAATGGAGCATGTACCTTTTGTTATGGCGCATATGATATAGATAGTTAGTTTACTTAATAGAATTGACTCAAT
The DNA here is from genome assembly GCA_027924645.1 of Cunninghamia lanceolata. Lineage (NCBI taxonomy): Eukaryota > Viridiplantae > Streptophyta > Pinopsida > Cupressales > Cupressaceae > Cunninghamia > Cunninghamia lanceolata. The sequence continues at coordinate 12,429,282 of BSBN01001226.1, forward strand.
TGGCATCCTGTTTGACGCGTCAATCAATAAGCTATCTCTGAGATTGCAAGAATCTAGTCAAGAGATGTAGTGTGCTGTTTTGATCAATTTGATATGTTTCTATAGATATGTTGAGCATGGTACTTGTAGCTTTAGGTTGATGCCTTGCTTTATGTGCCTTACAGGAGGACATACAAGATACATTGATGTCGAGGGAGCAGTTACCCATGCCAATGTTGCAGCAACATATGTTGACCAAGATGGATCAAGAGGTGCTTGACGCAATGGGATTAGACTATGTAGGCTTTATGATCAAGGTTCAAGTGAACCACGGCTTATTAACTATAGTAGTAGAGATGTTCCATAGTGAGGACGGGACCTTCCACTTCTTGACTGGTGAGAAAACAGTTACTTTGGAGGACATATATAGGATACTCCACTTGCCTATTCAGGGAGAGCTCATGGAGTACGATCCATAGAGGCACGTAAGACTTACCGAGTGTAGGTAGGCATTTTATGACCTCAAGCTAGTAGGACATATCATCTCCTGGCAAGACATTCATGACTACTATGACTATTTTCCTGGGATAGTGGTAGGATTGATCAGAGGTGTTGTATGCCCCGATAGGAGATCATACGGGTTCTTGATTGGATGGGGACAGATCATGGAGAGGATGGTCACATAGGACACCTATTATGCTTGGGGTGTCTACATTTTGGCACACCTATACCATGACATGCATCAGGTGGTATACCACAAGGGTGCGAGTTTATCAGCAAGTGTCTCACTATTGCAGTTTTGACTATGGGAGCACATTTCTATCACTAGACCGACTTGTGTCTTTCAGAGACAGAGGTGAGAGCCTTACAGTTATGGCTATGTAGGAGTGATTTCCCAGCATAGGCTGGGGAAGCTCGAGTATTGGAGGCATGCATTAGATAGAGTAGATGTGGTTGTCTGGTGACCATATCTAGATTGTGAGCCTTGGGAGGACAAGGCAGATGAGCTGTTGTACTATTATTATACTTGGTGGCTAATAGGCCGGACACGGTTCATCCTAGAGAGACAGATTGTCAGCTGGGTTCAGAGATAGTTTGGGAGGAGACAGGGTATGCTGTATAGTAGGCACAGATGCTGCCACCTCAGCAGGTATCTCAGCCACAGGGGCATGGATAGGTATAGGTACCTCAGGGTCCAGCACAGCCGGATGTCTAGGAGAGAGCCACAGCTATGCTGAGAGGACAAGTTAGGCAGCTGTGGGCACAGCTTAGGATGGCCAAGGCCTGGGGGGAGATAGATGCAGAGGTTATCTCAGGGCTCACTAGAGAGAAAGATATGGCAAAGGCGAGGATATGAGTTATCTTAGTAGAGCAGGATACAGTAGTGTTAGCCCTTGGGACAGATGCCACTAGTAGCTTTTGGTTGGACAGGTGCACCAGGCCCAGGCACAGTTAGCACAAGCATAGGCACAACTAGCATAGGCACTGGAACAATTGGCACAGGTGCAAGGGTAGTTAGAACAGGTGTAGGGTGAGCTTGCCACAGTGCAGGCTTAGTTACAGTACTATCAGGGTTTATGCCATGGTGTTGTGCCAGTTAGTCAGAGGGCTCCGAGCTATAGGAGCCAGTCTATGGCCTCTCAGAGAGCAAGTGGATCGAGGTCAGGGATCTCTATGATGGGCCCACAGCAGTCTAGGGCCAGCGAAGGAGGGGATTCAGGAGACACTGTTGGGAGCAACGATTCACAGCAGTAGGGATAGTAGACACTTGTGTAGATTTTGGCTCCTACATACACTTTTTGATGGCTCAGATAGTTGGATACGTATATGTACCTATTTTTATATTTTGAGACATGTATCACTATCTTTGAGATGTATTCATTGTATATGACATTGACTCAGAGATGGACCTTTTGATATTGTACACTTGGACATGTTTATGATATTTATATGATGATATAGTTATTTGATACTCTCTATATGCAGTTTGCTCATTCTATGTTATGGATGCATTTCTATTTGTATGTTAGTACCCATTTGATGCATATTTTGATTATGTCTATATGATGCTATGTGATGTTTATCTAATGTAGTCTTAGATGTTTATGATGCTATGTGTCCTAATGCAGACTTTAGATGTGTTTACTTGATATGCTTTCTAATGTGCAAATGAAAATGGTATCTATATGATTATGCAGTTAATGTGATGTACTTATCTATGTTTTTTATTTTTCTGTTGACACTATGTGGGGATTGTAAAAAAATATACATGGATGACCTGATGAATTTATTATGTAAGAAACTAATTTAATCATGTAAATGACTATCTCATGTGATATGATATGCAACTATATGCTATGTTTTTGTGATGTCCAAATGTACTCTATTGACACAGAAATGATATAATGGTAGATAGAAGATTGATTGAAAGAATGACTCGATAGAAAGACTCACAAGCTTCATTTTGTATTGATACTCTGCATTTGTTTGGATCTTTTATTGTATGGGATACGAATGTATGGATGTATAATGGATGTATGATGGATGCTTTTTCTTTTGACATCTTGATGGTGAAAGTATTTTGAAGTGCTTATTTCATCATTGGGTGATTTTTTTTTGGGTACCTTTTTTGAATGTTGTAAGTTAATACAAGCATCTATGTATAATTGAACCGATATGACCTTGCTTATGTGGATTTTGCTTTAGCAAGTTAATAAAAGCATCTAGGTATAATTGAACTGAGATGACTTGAGTATTTCTTGCGTATCAACAGAGAAGGATTGCCCCCTTTCATGTTAGACCTTGGATGTCCTCAATGATCTTTTGTCGATCATGTCTTTAGACAAGGCGTCACATTACTAAAGTTTAATCCACAAACAACAAACAATGAAAATAGTCATGCCCTTATCATAGCATCTCTAGCATTTGGCATCCTCGAGTAGAATAGAAAGACATGATAACAAAAATCAAGACTGCGTATTTTAACCATGTTTCCAATCCACAAATCATATTTGCATTTAGATGTGTTTGTTTTTTGTCATAATTTGGGTAAAATCATTTAGAATGCCTTATGTGTTTGTTTGCTTTGCTTGGGATAGGTTAAGGTCTTACGTCAAGATTTCTGCTTGAAAATAATAGGTTTTGTTGGCACTTGCTTGCCTGGTGAGAAGATTCCACAAGCCTTATTGGTGAGATGGACCCTAAGGGACTGACCTAGTGCCTCGGGGGCTCATTGCTAAAAGGCCTTGCCTACATGACGATGCAGAGGCGATGTAGTTCAAAGTAAACCCTAACGGTCCTAAAACCTAGGTGGTAGAAAGTGGTTTGAACTCAGATAGATAGAAGGAATTAACGTGGGATGGATGGGACAGTGGAACCTTAGGGGCGCATTGAAAATGGCCTTGCCTATGTGATGACACAGAGGCAACTTAGTTCATGGACTTGGACCATGGATGGACTAGAGGATAGACGACAAGATACTGGATGGATAAGGAAGCCTCAGGGGTGCATTAAAAATGGCCTTGCCTACGTGACAACACAGAGGTGACGTAGTTCATGGATTTGGAGCACGTGGATACTGACGAGAGACACTATGCTAGGCTCACACTATGGATAGGATATGGGATAAAACCTTGGTTGACAAGGCAACAAAGAGACAAAGTATCAAGCCATGATAGGTTATCATTAGGATTTTATTATGGAACAGATATGGATCAAATGGGACACGAGTGAAGGAAGAATAGACAAAAGGTGATTGGTTTCCCAAAGATGGAGGAAGCACCAAGTAACACTTGTTTACCAGGTTTTCACCACTTGCTTTTATTTGCATGAAAGCTAGAAAGTATGCATGACACCTATTTGCTAGGTTTTCATCATGGTACCTATTGAAGGTGCCTATTTTCCAGGTTTTCACCAAAGGATAATTTTTTGTACTTTTCTAATTTTTTGATTTTTTTTGTATTTTTCTGGTTTTTTTTTTTTTTTTTTTGTTTTTTATGCCTCCCTTACATTGAGATTCTCTTAGGTATAGAACTGGTGAAGATGCATACTATTGATTAGTGTTGTGTGGTTACACAACACGCCCCATTTTGACTTGGCAAAACAGGGACCCAACTTTTTGGCTTGTTTTGTGCTTTCTGGCAGTTTGGTAAAAGTAAGTCATGCAGATCATTATGCATGGAAAGGTTGGGTAAGTCATCATCATGAGGTCAGTTTGTCAAAATTCATATTTCATTTCAATAACCTCATATTTAGAAAGAGCATCAAATTTCATGCAGGTTTGCCTTTTGTATCACCCTGATATTCGTTAGAGTGTGAAAGTTATGCATGGTCAAAGATTTAGTCAAACCTAATATTTCTAGGGGGAGGATCATATTTCGTAACATTAGTCATATTACAAAAGATCACCCCGATCTAATTTATCACCTGATAAATCATGTGGTCCAAATATCCGGATGTCAATTTTAGGTGATAGTAGCCTTTGCTCGTCAATATCCTTATGCATTTCGCGAGGATCATATTTTTCAATGTAACCCGATATTTCGTAATATCCTCCTGCCGCGAAATATTCCCCTAAGCCAATATCCTGATGATGTCATCCAAACCTGATAAACAAAGAAATGAACATGACGATGATGTAATCATCATTTTTACTTCTCGAGGGCATATTTCTTGAACATGATCCTGCTCGTATAACATGACGATGACATCATGATGCCTTGCCGATACACTGAGCGAATATCTGGATGATGTCATCTCGATATTCTGAAAGAGAGACATATAAGTTTGTTCGGTCATCATCATCTTTGAAACATCACCTGATAAATCAAGGTATCCTACTGATGTACTAAACATAACCAAAGGGTGAGTTCATCACCCAATCCTGTCATGACAGTTATTCCTCTCGAAGAGGATGATCACATTATACTCGGGATGATATTTTTGAATATCATCCTATCTTTCAAATATCATCTTGACATATGAATATCACCCCATTCCTGTTTCCACCATTAACATTTAATGCACGTAGACATGATAGGTAGTTCCCGCCGACCACAAGACTCGATGAAACAGCTGGTGAAATCTTGAGTTTCCATGCAGAAAATTAATGAATAAGATCCAATCTGTCAAGGTTTTCCCTAATTTCACCCTAAGTGCATGGTTAAAAAGGGTGAATTCACCATCATTTCATTTTTACCTTGCGATAAAATTGTTTTTACAGAGCACCATCTTCCATACTCTCATACCAGCGACCCTTGTACGAAATGAGCTTACAGACAGGAGGAAGTGCGTGATCATCAGCAAAATTAAGAGCATTTTTTGAAATCCACTGGTATAAAGAAAATTTGCATATCCAAGTAAGTAAATGAAACCCTCATCATGTTGTTTCTGTAATGGTCAGGTATGGTGTTGTTAATCTAAATTTCTAGTTTATGCACCCCCATGATTAGTTAATATTGAATAGATATAGTAGACATGATGATTAGCAGAAATAACTGTTATATGCATGCATGTGGGTACCCATTGTAAGACAAGATTTTGTTAAATGCAGGCGACCATGGCTGACAAGAGGTTAGCTAAGTGTGAAGCAGAATTCAGTAAGCCCATGTTCTCATCTCAGAGGGGCGTCCTGTTCAAGTATGGTGCAATCACAGATACCCATCAGGGGAATACTAATTTAGAGGCCTAGTCAGCTAGGCTAAATGATGAGAAGAACAGAAGTCCTGTGCTAGATACGGTATTCGTGTCTGGAATGTGGAATGTCACTGGTTTCCCGTACTCCATGGAGTCTCCGGAGCTGGTTATTGAATGTGCCAGGAACTACAATCCAGAGACCAGGCAGGTCATGAAGCATGGGAGAATATATGCAGACCTGTCCATCAAGGGTCTCTCCCAGACATTTGGACTGCCATTGGGCAGGAAAGTCAATAGTGTGGATCTGAAGAAATCAGAGAAAGAATATGAAAATAACAAGAAACAAGCCAAGAAGAACATGTACCAATGGAGAGTTGAGAATAGCACATATCCTATCGCTGTCAAACTTCCTATGCACTTATTCAAATATGATTTTAGTGATGAGTACCAATACATGATTGCACTATTGAGCTGAGTCACAGGCCAGCCTGATGCTGGTAGTTTTAAAGATTGGATGTATGGAGTGATCATGATGTGCATATATTCAGACATCAAGCCACTATGGGGCCAGCTAATAAGTGATGCTCTACATGAGCAGCTGACGAACCTAGGAGGTTCGAACTGTTCTTTCTATATGACATCATACATTGTCTACTCCTATGCTTATAAAGGCACATTTGATGCACTGGTTATAGATGGGAAGGTCACAGGTACAATCAATACAGTACATATTTGGGATCATCATCCCCAGCTGTAGAGAGCCAATTACCTCCAAGATCACAAACTGGTAAATGATGCATTCTCTATGCATCTGGTAAGAACCATGGAGGAGGACAGAACAAAATGATTGAGCATGGAGGCTCAAGAGATAATTTACAGACATGGAGCCTAGTATATACAATTTGCCACCTTTTCCTACATGAGGATTGAGGGTTTTGAAGGAAATCCCCTCATGCTGCCAAGGTATCCCACTGATGTAGTGATACTAATGGAATTTATAAGGCAGAGCTCCACAACGTTGAAAACATACAAAGATGCCCGGAAGCTGCCACCAATTTTGTTTCCAATCACCATTGGCTGGTACATGTGCCCCGATTCAGAGAACATAAAGAAGGTGATGGTCACCTTGAATAAAATGAAGCTTCTGCCTTTTCCACTGATAAGACCATATGATCCTTATGGGAGGATACAGAAAATAATAGGAAAGCCTATTCACCAGAGGCACCTAGAAGACTTCTAGGCTGACTGTGAAGATGAAGCAGAATCAAGAAGAAGAAGATATCAAAGGCTAACATTGAATCAAATCAGAACCTTTGACTGCATCCCCATTCCTCAAAAATTGAAAAAGGATGATGGCAGGATAATTGCAGATGAATATGAAGAGAAGAAGATATACAATGATACTATCTTTGCACCTGACCTCACCATATAGGAGGATATATCCTTGGACCCCTTCATTGCCAGGACCATGCAGCTAACCCAAGCTTGGGTTGATGAACAGATAGAGGCTTTGAAGAAGAATGGTGTTGCCATTACTGTGGACAACAAAAAGAAAGGGCAGGATATTCCTAATGGGGAATATGATGACTTCATAAATGAGAAGAGAAAGTCTAAAGGAGATAGGTTCCCTCCATAACAACAACAAAGCAAAAGACCCCCAAGGGGGAAGAAGGTTGATAATGAACCCAAAGGGGTTATTATTGAAAGAGCAGTGTTAATAGCTGAGGAGGCATCAGGATTAGCATCCCCTCCACAGACAAGAAAACAAAAGTCCAAGAAAAGTAAGACAGCAGAGGCTAGAATTACTGAGACCCAAGAAGAGGGTCAATCCTCAAGAAAACATGATGAAGGGGATATCCTCATGGAGGAAGAGCCTGAGGAAGAAGAGGCCCCTTTGTTATTTAAAAGAAAAATAAGAGCTCCGCAGGTGGTGGTATCTACTCCACCTAAGAAACTAAGAACCTCCATGAGGGGTGAAATACGACAATCCCCTACATTGTTACAAGGGGCAGGTAGTGAAGTGCATAGGGAACTTCAACATAATGTTCCACTTCCTACCATCGTCAAGTTCAAAACTGAGCTCGCGGAAGAATAGATGAAAGAAACCTCCCAAGCACATGAAGAAGGTCATATCTCACTAGAGGAGACAATAAATTTGTCTGATGATGAAGTTGTGAAGGAAGTGGCTTCACAAAAGATGGAAACCCTTGCTGCAGGTACACACATGACCCCTCACAAGACTCCACCAGTGCAAACTATACTGGAGGAGATAAAGCAAGTGGAAACTGAAAAATAAAAGAGCCCAGAGTAGATAGCCCAAGAAATGGGACTGGATACACTGATTGTAGAGGTGACAAGTCCTGTAGTAGTAGATTTGACAGGCAAACAGGATGCAAGTCCTGAACATCCAGCAGGCACACTTGACAAAGGGCAACCTACAGAAGAAGTGAAGATGGTAGAATCAGAAGGACATACTTCAGAGATAAGCCAACAAGGTACATCAGTGGAACCTGCTATAGTAGAGGTTCAAGAAAAGAAGGCTAATGAGAAAGATGTGGTAGAGGATCATGTCGCTAAGGTTCAAGAAATAGGCGGTACAGGTGCGGAACAAATCATGGTTGCGGAACCAACATCAGCACCTAAGAAGACTTCCCAAGTATCCACGACTGTGAATGTTCCTCAACAGGAGGAAATGTCGAAGGTGGATGAGGTGATAAAAGAAAAGGATCATGATCATCAGGATCAACATATAGATACATCACAAGATCCTCCACCTCAGGAAGATGCTCCTCTGGAGAAAGAAGTTCCTCAATAGGAGGATGTGCCACAGGATCAACATCAAAGTGAGCAGCATGAAGAAGAATGAGAAAATCACCTTCTCCATCATATATGCTGACAGAAACAGGAGATAAAGGTGAACATCATGATGATGTGGAGAAACATGATTAGGTACCTCCTTGGTTGGAGAAAGAGGTAAATGCAGAGGTAGAATTTGAAATTCAAGAATTTGATGTATCTACCTTATTTTCTGAGAATATAGTAAAACCAAAGAGGAAGGCGAGAATGACTTCGGCCATTAAGAGGGATCCAACAAATGGGAGAAGGACTGCACAAATTGCAATATCTACTATAGAGAAAGAAAAAGGTAAAATTACCTTAGATGAGTTTCAGATCAGCACAGTGGACTTAGGGTTTGCCAATGAAGACCAAGAGGGTCAAGAGGGCAAAGATATTATTGATTCTTTAATTTAGAAAGTGAAAAGAGAGAAAGAGAAAAATAAGCAACACAAAGAGCACATTGCTCAGTTGCATGCCTACATAGGAAGGCTGACTAGTCCTGATGATACTTCAACTGAACATGCAGTCCCATTGACTGCTATTTCCCAGGAGGAGGTAAATAAATTAGATCTCATGAAACATGAGGCATCTGTACTAAGGAAATGGATGTTATCCACATTGGATAATGCGGAGGAAGTGGTAAAGGCCTCTTTGAAGAGGTGGAATACTATAAGTGACTCCAGGACAAAGGTAGATAAATTGCAGATGCAGACCGGCAAAAGGTCTTTCAAGTTGGAAAAGATATTAGACATTCTGGGAGAGATAAGGAGGATAAATCCTCAGCTGCTCATCAACAAACAGGTACTAAACAATAATATTACCTTGTTAGTAGATATATGGTATAAGGACATTCAATTTGAATGTGGAGTACTTAAAAGATGCAATAATAAACTAAGAGATATCAGCATGAAGTTGCATGATTTGATGTCTATTGAGGCAGAAATGTTAGAAACACTAGAAGGAAAAGTGGAAGGGAAAGTAGAGAATCAAGATGAAGAGTTTGCCATCAAAGATTTACATGGCAACTTCCAATCAGTAGCTGATGATCCACTTGTTCACTCTATAGAAGAGGTCATAGATAAAATAATGAGAATCAAAGTCAAAATGGAAAATTACAATGAGACACTGAATAACAGGAAGAACAAGCTGGACAACAGCAGACACAAATATGAGGCACACAAGCACGCCATCATCAAAGCAAAGACTCAGGATGGTAGAGAAATAGATAAAATTGTGCAGTTATATGAACAGGTCCGGAGCATCATGCAGCCTCATATGCGAGCTCATCATCATCATCATGAAAGTTCAGGAAGTGATGCACCTAGTGAAGAAGCACAAGATTCTAATAAAGTAGATGATGATGCATCATAGAGTGAATATTAGCATCTGATACTTAGTGAAGATAAGTAGTCTAGATAGTTGCCAGCTGGCAACTTGTGCCATTTTGTAAAGTTTGACATAGTCAATGGAAATATTGACCGTGGATATGCATAGATAAATCAAGATCGTTGATCTTTTTGTAACAGATTTCTCACCTTATTCTATAAAAGGTGGAGGAATGCCTCATTTTTTAACATTCAAAACTTAATTGAAATCTGTCTGCTGAAATATTCAGGGATCATTTCAAAGCTTTTTGTATACATCTATATCTTTGCATACCTAATGAATGAGAAGACTATTTTGATTACAATTCATAGTAAATCCTGAGTAATCAGTGTGTGAATTCTGGATATCTGTGGTGATTTACTGCATCCCTTGGAGTGCATGTCTACTTGCATATGTTGTTTTCATACAATTCCTTTGAAGTTAACATCAACTATATCTAGCTGTGGAATGTCTTGGTGAACATATGGTTTGGTTTTCTTCTCTTCATGACTGCATCTGATGTATATGTGGTTCAATAGCTGAAGCTTCAACATTCATTTGAAGCATTTCATTCAATTTCTTTAAATTTTAGAGAATTTCACCATGACAATTGCAAATAACTAATAATCTTAAGCAAATAATGCAAATATGTGGACATCTCGTAGATAATTGAAAATATTTAGCATATTTGAAACTAAAACATGTATTATTGATGAATCTCATGCAAATATTTGAGTATAATTGTATCATTTGATCAAACAACTGTATAAAATGAACTCTCTGTGAAGAATCTCTATAGAAAATGATGTCATGATGATGAACTCAACATAAGGCCCCAAAATGGAAACAGTAACAGACATCAACCTCTAAGTAACGTCAGATGATTAAGACCTAATCAATGAAGACTTGGGATCATGAATTCTCTAAATTCATCATATCTTTCAAGATGAATAAAGGTTAATGTGTACTTTTATTCTATGCTTGTTTGTGACTAACATCATGACCAACATAAATTGGCGCTAGAAGGAGGGCCATCTGAAAGACTACGCTATTCATCATTATTTTCATGTTTGATGATGCAGAGAGTAAGGTAATACTGAAAGCACCTGTGAATTTAAAATATCACTCAAATATTTACTATAGCAAGCTTGTAGATGCTTATTCTGTGTAAAGATTTCCAAATCAAACGTAAATATTGCAAACTTTATAGTAGATCATCATGAATTCACAAATATCTGCCAATGTTAAGTAAATTTGGTCAAACTTTGAAGAATTTCATCTTAGAAGCTTGATATCCCAGGATAAGAGTCATCCTACCCCAAAGATCACCTCATATTTGCACTATCTTTGCAAATATTGTGCAAATATCCAGTCAGATCAGTCATCCGATCACAAATATCACCTCAGCGGGTGAAATTCAGCCAATATTTATAGTCATCCAGCTAGTTTCCCACCAAATTTGAGAAATCCTGGCTCACAGGGTAAATACCAGGTCAAGATCCACCGGACCTTTTGAAGAACTACCTGTTAGAGGTTTCAGACCTAGGACTGTTGACATTCATCATACTCCTGGTTCCATTGCATCAGGAACACCTCCAGAGCATCCTCCTATAACTCCTATCAGTTTCAATATATCTATAGGATCTCCTCAGGGCGTACCTTTAGTCCAACCTCAGCCGGTTATACCTCAACCTCCTTCGGTTGCAATGTCTTTCTTTGCGGCAGAATCGCCTTTAACCTTCAATGCATATCATGAGTTACCAAAGAATCTAGACAAACTATGTCCGAAATATCATCCTTATCAGTATGCTGATGATCATATCAGAACCTTTAAAGAAGCTTGCTGTAGAGCCAGAATAGAACATCAAGATGTTGTATGCAAATTATTTCCTTTCTCCTTAGGGGAAGAGGCTTATAATTGGTTTATTAGTCTTGGTCAGGGTTCTGTTGGTTCATGGGCTGTCTTAGAGAAAGCTTTTACTAATAGGTTCAAAATACCAATTGATCCTTCAATGAACTACCACCTATTTCCCACTATCAAGTGGTTTGAAGGAGAACCTATTGCCAATTTCAATGCTAGGTTCCAAAAAATGTTATCCAAGTTAGTTACTCCTTATACAGTAATAGATGCTGCTGCTAGGAGTATCTACTATTCAGCCCTGGATCCATTAACTTCCATGTTCATCAGGAGAACACATCCTAAAATCACTACCTTGACAGGAGCCTTTCAAGAAGCTATCAAAGTAAATCAGTAGTTAGTACCTTCTCCTACTCCAAATATAGCATTCCCTACACTGCCTGGCATGTATCCAACATATCTTGCACAACATCTTGCATCATATCCTGCACAATATCCTAATGGTGCAATGATACCTCCAGCAGTCATGCCTGCACCCTTGCAAGTGCCTCCATTGAGTATCATGCCACCTCCTAATGGGAATGGCCAGATGTCACAATATCCTGCACAAACTTAGACACCTTAGGGTGCTGATCTATCCAACAATAACCATGGATCCTCTTTCTTCAAGCCTCAAAGTGAAAATGTAGTAGCCAAAGCTCAAGAGGAAAAGGAAGAAATCAAAGAAATCTCTGCTCAGCTAAGAAAACTCACTACAGAAGTGACTCATTTGAGAAATTAGAACTTCTATTCCCAGTCAAATCAGAACAGGAGTTATTCCAATGATAGGCCAAGTTATCCTGACAGAGGATACAATAGTAATAATTTCAACAATAGTGGTGGAAATAACAATAATCCTCAGAGACAGCCTAGAGTATGGAACTCCAGGCCAAATAATGGTTCGTTGCCATCACCCTTAGATAATCAATCACCTGGTGACGCCAAACAGACTACTAGAGTTAATCTTGCTGAGGTAGCCCTCACTAACTGGTGTAGGATCCACAACACAAATGCTCATGCAGAGCTAGATTGTCCACAATTTCAAATTGCTGCCAGCATTTTTCAAACAGAAGTGTCTAATACTGCAGGAAATCCACCTCAGGTGGAAGATAATGAAATAGTTCCATGTGGATATGATTCAGCCCTAGTACTAGAGAGTTATACTAATCATCAGAATGGTTCACAAGCATGTGAAGAATCTGCTTTAGCCTTTGAGTCAAATTATGTCTTCCCTTTCGAAGATGAGAATGAGCCTTCCACTAAACATGAGGAGGTGTATGCATACCAGCAGCAATATCCTGGCAAGCATAACTATAACTTGAGAAGTGGTGCCAATAGACCTACTAGTCCATTGACCTCATCTCTACCTCCAAACAATTTTAACACACCTCCTGATCGTAAAGCAAGCAATAATTCAGGGTTTCCCAAGGTAAATGCCCAATATTTGTCACCTCAGAATATAGCATCAAAGGCTGTCAGCTTACCTCATGAGTCTAATAAACTTGTCACATACTTGGCAAATGAGATGAAAAAGATAAAGATTAGCCTGTCTTTATCAGAGTTATTGAAAACCCCTGCAATTAAGAAGGCATTCATGAAATCATTGGATGATCCTACTCCTAAAGAGGATATGCATCCTTCAGGTAAGTCTAGTGGTAAAGATCATGCTACTAGAGATAATAATACCAAGCCTAAAGTGTCAGCTACTGTCCAAGCTACAGAAACCTCACATATGACATTATACTGAGATAAGACTGAGTCACCACCTTTCCTCCTTACCATAAGGATGTTTGGCAAGAATTTACACAACTGTCTGGTAGATTCAGGTGCCTCTACAAATGTGATGCCCTTGTCTATATGCAATGCATTAGGATGACATCTTGCTATATCCCTAAAGAAAGTGACACAGTTAGACAAGACTGAAGTGAGTGTGATAGGTGAATTGACTCATATACACATGCAACTAGCATCTGATCCCAGGATCCAGTATTATATTGATATCCACGTAGTTGATATACCTGATACATATGGGATGCTGCTTAGCAGAGACTGGTCAAAAACTTTGAATGAATATATGTCCACTGACTTCAGTCATATGTGGTTGCCTTGGAAAGGTATACCTAACTAGATAAGAATAGATGCTAAACCCAGGATGAAACACATGATCATTGAATATAACAAAACAAATGAGATAATGTACGTAAATGTTGAACCTGGAGTTTATGCCGTTAGGCCACAGACGGTTAGGATAGAAGAGATCCTGATGTTGGATTTTCATCATCATGATGATGATCATTAGGAGGATATACCTTATGTAGGGCCTGATATTAATTTTAAAAATGAAAATGAAGGAGACTATTTCAGAAATTTTGAAAAGCACTTATCCAAACAGATAAAGCGATGTAAGGTAATGAATATATCGGCTAATGATATTTTAATTGATGGATGGTGCAGGTTACATAATGAGCCTCAATCAGAGAGAACTTGTGAAACATGCTTAGATATGATGATGCTGGAGCAATCATACAGTGACGCATCATCATTGGAGGTAAGTTCATCAGATAGTGATAACGATGGTGATTCTGATTCTTGCTTGTTTTCTGCAGGTACCATAGAAAAGGTGGCAGATCATGATGAGGATCATATACAGAGAACAGAAGAAATTCTGGTGAATGACCAGATAAATGTTAAGAAAAAAGAAGAAATCACTTTAGGAAGTGATTGTTTTATGGAGTCAGATTATGAATTGTCTGATGAAGATAGAGGTAGTAACTTGACCAGATTCAAAGAGTTCTTATCAAGAGAAATTAAGAAAATGATAAAACAAAAGAAACATCCACAGGTTGCAATAACTAAAGGATGGTGTAGGTTGCATGAGGCGCCTCACTCAGAGACTACATGCTAACTATGTTTACACATTTTAAAGAAACATACAGAGCTAGATCCAAAAGATCATCCTCCTGATGATGTAAAACAAGAAGAGGAATCAGCTTCCCAGAAGAAGAAAAGGATGAGGACTGGGAAAGCTGAAATTCCTAAGTTGAAGTGGCTATCAGGTGGTGCAGCTGCTAGAGCTGCAAAGAAAAGAGAAGGTTTTGCTAAACCTCATACTAAAGATAAACCCTAGATCCTAAGATTTGATGGATCCAAGTCTAAACAAGGAGCTGGAGTAGGAATTGATCTCATTGATCCATCAGGAAAATCCTACTTAGCTACATACAGATTATAGTTCCCCTACACTAATAATGTGACAGAGTATGAAGCTTTGATTCATGGGATACTGTTTGCTCTCAAGAAGAAGGTAAAAATTCTACATGTCTTTGGAGACTCAGAATTAGTAGTCAGGCAGGTAAGAGGAATCTACTCTTGCAATTATAAGAGATTGTCAAATTATAGACACAGAGTGTGGGATTTAATTGAACACTTTGATGCATTTAATATCACCCACATTCCTAGAAAACAAAATCATAGGGCAGATGCACTTGCCCAGGCTGCCAGTACACTGGAACCATTATCCATATCAGGTCTAAAGAGATTTTTAGTAGAACTAGTATCTATACCATCAGTACCTGATAGTGTTACTAATCTCCAGGTTTTTGACGATGATCAGCATATTTTTGATTTCATTTCTAATAGGGATATATTTGATGCTCAGATCATAGATGAGAATAGTATGGAAGATCAAGTTTGGGAAGAAGATGAAATATTAGAGTTGTCTAGCAACATAATTCCCAAAGGTATGATTGAATTAGAAAGAGCCTTTGATCTAGACAATATGCTGAAACAGAAGGACCTTCCCAAAGCTAATGGAGGTCAGTATTCACAAGTGAACATTGGATAAAATGAAGACAAAAGAAATGTCCTGATAGGTAAGGTTTGCACACCAGAAGAGTTAGAAGAAGTAACTCAAGCTCTCAAAGATTACATGCATGTTATTGCCTGGACATATGATGAGCTGAAAACATATGATACATCAATCATAACTCACACTATACCCCTCAAGCCAGATGCTAAGCCTTTTAGACAGAAGCAAAGGCCAGTCAATGCTCTGCTTGAACCCATAATTTTTGAAGAAGTCAAGAAGTTGTTAAATGCCAGGATAATCTTTCGTGTAAGGCACTCCACTTGGGTGGCCAATCTAGTCCCGGTTAGAAAGAAGAATGGAGACATTAGGTTATGTGTATATTTCAGTAACCTGAATAGAGCATCAGAGAAGGATAATTATCCCTTACCATCACTAGATGAAGTGTTGTAGATTGTAAATGGAGCTAAAATGATGTCTTTTCTAGATGGTTTCTCAGGATACAACCAAGTGATGGTTGATAAGATTGACAGATTGAAAACTGCCTTCACCACCAAGTGGGGGATATTTGCATATAGACGTATGCCATTTGGACTTATAAATGCTGGAGCTACATTCCAGCGAGCAATGGATATAGCCTTCAGAGGCTTAATAGGAAAGTGTATAGTCATCTACATGGATGACTTGACAGTATTCTCCAAAGAAAGGGGAAATCATGTAACAGATCTCAGAAATGTGAAGAGTATGGAATATCCCTGAACCCCAAGAAATGCATATTTGGGGTAACAACAAGTAAATTATTAGGCCATTTGATAACTGAAGATGGGATCATCATTGATCCTTCCAGAGTGGAGTCTATCATGAAAATACAACTCCCTAGAAGTAAGAAAGAACTTAAGTCTTACTTTGGTAAGATTAACTTTGTGAGAAAATTCATCACTAGTTTTGCAGAGATAGTCAGACCACTAAATGCTATGCTGAAAAAAGATGCCAAGATTGAGTGGACAGTAGAGGCCAAAGATGCTTTTGAAGACATAAAGAAAGCCATATCAGATGCTCATGTCCTCATCAGTCTAGACTACACAAAAGATTTCTACATTTATTCATTTGCTTCAGAGCATACCTCTGCAGCAGTATTGACCCAAAGGAATGAAGAGAAAGAAGAGAAACCAATAGCTTTAATGAGCTATCCTTTCAAGGATGCTGAACTAAGATATGTAGATGTTGAAAGATAAGCACTTGCATTAGTCAGGGCAGTAAAAAAGTTTAGGCATTACATACTAAGAAGCAAAGTGATTGCAGTAGTGCCTGATGCAGCAGTGAAGATGTTGCTAATGCAGAGTGAGCCTGGTGAGAAAAGAGCCAAGTGGATTATTGTATTACAAGAGTATGACATGGAAATTGCACCAATGAAGCTGGTAAGAAGATAGACCTTAATCCAGATGCTATCTGAAATTGATCCAAACATCACAAGTAAACAATATGTAATCAATGCACAGGACAGTAAAGAATGGTATTCAGATATCAGGCACATCCTGATTACTGAAAGATGTCCTCCTAGAATGCAAGCTTCATAGAGAAGAGCCTTGAAGATAAGGTCACAAAAATATATGATGAAGGGAGGAACCCTGTTCAAGAAGAATTATGAAGGAATATACCTGAGATGCTTAGAAAAGCCAGAAGAAAATAAGGTTTTATTAGAACTACATGACAAATTCGGAACAACACATGGATCAGCCTTGGCCACAACACATGCAATCCTCAGAGCAGGATATTATTGGCCTACAATTTTTAAAGATACAGCTGATCATGTTAAATGTTGTCATGTATGTCAGGTTGCTACCAATAGAGAGAAATATGCTACTCAACCCTTGCAGCCAGTGATGGAAGAGCGCCCATTTGCACAATGGGGCATGGACTTCATAGGACCAATCAATCCTCCATCCTCCTCAGGCCATAGGTATGTCTTAACAATTATTGATTATTGCACCAGATGGACTGAAGTTGTCAGCAGCAAGACTTGTATTGCAGATTATGTTATTAAGTTTCTAGAAAGCAACATTGTTACTAGGTATGGAACTCCTTATGCTCTGGTAAGTGATAATGGTTCTGCTTTCACTTCAACCAAATTGTCAAGTTGGGCTTTTGATCATGGGATCATACTCAAGTTCTCATCCAACTATTATCCTCAAGGGAATGGATTAGCAGAATCCACCAATAAAAATTTGTTGAATATCATAAGAAAATTAATAGAAAAGAACCCTAGGGAATGGAACTCATTTCTGAAGTATGCCTTATGGGTAGACATGACTAGAATGAAAACTGCACTAGGAAACTCACCTTTCCAACTAGTATATGGGCTGGATCCTATCCTCCCTGTTAACTTGAAAATTCCTACCTTGTAGTTTGCCCAAGAGTACCTAGGCATAGACAATAGACAAGAAGTCAGGTTACTTCAGCTGATGCACCTAGAAGAAAAAAGAAGTCAAGCAATTGACCAATTTGCAAAACATCAGGCTGTCGTTAAACGTTGGTTTGACAAGAGAGCCAAAGTTAAGGCATTCAGGATATCTGATTTAGTACTGATGTGGGATAAAGCCCATGAGAGGAAAGGTGACCATGGTAAATTTGACAGATTATGGATCGGTCCCTTTCAAATTTCTGAGTTATTAGGAGACAACACTTATAGGCTTAAGAACTTGATAGGTGAGGATTTCCCATTGCCAGTCAATGGGCAATTTCTCAAACATTATTTTCAAGTCTAAGTGACTTCATGACAGTCATGTGTATCATATTGTACATTTGTATAGTTGTTTGTATAGTTGTGGTTGTTTGTTTGTTTGTCTTGTTTTGTTTTGTTTTGGTTAGTCAAGATGATGCACTTCATCACCATAGAAAATAATTAAATTGTTAGGATTCAAGTGATGAGATCAGATTTAGGCATAGGTTGTGAGTCAGTCTAAGAAGTATTCATGATCAGGTCTGTGATATCTTTTCATCAGGGTGCCTTTTCTTGACCAAAGTGAATCCATCACAATGAAACACCTAACAGCCTTGGGCTTGTTGAACACACAAGTATAGGTGTTAAGTGAAAAATCTAAAGGGACTCCCTTGCTACCAATACAATCTCCAACCTAAAGCTGCAAGTGACTGTACCTTGTATAAATGAGCTGACATGATATCAGATACAAATTTTAAAAGAAAAATCAAAAAAGAAATAAAATTAGGCCATATAAGTAACTCTATCAGGGCTATGAACGCCTGCTGGTAGTGGGGCTCTACTTAGGGAGATTGTATAGATAACCTTGCCAGGGCTATAGACGCCTGCTGGCAGCAAGGAGCTATCCAGGTTGGCTCCAACTATGTAGTTTAACACCAGTTACTTATGTTTTCAACTTGCTTTCAAGATGAAGATAATTAATCATTTGCACACATATGATCCTTTGTTAACATTGATACCATGATGAACTTTTATCATTCAAAAGATCATGATGCTTATGCTTAGAATGAATTAGAATACTATGGATGAATATAATCTCACCATTTGAATCATTGGAATTTGTTTGTTTTCTTTGGTGGCAAGTTGTTGTGTGGTTACACAACACGCCCCATTTTGACTTGGCAAAACAGGGACCCAACTTTTTGGCTTGTTTTGTGCTTTCTGGCGGTTTGGTAAAAGTAAGTCATGCAGATCATTATGCATGGAAAGGCTGGGTAAGTCATCATCATGAGGTCAGTTTGTCAAAATTCATATTTCATTTCAGTAACCTCATATTTAGAAAGAGCATCAAATTTCATGCAGGTTTGCCTTTTGTATCACCCTGATCTTCGTTAAGGTGTGAAAGTTATGCACGGTCAAAGATTTAGTCAAACCTAATATTTCTAGGGGGAGAATCATATTTCGTAACATCAGTCATATTACAAAAGATCACCCCGATCTAATTTATCACCTGATAAATCATGCAGTCCAAATATCTGGATGTCAATTTTAGGTGATAGTAGCCTTTGCTCGTCAATAGCCTTATGCATTTCGCGAGGATCATATTTTTCAATGTAACCCGATATTTCGTAATATCCTCCTGCCGCGAAATATTCCCCTAAGCCAATATCTTGATGATGTCATCCAAACCTGATAAACAAAGAAATGAACATGACGATGATGTAATCATCATTTTTACTTCTCAGGGGCATATTTCTTGAACATGATCCTGCTCGTATAACATGACGATGACGTCATGATGCCTTGCTGATACACTGAGTGAATATCTGGATGACATCATCCTGATATTTTGAAAGAGAGACATATAAGTTTGTCCAGTCATCATCATCTTTGAAACATCACCCGATATATCAAGGCATCCTCCTGATGTACTAAACATAACCAAAGGGTGAGTTCATCACCTGATCTTGTCATGACAGTTATTCCTCTCGGAGAGGATGATCACATTAGACTCGGGATGATATTTTTGAATATCATCCTATCTTTCGAATATCATCCTGACATATGAATATCACCCCGCTCTCGTTGCCACCATTAACATTTAATGTGTGCAGACATGGTAGGTAGTTCCCGCCGACCACAAGACCCGATGAAACATTTGGTGAAATCCTGAGTTTCCATGCAGAAAATTAACGAATAAGATCCAATCTGTCAGGGTTTGCCCTAATTTCACCCTAAGTGCATGGTTAAAAAGGGTGAATTCACCGTCATTTTGTTTTTACCTTGCTATAAAATTGTTTTTATAGAGCACCAGGTTCCATACTCTCATACCAATGACCCTTGTACGAAATGAGCTTACAGACAAGAGGAAGTGCGTGATCATCAGCAAAATTAAGAGCATTTTCAGAAATCCACTGGTATAAAGGAAATTTACATATCCAGGTAAGTAAATGAAACCCTCATCATGTTGTTTCTATAATGGTCAGGTATGGTGTTGTTAATCTAAAGTTCTGGTTTATGCACCCCCATAATTAGTTAATATTGAATAGATACAGTAGACATGATGATTAACAGAAATAATTGTTATATGCATGCATGTGGGTACACATTGTAAGACAAGATTTTGTTAATTATAGGCGACCATGGCTGACAAGAGGTTAGCTAAGTGTGAAGCAGAATTCAGTAAGCCCATGTTCTCATCTCAGAGGGGCATCCTAGTAAAGTATGGTGCAATCACAGATACCCATCAAGGGAATACTGATTTAGAGGCTTGGTCAGCTAGGCTAAATGATGAGAAGAACAGAAGTCCTATGCTAGATGCAGTATTCGTGTCCGGAATGTGGAATGCCACCAGTTTCTCGTACTCCATGGAGTCTTCGGAGCTAGTTATTGAATGTGCCAGGAACTACAATCTAGAGACTAGGCAGGTCATGAAGCATGGGAGAGTATATGTAGACTTGTCCATCAAGGGTCTCTCCCAGACATTTGGACTACCATTGGGCAGGAAGGTCAACAGTGTGGACCTGAAGAAATCAAAGAAAGAATATGAAAATAACAAGAAACAAGCCAAAAAGAACATGTACCAATGGAGAGCTGAGAACAACACATATCCTGTAGCTGCCAAACTTCTTGTGCACTTATTCAAATATGATTTTAGTGATGAGTACCAATACATGATTGCACTATTGAGCAGAGTCAGAGGCCAGCCTGATGCTGGTAGTTTTAAAGATTGGATGTATGGGGTAATCATGATGTGCATATATTCAGACATCAAGCCACTATGGGGCCAACTAATAAGTGATGCTCTACATGAGCAGCTGACGAACCTAGGAGGTTCGAACTGTGCTTTCTATAAGACATCATACATTGTCTACTCCTGTGCTTATAAAGGCACATTTGATGCACTGGTTACAGATGGGAAGGTCACAGGTACAATCAATGCAGTACATATTTGGGATCATCATCTCCAACTACAGAGAGCCAATTACCTCCAAGATTACAAACTGGTAAATGATGCATTCTCTATGCATCTAGTAAGAACCATGGAGGAGGACAGAACAAAATGATTAAGCATGGAGGCTCAATAGATAATTTATAGACATGGAGCCTGGTATATACAATTTTCCACCTTTTCCTACATGAGGATTGAGGGTTTTGAAGGAAATCCCCTCATGCTGCCAAGGTATCCCACTGATGCAGTGATACTAATGGAATTTATAAGGCAGAGCTCCACAATGTTGAAAACATACAAAGATGCCCAGAAGCTGCCACCAATTTTGTTTCCAATCACCATTGGCTGGTACATGTGCCCCGATTCAGAGAACATAAAGAAGGTGATGGTCACCTTGAATAAAATGAAGTTGCAGCATTTTCTACTGATAAGACCACATGATCCTTATGGGAGGATGCAAAAAATAATAGGAAAGCCTATTCACCGGAGGCACCTAGAAGACTTCTGGGCTGACTGTGAAGATGAAGCAAAAGCAAGAAGAAGAAGATATCAAAGGCTAACATTGAATCAAATTAGAACCTTTGACTGCATCCCCATTCCTGAACAATTGAAAAAGGATGATGGCAGGATAATTGCAGATGAATATGAAGAGAAGTAGATATACAATGATACTGTCTCTGCACCTGACCTCACCATACAGGAGGATATATCCTTGGAACCCTTCATTGCCAGGACCATGAAGGTAACCCAAGCTTGGGTTGATGACCAGATAGAGGCTTTGAAGAAGAAAGGTGTCGCCATTACTATGGACAATAAAAAGAAAGAGCATGATATTCTTGATGGGGAATATGATGACTTCATAAATGAGAAGAGAAAGTCTAAAGGAGATAGGCTCCCTCCACAACAACAACAGAGAAAAAGACCCCCAAGGGGGAAGAAGGTTGATAATGAACCCAAAGGGGTTATTATTGAAAGAGCAGTGTTTATAGCTAAGGAAGCAGCAGAATCAGGATCAGGATCAATATCCCCTCCATGGACAAGAAAACAAAAGTCCAAGAAAAGTAACACAACAGAGGCTAGAATTACTGAGACCCAAGAAGAGGGTCAATCCTCAAGAAAACATGATGAAGAGGATATCCTCATGGAGGAAGAGCCTGAGGAAGAAGAGGCCCCTTTGTTATTCAAAAGAAAAAGAAGAGCTCCGCAGGTGGTGGTATCTACTCCACCTAAGAAACTAAGAACCTCCATGAGGGGTGAAATACGACAATCCCCTACATTGTTACAAGGGGCAGGTAGTGAAGTGCATAGGGAACTTCAGCATAATGTTCCACTTCCTACCATCGTCAAGTTCAAAACTGAGCTTGCAGAAGAACAGATGAAAGAAACCTCCCAGGCACATGAAGAAGGTCATATCTCACTAGAGGAGACAATAAATTTGTCTGATGATGAAGTTGTGAAGGAAGTGGCTTCACAAAAGATGGAAACCCTTGCTGCAGGTACACACATGACCCCTCACAAGACTCCACCAGTTCAAACTATACTGGAGGAGATAAAGCAAGTGGAAACTGAAAAAGAAAAGAGCCCAGAGCAGATAGCCCAAGAAATGGGGCTGGATACACTGATTGCAGAGGTGACAAGTCCTGTAGTAGTAGATTTGACAGGCAGACAAGATGCAAGTCCTGAACGTCCAGCAGGCACACCTAACAAAGGGCAACCTGCAGAAGAAGTGAAGATGGCAGAATCAGAAGGCCATACTTCAGAGATAAGCCAAAAAGGTACATCAACAGAACCTGCTATAGTAGAGGTTCAAGAAAAGAAGGCTGATGAGAAAGATGTGGTAGAGGATCCTACTGCTAAGGTTCAAGAAATAAGTGGTACAGGTGCGGAACAAATCATGGTTGCGGAACCAACATCAGCACCTAAGGAGACTTCTCAAGTATCCACGACTGTGAATGTTCCTCAACAGGAGAAAAAGTTGAAGGTGGATGAGGTGATAAAAGAAAAGGATCATGATCATCAAGATCAACATATAGATACATCACAAGATCCTCCACCTTAGGAAGATGCTCCTCTGGAGAAAGAAGTTCCTCAATAAGAGGATGTGCCACAAGATCAACATCAAAGTGAGCATCATGAAGAAGAACCGAGAAAATCACCTTCTCCATCACATATGCTGACAGAAACAGGAGATAAAGGTGAACATCATGATGATGCGGAGAAACATGATCAGGTACCTCCTTGGTTGGAGAAAGAGGTAAATGCAGAGGTAGATTTTGAATATCAAGAATTTGATGTATCTACCTTATTTTCTGAGAATATAGTAAAACCAAAGAGGAAGGCAAGAATGACTTCGGCCATTAAGAGGGATCCAACAAATGGGAGAAGGAATGCACAAATTGTAATACCTACTGTAGAGAAAGAAAAAGGTAAAATTACCTTAGATGAGTTTCAGATCAGCACAGTGGACTTAGGGTTTGCCAATGAAGACCAAGAGGGTCAAGAGGGAAAAGATATTATTGATTCTTTAATTTAGAAAGTGAAAAGAGAGAAAGAGAAAAATAAACAACACAAAGAGCACATTGCGCAGTTGCATGCCTACATAGAAAGGCTGACTAGTCTTGACGATACTTCAACTGAACATGCAGTCCCATTGACTGCTATTTCCCAGGAGGAGGTAAATTAATTAGATCTCGGGTAAGTGCAAGAAGATGGGGGGCCAAAAAGGGGTCTTAAGTGGCCACTTTTTTTTCTGAAATCAGGGAATACTGGCCTTGGATGAGAAATTGAGCATAGTTACGCTCAAAATTTGCAGATGCAACCAAAACAATGTTCGTAGTGCTCCGAGTCTACTTTCTAAACTACTATTTTATTTTGAAAATGGCATAGATTGATGGGTTCAAAAGAGGGAGCCATAGAAATTGGTGTTGTTTCTGTCAAAAAAACATAACATAGCATGTTTTGTGGCTCCCTCAAAAGGTCAACTTTTTTTTGGTATTTTTAAAATCGCTTTGGTGAGAAATTAGCTAATAGCATGTAGTTTATGCCCAATTTTTCTAATAATTTTTTGATGAATATTTGATTTTTTACTAATTTTTAAAGTGGACACATCCTAAAAAATAGAATTTTGGCCGTGCTACCCCTATAAATTTTGAAAACTAATTGAAAATTATTTTTTTATTTTTTTAATATTTGTAGAATGGAGTCTAGTTTCTAAATATGTAATTTTTTTGAAATTTGAATGAATAGTTATTTTACAATGGAAAAAAGACCAAATAGTGGTTTTTGCCTAAAAACAGACACACAAACAAAAGAAATTAAAGATGAAAGGCTTAACATTGTTAAAATGTGAAAAAAATCACATCGTCAAATAGCTAAGAGAAAGTCTAACATTACCCATGTGTTCGATTTGTTCAACCTTGAAGCACATGCAAATCTGAGGGTTAGCACGAACGAAATTATGTGAAATTTTTAAGAATATAGAAAAACATGTCTGTGATTGTTCATAAGGCACTCCAAGCCTTTGGGTTGGAAATCCAAAGCAAATCCCAAACCCAAGGCTTGGGATTCCCAAAGCAATAAATAACGCAAGCGTGTTATAACGCGCTCACGTTATGTTTTGCCTTGCATTTTCTTTCCCACAAGTCTGTCTTTTGTCATGTTTGACATAACGCGAGCGCGTTATAACGCACTCGCGTTATGTCCCACTCAAATTTTTTTACGTTCAAGGCTATTAATCATGAGGGTTAAGGGATAAGGGATAGAGTTGGAGGGTTTAGGGATAAGGGATTAGTGTTTAAGGTATAGTATCGAGCCTGTTGAGGGTCTAGGAATAGGGATAGCGTTTAAGGTTCAGGGATGAGGGATGACAAATTATGGTTTAGGGTTTAGGGCTAGGGTTGAGGGTCGAGGGATCAAAGTTAAGGGTTGAGGGATTAGGGTTTGACATTGAGGGTTGAGGGTTGAGGTTCAAGGGTCAAGGGTTTAGGGACAGGGTTTAGGGTCGAGGGATTAGGGTTAAAGTAGAGTGTGGAGGGTGTAAGGATTAGGGATAGGGTTGGAGGGTTTAGGGATAAGGGATTAGGGTTTAAGGTATAGTATCGAGTCTGTTGAGGGTTTAGGAATAGGGATAGCATTTAGGGATTAGGGATGAGGGATTATAGTTGAGGGATGATGGATTAGGGTTGAGGGTTGAGGGATTAGGGTTTAGGGATAAGGTTTAGGGTTGAGGGTTGAGGGATTAGGGTTTAAGGTATAGTGTTGAGGGTTGAGGGTTAAGGGTTTAGGATTAGGGTTTAGGGTTGACGGATTAGCATTTAATGTCAAGGTTAGGGTTAGAGTGTCGAGGGTAGAGGGATTAGGGATAGGGCTTAGGGTTGAAGGTTTAAGGATTGAGGGTTGAGGCTTTAGGGACGAGGGTTTAAGGCTAAAGATATAGTGTCAAGTGTTGAGGGTGTAGGGATAGGGTTTAAGTTTTAAGGGTTGAGGGTTGAGGGATAGGGATTAGGGTTTAAGGTATAGTGTTGAGGGTTGAGGGATCAGAGTTAAGGGTTGAGGGATTAGGGTTTGACGTTGAGGGTTGAGGTTCGAGGGTCAAGGGTTTAGGGATAGGGTTGAGGGTCGAGGAATTAGGGTTAAAGTAGAGTGTGGAGGGTATAAGGATTAGGGATAGGGTTTGAGGGTTTAGGGATAAGGGATTAGGGTTTAAGGTATAGTATCAATTCTGTTGAGGGTGTAGGAATAGGGATAGCATTTAGGGTTTAGGGATGAGGGATTAGAGTTGAGGGATGACGGATTAGGGTTGAGGGTTGAGGGATTAGGGTTTAGGGATAAGGTTTAGGGTTGAGGGCTGAGGGATTAGGGTTTAAGGTATAGTGTTGAGGGTTTAGGGATAGGGTTTAGGGTTGAGGGATTAGGATTTGACATTGAGGGTTGAGGGTTTAGGGTTTAGGGTTTAGGGTTAGGGTTGAGAGATGAGGGATCAGAGTTAAGGGTTGAGGGAATAGGGTTTGATGTCGAGGGTTGAGGGTTGAGGTTCGAGGGTCAAGGGTTTAGGGATAGGGTAGAGGTTGAAGGGATTAGGGTTAAAGTAGAGTGTGGAGGGTGTAAGGATTAGGGATAGGGTTGGAGGGTTTAGGGATAAGGGATTAGAGTTTAAGGTATAGTATCAAGTTTGTTGAGGGTTTAGGAATAGGGATAGCATTTAGGGTTTAGGGATGAGGGATTAGAGTTGAGGGATGAGGGATTAGGGTTGAGGGTTGAGGGATTAGGGTTTAGGGATAAGGTTAAGGGTTGAGGGTTGAGGGATTAGGGTTTAAGGTATAGTGTTGAGGGTTGATGGTTTAGGGATAGGGTTAGGTTTGAGGGATTAGGGTTTAGGGTTGATGAATTAGGGTTTAATGTTGAGAGTTGAGGGTTAAGGGTTGAGGGTTGAGGTTGAGGGATAGGGTTAATGGTCAAGGGATTAGGGTTAAATAAGAGTGTCGAGGGTAGAGGGATTAGGGTTTAAGGTATAGTATCAAGCCTGTTGAGGGTCTAGGAATAGGGATAGTGTTTAGGATTTAGGAATGAGGGATTAGAGTTGAGGGATGACGGATGACAGATTAGGGTTGCGGGTTGAGGCATTAGGGTTTAGGGACAAGGTTTAGGGTTAGGGTTGAGGGATTAGGGTTTAAGTTATAGTGTCGAGGGTTTAGGGATAGGGTTTAGGGTTGAGGGATTAGAGTGAAGGGTTGAGGGATTAGAATTTGACGTTGAGGGTTTAGGGTTTAGGGTTAGGGTTAAAGGTCGAGGGATCAGAGTTAAGGGTTGAGGGATTAGGGTTTGATGTTGAGGGTTGAGGGTTGAGGTTCGAGGGTCAAGGGTTTAGGGATAGGGTTGAGGGTTGAGGAATTAGGGTTAAAGTTGAGTGTGGAGGGTATAAGGATTAGGGATAGGGTTGGAAGGTTTAGGGATAAGGGATTAGAGTTTAAGGTATAGTATCGAGTCTGTTGATGGTTTAGGAATAGGGATAGCATTTAGGGTTTAGGGATGAGGAATTAGAGTTGAGGGATGAGGGATTAGGGTTGAGGGTTGACGGATTAGGGTTTAGGGATAAGGTTTAGGGTTGAGGGTTGAGGGATTAGGGTTTAAGGTATAGTGTTGAGGGTTGATGGTTTAGGTTTGAGGGATTAGGGTTTAGGGTTGATGAATTAGGGTTTAATGTTGAGAGTTGAGGGTTGAGGGTTGAGGGTTGAGGGTTGAGGTTGAGGGATAGGGTTAATGGTCAAGGGATTAGGGTTAAATAAGAGTGTCGAGGGTAGAGGGATTAGGGTGTAATGTTTAGTATCGAGCCTATTGAGGGTCTAGGAATAGGGATAGCGTTTAGGATTTAGGAATGAGGGATTAGAGTTGAGGGATGACGGATGACAGATTAGGGTTGAGGGTTGAGGCATTAGGGTTTAGGGACAAGGTTTAGGGTTAGGGTTGAGGGATTAGGGTTTAAGGTATAGTGTTGAGGGTTTAGGGTTGAGGGATTAGAGTGAAGGGTTGAGGGATTAGAATTTGACGTTGAGGGTTTAGGGTTTAGGATTAGGGTTGAAGGTCGAGGGATCAGAGTTAAGGGTTGAGGGATTAGGGTTTGATGTTGAGGGTTGAGGGTTGAGGTTCGAGGGTCAAGGGTTTAGGGATAGGGTTGAGGGTTGAGGAATTAGGGTTAAAGTTGAGTGTGGAGGGTATAAGGATTAGGGATAGGGTTGGAGGGTTTAGGGATAAGGGATTAGAGTTTAAGGTATAGTATCAAGTCTGTTGAAGATTTAGGAATAGGAATAACATTTAGGGTTTAGGGATGAGGGATTAGAGTTGAGGGATGATGGATTAGGGTTGAGGGTTGAGGGATTAGGGTTTAGGGATAAGGTTTAGGGTTGAGGGTTGAGGGATTAGGGTTTAAGGTATAGTGTTGAGGGTTGATGGTTTAGGGATAGGGTTTAGGTTTGAGGGATTAGGGTTTAGGGTTGATGAATTAGGGTTTAATGTTGAGAGTTGAGGGTTGAGGGTTAAGGGTTGAGGTTGAGGGATAGGGTTAATGGTCAAGGGATTAGGGTTAAATAAGAGTGTCGAGGGTAGAGGGATTAAGGTTTAAGGTATAGTATCGAGCCTGTTGAGGGTATAGGAATAGGGATAGTGTTTAGGGTTTAGGAATGAGGGATTAGAGTTGAGGGATTACGGATGACAGATTAGGGTTGAGGGTTGAGGGATTAGGGTTTAGGGACAAGGTTTAGGGTTAGGGTTGAGGGATTAGGGTTTAAGGCATAGTGTTGAGGGTTTAGGGATAGGGTTTAGGGTTGAGGGATTAGAGTGAAGGGTTGAGGGATTAGAATTTGACATTGAGGGTTTAGGGTTTAGGATTAGGGTTGAAGGTCGAGGGATCAGAGTTAAGGGTTGAGGGATTAGGATTTAAGGTATAGTATCAATTCTTTTGAGGGTGTAGAAATAGGGATAGCATTTAGGGTTTAGGGATGGGGGATTAGAGTTGAGGGATGACGGATTAGGGTTGAGGGTTGAGGGATTAGCGTTTAGGGATAAGGTTTAGGGTTGAGGGCTGAGGGATTAGGGTTTAAGGTATAGTGTTGAGGGTTTAGGGATAGGGTTTAGGGTTGAGGGATTAGAGTGAAGGGTTGAGGGATTAGGATTTGATGTTGAGGGTTGAGGGTTTAGGGTTAGGGTTGAGAGATGAGGGATCAGAGTTAAGGGTTGAGGGATTAGGGTTTGATGTCGAGGGTTGAGGGTTGAGGTTCGAGGGTCAAGGGTTTCGGGATAGGGTTGAGGTTGAAGGGATTAGGGTTTAAGGTATAGTGTTGAGGGTTGATGGATCAGAGTTAAGGGTTGAGGGATTAGGGTTGAGGGTTGTAAGGATTAGGGATAGAGTTGGAGGGTTTAGGGATAAGGGATTAGAGTTTAAGGTATAGTATCGAGTCTGTTGAGGGTGTAGGATTAGGGATAGCATTTAGGGTTTAGGGATGAGGGATTAGAGTTGAGGGATGATGGATTAGGGTTGAGGGATTAGGATTTGACGTTGAGGGATGACAAATTAGGGTTGAGATGAATTTGCCTAACTTGGCACCACCTAGAAGTTTGCATAGAAAGCCAAAGTATTTAATTAATATTGATGAGAATATTTTGCAGCCAATGGAAGGTAAGATTCCAAAATGTACTTGTAGAAGATATGCTAATAAGATTTGGAGATTATTCTTTGAAAAGTTAAATGAGACTGCAAGATGTCAACTATTCGTTCAAATGATGCAAAGTATAAAGTATAGGTCTATCATGAAGATTCTTGGGTTGAGAACATCAGAGGCTTCAAGTGAAAAATCTATTGTCAAGAATCTAATGAGTGCGTATGAGAGTGTGGGTAACACCTCACGCACAAAAGATAATAACGCAACACGGCGTGTGATTACATCGACTATAGTAAGTAGTCAAATGAGGAAAGCTCGTCTCATTAGAAAGACAAGTCAAGAATTAAGAATTAATAGGAAAACTTTATCAAGAGCTGTTGGAAGATGCCAAAGAATTGAGGACACTAATGGCAATGAATTATGGGCATTCTCAGGGAGACTACCATGAAAAGATAAACCAATTGTTGAAGCATTGAGATCACTAATTGAAGACTTTTGGAAGAATTACACAAGGGTATCTCCGAATCAAAGGGATGTGGTAAGAAGGAGAATCGATAGTCAGAATCACGAGCCACATCCAAAGCATTTTTTGGATGAGACTCAAACACAGTTTTATGGTAAATTTCTAGAGAAGTATCCTCAAATTAAAATTTGTCAAAGATATTTTAAAATGCTAAAACCTTTCTATGTTAAAATAAATCACACATGCACTACTTGTTGTTGTAGATTACATATTGAGGCAGAAGGAGGCAGTGTAAAGTTGCAAAGGGGTGTAACTTTTGTCCTGCTCCTGATGCAACCAAACTGACTGTTCCAACACATCTGAATGGGTACATTTATGCTAGGCATGGTCCTATTTTTCACCCAGACATGTCAAAACAGTCGGAGCTACATTGTACCGATGATATCCCTGAAGAGTCCAAAGTGCAAAAAGGTAGAAATCTTTGACAAGATGTTACTCAAAAATCGTGTCACTTAGAAAAATTCTATCTGAGGCAACACAATCACGTAGAGTGCCTCTACAATAACCTCTCTCAGTTTTTTATAGCTCTAAGGCATTTGCCCGTGGTGAAAGGTTTTCTGCTACCCCAAAAATCGTCAGAAGGAGGAAATGTAAAGTTGCAAAGGGGTGTAACTTTCGTCCTGCTCCTGATGCGACCAAACTGACTATTCCAACGCATCTGAATGGGTACACTTATGCTAGGCATGGTCCTATTTTTCACCCAAACATGTCGAAACAGTCGGAGCTACATTGTACCGACGATATCCCTGAAGAGTCCAAAGTGTAAAAAGGCTGCAATCTTTGATGAGATGTTACTCAAAAATTGTGTCACTTAGAAACATTCCTTCTAAGGCAATGCTATCATGTAGAGTGCCTCTACAATAACCTCTCTCAGTTTTTTATAGCTCTAAGGCATTTGTCCGTGGTGAAAGGTTTTCTGCTGCCCCAAAAATCGTCAGAAGGAGGCAGTGTAAAGTTGCAAAGGGGTGTAACTTTCGTCTTGCTCCTGATGCAACCAAACTAACTATTCCAACGCGTCTGAATGGGTACATTTACACTAGGCATGGTCCTATTTTTCACCCAAACATGTCAAAACAGTCGGAGCTACAATGTACCGACGATATCCCTGAAGAGTCCAAAGTGCAAAAAGGCAGCAATCTTTGACGATATGTTACTCAAAAATTGTGTCACTTAGAAACATTCCGTCTAAGGCAACACAATCACGTAGAGTGCCTCTACAAAAACCTCTATCAGTTTTTTATAGCTCTGAGGCATTTGCCCGTGGTGAAAGGTTTTCTGCTGCCCCAAAAATCGTCAGAAGGAGGCAGTGTAAAGTTGCAAAGGGGTGTAACTTTCATCCTGCTCCTGATGCGACCAAACTGACTATTCCAACACGTCTGAATGGGTACATTTACGCTAGGCATGGTCCTATTTTTCACCCAAACATGTCAAAACAGTCGGAGCTACATTGTACCGACGATATCCCTGAAGAGTCTAAAGTGCAAAAAGGTAGAAATCTTTGACGAGATGTTACTCGAAAACTATGTCACTTAGAAACATTTCGTCTAAGGCAACGCGATCACGTAGAGTGCCTCTACAATAACCTCTCTTCATTTTTTATAGCTTTGAGGCATTTGCCTGTGGTGAAAGGTTTTTTGCTACCCCAAAAATCGTTAGAAGGAGGTAGTGTAAAGTTGCAAAGGGGTGTAACTTTCGTCCTGCTCCTGATGCGACCAAACTGACTATTCCAACATGTCCGAATGGGTACATTTACACTAGGCATGGTCCTATTTTTTACCCAAACATGTCAAAACAGTCGGAGCTACATTGTACCGACAATATCCCTGAAGAGTCCAAAGTGCAAAAAGGCTACAATCTTTGACGGGATGTTACTCGAAAACTATGTCACTTAGAAATATTCCATCTGAGGCAACGCTATCACGTAGAGTGCCTCTACAATAACCTCTCTCAGTTTTTTATAGCTCTAAGGCATTTGCCCGTGGTGAAAGGTTTTCTGCTGCCCCAAAAATCGTCAGAAGGAGGCAGTGTAAAGTTGCAAAGGGGTGTAACTTTCGTCTTGCTCCTGATGCGACCAAACTGACTGTTCCAACACATCCGAATGGGTACATTTACACTAGGTATGGTCCTATTGTTCACCCAAACATGTCAAAACAGTCAGAGCTACATTGTACCGACGATATCCCTGAAGAGTCCAAAGTGTAAAAAGGCAGCAATCTTTGACGAGATGTTACTCGAAAATCGTGTCACTTAGAAACATTCCGTCTAAGGTAACACGATCATGTAGAGTGTCTCTACAATAATCTCTCTCAGTTTTTTATAGCTCTAAGGCATTTGCCCATGGTGAAAGGTTTTTTGCTGCCCCAAAAATCATTAGAAGGAGACAGTGTAAAGTTGCAAAGGGGTGTAACTTTCGTCCTGCTCCTGATGCGACCAAACTAACTATTCCAACATGTCCGAATGGGTACATTTACGCTAGGCATGGTCCTATTTTTCACCCAAACACGTCGAAACAGTCGGACCTACATTGTACCAACGTTATCCCTGAAGACTCCAAAGTGCAAAAAGGTTGCAATCTTTGACAAGATGTTACTCAAAAAATGTGTCACTTAGAAACATTCTGTCTAAGGTAACGCTATCATGTAGAGTGCCTCTACAATAACCTCTCTCAGTTTTTTATAGCTCTGAGGCATTTGCCCGTGGTGAAAGGTTTTCTGCTGCCCCAAAAATCATCAGAAGGAGGCAGTGTAAAGTTGCAAAGGGGTGTAACTTTCGTCTTGCTCCTGATGCGACCAAACTGACTATTCCAACACATCCAAATGGGTACATTTATGCTAGGCATGGTCCTATTTTTCACCCAAACATGTCGAAACAGTCAGAGCTACATTGTACCGACGATATCCCTGAAGAGTCCAAAGTGCAAAAAGGCAGCAATCTTTGACGAGATGTTACTCAAAAACTGTGTCACTTAGAAACATTTCGTCTAAGGCAATGTGATCACGTAGAGTGCCTCTACAATAACCTCTCTCAGTTTTTTATAGCTCTAACGCATTTGCCCGTGGTGAAAGGTTTTCTGCTACCCCAAAAATCGTCAGAAGGAGGCAGTGTAAAGTTGCAAAGGGGTGTAACTTTCGTCCTGCTCCTGATGTGACCAAACTGACTGTTCTAACGCATCGGAATGGGTACATTTACGCTAGGCATGGTCCTATTTTTCACCCAAACATGTCAAAACAGTCGGAGCTACATTGTACCGATGATATCCCTGGAGAGTCCAAAGTGCAAAAAGGCAGAAATCTTTGACGAGATTTTACTCAAAAACCATGTCACTTAGAAACATTCTATCTAAGGCAATGCGATCACGTAGAGTGCCTCTACAATAACCTCTCTCAATTTTTTATAGCTCTGAGGTATTTGCCCGTGGTGAAAGGTTTTTTGCTGCCCCAAAAATCGTCAGAAGGAGGCAATGTAAAGTTGCAAAGGGGTGTAACTTTCGTCCTACTCCTGATGTGACCAAACTGACTATTCCAACACGTCTGAATGGGTACATTTACACTAGGTATGGTCCTATTTTTCACCCAAACATGTCAAAATAATTGGAGCTACATTGTACCAACGATATCCCTGAAGAGTCCAAAGTGCAAAAAGGTAGCAATCTTTGACAAGATGTTACTTGAAAATCGTGTCACTTAGAAACATTCTGTTTGAGGCAACGAGATCACATTGAGTGCCTCTACAATAACCTCTCTCAGTTTTTTATAGCTTTGAGGCTTTTGCCCGTGGTGAAAGGTTTTCTGCTGCCCCAAAAATCGTTAGAAGGAGGCAGTGTAAATTTGCAAAGGGTGTAACTTTTGTCCTGTTCCTGATGTGACCAAACTAACAGTTCCAACGTGTCCGGATGGGTACATTTACGTTAGGCATGGTCCTATTTTTCACCCAAATATGTCGAAACAGTCGGAGCTACATTGTACTGACGATATCCCTGAAGAGTCCAAAGTGCAAAAAGGCAGCAATCTTTGACGAGATGTTACTCGAAAACTGTGTCACTTAGAAACATTCTGTCTAAGGCAACGCGATCACGTAGAGTGCCTCTACAATAACCTCTCTCAATTTTTTATAGCTCTGAGGCATTTGCCCATGGTGAAAGGTTTTCTGCTGCCCCAAAAATCATCAGAAGGAGGCAGTGTATTAAGTCAGTATGAAAGCCTATTCACTCTAGGCGCCTGTTTTTGACCAAATCACACATGTGCCTTGAACAAGTGATGCTACAAGTGGTGAACAAAATGGGCGCCTTGAAGAATTGAGCCCTCCAAGACATCTTGCAATTGCCTAAAAGTCCAAAATTTACATAAGTGAGTTAAGGTGCCATTTTCCATCTCCAGAGCCTCCTCTGAGCACCTTAACATGGAGTGAATGTTTTAGTCTATGAAAGATTACGTCTAAAGAATATAACAACCCCTTCAGTCACTAGGATGAACTAAGTTAACAAAAGGAACTTCGTTGAGGGAGGCACACTTGTGCATCTAGACAACTCCAGTTTAGCGCCTGAGAAAAAACATGTTTAGAGGCACCCCTCGAATGAACCCTCTAGAACCAATAAGAATCTTCTCTAGGTCCATAATTAACTCACGCCCACATCTAAGTGAAAGTCTCCTTGGTCTTCCTGCTAAAACCTCTAAAGGGTAACCATCTCAACAAGTGTCTCTAATCCCAAGAGAACTCTAGCCTCACCCAAGTCTCAAAGTATGTATGAGAACCTACAACCAATCAATCCATGTTAAGCTCCAAATGCAACACCACATTATCATGAAGCTCCCAAGCACATGACCAATGTACTCAATACCAAGAGAACCAACAAGATTACTGTCAAAAATCCAACTACAAAATTAGGTATCCAAACATGACATCATGATCTAACATCTCCTCCTAGAAGATCACATGCACCAATACAAACATCCTAGTCTCAAGAGAACTTGTATCGTGCTAATACTCTAATCTAGAATCAATAGTCCACCAAGACACACTACCAAACACCTCTAAACCAAGGAACAACATCTACAACCACATGAAGATAACCATTACACCCAACTACTATATAAGATCATCCATCACTAGGTGACGAATACACATCACTATCAAAGCAACATCCATCCTCTCATCCCAATGTAACATACCAATGCGCAAATGAGCATAGACAAGGAAAAATAACAAAGTCATCCCGTGGATATAGGCAATATGCATTCAAGTCATCCCACTACCTTGTCTGAGGCTCATGCAAAACCCAAAATGATTAGCCTAGTACCATGTGTCATGTCCCCGTTCCCAGCTTGATCATCAAGTGTATAATGGATTAGCCTATTCCTCATTCCCGAAGGCTAATTCCAAATGATGAGGGAATGAATTGGTTTCGGACTAACTCTATCTATTTGTTTTACAGGAACAAGGTTAGAACCCTAAAATTTGACTAAGTATGGAAGCTTGGGAGCCTAGGCGCCCATTTCACTCCAGTTTTCCTTACTAAACGCCTAGCACAAGGATCATCCAAATTAAGCGCCTAAGAACCTCAAGGTGCCTATACATGTTTCTAGGGATCCTCCAATTGAGCGCCTAGCATAGATGGATGAAGATTAAAAGTTTTCATGTTAAAGATGTCCTTTGGGTGAACTCATAGCACTAGGCGCATGTGTTGGTTGGAAATCCTTGGATCTGGTGCCTAGGATTGAAAGCCTTTGATGAGGAGAGAAGTCTCAAGGCCTGGTCTGGCACCCTCACTTGCCTACCCCACCCTCAGAATGTGCCTAACCTTCATAAGGTGTTAACACTCTATTTTGAGCACCTAGCAGGGGGTAATGGATAGATTGAAGGCTTGGGAGCTAAGGAAAGTCACTTAGATGAATAATCAAGATTGAAATGAGAAACTTCTAGCCAAGGCACAAAATTCCTCAATTCTGGCATCCAGAAATCAAATCTAAGTAAGGCGCTCTTTCCATTTGCCAAAGGCTCTATTAGCGCCCTTGGTTGATGATCTCTCCAGACACCTGAAATGGTGCCCAGTGGATCTTTCAACTTGTATCAGGAAGAAGGGAAGCATTCTCAATGCTGTTTAGATAATCTAAGTTGTAAAGTTAACAAGGAATAGAGCCAAAGGACAAGGCACACTTATTGGTCTCCATCACCTCAGAAATGCACCTAATGCAGTTGGTGTCAACTTCCCTCTTTCTAGCCTTCAAATGGTGCCTAGAGTCAAAAAAGGATTTCACTGAATAATGTTAATGTTTTGAGCATCAAACTCTACTTGGCGCATACCTATGCTCTTGCAACCTCAAATTGGCGCCTAGGGTTCAGTCATCCTCCTAAGGCGTGGTTCTGCTCCTCCATAACCCTGTTTTGGTGCCTAAACTTGGAAGTACCTTGAAGACTTGGATTAAGATGGAATTCACCTCCAGATTGTTAGGCACTTGATAGAAGATAAAGGCGCTAGGGTAAAAGAGCTTCAAAAGTTTGATGTCAAGTATGAATTGAGATAATAGGCGCTGATACTAGTTGACATTACTCCAAACATGTGCCTAAGAGAGATGCAAGTCCCCAAGACCAATTTTGGAACAAGGCGCTCCATCAGAGGGTAAGATGATAATCCTTGGAAGTCAAGTGTTTCAAAGATTCTTTGAGAAATTGACAAGTTGTAACCTAGGCGCCAAAACCCCTGAGAATCCTCCTATCTAGTGCCTAGTTAGAAGAACACTAATATTGCACCTAAGTGAATTTGAGTGTCAATATAGAGTCATTAGACCCCACCAGACGTTCATCCATGTCTCTACCACCTCAAGGAAGCACCTAGCTTAGGATGGCACCTAGTCTGGTTTCTACTACCTTCAGTTGGTGCCTAACCCTAAGAGTCTTGCAACTATGACGTTCATCCATGCAACAAGCAAGGTGATGCTCCCTTGTGATATTGTGAGGTGTTGACATTCAATTGACATCATTGAGTTTGATTGAGTTGATCAAGTGTAGACGCCATTGTAAACATCAAGGCTTCAAGGCCTTTCTTTTGTATCTCCATTGAATAAGTTGTAACTTCATGCTATTGAAAGCATTATCCATGTAATAAGACATTGCAAGTTGATTGAGTCAAATAACTAGACAAGTACCCAACTCTAAGGTTGATTCATTCAAGTAGTTATCTTTGATGTATATCTTTGTGTTGTTGAAGTAGTTGATGAATTGATAGCAAGTAAAATTGTTTAAGTAAGGAAAAATTTTCGTAAAACTAGTTGGGTATCTTACACCATGCCTATCCATCAAACATCACAATGTAATCAAAATCCTAACAACATGCCCATGATCCAAGATCAAGTGCAATCATGCAAAGATATTATCAATCACAAGCCTATTAAGAATGAACTAGAGTCTTCTAGTACCATACTTTTCCATCAAACACCATCATGTAATCCATTGCCTATCAAGCCTATCAAAGAAAATGCAAACATCCTATGTAATACAATCGGACTTTAAATATTTGAAGTAGCCATCTACAAATATCCATTCAAAAGTGGATTTATAATGCAAGTATGTATGCCATCAATAAAAAAGATTCGTATTAACCAAATATCTATATAGGCATACATCAATATCTGTCGATATAAGTATAACATATATACAAAATAGCCATATAGGCTTACAAGAATGCCATATAGGCTTACAAGAATGCCATATAGGCATACAATGTCAACTATGTACAATACAAAATATATGTCCACAAATGCCATATAGGCATACAACAGAGGAACACAATAAAAAGTCATTCCCCTCTAGCTGGTGAAGAGAATAAATCACGAGCAGCCTTTGATCTTCTAGGGGATGGAAACATGCATGTGGGTGGTCTACTACGAACTTGAGGGCTACTCCTCCTATTTAGTTCTTCCTGCACCTTTACCTGTTACAAAAAAAAGTATAGACATTAATATATAGAAATTACATGTTATAAAAAAATGAAACATTTAACAAAATAATCACTTACCGCTAACATATAATCTGTCTCCTCGCTTGCCTTAGTAGCAGGAATAGGCCCTAGTGATGTCATGTCCTATAGAAACCATCCAGATAGAAATTAAACTTCAAATCAATAATCTTTTGATTTTTCAAAAATAGACAACTATAACAATGAACGTAAATTGAAATTTACTAATCTGCCTCATACCCCTGTCAATGCCATAGAGCTATGAATCGCAAAGGCCACACCCTGCTCCATTGCCCTATGAACATGGGGAGGTGTATCCGCAGCCTGCATCATCTGGAAATAAAACAACATTATTCAATTACGAAAACTATAATAGTGATGCAAATCATGGCTCCTAACATACACACACGTTCATCTAAACATGGAAGTACACACAATAAAACACACAAATCACATACAAAAATTTAGTAAGTACAATTCATTCATTAAACTATTTATTTTATTACCTCCGTAAAGCTTTGAAGTCCACCACCGCTGGCAAGTGTTGCCATGAAATCTACAGTGTTAACCTATTCAACATCCAAAATAAAAAATTAGAATACCATTCATATAACGATGCTATTCACATGTAATATTTATAATTGTTTACTAGTTACATACCTCGACAGTAGATGATCTAGTGAAAAATGTAGGTGGAGAACCACTGAAAACTGCATCGACGCTATGACCCTGAAATTTCATTAAAATCATTAATTTAAATTAGTTAATCTTGTATTTCAAAAATGAAATTTAATAAATTAAATTCAATAAACTTGCTAATATTTACCTGAGTACAAAGGCCAAAAGTCTCACTCAGGAGGGTATCTGTCATCACCATCTGCTCAGCTGCAGATGTAGCCTGTGCACCTGCATCCTGACTGTCCATGGGGTCATAACCACAGGCTGACCCACAAGCCTAGCAAGTATGCGGTGGGACCCTACTCCTCGCACTATCTCCCAACCCACTCTGTGTTGCAGGATCGGCATGCTCTATGATGCTCTGGGTCAAGGCACTAATCGACCTCAGTGTATCGACCTCAACACTCTCCTTCACAATGGAAGGGATAGAAACATGCTCGTGGGCTGGTTTGCTGATTACTCGTCTCACTACCTGCTGTGGGTCAAGACGTGCCCCTAGTCTATCCTGTGCTGAGCCCCCACCTCTACCCTGGAAGTCCCGCATATCAAAATAGTTTGGCACTTTATTGAGGACAAAATCGCAGTAGAGTTTCCTCAAAAAGTATTGCAGGACCTCATTATTATTGCATGGAGGATGGTCAAAAACCATCCACCACCTCTGCCTGAAATTGTCCCTTATCGCTTGGTTGTTGCACCAATGGATAGGGAACCTCTTGCATGTAATGGGTGAGGTTGATTTGTTTGTGAGTTTGTGAAAATTGAACACAAGTCTAATTTTGTAATTTGTAATTTTTTGACATCTTGGTATGACAATTTATCTGCATAGTAATCTCTAAACTCTCTCTTTTTATCGGTCCAACTAGTTATTTGCTTGCTAATTGAATTTACATTTGATAACATAGACTCAAGAGATTTGGCAAGTGTGGACCTATGCAAGGTTGAAGTGGAAGGATCTTTCAACCTTGCAATTATATCTTCAATTTGTTTTTTGTTGTTTTCAATTTCCCTCATTATATTATCTTGTGTTCCAGGGGCATGTCAAGGAATGAATGGAGGAGGTTGTTGTTCTGCAGGTATTTCCTCCTCAGGATTTTGTGGATTTTGAGGAGGAGGAGGAGGAGGAGGTGCATTAACATTTCCTACAATTAATGAAATATACATCAAAAATCAACAAAAACCTACCTATTTAGGAAGAAATTCAAACAAAAAAACAAAGATAACTCACCCCTTTGGCGTGCTCGACGTCGCGGCGGCATTTTGGTGATGAATTGACAAGCTTTTTGTGTTGATTGGCGTTTTGTAGAACACGAGCACGTTTTTGAGGGTTTTGAAGCCGCAGGCAGAGGAGAAAATCAGAATGAAATGAAATGCAATTACTTTTTTTTAATAGCAGGTTATAACACGAGCGCGTTATGGCTCAGTAATGACGAGCCTGAGGCTTGTCATTACCAAGCCATAATGCGAGTGCGTTATAACGCGCTCGCGTTATGACTTAAATTTTTTTGAAAATTTTTTGGCCACTTTTTGGCCCCCCATCTTCTTGCACTTACCCTCTCATGAAACATGAGGCATTTGTACTAAGGAAATGGATGTTATCCACATTGGATAATGTAGAGGAAGTGGTAAAGGCCTCTTTGAAGAGGTGGAATACTATCAGTGACTCCAGGACAAAGGTAGATAAATTGTAGATGTAGACCGGCAAAAGGTCTTTCAAGTTGGAAAAGATATTAGACATTCTGGGAGAGATAAGGAGGATAAATCCTCAGCTGCTCATCAACAAACATGTACTAAACAATAATACTACCTTGTTAGTAGATATATGGTATAAGGACATTCAATTTGAATGTGGAGTACTTAAAAGATGCAATAATAAACTGAGAGATATCAGCATCAAGTTGCATGATTTGATGTCTGTTGAGGCAGAAATGTTAGAAACACTGGAAGGAAAAGTGGAAGGGAAAGTAGAGAATCAAGATGAAGAGTTTGCCATCAAAGCTTTACATAGCAACTTCCAATCAGTAGCTGATGATTCACTTGTTCACTTGATAGAAGAGGTCATAGATAAAATAATGAGAATCAAAGTCAAAAGGGAAAATTACAATGAGACACTGAATAACAGGAAGAACAAGCTAGACAGCAGCAGACACAAATATGAGGCACACAAGCATGCCATCATCAAAGCAAAGACTTAGGATGGCGGAGAAATAGATAAAATTGTGCAGTTATATGAATAGGTCCAGAGCATCATGCAGC
Source organism: Cunninghamia lanceolata (assembly GCA_027924645.1). Lineage (NCBI taxonomy): Eukaryota > Viridiplantae > Streptophyta > Pinopsida > Cupressales > Cupressaceae > Cunninghamia > Cunninghamia lanceolata. The sequence goes on from BSBN01001226.1 coordinate 12,470,246, forward strand.
CTCATATGCGAGCTCATCATCATCATCATGATGAAAGTTCAGGAAGTGATGCACCTGGTGAAGAAGCACAAGATTCTGATAAAGTAGATGATGATGCATCATAGAGTGAATATTAGCATCTGATACTTAGTGAAGATAAGTAGTCTAGATAGTTGCCAACTGGCAACTTGTGCCATTTGGTAAAGGTTGACATAGTCAAAGGAAATATTGACCGTGGATATGCATAGATAAATCAAGATCGTTGATCTTTTTGTAATGGATTCCTCACCTTATTCTATAAAAGGTGGAGGAATGCCTCATTTTTTAACATTCGAAACTTAATTGAAATCTGTCTGCTGAAATATTCAGGGCTCATTTCAAAGCTTTTTGCATACATCTATATCTTTGCATACCTAGTGAATGAGAAGACTGTTTTGATTACAATTCATAGTAAATCTTAAGTAATTAGTGTGTGAATTATGGATATATGTGGTGATTTGCTGCGTCCCTTGGAGTGCATGTCTACTTGTATATGTTGTTTTCATACAATTCCTTTGAAGTTAGCATCAACTGTATCTAGCTGTGGAATGTCTTGGTGAACATATGGTTTGGTTTTCTTCTCTTCATGACTGTATCTGATGTACATGTGGTTCAATAGCTGAAGGTTCAACATTCATTTGAAGCATTTCATTCAATTTCTTTAAATTTTAGAGCATTTTACCATCACAATTGCAAATAACTGATAATCTTAAGCAAATAATGCAAATATGTGGACATCTCATAGATAATTGAAAATATTTAGCATATTTGAAACTAAAACATGTATTATTGATGAATCTCAAGCAAATATTTGAGTATAATTGTATCATTTGATCAAACAACTGTATAAAATGAACTCTCTATGAAGAATCTCTGCAGAAAATGATGTCATGATGATGAACTCAACGTAAGGCCCCAAAATGGAAACAACAACACACATCAACCTCTGAGTAACGTCAGACGATTAAGACCTAATCACCGGAGACTTGGGATCATGAATTCTCTGAATTCATCATATCTTTCAAGATGAATAAAGGTTAATGTGTACTTTTATTCTATGCTTGTTTGTGACTAACATCATGACCAACAATTAGGTCATTAAATAGCTCACGCTTTGATATTGCTAATTGATATGCTCCCAATCCATAAGTAGCTACAATCACATAAGGCCCAAGCCAGTTGGGCTCAAATTTTCCTTTCTTTTCCTAGTCTTGTTGATTGCAGGGGTTATCCTTAAGTACTAGATCTCCAACCTTGAATACTCTTGGACGGACTTTATGGTTGTAGCTTCGTGACATCATTTGTTGATATGCTTTGAGATGGTCAAAGGCTTTTTTGTCTCCTTTCCTCTAGCAACTCTAGTTCCTGCAATTTGGAAACTCTATACTCTTCATCTGTTATGAGACTTTTTAACGACACCTTGAGAGATGGTAACTTGACCTTAATGGGGAGGATAGCTTCTGAGCCATAGACAAGGGCGTAAGGGGTAACACCTGTGGGAGTGCGTATACTGGTTCTGTAGGCCCATAGAGTGGGATTGAGTTGGATGTGCTAATCACAGCTAGCATCATTGATTATCTTCCTGAGGAGTTTCAAGATGGTCTTGTTGGATGCTTTAGCTTGGCTATTGCCTTGGGGGTAATAGGGTGTGGAGAAACGCTGTTGGATTTTAAATCGATCATAGAGTTCTTGGACATCGTAGTTTTTGAAGGGTCTTCCATTATCCGTTATAATGGATGAAGGAATTTTGTATCTGCTGATGAGGTAATTAAGGACGAATGAGGAGATTTATTTACCTGTGACGGTGGTGAGGGGGACAGCTTCAATCCACTTGGTAAAGTACTTAGTGGCGGATATTATGAATTTGCGGCCATTGGATGAGGGTGGATGGATTTTTCCCACAATGTCGAGTCCCCATTGACATAAGGGCCAAGGTATCGTTAAAGGTCTCAACTATTGAGCTGGTGCATGTATCAAGTTCCCGTGTATCTGGCACTACTTGTACTTTTTTACAAATTGATATGAATCCGTTTCCATGTTCAGCCAATGATAACCCAAGTGCATGAGTTTCTTAGCTAAGGAAGGACCGCTAGAGTTTGTTCCTTAGATCCCTTCATGTACGTCTTGTAAGGTGGTTTGGGATTCTTTTCATTCTAAACAATGGAGTAAAGTACCATCTAGACCACATCGGTATAGGGTGTCAGCAAAAATGGTATAGCGAGAGGTTTGGCATATAAAGGTTTGTCGTCGGTTTGAAGATAAGTCAGGTGGGAGGGTGTTGTCCTTGAGGTAAGTGTAAACCCTATTGTACCAAGGTGAATCAGATCCAACTAATAGGTATATGGAATGGATTTCAGGAAGATCATAAGTTGGTTGTTGAATTGATTCCACTATGAACTCATACCGTGACTCATTCTCTAGGATTTTGAGAAGAGAGGTAATGGTTGCCATGGCATCTGCTACTTTGTTTCTAATGCGAGCTATCTACTCAAAAGAGATGATCACAAAGTATTCCTTAAAGTCCTCGACCATCCACTTGCATGGGACAAGCTTCTCATCTTTGGTTTGGTAATCGTCATTGACCTGATTGATTACTAGTTGAAAATCACCATAGACATGTAGCTCTTTGATTTTCCACTATGTTGCCATTTTGAGGCCAATGACCAAGGCTTCATATTCTGCTATGTTGTTGGTGCATGGGAATAACATATGATAAGACTTCTGTATGGTGTCGCCATAAGGAGTTACAAATAAGATTCTTGCCCCCGATCCATGGTTTGTGTAGGACCCATCAAAGTAAAGTTTCTAGGAATGTGTTGATATATTGAATAAGGATTCATCTAAAAACTTAAATTGCCTTGGTGTGGTGTCCTATAGTGGTGCATCCACTAACTGATCAGTAATGACTTGTCCCTTGATAGCCTTTCTATCTACATACTCAATGTTGTATTCACTTAGGAGCATTACCCATTTGGCTAGGCGACCTGTTAAAGCTGCTTTGCTTAGTAGGTACTTTAGTGGATCTATTTTTGTAATATGTTTGACTAGATGTGCTAGCATATAATGTTAGAGTTTTTGGGAAGCAAAAACTACCACAAGACATGATCTTTCTATATGAGAGTATTGTAACTCATAGCCCACCAATGTGCGAATGATGTAGTAGACAACTCTTTCTTTTTTTTCATAATCTTGTTGTGCTAGAGGCCCCCAAGAGTTGTTGGTGTAGAAAATTTTTATAGTAACAATGGTTTCCCTTCGATAGGAGGCATGAGAATAGGTGGATTCATAAGATACTCTTTCAGTTTGTTGAATGCCTCTTTGCATTTCTCATCCCACCTAAATGGAATGTTCTTGTGCAGGAGTTGACTGAATGGTTGACACTTGTCTACTAGTTGTGATATGAACCTATGGATTGCTTGTAGCTTGCCCTGTAGAGATCTTAGTTGAGTAAGATTCTTGGGTGGTGGCATGTCCATAATAGCCTTGACTTTGGCGGGGTTTACCTCTATTCCATTTGACAATACAATAAAACCTAAAAGCTTGCCTGAGGTGACTCTGAACACACATTTCTTTGGGTTCAACCTGATTTTGAATTGTTCTAGTCTTTGGAAGACTTTCTCTAACACATCCAGGTATGATTCTCTTGTGAGTGACTTTGCAAGGATATCATCTACATAGTCTTCCATGGTGACGTGTATTATATCATGGAATATAGTGGTCATAGCATGTTGATATGTGGCTCCTGCGTTCTTTAGCCCAAATGGCATGACATTCCAGTAGAAAGTACCCCATGGACAAGTAAAAGATGTCTTATGCTGGTCTTTTGGTACTATCCTGATCTGATTATATCCCAAGAAGCCATCCATGAGAGATAACATGGTATGCCCTGTTGTTCAGTCGACTATGATATCTATATTTGGCAATGGAAAATCATCCTTGTGGCAAGCTTTGTTTAGATCTCTAAAGTGATTGCATAGTCTGACTCGGCCATCAAGTTTGGACACTGGTACTATGTTGGAGACCCATTCTAGATAGTCTGTAGCTCTGATGAACCCTACATCCAGTAATTTCTTGAGTTCTTCTTTTACAAGCACTGCAATGTGTGGATGCATCTTTCTAAGCTTTTGTTTCACTAGTTTCACTCCTGGATCTAACGGAAGATGATGTAGAATCAAGTCTGGATCTAGCCCTGGCATATCTACATATGACCAAGCAAAATTGACTTGCTTTCTCTTGAAGAATGGTACAAACTTAGTCTTCTCTAGTGGGGTTAGAGATATAGCAAAGTGAATGATCTTGTTGCAAGTATGAGGTGAGCCAGTGTTGTCATTGATGTCAACATACTCATATTGCATTGACAAGAAGGATTGGATGAGCTGTGTGCTGAGGATATTGAGAAAATTAGCCTCAGTCAGGAACAGTGAAGAACCGTGATGAGAAGAAGGCAAATGTATTGTATAGGTTGAGAACCGGAGGATGCGGATTAAAGGGTTTGTAGATATGAGTCTTGAGATGCTTCAGTTAAGATTTCAGAGGTCCGCATGAAGATCTGAAGGAGTTGTGACTGTCGGTGTAGAACCGGTTCCGGCAAGTATTCAGAGGTGACAGAGGATCACAAAAAGGTCCGGTGAGGTCCGGAACTGTATAATCCTAATCTGCGGATTGGAAGGAGTCTTTGGGATGTCCTTGTGATGTGCCATCTCAAGTTGTGTATGATTTGGAGGTCCGGAAGTACCTCTTGCATTATGACAGTAGCGACAGACAGTGTTCTTGAAGTTTTGGATAAGGAAGAGAAGAGATTCGAGTAAGTAAAGAAAGTGCGGATGTACCTGGTCATTCAGGCAGGCCTGTGAAGGTTCTTGGATCATGTTGAGGTTGTGTTGTTTGTCCGCATTGATAGTAGAGCCCAGAATTGAAGTTATTCTTCCGGATGAAGTTCTTGCTCTGTTTAGCCGACCGGATGAGTTGTTCATCCTGCAAATGTTCTTGTGGTGGCCGACCGGATGTGTTATTCATCTTGCGGATACTCTTATGGTTGTTTGCCGACTTAGATGTTTGTTCCTAAGTCGATGTCTTGTATAAATAATGGTTTGTGAGTTCATTTCATAGTGTGGATTGTGTGGATGAGTGTGGCATAGCGAAGAGAAGTGTGAAAGGTAGAGCAGAGGTTTTTGGGCTTAAATGGAACTGATCCGGACATGGTAGAGATGTCATTCTCCAGTTCAAGATTGTGATTCTTATCACTTTGTAGACAATGTGTCTCCTTGTAGGCAGTGGGCCTCTTTGTGAGCAGTGTGCTCGGGCAGTGGGCCCTAATTGGCAAGTGCCATTCTTTTTCTTATTCTTCTAATAGAGAATAATCCTTGGGTTAATCACCCCGTGGTTTTTCCCTTAACTGGGTTTTCCACGTCAAAATCTTGGTGTTCAATGTGTTGATGTTTATCTGCTCTTGTGTTTATGTATTATGCTTTCATGGATGATTAATTGATATGCTGTTAACTAACAATGAAGAATCAAGTGTTTGAAAGAACAAGAAGTTTTATACAACTGATTCACCCCCCCCCCTCTCAGTTGTATGCCTTAAATCCAACAATTGGTATCAGAGCCAAGTTCCTCTGAAAGGAGCTTAACCGCTTGAGGAGATCCAGGATGTCGTCATACAAGAAGGATAGTCCGAAGTTTGATGGAACCAACTTCACTCTCTGGAAAGGTCGCATGAAGTGTCACTTGGAATGTATGGGAAAAGCATACTTGGCTATGGTCTCAAAACCATATGTACCTCCACAAGGTGGTCCGACAACTCTGAATGAAATCACAGATGCTGAAAATAATCTGTGGACCAAGGAAGCCCTACTCAGATCTCTTGAATGTTATTGACCTACCAACTGCATATGAGATCCTGACTAAACTGGAACTTCTGTATGAAGGAGATGAGTTTGTCAAAAGTGCAAGGTTGCAAAGTCTGAAAGGGAAATTTGAAAGATTGAAGATGAGAGATGATGAAAACATCACTACCTTTATGCCAAGAGTGAATGAGCTAGTATGTGGAATTAGAAATGCTGGTGGAACTCTAGATGAAAATTAGATTGTCTGCAAAATCCTAAGATCCCTTCCTGCTGCCTACAAAATCAAGGTTGCTGCCATTGATGAATTCAGAGCCCACACAACTGTCACAAGAGAACAACTGGCTGGCAAACTAGCTGCATTTGAAATGACCGAGTTTGGAGATGATCCTCCCAAAACTGAATCTGCTTTCAAAGCCAGTGCCTATGTGAAAGGCAAACAAAGATTTGATCCAGGAGAAAACTCATCAAGGAAGATGTCATGGTATGATCAAGCAAGAAGAGACATGGAAGAAGAAGAAGCAGAAACAGCTCAACTTGAAGCCCTCATTGCAAAGAGACTGCCAAGAGGATCCGGTAAGTATGAAGGAAAACTACCCTTTAAGTGTTTCAACTACAATAAGATTGGTCATTTTGCTTCAAGATGTCTGGAAAGATCTGCAAGGTCTAATACTAACAGACAAAGGTTTCAAAAGAACTGCTATTATGTTCATGAAGAAGATGACAAGGAAGGAGTAACAGATGATGAATCAGAACTAGAAAGCAAATCCGGAAATGAATGGGTGTTTATTGCCATCAAGGTAGAAGATTCAATATCCTCTGAATCTGTCAATCACAAGGTTGTGGAAAGAGCTTTGGCTGCTCAAGTGGAAGAAAAGGATGATTGGGTTATTGATAGTGGATGTTCTCACCATATGACTGGTGACAAGAATAACTTCTTAGATTTGGAAAGGTATGAAGGAGGAATGGTAAAGTTTGGTGACAATTCTGCTGGCAGAATCAGAGGTAGGGGAACTATTTCCTTTGATGGAAAGAGCAAAACAGGTAATGTACTATATGTTGAAGGATTGAAGCACAATCTTCTCAGTGTTGGTCAGTTAGTGGACAAAGGCTATGATCTCCGGTTCAAGAATGGAAAATGCAGAATCTTTACAAGCTCCGGAACTGAAATTGCATCCAGTGCTCAAACAAAAGGTAATATCTTTCATCTGGTTGGTTCAAACAAAAGTTGTCTGTTTGCTCAAGTTGATCAGAGTTGGTTATGGCATAGAAGAATGTGTCATGTGAATTTTGATAACATCATCAAGATAAGCAATATTCAGGCTGTAAGAGACCTTCCAAAATTGGTGAAACCTACAAATAGTTTGTGCAAAGAATGTCAGCTAGGTAAACAGAGCAGAGTCTCTTTCAAAAGCAAAGATCAGTCTTCTACCGGATTGTTGGAATTAGTACATACTGATCTCTGTGGTCCGACAAGAATCAAGAGTCTGCAAGGTGATAGATATTTCATGTTGTTAATTGATGATCATTCCCGGATGATGTGGGTTACCTTTCTAAAAGAAAAATCAGAAGCATTTGAGAAGTTCAAAATCTTCAAAGCTATGGTAGAGAATCAAACCGGATTGAAACTAAAGTGTCTAAGGTCTGATAGAGGTGGTGAATTTACATTTGGTGAGTTCATTGACTTTTGTGAGAAGCAGGGTATAAGGAGACAATTGTCTGCTCCTAGGACTCCACAGCAGAATGGAGTAGTTGAAAGAAAGAACCAGACCATCCAGGAAGCTGCCAGGACAATGATGTTGGAAGAAAATGTTCCTCAGATGTTTTGGAAAGAAGCTATCAGCACTGCAGTCTACACTCTCAATCGAGTTCAAATCAGAAACAACATCGGTAAGACCCCCTATGAACTCTGGTTTGACATCACTCCTACTGTGAAATATTTCAGAGTATTTGGTAGCAAGTGTTATATTAAAAGAGATGAAGATCTAGGAAAGTTTGATGCTAGAAGTGATGAAGGAATTTTCTTGGGCTACTCCACTCAAAGCAAAGCATACCGGTGTTACAATAAGAGATTGAGGAAGATGATAGAAAGCACCAATGTGAAAGTTGATGAAGGAATTGAGAAGCCTTCAAGATTTTATGAGTTTGATGAAGATGATCAAGATGGTGTTCAGGTTCAAGGGACTCAATCCCCTCCGGTAAGTCAAAATCAACTTGATCCAGTAAATCAGGAAGAAGAAATAGGTCAGAATGAACCTGATCAAGGAGCAACAGTGCAGGATATTCCCAAAATTCCAAGGTATGTAAGACTAAACCACTCTGAAGATCAGATCATAGGTGACAGAAGCAAAGGTGTGCAAACTAGAAGGAATGTTGCTCAAAATTAGGATGAATATTGTCTAATTTCAAAGATTGAACCTAAAACAGTAAATGAAGCCTGCAATGATGAAAACTAGACTAAAGCAATGAAAGATGAATTAATGCAAATTGAGAAAAATCATACTTGGGATCTTGTTCCCAGACCTAGAGACAGGAATGTGATTGGAACCAAATGGGTCTTCCAGAACAAACTGAATGAAGCTGGTGAAGTTATCAGAAACAAAGCTAGATTGGTCTGCAAAGGCTACTCTCAAATAGAAGGAATTGACTTTGAAGAGACCTTTGCTCCGGTGGCAAGAATTGAAGCAGTCAGATTATTTCTTGCATTTGCTGCCTTCAAAGACTTCAAGGTATATCAGATGGATGTCAAGTCTGCTTTCCTAAATGGTGATCTGGAAGAAGAAGTTTACATTGAACAACCGGATGGATTTCAATTGTCTGATAATGATGATATGGTCTGCAAGTTGAAGAAAGCATTGTATGGACTAAAGCAAGCCCCAAGAGCATGGTATGAAAGGTTGGATAAGCATCTTGTGCAGATTGGATTCAACAAAGGTACTGCTGACAGTAACTTATATTTCAAAATTGTTCATGAAAACATTTTGATTGTTGAAGTGTTTGTGGATGATATCATTTTTGGAGGAAGAGATAGTATGTGCAAAACTTTTGCAAATCAGATGAAAAGTGAGTTTGAAATGTCTATGCTTGGTAAAATGAATTTCTTCTTGGGTCTGCAAATTACTCAAACAAAGAAAGGAATCTTCATTTCTCAGACCAAATATGTGAAAGAATTGTTAAGGAAATATGGTATGGAAGATTCAAAACCAATGAACACTCCCATGGCAACCGGATGTAAGTTGAGCAAAGATGATGACTCTCCAAAGGCAGATCAGACAAAGTATAGATCAATGATTGGTGGATTGTTGTATCTCACTCAGACTAGACCAGATATAATGCAGGTTGTTGGTCTTGTGGCAAGATTCCAGGCTGATCCTAGAGAATCTCATGTTATGGCAATCAAAAGAATTTTTAGGTACCTGAAAGGAACAGTTGAGTATGGTCTATGGTACCCTAGAGATCCGGATTTCTCTCTTCATGCTTACACAGATGCAGATTGGGCAGGAGATGTGGATGACCGGAAGAGCACTAGTGGTGGAGCATTCTTTTTGGGGAAGAGATTGGTTTCTTGGCTAAGCAAGAAACAAGATGCAATATCTCTGTCTACAACTGAAGCAGAATACATTGCAGCAGCAGGTAGTTGCACTCAAATCTTATGGATGAAGCAGATGCTAAGAGACATTAAAGTTGAATATGAGGAGCCTATCACAATTTTCTGTGATAATTCAAGTGCAATTAATATTTCTAAGAATCCGGTATTGCATTCTAAGACTAAGCACATATCTATCAAGTTTCACTTTTTGAGAGAACAAGTGAACAAGGAAGAAGTCAGATTGGAGTATGTTCCCTCAAAGGATCAGATTGCAGATATCTTTACTAAACCTCTTCCCAAGGACTCTTTTGAATATCTCCGGGAGAAGTTAGGGGTCATGGCCCCTCCAGTGATGAACTAGGATGCACTGATGTGCATCAGTCTGGTGGATATCACAGTCATATCTTGTGATCCGGATTGATGATGGGGAGCTACAACTAAGGGGGAGCAGCTGGTATGATTCTGATGTATGAGAATTGCAAGTATGAGCCCTTTGCCATTGATGTCAAAGGGGGAGAGAAGACATGTGAAAAACAAGTGATTGATGATCAAAGGGGGAGCAGTAAAGGAAGAGAAGACATGTGAAAAGTTGTTGTTGATAGGGGGAGCTGTGACAGAAAGGAGAAGTTCTTGTCTTGATGGTTTTTCACATCATATGTTGCCATCAATGACAAAGGGGGAGATTGTTGCAAGTATGAGGTGAGCCAGTGTTGTCATTGATGTCAACATACTCATATTGCATTGACAAGAAGGATTGGATGAGCTGTGTGCTAAGGATATTGAGAAAATTAGCCTCAGTCAGGAACAGTGAAGAACCGTGATGAGAAGAAGGCAAATGTATTGTATAGGTTGAGAACTGGAGGATGTGGATTAAAGGGTTTGTAGATATGAGTCTTGAGATGCTTCAGTTAAGATTTCAGAGGTCCGCATGAAGATCTGAAGGAGTTGTGGCTGTCGGTGTAGAACCGGTTCCGGCAAGTATTCAGAGGTGACAGATGATCACAAAAAGGTCCGGTGAGGTCTGGAACTGTATAATCCTAATCTGCAGATTGGAAGGAGTCTTTGGGATGTCCTTGTGATGTGCCATCTCAAGTTGTGTATGATTTGGAGGTCCGGAAGTACCTCTTGCATTATGACAGTGGCGACAGACAGTGTTCTTGAAGTTTCAGATAAGGAAGAGAAGAGATTCCAGTAAGTAAAGAAAGTGCGGATGTACCTGGTCATTCAGGCAGGCTTGTGAAGGTTCTTGGATCATGTTGAGGTTGTGTTGTTGGTCCGCATTGATAGTAGAGCCCGGAATTAAAGTTATTCTTCCGGATGAAGTTCTTGCTCTGTTTAGCCGACCGGATGAGTTGTTCATCCTGCGAATGTTCTTGTGGTGGCCGACCGGATGTGTTATTCATCTTGCGGATACTCTTATGGTTGTTTTCCGACTTAGATGTTTGTTCCTAAGTCGATGTATTGTATAAATAATGGTTTGTGAGTTCATTTCGTAGTGTGGATTGTGTGGATGAGTGTGGCATAGCGAAGAGAAGTGCGAAAGGCAGAGCACAGGTTTTTGGGCTTAAATGGAGCTGATCCGGACATGGTAGAGATGTCATTCTCCAGTTCAAGACTGTGATTCTTATCACTTTGTAGACAGTGTGTCTCCTTGTAGGCAGTGGGCCTCTTTGTGAGCAGTGTGCTCGGGCAATGAGCCCTAATTGGCAAGTGCCATTCTTTTTCTTATTCTTCTAACAGAGAATAATCCTTGGGTTAATCACCCCGTGGTTTTTCCCTTAACTGGGTTTTCCACGTCAAAATCTTGGTGTTCAATGTGTTGATGTTTATCTGCTCTTGTGTTTATGTATTATGCTTTCATGGATGATTAATTGATATGCTGTTAACTAACAATGAAGAATCAAGTGTTTGAAAGAACAAGAAGTTTTATACAACTGATTCACCCCCCCCCCTCTCAGTTGTATGCCTTAAATCCAACAGATCTTAGGTTGTTCCTCTGTTCCAATGTTAATAGGTTCTGTAGGTTCCACTACAATCTGAGACTTCTCCTAGTGCATGTCGTAGGGGAGAGTGTCAAGCCTTCCATCATCAAGTGCCACAGTTAGGTTTTCACCATTGGATGTGTCCTTTCTTTTTACTATTTTAGGATTTGACACTGCCACAGAGCGGTTTTCACCATTAGATCTAGTTTTTATTTTGATATTTTTGCGACTAGAAGGCTTGGCACCCTCTCTGAAATAAGCCATGGTATTAATTTCAATGGTGAAACCATCTTTATGATCTCCTTTAGGTAGGTGGTCCCTAAGTTCCATATAGTCAATATAGGCATCATCATTTTGGAACATATCTAGTTGTGGGTTTCCTTGTAGATCCCAATCAATAAGCTCAGGATGCATAAAGGGAATGGAGTCGGAGGATAGATCTGATTCGTTGATAGTTTGAATGGATATGTTAGGAGGATTAGTAGGGAGAGTGTTTAGGATGGTACTTTCCTCCAAATTATTTATTGCAATGAAACTTGAACTTTCCTTGAAAGTCGTATTCTCAGGGATAGGAAAATCACACTCTAATGGCCTATGCAATAGAATTTGTCCCTCATGGTAGGGGCTATAAGTTTGAATGGTTTCAACCTCTTTGTCATCATAGGAATGCTCTGTCAGCTCATCCCACTCATATTCATTGGAATTTGTGTCACTGTCCTCTTGAAGGGCATGGATCATTTCCACAAGACAAGTATTTGCTTTAGTTTTGCCCTTATCTTTATAGCCTAGAGCTTTCATAGTTATAGCCAATGAGGATGAAGAAGGTTGAATGGGTTCTACAATTCCTTCTTTTCTTAGGCTAATGGGACCTTGTCCTTCATAACCCATTTTATGTAGGATAGACTCACCATGCCCATAGATTTCCATTGGGAGCTTAGGTGGTTCTTGTTGTGTGCTCTCTTCTTCAGTGTAAAGCCATTGCAAGATATCTCTTTCCTTTGTTTCATCTGATAGGGCCCCCCATTTTACAAAAGGGAGTAGTGGGAGGTGTAGGAGGAGCAGATGGCTTTGGAAAATGTTTGGGTCACCCAAAGGATCTAGGAGATAAAGGCATTTGGCTAGATTGAGGCTATGCTCGATGGAGTATTCCCCTACTCCTGTTTCTTTGCTGGTAATTTTCTACTCTTTGGGCTTAGATGAGGAAGCTTCAGAGGAGGAATCATTTTGTGGGGTAGGGGATGCAGATGCTCTATTGTTAGGTATGATACAATCAGGGTTTGAAAGGATAGAGTTGCAATGCTAGAAGGGGTTGAGATCACCTTGGATGGTGACTTGCTTACCGTTATAAGGGAATTTTATGCATTGGTGATAGGTAGAAGGCACAGCTTTCATGGCATGAATCCATGGTCTTCCTAGAAGAATATTATAGGCTAGCTCCCTATCTAGGACTTGGCACACAACATCTTTTTTCACCAGTCCCACTTGTATGGGTAATACCACTATTCGTTTGGTAGATCTCTCCTGTCCATCGTAGGCTTTGATAGTAATCTTCTTCCTTGGATCAACTGTATTTTCAAAGAACCCCAATGTAAGGACTGGCTTTAGCATGTAAATATTTAAACCGACCCCCCCATTAATGAGAACCCTCTTGATGTTGTGGTTATGGATGAAGGTGATGATATGTAAGCGGGTGTTATGAGGTTGAGACACTGAGAGGTCATCATGTTCTATAAATGATATTGGTGCAGGGCACCTAGGAGCACCTTAGCTCCTAAAGTCACTTTATTTGCATTTTTTTTGAAAGTTGTGGTTTTGATTGTAATAAGGCTTTAGCCATGAGTATATGGTCCTTTTTGTGTGGTCAAGATGATTGAGGTGACCTTATAAACCTCAATCATTCTTAGTCCACTTGGACCCTTGTTGAGGCAATTAGGCCTAGTAGGTCTAATGAAGCTTCTTTGAGTTTTTTTTTTGTCTTTGTGTTTTGTCATATTTTAGGGAGTATGTTGGTCATTTGAGATCCATTACACAAGTTAAACCAATCGGTTTCTTTGTGTTATTGCAAAATGTCATAGTGACCAATGTTGTCAATGTTGAAAAATGACACATTTGGTCGGTTGTAACCCATTTTTGGAAGTTGAATCTGTTTGGACAGTTGAAAACCAACTTAGGTCAAGTAATATTGCTGTCTTCTCACCCCAGAACGGAGGAAGAGATTTTGTATGCAATTTTGGGCACAAAAATCAAGAATTTGACTATTTTTCTAAAGAAAACGTGTTGTTGTATAGACTGTACGGATTTTCCAGGGTGCAAATGTACTTTTTCTTAAAGTACTTGGAGTCAAGGTTCCAATGCAACTAGTTTGAGGTTCTGAAGTGGTCGGGATCAAAAGTTATTGATTTTTCTTTCAAAACAGGTCCAGAAACCCTGTTTTCTAGGGCAGCCATAGAAATTTGGCCCTAGAATGCATTCCTACCGGTGAAAATTCACAAAAATTGGTGAAATGTAGGCTAGGGGTATGTACTATAAGATTCCAAAAGCTTTTTGTTGGGAAATGCAATCTTCTATTTTTAATGTGATGCCCTAGGTCAAATATCTCTATGTATTTGACTAAATTTATGCAATTTATTGTTGTATTTGACAAAAACCTAAGAGGATGAGCAAATGAATGGTGGATTTGAGTTGTTTGGGTATGGTAGAGTCATTCCAAGTTCCTGCCCCTAATCTATGCACCCAATTTTGAGCACTTGCTTTGTAACCTAGCCTAAATTGATCAAATAGGCCTAGAAGACCAAATGAGTGTTCTGGATTAATGGAGTAGAGTTGGAATAGGAGACTTGGGAGTTTGATAGGGTTCCATAGAGGGTATCTAAAACCATCATTTGTTTTCCTAGTCCTTTGGGATTTTGTCATTTGGTGTGAAGAAACTAGTTTAGGAGGGCTAGTAGCCTCACTAGGCCTAGTCAAGGTTGGAGAGTTTTGGAAGTTTGGTGATCAAACCAAGTGTTGGTAAGGTGTTTTCAGACCTGCATGAAGGTGTAGACATAGCCTTGAGATTTAGACAAGAGCCTAAGTAACAAATCCTTCATTTACCCTTGAATGTGCCTTTGATTGTGTTGGATTGAAGAAGTGAAGTGGGTGGGCTAAGGAGAACGAACTTTCTTTGTGTTGTGCTTCCCTTGTGCCACTCTGCATCAGGTGGTATCAGAGCCATCAAAGAGATGGGAGATAGAGAAGAAGAGGAGGAAATTCCTTCAAAGGTGACAAATGCCGAATTGGCAAACATAGTGAGAGAGCAAGCAACCAAGAACAAAAGGATGGAGGCTGAGATAGAAAAGTTGAAGAAAGACAAAGACAAGAACAAGAAGCCAGAAGTCATCTTAGATTCAGATGAAGAGGATCAAGATGAGGAAGAAGAAGTGCCTATGTGAAAGCCACAAGGAGGCATGTCAGAGAGACAATTCCTAGATGCACTTGGAAAGTTGAGTAGGAAGGATACTAAGGCAGACTTACCTATGTTTCCTAGTAAGATGAATCCAGAGGAGTGCCTTGATTGAATTGAGGCAATGGAGAACTATTTTGGATGTGAAGAAGTGGCAGAAAATCAAAAAGTGGAGATTGCCAAATCAAGAATGAAAGGGCTAGCCTTGAGTTGGTGGAATTTTATTCAAAATGAGAGGATAGAAGATGATAGGAATCCTATCTCTACATGGACGAAGATGATACTTGAAATCAAGAAGCAATTTGTCCCTAAGGATTATGAGGTCAACTTGAACAAGAAGTTGCACAAATTGAGACAAAAGGACATGGACGTGAGCACCTACATAGAGGAGTTTCACAAGATGACATTGAAAGCCAAGATGCCTGAGAATGAAAAACAGAAGCTTGCAAGGTATCTCAATGGCCTCAAGTTCTCCATTCAAGATGAATTAACTCTCTTTAACCTAGAGATAGTCCATAAGTGCTTTCAAATGGCACTGAGGATTGAGGATAAGTAGAGAAGAAAAGGGGACTTTGGCAGCAGCAGCAGAGGTAGAGGAAATTAGCACTTTAGGGGCAGGGGCAGATTCCAAAACAGAGATAATTTCTCTAGACTCCAAGGTGGCGGATCACAAGAAGGTAGCCAAGGGCAGGCTGATAAAAATAGTGCTGATAAGGGTGAGTTTAGGGGCAAAGGTAATGGCAAAGGAAGAAGTGGGGGCAGAGGTCCCAATGTGTTTACTGGAAGGTGTTTCTCTTGCAATCAGATTGGACATCAGTCCTTTAGGTGCCTGGAGAAGCTTGGAAACACTGCTGCAAATCAGAATGAAAGAAGAGTACAACTCCTTCAAGAAGAGGACTGTCAAAGCACCACAAGTTATCAAAAAACCTCTTCCAAGTCTGCAACACTTGAGAGTGGAGAGTGCATCATGTTTAACAGGTCACTCATCATGCCAGCTAGCAAAGAGCAGCCCCAAAGAAACAACTTGTTCAGAACCACTTGCAAGGTGAAAGGAAAAGTTTGCAAGGTAATAGTAGATTCAGGTTCCTCTGAAAATTTGGCTTCTAATGAAATGGTGACTAAGTTAGGATTGGAAAGAATGCCTCATCCTAACCCCTATAGAGTCTTTTGGCTAACCAAGGAACAACAAATTGTAGTGAAAGAGCAATGTTGGGTTGAATTCAAAATAGGTGAATATCAGGATAAGGTTCTTTGTGAGATAGTGGATATGGATGCATGCCACCTTCTTCTTGGAAGGCCTTGGAAACATGACACAAGTGCCCAACATGATGGTAAGAACAATGTAATTCATTTGTCCAAGAATGGTGAAAAGTTTACAAAGACTCCTTTGATTGATGATTGCAAAGAGAAAGTCATTTCTAGTTCAGTTATGTTGGTAGGTGAAAAAGAGTTTTTGGCTAACTTCAAGGAAGAGAAAGTGCCATGTTTTGCAGTAGTCATCAAGCCCAAGGATGTGAATCTCAAGAAGGTCAAAATGTAGCAACCTCTTAGGAGGATTGGACCAAAGGAAGTGGAGGAACTATTGGAGAAGTTTCAGGATGTGATAGCCGATGAAGGCAAGGATGCCCTTCCACCAAAGAGGGAGATTAGTCATTGCATTGATCTCATCCTTGGATCCACCCTACCAAACCAAGAAGCCTACAAGTTGACTCTAGAGCAAAATGCTGAAGTGGCAAGACAAATCCAAGACTTGTTGGATAGAGGTCTTATAAAGAAGAGTATTAGTCCATGTGCAGTACCTGCAGTGCTTGCACCCAAGAAGGAAGGAACATGGAGACTATGCACTGATTCCAGGGCCATCAACAAAATCACTATCAGGTATAGATTTCCAATGCCTAGAATAGAAGATTTAATGGATTTCTTGGGTACGGCTAAGTATTTTACCAAGATAGATCTAAAGAGTGGTTATCACCAAATCAGGATAAGGGAGGGGGATGAGTGGAAAACTGCCTTCAAAACCAATGAAGGACTATTTGAATGGGTTGTCATGCCTTTTGGCTTGTCAAATGCACCAAGCACCTTCATGAGATTGATGAATGAAGTGCTAAAACCTTTCCTTAACAAGTTTATTGTTGTATATTTGGATGATATACTAATTTTTAGTGACAGCAAGGAAGATCACATAAGACATATCCATCAAGTGCTCAGGAGGCTTCAAGAGGAGAAGTTGAGAATCAATCTTGACAAATGTGTCTTCCTACAAGAAGAGTTGATATTTTTGGGGTTTGTCATCTCCAAGGGCAGCCTAAAAATGGATCCAAGTAAGGTTGTAGCCATTCTTAATTGGCCCACACCTACAATAGCTTCAGAGGTAAGGAGTTTCCATGGTTTATGCAGCTTTTATAGAAAATTCATTGGAGGGTTTAGTGGCATTTGTGCTCCACTTGTTGACACCATAAAAGGGGGCAAGAAATGTGTGTTTTTATGGACAAATGAGGCCAACCAAGCCTTTGAACTGTTAAAGAAAAAAAATATCAGAAAAATCGGTCCTTGTTCTTCCTGATTTTGACAAGGTCTTTGTGGTAGAGTGTGATGCAAGTAAGAGGGCTGTTGGGGGAGTCCTAAGTCAAGATGGGAGGCCTGTAGCATTCTTTAGTGAGGAGTTAAATGAAGCAAAACAAAACTACTCCACCTATGATCTAGAGTTATATGCCATGGTTCAGTCATTGAGGAAATGGAGACACTACTTATTACCAAAATAATTTATAGTTTTTACTGATAACCATGCATTAAGCTTCTTGAACAGGCAGCAAAAGCTGAATCACAGACATATCAAGTGGATGGAGTACATCCAAGCATACACCTTCTCCATAAAACACAAGAAAGGAGTGGCCAATAAGGTAGCTGATGCCTTAAGTAGGAGGAATCTTGTTGTGCAGACCATACAGTTGGAAAGTATAGGTATTCAAGCCATCAAGGATTAGTATGCAGTAGATAAAGACTTCAAAGAGCCATACCTATCTTGCAAGGCCATGACAGGAAGGTATAATACTGATTTTTCCAATTTTTTGTTGCAAGATGGATATCTTTTCAAGGGTAGCATGTTGTGTATCCCAAGAGGATCTGTTAGAGAGAATATAATTAGGGAAAAGCATTGTGGCAGCATGTCAGGTCACTTTGGTATTGATAAGACCCTAGAATTGGTTAGGAGGTACTATTTTTGGCCAAAATTTCCAACCGATGTAAGGAAGTTTGTTGAAACTTGTCAAATTTGCCAAAGAGCAAAGGGGCATACATCAAATGCAGGTTTATACACTCCTCTACCTATTCCTTCAAAACCTTTGGATTCCATAAGCATGGATTTTGTACTTGGTTTGCCTAAGACAAAGAATGGACATGATAGCATTTTTGTGGTTGTAGATAGGTTCTCAAAAATGGCTCACTTCATCCCATGTAAAACCACACATGATGCCTCACACATAGCAGGTCTTTTCTTCAAGGAAATAGTCAGGTTACATGGTTTACCTTTGTCAATAATCTCAGATAGAGACCTCAAGTTCATAGGACACTTCTAGAGAACACTGTGGAAGAGACTAGGTACAAATTTGTCCTTATCATCTGCCTATCACCCTCAGTCTGATGGACAAATAGAGGTGATTAATAGGTCACTTGGCAACCTCCTAAGATGCCTAACAAAGGAGCAGGGTGCTAGTTGGGATTCAATTTTGGCTCAGGCAGAATTCTCATACAATGACACTGTCAATAGCAGCACCGGCCTGTCTCCTTTCCAAATTGTTTATGGCACTCACCCAAGGGGTATTTTGGAACTTAGGGAGGTTAAAGGACTAGAAAATAGCAGTGCATTGGCTGAAGACTTCATTCAAGTCATGAAAGATGTCCATGAACAAGTACAACATAAATTGCTGTCCACTTCTCAGAAGTACAAACAGTTTGCTGACAGGAAAAGAAGGGATTTGCAGTTCAAAGAAGGGGATTTGGTAATGGTCCATCTGAAGAAGGAGAGGCTCCCTGTAGGTAAACATACCAAGCTACTCATGAAGAAGATTAGGCCTTGTGAAGTGCTCAAGAAATGTGGAGAAAATGCATATAAAATCAGACTTCCGAATGGCATTGCTTTGTCTCCAATTTTTAATGTTTCAGACCTTTATCCCTATAAAGGATCTGATCCTCAGACTACTGTTGAAGAAGATCAAACTGATCAGACACTCCAGGAACTCATTCCTTCATCTCCAAATCAGATTGAGTGCATTTTGGACAAGAGGATTGCAAAACAAACTAGGAGGCACACCTATCATGACTATTTGGTGAAGTGGCTAAACAAACCTCAGGAGGATGCCACTTGGATGAGCAAGGCAGACATTGAGAAGGTGGGTTTCACATTTGACAACATTCCAACTCAAGAGACTTGAGTTCTCTTTGACAGTGGGTGTGTGGTGCAGGGCACCTAAGAGCACCTTAGTTCCTAAAGTCACTTTGTTTGCATTTTTTTTGAAAGTTGTGGTTTTGATTGTAATAAGGCTTTAGCCATGAGTATATGGTCCTTTTTGTGTGGTCAAGATGATTGAGGTGACCCTATAAACCTCAATCATTCTTAGTCCACTTGGACCCTTGTTGAGGCAATTAGGCCTAGTAGGTCTAATGAAGCTTCTTTGAGTTTTTTTTTAATTGTCTTTGTGTTTTGTCATATTTTAGGGAGTATGTTGGTCATTTGAGATCCATTACACAAGTTAAACCAATCAGTTTCTTTGTGTTATTGCAAAATGTCATAGTGACCAATGTTGTCAATGTTGAAAAATGACACATTTGGTCGGTTGCAACCCATTTTTGGAAGTTGAATCTGTTTGGACAGGTGAAAACCAACTTAGGTTGAGTCATATTGCTGTCCTCTCACCCCAGAATGGTGAAAGAGATTTTGTATGCAATTTTGGGCACAAAAATCAAGAATTTGACTATTTTTTGAAGAAAACATGTTTCTGTATGGACTGTACGGACTTTCTAGGGTGCAAATGTACTTTTTCTGAAAGTACTTGGAGTCAGGGTTCCAATGCAACTAGTTTGAGGTCCTGAAGTGGTCGGGATCAAAAGTTATTGATTTTTCTTTCAAAACAGGTCCAGAAACCCTGTTTTCTAGGGCAGCCACAGAAATCCGGCCCTAGAATGCATTCCCACTGGTGAAAATTCACAAAAACTGGTGAAATGTAGGTTAGGGGTATGTACTATAAGATTCCAAAAGCTTTTTGTCAGGAAATGCAGTCTTCTATTTTTAATGTGATGCCCTAGGTCAAATATCTCTATGTATTTGACAAAACCCTGAGAGGATGAGCGAATGAATGGTGGATTTGAGTTGTTTGGGTATGGTAGAGTCATTCCAAGTTCCTGCCCCTGATCTATGCACCCAATTTTGAGCACTTGCTTTGTAACCTAGCCTAAATTGATCAATTAGGCCTAGAAGACCAAATGAGTGTTCTGGATTGCTGGAGTAGAGTTAGAATAGGAGACTTGGGAGTTTGATAGGGTTCCATAGAGGGTATCTAAAACCATCATTTGTTTGCCTAGTCCTTTGGGATTTTGTCATTTGGTGTGAAGAAACTAGTTTAGGAGGGCTAGTAGCCTCACTAGGCCTAGTCAAGGTTGGAGAGTTTTGGAAGTTTGGTGATCAAACCAAGTGTTGGTAAGGTGTTTTTGGACCTTCATGAAGGTGTAGACATAGCCTTGAGAGTTAGACAAGAGCCTAAGTAACAAATCCTTCATTTACCCTTGAATGTGCCTTTGATTGTGTTGGATTGAAGAAGTGAAGTGGGTGGGCTAAGGAGAACAAACTTTCTTTGTGTTGTGCTTCCCTTGTGCCACTCTACATTAGATATGGTACTCGAGGAGGTCAGATTACCTACCATGGCTTGAAACTTCTCTTGTGGTGCAGGAGCACCTAGGCCTATTATGGCTTGGAAAATAAAGAAAAGGAATGTCATAAAATGAGTCCTAAGACTTCATTCATAAGATAAGATCTAAAAAAATGATAAAATTACATAGTCTCGAGTCATAATAGGTTAAGTATTGGATAAACAAGTCTAAAACATACTTGTAAACACTTGTAAATTGCATATTCCTTAACAAATCATAATGTAAAAAGTCTCCCAACGGTCATGTCCATTTAAAACTAGTCACCACAAATGGGAGAAAGATATAAATAGATATTTAAAGCTTTTTCCAAGTCAAGGAAAGGTAGAAAAACCGATTTGGATGTGTAAGTTTTATAAAATAAAGCAATTCATTTAATAAAAACTTAGTTTTCTATTGTTTTTTACATATCTCCTTGTTCTCATCCGTACCTTGCTATTATACAGTACTGTAATGGTGTGAAGACCATATGAAAGTGTTTTAGGGATTATTACCCTCCCTTTGTCTTTCATTTGAATCAATTTCATCACAGATTGAGGAAGATATTAACTATTTTTGGACTATTTTTTTTACTTATTTTTTCTTAAAAAGGGACTATTCCAGGCCGTACCTCGACACTGTACGGTATTTTAAGGAGGGTAAACCACTTGGAAAAGGTACAGGGGAAAGTTATCTATCCTATGCACTTGATTGGATTCTATTTCATTAAAAAATGAGGGAGTAATCACGTTTTTACCAGAAACTGTCAAAATTGCATTTTTCTCACTATTTCCTGATTGCTCCAAGCCGTACCATGGCCCTATACTAAACTTCCAAGGACTGAAACCACTTAGAATAGTTAGAGGAATGATTCTTATATCATTTGAGTGTGTTTGTGCCAAAACCATCAAAGTTGGAAGGAGAACCAAGCTTTTCTCTAAAAACTGTCTAAACCCTGAACTAGGGTTCCTACAAGTGGGAAAATGTGATTTTTGCCCATTCTACTATTCACACTCCCTCCAAACTAGGGGAATGGCATGCACTAGGGTAATTTCAATTGTTCCAATGTTTTTTAGGAGTAAAAGTGGAGTTTTGACCAAGTTGGACCGAGTTTTGGCCTAATAAGACCCATGTATTAGGCCTTTAAAGAAGACAGTCATAAGTTTTAGTAGATAGAATTAGATTTTTAGGGTGTGGTTGGCCAAGTTAAGTAAAATTGGATATGCCTCAGGATTCCCAAGTGGTTTGGGAGGCAGAAATTCAAGTTTGCTACAATATCCTTCATTTAGGTGGCTTAATTAATCCTTTTTGCAGATTGTATTTTCAATTTTTGAGACACATCTTGAAACAACCTATCCTCATCTTGAGGTATGTTAAGCAACATGGAAATGGGTATCCTAAACAACTCTTAGTTTTCTGAGTGGGCTAAATTTGTGAAAGATAAGTGGAAAAGACCCTCTAGGTAGGGCTACAAGGCTCGAGGCCTATTTCTAAAGCAAGTACATGAAAACCTTGAAATTGGTGAACCAAACCTATATGATTGAGTAAAGTACATCACAACCACACCCTCATTACATCAAAGTGGTATCAGAGCATTAGGTTCTGATTTGGGAAGTGAAAAGTCAAATTGTGAAGAAGGACTAGTCTAGACAAGATGCCTCCAAAAGCCAGTGCAATGGCCAAAGTGATAAGAGAATTAAAAGAGAAAATACTCCAGAAGGATAGGCTCTACAAGGAGAGTCAAGAAGCCACCTTAGCCAGTATAGCAGCCTTGGAAAAGAACAAAAGAAGAGGAGTGGTCAATGATGACCAAAGTTACAAGGAGGATGAAGAAGAGAACCCTCCAATGGGAGTCCATGATGAAGATGATGACATGGATCTGGAAGAAAGGATGATGATTAAGATGCTAAAGGAAGTAAAAGGTGGCAACACTCTAAAGATGAAGGTTGAAGTACCTATGTATAATGGAAAGATGGATAGTGAGGAAGTTTTGACATGGATTGATGCTCTAGACAACTTCTTTGAATTTGAAGAGATAGAGGATAGAAAAAAGGTGAACTATGCCAAATCTAAGTTGAAGGGACCAGCCCTTACATGGTGGAACTTTGTTCAAGATGAGAGGGTCAAGAAGGGAAAGGCTAAGATCAATTCTTGGGATAGGATGGTGGCTAAAGTGAAGTCACAATTTCTACCAGCATACTATGTCGTGCAAACCTTCATGAAATTGCAAAATTTGAAACAAAGAGACTTGGATGTGATGTCCTATACCGAAGAGTTCCAGAAACTATGCATTAGGATAGGTCACCATGAGGATGAAGTGGAAGAAGTGGCTAGATACTTGAGTGGTCTAAGATTGAACATAAGAGATGAAATCATCTTAACACCTCCTAGGAAAATGGAGGAATGTTTTCAAATGGCATGTAGGGTAGAAGAAAGAATAAAAAGAAGACAAGAACAAAATCAAAGAGGTAGAGGTAGTACTTCTAGTGGCAAAGGATCATTTCCTAATAACAAAAAAGTAAATGAGAGTCAAGAAGAAGCAAATAAGGATCAAGAGCAATCTGATTTCAAAGGTGGATGGAGAGGTTCAAGAGGTAGATTTGGTGGGAGTAGAAGTGGAAACACTTTTTCAGGGAGATGCTACACTTGTCAAGAGTTTGGACATTCAACATGGAAGTGTCTTGAAAGACAAGGTTCTACATCAAAGGTTGCTAATAAAAGAGTACAAATTGTGCAAGAAGATGAAGAGGGAAGTGTAAATTTTTCAAACCATGATTGTGGACTAGAAGTTGGTGAAGTTTTGATGTTGGAAAGACAACTTTTGAAGGCCTCCAAGGAGAAGGAACCATTGCAAAGGATAAGTCTTTTCAAGACCACCTGCAAGAGCAAAGACAAAGTATGCAAGTTAGTAATTGATTCAGGCTCCACTGATAATATAGTATCAAAAGAAATGGTAGATAAGTTGAATTTGGTAAGAGTTCCACATCAAACACCATATAAAGTGTCATGGTTAAATGATGATTAGTCACTCCTAGTTAATGAGTAGGCCTTAGTTGAGTTTTAGATTGGAAAGTACAAGGATAGGGTGCTTTGTGATATTATTCCAATGCAATGTTGTCATTTGTTGCTTGGAAGGCCTTGGCAATTTGACAAACATACTGTGTATGATGGATGGGCTAATACATATCAAATTGAACATGAAGGAGACTCATTTACTTTACTCCCATTGCAAGAGGAAGTCAAGGAGTAGGCAAGAGTAGCAAAGGTAATCATGATGGGTAGAAAGGAGTATGTGAATATTGATGAAATAAAGAATAACCAACAACCATAACAAAGGTTACAGATGTGAGGATAGTACATGGGAAAAAGGAAGATAATATGAAGGTAGTAAGCACAAAAAGAAGCCTAATCTTGCAAAGAAAAGAAGATGAGATGATGGTAAGGACAGTCCAAGAGAAAGCAAAGGATAAATTGCTTGTAAAGTAGAAAGGTTAGTTAGAAGAACAAGATACACTTGTGGTTGGGAACATCATATGTCCACTAAGAGAAAAAGGAAAGAAGGGGCAGTCATGGTTTGACAAAATAGAGGTGCCTAAATATGATAAAATAGAGAGCTTGAAGGTAAAAGATCTCCCACCTAGTCAACCTATGAAGTTAGAGTGCATCCTAGACACAAGAGAAGCAAAGAGAACAAGGCACAAGGTGTATAATGACTATCTAGTCAAATGGAAAGGACTACCAAGTGAAGATGAAACATGGATGATTGAGGAATACATCAATCAACATGGAACTATAGTCCAAGAACTCTTTTCATCAGGATGATGAATTCTTCTTGACCTGGTTGCATGGTGCAGGAGCACCTAGGCCTATTGTGGCTTCGAAAATAAAGAAAAGGAATGTCATAAAATGAGTCCTAAGACTTCATTCATATAATAAGATCTAAAAAAAATGATAAAATTACATAATCTAGAGTCATAATAGGTTAAGTATTGGATAAACAAGTCTAAAACATACTTGTAAACACTTGTAAATTGCATATTCCTTAACAAATCATAATGTAAAAAGCCTCCAAACGGTCATGTCCATTTAAAACTAGGCACCACCAATGGGAGAAAGATATAAATAGATATTTAAAGCCTTTTCCAAGTCAAGGAAAGGCAGAAAAACTGATTTGGATGTGTAAGTTTTATAAAATAAAGCAATTCATTTAATAAAAACTCAGTTTTCTATTATTTTTCTACATATCTCCTTGTTCTCATCCGCACCCTACTATTGTATAGTACTGTAATGGTGTGAAGACCATATGAAAGTGTTTTAGGGATTATTACCCTCCTTTTATCTTTCATTTGAATCAATTTCATCACAGATTGAGGAAGATATTAACTGTTTTTGGACTATTTTTTACTATTTTTTTCTTAAAAAGGGACTATTCCAGGCCGTACCCCAACACTGTATGATATTTTAAGGAGGGGAAACCACTTGGAAAAGGTATAGGGGAAATTTATCTATCCTATGCACTTGATTGGATTCTATTTCATTAAAAAATGAGGGAGTAATCATGTTTTTACCAGAAACTGTCAAAACTACATTTTTCTCACTATTTCCTGATTGCTCCAAGCCGTACCACGGCCCTGTACTAAACTTCCAAGGACTAAAACCACTTGGAATAGTTAGACAAAGGAGTCTATTGTCATTTGATAATGGTTAGAGCAAAAACCATTGAAGTTGGAAGGAGAACCAAGCTTTTCTCTAAAAACTGTCTAAACCCTGAACTAGGGTTCCTACAAGTGGGAAAATTTGATTTTTGCCCATTCTACTATTCACACTCCCTCCAAACTAGGGGAATGGCATGCACTAGGGTAATTTCAATTGTTCCAATGTTTTTCAGGAGTAAAAGTGGAGTTTTGACCAACTTGGACTGAGTTTTGGCCTAATAAGACCCATGTATTAGGCCTTTAAAGAAGACAATCATAAGTTTTAGTAGATAGAATTAGATTTTGAGGGTGTGGTTGGCCAAGTTAAGTAAAATTGGATATGCCTCAGGGTCCCCAAGTGGTTTAGGAGGCATAAATTCAATTTTGCTACAAGATCCTTCATTTAGGTGGCCTAATTAGGCCTAATTAGTCATTTTTGCAGATTGTATTTTCAATTTTTGAGACACACATCTTGAAACAGCATATCCTCATCTTGAGGTATGTTAAGCAACATGGAAATGGGTATCCTAAACAACTCTTAGTTTTCTAAGTGGGCTAAATTTGTGAAAGATAAGTGGAAAAAACCCTCTAGGCAAGGCTATAAGGCTCGAGGCCTATGTCTAAATCAAGTACATGAAAACCTTGAAATTGGTGAACCAAACCTATATGATTGAGTAAAGTACATCACAACCACACCCTCATTGCATCATCTTGGGGCAAGTTAGTGGGTATAGTGGTTTCCACTAAGTCTTTATCAAGAATCTCCTTATGGGAAGGAGATAGACGCAACAACTCTAAGATAGAAATGTCGGTAGGAGTCTTCCATAGTTGGTCTATGACACTATAATGATGGGAATTGGACTGAGAAGGTGATGACCTTGTAGGAATGGTATTCAACGTGACCTTACCACTGTGGGTGATGATACTGCAATCAGTTCTATTGGGCTCTGATTGTTGATTGGGCATAACGACATTGATTTGTGGGACATGCTCTGATATGCAATTGATGGTATAATCGAATGGCACACTTGCATGGCATTACTATTCCCATTATTCTGATTTTGCCTATTGCAGTTGTTGTTGTTCGCATTGTTATTGTTACCGTTGTTGTTGTTGCCATTGTTGTATGACCTGTCCTGGTTGAGAAGCAGATCTTTGTAAGCCACATGCATCTCATTGGAAGTATGTTGTTGAACCCCTCCTTGATTTTGATCAAGTACATCTTGAATAACATTTTTGAGATAGATACAATTGTTGGTTGTATGTCCTCTTCCTCTATGATACAATAGTTGGTGTCTTTCTAATAGTGAGGTTTTATTTGAGGTTCGTAATTGCTTGTTGGCAGTAGAGAGATTTCATTGTTGGCCAATAGATTCCTTAATGCGGATTCTTGGGACTCACCTAGCGGTGTGAACTTTCACCTTGGATTTGAGTTGAACCATGGTCTTGTCACCCAAGAGAATGTTTTGTTGAGCATAACATTACTTGCCTCTCCTTTGAGAGTGAGTATTGGTTGTTGTTTGGGAGCCACCAGCTTGGCCTCAACTACTCCATCATTGACGACATTTTTATTCTTGGTCCAAAACTTTGATTTGTTAGTTGTGTAGTTGGAGGTAGGTGTGTCCCTATATAACTTGATTTTCCCCTTGGCGATCATAGCTTTCTCGTTGAACAATCCCATTTCAATGACCTTTGAAAATAAGGTAGGGCATTGAATTTGTATTTGATAGCTTAGATCAGAGTTGAGGTTGTGGACAAACATCTCCATTAGTTTCTTCTCAGGTACATCATATGAGCATTTGCTTGCTAGTTGTCTCCACCTTTGTAGGAAGGAGGTGAATGATTCTCCACTCTTTTACTTGGTATTGCATAGATCAAGCATGGATACTTTGTGCTCAATATTGTATGAGAAGTCTGTGATGAATTTGTTGACTAATTCATCAAAAGTTTTGATACCCAATGGGAGTCTTGAGAACCACTCCATGGCTTGACTACCTAGAGATCTAGGGAATAGTCTCATTAAGAAAGTCTCATTGTGAGCTACATCCATGCATGTGGCATTGAATTTCCTAATGTGATCTCTAGGGTCCCCTTTCCCTTTGTACTTGTCAAACTTAGGGACTTCGAATCCAAAGGGGAATGGTATCATGTTAAAACTTTTATCAAAGGGGTACGGTGCAATATCTTCCAAGGAGTATGTTTTGGTGTTTGTACACATCTTGAGATCTGTTATTTGTTGCATTAGACCCTCGATTTGTTTCCTCATTTCTTCCATAGGTGTGTTTGGGTCTATGACTTTCTTTCCTTTGTCTTCACCGTTGTGGTGTTCATGATTATTCTCTACGGTCTCTTGGATTTTGCCTAGATCAAATCAGCAGGGAGTTTAATTCCAAGATTTGAAAGATGATAAATATACTTGTGAGGGCCCTCATGGAGCACTTTCTCTAGCAAGCATTGGAATTTTTGATCTTGGAGGTGTCCTTGATATTATTCGTGGGAGATTTCCTCATCACTATCATGAGGGGTGACAATGTGGTCAAATGATCTGGCCATTTCAAGTTGCTTTTGGTATTGAGATCTAGTAAGAACCATGCAAGGTGATGTGGGATGCGGTGGGATGAAATTAGAGATTTTGGCAAGATGCCGATGGAGACTACTGAGAATAGGATACTTATGACAAGATTTGGACAAGGGACTCTTTCGATAAATGATTCCAAGTAAGACGGCTGATGCAAGACGATAGACACTAGTAAGGGTACTCAATACCTGTCTTACTATGTAGGGACTAGTCATGCACCAAGACTACTAGTGAAGTTTTGTGACTTACTAGGCTTAGTTGAATCCAAAAAGGATATGAAAAAGAGACCTATGCTAATTTGATATGGGATACTTTGACTTTGGACTAGGGAGACCTGATAGAAGATGAATGAGCTGACAAACGAAAGAGGGAGTATGCTATGGAATGGATGAAAAAAGTGATTGCAACGTAAGATCTGATCTCAGAACTTGGAACTAGATTGAAATGGGTACCTATAAATGATAAAATTTTTCTCTCAAAGCATGTGGAAGTGCTCACTGTCATGCATGTGCTGCGAAAAACTAGTAAATGCGCAACAAGTTGGCACAGAAGTGCCACACTGGTAAATTGTAGATGCACTGTAACAGGTTGTAAAAGCATTGTAAGTCAGTGCAAATGTGCCACTAGTTGGTACAAATGTATAGCAAAAGAGGATGAATACGCCACTCTGGTTTTTCAGTGATTTTTGCAAGTTTTTGGCAATTTTCTAATGTTTTTGTGGTATCTTTGGTTGCAAAAAGTTCTTTTGATCTAATTTTCTGAAATTATGGCAAGAAGACATAGCAAACACAGAATATTTTTATGGTTTTTTTTTTTTGTGTGATTTTTTGACTCTTTTTGGACTAAAAAGAAAGCAAGTACAATCCTAGGTTTTAAAGACAGTATAAAATTGAATTCTCACTATCTTTAGTGAAGCATCTTCAGGAGGTGATAATCACCCTTCCCTACACCAGATTATAGGGGTTTTTGGCCACTAAGACAAAGGTGTTTAATAAAGGCAACCATTTGAGTGGTTATACATATGGCAGCACTACTCTCCATTATGGAGTATCCCAGCATGCAAGGGTTGCACCTTGGAGAGTTTTTGGGGAGGTTGGTTGTTGATATAAAACAATTGCACTCATTGTTTGAAGCTTTCACTCCAAACACAATTTATTTATAGTGGCTTGGAAGGGCTTGGTGTCTAGCCTGTTACCACTTAGGGTCATTCCTACTTAGATGAATGGTATCTAAGAGTAGGCCCCTCTAAAGAAAAACACATGCAAAAATGATATGTCTGGTATTTTGGTCACCCAAGATAGGGGAGAGCATAGGCCTGGTATCATTACCAAAACATAGAATACAGTGGTTCTTTTTCCCTAGTTATAATGAGAAAAACTAGATGAGCTATTTACTTGGGCAAGCACAGAAATTTGTTAACTTTGAAGTGATAACAAGATAGCATTTGGTCCAATTTTACCAAGATAGCATGAATTTGTTAACTTTGAAGTGATAATCGAGATAGAAATGGTTCAGTTTTACCTAGATAGTAATGATGTGTTTAATCTTATCAAGATAGCAATGAGTTGTTTAACTTTGAAGTGATAACAATATAGCAATGATTCAATGATATGCAAGATAGCAATGATTCAATTACCGCATTCCTAGTTAAAACTATGTGAGATTTGCATGAGCATCCATTTACTTTCCCATTAGAAATCGAAGTCTAATTTAACAAGTGCAACTATATGATTCTAAACCAGTACATAGCCTGCAAAACAGATCAAGAGTGAACCTACAAAGAGACGTTAGCGTTAGCAAAAACTTCAATGAAACCCTAAAAATCACTGTCTAGATTAGATGCATAGCTTCAGAGACTAAATGTGCAGAAACAGAGATTAGAAGCACTGCAATACATATGCGCTAAGACAGAGGTCAAAAGTGCAGGAAAATAGTGTATATGCACTGAGGTGACATATGCACCATATTAGAGGATAGATGCGCTGAAACATAGTCTATATGCTCCAAAATAATGTATACACCAGAACAGATAGCAGATGCATGTTAGGATATGTTAGATGTGTTGTTTCCTCTTGTGTACGGCTTTTTAAAACACAAAAACTCAGTTTTTGGGTTAAATTTGGGGGTAGGACCCATGGTGGGTGCCAAAAATGTTAAGGAAAAATTGGAGTAAACATGAATAATCAATATATTAATATCAAAATACCCAAAACTCAATGAAATACAGAAACAAAGAGATCAATCAAACAAAAGAACATCAAAAACCTTTGCAAACCTCAAAGCTTCATAGCTTCCGTTGGTCACCTATCTCAATCGATCTTTCATGTATGAATAAGGCCCTCAGAGAGTGCACTTCCTTGCTATGATTCCAAGAATGTCAATTGGGAATGGCTATGATCATTGCTTTGCAATGAAGATGAGCTTCACAATAATGATAGTAGTATGGTAACGAGTGTGATCACAAGCAATGAAGGAATTGGTGCCAAATGCGCGTTGTAATTCCTGTAGTGTAATAATACTTAAAGCTTGGATGAATGAAATGGAAGAAGAGGGTTCAATTTATAGACTTGTGAAAGAGAAGATCAACAGTATAGAAACCTTGAGGAATGTGCGTGAATAAGAAGAAGACAAGTGTCTTGCTATATTTTGCACGAGAGGAATTAATACAATAGAAGAATGAGTTAATTGAAGAGATTAAATCAATTAAAACAATAGATCAATCAGTTAAGAGAATAGAACTACAAGATGGAAATTGCACGAGGATGAGAAGATATTTTAGCTCAATTAAATATTTAGAATATTCAATTGCATGTGCACAAAGATTGAATTATATTTAGAGATAACTCAATTTAGAAGAAATAGACAACTTAAATAAATATTTGATTTATTTAAATTTAGAGAAGATATTATTGGAAGAAACAATTAAATAATTGAAATTATTTAATTTAGAATGAATTTGGAAGAACTAATTAAATAATTGGTATTAATTAATTTGTTGGAGGAATTAGAAGAATTTAAGAATTTAATTAAATAAATTAATTTTATTTAATTATTGGAAGAATATGAATCAAATAAATAAATTTGTTTATTTATTTATTGATAGAGGAATTTGACTTAAATAAATATTAAGAATATTTATTTGGACAGAGTTGTGTCATTTTTAGGCGTATACATTTTTTATTTTGAATGCATTGTTTAGTTACTCTACCATTCATTTTTACGAAGCTTTGATCTTTTAATGCAATTATGTCACATCAACATTTGGATCTCTTAGAATCATTGGTTTTCTTTTGCTTTACATTTTCTAGAGTTTATGTAGCATAGAATCTCTCTCATAAAGTCCCTAGTTTTATGAATATCTTGTTCAAGATTTATAACTGTTAGAATATGAAAAGATTATTAACCTAGAAAACTAGTGCAAAGAATAGATATCTAAACTATGAATGCAAATGATACGAAATTAAAATAGCAACATAGAGTTAGTCTCCAAGAGAGTAATGCAAATGTTAGAAGCAAAATCGCATTAAGAGGATGCAAAAGCAAAAGATACAAAATACAAGCCAAGTAGCATGCTTATATAGACTAGGAAGAGGGAGGAGGTGGCAACACTGACTAATGAGGAGCAACCATCTATCAAACTAAAGATAGAAAAGTATCTTCCCAAGATGGCTAATTGATGCTCAGATGTAGGAAGGTGACACATCGCAACCACTCACCTAATAAGACATGCTTTATTAACCTAAGCGAGATTAATAGAAGTGTAGGAAAAACCTAGGAATATAGGGAAAAATAAATAACCCAACTAGGAAATAAAAACCTACACTAACACCCCCCCATAAGCGAAGCTTAGGTCGATGTAGAAATGGGTCCCGGCAAATCAAGTGTGATGAGGTACCCGTGTACATAAAATTCCCTCCAAAAAATATGTTGGTAAGAGACACTATGTGGCTTCATGAGTGCTATCATTGATGGCAACAAAGTCCATCCCACACATCCATAGGACATGGTATGTCTATACCAGAAGTCAGATTGAAGAGTATTTTGGTCTGGTAAGCAGAAACAAAGCATGCAACAAGGTCTGACAATCCAGTTTGGATCTCTTAAAGGAAGTATCTCAGCAAAGTATGGACTTGGGGAAGTCAAGAGGAGTACCATCACTGATACATTCCAGAGATTGAGCCTCTGGTGATGAAAGCATAAAAAGATATGAGCACCTAAGTGTTGGGTTCCTATTTGGCAGAGTAGACTGAGGAAGAACTGACTGGTAGAGCATCAGACCTTAATCCGAATGAGAAATTGATAGTGATCAAGTTTCTTGAGAGATCATTCATGGTTGGCCAACATGATTGATAACTTCTATAACTATCTTTTTGATACACATCACTTAGAAAGCATGGATTCAGCTGACAGGCCTGAGTTTGGAAATATATTGAGTTTTTTGGATGCCGACTAGAAAGATGTTGAAATCCTTGATGCAGATATATATACCGATTGATTTCGGTGTGAAGGTGTGTGTTGTGTGTTGTGAAGTGTGAAGAAAAGCAGAGAGTAGTGTGGAAACAACAATTTAGGTCCAGTATGTGAAGGACAGCAACACTAAAGAAAAGGGAAGAATGAAGTGTAGTAGATCAGTGTATTGAGCTTAACCGAAACTAAACCTTAGCACATGTGGATACTTCTAATCAGTTCAATCACCTGGTTATATTCTATAAACCTTATAGATAGTGAGTCTCTTGTAGGCAGTGAGCCTCTTGTGAGCAGTGTGCTCGGGCAGTGTGCCCTAATTGGCAAGTTCCATTTTGTACTTCTATTCTTTAAATAGAGAATACAATCTTGGGTTAGTCACCCCATGATTTTTCCCTTAACAGGGTTTTCCACATAAAAATCCTTGTGTTGTGTGTGTTGATTACTTTTTTGCTCTCATGTTCATTTATGTTTTTATGTTTTCATGCTGCACTATTGTTAAAGAAGAAAAAGTTGAGAAATTTAAGATAACTGATTCACCCCCTCTCAATTATCTACATTGTTTCCAACAATTGGTATTAGAGCAAGGTTCCTCCAAATAGAGCCTAACAGCTTGAGTAAGATCTAGGAATCTCAATGGATATGTATGGTATGAGGGAACAACTTCAGTCTGCCCTAGATGATCTTGAGCAATCTCACTCTGAAGTCAACAAATTAAAGGAAAGACTCAAACAAGTTGATGACTTCATAAATGAACTAAAAGAAAAATTGAGTATCTCTATGAAAAAGAGAAAGGAACTACTTTAGCAGTTAGCAAGTCAAAGTGAAGACAATAATACCAATGAAGATCTGAATGAGAAAAACAAGTTATGTGAGAAGCTTTCAAAAGAGGTCATTATGGTGAGACATGAAATGGAATCAGGGGTTATGAAATTCACCCAAGAAATTGAGAAAAGGAAAATTGAAGATAATCTAAAGCAATCTCTCAAGGAGAAGTCAGAAGACTACCACAAAATGGATAGAATAATCAGGCATCTAGAATCTAATCTTGAAGAAGCTAGAGATAATGAAGAACAACTTGAAAATTAGATAGACTCTCTTAAAAGGGATCTTCAAACAACAAATGAATACAAAGAAAAATTCAAGATAAGATCTGTTCAACTTGAAGTTCTTCTTGAAAGCCAAAAGAGGGTAGATGACAAGCATGGCTTGGGGTATGAGAAAGGTGAAAGCTCTAGATCTGGTCACAAGATCTCTGGATCAGGAAATCTTAGGAACAGACCTAGAAGACCTCCGGTAAGGCAACCAAATGCTCAAAGATATCCATCATTTAATGGATACTGCTACAATTGCAATAACTTCGGTCATAAAGCAAATCAATATAGAAGAAGAATGAATCAGACTAATTCATTCTTCTCCAGACAATGTTTCAACTGCAAAAGGTATGGTCACAAATCTCTTGAATGCAGAAATAGGCAAATAAACAATTCATTCAATGGTAGATGTTTTTCTTGCAATAGAATGAGACATATGGCTAATCAATGCAGATCTCAAGGGTATCAGCCAAATATACAAAGAAATGTCATTTTCTACAACTACAATAGATCCGGTCATATTGCCAAGTTCTACAAAAGTAAAAGAGGTCTGGTGCATCATAATCAAAATCAAGACAAAGGAAAAGGAAAAGTAAAAGGGAAATGAACAAGATTTGGGTGAAGAGAAGTATAGAAAATGTTGGGGATGGATCCGCACCAGAATCTGGTGCTGATATTCCTTCTGGAAATTGAATAGATAAGCTCTGGCTTAGGGGGAGTCACAAAGGAAAATAAAATTCCCCCAGCCAGTCAATCGGTGCCTGAAATTGGCACATGGAAAGCCGTGGATGAAAGGGTTCTTAGAGAAATATCTAAATAACCCCTGGTAAAAATATGAAAGATCTGCATGTCTTGCTGAAACCGTGATGAAAAATGCTAATTTGTCTTAGTTACATCAGGGTGATAAGGGATATTGATACCGATGGAGATCCATCGGGAGAAATTGGCTAGCAGCAAGAGATCTTAAGGTTTGGCCGATAGCATTCATCTAGCTGATGAGTGATCAGAGTGACTAACATATCGGAGACACAAAAAGAAAGTTCACCGAAGGTTAAAGTCACACCAATGAGTGGTTTGTCCATCAATGCATCGGCTTAAGTTGGTAAGTGTTTGCCAATGATAAGGGTCACAGCGAAGAAAGAAATCGTGGTTGCTAATAGTGTAGAGTCTCACCGAAGACAAACGTCATTGGCGTATTGGCGAAGCAAAATCTAAAGTAGCTGATAGCGCTTTTCTTTCCGATAGGTTTGATAGTCATTCGGTAAAAGTAGGACTCTCATAGTTAGATCTGGTGTGATTCAAAATTGAAATATCTTGATCTACGGATAGATGAAATGATTGAAGAAAGGAAGATAGATTGTCAATATTCACCAGGAATAACTCTAAGTGCATCTCAGTGATCCATAAAGATCTCTCTCAGGACAAGGAGAACAAGGCAACCGGAATGACTTAAGTTGTGCATTTATTGTAAAATGGAATTAGGGTTTGTACAGAAATATAAGGGTTCTTCTATTCATCATTTGTACATTTGCATTTGAGAAGAAGAAAGAAGGAGCTCTGCAACAGGATTGTCTCAAACCTCTCAAAGATCAACTGTAGAAGTCGATTCAACGAGCAATCTTTATCCGGTGCATATCGTGAACCCTAGAGGCATAAAAAGGTATTTTCTCTCTTGAATATCTCTCTCTAAATCTTTTGAAAGATGGCTACTCCGAATGTTGTCAAAATCACTAATAGGCCATGCCCTAAGTTCAAGAAACACCCTTACAAATCTCTAGAAGTTGATCCTTTAGGTGCCTTCTCTAGCATTCCGCATGGGGTTTTGCATGTAGAAGATGTTAGGGCATACATTCATGCGAATATTGAAGAATTTTGGGGAATCCAAGATGATGGATGTCTATCACAAGTAGTTAATAGATGAATCTTTTGAACTCAAACCTTAGTACAAGGCCATCTGGGATAAGCATTTTAGACATTGCATTCATTTCCCCTATTTTGCTAAAGATGAACGGGTCCGGTATGTTCTAAGCAGAATGCATGACAACTTCATGTGGTTGATGAGGTCGTTTAAGATCACTAAATATGCCAACAGGGTAGTAACTGGATTACACTCATCCAGTGGGTTGCCTGCTCTCAAATCAGTCAAAAAACAAACTGTAAGTGAGGCTACTAGATCAAAATTTGACAAGAGGGCAATGACAATAGAAGACATCATAGATCCGGATATCAAATTTGCCTCTATGATAATTGGTTACAAAATCTATCACTCCAGTAGGGAAAACTTGGTATCCAAAACTGCCATATATACTGCATATGAAAAGCTAAGGAAAATGGTTGACTATGATCTTTGTGAGCTTCTCCTGAATCAACTATTAGAGAACTTACAGAAAATAAAGAAGGATAAGAAGAATTCATTTAAGTACGGTGGCTTGATTCTATGTTTATTCTTTTACTTTATGAATGAGCAACTCGGATCGAGTGGTTGGGTATGGCAAAATAATAGACTGGTTGCCATACAAATCACAGATTATATGTATGGGCTTGGCGATGCCAAGGCACAAAATACAACACTCTGGGGCTACTTCAA
Organism: Cunninghamia lanceolata; assembly: GCA_027924645.1. Classification (NCBI taxonomy): domain Eukaryota; kingdom Viridiplantae; phylum Streptophyta; class Pinopsida; order Cupressales; family Cupressaceae; genus Cunninghamia; species Cunninghamia lanceolata. The sequence continues at coordinate 12,506,435 of BSBN01001226.1, forward strand.
AAACTTCCAAGGCATGATGTAGGCTAGAGAGAGAATCCCCCAATCTCTAGTTGAAAAGCACAAGGATACAGTGTGCTTTATGGTAGACACTGATCAATACCTAATGGAGGCAGTGGAGCCAAGGACAGTCTGGATTATGCCAATGGGGTATGAGGTTGATGCAAAAATTCTAGAGCTACATATCCAACATCTACTGAGTCAACCCAAGGATCTTGAGGCAGAAAGGTTTGGAACATTTGAAGAGTTGAGTGTGAAGATTCATGTGGAGCTAAGACAACCAGAGATGAAAAGAAAAGTGAGAAGAGAAGTAGAGGAAGTTACCAAAAGATTTGGCATTTCTAAAGAAGCAGATAATGCAAATAGAGAGAAACTAGAAAGAGTAGAGAAAGAGAAAGTGATCCAGTGCAAGCCCCCTCCTGGACCAGATCCTCCAAGAGCTCTGTACCTGCCACCTTTGAGAGCCAAAAGGCCTCTAAACCTGAAGCTAAGACATTCAGAAATGGTGAGAAGAGAACAAAGAAAAAGGCCACAAGGTCATATACAAGTCAAAAAGATGAAGAGAAAGAAATAGATGAGGAGGTTAAGAAAATGAAAAAGAAAAAGAAAACTTCTATGGAATCCTTTGCCGGTGAAAACAAGGAAGAAGAAGCAGAAGAATTTGTTGAAAGGTCCACTCCTTCTGTTGATAATGTTGTCAAGGTAGTCATAGTGGATGGAAATCTGCAACCATTGATAGATTTCTATGATGAGTATAGTGACACAGACAAACAGATCTTGGAAGAATCTATAGTTAAGTACTTAAACTTATACAATAAAGCATTCATTGAAATCATCTCTCTAATCCCCAAGAATTTAGAGAAAGTACTTGAACTTAGAAAAGACAATGCCAGAGAAAAGGATTTGGAGATCTAGGAATAGATAGCTATTCAGCTCTATCCTTCCATCACTCCAAAACAAATGAACATGATCTTCAAGGATTGCAAGGATGAGTTCTAGAGAAAAGCCAGAATGAACAAACTTATGCTCAGAGAGATTGATCAGGTGGCAAAAGAGACTAAAGACATTCTCCATAATACATATAAAAGATTCAATCTTCCTATCATAGAGGACTTAGGTGATGAACATTCTGCCATGGATGACGAAGGGCTAAGTACTAAGAAAGATACAGAAGAGCCCAAAGAGATGGATAAGGAAAAGACTAAGGACTTGGATTCCTCTGCTACGGAAGAGGAAGTCCCTGAAGAAGTAAACATCTCTCTTTCAGATCCCTCTGCTGACTCCCGAACTGAAGAAGAACCAAGAAAAGAAGAGAAAGAAAGTTAAGAAGAGGAGAAAAAGGGAAGAGAAGAAGAACAAACAGAGAAGGTCTTTGTTGACACCTCTGAGGCTACAAGAGGAAAGAAGTCTTCGACAAGAGAGACTGCAGAAGCAGTTAAACACTTCTTGGCCAAGGAAATGATGGAATTAGATTAACTAGAGCTGTTTCAAGGACCATTCAATTTTAACTCTCTCTCTCCGGTGCAGACAATGAAGGTAGCTTCTTTTGCTCAAGCTAAAGTAAAAGAAAAGCTTCTAAAGTCACACATGAAAGACTATGAGCTAATAGAGATTGCATCTGGTGTGTTGAAGAAGATCATGCCATCCTTCTAGAAGGATCTTTCGGCCTCCTCATCTAGTAATCTAAAATCTCTTGTTAATTCTGTTAGCACACATTTGATTCTTTGGAGAAAGGAGCAGAAGAGAAAGTCCGGAAAAAGTTTTTGGGTAAGAGATTCTCTGAGGTACAAGGACTTATAACAAATGATAGGAGAAATTTGGATATTGGGATAAAGAGCTTAGAAAATGCTCTTAAAGATGGCAGAGATCTATATAAATTTTGTCTATCTTGGTCCACTGTGACAATAGATATTACAAAGAAGGTGGAAGAACAAGAGAGCAAACTATCAAGTCTATCTCAAAATTTTGATCCTCTCACCTCTTCGGTAATAGATCAAGAATGTCAAACTATTGTCACTATAAATGAAATAAAGAAGCTTGAGAAGGAGAAGAAAAATAGAATAAGCAGGCTAAGTGAACTAAGAGGGATAATTATCCCTAAGTTAGAGGCAATTCATGAGGCCCTAACTGATGCCCAAACCACAGCCCGGACCAGTGATCCGGTAGACTTAAAGAGAGTAGAAGCTTTTGCATTTTTGCTAAGTGGCCACATTTCAATTTTGGATAGGACAAAGAAGAGTTGGGTGACAGAAGTGGTACAGTTGAAGACCACCTTTACAGACATACTTCAGTATATGTAAGTATAACATGTATATATAATTATGCAGCTAAGTATAGTTTGATTCTTGGAAATTTTGGTGTGCAGATTCTACCCTTTGCCATTGATGTCAAAGAGGGAGTGAGGAGCAGTGAAAAATGTGGAATGTAGCTAAGGGGGAGCTCCAGAAAAGTGTACAGCCAAGGGGGAATATAGTGTGACACACAGTCATTTTTCACTATGTGTTGCCATCAATGCCTTTTCACTACGTGTTGCCATTAATGCCAAAGGGAGAGATTGTTGGCAACATACACTGTTTGGCTTCATGAGTGTTGTCATTGATGGCAACAAAGTCCATCCCACATATCCACAAGACATGGTATGTCTATACCAGAAGTCAGATTGAAGAGTATTTTGGTCCGGTAAGCAAAAATAGAGCATGCAACAAGGTCTGACAATCTGATCCGGATCTCTCAGAGGAAGTATCTTAGCAAAGTGTAGACTTGGGGAAGTCAAGAGGAGTACCATGACTGATACATTCTAGAGATTGAGCCTCTGGTGATGAAATAATGAAAAGATATGAGCACCTAAGTGTTGGGTTCCTGTTTGGCAGAGTAGACTGAGGAAGAACTGACCGGTAGAGCATCAAACCTTAATCCGGATGAGAAATTGATGGTGATCAAGTTTCTTGAGAGATCATTCATGGTTTGCTGACATGATTGATGACGTCTATAACTATCTTTTTGATACGCATCACTTGGAAATATCTTGAGTTTTCCGAATGCTGACTAGAAAGATGTTGAAATCCTTGATGTGGATATATATACCAGATTGATTTTGATATGAAGGTGTGTGCTGTGTGTTGTGAAGTGTGAAGAAAAGCAGAGAGTAGTGTGGAAGCAGCAATTCAGGTCCGGTATGTGACAGGACAGCAGCACTAAAGAAAAGGGAAGAATGAAGTGCAGTAGATCAGTGTATTGAGCTTAACCAGAACTAAACCTCAACACATGTGGATGCTTCTCATTAGTTCAATCACCTAGTTACATTCTATAAACCTTGTAGACAGTGAGTCTCTTGTAGGCAGTGAGCCTCTTGTGAGTAGTGTGCTCAGGCAGTGAGCCCTAATTGGCAAGTGCCATTTTGTACTTCTATTCTTTTAACAGAGAATACAATCTTGGGTTAGTCACCCCATGGTTTTTCGCTTAACAGGGTTTTCCACATATAAATCCTTGTGTTATGTGTGTTGATTACTTTTCTGCTCTCATGTTCATCTATGCTTTTATGTTTTGATGCTGCACTATTGTTAAAGAAGAAAAAGTTAAGAAATTTAAGATAACTGATTCACCCCCCCTCTCAGTTATCTGCATTGTTTCCAACAAAATAGAGAGAGAAGAGACCCCCCAAAAGTAGAGAGAGTCAAGATTCTGAGTGAGAGGAAGAAGCCCCCTAGAAGATGAAGCATCCCGCACCCCTAGCAAAGCTCACAAATGAAGGAACTTGCTCTCAATGAAGGGTTTAGTGAAGATATCAACAACCTACTTGGAAGTCAGACAGTAGCGAAGGTCAATGACATGGCCATGGATGAGCTCCCAGATGTAGTGTATGTGGACTTCTATCTATTTGGTCCACTAATGATGGACCAGATTCCACGAGATCTGAATGGCACTCTAGTTGTCACAAAATATGACTGATGGTCATCTGATCTGGATACCAAACTCAGTGAGAAGATTTTGAAGCTAAATGGCCTCAGTGGCAGCATTCACAGCCCCCCGATACTTAGCCTCAGTAGAAGATAGAGAAATAGTAGACTGCTTCTTGCTCGACCAACAAATAGGACCTGAACCAAGTGAGAAGTTGTAACCTGAAGTAGACTTGCGATCCTGAGAATCGCCCACCCAAACTGAATCTATGTAGCCCACTAAGTCAAGCTCAATGCCCTCTGCATATTGAATCCCAAAACTTTGAGTACCCTGAATGTAGTGAAGGATCTGCTTGGCTGCTTCCCAGTGCAACTCATGAGGCTCCTGCATGAATTGAGAAACCATGCCTACAACATATGAAATGTCAGGTCTTGTATAAGTCAGATAAATGAGACTCCCAACATGCTATCGGTATAAAGTGCCATCAACAAGTGGAGAAGAACACTGACCCTAAAGTTTGACTCTAGAAAGAAAGGGAGTCAGAGCAGGCTTACAGTCAACCATATGAAACCTCGAGAGCAAATCTAGCTCGCATACCTGGACTATGTGATGGTGATCCTGGAAGAAGACTGAAAGATCTCAATCCTGAGAAAGTAATACAACAAGCCCAAGTCAGTCATCAAAAACTTGTCATGAAGGGCAATTTTGACAGCCCCAATGGTGGATGAAGAACTCCTTGTGATCAACAAGTCATCAACATATAGAACTAGAAATAGGAGTGAATCATTCCACTGTAGAATGTAGACATTGGGATCAGAATGGCACCGAGTGAACACAACTGATAGAAGGAAGGAGTCCATCTTGGCATACCAGGCCCGAGGAGCCTATTTGAGGCCACATAGAGACTTCCGAAGATGGCACAAAAGTGAAGAATCCTAAAGGAATCCCTGTGGCTGCTCCATGTAGATCTCCTCCTAAAGGTCACCGTGAAGAAAAGCACTCTTCACATCCATCTAGTGTACTTCCCAATGATTAGCTACAGCAATGGCAAGAACAAGTTGGATGGAATTCATTCAGGCAACTGGCACAAAAGTCTCAGAGTAGTCAATCCCAGGAACCTTGGAGAATACTTTGGCAACCAAGCGAGCCTTATGGTTGTCAACCGAGCCATCTACTACAAATTTTGTCTGATAGATCCACTTACATCGAACAAGTTTTCTTCCCTTAGGAAGAGGGACAAGATCCCAAGTGTGGTTCCTCATCAAGGAACTATACTCCTCCTACATAGTTGTATCCCACTCAGGAATACCAGGAGCCTCATGAAAAGACTGTGGATATGAGGCAATAACAATGAAGACATCAAGAGCATCCTGGAACTGTGAATGAGTCTGCCTAGTGTCTGATGGATCCCCAACCCAATCATCTACAGACTGTAAGGTCTGTCTAGCCCAAAGTGGACTGGAAGATGGAGAATCTGGAGGAGAATCATCAACCTCTGAATGATGACTAGGAGAGGAAGGAGGTGAGTCCTTTGAATCACTCTCTACATCAGAAGTGGAGGTAGAAGACTTCTCAGGTGAATCTGACTCATCAGAAGATCTGTCATGTATTCTAAGTGACTCCAATGTCAAGGTAGAAGGATTTGGAGAAGTGATAGAAAGTGAGCTTGAAGAGCCCTCCTCAAACTGAACACTCCTCTCAATGAACAACTCATGTGTAGTAGGGTGGAGCAACTGATAACCCTTCACACCATCAAGATAACCTACAAATATGCAAGGTCTACTCTGCAGATCCAAGGCCTTGAATTTCTCTGTAGGAATGTGGGCCCATGCAGGAGAACCAAAAACTCAGAAGTGCTTAACTGATGGTTTCCAACCGCTCCAAGCTTCAAAATAGAAGGCATAGTACATCAACAGACCCTCTCCCACACACCTCAACAGGAGTGTCATCACCCATCAAAATAGAAGGCATAGTACATGGCTCCAAAGATGCAAGTTCTTCCTTAGATGAAGCCATGCGGTGCGAAGCACCTGAATCAAGAATCCAAGTGGATGGTGAAGAAGCAACTGCAACAAGGGCCTTGCCCTTTCCTTTCCCCTTGCTATTTTCTTTTGCCTTATTAGACCCCTCATTAGAAATCTGTTTGATAGGCTCAAGAACACTGATATTATTCTTCTCAAGAATGTGTGTCAAGTGATCAATTTGTTTCTTTAGACATTTATGTTCATCATGACCAGGTCTTTTACAATAGGCACATTGGAACACTCTCTTTCTTAGGCTTGTCATCCTTGGAAGATTGGGTCTCATTAATTGCTTTTGAAGCAACCGATATCTGATCCTTCGTCTCCTTGTTATTCTTCTGTTTCTTATCCTTACTATTGTTGTTACTACTTTGTCCTTTCTATTCTTTTGTGCCTTGGTTGGCATCCAAGGCATGTGACTTAGAGGACTTAAGAGTGCCCATTTGGATTAGCTTGTCCTGTTCCTGAGTGAGATTGACAGCAAAATCATCTAAACATGGCATGGTGAATTGAGTACCAAGTTCACCCTTAGTAGCATAGAAGGTAGAAACAAACACAGAATATTCTAAACTTAGCTTAGAGAGAATACTAAGAATTAGTTGTTGATCTTTCCTTTCAATTCCACATTATTTTAACTGTAGCCTTAGTGATTTCAATTTAGTGAAGAAATCTTGGATTGTGTTGAAATTGCTTGGACTTAAACTAATTAGTTCATTTTCCAACATATGACCCCTCATTGAATCTTGTGTGCCAAATAGTGTTTCTAGCTTTGTCCAGATTTCATTTGGTGTATTCAAAGACTCAATGTGAAAGAGAAAATCAAGAGAAACAGACAAATACAATGTTCCATATGCCTCATCACATTTGTTAAACCACTTAGGCTTATCCTCATCTTTAGCAGGTTCAGTTTGAAGTCCCATAGTTATCATATTTAATCCAGCTTTCCTTAAGTGAATTGCCATGCATGATTTCCACTCAAAGTAATTGTATCGATTTAGGATGGGCACATTTGTTTGATCCATGATGAAGAAATACAGAGAAGAAATGCCGGAAAGAAGAGAACCCAACCAAGACAGCCCCCCCTTTTCACTCAATCAAAGAACCCCCCCAAGAAAATATGATTTGGCACTTTATATTAGTGCATTTACAACTGCCACTAGAAATAAATACTAAGTGGTCTTGATTTCATTGTATTACAAAACCCTCACGAAGAGCATATGTTGAAAATACAACTTTGGCACAATATCTAGAGAAATAGATAGCACCACTGCGATCTACTCAAAAAATCATGCACTTTAAAAAAAAGAATCGCCTTGATACAAGGTTGTATGTGAAAGTTATGATCCTCTGAAGTTTCCAAAATGAGAACTGTACAGTGTCATGACCGAGAATTTGTAATTTTTGAAAAATCTTTACATCAAAATCAAAAAATGTCTACACTAGTGCATAGAGCACAAAAACATTGCTAAAATTAAAAAAAAGTCATGGGAAACAGAGTCCGTATGAGAAAGAACGAAGCATTTGAAAACTGCCTTCAAAACTATAATTGCCAATGGACAGAGGTACTACTGTAGCTTTCTAAGTTTGATTCTACAAAATATACAGACTGCATGCAAAAATTGAAAGATACCTAGATGGTTTTTCTATGCTACAAAAAAAACCCAAAAGGTGTTCTTCTTGTTGATGTACAAAAGATGTAGTTCTAATGTAAATAGAATGCTTTCAGCAACAAAAAATGACCCCAGCAACCAAAAAATGACATGCAAAAGCTGAATTAGCTACCTGAGACAAGCAATGGCATGTTGGAACCTACAATATTGATTAAAAACACCAAATATGCAAGTTGGTTGTCAGATTTGAGCTTGAAACCCTAGTTCCGCAACTGTGTATGACGATCTCTGATTTCAGTGAAACGAAAGCTAAATCTGACTTTTTCACACCTCTTGAATGCGTTGGAACAGCCAGAAATGCTACTAGTATAACCAGAAATGTTGCAATCATCTAGATTTCATAAAGCACATGTGCAAACCCCAGAGATTAAAAAAGTTTCTGTCAAACTTTTCTAATTCTCAAGATCATCTGAAGATGCAAGAGAAGAGCATACTGGGTTTTTCAAAAAAATTGTAATAAGATTTATTAGCCCCCCTGAATCTCTCAAATATGGAAACTAAAAATCTACTCTTGCACACAGAATAGCTCTGATACCATGTTAGAATCTGAAAAGATTATTAACCTAGAAAACTAGTGCAAAGAATAGATATCTAAACTATGAATGCAAATGATACGAAATCAAAATAGCAACATCGAGTTAGTCTCCAAGAGAGTAATGCAAATGCTAGAAGCAAAATCACATTAAGATGATGCAAAAGTAAAAGATAAAAAATAAAAGTCAGGTAGCATGCTGATATAGACTAGGAAGAGGGAGGAGGTGGCAGCACTGACCAATGAGGAGCAACCATCTATCGGACTAAAGATAGCAAAGTATCTTCCCAAGATAGCTAATGGATGCTCACATGTAGGAAGGTGACACATCACAACCACTCATCTAATAAGACATGCTTTATTAACCTAAGTGAGATTAATAAAAGTGTAGGAAAAACATAGGAATATAGGGAAAAATAAATAACCCAACTAGGAAATAAAAACCTAAACTAACAATAACATGATGTAGCCCACAAATATCTGAATATTATTTTTATTGCTTTCCAATGTATCCATCCAAGATTTGACATAAATCTACTTGGAGAGGGAGAGAGGGAGGTAAAAATAGATAGGGAGATGAAGATAAATAAGGATATAGATGAGACAAATAGATTTAGACAGAGATCAAGAGTGAGAGAGAGGAAGAGAGAAAGAGATATATTGATAGAGACGAATAGAAAAAATAAGATACAGTAGGAGAAAGCTAGAGATAAGAAATATAAAGGGAGAGAGATAAATAAAAGAGAGGCTAAATTTTGGCAACCATTTCATGCCAAAAATCCACATATGGCACATGTCCATGGGAGAGAGAAGAAGAGATAACATTTAAAATTAGGGCTAACATTGGACATCAATGGTTGATATGATCTTATAATGATGCAAGACAATAGAAATGATGGGTGCTACTAGATCCTTTCCTTTCTTGTGTTTATCAACTAAAAAACTAAAGCGTAAAAGAGAGAGAGAGAGAGAGAGAGAGAGAGAGAGAGAGAGAGAGAGAGAGAGAGAGAGAGAGAGAGAGATTCAAAAGAAGAGAGATACAGAGGGATAGGGATGTGTGTGTGTGTGTATAGAGAGAAGAATCTAGAGAGAGGTAACGAGATAAAGAGGGAGATATAGAGAAAAAGAGAGCTAGAGACACAACAAAGACTAGTCACTTATGTTGTATTCTAGTGGTAATACCCATGGTAAATGTTAAGGTAGTGGATCTATCAACCAACATAGATGATCCTCCAAATCAGTTTATTCAAGTCGTGACTGTGGATAAATTACGAGTTCTAGGTTCATGGGATTTATTAAATACGATAAATCTCTTAATAGCTTGAGATGCTCTATTTTAATGCTACATAATGACATTGTCCATAAGGATACAATAAAATCATCATTCACATAAAAACATAGCAATTTAACTTCCACAACTCTATTATTTGTACAGATCTTTCTTAGAAAACAAACTTATCCTCAAAAGATGGGTGAAAAAACACACTAGAGGGGTAAATTGATTGAGATGGAAGATGTGCATAATTTGAAAAAAGAAAGACTTGATGAAATGATTAATTCAATTAGAGGTTTTGATCTTATAATAAGTGGAAGCCCCTATAATAAATCTATATATCTGGCAAGTTTTCTCTTGTGCATTAGGTAAAAGGTTATTTAAGAGAAAATATTATATCTTTGTTGATAATGGTATGGTCCATAAGTATACGAGACAATCATCATTCAATTATAGAGAGAGAGAATAATAAAGAGGGAGATTCATATATAGAGGAGAAGAGAGGAAGAGAGGAAGAGAAGAGAAAGGGAGAGATAGAGACAAAGACAAAGAGCTCATATGGAGAGGAAGAGAAAGAGGAAGATAGAGAAACATTATATTAGAATTAAGAGAGCTCCTAAAATCAAAGAGAAAACCAAATATAGAAATCATTTTAATATGCATTTTACTTTCAATCCAATGAAAACAAACTTGTCAAGAAAAATTAAAAAAGTAAAGAAAAATAGGAAATTTACTTGAATAGTAGTCAAAATTGGATTTCATTTGACAAAGCCCTATAATTGTTGTTGACACACAATAGAGAGGAAGAGAGGAAGAGAGAACATGAATAATTTGATAAAATAAAGACTTGGTGAAATGATTATTTCAATGAGAGGTTTTGATCTAATAATAGTTGTGTTACATCGTAAAATGTCCCCCTAGGATTTTTACATCCTAAGTTTAGCTCCCAGGTCCCTTAGATTTAATAATGCATGTTCAAAATGAATCCCAGAGCAAAATCCCCCAAAACCCATGTCAAATGGGACCTAGGTGTGAGCCTGGAGCTTAATCTAGACCCAAAATAGGCCTCTGGACTTAGGTACTTGCACCCTTGTCCTGCCCTATTTTGTCAGGGTCCCAAATTTCTATGTTGGCTTATGATCGTTAAAAGGTGTTCCTTGTCAACATCATAAGTTTGAATTATGAAATATTCGTGGGAATGCATATATAAAAATATTTAGGACTTCATTTGTAAACTGGAGGATAATTTTAAGCTTAAGGAAAACTTTTGATTACTGAGCAAAGAGAATTCAAGGCATTCATTGTGTTGCAGAGTAGAATTGTGTTGTTGTTGCAGATTTGGCTTCATCTTCTCATGGTGTGAAAGATCTTCATCTCCTTGAGAGCTACACCTCTGAGGTGATATCTATTTGTGATTCAATCTATCTACTTTATCATTTTCTTTTACCTCTGTCCACCAAGGACACACACTCTCTATCTAAAAATGGTGTTGGAAGGCTTGAATTCCATTTTGGAGCTTGACTAAGGTAGGTTCCTAAACACCACAACCCCCAACCCCTCTCTTGTGATTGCATGTGACAGGTGTTGGATCTTGCAGAGAGGAGTTGTAGGAGATTAGTGTAGAGCATAAAAATTCCATATCTGAAGAAAGAAGTGAAAAATATCCCTAAAAGGACAAGGGTGATCCCTCTTTTGTCCATGAATTTATCACTATCAAAAAACATTGAGTAGGCACAGTCTACAACATATTTGTCTCCTGAGCTCCAAAAATTGTGCTACCTTAGACATGGGCGATCCCTCTTTGTCCCCAAAGTTTTCACCTTTTGAAACCCAAAATCTAATATTCATCTAGTATGCATTTAGTGCCTTCCTGTGTGAGCATTTATCATATTTTGTCTGTTTGCTTACAATTTTACATAATTAGGGTTTTAGGCCTAATCCAACTAAGGTTTAATAAATCAATCAACAAATTATAAATTTCCTTATCATTCCAAGTGACATTAGAACCTGATAGTTGATTCCTCTTGTAAAAGTTGTGACTTGGCTCAGTTCAATGTCCTTGAATGTATGTAGTGAAAGGAGGATTTAATTAAACCATCTTCCATCTTTTTCTACATAACATTTTGGTGAACCTATGTTTTATTTGAAAATTACATCTTATTGAGTGTTGTACGTTAGATTCTCATTCCTACATTTCATTTTCATCCTTCTACATTTGAAAATCTTGCATAAAAAATAAAAAAATTGAAAAAAATAGGCATTTTTAGCTTGCATTTAGACATAGTTTACACTATTCTTTTTGCATATCATTCAAAGCATCTAGTTCTCTAATATTTGCATCATATCTAAGATAAATTACAACATTTAATCATTTCAAGATCTTTTTCCTTGCATTTGCATATCTCATTTGCTAGGGTTTCGCTAGAAATTTGCATTTTTTTCATATAACCTAGTTTTTGCAAAATCTATGGTTTGTAGTAAAAATCTTGTTTCAGATTTTCCTACTCCTTTGAACACTCTTTCAAATTTAACTTTTGGCTATATTGTTTCTGCATTACTATAAGGAAATGAGAGCATCTCAAAAAAGGAACATATGAGAACAACAGTGTCTTCGGTAGGTTTAAATTTCTTTAGATTGCCTAAAAAACACACACACAACTATGCCACAAAGTGGAATCAGACATAGTTCATTTCCCACATTAACCCTTAGAGAAAAGTTCATGCAAGTTTAAGTAGTTTCAACAACAAGTAGAAAACATATTCAATAACAAAACCATTAAACATGGAAGATGGAACAAAAGAGATGAACACAGATTTACGTGGGGAAAACCCTTTTGGGTAAAATACCCCCCACTCCAAAAGCCCAGATCGCCATTGTATTATTCAACAATAGAAAATACAGTTACAATACAATTCAGGCACTAAACCTTTAATGGAGATTAACATCCTATTCCATCTAGAGACAATTCGACAACCACTCTTCTCTCTTACTATTGTAGAGTGTTTAATGTTCTATTTAACATTCACTCTTTCGCAACACTAGGAAGATGATTCTATTCAAATTCCTTAGCGAACTGTATAGTTACACAACCCATAACTGTCACTTCCTTCATTGGAACCTATATTTGTGATATGCATTGCCAGCATGTTGACCACGTCACCATCCTATTCCATTTCACTAAGTCAACCTCATTGCCATATCGGTGAGACACCATATCGAATCCCACTGATATAATGTAGTCACACTAATATCACTCCATGTGGTCCTTACTACCGAGTCAACATGGCTTACACCAATTATCACTTCTGCCTTGACAACTCAAGTCCCACCAAATCACTGCAGACCATCATATTGGAATGTTGGGGAGACCCTAAACAGAGTCTCACCAAAACACCAAGTCACCTCAAAGTAGTCCCATTGCCTTCATTGACATTGGACTATCAAATAGACCCATTTTAGGGTCCTACCGAAATGTTGAGTCCTACCGATGAGGTAACAACCCACTGTGTATCGCTTTATCGAAGAGATGACAAAACGAGTCTCTCCAAACTGCTTGTGTCACAACGATAACCTTTATTGGCTTATCGAAGAGACTCCTTGGAGGCTCTCACTGATACACCATGTCTTGCTGATGCAGCCATGGTACATAATGCTATCGGGATATTAGGGAGATGGTGTCACGACTCACACCGACATACAACTATCTCACCAATGAAACCACATCTGAATGCCAGTACATTTGAGACATTATTTCTCAACATTCTCCAACTTGACAAAGAATGTACAACCTCCCAAACAAAACTTGAAGTCATTGTATTAGCAAAGACTCGTGCAACAACATCCAAGATATCCACCATTTTAGGCAATAGTTCTATCCATCCTCCACAGGAAAGGAACAAGCCATGGTGTATCTACAATAGTCTAAACCTGCAACAGATCAACTGACAGTAAAGGCTTCAACACACTGCTACCACTCCACTGTGCTCAACAAGCCATATAGAATCATCACAACATCAACTTCAAATCCCAAACTAGAACACAACTGTGAAGTCAATCTCCAGAAACAAGATAGAACATCAGCTAGAACAACAATCAGAAGATTGACTGCTTCCATCCAACTGAACAAAAAACCCACTTGACTGAAAATAGCACACACAACAAGTCCTAATCCATCTAATCACTCATACCTTGTAGATATTCACATCAGCAGACTCATGTCACCTACATATACACCCATCAACTACAAATACAAGCTCCATGTGTCAACCAGTCAAAGAAGACCAAACACATCCAGGAACTCCCACTGCATGGGTAATGCAAAACTAAAGAATAATCAAGGCTTACTAAGTCTACCAAAAGCATAACATAGAAGGTATAAGTAACAACATCATGTAGTACCAAGGAATCATCCACAATGATATGTAAAACCTGTACACAAATAACCTGCAAGAACAAATTTCCCCACCAGTCCAGAACTCTCCCAAATTCTCCATACCCAACAAAGGAATGAGATAACAGAACCTCCATGTCATCACCTAAGAACATAAGTGAAAACACATGACCACAAGCTAGTGATCACAATCGACTCCAATAAAACCTCAAACCAATGTAGTGTGAAACAAACCATCTAGGAAGATAACTAGGACCAAAGAGAGAAACACTACACATCATATACCTGTAGAAAATCCTTCTACATACACCTCTAAGTGCCAAATATGTCAAGTATGATCTCCTTCACAACACCCCAAAGAGAACAGCATAACAACACCCACCTGTTCAATCTCCAAGATCAAACACAACACATATATCATGAAATTATATGGATGCAAGCTTCTTCAAGAAGATCAAACTACTCAATTTCCCATCTCAGGAAATCAGCCCATAAAACCTTCTCCTAACAATCCTCATCAATGAATGATATCTTTAAACTCAAATGCACAAGGAGATAATCATGCTATTCATCTCTCACAATGAATCCCCCAGAACCATCTATCAGCAGTTCAAGATCCATGTCTATGAAAGAAAGCATAAAACACCTGAGAGAAACAATGGGCAATACCTCTCAGATGATTATCTACTAAGAAGACCAAGAGTGGGAAATGAGAATGCTCCTCCAAGGTAACTAAGTCTACATGACTTCTCCAAGAGCAATCTCCTCATTGGTCTCCGTTGAACTCACATCCAACCAAGGCGTAGGCTCCTCAGACTTTCTGCTAAAACCTTCATCAAGAGTAACCATCAACACTTCTCTCATCTCAAGAGAATTATAGCCTCACCTTATTCTCCATGTACCCATGAGAACCTACAAATAATCATTTCATGCTAAATTCCAAATGCATCATTGCACCAACATGAATTAATCAAGCAAGAGATCAATGCACCCAACACACAGAGATTCACCAGACCACTGTCAAAGCTCCAATCATCTAAATCAGGAACTTATCATGACATCATGATCTTACCATCTGCCTTTACAGATTCCATGCTCCAGATGAACATAACCATGGTCTCAAGAGCAATGTATTATTCCAAAACTCAAATGCATAAACAAGAGTAGATCATGACATAAAATGAACAAACTCTAAACCAACATCACCTGTCAAGCACTATCAAGACCTCAAC
The DNA here is from genome assembly GCA_027924645.1 of Cunninghamia lanceolata. Lineage (NCBI taxonomy): Eukaryota > Viridiplantae > Streptophyta > Pinopsida > Cupressales > Cupressaceae > Cunninghamia > Cunninghamia lanceolata. The sequence continues at coordinate 12,521,448 of BSBN01001226.1, forward strand.
CAAAGACTCCAAGAGTCCTTCATGGCTTCAAGATGTTACACATCCTCAAATAGTGCCCCTACAAATGCGAAAGAACCCTTCTGTAGCAATAGGATCTAAGAGCTCCTCTTGGTAACATCTGCAACACTAAAGAAGATTATCCATCACCAAGTGACAAATTCACAGTCATTGCCAAAGCCCCCACTAAATTGTAACAACCAAGCTTTCCAAGCATCATGACCAAACTTCTCCTAATCTAAAAATCATCTAGGTCCACACATTAACATGTCCATGTGACAAAAAAACCAAGTGGCACCAAGATCTCCAAACCAAGGAAACACACTATCACTGTCAATAGTTTACACAAACCTAGGAATCCAAGCTATTCATGACATGAAGATACACATGCTCTAGGTCTCCATAACTAACTATTTAGGTACTATACAACATCCATCCTCTCATCCCGAAGTAGTCACACCAATGCACAAGTGACCATAGACAAGGCCAGCTAACAAGTTTGCATTAACACTAAAACAATCTGGTGGATAAAGACAGTCCACATCTGAGTCATCTCATTGTAGCTTAATAGGTGATCAGCCCACAAAACTACATAACTCATAGATCCAACCAATGTATCATGCAAACTCACTATCACACTAGAAATTGCAAACCCAAGATCTTAAGGAATAAAAATATCATGTAGACAACATGACTCTAACACCAGATTACATACAAATCCAATTTGCCAAACATGTCCACAACCTGAGCACCATAGTATAGAAAACTAACAAGTATTTCCACAAAAATACTTAGTGACATATCACATACCAGCACTCCCATGCAGAGAAAGCATTGAAGCATGCTTTACAAAACTGCAACTATTTCATCTAGCAACACCCCAAAAGCCAGGGTCTAGAAAAATAGCTTGACTACAGCTTCATAGAACCACAAGTTTTTTCTTGATGGTATAAAACCTACAAAACCACTATGTTTGAAAACACCTATGTGCATTTATATCCACTTCACATTCGGAAGACCAAGAATATGAATCAAGAAACACCATAATGGTTAAACCAGAAAATGGATTAATCATGAATGAGCATCACCATAGATTTTAGGAAAAAACTATAAAACCCCTCAAATCCAAGGAACATGAGTATGAGACATGCAAGTACAAAGCATCCTTAACTAGAATCAGCAGTTTAGGAACTTCAGGCCCATTATAGGCCAACTCCACAAATACCAACATGCACATGTATCTGAGAGAGATAGGCTATTAAAGAAGCTTTTAGACTATCCAATGATCAACTTCATAGCCTACATGCAATCAGGGTAGATGAGAACATAATGCCTTTCAATACCAGGAAAGAATACCCAATATAAACACATTACTCCATGGCTGACCAACATAGGCTTCTCCATATCATCAGGGAGCCCCTCACATAGATACCCACTATGAAAGCTTTGCTGCAACACAACCATAGAGTAAAATATTCCACCCCATGCATCAGGATTATACCATTGCCAACTCACAAGCTTCAAGTCACATCATTTCAATATGACCAACTCAAGTTTCTCCATCTTCACCATCCTTCAAGTGCCTGCTGAAAAATGAAAACAAGATCGACTGCAAGACTTCACTCAAACAAGGATCAATCATCAGTCGATTCCTTCTGATTTCCTCAAGCTTTCCAAGCTAAGAAATCTTCACAGAAGGAATACCCAAAACCAGACACACCAAGAAGAAACAAATCCCAGAAGAAGGCTTTGATACCACTTGTAAGGAAATGAGAGCATCTCAGAAAGGAACATCTGAGAACAACAGTGTCTTTGATAGGTTTAAATTTATTTAGATTATCTCAAAAACACACACAACTATGCCACAATGTGGAATTAGACATAGTTCATTTCCCACATTAACCCTTAGAGAAAAGTTCATACAAGTTTAAGCAGTTTCAACAAGCAGAAAACATATTCAATAACAGAACCATTAAACATGAAAGATGGAATAGAAGAGATGAACACAGATTTACGTGGGGAAAACCCTTTTGGGTAAAAACCCCACACTCCAAAAGCCCAGATTGTCATTGTATTATTCAGTAATAGAAAATACAGTTACAATACAATTTAGGCACTAAGCCTTTAATTGAGATTAACATCCTATTCCATCTGGAGACAATTCGGCAGTCACTCCTCTTCTCTCTCTTACTGTTGCAGAGCATTCAATGTTCTATTTAAGATTCACTCTTTCACAACACTAGGAAGATGATCTGGTTCAACTTCCTCAGCGAGCTGCACAATTACACAACCCATAACTGTCACTTCCTTCATTGGAACCTATATTTGTGATATGCATTGCCAACATGTCGACCACGTCACCATCCTATTCCATTTCACTGAGTCAACCTCATCACCATATTGGTGAGACACCATATCAACTCCCACTGATATAATGTAGTCACACTGATATCGCTCCATGTGGTCCTTACTACTGAGTCAACATGGCTTGCACCAATTATCGCTTCTGCCCTGACAACTTAGGTCCCACCAAGTCACCGTGGACCATCATATCAGAATGTCGGGGAGACCCTAAATGGAGTCTCACTAAAACACCAAGTCACCTCAAAGTGGTCCCATTTCCTTCATTGACATCGAAGTATCGAAGAGACCCATTTTGGGGTCCTACAGAAATGTCGAGTCCCGCCGATGAGGTAACAGCCCACTATGTATCACTTTATTGAAGAGACGACAAAATGAGTCTCTTTGAACTACTTGTGTCACAATGATAACCTTTATTAGCTTATTGAAGAGACTCCTTGGAGGCTCTCACCGATACACCATGTCTCACTGATGCAACCAATGCTATCGAGATATTGGGGAGATGGTGTGACGACTCACACTGACATACAACTATCTTTCCGGTGAAACCATACCTGAATGCCAATACATTTGAGGCACTGTTTCTCAACAATTATGAGCTTTTGCATTTACATTCACATCTATAGTACTTTTACATTGAAAAAAGTGAAAAAAATGAGCATTTTAGGTGCATAAACAAGTATAGTTTTGCTTTGTTTCATTGCATTTGACATAAATATCATTCATTTCAGATCTTGCATTCATTTTACAACATAAATTTATTTCTCATCTAAAAATTTGGCATCATTTAAACCTTTAGATTGAAAATTGGCATATTTGCTAAATTACACATTATGTATTTGAACTATATCTTGCTCTTTGGGTTTGTTCTATTAGTTTGTAGATTGAGTGTTTTATTCTTTTGCATGAGTCACATAACCCACTTCCCTAATAGAAACATCCCTCTAAGGAGAAGTCTTAGACTAATGGGTTCTAGTGCTCCTAATAGTAATGATGTACCAACATCAGAAAATCCATTGAACACCTATTTTACAAAAGGAGAGACAAACTTGGAAAGATATAATACCTCCTTCAACTACAATGGAAGAATAAATATTTCATGATGTTGAATATCCTATTGATGTGATAACACATGTACCTGATGGGTAAGTGCACAAAGATGAGGGACCAAAATGGGGTCTTAAGATGCCACTTTTTTCTAAAATTAGGAAACATTGATGTTGGATGAGAAATTGAAGATAGCTACACTCAAAATTTGAAGATAAAACAAAAACAAGAGTCGTATTGCTCCAAATCTAGTTTCTAAACTACTAATTTTTTCCAAAAATGGTTGAGATTAAGGGGTTCAAAAAGGGGAGCACACAAATTGGTCCTGTTTTTATCAAAAAAATATAACATAGCGTCTGGTGTGCTCCCCTTAAAATGTTAACTTTTTTTTAGTATTTCAAATATTGCTTCAGTAAGAAATTAGCTAACACCATGTAGTTTATCCCTGATTTTTCTGATAATTTTTTCATGAATAATTGATTTTTTAGTAGTTTTCAAAGTGGACACATCCTGAAAAATAGAAAATTAAGCATGCTTCCCCCTAAATTTTTTGAAAATTAATCAAGAATCAAAAAAACAAATTTGAATATGTGTAGAATGGAGTCTAGTTTCTAAAAATGTAACTTATTTCAAATTTTGATGAACGGTTAAAAAAAGGTCAAAAATACTAGACACTAGTTTTTGACAAAAAATGGATACACTAACAAAAGAAATTAAAGATGAAACCCTTAATGTACTCAAAATGTGAAAAATTATATGGTTAGATAGCTAACAGAGAGAGAAATATTATGGTGGTATTTGTTTTGTGTTTTCATTGAAATAAGTGCAAACCTAATGGGGAGCATGCTCTAGATTCTGTGGTTTTTTCTACAATCTAAAAAAACACGTCTTTGGATGTCCTAAACACAGTCCAAGACTTTAGATTGGAAGCCCAAGACAAATCCAAGCCTTAGGCTTGGAAATAACCAAGGCAACGCATAATGTGAGCGTGTTATAATGCACTCACGTTTTTGTTGATAACTGAGAGGGGGGGGGTGAATCAGTTATCCTAATTATTTCCCTTATTGAACTTTCCTTTTAATTGAAGCAGCATAAAATCAAACACAAGACATTAACTATGAAATAAGAAACACATGACACAGTATTTTGACGTGGAAACCCTGTTAAGGGAGAAAACCACGGGGTGATTAACCCAAGAATTATTCTCTGTTAGAAGAATAGGAAATTACAAAAATGGCACTTGCCAATTAGGGCTCACTACCCGAGCACACTGCTCACAAGAGGCCCACTGCCTACAAGAAGACACACTGTCTACAAAGTGATGAGAATCACAGTCTTGAACTGATTGGAAGCATCTGCATATGCTGGAGTTCAGTTCCGGTTAGGCTCAGTACACTGATCTGCTGCACTTCATCTTTCCTCTGTTCTTTATTCTGCTATCTTTCACATACCGGATCCTTTTTGCTACCTCTGCTCTTTCTCTGGACTTATTCGCATATCTCTCTATATCACATCACACTTCACAACTAAATCCATCCTCTATAAATATCCGCACAAGTAATTTCATCACCTTTCTAGTCGGCATCCGGAACAGTCTAGTTTCTTATAAACTCTCATTCTGTCGGCTGAATCCTTCCTCACCAAGCAATGCGGATCAAGCATATACTTGTAGATATCATTAATCATGTCAGCCAAACATGATTCATGCCTTCACAACCTCTGTCATCAACAGTAACCCATCCGAAAAGCAGTCTGATACTCTGCCAGTCAGTTCTTCCTCTGTTTTCACTGTCTCTCAGGAATCCGGTACTCAACCATTCATATCTTTTTCCTTGTCCATCACCGGAGGCTAAATCCTTGGAATATACCACTCAAGGTAGTCCTCTTGACTTCCCCAAATCTGCACTGCACCAAGACACTTCCACTGAGAGGTCCGGACCAATCTGTCGGACCTTGCCACATGCTCTGTTCTTCTTCACCGGACCACAACATTCTTTATTCTGACTTCCGGTAGAGACACATCATGACTTGCGGATATGTGGGATGACCTTTGTTGCCATCAATGACAACAACCATGAATCCATATAGTGTCTCTTGCCAACAATCTCCCCCTTTGGCATTGATGGCAACACTTAGTGAAAAATGACTAAGTGTTTTCACTATGCTCCCCCTTTGCTGATGCTCTGTCTTTATATACAATTTTCGGAACTCCCCCTTAGTTGGATCCCTCATTTTTCACTGCTCCTCACTCCCCCTTTGACATCAATGGCAAAAGGTAGGGTCCGCATATCAAAATTTTTCAAAAATTTCTTATACTTAGCCGCATATTTACATACTCACATATATTGAAGAATGTCTGCAAAGGATGTCTGTAATTGAATCATTTCGCTAGCCCAACTTTGCTTCATTCTGTCCAAAATTGAGATGTGACCACTTAACAAAAATGCAAACGCTTCTGCCCGCTTGAGATCTGTCGGATCTTTTGTTTGGGCGGTGGTCCTAGCATCACTGATGGCCTCATGCATGGTTTCCAACTTAGGGATTATAATCCTTCTAAGTTCTCCCATCCGGTTGGTGATGTTCTTCCTTTCCTTCTCAAGATTCTTTATTTCGTTCAAGACTGCAATAGTCTGACATTCTTGATTTATTATAGAGGAAGAGAGAGGATCAAAACTTTGAGATAAGCTTTGTAGCTTATCCTGTTCCTCTTTTATTTTCTTGTCAAATGCTGCTGTTGCCTTTGACCAGGATATACAAAATTTATAGATATCACCGCCATCCTTAAGAGCATTCTCTAAGCTCCTTATTCCAATGCTTACAATCTTCCTATCCTTAGAGATTAATTCTAATATTTCTGAAAATCTCTTATCCAAAAATTCCTTCCGGACCTTTTCTTCAGCTGATTTTTCTAAAGAATCAAAATGTGTATCAACACTGCTGACTAAGGTTTTTAGATTACCGGAAGTGGAGGCTGTCGGATCTATCTGGATTGATGGCATGATCTTTACAAGTATTCCGGAAGCAGCCTCTATCAACTCACAGTCTTCCATATGAGACTTCAGGAGCTTTTCATTTGCCTTGGCATTTGCAAATGAAGCTATCTTCATTGTTTGTACCGGAGAGAGAGAGTCAAAATCAAATGGACCTTTTAGAAGCTCCGGTTCATCAATCTCTAGAGTTTCTTTACTCAAAAATTGTTGAACAGTTTGTGCAGTGTCTCTTGCCGGAGACAGATGTTTCTTTTCTTCTGCAGTCTTAGAACTGTCAACCTCTTTGTCTTTCACCACTGCTTCCTTCTCCTGTAGTTGCTCTTCTTCTTTGGATCCGGAGACTGTAGGGGAAACCAGAGGAGAGATACTAACTTGTTCATGGGCCACTTCTTCTTGAGCAGAGGGCCCAAGTCCTCACTTGTCTGTTCAGGGCTCACTTCTTCCGGAACAGAAGATTCCAAATCAGCAGCTGTTTCTGCACCTAAGTCCTCTACAACAGGAAGATTGAACCTTTTGAAGGCCTTCCGGAGGATCTCTTCTGTTTCTTGGGCCACTTTGTCAGTCTCACCAAGCATGAGTTGATTCATCCTGGCTTTGCTTCTGAACTCATCTTTGCAGTCCTTGAAGATAATGTTCATTGTCTTGGGATCAATTTGAGGATATAGCTGAATAGCTATCTGCTCCCGGATCTCAAGATCTTTGGCATGAGCATTATTCTTTCTTACTTCCATTTCCTTCTCTAGGCTTTTAGGAATGAGAGATATGATCTCAATGAAAGCCTTATTGTATATGTCAGATATTTAACTGTGGCTTCCTGCAGAGTCTTTTGGTCTGGCCTCACTGAAGTCATCATAGGATTCAGTCATTGGGTTGAAGGTTCCATCCACCGTGACCGACTTGATTATGCTCTCTAGTGACAGAGTGGGCTTTTCAACAGTTACCTCTGCCATTTCCTCCTTGTCTTGGCCTGTGGAGGCTTACCGGATCCTTTCTTTTTCTGTTTCTTTACTTCTCTTACTCCCTCATCTGATTCTGTTTCCTCTTCATCCTTTTGGCTTCCATAAGGCCCTTGTGGCTTTTGCCTTTGATCTCTTACCGGATGCCTGGACTTCGGTTTTGAACTTTTGGTTGAGGGAGGTGCAGATCTCTTTGTTGATCTGGTCCGGGTGGGAGCTCCAACCCGGAGCACTTTCTTTGCTTTTCTCTTCTTCCTCGGCCTTCCTCCTCTTTTCCGGCTGGCATCAAGTGCCTCCTTTGAGATACCTAGGCCTTGAGCAATGTGCTCTACTTCTTTTCTTACCTTTCTTTTAATCTCAGGTTCCCTGAGTTCTACATGTATTTTTACACTCAGCTCCTCAAAGGTTCCAAACCTTTCTGCCTTAGGATCTTGGGCTGACTTAGCATGTGTTGAACATGCAGCTCCATTATCTGTTCATCAACTTCATACCCCATGGGCATGATCCAGACAGTCCTTGGCTCCACTGCTCTCCATTAGGCACTGATCAGTGTCAACCATAAAGCACACTGAGTCCTTGTATTTCTCAATGAGAGATTGAGGAATTCTCTCTCTTGCTTGCATCATGCTCTGAAAGTTTTTGAAGTATCCCCATAGAGCTGAATTCTCACTTTGCATCCCCAAGTCCATGCAAGTAGTCTCTTATCTGGACTGCAACAGGTTTGTCATTCTGCCATACCCATCCACTTGTTCCGGGTAGCTCATTCATGAAATAGAAGAATAGACATACAATAAGAGTACCATATTTAAAGGAATTCTTCTTATCCTTCTTGATTTTCTGTATGTTTTCCATTAATTGGCTTAGTAGTAGTTCGCAGAGATCATATTCTGCATTCTTTCTTAACATTTCATAAGCAGTGTATATTGCAGTTCCCGGATACAGAATTCTCCCTGCTGGAGTGGTAGATCTTGTATCCTATTATCATTGATGCATATTTGATATCCGGATCGGAGATGTCTTCAATGGTCATTGCCCTTTTGTCAATTTTGATCCGGTGGCCTCAGTTACAATGTTGTTCTTGACAGATTTGAGGATAGGTACTCCTCCGGAGGAGTATAGGCCAGTTACTGCTCTAATTGCCTCTTTTGTGATCTTGCAGGGTCTATCTAGCCATAGAAAGTTGTCATGCATCCTGCTCAGTACATACCGGACCCATTCATCCTCTTCAAAACAAGGGAAATGAATAAATTGCTCAAATTGTTTCTTCTGAATATCCTTATACTCTGGTTTAAGCTCAAAAGCATTGTCAATCAGCTGCTTGTGATAGAGGTCTCTTAATTTGAATTCCCCCAAATTCCTCAATGTTTGCATGTATGTAAACCCTAATGTCTTCGGTGTGTAAAACTTCGTGAGGAACACTAGAGAAGGGCTCCTAGTGGGTCAACCTCCAATGATTTGTAGGGATGTTTCTTGAATGAGGGCGAGGTCTATCGGAGATCTAACTATGTTTGGAGTAGCCATTCTTCAAAGATTTGCAGTGAGGTAATGAAAACGGAGAATACCTTATGCGCCTTCGGTTTGCACGGAGTGGTTGGATTGATTTCTTTATCCAATAGCTTCGGCAGGAGATCCTTGGTGTGCTTGAAGAACCTTGTTGCAGAGCTCCACTTTTCGCTTCTTCTCGAGTGCAGAATGAGCAAATGACCTTTGAGAAATCCCTTAAATTGTTCCGCGAACCCTAATACCTGTCTGCAATAAATGCTTCACCTACATCATTCCGGTTTGCCTTGTCTGGATAGCTTGGAGTATCCAGATTAGTCCTGATCTGTGGATATCATCTGGATCTTTCCAATCATGAATAAATCGAGGTAGCATATTACAAGATCATCTCAAACAGTCTGTCCAATCCGCAGAACAAGATAGTGCATTTCCGGATCTTTCGGACTTTTGTAATCCTTTATCATACCGGAGCATCTCCCTGAACAGGTCTTATTTGATCGATCACAGCTTCTTCATAACTTCATGCGGACCTCATGAAAACTTGACTGGAAGTATCTCAAGATTCATATCTACAAACCCTTTGATCCGCATCTTGTGCCACATCCCGGCACCACTTGTTTGGCTGGGGAAACAAGATTTTCTTTGAGTCTCCCCCTGAGCCAGAGCTCACTTTAATTTCTGGAAGAAATATCAGCACCAGAGTCTGGTGCGGATCCAACCTCTACATTCTCTGAACTTTTCTTCACCCAAATCTTGCTCATCTGATTCCTAACCTCATCCGCATTCATCTTTTGTTTACCCTTGTCTTGATTCTGATTATACACCGGACCTCTTTTGTCCTGATTCTTGTTTCTGCAGATTTTAGCATTATGACCGGACCTATTGCAGATTTGGCAAATAACATTTCTTTGCATATTTGACTGATATCCTCTTGATCTGCATTGATTTGCCATATGACCTAT